>JAQISU010000042.1:0-4800000 GCA_029339505.1 Unio delphinus
AAAACAAAAGTCCAAGTAGAAAAATTTAAAATACAGTAGAACCTCATTTATCCGAACGTTTATTATCCGGAGCGTCAAATATCCGGACCAGTTTTTATATCCGGACCAGTTTTTTTTTAATCAACTACATGTACTGTACATGTATATGAATACGTTTTCGAACAGTGCAATGCTCAACAGTTGTTTCGCGTGAGGCCAAAAGTGACGGGAAAACCCAAGGTGAGGGATATTTGGGGAATTTCAGTTGATAAGTTGACACTAATCCCTTTTCAAGAATCTCAAAACTCGTTTTAGATATACGTAACGATCCCGTTATAGGCATCAGAAAGCGTTTCTAATTTAAGCCCTTCTAACTCGCCCTAGTCCTGAGGAAATTCTGGATTTGGTAAACATCTGCGCGGAATATTAGGTCAGTTTGTTTCCAAGTGAGGTGGTGTATACGTGCTCTTCTGTTGAGTTGTGAACTGCTATGGCTTCGAATTCAAAACGGAAGTGCAACGTCTTGAACATAGAGACAAAACTTGAAATATTGAACCGTCTCGCGAAGGGAAAAAGTGGAGCATCTCTAGCACAGTTTTATAATGTTGGAAAGTCAACAATTTCTGACATAAAAAATGCTAAATGATGACGAGATTGTGACTTCCGTGCAAGAAGAATCCGACCCTGTCGACGATGAAACGGATGAAGACGAGGACAACAACAACAACGAAAGTAGCAAGGGTCCATCAAATGCTGACGCGTTTGCTGCGTTAGAGACAGCTATGGAGTGGTACGAACAACAATCAGAGTGCTGTCCTACTCAACTACTGCTGCTCAAGAGAATCAGAGACCTTGCAGCGAAAAAACGAAGGTGTACAATGGTACAGCGAAAAATAAGTGATTATTTTCCACAAGAAAGATAAAATTGCGACATTTTGCACCTATTTTGCTCTTTCTTCACGCACGTTTCCCGCATGTGATGATTTTCATTAATCGTATAGTTTCCCGTTTCATATACATGTACTGCATGGATCGCATTCGGTTTTCGGTTATCCGAACAATCGCGTATCCGAACGGTGTCCGGTCCCAATTGATTCGGATAAACGAGGTTCTACTGTAAGTAAAATTAGAAACATTTCTATAACAACATGAAAATCTAATCAGGACATCTATTGATGCACATAAATATCCATGCCACATTTCATTTGTAAACAGGTATCACACATGAAATATCTAATTTTTTTAACAAAATGGCAAAAGTTAAAAATTGCATTTTCTTAAAAAGAAAATAAAACAATTTGTAATGGTCTGAAAACCTGTTCATATAATGTAAATATGAATAAATATGCCTACCAAATTTAATTTATCTCAGCTATAAAACTAACAAAGTAAAACTCCTGATATGAACTAAAAATCCAAAAGGGTCATCTACATTTGACAAAAAATGTGCCTACCAAATATCATTTGTCTACCAAACTGGTTTCTGTTGAAATGTACTAACATGGTGATTTTGTTTAAAATGTTCAACCAGAATGTAATCAACCATAACATTGCTCACTCTGCAATGCTTTTAGCTGACAGCAGTAAGCAATTAAAACATCAATTGTCATGTATAAAATGACTAAACTGACCTAAATCAAATCTTGGGCCTCTTTCAAAGTAAAGTCATTTATTTGCTTTGTTCATTACATTCTCATAAATAAACTTTCCATCGTTACTGTTACTAACAACAAAAGAGACAAGAATATATATATATATATATATATATATATATATATATATATATATATATATATATATATTATATCAAAAATGAGATACTATGACGAGTTCATACAATACAAAGATTCATTAAATCACTGTTTATGAAGGGCTTCAGATTTTATTAACATTGTACATTGATTGAGACTGAGTGACAGTCAAAGGCTTCGAGTAACCGTATAGTCACAGCCAGTATTACAACTATTGACTCTAGATCTGCAGTAATGTTTTAGGACAAAAATACTTCTGCACATACTATTTCATAACTGATATCCACTGCTTTTGAAAATTAAAAGATTACATGACTCTATGAGTGTGCTAAGACATGTATAGCACTGAAAAATGTGTGGTCATGAGGCCAACGCAAATACTGTACCTTATTTACCTTATTTTGTTGTAAAGGTGCAGTATTGAAAGAGATGTATCAAATTACAAATATTTATTGGAACATAAAAGAAACTAAATGGATTTAATCACAGCACTCCACAATGAAGTCACCTTAGCATAACAAGTAGGTCACAGCTACTTATTTTTGCAGTGAGGATGTAGTATTTATCATGATGCATCCCCAACCATGTGTTACAAATCTAGATAGAATGCAAACAGCATGCCAAAAACTTGTGGTATTGAACTAAATGCAAAAATGAAACAAAAGCAAAAGAAAAATTAATTAAAGGTTATGATAAGTTATTTTTATTCAAAGAGTGTAGTATGTAGTACAATGCAAGATGTATATCTTCATCAGTTTCACAAAAGTACCTGAAAAACGATAATCTTCTTCCTCTATTTCTCTTCACCTTCTTCTTCATATTATCATTTTTACTTAAATTTTTGTCAATGTATCATGGCATCAACAAAACTGATGCCAACCTTGCAACCTGAGGCTATCTATTATGGCCACTTATATTAAAAGCCACCCACAGTCCAAAGTGCATGCAATTGTAAAAATATAACTGAAAAAGCATTTGGCTGGATATTAAAAACTCAAGAATGGAAAAGCAATCTGAGTTCTTTTTTTTATCAAAGATGACAGGCAAAAATTGTTTCTGCAAAGAGTGACATACCTGGCATGGATTCTCTAAGCCAATCGACAAGTGGTTTACATTCATTGAAGTTTTCCAGACAAATGATTTTCTCTAGTGCAAGGTCTCGCAGAGAAGTACAGACTTGTAGTACAGATTCATCAATTTCTTTCATCTTCCTTTCTGCTGCACTTTCCTGAAAATGTTGTTATGAAGAATACCAGGATTTAAAGTAAGATAATTAGACAGGAAATTCAAATATATGAAGCCAAATTAAAATTTAAGTTTGGCAAATGCTACAAGGCTAAATTTGTGTTAATGGCTTGGTTGTTGATGTTTCTTTGAGCCACAGTCAAAACTGAACATTACACCTAAGATGAAATAGTAAATTGAGATAACATCAATGGAAGAACATTTAACTTGTCACACTCATAAACATACTCCTCTAAATAATGTTTATAATTTTATCTTAAGTTAGTTTCTTTAAATGTCACTACGGAATTTAAATTAACATTTCCTAAACTACTAAATGCATTTATTTGAAATAGAGATTTTTAATATTGTTCAAGTATAACCATCAGATGACAATATATAAAAAACAACTAATTTCAGGTAGAATAATTTACTTAAATTTGTTCACATCTTGACATAACCTTGATTTGAATAACCTGAGGACTTGCTAATTATTTTAATGCACATAATTTGTTATTATTAATAGTAATACAAACTATCAGTTGAAAGAAAACATACTATGCAAAATGCATGTATGGACTTAAAACCATGTTGGTCCAAATTCATCGTCAAAACTACAAACCAAACAATGACATTATTCTAATCAGACAAATTAATATTCAATATTTCCTATTTGTATTGCTTATTTATTTGTATGTTTTGCTAATCATATAGTTTTGAGAACAGAAAATTTGAAATATAAACCTTTCAATTAATTGATTTAAATAAAATGCAAAGAAACCCAAAGAAACAACAATGTAAGACAATTAGAAAAGAGTGGGAGATGAAGAAAACACATTTAAAACAATAAGACATATGTGATTTAAAAAAAAGAAATAAAAAGCAAAAGTGGCATTTAGAGTATGAATTTGTATTTTTGCTTTGCATTACATATCAAGGTTTCATTGCACTGTACCACATTAACTTGAGGGTGATTAATTTTTAACCATGGTGATTTTAAAATACTTAATTCAATTTGGCTCACAGAAGCATGCACATAGCATGGCAGTGTGAACCTGTTTCACCTCAAGTTTTAACTGTAGATGTGACTACACTCCAATGTTCTCTCTTTATTGTCAATATATAAGTGAGTCTTATCATGAAGCTGTCCACTTAAAAGAAGCAATCTTCAACTGTGTTGGAAAGTTGTTGAACTCTGATTTTGTGTAACTCAAATAATGTAGACAGTGGTGACATTGGTACGAATATTAAGGACTGTATTTGTTTATTCAATTTGAGAAGTCAAAGTTTTCTTAAGGATCCATGGGATATTTAGGTCATCAAGGGATCCTTCAACAGGCCTGGAGAAGACAACAAGGCTATTCTGTCATCAAATCATGGGAGGTGTGGCATGGCCAATATCTTATGATTGTTGATTGAATATCAGATGATAGATACTTTACATATATTCCATTTCAACCTAAAACTCGACATCACCATGTGTAAAAATTATTCAATCAAATTATAGGTCTCTACATGTGCAAAAATCATTCATACTGAATTGTGTTCACATCAGCAGGGTATCAGGTCAATTAAGTATTAATTTGCAATATGAATATCTCATCCACTGAATATTGTTAAGTATTTGTGCTAGGTCCAATCCCATCTGGTTTTCATGCTATTACAGGTAAACCTGTCAGAATAATTTTCTTGTGTGTAGTTTTTCAAGATTATTTCAGTCAGTGTATGTTAGATTTCTGGTTAGATGTGACCATTTCAGTGTATGTTATATGTGACCGTTTCATCATATTCCCTAAATGTTTGATACAGCTTTTATTTTTTCAAATGATATTCAAAACTTTTACCAAAGATGCAAGATTCCTCTTGCACTCTCAAACAGATAGTACAATGAACTTAACCTCAGCATATAAACCATTTATTCAGTTGTTGGATTAGCATTTGAGTTTTTAAAGACCATTTTCCATCCCTTACTAGTGTACTTGTATAAATTATCACACCATGGCCAAAGCTTTAGTACTGTATCACCAAGTATCATCTGAGTCTCTTTGCAGATGGAGATAATGAATCAACTATATTGTCAAAATGATTGGCTCTCAAATCAGATGCATAGGGAGACTGAAATACTTCACATTCTGTTCATCACCAACATTCCAAGAGAGATCAAGTAAAATACATGATTACAGGGTTTAAATTAACTGTTGGCAGTTGTAAATGCTACAACCATCAAGAATTATTCCTTGAAATGACTGATGCTCTATGAAGAACATTTTTTATTTCACCTGCTGAATGAATGTTGAAACCATATTTTTCATCGAAAATAACAAGATTTTCAACATAGCTCCTTTCATGATATATAGGAAGTCAGAATGGTATTACTCTCATTTATGACCATGACAACTTTCAAAGTCTTTTGGTGAAAACTCCACATAATAATAATAATAATAATAATAATAATAATAATAATAACAATAATAATAATGATAGTGAAGACTTTGTATAGCACCTAATCTTTAAAAGCTCTAAGCACTTTACAACATCTATAATGATATAAATACCAAAAAAAAAAAAAAAAACACCATGAAATTGGAATTTAAAAAATGCTGACAATATTTAAGGTTGGAAACATTTTTAGGTCTTTAAGTTAGTTTTTGCAGTCTATGTTATGATGATAAAGACACTTGGTGCTTTTATGAGAAAGGCACTCTTCAAAAATTATAAACTTGCATTGCATTGTCTAGCACCTTAAATTAATTTAAACTCTCATTAACTGATCTGACATTGTCTTAGAATATAGACATAGAGATGAATCCTGAATCATATAGAAATATCATATAAAAAGAAGAAAAAAAACCTGTACAAACCTGTGATGCTATTATCTTGATTTCTTTAAAGTCACCATTTAATCTATAATTGTCAACAAGATTTAGGATGGCTTTAGCTCCTCTGACACACGACTCCAACTCATGAAACTGCTGCAGCTGTTTGATTCTCAGCTTGGCTGTCTCCTCTGAGAGCTTTAAAGAAATCATCTCATTTAACATTTTGTCTGAGTCACAATTGAATACTTTTCCCAGATACTTTTCCATTTCATCAAAATTTAAATCACCATTCTCAAGTCTCTGAATGATATCCTTCATTTTGTTGTAGGCTGGTTTCCAAACCTGTTCAAACACATCATCAAGGGATTCAGCATTGCATGCAGATCCGACTTCTACCCACACTGTTATGAAAATATTATTGTTAAACCACTCATGCAAAGGTCTGAGCATACTGATGACTGCATCAGAAAGGTTAAATGCTGTGATGCGAGGACATACATTCTCAAGTGTGACTGCCTCCATGTTAGCTGGCTCACAAATATCATTTATACAAAGAATCATCTTGTTGTCATCTAGATCCTTTATAGTGCTTTTCAGTTCCTCTAGATTCACTAAAAAAATAAAATATCAAATACAAAAAACATAGCAAACAATTGGTTATTAATAATACGTGGCTGAAAATGTGTTTTGGGAGTGGTAAAACAAATTTAATGATCGAATAATTACCTACTGCAGAATTTACCAGTCTGATGGAAGGCTGATGAGACCCCATAAGATCTTGTGCCATGAAAATGGGTACTAAAAAAAAAATGTCATTTGTTTTAATGCCAAGAAACAAATAAAAAAGAAGCTGATGGTAATGTGATAAAGTAAAAATGCAGCTTTCAGTACACCCTCCAATAATAATTGAGTAAGAACAGCTCATGAGGCAGCAATGGCACAAAACTCATTCTTGGTAGGGGCCTGATAACCTCCATTGATAGTTAATGAAACCCACCTTAAATGAATTGGGGAAAATAGATGTTACTACCCTTTTCCCTTGATTGGCTGCCAGAAAGAAACAAAAAGTTTAATAGCTAGGCATAAAAGTCACAAAGAGACGGATGAGATATCAAAGCTGGTTTTATGCTAAAAAGCCTTTTGGAGAGAAACTAATGCACAGCTGCCTGGTTATATGCAAAAGATGTGAAACTTGTTCCTAAATCTCACAGATGCCAAGGAAAGCAGGAAAATCATCTTCAGAATAAGGTTTTTGAAGAAGCTTCATCAAAAGGTTCAAAGATGGGTGCTGTTAAAACATCACAAGACATACATCTGGTATTGAAAGACTAAGACAATGGCCTCTACGGCTTAAATATAAAATAGGGTTGACAAAATGACCGAACCTACAGATAGTAAAAAACTGAGCCTTGTTCTCTTCAAAAAGGAAAGAGAAGCCACTGAACTCATCAAGCAACAGCTATGATTAATATGTTCCCAAATGCACAAATCACAAAAGATTCTCCACTGTTATCATCGACCTTGGATGCACGTTCAACCTTGGATATCCAAAGAGGCCTTGTTTCTCATCGATAAACGGAAGAAATGCAAGTTAAATAACCAACCGGAATATAGACACCTCAACAAACTGGTCAGAGTTCATTTGAAGGAGGATAGAGCCGTGTATTGGGAAGATCTCGCAAAAGATATGGAAGTGGCAGCCAACTGGAACGAATTCCGAACCCTTTACTCAACCATTCGACGACTAGCCGGGAAATCTCAGCCGTTTGAGAACAACATCAAAGACAAGACCGGAAAATTCATCAGCTCCAACACAGGACGTTTGGACTGCTGGCAGGACTTCTTCTGCACCCTCCTCGACCACGACGCCCCACCTGGACCGATGGAATCGGTGGACGCCAAGGACGAATTGTCTGCACTAGTCGACGAGTCTGAACCATCTATGAAGAAAATACACACTGCCATCTTAGACCTAAAGAACAACAAGGCGACGCGCATTGATGAAGTAACACCAGAACCCTTGAAATACGGCGGAGAGATCATCATCAAAAGATTAAACACGCCATGCTGAGATTGATATGGCGATCGGAAGCGGTACCAACAGCATGGAAGAAAACCATCATCGTACCAATCTTCAAGAAAGGCGACAAAACGGACTGTAAGAACTATCGGGGCATCAGCCTGCTCTCCATACTTGCAAAGTATTTATGAAGATCATCCATAGAAGGGTACTCAAATGGCGGAAGGAAGCAGCACGAGAGGAACAGGCCGGTTTTCGACCTGGAAGAAGCTGCTGCGATCAAATCTTCACGTTCCGTCAAATCCTTGAGGAAAGAATTGGTGTGGAAAACGCAAAATCATGGTGTTCATTGATTTCTCCGCAGCGTTCGACAGTGTCCATCGCCCGGCCTTGTGGAAAGCCTTGGAAGCGGAAGGATACCCGTCAAAATACATTCGGATACTTACCAACACCTATGACAGGTCAACCAGTCAAGTTCGAATCCAAGGGGCAAACACGAAGGATTTCTCGGTGAAAACGGGCATCCGTCAGGGATGCGTGCTCTCACCTAGCCTCTTCAAAATCATGGTCGATTGTGTCATGCGCAAGGTATTCCTGGGACATAGAAGGATCACTTTTGGGGCATGGTTCAATGAACATGCCACAAATCTAATGTTCGCGAATGATAGTGCATTTCTCACTGAGGCCGAAGCCAAAGCAACAGAAATTCTGCAAGAAATCACTGATGAAGCCTCCACATTTGGGTTAAAGATCAACACCGCGAAAACAGTTGTCATGACATCGGACAACACCCCAGTGACTGTCTGCATTAACAGAGCCTATCTTCAGCAAGTGGAGGAATTTAAATACCTGGAGTCCATAATCCGAAGCAGTCCAATAGCGGTCTCCACCTCCCAATACTCCTATATGGAGCAGAGACGTGGGTCCTCCTAGATGCGGACCTCAAGAAGCTGGAGGTATTTCAAATGCGCTGCCTCAGACAAATACTGGGAGTAAACCTTCTGGACAGAATCCCAAACGTGGAAATCCGGGCCCAATGCTCTCACCAACCGACGGTGGAATCACTGATTAGATATGCTAGGCTTCGGTGGTTTGGCCATGTCTGCCGAATGGAAGAGAGGCGTCTACCGTATCGAGCCCTGTGGCACACCAGACTGGAAACCTGGAAGGTCTCAAGAAATGCACCTAAGAAAACCTGGATCCAACAAGTGGAAAAAGACCTGGCGAATTATGGCATCACCTCGGCACATGCCAGAGAAAATTCCACGTGGGACCGAAAATGGTGGAAAGAAATAATGGACTTCATCTGCATGGGCAATTTTCGAGCAGCACCCACAGTCTCCTATCAACTGCGACCACGCTAATTGGATGGAAACTACGGGATCAAATTGAATTGAATTGGATGCAGAGTGTCTCTTGATATTAACAATTCACTTAGCTTAAAGACTTGTTTCTTTTGTAGAGATAATTTGAGATGACCAAAACATGAAGGTGAAGAATCTGTGGGTTGTTATGTGAGAGATATACCCTGTAACACAACAGGAGGTCCCTACCTGAAGGATAATGATCTGAGATGGTATACTAGCAGATCAAGAAGGTCAATTAACCATACTCACTGGGATGATACAGATATCAAGCTGAGCTGAGAAGTGAAGGTTCTTCCTTTCTGAAGTACTTGTGAGATCATCCTAAATGGTGGGAAGGCATAAACAAACCTTCAAGTCATTACTGAATTTCTGCATTGCACCAAACTAGTTACGGGATCCGAAACATGCAAATTTTGCAAATTCTGCCTGCTGGGACAAAGTAGCACTCAGGTGATAACCAGTGAAAAGAGTTACATACACGATGTTTGCAGTTCTAGGATACAACCCTTCCTTAATTACAGAACAGTGGTAGATGCAAAAGTAAGTTTTTACCTACCATTAACTCAATTAAACTTTAGTAATTCTGTTCCATGGAAGAATTAAACATTGTCTTCTTCACTACACATACATTGCATACAATCAACTCTAATTTTTAAAACATGTACACTATGGGGCACACATGTCAAATGGTTATACTTAAATGTATACTCTCATTAATTTAACACAATCAAATGATGCGATCATGTTATTACCTATTTTTGTCTTTAGTATAAATAGTCTACATCATGAAGTGGTTCACTGATGCTCAGATGTTATTAAAGTATAACATTTTGAGCCAATCATATTTCGCTGTTGATGTAAAGCAAGCCATAGAAGATGGTCATGTGCCTTTCAAAATGAAATAGCAGATGGAACTCGAGGGTCATGGATGGAACTAAGTATTTGGAAGTTACGTACCTTCTATCTTATATAGTATGATAGAGAGGGCCCTATGTCATGGGGGTAATCCGAGGTACATGTATTTTTGTCTCTATGAGCACCTGTGGTTAGTACCAGCTTAAATTTCATCAATGCATTAGTTTTATTGTTTTTCAGTAGAATAAAGACATAACAATTTTAATAATTGCAACTTCTCAGAAATAAATTATTTTCATGTCAATTTCAAGCAGGTATAACTCGATTTAATGTTTACGTTGACTAGCCCATCCATTAAGCAGCTATGCCTTAACCCCACCATGTTAGTCTATTGTGATATAAAAAAAAGATATCTAGCTATCTGTGACATAAAAAGTCTACTAGACGAGTCTGATTCATTGAGCAATTGGATCGTCTCAACAAATATAGTTATGGCAAGCATCCAAATGATCCATACTGCAACCCTCTTAATATTCTAGTCATAACTCGATAAATTTAACTCAGGATCAGTTAAGTTATGACTCAGTTACGTAATTGTTTTGAATGTCAAGTTGTGGAAGAAAATTCCAAGCTTTATCCTGACTTTTGTTAATATTTGCAAAATTCAAGGACTTTTCAGTTGAGAAAAAGATTATCATTTCTCTAGACTTTTTCCCCAATTTCCCAGTAGCATTGGGAACTCTGTATATGCTTTCGCAATTTTGTCTGCAATGAACTATAGGCAGTGACTTTTATCACTTCCATCTCTTAGATTGGAACCAAACTTCTTGCGAATGGCCAAACTGTGTATCTAAACTTTCTTACTTATCATACCAAAACATTCATATGACATTTCATCTTGTTTAATCTTCAAAATACACTGGCATACAAAATATTAATCAGTATTAACAGTTTGACATACCTGACATAATACTAACAAACACAAATGACTCCCAAACAACTTGACATGGTTGCCTTTCAATAAGCACAATTTTCAGCAAGTGGCCATCCATAAATGACGTCACACATTTTTGGCCAATTTTGCCCCCCACCCCTTCCCCCCCTCCCACCACGACGTCGCACATCGCCACAAAACATCAGATTCCCCTCAAATATGACGTCACAAAGCTCTGCTCTCCCCCCCCCCTTCCCATTTATTTCCTATTTGACAATTAACATGTTTCAAATCACTTTATTGTAATTGTTTTTGTTTTTTTAGGGTTTAATGCCATTTTTCAGCACAGGATAGGCTATACATGGTGGCCAGTATTATTGGTGGAGGAAGAACCCGGGAAAACCCCCGGAAAGAACCACTGACCCACGAGAAGCTACTGGCAAGCTTTCTCACATAACTACATTAGCCAATTTTTAGACTCGAACCCACGCAGACAGAGGTGAGACGGCAGTGATCTTAAACGGAAAGCGCGTTAGACCACTTGGCTACTCGGGGCCCCCTTATTGTAATTGTAGTATGTATTCAGTGTGGGGCTGCACTCGGATATTGTAGGAAAAAACAAATTAAAAAGGAGGCACTGGAAAGCTGAAATTGGCATAAAATTATTTTGAAAATATTCATCATTTAGCTAAAACTGCCAATTTTCATAATAGTGTATTCAAATTCTCCTATACAGTGGAACCCCGCTATAACGCGATGATTGGGGTCCATAAAATCGGATCGCGTTAAAAGTGGGGTCGCGTTAATGCAGGGTTTTACAATATTTAATTTTTTTCCGAGAACATATACGTGTATACATGTACAATGATCAAAAGTCGGCTTATCATCAGATGATTATTAACTGGAATGCATTAATTAAGATATATTCAAAATAATCGATGGCTAATATATTTAAGGTTATTACTGTGCATTAAAAACATTTACTAATTTTTATTTGTTTGAACGATAATACAGATTGACCGATAATACCAGACTATCGCTATATCATGAAAAGTGTATCAACATCGTATGCTACCGTGCCGTCGTGACATGCAATTCATCCATAATAGTTGTAATTTCATTGAAAATCGTACAGATTTAAAATATTCAATAATTTTGTAATAGTCTGAATTCGTCGTGTAAAATATAGGATGAACAAAATATTGAAACCATTTACCTGCCGTCTGATATCGTACGGTCATTCATTGCATGCAGCTATTCCCGGGTCTACATACGGTGTCTGTACAAATTTTATACTGCTAAAATTTTATCATATGTGACAACGGCAAGAATAGTTAACAATCAACGCATGATTTCAGCGTGCAAATAACTTTTATTTCAGATTTTGTGAACATCAAAAGAAACATGTGAAAACTGCTAAATTAATCGTTGCGCAAAGTGCAAAGTCAGTGTGGTTCCAAATTTAAATTTCATCATTTCTTGAAAAATATATCCGATGACGTTTGCTTCTTTGCTCTAGGGTATACAGTTCCTCTTTAGCAGAAAACGACTTGCGTTTTTGAACTTGCTTTTCCATAATAGTAAAATATTTTTTTATATAAGCAAACAACGTACACAGATAAAGCTCGATAACTAAGTAATGAAGGCCTGCAATGGTTACGAATCACTTTTTATATAAAACAAAATTAAGCTGAACGGATGTACAATTTCATACCCTTTTAATTTACAGATAATAAAGTGGATATTATTTACTTTCAACTATTTGTTGTTTGATCACACCGCCAAGCACAGCACACATGTTGGCAGCTTTCGTCCTTTGATGTTTATTAAATTGTGCGACTCTTGTATCAACCACAGCTTTGTCTGCTGCTTGGCTTGATTGAAGTTAAATAAGAAGCCCATGTCGGCTATTGTTTGAGCAACGACTGTATACAGAATTCATGGAAGACAATCACAAAGACGATTTACTGGCTTTACTCATGGGTCCGTAATAAGTAACACTTCCGATAATGTTTACTTCGGCTTAACAATTCAAAAACCTAATGAAACCAGTTTCCTCTTCTTGAGTAGAATACGGAGCTTCACCACAACCTGTTCAAATTGATAAATTTCAGAAGCCAAGCGTTGTACACACTATTTCTCGTATGTTATATATATCGTATTATTTTAGAATTCATACACGATCACTTCTCCAAAATCACTTAAAGAACCTGAATAAATTGTTAAGTTCCGATCGTTTATTATTAAAAGTCATACGCGAATTCTTCCACCAAATTATAATAAACGTTTTACACACTATTTCTCGTACGTTAAACAAATATTTTCACGGTCTGATAAAAATACACATAAATGAATTTCAAATTTCAGGAACCATGCCACGATCATATTATTTCAAAAGTCACAACTAATCTCATGCCCAAAATGAAGTTAATTTCTTGTTTGTTTGTTTTTTTTACTTTTCTCCAAATTTTTTTTATCCATGTGTGAATGAATATACGAAATTTCGGGAGCCATGCTACGACCGCGTTATATCCGAATTCGCGTTATGGCGGGGCGCGTTATAGCGGGGTTCCACTGTAATTATCAAATAAAGTAATTATAATTTTTAAAAAAATACTTTGAAACTTTGTACTTGAACACATAATTCTCGAGGTTTGCCACAAGCACTTTTTTGGGGAGTTTTTTGTATTGGCACATCATGTTTGTTTAGCCCAAAACATTAGAAGTGATCCTTTTTTATGTGGTGGCAATTGTTTTTAATTCTTGCAAACAGTGATCAACTTTTTAACTTGCAAATCTGCATCATTTTTAATTCCATTCCACTTTTGAACCACTTCTTCTTGGCAAATCTTTCTGCTCTTTGTAGGATATGCCAGCATGTATGCCTCAAAAAGACACTGGAACATTTTACTTTTATCCATCGTAGCAGTCAATTCTACCCCAATTTTTTTTATCAACATTACCAAACTTATAAATTATTTACCTTTCTATCAAACTTTTAAATTTATTTTTATAGCACAAAAAAGTTTAAAATTAAAAAAGTTTGGCGAGAGAAAGATCATTTCAACCTTACTTTGTCGACACCAGTGGACTGGAAATAGAAGAATGCTATTTGGAAAAAGCCACTATTGGGGCTAGTAGGAGTGTTGGTAGTTTGAAAACAAGTCCATCTTAATTTGAGTTCATGCATGACAAGCATGAAGCTACTTAAAACATCATTAAATAAATTGTAAGCAATCAAACAATTAAGTGAAACTTTTATTTACAGTTGCGCACTTTGATGTGACATCACATTTCTTAAACAGCTCCTTTCGCCCTGGTCACACATCATCACAATGTGTGAACCCCCTCCTCCAATAGGAGCATGACATCATTTATGGACGGCCCCTAACCTTTAAAACAAAATCACTCAATAAAAACTTTTCCAACGGTATTTAGGAAAGCAATAATCTGTTTGCAAAGCATGCCCAGCTAAAATAACTTACAAAATTCCTAGTTATGCAGTTTTACTTTATGAACCATGACAACAGGGAGAAGCGGGGGGGAGGGGGGCATTTTCTGCAACATATTGACAGAAGTCATTCTGAACTGTTTGACTTCTACTAAAATCTCAACACCACCTTTATGTAATATATCTGACTGAACATTCAGATTTGTTCTCATTAATCATGATCTTAATCTTATTTAACTACTATTAACTGACCCTCGCTTTTCAGGATGATTTTTACCATGAAATAGGTTGATCAAAAGACAATAAGCAGCAAATAATCTTGTTTGCACTTTTGACATGTGCTTGATAAAGGGCTAACACCTGTACTGGACAAAGACATTGGACAAAGGCATTTATTTAAGAATGTAATGCTGTTTGTTATGAGTTTATCGAGATAACAACTGTCAGTTGCTAAATCACACAGTAAACAACACTCAAGGACATCATGAAAGCTGTTCGAGTCAACAACTAACAGTTTATACCACGATATACTCAACAACAACATTAAACTCTTATAATTGCAATTCTTAAAAATTTTCTTTATTTATTTATGTTTATTTTATTTTCTTTAAGATATATCCTATCAGTTTTAGAGCTTTATTTAAGATTATGAATTCTTGTTGAGGGAGTCTACTATGCAGCTATTTATAGAACAGGGCATTCTCCATCTGTAACATAATAGCAAAGCAGCATCAAATAAATTCTACCATCGGTAGGCAAGCTAAGGTTTTGAATATTCTACAGAATGGTCTTAATATTTTATCCAAATTGGCATAATTGTGATCTGCGTAGAAGTTCAATATTCAAAGTAAATTGATGTGCTTGTTTTGTGTGACAAAAAAATGACTCTTGGATTTGAGAGTTTCGTTAGTTCATTGTGACTTGGCTGAAATGTTTTTGTTCAGATACACGAGTAACCAATTTTCATTTCTTTAATTCTATTTTTTGTGTTCACTAACAGTTTAGGCTACCTACAGGGGTTACTTACAAATAAAATTAAGACTATGGGTAAAGGGTTATAGTAATAGGAGTCAAATAAACAAAAAGGGCTTCAACCCTGACAGTTACAATGGGTATAGTAGCAGACCTATCTCCCAATAATTTTAGTTTGAAATTCATTTGTAATGAGCAGCCGTCAAAGTGCTGTAGCCAAAATGTTCTTCTTATCAGATTGTAAGATTCCCAGCATTTGTTTTAAAACTTTAGTCCAAGAAAGAATTTTTTATGTTCAGAAAAACTGCAAAGTTGTGCTATTTGATTCTTTCAAATCAATGGTTATGTTCTGACCAATGGAAATCTCTCTGACATTTATCAACTGATGCAACTGAAGTTATTACAGCTGTGCCACCTATCCCCCATTAAACCTGAAAACAGTATATTCCCCCTCCACTCTTCCCCAATGAAATGCTAATATTATGGTCATCAAGAACACACTCAGTTCTGACCAGAATTGAATCAGAAAGTTGGTGACAGCACTAGAGATAAATAAATAAACCAAAATTTTGCCAATCCAACAGACTTCAAAGAGTGTTTGCACATACATTTACATGTATGATGATATCTGGCAAAACTAAGTTTATCAGCTATTTTTCTTTGTAAGTGTATTAAATGCTTTGAAGAAAATAGACAAATTGTTTTCTTTTATATAGATTTTTTAATTTTTAATCGTTTTCTACAGGCTTATATAAAAAGATAGTTTATTCTCATTTGGATGACCGCTTTTTGAGATCATTTGTACTGACCCCTTCTGAAACTTCAAAACACACTTCTGAGTCTAAAACCCCACCAACATTGTTTGGGAATAAGGCTGGTATGGGTATTAGTATTCTATAATTTTCTAAAAATTTACTAACCATGTTCTAAATGTTGACAAAGGTATATTAGCTCCTGAACATAGATCTTCTCGAGGTTATAACTATCCACCACTCTCTGTCGGATCTGTATAATCCTGTCAATGTCATGCTTTGGTCTTTTACAAGAAATTGTGGCCAGCTCCAGGTACTTATCCTGAGCAGCAATTATCTCATTGAAGTCAATGATTGTGATACTTCCTGCCTCCAAAGAAAGCTCCCTTTCCACTATCAAAGATCTTGCTTGAGCTATTGCAAAGCAGCATTCATCTGAGAGATCATGTTTGCTATCATCTCCATCTGTAAAAAAAAAATTTTTGTCTAGCCTCATATACACTGACTGCGCTGTTGATTTGATTTGTGTGATCTTTATGACCTATAACTAACAAGACCACAGGAAACCTGTAGCCGAGTGCTCCTATGAACCATGACACCACTGTGACCAATTTATATTTATCTTACAAGTAGGTCACATTTACCCAGCTCTGATGCACTACATATGAATATCCCAAGATGCACAGCAAGGGCAAGCATGATGTCAACATGTGGTGTGGTTTTGCATACATAGGTATGCCTGAATCTATGCACAAGTTAAAATAATTTATTTACAGAAGGTAACAGTGGTTATGGTGTGCACCCATATCCAATCTAAAATGCACCTTCACGGAATGTTTGACAGCAAATGGTTAAAGTAATAAAATCAAAGCATGTACTAAACTTATCTTTACCATTACAAAATATGTTCAATAGTTTGGGGAGTTTTTTTAATTCTTGTAAGGTTCTTCTTGTTTAGTAACATCGCTGTATGTAATAGTGGATTAGCATTATATATATTTGTTAAAATATATAATTTTTTAGTAAGGTAAACCATCCATACTTGATAGCTGTAAGGAATTTATACAAGTTTTTATGTCTTTATGTCCAGATGTTTTCCACCCAAATTAGTCCAAAACTGTTCAACGTGTTTATTGTAATAATTCATTAACAGTTTTTTCTATTTTCAAATAATGGATATCTTACCTCATAGCAGACCAGCAACATTTGTACAAATCTGTGAGATCTATATGCCATGCTATATGCAAAATTAATTTAAAGTTTTTTTCTTCAGGTTTTTAACCACAAATTGTTTAAGGGGTTTCTTTTATAGCATATTTGCATAATTTATACAAATATATCAGCCCTTCACATGCCAGTGTGCTCTCTGTCGAATTTGGTACAATTCTATTTTGTGGATTTTGAGAAGTCATTTAAAGGATTTTCTACATTTAATAATGATGGTCATATTTGATGATGAAAGCAAATTTTATGTAAATAACTTTTCTCCAAGAATACTTACCCATTCACATTAACATTAGAGATATAAGCCTGCTACCTCGTGAATCCAGCAATACCAAAAGACAAAAATTTGTCTTTCTATCTACCTCCTATAGACACAAAAGGCAATAACTCTTACCCCTTACCTCCCTTGCCACAACTAAGTGTCACTAGTTTTTAAGATGAGCGATAAATATCATACAAGGATGCTCATATGGCGAGGTGGTTGGGAAGGTTTTTTAGTGATCCGATTGGGTAAGTATTCTCGGAGAAACATAATTTACTTAAAATTTGCTTTCTCCTTTGAATACGTTACCCAATCACATGCGTCATGTCATAACAGATTGAAGTTGGCAGAAGCAGTCACCGCATTGGCCATGGAATGGTGAGCTGCCCTGTTAATAACTCTAGCAATCCAGGCCTTCGCTTCACAAGCGTGGTCATTGCCGGATTTGCCTAGGGAGTGGGAAAAATGGCTAGTGAAGCCAAGTCTAACATCGAAGACGTAGCGACTACATTTTGGACTATTTTTGACATGGCATTGGAGATCAGTACTGAAGGCATCTGATTGAGTTTCATACCGGCTACACAAGAACGTTGCTGGAAGTTAGCTTCCTGAATTTTTACTGACTGGGGAAGAAGCAGGAAGGACATCGTCTCTTCCTCCCATTCTAGATCTACAGACACCTTAACTTTGTAGTCTTGAATGGCAGTAGGAGGTGGTGGGCATTCTGAAGTTTCCAACACCCTATAAATTCTTCCACTGCGGCCTTGAAGCTAAGCTCAGTCGGTTCCATGACTGGATCTGTGTATGGCTGAAAGTGTTTCGTCATATTCACTGTGTGCTGAGTCATGTTCTGGTCAACTCAGGCATCCACTCGCAGCTGATTTGTCAATCAATTTTTTTTTCTATTTTTTTTTTCAATCCAACTTTAAAATTTTTCTCATCTCCGTAATGCTTGCGCAGTGCAGTGAGCACTGCGCGCACATCTACCATTTGCTCAGAGGGAACGTTGGTTCTGGTACAGCTTGCATCTCTGTATAGCATACCAGGTGACATAGATGACACAATTCCGTCATAATTGACAATTTCACTAATTCTCCCTTGTGGAGAAGCCATGAACATATGGACGGCCGGCATTGCCGGCTGGTTTGTCTGGCGAATGGTCGGCCTGAATGCCGGCGACGGTCCGGCTATCACCGGTACTGACAGCTCCAAAGGCCTCACTGGACGGACAGATTTCTCACTAAAATCTCCATCATAGTATTGATATGTTGCCGGCGGTACAGCTTGATGGACGGATTTGTCACAAAAATCCTTGTAAATCATAGTTGGTTGGCCCGTTTCAGCAATAAGGTCCCCATACTGGGATGGTACTGTCGGCTGGTTTGTCTGGCGAATGGTCGGCCTGAATGTCGGCGATGGTCCGGCTATCACTGGTACCGACCGCTCCAATGGCCTGGCTGGACAGACAAATTTCTCACTAAAATCTCCGTATAGTATTGGTATGTTGCCGGTGGTATGGCTTGACGGATAGATTTGTCAGTAAAATCACCGTAAATCATAGTTGGTCAGCCCGTTTGAGCAATAAGGTCCCCATACTGGGACGGCACTGCCGGCTGGTTTGTCTGGCATGTGGTCCGCCGGAATGTCAGCAACGGTCCGGCTATCACCGGTACCGGCTGCTGCCATGGCTTGGCTGGATGGATAGATTTCTCACTAAAATCTCCATCATAGTATTGGCATGTTGCCAGCGGTACAGCTTGATGGAAGGATTTGTCACTAAAATCCCTGTAATTCATAGTTGGTTGGACCGTTTTAGCAATACGATGGGACGGCTGGACGGCAGGTGACATCGAGGTTGTATAATGAAATAGATCCAGTAAAAACCCCATGCGTCCTGACTTACAGGCCCGAAGGCCATGCTCGGACATGCAGGGGGACTTACGCCCACTGGGCAGCCTAAAATTGGGGGAACACTCCCCCAAAAGATGTTAATAGCTACACCGTAGTTTCCTGGACCCAACGACGCGTATGTTCAAAGGTGGACTATTGTACCATGTCAACATCATTTTCCTCCATTGTCACATTGCCAACACCCTTTTTGCCGTTCATGCGTTTGTTGTTGACATTTCTACTGAAACGACAAAAGAAGATAAAACAAAGCAAAAATTAGCAATTCAGCATGTTATTAATTCGCTAATACCAAAACCGTTACTACAGAGTAAGCGAAATTATTCAGTGCCGCGTGAACTCATAAATGACAAAACCGCCATTAGCGTGCTCTGCCCAAAGACAAAGTCCATAAAGGTGATAAAGTCACTCAAAATTTGAAAATATTGGAAAATAATGTATACAACCTGTAGAAGAATGATTATCCAACACAATAATTCCAAATTTAACTTCGGATGGTCCGAATTTACACTAAGATGGCTTGGATTCATGGAGGTCGAATTATACATGGTTGCACAGTACAAGCGAAGCTTAAAAACTGGCGACACCTAGTGGTGGCAAGGGGAGGTAAGGGGCAAGAGTTATTGCCCTTTGTCTATAGGACATAGAAAGACGAATTTTCGTCTTTTGGTAGGGCTGGATTCGCGAGGTAGCAGGCTTATATCCCTAATGTTAATGTGATTGGGGAACGTATTCAAAGGAGAAACATCTTCATTTGTGAAAGTATAATTGTTCTTTCTGTTTAATTTTGTCCAATTTTACTGTGAAGATATCATCTAAATGTTTATTTTTCAAGATTTGTTTTTCTTTGGTCAGCAATGTTAGTCATATTACTAGACAAATCAATCTAAAAGCCCTTTATGCTAAAATGCTAAGTTTGAAAATCTGGTCTGGTTTTAAGATGTTTAAATAGCAAATAATTATAGACAATGCTCAAAACACAACATTCTAGACACATTTGACCCAATAATGAGATTTATACCATTTTTAATCAAGTACTGTAGTCCAAAATTTGGGATTAGGTTTGAGATTTACAGGTATCTGGCTCTGACTAGGTATTCAAGTACATTCTACTGCACTAATGAGTACAATTTGTGTGTTATATCCTGTATCATCTTAAAGTATAAGTGATACAAACTTACACAGCATATTGAGAAAGTGTGGAAAAGGCATCCAGTTGAAGGTATAATGCATGATAAACCTGTCATTCTCCATCTTGTTCCTCGCCAAAGCAGTCCTCCAATCTCTCAGAAACATTTCAGAAAGAAGCTTTCCAAAGTGACATCTTGCTCCTGGTCCAAAGTTATATTTTTTAGGATCATAGGCTTCCTCTATTACCTACAAAACAAACAAATTAAGTCTATATGGGCCTGAGATAACTTTAATCTTCAACCATAATTGATCAATATAATTTGTACACAATTAAAATCAGTATGCTTATGTCAAATATTGAATTCTGTTGAGTAGGTTTTTAGAAGTCCATTTAGCTGTTACAAGCAGTTACCATAACTAATTTAGATCTTGATCATTAGAATCTTAACGATTAGAACAGCCTTAATGCCAGGCGGATAAATCCAATGGTTGAACCTGATAAAATGCTCTTGAGCAGGTATATGAATACATAAGGTATAATCATTTTCTACTTTAATAATGGCAGCTCAATTCATTCATGCCTAGATGCTCCCTGCCAACTTTGATTTGAAATTGGTTAAAGTATTTTTGAGAAGTCAAAAGAAACAAGAATTAATGGACGTAGGGCCATGCCATATCTTACATGGCTCTTATATATATTTTGAATTTTCATTATATTTAATCATGTTTTTAAATTATAGTCATTATCTGTAGTTAGAGTTTGGGTACATTTAGATAATGTAACTATCATCTGCTAAGATCATACAATTACAAAGGCTCTAAAAAAAGATGCTATAAATAGATGCTCACATACATGTTTCCAGCTATTTAATAATAATATTAACAATACCTTACTGACAAATGTGGGTATATTTCACATTTGCTGGTAGTGTTAAGATGATTCTAAAAGAATTAAGTAGTTACCCACTGGATGGGTTAGGTATTTCAAAATGTTTATGGAGTAGTAGTCATGGGGATTTTATTATCAAACACAATGGAAGGCGTATATCTAGGAGAGGGAACTGAGCTGTCAGATTCATTCCTTTTTCAGATTCTTTCATATTTCTTCCATTAATATCAACTGCAGATGGGTTTTATGTTATACATAGATTATTTGAGAGGAAAATAAACATGTTTGGACTATTCAGTGGAAATAGGAAGAGATCAGTGACTAAATATTTTTTGGAACTGTTGTGAATTATTCAAGGGAATTCAGATGGAGAGTGCCACTTTGTCACATCATCAATGTTGGCAGGCCAGTATATTTGGAAACTTGAAATTAATATTGGACATTTCATTCTTTGAACATTTATAGTAAAGTTTCAGGATTATTTTGGATATAATTCATAACATAGTGTTAATTCTTAGCATGACCAAATCAAGAGAGCAATCTGTGTTTGCCATGACTTGTATTAATTCCTTAGCTTTTTCACACTGTTCCCAGAGGTATCTAATAACTGGAGCAAAAGCTACTTCACAGTAAAAAAATTGCCTGGAAATTTAGTCTCCTCCATAACAGCGATAAGATAGAGCTTGAGGTCATTAAAAAAAAGTGTAATAAGCAGAAATGCATATAAATTTTGATTTAAACTATTTAAATCCATTTTCTTCTGTTCATATTTTTAACTCTAATACAGTCAAACCCAGTTATTAAGATCATGTCAGGGGTGTCAAAAATTATACACTGGGTCCTGAGTTATCGGTGTTCATAAAAACCAGTAATATAACTTTAATGATATCCAAAACCTTTATTCCTGTTTCTTACTCTTAGGCATACATGCCAACCTCCTGAGAGGTATAAGTAAAATTATTGCTAGTGTAAGTGTAAAGAAAGTGTCATTTTGGCATAAAAAGTGCAATCTATTTATTACATACATACGTGTCATTTTGGCATAAAAAGTGCAATCTATTTATTACATACATACGTGTCATTTTGGCATAAAAAGTGCAATCTATTTATTACATACATACGTGTCATTTTGGCATAAAAAGTGCAATCTATTTATTACATACATACGTGTCATTTTGGCATAAAAAGTGCAATCTATTTATTACATACATACGTGTCATTTTGGCATAAAAAGTGCAATCTATTTATTACATACATACGTGTCATTTTGGCATAAAAAGTGCAATCTATTTATTACATACATATGTGTCATTTTGGCATAAAAAGTGCAATCAATTTATTACATACATGAATTTAAGTACAAATGAAAAAGATGCATTTATTTTTTTACGACTAACTTGGTTTTGCAGCTGCTGAAAAATCTTGTCATAAAGGGCAAAATCCATATGGATTAAAACCAGAATACAAACTTAAAATATACTGAAAAATTATTTATATTCAGCACTCACTTTAGCTAGTCTACATGTGTAAATTTTGCTGAATGATTGTGAATTCGGCATGATCAGAGTGCTGTACACCGCTCCCTCGATAACTCGCGCCCTGATAACTCGCGAACCTGCTTATAATGCGGTGTCTGGTGTGGATCCCGATTTTTACCCAAAGATAAAATATATTTTTAATTTTTTTTTTTTAAAATATGCTGAACGTCAAAAAACTATGATAAGAGTTGGTAAATTAAACCTTTATACATTTCTCGTTTTATCATAAAAAAAAGGTGATTAATGCCCATAAAGATCGATTCCATATTGTGAAATTCGCAAAATCTAAATAAGATATATATTATGTTCAGGTTTATTTGGTGATACACCGTCATCAATCGCCGTAAATAAACAGTCTGGTGAAATAGCTATCAATGAAAACGTCCGGTAAATGCTAACAGGTGGCAACAGATAATGAAATAAACAACAATTAAACATCTTGCTGTGTGAAAACCACATAATAATCCTTTATTTCCGTTTCAATGTAAACATTATAATTGCCACATATTCTTTTCTATGAAAACATGAAAAGAGTCAATCAACCGTCACATCGAAACCCGCGAGTACTTCCGTGAGAACCTAATTACCTGCCAGCTTTGTTTTGATCAACAAACTTGACCAAGTGTTTGTTGCACTAAAATAATTCATTAAAAGAGACCTGTGTTGTTTTATCACTTATGTCTTGTGCATGAAATCAAGCATGTGACGATTTTGCTCGACGGCAGCGAAATCAGGGAGTAACACACAAAATTAACTGATTTTTTCAAAATATAGAGTCATTTGTCCAGCATATCACAACGGGCATTTGTATTATTGTGTTCTAATTTACATTGTTTAAAATTTTTCATTTTATTTCTACCACAATCAAATATATACACTGTATATGAATCGATTGATTGACATTGTTTCTCGAAAAGAGTCTATCAAATACGTCTAATTTGAATCAAACAATAAAAAAAGAATGTATCCAATTCAGCACAAACATTAGTGACATAATACACAATGCGTGAATCGGTACACGTGTTAATCGAACCATAGGAGTCTGACATTTTATCAATCAACTACGGCGAAATCTCTGACAAAATGAATTCCCCTTATCGGTAATATCGTTTTTAAATATATAAAAACGATAAGGGGAATTCATGTTGTCAGAGATTTTGCCGTACTTCATTGATAAAATGTCAGACTCCTGCGATCGAACGGAAACCACGTGGAATAATGTTTTAGATTAACTCATTCCCATCTATATACGGTAATTTATCCTGAAATTAATGTTACTCTATGAGGAAAAAATAAACTACACCATTATGAAGATATATTTATTCACAGTTAATCACAGCACGTTTATGAATTAAGTATTTATACACAACAAAACACATGTTCAGTTAAGTTTTTATTGATAATTATACTCTTTGGCTAGGAGGACTATCTGCTGCTACTAATGAAGCCGTTTTGGTTCATTCTGTCAGTGAGTGATTTAGTGGCTACTGAATGGCACAACGTGGTTGTACAGAGGTCACAGCTGGTCTGTGAAACTCCCTGACAGAATGTTATGGATAACCCTTGAGTAAAGTTCCTTCAGCGGAAACTTTAGGAGCCCAGCGAAGACTGGGCTGTCCAACGTAGGTTGGGATGACAGCGGCAGCTGTGTGGACTTCACTCAATGGTTTAGTATGAATACACCATATAGTGCTGACATTAGATTCTTGGGTGAATAACGAAATGGAATGAAGTGAATGCCCTTTAGGGTAAGCAACATGCAGCAGCAGACATTCCCTTGTCCATGGAACACTGTAGGCGTTGAGGTGGGGATGGCGGCGGGTTTTTCCAACCGAATTAAGCGCGCTGTCGCTATCAGCTCCAAAACCAAAACAACTGAGAACAAAGGACGCTGCAGATGACAGCTGGGTCTGTTCCGATTGGCCGGCAAGTGCTGTATTAATACATCTCATGCATATCAATGCGGACTATTTACGAGAAAGGTAGTGAGTAGGTCACATATTGCTGTGCATAAACCATGCTTAAGTAAGCACTTAAGCGACAATTTATACACAACAAAACACATGTTCAGTTAAGTTTTTATTGATAATTATACTCTTTGGCTAGGAGGACTATCTGCTGCTACTAATGAAGCCGTTTTGGTTCATTCTGTCAGTGAGTGATTCAGTGGCTACTGAATGGCACAACGTGGTTGTACAGAGGTCACAGCTGGTCTGTGAAACTCCCTGACAGAATGTTATGGATAACCCTTGAGTAAAGTTCCTTCAGCGGAAACTGAAGGAGCCCAGCGAAGACTGGGCTGTCCAACGTAGGTTGGTATGACAGCGGCAGCTGTGTGGACTTCACTCAATGGTTTAGTATGAATACACCATATAGTGCTGACATTAGATTCTTGGGTGAATAATGAAATGGAATGAAGTGAATGCCCAAAGAAAACATATGTGCAGCAGATGTTGTCCCCCAAGAATGTAAATAGTGGGGAAGCCTTCAGTGTTCCATGAAGAGAAAAAAAAAATTGATATATATATATATATATATATATGTTTTACACAATCAGCATAGCAACAATAATGTATAAAAACGTACACCTGCATATAGAAAAGTCAATGAACTATGATCAAAATGTCAAGAATGTCCCAGAGTGGTGCCGAGTACATCTTGGAATACGGCAAAGATAAACTTGAGAATGGGAATGACGAAGTTATTCCATCCAATTCGGAGAGAAGCTAGATGATCACATCCATGAAATTGGTTAGAAGAATAACTTGAGAATTTCCAGGAATAAACCACTGAATGCATGTATGGCTATGAAATGATGGAAATGCACAAGTGCCACACGAAGAACACTAGCAACACACGCGCGCAGAACTCCCATCTAATGGACATGCACAAGTGACAACCAAATAACACTGGTATCACACCACACAATGGATAGGCACAAGTGCCACACAAATAACACTGGTATCACACGCGTGCAGAAACTCTGAACACAATGAATATAGAAACACAATGCACGACTATGGAAACTGGAACCCCAGGAAATACATCCCTGGTACAGTAGCGTTGAACTAGATCTAAAAACACGATCTCTGTTGAATGCAGCATGATCCTGATCACTGTGTAGTAATATCCGCGTCCATTGCCATGGCCCTCTGCGCTGACCTAATAGTACCCGGAGGTGTGCGAATGTATCTTGAGTAACAATCTGAAGACCACCGGCCGAGAACTTTGATCATATGATCTTCCAGATGGGCAGCTGCTGCTGAAGTAGCTGCACCTATTCGGAATGAATGACCACTATACTGGGAAGTGTCGAGTCCCATCTTACGGTAGACAAGTTGCATATGATTAAGGAATACAACTCTTGATAACGCTTGACCTGTGGACGTAATGAAAAGTGGGGCATCGAACCGAGATGATGAACGTCTCCTGAATAGCATGAAATTTGTCAGAGCAGAATATGGACATAGATCACGACCCGTGGCATGTAACTGAATGGTCACACCCCTCCGGAAAGGGTCAGTTTTTGACGATTTTAGCTTTAAGAAAGCAGTTTCTTGTTGGAAATGCACATCGCCCACGCAGAGATGAATGGTTGGATCGAAGAAATCCCTAATAGTGAACTCCCCACATCTGAGAAATCCGAAGAAAGCAACTATGCAGACAGTCAACAACAACAAATCTGTGTGTGCGTCAAACACTCCTCCTCGCAACACAGTACAAATGCTTGTCAGAATATTGTATGTAATAGGCTTCCGTAGTTTTGCCGATGTACCTTGGGTTTTTTTGATGGCCTTTAGGATGGTGGCAAGACGTGGCATATTATTTCTGTCTGTCGTGAATGGTGACTGAATACCAGCCTGCATGTACTTGAACCTAATGCCACATAAATATAGCTTTATTGTAGAATGCTTCAAGTTGAGGGCTCTTGCACAATGTGTAACGAAGTATATTAAGGTGTTCTCCGTAATATCTGGCAATAGTTGCATGTGCGAGGCAAAGCCACACATCAGCATGAAGGTCCTAAACACATTGAATGCAGAGTTGTAGGCGATTTGTGTCGCAGGGCTTAAAGCCTGGTTCCATAGCAAGTTTACCTCTTCATCCAGGTCCATAAGACCTCCGAGGGTAGGGGGCATTTGCAGGGTTGTTGATCTGCATCCGGAGCCAGTGCATGAAAATTCTGAAATTGAAGGCGGGACAAGGCATCAGCTTTAGTATTGACAATTCCCGGAATGTGTTTGGCAGAAAAATGAAAGTTACAAGTAGCAGCACACCATGTAAGTTTACGCATTAATTTCATTATATGCATACATTTTGATCTCCCCTTTTGAAGTATATTCACTGTGGCCATATTATCACATGTAAATATTATGCGTTTGCCTGTCCATTCTGAACCCCATATAATGGCAGCCACAACAATAGGATACAACTCTCTGAAGGCCATAGAGAAATCATCCTCCACAGAAAAGATCATTTGAAGATCATCCGACCATGCAGCTGCAAACCAGTGAGTTTTGAAATAACCACCATACCCTACTTTGGATGAAGCATCAGTGCACAATTCAAAATCATCTGCTGCAGTGGACTGATTGTCAAGAAACAAAGAAACCCCATTCCATGAAGCTAAAAAATGGTGCCACATGTATAGCTCTTCTCTGCAATTTGCATCCAAGTGAATATAATGATCTAGTTCCCTAACTTTGGTAGACAGTCGTATGAGATATGATACAAACGCACGCCCAGGTAGGATAACACGAGTAGCAAAATTAAAATGGCCCAGTAACTGGAGCAATTCTCGCTTGCGGACACTGCGTTTGTTAAGAAATTGATTAATGTAGTTTACAATGCGCTCCACTTTATTATGTGGTAAACGTGCTTGCATTTGCTCTGAGTCTAGAATTATTCCCAAATATTCTATAACTGTACAGGGGCCAATGGTTTTGCTTGGAGCTGTAGGAATCTTCAATCTGTTGAAAATGAGAGTCAACAAAGCCATCGTCCTCTCGCCACATGCAGAAGGAGGATCTATTGTAAGAAAATCGTCAAGGAGGTGCAAGATGTTGTCAATACCATAATTATGCTTTGCTATCCAACAAATCGCTTGAGACAAAGTATCAAATAATTTTGGACTTGAACGTGATCCAAAAGGGAGGCAAACACAAACATAATAATTTCCTCTCCATTTTACACAGAACAAGTGCCATTGGGAAGGTGCAATGGGAATCTGTTTGAAAGCGTCTGAAATATCAGTTTTACACATGATTGCTCCCTTACCCAAACTCCGAATAATTCTAATAGCATCATCAATTTTTACGTAGCTTAGGGAGCATCTATCCTTGTCTATGAGCTCATTTATACTTGTATGCACATAATTGCCATGGGGGGAGGACAGGTCAATGATAAGTCTCTTCTTTTTTGAATATTTCCCCTCTGCGATGCCGATAGGACTGACTCTATATTCTTGATATGGTGGAGATGGAAAAGGGCCAAGCATGAAACCTTTGGCACATTCCTTTGCCAATAACTGATCCACAATATATGGTTGTTTACGTGCAGAAAGCAAGTTCTTACACTCTTTTGTAGGCAAGCTAGTTGTTTGCACCATAGTGTCGAAACCGTGTTTCAGACCGGAAGATAAATATCGGACGAAGTTCTGATCTGGATGATGAAGTAGTTCATGTTGCAATCCGTTAATATCAATGGGAGTGGAAGCATATGGCGTGACAGTCTGTCAGATTTGTTTCATCTTATCTGGTGCTGATTTACTAGTGGCATTGATATTGCGTGTACCAGTGCTAGGAAAAACTTTTTGTGTATTGTTTGGGCATGCAGTTGCCCCATGCGAATTGGCCCTGCATTGATTGCAGGTATGCAAGAACTGGCAATTAGTACGATGGCAACCGCGTATGGAATTAAAATTATTACAAAGTTCTTTCCCATCCATCATCTGTCTAGGCCGACCGTACTTGTCAATATCTGTTTTTCTCCTGTTGGCAAGATTCACCATGGGCATTGCAGTGCGCGTTGTTTGTGGACAAAAATCGGTAGAGTGAGCGACAGAATTGCAGATGTTACACGACTTTGTTTTTCGGCCGCCAATCAACAGCTGAAGAGTTGCCTGATCCCTAATAGCCCAGTTGACTTTTAGTTTGTAGTCGCGAAGTGCAATAGCAGCTTGACTGGAGTAGACATTATGGTAGTCATAGAAAATTTCCCCATACGCATTAGAAATTTTTATAATGTCAGCCTCGTACATATACAATTCGTGTCGTCTGTTGGGGTAAACTGAACAGATGATACGTTTATATTTCCCGAAAGCCGTTATGAACTCACTTAGACTAAGATGCTTAAGTAATCTGGGATCATACTTCGCGGCCTTGTCGTCCGGATTTGATATATCCAGTTCAAAGTGGGGAAGCAAAAGAGTAGCAAGATTGACGTGCTTACCCTCGAGAATCTGTTTTCTTTGGCTTTCGGACACTACGTCGATGGCTGGTAGTATTTCTGGCGAAACTCCGTGGGATTGCATCAGCTGATGGAGCGACGTCACAGGCTGGGCTGCTGGCAATGTCGTGAAATGTGTGGAGTCGCTGAAGGAAAACTCCGAAGAAGACGTCTGCTGTCGTGCCATAATATTGGTGACCGAATTTGTTAAGTCAGCAATAGAACGCTGCATGGAGTGGATAGATGTTATTATACTGTCCGAAGATAACTGGTTTTCGGCAACGTCGGCCATATTTGATGTAGCCCTTACTTCCGGAATACTACATTGTACTGCTGTTCCCGCTGCATTAGAAACCTCTGCCGCATTAGCATGAACAATTGTCGCGCTACGGCGACTTCGACGTGTAGTTGGCTGAGGAAGGGGGGATGCTACTTCTTCCAAAGGACGTATGCTGAGGTTAGCGTGAGGTGATGGGCTGTCCCTCGATTGGCTCTGTACATGATCAACAGGCCGCGAAGTCGTGGAAGGCGCATTATCGATGTATAATTGTCGCAAGGCGTGCTTCGGGAGAACAGATGACACTTTAATACCTATTGATTCCAGTTTCCGCTTCAGATAAAGTGTTGTCCAGTTGTACGGATTGTCCAGATCGTATGGGACTGACCTTTGTTTTGACGAGCGTGACGCCATTGTTTCTAAACAAAGTAAAATTGCGGATGGTCCAATGAAATGGCAATTAAACACAATAGCTGAATCCCGAAACAGGAAGATATAAACTGGGAATTATATCTCAAGTACGATAAGTATATGTTGCTGAAATGAAGCAAAATGCACAGAGTTTTTTCAAACGAAATAAGTTTTTCCAACCGAATTAAGCGCGCTGTCGCTATCAGCTCCAAAACCAAAACAACTGAGAACAAAGGACGCTGCAGATGACAGCTGGGTCTGTTCCGATTGGCCGGCAAGTGCTGTATTAATACATCTCATGCATATCAATGCGGACTATTTACGAGAAAGGTAGCGAGTAGGTCACATATTGCTGTGCATAAACCATGCTTAAGTAAGCACTTAAGCGACAATTAAAAGCTATTAAAAAAACCTCCCACCCACCCACCCTTTTGCCTTTGTATCGATCCTTCTGTTATTATAGGTCCCTCGATAACTCGCACCTCACTTATAGTGCGGTCGATGTTTTTGGACCCCGATGTGCGAGAGTTATCGAGGGAGTGGTGTATTACATTACTATCATAAACCTCAAACATTCACACTGTAAAGTGTTTCACTTCTGGCACCATTTTCTTTCAAAGTAAAGTCTGGTCCACAATGTAAATATCTTATCAATATCATGAATCTGTGAGGCAAAGTTTACATTTCAAGAAACACGTTTTCTTGGAAATGGGTCAATATTACAACTGAAGACAGCTGAAAGACAGAATCAGAATTTTAAACAATAATAATAATAAACATCTGACCTCACCTAATACATTGTCTTGACTAAACGAAATGCCTGACTACGAAATGCATTGTCAACAGCATATATGGTTCTTTAGCTTTAAATTGACTGAGATTTTGGTCTACCTGATAATAAACATAAACTTCTTAATGAGGCTAACAAGAGAAAGAGGTTACTTATTCGGAAGTAGCAAAATGTAAGTGACTAAAGTTGTGTGTGAAAATCGATCGCTTTACCTAATCATTTTTTGTAAATTAGCATAAAAAAGGATTTTTTCACAACCAATTCAATGATTTTCGGACACTGAAGAAATTTATAATACTGTACGGTGTTTAGAATCAGAGAACTTGACCATCCATTAAAAATTATTGCCCATACCACACTATTTAGAATCATCCTTTGCTTCTACGTTTTCATCATGTTTTCTGATTTAGGGCAACATTTATACTCCTTACATGTAATTGTATTAATATAAAAATGAATGAAATTTTTAATTTTGTGCCTTCAAACATATGTTGAGATCAGTATGATTCCACCTTCATTTTATAAAAGCATTCTTATTCTTATCATTTGTCTCTTGCAAATTAGTAATTTTAATCAAAATAATAAATATTAATAATTAATAAAACCTGTATGGACATGGTTTATGTAATATCTCATGGAAAGCTGTCATCATTTTCACATCTCAAGTAACCTGCAAATCTCAGCAAAATACTTTTTTAAATAAATCTGCTAACTTACAAAGATGAAAGATTAGTTAATACAAGTCATCAACTTTCCAAGAAAGGAAGGGATGCTGGTTTTTAAAACCAGACCTTAAGAAACAAACAAAACAAAATAAAAAGACCTTTGAAGATTCAATCTGTCAGTCTTCATACCTGTTCTAAGTATATGGGAAAACAAACTGTCCCTCAAGACTAAGAACTAAATTAAGCCTGATATTATCCATTCACATGCATTTGTGTGTGTGTGTGTGTGTGTGTGTGTGTGTGTGTGTGTGTGTGTGTGTGTGTGTTGATATTCTGCTCAGTAATAAACCTGTTATTCTGTTTTGTAAACAAGTGAGAAACAAAATGTTTCACCTTTCAATTTTCATTCCAAAGAAATGAAATGAAGTATGAAATTTTCTACAGCTTGAATACGGCTAGATGTGAGCTGATTTGGGCAAAAAAGTACAATACCCCATCAAATACTATTTTAGGCTTGAAATAGACGCTGATAAATCAAATCTGAATAATTGTTACATCTTAAAAGTATTTTCTTTTGTAAGTGTTGACGTGTGATGAATAGGATAATGTAACTTATAGAACTGTGCATGAAAATTTATCACTTGACACTAAACAGAGTCACTGACTATATCCTGTCCTGAGGTACACCAAACTCCTAAATCTTCAGAAAGGGTTGTGCCAACTATAATGCTTGTAAGATGACTGCTATGATGGTACTATTGGACATTATACTGGCACTATTTTCACCCAGAACCAGTGTAGATATCATAAGAAGATTTTAGTGAAAACCCCCCGTTGATATAATTGTCCATTCAGGATGTCACACTAGAACCATTTTCTGCAAAGATTAACTAGACATTATAGTAAGTCTTTTAGTGAAAAACCAATATTGATATGACAATCATTCAGGAGTGTGTGTGTGTGTGTGTGTGTGTGTGTGTGTGTGTGTAATTTTGGTTGTTAACATAGCTTTAAAAACTTTTCAGTCATATCGCTATTTGGTCTCCACTTAGGCCACCAGAGCAGTCACAATTCATTCAAGAGGAGTAGAAATAACAAGAGTTTCCAGACGACCACTGTAGTGGTCCAAGTAGCACCATTTTCATTCAGGTGTGTGGGTGTGTCTCTATCTGTCTGTCTGTCTGTCTGTCTGTATGCATGTATGTATGTATGTATGTGTTTGTGCAACTTTCATTGCAGTCTCCACCAAGTAGTTTAGAAGAACAGCTGAAAACAAACCTGTGTTAAGTGACAGACAGATGAAAGACAAAAAGACAACAGACCATCTGTAAAATCTCCTGATTTATGACCAGTACACCTAAAAAATATTGCTAAATATTCTAACATCACTCCTGTCCCTAGATGAACTCTAAAATATTTGAAAATCACACTGTAATTAATGGAGTGGAAACAAAAAATGACAAGCCTCTCTCAGATGATTACTACAGGGACAAAAGTTTAGTAATTTCAACCAGTGATTTTGGGGTATATGTTGTAAGGGACAGACATCAATGGATATATGGAGGGAATAAATAAAAAAGCAAAAAAATAATACAATTTCTGAATCAAAACAATCTGTTTTTCAATTTCTTTCTTAGGGAATACTGCACAATATAAAATAGTTCAAGTGATTTTCGACCAACAGAAAAATGGAGAAAAATTAAGAGAGATAAGAATTGTATATATGTTGAGTGAATGCAGTACCAAGATATATTTACACACCTTTCAGCTGCTAAAATGCATACGAATATGGCCTTATTGAAAAACACCAACAGAGTGTAAAACAAATGAATATATCGTCAAAGGGAATGAGCAACATTTCTGAATTCACATTTGTATTGGGCAAGCAATAAAACATTTTTTACATACCTTGAAAGCAATCTGGCTTAAGCAAGACTGAATACAGGGTTGCAAACCATCCACCTCTTTGCAGTACACGTCAATAAACCGAAACGGACTGGATGCTGACTAAAAACAAAGTAATTGATAACAACAGACTGACAGACTGCATGTAAAACAAAGATCTTAATTCTTATTTCATTTCATTCCTTTCATTTAAGTTTACCAATATACAAAATTATATGCACCATTAACTACTAACATTGCTAACAGGATTTTAGAACTTATATTGTGATGCTTTCTGACAACTTTGGAATATTATGTTTGATTTGTTTTTACATTGATTTTTAACAAGACAGCAAACTTGTCTAAGACTGCATAATGAAAAATCCAAGGGAACGGCATGTTTAAAGTGTGTAGGAAAGAAGTCAAATTTCTTTTATATATTTGATAGCTTCTATTACATCATGTCATCATTTCTGAAAAATGAACAATATATTTTAAAGAAAAACACACGGATTCCTGATGGTGCTGAATTAACTTAAATTTGCTTTTTGTTCTCAAATGTCAAATATCTACCATAAAAGTTGTTTGTTTCCATTGCATGAGAAAATAAATCCATGATTACACAATTTCCCGCTTCTAAAAAGTTTGTATCAGCTGAAAAATCTTGCAACACATATGAACTCTTGTCATCCTGCTTTGAAAAAGTAAACTGTGACAATGACGCAAACTTACAGAAAAGCTAGTGGTATTTATATTACTAGAACTGTTCAATTGTCTTATGACTTCTTCCATTTGAGACAGCGATTATGAAAAGAAAAAATGCTAGGAGCCTGCCTTATGGCACTGGGAATGTTTTTTAGTCCATAACAGTGGACTAATACAGGTAAAATCCGGTATAATATGATTCTGCTTATAATGCAATGGCAGCATGGCTCCCATTTTTAATTTAAGGTGACCTCTCTTTTTAACATCCTAAATACATGATCTTGGGAAAAAAAAGATTATTCATCATATCCTACGCAGATTTTAAATCCCAGCACAGCATTTAATATTGCCTTAACTTCACCATGCACCATTTCCACAATATTGGCATATACAATTCAAAACTGAAGTATACTTGAAGTCGGATGAAATCCAGCGAAAAAACAAATGATATATAATAAAGAGGTTAGTTAAAACTGATAACATTGAAATTTCAATGCACATTTTCTATGAGAAATTTTTTTTAAATATTGGTAATGCGATCCCGCTTATATCACAATGTTTAATTCTGTGGACCCCATGCATCAAGTTAAAATGAGTTTTACCTGTATATTGAAAATGTTTTTTAAAACCATTCTTTCTGTGGCCTTGGTATAGTGTTATTTTTACTTCTTATGGACCGTAAATTTGGAGTAACATCAGCATCTCTTTGGTTAATGATATTGCATAGATAGACAGGAATGGCTTTCTCGATAGTTTATACATCAATTTGACCTTTCCAAGAATGTTATTTCATGTATTGTTCAAATCTTTATAATATTCATTGCATTATGGAAATTGTCCTTATACTGATAAAGAATTAAATGTGAAGCCCTCTTAAAAAATTTTTTTATGTTTGAATAAGAGGCATTAACAAAAAAAATTACATAACAATATTCCAGATACAGCTAAATATAACTTTTATTAAAGATTACTCGATACTGAATAAGACCCTATATTGAAGAGGAATGTACGTTTTGATTTTTCTCAGTAGCCAATTAACCTTTATTCAAACACGTTTAATGTGAAAAGACTAAGTAAGATTGTTATCAATGAACACACCATGAATTATATCCCGAGTGCTCATATTAAGGCTCACACTGTCAAATAGAACCTGGAGTTTGTCGCTATCTAGCTTTGCTTATTTTTGATGCATTTAGGGCTCTCATTTTTTTCTTTATTTGTTATAAAACTGTTTTCCTTGCACCATACTGGAAGTCTGTTTAGAGCATCATGTAAATTATTTTCTAATACCATGTTGGTTTTACCCATCTCAGACAGTGTACCATCATCTGCATAAAAGTCTGTGGAAGAAATTGATTCCAAACTTAAGAGGTAAATCAGTGATAAATAGAATGAAAAACAGAGGTCCAATGATAGAGCCCTGTGATACTCCACAATTAATATTTTAATTTGAGAAAGTTGACCATTTAAAGATACTTTTTGCACTCTATTGGTTAAGTAAGAAGTAAACCAGTTTAGTGAGTTTTCAGTGCATTGATAAATTTTCAGTTTTTCAGGCAAAATTTTCATGATCTATCAGATCAAAAGTTTTATGAAAATCAACCATTATAGTGCCTACCGATTTTGCTTGATATAATGTTTTCAGTCATTTACCAATCAATGAAACAAGTCCAGTTTCACAAGAGTGATTGTCATGAATAAGATCACAAGTGTTCAAATAGCTGAGAAAAGAATCATGTACATGTTTTTCTACTAATTTGGAAAGAAAAGGAAGGATAGAGATGCATCCTATAATTATTTACATAGTCTTTTGTTCCCAATTTATGCAATGGTGTAACCTTGGCAGTTTTCTATTTTTGTGGAAATTTATTACACATAATTTCAATGCAAATGACATCTATCCTCTCTACTATTGCAGGTGCAGCTTTTATTTTGTATTTTTGGTTCAATCATATCAAGTCCTGTAGCTTAATTATAATCATCCATTTTCTGAATATATTTAAACACAAATTCAGGACTCATTTCAGGAATTGCAAACTTTATATTGTTTGGGAGCTTTTTAGCACAAAAATGTTTTGAGTTCCAGATGATCAGATGAAGTTCCGGGTTCAAAACTGGGGAAGGTAACTGGAACAGTAAGAATTCCTGGATTTCTGGATTTGTTCTTGCTCCTCACATATACATACACATCCAAACCCACCATCAGGATTCCCACCCCTGGAGTCATAACGTACAAACCACATAGATTCCCACCCAATGGAACTAAGTATATACCGATTCATGTGTTGAGAACCCACCGATAAACATGGTCAAATTTTAGACTGGATTTCTTCAGACCCATAGCTTTCCACCCTCCAGGCTACCAATTAGAGAAAATAGGGATACAAATTAGTGCATTTTGACATGAATTCATGAAGCACTCCTCGAGTCTGAAGATATTTGTCAGAACAAATGTTTAGCATGGTCTCCAGCTGGTGAAAATAGATCATGTTCAACAAGAAAACTCACAAACAATGCCGCAACATTGGTACCTTGCAGTTCTTCTGTCGATGGCTTAAAATATTCCAGAGATGAAATCTGCTGCAGATTCTTAATTTTCCCAACCTTATGTGCTTTTTGCTAACAATGTGCTTCCTCACAATGTCTCTGTCACCATAACCAATGCTAACATTTGTGGCACACTGTGTGCAAAGAGCATGATGTATATATCGGAATTGATGTCTGAATGCATGGCAAGTGTTTGGTATTTACCAAACTAAATTTCACTTTTTGTGTAATATATTTTCTGAGTTTCCTCTGACTCTTGCCACCTCATTTTTTATATTTGGACATTTATGTTGGGGTGTAGGGTCAGAGTCCATTCACTATCGAAAAGTTGGAATTTGCTGACACCATTTGGTGTTGGCATGGGGTACCTGTTTACTAGCCCGACCAGCAAACTTGAACAACCTATAATCAAGATAAACCTAACCTGCATGAAATTGATAGGAATATGATTTGTTTTCTCAAAAATACAATTAACTATGTCTATAATCCACTGAGAGAAGAGACAAAAGTAGGTCATTGCTGAAATCTGACATGGATCTGCCTATTTTCAATCTGAGTCACAAGACAATACAAAACTCGAAACCTACATGTCAGTGAGGTCATGTAGTCATGTGGTATGGACAATAAACAAATTCCCAAAGTAAAAATTGGGGTAAAAAGGGTCAGAGGAAACTCGGACTATCATTTTCCCTTGGTGGTGAAGAAATTTTTAAGATGCATTGTTGATTGGTAATTCAAATCAGTGTTGGTGGCGCACGCAGATAAAAAAACTGGTTAGGTCTTAGTTTCTCTTAAAAGCATTTGTAAAACTATATATATATATATATATATATATATATATATATATATATATATATATATATATATATATATATATATATACACACACACACACCAAAATGCTTGCTACTGGACCAGCTGTACCAATCAGCTATAGTTCACTAATATCAAATATCACAACCAGTAGTACTGGACCCTTTCAACAACTGTCGATATCACTACTAGCACTTAACGGGAAATCAGTTATGTTTTGAAATATTTTAAATATTAAAAAATTGGGGAATTTGTGAATTTTTTGCATGTAGCTTAAATCCATGAATCACTGAAAAAGTCATGAAATTCATGCCAAAATCATAAGGGTTGGCAGCTATGTCGAAGCGATGATAATACTCTACGGTCCTCCCTGGTATCCCACAAACTTGCATCAGATCACCTCTGCATTATATGCCATCTGGACATATCAGTCCCTAGCCCTCTACCTTTACTTTCTACAAAGAGAAACCTCCATATGATAAATAGAACCAAATTAATGCATGGCATCCAAGCAAACCTAACAATACAGCAGAATGACTTAATAACTGCCTGCGTTCATTGCTTGAAAAATATGCCCAAGCCACCAGGCACAGAATATCAATTAAAAAGTGTTCTTTTTAGCAATGTACAGTCTGCATATCACCCTTGCCACAGTACTGACACTACTCTTCTGAAAGTAGTTAATGACATTCTCTCTGATTTGGATATAGTGGAAAGATTACAGTCCTCACCCTTCTTGATTTGTCTGCAGCATTTGACACAACAGACCATGATATATTACTTCACCATCTCCAATATGTATTTGGCATTCAAGCTACAGCCTTACTATAGTTCAAGTCCTACTTTGTCAACAGAACACAAATAGTGTCTGCAAATGGAATACACTCCAGCCCAATTTATCTATGTTGTGGTTTTCCACAAGCATTTGTTCTTGGACCTGTTCTCTTCATTCTATACACTCAGCCACTCTCAAGTGTCATAGATCATCATCCAATGTCTCACCAATTGTACGCTTATGACACCCCAATATACAAATCTAGCCACCCAACTTAAGTTGATGCTACCATCCACGGAGTAGAGAGGTGCATTTCTGATGTGAAATCATGGATGACATGTAACAAGTTGCAAGTGTTCATTAGTACTTTCAAGATTGCATTTTTTGTAACTCAGTTCTGTCTAGTTCATTTCAATATCTACTCCAGAAACATCAAAAAGTTCAAAACACAGCTGCTTGGATCGTCCCTAGGGTACAATGGTCAGAGCACACCTCCTTGTACCCTACACGGGCTATCCATTCAATCCAGAATCAAACACAAAATTTGTTCTCTGTGCCATGCTTCACTGACAGACTCCAATCCAACATACCTATCTGACCTCACCATGTGTACACACCAGCAAGATACTTACACTCCTCTTCTGACTATCATATACTCAATATTCCCACTATGAAAACAAAGTCATATGGACAACATTTCTTTGCCTTCCAGGGCCTAGCAATGTGGAACGAATTGCCCATTGAACTTAGTCACAAAACACAGCGATCCCTTTCAAGAGTGCTCTTTAAACACACCTATTTCAACAGCAATAACAAACATAAAGACATAATGTTTCCTACCTTAAATATTTTCAGTATATTTTATGTTTTATAAATTTATGGTGTTTCTTGTTGTTGTAATCATATCATTATATATGGGTTTTTTATGTTATAGGTGTTTTCTAATGTTGTAAAGCACACAGAGCTTCTAGAGATTAGGCACTATACAAAGTCCTCATTATTATTATTATCATTATTTAGAATGTATGCATAACTAACAAATTAACCTCCTGCATTACCAAATAAACACATCATAAATGGTTACCATATATTTATCTCAAATCTGATCATAACTGAATAAGAAATATGGCCTCTATAGCAGTGGTTCTCAACCTATGGGCTACAGATTCCCAAAGGGCTGTGGTTTTTTTTTGAAGAGGTACAAGCGAAAGTATAACTGTTTGAATATGGGGGTCCACAACATATTTTGAGGTAAAGAAGGGGACCTCATTATCAAAACGTTTGGAAACCACTGCTCCTAAATATTCACAGATTCATCTAATCAGATGCAAGATCAGCTAATTAATATTCATGGACATCACTGATAATTAAGCTCATCTAAGATCTTGATTAAACCCTCTCTTATAAAGATATAAGCAGAAATACGCCTGAAGAGTGATAATATATATCAGTCAATTCAACGCAAGATATCATTATTAAGGATCACACTCATAATTAAAATCATATAAGATCTTGATGATATAATGCCATATCCAAGTTTGATGAAAACTGAATCAAAACTATGGTTTCCAGAATGATAAGAATAAGCCAATCAAGTGCAAGATCATCTCATTAATATGCACATTCATGCTTGAAGAATTCCAAGGTAAATATAATATAAACACATATGCCATATTTATGAAAAATCAAACAAGAAAATTAATGTAGCCTCCAGATGAATTACAAGCACAGCAGATGCAAGATCACTTTACAAACATGTATGGATCGTGCTCATCATCAAACATGTCTAAGATTTTGATGATATGACGATATATTAAAAGTTTGATTTAACTCAAAGAAATATTGCATTAAGGATGAGAAACAAGCTCTGTCAACCAAATGCATAATCATAATAATTAGAACTTGTCCAGGTTCTTGATGATACATTCCAAGTCTGATCAAAACTGGATCAAAAACAAGACCCTGAAATGGAAACCAGCAAATACAGACAGACAGATAATGGACAACAAACATAGTGCTATACCCCAAGCTTACTTGCTCTTATTGACAGATGAGCTAAAGATATTTATCCCAAACTGACATTTTATTTATATATTTTACACTTTACCACAAAATTATGGCCCTGGGTGGTCAAGTTGCACATACTTAACAAGCATTTCAATTCTTTAATTTTTTTTTAATAAACAGGTCTTCAAGCAAGTGAAAGATGATATGGTACTAAAAGCCAGTTCTTGTTGCTATTAACTGCAACATTGCCAATCTGAATTTTGAATTTGTGATATTGAAAAGTAATTTTATCAAAATATATTTTACAATTCTTATCCCTTGTGTCAATTATATGAGTTTAAATTTTAAATGTACTTTAAGGTTTTACCTCTTTTTCTAAGATATCATACAGATTTTCCTCAATCTTCGAGTTCCATTCATCTCTTATAGTCTCTGATGGCAGAGTTTGTGGTGCAACAATGTTATTCCAATTCTGCAAATAAAAAAATTCTGAAACTATATTTGGAACTAAAACTGATGAAATTGACAGGTCTGAACACCTATGTTCTGAATGACTCATCTCTTTTTTTATCAAAGGAAATAACACTGTCAAATAAAAAAGGAATGCTAATGGTTGTTTGTCTTTTTAAACTATTATTTCATGGACAGATTAAGAATACATTTACCTGTCTGTGTGGGTTTGAGTCTTGAACAAGCCAAATTTTTAGGCAGATTCCACCTGAATTTTAGGTGTATTCCACTCAAAAAACCAAAATTTCAGATGGACTTTAGGAAGACTGAGAATATACAGCTACGGTGACAAACTGAATCTGTCTAATAGTTAAGCTTACTAATTTTCATATTCCTCCAAAAGGATAACTGTTAGATGGAAATGTTCTGATTGTCCAATTCATTTTCCTATTGTAACACGGATTTTGAACTTATGACTGATTTTAGCAGAAATGTTAAGCATAATTTTGAAATTTATCTACTGAACTACAAGCATATATTAATCTTTGGACTTAATCTGATTTTTACTGAGAAATATTTGTTTTGCTTCCTAATAAAATATGCTTTACAAAAACCATACTCTAGTAAAGATATGACTGAAATTTCAGTGAAATCTCAGTGAAATTCACTAAAATGTCATTTTTTTAAAACCAAAATTAAGGTATTTCACCAGATTTCAGTGAAATTTCAACAAGATTTAGCCAAAATGTCTGAAAATAGCTATGAGAATTTGTGAGTTAAATTTCACAGAGATTTGCTAAAATCTCGGAAAATATATCAGTGAGATTTTGTGATTGTAACATCACTGAAATCTCAATAAAATATATCAACAAGAAACATTACTCTATGGATATTCAATGATCCCCCTCATGAACAACTCCCCTGGCCAGCAGCCACCGCTCTTTAAAGCCAGAATCCCTTGGCAACGACAAATTTGTGTTCAAAAGTACCACTCAAGAAAGGCCACCCTTTAATGTGACCAGTGGCAAACATAATAGTGCACAAATGTAAAATTTAGCTCTCGCAAATGGTCACATGTTAACATGTGTCTGGAACCAATATTTAATTATGGAAAGGTAAGTAAAAGTAATTTGATTATCTTTACAAATGTCTCTTTCCGGATGTCAGGTTTTTGTTACTGAAAAAGAGTGTTGGCTAAAGTACATGTACCACTAAGTTTATTATTATATCATTAACAATGACATTTGCAGGAAATGGGGTCAGCAATGTTTTGATAGAGCGTTGGGCTTCACACAGCAGAATTTTTTTCAATTGACAATTACAACTAGATGTAATTGTCAAAATCATAACATGGTCTGATAGAAATGGGGTCAGCAATGTTTTAATGGAAGTTTGGGCTTCACACAGCCGAATTTTTTAACTTTTTTAAAAATTTTTAAATTGATGATTACAACTGATGTAATTATCAAGATCATAACATGGTCAGAAAGGTTAAAAATAGATTTTGTGGATTAACCTAAGCTAACATGGGAAGAGTTGACAAAAAGAGACAGAAAGACATTGGGGCTGAGCGGAATCAATGCACAGGACCATAGAGCCTGCAAGAAAGCTTTGAATACACAGATGATGAAACAGACAGGCCTACCCTTGTTAGAGGATTAATAAAAGGCCATGATGATGATGATGATGATGATGATGATGATGATGATGATGGTGATGATGATGATGATGATGATGATGATGATGATGAAGATGAACACATACAAACAGAAACAATCAACTTTGAACAAAACTAGGTACCAGACAATTAATTATAACTGAAAAATCACCTGACAATACATGTATCACTTCTTTTATAACAACATAAGTATAAATCATTACAAAACTTTAATATGTCATCATGTAACCAAAGAAAAAATACTTTAGAAGAAAGTTATTCAAATTGATGACAATAGGAGAGTTCACTTGCCAAAATATTTTTGATGGGATCGAAGACTCAAAAAGCAAGATTGTAAAAGATAAGGAGAATATTGTCTGGCATTGGAAAAATGGAGTAAATGGAAAGAGAATAATTTTAAATACCCAACAACATACATGTATGAAACAAGATTTAAATAACGTTTTTGAACAAATGTTTTTTAAGAAATGAAAGATCACCCATAGTATCAGGCCATTCTCCTGGTGCAGAAGTGGTGGCCATATAAGATGGGGACAACTGTAAAACCAACCTTTATTCCATTTAATATAATTTAATTTTTTGTTTCTCGTACATGTTGAATGATTTTCAGCAAATTTTATCTTTCTGTTTGTGATAGTTCTAAATTTATTGTTTATTTTGGAAACTAACTTCTTTCCACATCTTTCCTTGTTATTTTCATTTTTTTGTATGTTTATTTAAATTGAATTGAACTGCCCTGCAGTCAGCAAAATTGTTTTCCTTTTTAAAGCAGAATTCTGCTTTTCTCTGGACCTGAATCTGATTTTCCTCGATATGGAGCTTTTTCTTTCTTATCATGAATGCAATTGTTTTACCGTATTTTCACTTATATAAGACGCGTCTTATACAAAGTTTTACACACCCCGCACCCAGGATGCATCTTATATATGGGTGCGTCTTATATAGAATATTTTTTACACAACTCGTCAAACCCGCGAAAATACGGTATTTTTTAACACAAACGAACACTACAGTGTGTGATATTGAAGGACGATTTTTGCGGTCGATATTCACGTTTCTAGATTTTCATTCCTAGTTCTAAAAACAATTGGGTAAGTGTTCAATAATTACAAAGTGTACCAATCCAATGCAGGCCACTTCAAATTTAAAATCCTGTCGTTTCAATGTTTTATATACCTTAATTATTGCAGATCTACGTTTAGTCGAAGTAAATGTTTTAAACTTATATAATATAGTATGTTTAAATAGTTTTGTTTATTGATATTATCACAGAAAAAACTACGGCGGCTATATTACCTATACATCCAGTTGGGTTCAAAGATACTTACCGGTAAATTTTTAGTATCTTTGGTGGGTGCGTTCGAAAACAAGACAAGACTAAATACCGGTAGTTCAAAAACAAGACAAGAATTTGTTCAATATTGGACTTAAATATGAAAATCAGTTATACCATATATTTAAATTTTTTATTAAACACAATATAATAAACTGTTACTAAATAGTGTTTGACTTGATCAAAAATCAATGTACCGTATTGTTCTATTCATCTTCATTTTCATCGTTATCAGTTTCGGCTTCAAATCCACTGAAACTTGAATCAAATTCACTGTCGTCATCGCGGAATAACTCCATAACTGATGCTAATCGATCCTCATTGGCGTCAATGGTATCGGATGCAGCTGCATCGTTGTTCGAAGAACTGATATAGCTAGCCAATTTGGGAATTATCCCACACTTTCTGAAGCCATTGATGATTGTCGTAATTTTCACTTTCTCCCATGCCGTATATGATTTTCGCTTTGGCATCGTGACAATTTGATAAATTGTAAGAATGCTAAGCAAATTGATCACACATTTATATATAACAAGAGACTGTTCCCACGTTTAGATATGCTAACCGCATACATCGGGCGTTTTATTGGTCTATGTACTAACCCCACCTGCTGAAGACTTGGCCTAGCGGATCAAAGAAGCCACCTTTACATCTGGCATTTATTGTTCTATAATCTTGATACGAGGTACTAAACCCATCAGCTATTGGCATTTGATCTCAACTAAAAATGGCAATGAAGCCTTGTTTACATCCGACGGGTGATGGAACATTGGACAAATTTTCATTTATGATAAAGGAAAGGAAACCACTGGATATAAATTGCTTAGTGCGGCAGATGGCTAGGCCACGTGAGTCTTATGTAATTTTATTGTTACACAAATCTTCAAAACCCGCATCATATATATGGGTGCGTCTTATGTTGAATATTTTTACACAAATCGACAAAACCCGCGTTTTATATACGGGTGCGTCTTATAATAGGGTGCGTCTTATATGCGCGAAAATATGGTACACTTAGTAGTACTTGTAGTTGAGAAGTCTAGGTACTCGTTATTATTGTCATGGCACGCACAAAACAGACGGCACGCAAATCTACGGCCTGAAAGTGTTTCTTTATATTCATACTATTTGGAGTATTATTTTACATTTGGAATATACAGGATCACCAAAACAGAGAAAGGTAAAGTATGTCATTTGCGAGCTGAGCTCAGAAACTGAGACAGTACTCTAAGTACTTTGCTCTTGCATGTAACTAAGCTCCCTTTACTCCATGACAGTGAGTCTCTACAATCTTCACAATTTGCACAATTTGTTTAAAGTTATATTACTTTGTTCCATCACCCTATTATTTAGTTTAATTTTGAGCACTTCATTGTATTATTTTCATTATACTGTTAACATTTACCCCGCATTGACTGAAACAGTGAAAATGACAGTTACGACAATGGCTGAAGAGTTGAGAATCGATCCAAATAAGCATAGGATCTCTAACTTTTTCAACACTGTGGTGGAGGGAGATCCAGGAAATAGGAAATTGGTCATCTACCACAGGGAGGGCTGTCAAACCCTGGATTTCGGGAACAGCACAAATTTCCCAAGACAGACCGAGGTCCTGACGGAGATGGGGATACTAGGAATCAACCTATCAGACATAGATCCTCTACAATTTGGGGGAAAAAATAAATATATACTATACCCCAAGAGCCAAAGACCAATGATCAAACAATCGTAATTACAAATAGGGGGCCAAAGAGTAAGAATATACGATACAGAGCCCAAAGTAAGAGACATCGAGCCCAGAGCTATGGATCTCTACATTTCGGGCCTACCCCACGAGATATCAATGGACGCAGTGTAGAAAAAGCTGATGGCCATCCACAAGATCCATGTTGGGGAAAGTGTACCAGCTTTATGTTACAGACACCAAGTAAAAACTGGAGAAAGAATAGTCAGAATCCCAGCTGAACAGGCACAAAAGGTACCAGCCTATTTCTATGTAATGGGTTTCTTATGCAAGTCCTGGTATCGAGGATGTGACAGGGACAGACCCTGTCCACGCTGCAAGGTTGTGGGCCATGGAGTTAAACACTGCACCCAACCAATAAAACTGAGAGACCCAAACTCCTATGCGGCAAGAGCCGCGAAGGACCAACAACAACAACAACCACAACACCAAAATCAGGAGGAAGACCAGTCTACTCAACAACAACAACCACAACAACAACTACAGGAGGAACCAGAGCTAGGGAGAGAGCTACAAGTTGAAAGGAGGGAGGAGATCATACCACAGGAGGATATATTTAAAAACCCCTCCAAAAAAACAAAAAGAGAGATCCCACAAGCCCCCCTAAAGACAAGTAATAGATTTGAAGCATTGTCGATAGAAGAGGAAATGTTGGACGAAGAGGAAATACTGATCGAAGGAATAGCACCTCTGGAACCAATAGATAGGATTGACACGGGAAATAGAGCATCTACACCTATACATACGCAAAGAAAACGAAAGAATCATACCCTGACCAGTTCATTGACCAGCGATGATCCAATAACAATAATGGAGAAACCACTGCCCAAAGTGAAATTAGCCTCCAAAACCAAACGGAGAGAACAGAGAAGGAAAATGGTGGAGGAAAATTCCAAATCAATATCAACATCTAACTCAGAAGAACAAGACCCGGACTTCGATTTAACCCCACTTTATCCAAAATCCATAACAACAAGCACGACAATAGAAACAGACACAACGAATGATACAGAACTTAACTTCCATATCGCATCAATTAACACTAATGAAGTAGATAAAGACAAAATTGCACAAATGATAAAATTAAAACAGGACATTATACTAATACAAGAAACACACAACAAACTCACAAATACAATGATATCAGAAATTGAATCCAAAATGAAGGCATTAATTGTAACTAGCGAAGCACAACAAAATGATATTAGAGCCGGGGTGGCAATGATAATTAGAAACAAATAGACAAATTTGGGAAAGAATAACAGAAGATATTAGTCTAAAGGGAAGGGTAATTCACATAAAATTAAATAAATTGCACATTATAAACATATATGCCCCTGCGCATAGAGAAAGTCACTACGACTTCATAGGAAATCTAAATAAATATTTTAAAAAATTCACAGCAGAACACCTGATTATAGGGGGGGACTTTAATTGGGTGGGAGATAATATAGATCGCACCGGCAAACTTACAACCAATGACCTATCATCATCTGACATTATGGGCAGATTATTAAAACAAAATAAATTTACAGATGTGTATAGAAAACTAAATTTATTAAGAATGGAATATACACACAATTATGAAAAACTAGGAATAAATAAATCAAGGAAAATAGATAAATTTTATGTAACCGATTTTGACCATAAAATATACAAAAAAAGCAGAAATACTTTATTACAAAATTTCGGATCACAAACAAATAACTTTGGAAATAGTGATAAAAAATAGTAGATGTGGCTCTGGAGAATGGAGGTTAAATAACTCAATACTGGATGATGAGCAATTAATAAATGAAATAAAAATGGAAATCCCTAAAATACGTGCAAATGAAGAGGGAAAAAATATATCAGATATTGCTACAGATTGGGATAAGTTTAAAGCAAAAGTTAAACAAATAGCAGTATATCACTCAACTAAACGTAAACGGATTCAAAAAATACAGAAGTTAGCATTAAAAAAATTAATAAATAATGACGCAACACCATTAAGGGATAAGGAGAGCTACTCCATACAACTAGAAAAGCTAAGGGAATATAAAACAAGGGGAATGGAAATCAGGGCGGGTAAATTCCACCATATATACAAACAGGGCAAGAAACTATATAAAAGGGGAGAAAAAAGGAAAGGGGAAGAGGGTAATAGATGCACTAAACATTAATGGGGTTAAAATTACAACCAAAGCTGAAATTATGGATGAAATTCAAAAATACTATAAAACACTATACACTTCTCAAAACATAGACAATGACACAATCATGCAATATCTAAACTCAATACAATGCGAAGTGATATCATTGGAGCACAAGAAACGGTGCTATGATCTCATTTCTGTGGAGGAAGTCAAAACCACAATAAAAGAACTTGCAAAAGGTAAATCACCAGGAAGAGATGGCCTCACTGCGGAATTCTATAAAGAAATTCCAAAGTGAGGTGGCACCAATATTAGAAACCTTATTTAATAATATTTTACTAAAAAATGACAAAATGACCAAAACAATGTCTGATTACTTTAATATACAAAAGGGAAAGGGGACAAAACTGACTTAAAAAACTGGAGGCCCATCTCCCTCCGAAACACGGATTACAAAATACTGAGTAGAATTTTAGCTAATAGGATTAAGCATGGGATAAACACCATAGTAACATTAATCAAACATGCGGTGGTAAAAATAGAAGCATACATAACAATATACTTAACATTAGGACAATAATAGATTTTATAAACACAACAAACTCGAAATGTGCTATGGTACTTTTCGACCAGGAAAAAGCTTTTGACAGATTAGAACACAATTATACACAAAAAGTACTGGAAAAATTTGGCTTTGGAAATAATTTCCTAAATTGGACTAAAATAATGTACAATGAAATAACTGTTTTTGTACAAGTAAATGGGGCGAAAACCCAAAAATTTGAAATACAATGATCAGTGAGGCAAGGATGCCCACTATCAATGCTATTATACGTAATAGCAATTGAAATTCTGAGTATAAAGATCAGAAACAATACTAATATTAAAGGAATTAATATTCTTAACTTAAAAGATGAATTTAAGATGCTACAACGCGCTGATGATTGTACGAACTTCATCAATGATCCAAATTCCTTTAAACATCTACAAAAGGAATATGAGGCTTTTTGGAGAGCATCAAGATAAAAAATAAATCACAACAAAACGGAAATACTAAAAATAGGAAACTGGAGGGGAAACCACCCTGGTTTGCCCCCACACCTAATCAAAAACAGAGTGAAAGCCCTGGGGATATTCTTCAGGGCAAATGAAGAAAAGGAAAACTGCCTAAAAGTTAAAAAGAAATTAAAAGAAGTAATAAGTATCTGGGCACTTCAGCCACTTAGTTTAATAGAACGTTCACAGGTTGCAAAAACATATATGTATTCAAATTTGACATACATTATAAACGCTGTGGATATTAACAATAAAACACTAGAAACAATTGATAATGAAATACCATATTTTCCGGCGTATAAGTCGAGACTTTTTGACTTCGCTTGGCTTTGTGCTGTGCAGACGAGCTCAGTCAGTGAGTAGCTGGGAGATAAAGGGTAATATAGTTTTGGACCAAAGTACGGTCCGGAGCTACTGACCCACTCCGGCAACACAAACACGAATGTGAAATACAAAAACTGTAAGTTACCTCACCTACGATCTTATGTAACTCTTACATCCTTTTTTGATAAATTTTAACATGTGTAAATCCTAAATCAATCAATATTTCATTTTCAATTTCATTCGCTTTCTTAGTGTTTCATTTTAGAGTTTTTCTTTGATGTTATTTCTTTTAGTTTTTTAGTTAATTTTAGTTATTTTTATATGTGTGAACTTTGAAAAATGTCGCTCAAATCTACAATGGAAACTATATTAGAGAGACATTTCGTTATGGAAACAGAAGATAATGTAGATGGAAGGAAGATCACTGCCTTCCGGTCTGAATTTGCCCAAGGGATTGATTTATCCTTTGTACCAGCAAACATTAGGCCAAATACGGCCACCATTCTATCTCTATTAGTTGCAAGAGGCATAGATGTTAATAGTGTTGATACTTTTTGCCACATAGGGAGAGGCATCTATGTTATCTATCCCAAAGACCAGGCCTTATTGTTACCAATGGGTAACATTGAAATAGGAAATTTTAAGACTAAAGTTACCAAAGCGCCACCGATGACAAAATTCATAAAAAAAAAAACAATTGAAGTCACGGTTTCGCAATTTCCGATCGAACTACCTTTGGATTTATTCGTGGAAGGATTCGAACAAAGGCTGGGAATCCAAGTGTTACAAGTTCGAAGAGAGACATATAAAGCCCTACCAGGAATTTGCACGGGCAAAATAAAAGTGAAAATTGACTCAAGAGAAGTGAAAAAAGTCCCAGCTTTCCTTAAAATATATGGATTTAGAATCAAGACATGGTATTATGGTTGCGTCCAAGACAGACCATGTGATACATGTGGTAGAATTGGTCATGAAAAATGGAGATGCTCTCAAAGAAATACGGACACCTCCATTCCTGGTGCTACTGGTACCTCTGATTCCACAAATCTACAAACCACAGAACAACAGACTTTGCCACCTAAAACAAACAAACAACAAATTTCATATGCTAATGCTGTAAAAGGAGCATCTGGAACATCAGCAGCAGAAGAGAAAACTAAAAGAGACGAAATAGAAGAAGAACTGAATGTGTCTGAAAGTGACTTAAGTGAAATAGAGGAATATGATTCTGACACCCAACCAGTGTGGAGTCTAAAGGAAAGTAAAAAGAAAAACAAAAAGAAACAAAATCAAAAAGTGTTTATGAACGAAAATCAGACAGCAAGACTCCTGGAGTTTCCACCAATTATAAACACAGAAGATGAAAGAAAGAAAGAAAAAGAGAAAGAAAAAGAGAAAGAAAACGAAAGAATCCTAGAATTTCCACCAATCTCAAACAAAGAAGAGATAAGAATGAAAGAAAAAGAGAAAGAAAAAGAAAAAGAAGCAGAAAAGGAGAAACAACCAGAAAGAGAAGACGAAAAGAGTGAAACAACCTTAATTCATAACGTAACATCAAAAAACATAGGGAAAAGTAACTCAAATCCAAATGAAAATAAAAAAGGGAAGAAAGGAAGAAAAGAATCAAAGAAAGAAAAAGAAAGAAGTGCTGAAAAAGAAAAAGGAAAAGAAAATGTAATAGAAACGGAAAATAACAAGGATGAAGAAGAAATGGAAATTCAGGAAGAAACCCGGAAAAATCCAAAAAGAAAGGTATCCTCAGTATCACCAGCTTTAACGAGGAAAAAAAACTCTCTCTACAGCAAAAAATTGCTGAAGAAGAAGAAGACTCAGTTCTAACTTTAACGCCAGACTCTCAAAACATTATTTATCCAACTCAACAACTGACCCCAATAACAGAGCCTTTGGGGAGGAGACCGTTTGATCAGTGTTTGAATCAAGAAATGAGTAAAGAACTTGATTTAGTCCCGTTGGATCTATCACCAGTCTCCAAATCATAAGCATAAGATATTCTTCTTAGTATCTTATAGATACTTGTTTTTTAGTTTTTCTATTCATTAGTTCAATATTCACATTAATATGATATATAATGGCTGAGATTCAAAATATAAAATTAGCCTCCATTAATGCTGGAGGCCTATCTTTAGAAAAAGCTCAAAAACTAATAGATAACATTACTGATTATGATATAGTAGCACTATAAGAGCTACACAATATTAAACAAAAAACAATAAACCTCATAGAGGACAAATTAGATGCTCTTTTCCTATATAAATTTAATCCTTCTATTAAATGCTCAGGAGTAGGCTATATTGTTATTAATAAATTATTCCAGAATCATTGGAAACTTTTTGATACTCCTGAAGGTCTATATGGCCGGCTAATTCATATACAAATTCATAAAACAAATTTAATCAACATCTATGCTCCTTCGAAGGACAATGATAAACTACAATTTTATGAAAAACTCAGCAATTATACTTCATTGTACAACCATGAAGATCTAGTTATTTGTGGCGATTTCAATGCTTGTAAAGAAGAAATCAATAGATACAATCGCAAAAAATACACTAGACAAATTAATTCCTTAAACTATTTAACAGAAAGTAATGATATAATTGATGCTTTTCGATTTTTGCACCCAAATCTTGTTAAATTCACGTATCGTTTCCTTAATACTAATATACAATCCAGAATTGATCATTTTTATGTACTTCAGAAAAACAGAAGAAACATTATCAAATGTGAGATTTTAGACTTTCAAATTGCAGATCATAAAATGATAACACTAGAGTATAAATCTTTTGTATTTGTCAAATGGGGCAAAAGCTATTGGAAATTGAATAACAGTATATTAAACTTACCGGAACTCAACTTCGAAATTCTAAATGAAATTGAAGATTTTGAACTAGAAAACTTAAAAACTTGGGATAACTATAAAATTAAAATTAAGGAAGTACAGTGGAACCCCGCTATAACGCGCCCAGCCATAACGCGAATTCGGATATAACGCGGTCGTAGCATGGCTTCCGAAATTTCGTATATTCATTCACACATGGAGAAAAAAAATTTGGAGAAAAGTAAAAAAAACAAAACAAGAAATTAACTTCATTTTGGGCATGAGATTAGTTGTGACTTTTAAAATAATATGATCGTGGCATGGTTCCTGAAATTTGAAATTCATTTACGTGTATTTTTATCGGACCGTGAAAATATTTGTTTAACGTACGAGAAATAGTGTGTAAAACGTTTATTATAATTTGGTGGAAGAATTCGCGTATGACTTTTAATAATAAACGATCGGAACTTAACAATTTATTCAGGTTCTTTAAGTGATTTTGGAGAAGTGATCGTGTATGAATTCTAAAATAATACGATATATAACGTACGAGAAATAGTGTGTACAACGCATGGCTTCTGAAATTTATCAATATGAACAGGTTGTGGTGAAGCTCCGTATTCTACTCTAGAAGAGAAAACTGGTTTCATTAGGTTTTTGAATTGTTAAGCTGAAGTAAACATTATCGGAAGTGTTACTTATTACGGACCCATGAGTAAAGCCAGTAAATCGTCTTTGTGATTGTCTTCCATGAATTCTGTATACAGTCGTTGCTCAAACAATAGCCGACATAGGCTTCTTATTTAACTGCAATCACAGCCAAGCAGCAGACAAAGCTGTGGTTGATACAAGAGTCGCACAATTTAATAAACATCAAAGGACGAAAGCCGCCAACATGTATGCTGTGCTTGGCGGTGTGATCAAACAACAAACAGTTGAAAGTAAATAATATCCACTTTATTATCTGTAAATTAAAAGGGTATGAAATTGTACATCCGTTCAGATTAATTTTGTTTTATATAAAAAGTGATTCGTAACCATTGCAGGCCTTCATTACTTAGTTATCGAGCTTTATCTGTGTACGTTGTTTGCTTATTATATAAAAAAATATTTTACTGTTATGGAAAAGCAAGTTCAAAAACGCAAGTCGTTTTCACGTTTCTTTTGATGTTCACAAAATCTGAAACAAAAGTTATTTGCACGCTGAAATCATGCGTTGATTGTTAATTATTCTTGCAGTTGTCGCATATGATAAAATTTTTCGGTATGAAATTTGTACAGACACCGTATGTACACCCGGGAATACCTGCATGCAATGACCGTACGATATCAGACGTCAAGTAAATGGTTTCAATATTTTTTTCATCCTATATTTTACACGACGAATTCAGACTATTACAAAATTATTGAATATTTTAATTCTGTACGATTTTCAGTGAAATTACATCCATTATGGATGAACTGCATGCCACGACGGCATGGTAGTATATGGTGTTGATACACTTTTCATGATACAGCGATAGTCTGGTATTATCGGTCAATCTGTATTATCGTTCAAACAAATAAAAATTAGTAAATGTTTTTAATGCACAGTAATAACCTATAAATATATTAGCCATCGATTATTTTGAATATATCTTAATTAATGCATTCCAGTTAATATTCATCTGATGATAGGCCGACTTTTGATCACTGTACATGTATACACGTATATGTTCTCGGAAAAAAGTTAAATATTGTAAAACCCTGCATTAACGCGACCCCGCTTTTAACGCGATCCGATTTTATGGACCCCGATCATCGCGTTATAGCGGGGTTCCACTGTATGTCAAAAATACTCTAGAACCCAAAGTTTAAATAACAAAATCATAAAAGAAGAATGCACAAGGATAATGGAAGATGATAATACCTCCGAAATACAAAAAGAAAAAACTAAAAAAATTTTGGAGAATTTGGAAAAGTATAAAACTAATGGTGAAAAACAGAGATCCGGGTTATATAATGATATATATAACATAGGTAAGAGAATATACAAAAAAAGAGGAATGCAGAAAAGGTAGCGAGAAAACTTTAACCAAACTTGAAGAGAATAACACAATTATTGAAGGTAAAAACGATATTCTAACATTTGTAAGGGATTTTTACAAGAATTTATACAAAAGCAAAAGAATACCGGAAAATAAAATTTCTGATTTTCTCAATAAAATAACTCTTCCTCTTATATCTAACGAAAGTAAAGATTTATGTGACCATAAGATAGAAATACATGAAATAGAAAAGGCCATAGATAAATTATCTAAAGGGAAGGCTCCCGGAATTGATGGCATTAGTGCTGAATTCTACACAAAATTCAAAACACCTCTATTACCCATTTTGGAAAAATTATACAACAAAATATTCGAATCAGAAATAATGACAAACACAATGAGGACTGGAATTATTACTTTATTATATAAAAATAAAGGTGAAATCACCGATTTGAGAAACTGGAGACCAATATCACTACTAAATATAGACTACAAAATTCTAAGTACAATTCTAGCAAATAGACTATCAAACACATTAAATGAAATAATTATGGGAAACCAATCATGTGGAGAAAAAGAAAGACAAATCTCAGATAACATTTTATCCATCAAAGCAACTATCGAGTATATGGAAACAAATCAACAAAATGGTGCTTTGATATTATTTGATCAAGAAAAGGCTTTCGACAAAATAGAAATTAACTTCATAATTGAAACCTTAAAAAAGAATGGATTTGGCCCCAACTTTATTCAATGGATTAGGATCTTATACTACCAAATACAATCTAAAATCCAAATAAATGGAGCACATACAGCTCCTTTCCCTGTCACAAGATCTGTAAGACAGGGATGCCCAATTTCGATGCTATTATACATCATTGGTATAGAAACTCTAAATAACACAATTCAAAATGATATGATTTCGGGTGTTAAGATACCCAACTCATCGAAGGAGATTAAAACCTTTCTACATGCAGATGATATGGCAAATTTTATAACAACTGAAAATTCTTATAATAATCTGATTAGGCAATACACAAATTTCAGCCAGGCTTCTGGCTCTGAACTTAATAAAGAAAAAACTGAGATACTATTGATTGGAAATTGGAAATATAGAAAATATCTTTCACTCCCTCATGAAAAAATAAAAACTAGTGTTAAAGTACTAGGTGTTTTCCTAGGAAAAAATAATAAGACTTTAAATATAAAACAAATGTTAAACAAAATTCAAAAGCATAAAAATATCTGGAATTCAAGAGAATTCCTTTTTATGGAAAAAATACATATAGCAAAAACATATTTATTCAACTCCATTTGGCATGAGTTTAATATAATTGATTTTGGTATCTTTCATTTTCAAAAAATAGAACAGTCAATATACAAATACTTTTGGAAAACTGTCCACAAATTAAAAAAACCTCACTTCAACTTGATAAAATGAAAGGTGGACTAAATCTACCAAATCTCAGACTTAAACAAGAGTCTATTTACCTACACAGATTAAACTCTTTAGAATTTCCTATCAAACACCCATGGCAAGGAATTTATATTTATTGGTTTGGCTTTTCCTTGTCCCAAAAAAAAAGTATTTATAATAATAATAAACTTATGAAAAAATTAAACCCTCCTAATATGATGAGCAGACAAATTAAAACCATTCGATATTATAAAAATAAAAATATGGCATGGCAACTTAAAACACCTACGGAAATGTATAATGCCATAAAAAATATAAAACCATCAAAACACAGAATTGAAGTATTAAACCCAGCACTTAACTGGGAAACTATATGGAAAAATTGGTCAAAAATTAGACAAGCCCAAAAAGCTAATTTGATGTTTCAATATCTTCATGATATCTGGTGGACTGGGGAAGTAGCTTATAAAAGGAAGATTATTAAAAAACTCCCAAAATGTCCTTTATGTAAAAAATATGTTGATAGTAAAAACCACTTAATTTTAAAATGCAAAACTTTTAACTTGAAAAGGGAAATAATTATAAATAAAATTAACAATCAAATGGATACTTTTAATAATAATATGCTATTGTATACTAACCAAATTGTAGATAAAGATCTATATAATGAGATTATAAAATACTTAATTGATATAATTACAATGAGGAATAAACAGACTTGGGTACTAGGATAATGTAAAATCCTTTATTTGTTCTTCTGTCACTCTACACACTTTAGAAACTTAGCTCCTCTCCCATAAAATGTACTAACTATCCATACCTGTTCTTCTCTCATTCCTAAAATACTTTAGAAATCTAGCTCTCCCAAGTAAAAGTGCACTCACCAGAAACTACACTACCTTTTATCATATTCAAATTGCTTTTCTAATCTACCAAGCTCAACTTTTACTATGTTTACAGTTTCCAATCCTGCTAACGGTAAAATCTACAGCGGGAATACAGGTCACTGATAGAACAATTTCCCACGCCTGAAGCAACAACATGATGTCTTTACACAGACTCTTATCTCCCAACTGACAACCAAGTCAAATCCTTCAGCACCTAGCAATTAAGAGACTTAAAACAATCATTTGACCAAATCAAAAACCAAAAACATCCTTCTCTTGGTCCAACATTTATAATAAACATCTATTTGAAGAATTAACAAAATTTTTAGACTTATAAAGAATTAAAGAAGATATTTTGCTATAAACATCTTTTTCACGAATATTACATCTCAAATAACCCAGTAAAAGGCCAGGCGGCCTCATCATCGAATCCGCAATGGCACTCCGCCTTGATCTATAAATAATGCAATGACCTACAAGCAGGAGTCGCATTTTGACTATGACTTCTGTAAATGTCGGGCTTGGTATATATATATGTATGTGTATATATATATATATATATATATATATATATATATATATATATATATATATATATATGTATGTATGTGTATGTATATGTATATATGTGTGTATGTGTATATATATATATATATATATATATATATATATATATATATATATATATATATATGTATGTGTGTATATGTATGTATATGTATGTGTGTGTGTGTGTCAAGTGCCAAATTTTTCGTCAGTGACATCCAGTAATTAATTCATAGGCTAGCCGACAATTAATTATCTTGGAGTAGGGTTTGGACAAAAGAATGTTAGTTTACCTCGGTCAGACTTTAACAATGTTTAGAGTGGAAACGGACTGGCTGTTTGACACGCTTAAAATTATGGGAATACTCACGTAGAGCTTTCAAAAATGATTAAGACAAACGATAATGTGACGTCTCGACCCTAAGTGACATGTTTGACATCGTGAGAGACGGTTTCCATAAGGTCAGTAAGACTAGCGTTTATGCCGATTGGTCAAAGGTACAGGAGAGAGGGTGGGGTCGAAACCCAGAATCGGGAAATATATAGTTCGTATCAAACGATGTTAGGCAGTCTAGCAAGACGTCTGGAAAAGAGACGGTCAGAAGAATTGATTCCAACACCGGAGAAGACTCCGTACGCCTTTGAAAGAAAGACGTTCGTAAATTAATTGTGGTTCCAGTTAAACTGAATGTGGAACGTTTGTAAGACGCCAGAAACACAAAAGGAAAAATAGTTTACTTTGGCAAGAGTAAGCATCAGCGAGAAGTCAAAAGCAATAGTTTATTTTGGGCAAGAGTGAGAACCAGCAGAAAGTCAAAAAGGAAAGAAATAAGAAGTCAGAGTGTGGAATTCCCATTCAATTAAAGGGCAAGCTGGAGACGGACGCACGCAGGGAAAAGAAAGGAAACCAGTCGACGGAAAAGGTCATGTTGAATCACCAACAGTCAAATGTTAAATGAACATTCGATTCCTTGATGAAAGTTACTCTCAGTATTAACGGCTAACTTCATTTTTATTTCATTAGTGTTTGGATTCTTTGAATGTATCCATTATTTTAAAGCTTCAATATTTGTATTTTTCTGAACTAATTGTATTCAGAAAGAGAGAAAGTGTAATTCTCAGTGTCATTCTTTTCTTAATTGTATTTTTGATTAAATTCATATTTTATCTTTACGGGGGCTCGTGTATTGTCTTGTTCAAAGTACCATCTCAGATTACTATACTCACTGACCGGGCATATCACACCGTAGCGATCATCTCCTAGATAACGCCAATTAGTGGGAGGCGGTCTTCAAGTGTTTTTTTTCAAGTTGCGCAATACCTCTGACCAGGCCTTGTGCAATATTGTCCTAATAACACTTTGATCACCCGCCAGCAGACCTCACGTTACAGTGTGTATGTATATATATGTGTATATGTGTGTATATATGTATATATGTATATATATGTGTATGTATGTATATATATATATATATATATATATGCAATCTATTATGTAATATTATACTAAGACAAAGGAGCCAGTAAATCGTTTGAAGAATACAACAAAGAATTCTTACTAACATCTTAAATTTCCACTAATAATATAAGACAGTCTTCAAGCCACTCTTGTTTTGTTTTTACTATATAATATCACTTATTTTGTAAAAACATAGGGAAAGCGAATGGAAAATTATTATTCCTTAGTGCTAAGGCACTTAAATATTCAAAATTTTCCAAAAACAAATAGACTAAGGCCTCATGAATAATTTACCATAAACATAATAGTTTACTCAAAACTATATCAAAATTATTTTCAGGATTTCATGTTTACGACTGGAACGATTTTGACCACCCGAAGACTAAAGATAAAACATATCACTTCTAGACATTCTTTTTATCTAAAAATGCCGCAGCATTCAAAGGAATCAATAGAAAACATAAACACATAAACTATCTAAATAAACATTTTGCACTTTTTTGAAAGCATTTTTGATTTAATGGGCTTTTTCAAAATTTCCAAACAACACTAAAATACTATAAGGTCTAAGGGAAATAACTCTTATAAAAAATTTGACCTAACTAATGCTGTCCAACATAACATCATGCAAACATACAATCTAAAAACACAATTTTGCACACACAATGGACAAACTTGACTTTGGCAAAGTCAACTGGGAATAATTTCATATAACATAATAAAATAGTTAAAACAGGAGTGGAAATTGGCCCTGGAATTTTAATAATTCTAAGGGAAAAGAGTACAATCCTAAGTTTAAGGAACAAGACTGTAAAGAAATCTTTAAGCTCTGTGGCACAGGGAGAGAAATCGAGAGTATTATCAGTCGAAATTCCTTTTTCGGTAATGTAACTACTATAAATTTGATGAACAAAGCAAAGATCAACCATCGCCAATTTATTTAAATAAAATAAAATGAAAGACACGAAAACATACACTATCTTACATACATGGGGTGGACAGGGCTCCACAGCACTACATATATACATTTCAGAAATGACGGTGTTCCTCTTCCGACTCAAACCAGCTGTATGGGAGAGACACGAGGCACAACACCCCCCTTCTTGACTTGAAAGTTCGGTTTTCGTTTTATACTCCGAATCGACTTTTATATTGCATTCTGCGTGTTTTTTCTTATTTCTCAAACATAAAATAAAAGAAAACAATTACCGGTAAAAACTTCACCGGGCCGCATAGCACACTTACGGTCTATACTCTATAGTGTACTGTACTAATTCAAAGCATATTGTTTGTTCCTAAAAAAAAAAGATATGAAATAACTGGTCCATTAATATTTGGTTTTCCAGTATAATGTTGGACACACGTGAGCAATTACCGGCATAGCTTTTTTTTTATTGATCCAATTGATCCTACAAAGGGATGTAATCCATATTAACTCGAGCGTTCTATGATTATTTATAAAATAATGTAGATCATGCATTCTACTGAATCCCCCAAATCATATGTTTCTACGGTACTTTATCATTTTAGCTGTGCTGATATTTACAGTGACATAATTCAGTGGTTAAAATACAGCCAGTTCTGCCTGCTGTATTTATTAGAGTACATCAAAAGAACATGATGCAATAGCTGGGCGGCAAGTTCAAAGAACTTTGACTAGCAGCTTGGGTGGGAAAATGTGCTGAAATTTACAATGACTGAATTCAGAGACAGAAAGATCCTGAGATGTACATGTAGTTATTATAAGAATACACTTTAGCTTCCATTATTTAATCTACGGACATGTACTATTTCATCATTCATTACGTACACCCGTTACGTAATTTTTGTTATTTTCTTTTCATTGAATTCAGTCACATAATGATCTATGACAAAATTATTGAATATTTTACATCCGTGTGTGGATATTTTCGATGGAAATATTTGTATTATGGATTCAATGTATGTTACAAGATTCGCTGGTGAGTACACGGTGTTGATACTCTTTTCATGCAATAGATTATACATGTATATATATATAAATTTGACACGTGTATGTGCCAATGCATGGTTCTCTGAATAAAGTACCGTAATTGTATTTGACAAAGTTTCTCAAATAAATTACCGTAGGTTTAAACTTTCAACTGGATGGAATGATCATAGCTCTTGTTGCAATGGATATTGCCGGTAATATGGAATATCATACGACGATACCATCAATATTAATGCAACCGGAAGCTACTACCGGTAGTATAAAATACAAAGCCAAGTTATTGACCTGGCCTCGTCTTATACTCCGAATCGACTTATATATGGACAAAGGATGGAAAATTTACAAAATTGGTCAATTCGACTTATAATCCGCATCGACCTATAGGCCGGAAAATACGGTAGTAGACAACATTTGGAATTACAAAACACACTACATAAATAAGGCAACATTATATAGAGCTAAACTCAAGGGGGGCTTAGCCTTACCTAATCCCCCCTTAATAAAATGTAAAAATATATTAAATAGGCTAAAAAGATTAAGTAACACACCACAGACACCATGGAAGGAACTATACATTTTTTGGCTAGGATTCGGAATGAGAAACAAACAAGACATTTATACGAACAACAAACTAGTTAAGAAAATAGATGCACCACACTTATATAGGGGGATCAAAGAAATTTTATATAGATATTGGGACAACAAAGAATTATGGGCGCTAAACAAAGACAAAACATATGACTGGCTTTTAGAAATAGATTCCAATAAGAATAAAACAAAGGTACAATTAGGAAATCCACATGTTAACTGGGACAGAGTTTTGAGGCATTGGTCTGGCATTAACTCATTTAAGGTACAAAGTATCATGTATATGTACCTCCACAACGCCTGTCTAACAGGCGAAGTGGCAATTAAACAAAGATTAATAAGGACCCCTGTTAGTTGCCCTTTATGCAAAAATGCCCCATATACAAAATACCACACAATTATGCAATGTGACGAAACAAAGGAAGAAAGGATCAAACTGATAATTGAAATAATGAAGGTGGACAAATATGACAGACGTCAATTACTCTTCCTAAACGGAAACTTTAACAAACAATTGGTTAGACTAATAACGGACTTTATTACGAATACGCTTATTAGATGTGGATTAATAATGAAGGTTAGGGAGAAATTTTTAAAGCTAAATTAAAATTGATTTAATTTACTCTTAATACAAAAAAAATAATAATTTATTATTACCATATGCCCATACTTAAATACTTTAATTTAATTATATACTACTTGTGAGGGGAAAGTACATATGAGGACGCCATGGGGCTATATCACATGGCGCTACGCGAAGTGAACAGGCCTGTGGTAGAGTTTGGAAAAATACCCAAATATTTAAGATTTATTCTACATTAAGTGCACACTCCTTTTTCTCTGGATTCTACATCCATACTTTTCCTACCATGTCTATCTCCCGAAATAGACATGGTTCCCGTTTAAGGGAAATTAAACAAATTTTGGACATTTCTCTAACTCTTAACTACATTAAATAAATAAAGGCCGGACAAAGTGAGACAGGAACTGTACAGCCAAATAAATTTGTACAGATCCTCTCTCAAGGCGGACGGACCTAGAAAAATAAATATTACTAGATAAATTGAAGAATACTGAATATCTAAATAATATGCACTTCAATTTATACAAAATTCCAAATTTAATTTAAAAATAAAATTAAAATATTTAAGAATATGTCTTTAATTTATAAAAGACATAAAGCAAGACAACTGGTACAAATTTGAAAGAAATGGCTTTCCTTAACACAAACACAAGGTATATACCTAATATAGCAAACAGACATATAGCATCAACACAAACAGCAAACACAAGGAAATAGGCGACCACTAGCCATGGTCAAAATACAGAATAAAGTAGACTACTAGAGTGGGTAGATCAAATCCCATCTAGTAAGGATCTACTGAAAGAACACTAGGGAAATTAAAATACCCCAAATCAAATTTTATAACCCCTATGGGGAAAACTAAATGGGACTTTAAATAAAAAATAAAAAACAAACAAACAACATACTTGAGGGTACACAAACATACATAAAAACTTTTTACTTTTTTTTTATTGGGGGGGGGGCATCTGTCTGGTGCCCCCGAAAAGAAAAAAGAAAATACGGTATTCGCTTTTGTTTGCTTTTTTTAAAATCTGTCTAGCCCCATTCTGCAGTGATCTTTATAAGTATTTCTTCCATATATTTTTTAACTAATGATCGATGTAAAGAGCTTTCTGATTGGTTAAAAGATTTTACATGCCCAAGGAATCTGTGCGTAATGGAAACTGATGGGAATGAACATGCTTACCAAATATGGCGTTTTGAATTTTCGAGCAGGATACGAGTTTGAATAACTATTTGAAAAATGGGCAGAAATGAGAATGGCTTCAATGCAAAGTCAATGGGAACATAATTGGTCAATCTGAAGAAAACTGAAAGAAAGGACTAGCATTTTGCAATTTTTGCAATAAATATCTGAGCTACTATTACCAACTCAACAGTAGAGGTTAATGTTTAAACTGAGAAGGAATGCACCAAGATGAATTCAAAGTTATACACATATAATTTCAAACTGATTCACTTCCAGAATTTAAGGAGGGACAATGTATCAATCACTGGTGGGTAAGTGTTGATCTTGTTGTCAGATATCCATGTTCTATCAAAGATTGTCATATCTTTGCAGAGTTATTTCATGACCCACAAAACATAAATGATACCATTACAGAACCAGTTTCATATGCGAACTGAACAAAAATGGAGACAATTAAAACCTAATTCTTATTTGATAATGTTTGTCAAAGTAAAATTGATGAGCCATTATAAAATATTATTGTGAGTATTTATCATTGATTCCCAATAATTTCTAAGCATCATTAGGCTGTTTAATAGAAATCTGAAGCAGATTTTTTTTATTGGATGATTATTGTCAGGCCATTTTAGGCAGTCTTTATTTAGATGGAAACCTTAGGTGGATTTTTATTTCAGGTGGAAATCTCAAGCAGGATTTTATTTCAAGCAAATTTTTTATAGGATTTTATTTCAGGCAAATCTTTGACAGGATTTTATTTCAGGTGAAAATCTTTGACAGGTTTTTATTCAGGTGAAAATCTTTGACAGGATTTTATTTCAGGCGAAAATCTTTGGATTTTATTTCAGGTAGATTTTTATTTAGGTGGAAAGCTAAGATGAATTTTTTTGGTTTAATTGGAATCTTAAGACAAACAATTTGCATATTTTGCCTAAAATTCAGCCCTCAATCAACGTAAAGTCTGATTAAAATTCACCTAAGCTTCTTATATACATGTAAGCAGTTTATGGTTTAGGAAGAAAAAGCTTAAATATTCAATCTGAAATCTGCCACAAGTCTGCCTTGAAAACTTTGTACATGTGGACTCAGCTAATGTGGGTACCTGAGAAAGTGTACCAGAAGTTTCCCGTGGATAATTGTTTTTTTCCTGGGTTTACCCAGGTTCTTTCTCCACAGTTATACTGACCACCATGTATAGTCTATCATGTGCCAAAAAATGACATTAAAACAACATCACATTTACTATTATTATTAATAATACTGGTTATAATGGAAAACATCTGAATTAAACACATAATGATGTTCTATGCCACAGAATACAGAACTAAAAACAAGTATAACAGAAATTCATACAAATCTGCATGCACCTCATTTAATTCACCTAAAATAATGTTATCTTTACTTTTCTTAACTATGTTGGTACAAAAGGAATAAAGAATGTACAACTTACAAAGTTTCTGCTTTCCTGTCAAACACAAATCTACAAATTACCACCCTTGACTTGTTTGATATGATGGATGATGATGAGTCTTGTAAATATATGCCAAAAGCTAAAGGATTAAAGTTGCATTTTGCTGACATCAATATCTACTTGGATTTATTTATTATGATTATAAAACAAAATGTAGTTTTTTGGGATGTAAAACAAATTTTAATATTTACCCATTGCTATTTTTTACCTTTATAGTTCATACCAAATAACCACCTTCTTTTTTTATCTAAATACATCCTTCTCAAAAGGTGAAGAATTGTCAGCAATCCACTTATCCATTGGTATGGTCATATTTCAGTTGTGTCATAACTGACTATTACAGCAGGACATAAGAATGCGATGAATTATATGCATTTGACAATAACATTTAATTAAGTGTTATTAAAATTATTATTTTTTTCCCTCCAAAAATCCACCATTTTAACAGCAGTAGTAGCTTACCTATTACTACTGTTTAGCTAATTCTGTCAGTAAGGAGGGTTGATGAGTATTCTGTTAAACTAATTAAAAAACTATAAAACATGGAATGTATTCAACACTGAAGAATTCTGCTGTCCATTTTACAGAATATACTGGTATTTCTCTGTACCACATAGGATTTTTGTTTCATAAAGGAATAGTTTTGATCAGAAATAGTCTGGTATGCAATTTTGATTATAGCGACAATCCACCATAGAGAGTGGCAGCTGAAATGTCTACTGAGCCCTACTGAAATGATACTTACTACTCTTTCTTTTAACTTTGGATACCTTAAGATAGAAATGTTGTATTCTCATATAGCATAAGAATCTATCTATATCATCTGCAGAACAGATCTGACTCAGACTGGTGATTACATAACATGGCAATGGATTTTGGCTTCAAGTCCCATTTGACAAAGGTGGGGAACAGAATAATAATTCCCACTAAATAGGAGACAGCCAGTGCAGATAAATAAGACATTAAAAAAAGCCTCACTCAATGGCTCATAAGGGTTTAGTCAACAACCATAAAATACAAGAAAGATACCATCTTGGTGTTAAAGAGCATGAGCCAGGTCTGTCCTTCAATTTGTAAGGGTTAGCCAATTATATTCTGTATGTAAGGGAAGGGGTTGTTTGTATGATTTATACCTCATCTTGAACAGACTGAAACCACAAGCAGAAGAAATAATTGCTGAAGAAAAGGCAGGGTTCCAGAGTGGAAGAAGAACAACAGAACAAATATTCAATCTCAGGGTTCTGTGTGAAAAGTACTCACAACATCAACAAGACATCTATCATGTGTTCATAGATTTCAAAAAGGCTTTAGACAGAGTATGGAACATGGATGAAACATCTTCCAGATTTGACATAGAGATAAGCGCTGGGACAAACAGTGTAAAACAAATCTCAGCCAAGATTAAAGTCAGAGGACAGGAACTGGAAACAGCAGGCCAATTCAAGTACCATGGCAGAAATTTTGTCATGAGCAGCACAAACAAAGGCAGCTATGTCAAAGCTAAGACCCATCTGGAGAGACAAGAATATCCGTCTGAAAACTAAACTCAGACTATTGAGAGCACTAGTCATCTCAATCTTTTTGTACTCTTGTGAGGCCAGGACCCTGACAGCAGAATTACAATGAAGAATCCAGGCACTTGAAATGAGATGCTACAGAACCATCATTGGCATCTCTTACATGGACCACATCACAAATGAAGAAGTGCATAACACCATCAGGTGCAAAGTAGACAAATATGAAGACCTGCTCACCACCATCAAAATGAGAAAGCTGAAATGGTATGGCCACGTCACTAGAGCCAACAGTCTATCCATACCAGTTTTGCAGGGCAGTGTCCAGGGTGGCAGAAGTAGATGTATACAAAAAGGTGGACTGACAACATCACAGAAAGGACCAGGAAATGTTTAGCAGAGACACAGGCATTGGCACATGATTGAGACAAGTGGAAGGAAGTAGTCAGATGTTCAGCAGCAAAGTGCCTCAACGACCACACTAGGTCAAGAGACTGATGATGATGATGATGATGATGATGATGATGATGATATATATATTTTTATTGTGTGACTATTCTCGTGTCATATATTTAAATTCCAAGACCTTGGAAAACCTAATTAGAATGTTTCTCTTTGCAAATGTCGCTGCCCTTATTGCCAACACGGAATCCACCTTACAGCACATAACATCTTCCTGCTTTGCAGAAGCTTGCCAGCTCTTTGTCTTGAGGTCAAGCTAAACAAAACTGAGGTAATTCACCAGTCTGCGCCCAAGGAAGAGTACCAGCCATCAAGCATCTTCACTGACTGGGCAGAGCTGAATGTAGTCTGCCAGTTCACCTACCTGGGCTGTGTGGTATCCTCTAATGCCAATATCAACAGAATGGCCAAGGCTGCCTTTGGCAGACTCTATAAACGAGTGTGGTACAATGCCAGTCTCAAGAGAGGTACCAAGATCAGCATCTAGAGAGCTGTCGTACTGACCACCCTCCTATATGGCACTAAATCTTGGGTTACCTACAGTCGACACCTCCGCCTCTTTAATGCTTACATCAGCGCTGACTCCGCATCATCCTCAACATCAACTTGACTGACTTTTTCACCAAAATTTAAGTCCTCTGACAAGCAGGGATCACCAGCACTGAGGCAATGCTCATGAAGATACACCTATGCTGGGCAGGACTAGGATAGAGGATCATTGCCTGTCAAAGATCACAATGTATGGTGAGCTGTCCACTGACTAACATGATGGAGGGTACCTCAAAAGAGATATCAAGACTAATTGAAAAAGATCCTCACCACATTGCAGCATCAATCTCTACCAATGAGCATCACAAGTTTCTGACCATAAAAGCTGGCAAAGTACAGTTAACTGGACCACTACCACTTTTGAACAACAATGATGGGCCAGCTTGGAGGAAAAACAATAGCAAAGAAAAAATCCAAGAACAATCGACAGCACCCACCACAACCCAGACATTCCCCTGCAGCTTCTGTGAACAGATGTGCCTGTCACATATTGGGCTTGTCAGCCACCAGGGCACATGCAATAGATTTGGACATCCCCCTTCCTAAATCATTGCAAGTGAAGTCAAGCCAACTCTGTAATAATATTTAACAGCAGATCTGCAACAGCATGAATTAGTATGTACACTTTGCCAGATGGACTGATGTTTCTTTTATTTCATCATATCATGTATGAAACCATCAAAAGAGTACTGCCATGGTCTCTGCAGGTCCCAGTAAATTCTTTGATTTTATCACCAAGTGAGGCTGACAAATACACTATACAGTGTCAATTGTTATTATTTGTAAGTATGAGCTTAAGAGTACTGGTTCCAGCAGACAAGTCTGTGCATAATATCTATAGGTATTAACTGATTCTGGTGAAAATCCATCAAACAAAAAACTGAGGTGAAGTAGGAACAAAATATGCAGATTATATTTCTATTTTTGACATCTGAAGTTACTTTCAAATGCTCTGAAGTTTGTATATTGATATGCTGCCATGTGGACATTAACAGGAAATGTTCTAAGTTAAACTGCATAAAGAAACATTTGTGATACATCATATGCCACCAGTTTTTTTTGCATACTGATCAGCATTGATGAAAACTATGTCAAAAAGCACCTACTTTTTTAAATCAACTTAACAGCTGACTATCTATTCTGTCAGTCTTGAATTTTGTGTCTAGAGCAGAATTCTCAGGTTTACTGCCAAAACCACATCAGGCAATCTGTAAAGTGCTTTTTAGTACTTCTATGCACTTCACAGCAATAATGTATATGGTTTTTCTGAAATACTGCCATATAATCCTTGATTAAATTTTAAATTTCCTGTTTGCATATGCACCACATCACAGTGTAATTACACAATCTAATATAAATATTTTACTCACCACTAAGTGACCAATCAGATCAGTTTTCCAACTACTTAAGTATTTCTTAAGCCATATCCTGACACTTGTATTCATCGAATCAAGAGTTCTCTTGTAGTCAGAACAGTCCATAATTCCTGGCATGTTTCCATCTCTGTTTATCAGCAATTTCTCATACACTGCAGTAGCAAATAGGAAAGCCTGTGTTGCACATGTTAAGATGTCTGTTACATTTGTCCACAGTGCCTCATGTAGAAGATGACTTGACACTTCATGAAGAAGCCTTCCTTGGATATTTCTGGAACCATTGCTGGTTAGAATTAAAATAAAAACAAGAGACACATCATTAAACTGATGCTCTATTAGAACAAAGAGTTTAAAGATATACATGAAAAGTCCATTTCTTCACTTAGGCTTGTATTATTAATTTCATCAGCTGAGAACTGGAATCAGATTAAATATTCTTGAGAAATACCAGCATACCAGGTTTCATCAGTGCCACATAAATGAACATTCAAGTCAGAATGCTTTTGCAAGTATCCAAATAGAAAATTGGTATATGATAATCTCTTTATTTACTTTACCAGCATGAAAGCATTTTGTACAAGAAACAAATGAGACCAAACGTAAGTTATGCAACAATGAATTAGTTTATGAGGGAACAATGTCAAAACAGCTAAATCATCAAATATTCAAACTCCCACACACAAGGTAATCAATCATAATATAAAAGTTCTAAATAGCTTCCATTACCATTTCTATTCATTGCCATTTACCGTATTTTCGTATTAAAGAACACTAATGTAATTTGGGTATTAAAGTATACAAAGCCTTTTTTCATGAACCTATGTATAATTAAATGAAATCAGATAAATGTCTATGCAATTTTGACTGATCAAATCACTTCCCAGAACATTATATTTTAATACCACTCAGAGATAATCAAATTTCTGCCCTTATTTTACCTATAGTATATCAACAGCAGTAAGGACCAATTTAGGTCATACTAAGTTTGAAAGAAACAGTAAATAATATACCCAGGCATCTGCATTTATGTCTTAATTCCCAACCCTGCTTCAAATTTACTCAAGACCCATAAATGCTTTTAATTAGGTCTTCTTGAATTACAAAGTTTACAGTGTTATTTTTTCAATGTGATTTGTTCATGATTGAGGTATGTGCCAATCAACACAAAGAAGACAGAGAAAAAAGATTTTATGGCCTTATCAACATCAACAAATATCTGAATTTAAGTCAAATATATTTAATGATTTATAATTCAATAATGAAAATCTTATATTTGTTTCAACTCTAATAATTACATATTCCAGTCAACAATTTACAAGGTATTCAAAATCATGACTTTAAAAACTGAAACTGAACAGATTACGGATTGATTTTGTCCTGGATATAGTTGACAGGTACAAACAGACTAAGTTTGACAAAATTCATTAATTTAACTTGCTTAAGTTATTTTATTTGCAAGTGATTATTGCTGACAAACACATGTTGTAACTATTAACTATGATTTCGCAAAAGAGCTTATTGCAAACATTGAGGCATTCTTGAGGTATACCTCTAAACCAAGTTGGATCTAAAATAATATCACCGAGTTTTGTAACTATAACATTCATTGTGCAAAATACTGATTAAAGACCTTCAAATCTGACCATCAAACACACCATGTATCTTTTTTCAATGTAACCAAGAGTTTTGGTGAATCAGTAAACATATCATTAAGGTACACAAATCTGAAACATTACTTTCGATATAAACCCACAATGGCATTGATAACAGATATAATACAAGTTACATGGATCATGTAGTCATTAAACACAGACTATTAAGGTAATGGGTGTCATATTCAGAATCTGATTCTGCATAGCTTTAAGTGGCAATTATTCACTTATTTGGATTTGTATACATCCACAATCCTTTGGAAAGTCATTATTTAGATGTCCTGAGAGGTGCATACAGCAAAATCAATATTAAAGTACATAGACATTTTTTGATGAAATGAACCTAAAGGTGTGATCCAGTACAATCTGAATCTAATGTTATGTGCTGTGACATCACAATGAAAGCTATGCATATTAATAAATTAGTTCATACTACCCTCTATTATGATGATTCCGCTCATTGAGCTCTTAGATTGACCCAAGTTTAGTATATGGCCATCATTGTAAAAGTCCATACCAATAGATAATTTCCATCTGGAAGTTTCTTGGTGACAGTTAAAGGGCAGAGGATTCAATAACCAAGACAGAATAGACTTTAATTAAAGAAAAAAAATCTTAAATTTTAAAAGAGCAATTTTCATTTAATTTAAAATCAGTAAATGCAAATACATAACCAATGTGACCTTTACCATAATCAAATTTCTTTAAAATATTGCTGAGAACTCTATGCTAAATGTAAATGAAAATTAAAAGTGCCTTTTTTATGCTCACATATAACCACATTCAAATGTCATTACAGACAAAAACTGGTCTCTGACCTTTAACCTTATGCTGATTATCAAACTTATTCAAAAGTTGGTGGATATACACAAAAATTATGGTATTTACAAAAATAGTACAAAAATCTATACTGCAGTATTTTGTGGTGTTATGACTCTCACTCTTGAAATCTTCTACACAAATCCAAAATAATCAAGTGTTCCAATGCATTCCAGGTCCTCAAATGTCTTAACATACAAGTCCTCAAATGTGTTAACATACCAACAGTCTTAATGTATTAATATTACATTGTCCAAAGCATCCTTGAATGAATTTAATAAAGTTCTAGAATAATATTTTAGTCACGAGGTAAATGAGCTCTTGGTAATTCCAAATGAATTATCCAAACAAATGTTTCCTCTCAGATTAAATCCAAACTCATCATTAAACACATCAACAGAAATATGTTAATACAAAAACATATGAAATAGGAATAAATTAATTGCTCGCCTCTACATTTGTATATAAAAATAATGAGGGCCTAAAAACATAACTTTTCACCTACTCAATGCACGACTTCTGTCCCAATACCCCAAATCATAAAAGAATAAATTTGACCAATCCATCCAGGCATCCAATGGGAAAAAAAGCCAAATTTATAAACAAGTTCCTTATTATATGTAATATTAACATTAATGATGTTAAACACAGATTTATAGAATGTATGCATCAGGCACACACCATAAGTAAAACACATAATATAGATATACATAATAGCAGTGGTAAAACTAAATTTTGATCATGTTTGTTGCTATGTTGCTATTGCAAACCTGGCTCTTTTAAGACACAAAAAGCCAGTATGTTGAGAATTTATCCTACTATTGGGTGACCTGAAAGTTTTGAAACACTGCCATGCCCACCCCTAATACAATCCCCACCCCTAGTCCAAACCACAGATATCATGCCCATGTGCCCTGTTCTTCATTCTTTACAGGACTGCTCCAGTGGCCTTGTAACTGGAGTGTCTGCCAATGATATGGACAATGACAGGTTCAAACCTAGGCCAATTTATACCAATGACTTATAAAATAATTCTAGAATTTGACAGCATATTGAACATGGTTTCAAATAATATGTACTGAACATCATCAACGTAAAATATTAGTCAGTAATGTATCCTATTTATTTGTAAATGTGGTCATGGATTATCATGGAACCAAAGCAAAAGGAATACTCAGTGAATGAAATCTTCGCGACATAGATATACAAGATCAAGAGTTTATAATGCACTAAAAAATGCCAAGTTTACACTCCTTATATGTTGGCTCAAGGATGATCAGACATTTCTGAATTATTTGCATGATGTTGATTCCCAAAGTATTCCAAGTAAAATAGGCATTGACTGCAAACAATACAGAACTAGATGATGCTGAGTGCACTTGTGCAGAGTGCACCTGGTTCACACAGCCTGGTGAATCTCTCTCTCTCTCTCTCTCTCTCTCTCTCTCTCTCTCTCTCTCTCTCTATATATATATATATATATATATGTGCATCTTTTATATCAATGATGTTGTGTTTTTCTAAAATTCATAGGGAATACAGACAAATGGGAAGGAGTGCAGATACTGTAGTGTATAGTGTCCTATTTATGTAAAAATATGCCATCAAACATTTTTAAGCTATAAAAAAATAACACATGGACCAACTATGTTCAGCACAGGCATTATTGCTCACACAAGTGAATCATTATTATTTTCCAACAAGACTCACAACAAATATATTAGAGAGATAAAAATAATAATACTTAGATATATGAAAATTATTTGTGTCCTATATACTTTTAAATTATTCCATACGTGAAGACCTAAATTTTTCAGTTTGTAACTCACCTTTTATCTGGTAGAACCAATGCCTTGCATTGAGTTTGAAAGGCATAAAGAGCATCAACTACTTTCTGCTCCATGAAAATAAAGACAAAAATTATTAAAAGCATATCATGATGAGCAATTAGCACATATAAAGACACCAATTCCTTAATTATTTTTCAAAGAAAACCTTTATGTTTTAAAAAGAAAAGTGTAGGTTTTCTTTGTATAGTTAAACATCCTCCATATATGCTTTACTTAATCATGATATGGTGTGGTAATCAATCATATCAACCAATTTAAATGTTTCAATTCGCTTTCTCACACCAATGTCAAGTGAAGCAAGTTATTCAGCATATTTTCTATTATCCCTGAGAAATAAAGAATCCACCAAATTTTTAACCAGTAATTAGTCACTCAGATTCTGTACAGTACTCTGACTAATATGCACTTGATAATACACTGTGGATGACTGGAGTTTACAGCTTAAAAAATAAACATTTGCTTGTTAAGATGTTCATTTACTTTTGCTGTGATGCACTAGGAAAACTGAACATCATTCCTCAAAATACTTCTTGTTTTCATTCAGACGGAAGAACAAAATATAAGATGCTACATTAAAAATCTTTGCTGAAGGTATAGCCCATAAAAAGGATAAGTTCAACACCACACCATATCAGATTACATTTTCATGTACTAAGTTTGTGTTAGTGCAAACAAGTCATCTTCAGAAACTTTGTTGGAGAAGAGACTGCATATAAATTTGAATACAAGACAATTGTGGCTGAAATATTATATACATGTACATGTATTATTCTCATACTCTTCTTAAAAGTGGGAAAAATAACGTGTAGCAAATTTATTATATTTTTGTGGAGGAAACTGCATACAAATGTGAATATAAAACAATCATGGTGTGGGTCTAAATGTTTTAAAATTTAACCAATTTCTTACAGTTTTGTGCCAAATAAAACATCAGAAATGTGTGTATCCAAACCAGTGGCTGTACCTTTTGAGAACTTTGACCTTTGTTTATTGTTGAAAAATGACAGCTCATAAGAATTAATATTATTATTTAAACCATTATGTATTGGAAAATTAAAATCTTCTAGGTGCTTTCATCATTTGAATGTGAAGACCCTACCATTTTCATATGATGCCACAGAAAACGCATGGATGACAGCTGCTTTGTTTGAAAAATGGCTTCAAAATGAATTTATACCAGCAGTTCAATCCTGCCTCAAACATCTTAAGATGAATCTGAAGGCATTGTTATTATTGGACAACTGCCCTACACACCCACCTGCAGACAGCCTGGTTAGTAAGAATGAGAAAATAAAAGTTAGCTTCCTCCCAAAGAATACAACTTCCAGGATTCAGCCTCTGGACCAGGGCATAGTATCAGTTTTTACAATGAATTATCAAAGAGAACTTTTGAAAAAGATTGTTTGCAATGAAACCTCAGTCCAGGCAAGACTAAAAAGTTTAAAACTGAAAGAAGTAAGAACCTCAGCAGCAAATCTCGGGATGCCATTACACCATGCTGCATTGAGAACTGCTGGGGGAAAGGACTTGGGGCAGCATTTACTATTACACAGGAAAACAGAGGCAACATCAGTGAGGATATCAATAATTTATTTGATGGATTTATTTCTAATGATGTGTTCAAGGCTGAAAGGGCATTTCGAGAGCTGATGCAGTCAAGTGAAAGTGTTGATGAATGGCTCAATTTTAATAATGACTGCCCAGTTACAGACCACGTTTTGTGATATGGAAATTATTCAAAATATTTTCAATAACACCAATTCTGATGCTGATGATGGTGATGCTTCTGATGATGACAGCGAGGACATCACACCTGAGGATAATCCACCATCAGCACAGAAGCAGTCAAAAGTTCAGAGCATGCTTTGAGATGGATAAAGATGCAAGATATCGACTAGGTTTGAATTCTTCAACTGAGAAATATAATTGACTTTGCCATGAGCAAATGTGACAGTAGCAGAAAGCAGCTGAAATTCACAGAGTTTTTCAAACAATATAATGTATTACAATTCACAGATGAGAAATTTAGTGGTATGAAATTTATACATACACCGATAATTAACCTTCAGACGTACTGTTTAATCATTCATTATGTAAACCTGTTACATAACTTTTGTTATTTTTTCTATTAATACAGTCACATAATGATCTCTGACAAAATTATTTAATATTTTAAATCTCTGTGTGGATATTTTCAATGGAATTACATGTACTTGTATTGTGGATTCAGTGTATGTTATGAGATTAGTGGGTGAGTACACAGTGTTGATACTCTATTCAAGCTATAGATTAGACATATATATATATAAACTATACATGTATATGTATCAATGCATGGTTCTCTGAATAAAGTAATATATTGTACAGTCCTACCCGTTTATATCGACATCGCTTATCTCGACAAGCCGCCTATGTCGACAAAAAAGCAAAGTCCCGGTCCCATGGTCTACTATTACTATCAAATTGTCATGCCTATGTCGACGTCGAGATAAAAGAAAAACGTATATGTCGACAGAAGCCCTTGGTCCCAGCTTGAACAAATCCTTTGTTTTCAAAACGTTTATCTCGACAAGCTGCCAGTTAAGACCAATACTTTGTTCAACAATTAGTTGATCTTGCCGCCAGGCTTTAATGTCGCGGTCGGATGAAAAAAACAAACAAACCCATTCAGCATAGCAGCACGTTTTCTCACCACTCTGCAGCTAGTTAAGTCTTTGATCTTGCCGCCTAGCTTGTGAATCATGTTATTCAAATGTACTCTTACAATGACAGCATGTACATCTGTGGGTCTTTCAACCACTGAATTTTCTGATTGTAAATATATCAGCACAGCGAAAAGGATCAATTGATGTACACAATTTCCCAATCAACAGGTGGTAGAAGCAGAACTAGCAAGCCCTTAAATTTGCCGTCCAGGAAATTGATGCGTACAGAGGACTCCTGTATACGTGATTTTCTGAATCCCATATATAAAAATTGCATGAAAATACGGATTACACGTTTCCGAGACCTTTGAAAGTGATCGGTGATTTTCGCTGTGAAAGTTTCGTTTTTAATTTTATTTACATTTACGATGGCTACCGACAGAAGGGTAAAACGCAAATTAAATTTACAGTCTTTCGAAACTAAATATCTGGCTGTTAATGAAGTTAAGGGATGAACATCTCGCAAAGAGGTCTGTGAAATTTTTCATTTAAAATTAACACGTCCAGGAAGGATGAAAGCTGCAGAGTCTATAAAGAAAGACTAAGTTGAAGGTAACTGCGCTCCCCTAAGAAGCAAGACTGGTACATTTGAAGACGTGGAGGAAGCATCTAAATGGTTCACGGTTCAATTAGGCATTATTGAAAAAGCTTAGTGTGGAGAACTTCGCTGCAACAAAGTCGCTTTAATGTTCGTCATAACATCGGATACAAAAGTATTTGTGGAGAATACATGTACTGTTGACAGTTTTTCATTTCCATGTGAATAGCCCTATCCCCTTGGTACCCTCAATACCATGGGAACAGACTGACCGATATCTAGGCTGATTTAAGTACATGTACTTGAAGCATGCAACTAACAACTAGACAAACACGTGCTAATGCTGACATTGAATCTCGCATGTTTTTCATATCAGGATTCGACCGATGCAATATTTTATTGTGGACTTTATTACACAAAGGTAACCAAAATGTTATTTGTCAATATACAAGTATTTCACTCTAGTTTTGTCCCCACATACTAAAAATTTACATTGTTTTTTTTCAAAGTTTAAATACTGATGACCGGTTACCCCTTACTGAAGAATTTAACTTTCATTTTTTTTTTTTTTGCAGACCCCCCCCCCCCCCCCCCAACACTTATCTCGACATCCGCTTATCTCGACAATATTTCCTCGGTCCCGAGGATGTCGAGATAAACGGGTAGGACTGTATATGCAATTTCTGTTATCACTGCAAATGTTTTTCTCGTTTAATATACATTGATTTAAAATGGTAAGTGTGCCAACGAAGCATGTATTTTCAAAAATGCTTTTAATTATCCCCCACCCCATTAAATCCACAAATGTTTTATTACTGTGCATGGTTGCATATAACATGGTATGGATCATAACATGGTCAGATTGACTATGGCTACCATCTCCCATGTTATAGCAGGGTCACACTGCATCCATGTAAGGATTCATAAACTAGTAAACCCCTTGAAACAGTTCTCTGCTAAAATGAAAGCCACTTTCTTTAGGGTTTTAAAAAGTTTTGTTGATATCTAAGTCAGCAGCAACAATAACTCTTGCTGCTCTTGCTTGAAATTTCAGTAATCTTGATTTGTTGATTTTCTGCATCACTATTATTCTAAATAGAACAACAATATTCTAGGTGTGGATTATATATGCATTGTAGAATATTTTTTTGTTTGAGGGATATAAGACTTGATTCTAATCAAGAGATAAAGCAGTGAGTTATTTTATTTTAATTGATTAAATGTTGTTTATATAACGCACAGTGCATCCTTCTCTGGCCCTTGCTCTTTGTCTACTATGTTTTCTCTGCCCATACATAATGTCATTGCAGCCAGTATATGTTAATAAGCAAGACCCAGCTGAAAGGGGCTCTGGATTGACTTCTTTTGGAGCTGCTGAGGAAGTGAAAAGTGCCATAAGGCTGGTGTCAACTTTGCAGTGAAGACAACACTGATTGGAAAATTGTCTTGACCTCCTAAGGCAGTAAACGACAGACTCATGACCATGAAACTCTCCCTCTTGTCTGGAATAAAGCACATTATCATCATTAGTTGCTATGCTCCAACCATGACCAACCCAGATGAAGTGAAGGTCAAGTTCTATGATCTTCACTCCATCATTGCCGACATTCCAATTGCAGATAAGCTTGTCATTCTTGAGGAGTGCTAGGAGAGTATGGAGTCAGTCACTGTAACAGCAACAGTCTCCTTCTGCTACAGACTCACCAATAGTCTTTTGCCTCCCTATCCATAACTGGACGTTATGGATGCATTCTTGCTCCAAGCACTGGCACCTCATTAACTACATCATTGTCAGGAAGAGGGACAGGCAGGATGTGCATGTAACCAAGTCCTTATGCGGCGCTGACTGCTGGACAGACAACCGCCATTTCATCACCAAGCCCAACATCCACATTCAGCCCAAAAGATGCCCACAGGGAAAGATGGATCATAAACAACTAAACATCACCAAGCTGAAACGGACCAGTACTAAACAGTTTCTCATGGATGCCCTGGAAGAACATCCAAAATCCACCCCTCTTGACAATCAGAATGTGGAAACTGACTAGGCGTCATTCTGAGAGCTGATCACAACACAGCACTACTTCACAAATCCTAGGACTCTCAACCAGAAAGCATCATGGCTAGTTTGATGAGAACTGTGATGAGACCTCTAGGAAAGATGCATACAACAATATAAACAGAACTGTACAGCAGAAACTCCATCAGATGCAAGACACATGGATGAGCAACAAAGCTGATATAGATCCAGTGCTACGCAGACAGGCATGACATGAAGAACTTCCACAATGCCCTGAATGAAGTGTATCAACAGATCCATCACCGATGATGTCATCAATTGTCTCCCCCAATTGCCCAGCACTTGATGACCCTACAGCTTGCTCGAGACACAGAAAGCAATATGTCGGCTCTCCAGTAGCAAAGCATCCAGTTCAAAATCCATCCCAAATAAAATCTACAAGGAAGAGTGCACAACCCTGATAGAAGGCTCCACCAACTGTTTTTACTGATGTGGCAAAAAGAGATGATCCCCTAGGAATTAAAATCCACCTGTATAAATGCAAAAGGAACTGCCATGCCTGCGACAACCACTGGGGTATATCCTTACTCTCAACTGCAGGAAAGATACTCTCCATTGAGATGGTCTTTGCTGCGAGAAATGTCAAGAGCAAAACACCGACCTTTTCTCCATCTACGTTGACTTGACAAAGGCCTTTGATAGTGTTGACAGATAAGGCTTGTATAAGGTAATGACTAAGTACGAATGCCCAAGAAAATTTATATCCATAGTGCAACATTTCTACAATGGCATGCAGGCACGAGTCCAGGACAATGGAGAGACATCTGAGCCATTCCCAGTAACCAAAGGCATCAAGCAGGGTTGTGTTCTGGAGCCGACACTGTTCAATCTGGATTATTTGGATAAATGGGCTATGTTTGTGACATTTTTCTTAGCAACTTCAAAGATTTGTTTATGAACAGAGAGTCTGGTGGAAAACCAAAGCCTCTCCACTTTACGGCAGTCTCTTTTAGCAGTATGAAGCTTGTTCCTTACACTAATATACCTTGGAGAACACTTTTGAATTGATACTCTGCCCTTGGTGGCTGGAGCATGTTTTTCAAGCAATGAATGCAAGCAGTTCTCGAGTTGTTCTGATGTAGGAGGTACACTAGTTGTTAGGGTTGCTTGGATGTCATGCATTAGTTTGGTCCTATTTATTATACGGGGGTTTCTCTTAGTGGTAAATAAAGGGTTAGGGACTTACATGTCCAATTGGCATATAATGCAAAAGTGATTTGATGCAAGTTCGTCGGATACAAGGGTGGACAGTAGAATAGTGTCATCAGGTCTATAAAGAATCCAATCTAAAATGTGATCATGTTTATGGGTGGGTTGGTTAACTGACTGCTTAAGGTTTAAAACATGAATGGAATCTAGGAGTTTTGATGTGTATGGGTTTCCAGGACAGTCAAAGTGAAAGTTGTAATCTCCAAGAATATTCATGTTGCCACTTATCAAATTTCCATGGTCGAGGAGATTTGTAAACTACTCCAAAAATAGAGATTCAATCAGCCTGTTTTTTCTACTAGGAGGAGGGTGGTAGAGACAGAAAAAATGAACTGACCTTTTCTCCAGTGTGAGTGTTGTCTGGACTAGTTGAAACGACATGTGGCAGAAATTGAAAGTTGTGTTGTGTTTAAGACATTTTATCATGGAATTATTTGCGATGACAGCAATTCCACCTCCACAAGAGTGGCGGGGGGAATGACTTGATGGAATAACTGGTCAGTGTTAGATCCACGTACTTAGGCTCCTTGCTTGATGTTTTTAGCTATGTCAGGAAGAAGATGCTGATATTAAGATCATTGATAAACTTATCTATTTCAGTGCACTTTTCCAATGGTCCTACTGACTGGGCATCTAAAAATACAATCCTGGGACAGTTGGCACAAAAATTGACAACTTAATAGTGATCTGCACCAGATTATCTAAATTAAGTCGAATTTTTTAATTATTTAGCCAGAAAGGGCCAAAGGGATATAACTGGAAATATTCTTCTCGTGCTACGTCAGACAGCCAGCTTCAAAATGCTTTTTTCTTCCGTTTACATTTAAGTAATGATGAATGTAGTTCCAGTTTGTTAAGTCTTGAGCAAAATGTAGTATGAAGAGCCAAGGAGTGCTCATTTAAAGCAAATAATGAGGGTCCATCATAGCAGAAACGGGTTGACTGATGATCATGTGATGCATTTTATTTAAAAACAAAGGACGTTGTAGCAGTGGAGAAGTTTAATAAGACAGCTGAAAAAAATTCTAATTGTACTCGTTTTCAAAACAAGGAGATGAAGATACACATACGAACTGAACAGCCAATGCATGAAGGAAACACAATAATGTAGACAAACAGCTCAGCTGGTACATTGTGATCTAACAGTATTTGCCCCCATTATGCCAAAGATTATTTATTTTACAATAAAGTTTATACTTAATATATGTATTTTGTTATTTAAAACTAGTATCGACCTTTATTTCCAGCATAAGATATAGTCTATCATGATGCGAAGTAGTTTTTCATTTTCAGACATTCCTTTCTTCATTACTTTGAAGTTATCTGCTCAGCCTTTATTCTTGCTTGACTTCGTTGATCATAACTTTTGATTTTCTGCATCTATCTTCATACCATTGTCTTAAAGGCAGTTAAGGTATGACACTTCTGTCAAAAGTGGTCCATTAATGCATGCCTGGAGTTTATTTTGAGAAGTTAAGATAGAAATTGTTAGTTGATTAGCGAGATGTTTTCTAGTCTCAATAATTATGTTAGTCATATTTGATGGCAAGTCAACAAATTTTACATGTCTTTATCCTTGGATGCATTTTGTATAATGGTTTCTAATTCTGTCCAACTGTTTTTGAGATTTAATTTAAAGAGTTTTCTTGGTCATGTTTTCAGTCAAGAATCTTACTCTCAAATAAATGTCAATCTCCAAAATCCATTTCTTTGAGCAACAAGTATCTTAGTCATCACCTCTCTGGTGGCCTAGTGGTTAGCACATCCATCTCAGATGCAGGTGGTCCTAGGTTCGAACCCCAGCAGAGATATACCATAAACTTTTAAAAATTAAACTTACAGCTGCCTCGCTTGGTGCTTAGCATTGAGACTAGTGTTAAAACTGGACAACCTGGTGTTGGGATAGTGTGACTGGGTAGGACATCATGCTACATATCTGCGATACGATGCCTCAATTCTAATCAATCATCACTATAAATTGTCACAATGAAGACATTATAGCGATATAACTGAAAAATTTTTAAAGCTATGTTAAAAATCCAAAAATACACATGTTAGAAATCAATCAGCTTCTTTCTAGCCCACTGTGTAACTCATCCAGAAAATCTTGTGAGGACTCTTGGCTGAGAACTAAAACTTCAGTGCAAACACAATTTATTGTACCTTGGCCAGCATTACCTAGATTTCATTTCAAAATCAACAGACTTCAACCTTACTTCAAGTGCAAGTCATCCACAATGCTTAGTTCAAACCTGTGATTTATAACTGAAGTAATTATGTAGATATTGTCATTCCTCTTTCAGATGAAATAACCTTGACATGATAATTTGACTTACACACCAATCTATTTATTTATGTTGCAAATAATGCCTGAAAAACTGGCATAAACAAAACATCTACCGTATTTTCCAGCCTATAAGTCAATGCGGAGTACAAGTTAAATTCACCAATTCGACTTATTTTCCATCCTTCGTCCATATATAAGTCAATTCAGAGTAAAAGAAGAAGCCAGGTCAATATCTTGGCTTCGTATTTTGCACTAGTAATGGTATCGTTGTACGATATTCCATATTACCGGCAATCACGAAATTGCATTACTGATGCTAACAAGTTTGTGATTTTACTTCTGAACAAATTACTGCTATATTCTGTTATCAATTGACACAGCTGAATACACAGTCCATGCTTGTTTTCATTATAATTGAAAGCACATCCATGTTGTAGTTCATTTTATTACCTGTAGTTATGAACGTTTTATAAACTTTCAATGACACAATCCATATATAAGTTGATTCAGAGTATAAGACGAAGCCCTGACTTTCAAGTAAAAAAGTATCAACTTATAGGCTGGAAAATACGGTAACTGAAGTCAGTGAATGATGTAATCTACACATACATATGTGACAAAGTATTCAAAGGGTATTATTGTACACGCCAAGATCCAACCACAAAGTTGTAATAAAAATCAGGGGAAAATGTGACCTACTTCTGGCAAGACAGTACTAACCAATTTGCACCTAGCATACATAGATGAACTAATGTTGGTGCGGTGACATTGTTGTCACCAAGAACATACATGCCTCTCAAGCATACAATGTGTAAAAAACTTACCTAATGCAAAAGTTAACTAAACTCAAACAAACATGAAAATTACCTAATCACTTTACCAGGGTGAAGTTGCACTAGTATCAGGGCACATAAATGGACATAACTGAATTACTTATCCTAACTGTAAAACATAACATTATCCAGAGAAAATTTTTTGTCAGAGTGACCAATTTTTGGTAGGGTAATGTATCTTTCAGTGGCTAAGTGAGAAAGTGATTCAAGCTTAAAAGTTAACTAAAGTCACTGGAGAGCAAACATTAAATAATACTGAACCACCTAGGGTTAATATGATATGAAATAGAGTCTACAATAGTCAATGGCTCTGGAACAAAACATTCCTGATAAGCTGGCCTAAATACTAAACTTAAAGCAAGACATGGTGAACAGATGTACATGGTTAACACTATTTTCCTTTCAAAATGTATGGTTGGAAAAAAAACAAGCATAAAAGCAACAATATCCTTATAATCATGGTTAAAGTAGCACAAAACTAACACAAAATTAATCAAGAATTTTTTTTTACTACAGGTCAATTTCAAATTAAGAAAATAATATTAAAATAAATAACAAAACAGCTATAAAAGTAATACTGATTATAATAATTCGTAATAATAGTAATACCTGTTGTGAATGTGTCAGAGCTGTGGTGGGATATTCTGCTCTCATGCTCTTCATAAAGCGAACTAGGTAGGCCACACAGACTTCCAAGGGTATTTTGCAAACTTTAATTGCTTCCTCTACTTCTTCCAGGTTCAAGAATGCCATTATAGTGCGTGGAAAGAAGTAATCCAATTCAAACAGAGGATGTAAGAACGTTATCACCGTTTGTATGGGCCTGAAAAAAAAAACAATTTAACTTGTTCACCATTAAGCACCTTTTACACAAGAATTTAAATCTGGAAGTGCCATTTTTAAGAAAATATCATAATGTTTAAAACTTATAGGTGGCAACCTTACAAGTTAAACTTTCTGAAATCGACCCAACAATTTTTTGGTGCAAAAAATTATAACTAGATGACTACTTTGATCCCTAAATGGGGCCAAAATTAAAATTAAGTTTGTTTCCCATTACCCGACCGACCCTCTTAAAATCCGACTGAAAAAAATTTTGTGAAAAATTTGCGATAGTATTTTTTTTTTTTTTCATTTTGTTCAAAAGTTCGTTTTTTCGTTTCGTTTCGTTGTGCGATCCGTATTTTCATGCAGTCAACAAAATCGATGTCACTAGCGCGCGAAAAACGTTTGTTGCAAGGTGTTTAAATTAGATAGGAAAAGCATCATGACCAGCATGGCCGGCAAAAGAAAATACGAAGAAGATTTCATTATATGTGTAAGCGTAATCGCGAAATGTGGGAAATCAAACAAAAAAATTTGTAACAACAGAATACTAGAATACTCAACGGAGTGTACATGGGATGATGTATATCACGACATTAACAATGATATAGACTTTCGCCCTCATAAAGCAGATGTACTGAACGTTAGTTTATCAGACAAACTGGATGGAACGATGACTTTTCATCCAGACCTTCACGAAGGTCTGCATGTGGTGAAAGAGTTTAATCAGCGACTGAAATATGTTACATTTACGGTGACCTGTGATGAAAGTGTTGGGTTGGATGATGTTTCCTCAACTACTACTAGTACAGAAAATCAACAAGCACCACCTGCACGGACTGCCTTTTCTGTTTTAATGTCTACTTCCGTGGCAACAAAACTACCACAACTTAAGGACACAAATGCTGAGCTTTTCACTGGTATAAACAATTTTTTTTATATGAAATAATGTTATTTTCAAACATCTGTCTGACAGTTATTAGAAATGAATTCATGCACCCTCTGACAACTGCAATCTTTCTAGAATTTTTACTGCCTTCCTAATAATATATTTAAAGTCTGTTTGTCAAGTACAAATGTTTAAGCTTTGACCGACAATAAACACAGAGCATACACAATATAGCAAAAACTATACATATATAACATACAAAACAAAAGCAGACAATAAAAACATTAAAGACATACATAAACATGATTAAAACATTATTTTGATACCTGCAGTGCATAATGAATATGGCAGTGTTAAAGTCTATTAATTATGAAATCCGTTTGTTGATATTAGATTCAAGGTTTTGAATTTTACCTGCCATGGGGCACGATTGCAAGACAGCCAACAGTAACTGGTGTCACATTGAAGACTGCTGTCTGTTTTTTGTGTGCCATGTACACTTATTCCACATCTCATATCTCATTTAATATTATCTATCAGTAAAGCTGGCCATTCCATCTCAGTGAAAGTTTTTTTTATTCCATTTTTTCAGCTAAAGATGAGTTGTTTAACGGCATAGTCAAAGATATGATAGAATGTGGAGACAAATTTCCTGGAAGCATGTCCCACCAGAGTATATCTGAACAAGTCCTGGTGCTAGTAAATGCTTTGTGGTACATAAGTGGCAACATGTACACAATAGAAGAGAGAGCGGCCCACCTGACAAGAATCAAGCACATCCCGGAGAGGTGTTTATCTTTGATAATATTAAATTGAAGTAAAAGATTAATCTTTATTCAATGTATATTTATTACAAACATTCCTGCAACACATAATTCTAGAGAAATTTAATATAGTAAGTGTCTTAATGTCCATAGTTTTTTTTTTTTTTTTTGATTTTCAATGATAAAACTGAGCAAGCAATACTATCTCACGTTAAAGGAAAATATGACATAGACTTTTTAATATTTGGTAAGCTGATTAAAATAAAGGTTCAATGTCATAAGATTTAAAAAATTGGTTGAACACTTGACTTTTTTATTTCTTTTGTGTTGCTACCCAACCCTAATATTGCGATGGAAGAGGGTGGTTTTATAGCACCATAAAATCTGGTTCAACCTTCCACGGTTTCATTTAAGCCTATACAAAGTCAGGACCATTGCGGTTGTCAATTTCTCCATTATGTACATGTAGTAACCTCCATTTTGCTTACTTTACTTTTCCGTGACATTTGTCAGAGATTGATTATCCTTGTTCAGTAATTTTGTTGTAACTTACCTTTTTTACAGGTTTTTAAAGTTTGATGGTGCTAATGATTATAAAAGAAAGAAGCAAAAACGTCCACAGCTTACTGCAAAAGATCTGAAGTTACAAGTCCAGTGTTTATTCAGGCTAATCTCAAGACCTTTTACACAGCATTGGACCATAAGAGGTGACATTGAAACCTTAACTGGATGTTTACAGTCTTATGCAGATTATTAAGAAAAAGCAAATGAAAAACAGATATCACAACAATTACAAATGAATCCAGTTCGTCAGATTGATTCCAATCTCTCCATTGCACATCGTCCTAGACAAGATGAAATCCTACCATGTTACAGTCGATTGGATGGTCAGGTATCTCAGATGGCAATGTTTCAACCTCTCTTCTTTGATGAAGATTTGCATTTAAATGAACCATTTAAAGGGCCAGAACAACGATTTAGATATTTTGAGAAACTTTGTCTGACCATACCAGTACATATGTTAAGGTACGACCCTGGTGGAGGGATTGGGGCGATTTCTTTTATCTGGAGAATTCCTGAAGATGGGATGTCTTCTTCGGAAATGTTTATGAGAGACAACCAAGTTTTGCACAGCTTACGCAGTAAACTGCCTGAATATCACACAAGACAAATGAGACAGGAGTTCTTCAATGCTTACGGAAATATTGCTGGAACCATTATACCTCCACACATTTTGCGGTCTATCTACACAACCTTTACAAATGATGCTTCAGCAGATCAAAATAAGGAAATAGATAACCGAGTACGTCTTTTTGTTTTGGGGATTGATCCTGATCTTGTGGTAGATTTACGTCACTTAAATAAGGGTAGACCTAATGACACTTTCGATGTATTTTTTCAGACCCTTGAAAAGGAGATTCAGGACATGGTTGCTGCAGATGAGAGGAGACACAATACAGAGCATATTTCACCTTTTTTGTCTGTTAGGGATATGATAGAGCAGGTGAAAAGTAAAGTACCAGAAGGAACCAATATTCCCAGTGAGTCATCAGTCCTACTAGCATTTGTTCCAAAAAATGCACATCAAAATGTAGCCAAGTTATACAAAGGTAGAGTACCTATTAGATTGAAAGTACAGACCAGGCAACTTCATGCACAACACCAAGATGATCACTTCTGTTCAGCTCTTTTTAAATATTGTAGAGCATATGCAACACAATTTAGAGACATTAGTAATTTTGTGTGTATGGACGACAAGTCTAAGCTGGACTTTGGAGAACCTGATCTCTTCACCTCAACAGGGGTAAGAGGGAAGAAGTCCATAGTTCCGATGAATTCAGTACTTTCCTGTCTTGATCATGATGTGCAGAGCAAAGGCTCACTTACTCCTTCTGTCGTACTTGATGTAGATATTCCAGGTGATGCAACAGAAACATTCTACAGGGGACAAGTCTCGGTTACATTCAAAGATAGTATCTTCCAGGCAAGCACCCCCTTCCGTCACATAGTAGAGCTTGAAACTATTCTGAAAGCTAAAAATGAGAACAAACCAGCTTTATTTATGTACACAGATGGTGGTCCTGACCATCGGGTCACATATGGAGCAGTAAAGTTGTCATTGATTGTTTTATTCAGAAGACTCCAGTTAGAATTCTTAGTTGCCTGCAGAACTGCACCAGGTCACTCTTGGACTAATCCGGCTGAGCGGATTATGTCACTTCTCAACATTGCCTTCCAAAACACTGCACTTGCACGAGAGCTTGCCTCATCTGATGTAGAAACAATTCTGAAAACATGCGGAAGTATGAATGAAATCAGAATAAAAGCTGGAAAAAACAAACAAATTAAAACAGAATGGCTACAGTCAGTTCAACCTATGATCAAAACCCTGTCCTCAAGAACAGAGAGAGTCCAACTTATGGAAAAGTCTTTCAAAGTATTTAAAGCAGCAGAGGATGCTGATGTTGAAATGGCTGAAGCTGAAGTGACCCTTATAGACCCTGCCATCAAAGTTGGAAAGTATCAGCAGCAGCAACTTAGCCATGCAACACAGCTGAAAAAATTTATTGGTAAGTAGAGATCTACAAAACATTTTTATTGCTTGCGACACTCAGAAAGTGCCAGGGTTGAAGTTGCAATATCTTGTCAGTCTGTCCGTAATTTCAAGGGTCAGTGTCAGAGCATTTTATAATTCCAAACTGAAAGTGGACATGCAGCTGTCCCGATTTGTTAGACTTCTACATTATAAAAACTCAACATTGACAGATAAATCATGATTTATTTACAGATATACACAAATTTTAAAAATAGAATAACATTGCATACAAATTGTCTTTGTAAGTCGACAGGAATTATTTTGAAATATTAATTTAATGGCCCAGGGCACTACTCTTAAACATTATGCCAGGAACCCGTTCATTGTGCATTTTCTCATTTTTTCTTCATATGAAACATAACTCAAACATAATTTAGTCCTTAGTTTAAACTTATTGGCTCATTTTCAAAAGTGATGTGTTAAATGTCCCTGCATGTCAGCCCTTTCTATTAAATAAAAGATTTTCATGTCTCTTGGTATTTTATTACAGCTGATCACTGCCGTGAACGCCATTACTCCTTTCAGATCAGAAGATGTCATGATGAGGGTTGCTGTCCTACTCCAGAGAGGGAATGGGCGTGGTTACCAGACCCCATATTAGACATAACTGGACAGCATTACAAGCCATTTGATGAACTGCTTGGTAAAGAAACTACAGATAAGGACAGGCCGTCTAGTTTAAAGCAAACTGTAGCTGCTGTGGCACAAGAACAACAGGTAAGGATGTTCATAAATCTTATTAAAATATAGAAGTTTTATAAAGTATTGATTTAACAGTTATAAATTGTGCAATAATAACAACACATGTATATAAAAAAGTTATTTAAGAAACTGCAACTTTAATAGAACCCCTTGTAACATAATAAGTTACAAAATAGAGGGCATGTCACTACACAAAACTTAAAACACAAGTGATGATATTTATGTTTCTTTTTACAGGGTTGTAAAAACAGTATTCTTGTGGGACAGAATGTTAGACAAACTGTTAACTGCTGTGAGTGTCTAAAACCACGATGCATATACGCTAAGACGAAACTAACAGCAAGAGACCAGAGAGCTTTGACACATACTTTGGAGAAATACGACTATACTTGTGGTTCTGTTATCACACCTGATGGTAAGTTCTAATGATTTAATATTTTATACTTTTATCCAAGTCCTTAATACTTTATTCAAAAATATACCTATACACTCTTCACATACTGAATGCGGTTTGACTCTTACCTTGATTTAGAATCATGTCTGACACTGTCAGAGAGCCCAGATAGTTTTTAATGCTCTTTCATGTCAGATATTGCTTTTTTTAACTGTGATTTTCTCTTAGTACTAGCCATTGCACTAAAATTTTAATGTGAATATTATTTTACAAGTATTCTTGTTTCCTGGTCCATGCTCCCAATTTTTAGTGAAGTCCAAGTTGCTCATTTATCTTTTTATACTAGTTTCTCTGTGTTTATAAAGATAATTATTTACATATTTAGTTTCAGGTTCTATATGCTATTTGCTGTGTATCATGTCTAGTCACCTTCGGACATTAAAGTTCAATTTTGGATAATTGGTGTTCTATTTAATATATTTTAGGAGACATCCTACAGGGAAAAGTGTTTGTAAGACTACAATTGTCTTGTGCTGTACACATTGAATTCCCATACTATGCCAGCAACATTGGCAGACCAGATATTTGTGCTCATTGTGGAGCCATAGGAGCAGAAAAATCCCAGGGAATGACATGAAGATTCCGTACTGTTCTACCAGTGTGCCAGCAATGTTTAGCATCTGGAAAGGACATTCCAAAACGAAACCCAGTTAAAAACTAACCACCAGCTCTTAGTGACATTTAAAATGATGTTTTGCATTGTTTGTTTCTTTTTTGTTAGTTAAATTTCTACATGTATTTAGTGTTCTGACATTACTTTATTGACATGTTTCTGCATATTTGAGACACTATTCAATGTCTAACTTTATATTTGTGCATTTTGACAGGTCTTGCAAATATGTTAAGTCTCATTATATATTGAACCCAATGATACTAGTCAGAAAGAATACTCAAGACTTTTAAAATACTTTTATTAATTATTTTAAAACATTTTTATACATTTGACCTAGTCAGAAAAAATACTAAGGGTTATTCCAGCAAATATCTACCTTAACCCAACACTCCTCAAAAACTCAGAAAAAAAACACTTCTTGCACCTTTACATGTGTATCTTTATATTTCATTGAAATTACTCTCATTTAATATATGTTTCAAAATTTGAGTAAATCTGTTAAATTGGTACCCTGGCCAATGCCTGCAGGGAGTATTTTTATTGGAATAGCCCTTATCAAAAACTAACCTAGTCTATAAAACATTTTAAACTTGTTCACAAGTTACTGTATTTCAGTTCATGAGTTACTGTATTTCAGTATTATTATTAAAGTTGAATTTATCGTTTTTCTGTTTCCTATGTGTCAGTTTATAGTGTCATGAATTTCATGAGAAAAAAAAATTATTAGCCTACCTACCTACCCAACTTCAAATTGTTGGGTAGGGTAAGGGGAAACAAAGATATTTTTAATTGCAGCCTGGAATTAAAAAAGCATTGATGACAATAACTTTTCTTGTTTGGGTCTTATTCCTAATAGTCTGTTCATGCCTGATATCATACTGAGAATGTCAATGGGATTCCTGATACAAATCTGCTTCTTTTCAACACAAATTTGAATATAACCTAATCACAGCATTGTTCACAAAACTGAAAATAACACCAATTTAAAAACCGCAAAAAGAAACAGTTTTAAAGATATGTAATGTTCCTAAACTCTTTGCTTCCCATATAAAAATCTAACCCTCATACCTGTGCCTCCCATATGATGTTCACGATGTCATATTCTTGGTCCCATTAAAAAAAAAAAATAAACTGTAAAGCAATGTCATCATCAAAGATTTATATTATCACATTGCTGGAATAGCCTCAAAATAACCTAATCATTTCCACTGCAAGTTAGTATTATTTATCACTGCCCGATTACCATATGTTACTGTCATCATTTCATGACAAAAACAAATACCAGTGCACAAATTACTTTGTTTTAATCACAACAACTTGTGCTTCAAAACTTCAAACATCAATATGTAAATAACAATATGTATTTAATTAGCATACTTGGTGACATTATTTTTGAAAATATTTAACTGAAACTTTTCATTGACGTGATCGCATTATATTCTTCATAATATCAGTTACAAGTCACAAGTGAACCTGACAAGGGGCAGAAACATAATAATGGCAGACATCACAATATCTAGTCAGTGTTTGTTCATTACTACACTACACATGCCGTAATTGTAGTTTTTTTGCACATACATTAAGGAATATATAACATTCATAAAAAGCATGATATAAACATCCTGTGATTAAATATTGCACTATTTATTTTTAAAAAGTCCAAAATATATTACAAAATGCAACATTGGATAATTCAATGCGGTATATATGGTCATGGTCGTTTTCTTACATCACTCATTTTGTAATGATAATAACAAAACATAGCCAAGAAACTCATACCTAACAAACAGAAAATAATATTACGAGTACATACTAATTATTACAACCTATAATTATCAATAATTTGTTTCAAAACATAATTTAAATGTGCGTGGTCATATTAAGACAATCCCTGTTTCTAAAAATAGATATTGGTTTTAAATAAATTTGTGGTGTTAATTTTACAATCACAAAGTGAAATTTAGACAAATAGACTAGTCAGAGTGTGTTTTATATATTATTTGTAAGTAGTTTTGTGTTTGTATTGTTTTACTAATCTACACAGATTATCCCCATTTATGAAGAAAATTTTAATCAGCTATATAATCTGGATAGTAATTCAAATAAATTTACATTTTTTGATACAGATTTCTGTAAAATTACATTAGTTATGCAAAAATTATGCATATTTGCATATATTACTCTACTAGTGCATTAACAATTATTAATGAATAGAGATTGATAAAATGGTTGACTTGTTGAATGATAGCATGTTGATTGTCTGACAACATGGCTAAACAAAATATGCATGATGGCAGACTTTTGTTCTTTTATGTTTTTATAAAGTGGTGGCCAATAGTTATTCCTTGGCAGCACAAAACTACTTACAAATAATATATAAAACACACTTTAACTAGTCTATTTGTCTAAATTTCACTGTGATTGTAAAATTAACACCACAAATTCTCAAAGAAGCAATACAATATGCTCAACCTAAAGAGTCCTAAGAATCTGTTCATTTGTTTTAAAGATTAATTTTTGGTTATCAAAGATTCAGTGCTGTTTGAGCAATTAGGACATAATTGCAGCAATTTCACATTGCAGCAATTTCAAACTAAACTGAAAAACAAAATTCACTTGACATTCAGGAATAGTTTTTGCATTATATCCATCATGTGAATTGAAAGAGTTATTTTACTGAAAACACAGTATCTGCATTTAATTTAGCATTAGTTTAACTAATACATACTAAATTATCTCCTATAAAAAATATTTAAGTGACTATGCTTTTACATCAATTTCACCCGTATATTTTGTAAAATTAAAATCATCACATGACCAATTCAGCAATCCTAAGTATTGTTTGTTGGTTATAGTTATCATATACTTTGTAAAATCTGTCTTAAAACAGAAGGATTATGATGGCAAAATTAAACAAATGTCTAACTCCTTTGAAAATGTGTCACATGGACAGGTATATTTAAGTTTAAAGTACTAAACAAAGTACTAAACAAAGGCTCATCTTCATCATCAGTCTCTTGACCTAGTGTTGTTGTCAAGGATTGACTGTTGGCTCTAGTGACATGGCCATACCATTTCAGCTTTCTCATTTTGAGGGGGCTCAGAGTGGCCGAGTGGTCTAAAGCGCTTTCCATTACGAATCACTGCCATCTCACCTGTGTGGCTTCAAGTCTAAGATTCGGCTAATGTAGCTTATGTGAGAAAGCTTGCCAGTAGCTTCTCGTGGGTCGATGGTTATTTCCAGAGATTTTCCCAGGTTCTTCCTGCACCAATAATACTGGCCGCCATGTATAGCCTATCATGTGCTGAAAAATGGCCTTAAACTCTACAACAACTACAACTTCTCATTTTGACGGTGGTTAGGAGGTCTTCATATTGGCATACTTTGCACCTGAATCGTGTTCCACACTTCTTCATTTGTGATGTAATCCATGTAAGAGATGCCAAGGATGGTAGTAGAGGTTATATTTATGACAGCAGTGTTTATATTTCATTGTGTGGCAACATGTTAAGCAAACAATATAAAAGTGACTGGAGGGATAAGAAAATAAATCTGAGCATTTCCCACATTTATTATTTAATAACATAATGAAACAAACTAATATTATCTTTCATTTCCTTTTGTTGTTTAACTATCTTTCTTTCATTAAAATTACAATCATTAAACATTTAATATTTTATGAAGCACCAAAATAATCTTATGTTCATTTGATTGGAAATGCATGTATCATCTCTCAAAAAGTACACATATGAATGCACTTTTTTAAGCAAATATTTGAATACTGTGTACTGTTAAGAGAGTATTCTGTACAGTCTAGTGTAACTCTGTTGGCAACTTTCTAATTGAAGCAATAAAACTCAATTCATCCATTAAAAGTCATGACATGATGACCACTATATACACTCTACGACACAGACAGCATTAATTTACATGTAGGGACATAACAAGGGAGTGCATATACTTGATTTTGAACCCAAGCATGATTTTGCTGTCCTTTCAAAAAGAGTTTAGCCTGGTTAATGCAAATGTTGTCTGAGCAATCCTGGAAAGAACCTCAGGTTTTCAACCTTCATCAGAGATGATACCTCCAAGGTAATATAAATGTGTCACTGTGCCTAGCTTTTGGATACCAATTGGATCTTATAGTCTGTGATGTTTAGGCGCCGCCGGTTTGAAGCCGGCCAGTTCTGAGTGACTGTTTTGGCACTTGGATGTTTTGACATGGGCTATTTTGACACCGACATGCCATTCAGGCTCAAACCCACTTCTATATAGTTGTTTGTTTATGTAAATGTGCTGTCGAATGTATTAACGTAAAAGTTTTTTTTCAGAAATGAGCATTATGAAATCGAAGTGTGATCAATAAAAGTACGTGCACGATAGATATCAATATAATTTTGATAAATACAGTGCCAATAAGCTTAAAAACTTTTGGCAATGCAAGTTGAAAAATGAATGTAAAACCAGTCTTCACACAGCCAATCATTCTACTGATGAATGAACATAATTATGGGAGTGATGTTGCAAAAGCAGAAGTGGACAAGATTGTGAATCATATGAAGAAAAAGGCATCCGATACAGTAGAAATCTTATTGGTGATACTTAACAACGTTTTGCAGGAAACATCAGTTGCTGTCCATGAAAAGATGCCAAAGAAAGATGCGGTTCGCAAAGCAATACAAAGGTTTCGAAACCATATTCAAGCAGTACCTCCTCAACCAAAAGAGCAAGCGTCTATTGTCATCCCGGAAGGCTTTCAAAGGTATGTGGTTGTAGCAAGTCAAGTAGAAGAATTTCTATTGTGGGATTCAGACTAAAATGGCAATGATAGGATATTGATTTTTCGTCAACAGTCACATAGGATTGGAAGTCAACACATGGAGAAGCTGTATGTTGATGGAACGTTCCGCCCTGCTCCTGCTCTCTTCGCACAAATTTATGCCATCATGGCAGCAAGAGAAGGATTTGTTCATCCGGTACTGTATACACTATTGCCTAACAAGGAAGGCGGTACATACTTCCGAATGTTCGAAGCTTTGAAGGCAATGTGGCCAAACCTGAATCCCACTTCAGTATCCATTGACTTTGAACAAGCGACGATAGGTGCAATTCAAACAATGTTTCTTTCCACTGAAATCCATGGATGTCTGTTTCATCTGATGAGGAACATGCATAAGAAACTTGCAAATGGCGGTCTCCTACATAGGTACAACACCGATTCCATATTTACTCTGCACTGTCAAATGATTGTTGCTTTTAACCATTAAAGGATCTGGACATTGGGCTAGAATCAGTTTCAAACTAGATATCAGATGACCTTCAACCAATCATCAACTGGTTCGAGGACAATTATGTTGGTCGCCCAAATCGCAACCAAATATGATGTCAACCAATGTTTCTGCCAGAAATCTGGTCTGTGTACAAAAGGACTTTAAACGGAGACAATCGCACCAACAACCACGCTGCAGCTACTAATCACAAATTACAGGCCAAATCTGGGATGAAGCACCCTACCCTTTGGAAATTCATCAATGGACTATGCATCATTCAATTTTATGAGGAATTCATTTGTAGAGATGAACATCCTGCAAAGTGCAAGAAACACATTGACACGGACGCATGAATTGTGGAGAGCTACAGATCAAGAAACATTAACGAATATTTACGTGGACTGGTTCATAATTTCCTAAAGGACTAAACACAATAATTACTGAACAATCAGCTTTCAGACCTTTTAGCTATGTTGCTATTTGAATAAAATGTACAAATCAAGAACTTTTCACTGTTATGTTTCACTTACAGATTTTGTTAAAGTTATTTTAATAACACACAGGCTGATCATTGGAATAATTTTACTTTTTTTTTCACTTTATATTTCACTTACTGGTATACACTACATCTCTTTGATCCCTGAGCTAATCAATGTCATCCTTACCTGCTCCACTAATGTAAGGTTACCTCTCAACAGGAATAACAATTGATTGACGGAGCCAAACTGGCCCATGCCAAAACGTCCGACACTAAACCAGTTGTGCCAAAACGTCCAGCACCAAAACGTCATGCTTTGTGGATTTTATCATTAGCCTGGTCTTATCAGCATAACATTTCTTGTTTGAGATGGTTCACTAAGGTTTCCAGTTCTTGTTCATCTCCTGCTAAGCATTGAAATTACCAGCAAAGTGCAGAATGGTGACTCCCAACACTGAAGCTGCCCTCATGGTCTTCCAAAGCAATGGACATGATCATTTTAAAGGAAGATTTTGAGAGTTGGTGAGAGAAGGCACCTCTGTCTGACTTCGACTGTGGTTCTGAACCAATATCCTGTATTGTCCTTTATTAAACTGCAAAAGTTGCCTTGGTTTTTATGGTGCTTATAAGTTTTGCATTTATGTTATACATCCAAATATGGTGGTGCACAAGGCTGCATGACATACCTTGTTGAAAGCTTTCTTTCAATCAATGAACACATCACTGAAGTCACTGATGCTGCAGGTACTTTTCACAGAGGATTCTAAGGCTGAAAATACTGTTCTATAGTGCCATGTCCTGCTATGAAACCAGCCTGTTCTTCAGCAATGATGTGCTGTGCTTGGAGTTTCAGTCCGTTAAGGATGGTCTTAAGCATAACCATACTAGGGAGACTAATGAGGCTGATTATTTGGGAGTTCTGGCACGGCTGCAGATTACAGATTCCACTTATTATGGAGAGTAATAATCAGGGACTGGGTCCATGGGGTGGGCCATTCTCCTGTCTGCCAGATTTTATTGCAGATTGTCATGGAGTTCCTCCTGCTTAAGCAACTTCTACTGGTATATTATCTTTCTTTAGTGCCTTTACCGCAGCCTCTACTTTTTCCCTGATGACAGGGTTGTCAAACTATGTTGTGGTCATTGGGACATTTAGTACAGTTTTGTCTCTTTTTAATGGATTATATTAGTGCAACAAACAATTTGCCAAGTTGTTGATCAAAACAAAGCCGGATGGTAATTAGGTTTTCATGGAAGTACTCACATGTTTCGATGTGATGGTTGATTGACTCTTTTCATGTTTTCATAGAAAAGAATATATTGCAATTATCATTATGTCTACACTGAAACGGAAATAAAAGATTAGAATGTGACTTTCACATAGCAAGATATTTAATTGCTGTTTTTATGATCTGTTGCCACCTGTTAGCATTTACCGGACATTTTCATTGATTGTTATTTCACCACTGTTTTTTTTAGAGTGTATTGATGACTAATTATCAACAAATAAACCCTAAGATATAATGTGATATCTTATTTAGAACTTGCAAAATTCACAATTTGGACTCGATCTTTATGGGCATTAATCATTTTTTATGATAAGACAAGAAATGTATAAAGGTTTCATTTACCAATCATAATTTTTTCACATTCAGCAAATGTATAAAGGTTTCATTTACCAATCATAATTTTTTTACATTCAACATATTTGAAAGAATTTTAAAACATATTTTCTTTGGTGAAAAATTGGGATCCATGCCAGACACCACGTTATAAGCGGGTTTGCGATTTATCAGGGTGAGTTATCGAGGGAGCTGGCAATGACAATGTCACCACTGGAAAAGAAATACCTATGTTTAGCTCTTTGCTAGCATACTGAAACAAAAACAAAATGTACTTACACTGTCCATCTAGATCGAGCGCGTATTGAGTCAATAATAGTTTCATCTAAGGATTCTATCCCCCACCATTTCGGTTCATCATAATTTGTGTCATATGGCACTGGACCAAATGGCTGCACCTTACCAGTTAGGAAATGATAGAGCGGCACACAGAGAAATATGAAGGCAGATTTGGCATTTTTGGCAGATTTGGGCATTTTCTCCAAGAAAATTTTCAGCATTACAATTAGTTTTCTGAAAAAAAAAGATTATAGTAAATGCCACACTTAACTAGTTTAACAAAGCTATAAATCACTGGTCAAAACCCCTGCCCTGTTTGGGTCAACCAAGCATTTATGAACTACACAAACTGCATAGACATGACAAAAATGAAGCTGAAATACAGCTAAACTATCTTGAAAGGCCAACTCAAAATATCATGTTCTCTCAAGACACACGAGGTCTCATGACAAGTCATTAAAAAAACACATTTACAATTACACAAATCCCTGCAATGATAACCTGGCCTATCAAGACATCTGGTCTCTAGCAGCAGTCTTCCATGTGCATTGGTTAAGTACACTGCCACCATAATGGTGAATGATAAAATGCCAACAAATCTAAAAACCACCCTACCACTGTACATTGATTTTTTGCAAGAAACTGCAGCTTGCCATGCACAGTTATAGAAGAATAAACTTAATCTAATGTTGATATAGTTCATGACTCTGAGATTAAACTAGTTACTGGAGCTCAAGGGGCAACTTAGCGCAGTCATTTCAAATAGCTAGGCTAGTTTCTCCCTCTTCTCCTCTTGTAGGAAAGTCACTAAAACTATATCTAAAATCGATATGGTTCAATATGGTTCATGACAGTAAGTTTAAGCATGCTGTCTGAGCTCATGAGACTTCAGAGTAGGGCTTCATTTAGTAGGGCTAGTTTAATTCACCATCTTTATCTTATGCCAGCAACCTAGCTGATCTCTTTGCAATGTTCTCCATGTGGCATCAATTAAAACACCAACTGTTTTTGTGCAAAAATCATATAAAAAGTGCATACAAGAACAGACATTTCAAATATCCCAAGATGACAAAAGCAATGAGAATTCCTCCTGCTTAACCCTTTGAACCCTAATCTCCCCCATATTTCGGCACAATAACCCGAGCCTCCCCGGCAATTTTTGACAATTTTATAAAAAGTAAAATTTTGCAAAATAAAAGTAATATTATGCCTTAGAATGATAATCAACTATGATATAACATCAAATATCAAATTGTCTCTTTTCAAACATGCTCATAAAATGCTTTTTATTACTATGACTATGTAACAAACTGTCTCAAAATTTCTTCATATTTCATATTTTTCATATTTTTTCTATATTTCACTGACCATCTAGCAAATAACATAACACAGGCCAGTATACAGGCCTTTCGGGTCATGACGGTAGATAGCTAGGCCAGTATACCGGCCTTTTGGGTATATATACCGTTACAACCGGCCGGTAAACCGGCCTGTCGGGTTCAAAGGGTTAATGAAGATGATGATTCACTCACTCGGCAAACACTTGTGATGAATGAGAACATTGGCAAAGACAGAGATGCAAATCCAGGTAAACAAACGTCAGATGGCAGTGATTGGTAAAGAATAGCACTTTAAATCACTCAGCTGCCCTGGACCCCTATTCATTCACTTGAAATGTACACACTGATTATGCTTCTGGCATCAATTTCTTTTAAATGAAGGAAAACCTTTCATTTCATTATCTTAAAAAAGTTTGATATAAATAAGAACTTTAAATATAGTTGTATATATATGAACAGATTAATCTGTATAATAGCATAGCTGCCATAAAATGACAAATCATAATAAAAAACATGAATTTTTACTCCCCAATTATGGTATGGCTATGTTTCAAAACAAATATTTTCTTTGATCTTCAGAGAAAACACACCTTTATATAATCCCATAACATGTAACCTTGCTGCATAAAATGTAAACAGTCCTACTTTGAGCACACGTAAAACAATCCCTGCAGCATCAAATTAAACAAAACATATGTCACTGAGCCAATTTCCTTCAACCTCCATACCCTAAGTGAACCCATGATGGATAGATTATATGAATGATTAGTATGCAAGTTCGAAACAATAGTCAGTTTGTGGTTTTAGTTACTAACAAAGCTTTTGTAGTTTTTCCATTAGTTCAGTGTGTTTTCACATTAGGGTGAACCCAAAATCTTCCATCAGCTCTGCATGAGAACCCATCTTTGACATGCATTATAGACCATCTACATATCTTCTCTGTCCTTGACAGAATGTCTACCAAAATGTTCTCCCTGCCTATAATGTGTCAAATTCAAAGGCATATTCCATCTGATGAATCTTCCAGTGAAGGAGGTTCCAAACCCTCATACAGAGAGAAGGTACATTTGTATCTCTTCGTCTCCAAAGCTAGCACTAATGTGTTGTCAGAGGAGACCATCACACAGAAACCTCTTTATTGCTGGATGCACCCCTCAAGGCCTAATAAAACTGCCCTTATTTCCAAAATGTTGATATGGGGGTAGATTCCTCCACACACCATAAACTCTCAAGAATCTGACCCTCTGGCTCTAGATGAGCAACCAACCCTGAACCTGATGTATCTGCAAATAGGGAAAATTATGGTTCAGAGGTGCATGTGGACTCCAGCCAGCCGCTAGTCACCATGTGCCCAAACATTAAGATGGTGGTGGATATAATAACCCAGAGTAACTGGAGCAATCAAGAGGTCACAATACAGTTTTCAAGAAGCTAAAGTAAAAACTGGAGCAGACGCAAGTGAAGCTTGCCTAAGACCACCAGGTCCACTTCTGGTGTTAAGGTCCTGAACTAAGAGAGAAAATGATAAGACAACAGCTTGATCTCTCAGCACCTCCAACAGCATATGAACCTTTGTCTGTTCTGTTCACTGGGACATGGTGGACTCTCCCTCTTCCTGCTATTAAATTCATCCCCACATAGAATAAAATCTGAGATGGATTTAGCACTGATATCTCAGTTTATTAGAAGACTAAACCAAGTCATTACAGACACAAGAACTACACAAATCTAGTCTCAGAAACTTTAGACTGCCATTGTGGATCAACCAATACTATGATCTTAAAATGGCTGCAACTACTCCAATGATCCTTGTAAAAGGTCTGGGGTTGGAACTCGGAAATGAAAGACCTTCCCATCCATACAAAATCTGAGGAAATTCCTGTGTGGATGATAGATAGGGATGTGAAGTTAAACATCATGAAGATCAAAAGAAACGGCTTAATTGCTAGGCCTGAAGGCATTCCTGACTGAAGGTTTGGGCTTCATTGTGATTGGCTCCTGCTGCAGAGATCTGTTTAGAGAAGAAAGGTCAAAAGGTGGACAAGGTTTTTAAAATTTCTTGGGAACTAGGAAAATCCAAGAATAGAAGTCCATAGAATAGTCTCAACTGCATCCTTCTTTAAGAAGGAAATTAACCTCTTCCTGAGATTCTGGAAATGAAGCCAGTAACCATCTCTTATCATAGAAAGGATCAAACCATTAATCATTAAGCCAGCTGACCAAGCCTTCAAAAAAGATATTTAGTCCTGCACCAACAGAAACCAAAGGAACAGGTACAGTCTGCATGACAGGTAGTAAGTCCCTAGGGCTGTCCACCTTTGTCCATAGGAAAGGGGAAACTATAAAAATCTTCTATGGGTCTTTAATTGTGGCAATCTTTTTATAGACTTCCTGCTGAGACGAACTCACAAAAGGGGCTGGTGGGCTCTGAAACAGGATGTTTTTGTTTCTTGGTTGGTTTCAAAAAGCCAGAAGTATATGTAGGAGATAGTTGCTTGTGGTATCTCAAATCCTCAGTAGCCACAGAAGAGATTAGTACTATGCTAACATGGAAGGTTGTGTGTGTACTCTTGTAAGACCAATGAAGTGACCAGTGCCAAATCCATGCAGATAAAATCATGAACAAAAGTTTCAAACACTGCTTCCAAAAAATGATGGAAAGTCAGTTACAGCAGAGATTCCTCTTTCATCATCAGTGTTTCCTTTTACACACATATGTGCATCAGATACATGCTGAAAATTTCTGCTACACACATTTTGTTGCTGTAAATATTTTTAATGTAAAGGATTCATTTTATGTGATCAGGATATATTCAATATTCAGGGGCGGCATCATGTATACTTTGAGCATAGGCATTGTTATGATGGAGTAGCTTCCCCATAATTCAAAAGCTCTTATGCAATTTCCATCGAACTTAGCAACATGTAGTCCAAACTAACTCAGTGCTTGTCAGACTAGAAAGTGATCTCCAGCTTGCACTCACAATCACTAGCCAAGAAAGTGAAAGAAGCAGAGCACAAAAGAGTGACTGTGGATCTAACTTCAATGAAAAATGGAGAAGATAAATCCCTCGACTTGAATATGGCACATCCATTTGAATTACCAGTGTGACTTCTGATTGCATGATTGTGAAGACTGCAAAAGTGAATAATCCTTTCATGACAGGGTTTACAAATTTTCAAAAATCTGCTTATGTTTGCCACAAAATATCTGACGAACACGTTGTTGTAGAATTTAATGCCATTTTTCAGTACAGGATAGGCTATACATGGCAGCCAGTATTATTGGTGCAGGAAGAACCCGGAAAAATCCCCGGAAATAACCACCTACCCACGAGAAGCTACTGGCAAGCTTTCTCACATAACTACATTAGCCGAATCTTAGACTCAAACCCACGCAGACAGAGGTGAGATGGCAGTGATCCATAATGAAAAGCACTTTAGACCACTCGTCCACTCGGGGACCCAGGAACACATTGTCATCCAAGGCATTCTTTCGCAACAAAGAAATCAGTAAGCTTGAAGAGACTAAATGCATTATTTGCATTACAAAGTGTGGGTGTGGGGGCCAATGTAGATTTTGTTGGTTTGTAACTTTGCTGCAATAAAGTAAGATTTAAGTGTTTAAGTTTAACTTATTAATGAGTGAGAAGATGAATCATTAGCCTCACTAATTTACACAATAATGTTTATGATATTGTGTACAATAAAACCGATGAAAGTACACATTTTTGGACAGACAGTAAATTAATTGCTATTTGGTTAAAATTATTTATTTGGTTTTTTGTATTGGCTTATATATGTAATGTGTTGGTTTATAATATTATTACCAAAGATGAAGGAGACTTAAAAGTATGACTATAAACTAAAAGGAAAATGAACTAATAAAATTATGCAATGAATGCATTGGTTTGTTAATTGTGCATGTTTGTTAATTTATTTTTTTTAGACAGAGAGACACACACACACACAGTATATAGTGCAAGCTGCAATTTCCTATTTCAAGCTGAAAAAGAAAGGGTCAGATAAAAATTTGTCAGTATGTGGTTTTACTCCTTTATTTTTCATTTGACCCCCAGTTCTGACACCAAGATAAGGATACACTGTCAACCAAAGCTAATATCACTAAAGTCTTAGCATTTTGTTCCAAGGGTTCCAATGTTATCACTGGAAGGTAAACACATGTACCTGTAGAAATATCCACTAGAGATATCTCATCATCCAAAGTGGGAATTCAAGTGGGCCAGGGAAGGAGTATGAACCTTGTAGCAAGAAGAACCTAGCAAGAGTCATAAGGTAGTTAAAGGGACAGACCATCACCTACATTGATATCTATTTCGCATGTTTTACATTGTTTTAAAATTTGTACTTACCTCTTTCCATGTTTAGGCAAAAAACTGTCAATGCAATTCAAGTCATGGCATTTCTTATCTTTATGATTTGGTCGAACCAGAAGTCCCCTGGCCAATAGATCTTGTGCATTGGGTGTCAAGTCCAAGTTGAAGCTTACCACAACAGAGAGAACAGTGATAGCTTTCAACATTCTTATCCTTGCATTAGCAGGGCTTTCTTGCCAATCAGAAACACTAATCTTAGCAAAAGACTCCAATAGCGGCATCAGAAGTGAGTTTGTTACCTGTTTTAAAGATTACATCGGTAAATATTATATTTCATACTAATTAAATTATTATCATCATTATTATACTTCCACTGAGTTACACAATTATTATAAGTATTATGTTTCAACCCAATCACATTATTATTAGCAGTATTATAATACATGTACCTCTATCTGATCACATTATTATTATAATACTTGTTTTATGTGTTACATTATTACCATATTACATCATTACTATATACATTAAAAGTAATATTATAAACTTCAACTGAATTTCATAATTAAATAAATAAGTATTAGTATACCTGAACCAACCTAGCAATCACATTAGTATATTATACTTAAAGTTGTGGTTGAATACCTGATAACTATTTAAATGTACTGTTGTATACAATTTAATTTCCTTTGCTGCCACTACCCACCAGTTGCAAAATATGCTACTTAAAATGGAAATTTAAAGAGAACATGGGGGAAAAAAGATTGTATTTTATACAGCTGGCTATCTGACAACTTATGAACAGTGATGGCCATACTGTGGTAAAGATTGAATCATATTAAAAGTATCTAGGATGCAGTTTTTTCAAAAACCTCCTGGTATATGTGCCAGAAAATTCAAGTTTTGCAAGCAATGAAGGCTAGATTTTCAAAGAAAAGTCTTCAATATCTGGTAAATTACATGTAACAAGATTGCTTATTCTGTTTGACTCAATGATAGCTCCCATTCTTAACTCCGGGGCTGCGGTTTGAGTTTTTTATGATTTTGAAAATATTAATTTGTCATTTTGTACAACAAAGTCTACTCCAAATGCATTTGTATCTAATGAATTAAGTATAAAGGATATAAGATTAACACATTTTGACCTGTTCGATTAGAATTTTAGAAATGTCAATTTACAGATATAATAAAAATTCCCACAAAATTTACAGCTGGGGCTGGGGGAATTGTGATTGCTGGGCTTACAATGTTAAAAGGCTTCTATTTACATATGGACTTGGCAATTTTTTTGGTATACACAGGGCATAAATAATGAAAATACAGATCTTAGTTTAGTCAGAGATGTGAAGACTTTCTTGAGTATGTGGAAGACTTGAACACTGAGTAGTAGTGAACATGTGTACAATTAATTAACAGGTGAGTACATAATATAACAATGTGTTAAGAGTAGTAGTACTCAATTCAACAAAATCATACAAATGACTGTTTCTGTACGTCCACATATTTTTGCAAATAGAAAAGGGAAAACAATGAAAACTGAAGGCTGCACTGTTTAAGCATGTGCACTATCAATGCTTCATTTCATTAGTTACCTGTCTCCTGAATTTCTCCTCTGATGAACTAAAACAGCCTCTGTCTGTGAGGTAAATTTTTCTCAAGCAGTGCAGAAGTTGTTCAAGATGCATTATACACTCTTCAATTATACCCTCTTCAACTTTAAGTTCCTGGCCACTGGACAAGTAACACAATAGTTTTGGCTGAAAGTGCAGCAAGCTATAGTTGAAATCTTCTATATGTCTGTCAGAACTATTTCCCCAGATCATTCTGCTAATTTTCTGCCAATTCTTTTTCAAGAAACTTTCTTCTTTCTTTGAGAAGTAGACAACTCCATCATACTGATGCCATTCATCTGTAAAATATTAAATAAGATATATAATATTTTATTTTATTTAGAGCATCATGCATTAGTTCATATAAGTGTATAATGTTTACATATACATGTAATGTATAGCATGAAAAGACTATAAACATTAAAAATATGCACACACACAGATTAAAAGTAATCAATAATTTTGTCACAGGTCATATAGGTCTGAATTCAGTGGAGAAACATGGCACAATCATGTAACAAACGATGAAATACGTTAACTTTACATTTCAGCAAGTCCCAAGTCAGTAAAACTTTGTTTGCATTTTAAGCTGCCGTTGGTAGCATTCATAAGCATAAACTTTTTCCCTGCAAAAAAGACACTTTCACTGCACAGTAAACATGTTCCAGTCATGTTGGAATAAAAAAAATCCATCAGATTCCATTGTTTTTATTTAAGTTTAGTACTGACTTCCACTGAAGAAAGGTTCTTTGAATTTATTGGAGATTCTAATTGCATTCTTTGATGAAGGGTGCAGGCATTAACTCTTTCACTACCACTGACGTGTATATCCGCTGAATAAATATGCCTAGCCTCACCAGTGACTGATCTATCCGCTTGTAAACAGAGCACTATTACGCGCAGTGACAGATATATCCGTTTGCATTTTACCCTTCCTGTAGCGCAGTGACGGATAGATCCGCTCTCTATGTCATTGTTACAATCGGTCGTATTGGTCAATATATAGAAGTAAAAGTCTATTCAACCAATCAAATTAGAGTTAACAAATGATTGTTCTTACTAAATCCGGTTCCTTTTTTCAAATTTGTACCGCGTGTTTGTTAATACATGCATTTGTAGTTGACAGTGGAAACCATGGCGTTCACTTACGAAAGCGATTCAGATTCCGACTTTTCCGGTTTTTCTGAGGATGATATTGACCACCATGAATTAAGAAGTATTGGAAATGATATTAATATATCTTCTTTATCAAGTCTGTCAGAAATTGAGACAGAAACTGATGATGAAGACGACGAAGTGTGGACAAGAGAACCACGTGCGCCGAAAGTAACGGAGTTTACAGAAAGCGTCGGTTCAGTTTTCGTTTTGGATGAGGGGAAAAAAGAAATAGATTTTTTCTTTAAATAGATATCACGAGGAATTACTTAAGAAATAGTAGAACATAGTGACTAGGTAACAGTGTTAGTAATTAAATGTATATATTTGATAAATAACTTAGTATAAAAGACTCCCAGATAAATTTTAGTGTTTACAAGCAGTTTTGTGTTATATTCCTGAATAAATTTTAGTGTTTTCAAGCAGTGTTTTGTGTTATATTCCTGGATAAATGTTAGTGTTTACAAGCAGTGTTTTGTGTAATATTCCTGGATAAATGTTAGTGTATAAAAACAGTGTTTTGTGTTATATTCCTGGATAAATGTTAGTATTTTCAAGCAGTGCTTTGTGTTAATTTTAGTGTTTACAAGCAGTGTTTTGTGTTATATTCCTGCATTTCAGCAGGATAAAATAATCAAACAGATATAAGGTAGTTATAGCTTTTATATATGCATGATTTTAGCCTATAATCAGTTTATTAGAGAGAAAATAACTAACACAATCCAACCATACATCAGCTAAAAAGTTATCATTTGGCTACAGCAGCATTTGGCTCTGGTAGTCAGCCCACAAATCAGCTGCAGTAGTGACCCCAGCAGCTAGGCATAGCAGTGAGCCACTACAGTAGCATTAGTAGTTAAAGAGTTAATAAATACCTCTAATGGACAGATGTAGAGAACCAAACAAATGACAATTTCTTATTGTGGTGGCAGTATCAAATAATTGTGTTGAATGATTAAGACGGATTTATTTTTCATTTGCTTAGTACATTTTCGCCACAAATTGGTGCTTCAAAAATTATGTTTTCTTTTAAATTTCAGCAAATTATTTTATCTGGGTACATTTTTAAAAGAGGAATTGTCCATTGTTTGGTTGATTGTAGTTACTATTCCTCCCTGCCTATCAAATAAATGACCAACAAGTAAGATGTTGTTCATTTGTTTTTTTTATAGAGGGATGCTGCCTTCCATAGAGACATAGGTGTTCTGGCCTTATTTATGACAAGGATTAGTACAGAAAATGTGGGTGTTCTGAAGGATTTAATTCTCAGTGAAAAGAAGCAGAATACTACTTAATATCCTTATATAATGTCAGTCTATGTAAATATATTAATTACCAGCAAGCGGAGAAAAATCGGAACAAAAGAAAAATTACAAGATAATGCCTCATCAAGTTGATCTCCGCTACCAAAAATGTCAACAACAACAAAAGCTGATATCTCACAACATATAGTACTCATGCTAGATGTCAACATAAGTGGATTACGATATAACAATGCACTGTTCTGATGGTTTTTCAATATGGAAAAAGAATTTGTTTATGTAACAAAAGATAAATTTCTGTGCATTTTATATAAAGTTTGTGGCATCCTTTCATGGGGTCTCTGAATTATTCCACTCTAAACCAATGGTCGTATATACAAGTTTAAACAGCCAACAATGTCACCAATAATACAAAAAGTTGCCATATGGTATAATTAGGAAAAGAATCACAGTTTGTGACATTGGTGAAGCCCTATGCGATCACAAAATAAACTTTATACATTACTTTTTGTACTTTTAAGAAGAAAACTATTTTTTCATATACAAGAAAACTACTTATACAATTTCAGGAGCCACACCATGATCATCTTGTATTATTCATTTGGAATCTCTTTGCCAAAATGATAATAAATATTTAACATTTTTTGGGGTACTTTTAAGAAAGATTTTTTTGGGGGGGGGGGGTATATGAGAACAATACATGTATATAAAATTTTGGGAGCTACACCACTACCATATTATATTGTGTTATAATGGAGCGTGCTATAGCGGGGTCACACTGTACTGTCATAAATGAAAAGAATAAACTGACACATCATTTTTTAATTAATTGTATCAATTCCCTTTAATATCACGTGAGTTGGGACCAAACTTTATATCAAGATCACAGATGAGAGATACATATATCTTAACATGTTGAAAAATAAAATCTGATTGGCTGAGATTGTTACTCCATAGATACTACATTATTCATTATGGGGCCCTGAATGGTCTAAAGTGCTGTTCGTTACGGATCACTGCCATCTCACCTGTCTGGGTTGGTTCGAGTCTAAGATTCGGCAAATGTGGGTAAGTGAGAAAGCTTGCCAGTAGCATCTCACGGGTCAGTGGTTCTTTCTGGGATTTTTCCGGGTTCTTCCTCCACCAATAATACTGGCCGCCATATATAGCCTATATTACGCTGATAAATGGCGTTAAACAAAAACATTATTCATTTGATTTTGTTTTAATCTTAAACAGATTATTCTTATCTCAATTAAAGGAATTAAACCCAATGTTACACAAACTGGCAAACATACCAAACACAACAATGATTGAATAAATGGCTCTTATAGTGCAATTGTTTTTAAAACTTTTGTTTTCACATTTAGCTTTATATATTACAAGCTTTAAATGTGCAAATATCACTATGAAAGTAAAAAATATAACAATAATATTTAACATATTTGTTGGGGCCCCAAGTGGCCAAGTGGTCTAAAGGCTCTCCATTACTGATAACTGCCATCTCACCTCTGTCTGCGTGGGTTCAAGTCTCAGATTCAGCCAATGTGGGTGTGTGAGAAAGCTTGCCAGTAGCTTCTCTTGGGTAAATGGTTCTTTCCGGGGGTTTTCCCTGGGTTCTTCCTCCAACATTAATACTGGCCTATTGTGTGCTGAAAAATGACATTAAACCCTACAACAACAACATATTTGTTAATAATGTGTCTGTCAAACATTTTCAAATTAACTGATTTTAATAGATGTGAAAGTGTCTTTCATCACAGCAGAGAACTCATTATCAGAAGGGTTTACTAGAAAGCCTTACATGGTTGGGCTCCTGATTATCTTTTACATTTGTTGAAAATGTTCATACGTATAACTAAGATCCATCTCAAACAACAAGTTATATTTACCTAAACCAAGTTTTATTAGAAGAGTTTTGCTTTTTTTCTGGAGCCAAACTATGGAATTCCATACTACCTTATATAAAGTCAGCTGACACATTCCACGGAGAGTTCCAGCTGCAAAGAGCTCTTCGAGATAACTAACAAACTAATGTCAAGGAACAAATGTAAACCATTTCCAACGACCTTCTCTCCACTAGACCTACCAGACCAATTTGCAAATTTCTTCAATGACAAAGTTCAAACCATTAAAGATTCGCTTGACAGCACAATTTCAACTGATTCGTCACTATACAGGTATGATGCAGAATTTAAGCGACAACCGTTAGGAGCATTTGAACCTGTTTCTATAGATTTAGTACGAACAATCGTGATGAAAAGTGCACCAAAGTCTTGTGAACTTGATCCAATTCAGACATCACTGCTGCTTGAGTGCTTAGAACCAATATTGCCTTCAATAACTGATGTTATTAATATCTCTCTCTCATCAGGGGAATTCCCATCATTTTTCAAAACTGCAATTGTAAAGCCACTGCTGAAGAAACCAACACTGGACCATAACGATTTAAAGAACTACCGTCCAGTCTCTGATCTCCCTTTCATATCAAAAATCTTAGAAAAGGTTGTTCTAACTCAGCTTGTATCTCATTTGAATTCAAACAGTCTTTTTAGCAATGTACAGTCTGCATATCGCCCTTGCCACAGTACGGAAACTACTCTTCTGAAAGTATTTAGTGACATTCTCTCCGCTTTGGATAGTGGAAAGATTACAGTCCTCACTCTCCTGAATTTATCTGCAGCATTTGACACAACAGACCATGATATATTACTTCACCGTCTCCAGCATGTATTTGGCATTCAGAATATAGCCTTACAGTGGTTAAAGTCCTACTTAGTCAACAGGACACAAATTAAATCTGCAAATGGAATACACTCCAGCCCAGTTGACATGTGTTATGGTGTTCCACAGGGATCTGTTCTTGGACCTGTTCTCTTCATTCTGTACACTCAGCCGCTCTCAAGTGTCATAGATCATCACCCAGTGTCGCACCAACTGTACGCTGATGACACCCAAATATACAAGTCTAGCCACCCAAATGAAGTTGATGCTACCATCCATGGAGTAGAGAAGTGCATTTCGGATGTGAAATCATGGATGACATGTAACAAGCTGCAGATGAATGATGATAAAACTGAGGCTATTCTGATCATAACACAAAGACTTTCTCATCCACCTCCTTTACCTCAGACAATAAATATCAGCAACACCAACATTAAATTCTCACAGTCAGTACGGAATCTAGGTGTTACTCTAGACAGTACTCTCACACTGCACCAACATGTCATGAACATCTGCAGGGCTGCATATCTTGAATTGAGACGCATCAGTTCCATTTGTAAATATCTTTCTGTTGACGCCACGAAAACACTTGTGTGTTCATCAGTACTTTCAAGACTGGACTATTGTAACTCAATTCTGTCTGGTTCGTCACAATATTTACTCCAGAAACTTCAAAAAATTCAAAACACAGCTGCACAGATCATCTTTAGAGTACCTCAATCAGAGCACACCTCACCACTGCTCTATACCCTACACTGGCTATCAATTCGATACAGAATCAAACACAAAATTTGTTCTCTGTGCTATATTTCAATGACAGACTCCAGTCCAACATACCTATCTAGCCTCACCCATGTGTATACACCAGCTAGATCCTTATGCTCTTCTTCTGATAATCGTATAATCATTGTTCCTAAGGTGAAAACAAAGTCATATGGACAACGTTCGTTTGCACACCAGGACCCGGCAACGTGGAACGAATTGCCCATTGAAATTAGACACAAAGACACAGTGGTCCCTTTTAAGAGTGCTATCAAGACAGACTCACCTGTTTCGACTTCAGGTACAAACTTAGTGACATAATCATGTTTTGTATCTTATATATTTTCAGCATATCTTTTTTATGTTTTCCAATTTCATTGTTTTTGTCATTTGTTGTTCTGTAGTGTAGTCATATCATTATTGATGGTGTAAAGCGCTTAGAGCTTTTAAAGATTAGGCGCTATACAAAGTCCTCATTATTATTATTATTATTATTATTAAAAAGCTTCCTAGTCGATATCTACAGAAATAATCATTTGTATGATTATGTTTAATTCAGTAATACTACTTTATACAGCATTGTTACCATGTACTGACCTATAATGTTTTACATATATTTGCTACTACTATTTGTATGAATCCTATATGTACTCATTCTTGAAGCCTTGTACCTATTTTATTGTAGCAGTAGAAACATTTTTAAAAAATTATATTTCTTGTCTAAAGACACCATATTGTGCATTATATATATATATAACAACTGTTATAATTTTGTGTTACTGTGCTAATTTTGTTTGGTTAACAAACCTCTGTTTGTCATGTTGTCTTTCAAAGCAATTGTTCTGTTTCCTGTGTATTTGGTTGTATAATCCTCCCAAATTTCCTTTTTTGCACGTTTCCTTCTCACTAGATATTTGTATTCAATCCTCTTATCTTTACGATAAAAGCATTCTTTAGGTATATTCATCTGAAGTAATAATTCTAAAAAATTATCTTTCAAGCAGCTGCAATGAAAAGAATAAGCAAATATCACTATTTATCACACATAAAAATAAGTTTGTGTTCTTGAAGAAGTCCATACTCTTAAGCTATTCTCGATAACACTAGTCTTCAAGCATTTCTACATTTGTGCTATGATAATGACCCAAAGATCAATGGTACAAGAGAGATTGAGTTGCAGAATGTATTGTGACAGTCTCAGCTTCATAATGATTTGGTCCAAGTGTGAAATTGTGAATATATGTTGTGACTATATTGTGCAGTAGAAGAAACTACAGTCAAATTAACAGATATTATTCTGGCTTTTATTCATTGCATCTCATAACGCGCTCTAATTAAATAATATATAATTAAATAATATATATTTTCAGTGTTGCAAAAATGCTAAAAACTTGAATTACCTGTACTTAGCTGCCATATAAATAAAATGCAGATATATCAAACAATGACTTTGTAATCTTGCTACATACAATCATTGAGATGACACCTCTGCAGATCATTATTATTTAATGCTGCACTTGCCAAACTGCAGTAATCGATGTAATGCTGTCAGTTATCGACAATAGGGTCACAAGATTATAAAATTACAGGCGCGTTTTTTAATCTCATTTCCAATATTTTTAGCGTATTTCTTTTTCCCCTCGCTTATCAAATTCAACAATTGTTCAGAGGTTGTTACACCTAATTCTTTTCATTCTCAAAGAAGATGGCAGTTATTCTTTAACTCCTGTCCATTACGAATTACTGCCATCTCACCTCTGTAACCTCTGTCTCAGATTCAGCCAATGTGGGTATATGAGAAAGCTTGCCAGGATCTTCTCGTGGGCCGGTGGTTCTTTCCGGGGGGTTTCCAGGCTCTTCCTCCACCATTAATACTGGCCGCCATGTATAGCCTATCTTTTGCTAAAAATGGCGTTAAACCCTAAAAACAAACAAAAACAAAAAAATATTTCAACAAGTTTCAATACATTTTTGTGTTTAAAGCTTTAAAGTACCATTCATTTTACATGTGTTGCAGCACTTTCAAAATGGATGTACAACTAAAAGTTAGGAAATTTTTAAGGGATGATTTTGAATAAAACATACTGATGTTTCTATGACTTGTTAAGTGATTTTTTATTACTGAACTAAAAATGGCATGCTTTTGCCAAAGAATCATTAATATAGCATATATTACCAGGAACTTAACAGTTAACTTAATACTTTTAAGCCTATACATTCATTTGCAACTAAGCAGCTAAATAAATTAACGTACTGAATTTACGTAACTCCACCTGACATATTTTGTATCTGTATAATGATCTTGATGATTTGAAACTCTTGCAAAGTGAGTAAACACAAACCCAATCCTTTATTCAGCAAATTTGCTATGCAATAATGAAAGAATATAATCTAAGAGTTCCATTATTGATACATGTTAACTCCATAACCCCACATGTGACATTTACACATCATGAGTTTGTGCCCTATTTACAAGCTCTGTAATATCAACAATATTTATAATATACCAAAGTTGGTGGTATTACAGAAAAGGAGACAGATATAAGTCTTACAATGATACCAAATAATGTAGACTTTCAACCTGCAATAAAAAAGGCAACTGAAAAACCCTAAGTTTTGCAACCCTATGTTTTTTGTCCAAATATTAACTGTTTAAAAACCCCGAGGATTTTAGGCTTTTGGGCCTGAGATCTAAAGCAGACCAGTTCAAACTGCAGACAGGTCAACCTTTTCAAAATGCAGGATAAGTTTGAGATTTGGAATAAAAAGTGACCAGGACATGAAAATCATCGATCCGATATTTTAAGATAAAGTCCAATTTGTACCATTCTAAACATGCATAACAGTCAAACAAAAATAATGTTAATACATCTAGGAATCTGGCTAAATGAAAACTCCTTGAAGCAGATTTATTTGGATGCAATCAAAAGTAACAACTAAAATATCTTTCCTAACCACATTTCTGGCAAAAATGAAATAAATCTCCATGAATGAACAAATTAATAGATAAATTTCAATGATGTCACAAAATTACTTATTTTATAATTTGTGCATTCATTCTGCACAGAAATTAAAAATAGTCATTCCTTGCCATTTAGAAAATCACTGACTTTATTAACCAAGCATGCTATGTTTACATGCCTTGAGGTTGTACCCTACTTCCAAGCTCTGTATGATACATGGACAGATGAAACTTTACAAATGGTAAGTTTAAAATTTGGAGTAAAAAGTAGCCAGTGAACATGAAAACCATGGGTCCCATATGCCAAAACAATGTCCATTTCTGGACCATTATGCACATGCATGAGTGTAACAGCCAATAAGAAAAAATCATTTATAGTGCAGAGGCTAAATGCAAGTCTCTCACAAGCAAATATATTTGGATACATTCAAAGTAACACAAAAAATATGTTTCCTCCCCACACTTATGACCAAAATGAACAAAATCTCCTGGGATTAACAAAGTCATCAAAATTCTATTCTAATGGAGACTATAATATCTGAGCCATTTGGGAATTCTGTAAGATTGTATAAAGTTATGAATGTTAGCACTAGCATCTAGCATAACAAATGAACCACATGGTCACATAAGGCCTGCATAATATGCAAATGCATCATCCTGAATATAATGATGTCCCCACCTAAAAGGTAGGATAGTTAGTATAGTTTTAAAAGTTCAAATCTCTTCAGATGAACATGGGTGCTAATGCTTTTCATAATTTCAGTCACTAAATAATCAATTTATCAAATAAAATACTAATTTAAAGCATTACAGAGAGATATATAACACATGATTTCCAGAAGTATCTGGCTACCTGACAATTCTGCATTTATGCTCGCTAGATTCCCATCCACCAAGTGTTGGCTCGTCAAATTTCACAACAATCTTGTCCGCACTTTTTAGGTCAAACTCAGCGGACAAAAGTGAATGGAAGTAAACTTGAACATATTCCATTTTATTCCTTAAAAGAAAAGATTTCTGCATCAGATTCACTACATTAGCATGATAATTACAATAACAAGCAAAGTATAAAAAAAAAGACAATAACTTTTAATTACAAAAATAAATCTCTTCATCAAAAGGAGCACATAATAAACATACAGTAAAAGCTGTCTCAAGAGACCACTGCTATGAGACTCCACCTGTTTTGGGAGACCAGAATCTCAATGCACAGATTTATTGATTATATAGTGTTATGACCTGTTATGAGAGACCACCTGTATTGAAAGACCATTATTTTTTTGCAGAAGATGTGGTCTTTCAAGACAGATTTTACTGTACTAGTATAAAGGGTTGATATAGAGTCAAACGCCTTGCAAAGAGACAGGATCGGAACCCATTACACAACAGCTGTTGAGTCCAAGCTATGAAATAACAAAATCTAATATACTCATTAAGATGCATCTGTGTAATGGAATTCTGAGGTTCAAAGAAAATGGATTGGGAAGATATCTGATGAATATATAACAGAAATAGTCACAAACTGGTTCAACAAACAGGACAAAATGGCTAATATCTGCAGAGAAATTTAACTAGTCCAAGACCCTGGACCACCATTATAATCATCCCCAGATTATTATACTACACAATGAAATAAATACTTTCTTATGATCAAAATCTCATGTCAGTATGACTTTTTAGTTAGAAGGACAGCAATATCTGAGACTGCATCAGCAGCATTTTCATTCATGGAAAATTAGACTTGATTATTTTGGTGAAAACTCCACATTAATACGGCTTTTCATTTATGAGTAGTGGAAAGATTACAGTCCTTACCCTCCTTGATTTGTCTGCAGCATTTAACATAATAGACCATGATATATTACTTCACCATCGTCAGTGTGTATTTGGCATTCACAAAACAGCCTTACAATGGTTCAAGTCCTACTGAGTCAACAGGCCACAAATTGTATCTGCAAATGTAATACACTCCAGCCTAGTTGATATATGTTATGGTGTTCCACAGGGGTCTGTTCTTGGGCCTGTGTTGTAGCTGGGTTGGGGTAGGTGGCAGCTACATTGGGGAATTAGCTGGTAGAGCCAACAAACAAACATCTAGGTTACATATTTCTTTAATTCGAATTCAAACTCTCTCTCAGGCCAGTTCTGCCCCTGACATATATTATAATATCAGTCTAGAGCGGACTTCACAGAAGACATCCTGATATTGTATTTCTGTAACTGGCTTCAAAATCTGAAACTAATTGCAAGTCACTATAAATAATCATTTAATTAATTTGCAAAAAACACAAATGACTATTCTCACTAGACTTGTAAAACCATATGATTAATGTCCATAAGGTCATGGGGTGAGTGTGCTGTAAAGATCTTGCTTGTATTGTTTTGGAAGATGTGGATTCTATTCAACAAGACTATATACCAGACTAGGAAATTGGAAAACAGTTGAATCATATAGAAGTCTCTACTACACCTGTTCTCTTCATTCTATACACTCAGCCACTCTTAAGTGTCATAGATCATCAATCAATATTTTACCAATTGTACGCTAATGACACCTAAATATACAAATCTAGCCACCCAACTGAAGTTGATGCTACCATCCAAAGAGTAGAGAGGTGAATTTCTGATGTGAAATCATGGATGACATTTAACAAGCTGCAGATGAATGATGATAAAACTGAGGCCATTCTGATCACATCACTAAGACTTTCTCATTCACATCCTTTATCTCAAACAATAAATATCAGCAACATCAACATTAAATTCACAGTCAGTATGAAACCTAGGTGTTACTCTAGACAGTACTCTCACAATGCACCAACATGTCATGTACATATGCAAGACTGAATATCTTGAACTGAGACACATCAGCTCCCTTTACAAATATCTTTCAGTTGATACCGTCAGCATTGCTGACTGGGGACTCGGAGCTTAAAATCTATCTTTCACTAAATTTAACTTCCAACAAAATAGAGCTATGGTGGAACTTCTACAATAGTTTTAATAAAATATTGGGAGCACCCAACCCAACCATATACATCATCACAATAAAGATTGCTCTACTGCCTCAAAGAAAGAGCAAGAAAACAGTTTTGAAGGAAAACTTCTCAAAAAAGCTTAACTCAAATATTCAAATGGGGGGTTTAATTAGAGCCCATAATTTATAAGAGACAAATCGAGAGTACTGAAAAGAGCTGCTCAATAGCCCTTGATAGCAGAAAATAAGCATAGTTCCTCTTCAAAAACAAAGAGAAGAAAACTGGCCATTGCACTCACAAAGGGATAGCTAGTGTTACGTATATTTGGTATATCATTCACATTTATATTCATTGTCTGTTTGTTAGATTAAAATTTGGCATTTTAAGTTTTAAGATTCGTTCATTGAAGGGGGGGGTGACATGTACTTTTACATAGTAAACACCAGATGTTAACCTCATTTTCTGACCTTGCTTCAGAGCGTAACAAGCTTCTAAAATGATTGGTTGATTCCAAGGACATTACAGCTTTATTTTAAAAATGATTGGTTGGATCCAAGGACAAAATGGAGTAAAGTATAAACATCTTTCTCAATTCAGTTGGGTCATATGGTATTTACGTGACTTCTTGAACGTAGGTTTGTTCTGATAGTTTCTAGAATATCACGTGACCCCTTGATTACGTAAAAAACAGAGATATAAACCATGCTTTAAGAGCGAGCTATTCAGTAGAAGTTGGACTTTTATAATATAAAGTTCTGTCTTCTTTTTGAGTTATTTTTAATCACTGTGTATGGGAAATTGTGTCAATTTGCTTAGAGCAAGAGGAATTATTTTATTATTTATCTGGAAATGAATATGTGCTCATAGATTTTCATTTGGATTATTAGAAAACAAGAACTGACTAAATCACGTGACATCATCGTCCATATTGGATTAAATCATCAAGATTCGAACTGGGAACTATTAGGACATTTTATTATCAGGACTCTTGCAATTCCATTAGTGGATTATATTGTGAATTCAATATTGGATTAATTTTTGGACTTGATTCTCTAAAACCGTAAGTTTAAATATTTTCTTTTATGAAAACATCTGTACTCAATAAATTGTTTGTAAAAGTTTACAAGCTTGTTATTATCACTTCTTTCTATGTTGCTGCTTATTCGAGCCTAAGCACGTAACATAGAAACTGGGGGCTCGTCGAGGATTTAGATAAATTGGAATTTGGTTAGAATTTTTCTCAGAAAACTTTTGTTTTAAATTTGAATTCCCCTAGTTTTTGAAAATTTTAAATCTTTAGTGAGACTGACAGGCTTGTATTAAAATGACATCTAAAGTAGAAATATTCATTTCTTATCCTACCCAGGAGCAATTAGATTTTTTCAAAAAAAGTGAGTTGATTCAATTTCCCAGAAAATATGATCTTTCTGAAGTCAAGGCTTCTTTAACAAACAATGACATCAAAACAATTTTGGTTCAATATATGGTAGAAAAGGATGTTTTGGAACAAATTGCTTTGATTTCGGTCAGTAAGTCTGCATCAAACTCTGACATTAAATTAAAGGAATTAGAATTAAAATTCAAGATGGAATTATAGTTCAAGAAGCTGGAATTTCAGGAAAGGGAGAAAGAAAGACAATTACAAAATTAAAAAGAGGAGAGAGAGAGACAGGAAAAGGAGAAAGACAGGCAAATTGAATTACAAAAAGAGCAGATGCGGATTGATAGAGAGAGAGAGGAGAAAGAAAGGCAATTAAATTACAAAAAAAGCAGATGCAGGTTGATAGAGAGAGAGAGAGAGAGAGAGAGAGAGAGAGAGAGAGAGAGAGAGAGAGAAGGAAGAAAGGGAATATCAAATTAAAATGAAAGAAATATAGCTGGCAAGTGAAAATCACCATCATACTTCAAATCCAAATTTAAATTTTGATTTAGCAAAGAATATTAGATTAGTGCCCCCTTTCAGAGAAAAAGAAGTAGACAAATACTTCATTCGTTTTGAAAAAATTGCAGAAAATTTAAAGTGGAAAAGGGAGCATTGGAATCAGTTATTGCAATGTGTACTCACTGGTAGGGCTAGTGACATTTACACTTCACTGTCCATTCAGCAAAGTGGTGACTATGATGTGATTATAGAATGCATTCTAAGGGGTTATGAGTTAGGCCTTGAAGCTTATCGGCAAAAATTCAGAAATTACAGAAAAGAAGCTGGACAAACTCATGTCGAATTTGCTAGACAGTTGTTTGATAGATGGTGCTTAGCCAAGAAAGTTGAACAAGATCATCAAAATCTCATGCAAATTATATTAATTGAAGAGTTCAAAAACTGTGTCCATAGTGATGTTAAGTCTTATCTTGATGAGCATATGATTGAAACCTTGGAAAATGCTGCTCGAGCTGCTGACGAATATTCTTGGACACACAGAGTTCCTTTTGTTAACAAGACTACTACTCAACAGTCTTCTGGCAGAAAAGTATTTCCGCCTAATACAAGCCCTTCTAAAACTCAAACTAGCACAACTTTCAAAAATCAAACTTCAGAGAAGCTTGATTCTAGATCCTTGTCTCTTCCAACGTGTACCTATTGCAAGAAAAAAGGATACGTTATTTCTGATTGCTACAAATTGAAAAATACGCATTAGAATCAAGACAGACCTGTTCCAAATGCTCTTACTTCTAAGAGGTAAAGGTCACGGTCATGTATTGAAACCAATACATTTGTCGGGTTTAATAAATCTCAGTCTGATTTTATTATGGAGAATTATGAACCATTCATATCAAAGGGTTCTATATCACTCTTGGGTGATTCAGCCAATCCCACCCCTATTAAAATTTTACGGGACACAGAAGCTTCTAAGAGTCTTTTATTATCAGGTACTTTGCCTTTTTCTGAGAAATATTCTTCTAATGAAAGTGTTCTTATTCAGGGAATAGAGTGCGGCTTTGTTAATGTTCCTCTCCATTGTGTAAATTTGTCATCAGACTTAGTGTCAGGACCTGTGACAGTCGGAACAGTCTCGGTTTTACTCGTTGAGGGCATTCATTTATTGCTAGGCAATGACTTAGCTGGAGACAAGGTTGTGGTTAATCCACTTGTAACTGACAAGCCTAATTTGGATCAGAAAGTTGATCCAATTGAAAAAGAATTTCCTGATATATTTCAAGCTTGTGCAGTTACCAGAGCTATGGCAAAGAAAGCTCTTGAGAATGATGTTGATGAAGACAGCATTCCTTTAGCTGACATTTGTATAGGTCACGCTTTTGATGAGGTCACTTTTACTCCTTGTTTGGATCAATCAGAAGGTATTGATCATAGTGATCCTCTTTTAACAACTCATTCTCTTTATTCTAATCAGGGTGATAAACGACAGTCACTTGTCGTCGAACAGGAAAAAGATCCTGAGATCTCCTGTTTGTTTCAAAGGGCCATAAGCAAGACTGAAGCCACTTAAGTTTCTGTCTGTTATTTCATTAAAAATGGAATTCTTATGAGAAAATGGAGACCTCCTGAGGTACCTGCTGGTGATGAGTGGTCGGTGAACTATCAAATAGTAGTTCCAAAACCTTACAGACAGGAAATACTTAATCTGGCCCATGAAACTCCTTTTGGCTGGTCATTTAGGGATTAATAAAACTTATCACAAGATCTTGACTCACTTCTATTGGCCAAAAATCAAAACTGATGTTACCAAATACTGTAGATCTTGTCATACTTGTCAACTGGTAGGAAAACCCAATCAGAAGATACCTAAGGCTCATCTGCAACCTATTCCTGCCTTTGACGAACCATTTAATAGAATTATGGTAGATTGTATAGGTCCCTTACCCAAGACCAAGTCAGGTAACCAATACATGTTGACCATTATGTGTGAATCAACAAGGTTTCTAGAAGCAATTCCATTAAGGAATATAAAATCTAAAACAATAGTAAAAACTTTATAAAGTTTTTTTCTCAGTACATCCTTCCCAAATCTCTTCAGTCTAATCAAGGTTCAAACTGCATGTCTGGAATTTTCCAGCAAGTTATGAATGAAAGAACTACAAGGGAGAGATCTTTTGAGTATGATAATGGAGTTGTATCACTCTTGTTCTTTCTTCATACTTTTCTTCAGATTAGATATTACGGCCCTTACAAAGTTAAGAAGAAATGAATTAGTTAAATTATAGTATTAATGCTCCTAGACCTAAATAAATTATAGGAGTACCAGTATATTGAAAGAGATAGCCATGTTAAACATGTAATTAATTTAGTTGTACATGTCCCACTCAGTGAAGGAATATCATCAGATTCTACTGATATGGAAATGATGACCGATATTCAAATCACAAATCTTTGTAATTCAGAAATTATGAAAAATCTAGACCAGAAACTTTCACATTTACAAATGCAAGAAAGAAATTAACTGAAATAATTATTATTTGAATATGAGCACTTATTTCCAGAAATTCCTACAAGGACAAACAAAATTTTCATGACGTTGAAATTGAAAATTCCAAACCTGTTAAACAACATCCATACAGGATGAATCCACTCAAACAGGAATACTTAAAAAAGGAAATTCAATATTTGCTGGAAAATGATTTTATCGAGCCCAGTAAAAGTGATTGGAGTTCACCATGCATACATGTTCCAAAACCAGATAAAACTTTCAGTATCTGCACTGATTATAGGAAGGTGAACAGTGTGACAAAAACAGAATCATTACCATTACCAAGAATTGACGATTGTATTGATAAAATTGGGAATGCCAAGTATGTCACCAAATTTGACCTTCTGAAAGAATTTTGGCAGATTCCACTAACGGAAAGAGCAAAGGAAATCTCAGCATTTGTGACTCCAGATGGATTTTATCAATATAAAGAAAGTACATTTCAACGTCTCATAAAAACTATCACCTCTGGTTTAGAAAATTGTGATGCCTATATAGATGACGTCATTATCTACAACAACACCTGGATAGAACATCTAGCAACAATTTGAAAATTCTTTGACAGACTCACTGATGCATGTTTGACAATTAATTTATCTAAAAGTGAGTTCTGCTGTGCTAGTGTGATTTTTTAGAACATATTGTGGGACATGGACAAGTAAGATAATTTAATAGCAGACGTTATATCCCGTGTATAACAATATATTATATACACGAGTTCTTTTAACCTCAGATGTAAATTGGTTTGTGATAAAAAGAAAGTTTTATCATATAAACCTTTCTTTTTATTTTATGGGGGAAGGAGTTACGTATATTTGATATAAGTCATTTTTATTTATTTTTATTCTCTGTTTGTTAGATTAAAATTTGGCATTTAAGTTTTAAGATTCATTCATTGAAAGGGAGGGGGGACCTGTACTTTTACATAGTAAACACGAGATGTTGACCTCATTTTCTGACCTTGCTTCAGAGTGTAAACAAGCTTCTAAAATGATTGGTTGATTCCAAGGACATTACAGCTTTATTTTAAAATGATTGGTTTCTTCCAAGGACAAAATGGAGTAAAGTATAAACATCTTTCTAATTTTAGTTGGGTCATATGGTATTTACGTGACTTCTTGAACGTAGGTTTGTTCTGATAGTTTCTAGAATATCATGTGACCTCTTGTTTACGTAAAAAACAGAGATATAAACCATGTTTTAGGAGCGAGCTATTCAGCAGAAGTTGAACTTCTATAATATTAAGTTGTGTCTTCTTTTTTAGTTATTTTTAATTACCGTATATGAAAAATTGTATCAATTTGCTTGGAGCAAGAGGAATTATTTTATTATTTATCTGGAAAAGAATATGTGCTGTGATGATGGGTAGGGTACTGACTATTTCCTCCACCTCCCAAAGACATGGCTGTAATCAGCTGGATTCTAGGTTTCAGGAGGTCATAATTTGCAATGTGTGCCACATCTCTGTGTTGTAATCTGAGCAAATAATGCAGTTTGAGTGAGTGTCCAAAGGCACTTCTATAGAGACTCTCTTGACATTATTCTGATTTTGAAAAAGGAAATAACGACAATATATTCAAATGGCAGACATACATTAACCTGGTTGTATGCAAAATGTACTACATACACCCTTGTGTAGGCACTACATAACAACTGAGGACCCATTTTACCTGTCCTTTTCTTTTTGTATCTCACTGCAATCCTTTCAATGAGGAAAAGTAAATAAAAAATGCTGATACACATGCAATAACAGTTGATTTTTTTCTTCTCTCTTCCAACGAGAGCTCAGATATTATTAATAAACAACAACAATGATATTCTTGATAGAGAGATACAAAAACCCTCTCACTGCACTTGAATGTTAGGCAGCTGTGCTGTTATTCTGTAACAAAAGGACTTACCTTAATTGCATATATAAAAGTAGGTTGGTATACCCAAAGCCCTAAAAGTTTGATAACACATGGTAATTCAATGTTCCTTCAGGAAATAAATTCCATCAGGATAAAAATGTTACAAAGACATAATTTAAACTATGGAACAGATAGTCTTACCCAGAGATTTTAATTAATTGTTAGAAAGGAGACCACTAATGCAACAAATTTTTCTAGTGACAATCTAGGCATAACATACATTGAGCATGGCCTCCTCAAAAAGATGACAGTTCTATGCATATGCCAGGCAAGGTACACGAATGGATTGCATGATACTGACAGTTCTCCACTCTGTGGGAGGATTTGTTCAGATCAAAATAACGTTGGTATTTTGGCATGTCATCAAAAAGCATAAAGCTACACAAAAATGACATATGTAATTGCTGCGATTAAATGAGAAAGTATCTGCAATACAATGAGGTTTAATAGCTACTAATTTTAATTCATGATTAATTATTTATTACATAACAAAATGGGTTACTGAAACAAAATGTTCTGCATGAGCAAAATGACACAAATGTCCCATACTTTAATGTTTGTACAGGTCAATTGGCAATTCACAGGTAAGCAAAAGAATTCAAAATTTCCATGCTAAATTATTATCAAAGAACAACTAAAATGAAAATGAAAAGCATAATCAAGAGAAATGAAAGAACATTCTTAACATTTGTGCCCATCTTGTTCCTATAACATTGCCAGCATCACTTTGTGTTGAAATCTTACTGCATATATCTATACCCAAATAGGATCCAATCACTTTCCAAGATTGGCTACTGCCTCATAAATTCTGCACTTACATGGGGTGTAATGAACTGGCAGATGGACATACAGAGGGAAAGAGAGAAAGATGAAATTAATGTACTTTTATACAAAAAAGTACAGTAGTCCCCCTCTTGAACGGCCCGCCTAACCAGCGGCCACCCGCTTCTTACGGCCAGAATTCCTTGGCACCAACGAGTTTGTATTCAAAAGTACCCCTCAAGAGCAACCACCCCTCTAACGCGACCAGCGGCCAGCATTTTAGTACACAAAATTTAAAATATCCCCCTCATGAACAACCACTTTTGTTTCTTCAAATGTATCCAGAACCGATAATTAATTCAAATCTTGATGTAAGGTAAGCAATTTTGATGATCTCTATCGTAGATACACATCTCCGAGTATCAAGTCGCTGTTAAGTGTCGACTAAAGATTTATAGTATATCATTATCTATAAAAGTCGATGTTTACAGGAAATGGGCTCAATAATGTTATGATAGAGTTTGGGGTTTAACACCTATGTCGAGTTCTTCTCTTTGATGATTATAACCAGACGTAATTGTTATAATCATAACAGGGTCAGCATATGCTAAAAATAGATTTTGTCCATTGGCACACACAGAGTACCTTAAAAAAAGCAGGGTACCAGACAAAGGCAGGAAAAATCATGTGACAACACATTATGGCTTCCTTTACAAAGACTGTATTTCATACACTCGACACAAGTTTTGTCAGCAAAATTAAATCACATACAGTCAGCAATAACCGAATAAATCATTACCAAATATTGAAATGTCATCATGTTAACGGATACATTATTTTACAAGAAAGTCGGTTTACACGAAGACATCAAGGAAGGGGGGGGGGCATGCCGAACAATTTTATGTAGAAAAGACTTGAAACAAGTTTATGTTGAAATAATTTGAATAAGCAAGGTCGTAACCGATAAGAAGGTTATTCAGCAGCAGTGGGAAAATGGAGCAAATGGAATGATAATTATGTATGTACCAAGATGTAAATGACGCTTATGAATTTATTTGCAATGTGCATAACAATACCCGCACGCATATCACACTTACGCCAAGAAAGAAAAAATAGTAACGTATCTTCAGTTGAAATAAATTTCTTATTATAACAAAAAGAACCTTTTAATGATTAATATTTCATTTAGACGAATATATTTAATGTTTTGAAGTATGTAGCTTTCTTACTACGTACATTACAGATACATGTACTTCTCATAATAAATTTAGACCCCCCTCTGGAACAGCCACCCGTCTTATAAGACCACTTTTCCGGTGCAGCAGTGGTGGCCGTATAAGAGGGGGACTACTGTATATGTAATTATTTATGACATACACAGTCAATATACCAGCAGCATTTGTGTTATCAAGAAAAATTAGTGATGATAACAAGAAATATGAACTTAGCAATGGACAGCTGACAAACATAACAGCTCTTGACAACCCAAGTCACAACACCCCGAGCTGAGCTGTAACAATTCTGTAGTTACCTTTTCCTATTGACATCCAAAAATACTCACCCGTGATTGGCATTTTTTGTAATTTTACCGCCGTTTCTTCCAGGTTCCTGCTGAAATGACATTGAGAATACCTGTAAATGACACCTATAACTAAAATAATTCTTATTAAGCCATTATCTGTTCTGGTAATGGTTGTGTCTTAACATCCCACAATCGAAATGTTAATGGCAGAAATCCTTTTATAGAGTTTTTCAAAGAATGCGTAACGAAATGTTTAAATATATTATACATAGAGGATATTTTCTTTTCCTACGTTAAAACCAAATATATTTCATCATATGGCTTTTTTAAAACCAATTTTAGTGCAGAGTAAAAAAAATTGAAAACTGCCATTTGGTTGTTTCCACAGTTATTGTTCCAAAGTTAAGCAGTTTTGCAGGATCATTTTTAACCCTCAAGATAAATATTTGCGATTGATGTAGATTATAAAATGTTCTTATGTGTCTAAATTCTAGATGTGTATGCTAATGATAACAGAATAATTGCAAATTTAATAATGATTAAAATACATAATTTAAAACAGAACATTATTTTTTTTACCACTTCTTAGAGAGAACTTTCTTTTCTTTAATGTATGCATCATAATTCTGTATTAATTCTCAATTCCAGAATTGAATATACATGCTGGTCTTAATTAAAGATGTACTTTATCATCAGAGAATAATGAACAAAGCAATGTTTACAATTGAAAACATCTTAAAACAGCGTTTATTATCAAAGTATATCAAAATATTGTATCTTACAAAATCAAAATAGGTTCTAACAGAAACATTCATGGGCACATACATGATAACTGACTCTTCTCACATCTAAATAGATGTGGGCATATCAGACTTATGATTACTTTGAATTCCATTTAAAAGAGAAAAATTAAAATATGAATTTCACTGAAAAGTACTTTATTATCTGGTATTTATTTCATAATATTGCTACCCAGTGACATCACTAGGGGGTGCAGACAACACTGGGTGACACCATCAGAAGGGTAGACACCAAACTGTCCATAAAATTTCAGAATTTTTGTGCAGAAAGACAGTCCATGGGGTAACACTTTGAGTTACTGCACGTGACAGTCTATAAAATTTTAGAATTTTTGTGCAGAAAGACGATTCATGGAGTAACAATTTGAGTTACTCAGACCTGCCAACCCTAAAGGAACATTTTTAGTAAGTCAGTCAAAATTTTCAGTTTTCAGTAAGGTGTCAAAACTTATGTTCTGGCAACAAGTAAAATTGTACTAACTATTACAGTTTAATATCCATGTTGTAACTTACAATAAATAGCTACTGATGTGACTAGTACAGGGTACTTTTGCACTTTCTAAAAACCTTCTGGTCAAACTCCATTTTGAAGCATTCTCCCCTCTTCACTTTCATGACTAGTAGTGCTTCCAAGGTATCAACTGACGTAGATGATCTGGATTTTGAGTGGCTTTTTGCAACAAATGAGAACACCCTCTCACAACCTGCATTTGAATGAGGAACAATAAGTACATTTTTCATGATGTTGAACAACAATTTGTATTTGTACTGGCCATTAGCATCCTTGAGTTTACTAACAAGATCCACTTATCAACTCATTTAATGTTTAAGATCTCAAGATTCAATTCATCTACTTGATAATTCAAAAACTCTGCTTCCAAGTTGTCTTGCCTGTTGGTTTCTTTGGGTTCCATACACATAAACCTTGATGGAAAATACATCACACTGCTAAAATCACTCATCATCCTTTTTGACACATCAGCAACTGCACCGTTTCAGAAGTTCATTATTCAAGGGAAACCTCTTAACAATGCAATCACAAACAGTTGCGTAATAGCATACATGCCAGCCCCTGACGAGGAAATGGCATATCTAGGCAGAAAAAGCCTAATCCACATATAACATGCTAAAATTTCAATAAACAACGATTATTTGCCCTTTTCAACTTTTAACATCCTTTACTGTTTCAAATTTTCATATGTAGCACTTTTAGCTTTATACACATCGACTAGAAACCATCTTAAGACTTTTAGCGCTAAATTTTTAATTATTTCCACACGGCCAGAAATAGATGTCACATGATGCTGTACTCTTCTCTTAATATTTAGAGGTTTCTGTTATATTTTGTTTCGGGGTTTTTCGGTTGCCTTTTTCTAATTTATCTGGAAAATTTTGAAAGGGGATATTTTTGCTCACATAAATGCATAGACTAAAATAAAATATACTTTTTAAGCGCTAAAATATCTTTAGACTGGTTCTGCAGCAAATATGAATTAGAATATGGAATCTGCACATAAAGATTAAATTTGGAAAACCAGTCTGTTCTCTCCTGAGCATACAGATTCTATAAATAGAATTCAAGGTCAACAGTAGAACCAGGTTAGCTATAAATAGAACATGATACTGTTACGAAAGTCCACGGTCAAGCGTACTCTTATATTGTAGTTACGTAAAAGCCATCTTTTCTAAGATATGGTCTGTGGGATTAATGGAAAGTTAATAATAACAAGAAAACAAATAATTGATCTTTTTTGGGAGGTGGATATACTGGAAAAGCATAATCCTTATACGTTTGAGCGTAATGCGTAATTTAATGAAAGAAAGCCTAATGATTGCGCCTAGGGCATAACCGATTAGCATTTTTCTACTAATTTCCGATTCCGGATTTTGGGCATAAATTTTTCTGATTCCAGATATGATTCAATTAATCGGAAATGCTTAAATCCGTTTTTTTTTCTAAAAAATTTCAACTTCCGTTTCCAGGTTTCTGGTATGTAGTTTTGCCGTGTCTAGCATGTTACTTAGTACTTTACCATATCCGGCTTCATTTCCGGTTTTCACCCGCCAGTTCAAATAGATTGTCTCACAGCGTGGTTGTGTTGACCATATTGGACTTTTCTGACTTCTTATTTAACTTTATTAACGCACTATCGAATGACACACACTGTTAGACACGGTGCTATAGAAATTCAACTTTATTATTTTTATTATCCGAATCGGTCGTTCCTGCCTTGTCCGACTCCGATTAATCGGAAGTTCATACTATCCGGTGGAATTGATTTCCAGATCAAAAGTCTGTTATGCCCTACTTACGCCAAAAGCATAATGGTTGGCATGTATGTAATAGTCCCTTACACCTTTATAGAACTGACAAAGGCTACCTTCATACAACTTACTTTCAGCCAAGTATTTTCTAGTTTCTGAACCTAGTATTAGCTTAACATCTGAATTTTGTTTCTTACAGTCATAATAATCAATATCACTAAGATCCTTAGCTTGTGAAATTTCTGTAGCCTTTATAAATCTGATAAGCAATGCTTTAATAATTCAAGCATGTTTTCTCTAAGTTTGTGGATTGTAGGCTCCTCCTGTTGCATGATTAAGTTGTACTTGTTAAATAATGGAATTATGTGGTCTAGAAATAAGCAATAAATCTTTGCCCTCCAGGACTGCAAAGCCTTACACACAGTCATAGCCTTTTCCTCTCTCTAACTGATTTTTTTACTTTCTTTCCTGTCATTTCTAACCAATGATGTCTGACATCTAGACAGAGCCTTTTTATCCAATACCTTTGATTTAGCTTTCTGTAAGGAAGCTATCTTGGGTTTCATTTTCTCAGTCTTTCCTGCTGAGGCAGACTTGAAGGTAGTACAAGTCTGACTTCTAGATTTATCACTGCTCAAAGCTTTACTGCATGTGCTGCACTGTCGTTATTTCCTTCTTTATTGCTAGATACGTGTGGAACTTTATCCTTGGAACTAGATACATTCTCTGACAGACTACTTTTGGCTTTACTTTCTTTGCCTTTAATCTCTTGCTTCTTGGTTTCTTTATCAAAATATATTTCTAAAGGTTCCCACTGTTCCAACAGTCTCTTTATACCTTCACCATCAGACAACCATCTTGTTACACAATGCTTCAATATTTTTCTCTGCTCTTTAACACAAAGAGTCTGAAGATATTTCAGTTCCATATGTCTATTCACACTTTTATCCAAATAATATATGTCAACTAATAAGTCATCAAAACTAACAGACAGCACATCTGTCCCCTTTTTAGCTGCTAAATGTACCAAATGGCATGAACATCCACTCAGATATACAGAGGGATTCACCTTAGTTATATGTCAAAATGCACCTTTATTGCAACCTGTCATCACTGAAGCATTATCTGATTCAAAGGCAATACATGTATTCCAACTTATGTTTCTCTTTTTCAAATCATCATCCAATAATGTGAAAATATTTTCCCTAGTAGAGGCTCTATCACATGTTGGAAATGACAAAAGTGCTTCAGTTACAACCCCGTCTGTGTTATCAAAATATCTAACAACAACTGGGTACAGCTTCTCAAAATCATTGCTACAATCAGTTGCTATACTGAAAGGTTGGGATGAAACATTGTTAACAGTCTTCCTGTATTGACTTGCACTGTTGTAATACAATAAAAGTAGTTTTCGTTCTGCCATACTGATACATATTTGCTACTGACGATTTGGGAAACATACACCTGAATAGCTTAGAAGCATGCAGAAGCAGCAACTGCAACATTATGCTCAAACAAAAAGTTTATAAAATATACCCCAGCCTTAATGACCTCCAATTCAGTTTCTGACACTGCAGATCAAAATCCCATAGGAGTAATAGACTTAATTCATTTCATTGCAACGTATTCTGTATGTCTTTTAGAATTCACATGGCGGCGACAGTCATCTCGCACACCGTAGGAAATGTTCAAGTCAAAAACAACATAACGTGCAATAAATGTAATGGACACCTTAATCACTTTTTTCTAAGCATGACCAGGTATCCGAGTTGCCTTGTTTAATACTTTTGCAACCACTGTTTCAGCTTTTTTCGAGGCTAGTTGTCCTCTCCACCTTTAGCGCATTTTCGTTTGGAAAACATATTTCAGACGACCGGATGGATGACAAACGAAAAAAAAAAATGAAGTCTAGATCAGAAACGCGCTTCTCGCGAACAAAAAGGCTGATTTAAAGCATCTAAGGTACCACTGTATAGTTAGTCTGGTTCCCATCCAAAATCCACTCAGTCTAAGCTACAACTCCGAATCCGAACACGGAGTCTAATTACAAAAATCCGGATACGGAACGAACCAGTACAAAATATATCCGGAACAGAAAAAAACGTTCATATTTCCGTACTTTTTTTTTATTCGTTCCGTAAGTCCGTAATTTTAGTGTTTTTTCGTAAGACTTACGGCAAAATCGTAAGAGTTGGCAGGTCTGAGTTACTGCACAAGACTGTCTATAAAAGTTTTGAATTTCTATGCAGGTGACACCAACCCTAGTGATGCCACTGTTGCTACCAGTTCTCATTGTTGAATATTAAGTTAATAATAATGGAAATATTTTTATTCAGGAAAACCTTACAATAAAGGATTTAATTTCTTGATGATGATTTCTGATCTCTGCATGCTGACTGCCATTTTCAACAACAATTTGAAAAATTTATACTTTCAGTTTCCAACACAATCATACATTTTTTGATAATAAGCAAATAGAACCATATTTTTGGCCTTTTCTGTAAATAAGTGGAAACCACACATGCCTCCAAGTTATTAGCAAGTTCATGACTTATCCAGGCATGCTAAAATTAGGGAATTATAGGCTAGGAAACTCTACCACTTCTAAACATTATGACACAAGGGTTGTGACATCCCTAAGTCACCCTCTAGCAAATGAATAAAAGTTTGACAACCTCTATGCAAATTTATTGAGTGCATCTTAAGGTTTCCCATCTCAAGCAGTGTAGAAGGAGCTATGCATAAAGAAAACTCCTGATATTAAAGTACTGTTTGATAAAGTATACAGATGGAAATATCCTCATCCCAAATTCCACACCCTGAGGATGAATGAAAATTATAAATGCATTGCATACCCATACTGCCTCCAGTAATATCCAAAGGCTTCAGGGCTATGATCTAAATAGTGCCTGAGAAATTGTGATATTAATAATGCATGCACGTAAATACATACTCATCCAAACAGCAGTATGATGTAATCACCACCTCTTTTTTCAAAACGGGCAGGATTAGCAAAAAAATGCAGTATACATGTAAAGAAATAGTACCTTCATTCCAAAAGTCAATGAATTTGCACCTTCAGGTTCAGTCTTCATCCTATGAGCTTCATTCACAGTTCCATCAGAGATTTGGTTCTTTTTACTATCCTTTGTTTTCTCATCCCTTTGGATATTATCAAATTTACTTGATTCAGCTGTTCCCATCCCGGAGGGTGAGTTTGAAATTTTTATATTCTCATTTGTTAGTGCTCTTGGGTCTATTGTAGTTGTTTTTTCTTGGGTGGGATTTTCTTTTGGTTCCCCATTACCATATTCATGTTGCTCCTGACTTATTTCTTTTGACTTTTCACTCTCATCTTCTTGCTTTGCAGTGATTGGGTTTCTTGCACATATTGTTCCATGGACAAGCATTTTGTCAGGATAATTTTCTTTTAGCTCCTCAACTTCATTTTGCTCAAGACTTATCTTATTTAATTCTTCATTTTCAATCTGCACATTGATGTTTCCAATTTTGTCTGCTTCTCCTTCTTCAGTTGTATTTGTAGGGCCTATTGAAGGCTTTGTTTCCTGGACAGGTTTTTTGTCAATGTTATCTGCATTTACCTCATCAATTGGACTGGAAGGGTCTGCTGCATGGGTGTCTTCAATCTGGTCTGCTGCATGGGTGTCTTCAATCTTTTCTGCTTTTACATGATCAACTGGACTGGGAAGATGTGTTTCACTGATATTTTCCATCTTTTCTGCTTTTCCCACATTAATTCGACTGGTAAGGTCTGTTTCATTATTGTTTTCAATCTTTTCATCAACTGCACTGGTTTGGTTTGTTGTTGGTTTTGCTTCCTGTATTGCTTTTCTGTCGATATCATTTCCTTCTAGCTCTTCAACAAAGTGCCTATCATCATCTTCCTTTTCTGTCAAGTTCTGTGTGCTTTTGTCAATGGCTATATTTTCAGTTTTTGGATTTTCTTCTCTCAGCCTCTGTGTCAAATATGATGATTCCACAACTTCATTTTCTGATGAGTTACCAGATGGCTCAATTTTGGATGCATTTTCATACTTTTCTGGATTGTCATTCCCTTCTGAAAGTTGTTCTTGACTTACATCTTTTCCCTTTGCAGTCTGGTCAACAACGCTTTTGTCCTTGACACTCATATCTGATCGATCATCCATTGACTTTAGATCTTTAACATCTTCAATAAATTGTTCTACCTCTGCAGGTATGATTTTGAAGTTAATATCTTCTGTCTCTATTTCTAAACCTCCCCTACAAACTTCTTTTCCTTTTTCAACTTGTGCTTCTTTTTTGCTTTCTGATGACGCTAATAGACTGGAAGCAGCCAACTCATCTGTTTCTGTTGCTGAATTCATATCTGATTTAGTACTGTCAAGTTCCAAAGTGTCTGAAGTATACTGATAATCTCTATCTTCCAATGTACTTTTACTCTCCAAGTCTGATTCTGTCTTTTTCTCAATGCAATTATCACCATATGACATTTTATCAATTTTACCACAAATTATGGTTCCTCCATCTGAAGTGGTGCCATCTACGTCATTGACAACTGGCTGATTTTCAATTTGTACATGTCCACTCTGTGTTTTCTCTGTTGTATTTTTGTCTATTTCCTTATCAGGTGAATCAGATTTGTATTCTGCATTAACATCATTATCTTGCAGTGTTGTTTGACTCGTTTTGTAAACATTATCATCTAATGAAGCATTTTGATCTAATGCTTGACCTGATGGAGGTGATGGAGCAGTTTTGGCAATGGAACTGAGTGCTGCTGAATCCTCATCGGTGGATGCTGGCAAAGTATCTGAAGAAAAAAAAATACATAGAGCAAACAAAATATCAAATAAATATAAATTCCACCATAAACTTTTTAAAATCAAAGATTCAAATTTTTGACATTTTAAATTTCAGCAAAAATGTTTATGATTGCACATTACAAATGAAACCAAATGAGACATTCACTTTCCCATTCTATTATTCTGAGGACACTAATAATATTCATGTTCCAAAACCTATTATCAACAGGTCACACACATGGTTGATATACAACTAATATCCAAATGCAAAAGTAGATGGCAAATTACTTCTAACATGGCATATATGCCAACCCCTGGCAAGCAAAAACTGTAATCCCAGTGGACAAATAGTGTAATTCTAGCAGAAAATGAGTAATCCACATATAACATGATACAAATTTAATGAATATATGTACTAAATGATTAATTTGCCCCTCTTGCCTTTAAATATAAATTACTGCTTCAGTAAGTTTTCATTTGTAGCACTTTTAGCTTTTTAAAAGTAACGGCCTCTTATGTTGCATTTCAAAATACTTTCTACCATCTGAGATTATGAATGTTTTGCACACCAGTAGAGCAGTAAGTACTGGGTTACTGAGCTTGGATCTGAATTCAGTTTTATTTTTTAATCTTTGGAGGAATCAGATTTTTGTCCTTTTCTGATCCATGTGCGAAATTGTTTGAAAAACATATTTGCTCTAACATGTACATCAACAGAATCCATTTAATGACTTTGAATGCAAAATATTACAATTATTTCCACACAGCCTACAATGTGCTGTCCTAAAATGGAATGCTGAATTATGTCATTCATGTATTCATCTTTGGATGATTTTGTTTCTTTCTCCTTCTGTGAAATGATTTGAAAAACATTTTTGCTCTAACACACACATCAACTAGAATACATTGGACTTGACTTTTAGTGTCAAATACCAACACACTATTAGTGTAACTAACAAATTAGAAACTGAAATAAAATATTAAGTCTGTGTCCTCCTAACTAAGCCATACATATGCTATAAATAGAATATAATATTAGTGTCAGGAAAGTATATGCAAGTCGATTGTACTTTTGTACAAAAGTTTGCGACAATGTTCCAAATACAAGCTTGCGGCAAGCTTGCAAAAATAAGCTTGCGGCAATGTTCCAAATACAAGCTTGCAAAAATAAGCCTATGCAAGCTTGCGGCAATGTTCCAAATACAAGCTTGCTGCAAGCTTGCAAAAGAAAGCTTGCGCAAGCTTGCTACAAGCTTTAAAACAAGCTTGCAATTTTGGTTTGGTTTACACATGACCTATAGCGCACTATAGATTGGTTCTCTAAGCAAACATGAATGATAACAATGAATCCAAGTTCAAAGGTCTGAAAGTAAAAACCAGCTTCTTTCTTGGAAATAGGACAGCTGCTATAAATAGAACATAATATTGTTAGGAAAGTGCATGCAAGTCTACAGACAAGTGTACTTTTATGACGTAGTTATGTAGAATACATCTTTTCTAGATTACGGCCTATGGGATTAATGAGATGTTAATAAAAATGAGAAAACAAATTCTCTTTTTTTTAGTATAGGGATTTATCAAAAACACAATCCATACACACATATGGTTATGCGTAAGGCATAATTTAGTGAAATAAAGTATAATGTGTCACACAAAAACATGATTTTCTACTCCAAAAACCACAGATACAATCATGTTACTCAAAACTTTCCAAGAAATGTTTAAATAAAAAAGACATTTCTTGACAGAGCAATATAAGCCTGTTAAACAGTTAGCAGAAAGTTTACAAAGTTAATTATCATAGAGGCAATAAAGATACAGAGGCAGAAAGAGACTACAAATCACAACCCAGAATATCTGAAGTTTGATAAACATGACATGGCTTTTAAAAAATGCCATAAGTTTTACACTTCATACACTTGAATCAGCAAGTTTTCAGTCAGACATTTTATTCCATTCATCAAATGCAAAACATCTTCAGCAGATTGCTTTGTTTAATGTGCATGAGGGTTCTGTGATTAAATGAGTGATAATATATAACAATGTGTTATGAATATCAATAAGTTTTTTAATTTTTGTTGGCAATTCTTATATAAAGTTGTGTTTGGTGTAGGTATATACAGTCTATTACAAGAGGCTAATTACATAAAACTACATAGGATCTATTAACAGGTGCATATGTACACGTTTATAGTTACTAATAATAAAATCATTAGCAATATGTTGACGAGTTTTGAGCTTTTTCATATTAGACAGGTCAGTCAGGTGGTATTTTAGAAGAAAGTTAATTCTCACTGGATGTGTTAAGTCATAAAAGTTCTTCTGCACTGTTAGAAATTTGCAAATTGTCATGTAGTATTATTGATAATATGTATATTTTAGCCTTTTTGCTTGTATATAAGTAGTTCAGATTGGGCATTGTTTTTCCTGCAACATCAGGTATGCAGATGTATTTAATGTTTTATTCAGATATTATTGGAGAGGAAAAATATTCATTTGGGTTATTCAGTGAAAATAGAAAGTGTTCCTTGGATTATAATATAATTTTGGGACTATTGTGATGTAATCAAAAGAGTTCTGGAAAATGCCATTTTGATATGTTAGGAATGTTACCAGACTGGTATATTTATGGATCTTAAATTTAAACTTTTCATTCTTTTATACTTCAACAGAACTTTTCATGATTATTTTGGATTCAATTCCTAATACTGTAAGTTCCTCTTAATTTTTCATTTTATAACATTGATAAATTAAAGTGATTAGTAAGTTTTACAAAACTTGTTGGTTTTGCTCTTTTCTGTTAGTTTATGACCAAAGAGATTTAATACATGTTAAGTCAAACCATTATTGTTTGCTTTGAAGTACTTTTGCTGCCTCAAAGGAAACATTTTAATTTCTTTTATTTGCGTTCTGATGAAGGTAATAATATTTAGCGTCACTTATTTTGACCATACACATTTACCTCCCTTGTGACCAATAACACATTTTTAAAAAACCCACCAACAGGATAGTAGGTATGGTATGCATCTGAAAATGTATTACTTACCAGAGATACCATTCCTGGCAAAACCACAATCAACACAGAAGTCTTCATCATCTGCAAAGGCATGGCCACAGTTTGCACAAAGTACTTCTTCCTTCTCAAAAATAGACTGGTCCACCTTGGCTCCACACTTTTTGCAGAACTTTTTGTCTTTTTGCAGCTCTGCACCACAAATGGTTCCATTTCTTCTCTTTCCTTTGCACAGCACTATCTTTGGGATGCTGACAACTTCTTTCCCACATTCCGAACAAAAATCACAATCCTCCTCCAACGGATTATGACAAAACCTGCACTTCATGTTCCACAAGCTTCATATCCTTCTTCTGGGAAAAAATAATTAAGTCTTAAATGTAACAGCAATTAAAATACATGTACCTATAAAAACTTATAATAGAAAATATAATTCTGGTTTGTTCCTAATTATTTGGCAATGAATCTAAATCTAATACAATCATGAAACATTTACTAATAATAGCCATATACTAGACATAAAATTTCAATCTAAACAATACATACATGCATAATGCATTCATTATACTGCAGTGCCAGTTAAAAATAATACACAGTAATTGGCCATAATTATGATCACAAATTATTAATGTAATGAGAGTTTTGCAAAGGGACTGGAAATACACTAATCAAACAGAATCCAGGTTAGCCAATAGATTCCACAAATTTGTTCTTCCCTCCTTTTTTCTTATAACTGCTGAGTATGGAAGACAAAATTTTGAGGGACAAAGGGAAAAAATAATACATAATGCACTAATTGTATGTGCTATGAAAAGGAGAATCAGTTTTGTTTTGACACTTTTATCAAGTCAACTTTGTCATCTGCACTGTACTATAATATTTTCCATGGAATCTTAAATTATTGCAATAAATGTTCTATCATTAGCTCAAAAAACTCATTTTTAATGTTTAATAACATGTTCAAAAGACTGATTAACTTAAAATGGACTGCATCATGGAATTTTCTGTTCTCGATGATCTTAATGTTTTACCTTAAATAATGTAGATTCATTATCTACCAGCATCTATCATAATAAATACGTTTTCTGAATTACTTTCTTTCCAAACAAAGAAATCTTGAATTAAATGAAAATTATACATTTACTTAAATTTAGTCTGTACACTAGTTCAACCAATATGGTGATTTAAATCTCAGAACTATGTTACAAATTTTACATGGCAACTTTGCTGTCAATCTAATTCCTGTCACACTGTTAAAAGCAAGTCAACCATGAGTAAATCCATGAATGATAAGTTAGTTTAAACTCAACAAATTCTACAGGAGGGGATCAAATAATTTCTGTTAAGCTTTTAAAATCTGGGGCACCAATCCTTGAGGGCAAATTACAGATCAATCCTCCAATAGCAAAAATATTTACAATTCAATATTTTTCCGGATTGTCTGAAGGAAGCTGAAGCAGTTCAGATTTTCAAACAGAACAATCCTCTTGTTAAAGTAATTATGGACCAAACAGCATTTTACCCATCAGATCCAAACTGCTTGAAAAAACAACTGAGACCCAGTTAGAATAATTTATTTTGAATATTTGTAACAAATATTTGGGTGCTTTTTCTAAAGGTCATGGATGCCAGACCACCCTGTTATGTTTGCTTAAAGACTTGAGGATGGATCTTGATGAAAACAAATATGTAGCTGCTGTTCAGATGTACTTCTCCAAAGCTTTAAACCATCTCCCTCATGATATTCTGATTTTCCAGATAAAGGGTTTATATAATGTCAGATGACTCAGCAGGGCTCTTAATGAACTATATGTAGATATGTAAGCATCAAATTAAGTTGCAGGGTGTCATGAGTAGTTGATCTATAATTCAAAAAGAGGTGCCTCAGGGGTCTATCCTTGGATTATTACTTTATAATGTTTTTATTGATAATAATAATAATAATAATAATAATAATAATAATAATAATAATAATAATAAAGACTATTTAGAGAAGGTAACTTAATTAGTTACAGAACTAACCTATTGTTACGTATATTTGATTTAAATCATTTATTTTGTTTTAATTGTCAGATTCAAATTTTACATTTTGGGTTTAAAATTCATTAAATTGGGAAGTGTTTTCTGGAAAATTAGGATGACCTATACTTTACAAGTAAACACCAGATGTTAACCTCATTTATGGCCTTGCTTCAAGGCTGGTCAACAGGCTTTTCAAATGATTGGCTGTTTCCAAGGACATGACTGATTTGGCTGATTATCATGGGATGTATACATGATTTTGCGAGCGTGGGTTTGTTCTAAGGTTTTCTAGAATGACATGTGACCCCTTTCCTGTTTACGTAAAAACAAATTATTGTTCTGGGAGAGAACAGTCAGTAGTAGTCTGGGCTTTAAAATAATAAATTGTGTTTTCGAGTTATACTGGAAATTATTTCAATTCGTTTGGATCAAGAGAAATTTATTGTGTTATTACCTTGTATTGGAAATTATTTCAATTCATTTGGATCAAGAGGAATTTATTGTATTATTTATCTGGAAAAACTTGTGCTTATTTGACTTTCATAAAATCAGAACTAACTTCATCACGTGACATCGTCTGCCATCTTGGATTGCTTCGTCAAGATTCAAACCGGGAACAATTAGGACATTTTATTATCAGGACTTTTGCAATTCCAATAGTGGATTATATTGTGAATTTCTTTTTGGATTAATTTTTGGACTTGATTCTTAAAACTGTAAGTTTGTTTTTTCTTTTATGAAAATATTTGTACTCAATAAAATTGATTATTAAGATTTTACAAGCTTGTTATTTTCACTCTTTCTATGTTACTGTTTATTCTATCCTAAGCATGTAACACCTATCTTGAGGCCTTCTATCTGTTATGTACAGTATATACAACATGATGTGAAGAGTCTGGCTTGACACTAAATAATTAAGTGCTTTTAAAAATCAAAGTATCCAGGCTGGAATACATGCACAATATGTAAAAACAAAAACATATATCAAACATAAAATATCATTCTGCATTGAAAAATTCAGCTTTGAAAATGATGCAAAATTTTAGAAAAATTATAGAAAATTTAGGCAGTATTTTTTGTACTAGCACTGTTCAATTTTCTAAAGATTTCATCCATTTAAGACATTGATTATGAAAGAAGAAATGCTAGGAGCCTGCCTTATGTCACTGGGAATGCTGTTCCATACTACTGGACCAGTACATGTATATTGAAAACATTTTTTTAAATAATTCCTTTTTTGGCCATGGTATAATGTAATTTTTTCTTCTTATGGACCTTAAATTTGGAGTATCATCAGCATCTCTTTGCTGAAAGATATTACTTAGACAGACAAGAATGGCTTTACATCAATTTGGCTTTTCTAAGAAATATTCTTTCATGTATTGTTAAAACTTTTATATTATTCACTGCATCCTGAAAATTGTCTATACATTGATCTAGAATTAAATGGCAAGCCCTCTTTTGAGCCTTAAAAGTGGTTATCTTTGAATTAGATGTATTACCCCCAAATTACGTTACAGTAGTCCAGATATGGCTGAATTTAACTTTTATAAAAGATGACCCTATACTGAAGAGGAATGTATGTTTTGATTTTCCTCAGTAGCCAAAAATAAGAATTAACCTTTTTTGAAATGTGTTTAATGTGAATAGACCAAGTAAGATTGTTATCTATGAATACAGCAAGAATTCTATCTTGAGAGGTGATAAAAGGGCACACGTTGTCAAAAAAACCTGGAGTTTGTCGCTATCTGGTCTACGCTGGTTTTTGTTGTCTAATGTAACTACCTAGTAGGGCTTTTATTTTTTTCTTTATTTATTATAAAACTGTTTTCCTTGCACCATACTTTAAGTCTGTTGAGAGCATCTTTAAAGTTATTTTCAAGTACCATTTTTTTACCAATCTCAGACAGTGTAGTATCATCTGCAAAGAGGTCAGTGGAAATTGAAGTTCCAATCTTAAGAGGTAAATCGTTGATAAACAGAATGAATAAAGGCGTTCCAAGGACTGAGACTTGTGATACTCCACAATTAATATTTTTACTTTCAAAAAGTTGACTATTTAGAAATACTTTTTTGCACTCTATCGGTTAAGTAAAAAGTAAACCAGTTTAGGGAGTTTTCACTGCATTGATAAATTTTTAGTTTTTCAAGAAAGAATTTCATGGTCTACAAAATCAAAAAGCTTCACGAAAATCAACCATAACAGTGCCTACTATTTCTCCTTCATCTAATGCTTTCAGCCTTTTATCAAAGATACAAGTGCAGTTTCACAGGAGTGATTCTGGCTGAAAGCCAGACTGATTATCATGAATAAGATCATAAGTGTTTAAATAGTTGAGAAAAGAATCATGTACATGTTTTTCTAGTAATTTGGAGAGACAAGGAATGATAGAGATGGGTCTGTAGTTATTTACATCATCTTTTGTTCCTGCTTTATGCAATGGTATAACCTTAGCATTTTTCCATGTTTGTGGAAATTTATCAGACCTACTTTCATTAAAAAAAAAAGCAATACTCTCTACAATTGCAGGTACAGCCGCTTTTCAGTAGCCTAGATCCAATCATATCAAGTCTTGTAGCTTTACAAACATAAATTGTTTTAAAATAATTTCAACACAAATTCTAGACTCATTTTCAGGAATTTTAAATTTTATATTGTTTGGTAGTTTTTTTAGCACAAAAATGTTTGAGTTCCAGATGATCTGATGAAGTTCTGGGTTCTTCAAGTTTTTCAGCAAATTTGAACAAAAAAGTTGTTAAAATATCTGAGATGTCTTTTGGATTATCAGTATAAATGCACTCATGATTGAGGGATAAAATTTCAGCTGTATGCTCACATTTGCTTGCACCATACCCTGTAAACACTTTCCAGATAGCTTTCGGGTTATTTTGGTTTTCATCCAGCACTTTTTTGTAGTGTACTTGTTTGGCTTGATGTATCATTTTAAGAACTTTATTCCTCCAAACTCTATATTCAGTTTGATTTCCTACTGATTTTAGTTGGTCTCTTTGCTTTATTGCTTCTAAAATTTCTAGGGAGATCCAGCCTGGCTGATGGTCTTTCTTTATCCTGTGTATTTTTAAAGGGGCATGCATGTCCACTATACTGATGAACAGATCTGTCCAAGTATCTAAAACATCATCAATAGCCTCCAAGATTTGGACTGTATTCCATGGAATCTGTTTAAGATCTTCTAGGAATTTAACAGTATCAAAGTTTTGAAAGGATCTGTAAGTAATGAATTTTATTTTTTGTTGATTTGCCATTGACTTTACTTGTAAGAAAAATTACAAAGTTGTCACTTATACCAATCTTTGGAACCATTACTTCCAAAACAATTTCTTTTGTATTGGTATAAATATGATCTATAAGTGTTTTAGAGGTAGAAGTTACTCTGGTGGGTTCATTTACTAGTTGCTCCATACCTAACGAATCAATAAGTTTCATCCAATTCCCTTTTATCTGATCATTGAGAAGGTTTCTATTTATATCACCTAGAATGTAAAATTCTTTCTCTTCATTTGAAATTGTATCTACTTGAAGTTCAAAATATTAACACAAATGATGGTGGTCTATACTCAAAACCTACTAAATAGGGCTTTGCTTTTTCTGGAGTGATCTGAGGCCAAATGGATTCTATTTCCTGTATTTCTAGGTCTTCCTGTCTTTTACAAATAGTACTGGTTTTAATATACACAAGGAGCCCACCACTTCACTTCACTTGATCAATCTTTCTTCGAAAACCCCGAAATATTTAAATAACCTATGTGTAAACCTTTGCTAGAAACTCCTAAATTCATGAAACTAATATCAATGATATTAGAGGTACTCAAGGAGACATTGAAAGTATTAAAACTATGTTCACAGTGATCATCATTATAACTATCATTACTGTATAAAAAATTAGTATTTCTACAACTGTATTTTCTACTTTTATAATCATTGTATTAATCTGAACTATCAGTCATGTATGAATATGTACAAGTAGCTCGTAAGTTTCCACATTCAAAACATGCATCACTGCTAACAAAATGTATACCAGACTAGAGCTGTTAAAATTTCAAAAAAAATTCTTCTGGGTACTTGTCAATTCTTATGATCAGTTACCTAGGTCCCAGATCAAAAGGAATTTGTACTAAATGTATACAAATCTGAAGTTAAGACCCCATTTTTAAAATTCACAGTATCCGATATGTATCACTACTTAATGTCATCTGCTACCAAGAACAAGAATTCGTCCACCTCATCTGAGGCAAAAAGGAAAATGTGTGGTCTTAATTTCAGATCTGTATACATTGAATACATTTTCCCCTTGATCGGGGAACAAGATAACTGATCATCTGGATTGACAGGAACTTGGAAGAAGCCAGTTTTGCCCATTATATATACTAATCATTATAATATTTACCAAAAAATAATCTACCCTAATTTTAAAATCAATGCAATAGGAAACACATAAATTTGTTATGCCTGATAAACTTCTGAAATCTCTATCATTTAGTAAATAATCATGATCTATCACACATATTATCTGTTTTCCGTTTCCTTGCCTCCCTGTCATATGTGGATGCTTACTTTGAGACAGAGCTGGTGCTTTGTAAGTAAGACTTTGATCCTACAATTTTTTTAATCTATTAACGGTTGCAACTACACAGATGTCAGTTATGCAGCTAGATCAAATAACCACCCTATGTTACTTGCCTGTGAACCACAGTTGTGGCACAATTAAAGGTTCATCACAATGGAAAACAAGCAAAAGGGATTAATGTCAATTCTTTACTGGAAGATTCTCAACATTTCCATGGCACTCAATAAGTAAACATATCTGAGGCTCAGTCAAAAGGATTGTCAACTTAAAAACAAAGAATACTGCCTTAACAAGCACTATCAGAAAACTTGTATATGTTTAAAGGGGTACCCAGGTATGTCTCGTTTTATTACCTGCATAATTAATATGTGGGTACCCAAGTATCCAGGTACTCGATGACAGCTTTATACCAAACAAAATTAGAATGAGAAAGGAAAACATGATACTGGCAGGTCTGTGGTTTGTAAATCAAAAACTTTCCAATGGAACATACATGTACCTACAGCCTTTCCTGGATATATTGAGACATTTTGGATTTGGAACTAAAATGTCAGCTCCTTGTAATGGTATATTCATATGTAGAAAATTTTTACTCTATGCAGACTTGCCTACTGGTTCTTTACTGTATAATTGTACACAAAATTAATGGCATTTTTTCATGCTGCAAATGCAGATCAAACAATATAAGTCAGAAAAAGGTATTGATGTATTTTCCCATTTAATAATGAGGAAATTAATGAACTGGTCAGAACACACCACAGTATTGCTGAGTATGCCCTATACTGCTGTGGCTAAACTGGAATCGGGAGAGAAAGGATATTCTGCTAATTGCATGAAGGGACCTTCCTCACTATGATTTTTTCTATTTTTCCATAGAGGTTATGAAATAGCCATATATCATATGCACTGGCTTTTTTGGGGGTATTATAAAACTATTAATTTTATTGTTCTCAATATTATATTTATTTAATTTCCATTGTTTGTAGTTAGGTTTCTCAACTTTTTTTAAATTTCGTTATATTGTATGAGTTCGTGCTCTTAAAATAAGTAACAGAAAACAGTGAAAGTCAACAAATAATTTATTTACCTAGAATACAAAGTGAACATGATAAAAATGAGAAAAAATACCTTATGGAATTGTAAATTAAATCCCCAAATAATCCATGAATTACATACACATTATCTGAATAATTTAAAGTACTGAATAAAATTAGTAAAAGTCCAAAATAAAAAATGATGCCAGATGTTAGCATGGGTATGTTAAAACCCTGAGGCTAGATTTCTCGCCGGCAAAATGTCTTAAGTGTCCAGCGAGCTTAATTGAAACAGTCATAAAACTCAAGACACGCTGTTTATTTTGCCAAAGTCAGTTACGTAACCTTTTTCACAGGTAAGTGGTGATTTTTTTATCAAACAAGGCATCATCCAGTTATCGTAAACATCTTTGACAGACAGTTAGGAGGAGCAATGTCGGATCATTAGGAACCAACCTCCAATCGGAATTGAGTTAGGCGTGCCAGACATTAGAATCTTCAGTTTCAATATATCACCTTGAGAATCAAACATTAGTAGTGTTTCAAATTTGGCAGACAAAGCAAATAATTACCTACTCCATGACCATTCGTAATGGCGGATTGATTCGAGGAAGAATCAGAACGCTTCGAAACAGGTCAGTTATTATTTGCTCGATTGTTGTGAAATATTACTGCAAAGTAAGTGAACTTTAATTATTGCAGTATATCTATATATTTGAGTATATATAAAATCGCAATTGTAGTTTCATTCATTCGTAGTGTTTGATGTACATGCATATTTTGAGATATGAGCAATGTGATGTCTAGAAATAATATTGTAATTCGTTATTGGGTTAATTCGTTGTAACCTCATGCATGTATTCATTTGAATTATAGATTTGCAAATGTTGAATTGAATTATAAACTTTGTATAATGTTACGGTATGCAACATTAGTATAGGAATTTGCCTATTTGTGTATACTTGTAAAAGTATCATGTGTATGGATATATCAGAGCATGAATGTGCATATCTGTGTACACTTGTAGAAGTACAATGTACAGAAATGCATCTGAGTATATAATATTGTTTGCATATAATAAAATTGAGAATTTATATTTATATATTTACAAATATGTTTTTAATTCCACTGGACTCATTATACTTATTGTTTATCTTTGGCATTTTTCTGTATTATATTCCACAAATTTCACCCAAAATCCAACATAACCACTTAGAAGCTGTGATCTTTTATATTTGGTGTCAGATTGGCTTATTGCAACAATTTTATTCAATACACAAAGGAGGAAAGCTTTCTATTTGTGTGACAAAGAGGTTGGATAGGTTGACTTTTATGTGAGGACTTAGGGTTTGTGACCTCGTGTATCTGCAGACAGTGTAAAGTGTTCAAAGCTTTTACTTTATAATAAGATTGGGCCATATCCATCTGTGTCTGATCTTAAGTTCTGCATCTACCAAACAAATATAAAGCACTTTAGTATAGGTGAGTTGTACTTTTTGAAGAAGGAGAGGTACATAGTATTTGGTACATTGACCTTTGATCTAACTATTACATACCGTTAATATGATATGTAATTTTCCCATATCACCCATGTGAAGTTCAATATGTGCTGATATGAATGAAAAACAATCCATAGTTAAAACAAATCATTTTATTCCCCAAATGTAGTTTGGTAGCAAAGCACAAATATGAAAACAGCAGCTAAAATAGTTCAAAGACACATTAATATATAAGACACAGCGTGGTACCTCCTAAAATTGTTTTTGATAAGCGAGACTAAGTACACTTGTTACTTGTACAGTTCCGAGTTGTATCACAGATTACTGAAAAAATCAAGACTGGCTATAGATATAACGGTACCAACTGTACAATCCCAGGTGGGCGGAGCTTAAGGTGTAGGGATTCAGAAATAAATAACAACACTAGTTGTGATTGGTGCATTATGTAAGAGTTGTACTTTCTGTTAGACTTTAAAAATAGCTAAGCCACTTGGCAACATGTCAGATTATGTTAATTTATATCTAGATCATATTTTGTATTTTTTTTTTTTTAATGTGGCACACAACGGTGAAAATGGGTCTGTTGTGACAAGATAACTCTTATCACTGTCTAGTTCCAGAAGAGTTATCTCTCTTAAATGCTATGATAATCCTGGTTTGTCCTTGTCAAAATGACAGTCTAACATTGTTCTCTGTGACAGTGTGTGACATGCATGCTGAAGTAGGATAGAGAGTATATTATTTCACAAAACATTAGGTCTCACTGGACAGTTGTATTGGCAATTTTTTGCCTGACAATGACCTATAGCAGAAAAATGATAATAATATTACATTAAAGACACAAATAAAAATGAACTAATGATTTTTGTTCAAATGATGCTTGTAAGATTATGACTGAGGAATTAAGTTAATTCCTCACACAACTAGTGGCTTTTATACTGAATCAACACTGCCCCCGACACTAGTCCTACCCGTAAGACGTATCACATGTTGATCTTGATTTTAGTGCTACGACGAGCAAACATAAATATCAGCGTCGGGGCTTACATTGTAGGACTACCCCCGACCCCTTTTTTTTACATTCATTTTTTACAGAAAGGGGGTATTTTGAATATTAGCCTGTGACATGTATCATTAGTATGATAGAGAGGGTCCTATGTCAGAATGGGTCATGGAGGTAATCTAAGGTATTTTTGTCACTCTGTATGATTTTTTTTCCTTTAGATTATTTTTTTTTCTTCACATCAAGCTCGCGTCAAGCACCTGTGCACTCACCAATCAACAACTAATTAGTGTACACTTTAGTTTACCGCGGAATCAAGTGTATATGTGGCTACAATCACAGGTGCTCGACGCGAGCTTGATTTGAAGAAAAAAAATAATAATTTAAAGGAAAAAAAACATAGAGAGTGAGAAAAATACCTTAGAGTACCCCCATGACCCATTCAGACATATGACCCCTCTATATTACTAGTACCCCCATGACCCATTCAGACATATGACCCCTCTATATTACTATACTTTTTATATAGTAATATAGAAGGGTCATATGTCTGAATGGGTCATGGGGGTACTCTAAGGTATTTTTCTCACTCTGTATGTTTGTTTTTTCTTTAAATTATTATTTTTTTCTTCAAATCAAGCTCGCGTCGAGCACCTGTGGCTACAATGGGTGTATGTCCGTGCGAATAGACATCTCCATTTAATTTCGTTTACATAATATATTTGCCTTAATGTCTACGTACATCATCTAGATCATCTATGTACTCGGCCAGCATCAATAAAACAGTGGCATAACAAATAAAGAGAAGTAAAACAAACGGAATACACAAACCTTCTTTGTCGCTGTCGGGTATTACACGATTTACCAATTGCAGGTCGCTGGAGGACGGAATGGCTAAAGTTGATGCTCGAATATTATTTAATAGTTACTCACTAAAGGCGGCATTTTCGGTAGCTAAAAAAGACACCATGAACATTATATTTTGGAATAATCACATTTACAAAAAATGGGTTCTTCTTCCTATGCAGATGTCGACTTCTCGATGAAATCGAAAATGGAAAATACGTCACGTGATAACAAATTACATTGATATAGTTCGGCGAAATGAAAATGAAACCATAAGTTATTACCGCAGTCTTTTCAGGAAAGATCATGCTAAGTTTGGAATCGAGATTGTCAGTCGAAAGTACAAATACTGCTTGATTTAACTTATTATATTATCAATAACTGCTCACAACACCTGTTCATTCTAATGTATCATGTATACAATCGTTTGCTTTACCAATGTATGCTTTTCTTTTTATCCCCCCCCCCATTGATAATCATTGGAAAATAGATTATTATTAATTATTGACTATTGAGATTCTGGTTCAATCGCTTATGTTTTGCTTTGACAATGTCTCCTTTTCTTTGTAGTCACCTGCTGATAATCATTCGCAAAAAGATTACTATTAATTAACGATACCATATTCAGATTTTTATGGTACATTCGTCGATATATGCTTGCTTTACCAATATATTCTTTTCTGTTTATTTCCCCGTTGATAATCAGTATCATTAATTGGTGGTTCTCTACAGGGTTGTACTGGAGGGGGGAAGGCAAATTTGTCCCCCCCCCCCTCGAATTTGCATGTGCTGTAAAATTGCAGTAACCTATATACGTACCCCTACCCCCGTCCCCCCCCCCCCCAAAAAAAAAAATTCAAGTTTTGCCCTTCGCCCCCAAATTAAGCCTCCTCCTCTGAAAATCTGAAATGATGTCCCTGGTTCCTTATTGAGTGTATAATCTAATTGGGGGGGAGGGGCCTCATAAAATAGAGGCGCAAAACCAGCGAAGACCAGCCATCGTCCTAATGATCAGAAATACTTACTGACCATGTTCTCAGTGTATGTTATGCACTTTGTGATTACCTACATCTGATTGTTAAAGTTTGTACTTATTAGCTGTATGTGCTGAGTTTTTTCTGTGGTAATTATTTAAACAAATTTCATTGATTTAAATTCAGTAAAGTTCATACTTATTTAACAAGATCAGTCATCATCAATACAGATCACACACAATATGTTTTGTTTAACGTTATATGTCTTGGTATAGTATCACCTGAAAACGACACTAAATAACTATGAACTCTGTGGATTGGTATGAAAACTAGTAAATAACTACGTACTCTGTGGATTGACATGAATGCTGTATTACATATGGACTGGTATACACTCGGACATGAAAGCTATATTTATATTTTTTTAATTAAAAAAAACACACAACAACAACATGAATTATGTGTACTGGTACATTCGTACATTAAAATTGTACTAAATAATTATGAAATCCGTGGATTGACAGACTTTCACCATCTAGACCGTGTATATGAATTGCTGCTATTTCATTTGAAATTACTCACATGGCTTTTACATGTATTAAGAAAATTTAACCTTGCAAAGATCTATACTCATGCATCACATATGCAACCTGCAGCTTTCACGCAATTATTTTTTAAATAAAAAAAACAGCATTATACTGTTGTTAACTTTTATCTTGGCAAGGTATTGATCATTTTCTAAATCAAATAAACTAGGGTCATTTGGCCGTATGGCCGTGTTTGCGTTTATCAAAGCACATTTATATAACCTATAAGGTGATTTCATGTTTTCAGAGATTTCGCCGTACTTTATTGCTAAAAAGTCGGACTCCTGTGATCAAAGCTACGGGAAATATCGGCGGGGCTATCTAGGGTTATCAACAATCGGAGTCAGCAGTGACTATCTTCGTAAACATCAGGTCAAAATATATAATGTTGAAGTATCCAAACGTCGTACTCAGTTAAACACTCCCCCTCACATGTTTGAGGAAGCAGTCAACTCAAATGGTTTTTAAAATAAAAGTCGTTTTAGGAGCTTATTGCTATGACAGAAATGACCGAGCGATGCTCCAAATGACCTCCCGAAATCCGGTTTCCGACTCAAGCTCTATTATATTTAACATTTTGATGTAGAAAACAGGCCTCGTTCCTAACCTTGATTTGACTCACAAAAATACTACCATTACGGCACCAAACATCAAGAGATTTGGTTACCGTTAACTTATTGTTCTGTGCAAAATTAGGATTAGTTGATTTAGAGATTATGCGAATAATGATTCATTGATCTATCGCCACTTGTCAATCATACTCATCAATAATCAGCAAGTGGAAATTAGACACACCTCCGCATTGCTTTCGTCTGCCATTTTCCTCTGATAAACTAACTGCTTAAAGCAAGAATGCTTTGATAATGATAAGTATTCACAAATTTTGCAGTGATTTGTTGATTTCTCCATCGAAAATGGTGAAAAGAAGTCAGTGGGAGCCTCGTAATTCGGACAGTCGATACTCAGATGTATAAATGGAGGAATTAGATTTATTCCTTTCCCGAAACATCTTTAAAACTTTGATTGATAAAGATTTTTTTGTGTGTGTGGAATATGGAAACAATTGATGGCAATTACAACATGTTTGGTTACATAAGCGTATGTAGAAAGTACTTCCCGTCGACGGCTTGAAAAAAAACAACAAAACAAATTGAAATTGGAAGATATTTGTAAAAATAAACGTTTCTAGAATATGGGCGGAGAACCCCGTAACTTGTGGGTTTTGATGTATATTATTTTTCTTGTATAGGATGGATTGAACCCTAAACTGCATTATTTTAAAGTTTGAAAATTTACGTTTTAATGTTGGATTGTCTCAAAAGTAATAATTTATCGTCTCAATCTTTCAAACACTTGAGTAGCTCTTTACTTTCTCATATAGGGCTGAAGGAGGGGTGGGATATAGACATGTAATAATAAGACATACCAAAACAATAGTATCAGATAATATCGTCCGATATATCAGCACGTATTTACATATACGGCAACATACATATATGATCAAAATTCCGCCTGACAAACACAATAGAACCTTACAATTATTATGTACGACTGTATATTATAAACATTAATTATTTAGGATTTTTAAAATTAATTTTAATTAATTTACTTCCAAGGCAGCATAAACACAAGCCAGATAAAATAAATAAGGATAAGATTATTTACTTAATACATTTGTATCTTGCACCAGCGAAGTTTCGTTCATGAATAAGTTCTATAGCAGCTTTGAAATTGATTTTTATTAATACTGAAATAAAACACTTAGGTTATTACTATACGAACTTGAACTACAAATATAAATATTGTGTACTGCAGTATAAATTATGTAACTTTGTAATTTTACATTTAAACAATAATACAAATCATTTTTAATATACATATCACTCAAACTGAAACATAAGTCTGTGCCAAATACTGCATGTTTGTCGGAGGTTATCAGGTGTCATGTCACGTGATTGGTAGGCGGAGCTATCTATCATCTGGCGTAAGGTCAACTGAACATCAAGACTGTTTTTCGTTTGCTACATAACTGCTATCATTGTTGTCATTTCAACATGCTTTCATAATAACGGTTGTTATAGACATCATTCTTAATATTTCGCCATTTTGAATATGAACACTACATTTTCTTTGATACAATTATACAAGAATAGAAGCAATATAATAAACTGTACTGACTTTATTTTGTTTTCTGCATGTATAATCTAAATAAGAACTGTTGTGATGAAAGCATCATTTCCTGACACAACAACACATTGGAGAGATCAGGTAAATTAAATTAGTTTCTGCACGTATATATACCATTTTACTTGTCCTTGACGCCCGACACACGCGCGCTTCCGTGTGTTTGTGTGTGTGTGTGTATATATATGCGTGTTTGTGTGTGTGTGTGAGAGAGAGAGAGAGAGAGAGAGAGAGAGAGAGAGAGAGAGAGAGAGAGAGAGTTGTTATAGATGGATATATAGATGAAGGCATGAGAAGAGAGAGTTGAAAACATTTTTGGTGCAAGTAAACCAAATATATAACTAAAAAACGATATATGAAACTACATTTTAGTTGCGTTTTCGTGAGCATTTAAAAGTCAAGTGCCACGATAGTTACAAACAAGACTGTAAGAAAATTGAACGAATATATCTTAAACTTAGTCGATGGGTGTGGGTTTTATTATAGATTAGAAACAAAAAAATACAATATAATACTACACCGCACACACTTTGCCGTATAAGTTCTAAATATTTTTCTTTCAACAAGTGCCACATTAAAAAATACTTTAATCTTACTTAGGTTTATTCAACAGTGAATTGGAAAGTTTATTATTTAATGTCCATATAATTTACAAAGGAGACATGGTCCCTTAGTTAAGAAACTGTATTAGGATATGAACTTAATCGTGCCCCAAACCTCTTATATGAAAACTATATTTGGTGTTTCTGTATTCCAAAGATACGACATTTATTAAACTTATATCATTTATGCAGCGATATGTTTGAGTTTATTAAAAATGTGGAACTATTAGATTAGATTTCAGTCTAAATATACATCTTTTTTTTATAGGATGTTTCCTGACAAAACGTAGATCTATTCTGACAAGAAAGACCTACAAAATACTTATACATGATCGTTGCTGAACAAGAGAAAATACTACTCGGGCTGTAAGATTGATGCGTTATTATGTACTCACACACTAAGATTTAAATCTTCCACACTTGGTTCTACAATAATTGTGCTATACCAATTACAATATTATCAACGACTTCTGATACAGGCATGCACATCCCTAATTGTTAAGTATGATTGTAGAACCAAACGTGTATGGAGGATTTAAATCTTAGTGTGTGCGTTGACCTGATAATGTATTCGCCATTATTCTGATAGGTCTATGTGAGTGTGGTTAATTCTCCTGAGATTAGAGCAAGGAGACCAGATTATACGTCCCTTCAAATTCCACAAGAAGCTTTATGGGAAAGTGAGGCGACACCATACAATCGGAGAGAAGGAAGACACTTTGAGAATATGTGAGAAGTATATTGTGAGGTAAGCAGATGGGTGGAGGAGAAGTACCAGAAGGAAGCGTGGAAGAGAGTTCCGGAAGTGCAAGAAGATCAGGGAGTCGAGGATACTGGAAGTAACAATGGAGAGACAGGAGAGTCGGACAGAAGAGTAACAGAAGCAGCACTAAAGGGAAACACTTTAAAAGACTGTGATTTCATGTGTGGATTGTAATTGCCAACATAATAGGTCATTGTTTGTATTTGTCGCAAGAATTACGGTTGAGAAATTGTCGATGAAATGGTTAAATACTTTGATATTTTATTATTTCAAGATGACCGCTATTGCTTAACCAGCTTGAAGAGCTGTTCCGTTTTGTGCCGTTTTTCATGATATATGTGTTTGTTGTCTGTCTTCGTCTACATTACTGCGTTTCATCATGCATTGGCTGTTCAGTTCGTATGTGTTTCTTCAACTCCTTGTTATGGAAATGAGAGAAATAATTTGTTTCTCAGTTGTCTTGCTCCACCGCTACAACGTCCTTTGTTCTTGAATACAACACAACTTTCAATTCCTGTTATACATTATTTGAAATAGTTCAAACAACACTCACACTGGGATAAATGTCAACCCATTCTTTCTGCTTCTACAACCCTCCTCCTAGAAGAAAAATCAAGCTGACTGCATCTATCTTTTCCGAATCTCCTGGAGTATAGAAGTTCGATAGGTGGCAACCTGATTTATTGGAGATTTCAACATTCACTTGGATTTTCCTGGAAACCCATACACATCAAACATATAGATTCCATTTATGCTTTCAACCTTAAACAGTCAGTTAACCAACCCATGCATATACATGGCCACATGTTAGACTGGATTCTTCATAGATCTGATGATGATAGTCTACTGTCCACTCTTAGACAGACACGATATAGCCGCTATCCACAAAGATGTACATCAGATTATGCTTTTCTGGATGTACGAAACTACCCTCTCGCCGCTTGACACAAATACGATCGTACCCCACGGTGTGGACACGCTGGCTTATGTTCACTACATGTTCAGCTTTTCTTTTTCAAACCTACCCCTGACATTGAGCTAAACGGTGTCAGAGTGAAACCGCCCAGCAAAGGCTATGTATAGGCCAGAACAACGACCAATTCTTCGATGACATAGCCCCGTTCTGGCAGCTAGTAGTTCGAGGGGTCAGTTTTCAGCGGCGAGACTAGTCGCCCTGATAGGTTGTATTACGCGGATAGTGGTCTCAGTAGGTACATCCCAACAAAGCAGTATGGGCTACAATCTCGAGTTTGATATCGTGAATATCAGCACGACTTTTTCGCCCTTCTCGCGTGTGACGCTATAGGTGGTACTTATTGCGACACGAGTACACCAACACTCAGCCGGTTTCTGGCAACCTACTTTTCGACTTCAAACCCTACCAGGAGTCTGGACGCATATTCTGTTTTACGCTTCCTTGCCCAACTACACGCCTTGCAACCGCCATAACCTCACCCAAATGAATTTCTTACTGACGTACCAGCACGATGACCTTCGCGGTGAGACAGTGACGATCGGCCTGTTTTTTTGGGCCCCTCGACATCAACCCGCGAATGGCAGGGCCCCTAGGCTTCAAGCTTCTTTGGGCCCCTCTATATCTACCCGCGAATTTAGAGCTCTTTTAATTAATACAAACTTACCAATAATGTTTTTAAAAAAGTGGAATTTAGCAGCAGTCTGATTGTTGTGGCATGGAATAGGAGTTTTTTAAATGTGGAAGTTTCGATTACGCAACGTTGCCATGGCATGGCTTAAGGTTGCATGGGCCCCTGCTCTTGGTGGACCCCTAGGCTTCAACCTAGTCAGCTTTATGGATAATACGTCCCTGGACCAGTGTCAGATTTTAAGCAGTGGCTTAGGGGGAAGTCAGTTTTGTTGACGTTGTACGCCCGTAGCTTCTTTCGTATGCATGGTATGCCTTCCTAACACGTCTACTTTATCCGAACTTACGGGATAGTCATCTTGTGTGCTTTGCTATAGATAACTATATAATTTACCCGCAACTCCTCGCCATTGGCTGAACTAGTTTTTCTTTGAATCTTTCCAACTCTTAGAGCAGATAATTAATTTCAGACTGCCCAAAAGGCATTTAAATTGGCATTATTTTAAGCACTGGTTCACTTGTACGAAATGTACTACTCCGATGGCTAGGTTGTAAGAGAATCTACATCAGACGCAGGAGCTCGTTGGTTTCAACCCCGGACGTGTCATAGCACAAAGACTTATAAAAATGGTACAAGCAGTTGCCTCGCTTGACACTCAGCATTAAGAGGTAAGTATTTGAACTGGTTGGCCTGGTGTCAGACTGTGACTGGGTTGGACATGATGCTACGAGTCTGCGGCATGATGTCCCAGTGCTAGACATCGCTATAAACTGACACTCTGCAGACATCGTAGCGATATGATGGAACAATTGTTAAAGATACTTTAAAACAAAAATATCTAAATCACACACACACACACTGTACGAAATGTCAATAGTATCCATCGACTTATCCTTGATTTTCAAACGCATTAGTTACGCCTTATTTTACTGATTCCTACCGACGAAATTTGTCTAACATTCTTTTGTGGGTCGACCATATTCCTAGAAGTTAAATCTCAGACAGTCATTGTACAAATTCTTCAAGGATGCTGTGTTAGGTCCTATGTGAGAAAGTAAGATCTTATTCTCTCACAGCCTGTGTTAACTAACCCCACTACCCGATTCACTTCATAATCTGCTGACGAAGTTTACCTAAACCTATCCTATAATTGGAACAGATATATAGTTAGCATTTGAAACAGGGGTTGCAATCAACCATCCTTAAGCAGGGCTTATTGTATTATTACATTACTTCCATCTGTCACAACTCATAGTTTTTATTGGTTAATTCACGTTTTGCAAAAAGAAAGACAATGTTATTCGCACAATGAGTCCAATGTAACACATTAAATATTATGCTGAAAAGCTAATTTCACAAAATTCGTTAAATTTTTTTTTTACTCCTTTCTATTTCCGTTATTTTAATCATATTAAGTTGCTAACAGTAACCATAACAAATAGTAACCGTAACTTAAAAGTAATTATAATTTACATTGCTTTTACAGAGTTAATAATCAATTACAATTAATGAATACTTTTGTTTTGCAAGGAGTGACTACAATTACAATTTTATAATTAGATTAATCCAGTATTTAATTGATTCCTTTAATAATTTTTTTGCTGTACCATACTCCATTAGGATCATCCTATATCTTTGAGTTCCTTTGAACAACTTCATCAATACTTCTTTTGCGGGTCAAACAAAATCTTATAAAGGATTTATGTGAAAATGAGTTGAGTAGCGAATGTTTGGGTCCTGTCGTGGTATTAAGACTTAATCCCCTTGCGGGTTTTCTTACAGCGTCAATGTAGTTAGCCATCTATTTCTTGAAATAGGCTGTACGAAAGTTCTCTAAACTTTTCCTACCTTTTTTTTAAATCAGATCCTTGACTAGAAACTTTCAAAGAGTAGTTAAAATCAAAATACTCTTAAGTCGTTATTAACTTGGTACAATTTCTTACTACCAACATTTCAAAGCGTTCTTCCTTTCCGTAGCCAGTATCCATAAATGAGCTACTATTATTGTGATTAATCTTTACGAATTGTTTCAAGACATGTCTTGTGGGTCGAAAATAATGCTAGAGATTAAATCTAAAAAATGGGCTTATATCAAAATTATTTTCTTTTGGGATGTTCCATATGAACTGTCAAGGGGTATGATTAAATATGATAATAATTAATACTCTAACCCACTCCCTTTTGGTACTTGTTAGCTAACAGATGACCGCCCTCGATATAATTGTCCGGTTCGAATATGAGAATAGATAGAATAGATATAGTAAGCTGAGCAGATATAATGAACAAACAAATACGTGCCCCAGTAAAGATAAACAAATAATTTAATCAAGTACATACACAATTGTGTAACTTCCTTTGATTAGGAATACGCTCTGCGATAGAAATAAAACGTTCACCGAATTACAATAAAATTCGAAATAGATTTAAATAAATTAGCCGATCTGTTACTGATAGCTTTAAATCATCATAGGATCGAGTGGTACAATCGTAGATTTTTCCACACGATGCCGGACTTTTCCACTGTATCATGCCCTCACTGCAAACCCCGTTTCCAATTTCTTTTCCAAATGTACGCCACAGTTTACGTAACCTCAATACGTTCCAAACAGCTATTTTCTCCCTTTTAAAAGAAATTAAACAACCCTAAGTCTTTCGTTATCATTGATACAGTCGAGAATTTTCGATACGACACGCTTTTCTCCCCGAGTCGCTTACGTCGGGTCAGCCTGACCTGGTCGTTTATAAATAACAGGATCTCTGCGTTTTCTCAAGTTTGACACTTTTCCATGAAAATGGAACCTTACAATGTCCCTAGCAGTGAGTGTGGCTGCTGAATAAACAAAGGTTCTAATTAGTAACAACAGCCCCACTCTAAATGAATACATCCCTATACTAGACAAACACTCTTTCACATGGGCTTGTCTCCATAATCTAACTAATATTTATCTGTCCTCACCTAATTTATTCTTGATAGATCGCCAGAAATTTGCCCTTCACATGAACACTTGAGAGCACCTTTTTAGGGGAGTAGGGGGGGCTTTTTATAGCTCGTATATTTATAGAGTTCTTGTATCAGCATATATTTACCCCCAGTGTTAGTCTATACAATTAAGAAAACCAATTTGTTGAGGAAACAGATTCGATTTCATTATCGATTACCTAACTCAAGGACCTATTAAGGAAAATCATCGGCGTCCTCGAACTAAATAGGGTTGGCGCAGAAACAATCAACTTTTACAAGACTACTGCTGTTTTCATTTTATACTTACACTAAACTTTACACAACCACTTGTCGATATGATTTTTAAGAATCAGCTCTGTCTATTATATAACTCATCATCATGAAAATCATGTACAAATTAAGTTTACCACTGAAGAGAGAGAGAGAGAGAGAGAGAGAGAGAGAGAGAGAGAGAGAGAGGGTCTAGTATCTTGTGAAAATTTCCATGTGAGACGTTGATTTATTGACAAAACATTTGTTTAGCACATCAGCTATGAGCTTAGTGTATTTATTCTGAGATATCGGGTTGTAAAAATTATCAGCAACATCAGAAAGCGAATCTGTAACCTACTAAAGCTTACTAAAATAATCTGAATTCTCCTTGCAATCCAGATACAACTTGATGGGTTTCTTTTCCCTTTCAAATATGTACTATATTTCTCCTTGTCAAGCATAATTGTCATATGCTTACCTCGGAAAAGAATGCTTTAAATCTTTAACCTAATATCTTCTATTGTTATATCTTCCATTTGTTTTTATATTTTGCACAAAATCATAGTAATCTTTTATTTTCTTCAATACATACAAACGTTTATCATATCCATTTTTGAAAATTACACCAAATTTTTAGTAGAACTATTGTTTCGATTGAACACCTCTGTTCGGTATCATATCAACAAGCAAATCATTTTTGACTTGCAGTACTTATATTAGAGCTAACACAATAAACTTCTAACCTCTGAGATAAGTTCTGAGTTATATTGTAGGTCGCTATTGCTATTTACATGACATACTTTTGTTCCAATATTTGGGTATATGAGTTTTTAAAATTTAGTTTTTATAATACAATGCATGCCCCTGACACTATCAGAAGTAATGGATTTATTTTTTCTCCTGCTGATGCGATTCCAGTTGTTGCAAACAATTTAGCACGCATATTATTCTGCTGTAATATTCCTAGCTCGCCTGGCGCAGTAAAGTTTTATTATCATCTTATTTATAGTATTTAATCAGCTCATCAATACATCCCTGACAATGTCATAAAAACCCGACGAGATATGACCAAAATCAATAATTTCAGTACATCCCTGTCATCCCTGTCATTGTCATAAAGACTCGATGAGATATGATTGAAATCAATAATTTTAATAATTTCTTTTCTTGTCATTACGAAACTAATTTAGTTATTATTTCAACTGACGAAGTGATGGTATTTTTAGCAGCAGCTTTATCAACCTGACAATTATATAATATTAACAGGATCAGCAAGAAAATTGTACTTATCATATACTTCAGATGAGATATCGTTATACCTGCTATCTGTTAAAACATTACATACTGAGGATGAAAATGAAGTTATAAATTAGTTGGTATTTCAATAATATCATTAATTCTACCATGTTAAATATCTTCAGTTTCATCTATCTAAAAAATAACATAACTGTTGCAGTTTCAATTTTTTTAAGTACTAAATGCTGCCTGAAGATTGCATATGCTCTTGCAGAACTGTATATATCTGAAACATCGACAAACCTGGATATGGACTTTCGGTGGCGACCACTTAAATTCGGAAATACGAGTACTTGTTTGTGGTTACTGCAGGATAGCAGCAGAGAGGACGAATCCGACAACTTTATAGAAGCGTCTATTTGGCAAACCAAGGCTTCCTCCAAAATAAAAGAAAAGGTTCCTTTGGAGACGCAAAGTCGTTGTCGCGCTCTCTCCGCTGATATGGGAGTAAACAATCTTTTTACGACGAAAGTCTTAAGACAAAAATCCTTTTAGGATTTTACAAAGAGACTAATTTGTAAAACCTCACTTCGTAAATCAATTAGATTATTGGACTGGTCAGTGAGTTTAAAATCAATTCTCGTTAATGAATCATTATGACATCGCATATAGACTAGATTAGTTGGATCTTCAATGATTTAAAAATCCGGGTGGAGCTGTTGGTGCAAATGAGTATAAAATATATCCTTGTTGATTTGATCTTTCGAGATTTATTTGATACCTTCCTTCGATAACATCACAACTAAATTCACTGCAATCACCGATGATATATTGACGTTTTGAGGAGTGATATGCCTACCACCACTATCTGGGTCATTATTATGTTTGAGGATAATTTTTTGTTGTGGCATTTACTTCCATGTGGCGAGTATTTGTGGAAAGTATTCATCGAGGAGATAGTTTTTTTATTTTTTTAATTGATCTACATTATACTTGGGGAGTTTAAATGCTGTAATATTCTCTACTCGTATATTATATGGTTTTGCAAATTCTGTTCTTGATTTAGGATTTACAGCATTTAAGATTGCTTGAATAATCCATAAAATAAATGCTTCCATATCAGAGATAATTTGATTACATATTTCTATGTATTTGATGATCTCATCTCGCGGAGATTCTTTGGAAAGTTTTTCTCGCAATATATTTCTATATTTTTCAAATTCATTAATTACTTTTATAAAGTGTTCATTATTTTTACTTTGAATTGGTTGAAACCACCCACCGCTTGGTTCTTCTATCCGCCTACTAAAGAAATCTAAAACTCCAAAAATTTGTATCGTATGATATCATTGCATCATGATATGATTTCTTATCAGAATTATAGTCGGATTTTAGTGGTTCTGGTGGTATTTGATAAGATGTCCGAGGTGGGGTTTCAGGCCATCTTAGCACGGTTCTGATTGAGCTCTGATAGATATCTACGACATACCCGGGTGAGTTTATCTCAAAGGCAGATGATAGTGTTGGTTCATGAACCGTTATATCAATTTTCGATTCTTTTCCAGTAATGGATTTTATTCTGCGTTGTAATTCATTATTAATTTGTTCGATTTGGTAGGATCCAGATGGCAACGAAACAACGTTCCAGTCAGGAGTTCCGTCTTGTTTATTAATACTCGCAAACACCAGGGAATTATTCGGTTGCTGACCACCGAATGGTACTAATCTGATATTTGGCCAACTATGGTATACTCGTAGTTTTGCTAGTGCTATTTCCTTAACTGAAACCGATAGTAGGGAAATTCACACTGAATTCAGGATTCGTTGAGGTTATAGATATCATGCTGGTTTTCACCGGAGTTGTGTTTTCCGCTATTCGTTGAAGTACCGGTAGTTCTTGCGATGTTGCCATTGTTATTATACTCATGTTGTTTTTCTAATTTTGACATCGCGGAATCATAAACACGTACCATCACTGAAAACTCACTATCGGATATTAATGTGTCATCGAGGGAGAACGACATCATCGAGTATAATTGCGAGTATGCGGATGATACAACATGGAACTTAACTCCTGCAGTTTATGCAGGCTACATGATGATATTTTTTTTTTGTTATTATTGAAATAATTCACGCGATTGTGGTCGTCGCTGATATACAAATTGGAACAGCTATTGGGGCAATCATTGTCACCGAGTAGAGTATTATGCCAGCTCCGGTCATTACACCTGATACCGAGTACACGGTAACATCAACTGCGATAATTCTTCGTCGGTATTTTTTTAATTATTTTTCTTGATACGCCTCAGTGAGTGTTTTGAGTTTAGTTTGAAATTCTCTGACCTGATCATAGCGATATTGCTCTGACGTTGCCAATGATGACATTTTATTTATTATAACAGATTTCAAATTGCTGACGTTAAATTCGCCAGCGTTGAAAATCCTATGGATATTTAATTCAGTTGTTTACTTAAATCCGCTACGAATTCCACATACCATGTTACTGAAACCCTAGCCAAATTATTATCAGTGGATATTATTGTGAATCGTTCAGTTGTTTCCTTGTCGATCATCGTTGATATCATATTGTTGACCCCAGATGAACTCGTTGATGAAATATTAAATTGAGTCGGCGACACTAGTGTTAATCGATAATTACCTTTGACGATCGTGGTGATATTTAATATGTTAGTGGATGGTGTCCACGTAAATGATCCGTGTTAGATCGCGTACACATTATTTACGATATTTTTTTGTTCGTGAGGGATTTTTTTTTCTTCAAGTTTTTCTTTATCATCCTCGGTAGATCATCCCTGATGACATCTTTGGTCGTTTTAATATCTTCGCGAACAACTTCTATTCGCCGATTAATCACAGTTATTTCATCGAGTTTCCTGATAATACCAGCGAGATCTGTTTTGATTTATTCGGGTTTAGCATTTATACCCAAAAATTTATCGACGGCATCATCGGTTTTTTTGAAAACGTTTTTACGTAACATAGTAAATTGTTCGATATGAGCGTCATAATCGGATCGTATTTTTGTGAAAACATCGATAGTGGTTTTTATCTCCGTGAGTTTCAGTGTGGTCACCGGTGGATTTCCAAAGAAATCGAATAGAGGTTTATCAATATTGTCGATTATACTTCTTTGTAATTCAGAAAACTGATCGAATTTAGTTATATGGTCGTCTTATTCATCGCGTATTTTTCATTTCGGCGGATAATATCTTTTATTGTTTTGATTTTCGAGTTAATTGTGCGTTTGAGTTCATATTGTTGCCCCAATTCACTTCTGACCCTTTCGACATCAGTAAAAAACGGGATGAATTTGTTGATGTCATTGTTATATGCGAGGGAGTCATAAATAGCGTGTTGAATTCTCTTTATAAAAGAATGGGATTTCGATAACACATATTTATTATTCCGAGCGCAATCATCAATATCTTGAAAATTAGAAAGAATCCGATCACAATCTAATTTATCTGACAATTGAATTCCTTGATTTTTATAAATTTGAAATCTCGATAATAATGACCTTCATATTTTCGAAATTAATTATATGAAATATTATATATCTAAAAAAAAATAGGGGTCAATTTTGACCCGTTTTTGTATGATATGATGAACCCCATTTGGAACCCCTCAGGTATTATTCACATCGGAGGGACCCAGAGGTTATATATATATAAGACAACACATCCCCATTTGGAACCCCTCAGGTATTATTCATATCTGACCGGGCCCAGAGGTACCACGAAACATAGTCTCCAAGAGGAGATCTAACTCGTCAAATAACGGGTTAGAACTCCAAAAAGGTATGCTTGGTGAATGGACGTCACATTTACATATAGATATATAGATATATACATATATACATATATACATATACAAGAATTTACATAATGGTATTTACAATGAAATGATAAGGTTTTTACATAATGGTATTTACAATGAAATGATATGATATTTACAATGAAATGATATGGTATTAACAATTAAATAATACGGTATTTACAATGATATATACAAATAGGACAGCACAAGACAATACAACATATAATAATGGATTATAGGTGGACACACACGGGGCTGTTCTACATTCAAACTGAAACCACCATATCCCCAACATAATCACCCCGGGTTGAATGCAAAAACACATTCACACCGTGTGACCGTGTGTGACGTATGGTGGTTTCACGATTTGAATTTCGAATGGCTTCAAGCTCCAATTATTATACAGAAAAACCTTCCGATCCGTACCGTCGACAATAATGCCTGCCACGAGATTCGAACGATGGGCCCCAGGACGAGATCCCAACTGTGTATGGAATACACTAGTGTTCGTAATCTACATGTCCATAAGTTTGAATACGATATATGTGTATGTGAACAACGCACAAAAAGCCATTCAGTCATCGAAAAATCCCATTGAGATTCGTGACTAAAACAAAAGAGTCATCGTTGTTTCAAAACTACACATACACAAACACCCACACGAGTTACTCCCCTTAATGCTACATATAATAAGTCAGGTATATACGAAGTGAATTCTATTTTTAATTTTTTTTAGAAAAAGCGGATTTAGTTATATTCTCTGCAACATATGGTACTGAAGGTATACAAATATCAAAATACTTTCCAGCTTCATTCATTGATTGAAATACTCTTTCTTCGTTATTTTCTGTATTAAATGATTTTATAGGTTTCGCATTTTTCGAGTTTTTTCCAGTCCCTCCTCGTTAGGTTTTTCATTTTGTGTTATAGCTCGTAGATTCGATAAAGAATTGTTCTTAGGATTAGAATCAATATGATCCACTACAAAACCATCTTTGATCAATCCATTATAACATTCATATATTATACGGTGGTTGAGATATCTTTTCTTGCCAGCACCAAATATAAGATACCCCATACCATCATAATACCAAACTGGTATCTTCAGTCTGCGGTGTCTGACAATACCATCACGAGATGCTTTATAATTGGTAATCACGGGATGTGGTTGAAATTCTTGGTTCATTTATATACTAAATACTATTTGTCTAATTAATTATTTGGTTTAATTATTACTTGAGAATCTATCAATGTAGTCTTGAGGTGTTCTTATGATTTTGTCTTTGACAGAGTCAGAGTCATTGATGGAGTCTTTGATGGAATCTTTGATTCTCTTATCATAATAGCGCTTTAGCTCTCTGTATCGCTTACCACCGCAATTGACACATAACTGCGACTTACACTCCACACCTACCCCACATCGTATGCAAGTTAAGGGCCATAAGCTTCCACGACGTACTCTTTGTAAATGATACCGATATAATTCATTTCTGCATGATTTGTTACAAGCGGTTTCTGATCCTATCATAAGCCATTTGCAATGATTCATATATAATAAATTCCTTATTTAAATACTTGTTTTGATTATAATATGGAGGAGTTCGAGAGATTATCGAAAATTACACCTTGGAATAATGTTGAATTCAATCTCAATAGAGTCTCCACTGATGTACCAAAGGATCTAACAAGTAATAGAAGCATGTTGGGTAGAATCCGTTATGCATTTAATGAATTCAAGCGCGATGGAGCATCTCACTGTTGGTCAACATTTCGAATTGATGGTAGTGGTGATGCTACCATGAACGACGAAAGAGCAGCAGTGATGATCTCACATCTTGACCAGAATAAGTATTTTTTAGAGTGATATTCATTGTCCGTTCAGAAACGGGAAATTGGATTATATGCGACAAATTCGAACCCATCCTGAAAGATAAAAGAACTGTCTTTGTGAGTCAGGATTCCAAACCAGGAATTCTGACTGGGATTGACAACCCGTACTACGAGCGAGCTTATCCTAAAACCCATGAAATTGTCAGGGAATATAAATTGTGTAGCAGAACGAATAATAGAGCATTTTACAAATGCGTTGCGTGGAAACAAATTGACGGATCTAAGACGCAAAAAAAATAAAAGAATGGGAATTATCAGTTAGGAAGAACTGCGCAACAATTCAAGATATAGCCAAATTAGAAACATCATTAAGATTCCCAATAACCGTAATGACGATAACAGGAGAGGTACTACACGAAAAAAAATATAAATCAAATGGAGCTCCAATCAAAATTATTGACCATAATGAACACGCGTGGACACCTTGGGTAACAATATTTCCGCGGGATGGAACCATAAAATATCTACCCGTTGAATTCTCCCTCGGGGATTTCTCCCCCGAGGAAAAATTATTTGATTTTGTTTACGAGTTGAGTCAAAAAGATCCTATGTCAGTGTGGTTACTTCACAGTTTTGAAGACGAAGAGGGTAAATTCGATCAATTTGTAAGACCCAACGGCAAATTATACCGTACTGAAACCCTCCACAACGAGATGAAAAATACTAGCTAGTAGTTTTTCAACGGAACACGACGAACAATTACTGACATACTGTTTTACAATTCCATCAGTTGCAGCTCATTTCACGAGAAAGAAAAACATGTGGAAACCAACACTCGCTTAATTTCTCTCGGATGTACAAGCTAGTTGCGTCGTATACGGTCATGGTGGATTATGGAATACAAAATACGACCGCGAAAGTATTATTTCGGTTGATATGATTGCGTGTTATCCTGGGAGTTTTCTTACGAATGGAGAGTGTTCTGAGTATTTTAAACGATTTGGACATCCCACACACGAGATGACCCGTGTTGCGATTAATGGACCGCTACCCGATTTTGATTTAACTGGATTCGCTCGTATGGTATCATTTGAATTGGCTAAAGGACTTCATTCGTTCTGTTATGTTTGTTTTGGTAGACACATCTCTGAAAAACATTAGATGCCATAGAGTTATTACGGTATATGATCGATTTACAATACTAATATCTTTGTCAGTGAAGCGATTATATCATATCGAAAACAAACTGAGGTCTGGTTATTACAACCCGATAGTCTACATAGTATAATCAGCGAAAATAGAAAACAATTCCCCGATCTCGACGAAAATTATATCGTGAAATGGTCCAAAGAAATCTTTCAAGTTAGAAATAAACAAGCTAAAGATCTAAGTAGAAGAATAATTGGTAAATTCACCCAAGGTGGAAAAAAATGCGACCACAAACGATATTCATCGCGGTTGATTATAGATGATGTTGAATACGATTTTATAATCGCAGATGCAATATCTAGAGATATATATGTCAATCGTAAAGACGCTTTCTTGTCCGATGGAACAAAATTCGGTACAATTGTTACTTACAACGATGGATATAATCGTCAGTATACGCACTTAAGGACGTCTATGCTGGCTTATGCTTCTATTAATCTACTTTCGATGATAAATAGATTTCCTGAATCAGCAGTTAGAGTCGCCAATGATTCATTTTATATAGACGTGAAACATAAAGAAGCAGTGACCGAATTCACAAATTCCGACGAGAGTTGGGGGTCATGGAGAATTAAAAAGAAAATACCATGTGATTATTCCAAATCAGCAGATGTTACGATTGAAAACAATTACTTGACAAATAATCAGATAGCATAACTATCTAATGCACCTTCGATATCCGATCCAATATGTAAATATAAAACCAGTTATTTAAACGGCTGTGGTGGGTGAGGGAAGACGATCGTGCGATTGAATTATTTCGAGCGAAACCAAACATGATTGTTCTAACACCAACACACAGACTTGCAAGAGAGATGAAACAACGAGAGGTTAATGCTTGCACTTATCACAGTTTCTTTCGATGGAAAGGTGACGAATGGACTCCTGATCGAATGGGCGAAAATATATTCCTGAAATCCTCATTAGGGATGAGATATGCACATTGTCGTTAGATTTATTACAAAAGTTTCTAGATTGGTTATTGCTAGCGAATACAAAAGTGATAATGTGTGGCGATTATGGTCAACCAACACCATTTGTCGGTTTGTCTCCACATAATTGGCTAAAGAATTTTGTAGACTATTATGAAGAAATTAATACTGATCATAGATCACTTAATATTGAATTACGTGAGTTCAAGAAACTAATCAGATTACAACCGGATAGAATTCAGTGTGAAATAGAGCGTGACATAATTTCAGAAATACCATGAAATGATTTTTGGGAAGCGTGGAGACCAAACGATTTGATAGTGGCAAGTAGAAAATTGGTCAGAGATAAAGAAAAATCAGAAAGTTAATGCAGAAAAATCATTTTGTGGTTTTACGGGTATATACTTTTTTTTTAAATCGCGTTTTAGGTCTCATATTAATTGTTCGAGTAATCTCATTATTCAGCGCGGTAATTACGCCTGATAATCTCTTGACCCATTCACGAGATCGTTTATCCTGAATAAACTCATTCGCGTATTGATATCCAAATAACCGCTCAGCAAGTGTCCGATTAAATCGTTCAACAATTGCCTGATCGCGATGTAGTGTTGATGTCCTCGTCTGATGGTGACATTATGATGCTTCATTGTTGATAATACTGCACCCTGAAATTCCTTGCCAGGATCAACTTGTAATAGATTTGGCCAATGCAGAGGACCCCTACGATAAATCCTTTTAAATCAGAAGCCACCTCAGTTGATGACTTTGTTTTTAATGGCTCTGCTTGTTTGTATCGACCCGCAACATCAACTACAGTTAGCGCGTATTTGTAAACACCATCATGCAGCAGAAATAATATATCGGCCTTATGAACCGCATTAACGACGCTGACATCAAAATGCGAGAAGATAATTTGTTTAGGCGGTGGTAGATAAATTTGCCATATCGCCTGTTTGGATAACCAATCTGCTGCAGTGGTATTTTTCACCTTTTGCGGCGCTAGCGAATTTACCGATTGCTGATTTACCCCTCCAGTATCCTCTTGGGGAATAATAAATAGATTCCATGATGTTATTAATTACGAGCACCCAACATCAATTTACTTTTCATCGCCGATTTTATCAACCATGAAGCCAATTTTTCTTTGAAGGATTTATCAGTGATAGAATTCAACGCATGAATTAATTTCACATCTGCGATATGTCTATGTTGCAGATTACTGCTTTTATAAGCAACATCATGAGCATGACACGCCTTATCAATGTCGTTTATTGGATATTCACCAGGTCGGGGTTGGTTTTGTTTTCAAGATGAAAACCTGAAGCTTGAAATTGGCTTCATCACCGTAGCAGTTTGCAAGAATCCATCAGAGTAGGGGTCGAATAGGAGCCTTTCCTGAGTGCTGGTGTAAGGCAGAAACCAGTAAGCTCTGCTTGTAGAGGTTTTTGAAGGGTCTACAGACACGTGCGAGGAAAGTACATATAAAACTGTAGTCGAACATTTTGAAGCAAAGTTAAAACTATTTGTATTAAATTTCGAGTATGTGCGTTTGATGACATCCCGTTTTAAGGAATGTTTAGATTTGTGTGATTACTTGTGTAAATAATTGGAATATCCTCAGCTAAAAATAATTGACAATTACTAGGAGAATACGTACCGCATTAAAGTGTTAGTGAGTCTCCATGATATCATAGTTGACTTCTAGTGAAGTCAGGCCGATACCGAATGAATGTCCCTGGAGTAACGTAGTCCATATTAAAATATATTGGTGTACATTGGTGCTGTGACTCCAGTCTAAAGCCTCCCTCAGCTCCAATAAAGAAAACAGCTGGTTATAACTTTTAGTGTTGTTTGATGTGAATTTTAAACGTGACTTTTCTTTTTGAGATTTTAATCTTCGAAAGGCTTCTGAATAATTAGATGATGATGAGTTTTTTTGAGAAACTATCGGCAAAAATATTTGCTATGTCACGTGTCGAACTAAAATTGATATTGTTTGTTTTCAGGTGTCGAAAAGAATTGTTTCCTCTTTCCATTTATTTTTCGAATAGTATCCCAAACTTGTTCCATTAAGGATACGATATTTGTTTAAATTTTCGGGCGTTGGACGATTGTTGAATTGTTTTAATGCTTCTCGGCGTTGTTTTATGGCTTCTTTGCATTCCTTGGTTACCCAAGGTTTTTGCGATTTCTTAATGCTCGGTGAGGACTTAGCAATAGATTCATCTGCAATTGTAATTAGAATTGAACTAAAATGCTGTATAGTATTAACAGCGTTGAATACTGTATCATTATTCAGTCTAGTTTTACATAGTGTTTCAAACATAGCCCAGTCGGCCTTCTTGATATTTCATTGTGGAATTGCGTCATCAATTTAAAAGTTAATTTCAAGAGTGAAAGTGATCACTGCTGTGAAGGTCATCAGCGACCTTCCATTCATAATCCAAAAGCAGCGAAGAGGAGCAAATTGTCAAATCTATGCATGTGTACGTACCCGTTCCTGGGTGTAAATATGTCGGTGAGTTAGTGTTAAATAGACACAGATCGTGTCTAGAAATGAAATCTTCTACTTTATGGCCTCTGTCGTTTATGTGATTCGATTCCCATAAAATGTTATGGGCATTAAAATGGAGCAAAAAGTAATCACTCGATGCAAAGTGACGCTTACAACAATGGCTTGTAAATCTGTATTTAAAGGAATGACTCTGTGAGGGGCTCTATTGTTCACAACAACAGAGACTCCTCCTGAGGCCCTGTCAGCGTGTTTGAAAGTACGTGTTGAACAGGGAAAAGATTTTAAATGTAATTTTATCTGTCTCTTTCAGGAATGTTTCCTGTAAACATAGTACAGCAGGACCGTGTTCAGTTAGAAGCAGAAGAATATCATTGTAGTTAGCTTTAAGTCCTCGACAGTTCCATTGTATGATGGTGTTCTTCATTATAAAATTATGTTTGGAGATTCTGAAGCTAGGTTAGACTATTCGCGGAGAAAATTTGTGTTGTTATTTGTTTGGACGAAGTACGGGAGTTTATTTGGTTTGACTAGGTTTGGTTGAACCTTAAGTACATGGAGCAGTTTCTTCTGCATCCATGCTCTCAAAGTCCCCAAACATATTGTAAAGTTTAATCGGGTCATCTGCCCCCTTTTGCGGCTTATTAGTTTGTGCTTATTGTTTATTTCTTGGAGCTTTTGGTGGTGGGTTGTTATTAAATGTTGTCCGAGTTGATGCTGTATTTTTCTGTGGTTGGTAATGAGGGACTTTAGCACTTATTGAATCGGGTTGATCCGTCTGTGTTTCCGCGTCCTTCGTGATTTTTGGCAAAGATGAAAAGATATTATAATTTACAAATTACAGACACAAGATGAAAGTGCTTTATATAAATTATGGATTTCGAGTCTATTTTACTTTTGTACTAGAAGCAGAAAATAACCCTGATGAAACTTCAACAAGAAAAATTCAAGAGGATATTCCGTGTAGAGAGTAGCAAATAAATTAATGTTGTCTCTGTTGTTGAGAAACGTTTATCAAAATCAACGAAAATTTATCCTGGCGCAAATCCTGCTGTCCGACTCTTGATAAAACCCTATCAACGAGATTGCTTTTATCCTGATATTACTCGCAAAGACTGCAGCGATAAAACCGCTTACAACAAAGCAAGTATCTCCGTCCAGCACATGACAAATGTATTTTAAAATATACCACACCAGATTTCGTTCATGTTATCTTTCACAATTTTAGGGGATATGATACTCATAGAGTCATATTATCGTTGAGGCGTTTGGAAACAAGGATATAATAAACCGTCTGAAAATCGATAACAACAAGAAAATAAAATGTATTCCTAATTACACTGAAAAGTACATGTCTGTGACACTAGATAAGATATTCTGATAGTTTGACGTTTAAGTCAGCATCGAAGGACAAGCTTGTAAAACGCTGCGGTAAGTTTGACAATTTGCGTATTTCGTTGACAAGTCAAGCTTGTTGACACGAAAATGAATTTTTCTTAATGAATATCTTGATGAATAGCGCAGAGTTGATGAAACAAATTTACCTGACAAAGATCAGTTTTATTATTGTTTAAATCTTGAAAGTGTTAGTGATGATGATTATGCTTCTTCTAAATCGATATGGGTATCGTAATCGATATGGGTATCGTTCTGTTTCAACAAACTTCGGTGATTATCATGACTTGTAGCTTTCAGACAAGTCAGCGCTGAGAACTACGACCTCGACATAGCTCTCTGTGTATTATTGTGGGATGCATTGCTGCAACATAGCAAAATAAAATTAGAGCTGTTAACAGACCCGGACATGTACTTTTTCTTCTAGCTGGGACTCAGAGGTGGAAAAAGTGTCATAACAACAATATGCGAAGTCTAATAATACATATTCACACGACTATAATAATACTGCAGCATCAAGCTGTATAGCCTATCTCGCGCCAAGAAAATGTATGGCTATGTTATGTATGTAACTATGACATGTGGTGATTTCAAATGGATCAGTGAAAAACGATTTTTTGATAAAATCGTAACAGCGGGATGCTAGCATCCTGATATCAGTTATTTGTTGAAGTTGATATTGACTATCCTGTTGAGCTTCATGATGCGCATACAGATTACACTGGACAACAAAGTTTTATAAAAGTCATGTTACTGAAATAAAATTAGTCAATTCTTATCAATTTTTATGTGCTGAACACGAATATAACAGTCAAATTGCAAAATTGGCTCTAGTTTTTTTGTAATCTGCAAGAAATTAATGTTTACATAACGAAATGCATTCCAATAGTAAAAGGTCAACTGTAATAGCCTACCTATAAAAAATCAAGTCATTGACTACATCTTAGGTTTCTTCGCCTGTCTCTTGTACAGCTGTTCGGGAGCATCTCTGAGGAGTGTTCAGCAGTAGTCAGCCAGCATTGTAGTGGACCATTTTCCCTGGTATCTTTGTTCCATTGTTGCGATATCTTGATGAAAACGTTCGCCGTGTTCATCACTAACAATAACACAGTTGCTAGGAAAGAAATCCAAATGGGAATGAAGGAAGTGAATCTTTAGAGACATATTGCAGCCAAGTTGGATATTCTTCTCTCCAATGGCTACATTCTGCCTGTGAGTCCATTCCTTCCTCATGTAGTGCATTTCCCTTGCTCGGCTATCCCACTCGCATAAGAAACACATGTATTTTGTATATCCTTGCTGCAGTCCCATTAAAAGGGCAACTACCTTCAAATCACCACAGAGGTGCCAGCTGTACTTGTTATACTCAATGGAATTCAGTAGCTGACTTAAGTTATCGTATGTCTCTTTCATGTGGACAGCATACGCTACTGGAATAGATGGAAGAATGTTTCCATTGTGCAAAAGCACAGCCTTGAGACTCAGTTTCGAAGAGTCCACAAATAGTCTCCATTCTTGTGGGTCATGAGTGATTTTTAAAGCATTCATGAGGCCCTCAATATCGGAACAGAATATCAGATTACTTTCCTTTCTGAAGAAAGGCTCCAATTGCTGGTGGCGCTTTCGATATGCAGTAATTGTGACATCTTCTTCTAGAAGATTCCATTGTTGGAGTCTTGATCCTAGCAATTCTGCCTTGTTCTTTGATAAGTCCAAATCACGAATCAAGTCATTTAGTTCTTCCTGTGTTATTCTGTGTGGGGTTGATGATGCACCACAGTGAAAATCTAGATCACTGCATACTGATGGACCAGGAGAAGAACAGGTCGACTCACCTTTGTCTTCGTCAGATGAATCAAGAGAATATTCTGCTGGAGGTTCTGGAATAGGAAGTCCCTCACCATGTGGAACTGGTCTCAATGCAGACGGAATGTTTGGGTAGACTATTCTCGACTTCTTTCGCTTCGTTATTCCGCCGGAAAGAGGAGGAACCAAGCAGAAGTAACAGTCATTTAGGTGGTTGCCTGGCTCTCTCCACACCATTGGGACTGCAAACGGCATTGATGACCTTTTGCAATTCAACCACTGTGAAAGCTGTGTTGTACATGTAGCACAGCATATATGCGGAGCCCAAGGCTTGTCTTGGTCACCAACCTTGCATCCGAAGTAAAGATGATATGCCTTCTTCACTTGAGAATTGATACTTTTCTTCTGGTTGGCAAATGTCACTTCCCCACAAATATAGCAAAAATTGTCCGCGGTATTAACACACTTTCGAGGCACTACTGTTCTTTATTGTACGTAAATGGATAAAATAATAAGTTTTATGTAACAGTAGCTTGAACTGTCTCGCACAACGTCTAAAATATTTTAAATGCTGAACCTATCTGATTGGGCTTTATATAGTACACTGCTTACGTCAGCTTCAGCAGCCGCCTGGCATTAGTATAATAGGCCTACACATGTATCGTACACTGCTGACGTCAACTTACTTCAGCAGCCGCATGGCATTAGTATTGCATTGCATCAGAAAATGATGCAATCAACTGTGGATGATGTGAGCATGATGGTATTATGCAATGTTACATCATTATTCCGGATGTTGCTGCACTCCTACTGGAGAAATTGACACAGTGAAACATAGAAAATGAGGAATATGAATATCTTCAAAACGAGAGCCAATAAAAAAAATTCACGGTTATATTCGTGTTCGGCACACCAAAATACTACAGATTAGGGCCTTTTCAAGTCAGTAATGATTTCACTGTCGACCAGTGTTATCCACATTGTCCACAGTCGATGTTGATAGATTACATTTTCCACAGATGAACAGAGAAATGATTCGCATGGTAAATCTATCTCAAACAAGTATGTTGTTCATAAACTTGTTCCTATTCTATTTCACAAAAGAGATACATTTTACGCTATAAAAATAAGATACAAGCAGTTGATCACGGTATTCTTCTAAGAAGAGTTCGACATGTTTTAAAATTTAATAAATCACGTTGGATGAAAGATTATATCATTGACGATTAAACTTCCCGAAGATCATTTGCTACATCAAATTTTTTTCCCAAAAAAACCCAACTTTTATAGATATAAAAAAATATCGTCATCGGAATGACCATGAAAAATATCAGAATGCGAGTTCAGAGTTCGTCAATAACGTAAAACGTAGTTATACACTTGTTTCATCTGATGATTTTGAAAATATTTAATCTAAATCTAGTAGCAATTCATAAAAGAAAGACAAATTTGAAATTAAACAAGGCAGTTTATGTCGGTATGGCTGTACTTGAGATATCAAAGAAGTTAACGTACCGTTTCCACTAAGGTTAAGGGACCTTATGCAGAGTTGCTATTTATATTCATTGATTTGCTATTGTACAATATAATGTCTGATTATATTTATCAAGAGTTTTACGAAAGGCGAGAATTGTTTTTATATCTTTGAGCTTATCATAAAACAGCCAAATTTGACAATAACAGAAAGGTTATAAAAACATTTAAGGATGAAAAAAAAGTCGCTATTGTTGGATTCGTTGGATTACGGAGTAAATGTACTCTCTAAAACTAGCAGATAATAAAGTTAATAAACGAGCCAATGGAATGAAAGAAAATGAAGTTGATAAAGTGTTATAAGGCTGCATTAGACTGATTTTCTGGACTTGTTGAGATGATGGCAATAAAATCAAATTGTCATAAAATTGAGACTGACGTTATTAAATCTGGTCTACGTAATTTGGTTGATGTCATTAACACGTTCGCGTTGGGATATTAAATGTCTGATGGCATTGATTTTAGAAAGATAGATTTTTGTTAGATTGGTTATTACAGTAAATGTTGTGTGAATATTACAAATAGTGATATTATGTAAAGTTTTGTGTGAAACATAAAATAAAAACCGCAGTAGTCTTATTATAGGGGTTTGTTTCAGTGCCAACACTATTTAGTTCGACGACAATGATGATTTTCCTTGATATGTCTTCGAGTTAGGTAATCGATAAATAAATTGATGTTGTTGCCACAAAACATTCGCTTTAATTTATACTAACATGGGGGTGGGAGTGGGGTGGAATAAGGGGTAAAAAGCATGCTGTCGTCCAAGTACAAAAATAGGAGTTTGAATTTTTTTTAAACGCCTTTTTTATGACTACTGTTATATCAAGCAAAATGATCAGCGGAGTTTCACCTAACGTTTCCATCTGCTGAAGAGTATCCCAAAGTAGAAAATGTCAAGGAGGACTCCATATGAAAATACTTCTGTGAAATGTTCACGTCCTTCAATATTTATAATCTTTCCTCCTTTTGAATCCAGCTTATTACGTCTGACACCAATGTGAAATAATTTGTCAAATTAAGATAGACTAACAATATTTTGTCTCAACATATAGGGTTTGACTTGGAGCACTTGATTTTAATGTCGGGGGTAACTTAAGCTACATTGAGACTTCAATGTTAGAAACGGGTCACGGCAGTTTGGCAACAAGGGGAATTTACACACACACACACACACACACACACACACACACACACACACTTCTTTTTTTTCTCTCTCTCTTTTATAAGCATCCGCGATATTTACATCCCTCTCTTAAAATTATTAATTTCGATTTTCAATCGATTGGGGGCTATAGGAACCATACTCAAGCCCTAACAAGAACATCTTGAACATTAAAATGGTATCCACACCTATTGTAGCTTCTCCATCTTCTCAACGTCGTTCGATCACATTTTTGAATATTCAATGGTGAATGCCGCAAATGACGAACGCTACACTTTATATTTCTCAGGCACGGACATGAAATAAACATCCCCACTTACCAACTAGTCATATGACATACCGAACATCCCATTTCGATTTGAGTGGTGACCTCAATTAACTTATTATACAGAACAACACACTAATACTAATAAGATTCACTAAACTTTATATCAATATATATGGAAGAACAAAAGTATTTACTTAAAAAGAATAACATTAACTACAATCACATCAACAAAGGAAATAGTGTTTATAGTCACACTAATACACACTCACAGTCCAAAGACTTACACAAATGGCACTAACAGCTACCTCGCTAGGCGCTCAGCATTAAGAGGCTAGTGTTCGAACTGATCAGCCTGGTGGCAGAATAATTTGACTGGGTAGGATATAATGCTATATTTCAGCAGAACGATGTCCCAGTGCTAGACATATATATATATATATATATATATATATATAAACTGCAACACTTCAGACATTGTTGCGATATGACTGAAATATTGTTATAGCTATGTTAGAAATCCTAATCACACACACACACACACACACACACACACACACACACACACACAGATACATACACACATAGGTGCACACACACACACACACACAAATACACACATGTACGCGGACGCACATAGAAAAATACATATATACACACGTACGCGCACGCACAAAAACAAAAATAAACACACACGTATGCACAAACACAGCAACAAAAACAAACACTATATCGTACAAGCCACTGAAACGAAATGTTTATCGGCACACTTCTCTTTATTACCTATAGACAAACATAATACACATATTTTACAATTTGACTACTATCTCTTTTCTAAATTGTTGGGGTAACCCTGAAAAGGGTTGTTTTCTTTGGGGTTGTGGCAATCTATTATCGTCTAAGATTACGTTCCCGTCTGGCTGCAGGCTTTCCCACAAAATAGGGCCTGCTTCTTTGGAAAGAGAATGAGAACTCCTTGGTATTCACTCGACAGTCCACAAAACGTCTGGCTGGCTCCAGCTATTATTGCTGATGCTCCTTATGCTGTTCTTTCAGCTGTTTCTGAAGTCCATACTTCTCAGTCCATTCTTCTTGCTCCTTTCTATTTATTTGTGAAGGACTTATCATATCAGATCTTATACCATTTTCAACATCCTGACATTTTCATTCTCTTCAGGATTTGGCATTAGGGTTTGCATGACAAGATGCAAATTAACGTCTGCTTCGTTCAGCTTTCCGAGTCTTGACGACTTATTCACAGGACGACGCATTAAAACAGTGGATGGTCAGACTCAATTCAATTATATGAATTAAGGTCGCATGCGCAACTATATGCTTTCGCGTGACCGCCTCGTTTCATACGTTTCAAGCGCGGACGGAATAGAAAACATCCATACGATTTTTTGGTAGGAACTCTATAGCACATCTCATGGTGAGGAATAGAAAGTCAAAGTGCATATATAATGATAAATGTGTTTTTAAAAGAAACCACTAACAAATATTTTAATGCATGTTTTTCAACCTATTAACTATCAACACATAATATAACATAACCACATTCCTTTTTAAATAATTTATTTTATACAAGGATGAAAACGTTTCATCAAGTTAGACTTCCACTATGCAGGTCATTTGGCCATTGATGTACACTACGTTTCCTAGCTAAAGACAAGATATATATATATATATATATATATATATATATATATATATATATATATATATATATATATATATATATATATATATATATATATATATATATATAATGGTCACAAAACCATATATCTACTTTTTCATCGTTTCTAGAAGAGTAGGGTTCCAGATAAACCAAATGTTTTAAGGGATATCCAAAACTGCGTTCATGAAGAAAATATACACAGTGTTGTCCACACACCATGGATGCCGTGCCTTGTAATTTCACTATATGGAATCATGTCGTCTGGGCATTTCTTCTCGTAAAGTCGACGATGTCGTCTTCCAAAGCCAGTACTCTACACGGGAATTGTGGAGAAAGTAGAAGGCTACCCAGTGGGTTGATGGGAGATGACTGTTGTCCGTGTTGATGATATAAGCATGATGGTCGTTAGGTTTGCGATGAGGAAGTTAATATTTTTCTTCTTTCACAGGTAATGATAAGTCATTAGTTTAATCCCGACTTTTTGCTTGAAAATCTACGTCAAGTAATAGTCTCGTCTCTTCGTCTAAGTACTCTGTGCCAAGAAAGATTCGATACGATGGTTCTCTAAAGTAGTCAATGGAGGGAGGAATGATCATGCAGGTCTTTTATACCACTGATGCAACACTGCTTCTTTTGAGATGAGACCCAAAGCGTCATCCGAATATTCGACAACTTTTTCTTTTAGGATCATCATCAGTAATCGTTCGTGCTGAATTTGACTGGGATGATCGTTTTGACATCCATAGTCATCTTTCTTGGTCAACACAGTAGTTTTGTCCACCAGGTGTTTGCCTAAAGAGAGACTAAATGTATTTGTTCTGGTTATCAGCACATTACAATCACCTATTCGTTGTTGGATTTTTTAGTGGGTAGTTCTACTTACAAGATATCCTCCCATTCAATTTCATAAGAAATTCCACTGTTCAAAGAGCCTTCCATAACTTCTAATAGTCTTGAATGACTTATCTCAAACAGTTGATTTCTAGAGGGTTGTCAAATTCAACATAGAAGATGATTTTCACCGTCTGTTACAGCTTGTGCAAACTGAAGTTTTACACGCAGTTCACCGGATTTTATACGGTGAAAATAGCCCTCGTCGTTTCCTTGGTCTGAAATCAACGGCCCACAAAGCGTAACCTTCTGCGTAATCGTCGTAAGAAATGACATGGACAAGTACGATCTCAAGTAATTTTTCTGAGCAAACAGTTTCGAGCGGTCTTTTACACAAGGTCTTGACACTGTAACTTAGTTCGATCTTAGACACTATGTTGTGCGTAAACTAGAAAGGATTACCAGTGTCTGCTCCGCTGAGGACTTCGTTGATGACGCTACCAATGAATGCATGAAATTGTTGATCGGAGCTACTCTAGCATCGACTCCCGGACCGCAGTCGTCGGTTTTGATCACTTTCATTTTACAAGTAACTGCTATTCGGTTCGATGCAATCTTCGGGCTGTCCCATGATGTCAAATTTGATGGGAGCTGTGGTTGTCAAAATATACATCAAAACGATCAAAGTGGAATATAAACAAGTCACGGTACAACATTGTGACGAATGTGTGGACACTGGGTAATGTTCTTAGAGTCTCTATTCCACTTGGCAACGTCACACCAGTGTCCTCCCTGAATGGCTTTTCGGTAATGTCCATGCCAATGACAGTTCTAACCTGAATAAAGTGATTTTCCTCGGTGTTGGGTTCTTCTTCAGACACTATGGTTAACGCATGTTTAAAAGTTACCTATTTACACTGATCACAAATCTTGAGTATTGTTTTCAGCTTATTTTGTCCAAGCCTCGAAACCAAACATTTTCCAGTCGCGTACATGTTGCCAGTGAGTGTGTAAGTCACAAGAAATACACACGTCTTCGTAATTATCTTCAGTGACTAAAAGTTGATGAATCTTTTCTTCCCGTAGAAGTAGAAAACGCGCAACGCTTTTAACAAATCATTTTCTCGTGCACATTTAAAAGTACCACTCTCATGTTTTTGATGGTAATGTGGGGTACAAATCATAAACAGCCGCCAAGAAATTGGCTGAAAAACGAAATCCCATAAAGGATTTCACTAATACACACACCATACGAGAACCTAAATTCATCGGACTCATCGTTGGTAAAAGCGTTGGTAATCCTCACAATTCTGAATACTGTCATTAATTTATTTCCACAGCAATTGTTTTATCACTAATGATACAGGCTGTGGCATGGTAGCAACCTTTTATACCATCTTTTGTTTAAGTTAATAAATGTACATTTTGAACTGAAGTGTTTTATTTCAGTACCGTACTAAAATTGTTTATTAACTAACTCACACACCACATATCGCACAGAAGTTTCCTCTTCAACCAAAATTTGTTCGTGCAAAATAGTTTGGTAATCCTCTTGGGTATAATTTTCAGCTTCCTCCGGAATTCTGTGTACTATGGTCACCTTATAAGCTGAATGAGTGGCATCCAAAGTTTTCTGAATCTCGTGTGATTTATCAATGTCTGAAAACTAGTAAATAGTCCAAGATAACGTGTGGCATCGCTTTCGCATTCGTCTGGTTTGCTACGCAAGTATCAGTTTCCATGGTAGATGTAGTAGTAGTCATAGGAAAGTTCCCATGATGTTGTACTGAATCACTGAAATCAAAACCTACGTCATCGCTACAATTGCAAGACACAACATTGCACTCCACTTGAGAATCACTGAACTTGAAATGTGTCTGTTTAAAAGGATCCATCTTTCTCTCTTGGCGTTTGTAGTCACAACGAATGGACGTTTTCCCTTTTTATATGCCGATCAATATCGAAGTGTCCGTAAGGTCAAGTGAAGGGATTGGGAAGCTTCGCTCGGTTCTAGTACACAATCCTAAACGTTCTACTTCGATGTCATAGTAACGGCGACCTTGGCGATCGACGTAGATGCAACTTTCCATGTCACAATACAGCACACAATCTCCTAACTGGTGTAAGGCTTCACACAATTTTAAGGTAACATGGATTGTCGCGTAGGCTGCAATGATGACATTTCCAAATTCGTCGTCCTATCCAAAGTCCGGTTCTTATAGATAATTAAACATGATTAAGTATTTACGAAGGACGTCCACGTGTTTCATGTATTTGGTTCTGTCGCAAATCATGTGGAAGTAGCGAGAAGGTTCTGTCAAATACTCCATCTTGAATAAAAACTGACCTTGTGCCATTTTTAACCACAAATAATTTGACATCACTTTGGCAAACGATCGCCTGTGTTCGTTTCTCTCGATTTGGTCTATCGAAATGCCATCCTGATTAGAGTATTTCTCCTAGAATTTCTCTTGGTCATTTGGATTGTAGTACCAGCAAGGAGAGCCGCTGCCTTCTTGTTTCAGTTTCAAAAACACATCCTCGTAGTCTGCGTCTCTTCGCCGTTAAGGTACTATTCTGTCTTGGGAAAGGGATAAATTTCGTACACTAATAACAACTGGTATCCCAAGGTGAGAGCTTTGAACAATTCCATACTAACCCATGTTCCTGTCAAGGCATATTGTTACTGCGTGTGCTGACAAGGTTGGTTTTAGTTGCACGTTTTGGCACAAGTATGGCAAAATGGAAACATCAGTTTTCCTTGATAATGGTGAGGGATGGTACAAGTCTGTGGGAGGCAAGACTTTACACTTGATCAATCCTTAGTATTGTCGAATGTTTTCCATGTCGATATGTTCCGTGAGCAATTGTGAGTGTCCTGCGGATTAGTTAAAATATTTGCACACGTAAGGAGAGAGTGAACACACGTCCAAGTATTTGATTTCTTATCCTTTCTCGTCGGCATGGTACAGGAAACAGGTGGCATTCGTCCGTCCTCCATACAAACTTTTGCGGAGATTCAGAGGGTACTAACTTGTAACTTTCCACGATGCGCTTAAATTTGGGATAGGTTTTCAAACGGTGATCATACTCGTGTTCCACATTTCGAGAACTTATTATCCTTGCTGTTCTAATTTTAAGCGACCATGACAAGTGGTCTGGTACAAGTCTACAATGGTACGTTCTAGAACTGATTTTGGGTGTACCGTTGAGGGTAGCAGGTCGGACATCCGTGAAATCAGCAACCGTTAAACTCGTACGCGATCTTGGGGTTGTCTAAGTCGCAGCCATCCACCGAATACGTTCAGATGGTCTTTTCAACTACTCCGTTTCGGTCCTGTTGGATCCATTTGTCTTTCTTGTCACACAAGTAATGTAGCCAGCGTAAGGCTTATAGCGAGTATTCACTTTGACGAAATTTTTCGTTTGAGTGCACATGACAGCCAGGGTCTTCTCACATATTTTTGGACTGGGACGACTTTTTTCCTTCAAAAGATCAATCCCTCCGTGTTCCATGAACACTTGTCGAAATTTACCACAGCAACGCCTTAAAATGTTCACGTTGTACCGATAATACTTTAGCATTTCTTTCTGAAAGTCGCAAGGTCCGAGGCGTGAGTTTGGTAGCAAGCGTATAAAGCTTCTCTTTATTCGGTGCGCATGTTGTCGGGGTTGTTGTAGTGGCCATCAGGCAAATGGAATAGAACAGCATGTTGATTGGCTTCGGTATTTAAAAAGTGCGGAAGTAACCTTTGGCCATATCTGTCATTCCAAACATTTTAGGCATTCGACTCGAAAGCATTAAGCAGGTAAGCTCATTGAATCTTATCCCACTTGCAAGGAAATGAACTTGGCTCCTTGCAAAGTCACATTAGAACGTTCGTGCTTTGTTCCCTATAGTATTTGAGAATAAACTGCTCGTCTTATCCCGAGATATTGTGAGCCATTACCTTGGCATAGCGATGGCAATCTCTGTAACGTCCTCTTGACTCCACGTCTCGTCGATATTGTCTAAGATCCATTGTGCAAAATCGGTCAGCTTGTTAAGTCCCCGAAATATATTTTCAAGTTCCCCAGGAATCTTGCTATAGAGAAGACAATGACAAAAGTTCTGTTCTTGGATGCACTTTTTAGAAAGTAGGAATGTGAATGTCAGTCTCTTGCATGCATTCAAAATCGAAGTAAAAAATAAATAAATAATGAAATTGCCTTTCTTCTTGTAGTCATCTTCCGTCCTGTTGGGTTTGATATTTTTTTTAATGTAGCATTCGTGTTCCAAGTCCACAGTTTGGTGACAAATGTGACATTGTTTCTTTCCTGGACAAATGTGTGCCTTGTCATTGTTGCTACATATAACTTGTCCACGTGTTGGACACAATCTCAGGAGTTGACCAAGCACTTTTCTGCTGTGAATCTTGCGTCTTCAGATGTTGTTGGCAACAGGTTGGGCTGACAAAAGTTCGCTGACAAGTTGGGCAATGCACTCGTTTTTGTCATTGGTCATGACAGGGTTTAGAGGCCAAACATTCCTCACATTTTGATCCACAATGCTTGTATTGCTCTCGATTGTTATACCTATAGTCTCATTTCTCACAATAACAACTGTATCCCAGGAATACAGTGACACTGGTAATGGCATCGACATCTTCATAGTGATGATAGACGTGAATGTATTTTCTGCCTTTGAAATATTTGTCTCGAAACAACAGAGGTCAACGCACTTTACGAGTGTGTACTTTCAAGGTGTAGTGTGGAGCCAAGACGTCTAGCAATTTTTGCATTTCAGGAATGTCACATGGTGTGTCTTTTAGATAGATCAGCTTGCTGTAACACGAGTTCTGCTTCTCTTTGTTGTTTGGTTCGGTCCGGTCGTTGAGTAGTTTTCAAGGCTCTTTTCCATTCTGTACTGTCGTTCTTATCGGCTTCCGTTCGTCCAGCCACGATGACTCGGGTTAAACATATCTGATCTTGATGGTTGTTTATTTGGACGATGCTTTTTTTGTGCTATTCATAACTTTCTTTGAGTAATATTAAGCCGCTTGGCACTATAGTACAATTAAGTCACAAGAGTCATGTGGGCAATTCCACGCCGACTCTTTCAGTAATGGATGTCAATTTTTATAATTTGACTCCTCACACCTTAAGTGGCAAGTATTCACTTCATTTGGATTCGTTTACATCCATATTCCTTTAGAATGTCATCATTTATACGCCCCGAGAGGTGCATACTGCAAAATCAATGTTAAAGTACATAAACACTTTTGGACAAAACGATCCAGTACAATCAGGAGTGAATGCCGTGCGATGCGATGTTACAATGAAAGCTATTCAAACTGATAAACACGTTCGTACTACATTCCATTGTAAAGTCCATTTCGATAGATGATTTTCGTCAGGAAATTTCTTGGTGATAGCTAAGGTGCAGAGCATACACTAATCAGGATTTAAAAGACTTTGTTTAAAGAAAGTTGGTGTTAAATTTTAAAAGAACAATTTATATTTAATTTAAAATGTGTAAATGCGTCTACACGACCCATGTGACTTGTACCATTGGAGTCTGACGATTATCAATACTACTAAAACTCTGACATGAAATCATCTTATCGGTGATATAAATTAACACATTCATGTCTTTTGAATGGATATGTGTAGGTTTCAGTCTTCTTGCGATTCGGAAGCGATAAAAAAAAATTAAAAAAAAACGCGTGAGAAAAGTAGAACGAAGCAGAGGATTGCGGTCACGCTTGCACTCCTTGTGTTCATTAATATTACCGATAAGGTTATTTCATGTTGTCAGAGATTTCGCCGCACTTTATTGATGTGGCTGCTTGAACCTGCAAACATATACGTATTATTTATTGATCCTGAAATTATTGATTTTATATTGAACTTATGAAATATTACAGTCAACTCTCTTAATACCGTGAAATTAATCATAGCTTTGTGTAATTGTTTTATCATATTTAAACCAGTGACTCGATGGTAATTTTTTCTTTCTCTAAAACTTCAAAGACGTCAAGGGCTTTGAAGAGTAGTTTATTAATAGAGAGTGCTTAAATTAGACTTGATTCCTGCATTCAAGATTATATTCACGCAACAAAAAAAATATTATTACAAGTTTCAAGTGTTCCGTCATTCAGTTACCTTACACAACAAATTTCGTACTGTCTGTAAATCTTAAGATGTGAATAGAAATTTGTAGTACCGTGTCTGAGGATTGTTGTTTTTCCCTATATTTGACGACTCGGATGTTGCTGTGAAAATGAAAATTTAGGTATACCGTTTTAGGGATGTGTGACGCTTTTAATATTTGTCATTCATGGTAAATACGGATAAGGGATTAACCATGGACGTTAATTTCAATAAGTAAAAAATGGAAAACTATAAGTTATTAACAGTTGGGAGAAGGATAGGCCTAGTAGTGGGTGTTGTCATTCATTTTCGGTCGGTCAGTCGAAATACCCGAAGACACCCAAATACTGTCCCAAAACACTCTCTCACCTACCCATAATACATTAAATCAAATTTTAAAAAGTGTGCACTATAATTATTCATTTTATATTTATCGAGAACTAACATCAGTAGTTTTTTTTTCCCCCTCGTCGGTCATCGCCAAAAGAAAACTCCCAGGACCTCACAAGACTCTTGAAAACACCCCCAAGACACCGCAAATTATATGTTACAGTTGAAATTATGCTATCACTTGACCAAAAAAGATCGGTTTTTTAAATCTTACAGTAAAACCTGTCTTGAGAGACCTCTGCTATGAGTGACCACCTGTCATATCCGACCACATTAGTATTGCACATGATTTTATTATATAAACGCTCTGTTATGAGCGACACTTGCTGAACGCGACCAGCGACTGTGAAGTCTTGGCAAAATATGCATTTTGACACTGCTATGAGCGACTGCATCACAAAAATACCAAACAAAACAAATCAAATCAACATCACTAAGTTGTCTTAATTCGTAGTAAACACGAAAGGTCAGGATATGTGTAGTATTCAAACAAAGCGCACATTCAATAACACTACAGTTGAACAACCATATAGCAAGATAAACACCAATAACCATCATTTAATACTTTGTAACAACGATGGCATAAATTGTAATGATTATTCTAATAAAGAAAAATTGGCTAGCAACCAGTTTGTGAAATTTACAAGTCCAGCATTTGGTGTCATTTGTAAACTGCAGTAAACCAGACTAAAGTACATGTCACTATCCGCCAATGTAGTGCTGAAGGTCTGTGAATAGACAGTAAGATTAACCATTTTTTTTCAAGAAAGGGAGTAATGATAGACATACACAGTCAGTTTAGAGGTTTGTAATTTTTATTTATCTTTGTGAAAACCCACACAACACTAGCAGTACTAATGTTGAAGTGAGAAATCTTTTGAAAGGGCTTCAGTGCAGGGTTGAGTACATAATTTGTCTTTCCAATCCATAATGCCTGGGGGTGAATGAGCTCTAGCAAGTGTGAATCATTTCCGGATATTTTTTTTCTTTTGTTACAGTGTTTCACCAAGCCACCATCTGTTTATCTGGGTGCAGATTTTTGCAACCTTTGTTTATCAAGCAATAACGCTGGTGATTTAAACTTTGTCTCAAAATAAATGTATTGTTTCTTGATGAGTTAATTATGTCCTTTGGTTTCATACATTGGTGTATAATATATATATTTATTCCACATTTCCCCAAAACCTGATCAAATTCTAAATACATCTAGTCATTATTACGTCAACACTAATAATGTCAGAACCTCCTATGAAAAAAAGAAAAATTCTAACACTGGAAGAAAGAATTATTGTAATTGAAAGAAGTGAAAATTGAGAGACTGCTCACAAAATAGCAACCAGCTTAAACATCGGTAAAAGACAAGTTCATAACATCATCAAAGACAAGAGTCCATTAGAAATGAATGGCAGAAAGGCTACTTTGCTCAGGAATGGAGATACATATTCAGACCAATCAGCTGAGTAAATAATTTCAACAAAGAAGTAAACAGATTTTTTTTTTAAGAAAAGGGATTATGTGCATAGAATAAGGTATATATGTCATAGCTAACTACATGTATGCAGTTTTTGATAGATATAAAGTTATTTTGAGAGTAATGAATGCAATATTTAACAAGATTTATGAGTAAAGGATATGATACATGTACAGTGAGTAAGAGTACTTTTTCTTCTTCATCAATGCTAACTTTTGACCCTGGAAACCAGTCCATTTTCACACCTCTTATGAGAGACCCCCTGTCTTGAGACTTTTGATTTGATAGCAGGGGTGGATTTTCATAACAGGTTTTACTGTACCCCAAAATTGAAAATAAAAAATCCAAGTAATTTAAGCTGATTACCTCAATGAATTACAGTGGTGACGAACCATTCATGTTTATTAAATAACCAGTATGTCTAGGATTCCAGAGTAAACTGAATTTTTAAATTATAAATTTATATTAATGATGAACTCTGTGTCCATTGTTTATTTTCTTTGTTCTGCTGATTCAGTTCAAACACAAATTTTCTGAGTCTTGATGTTTGATTATTCACATTGTATTGTTGTTCAGTGAGGCTTTCAAACTCCATAGTAGTATTGGAATCCATGAGACCTCCTGACTGTATCATGCTTAACCTTTTGTCAATTACTACTTTGTTTTGTAAGTGAAACTTAATATTGCCTTTTAAATGTTTTGTGTTCATATATCCTGCAGAATGAACACATGTTCGATAGCCATGATCAAAACTTTCTTGTCATCCATGTCAAATTCCATATCCTCTGATATTCACGTTTCAATAGTCTCCACATCACTATCAAATTCTTTTGCCACATGTTCCAGGACTGATTTGTACATTTTATATGACACTTCATTGTGCAGAAGTTAAGGACCAAGAAAAATAGGATGGTCATTTGTATTTTTCCCCACAAATCTGAAATTTTTTTTGTTTGTTTCCCAGCAATTTTTACCGTTCCGGTTTCCTAGTGGTTAGAGCGTTCGCCGCAGAAGCAGGAGGTCGTGGGTTCGATCCTCGGCCGAGTCATACCAAAGACTTACAAGAATGGTACTAACAGCTGCCTCGCTTGACGCTCAGCATTAAGAGGTTAGTGTTAGGACTGGTCGGCCTGGTGTCAGGATAATGTGACTGGGTGGGACATCATGCTACATGTCTGCGGCATGATGCCTCAGTGCTAGACATCACTATAAACTGCCTCACAGCAGACAACGTAGCGATATGACTGAAAAATTGTTAAAGCTACGTTAAAAATCCTAATCAAACAAACAAAATCCCAGCAATTTCACATAAGAATTTCCAAACCTGAATGTTCTGTCATTGCCAATGGTTCATTTTTTTGTGTTTGTCAAAATGTGTTTCAGATTGTTTATTTGTTCTTGAGCATACAACTACTGGCACTTGTAATTTGTTGTGTATTGCATTTTGTACATAAAAGTTTTCATTTAACATTCCCAACACATCTAAAATCTTATCAGCTACATTGGTGTTTCAGCATACCCCTCTTTGTCAAAGAAAAAGATTTTAACAAAAACTAAAAGAATTTCTGAAATAATTAAACTAGTTCTTTTTTAAATTTTATTTCTATAATTCTATGTAATCTGAATAAGTTGAGGGTGTTTTGGTGTAGTTTTGGGATGTCTTGGGCAATGTTCCCTCTAATTTTTCAAAAGCTGTGTGCTGCAAAAGATATTGGCTCTGCAACTTTGGAAGGAAATTTAAATTTTTGTGCGACACATAATGGTATATAGGTCTACTAAACGAAACATTTGTGCGCTCTGTTGTAATGTGTGTGCACGTGCTCGGAGAGTTGTGTGCGTGCACACGTGCACAGCTTAGAGGGAACATTGGTCTTGGGGTCTTTCCCTTGGCGAATACGGACAAAGGAAAAATATCTACTGACGTTGATCAATAATTATACAATGCATAGTTATGCTGATCAGTTTTTGTTATTTGACTTTATTTAATTGTATATATGTATCATTCATGTGTGTGTTTTGGGACAGTCTTGGTGCCTTTTGGGGTAGTTTTGGGGTCATTCCTTTGGTTATTACTGTATTTTCTGGTCTATAAGTTGATTCGGAGTATAATTCGAATTCACGAATTTTATAAATTTTCCATCCTTCATATATAAGTCAATTCGGTGTATAAAACAAGGCCAGGTCAATATCTTGGCTTCATATTTTACATTAGTAATGATGTCGTTGTATGATATTCCATATTACCGGCAGTCGTGAAATTGCATTACCGATGCTAACATGCTTGTGATTTTATTTCTGAACAAATCACTGCTATATTCTATCAGTTGACACAATTGACATAGTCCATGTTTGTTTTATTATAATTGAAAGTACATCCATGTTGTAGTTCATTTTATTACCTGTAGTTACGAATGTAACTTAATAAACTTTCAATGACACAATCCATATACAAGTCGATTCGGAGTATAAGACGAAGACCTGACTTTCAGGTAAAAATGTATGTACTTATAGGCCGGAAAATATGGTACCAACAAAGGTTAAGGCTCTATTGATGTTACTCAATTGTTATACAGTGCATGATTATCCTGATCACTTTTTATTTAACTTTATTTAGATATATATCATATGTATCCTGGATAGTTGAGAGTGTTTTGGGACAGTCTGGTATTTTGGTGTCTCAGTGTCTTTCCTTTGGCAATTACCAACAAGGGAAAAAGCAGACTCAATTGATGTTACTCTGTAATTATAAATTGCATAATTCCTTTGATCATTTTTTTAAAATTTGACTTTATTTAATTGTATATATGCATCCTGGGTAGGTGAGAGTGTTTTGGGACAGTCTTGGGATGTATTGGTGGTGATATATATTTTATTTTGACAGAAAGCTACTCAGTAAACCAACAAATTGTTCTCCGTCACTTTTCTTATTTTTCTGCACATAAGATTAAATGATGGAGTTTGAAGAAACGTAAATTGTAATTAAGTCCAAAAGGCAATGTTAGTGCAGGTTTATGTCTGACAGGTACTTCACATGTAATTATACCACATACATTAAAAAAAAAACAAGTGGTGGTATAAAGCAATTTGATATACCAATATTTTTGATGTATCATATTTTGATCTGCCCAGGGTGCATTAATTTCAAGATTAGGTTGTTTCAGCAATAGGCCATCACTTTGATAGTCTCTAACCCTTTGATGAATTTCCACTGATTAATAACAACAAAATCTCTGTCTTCTAAATGAATATAATATGGCACAGAATTTCATTGAAATCCTCACTCTCTAAAGCATAAAGGAGATAAATTGATAAAGCACTCATCAAAACATAAGGGAGATAATATGGGGATGTGGAGTGAGAGCTGTCAATGATGGCTGGTTGTTTTTGTTGTTGTAGGGTTTAACGCCATTTTTCAGCACACGATAGGCTATTACATGGTGGCCAGTATTATTGGTGGAAGAAGAACCCGGGAAAACCCCCAGAATGAACCACCGACCCACGAGAAACTACTGGCAAGCTTTCTCACATGACTACATTAGCCGAATCTTAGACTCGAATCCATGCAGACAGAGGTGATATGGCAGTGATCCGTAACGGCCACTTGGGGCCCTTCATTGATGGCTGAAAATAGCCATTTCAGTGGTAGCAGTTTTGTTCAAACATACATGAATATACGCTCTGCTGTTCCTGTAGCGCTGACATCATGTGTCATGCAGAATTCCAATCTTATAAAAGCATATTAACTGCAAAAACAAATACCATATTGCTAAAATCCTATATATATGCATGTTTGCAAAATTGCATTGAATGTTGATCAAGTTTGACATGCTATGACACTATTTGCCAACTTTTTTGCTGAACATGATCTCTCATGTGTGACTATCTGGAGAGTGCAAGCAGTGATCATAAGTTTTTAGGCAAAATGTATATTATCAATACTTTGAATGATTGCATTACAAAAACTGATTGTGAACCATGAATGGCCAAGTGGTCTAAAGGGCTCTCTGTTACAGATCACTGCCATCTCACCTCTGTCTGCGTGGGTTCAAGTCTAAGATTCTGCCAATGTATTTATGTGAAAGTTTGGCAGTAGCTTCTCGTGGGTCGTGGTTCTTTCTAGGGTTTTCCCAGGTTCTTCCTCCACCATTAATACCTATCACCATGTATAGCCTATTGTTTGCTGAAAAATGGCATTAAACCCTACAACAACAAAAACTTATATAAACACAATGGAACTTGAATTATTCTTTTGTAAACAAGAATGTAAACCAAACTACAGTGTATGTCACTAATTACCATTGTAATCAAAATGCCAGGGACAAATGGGGTCATTGACTCAGTTTATAAACTGTACTATTAAGTGATAATCACTTTCTGGATTTTAATGACATCAAGTGTGGTAATAGTAATGATAATGCTAACAAAAAGGTGTCTGCAAATTTGATTTAAAATTACTAAGTGTGTGATGGTATAATGTATGTGTTAGTGCTGGACATGAAGAATCTTACCAACATTTAAACAATATTAGAATTCGTCAGGCAGCCATCAATCTGAATCTGACCTCAGGCTGGAAACATTTTAAACTTCTTGGTGGAATCAGCAGAGTTGTACTGACAATGTCACATTCTACTGCAGACACTAAAAAGGACATTGTCCATTCTGACTAAAACTGGGCTGATTGTTGAGGAAATGTAACATCTAATTGGTAGGATCAACAACAATGATTAGGATTGCCACCTGTATAATCCAGTCATGATCTAAGAATTAATGATCAGAGAAATGCTAAAAATGGTATCAAGAGATTATGAATAAAAACAAGTTAGCCCAGAACACTGTATTAACACAGTGCTTAATGTTGGTACATATTTAAACTGTTTTGCAATTGCTGCTTACTTATGATTTATAAAGTTTCTATGACTATCTCTCTTTCAATTCCTTTTTAAAAAATCTTTGTCAATCAAAGAGAGTAAATATTAAAAAAAAAACAGCACATGGTTGATACCCCAGATAAATGTACCATGGAGGAACAACGCTATATTATCACGGTATTTGCTTAACTTAGGTATGGTAGCATGCAAGTACATGTAAACTGCAACATACCTATGGAAAGCAATTTGTCCTTTTAAAAGTATAGATAATAAAATAAACATTGTGGACATGTTGTTTGAGTCAGAAACAAAACTTTCTAACAAGCACATGAATGAACATGATAATTGCAATGACCCATGGGATAAAATCTAAACGTGTATGAGTTGTGAAAAGAATGTAACTGAAATGGATTGGTGTTGGATTTTTTTCTGTTGATGTTTCAGGTAAAGCTTTACTGAGTATATGCATACTGTATTTACCATATATGTTGGGACACCAATATTTGTTGGGACACCATAAATTAATTTTAAAAGAAATTTTTTGTGCTCTGTATGTTTTGGGGCACATCATTGTTTCAAGTCGTAAGTTGTGGGACACCTTTTAAATCATTAAAAAATTATATGTTGAAAAATGTACTCAAACTGAAATTTTATTTTAAACAATATAAAACTGTGTACATGTACTTGACACTCTTTATCCTCTGTAGCATTATCTCATCAATTGCCCTTCTCCATTTTTTTATATATTCAAGAATACTTTTATAGCTTTCTCAATACATCACCTGAAGCGGAAACTGCAAGGACTAAAGTCAGATTGTTTTCAAATCCGCACCAGTCATGCTAATTCTCACACTATGATCCGCATTTTATCATCAGTCCATCCAGGAATGACATCAAAGTACACTAGAATTTTATCTGTTTTTATAATCATATTGTTGGCGAAATCATCTGATTCTCTTCTGGTCATCATGAATTCATCAAATGATTTTCTTTTACCAACTCTTCTGGGCAACCTGGGGGATTGATGTCCTTGCACAAAGCACGAAATTGTGTCAATTTAATTTTTTTTAAAATTGTTTCAATTTTTTTTTAACATTCACATGAAAACCAATGAAAAGTCAGCTTCCATATCTTGGCCATCTTTGTATGTTAAAAAAAATAATTAATCAGTACACTTTAAAGAATTCGAAATTGGCTTCTAAGGCAAGCTTGCTTTATTACAAAATGAACCTTTGTCTTTGATTCACTGTCAGTAAGTTCAAATAATAAGTTTACTGCTCACTGCCAGTTTTGTTTATTCACTACCTGGGCTTCTATATGCTTGGCATCTGTAGATATAATTAATACAATCAGGCATTGATGTCTGCGGGTAAATAGTATATAGAGCAATAACTTACTTTAATAATACTTTTGTAACCTGTACTAGCGAAAAGATTGTCAAATGCACTCAAGTGAATGTGTTTTCAAATAATGATTTTTATTTGCAAGATACTGCAGTATAGCTGACCTAATTAAGTCTTAGTTATTTTGCACCTAACACCATGTCATTCATGTATGACATTTGTTTTCAAGATATTGGTTGATCATTTCCCACTTGTTTGTGATGTTGGTACCAGTTTTCAGTCCGATAACATATTCAGACCTCTGAGCACAACTAAACACGATTTGTTTCTCAATGTTCATGTCATTGAACGTGTTGTGTGTTATCGAACACAAGCAATACATGCTGCAGTACATAAGTCTACCTTACACATGCTGAGTTCATGGTGATATTTTATTCTTTAATGTTCATGATGATAAAAAGGAATAAATGATAACAGTACAAGGTTAGTTCTTTCAATTTATTATAAAATGAGCATTTTGTTTATCTATTACATTGCAACATGCAGCTGGAGGGGGGCATAAATTCAGTACAAAATTATTTTGTTTCTTAAGTCTTTGGACATATGACCTAGGTGAAAAAAGTTTTAACCATTTATTCTGGGACTGTAAAAAAAAGCATTTTTTTTATCATGTCTATGTCTATATGGTAAATACTGTTGTTGCTGCTGTTATAGGGTTTAACGCCATTTTTGGCACAAGATAGGCTATACATGGTGGCCAGTATTAATGGTGGAGGAAGAACCCGGGAAAACCCCAGAATGAACCACGACCTACGAGAAGCTACTGGCAAGCTTTCTGACATACCCACATTGGCTGAGTTCGAAATTCAAACCCACACAGAGGTGAGATGGCAGTGATCCGTAACGGTGAGCACTTTTGACCACTTGGCCACTTGGAGCCTCACAGTAAATATGGGAGTTAACTGATATAATGTGTGTGTGTGTGTGTGTGTGTGTGTGTGTGTGTGTACAAAATAAAGATAACATTTTATTTGTTTACAGAATCATCCAATGGCTGACAGTGTCTTAGAGCACTGTATATTCTGATGATGATGTTTGGAGCAGGTGTGGCAGAGATGTCAGTACTAGGTGGGGATAGGAAAATGAGGTTTGATCCACCGGATCATTTTTTCCCCAAAGATAGACACTCCAACCCTTGGTTGTCACATGATAGCAGCAGCTTGGATGACTTCATCCTTATTGCTGAATTTTCAGAGCGTGAGGGACCGAAACCTGTGGTAATATTGAAATACTGAATAAAATTACTGTACATTATAGGAACTGTACCAGATGTCAGGATTCAATAAAATTTTAAGACCATATCTACATGATTGAGTCAAGTTATTGTCCATTATAGGGACCATACCATATGCCAAATGATTAAATCAAGCTATACATTTTGTGAACAGTATCAAATGCCATGTTTGAATAGAATCATGTAACTGTACATTAGAGGCATTGTGCTAAATTCCATGATTGAATCAAGTTACTTTACATTATATGGACTGTACTAAATGACAGGTGATTGAATCAAGTTACTGTATATTAGAGGCACTGTACCAAATGCCACATGATTTAATCAAGTTATTTTATATTAGAGGGATTGTACCAGATGCCACATCATTTAATCAAGTTATTTTATATTAGAGGGATGTACCAAATGCCACATGATTTAATCAAGTTATTTTATATTAGAGGGATTGTACCAAATGCCACATGATTTAATCAAGTTATTTTATATTAGAGGGATTGTACCAAATGCCACATGATTTAATCAAGTTATTTTATATTAGAGGGATTGTACCAGATGCCACATGATTTAATTAAGTTATTTTATATTAGAGGGATTGTACCAGATGCCACATGATTTAATTAAGTTATTTTATATTAGAGGGATTGTACCAGATGCCACATGATTTAATTAAGTTATTTTATATTAGAGGGATTGTACCAGATGCCACATGATTTAATTAAGTTATTTTATATTAGAGGGATTGTACCAGATGCCACATGATTTAATCAAGTTATTTTATATTAGAGGGATTATACCAGATGCCACATGATTTAATTAAGTTATTTTATATTAGAGGGATTGTACCAGATGCCACATGATTTAATTAAGTTATTTTATATTAGAGGGATTGTACCAGATGCCACATGATTTAATTAAGTTATTTTATATTAGAGGGATTATACCAGATGCCACATCATTTAATCAAGTTATTTTATATTAGAGGGATTGTACCAGATGCCACATGATTTAATCAAGTTATTTTATATTAGAGGGATTGTACCAGATGCCACATGATTTAATCAAGTTATTTTATATTAGAGGGATTGTACCAAATGCCACATGATTTAATCAAGTTATTTTATATTAGAGGGATTGTACCAGATGCCACATGATTTAATCAAGTTACTGTTCTACCTTGGTAGACTTGGAATTAAATAAGCTTTATCAAGTAACAACATATTTTTTTACCCATTTGAGATTTGGTATATCAGATTCTTCATTGTCATTAGTCTGAGAGCATCTCAGCAAAATTCTTCAAATTGCATAAGAATCAGTAGACCACTATCATTCATAACACACATCAGTAACAAGCTGTTGTTTTATCAAAAAAGTTTGATTATACGTTTTTCAATCTGTAAATATCAGACATGTCATCATCCAGAATTCTCATTGATTTGTATTCTTGATAGCAAAAGCTGAGCACTGGAAGCCACCTCTAAAGACTTTTGCTACATTGCTATTTCTAACCGTGTTTTATGCAGGATATTATATCCCCATATCATGGGTTGAGCATCATTGCTTGAGAGAGCCTTCTAAGATGTACACTACTGTATAATTGTCAGAATTTATCGAACAATCGTCATAGAAACTAAATTGAGATTATTCTAAATAATTGTAATCTTTATTTGACTACTTGTAATCTGCAGGTGATATTCAGTTTTTTTAATGTCTTTTGTTTTTACCATTCTTACAGCTTGTCATTCCCAAAGATGGAGGTCAGGGCTTTGATCAAAATGAGTTCAGTGTGAGGATTTTGGCTGTGGACCACCATTCCTCAGTAACAGAGTAGGTTTCAGTGATGTCTACAGTACACTTGTGTTGCTAATCATCTTTCAAGCCCTGCCACACCATTTGAATGGGCTCTAATATAGCTTTTGAGAGAAATAATTTTTGCCCGTTGGTTCCAATTGTGAGATTGTTTATTTACACTGATCAGTTAATACTGTGCACACTGTGTTGATTGTAACAGGTATCTCTGGTGACAAATAACTTAAAGCACAGTCTGAAAGACAAAGAAACAAATATATATATTTAAGGTGAGGTCACTCCTGTTGCAACTGCATGTATTGAGGTAAAACTGATTTGTATTTCAGTACATGTTTACTGAAAATGAATGGACATAAAATGGGTCAGAGAAGAAAAAGTTAATATAAAAAACAATATAAAAATAGTTTTAATTTTAGGGGAAACATAATTTCTGTTTATTTAAAAAATATATGTTCACTGTATGATAATATTAAGAAAGTTCATACTTATAAAATTTTCGTTGAGTCTAAGTTAGTGGGAAGCAAGAAAACAGTATGATTGGAACAGCAGTAGCTTCTTGTGGTTTGCCTAGAACAGACATGGGAAAACTATGGCCCGTGGGCCATATATGGCCCGTTGGGCTTTTTAATCTGGCCCGCTGAACTCGTCCACGTTATATTATTAAAAAATTTTATTATAAAGACACCTCAATCATTTTACCTAGCTGTAATTCCCATCTTTCCCCAGCAGATGGCGCACCCAGAAGACATTGACCCTTGAGTGTGATGCATTACGGTTACTCTCTACTTCATTTTGTCGCTTTACACTTTCAGCCCTTCAGTAAAAATGAGCGGACCGAAGAAAAGAAAAGTAGACACTGACAGTGAGTGCCGAGTGTTCAATAAAGAGTGGACAACAAAATATTTTTTCACTGAAGTCCGATCAACAGCTATATGTCTGATATGCCAAGAAACTGTAGCAGTTTTTAAAGAATACAACATCAGCCATCATTTTGCCACAAAACATGCTAACTACGCTAGTAAACAGTCTCCACAAGAATGGGCAGCTACAGCTCAGAGATTGACAGCTAATTTACAGACTCAGCAAAACCTTTTTCACAGACAAACTGCGATTCAAGAGTCAAGTACTAAGGCAAGTTTTTTGCTGGCATTCAAATTAGCAAAGGCCAGTAAGCCTTTCTCCGAAGGCGAATTTTTAAAAGAATGCATGGTTGAGACAGCAGGTCTCTTATGTCCGGAGAGCAAAGGCAAATTTGAACAAATCAGTTTATCACGCAGAACTGTGACTTGCCGTGTGGAATTGATTGATGAAGATATAGCCAGCAAATTAAACAAAAAGGCGGAGTCCTTTTAGTTTTATTCACTAGCACTGGATGAAAGTAACAACATAAAAGACACTGCTCAGCTCCTAATTTTTATCCGAGGGATTAGCGCGAGTTTTGAAATCACAGAGGAATTTTTGACAATGGAGTCCATGAAAGGAAAAACGAGGGGAGAGGACTTGTATAACCAGGTGTCTGCTGTCATCTAGAGAATGAAGCTACCTTGGAGTAAACTTGCCAATGTCACCACGGATGTATTGCCAAATTTAACTGGGAATAACGTTGGGCTGCTAAAAACACTGCAGGAAAAAGTAAAAGAGGAAAATCCTGATCAGGATGTTTTCCTTCACTGCATCATTCATCATAAAGTTCTGTGTAAGTCTATATTGCAGCTAAATCATGTCATGAATCCAGTCGTAAAACTTTATACGAGCAAGGGGACTTCAGCATCATCAGTTTTTTGCGTTCCTGGAAGAAACCGATGCAGATCACCAGGACTTACTTTACCACTCTCATGTGCGCTGGCTAAGTTTGGGCAAAGTCTTTCAAAGAGTGTGGGAGCTGAAGGAGGAGATCACTGCATTTTTGGAGTTAATGGGGAGATCCGAAAAATTTCCTGAGCTAAGCAACAAGAACTGGCTTTGTGACTTTGCATTTGCTGTGGACATACTTTCGCACATGAATGAGCTGAACACCAAGCTACAGGGGAAAGATCAATTTGTGCACGACATGTACACAAATGTTAGGACGTTCAAATCCAAGCTGACTCTTTTCTCCAGACAAATTTCAAACAAATCTTTCACTCATTTTCCCACACTAGCCATGCAGAAAGAGGCGACCCGAAACGCACAGAAATACAGCAAATCACTGGACGACCTGCACGGAGAATTCTGCCGTCGTTTCTGTGACTTAGAAAAAATTGAAAAGTCACTTCAGCTGGTGTCCTGTCCCCTGTCACAAGACCCTGAAACAGCACCACAGGAGCTGCAGTTGGAACTGATAGATCTTCAGTCTGACTCTGTATTGAAGGAGAAGTTCAACTCTCTTAAACTGAACGACTTTTATGCTTCACTTAACGAAGCCACGTTTCCAAACCTAAGGAGGATGGCACAGAAGATGCTGACGTTATTTGGCTCAACCTATGTGTGTGAACAGACATTCAGCGTCATGAACATCAACAAAGCCCGTCACAGATCCAAGTGAACTGACCAACACCTCAGATCTATCTTGAGAATTGCCACAACAAATATAACGCCAGACATTGATGCACTTGCAAAAAAAAGGAGACCAACAACACTGTTCCCACTGAAACTGAATGGGAGTTTATTACTACGTTATTAAATTAATAAATTTGTAAAACAATTTTTACAATAAACTAAGCACAATGGTGTTTTGCTGCCTGTTAAAGGCCAAATCTTTTCATGTAATGGTTTTTACATTTAATTTATGTTAGTTCACACAAACACACCAATCTCCTATTCTGGCCTGGCCCCTGTGTCAAATTTTAGAAACCATTGTGGCCCGCGAGTCAAAAAGTTTGCCCACCCCTGGCCTAGAATGACATGGATACTAATTCAGGGCACTACCACTCAGCCACAATATCAGCCCCTGATTCTTCACTCATCTCATGAATCAAGTCAAGGCGCATGTCTTGACCATTTCTATGGTGGCAACATCATGTTATCTGGACGATATCATATAAAACATCAGATGAGTCCTATTTTACATCACAATTTGATAACCATTGTTACTGTGACATTACTTACCAGTCTGGGCTTTCTTGTCAATGAGGACAAGTCAAACCTAGTACCATCTCAACAATGTGTTCATCCATATATGGAGTTAAATACACAGTAAAACATGGTTTGTCTCCCTCAGGATTAGAAATTGGCGCAACATGGTGACTATTTTACTCTCGAGGAGAACCATATCAGCATGGGAATTCATTCGCATCCTAGGTTTGCTCATTGTGGCAGCGGACTTTGTTGTCCTTGGTAGCCTTTTTTACACCCATTACAGATGCTTCTTCTTGCTCAATGGAGACCCAAGTTAGCCACTGGACCAACCTCTAACCATCTGCTCACAACTGAAGCACCATCTGCAGATTTGCGGCAACCTTTATTGGCTCACAGTGGGTATAGCTCTGCACCTACCATTTATACCAACGCCAGTACAGACGGCTGGATGGCCAACCTTCTACCACCATTTCATAAAGCCAGCAGTGCATGGTCTTGCCATGAACAACTTCTGCACATCAATATTCTGGACATGATGGTCTTTGTGGAAGCCTTTCACTGGTGGCAGGAATGATTCTGTCTGGCATCTTTACAGTAGTGAATTATCTCAAACAACAGATAGGATCCATGTCCCCAGACATTTGCATTATGGTGTGGAGCTGTAAACAACACATCAACGTACAGATTTGCCATATAAAAGGATGCCTCAATGTTCTAGCCGACTCATCACAGAACAATCAACTGATTCAGACTGAATGGTCACTTCATCCCTCAGTTTTCAACCAGATTTGTACCCGATGGGACTGACCATAAGTGGACCTATTTGCCACAAGGTTGAAAACTAAACTCCCAACCTTTGTCTCTCCTGTCCCAGATCCAAAACATAGTTAGTTGATGCCCTATCCTTAAATTGGAACAACCTGAACATATATGCCTATCCTCTAATACCACTGAATCCAAGTGAGATACAGAAAGCAAAGGAATCAGCCTGTCATCTCATCCTCATCGCACCACTCCGATGAGAGAAGTGGTGGATCAGTGACCTCATCAATCTTGTATCAGAAACCCTGCAGATGATTCTGGTCTTCCCTCATATGAATACAGCCATTTTTTCATCACAACCTGGAGCTCCTAAACCTGTACTGGCTCTCAGACTTAAACAGTTCTCACAAACAATGCGTATCAAGGCAAATAGCACATTTTCACCCATTGTTGCACAACCGATCATATTTTACCTCTCCAGGCATCGAGAACACATACAGCTAATTTCTTCCTCTGTCTCTTTGAAGAATGAAAAATAGATCTGAGTACGATCAAAGGCTACTGCTGTATGATCACTGGTACCTTTCCTCATCATGGGCATGAAGATATCAGACAAAACAAGGACTTATCCGATCTACTCGCTAACATGTAGTATACATGGTCTTAACATTTAACCCTCTGCCCCAAGTGAAATCTATCTTGGGTACTAACCTGGCTGAACAAGATCCCCCATTTTAACCAATTGCATGTGCATCTCTGGCACACTATTCCTACAAGACTTGCTTCCTCTTGGCCTTAGCGATGGCATGCAGAATTAGTGAAATACATGCCCTGTCAGCATATCCCAATTACCTGCAGTTCCAACAAGATGGGTCAGTTTTACTCATGGTGGCTACCTCTTTCTTCACCAAGAACTGTCTTCCACGGGTAGCCAGACTCACCTGGACACATTATCTGAAAGCCACTTACAACACCCATTCAGATCTTGGTAGTGGTACCTTAATCGAACAGAGATGGTACGTCAAGAGAGATTATCCCTTTTTCTACCACTGAAATCAGGACAAAATGTTATATCAGCTCAAGTGGGTTATTCACTCAGCATACAGAGAAAAAACCTCAGCTCAAATGAATTTGTTTTACACATCTTGGCTCATGAGGTTAGGGCAGATGCCAAAAGCCTAGCATTAGAATGAAACTGTTCTCTAACCAACATCATTCAGGCTGTGGGATGGAGATCAGAGTCCACATTCTCTAGCTTTAATCTCCAAGCTCTCTCTTGCCAAGGGTCTAATTTGACCTGGTAGGACCTATCTCTGCACCTCAACAGGTCACACTTTCAGGTTGATTGATACTGCTTCTCGACTTCCGCTGGATTTGCAGGGGTGGTGGTGTATTTTCCTTTTTGAATCCATGCCTGGCAATTGGAGTCCCCTCTAGTCAGGTTACTTAGAAGTTGACTCTCTACCTTATGGGACTGGAGTTGGTCTCTCCGATAAATAAGGATGTACTTCACTCCACCTCTTACATATTCTCCAAAGGTATTATGAATGGGTAAAGTATTTGAAGAAAAAAACAATTTTTTTTACAAATATGTTTCTGTCAAAATACCCAATCATAATACACATACACCCTCCCAGCCACCACGGGTTATATTGATGGCTTCCACTCAAGAAATAATTGGGATATCCTTGCTGCTTAGTCTTAAAGTCATGGGGAGATCACTCTGCCCAACCACCTCATATGTTGGCAGCCAACCTTTAGCTCCTTATAGCTAAAAGTAGTATCTGGGAGGGCTGAATTTGTGAGGTAGTGGTAGTTTCCCCATTTTAAATATTTCAAAGTAACATTTTACTATAAAAATTTGGATTAATGGACTTGTAGGGATATCATTGTGAAAGCAAAATAAATATCAATCATTAGGGGATGAGAGTTATCAAATTAAAAATGTATGTATGTCTAATTGTTGTAAAAATATAATGGTGATAATAATAATTTGAAGAAATAGTTATTTCAGTAAGATCCAACTTCAGAGTGACGTCTTGTGTGTAAAAAACTGAAGTGTAAGAAATGTATTGATTTTATTTAACTCACCTGTCCATATGCCATTATCCTCACATCTATCTTTCATTTTACTTTCATCAGTGAGGTACCACCAGAGACAGTCTTGAACTTTTTAAAAGAATGCAGTTTAACATTACAACTTTTGACTATATATATTATGGACTTTTTTAAAATTTATCTGTTATTTTTTATATACCTTTTTGAGACTTGACATCTTATACTTTTTTATTTTTTTAGCTTGTAGGACTGCATGTTCACATTTATTTGGTGGAATGAGTTTTTGTTCCTAAAATAATAGCATTATCTAGCTGGCATTATGCTGACATACTGTTAAACCCAATATGTACATTTGCAATCAACAGCATTGGATAGCATTTCTAGACTGTATCCTATGGACCCATATATTCTAACCAACTTGTCTTGCCTTTGGTTGTTAGGCAAATGATATCTTGGTAATTTCACTCTTGCAGTTGGATTAATACTGAGTCTTTTTTTTCACCTTTTTACAGTGGTTTCCATCTAACAGAAGATAATCAAGTGGTGATGGAGGATTCTAAAAATGAAATTTATACATTTGTAAGTTATAAATGGCATTTTGAAAGAATGCCATATTTAATAATGGTATACACTTATTTTGAATCTAGTCTCGACTGTATCTCACATATTGCCACATAAATTTTTGTGGTTGACTATTCATATTAAGCGATGTGTGACCATTAGTATCATAATCCTAGGTATAACTCCACATCAGCATACCTTCATAGACAATAGTATGAAACATAAAAATGTGCTGTTAAAGTCAACTAAAAGAATTTTAAAAATCGTTTCTTTGTTAAATCTATGGTAAGTTTCCCATATCATAGTTTGTTAAACGTTACTAATGATATTTGCATCTGTAGCTCAGCGAGTTTTCATATTTCTGGAAATGTTAGTAAAATTATTTATTAATTTTGTGCTTGAATGATTTCAATGCTACTCATTCAATACATGCTCAAAGAGTAATCAGTGTAATCTGCCATTTTGGTGATGGAGATGTGGAATTCAGTTTTGATACATGACTATGCACTTAATGCAGCGGTTGCATGCCACAGGTAAACATTCATCGTCTAATAATTAGACAAATCACACCATGAACAGACATTAAGTATAACTTTAAGAAAGTTTAGTGCAAAGTAGATTCTGTTGACAGCATAGTTTTACATGTAGAATGTAAATCTCCATAACCACTTAGTACTATATCAAAAATGAACTCCTCCCTACCGCTGGGGCCAATTTTTCTGATTACAGATCTCCCTTTATGAGTATGTATCTAATGAGATTGATTTATTTTGAATACAAATAATACTGACTCTGTTCAATTTTATTGAAAAAGCCAAATAATACAAGTTCTATATCAAAGAATGTACAGAGGCTATGTGAGACCATTTTGTATTAGCTATATCACAAAGGATTCAAGGTATTAATCCAATGCATAAACAATACTCTATAGTTTTAGTAGTGAACAAAACGTAGCAATTTAGCGGTCATAGTTTGAGTGGTGATAATAAATCCCCTTCATATTTACCCTCTTAAATAGTATAATCTCTACAAATCTGCAATCACTAAATTATGTCACAAAAAAGTCTCTTTTGTTTCTAAGCAAAGTTTTTGATTTTAGAAAAATGCCTGCTCTGTTTTATTGATTATAATGATCCTGTATGTAACAGCCACTGTTGGGATGATTTCCATTATTATTGATGTAAGAGATGTCGCAGGATATTTGTTTGCCAAGGCCATCTAATCATTTTGTTCCACGTCATCTCTTGGCATTATTGGCTAGTTGAAACAGTATCTACAGCTTCACTATCTGGTTGGATGCACATAGCTGCCAAGTATCCTGTTTTTCCCATATTTGTCCTGTATTTTGGACCAGAATATGTATGTTTTTCTTGTTAAAAGTCCTTTTTCTATTAAAACTTAAAATTTCCTGCAATGTTTGTTTTATAATGGGCACCCAGTTCCATTCTGAGTGTATATGTATTGCATGTGTATAGGGATATTGAGTTCTTGAATATGATTGGTTCATTTGAAATTGATCTACAATGCCAGTCTTTAAGCACCATATTGGATTGTGCCATTATCACTGTATCTCATCTTTGTAATATTCAGGTTCTAGTCATGTTGAAAAGTAAAGCAGAGGATTCAGAATTCTTTCAAGCAAAGAAAAGAAAACAGAACTGGAAGGACACTTATGCTGTCATGTTTAAATATGTGAAACCATCAAATAAATGAAAAAACTTTGCATTTTGCAAATTATATAATTGTGATTTTGCTTATTTCATAGAGGCACCCATGACAGAAAAAAACAGCATGAAAAGCTAATAAGATTAGATTGCTTCTTCATCATCAACAATACATTCTGAACATACAGCAGAATTTTAATACCAGAGAGAAGCTAGATATAATTTGCTAGGATTTTTGTTTAACTAAATTTCATATTGTAATGAACGTTCTTCTTTCAGTTGCTATTGCTGCTTGTGATTTATTTCACACACTTTTTCCAGACAGTAAAAATGCAAAACAGTGCAGTAAAAAAATGATACAGAATTCCGATCATCAGTGAAGGATGGTACATTGAAATTGATAATGATTGAAACAAGGCGTAGAAAAGGTTTCCTATAAACAGCCTGTGACTGCACCTTCTGAATTAGCACCTGGTGTCCATTCAGAAGGTGCAAGAGTGTACATCATGCATCTTTGACATTAGCTAATTAAGTTATCATCTTACTTTACTGATGGTTATAAATGTTGTAAGTAGTTACATATGCTTCAAAGATTTTAAAATCAGTAGTTCTGCTATAAGTAATCAGTAATTTTGTACTCGGGGTGGGTGGGTAATTAGCAGTTATTGATGCATCTGTAAGAAATTGATAAAATCAAATCTCTTGTCTCATTAAAATGGGATTTATAGTTTGGAATAATCATATTGGCCTCTACACAGAATGACACATATTGTGTGTTTTTCTAAGTTAAACATTTTAAGAAGCTTTGAACTTGGAGTCAGTGCTTGTGGACATTGTGTTCATGGCATTATTGAATACCTGACAAGTAATTAAATGAGCTCACTCATTGATTAGTTTATTTTGCTTGCCTAGGTTAGGTGCTATTATTGATTTCACTTAACTTGTTCAAAACAGTTTCAACTGTATTAATATGCCAAGGCTAGTTGCGGAATGAAGTGAATTGACAATCCTTGGTTTGCAAAAATGATGTTACAACAATGTGAACATTTTTGGAAGCTGCTTTTCTCCTTTGAATACGTTCCCCAATCACATTACTTTAGGGATATTAGCCTGCTACCTCGCGAATCCAGCCCTACCAAAAGACGAAAATTCGTCTTTCCTGTCTATGTCATATAGACAAAGGGCAATAACTCTTGCCCATTACCTCCCCTTGCCGCCCGTTAGGTGTCGCTTCTTTAGTTTTTTAGCTTCGCTTGTTGTGTGTAAACACGTACAATTAGACCTCCAATGAATCCAAGCCATCTTAGTGTAAATTCTGACCATCCGAAGTTAAATTTGGAATTACTGTGTTGGATAATCATTCCCCAACAGGTCGTATACATTATTTTACAATATTTTCCAATTTGAGTGACTTTGTCACCTTTTCTAGACTTCGGACCAGGTTGCAACGTGGTCAAAGCACGCTTATGGCGGTACTAGCATGTAATACATGTAGCACTCAATAATTTCGCTTATTCCGTATGTAACGTTTACGATATTAGCGACTAATAACGTGCTGCATTGATAATATGTGCTTTATTTATCTTCTTTGACGTTTCAGTAGACTTCAAAAAAGTCTTTGAACGACCAATTTGCGACTCTAATGGCGGACTTCGTGTTGTAGTCACGAGTTCACGCAACACTTAATCATTTCGCTTCCTACGTTAGTTACGGTTATGGAATAGCGACTTAATAGCGTACTGAATTGTTAATTTGTGCTTTGTTTATCTTCTTTTCCGTTTCAGTAGACTTCATCTCTGAACGACCAGTTGCGACTATTAATGGCGGAATTTCGTGTTGTAGTCACGAGTTCACGCGACACTAAATCATTTCGCTTCCTCCGTTAGTTACGGTTATGGTAATAGTGACTTAATAGTGTGTTGAATTGCTAAATGTGCTTTGTTTATCATCTTTTTCATTTCAGTAGACTTCGTCTTGAACGACCTATTGCAACACGCTCACGGCGATAACTAGTGTGGTCATTAAGAGTTAACATGGCACGGAATAATTTGACTACTCCGTTAATAACGGTTATAGTATTATCGAATTAATAATATGCTGAATTTTTAATTTGTGCTTTGGCGGAATTCATGTTGAAGTCATGAGTTCACGCAACACTAAATCATTTCACTTCCTCCGTTAGTTACGGTTATGGTAATAGCGACTTAATAGCGTGCTGAATTGCTAATTGTGCTTTGTTTATCATCTTTTTCGTTTCAGTAGACTTCGTCTTGAACGAACCATTGCAACACGCTCACGGCGATAACTAGTGTTGTCATTAAGAGTTAACATGGCACGGAATAATTTGACTACTCCGTTAATAACGGTTATAGTATTATCGAATTAATAATATGCTGAATTTTTTAATTTGTGCTTTGTTCTCTTCTTTTGTCGTTTCAGTAAGCAAAGTCGACAACGAAGGCATGAATGGCAAAATGGGTGTTGGCAATGTGGAAATGGAGGAAATTATGTTGACATGGTTTAGGCTGCCCAGTGGGTGTAAATTTCACCGCAGATCCGTACATGGCTTTCGGGCCTGTAAGTCCGGACGCATGGAGTCTATGCTGGATCAATTGGATCCATTTTAATATGCACTTTCGCCGGCCTTCCAGCTGTCAGTCCAGCCGACACCGTCAGTTCAGCCGGCACTTCAGCAGGCAAACCGGCATTAACCGTCCATCCGGCACCGTCCGTTCAGCCCAAATGGCACCGGACGGCCAGCCGACCTTCCAGCTTGCATCAACAGGCACCGGCCGTTCAGCCCAAATGGCACCGGCCGGCCAGCCGACCTTCCAGCCTGCGTCGACAGGCACCGGCCGTCCATACGCATAGCTGCCAACTGTCCCGTTTTTTCCGTATTTGTCCCGTATTTTGGACCTGAATACGGGTGTACGTTTTTTTGGCAAAAAATACGTTTTCTAATTAAAAAAAATAATAATAAATTTTTTTGGAATTGTCAGTTTAGAACGGGCATTTGGTTCTATTTTGATATAATTTATCACTTGTGTATACTAATAAAGTTCTATAATACGATTTCGATTATAATTCGAAATCGAGGTTACCATGCCTGTCGTTATCCGCCATATTGGATTTCGCAATAGTTACCGCTGTTGCTGTATCTCGTTTTCGTAATATTCAGCTTCTAGCCTTGTTAAATAGGAAAGCGGAATATTCAAAATTTTCTCCAGGAAAAATAAAAGGAAACAACTGGAAAGACATTTCTGCTGTCTTTTAGATTTGTGAAAACATAACAGAAAAGGAGAAAACTTGAAACTTTTGCAAAGTGTGTAACGTGATTTCGCTAATGGGCATGGAGACGCCCGTGAAATGCAAGAGCACGAAAAAGCTAATAAACATCTGCTTCCTGTTTCATTACACACAGCTCAGCCTGAACTTACGACGTAGATAAATGCCAGAGAGAACCTTAATGTACATCGATCAAAATTTGATTTATTAAATTTCTTTTAGAAATAAACCTTACTTTTTCAGTTACTATTGTTGCTGGCGATTTATTTTTCACACGTTTTTCAAACATTAAAATCGCAAGGATCACTCTTATGCTTGAACGAAAACAGATCAATAAATAAATCTCAGAATTGAGATAATCAATGAAAGTTGGTACATTGGAATCAATGATTGAAAAAGAAACAAGGCGTGGAAAGGGCTCCTATAAACAGTTTGTATTTGAGTGTGTTACACTCTTGCACCTTCCGACTGGGCACCCGAATGGAACATGGTGCAACTCCAAATCGTACAAGTGTGCAACACGTGCATCTTTGACATTAAATAATTATGTAAGGCACAGTTACTGATGGTTGTATACGTAAAATTACATATGCATTAAAATTTTAAAAAATCGGTATTTCTTCCTAAAAATCAGTATTTTTGTCACAAGTAATCAGTATTTTTGTGCTCGGGGGTTGGCAGCTATGCATACGGCAACGACCGTTCAGCCCAAATGGCACCGGTCGTCCAGCCGACCTTCCAGCCGGCATCAACCGGCACCGGCCGTCCATCCGGCAACGACCGTTCAGCCCAATTGGCACCGGTCGTCCAGCCGACCTTCCAGCCGGTATCAACCGGCACCGGCCGTCCATCCGGCAACGACCGTTCAGCCCAAATGGCACCGGTCGTCCAGCCAACCTTCCAGCCGGCATCAACCTGCACCGGCCGTCCATCCGGCAGCGACCGTTCAGCCCAAATGGCACCGGTCGTCCAGCCGACCTTCCAGCCGGCATCAACCGGCACCGGCCGACCATTCGGCAACGACCGTTAAGCCCAAATGGCACCGGTCTTCCAGCCGGCATCAACCTGCACCGGCTGTACATCGGATTTACGGAGATTATAGTGATGTACCCGTCAGTCAATCTACACTACTGGTTACATATCACTACCATGAGAGAAATGTTATAGATGAATCTCCCTCCAATCAGACCATTCGAGAGGCAGGTGCCGGTCATAGCCGGACCTTCGCCGACATTCCGGCCGACCATATACCAGACAAATTAGTCGGTATTGCCGGTGTACACCTCCCGTCATGTCAAATACGTGACGGTGTGATTTTAAAACAAGGGAGAATTAGTGATATTATCAGAGGTGACGGAATTGAGTTATCTATGCCACTTGGTATGTGCTACCCATATATGACAGCTTTTACCAGAACAGGTCTTTCAGGCCGACCATCCGCCAGTTCAATCAGCCGGCAGTGCCGGCCGTCCATATGTTCACGGCTTCTCCACAAGGGAGATTTAGTGAAAGTGTCAATTATGACAGAATTGCGTCATCCAAGTCACCTTGTATGCTGTACAGATATGCAAGCTGTACCAGAACCAACATTCCCTCTGAGCGAATGGTAGATGGGCACGTAGTGCTGGACGCACTACATAAGCATTATGTAATTGTTATTACCTTACAGTCGGCAACATCCGGCACCGGGCGTCCATCCGGCAATGACCGTTCAGCCCATATGGCACCGGTCATCCAGCAGACCTTCCCGCCGGCACTAACGGCACCGGGCGATCCGGCAATGACCGTTCAGCCCATATGGCACCGGTCGTCCAGCCAAGCTTTCAGCCGACACTTGCCGGCACTGACCGTTCATCCGGCTCCGGCCGTCCAGCCCAACAGGCACCGGTCGTCCAACCGTATGGAGATTTTAGTCTTATACCAGTCCATCCGACTATACCGCTGTACCAGCACGGGGACTTTTATCATACCGCAATCCGCACAAATCGGATTGACGAAGATTCTAATGATGTTTCCGTCTGTCAATCCGTACTACCGGTTACATATCACTACCATGACACAGATAGTTGGCGAGGAATCTCTCGATCCAACCCGACCATTCGAGCGGTCGGTGCCGGTCATAGCCGGCCCGTCGCAGTCATTCAGGCCAAACATATGCCAATCAATTCATTCGGCATTGCCGGCCGTCCATAGGCTAACAGCTCATCCACAAGGGAGAGTGAATGCCTTTATCAGAGATGATGGAATCGAGTCATCTATGCCACCTGGTATGCATTACCCCGATATGGATGCTTTACCAGAGCAAGATTATGTACATAGTGAGTGCGATGAGTCGCAGGCAAATCAGCGGTATGCAGATCCAACTATGGAACGGACTGAGTTCAGCTTCAAAGCCGCAGTGGAGGAAATTTATAAGGTGTTGGCCCCTTCAGAATGCCCTCCACCTCCTGCTGCCATTACCGACTATAAGGTTAGAGTGTCGGTCGATCTGGATGAGGGGGAAGAGACTCTATCCTTCCGCCTCCTTCCCCAGTCGACAAAATTAAGGAAATTAATGACCGTCTGTCGACACGCATAGGGGATCCAGGAATTGCTAAGGTTTTTCTTTTCTGAAAGCCAAGTACCAGCGTCGTTTTCAGGTCGATGGTACAAAACTCACTCCGGTGCGTTCAGTACTGAGGTCCCGGCTCTGGATAAAAATATGGCAGCAGTCCATATGTCTGCTCCATTGTCTTATAAAGTGGACTAAACGGTGTTCAATGCCAAGTCCAAGCTGGTTCGAAATGTAGTTGCTACGTCTTCACTGTTAGATCTAGCCTCCCTAGCCATTTTCAGGATCGCTGATAAATCTGGCAATGAACATGCTTGGGATTCGACGGCCCGGTTAGCTAGGGTTCTTAACAGGGCAGCTCACCATTCCATGGCCAATGCGCTGACTGCTTCTGCCAACCTAGACCTGATACGTCGTGACGCACATTTCACGTCCCTATCCCACGAGTTGCGGACATTCTCCGTTGTGCTTGTCGGGACTAGGCTTATCAGTTCCATGTCATACCTTTTGGCCTAAATTTAAGCCCTTGGGCTAGTACCAAGGTTATGGATTACGTCGTCACCCTGTTCCGCTCGACTTCATCTATTGCGTCGGCAGTATATTTGGACGACATCCTCCAGTAACATCTGTCAAGTTCTACTCTGCTCAAAGGCAGAAACGATCTTATATCACTTTACGTCATATAGGCTTTCTCGTGAACTGGATAAAGTCTGATCTGTCCAATCCGGATTTTGGTCCATCTGGGTGTGGAGTTTCTCCCGATCTGAATCTGGTAAGGCTTCTTCGAGTTTGCGATCATCCAGATAATTGCACTCGTAGAGTTCGTTTCCGGCAGGATGCGCATTTTAGCGAGAGAGTTGCAGATCCTCGGATTATTCAATGCGACAGCAGACTTGATCCCTCTCAGCCGTCCTTTTAGGCGCCCTTTACAAAGGACTTTGCTAGCGTAATTGCGCCATTTTCAAGTCCCTTCGATCCCAGAAAACAGTCATGCTCACGCCAGAGATACGATCATTCTTGAGTCAATGGCACAACCCCTGTAGGCTGTCCACAGGGATTACTCTGGAGATACCCCAAGGGGATAACGGTATGTTCCGCCACTAATACCTACGGTTGGGGTGCCCACCTGTTGCCGGACTTAGATACTGTCAGCGGCACGTGGGTGCCAGGGGCGAGCCCTTTCCACATCAACCTTTCAGAAATAACGGCTGTCATCAATGCCTTTCATTTCGGGCAGGATCAACTCTTATTACAAACTGCCCTCATTATGTCAGACAACATTGTGGTGGTGCCTTGCCTCAAAACAAGGGGACACCAATCACCAGACCTGTGCAATCTGAACTGGCAGTTTCTACATTGGTTCGACAATCTCCACCTCAATGTACAATTCAGACACACAGAATGGTCACTCCATCAATCGGACTTTCTTCCAATCGACACACTTTGGAGACGTCCGATGATTGATCTTTGCAACGAGGTGGAATAGCAAATTCTCCACCTTTCATCTCACAGGTTCCAGACCCAGAAGCTTGGGTCGTGGATGCTCGATCAATCACCTGGGAAGGGTTGTGGTCATTCTCCTACCCTCCCACGGTCTTGGTACTGGAATTAATCCAGAAGTTAAGGGGTCAGAATTGTCAGATGGTTCTGATTACCCTTCTCAGATGGAACAACTACTGGGTCTCCGATCTACTCAATCTAGGCGATAGATCTACCCAGGAAGATTACAGTCAGCACAAGTATTCACAAGCAACCGCGGCCAGGGGTGTTCCACCCCTGTCCGGACCGTCTTTTTGTTCAAGCTTGGCTCTTGTCCAGACAGCCTTGCAAGACAAACAATTTAAATCTTTGATTGCGGAGAGAATCTCGAGAGCAAGAAGGCCCTCTACTCTGAAGGTTTACGAGGGCAAGTGGCATGTTTTCAGAGACTGGTACCATATCATTCACATTGTTCCTCTGAGTGTCACAATCCCTCAACTGGCCAACTTTTCTCTGGCTTTTCAAGGAGAAACATCTGGCTCCAGTTATTCTCAAATGTTACCGCTCCATGATATCAGACACATTCCGCCATTCTGGTACATGTGCTATCAGCCATGACAAAGATTTGTCAGATCTTTTAGACATTTAAAAAAAAAAAAAAAAAAAAATTCAATCGACTTATATCCCTCACCCTGTTTCCAAATGGAATCTGTCCTGGGTTTTAACATGACTCAATTCAGACAGTATTGAGTCTTTAACCCACGATTAGTTAAAGCTACTATCATACAAATTGGGTTTCTTGATAGCCTTAGCTTCAGCATGCAGGGTGAGCGAGTTACATGTCCTTTCTAGTGACCCGAACTCTCTTCCGTTCCGATCAGAGGGTTTGATGGTCCTCTTGACGCAGCCAGGCTTCGTAGTCCAAAATAGATTACCATACATTGGCGATCAACGAGTCGTCATTAGCTCGCTTTCTTTATAGATAAGTCAGGATCAACAGCCATGTAAGATCCTGTTTGAGCACTCTAGCACCATTTCAATGCATAGAGGTGAGTCAGGTCACATACAAGCACCTCTTTTTTTCTGGTGATAGCTGGGATATGAGACATCACCATTCAAGCCCTTGCTTCATGGCTGTAGTGGGTTATACGCTCGGCGTACTCTGAGAATTCGCAAATCAGTCACCTTATAGAAGCTGTTGGCTGACATGCAGAGTCAACCTTCTACAGTTTTATCTTCAAGTTTGTACTCGCAGAGGCAAACATTGATTCTAGTAGGTCCGGTGTTGGGCAGCCCAGACGCCCACCAGACTCATGTACAACAATCAGCACAGCCTATTAGCTTCGCTGGATTCGCCAGATAAATTTTCGTAGGTAAGAAGATTTCAATATCTATCTTCTTAACCGTATAAAAGGGTCACATATCACGTGACCCTGGGCTGTGTTGCTGATTGAAAATTAGGAGACCGGGTTATCATTCACATGGGGAATCCAACCATCATTCCCTAGAGGATACCCGTGTGGAGGTCGGATGCTCCGCATTCCCTCCTCCTATTACTTATTCTCCTAAAGTAATGTGATTGGGGAACGTATTCAAAGGAGAAAGCAAATTTTGTAGTAAATTATGTTTCTCCGAGAATACTTACCCAATCACATTACTAAGAAACCCTCCCAACCACCCCGCCATGCGAGCATCCTCGTGTTTTATATATCGCTCAGCTTAAAAACTAAAGAAGCGACACCTAACGGGCGGCAAGGGGAGGTAATGGGCAAGAGTTATTGCCCTTTGTCTATATGACATAGACAGGAAAGACGAATTTTCGTCTTTTGGTAGGGCTGGATTCGCGAGGTAGCAGGCTAATATCCCTAAAGTAATGTGATTGGGTAAGTATTCTCGGAGAAACATAATTTACTACAAAATTTGCTTTCTAAATTATTTACACATAACATATATCCTATAACATATATCCTATAACATATATCCTAAACAAAAATATATAATATTTTTAAAATTCTAATATGACTTGTTATGACCCACCCAAATACGTCGCTTTTGCAACCTAAACAAATGTGCTTGTTAAATTGGATGGGTACATTCACACAGTAGTTGTTCAGTTCATAAGAAAACTGAACACTAGAGGACTTGCATTTTGTGATCTTTGGAATAAAGAATTGAACTACGCCATTTGCAGTTGATAGAGTTGGGAGCATAAAATGATGAAACCTGCAACACAGTACAGGACATCCCCACTCCTTAATAGCTTTAGGTTTTTTGGGGGGCGGGGGGCAACAATCATGTCTGATGTTTGAAAGCCCACATGCATGTAGCAAGAAATCTATGCAAGCTTGCAAAAATAAACTTGCGGCAATGTTCCAAATACAAGCTTGCAAAAGTAAGTTTGCAATTTTGGTTTGGTTGCGCAAGCTTGCCGCAAGGTTCCAAATACTAGCTTGCGGACATCAGTTTTGCGCAAGCTTGCATTAAGAGCTTGCAATTTCAGTTTGGGCAGGAATTGATGTGGAACTGGAGTCTGATGTACATGCTCGCTTGACATGAAAATATGGCATGCCTGTCAACCACCATTCACTGGTAATTCAAAATTAAACATTGAGATGGTGAATACTGAACCAATTGACTATTTTTTAGATGTCAAGTTATTGCATCTGATTGTAGACTAAACAAAATTGTTATGCAGATCAGAGAGTTCATGGGTGCAGACTTGAAGGAAAACAGTTGCATGAAGTTGCATGGTGGCCTCTTACACCTGAGCATCTATAATTTATTCGCATGGGTTTGGTACATGCATCTGATCTAGATTCCTACTGGGCTACTGATGATGTAATATCAACCGCATACAGCTAAAAATGAGTATGGAATAGAGTAACTATTTTAAGCAATTTGCACCTGGCAAACAATGAGAACAATCAAGGTGACCCTGTACACAAAATTGGCCCAATGATTAATAAAAAAGGAAGCCTTTGCTGAGGTTTAATCACCAGATATTAACCTCAGTTATGATGATATTAGATTAAATAACAGGTGAAAATTTTTCATGAACATTAATTACTGACTGGGGGTCTAAACTTACCTCTGACATTCATGGAGTGGATGTTTACAAAACTCATCTATTCTTCACCTGTGGTTTTCACAATTTAGATAAGACATTGTGACAGACATAACATGTACATAGTTGAACTACCATTGAATATAACATTTCTTCGATATATTTGAACTTTTCCATTAAAAAACAAACAAAAATACTGATTAAATACAAATGTAATTTGTCATTTTACCTGTATTTGCACCTGTACATGCAAATATGTTAAACTTACACTTGTCTTGATGTTAATCTTAAAGTTTAGACATCCACCATCATTTTTCATATAGCGTTTGTGTATCTATTGTGTATATTTATTGAAATGCATGCAATTTAAAAACTATGCAGTTTTCTTCTTTTTTTCTCAAACATTTCAGCATGGAGGGATCTTCTCCTGCAAAACAATGTAGCACTTTTAGGGTTAAAATTACATGTAAATTTTGCATGAAATTATCTGAAAGTCTGAGATAGACTATAGTATTGACAAGATATATCATCTGGCATTCAAACTTTCCTTGATACATTTGAGAGGAATAAGTAAACTATTGATTTTGATTTTCATTTCTGATATAGAGCAACTAAAGACAGATCTTGTTTATTACCATTATCAGGTCCCTAGGTGACCAAGTGGTCTAAACCACTCACCTTTACTGATCACTGCCATCTCACCTCTGTCTTTGTGGGTTTGAGTCTAAGGCTCGACCAATGTGGGTATGTGAAAAAGTTGCCAGTAGCTTTCTCTGTAATGGGGAACCTTACTGAGATTTTTCCATATTCTTCCACCATTTGTAACCACTCCAGTGGCCTAGTGGTTAGATCGTCCACCATGGAAGCGGGAGGTTGTGGGTTTGATCCCATGCCGAGTCATACCAAAGACTTACAAAAATGGTACTAACAGTTGCCTTGCTTGACGCTCAGCATTAAGAGGTTAGTGTTAGGACTGGTCGACCTGGTATCAGGATAATGTAATTGGGTGGGACATCATGCTACATGTCTGCTGCATGATGCTCCAGTGCTAGACATCACTATAAACTGCCTCACTGCAGACATCGTAGCGATGTGACTGAAAAATTGTTAAAGCTATGTTAAAAATCCTAATCAAACAAACAAACAAACCACCATTTATGACAACAACTTTCATTACATTTTTCAGAAATAGATGTTTAATTATAAAGCAATAAACTAACAGTAGTCATTTTGTCTAATATTTGGCTGCAATTTTTTAGCACTTAATGTTGTACTTCTGTATTATTAGAAATTATGAACATGAGAAAAATATTGTATGTTAAACTCTGTCAATTACAGTGAAACATGTTTATAAAGGAAATCGTTTACTATTAGCCTTCCAGACAACATTTGAGGGTTATGCATTAAAGGAATTTTGAGATTCGAACAAATTGTATTTTATGGTTGCAAGGAAAAGTCAGTGTGAATAACCCAAACAAGCAGTGTTGTACAATTGAAAATAAGTTAATATATATATGCTCACACATACCTTTAGAAAATAGCAGAAAATTTTTATTTCAATAAAATACAAATGTTTTCTTTGAATCATTAAGTGTGTGTGTGTGTGTGTGTGTGTGTGTGTGTGCCTTTTAATTGCCAGTAAAACAATTAAATGTATAAACTGCCCAGTGGAGATGGCATTCAATGAGCAATAAACATGAAGCTATGAGAGAAATCATAACTGTTTATTGTTAATACAGGTTACAAATATGTATAGCAGTGTTGCAAAATCTCTCCCACCCCCCACCCCCACTCCCACCATCTTGGTTACAAAAGATTAATTGGAAATCATTTTTGTATAAACTTAGCTGTGCTGGGGTGGTGTTAATAGGGTAGGATGAAAACATTTTTCACATGACACATTGTGATACCATTAAGTATCGAGGGGTTATTGGATTTTTATATGGTGAAAATCATAATTAAAGAAGAGTGATCCTTCTTATCCTCTTTGGGCAGGTTTCATTTAATAAAAGGTTTCAGATGTTGATGAAGATTGACCTTTTGTTGTTGTTTTCTTTGGACAGATTTCATTTTTATGTAAACCAAGGATAGTGACCCTTCATTTTTTTTCTTTTATGGGCAAGTGTCTTTTATATGGAGTTGTCCAGCAAGACAGGTTTCATTGTATTTGTTGTTATATAATTAATTTTGTGTGTTATATTATGCATTCTGGTTGATTGTATGACGTCCCCTCTTTCCTCATTGTTATACTATTATAATTATGGGTAAAGACTGAGTAAATCTGCTCTACATACTAACAAAAGCATGGTCAAATTTAATACATATTTTTACATTTAAGCCAGTGATCTCAATATAATTAATTTAACCATAATAAAGAATGGAGGATGTAAATTTCAAACATACTAATAAACACTCTAGCTGTAAGGTCAAGTAACTTATGTAGCTCTGTGTTTGTCAATCAACAATTGCTTGTTGGTATTCTGGAGTCCATATTTCTATTCCAATTTCAATCAAACTTGTAATATTGGTTTATATCATCAAAATTTTAGAAGATTTCAGTAATGAGCTAGATCAATGTAATGAGGTGATCAGACATCTGATTTGTTAACCTTGTTATCACTCTGATCTGATTTTGATCAAACTTTAAATATCAGATTATATCATTAAAAATAGGTTTGATAATGAGTGAGATTCATACATACTAAGGGGTGATCATAGATCTGACTGGCTAAGGGTTTTACCATTCAGATGGCCACATTTCTGGTCCAGTTTTCATGCATCTTGGAATATTTGTTCATATCATTAAGATTTCAGATAAGTTGGATGATGAGCTAGATTCATGTATACTAATTAGGTGATCTTGCATATGATTGACTGAGCTAGTTACTAGTCTGGAGGCCATATTTCTGAGTTCACTTTGATTAAACTCGGAATGTATGCTTACATCATCAAGATCTTTTACAAGTTAGATAATTAGCAAGGTACATGCATATTAATGAGATGATCTTGATTGGGAGCTTGCCGAACTCTGGAAACCATGGATTTCACCATTTGATCCAACATGAAAAGAAGAGATTGTATTTGTAGAATCAAAGAACCTTTTGATCATGAGCAAGTTCCATTCAGTTCAATGATTACACCTTTATCATGAGAAATAATTTGTATCAGGATATAATTAAAAAAATTAATATAAAAATAATGTAAGGTTTTGGAGACAGTATACATAGGATGTACCGATATTCTTAGAATATTTCATAAGCCTACATAGTGAAATGATCAGGTGTTAAGTTGCATCAAAAGGTGAGCAATATCTGGCCTACTTAGGGCCTTTTATTATGAGCCTGCCATAACATAGAACATATCGTGTTATGATGTTACTTGCTTGCATTTAAGTCACAGAAGATACCCATTTCTTTTGGGAACAAAAGGTGAAGGATCAAGGTCACAGGGACTATATATATATATATATATATATATATATATATATATATATATATATATATATAAAGGAAGAAAAAGTTTAGTTTGATTGATTTTAGAAGATTTTAAAGTTCTCTAACAAATGCCCTGGCTAAACATTGTAGATGGCTTGAATCTCATAGCAACTCCAACAAGGAAAATGGTTTCCACAGAATAATTGGTATGCCTTTAATTTTGACCAAACATTACAGATGACTGACACATGAGATGAGAAAGATACCTGATGGGTTTTTGTGAGGGTGGGTGGGTGGAGTATTAGGTTAGAGTCACCAAGACTAAAGAAGAAAATATGGTTTCCAGGAAGTAACTTTCATTCTGTGTTCTTGTTATTTTAATCACTTTTGTTGCTTTTTTTTATTGCTTTCAAGACAAGGATGACACCTAATGATTTTGGTTTTCAAAGGTAAAGTATCTGGTCCATCATAACAATGGTGGGCATTATCGTGTTCTTTTTGCATTTTCATTTTGCCATAAATTGAGATTTAAAACTGGTTCTGTTTAAGAGTTATTTAAGCATCTGTTTTGTGTTATTTAGATGAGTTGATGGTGTACAGAGCTGAATACACTAATGCCACAGTTTTCAGAAAGCTACAAGAGAAAATTCCACAGGTGAGAACAGATTCTTCAAAACCTATTTAAGGTTTATATATTTTTTATTTACATTTACATAGTACAGTTGATCACATGATGTGAGAAACTGTGTAGTATTTTTAAATATCAATTTTTACAACTCTATGTGTGTAAAATAAGTAACATAAGGGAAATGAAACAAACTATTTTGGTAAAATTTCCCTTGATTACAAAGTGAAAATTCAAAGGACACTTACAGTGTTGTGAATTAAATTCCAAAATAATCATAAATACCTAATCACAAGTCCTGAAGTATAGAATGTTCCGAATGAATTCCAAAAGTCTTTAATATCTTGATATGATGGAATCCAGAATGTTTTTGTATGAGTCTTGAATAATCCCAAATTAGTGTTTTAGTCCAAAAAGTCAATGAGCACTTTATAATTATAATGAATAATTCAGATAATTAATTTTTCTCTAATTATACCTTAACACAAGTATAAACTCTGCCATAGATTCCAAAAGACTGATATTAAACAGGAAAGAAGACTTTGTTTACAAAATCACTATTTTTATATAAACTGTCATCTGAGCTGTGATGCAGCAGAATGTTCTGGAAACGGACCATTTCCAATGGAAAAATAAACTAAATTGCAAACAATGTCAGATCTTGAACTGAAATTCAAGTAAACATCTTGTTTACCTCTTAGAAGCATGGTCAGGTAGGCACAACCCTAAATTACAGACAACAATTTAGCAATATATTGATATACATATCACAACTGTCAAAATTTTCTATCCTTTGGAGAAATAAAAATTTAAAGAGAACTGTCTGTAAAAGACAGGGCAATTTTCTTCACATCCCTGAATGTGTATGACAGTTTTCCAGTATAAAATACCTATTGAAAATGATATTTTTTCTTCATAGTGTGACTGTTGTCTTACGTCACTCTAAGTCCAAACAGCTTTTTCATTGTACATCCCCACTGACTCTATATTGTCTGCTGTTGTTATGTTGCTCTAATTCATTTATCTTTTTAGCAACATTTTCAAGTGTACATCAATTTTGTAATTTTACATACAAAATTCATGCGTTCATGGTATATATCCAAACATTTGGATATTTTGATGTGCTTATATGTACCAACTAAGCATCATTTTGTTTATAACCTAAATTTATTCACCCATGAATGTGATGAATATGTAAAATGCACCTTCTGGAATGAAATTTTTCTATCCAACCTGATGCTGATGAAGATATCTGTTCTATGTAGATTTAACACAGGTTTTACCCATATGCCACCTGAATTTACGTAATCCACATATTTCTATATGTTTTTGTCCCAAACAATTAATGGATTTAAAATATAAGATGTATTGTTTTAACATGTCTGTTCATCACATATTCAAGTGAAGTCCCAAAATAGTTGCAGCAAATGTGAATAGATATACAAGAATAATGCTCACTATCAGCATTCATGATCATATATTTTCTAAATATTCAGTGCAAATTTGAATTGAGACAGAAGTAAGTATTGTATATCCATATTAATGTTGGGAATAATAGCGTTTCATAATCAATTAATGGTGTTTGTAAACTAATGTTGATTAGTCAGTAATGTCTTGCTAAATCATGTATATTTTCAACTAGCATAATACAGCTGACATAATACTTTATTTCTGTAGCCATCATATGTGCAGGTGTTTACATTTATGAGGCTCTTTCATTTGTGGCCTAAAAACATTTATGTTGTATAACTTCATCTCTTTCACATTGTTTCAACAAATGTTTTTATTATTGTTTCAATTATTCCACTTCTAAGGAACCCCTGAGTACTGCAGTCAAGCACAAAATAAGTGAGGAGTTCCGCAGTTTGCCTGATTTGTGTCAGGCCCTGGATAACCTTGACATTGATATCAGCTTCCTGAAATCTATTGGTGGTAACCCAGGGAACAACCTTGACAAGTTCATGGTGGAGACACTCAAGATGGAACAGTCATTGTACAGTCCCAAGGTAATTAATGTTTTTAATTTGCTGTCGCATGCATATTTTCAACTTAAATAATTCAATATACATATTTTAGAGACTGATAACAAGTTTTTTAACTACTTGAAAAGTTACAGATCAGTTTTGACCAAGCATCAAGACTTCAGGACCTTTTAAAAGTCAGTGTGACCCCACTATAACGCGCTCTGCTATAACGCGAATTCGGATATAATGCGGTCGTGGCGTGGCTCCCGAAATTTCGTATAACATTTGCACATTTAAAAAAATATTTTTGGGTTCAAAGTTTATTATCATTATGGGAAGAGATCACGTATGAATTCTAATTTAATACGGTTGTGGCATGGTCCCTGCAATTTTGATGTATATGTATTTTTCTTTTTTTAAGTACGAGAAATAGTGTGTAAAACATTTATTATCATTCTGGGGAAGAGTTCTAATATGAATTCGAATATAATACGATCATGGCATAGCTTCTGAAATTTAACAATTTCACCAGGTTCGTAAAGTGTTATGCCAAAAATTTACATTATCGGAAATGTTACTTGTTACTGATCCACGAGTAAAGCCAGTAAGTTGTCTTTGTGACTGCCTTCAATTAATTCTGTTTACAATCGTTGCACAAACAATAACTGACATGTGTTTTATTTTTCACTGCATATATATACACAATCAAGCAGAAAGTAAGAAAAATAAAGTGCAAAACGTTTATTCTAGAATCACGTAGGGCTTCAGCAATGTCGCAAACTGTGATTTTATTTTCCTTATTGGCGGCAACATATACCATCTGGCGACTTTTTTATTGGCAACATTGTTGGCTGTTTAAACTTGTATATATAACCATTGGTTTGGAGAGATTCAGAGGCCCAATAATAGGTAACCATACATGCCAACCATTACGCTTTTGGCGTAATCATTACGCTTTTTCCCACTAAATTCCGCGTTACGCGTTAACGTTTATAGATTACGCTTTTTCGATATATCCATCTTGCAAAAAAAATAATTTTTTTTTTCGTTTTTATTAGCATTACTTTATTTTTTACATACTGTTTTATTTTTAATTAAAAAATACCCCGCTTCTACATAACTACGATATACGAGTATACTTGACCGTGGACTTTCCTAATATTCATGTTCTATTTATAGCAACTATCTTTCAAACTTTCGACCTCATATTCTATTTATAGCGGCTTAGTGAGGAGGGAACAGACTGGTTTCTATTTTGTTTATATCATTATGCACATACTCTTTGTTCTAATTTTGTATAGTGCAGAACCAGTCTAAAAGTTTTTTTGCGCTAAAAAGTATTAAAAAGTTCTCAATGTGTTTATGAGTGCAAAAAATATCTCTTAAATAATTTCACAGATGGGTTAGAAAAAGTCAATAATAAACAAAGCAAAATGTAATCAATCCTCCAAACATGACGAGGGCATCATCACGTGACGTCTAATCGTTGGCGCTAAATGGCTTCAGATGTTAAGATGGATTCTAGTCTTTGCGTATGTTAGAGCACATTTTATCCCCCAAGAATTTCGCAGATGGATCAGAAAAAAGCAAAACAACGAGTCCTCCAAAGATGAATATATGAATGGCATAATACAGCGTTCCATTCTAGGACAGCAACATGCTCATTGCAGACTGCGGAAACGATTTTAGCATTGGTCATGGTGGTAAATTTTTATGTGGAAAAACACATGAAAACAAGGAAACACATCGAATTAGTTCGCCTTACGAACTCTGATACTAAGATAACTTCTTATTTACAGCAGAGCTCAAGTGCAGACTTGAATACTATAAATGCTGAGGTGTTATTTACCGAGTTTTTAATAGAACACGGACTACCCTTTGCGGTAGCAGACCACGTTGGTCCCTTGTTCAAGCGAATGTTTTCTGATTCGAAAATTGCGGAAAAATATGCTTGTGCAAGAACAAAATCATCTTACATTGTTCGGTGCCTAGCAGAAGATACTTCACTTAAAATTGCAGAAGCAATGAAAATTGGGCCGTTTAGTATTGCCACAGACGGGAGTTGTGATTATGATGATAAAAAGTTGTACCCAGTATGTGTTAGATACTTTGACAGTGAAAAAGGCAAAGTCATGAGTGTTCTTCTTTCTTTACCAGAATTAACAGTAGATTCCACTGGACAAAACATTTTTGATTTGCTTGACAATGTTTTGAAGAAACATGACATAAGTTGGCAGAACTGTATGGGGTTTGCAGCTGATAATGCATCAGTGATGACTGGAATTCATAAAGGAGTTGCATCCTATATTTTGAAAATGTCTCCATCAGTGTTCATAACAGGTTGCCCCGGTCATTTGATGCACCTTGCTGCTGGTAAGGCTGCTGATAAATTAGAAGTAGATATTGGCCATTTATTAATAGATATCTACTATTATTTGGAGAAAAGTAGTAAAAGGAAACAGGCTCTAAAGTTGTTACAAGATCAGTTTGATCTTGAAGACTATAAAGTTATAAAGCATGTGTGTACAAGATGGTTATTCCTTGGCATATGTGTTAGCCATTTACTTGAGCTGAAAGTGAATCTGCACAGAGAAAACGTGGTGGAAAAGTGAAGAAGAGTGGTACAAAAGCAGAATCTGTTATTGCAAGTCAGAAGAGAACAAGAGATGAAAGTATAGACAGACATACTAACAATAAAGAGATTGGTGTAGCAGAAAGAAATTTAAATCCATGGAATTTTTATTTGAGAGGCCTCAATCTATCCAGCTAGAGGGCCTCCAGGCTCAGACCATGACTGTGAAAGATAAATCTTTTGACATAAAATTTCATCAGCCATCTGGATCAGGTTCTTCAGAGTATAAATCTGTTAAAAAGCATACTGGATCTTCTCATACTTCAAGGGCAAAACTAGCAAAGTGGATACTAAGATGGCACAGAAAGAAAAAGAATCTGTTCACTGCTTTGAAGACTCTAAATGTGAGATGGTTTACAAAAAGCTTAATGATCCAGTTACAAAACTGTATTGCTTGTTTATGAAGAGTGCCATTCCATTGTTTGATGCAGCAAATGTTGTCTTGCAGAAAGAAGAACCATGCATTCATATTATGCACAAGATTCTGTCAAACCAGTTGTCAGATTTGCTAATAAGGTTTATTAAGCCAGAAATCATTGCATCAGCCAAACTTTTAACTGATATTGACTTTCATGACCATGCAAACCAGAAAGATAATGAAGATCTAGCTATTGGTGCAGAAGCAAGAGAATTCATAGAACACAATTCTACTCTTCCTGTGAAGATGTTCTATGATAATGTTAGAGATTATTATGCTACAGCCTGTGATTACATGCTCCATAAATTCCCATATGGAGATGAACTGCTTTTAAATGCTTCAGTTGCTTATGTAAATGAGAGACAGTCAAAAAGCTTCAGAAGTGTTAGATTCTTTGTCAAGAGATATCTCTTTCTATTGTCACCCTTGTCTAGCTTGGATCATCTGGAAGAAGAATTCCTGAAGTATCAAGTTGGGATTCTACCTGACAATATACTTAATGCAGATAGAGTTGATGTGCAATGGCACCTTATTTCCCAGCTAAAAGACTATCACTAGAAGAGAAATAAATTGTCTCTTCTTTGTCTGGTTATGAAAGGAATATTGGTTCTTTACCATTCTAATGCTGACTGTGAGAGATTGTTCAGTGTTGTTAACAAAAATAAAACTGAATTCAGGTCCAGGCTAAGTAACCCAGTACTGAGTGCTCTACTGGTATGCAAAACATTCATGGCCTCAGCTGGTACAAAATGTTTTGAAATGCAACATGACATTCTGTTGCTTTCTAAAGCTAAAAGTGCTACATAAGAACACTTGAACCATTAATGAATGATAAAAGACGAGAAAAGCAAATAAATCATTGTTAATTGTAATTGTAATATGTTATATGTGGATTACTCTTTTTCTGCTTGGATTCCTCTTTTTGACCACTTGGATTACACTTTTTCCTTGTCAGGGGTTGGCATGTATGGGTAACCGCAAACTTGATATAAAATGCACTGAAATGTATATATTGTTACATAAACAATTTCTTTGTCTATACTGAAAAACCATCTTAACAGTGTACTGTTACATCATAATCCACGTATGCTGACATTGAGCATGGGTACTGTGTGTTTTGAGATATCTGCTTTTTTTGTTGTTGACATTTCTGGTAGCGGAGATCAACCGGATGAGGCATTGTCTCGTAATGTATCTTTGTCGGATTTTTGGCCACTCGCTAGTAATTAATATATTTACTTAGACTGATATTTGTATATGGATGGTAGGTAAAATTCTTCTTCTTTCCATTTAGAATTAAATCCTTCAGAACACCCACATTTTTTTGTAATAATCCTTGTCATCAGACCAGAGCACATGCGTCTCTATCATACATTGACCCTTTGTTAAATTTCTGACGCATGGGTGCAAGGCAGCATCACTCCGCTACCACATTTGTAAAAACATTTTTTTTAATAAAAAACATCTCGTAGTCTATTCAGTAGGCAGGAGGAACTGTAACTACAATTGACCAAATGACGGCCAGATAAAATAGTTTGCTGAAATTTCAAAGGAAACAGATTACCTTTGAAGCACTGATTGTTATGAAAACAAACTCAAATGGAGAAAAAAAAATCATCTCAATCATGCAATACAATTATTTGATGTTGCCACTACAATAAAAAATGGGCATTTGTTTGGTTTTCCAAAGCTATCCTTTAGCAATGACTTCAATAACACATGCACCCATCATCAAAGAATGCCGGCTACAATCTTTCAATAAAAACAAAGATCTTTTTATTCAAAGGAAGTCAATACCAAACTTAAATAAAAGTGATGGAATCTGATGGATTTTTGTATTTTCCAATGTGACTGGAACACGTTAACTGTGCCGGGAAAGTTTACTTTTTGTTGGGATAAGGTTTATGCTTACAAACGCTACCAACGGCAGTTTTAAACACAATCTAACTTTTACCGACTTGGGATGTACTGAAAAGTAAATGTGCTTCATCATTCGTTATGTGAGTGTGCTATGTTTTTCCACTGAATTCAGATCAGTATGACCTGTAACAAAATTATTGAATATTTCAATGCTGTGTGTGTGCATTTTTTCGATGGAATCACTTGTATTGTGGATTCAATGTATATAATGAGGTTTGTAGGCAAGTACACGGTGTTTATACTCTATTCGTGTTATACATTAGACATGTATATATAAACAGTATTCACGTATATGTACCAATTCGTGGTTCTCTAAATAAAAATAAACTATTATATATGTCTTTATTAAAGGTGTATTTCTCAATTAATATGCATCAATTTAAGATGGTAACTGCCGATGAAGCACGTATTTTACTGCACACATTTATTACGCAATTTTTTTGGGGGTACATGCATCATTTTCTTCAGCTAACTGACCTGGTTGCTTATAACACGGTTCGGTCTATAACGCGGTCGGGTTCATTGGCTCCTGACTACTACGTTATAGCAGGGTCACACTGTATGTGCAAGTGATGCTAATCTTCCAGAAATTTGAAAATTGCACAGAAAAATCTTGCAGCCTGTATGAAAAAATATCAAAAGGCATACGTTAATATTGTACAGAACAAAGCATTTATTTTTTTAAAAATTGGACTGTCTCAGTCTCACTCCCTGAGTTAAATTTATCACTGAATTTTAATAAATTATGTTGTTGATGTTCTTAGTTTTGATATTTTAATGTTTCTATTGAACTGATGAATACATGAAAAGAAAACACCACCTCATGTAAGGTCACCCCTTCTGCATTAAGACAGTGGCCTTACAACAAGTGTGGCTTTTCATGAGTGGGGACAAATTATTTAAAATATACTGCTTTGTTGTAAGACAAGGTAGCCTTACATATGGCGTGGCCTTTCAAAGGGAGGGGGACACATGATAGAACAGAATAATAATTTCATTGTTATTCATGTGCATATTCCATACTTTGTGAAAATTATTAAGCATGATATAATAATAATAATAATAATAATAATAATAATAATAATAATAATAATTAATAATGAGGGCTTTGTATAGCACCTAATCTTTAGAAGCTCTAAGCGCTTTACAACATCTATAATGATATGACTACAAAAAAAAACAAGACACCATGAAATTAGAAAACAAAAAAACGCTGGAAATATTTAAGGTTACTGTGGCAAGGGCGATATACGGACTGTACATTGCAAAAAGACTGAATTCAGATGAGATATAAGATGTGTTAAAACAACTTTTTCTAAGATTTTTTTGTATGAATAGGAGATTAGAAACTAGGTAGTAGTTCTTTAAATCATTATGATCAGTTGTTGTAGTGTTGTTTTTTTTAGCAGAGGCTTTACAATGGCAGTTTTGAAAAATGATGTGAATTCCCCAAATGAGAGAGAGGTATTAATAACATCAGTTAGTGAAGGCAATATTGGATCTAAGCACTCAAGCGGCAGTGATGTTGAAATTGGATCAAGTTCACATGACTTTGGTGCACTCATCACAATTGTACATACTAAATCCATAGAGACAAGTTCAAATGCTGCTATCGCAACTGTATGGTGACGATGAGTCAATTGAAATTGTGTTGTCAAGCTTATCTCTACTGGTTTGTACCTTGTCACGGAAGAAATTGGCAACAGATCCAGAAGGTCTACTGGAGAGAAGGCAGTTGGAAGTGGTGTACATATGTTCCTTGACATTAGCTTGTTAGCAATCTCGAAAAGCTCTTTGCAGCTGGAACTCTCTGTGATCTTAGTACTGTAGTGGGATAATTTGGCTAAATGGACTATGTTTATGATGTTTTTATTAGCAGCTTCATAGATTTGTTTATGAATAGTGAATCTGGTGGAAAGCCAAAGCCTCTCTGCTTTACGGCAATCTCTTTTAGCAGTGCAAAGCTGGTCACTAACACTGCTAAGCCATGGAGAACATTTTTGAATTGATACTCTGCACTTAGTGTCTGGGGCATGTTTTTCAAGAAATGAATGCAGGCAGTTATTGAGTTGTTTAGCTGTAGGAGGTAAGCAAGTTGTTAAGTTTGCTTGGATGCCATGCATTAGTTTGGTTCTATTTATCATATGGAGATTTCTCTTTGTGGTAAATAAAGGTGGAGGGTTAGGGACTGATATGTCCAGATGGCATGTAATGCAGAGGTGATCTGATACAAGTTCGTGGGATACAAAGGTGGACCATAGAATATTATCAACAGGTCTATGTAAAATCCAGTCTAAAATGTGACCATGTCTTTGGGTGGGTTAGTTAACTGACTGTTTATGGTTGAAAACATGAATGGAATCTAGGTGTTTTGATGTGTATGGGTTTCCAGGACAGTCAAAGTGAAAGTTGAAATCTCCAAGAATAATCAGGTTGCCACCTATCAAATTTCTATACTCCAGGAGATTTAGAAACTGCTCCAAAAAGGGAGATCCAGTCAGCTTGTTTTTTCTACTAGGAGGAGGGAGGTAGAGGCAGAAAAAATGGACTGACCTTTGTTCTAGTCTGGGTGTTGTTTGGACTAGTTCAAACAATGTGTGGCAGAAATTTAAAGTTATGTTGTGTTTAAGACATTTTTTATCATGGAATTCTTTGCAGTGATGGGAATTCAACCTTTGCGAGAGTGGCAGGGGGAAGACTTGATGGAGTAACTGATAGGCGTTAGATCCGCGAACCTGGACTCATTGCCTGATGTTTTTGACCATGTTTCTCTCAGGAAGAAGATGTCGATATTCTGATTGTTGATAAAATTAACTATTTCTGTAAGCTTTTCCAGTTGTCATACTGATTTGGCATTCAGTAATGCAATACACGGTGGTATCTTTGGGATAATTGACACAAAGATTAGTGATTTGCACCAGATTATCAAAATTAATGACCGAATTGTTTAGATGGAAACGGCAAAAGGGAGATAACTGGAATTCTTCCTGTTCTATGCCGGTCAGCTTTGAAACACCGTTTTTTTTCTTCTTCCGTTTACATTTAATTAATGATGAATGTAGTCTAAGTTCATTTAGTCTTGAGCATGGTGCATTCAATCTTTAAATAATAATGAATTTATATTTAATTCATTTGTTCAGAGTCTCTGGCATGCAGATCAACATATAAATCTGTGTTAGTCAGCCTTGGAAACCTTTATTGTACAAAAACAATATGAGTAGGATTGTACTTTACCCACTAGAAGTTTTTTATATTGTATTTTTGTGACATCCATTTCATTGTGTCACTTGTGACATCCATACATGAGAATATTTCAATTTGTGCAATACAATTGTCCTATTTAAATAACCTTTGGTATCCCTTTTTATTTTTTATTTTTGACACTGTAATATTAACTTTAGTTTATGATTTGAGTTTCAGAGTGTGAATAGTATTTATTTTACACTCTGTTAGAATTATAGTTTGCCAAGTTCATGTCATTTCTTCACATCAAGGGAGTTGGTGTCAGCTGAAAGTCTGGCTGGATCCATTTTTGGCATTAGGTTTCCAACCCCTATATACATTAGTTTCTAATGTGACAAGAGTGATGCTAAGCAAACTGAACATTTTAGCTGTTATTAAATACTTATTGATAAGCGATTCAGAAAAACAAAAACTAATATGAACATTTTAGACATGTTGATGACAACAGGTGGTTGTGTAATTGTATTCCTCTTATTACATATTGCCCATAGATGTACATGTATATTGAATGCATGCAAATGAGTATGACAGACATGAGATGCAATATGTACCTGGTCTACAATTGAGTGACTTCCGACTTTACATTGTCACACTAGCTGGGGACATCCTCCCTTGGAAACATACTAAATAAAAACTGTTTCAGAGGCAGTTTTCTTTTGAAATAAATGTAGCAACTAATTGTGAAATTTGCATGATTAGGCATCTATCCTGACAACAGGTTTAAATTGGATAAATTGAAACACCACTATGTGTACATATATGAGACCCTGAAATAGGTGTCAAATACTTTTATGTGAGACTAAAAGGCTTTATCTTAATTGCCTAGCCCCTCATTTCAACATTAGCAATACAGATAAGTGATCTCTGAATCTGTTTGGAATATTGTATTTGTAAACATTACTAGAGAAAGCAAATTTTTAGTAATTATAGTTTTGATACTCTATAATATATTGAATTGTCTTTTTCTTTTAAAGGCCAGGCAGATATGTCAGTATCGACATGCACAGTCACTCTGGTTACTTTTGTCCTTGGAAAAGAACAAACAGCTTGCACGCCATAATCAGGTATAAATTTCTTTCTTCATTTTTGTTATAATATAGAGTACTGTGCTATATCCTGAAGCACATTATAATGAGGCAGAGTTTTAATAACTATCATTTAAATACCATATTTGTTGTTTTTTCATAGCTGGTACTTTTCAAGGAAGAAAATACCCTGAGCACATGATGAAAATTTCACCCTCCCTTTAGGGTAAACCAGAAGATTTCAGAATACCCCACAGATACTGATTACATGCATAGCCACTTTCATTCTTTTTTTTTTTTCAATTGACATTTTGAACGTACAATATCGTTTATACCAAGAAGATTTAGCCCCTGCTTCATGGGTCATTGAGCTTATTACTGTTTGTCTTGTCTGCTATATTCTTCATTTGTAAGATTTTTTTTCAATATACATGGCTTACCGTATTTACCATATGTTTTCGGACACTGTATGTTTTCGGACACCGTTTTTTTCGGGGAAAATTCATATTTAAATGCCTTGTAAGTTTTCGGACGTTGCTCCACTATAATTGTTTCTACAATTTATGTTTTCGGACACAATCTTCGATGATCTGCTTCGTCGTTTTAATGTAAAATTTACAGCGTGTTTGCCGTTAATTTAACTGATACAAAGTTCGCTTCATTTGGTCGCCAATTATTTAATGCGATCATGAACGTCCATGAACTAATATAATTTAAAATTATTAATCACATGTAATTCGGGATAGTGACAACACCTGCTGCATTAGTCGGACGTGTTACACGAGCTCTAAAGTGTATATCAACAACGGATTGTCTTGTTAAATCAAGATGTTCCAACGAAAAGTAACAGATCGGATATAGATTTCTGAAATCATATTGTGATATTTGCAGACCGGTATCAACATTTTGATCGCGTCACATATATGACAACATACGATGATACACGCGTGCTATTTTATTTTGATCAGACTCGTCATCTAGAGCAGCTTTCTTCGTAGGCGGTTGTTTTTGTGATGCTTCCTCAGAATCATTAATTCGAAGTCGCTTCTGTGGACGGCCTTCTGGTCTCTTTGGAGACGATTTTGGCAAGGGCGAGTCCCTCCAAGAACTAGGCAGTGCCTCCTCACTTGTTGCATAACGTATGATAAACTTATTCATCAAATTTATTACAGTACTAAGTTACTAACAATATTATATTTCACAACGATAGCTATCCAGTATACTAACTTTTGTATGTGGTGGGTATTTTATTTATACTTTTTATTTTAATAGTTTGATTCAGCTAACAAAAATATGATTGGTTGTCAGTATAGACATTGTTACACACGAAACCACTTCATACAGGTGTGGCAGTTATGGCTTTGATTAGAAACCATGACCCCTGCTTTATATCATTAAACAATACATCAGAGTCGGTATGGATTAGTAAAATTCATTGGCATTGTCCAACAAAACAAACCCCTTATCCCTGAGGCATTATAGTTATTGTTCTACAGGTAATAAACCTCTTGGTAGACGATATATTTGATTGTGGGTGCTAAATGTTAGGTACATCATGTGCTCTTTTAATAAAATCCAGATGGCTGCCTTTTATTTCCGAACACATCTGTTAAAGAAATCCCACCAGTTATATTATTAACAATTAACACCCAGACACTTTGAAATCTCTGACATGCATCACTACAATCTTCGAGCAGTAGATCGTTTCCAGCCGGCAAGCTTTGCTCATTTTAATCTACCCTCGGCTAGGTGGAAAAAAAGAAGAGAGAACCACAACAAATGCATCACCTTTATTTAAAACAAATATCAACATATTAATCACGCCGACTCGTATATTGCAAATTGCTTTTTATTTTTACCCTTCGTAGGCGTACATACAGCACTCACCCCATTTGGAGCCTCTCACCCTTGGTGCTCTAAGAATAGCCATCATACATGTACCGGTGTTTCGACTGTCGATACTAAAATGTTTCTGCCGAAAATATCTTAAGAATTATAACTCCAAAATCTTTTTATTTAGTTTGTATTAATATCTTAATTACACAGAAATAAAGCTTGCGTGCGTTTGTAATGTAGATTTTAATGATCATTAGCAGAAGGTTAAACTGGATTGCAAGATTACTATGTTAATATGGCGGTTCTTTCGGAAAATACGTACACATACGTGGCTCTAATACATGTATGGCTTTGTTTTCTGGTGGATGGACATGTATCAAATTGACAAAATAGGCAAGTAATGCCCATTTTTCATTAATTATCCTTTCCGTGGTGTTAGACAAAATACTTGTTTTACTTCATGGCAGCACGTTGTCATGTGAGCTAACGGTAACTTCGTTACGGACGGGTAAGGGGGGGGGGGCGGCATAATTCTATCTTCACTTGTATGTTTTCGGACACCTAATCAAAGAATTTAATATGTATTCGGACAACAAAAAAAGTAATTATTTGTTGCAGTCCGAAAACATACGGTAAATACGGTATATATGTATTTGATTTTATTCTTTTTACCCCTTCACAGGGTGGGCTTGTATTTACAAGCTAAGGGTGGGTATTTTCGTTTTATGTCCCTATCCTTGCATAATTGCAGTTTCCAGACTCACCTTTATTCATTTTATTGTTCCTTACAAATTTAACTAATCTTGCATATACTCTATAATCAATTTTGCTAAGCTGGTCACACACCACTTGATTACATTCATATATATTAGTCTGTTATTGAACTCAGGTTCTTTTCTGTTTAGTTTCAGATAGCCTTTCAACTTTTTTCCCTTATTTTTAGCAATTGTAACCTACTGAGGATTTCCTAATTTTATATTCCTTTATTTTATTTATTCCCGTTGGCTTTGTTATTTTACCATTTTCTGTTCTGAGCTTAATGTTGCTTCCATTTAGTAATTAATCAATTGCTAAGCAATATTGCTAATCTAAGCAACACCCAAGCAAGGTGACCTCTTACTAAAAAAAATTTCTTATTAGCATAGACTTTGTCTATGTACTGCTTTGTATCTTGTTAGTGCATGCAAGTATTTTGTGTAACAAAGCAAACCATTTCTTTTCAGATTTTCAAGTAAAGAAAAGGCAGCTATGTCTAAGGATGGTGTGGGTTGGTGTTATCAGATAAAATCTTCCTGCATAGGACTTTTGGTTGTCCTTTTTGTAACTTTTGATCTGATGATACCTTGTATCTTGCCAAAGCACATGCACATATAGAGCAATGGAAAGGGTATCCTAGTATTTTAAGTTTCTGGGTTCTCATTTTCTGAATGTTTTGGGTCTCAAAGAAGGATTACCCAAGTCTCTTTTGAGATGGCTAGGATTAGTGGGTCCTCTCCCAAGAGAGGTTATAAACAGGTGGAGAGTGAGTTGTTCCCTTCTGTTAGATAGGAGCAGCACCCTCGCTTTTCCACTAGGACAGAGAGTGAGTCACACCTTACTCTTCGGTAGTTGAAGCACCCTCTCTCTTTCAGAAAGACAGTTTGTTGCATCCTCCTGTAATGGGGTAGCAGCACATTCTTCTGTCCCACAGTTCATTATAACCTGACAGTTAGTCATCCCTGCCAATTATCAGCAACAGGATCAAGCCTGCAGGTAAGGGAAATCTAAATCTAAGTCTGTTAAATATAAGCAAGGGGTTCTTCTCACAAATCTTAGTTGCCAGAAGAGTCCTTATCTGTTAATCAGGCATCTAGACTCAGGCACCAGGCACTAGTCTTTGGAGACATACAGTGTGGAGATAGAGATGAGGCCAAGTACCCACTATCAACACCGCTCTCAAAACTACTTTTACATCTCACAGGAGACTGAGAATCAGCTTATACAGTAGTCCCCCCCTTATACGGCCACCCCTGCTGCACCGGGAAAGTGGCCTTATAAGGTGGGTGGCCGTTCCAGAGAGGGGCTAAATTTATTATGAGAAGTACATGTATATGTAATGTACGTAGTAAGAAAGCTACATACTTCAAAACATTAAATATCTTCGTCTAAATGAAACATTAATCAATAAAAGTTTTTTTTGTTATAATAACAAATTTATTTCAACTGAATATACGTTACTATTTTTGCTTTCTTGGCGTAAGTTTGATATGCGAACGGGTATTGTTCTCATGCACATTGCAAATGGATTCAAAAACGTCGTTTACATCTTGGTACATACATAATTATCTTTCCATATGTTCCATTTTCCCACTGCTGCTGAATAACCTTCTTATCGGTTATTACTTTGTTTATTCAAATTATTTCAACATAAACTTGTTTTTACGAGTCTTTTGACGTTTTGTACATACAATTGTTCGGCATCCCCCCCCCCCCCCCCCCCCGATGTCGTCGAATAGAATAACCGACTTTCTTCGAAAATAATGTATCCGTTAACGTGATGACATTTTAATGTTTGGTAATGATTTATTCGGTTATTGCTGACTGTATGCGATTTAATTATGCAGACAAAACTTGTGTCGAGTCTGCCGAAATACATCCTTCGTAGGAAGCCATTTTGTGTGGTCACGTGATTTTTCCGGTCTTTGGTACCCTACTGTCTTTTTTAAGGTTGTCTGTGTGTGCCAATGTACAAAATCTATTTTTAGCCTATGCTGACCTTGTTATGATTATAACAATTACGTCTGGTTATAATCATCAACGAGAAGAACTCAACATAGGTGTTAAACCCCAAACTCTATCATAACATTATTGAGCCCATTTCCTGTAAACATCGACTTTCACAGATAACGATATACTATAAATTTTTGGTCGACACTTTTAACGGCGACTTGACACTCGGAGACGTGTATCTACGATAGAGATAATCAAAATTGCTTACCTTACGTCAAGATTTGAATTAATTATTGGTTCTGGATACATTTAAAAATAAAATGTGGCCGCTCGTGAGGGGTAAATTTAATATTATTGCACAAAAATGCTGGTCGCGTTAGCCGGGTGGCCTTTCGTGAGGGGTACTTTTGAACAGAAACTCGTCGGTGCCAACGAATTCTGGCCGTTAGGAGCGGGTGGCCGCTGGTCAGGGGGGCCGTACAAGAGGGGGACTACTGTAGATGTAAAATTATAGAAGAGGATCAGATCGGCATCCCTCCATTCCCATTTATTCTTCTGAATCCTCGTGAGATTAGGGACCATACACCACAGAGAAATGATTGCCCCAATCCCAGCATGCATGAGTTGATGCCAGACTTTGGCCTTTCGGTAGTGAGGTCATGGTTGATGATGACAGACCTGTGTCTTACAAGGTTGGGTAAAACAAATGGAGGAAATAGACCTTTTTCCCCATAATGTTCTAAGCTGGTGAAGAGTCAACCTACCCAGATGTTGAGTCCAATGCTAAGAACAGTGCATTAACTCCACTGCAGAAGTTTGATGTTAAAGTTTCTCTGCTCTGATTCTCCTCTGCAACAGAGAATCATTGAGTCACACAGGTCTGCCTCCCAGGAGAGGGAACAGGATGAAGACATCCACATCACTGCACACAAGGTTGTTACATAACAGGCTTATATGGTACTCCTTCACAGGGTCTGTTGCCAAAGGCTCAAAAACATTTGTTTAAAGCAGTGGCAAACACATTTATAGTCATGTGATGACCTTGTCAGTGGAACTTCTCCACCTCTGCCAGGATGTTGATGTGGACACTTTCATGGTCTTACTAGAGCACAGTAAGAACTTTAAGGGCTGCCCCCCTAGAGGCCAAGACTTTCTTTTGAGGGCTTATCCCCTCTGTGACTACTTAGGATTTGAGAGAACACCAGCATTGATACCTTGCATCTGCTCCTGACTCTTCAAAACCAGCCAGGAATCAAATTCATCCAGACCACCCATCAGCTAAACTGTTTTACAGCTGTACAGTCCCAATCAAAGCAACACACCTTTTTAAGAGCTCCCCCTTTGCAGTTGGATCTTAGAAGGGCATGCCACAAAGACCCAGAGAGGACGAACTCTGGGCCCCTTCCCTAAGGATAATGGTGGACAACCCTAGGAACTTGATCCCCTTCCTGCAGAGTCTACTTCTTTGTTTGGCTTCCATTGGCACCAGGCTATACCTCTTCACAGTCTTGGTCTGGCTAGGTCCTTTCTTTCATTCAGGATGGCTTCTAACTTCAGTTCTAGAATCTCCCTCCTCTTGCAAGGTACCCCATTTTTTTCCACCAGTTTAATCTGGTGCTCTTGAAGAGATTTACTCGCTTCTTCAGAAGTGTGTAGTAGATAGATTGTTAAAAGACCAGTCACCAGCCTGTAACTCAAGTATGGGGAAAATTCCCATCTAATTATTGACCTTTCCTCCATAAACAGATTTCTGTTAGAGGAACCATTCAAAATGCAGACCACAGCCTCAGTCAGGAATGCAAAATGATTGGACAACTGAGCAATCTTCATAAATCTTTTGGATGTGTACCTTCACCTCCATATTTTTTGCACTATGCTTGGCTTTGCTCTGGTGGGGAGGTCTTGGTCTTTGGCCCAACTTAGAGAAATCAGTGCTCACTCCATCTCAAGATTTTGTCTACTTATTGACCTTTCATCACAAAAAAAATAGATGGATTTTGTTTCTTCCTTTTTTGAAGAGAAACAATGCTTGGTTTGTACTATTAAGTATTAAAGACTTTAGGGGAGCCCTTTCCAACACTTTTGGTTTTCTAAAGGCCTGGCCATTGGGAAAGATTCTTGCTTAGCAGACCTCATCAGGTATTTTGAACTGCAAAGACAACTGACTTGCTCTCTAATGTCCAAACAGAATCTTTCTTGTGTCTTATGGTCACTTAATAAACCCCCCTATGAACCTTTGATTTCAGCTTCCTTCAAGAACCTCACCCTTTGGCTTTCTTGCTTGCCATAGCACCTGCAAGATGAAGGAGTGAGCTTCATGCCCTAACTATAGAGCAGGTCTTTTTCAAGGTCAGCTGGAATCATGAGTACATTTCTCTCCTTTGCCAACCAGACCTTTTAGCTAAATAATCTTGCTTTCATTGGTTGCTTCATACCCAACTGAGATCCCTAGTCTCGGTCATATCTGTACTGGGATGATCAAGACCTTTTTGTTCAGTTAGTTTTAATTTTACTTAGCCTCTAATTGGAGAAAGAATGGTAGGAAGCTTCAGTTCCATTCCATTAAGGATTTAACTGATATTTCAGCCTTCACCATTTCTAGGTGGATTGCATTAACTGTAAAGAGATCTTTTAACTAGTCCCTTAGCAATAGGGACTTGTCTTGGATGAAAATTAAAACCTGAGGTTTGAGCTATTGCTACCTCATGGGCCTATCTAACTCATTTATCTTTGGAGGACATGATGAAATCTACATTTTTTATCCTCCTTTTACCTTCACTTGTTACCTAACCAAAGTGAAGGCATTTTCTATCTGGGCCTATTCATTGTCACACAAAACTTATATAGAATTTATCATTAATCTCGTGCTTTTTAATGAGAGTAAGTATTCTTTGTGTTTGGTTTTTATTTTCCATTTGTGGATTCTTCTTTCTTCCCACCATGCTGACTAATTCAGGTATGCAATAGCAACAGGTGAGACATTACTGACATTAAAATGTAGTTTTTTTTCAGGTGGGTAAAACTAGTTTTAATGACAGTACTTACCTGTTGATGTTACCAGATTCCCTACTCCTGCCCCACACTGATGTCCCACTAAGTTTAACTGCTTTGTTAAAAAGAATGCGAGTAGCTGTGTGCATGATCAGTATGTATGGGATGTTCCAAGTGTTCTTGAATCTTCTGCTTCACCCTATAGTAGGATGAAATTTTTGTCATATGGTAATATGCAATCTGGTAATATCAACAGGTAAGTACTGTCATTAAAACTAGTTTTACCCAGTTTTAAAACTGGTTCACCCTATAGTAGGATGAAATTTTGTCATATGGTATGGGTATTTCCTCTGGAAAAGTACCAGCTGTTAAATAGCAACAGGTAAGTATTACATTATTAAAATTAGTTTTATTCCTCTCAAAACATATTATCATGAATAATCTCATAACATAATACCTAACACAATGTTTTAATTTGGACACACATTTTCTTTTCTAGCACTCTGGACAGATTAAATATAATCATTTAAATATGAATACACATGTATACCGGTATGCTTGCTCACTGTTTGTCAAGTTTGATGCAGTCTTTTATAATTAACTTCACTTATTGTGTTGATATTGATACCTTACTCCCAAGAGTAAGCTGTATGAGGGGTACCGGTATTTGAAAATTTATGAATATTATTACAACTTTTTTTTAAAAACCTGTCAATAAATTTAATGACAGTTGATAGACAAAAATGATGTTCTTTAAAATGTCTGGAAGCTGCACATGCAGATAACTTCACAATTGCAGATATATATGTGTTATAATATATGTACATGGCAATAACAAAAATGGAGAAGAACAATTCTGGTCGTATGCAAAACTATTCAAATAGCATGCTGTAAAGTCCAGGTGCTTTTATGGTAATCTCTGATTTAGATTTGCGTAGTGGTTATAGCATCTGCCTCACATACGGGAGGTCGCAGTTTCAAACACTTATAAAAATGGTACTATAACCTGCTGCACTAAGTGCTCAGCATTAAAAATTCAAAACACGCACACACACACACACATATTTTGAAGAATCATTTCAAGCTCAGAAAGGTTTATACAAGATGCGGTCTAACATTTGTTGACAGCTGATCAAAAACAGACTTTTGGTTGAAATAGTTAAACAGCTACTCACAAAATATGAAAAGATTGACTGGATACATTTTATTGAAATTTTCACAGATGATGAATCATTAGTTTACTCTTTTCAACCTGATTCAAGAAAAATACAAGTTTTGATAAGAGAAAAGCAGCATAGACCACAAATCAATCTTGATGTAGTTGGACTGTTGAAAGTTTTATGTGTATTAGTTTTTTTATCCAAAAGCCCATTTGTCCCAGTACCATTGCCTGACTCTGCAAGTGTTATGAACATTTGTATAAATGTGTCCAAAATTATGAAACATTACTGAACCACTCATCAATGATTGGTTCCCATGGTACCCATACACTTCATGACAAGAGCAACTTTTTGGTGCAGACTTCCTGAAGGAGTACAGCATTCAAATAGTGCCAATCCATCATACCATATGAAATTTGACTGAATCCTGTTATCAAATTTTTGCATTAGGGCAGACAATTCGGAAGCTGCCATGCAGTTAGAAGTAGTTATTTTCAGTATATGAACAAGATGCCCAAAGTTAATGCAAAACAAGTAATACATAGATAATCAGACTGTAAGAGTGTGTATGGAGGTGCATGGAGAGTGCTTTGATGGGATGTTCTCATATACTCTTCAATATCAAGATTGTTTTTCTAGAGTGTACTAAAAGTCACAAATCTTGAAATACCTCTTGTACCTGTCAAGTTATGTACACCTTGTTTTTATATACATTAACTTTCATAGGAAGAAATAATTGTTTCTAATCATTTTTTAAGATGAACAAACCATGATATAAACATGCATTCCCAAGGGCAAAAGTCATTACAATGCTATAAAACTACAGTGGGACCCCGCTATAACCCGCCCCGCTATAACCCGAATTCGGATATAACCCAGTCGTGGCATGGCTCCCGAAATTTCTGGTAATTTATTACAGGTATTTTTCTCAAAGACCAAAAAAAAAAAAATTTAAGTATGAAAAAAAAAAATTAAGAGTTTAATTATCATTCTCATATTCGTCTAAAATGTGTAGAAAATGTATTGTCAAATTTCTTCTAGTTTTGTGCCAAAATAAATGTCGGAAATACGAACCAATTGCTGAGCCTACTGAGAACTTTGATCTTTGTTTATTGTTGAAAAATTACAGCTCATAAGTGTCAATATTATAATTACAGATTCCTGAGTAATGAAGCCATCGTGTCTACTTTGTGTTTGTCTTGAATGCATTCCGAATACAATCGTTGTTCAAATAATCTCCAATATATGTTCTCTTAATTTCATACACAACTAAGCAACAGCCAATGCGGCGGTTGATTAAAGATTCTCACCAGAATGTATAAATCAATTAATTTAAGTACATTGTTTATCATCAAAGTGAACTGCTGAGCTAAACAGTGACATAATTCAGTGGTTAAAAAAATAAAGCCAGTTCTGCCTGCTGTACATCAAAAGAACATGACGCAATAACTGGGCGGCAAGTTCAAAGGACTTTGACTAGCAGCTTGGGTGGGAAAATGTGCTGAAATTTACAAGGACTGAATTCAGAGACAGAAAGATCCTGAGATGTACATGTAGTTATTATAAGAATACACTTTAGCTTCCATTATTTAATCTATGGACATGTACTATTTCATCAATCATTACGTACACCCGTTACGTAATTTTTGTTTTTTTCTTTTCATTGAATTCAGTCACATAATGATCTGACAAAATTATTGAATATTTTACATCCGTGTGTGGATATTTTCGATGGAAATATTTGTATTATGGATTCAATGTATGTTACAAGATTCGCTGGTGAGTACACAGTGTTGATACTCTTTTCATGCAATAGATTATACATGTATACATAAATTAGACACGTGTATGTACCAATGTGTATGTACCAATGCATGGTTCTCTGAATAAAGTAATATATTATATCTGCAATTTCTGTTACCACAGGAAATGTTTTTCTCATTTAATATATATTGATAAAAAATGGTAATTGTGCCATGCATTTTCGCACCCGTCTTTATGTAACACCCCCTCCCATTCAATCCAAAAATGTGTTGGTATTGTACATGGTTGCTTATAACACGGTTCGGTTCATAGCCCGGTCGGATTCTATGGCTCCCAACTACCGTGTTATAGCGGGGTCCCACTGTAGTATTCTGTTATGATATTTAACCCATGCAAAGTAGGCACTTGCATTTATTTCATATGAATTTAGGGTAGTTGTGATCCTCAAGTTATAAACTTCTGTACAGTCCTGATAGAAGATGGCAACTTCCAGTAGGATACCATATTCTTCTATGAAATATAAATGGACATGTCAGCTTATGAATGTGATTGTGTTATAATAGGCTGCTGTGTACTTATGAAATGTCTCTTTCAGGTGATATTTGATGGATTACCAGAGCAGTTCCACGTACAACTGGGTGCTGAACTTATGGAACAAGTGATGACCTTCCTTCAGCCACTGTCGTTAGAGAAATTGGGATTTCTTTTGGAGTTGATGTTTGAATGTATTGTCTTGGTCATCTCTGTTCCCCAAAACCAAGATAATGAGGATTATGTCGATGCAAAGGAGAAAAAGTGAGATATCTATATTCTTTTACTACTTTTAGCAAGGACATGACAGTTTTTGCCCTGTTCTTACATTGATCCAACCATATATACATCCACCATAATGTTGTTATTATGATTTGGCAAAAACCAGCTGACATAGACAAATAAATGGACAAGGTTTGATGAAGAATAATATTTGGCCCATAAAATAGCAATAAGGTAATGTGTTTGTAGCATTAGTTTTAGGGTTATACCATAGTTACAATATGTCTACTGTAAATATACACAGGATAAAATTAATCAATGTGGGAATAATGGTTATTTTTCTTTTTAAATAGGCCTGTGTTAACCTAACTCCTCAAATTTTGCCAGATTTCTGCATCTTTGTAGTCCTCAGCTCAGTTGAGAACATGGATTTTTTTCTTCCCAGGAGACACTTTTTGTAAACAACTAACAAATAAACAAATTGTGTACATTTTAATTTGCACTCTGCCCTAATGAACAGCATACTGAAGAAAAACTGCATTCTTAGTTCACACATTATATTGTCCATCCATCACCATATGTTCCTATTTCACAGCATCACAAAAAGTGCCAGTTATTTTCTGTAACCAAAACTGACAGTCATCTGTAGATTCCTGTTTGTTAGGAAGATGTTTTTCTGTTTCTGATTACATTTTTGGGGTCATTGTTTAGTGCAAACTATAATCAAACTAATTAGATTAGCTAAACACATAAGAGTTGCATGAAGGAATTAGAGTAGTAACATAAACCAGCCAGTTATGTTATTTGACCCTATACCTCATGTAAGTGCCTTTGGACACCTTTACCTGATTCACATGGAAGTACCTTTTGACCTCTACACCAGTCTCAGGGAAGCACCTTTCAATGCCTGCTGTAAACATCAGCCATTTTAAGTGGGTTTTTGTAGCACCTCCTTCTTCGGGGAAAACCCCCACTTAGATGCAACATTCATTGATGTGAATTTCAATTCTATCAGATCACGTGGTCACTGTTTAAGATCTGGTCATAATCTGCTATTTAAAGTAACTGGATCATATTATCCACTCTACAAAATGGTGGGACTATGGATTTCATTCAGTATTTTATAGAGTAAGCATGATTAGAATCACTACTATGAAAGCTTCAATAACTTGGGTAAAAACTGATAGTGATGTATGCATCAATTAGTTTTTATAAATTATCAAATTCAGATGATTTAATGATGTAGACACAGATAAAGAACTTGTACATTTCAAGTACGAGAATGGCAGCTATGGTTGGTCACACAGCTTCACTGGCTCGACTGTGAATTAGTTCTCTCAAAATTTTAAATAAAAAATTATTCCATGAAAACTAAATATGCAACTATTACAATCAGATTTTACTCTTAAATCTTTCTTTACTTAATAGATATGTACTAATAATATAAAACAGTTAAAATTGATGTTCAACATTGTGTATACTACACAGCTGTAACAATTAACAGAGAGGCCTATGTGTACAGGTGTTCTGTTTATAGTGTTCTGCTCTGTGTAACTTTGGTACATATATATCAACTGCCTAAAAAGCCATACACTCTTTGAGGGAAAGGGTTAGACTAGTTGGGTTTGTAGGTGATATTCTATTCTTGAGTCACCAGTCTGAAAGACATGTTCAAAATATGAATTACACTCATACAAGGCATGAAATGTCTGAAATCAGCATTGAACCCAGTCCAAAGCAATGTTTAGCATCTTTCTTCGTTTGTTTTTATTTGAAGTATTATTTTTAACTTTAAAGTAACGATCTTCTGTAGACTAGTTCTAATAATACTTTTGACCTACCTGATAGTATTGACAAAGACAAAAAAAAAATTGATTACTGCAGTTTTCAAAGATGTATCCACTGAAGAAAGGGATTATTTTGTATAGTAGTAGTAGTCTACTTTTAAAGAATGACAAGGATGTTAATATATCTGTCAGTCTATGCTGTTTTATTTTCCCACAATAACTTGTGTTTTCTACCACCTACCATCAGCACACTTTGTTGATGATTTGTGGTAAGATAGAAACCAATCAGTTTTGTGGTCAAACATTGAGGTCATTGTGGCTGAAAGATGTGTTATGTATATTTATTTTATGTTGTGTGCATAATGTTTGTCCAATGTTGTAAGTTGTAAAGAGAATGTTTACCTAGCTAACTTTGTCCATGATTGTAAGTTGCAAACAACATGTTTAAATAGCATGAGTTCAAGATCAGTTTTGCTTACAGTTAGACTGTGTTTCCATTGGAAATTTTTACATTCTGTTATGTTGTATGTCAAGTGAAAATATGTATAAATAGGGATTTGATAAACAAATAATTCATTCCTGTTATATATCAGTCTGTGGGAATCCATGATCAGAGTTAACGTTGTAGTTGTGTTCAGATATAATTTGGGAGGAATTATTAAGTAAAAATATTTATTGGAATTACTAAAGTGCTCATTGACAATTGTTTTTTTATACACACTACTTGGGATTGTTTGAGAACTCATTCAAAGATATTCTGGATTGCATCACTGAGATACAATAGGAAATTAAAGACTGGTTGAATTAATTAGTGCATTCTTTATTTTCGACTTGTGATAGAACATTTTTGGATTATTTGGAATTTAATTTACAGTGCTGTTTCTCTTAAATATTCACTTTGGTTTGTAGAGAAATAAATTATTTGTTGTTTTTCTTAAATTGTTTGGTTTCACTTTCTTTTTGTTACATAATTTAAGACCTAGAATAGTAACAGATCTGATGTAAAATTGTTCCCACAAAATAACATTAATATATCACAGACATGGACAAAACAGTGTGGATGACTTGCCCTTGGGATAAGAAGTTTTATCAAATTTGGCTTCAAAGGTCAAGCTTATTTTGACTGAAAGTATAAAATGGTTTCTCATAATAAAAAATAAAATGGTTTCAACAAGTCACTGACATCCAGTATAGTTCCAGACCTCATACCTGGACCACAGATTCAGATCATTGACACCTTTTGGACAATAATCTCTTGAGACAACTTACCCTACTATACAAAGAACTACTTATACACTGGACAGGCATATAATGGACTACACACAGTTATAATACTTTTTATATTTTTCTTCTTTTTGAACATAACGTTTTGCAATGAAACCTTCCTAGGATATTTACACAAAACCACTGGAAACAAGTATAGTAGGAGGGTCAACAGGCATGTGTAGATGACCTTTCTAAATTATTGTGCTATTCAAGCATTTAAAATTATTTAATTTTGTTCTTTTGCTTTGCAGGTGGGGCATACTTAGTTTTCTCTCATTAAAATGTGTTGACTCATGGCATGGGGAATAGCTAAGCATATGCCATTTTTTCAAATCTGCACATCTCAGCAGTCACATTAGCTCATTTATTATTAGGGTAGTAATATTAGTATTATTGCATTTGATGCAAAATATATTTATTTCAGGTTCAAAGATTATCTACTTGCCCTGATGAGTGAAAAGGAGGTTGAGCTTCATTTTGGACTTGATGCTTTCCCTGACAATGTTCAGTCCAAATTCTGTGTGTCCACTTGGACACTTGCTTATCAGCATATGCAGGAGAAAAAAAGACAAGGATCTTAACATTACCATTTTGAATTCAGTTTCCATGTACCTGTTAATTTTTTTAAAAATGTTCAAAACATAGATACTAGTGTCCACTTATTTTTTTTTACTAAAGATTGATGCAGTGACAATTTAATCTGCATGGTTACACTTACTGTCCAGTTACCTGCCAAATGAAAATAATCAAGATCAACATCAGTGTCCATTTCTCCTGTTATAAAAAATACTGAAACTCATATATTTTTACTTTTGCTTCACTCGCAACAGCACAGATATATACTATTAATTGTGCATGTTTTGGGATAACAACATCAGCAACGAATTACCTGTTGATGAAAATAATTAAAGTTGTATAACTCTATTTTTCCAAATTTATGTGCCTCTAAATACTGTCTAACTATGGCAGATTTAACATGCTTACTTTCAAACTCTCTGGCATATTTGATATGAATATTACCATGATTCTGTTCAACTCATTGGCATATTTAGCATGAATATATGATGTTAGTATTTTTTTCCAAATAATTCACTAATCACTTTGTAATTTTTAAAATGTTTAGTTTTTTTCCAATTAAAGCAGAAAACTTGGATTTTTAATACTTTTAGAGATTGTGTAGTTTTAATATTTATTGTTTGTTGACTTTCTGTTTCAAAGATAATTTCATGTATTTTTAATAATAATTTTTAATAACCCTGTGATGTGCTAAATTACACATTAGTTTTAGTTCTATTGGTAATAGACCAAGAGCACTTATGAGATGACCTATTTTTCTTCATCAATCGATCATTCATTTAGCACAAGTTTTTTTTCACTACTCCTCCTAAACTATTCCTAGGATTGCCATGAAACTTTATGCATATATGATTGCATGATCTACTAATTCTTAAATGATAATGGTGCAGCTTGGACAGCCAATATGACCAGTGGTGTACATCTTGAAAATCTTGTTATCATATTTGATATAAGGCTTTCACTGCAAGAGCTTTTATGATGTCTGTTTAGTCATGCCACCAGGAGATCCATTATGACCACCAGAGGCCAACTTGATTGGAAAGTCATATTGACATCGGGTTTTCGCCTAAATACTTCTTATGGTATCTAGTTTTTCATAAATAAAAATGGCTCTGCTTGAACTGCTAATGTTTGCCAACACTTTAATATCTTGTTATTGCTACTCCTTTTGGATGGATGATTTTATCAGCATTTTTTTTCCACCAAAAGACTTCTTATGATGTATTCTTGGTCATAAACGAAAATGCTACTCATCTGAACTGTAATATGACCACCACTAAGTTCATTTTGAAAATCTTGTTATTGCATCTTCTCAAGGATGGATGGATGGTCAGCATCAGACTTTTAACTATGTCTAATTGGTCCTAAATTTAAAATGTGCCAGTCTGACATTAAATTTGGCTACCATAGCAGCCATCTTTACAATCTTTATATTGCTAGTCCTTCTGCACCTTTTCCATTTTGGAGCAACTAGCTATCATAGAAAACTTCTTATAATAGCTAGTTGCTCCAAAATGAGAAAGGTGCAGATCTGACTTCTGATATCCAGGTTGAAAATCTTGTTATTGCTATTCCTCCAAGATGGATGGTCATATCACCATAGATTTCAAGAAAAGACTTCTAATGAAGTCTAATGGGGTCTACACAAACATTATGTCTATCGGATATCCAAGTATGTCCACCATGACAGCCATCTTGAAAATACACCTTCCAGCATGACCATTCTGGTGACCATCTTCTTTTTATTGCGAAATGAAAGACCATATCGACATAATACTTTTACTACAAGAAAATTTTTATTATCACAGAACCTTCTGAATGGATGGTCATATTGACATGGGGTTTAACCAAAAGACTAATAATTGAGTCTCTAATTCATCCATAATTAAAATAATTAAAATGAAAAAAATCCAAAAACAACCACTTTGATACTATTGTTATTACACAAGAATATCAAAAATGTTTTTTTTTGTAAATAGAACATTAGGAACTCATTTTAAGTATGTAAATTGTTCCATTTGATGTTCATCCAAACATTACATTTCAAATTATAGGTTATGTTAATAACCACCAGCAATATTCATTTAAAGTCAAAGACTTAAGAAAAATAAGTAATCACACCTACATTACATGGTAATCTGCAGAAGGCAATAATTACAAAGATCTTTCCATTTAGGAATATAAAGTAGAGTAAAACCCATCATGAAAAATCATCCTATCTGCCAGAAAATCATGGTCTTAATGACAGGTTATGACATTACATAACCAATACATCTATGCGTTGAGACTCTGTTTATTCAAGGCCGGTTGTCTTATATGACAGATCATAACACTATAAATAATAAATCCATGGATTGAAATCTGATCTTTCAGGACATGTGGTCTCACAAGACAGGTCATAACACTATATACCGGTAATCAATAACATCTTTTAACATTTTAATTGCACCTATTAGTATAGTTATATAATGTACAGGATTGCAAATCGTTAATTAGTTTCAGTGCTTAAAAAAAAAAAAACTATTTTTGCTAATATTGTCTTTTTCCTTCTTTTTCCTTTTCTTGGGCAATGATCATTAATAATCCCCATGTGGTCCAATATTTTTATAAATCATTTTCACCCAGGCACTTGCTTGAGAGTTGCTTTTCTACAGAGAAACAAAGTTATGTGTCACAAGTCTTATAAAACCAGCTCATCATCACCCTCTAGATGTCATATTTGACTTTGTACTAGATGAGTGGTCATAATTATGTGTATGTGTGTGTGTGTGTGTGTGTGTGTGTGTGTAAAACGGGCATAATATTTTACAAATTAAATGTAAATAAATCTTGAAGTATGTTCTTTTATTGAATCATGTATATACCCTTGGGAAATCTGTTGAACCTGTAATATTGACCACTAAAGACTCCAGTTCCAGACATAATAGATAAAGTGATCAGTCAACCATAAAACACAAGAAAAACTAATTGGCTTTTAGAAATAGAGCACAAAAAACATAAATTTGTGTAGTCAGTGAGTTTTTTCCATGCTTACGAAGAAAGCTAGATCAATGAAGAACCACTGAAACACCATTTGAAAATAAGAAATATGAGGCATGTAATATGTATATACAGTACACAGTTTTAAACTTTATGTAGTGTTATGTTCAAAATTCTAAATAGTCTCGCTGTTCATTGTGGATAGAATTTCATATTATAACGGTGTAGCCAGTTAGAGTCCCAACACTTAACAAGTATTTACTGTATAGTATTTTTAAAGTTAATTGTAAACTAAAACATAATAATGTTTGCAATTTTAGAATTCAAGACATTGCAGTACATTACAGTATATCATTTTATAATTTGTATATCTGACAGTATCCATTCAGTTTGTAGAATTTGCTCATAATGATCTCAGTCCATTGTTGTATATATCTTCACATATAGAAAATACCAGAAAACAAAGGAATGCAGCTGCTAGCAATATCGAGTTACCCTTGTTCTATAAATAGGGTAACGTTACCCTTGTTCTATAAATAGGGTAACTATAATTTGTGCTTACATCATGCTCAGGTAATTTGTCATGTTGCCTGATTAATGAATAGTCACAAGTTACTTTATTTAGCAGTTAAATATTATTTCTTAAGATTAGGAAATAACAAGGATTTAATATATACAATAAAAGCTGTCTTGAAAAACAACTGCTATGCGAGACTGCCTGTCTTGAGAGGCCACATTCTTAGGTCACAAATTCATTGATTATATAGCATTGCAATCTGTTATGAAAAACCACCTGTCTTGAGAGACCATAATTTTTAGCAAAAGAGGAGGTCTTTCAAGACAGGTTCTACTGTATTGACATGTTCATTATTAAGGATTGAATATTTGATGTTCGTTTTGGTACCCGCCTATCATGAAGTTGTAGTGATACTATAATGCCAATCATGTTTTCTTTATTTAAATGAATTTGCTTTATTTTTTGTAGTGTGTTAGTTGTCAATTTTTTTATCCTTATCCTTTCTTATCTATTTTCGGAATGTTCTTTCTTCTTTCAAAAGAACAATGTAATATGTCATCCTTACAGAAAGGAACATTGTGAGTTGGCTAGTATTCAAATAATTAAGATACAGAATATTCTTTTATTCCATTTTCTGGGTTTGATTTTGATGCAGATTAAGTTAACTTAATCCAATGTAATTTGATGTGATGTCAATGAAACCAATATTGTGAAACCATGAGTGTTTCCTTATATATGTGGAATTACTGCCCCAAACTCAGGCATGTTTTGAAGACCACATAATGTTACATATAAGTCAGATACAGTGGGGGATTACATCATGAAATACATATAAGATGCAAGATGCCATTCATTTTAATTGCTATATGCTTTTGTTTGTCCCATTTGCACTAGAAATTTTAATTTTTGCTATTCTGAATGTTTATAGAAGTTATTTACATTTATTTGGGATTATAATATGCACACTTGTAAATTTAATATCTTGATTTTGCTTAATAAACTATTTTAACCAATTTTGGATTTTTTCTTTGAGCACTAATCAGTTCTATATCAGTGTATTGTCTTTTTTATATCATATAGAGTCTTGAACAGGAAATTGGTTCATCGAGGATTCCCTGTATTTTCCATTCTCCATCATGAAGTTGTCTGGGGAAACAAATTGGTCTATCAAGAATTCCTTGTATGGTCCATTCTCCATTATGAAGAGTCTGGAACAATAATTGGTTCATCAAGGATTCCTTGTATTTTCCATTCTCCACTATGGAGATGTCAGGAGCAACAAATTAGTTCATCAAGAATTCCTTGTATTTTCCATTTTCCATCATGAAGAGTGTAAAATCACATTGATCAATGAAAAATGCCTTGTATTTGTCCATTTTCCATCATAAAAGGTCTGGAATAACACACTGGCCATCAAGAACTCCTTGTGAAAATTATAATGGCTTTTTATTAGCATAAATCTGGGTGGGTGCAGTTGTCTGCTATGTTATGTGAGGGAGTTTGTTTTTTCACTGGCTGTGGGCTTGATGCTGCAGTAGACTGTCATGTTCTATTATGTGTCTGGTGTCGTTTGTTTGGATTCTTGTCACATGGTGAGTTCATGATTCCATCATTGCAGAGCATTTCCTCATGCAACTACTTGAGAATATGACATGTGACATTTTCAGTGGACAAGCCTGTATTTATACTCTCTCTGTCATCTTCAAAAATGGACCGGTTTCCTGCTGGTATCAACATTTTTTTCTTTCAGATGGAGCAGTATTTGAGTCAGCAGTGGCAAAGTGCTTTGGCTCTGAGGTTATGGTGCAAATGCTCCATTTTTGTGTGGATTCCATTGGACATTTTTATGTGGGGAACTTTTTCTGTCTTACTTGAAGTTCCTGCTGGTTTGCTTAGGCTATGATGAGCAAAATCTTTCTGGTCATTGTTTTATATTTGAGCAGCCACAACTGCAGCTTCAGTTGGTATAGAGGACCATGTAATTAAGACTTTAGAATAATTGTCTTCATCATGTTCTATGATGCTAATCCGAGTTCACCCTAAATGACTTCTTTCTATTCAGCAACAGTTGTGTACATACATTTAGTGTCATGTGCTTTGGACACCATTCTTTCCAAATTTCAAGTCATTTTCTTTTGTTGTAGCCAGTTTTCAAGTTATATGTTAAATTTTCTTTGGATTATTTGGATTTTAAAAGATTAATTCATTTCACTGGAAATATTTGAGTGCCCATACAAAATTCTTAGACAAAGACATTTCCTAAAATTGTATTATGAATTCAAACACCGGAGCGTTATTTCTTGTGCTTCAACAAGAAATTGTAGATAACAACACTATACAGACTACAGCATAAGTCATTGTCTTCCATATTGGATTCTTCATTAGGAGTCAAACTTGAATTCATTTGAACATTTAATTACTAGAACTTCAAAAATTTAATTCGTGTATTATTCTTGGATTATATTTGGATTTGATTCTTAAGACTAAGTTCTTTTTCTCATTTTTACATTGTTTTCCAGTGAAATAAATTATTTGTTACATTTTATAAAGCTTGTTTTCATTCTTTCTGTGTTACTGTTTATTAGAGTCTAAACACTCAGCACTAATACATAGCTTATTCTTTTCTAGCTGGGAAATACCCTTGATCATGTGATGAGAATTCATCCACCTATCATAGGGTGACTTTCTGGAAAATACCCTTGATCATGTGATGAGAATTCATCCACCTATCATAGGGTGACTTTCTGGAAAATACCCTTGATCATGTGATGAGAATTCATCCACCTATCATAGGGTGACTTTCTGGAAAATACCCTTGATCATGTGATGAGAATTCATCCACCTATCATAGGGTGACTTTCTGGAAAATACCCTTGATCATGTGATGAGAATTCATCCACCTATCATAGGGTGACTTTCTGGAAAGAGCAAAACATCCAGCCCTTGATACTGGCTGATGCATACCAGACTTTATTCTTTTTCAATGGCCAGTCTTATTAAGGCAGTTTAAAATATTCTTCAAAGAAACTTGCCTTAGGTTCAAGTCATACTTTGAGCATTTTCTTTATATGCATCATTTTTTTAAATTACTTTTAGATTAATTACTATTCCTGTTTGGATATTGCTCTTGAAAGAGAGTTATTGGGTTATTTGGTTACATTTGTATAACCGTGACATTTAGGTTCCTTCCCCTGCCTCTACAAGTACATGTATGTCAGAGTAAAATTTATTGTGACTAAGAATTATTTTATTCCTTTTTCTAGCTCAGATAGGTATTTAGTTATCTCTATCAGTCTCATATTAATTCTGTTTTGTTGTTTTGATACATTAAATACTCACAGAAATTCATATTTCAGTTAATCGACAGTTGATATTTTTTTACTCCAGAAGGAGGTCACACACCAGTCCTAACTTTAAATTATTGTTGTTTAGCGATCTAGCACCTTTCATTCTTAAAAGTCAGTTTAGGATAGATTTCATAATTATTAAAAATCTTAGGATTTTTTTTTATAAGACCCATGTGGCCCCTCCTAAGGGATGATATAAGGGGGCAGAGTGATTCATACAACACCTCCAATCCTGTGATGCTGAGAGTGTTAATTGCACCCTCTCCCCAACACACTATAGAGACCTATAATTTGGTACATGTATTGGATTAAATCAAGTTGCCCTGGTGAGAGAGGAGCACCCGTTTCATCCCTGAACCAGCGGGATCAAACCATACGCAAAAGGAATAGCGACATACAAGTCCATAAGATCTGAGGAATGGTCTTCTTATTGATCAGATTCATCTGACCTGTTTCCATTATTTGCTCTACTCCTGACAGATCCTCAGTCTCAGTCATATCTGTTCTGGGAATGATGAAGATAGACTTTTAGGTCCAGTTAGGGCTCTTATGTTTTTGCTAGGTAGCTTCTAAAGGGAGAAGCAGGGTAGGAAGCATATTATTCCTCTTCATTAATCACTTTGATGATATTTCAGCTTCCACCATTTTGAAATCGATTATAATGGTGATCAAGAGAGCTTTTGAGTTCCTGCTTTGACCTTTCATCTGATTTCTGTTTGTTTCCTTAATTATAATTACAATGAACAAAACACACATATATATATATATATATATATATATATATATATATATATATATATATATATATATATATATATATATATATATATATATATATTCCAACAACCCCACTACACTGCTTTGCACCTCCTGTGATAAAGCAAGAGATGATGCAATCTTAAATATCATAACAATTGTTGCACGTTTTTCCTACAAAATTTTAATGTCACCTAATGGTAACTTTTCTCTGTTATTAATATTTTCTCTTAAGTTCTTGACTATCTCTAAAGTGTAATTGTTTTCAAGTTATTTACCTACTGAAAAGTTATTTGAATAACTCTTTTGCTTTCATAAGATAGTTGCAATAGTTCTTGCAAGTTCAACAGCCTTTTCTAATATAATTTGAAGTTATAAACTTCTATTTAAAACAAGATAAATAGGTTTAAATGAATATTTGAATTCTACTCATGTTAATTAGATCTTTGTTCAATCACTAATTTTTAATTGTGCTAAAAATTAAATGGAACAAAGAACAATAAAAAATAAGGAACGAGAAGCAAACAAGTTCCAAAAGATGAAGACTGATTCACATAGACTTGAACGTGGAAGACAAACTGGAAAATGAGCACAGGATTTATAAACAATTAATTGAAAGCAGAAAAGTTGAATAGAAACAAAAAGATAACAAATAAGAAGTACTTTTCAAAGATATAGTCAAATGTAAATTTCTTGATTCTTGGAATAAGTGTTGTTATTGAATTATGTTGTTTGTTTCTTCATTGAGTTGTATTTCTACAAATTTATTCAAAGATAAGAATAATAAAACATTTGATGGGTGAGAAGAAATTGAAAAATCAGACACTATTGCACTTGTAATTTCATCTCCAGAAATGCTAAAAATGTCTTTATCCCATATGACAAAGAGTGAGACAAATAATTAACAGTGATTGTGATGCAGCTTAACATTCAATTCAAATAGCAGGATTTTAAAGAGTTTGTTTGAAATATCAATAGATTTGCCATCAGGCATGACTTTTGAATAGATAAAATAGTTCATAATTCCAGTTTTTTAAGTGATTATCTGATAGCACTTTGATTGTTCCCAGAAAAATAACTAAATGTGTGTTACTTGCCCAAATACAAATAAAGAAGTATTTCTTTTAGAATAAAAGACGGAATAATGAGAGTAAAAGCAAAAGAGGGCGAAATGATCAAGCTATTATTTCTGTTGAGAGAGGAGAGCAAAACAAACTACCGTATATACGCGCGTATAAGCCCGTTCGAGTATAAGCCGACCCCCAAACTGAATCGGTAAAATTGTTATAAAGTGCATGACCCGCGTATAAGCCGACCCATAATTTCTAGACTACCGGTACATCATAAGATGCGCAAAGTGAGTTCTGAATACGTTTATTTAGGCAAATCACATTATTAAATAAAAATAAAGTAAGAAAGCTAATTTATATGTTGAAATAAAAACAATTCTAAAGTGTTATGTCTTAATGGAAATTTAATTAATCCTCATTCCAAAATCATGAATTATAAAAGTTCAATCACTTTTAGAATCCTTCAAAATCGGGCTCTGTATCAGACTCGCCAAACAGTTCACGAAACTCGGCTTCTGTTACGGGCGTGCTTCCATCATATACGTCGTCATTGTCATCATGGTCATCCGATTGTCCGGTTCTTAAAACGAGAGCACCAGCCGGCAGATGCAACAAATTTTGAATCTGCCAACTTATATTTATTATTTTTCGCCATCTGCATAGCACGTAGACGAATTGCCGCCATTCCCGTACTTGCTTCTCGTTCACAAAAAATTGCGTGCTGCACGAATACCTAAATACACCCAAATACTCCCGAATATTGTCTAGAAGCAAGCACGTGATACATTTACAACTAAAAAGATTTTAAATTCATTGTAAAACTAAGTTCTGGCTTAAAATCAAATACGTTAAATTACTAAAACCATTAGAAATTCTTTGTATGACACGTTTCGAACATTTCAAATTACCAGGAAGACATATACAAGTCCTTAAGTTGCATATTTAATTACAGATATCTATATTCTAGAATAATGTTAATTTTTATTTATTGGCACACCTTCGACATTTTTTAGATATAATTAGATATTGGCCTTGATTGTGTCACCCCCCACCTCCATGATTCTTTGTTCAAAACATTCAAAGGCTTTTATTTCTTCGTATTTCCACCCTCAGATATTAATGTGGTGTTTTTCCCGTAAAAACTCAAAATGAAGTTTGAAAAGAAAATGTATTTATATGATCGTTTCTTGCTGCGATAGTCCCTCTTAATTTGCTACTTTCTTGGATGAGTCGTTCACCGAGGTTCTTTTATATACAGACCCTTATTTCCTCCTCTCCCAATACTTGAGAGCACGATTCTGTAAAATTAATAATTTGTTATGTTTTGTACTATCACCCACTGACATTTATGTCTGTGACTTATTATGTAAGATGATCCCTATTTTCAGTGATCGTGGCCAACGATCTTCCATGTTTGCTATGTATATGATATTTTGTTTTGTCTGTTATATAGTGTCTATGTCTGGACTGGCCTTTGTGTGGTCAAATTTTGTCTTTTTGGTAATTTGGTATTGTTCTTTTTGAAAAGATATATATATATATATATATATATATATATATATATATATATATTGTTGAATTTGGCTATAATCCTTGGATGCATGCATATGTATGTAAACAATACTGCCAAATATACCCAAATACTTCCGAAGACCCCCCCAAAAAAAAGTTATATTTAAATGCTACTTATACATGCCGATGCTATCCTTATGTTCTCATATATATATATATATATATATATATATATATATATATATATATATATATATATATATATATATATATATATATATATATAGATATATATATATATATATATATATATATAGATATATATATATATATATATATATATATATATATATATATATATATATATATATATATATATATATATATATATATATATATATATATATATATAAATATTTCCAAATATACTCAGATGTATCTATTCTATCTCACAACTTCCGTCTTTATTTTCATAGGCCAGATAATTATTTCTCTATTCGCGTCAATTCAAGTTGTATTTGCCTCTGCTGAGTTCATTAGACAATATGTTTCGTTCCATTTTATGCAATCTCCAACAATTTAAATAATTCGTCCTAATTATTGGGTGTTAAATTTTAATGTGGCCATTTCTGATACACAAAATAAACTCGTTAACTTGACTGATCAAGGAAGGAATTGTGAAATCTTTATGCTATTCAAATCGTCATGTGAAGTCATTGTCTGATAATTGACAGTCTGGCTAGATAAGAAAACATGTTAAGCATACAAAAATGGTTTGTTTCATTTTTGTCCAGCTACTCCATGCCACATGCAGTAGTCACTGCATTTGGATCTGACCATGTTCCATCTCGTTTTACCGAATACTGAATAGAACTTTGATGCATTATTCACAGCTCAGAATCACTAAAAGAAATATTAAAAGAAAAAGTTTGTCTACTCAGGATTTAAACAAATTACATAACGAGTCTTTTCTTTCATTTTTCTATTCATCCTGATGTTGATTTAGACGTTCATAAACTTGGATGATTGGTATGAGTCTTCTAGTAAAAATCATGATTTATGAATAGTAATTAATTTATAATGAGCATAATAATTTGCTACAGAATCCAAGGCAGCAAGTTTAACGGTATAAAGATTGATGTTAACACGTTAAGAAGGTCATAATTTGTGAGTAAATAAATGGCAACATATGGAAATTATAGAACTTCTCGTAAGCAAGAAGAAGAAAAAAAAACATTACAAAGTGTAAAGCATCTTTATTTCCTCATTGTATTATTCCATATATTCCTAGTAACGTTATATCCAGAAAATATTTGCAAGTGTTAATACTTAGATTAGGACCAAATATTACGATTCAACTGGTTTTAATGATTATAATAATAATCTGTTGCTACCCACATATGTTAAAAACAAAATAGATTAGAGAAGCTTTTTAATGAATTCAAACTAACTTGGACAGTTACAATCAGGAGTGAACTAAGACACAAAACACTGGTACTGAAGCTGTTTAGTGTTTAGTCAGATCATTCAGTCAAATCAGGAGCTAATATATCAGGTGCTAATGGATAGTCGTTTAAAATAATCTTGATTGTATAATGGAACTTCTAAGTCAATTTCCAACATGCCACGAAATTTTTTTATCTGTCCGACATATCATATGTTTCTCAGATACTTTCATCTGATATCTATTTACCCATTTAACCTTTTTAACAATATGTGTTTGGCACATTGTCCAGCTATGTACTGATTGCCTGTGCCTTGATAAACAGTATAATACTTTGGTAAAAATGAATTAATCTGCATCATTAGGAATTTGTTAGTATTTCACTCTGTCTGACTCGCTTTACTAATCAGAATAAAACTCGTCATATTTGGCATATCTATTTGAATTCATACAAATTCCTCCTCATATCCCTGATTTAAACCATTATATGTATGTAATAATCTATTAATAACTCTGATTCAACTTAAGTTTCATGCATCATGTGTTAGTACTGCAACACTAAAATAATGTGCAGAATCTAATTTGTAGTTAATTAATCTGTATTTAGTGACAACAAATTAACACGATCATACACAATGCCCAGCATGGACCTGTGATAGTCAGAGTGATAACACCATGATTACCAACATGTAAAAGTTATTTAAGGAGATGGAATTGGTGATGTTCAAGGTCTTTTCAGAACGGTAGCCCCAAAAGCGATCAAGATTGCAAACAAATTAGTAATGAAAATCAAAGACGTTGTTCATGACAAAGCTACCGGTGCCATCGCCAACGTTGCTGATAAAGCACTCTCAGCTCTCCGAGACAGACTCGCACAATTAATACACGACAAAAGGATATTCGGCTTCAGACAATGTGGATAAACAATCAACAACACGTTTCCTTAGCTATCTCGTTCACACACCTACAACCACTCTACTTTTATATTGGCGAGACATTTCCATTCTAATTTTCTCTATGGCGCGCCAAATTGTTCGTAATTGATGAGCTGGAGCAATCGTAGGGTGAGCTTGGAGCGATCGTAGGGTGAACTGGAGCAATCGTAGGATGAGCTTGGAGCGATAGTAGGATGAGCTGGAGCAATGGTAGGGTGAACTGGAGAGATTGTAGGGTGAAGTGGAGCAATTGTGGGGTGAACTGGAGCAATCGTTGGGTGAGCTGTATTTAAAACTTAGTGTCCTCCATCAGAATGATATAACTTAGTCTCACTTATATATATATATATATATATATATATATATATATATATATATATATATATATATATATATATATATATATATATATATATATATATATATATAACTTAGTCTCATCAACCATCAAGTATTCTCAGATCGCTAGAAGCTCACCCTACGATTGCTCCAGCTCAACATACGATCGCTCCAAACTCACCTTACGATTATTCCAGTTCGCCCCACGATTGATTCACTTCACCCTACGATCTCCGTTAAACTTAATGAATTAATCACAATATGTTTGCCACCCTCCTCAATGCGGCTGTCACGATTTACCCAAATACAGCCCAAATATACCCCAATACTCCCAAACACTGCCCAAATTCTATCCAGAGATGTGATACATTTACTGCTAAATAAATTATTAAAATCATTTTAACTGTCTTTGTAGCGCCGCATTGATAATTGATGTATATACTCGGCTACTTGTGGTTGTAACACGATTACAGCAGCACTCTCATATTCCTTAAATGTTGAATCAGGTACGTGTTTATTTATATAATTCGATATCATTTCGGGTCCTATTCATTCTTTTAACATTTAATTAGATATGTTTAGAATGTTACACGAGGACATTTCATGGTCAATACGAAACAAGGAGAGAAAACTCATGTCCCCCATTTTCAAATATTGAAATAAGAAATAAAAGAAAAATAACGATCAACGTATAGGCAAATCAGTAGGTTTTAATAAAAACTCACCCACACCTGTGATTTAATTCACGCAGAAACGATCAGGATTAATAATATTAACGTGTTTAATAAAACACATAGTCCACCGACGTTAAACGTCTGGCTTCATCAAAGTAAAAAGATGCGTAACTTTAAAAGGTTTCTCTAGTGTCCGCTAAAGTTCAAACGCCGACTGAACCCAGTAGAACAGGTTACGTATTAGACAAATTATTATCGAGGTTTCATCAACATAGTGAAGGGGGAAAAGGGAACGACTTTCCCGACGACTGTGGGCCATGGGACTCTAACTCGGGCACCACTGTAAACCAGGTATTCGTTGTAATTAAGGAAAACAAATTTAAAAATATTTTCAAGAAAAATGGTCACTTTTCCTGAGAAAAAAAAAAGATCGTTGAAGAAACTTAACATATGTTTCAACTGATCCTCAACCCACAGATAGATTAACTCGTCATCGGTATTACACTAAGGTAAAAGACAAGAGCTACATGAAGCGAGTTATTAAGACAGAATTTTTAGTAACATTAATAAGATTGAAATTTTCTCTAAATTGTATTAAAAGTATTTTTTATTTTATACTAAAATATATTGAGATTGGTTTCATTTACTTACATATATCACAACTATATACTATTATAATAAAGATTAGGCCCTTATAAGTTAAGGCAAAACTCTCAAACACCGGAGTGGTTTATCAAGTTAGTTGTTTCAGAGATTAGAAGAACATGATTGTGACTCTAAAACAATCATCGAACACGAACAGCTATTTTATTGTTTGTTTAAGTGATTCGGTAACATAAACTGATATGCCTACTAGACATTTAGTAACTACATGTGTTGGCTATCTGTATAATCGAATGAGATATAGCCAGAAAGTTAGCAGTACATAAAATGATTATCCGTTTCAATTAGTTGATACCAGCAGTACAAATTAAGATTTAAGTAGATATCATAAACCATGGGGTCATTAGGACAGAAGTTTTAGTAAAAGTAATAAGATTGACATTTTCTCTAAATTGTATTAAAGTCATTTTTCACTAATATCTATATTGAAGTAATTTTCTAGTAAAATATATTAAGATTAATTTCATTTATTTCTATATCACAACTATATACTAATTAATAAAGTTGCGCCCTTTAGAACAAACGCAAAACTCGCTTGCATTTGTAAATTTCTCTCGTATTGCAAAGTCAGCAAGAAAAATACTCTCGGCAAGCTACATAGGTTACAGACAACACATTCGTAGAATTCCAATTTAGTGACTACATTAGTAATGCAGCAAACTTTCTGTCGAATGACCTAAAAACAATATGGCCAATTTCATGTAGTGGAGAAGAGAGCCTCTTTCTGGCTAGAATAAGTCAACGCTCACGAGAATCCATATTTGGTCGTGTGGTTACGTCCGGATTACACATTAAACAGGTGCAGACCACGCACCATCAGTTCCTTCATTCTGAAGTCAGAAAGACTCGCCTCTCTAATTACAGGTAAGAACAGTCTATATTCGTAGACTTCTTTAAGGAATAAGCACTTTTTAATGTTTGAGATTTTAACGGTTTCATATGTTTGCAACAGTTAGTAACTGAATTCTCCTACTTATACTATATTGTAATGGAATGTTTAATTGCTTAAAAGAATTCAAATTTATTTAGATTTAAGATATACAACGATTGTAAAAGACGAATTCGCTACAAACTTCATGTTTAGATTCAATATTGAAATAAATTATTCTTTAAGTAACAGAAAATAATATCTAGTAACATATTACAAAACAGTATTATATTTTAAACTTAGTCAAATACATTTCTTCAAAATGATTGTTGCATTAATCGCAGCTATTATATTTTATACTCTTTAGCTATAAAGAAATTAATCGAAATTTGACTATTTGTATTATATTCTAAAATGCAGAAATTATACAAATGAACGAAGTTGGCAAGCTTGAAAGGAAAGTGTAATTTTATATGTATTTCGTATATTTTAACTATAAAGTTTTATAGATGTATTTGCAGAATGTAGTAATATATGTATATTAATTATTTAAATAAAATTCCTTCATTCTGAAGCCAGAAAGACACGCCTTTCTAATTACAGTATCCCTGGATCTCTCGCACTGCCATTTTCCCCAAGATATAGCCGTATCTACACCATTATGAGTGACGACCTTCTTTTAAGAGATCCTGATCTCTCTCTCTCTCTCTCTCTCTCTCTCTCTCTCTCTCTCTCTCTCTCTCTCTCTCTCTCTCTCTCTCTCTCTCTCTCTCTCTCTCTCTCTCTCTCACCATGGACGTTGACATTCCTTAACATACGAGTAATTCCTTCTTATAGCAAGAAATGAGAAAAAGGTTATGATAAGGCATACAACATTACATAATAGGGTAATCGCAGAAGGAATTCCCTTGGATCTTAGGGTCAGCAAAAGTACACTTGGTATGTTCTGGAGGTTACGGACAAATAAATGCCAGCTATACCTCGTGATTGATTAAGAATGCTGATGTAGCTAATTGACTGTATAACGTACTTAGTTCCAATCGGTAGTCTGTTAAATACGATGAAGCCTCACTCTGAGATTCTGGCGAAACACAAGAGCTTGTTGTATGACTATATTTGGCATGTCCTTAGAGACTATGTATAAATAAAAATCAGTGATATTAGAGCGAACCAGATCGTTTTGTCGGAACTCAAAGAAGACGTGTATCATTATATGTAAGATACCGTCTGCGTACAATTCTCTATACAGTATAGGCATTTTTAGTGTTAAGATGTTAATCTATTTAGTGTATTGGAAAATTTAATTATTGTAGAACTTATATTTAATTGTACTTATATTCTTGATTATAGTAAAATACGACGTTCGCTACCAATTTTATACTCAGTAATAGTTAATTCAGAAATAAAATACTCTTTAAATGATAGAGTTTAATATGTTGGTATTATAGATTAAATTCAGTCAAATATATTTCTGCTAAATGATTGCAGTATTAGTCTGAAATATTTAATTTTAGACTCTTTAGCTATCATGAATTTATTAAATATTTAATTACCTGTATTATATTCGAAAAGGCAATAATCATACATGTTGGTAAGTGATGGAATATCGTAGTTTTATATGTATCTCTTATATCTGTATTTTAAGTTTATGTTGATTGATATTTGAATGCAATTGTATATATTGAGTATTTCAATAAAGAGTCCGTATCGCCGGAATCCAAAGGAGACTTGTATCATTATAGCATGCGTGGACCTCTCGCACTGCCAATTTCCCCCATGATGTAGCCGTATCTACACCGTTATGAATAATACCCTTCCTTTAAGAGAGCCTAAACTTTTTCTTCTTCCTCCTCCTCCTCCTCCTCTGCTCTCTCTCTCTCTCTCTCTCTCTCTCTCTCTCTCTCTCTCTCTCTCTCTCTCTCTCTCTCTCTCTCTCTCTCTCTCTCTCCAAGGACATTGACATTCCATAACTTATGAGCAATCCCTTCTCATAGCAAGAAATGAGAAGAAGGTTATGATAAAGCAAGCAAACCCATCATAACTACTGTAACTGAAGCACCGGAATGGCTTAGCCATTTAAAAACCATCGCGGTGATTGTGTATTTACGTGTAAAGAAAACAAATTCAAATCATCCGCATGGAAACTCAAAAAGTGGTGAATCATACACAAGAACGGATCTACGTATCCTCCAAATGGCATATGAAAAAGTGGTGAGGAAGAAGGCGACAGAAGTCGTAAGCAATATTGCTGATGATGAAAGTTTCATGGCCCCTAAATCAGGTCGCCAACTCCAGGATAAAATCTACAGAGAAAACACAAAGAAAATACAACGGAAGGTGCCTGGAAGCAATATTGCGGACGAGATATTGATAATAATCGGAGAGATACATGACAAACCTTTCGTCCAGGGTGTTACAATGACAAAAGCAAACAACCAATTCTAATTTTGTACACTGACGATCAAATATTAGACTTTTAAAAAAATTTGGGGGGAGGGGGAGGAAGGGAGTGTGATCGGCATCGACAGAACGTTTAATATTGGTAAAGTGTTTGTAACAACAATGTTTTCTAAGAACTGAAGCATCATCAACAGAAAATCTAACCAACATTCAATTTTTCTAGCCTTTTTGTCTTCAGTTTGTCTTTGTTTTCAAGGCGAGAAGACAACCTCTCTGTCTAGTTCGATAAATATCCGAAATTTAAAACTTATTATGAAACACATTTCAAAGGTAAAATTTTAATACATGTTTACCAACCATTAGCAAATATCATTTCTAAGTTATGGACCAATAACAAATTAGAATCCCTAAACAATCGCTTAAAACAAGCCACTGAGTGGAAACAGCTAAAGCTCCCAGAACTTGTAGACAGATTGTCTTCCGTTACAAACACGCAGATTAAAGACCTATGTCGAGCTATGGATGGTGCTGGTAACTACAGGCTTTATGGTCAGTCTTTTTCTTTTCTTTTGGACAAACAAGCCTGGCACTTAAAAAAAGTGTAACAAGGAAGGAAAAATAGGTCTTTATATTATTAGGACCTGTGTCTGTAATTCTTGAATTATTTATGGATTTTATTTGCAAAAAAATATAAAGTGTATCTATTAACATTTACCATTTTGTTATGTACTACATGTTAATTATTAATAGATTTTTTAGTGTTATTAATATTAATTTCATTACACACTGGTGTTAGAGTTTTATTGTTACGGTTGTGTATGCATGTTTATCATGTACTTTCTTAACCAAGTGTTTTTGTGGATTCCGGGACTACTAAGTCCATAACAAAATCAGCCCATTAAACGTTCTCGGAACTTGGCCTATTGAAATCGACAAATAACGTACTTAGTCCATTATATATTTGGCCCACGATTTATATAACAGAAATGCATATTTGCATCAATTGGTGTAATGGGCTATAAAAGAGATATTAAGGTTTCATTGAGAATACTTCTTCGCTAATTATTACCAAACCATCACAGCTTTAACCATTCAGTATGAAGAATCACAAGCAGAAATTTAGGTTTCTCTGAAAATAATTTATTAATCATTACAAACCCAGTCTGTGAAAGTTCAGGTATTCATCCAGACAACTACCTCTGATTGCGATTAACTACATAAGCAGCAGGATAGGGTATGCTGACCATAAAAAAGTGTGAAAAATACACTGCTAAAGTAAATAAAAAAGAGGACCAATTTCTTCAAAAGTGGACCTCAATAATGAATATGTAATATGTATCTGATTTTATGCTAAACAGGAACAAAATACTGTAATAATATCACAATGTCACCTAGATCGTGTGCCATGTGCATGTGTGTATGTGTGTGTGAGAGTGTTTTCCTTTTCTGTTGATTATATTTATTATCCCTAGATTATCAAAAATGTTAGATTGTAAGGTGACCTTGAGATGGCTCCCCGACCCAGTGGTATACCTATTACGGGGATAATAAATAAAATAAAAAGAGTGTGGCGACGACCTTGGGTGGAACGCCCCATTTCAAGGCCCAATTTTGTAATCTGGCCAAGACGAAATCAAGGACAAAAAGGGAGATGAAACAACGTGGATTTAAGTCCTGCACGTAACATAGTTTTTATGGCGTGGTGATACGTGGACTACCACGCGGATGGGTGAGAAATATATTCTTAAAATCATCATTTGGGACACAAGTATTATGTGCACCGTTTACGGGACAATCATCACACGACCGGCTAAAAGATTACGTCGAGGCTTATGAAGAAATGTTGTACCACCACCGAGCCAGCGACGAATCATTACGTGAGCTGAAAATGTTGATTAAACTTCAGTAGTACACGATTCAGTGTGAGATAATACACAGTGTAATTCCAAAAACCGTCCATGTCGGAATTTTGAAAATTATTACACCCTATTCACTTCAACGTAAACTACTTGAGCTACAACACGAAAGATTTCCAACGTTGCCAGGTCCACTGTGTCATCGTTCAGCGGATACACGTAGAGAAAATATTCCAGTCACGATTTCAGGAACGGGCACACAGCAAAAGCTCGTTCTTAATGATATCGGTGAAGTTCCCGTCACAGGTTATTGATAAGGCTCTGTCACAACAACCATCTTGCTGAATTCTAGGATATGTCATAACTATTCACTCATTGGAAGTGTAACAATCTCAGATTCAGATATCTGGATTGACGATGATCGAATCGAATGATCAAATATAGTATATTTGGCAGTATCGAGAGTTCCAAATATGTCTCGACTGCGCAGAAATTTCATATAGCATTCCAAGAGTCTCTACACAACACCAACTACAGAAGCAAACACACCCAGCACGTTGAGGAAAAAAATTGTCTGGATATGCGCGACAAGACAAAAAGAAAGCAACAACAATCAACGTCAGTTTGGTCTTGATGTTGAAATCTGAGCCACACCTACTAAAATGTCACACTGACATGTCTTGCATGTAACATACGTAGGGGTGCTAATGTCCTTTTTTGCGCTAATTAAATTTGGTGGTAATTGTATCTTTTCAGGAATCACTTGTAATTGTTCAAGGACAAATTCACGTTGAGGAACTGTTGAATCTAGTCTGTAGAACGCAGGCCTGCCATTATATCTTACCACGCTAGAAATTGTATGCGTGGGTGCATTCCAGACGGGATCGGTTGCTCTTTGTTACAGGCTTCAAGTTCACCAGGTTCATATAAAGACATGACTGTCACGTTTCTCCCCAGCACAGGACTATGTGAGTGACTTACTCGCTTAATCGGGATGTGTTTCATCACGATTGCACGGATGGGTTTCATAGCAATTTCACGAGTGACATCGTTGTTTAACGAGGTTATCAGGTGATGTAGTCTCACAACCCATTTACAAAATCTATTTTTGTTCAGTAATTCTTGGAAGTACTGATATCCAAACAATCCATCAGCAAGTGTTAGATTAAACTGTTCAACGATTGCCTGATAACGTTGTAACCGGATGTGTCCGCGTCTGATTTTAAATTAATGTTGTTGTTAGCGATGTCACTGTACCGATAAATTCTTTTCCAGGAACAAATTGTAACAACTATGGTCATCGCAGGCATCCAAGTGAATAAAATCGATCCAATTTGGCTGCGACTTATGTTGCTGTTTTAGTTGATTGCGGTTCTGCTTCTTTGTATCTGTTTGTAATGTCGATGACCGTCACCGCATATTTGTGCGCCGTTTACGGGATGTGCCAATGACGATATATGGTAAAACAATATATCTGCCTGACGAACTTCGTTGGTCGTATTTACATGAAACCGTCCATGCTGAATCGTTTTGGGACGTGGCAGATAAATTTGTTATATTGATTATCGTGTCAACCAATCTGCAACAACATCATGTGTAACACGAGCTGCATCGGCCATTTTGCTAATCTCTGATGTACCCTTCCATTATCCTCTTGGACTATAATAAACTGATCCAATATCATTAATTATTGGACACTTGATTTCCTGTCCCACACAGCTAATTTAACACCCATCGTCGATCTTGTCAACCAGTTCGCGAGTGATTCTCGTATATTTGTTATTTTTGCTGACTTATCGTGTGAATCAACTTAACGTCCGAGATATATCGTTGTTACTGATCTTTATTTTTGTACGCGACATCATGAGTTAGGCATGCTTGTTTAATCGCTTTTACTGGATATTCGACTGGTTTTGGTTTTGCTTGGTATAATATCAAGTCGGTTTCCAGGACCACATTTATTATATCCTGTAAGGTGTCTTTCCCCTGGGTAATTGTCATGGTGTTCCTGGAATTTTCCAGGTGTCGCAAAACTTTCGTAGCAATGTATCGCAGAGTTTCAACAGGCAGCTGATCATGGATAACACAGCCAAAATGCTTCCAAATAAATGTAGTCAATCTTGAATAACTCTGGGTCACGAGAACGGAAATGATGCTTAAATTTGATGATTGGCTCTGGTTTTAAAGGTATGATACTGGGTCGGTTTATACCATCCTTGACATGGGAATGACTGAGTATAAGTGAGTTATAAAGGGAAGATATCTCAATTGAAACCAGAAATTAACAAAATACATCTTTGACTTATTTATGAGTAAATATATGACTGGGTTTAGACAACACATGCTTTATAGGCAACACATTGAACGATGCATATGGAGTTAGTACTGCGTTATACATGCTAAAATTGTATCATGTTATTCATACATGTCATGGATGATGGAATCATTACTAAGGTTACAACGTTCTGCTAAACAAATTGCCCGATATGAGCTCTAAAAATCAAAATTGTTTCATGCTTTCTTTGCTGGTGTCCTTTGTTTGCGCTAAGTAAATTTGGTGGTAATTGTATATTTTTAGGAATCACTTGTAATTGTTTACGGACAAATCCACGTTGAGGAGCTGTTGAATCTAGTCTGCAGATCGCAGGCCTGCCAATATATCTTACCACCCTGGAAATTGTATGCGTGTTTGCACTCCAAACGGGATAACTTGCTCTTTTTACACAGGCTTCAAGTTCACCAGGTTCATATAATTACCTGACTGTCACGTTTCTCACCAGCACATGACTATGTGAGTGACTTTTTTCTCCAGGGACAAATTGTAGCAACATCCAACTTGGCTGCGACTTAAGTTGCTGTTTTAGTTGATTGCGGTTCCGCTTCTTTGCATCTGTTTGCGATGTCGACGACCGTCACCGCATATTTGTGCGCCGTTTACGGGATGTGCCAATGACGATATATGGTAAAACAATATATCTGCCTGACGAACTTCGTTGGTCGTATTGGCATCAAACCGTCCATGCTGAATCGTTCTGGGACGTGGCAGATAATTTTGCCATATTGATTATCCTGTCAACCCATCCGTTACAACATCTTGTGTAACACGAGCTTCATTAGCCAGTTTGCTAATCTCTGATGTACCCTTCCATTATCCTCTTGGACTATAATAAACTGATCCATTATTATTAATTGACACTTGATTGCCTGTCCCACACATCTAAGTTACCACTCATCGTCGATCTTATCAACCAGTTTGCGAGTGATTCTCGTATATTTTTATTTTTACTCACTTATCGTGCGAATCAACTTAACGTCAGATATATGTCGTTGCTGTTGATCTTTATTTTTGTACGCGACATCATGAGTTTGGCACGCTTGTTTAATCGCTTTTACTGGATATTTGACTGGTTTTGGTTTTGCTTGGTCTAATATCAAGTCGGTTTCCAATACTTAGTACTTAGGCCATTGTGTTCCTGGAATTTTCCAGGTGTCGCAAAAATTTCGCAGCAATGTATCGCAAAGTTTCAACAGGATGCTGATCATAGATAACACAGCAAAAATTCTCCCAAATAAACGTAGTCAATCTTGATTAAGTCTGGGTCACAAGAACGAAAATGATGCTTAAATTTGTTGATTGGCTCTGGTTTAAAAGGTATGATACTGTGTCGACATATATAATTCTTGACGAAGGATAAATGAGATATAGAGGGAAAGTATCTCAATTGAAACCAGAAAATGACTAAAATACATCTTTGACTGATCTATGAGTGAGTATATGGCTGGGTTTAGACAGTACTTGATTTTTATGCAAAAAATTGAATGATGCAATCTGGAGCTAGTACTGCGTTATACATGCTAAAAGTGTAGCATGTTATTCATATAAGTCATGGATGATGGAATCATTACTAAGGTTACAGCGTTCTGCTAAACAAATTGCCCGATATGAGCTCTACAAATCAAAATTGTTTCATGTCTCTTATTTGTCAGTGCTTGATTTTGCAAAGGGATACATTTCGGTTTAGCCAAAGTGAGCAGAGATGCCACGTACATATGTAAACAATGCAAGTAACTCCTACTATGTTTGTGGTCAAGTGGCTTTTGCATCACAAAAAGTCAGTATAACCACTATGGTCAAGAAAGCCTATCACTTTTATTGTTTTCTGCAAATCGGAGATCATGACAAGAGGTGGGCCCCACACATATGCTGAAACACGCGTACAACAAACCTTTGCCAGTGGTTAAACATGAAAATAAAATAAACGCCTGTTGTAGTGTCAATGATCTTAACAGAGCCAACGGATCATATCAGCAAATTTGTACTTCTCCATGGTGCCTCCAGTTGGGAAAGGCGAGTCAAAGAAGAAAAAATAGATTGTGTATTATCCAAACATTCTATCAGCATTACGACCAGTACCCCACGGAGAAGGACTGCCGGTTCCTGATGCAACATAACCATTTTCATTTGAGCTAGACGAGAAAGAGGAAGATGAAACATCTAGTCTGGCACCATCAATGTCACATGACCCATATTTTCTCCCATCCTCCTAATTTGAACCTCAGATCATAAGACAATGTGAAATGAATGAGCTTATCAGGGTTTTGGAACTATCTAAGAGTAGGGCAGAGCTGTTTATGTCCTTTCTACAGCATTATAATCTACTACTGGTGATGTTAGGGTTTTAATGTTCCGTGACCGTTAAAATGATCTTGTCCCAATTTTCTTCATGGAAGATGATCTTGTACCCTACAAGAACATTGATGGTGTGGTGGCAGCCCTCAACATTGTTCATGATCGAAATCAGTGGAGACTGTGCATTGATTCATTGAAGACGAGTCTTAAGTATGTTTTCTTGCATAATATCGACAATATATTTATACATGCATGGATTGCCGCTCACGTTATTTATATGTGTTAAAGTTTTTACCGGCATATGTAGTTTTTTTTCTCGCAATAATGTTAAGAATTTCAGGAACGCCAACAACAGCGACACTGATTCCAACCACGGTCGATATCACGAGCGCTTCTGATAACGTACAGATTAACGTAATAGTTACAACGATCAGCGAGGACACCGCGTAAACAATGTTGTCGATGACGATGATTCGTCTGCGGTATTTGTTTGGTTCTTGTGTATTCGTCGATGATTTTTTTTTTCCGACGATGCCTTCCACGTACCTACTTGATTATATCTGTAAGTTTGCTTTGGGTTTGATTGTCGGGTAATCTTATATACTAAGTAATTAATTGTAGTGTTTATGCGACGAATTCCATCCACAACCAATACGTCGTTGCCGTTAGGTTTTTCTTTTGGTTCCAATATGAATACTTCCTCGGTATTTTGATTTAGCACTATTCACACGATTCCAGAAAATAAATTCATCTGTTCAATATCATCATGGATATATAGTAAAAATCCTAAATCTCGCTGAGCTAAACACGGACAGCCTGTTCACATGGATGATCTCAGAGGTGTTTCATGAAGTCGTTTCTGTTGTAACCATGTTGCTGATCCAGAAGTGGCCGAAGTGACATTCTTGTGGGTGGAAACTATGTACTTTTCTTTTTGGTGGACTTCTCTGTGCCCTGGTCTTGACACCACTGCTGTTTTTCTTTTGGGTTTGTTTGGCTTTTTTGGGAGTGGGTTTTTTCTTAGGGAGAATTTTGGAAACAATGGGATACCATTTTAAGATGGTGCGAATGATGCCATCTCCTACAAAACAGCTAAATCCATGTTTCAAAATGATCTGCTTTTTGGTTTGAGTGTCGATGCGAGGATCGGCTTGTTGTGTCAATGCCACTTCGATTCTCACAAGTGTTTGGTTTGATGTGGAATGGGAATGATAGCTTGCAGTAATTGACGTGATGTCACCGTAAACCATCATAAGACTTCTTTGAGACTTACTTCAAAGTCACGAGCATGTATCTGATGCCGTACTATGCACAAATTGATTTGACGAGAAGATGAGACTGAAGGATGTCATGTTGATGCTCTGTGAGACAGAGCTAAAGTGTCTGAGGTTTTCTAAAATAGATTTTGTGTTGTTGTAAGGTCAACGAGGTTGAAGTGTACGCGACAGTCGAGAAATAAATGGGTACGAAACCGCAAATAATCGGATGGTGGTGGATGGGTTTAAATTCACGAGTAATTAGGCATGTGTATTTTGAGTGGCATCATCGTATGCATGAGATATCAAACATTAAGGAACACTTTGGCTAAGACTTGCATTTGTGATTTATCTCTAGGGCTTTTAAGGAAGACTACATAATGAGCATTGAGACTGATGGTGTGATTGGCTTTACTTTGTTGAAACAAGTGTTGTGTGATCCAAATGACACTGGCATTATGATGATGCCCTTTGCATATAACCCACAGCTTAATTTCTTCTTCGTCTTTTCCTAACATGTCAAAAATGACCAGATGGTCTTGACTGCAGTCTTCGATAAGATGCCTTCCACAAACACGATGGTATCGCCTTGACCTTCTCACAAGAGCTGTACAATGATTACCATTCTTTGTAACATCAAACGATGCATTGAGGTGGACGATCGATCAAATGATTATGTTTTATCAAATGTTTGACAAATTCGGTTTAGACTGAACCGCTAGCTCCGGCAGTTGACATGTTAAAGGGATGGAGAAGATACAAGGCCTTCCATCAAGCACCATCTAAGTGTTCGTCAATGACTTTTAAAATGGAGGAAGAGGGAGCAGAGACAGCACAGGTAGCCATAGTAGTGTAGGGAATGTCACTTTTGACACTAAAACAGACAGACAAGAATATTTGTACTTTTTTCAGGACAAGTTTATTGCTAAAAATAAAATGGACAACACGAAAGACAAAAATACATAAAAGCCATGAGGTTAAGCACAACAATAAAATACACATTACAACAACCAAAGTGGAATATAAACAAGTCTCTGTATAACATGTTTTTGGTAACCAAGGTGTCTTAGGGACAGTATGTAATGTTTTTACAGTCTCCCCATTGGGTACAGTCACACATGTGTCCTCCTGGAATGGTCTTTTGGGAATGTCCATGACAGTCCTGTCCCAAAGGGAGTGGATGCCCAAGGGATATATATATATATATATATATATATATATATATAAAGTTTAATTTTGATTAAAATCTGTTCAGAAATTCTTCTAAACTGCTATACCAATCTCATTACTTCATTTATTTCATGACTGATAAACATTTATTTCATGATTAACAATTGCTAGTTCACAGTTAAACAAAGTTTGAGGAAATTTAGCTCAAACAGTTACCGGTACTACCCAACTACCGGGTAGTTCAGTTTGCTAAATGCTTGATCTATTCGTCACTAATTGAGCCAATTTCACTTACTGTTCAACTCATCCTTGTGCTCCCCAAACCCATTTTCATCCCTAATTATTCTGACATCAAGTCATCATAATTTCCGCTAGCAACCTTTGGTGGACCTATGTATTGTTACTGATTATTCATAATGGAAAATGGACCACATATGGATACATAATTAGTCATTGTGCAAGTAAAAAGAAAGATAATATTAGTGAAAACAGTTTGATTAAGAAACTGGATTTATGGAAAATCAGTGTATTAATTTTCCAATCATTCATGTTAGATTACATACAAATTGGTATAATATAGGTGTAAAAAAAACAAAAACAATGTACATTGTAAATTACACACAACAAAAACAGTCTGTACTCAAAGTCAATGGCACATTATGACAAGGGATGCAATGAATACAGTATATTGCCTGTGGCTCATGAAAAAATGTAACCCCCCAACTTGAGAAAACTTTACCACTTTTAACAAGGAATTTTGATGTGACCCACGCTGCTTTAAAAATTATTGTTACATGTACATATTTATATATACTTCAGCAGACCAGATAAATCTAATAATTCATGGCAAAAAAATCCTTAGTAATAAATCTGTTGATGTTTATCTGGAAAGAAAATAAAGTTTTACAGGTTGTGTAATAACAAACCATCTAGAATAATAAATTAGCATAATCTTGTACATGTATTTTCATTTATAACATTTGTAGAACACACTCATGAAATACAATAGGCTTGATATGCATAAGTATTATGAACCAAATGTATATTCAATATTTCCAGATATGAAGCTCCAGGTGCTTGGTCCATGTGGTACAGGTTCAACACAACATTTACAAGTAAAATATTTAAAAAGCATTCTCAACACTGGAAATAAACTAAAAAAGAAAATCCAAAACAATAAATTAAAGCAAAATATAGTCATAATGTAATTAGAGATAAGTATAATAATATAATATCTAATATATAGTTTAATATAATTTGTAATCTTAGCACATGGGCCAAGCCAACCAAACAGGAAAAAACATTTACAACTAAATAAATGCAAAGAAAATGGAATACTGACTGAATCTTGTCTTCATCATATGAAAAATATTCCAAACAACATATTCATAAAAAATGTAAGTTTCAGTGCATGCTAAAACAATTTTATATGCTTAATAATAAAAACAGAATTTTTCACATTTTAAAATTTTTTGGGATGAAAATGTTTTTAAGTATCCATAGTCTATTTCATTCATTTCAAAATTCTAAGTTATTCATAAAATCAGTATTTGAGTTTCTTCAAGTACTCAAGCTGAGTTTTATGATATAAGGCTACTTCCTCAAGTTATTGTACTAATGAAGGGAGTTATCTCACCAGAGGTTTGTCCAAACCAAATGCAATATACAAATTAAGTGATATACCCAAAATATTTATAAAAAAATTCAATATTTGATTTTTTTACATAGTAGCCAATTTAACCAGCCTATGAAAACACATCACACTTAACATCACACTTGCAGCCTTTTCTTATAATTTCTGAGCATAATTATAAATGCTACAAAAATTAGAAATTATGACTACTATACCATTAAACAATGCATACTACACAACTCATAATTTTAAAGCAGATCTTTTATCAGTTATACAAAAATGATTGTACAGATTAGGCTTCAAACAATGTAACAATATGTGTTAATTGCTACTTTTGTATGTATTATGAGTAAGCCTATTGCAATGTAAGCTTAATTGAAATTACAGTATTGCAAGAATGGAAACTTTGATCTTTTATTCGTACATAAAAGTTGTCTTTGATGGGTTATTTTCAACTTGGCATTGATTACTTAAAAGATATCCAAAATGCAGATAACTTTTTACCTATAATTTTTTTTACAAAACATTATTCTGTGATACTGTGCCACATGTATGGCCAAACTTGCAATAGGCTGGACCTCTCCTCTGCACTCATTGTAAATATACAGTTAATTTGTCAGCAACATGGATTCCAATTTTTACAATGACATCTTTTTATTTACATGAGCAAAAAAACTATTCTTATGAAATGTGCATCATAGAAAAAGTAATGTCTATATGTTACATCTCAATATATTCATTACATGATCATTAGAAATATAGGAAAAGAAAACACAATACTTACAAGTAACTTAAAAAGTGTTAAACATTTTGTCTTTATAGGTTATTAAGTTACTTACATATTCATCATTAATCCCAAATAAAATAGAAACAAATCTGTAACTTTCACTAAGCTGCACAATCATGTAATTAAACAGCTGCATTGCTTAACTTCAAAAAGTATATTATATTCATACCAAAGAATATCATATTCAATATAGGAGCAAAATAGGAACTTCATCTTTTTTGTAAATGTACTTTGTTCATTTTCCACATTAAACCTCCCATGAAGATAAATATTTCATTAACAAGAAATACACAAGTAGCATGTGGAAAGATAAATATTTCATTAACAAGAAATACACAAGTAGCATGTGGAAAGATAAATATTTCATTAACAAGAAATTCACGAGTAGCATGTGGAAAGATAAATATTTCATTAACAAGAAATACACGAGTAACATGTGGAAAGATAAATATTTCATTAACAAGAAATACACGAGTAGCATGTGGAAAGATACATATTTCATTAACAAGAAATACACGAGTAGCATGTGGAAAGATAAATATTTCATTAACAAGAAATACACGAGCAGCATGTGGAAAGATAAATATTTCATTAACAAGAAATACACAAGCAGCATGTGGAAAGATAAATATTTCATTAACATGAAATACACGAGTAATATGTGGAAAGATAAATATTTCATTAACAAGAAATGCACGAGTAATATGTGGAAAGATAAATATTTCATTAACAAGAAATACCCGAGTAGCATGTGGAAAGAGAAACAAGCAATTATACAATAATAATTGATTCCATTCAAATATTCACTGGTTAAAATGTCACTCATTATCAAACATACAGGAAATGGGGATTGGAGTACAAATTCTCACAACCTGGAAAGAAACACTTTCCCCTGTATCAATATCTTTGTCTCTTTTTCTCCTGTAAACAAGAAATACCCTAGTAGGATGTGGAAAGAGAAATATTTCATTAACATGAAATACACGAGTAGCATGTGGAAAGATAAATATTTCATTAATAAGAAATACACGAGTAGCATGTGGAAAGATAAATATTTCATTAACAAGAAATACATAAGTAGCATGTGGAAAGATAAATATTTCATTAACAAGAAATACACGAGTATCATGTGGAAAGAGAAACAAGCAATTATACAATATTAATTGATTCCATTCAAATATTCACTGGTTAAAATGTCACTCATTATCAAACATACAGGAAATGGGGATTGGAGTACAAATTCTCACAACCTGGAAAGAAACACTTTCCCCTGTATCAATATCTTTGTCTCTTTTTCTCCTGTAAACAAGAAATACCCGAGTAGCATGTGGAAAGAGAAATATTTCATTAACAAGAAATACCTGAGTAGCATGTGGAAAGAGAAATATTTCATTAACAAGAAATACACGAGTAGCATGTGGAAAGAGAAACAAGCAATTATACAATATTAATTGATTCCATTCAAATATTCACTGGTTAAAATGTCACTCATTATCAAACATACAGGAAATGGGGATTGGAGTACAAATTCTCACAACCTGGAAAGAAACACTTTCCCCTGTATCAATATCTTTGTCTCTTTTTCTCCTGTAAACAAGAAATACCCGAGTAGCATGTGGAAAGAGAAATATTTCATTAACAAGAAATACACAAGTAGCATGTGGAAAGATAAATATTTCATTAACAAGAAATACACAAGTAGCATGTGGAAAGATAAATATTTCATTAACAAGAAATTCACGAGTAGCATGTGGAAAGACAAATATTTCATTAACAAGAAATACACGAGTAGCATGTGGAAAGATAAATATTTCATTAACAAGAAATACACGAGTAGCATGTGGAAAGATAAATATTTCATTAACAAGAAATACACGAGTAGCATGTGGAAAGATAAATATTTCATTAACAAGAAATACACGAGTAGCATGTGGAAAGAGAAATATTTCATTAACAAGAAATACACGAGTAGTATGTGGAAAGAGAAATATTTCATTAACAAAAAATACACGAGTAGCATGTGGAAAGATAAATGTTTCATTAACAAGAAATACCCGAGTAGCATGTGGAAAGAGAAACAAGCAATTATACAATAATAATTGATTCCATTCAAATATTCATTTGGTTAAAATGTCACTCATTATCAAACATACAGGAAATGGGGATTGGAGTACAAATTCTCACAACCTGGAAAGAAACACTTTCCCCTGTATCAATATCTTTGTCTGTTTTTCTCCTGTAAACAAGAAATACCCTAGTAGGATGTGGAAAGAGAAATATTTCATTAACAAGAAATACACGAGTAGCATGTGGAAAGAGAAACAAGCAATTATGCAATATTAATTGATTCCATTCAAATATTCACTGGTTAAAATGTCACTCATTATCAAACATACAGGAAATGGGGATTGGAGTACAAATTCTCACAACCTGGAAAGAAACACTTTCCCCTGTATCAATATCTTTGTCTCTTTTTCTCCTGTAAACAAGAAATACCCGAGTAGCATGTGGAAAGAGAAATATTTCATTAACAAGAAATACCAGAGTAGCATGTGGAAAGAGAAATATTTCATTAACAAGAAATACACGAGTAGCATGTGGAAAGATAAATATTTCATTAACAAGAAATACACGAGCAGCATGTGGAAAGATAAATATTTCATTAACAAGAAATACACAAGCAGCATGTGGAAAGATAAATATTTCATTAACAAGAAATGCACGAGTAATATGTGGAAAGATAAATATTTCATTAACAAGAAATACCCGAGTAGCATGTGGAAAGAGAAACAAGCAATTATACAATAATAATTGATTCCATTCAAATATTCACTGGTTAAAATGTCACTCATTATCAAACATACAGGAAATAGGGATTGGAGTACAAATTCTCACAACCTGGAAAGAAACACTTTCCCCTGTGTCAATATCTTTGTCTCTTTTTCTCCTGTAAACAAGAAATACACGAGTAGCATGTGGAAAGAGAAATATTTCATTAACAAGAAATACACGAGTAGCATGTGAAAAGATAAATATTTCATTAACATGAAATACACGAGTAGCATGTGGAAAGATAAATATTTCATTAATAAGAAATACACGAGTAGCATGTGGAAAGATAAATATTTCATTAATAAGAAATACACGAGTAGCATGTGGAAAGATAAATATTTCATTAACATGAAATACACGAGTAGCATGTGGAAAGATAAATATTTCATTAATAAGAAATACACGAGTAGCATGTGGAAAGATAAATATTTCATTAACAAGAAATACATAAGTAGCATGTGGAAAGATAAATATTTCATTAACAAGAAATACACGAGTAGCATGAGGAAAGAGAAACAAGCAATTATACAATAATAATTGATTCCATTCAAATATTCACTGGTTAAAATGTCATTCATTATCATACACACAGGAAATGGGGATTGGAGTACAAATTCTCACAACCTGGAAAGAAACACTTTCCCCTGTATCAATATCTTTGTCTCTTTTTCTCCTGTAAACACTGATAAGTAAGTGTCCAGGTGGAAACACAGAATTTGGACAGAACATCATCAGGGAAAGCATCAAGTCCAAAAGAAAGCTCAACCTCCTTTTCACTCATCAGGGCAAGCAGATAGTCTTTGAACCTGAAATGAAGCATAATTTGCATAACGTTTTTATTAAGGTCTACTTACACTGGAGATTGATAGTTGCATGAACAAATGTGCCATTACACTATTACACAAATGTTAAGAAAAAGTGCAAGTTCCATAAATGAAAAATGCAATAATGTTATAAAAAATCTAACAAGGTTACTTACATAAGCATTCCAATATGCTTACCAAATTTTATTGTCTACATCAATTGTTTTTTGTGCAATCATCCTTCCAAGGTTTTTCTTCAAATTACAGGCCAATTTTAATACTGAGTTGCTTTGGAAAAGTAAAGGAAATAAATAATTTTCAAATAGCAATACAACCATTTATAATACAAAGTTGTTATAATCAAAACTCAGAATGGTTTTCTTCTTCTGCCAATGGCTAGAGAGACTCTGATGTATGACAACTCTACATTCAGAAGTGTTTGTGTGTGTGTGTTTGTGTTTTTTTGATTTTTAGCATAACTTGCACAATTTCTGAGTCATATAGCTACGATGTCTACCGTGTGGCACGTTATGGTGATGTCAAGCACATGGGCATCAGGCCACAAAAATGTAGCATGATGTCCCACCTAGTCATATTATCCTGACACCAGGCCGACCAGACTTAGCAATAATCTCTTAATGCTGAGCACCTGGTGAGGCAGCTGTGATTACCATTTTTATAAGTCTTAGGAATGACTTGGCTGGGGTTCGAGTTCAATCGCAACCTCCCACATTTGAGATGGATGCTCTAACCACATAGGCCACTGGAACAAAGAGAGAAAGAGACAGATAATTCTTTATGTGATTGTGATGAATACAGAGTGAGTGTGCTTTGGATTTGTAATGTAACTTTAACAACCTGAGTCATACTGCTATGATGTCTCCAGTGTGGCAGTTTGTAGTGATATCTGGCACTGGGTCATCATGCCACAGACATGTTGGAGCATCTACCACCCTATCAAATTGTCCTGACACCAGGCTGAACAGTCCTATCACTAACCTCTTTAATGCTGAGTGCCATGTGAGGCAATTGTTAGTACAATTTTCATAAGCCATTAGCATGGCTCGGCCTGGAGTCGAACCTACAACCTCCTACATATGAGGTGGATGCTCTAACCACTTAAGCCACCAAAGCAGTGAGAGAGAGAGAATCCTTTTATGTAATTGTGACGAAGAGAGAGAGAGAGAGAGAGAGAGAGAGAGAGAGAGAGAGAGAGAGAAATCCTTTATGTGACCATGGCAAGATATAAAGAAAACTCTGCATGTGTCTGTGGTGAAGATATATGGGAACAATTCTTTATGTGACTGTTTTCACGACAGAGATAATACTTTATGTGACTGTGTTGAAGACAGAGAGATAATTCTTTTTGTGACTGTGTTGAAGACAGAGAGATAATCCTTTAAGTGACTGTGTTGAAAGCAGAGAGATAATCCTTTATGTAACTGTGTTGAAGGCTGAGAGATAATTCTGTATGTAACTATGTTGAATACAGAGAGATAGACCTTTATGTGACTGTGTTGAAGACAGAGAGATAATCCATTATGTGACTGTTGAAGGCTGAAAGATAATTCTATATGTAACTATGTTGAATACAGAGAGATAGACGTTTATGTGACTGTGTTGAAGACAGACTGAGATAATTCTTTAAATGACTAGTGAAGACAGAGATAATCCTTTATGTGATTGTGTTGAAGACAGAGATAACATTTTATGTGACTGTGTTGAGGGCAGAGAGATAATTCTTGATCTGATTGTGTTGAAAGCAGAAAGATAATCCTTTATGTGATTGTGTGGAATACAGAGAGATAATCCTTTACATGACTGTGTTGAAGAGAGAGAAACAATTTATGTTACTGTTGTGGAGACATAGAAAATGCATACCATCATGTATTTATTTCTAATCATAACCTTGTCCAATGTAGGATACTGATTCTGTATTATCGTATTAGAAAATGCAAATCATTATTAGGGGCTGAAAATTCTTCAAACCTGTGGTCCCTGACACAAAATTTGGAATATTTGACCAAACTATATTCTTGATAAAAATGTCAGCTGGACTTGGTGTGTGCCTACCATTTATTACCTATTATTAGTTTTGCCTTGCAGGTTGAAATTTTTATGTAAAAAAAAAACCATTCAAAATTGAATTTTTACCTCTGCCAATCAACCGTTTCAAAATGATTCACTGCTCACTTATAAAAGTAATGTGACATATGAACTAAAAAGATAATCTTAAAAATTTATTTCTGATAAAACATTCATTATCAACATGTAAATAACTCATTTTTGTGGATTCACATGTGAAATAGAGTGAAAGAGAATTCGTTGACATAATTTTACTTTATATATGATTGTGAAATTCCATGATGTCTTATTATAGGCCCTTAAAAGTTTTGGAAAGGCCTGCAAATAAAGTTGATGAGATGTAAAGTGCAGCTAAAAAATGGTCAGTTTAAAATGAATTGATCTGCACTGGACCAAAGCTAAAAAAATGTGAAATACAAAAGAAAATGTCCCCTCCTAGAAATTTTAAAATGACCTTTGGCTGAATATAATTTTGAAAACAATGTTCTGTAAATACTGTAGAACAATTTTTCACCTATCTGAAAAAAATTATGCCCAAATGAAGGTCACGTTAAAGCTAATCAAAACAAACTGCATTGAAGCCAAAGTTTTCTCTAATGTAATGACTTAAAGGTGTGTGTACGTGAATGTGGTAAAGAAATTATAAATTAAATGAAAAATAAATTTCATTTTCAGGAGCAGCAGAGAGGGTGAATCAGACAACTTTTTTTTTGGTTATTTTTTATTATACCTTTAAAACGGTACGAATAGACCCTTCTCGCGAAAAAATAAGTCTCCGACCCTTATGATTGTTCGCGTTTTCGTTGATGAATCATAAATGTCACAATGATGTTGTCACTCACCCTCTCTGCTGCTATGGGTTAACCGAATATTTTATCAAGTCCGATACGATATCGTGTCCTAGGCCTTGTCTGGGGGACGAAAATCACTACGATTTCACAAATAGACTAATTTGTAAAACCTCCTCTTGTAAATCAATCAGATTATTAGACTGGTCAGTGAGTTTGAAATTAATTCTGGTTAATGAATTATTATGACATCGCATATAGACTGGATTCACCGGAGACTCAATTTTTAAAAACCCTGGAGGAGCTATTGGTGCAAATGAATACAAAATATATCCTTGCTGAGCTTGATTTGATCGTTCTAAATTTATTTGATAGCTTCCTTCGATCACATCACATACTAAATTGAGCGCAATCACCGTTGAAATATTCACATTGAACGGAGCAATATGCCTGCCACCACCATCTGGGTCATTATTATGTTTGAGGATTTTTTTATTTCCGGTGATGCTGTTTTTTTCCACGTATCATGAATTATTTTAAAACCGACATCGATGGCATCACTGAGAGATTTTTGTAGTTCTAAGATATTATATCCTGGTAGATGGAATTCGGACATATTTTTAAAGCTTATATATTTCATCGCAAATTTTATTTTCGTGTTAGTGTTGGCAATGGATACCTCTCGCATGATTAGTGAATGAAATGTTTCCATGTCACTGAGGATTCTGTTACATGTTTCTATGACGCTGATAAATTCATCTCGGGTGAGAGTACCGGATTTAAGGGATATTAACAACAGTGAAATATCGTTATTGAACGCTGTGAAATTTTCACTGATTTTATCCTGTCGAGTTATGTAGTATTTCTCCCCTCCCTCATCTAATTCAGTGAAAAAATTCAATTTGTCATAATCGCTATAGCTTTTTATTGGATTATCAGGTTTTATTCTGTCGGTGATATAATCAGTTTTTTGTGGTTCTGGTAAATCAACGGTTTTTTCCCGGGGTGGTATTTCAGGCCATCCTAGTACGGTCCTTATTGAGCTTTGATAGATATCTACCACGTATCCTTCTGTGCTTATTTCAATGGCAGATGATAGTGTTGGCTCATGAACCGTTATAGCTATTTTTGATTCTTTTCCAGTAATCGATTTTATTCTACGCGCGAATTCATTATTGATTTGTTCAATTTGGTATGATCCGGTTGGTATGGAAACAACATTCCAGTCTGGGGTACCGTCTGGTTTATTCTTATTTGCAAATACCAGTGAATTATTGGGTTGTTGACCACCAAATGATTTTGACCTAATATTTGGCCAACTGTGATACACTCGTAATTTTGCTAGCGCTATCTCCTTCACTGGGACTGGAGAGGGGAAATTCACACTGAATTCTGGATTCGTTGAGGTTATTGAGATCATGCTTGTTTGTACTGGGTTTGTGTTCTCCACTATTTGTTGAAGTAATTCCATCTGTGTTGTCATTGTTATTATATTCATGATGTATTTCTAATTTTGACATCGCAGAATCATATATATCTACCATCGCTGAAAACTCACTCTCTGATATAATTGTATCATCGAGCGATGACGATATCAATGAGGATAATTGCGAGTATGCAGTGGACACAACATGAAATTGAATTATGTAGTCTTGTAGTTTCCGTTGGCTGCATGAGGATATTTTTTTTGTGATTATTGAAATTATTCCAGCGATTGTTGTTGCCGCAGAAATGCAAATTGGAACAGCTATCGGGGCCATCATTGTCACTGAAGACAGTATAATACCAGCTCCGGTGATTACACCACTCACAGCGTACACAGTAACATCAATTGCGGTAATTCTCCTGCGATATTTTTTAATTTTCAATTCATACTCCTCAGACAAGGTTTTGAGTCTAGTTTGATACTCTCTGACCTGATCATAGCGATATTGCGATGATGAAATCATTTTTTATTTTAAATACGCTATCGTTTTCAATTACGATTTACTTAAATCCGCTACGAATTCCACATACCACGTTGTTGAGACCCTAACCAAATTTTTATCAGTAGATGTGATTGTAAACTTTTCAGTTGTATTCTTGCCGATGATCGTTGAAATCGTATTATTGATCCCGGATGAACTGGACGATGAAATATTAAATTGAGATAATGGTGTTACTAGTGTTAATCGATAAATACCCTTAACGGTTGCAGTGATATCTAATTTGTTGTTTGTAGGTGTCCACTCAAATGATCCGTGTTGGATCGTGTATACTACGTTGTTGGTTTTCTCATGAGGAATTTTTGTTTTTTCAATGGCTGTTATCATCCTCGTTGCATCCCCCTTGATGCCTTCGATGAAAGTTTTCGTCTCATCGATGGATTTTTTAATATCAGGGAGTTTTATTTCAATTTTATCAAACGGGGTTCCAATAAATTTATCAATGATATTTCTACGAAAAGCATTATAACTTCGTATATGATTATCCAGCTCACGGCTGTGGGTGGTAATCTTGTTGTCTTGGGTGGTAATCTTGTTGTCGTTGTCGGCAATCATGCGGTTGTTGGTGATAATCATCTTGTTGTGGGTGGCAATCGTGTCTGTGATCGTAGACACAAGTGCGCCTGGTTTAAGTCGTCCGTCATTGGAATACAGCGCAATAGAGTTTTCAGCGGCGTCGCGCTGCCGTATCAAAATATCATCCAGAGAAATATTACTGGTTTTCAATTTACCCTGATCGGAAAATAACGCAACGGTGTTCTCGATTGCGTTTTGTTGTTTAACTAAAATATCATCCAGAGAAATATTACTAGATTTCAATTTACCCTGTTTGTCTTGAAATACAACTATTTCATTCGGGTCAACACTTGTTAAGTTCAACGTCTCAGCGATTTCATCTTTAATTTTTTTTTTATATCCTTGATAGAATCAGGAGTTGCAGTGTCATCGGGTTTGGGTTTCAGAGGTCTTCCCCAAATATCAATCATGATATTTTATATATCTCTCTCTAAAAAGCGATTACTAGTGTAGTCATTAACGACAATATGAGGTGGTTTTCTAGATGCTGAAATAGCGTCAAGGACATTTAATACTTCACTGCCGCATATTGGTGGGTCATTGATTTGTTGTGTTGGTAGCGTAGAATACCAAGTCTTCATTGGAAATTGTTTTATGTAACGCATAAACTCTTTTGGTGGGGCTAATCCATATGAATCAAAATAGACAATCCCACGTGGATCATTAGCGTATGCAACCCAGCGAGTTCCAGGTCCGGTGCTGTTATCGAGATTAATAATACCTGTTTCAGTTTTGTTTGGTTGATGTGGTAATTGATCTTTCATAAAAACACCTCTGAAATTTTTAATCACTAGTTTTTTAGCCGCATCCATTAAATCAAAATTGGACATTGGAACCATCGAAGATTTGGGAACCATAGGTTCCTCAATTAATAAACCGTTCCTGGTAGTCTCAGGCCTGATCTGTGAACGGATCTCCCGCTGTACCATGAATACGGGGTTCCTGGTAGTCTTAGACCTTTTCCGCTGTACCATGAATACGGGGTTCCTGGTAGTCTTAGACCCTTTCCGCTGTACCATGAATACGGGGTTCCTGGTAGTCTTAGACCCTTTCCCTTTTTTTATACCCTTGACCTTTCTTCGGTTCATATGATTCAGCAATGCTCTGTACCGCTTTTGTTCCCAAGCCTCCAACTACCCCCAGTGCGGCCGCTTTTGCTACTGCTGGGGCTGCTGCCGCAACCAATGCTGGTATTGCAGCAAACAACGGAAATATACCACCTGTTTTTATCATATTTTTGATAGCAGCCGAAGAGAGTGTGATCTGAACTCCTTTTTTATCCTTGAAAGCATCATTGAAATGTTTCACTTGACGAGTTGTCAGCGATAATTTATTTGCCCCGCCATTCATTTGATTAGGTTTCAACGTGATTGTGGTTCCACATTGTTTAGCGGATTTTGATTGCAATTTTTTTAACTGACCAGGTGTCAATGACACATTGATATTACTATATGACATTATACAAATACAGATTGATTCTAATGGAAAAATCCTTCGGATTTTCAATCAAAGATTTTCTACTGGGGCATCTACCACTCTCATTCTTCCACCAACACCTTCAAGTAGCATTGATTTATCACTGAGAATGACAGCAACCGCTCTATAATTAATAATACCACCAGGACGGGTTACACGGGCTCTGAAGTGTATATCAACGACAGATTGTCTCACCAAGTCGAGATGTTCCAGCGAAAAGTAATAAATCGGATAGAGGCTTTTGAAATCCCATTGTGATATTTGCAAACCGGTATCCACATTTTGATCACGTGCCATAAATGACAACAGGTTATGATAGACACGTGCAATATGATTTTGACCGTAATCAAGTTGCACATCTTCAGATGGTTCCTGTTGTCCGTTTATTCTCAGCGAGACTTCATTAACACCTAACTGATCAAATATCATATGACTTCGTTGTTGATTACCAACTCGATCATTATTCTGTAATGCAATAAATATATGACATGGAGCTGAAACTCCTTGTTTTGATGCCAGGTGCCATGTGAATGTACCATTAACATTGTCTTGTTTAGTATCCGTAGTCACTGATAACCAACTCAATAACGACTTTCCTCCTTGGTCCATAAATGATAACAATTTTCCTTCTGCTGTGATTGATGGAGTTAACACTGGCATCCACAATGATAGTTTTGTTAAAACGACTTTACCATCAGGAACAGCAGCATCACGCCATATTGCATCATTATCAGTACCCTTTCGTACAAGCGCTACTGTGTGTTTAGCTCCATAAATAACTTTTCGGACGTTTCTACAGAATCCGAATATATGATGCAGTGGAATTGCACATGAAAATTGTCGACGCTGTCCTTGTAATGTTGATACACGTGTTGCAAATCCTAGATTGTAAGTAGTAATAGTATTTATGACATCAAAATCACCAGCTGGTCTTGTATATCCGGCTGGTGCTGGATTAACTGCAGTGGCTTGTGTTGCCTTGACTCTAGAATACGGGTTGTGTTCAGGGTGATCAGTAATATCCTTAGAAAACATCATAGATGGACCTGCTGATCTTGTATAATCATCAGAATATCTTGCTAACCCTATGATTGTTGTAGCCACATCAACTTCACGGTCAATGGATTCAATTTCTTTTCCATCAATGAGATATCTAGCGCTTTCAAATAACGCCATGATACCGTTATTAACAAAACCAACTCGGATAGTTTGGCTAATGTCATATGGAGGATCATTATGTGTAGCATCATTTGTTACAAGTTCTCCTTCTACTTCAATAAACGCTTCACAAGGCAAAAAGTATTTACTGGTATCATGAACTTGAAGTTCAATTCGTGATCGGAGATCTGGTTGTACTGCGTGATAAGAATAAAATTGAAAATCGCGTACAGAATCATCTTTACGCACTGGGGCATCCATATCAAATGCTGGATCAGGTGACCTTTTGAACATTTTATTCTATTTATCAGAGTCTAAATCGGATTTTCCATTTCATCGTGAAAAACGCTAGCGTTTTCGTCGTGGTTTTTTAAAGCCACTTCCTGCTATCATGTTTGCTGTCATGTTATTTTGGTCCTCTTGATTTACCATCGACGCTAGTTTTTCATCTACTGCGTTATTTATAATTTTACTAACACTTGCAGGCATTTCTTCTGTAGACGGTAACGGTTTCTTTTTTCGCCTCACTAATGATGTTATTTTATCCTTCGCAGTTGAAAACGCTTTCCCGGCAAGATCTCCAACAGTACTAATACCCTTATCACGAATAACATCAATGGCTTTCATTCCTAGTTGTTTAGCTAACGGCATCACTTTTGGGGCCGTTCTTGAAAAGAATCCTAAAATGGTATTACCTAAACCATCTCCGTAGTATGCTCTATAAACTGGAAACCGTGAATTAACTACATAGACGGGGGTTGGTTTATCATGATTGTAGTGTATAATCATCTTGTTATAAAACTAGTAGTTTTTTAATTAGTAATCAATCGCTGTAATAACCATGGGCATCTTTGTGATTTTCAACTAACTCAGCAATGAGTTCTCGATATACATTAATGTCCATGATACCACCGGCAAATAATCGTCTACAGATATCAGCTGCTTCATTAATTATTTCCGGTGAGTTATTTCCGGCTCGTTTCCCTCCGATGAGGACTTCTAACCGTGATATATCACTGAGAATGTTACCAGGACAAGTAACGCTAGTGTTTTCAACTATTCCGCTACCTAAATACTTATCTTCAGTTGACTCCTCTTCATCCTCTTTAACTACGATATTCATTTGATTTATTTTACTCAATACTTTGTCTTTAAAACTCTCAAAATCATTGCGGTTACCTTCTGTGATTCTAAATCTACCACGGTTTGCCAAGTATACTTTTTTTTATCCAATTCTCGTCGTTTTTTATATACTCTTTATACCCTTTGTTTACAGCTATTTCTCTTTTATCGAGTGGAAAATTCCGCGCGGTAAAGTTAATTAAATCATTGTCATCTTTATAACTTTTAATTATGTTGTATGCATAGTTTGTAATTATAGTTTGCGGTGAATACATTTTTGCTATAGTAACGTCTTCTTCCTCTTCTTGTTTTCTTGCAATAGCACCTAGTTCTTCTAGTACTTGCTCTTTTTTTTTGTTGTTGCCGTGAAGTAGCTACTATATCCACTGGAAGCGTTTCTAAAGACTTTTTTGTTTGTTTAGTTCTTTTTGCTATTTTTTCTAACACAGGGAGAAAAGTCTCTTCTTGTTTTTTTCCTTGCTCAGAGATTGTTGACACTATCTGTTTCGTTGTTGTAGTTATTGGTTTAAACAACTCTTCAGATCCTGCAGCAAAATCAGTCTGAAGACTCTGTCGTTCTTGCAGTTTATTCCTGACAGAGTCGCGAATTGGTATAAATTTCTTAATTGCATCTAGTCGCTCACGAGCCAATCGGGTCGTTAATGCTTCATTGACCATTATTTGAAATCAGAAACCATTTTTCAATTGCAAAACAATTTTCCCCATCGATGATTCCATCCTTAACGGTCCAATTTTTTATTGCTGTGAAATATTTTTATTTTTTATCCATTGATTTTGCCTGTTTTTGACAGTTTTGGTGGTTTTCAGTTGAAAATCTCAAAGAGATTTTACAGTCAAGTAGTCGATTTTACATGGGATTTTCCATAAGGAAAAGCTGTTAAAACTCATTTTTGATGATTTTTAGCCATTTTTCATCAATTTTTGCCTGTTTTCAGTGATGTTTGGTCATTTTTCATCGATTTTCATCAAAAAACCTCGTAGAGTCAAGTAGTCGATTTTACATGGGAAAAAGTTCTTAAAAGTTAGGATTCTATTTTATTTTCGCAGTGTGAAATATTTTCACTGATTCAATCAAAAAATGACAAAAAAAATGAAAATCTCAAGGAGATTTTACTGTCTGACAAAATCTTTTGAGGGCCGGTCAATCAAAATAGTTCATTTTCTTGAATTAACGCTCGTAAGTTTCTAATTTTAGAATTAACTTCCTTTTTCAATTCATATTCGTTACCCAATTCTTTTCGTATTCCTTCCACGATAGTATATAACGGAACAAACACATCTACTTCACTGTAAAATGCAAGAGAGTCTCGAATAGAATTTTGAATTTTTTTGATGAGTGCATATTTCTTTGGTAACATATACTTGTTAGTGCTAACTCCGTATTCTATATCCTGAAAATCCGACTTGATTTGATCAGGATTTAACCCATCTGACAATTTAATATCCTGATTTTTCAATTTTCCAATTTCAACTATGATGCTATTCATATTTTCAGAATTCATATATGATAATACATATTTCTAATTCATTTTTCAAAAATAAAAGAGCCGTTAATATTTTAAAAATTCAGTCTGTATATATAAATATCTTTTTTAAAAATTCAGTCTGTATATATAAATATCTTTTTTAAAAATTCAGTCTGTATATATAAATATCTTTTTTAAAAATTCAGTCTGTATATAAATATCTTTTTTAAAAATTCAGTCTGTATATATAAATATCTTTTTTAAAAATTCAGTCTGTATATAAATATCTTTTTTAAAAATTAATTCTGTATATATAAATATATTTTTTAAAATTAATTCTGTATATATAAATATATTTTTTAAAATTAATTCTGTATATATAAATATCTTTTTTAAAATTAATTCTGTATATATAAATATATTTTTTAAAATTAATTCTGTATATATAAATATCTTTTTTAAAATTAATTCTGTATATATAAATATCTTTTTTAAAATTAATTCTGTATATATAAATATATTTTTTAAAATTAATTCTGTATATATAAATATCTTTTTTAAAATTAATTCTGTATATATAAATATCTTTTTTAAAAATTCAGTCTGTATATATAAATATCTTTTTTAAAATTAATTCTGTATATATAAATATATTTTTTAAAAATTCAGTCTGTATATATAAATATAAATGCAGACAAAAATAAATATCAACCATGATGAGCGGTTATCAGTCATTTGACCCCCTTGATATAGGCCGCTTTTGTTCTATTTGCATTCATTGGGTCCCTTATTAGGCCTTTGTGTCTTTCATAGGGTCCTTTGTTAGAGCATTTTTCTGTTTCTGTTTTATATCAGAATGTTTTTTTTTGTTTTTGCTCTTTGAGATATGACCCTATGACCGTTTCTTTTAGCCGATAATTCATTCTGGGGTTACCCAATGTGCATCCACGAACCTTTTTTTGGCCGGTAATTCATTTTGAACACCATACGGGGCTACCCAAATGTGATGGAGAGCTAATTACATCCATGGATGTTATTTATTTTAGGGCATTTATGTGTTTACATTCAACATGCAACCCATGAAATCAAATTCATGGTTGCGTAAGTTGTCAAAAACCGACAACCCACCGCTACCGTAAATTTGATAGCATGGGTTTGCATGTTATGTGAATGTGCACACAGAGGGGTTGCCCTACCTCCCCTCAATTAAATAGAAAAAAAAACAAAAAACATCCACCGTTTCACCATCAGACAATTTGTCTGCTATGGGGCGCGAACATGCGAAGAATAATTGTCTGGGTTTACAAGCCAAACACGATACCGTTAGACCACTGTTCACGTCCATAAAGAATAACGTTTTTTAACATATATATGTTGTAAATATTCATATAGTATATAAAGGGAATTAATACAGCAATCCGCAAGGTATGCTATTTTATTTTCTTGAATTACTTATTAATGGTGTTTCACAGTATTTAAATAAGACAGCATATTTGACTTAAACACTAAAACAAAGAATATAATTGTTTGAAAACATTTCTTTTCTTACAAAACAATGCCCAGCCGCTGAATCGCAATAACCCATAAAACAAGTTAACACAATCTAAGGGAGAAAGTATACACGTGTGTTATCCTGTAACGCCTGCATCTCCGGATCACATCCTATGTTTATGAAATACGCATTAATCGCGCGTGAGACAGAATATTTGACTTAAACACTAAAAAAAAAAAGAAAATATTTCTTTTCCTATAAAACAATACCCAGCCGCTAAATCACAATGATAACTCCCTTGGTTATATCCATTGGTTATATTTAAGAGTTGTCTCCCTTGGTGTTATAGACATACGAAAATCGAATTTTTTGTCCTGTCTCTTTTGAAATGGTAAAGAATTATTCTGAGAATCGGAATCAATATAACCATCCTTGATTCTATTATTCAAGAATTAAGTTATCATTCAACACCTACAGAGAACATTAAATGTTCACATATTAATCTATCTATCTGACTGATCAAATACCACAAATCCAACTGGATTCTTCAATCTGCGGTTTCTGATAATACCATTACGGAATGCTTCATAATTAACAAGCATGGGTGAGGTCTGAATTCTTGGTTCATTTGTATAATAACACTATTTTTCTAATTCATTGTTTGGTTTAATTATAAGTCTCTGTATATAATCTTGAGGAGTCTTTATGATTTTGTCATCGTTGGGGTCAATGACAGTATTTTTTATTCTTTTATCATAATAGCGTTTTAGTTCCCTGTATCGTTTGCCGCCACACCTAACACATAATTGCGACCTTCCCCTAACCCCAACCCCACATCGAATACAGGGTAACGGACCAAGGCTTCCACAACGAAAGCTTTGCATATGATACCAACAGAATTCATTTCTGCATGATTTGTTACACGGTGTCACTGATCCAATCATAAGCCATTTGCAATGATTCATTATACTTAAATCTTTCATTTAAATGCTTGTTTTAATTATAGTATGGAGGAGTTCGAGAGATTATCGAAAATTAAGCCCTGGAAAAGTGTTCAATTCAATCTTGATAGAGTTTCTGATACACCAAAGAATAAAATTCTTGATAGAACCTTGATTAGTAAAATCAGAGACTGTTTTAATGAATTCAAGCGTGATGGGGCAGCTCATTGTTGGTCAACATTTCGAATTGATGGTGTTGTTGACGCTACCATGAATGATGAAAAAGCAGCAGTGATAATCTCAAATGTTGGGGAAGAAAGAAATTTTTTTCGAATAAAATTCCTTATCCGTGATAATGGAAAATGGATCATTAGGGACAAATACGAGCCTATTCTTAAGGACAAAAAAACTGTCACTGTGACTCAGGATTCAAAACCAGGAATTTTGACTGGACTTGATAAACCCTACTACGAAAAATCTTATCCTGTCACAGTAGTTGTTTACGGGATATATCCACTCAATGACAAACCTGATATTGCAAAACTAGCACCCATGAAATATTCGACAGGGCTCAATTGTGTAGCAACACGAATAATAGAACACTTCACAAATGCGTCCCGGGGAAATAAACTAACTGATCTAAGACGAAAAAAAATAACCGAGTGGGAGTTCACGGTAAAAGAGCATGGTGCAACAATTCAGGATATAACTAAATTAGAAACATCATTGAGATTTCCAATATCGGTAAGGACAATCACCGGTGAAGTATTATACGAATCGAAATATAAATCACAGGGAGCTCCCATTGAAATTATTGATCATAACGCACACGCGTGGTCATCTGCAGTAACAATATTCCCACGGGATAGAACCGTAAAATATCTATCCCAAACTCTGTTTGGAACCGAAGAGTTTTTTTCTGAGCAGAAATTATTTGATGCTATTTACCATTTGAGTAAAAACGATCCTGTGTCAGTGTGGCTATTTCATAGTACTTCAGACGAAGAATGTAGATTTGATCAGTTTGTAAGGCCCAACGGAGAATTGTACCGTACTGAAGAACTGCATAATCAAATGAAACAACTAGCTAGTGAGTTTTCTGGGGAAGGGGAAAACAACGATCAATTATTAGCAAACTGTTTTACAGTACCATCAGTTGCAGCACATTTTGCTAGAAAGAAAAACGCGTGGAAACCAACCCGAAGTGAGTTCTTATCAGATGTCAAATTGTCCTGTCTTGAATACAGCCATGGAGGATTATGGAACACAAAATACACCGCTGATACCGTTATTTCAGTTGATATGATTGCATGTTATCCAGGAAGTTTTCTTGGGTATGGAGAGTGTGAGAAATATTTCAAACGATTTGGACACCCTACACACGAAATGACCCGTGTTGCTATTAATGGACCACTGCCACATTTCGATTTAACCGGATTCGCTTGTGTAGCATCATTTGAAATGGCTGAAGGGCTTCATCCGTGTAGTTACCTTTGGATTGGTAAACACATGTCTGAAAAACACTGGACGCCAATAGTGTTATTACGGTATATGCTTGATTGTAAGATGTTAAAATCATTAATTGTCAGTGAAGCAATTATATCCTATCGAGCACAGAAATCAGTCTGGTTACCACAACCTGATCTAGAAAAAATGATTAGCGAAGAGCGAAAACTGTTTCCTGATTTTAATGAACAACAAATCATGGATTGGTCCAGACAGTTATTTGAAATCAGAAACAATGAAGCAAAAGATCTTGGACGAAGAATAATCGGTAAATTTACCCAAGGTGGCAAAGATGATAATACGAGATATTCTTCACGATTGATTATAGACAATGCTGAATACGATTTTGTAATCACGGATTTAACGAATAGGGGCCTATATGTCAATCGTAAGGACGCATTTATGTCCGATGGAACCAAATTGGGTACAATTGTTACTTACACTGATGGATACAATCCGCAGTACACACATTTGAGAGCTTCTATGCTTGGTTATGCTTCTATTAATTTATTTTCAATGATCAATAGATTTCCTACCACCGCAGTTAGAGTTGCTACTGACTCATTTTACATAAATAGCAAAATGGCTGATTTTAAGGCTACTGGCAACGAGAATTGGGGGTCATGGAGAATTAAGAAAGAAATGCTTCATGATTATATTCCATCAGCAGATGTTACCATTGAAAATAATTACTTAGAAAGCAATCAGTGTTCAGAATTTTCTAGTGCACCACCGATTTCTGATCCAATATGCCTGTATAAAACAGTTTATTTAAACGGCTGTGGTGGGTCAGGAAAAACAACCCGGGCAATTGAGTTATTTCGTGTTTCCAATCCAAACATGATTGTACTAACACCGACTCACAGACTTGCAAGAGAAATGATACAGAGAGGGGTAAATGCCTGCACTTATCATAGTTTCTTTAGATGGAAGGGAGATAAATGGACTCCTGAACGCATGGGAGAGAAATTTATTCCTGAAATTATCATTTGGGATGAAATAGACACAGTGTCAGAAGATGTCTTAAAAATATTTCTTGAGTGGTTGTTATTGAAGAATACAAAAGTCGTCATGTGCGGTGATCACGGCCAACCACCACCATTTGTCGGTGCATCCCCCCATGAATGGCTAAAGGGTTTTGTAGACTATTGTGAAGAAATTGATACTGATCATAGATCACTTGATAATGAATTAAAAGAGTTTAAGAAATTAATTAGATTACAACCGGATAGAATCCAGTGTGAAATAGCCCGTGAAATAATCGGAAACTCCCATGAATGAGTTTTGGGAAGCGTGGAGACCAAATGATTTAATCATTGCAAGTAGAAAAATAGTCAGGGACACACTTCAGATGAAGTTATTTGAATTGCATAAACAAAAATTTGCAACACTTCCAGTACCGTTATGTTATAGGCCATCGGATACACGAAAACAGAACATCGAAGTTGATATTCCAGGCCTGACAGAGTCAGGGCGTGAAAAGAAGATTCTCGTATTAAAAGATATTGTGCTGGTTGATATCAATGTTGTTGAAGATGCATTGCATGCTAATAAATCCCCATGGACGCTAGGTTATGCAGCAACAATATACTCTTCACAGGGATTGACTATATCGGATACAATTGTTTGGATGGTAGATAATCGCATAGAATGGTCGAATTTAGTCTATCTCGCAGTGTCTAGAGTACGAAAAATAAATCAACTTCGAAGAATTGTCTTCGATGATGAAATCATTGGTGGCGATGATGAAATCATTGGCGATGATAATGATATTATTGATAAAAAACTCTCCGGTTACAAACAACAAGACAAAAAAAAACAACGAGAATTTGATATTGATGCTGAATTAATAATCACTTTGAAGCAACAACAAAATAATCACTGCGCAAGTTGCAATTGTATAATGTGTTGGCAGTATTCGGATAAGGATCCTCGCCAATTCACTGTTGACAGAAAAAATAACAATCTCGGTCATGTCAGAAATAATGTGATGTTGACTTGTCTTGAGTGCAATAGACGCAAGGGTGCTAGTTAAGCCCATGCGGTGGTAATTGAGTATCCTCAGGTATCACTTGTAATTGTTGTCTAGTAAAACCCCGTTGAGGGGCAGTTGAATCCAGTTTATAAATTGGATGTCTACCCGTAGATCGTGTTATACTAGATATCTTATGTGCAGTAATACTCCAAATAGGATCAGTAGCCCTTTTTGTGCCACCCTCAAGCTCTCCTGGTTCGTATAAGTACCTCACAATGACATTACTACCAAGAATTGGTTGGGAAACGCTAAAATCTTTTTGAATTTCCATTTCAGGTATTGACTTCTTTTTAATCGCATTGATAGGTTTCATGTTGATGGTTCTAGTAATCTCGTTATTCAGTGCAGTAATCACAGCTGGTAACCTTTTAAACCATTCACGGGATCTTTTTTCTTGGATGAATTCTTTTGCGTATTGATATCCAAATAACCGCTCAGCAAGGGTTTTATTAAACCGTTCTACAATGGCCTGATCACGATGTAGCGCAGTATGTCCTCGTCTGATAGTGACTTTATGATTTTTCATTATTGATAACACTGCACCCTGAAATTCCTTGCCAGGATCAATTTGTAATAGATTTGGCCAGTGTAGAGGACTCCTTCGATAAATTCTTTCAAATGCAGAAGCCACTTCAGTGGCTGATTTTGTTTTTAACGGTTCTGCTTCTTTGTATCGACTTGCAATATCAACTACGGTTAATGCGTATTTGTAACCACGATCATGTGGCAGAAATAATAGATCAGCCTGATGAACTTCATTAGGAACTGTCACATCAAAATGCGAGAATTGAATTTGTTTAGGCGGTGGTAGATAAATTTGCCATAGTGCCTGTTTGGATAACCAATGAGCCGCAGTGGTTTTTTTCACTTTTGCAGCGCTAGCGAGTTTATGGATTGCTGATTTACCCCTCCAGTATCCTCTTGGGGAATAATAAATAGATTCCATGTTGTTATTAATTACCAGCACCTAACATCAATTTACTTTTCATAGCCGATTTTATCAAAAAGGAAGCCAATTTTTCTTTGAAAGATTTATCAGAAATAGCATTTAATGCATGAATTAATTTCACATCTGCTAGATGCCTGTGCTGCAGATTACTGCTTTTATAAGATACATCATGAAGGTGACAGGCCTTATCAATAGCGTTTATTGGTTCCTCACCGGGTCGGGGCTGATTTTGATCATTGAGTCTGATATCAAGTCTTGTTCCCGGTCCACAGTAGCTATATCCTGGAAGGTGCTTTTCTCCAGGGTATTTTGCCCATGGGGTTCCAGGGAGTTTAGTTAGCTTGGCTGCGATATCACCTCCTCGTTTTTTTTTAAAGGTTCCTTGAGTTCCTTGGGTTTAGAAACAAATCTAAATTTCTTTGTACTACATTGTACGCATTTACCAGAAAGCGCTGATCGGTTATTTTTAGTTGTAATCGTCGTCAAGTCATCTGTGCCAGTACGTTTTTTACACTTCACACAATATAGATCCATAATTTATATATAACGGCATGAATATAATTGATTATTCAGCTACCCGACGACGGGAACCTATTAAACATCATGAAATGTTGCCGAATTCAATTAGAATGATTATAATCGGACCATCTGGAAGCGGAAAGACACAACTGCTACTTAATTTGATAACGAGATGGATGAAATGGAACAAATTGTATTTAATAGCCCCGAGTGTAGACGATCAGCGATGCTATGAAGTGCTAAAGGATTTTAACGAGAAAGCAAAAGAATTTCAAATCGATGAAGATTTTATTGAGTTTATTACTGATATAGAGGAAGCCCCGAGCATTGATGCTATTGATGGAAGTATTAACAATTTAGTGGTATACGATGATATCATGTTAGATAATCAAAAAAATCCTGCTAGAATATTTTCCCGAGGCAGGCATAAAAACACTGATGTGATCTATGTCACTCAACGGTACACACAAATACCAAAAGTGATCAGAGATAATTGCAATGTGTTGTGTGTATTTAACGGCGTTGATACTCATACGCTACGAAATATTCATCAAACTTGGTGCAGCGGTGATATGAATCATAATCAGTTTAGAAATTTCTTTAGTCACGCTCAGTCAAAACCACACGGATTTGTGACAATAAATTTAGCAGACCCTAGGACACGATATCGTATCGGACTTGATAAAATATTCGGTTAACCCATAGCAGCAGAGAGGGTGAGTGACAACATCATTGTGACATTTATGATTCATCAACGAAAACGCGAACAATCATAAGGGTCGGAGACTTATTTTTTCGCGAGAAGGGTCTATTCGTACCGTTTTAAAGGTATAATAAAAAATAACCAAAAAAAAAGTTGTCTGATTCACCCTCTCTGCTGCTTCAGGTCATATTCAAGTACATTAATTTTGTGAATACACTTATATTAAAGTAAACATAAGTTTATGAATATGCATAAACCAAAACTATTTCATGTTTGTGGAGCTTTTGGCTCCAAACTTCTCCATTTGAGAAAGAATTAAGAGTCTGACACAAGGTAAAAAAAATTATGAAAAGTTGGAAAAACTAAGGCCACTTAAAAAACTGATGATGTTCTTGTTTATAAGCAGCTAAAAGCATTAAAATATCTCACTTTTTCTCCTTTGCATCAACATAATCCTCATCATTTGGGTTCTGGAGTACAGAGAGAACCAGGACAATACATTCAAACATCAATTCCAGAAGAAGTTCCAGCCTCTCTAAAGACAGTGGTTGAAGAGATGCCATCACTTGTTTCACAAGCTCAGCACTCAGTTGTTGGTGGAACTGCTCTGGTAATCCATCAAATATCACCTGAAAGAAACAATTGATAAGTTCAATGTATAAAGAAAGCTTTTCTTCTGTGTCAAAACACAATAATTTACACTCATGTGCTGACACATCAGAACCCATCTTGAACAAATACTCCTTTTCCCAAAATATAATCTTTCAAGACAGGTGATCTCTCATAGTATAAACCTTCAAGACATGAAGTTTAGATTTACATTTTAAAGCCATACTAGAAACAGCCATTTTATTTGAGGACTGTGACTATGCTCCTAAAATCAAACTTCTAAGAGTTTCAACATAAAAACAATAGATATGTCTGTGGTTAACCCCACTACGGCTACTACACGGACTTGTTTGTATCATTGTCCCCAATGAATAGATTGCCTGGTTCATTTTCAGATTTGTTTAGACAAATACAATTTTTCATAAACATGTACATGTAGTATGTAAAAACAAGGTGTGTTTTTTATTTTTACTGTAGCTTTAAAACGAAATTCAGTTATATTGCTATGATGTCTGCAGTGTGGCAGTTTATAGTGATGTCTAGCACTGGGGCATTATGTGTCACACATGTAGCTTGATGTCCCATTCAGTCACATTATCCTGACACCAGGCTGACCAATCTTAACACTAACCTTTGTCTTATGTGTGACTTGGCAGGGGTTTGAACCTGAGAGCTCCTGCATCTGAGGCAGATGTTCTAACCATTCAAAAGAATGTTGCACATACTAAATATTACAAAATGTATCCTACAGGATGTCAACTACATACAAATTGTACAAAATGTATCCTATTTAGATTTGGGTTCAGGATCATGGGTTTGCCTTGGAAAATTTTATTGTCTTCCTGATTTTTGTCATGATGATTACTTACATTTAAGTTCAAGACCTGACCTAGTTTAACAGTTTGGTATTTTCTGGAAGCAAACTTGTTTATCAATTTTGATGGGAAATTGACCCATATCCTGGGCATTGATTGTGGCATAGGGTCTGAGATGACAGTTTGTATATAACTAAGGGACTGGGTGGGTAACAATATTTTCCTAGTTTAATATCAGTCTAGTGAAATCACTTTTAGTTATGTTCAGTTATAATTTTGAGAGGACTTATTAATTGAAATTATTTGATAAAATGTATTTTATGTTTTTACACTAAACATATATCTATATGGTATGCATCTTTAAACTAATGTTGTGACATACAATTAAGACGAAACAAGAAAGCACAAGTTATTGAAGTACGAGTATTACTAGAAAGGAAAAAAATAATACTAGTATATAAAAATTAGATTTCATACTTATTATTATTCATCTTGATTTCACATTCAAGTGAAAGTGTTGTCAAAAATATGAAATCTTTGTGAAAGTATGTCTTATTGTATCAATGACTGCTTAATCCAAATAAAGAACATGACTGTAAAATACTAGTACTATAAAGTGTCTTATTGTATCAATGACTGCTTAATCCAAATAAAGAACATGACTGTAAAATACTAGTACTATTACCTGAGGACCAGTTACTATAGACATGTATACACATTAATAGCTTTAAAGCACTGAAGTTCATAGTTCACTGATTTCTTGGATGAAAAACCTACAAATAAACATCTTGTCAATCAATTTTGATGGTAAACAGAAATGTTTGTTAAGTAAATAATCCTAAATTTTCTGAATTAAATAAGTCCAGCATTTTCAAAGCCATGAATATATAGTGTGGTCTTTTACAGTGATTTAACTCGGTTTGTACATGAGGCAGGCTAAACAAATTGAGTGATTCCATTGGTTTCTCACTCTGAAGAATGGTGAACACATTAAATGCTGTCCCTGCTCACTAACTGAAAGGCAAAACCACAAATTTAAGTCACATTTATATTCTTCTTTTTTTAAAACATGACCACAAAAACTAATAATACTATATTAGTATAAAATACATCCTGTGGGGTGTGTGTGTGTAAGGTCTGGACCTGACATCCCACTTGCCAAAGGGAAGTGAAGCGTCTTTCATAGTCTCTTCTTTCCAGGTGTAGTGATCGCTGCAGGACCACTGTCCCGCTCGGATGGACAGGAGGTTACTTGCATATAGCCTCTCCTACACTATAGTGTCCACATCAGCACCTTCATGCAGGGCCCCTTGTTTTCACATAGCCTGTTGTGTGGTGTGACCGAGTGCTCGGCGGTATAACTGGGTGGGCAGACTGGGCTCATTAGCCTTGCCAGGCAGTTAGTCTAAGAGAAGGGAAACTCTGACTCCAAACCTGGGTAGATGAAGCTCGTTAGCCTGGTCAAGGCAATTTTTCTAGGAGAAGGAAACTCTGATTGAAAACCAATGGCTCCACTGCCTTGTGGATATCTTCAGGAGAAGGAAAGGCTATGGGAGTAAACCCAGACAGAAAATCCGGAGTGGAGCCCTCAAGGTGGCTGGATGTCGACTATGACTTCCTTCAAGCAGCTCCTGCATCCAAATTGGTGCCAAAATTTCATGCTCAGCATCCCTTTGGACCCAACCAGCAAGGACGAGAGGGGGATCCTGACATCTGGCAACCCAGGATCTCCAAATTCCATGCCCAGGCTTGTGCCCTGGAGAGGTCACTCCAGTCTCCCTACTAAGTGAGGAAACAACACGGAAGCTGACAGTTTACAGGTTACAAGTCCCAACTGAATGGCGTAGGGAAGGGGTGTCACAGGTCAGCTTTGATGGTGGGAGGGGTCATCGTGTCTCACTGGCCAACTACCGCCCGCCTCAAGCCAGGCAGCCTCTGGTCAATAAGGTGTTGACCCGCCATCATCTGCCTGCTCCAGTGGGTGTCTGGAGTTCAGTGTGTTGCTCAACATGACAAGCAGACGAAAATTCCACACCAGACAAAAAGAAAAAGAAAGCAATAAAGAAGACTCCAGCTTTTCGAGTTGCAAGCTGGAATGTGCACACTATGTGTACAGGCATCTCCGATGACCTCAGAGAAGTGGATGACACCAGGAAAATGGCCATCATTGATGGAGAACTCACCAGGCTAAATATCAGCAAAGCTGCCCTCCAGGAAACTAGACTGGCCTCTAGTGGCTCTCTCAGAGAGGAAAACTACACTTTCTTCTGGAAGTGTCGCAAACCTGAGGAGCCCCGTCAGCACAGAGTGGGCTTCGCCATCAAAAACAATCTTCTGGCCTTGGTTGAACCTCCCACAGGGGGCACTGAGCATCTCTTGTCCATCCGCCTCACCACTGCTGCAGGTCCTGTCAACATCACCAGTGTCTATGCCCCCACCCTCTCATCTTCAGAAGACACAAAGGATCAGTTCTATGGGCAGCTGGACGAACAGATTAAAGGATGCCCCAAACAAGAACCACTATTTCTTCTCGGCAACTTCAATGCCAGAGTAGGTGAAGATCATGAGTCATGGCCTACCTGCCTTGGATATCATGGTACTGGAAAGACCAACAAAAACGGTCAGAGACTGCTGGAGCTGTGCACCTACCATGGCCTGTGCATAACAAACACTTTTTTCAAGGGTAAGCCACAACACAAAGGGTCATGGAAACACCCGAGGTCCCATCACTGGCACCAACTTGACTTGGTCATCACCAGGCACTCTGCCCTTAACAGCGTCCTCTCCACTAGAACCTACCACAGTGCAGATTGTGACTCCGACCATGCCCTCGTGAGCAGCAGGGTGCAACTACATCCACAGACACTACACCACTCAAAACCAGAAGGACACCCATGCATAAACACTGAACAGATGTCGGTTCCCTCCAAGGTGCAGGAGTATGTGTCCGCCCTGGACAAGGCTCCCCAGGACCTACGAGAGCATGATGCCACAGCCAAGTGGAATGCCATGAATGGTGCCATCTACAAAACAGCCATGTCCACGTTTGGCTAAAAAGGAACGACCCAGTCAGGACTGGTTCAACACACACCTATCAAGGATGGAACCACTAATCGAGGAGAATTGAAAAGCCTTTATAGCATACAAAAAATGCCCCAATGAACGGACGCTTACTGCTCTTAAAAGTGCTCGAACCAACGCATCACAAGACTGTGCATGAACGAGTACTGGCAACAACTGTGTGAAGGAATCCAGTGCAGTGCCGAGTCCAGAAACATAAAAGGTATGTACAGTGGCATCAAGAAGGCTCTAGGCCCTACAGGGAAAGGGGTTGCTCCCCTGAAATCAATGATGGGAGAGAAGATCACAGACCATGGGCAACAGATGGCCATATGGGTGGAGCACTACTCAGAGCTATACTCCCGTAAAACGTTAGTCACTGAAGCAGCCTTCATCAGCATAAAGAATCTTCCCATCATGGAGGAGCTCGACAAAGTGCCAACCTTAGAAGAGCTCAGCAAAGCAATTGACTCCCTCCCTATTGACAAAGCACCAGGTAGTGACAGCATCCCACCCGAAGCTATCAAATGTGGAAAACCAACACTGCTTCAACCACTGCACAAACCACTTTGCCTCTGCTGGGAGGAAGGAACAGTCCCCCAAGACATGTGTGATGCCACAATTGTGACCCTTTACAAAAACAAGGGCGACCGCAGTGACTGTAATAATTACAGAGGAATGCCCGCATCATACTAAACAGGCTGCAGTTGCTGGCAGACCATGTGTACCCAGAATTCCAGTGCAGCTTCAGAGCAGGCATGTCGACAACAGACATGATCTTCTCTTTATGACAACTCCTAGAGAAGAGCAGAGAGCAAGGTCAACCACTCTACATGATGTTCATCAACCTCACAAGGCCTTTGACTTAGTCAGCAGGAAGGGCCTTTTTCCACAGCATGATAATCTCTTTCCATGCAGATATGAAGGGAACAGTCTTGTATAATGGATCTTCCTTAACATCCTTCCCAGTTAACAGCGGTGTGAAGCAGGGCTGCGTTCTGGCACCAACCCTATTTGGGATCATCTTCTCCTTGCTTCTGTCCTACATCTTTGACTCATCCACTGATGGCATATATATATATATATATATATATATATATATATATATATATATATATACACACACACACCAGGTCCGATGGGAGGCTGTTCAACCTGGCACAACTGCACTTGAAGATGAAAGTGAGAGCTGTGCTCATCAGGGAGATGCTTTTTGCAGATGACGCGGCTCTTGTGGCACACACTGAGGAAGCCCTTGAGAGACCATTTGCTGATGCAGTTTGGACTCGCCATCAGCCTGGAAAAGACAAAGGTCAGCATGCAAGATACCACCATTGCCCCTACAATCAAAATCAACGGTGTCACCGTGGAAGCAGTCAACAACTTTGCCTAACTGGGGTCAACCATCAGCAACACTCTCTTGCTTGATAAGGAGCTGGACAGAAGGCTTGGAAAGGCAAACACCATCATGTCACGACTGACAAAGAGGGTGTGGGAAAACAAAGCGCTGACAAAGCAAATCAAAGTCAAAGTTTACCAAGCCAGCATTCTCAGCACCCTTCTATATGGAAGTGAGACCTGGAGTACCTACATGAGATAAGAGCGCCAGCTCAACTCCTTCCATATACGATAATACGGTGCCTTAAATGCATTTTGAAAATCAGCTGGCAAGACTGTGTCCCACACAGCAAAATTCTGCAGCATGCAAATACCCACAGCATGTTCTCCCTGCTGAGCAAATGTCACCTTCGATGGTTGGGACACGTCCAACGCATGGAGGATGGGAGGCTGCCAAAGGACTTCCTATATGGACAGCTGGCCACTGGCATGAGAAGAGTCGGCCGCCCCTCACTCCATTTCAAGGATGCATGCAAGAGGGACCTGAAGGTATGTGACATCACACCTGATGGCTGGAAAGTGCTGGCCGAGGACCAAGTCACCTGGAGACTGACAATAAGTAAGGGTATATCAGTCGCTGATACGAGGAGAGGCCAGTTGGTGGCAGAGAAACGTGTAAGAAAGGGCCATGTGACGGCAACCACTGCAACTCAGGCTTCCCAGCATGTCTGCACAAACTGCAAGAGGAACTGCCACTCGCAAAAAGGCCTGCACAGCTACAACAGATGATGCCAACAACTCAGAGACAGATGACACACCCTAAGGGCGCAATCTGCATGGTCTCCAGAGACTAAGGCACCAATGATATCCTGTAGGATGCCACACCTTCTAAACAGCAAAGCATATTCTACAGGATGTCACATATATCAAAACTTTTTCAACAGGATGTCACACATACCAAATAGTACAAAATGTAATAATGTTTAATGTAAAAACCTTGATGTCCATGTCTGATGTCCCATGTTACAGTTCTTATGTCGAGACCCCATCAAATTCTCTTCTATGTTAACTATTATGCTTACTATATATTTATGTTCTGTGCAATCATAATGTGAAAGAAAGAATGGTAAAAAAAAAAAAAAACTAAAGGAAGGAAGATTCATATTTGTATATGTAAAATGTGTATATCCCTAATGCAGAATACAAGTGCAAAAGGTTAAAAATGCATTTTTTAAAAACCCAAAGAATTTAAAAGTTCTAAGACTGGGATAAATATCTAATCAGCTCATCTATATATGGATACAAAAATGCTAGTGAAATATATTTTGTCGACACTAAATTGGTTGTGTGTTCTTGCCAACAAGTTTCTCTGGACAAAGGGACATCAATAACCAAATCAAGGTTGGGTGGAAGTAGAGAAAGAAAGATTAAAAACATCAAGAGATTAAATCTTACCTGATTATGGAGTGCAAGCTTTTTGTTTTTTTCCAAGGACAAAAGTAACCAGAGTGACTGTGCATGTCGATACTGACATATTTGCTTGGCCTGTGGAAGAAAAATAAAATTCAACATATCACAGAAATAAAACTTAATGTAATGCTAGATATTGTAATTACTCCAATTACTCTCCAGCAATGTTAGCACAATGCATATCACTGCTGCTATCATCTTAGAAGCAAATGCTTACCGAGATATACCGAGATAACTAACACCGACATTTGTTTGAGAAAGGATAGCAATGATATGCCAGGCAATCAAGACAAAAGAAAGTTGCAAGGTCCTGTGTGAAACTAATTTAACCTCGGATATTTTAGAACTAAAAGTATATGCACCTAATGGTCTTTTAATTAATACTTCTTTATCTGACTTGTACCATATGTTTCTGAAGTTTTGGATAGTATGTAATTTGGGCTAATACTGAATGAAATAATTCTCATTCCATTCCATCAGTGGCCCCTCTTGAGAGATTCCTTTTATGAGTGGCTACCCCTTTTATAAGGCCACCTTGACTGACACCAAAGCAGTAAATTGTAACTAATTTCTCCCCCTCATAAGAGGCCACTCTTTTTACTGCATAACAGGTGGTCATCTATTAGGAGACCACTGTGCATATTTACTTTATCTGCATTAATAAAAATATGATGTAAAAAAATTCTTTGCATCCAAATTTTTATAATTCAGCGAAAAAGTTAAGTCAACGATTGAGACTGTGAGATGGACAAAAATTATATAAGAATGTTCTCAATGCTAATATAGAGAACATGATTGCCTGACATTTGTTTAAATATGCTGTTTCTTATGAATTTTAAATCATTTGGCACAGTAGCATCATTTGCACATACATGGAGGGAAGTTTTTCTTTTCCTTTTTTAAAAAAAAAGTAAATTTTGTTTCTCCTATAAAACTTACATGGTCACATTACATTAGGATAACATGCTTTACTGTCTCTGAAAACCGCTCCGGTGGCCTAGTGGTTAGAGCGTCCGCCGCGGAAGCGGGAGGTCGTGGGTTCGATCCCCGGTCGAGTCATACCAAAGACTTACAAAAAAATGGTACTAACAGCTGCCTCGCTTGACGTTCAGCATTAAGAGGTTAGTGTTAGGACTGGTCGGCCTGGTGTCAGGATAATGTGACTAGGTGGGACATCATGCTACATGTCTGCGGCATGATGCCCCAGTGGTAGACATCACTATAAACTGCCTCACTGCAGACATCGTAGCGATATGACTGAAAAATTGTTAAAGCTACGTTAAAAATCCTAATCAAACAAACAAACAAAACTGTCTCTGAAATCAGCCCTCCCAGAAAGATGAAAAACAGCTTTCTGTCTATATATTATACAGACAAGGGAAGCAACTCCAACAAGTTAACACATTTTCCACCCACTAGGTGGAATCGCATCACAATTATTTCCAGTTCAGTACCCACGAATGTAGTTCTAGTCTATTTTTAGAACATTTTTTCCTCTCATAGAAGAGGTATATTAATGCATTTTTGGTAGAGACTTAAAGAGGTAATTGTTTATTCTTAAGAATATGAGCTCAGAGAGTGGTAGTCTGTGTGTATTTTGGCGACAGTGCACATTGAGTAATAAGTCCTTGGTGATGGTCCGGAAGTAAAATCTGTTCTGCTTACAGTGCAGCCTCTCAAAAAAAAAAATTCTGGTGAACCCTTGACAAAAACTTCACGGTGAAGTCATCTTTGGAGGTATTTTAGATGAACATATGATTGTATTGATTGTCACACAGTTGAAAGGTCAGTACTGAGAAATATATGTAGAGAACATATAGTAAAATTAACTATGATGTATGTCCAGGTGGAAATCATAACTGGATTATAAGTTTTACTTGAATGAAACCTTAAAGGAGCTCACATTGTGGGTAAGGGTGGGAGGAATTTTTATTAATGTGATCAGTTGAGTAATATAGTTTAGTAATTAGATAAATATATAATTTACTAAAGTCAATTTGCTTTCTCTAACAATACATTATCTGATCACACTACAAAATCAGAATACGTAAGAAGATGAGGAACTGCTGAGCATCTTAACTCTACCTGTGACATCCAGTAGGAGCATGATTGCTCTGCTAAATGGATGAATTTTTCCTAATGTTAGCTTAGCACAACAATTAAAAGTTATACATGTAAAGTAGATCCCTGTGGGTATTTGTACTTGGTTTTTATCTTATCATCAGAAGTTTCTAAGGCAGATCTAACAAAAGTGGCATATTTATGTCTTGGTATAAGGCTGTGCTTTCATGAATAAGGAGTGGTCACTGACTGTGCAGCTGCCACATACCCTGTGAGATTCAGTTCTCTCCATAGAAGGCCATATCATGCATATGGAAGCTAGAGATGGCAGACTGGGCTGGCCAGTACTTGTTGTTGTAGGATTTAAGGCCATTTTTCAGCACAAGATAGGCTATACATGGTGGCCAGTATTAATGGTGGAGGAAGAACCCTGGAAAACCCCGGAAAGAACCACCGACCCATGAGAAGCTACTGGGCAAGCTTTCTCACATACCCACATTGACTGAATTCGAGACTCGAACCGACGGAGATAGAGGTGAGATGGCAGTGAACCTTAACGAAGAGCGCTTTAGATCACATGGCCACTCGGGGAACCTCATTAGCTAGTAAGCTGACTCCACTATGTCCCAAACTGAGAGGATGAATAGTTATTGCTGGTTGACTAGTGAGAAGGCCATGTCATTAGAATGACTGAATTGGAGTAGAAGCCCTGTGTGTACAGTTTTTGTTCCATGTATACTGCTCTTAACAAGCAGAAAACTAGAATTTGTGAACAAACATCCCCTATATAGGATCACTTGGGAGTTCCTTCATGCAGGTAACATGAAGAAAGTGAAGGAAATCAATCATAAAATCCTGAGATGATGAATGGTTGGTCCAAATCTGAATATTCTGGCACTCATAAGGGTCCCAGAGGGCATGGGTGATTATGTATCACTGACAATTGGCTGAGGGCCTGGGTAAGGAGAAATTTTGTTCCTGTCTATCCCCTTCCTCCCTGCTTGTGCTAATAGGGACATAATGCTACCTACAATTCACCTTACCAGAAGAAAAAATAAATTATTTATACATCAATCATTATTAATAATTGCTACTACAAATTCTCTGATGATAATTGTCACTTCTCATGTATGTTCTCTAACAGAGACATGCTTTGATAGGAGTGTGCGCTGAAAGTTAAAGGGCACCTCTTGTGCATCTTGCTTTCTTACCTGCTGGACTGATTAGTTAGAACAGCTCACCAATGATGGCATATGCTGGCTGGTGCATAATGGTCAGTACCATATAGGTATAGACCCCATGATCCTTCCACACACTGATCGTCAAATTGAAAATCTTCATATCTGCTCGTTTTCATAATATTTTCATGCACATATGGGATAAATTGGGATAAATGATTGAAAAGCCTTCACTTCTCATGGGCATGATCCTATATGCTTGTGAGCACTCATGTCTCATAGGTAAGTTCCTCGGCTTATCCCCAGTAGGATTACAACAAATAAATGCCATTTCAACTAAACATAATGACAATGAAGCCTTAAGTCATTTTTACTGCATGTGATTCAAAAGACTAATTGATATTGCCTGCACTTTCTACTTTATCATGGATACAGCATGTTATCTTGCTGTTTCTAATTATGCATGTAAAAGAGCACATATCGACATCACCCAGAAGGCTAATGAAAGATTCTGCTGTATTCAGACATACAGTATATTCTGGCACCCTTCCGCATCTTTATGGCAGGTGGAGAGGGCATCTCGACGTCCCCTATGATATTAATTGACAAGTCTACTATATTCATAGACATAGTATATTCTGAAGCGGTTTCTGCATCTGCATGGGGGTGGAGAGCATCTAGACAATACCATGAGACAAATCAGTGATTCATATGTCACATGTATGATAAAGTCCTGCTAAGATATAATGGAGCATGTTTGTTTCTGTGGTGCTTTAGGAGCTTTTATCAAAATGTTGGACCAAGTAATTTTGTGCCAAAGTGCAAGCAATTGTATACATAGACATGTTATACAATCAACTACATGTGCAGACATGTCATCTGTCTATTGCTTCTTGCACCTGATTGTCATCTCTGTAATAAAGATGAACAAACAAGTACATACCACAGATATAAATAAATTAAAATAATGTCAACGACGTTATCAAAATAACTTAGAAGCGTAATTCTTGAGAATTACAATGCCAACATATTTATCCAGTGAAAATGAATATTACTGATTAAAATCATTTGACAATAACAAATTGTACAGTAACTGCAAAAATGTGAATAAGATCACTGGGATTAGCAAAAGTGCTGCATAAAACAGCTTTCTGACTAACAATACCACTCAAAAATATATGATCGATGATTTGAAATTTCACTATAAGATTATATGCATTCTATTGAGGACATCTTTACAACATGACAGTGAACGTTAAAATCTGGTATATCAGCATGTAAAAACCAGTAGCCAACTTGAGATTAGAATGGGCGAGTTAACCTGTACATATCGCTTCCCTTCATGTGTTTATAGATATACAATATGCATTTAGTACAGAAATATTTTCATGTTTCTGTGATAGCTGGCTGAGATATAGCAGAGAAAGTTAAACAAAATATAATGTGATCAGGTAATGTCTTTGATGGAGAAAGGCCTTGATTCCAGTATGTTTTCTTTGATTCTTAGTCAAAACCAATATGAATATTTTCCAGATTTCAGAACAATAAATTAATGGAAGGAAAATGTACTTTCAGTGATCCATTCTATTTCAAAACAATTTATGGATATTTGTGTTGCTAATATTCCTGACATCCACAAATGATCACAATAACCTGTGTGGTAGCATGCATGTTGATCAATTTACCTTGGGACTGTACAATGACTGTTCCATCTTGAGTGTCTCCACCATAAACTTGTCAAGGTTGTTCCCTGGGCTACCACCAATGGATTTCAGAAAGCTGATAGCAATGTCAAGGTTATCCAAGGCCTGGCACAGGTCAGGTAAACTGCGGAACTCTTCACTTATTTTGCGCTTCAATCCAGTACTCAGGGGTTCCTGAGGAAGTGAAATATTGAAAATAATGAGGACAGTAGTTGAAGAACTGCAAAGGAGGGAGAAAGTTTTTATAAAAAAAAATATTCAAGCATAAGTGACATTTTTTAAAATAGATTTAATTACACACACACAAGCTCCCACTAATATGACACATTTTCAAAATATATATTCTTTTAAGATCACAAAATAAAGTACCTTCTAAATTTTCATACCTGCATACAGCTGTATATGATAATTATATAAATTAAAACAATGGCTTATACGAAATGTCAGTGTTTCAGGATCAATGAAAATATATCTGGTTTTGGCAAGACACTGTATGTGCACATTAATCAATTACAGATTAAGTATCAACCAGTTAGCAAACACATGGATAAGTAACTTTGAAACTTACAACTTTACTCAATTAATTAACACCCCAACTAGAGTAACAGATAAAAGTGCTATTATCATTGATCATGTCTATACTAATAAACCTGAAAACATAAGTGAAGTAAATGTGCCAGTGTATGCATTGAGTGACCACTACCCAGTCTGTATAACTAGACATGTTCTGAAATCATCTGAAAATGGGCAACACATTGAAATACAATACAGGGACTTTAAACAGTTTGATATGGAAATGTTCTTAAATGATTTAGTTTGCAAACCCTTTCAATCAGTCTGCAATATAGCTGATGTCAACATTGCTTTAGACAAATGGTATCAGATGTTCAATGCAGCCTTAGACAAGCATGCCCCAATTAAAACAAAAAGGGTTAAACACCAAATTAGACCCAAGTGGATTACTCCTGTGATCAATGAGGCTAGGCACCTAAGAGATAATTTCCACAAGAAAAAAGACATGAAAAGCTATAGAAAGTGGAGGAATAAAACTAAGCATCTGATAACTAAGGCAAAAGAGAACTACTATAAACAGGCTATTAATGAAAGTAAGAGTACCAAAACAATGTGGAAGCATCTAAAAGAGCTGAACCCACCCAAGAACAGTTGTATTCCCCTTAGACTTAAGCAAAATTATGATATAGCAACATCTGTACAAGACATTGTGGAAATGTTCAATAATTTCTTCATAAGAATCTCTAGTAACAGTATTCAGAACCAGACTAACATCCCAATTGAACTTGATGCTCTACAGTTATTTATAAAAGCTAAAATCCCTGAAGATAATTATTTTTCAATAGCTAATGTTAGTGAAGCTGATGTTTTTGATATGCTAATAAAGTTGAATATTAATAAATCCTCTGGACTGGATGGTATTGGTCCACGAATTCTTAAAATTGCTGCACCAGTAATAACAAAGTCACTAACGCATATCATAAATTTAAGTATAATTGAGTGGTAATTTTCCAGAAAAACTGAAATGTGCAAAGGTTACACCTATCTTTAAGAAAGTAGAAAAGGAGGATCCAGGAAATTACAGACCAAAATCAATTCTACCTGTATTGTCAAAACTGTTTGAAAAGCATGTAGCCATTCAGGTCTATAACTTTTTTGAAACAAACTCTATTTCATAAAGCACAATCAGGATTTAAAAAGTACCACTCATGCCAAACAGAACTTACCAAATTAATTGATCTTTGGCTGAAGGAAATGGATAATGGACATATGACTGGGATTATCTTCCTTCACTTCAAGAAAGCTTTTGATCTTGTTGATCATGAAATTCTGCTGCAAAAGCTGAACTGTTACAGGTTTGACTATCCTTCTTTAAACTGGTTTAGATCATACCTAAACCAAGGTCTCAACAAGTAAGCATTGGCAATATTAGTTCTCAAACTCGCACTATTCATTCAGGAGCCCCTCAAGGCTCAGTTTTGGCCCCTCTCCTCTTCCTTATCTATATATCAATGATCTACCATTAAATAATGAATCCACAAATACAGATTTGTTTGCAGATGATGCAACCTTGTATACATCTAGTTCTGATACTGAAGTTATCCAAACAAGATTAAACTCAGACCTTATTAGAGTCCAAAACTGGGCACAACAAAATAGGATGGTAATTAATGAAGGTAAAACAAAATGTATGATTCTGGGGACGACACAAAAACTACACAAGTCAGGGAACCCAAAACTATCTCTTGCAATAAATAATCATCCATTAGAAAATGTCAATCATGAAAGGCTTGTAGGTGTGTCCATAGATACTAATTTATTATGGAATGACCATATTGATAAGCTTTGTAAAACACTGTCATCCAAAATTGCCCTTCTCAGCAGAATCAAGAAATATTTACCTATGGAAACTCTACTACAAGTCATATATTCTTCCAACAATGGATTAATGTTCTAATGTATGGAGAAACTGTGCTAAATCTGAGCTTGACAGGATTTATAAACTCCAGAAGCGAGCAGCACGTGTCATTTTAGATGCATTGTGTTGAGGTTAAACAAAATGTAATGATCCTGATGTGAAAGAAAATGTTGTTGTAGGGTTTAATGCCATTTTTCAGCACTAAATAGGCTATACATGGCGGCCAGTATTAATGATGGAGGAAGAACATGGCGAAAACCCACAGAAAGAACCACCAATCCACAAGAAATTACTGGCAAGCTTCTCACATACATGTACCTACATTGGCCAAATATGAATCTCCAATGCAGCCAGAGGTGAGATGGCAGTGATCCATAACTGACAGCGCTTTAGACCACTTGGGGTCTGAAAAGCTCAGGTATTTTTACTTAGGAGGAGTAGTGATAACAAAATTTTCATGATGGCTGCTGTGGCAACCATATCGGATTGGCATCATTTTCATGCATCATGGCATTCCTCCAAGTACTCTATGCAGAACAGTCATTAACTGCTGTTAACATAGGTATAGTTGACAGATGGATAAAAAATGATGGATAACACCTTAAGGTTTTCTGTAAACTTGGAATGTTGCTAAAGCAATGATATGTTTATGACTGAAATTAAATACAAATAGTAGACAATGATGACAAAACTGCCCAGTAATTTCAGATACTTTTTTCTCTTTTTCTAACACTTGATTTTAAGAGCAATGCACAATTTGCCATGTCATGTGAGCAAAAGTGTAAGGTTCCCAGTATCTTTTGTTAATGTACAATAGAAAGATTTACTCTCACCTGTGGAATTTTCTCTTGCAACTTTCTGAAGACTGTGGCATTAGTGTATTCAGCTCTATACACCATCAAATGAATCTAAATAACACAAAACAGGAATTAAGATCAATCTAAAATGGAAGGATGCAGTCAGATTTATATCAATACATGGTAAACAATGTATATGCTATTGAGATCATTGCAATAAATAACATGAAAATAACTGATGGGGATATGCATGCTGTAAATTAATATCATTTATTTAAGGGGTACCAATCCTGCTTAATTTATTTTGGTTCCTTTTAATCTGACTCATCTAAAAATATACAACTTATGTGATTCAACAAGAAATAGTTTCTGAAAAAATTACATGATGCAAACCCAAACCAAGAGAAAATGAGCTCAATACAACGTATTTACAAATAACTAGAACATGAAATATAGCTGACATTTACCTCATTTTCACAGATGATTATCATGCTCATTTTGGATCTAAGGGATGAAAGTTTCAAAAAAATGTGCAGCCCTCTATGTGATACAACTTAACTGAATCTACAAGTAATAGTGTGAAAATACTGTCCTACTTACAAAGAGTAACAAAATCACTGGACTGTGAAACAGGTAAAAAGGAACTAGCTTTCACTAATGACTGTAGTATTCCTTCTGATGCAGAATCACAAGTTATATTTCTTCATGAAACATTAATGTCTGAGAAAATGAGGTGAGCACAACGATAACCAATCACATTTGAGTGAAAATACATGATGTATCTAAAATAACTTTACTCAGGTAATAGTTTCTGTGTAAATGTGTCATCAGGCAAACTTTAACTAAATGCTAAAGGTTAAACAAATTTAAATAACTGTGAAATAAGTCCAATAACTTCAGTAATTATTACTGATGTTTTAGCACTCCACGTGACACAAAAAATATCAACTTTATATGACTCTACATGTATTTTTTATACTGTGTGAGAATGTGACTTAAATTCAAACCCCAACCTAGATAAACTGACTTACATAATGCACTTACATTTGATGAATACAGAGGAAATATTATCTAAGATTATCAAAATATGAACCAACTTTCAAGTGTTGTTGTCAGACAGATTCATGGACAGAGATAATCAACCCATATGTTGGAATTTTGTTTCAATCCAGCCAAAATATGATTTAAATTTTAACATGCCCATAATTACATAATAAGAGTAAGGGATCATTACAGTGATTGCACATATTCTACTATAATATGCAATATAAAGTACAATTTAAAATACATAACAAGAATTAAAATACAGTGAGACCTGTCTTACTTGACAACTCCATATAAAAACACCTGTTTTCATAATGGACAACAATTAAGAAAAACTTTACTTCTCATTACCATTTTATCAATTTGCAATAAAGGATACCTGTCCACATAGGTGACTACTTTTTGTTATCATTTTAGCCTATATACTAGACACCTTGAACACACATCATTTTAACCTATATACTAGACACCTTGCACACACATCATTTTAGCCTATATACTAGACACCTTGCACACAGATCATTTTAGCCTATATATTAGACACCTTGCACACACATCATTTTAGCCTATATACTAGACACCTTGCACACACATCATTTTAGCCTATATACTAGACACCTTGCACACACATCATTTTGGCCTATATACTAGACACCTTGCACACACATCATTTTAGCCTATATACTAAACACCTTGCATACACATCATTTTAGCCTATATACTAGACACCTTGCACACACATCATTTTAGCCTATATACTAGACACCTTGCACACACATCATTTTAGCCTATACATATACCAGACACCTTGCACAGACATCATTTTAGCCTATACATATACCAGACACCTTGCACACACATCATTTTAGCCTATACATATACCAGACACCTTGCACACACATCATTTTAGCCTATACATATACCAGACACCTTGCACACACATCATTTTAGCCTATATACAAGACACCTTGCACACACATCATTTTAGCCTATATACCAGACACCTTGCACACACATCATTTTAGCCTATATACCAGACACCTTGCACACACATCATTTTAGCATATATACAAGACACCTTGCACACACATCATTTTAGCCTATATACAAGACACCTTGCACACACATCATTTTAGCCTATATACCAGACACCTTGCACACACATCATTTTAACCTATATACAAGACACCTTGCACACACATCATTTTAGCCTATATACCAGACACCTTGCACACACATCATTTTAGCCTATATACTAAACACCTTGCACACACATCATTTCAGCCTATATACAAGACACCTTGCACACACATCATTTCAGCCTATTTTATACCAGACACCTTGCACACACATCATTTTAGCCTATATACCAGACACCTTGCACAAACATCATTTTAGCCTATATACAAGACACCTTGCACAAACATCATTTTAGCCTATATACTAGACACCTTGCACACACAGTCCACTGAGTTTCTTTACAACCATGTTTCACTGTAAATGACATACCATATTTACCGTATGTTATCGGATGGCAACAAATAATTACTTTTTTTGTTGTCTGAATACATATTAAATTATTTAATTATGTGTCCAAAAACATACAGGTAAAGATAAATTTATGTTCCCCCACCCACCATAATGAAGTTACCGCAAGCTCACATGACAACATGCTTCCATGAAGTTAAACAAGTATTTTGTCTAACACCACGGAAAGAATAATGAATGAAAAACAGGCATTACTTGCCTACTTTGTCTATTTGATACATATCCATCCATCAGATAATACAGTTACACATGTATCAGATCCATGATTGTATGTGTATTTTCGAAAAGAGCCGCCATATTAATCTTGCAATCTAGTTTAACCCTCATCTAATCAGTGATAATTAAAATCTACATTACAAACGCATGCAATCTTTATTTCTGTGTAATTAAGATATTAATACAAACTAAAGAAAATGATTTTGGAATTATAATTCCTAAGATAGTTATATTATCGAGAGTAGAAATGTCAGTACATGTATAACGGCTAATTTTAAAGGACCATTGTGAGAGGCTCCATATGGGGTGAGTGTTGTATGCACACCTAGGAAGTGAATAATGAAAAACAAACAAGTTGCAATATACGAGTCGATGAAACTAATATGTTGGCATTTTTTAAATTTTTTTTTTTACAAATAAAGGCAATCCATTCGTTGTGTTTCTTTCTTCCCCACATAGCCAGCTTCAAAATGATCAGAGCTAGCCGACTCGAAACAATGAACTGCTCAAAGATTGTTTTGATGCCTGTTGAAGATTTCAAAGTGTCTTGGTGATAATTGTTAATAATGTAACTTGTGGGATTTCTTTGACGTGTGTTCGGAAATAATAGGCAGCCATCTGGATTTCCTTACAAGAGCACACAACGTACAGATTAGCACCCACAATCAATATTTATCATCTACAAAGAGGTTTATTACCCGTAGAACAATAACTGTTTTAAAATAGGTATATAATGCCTCAGGGATAAGGGGTTTGTTTTGTTGCACAATGCTGATAAATTTGATGAATCCATACAGACTCTCTGATGTACTGTTTGTTTATATTAAGCAGGGGTCATAATTTCTAATTAAAGCCATAACTGTCACACCTGTATCAAGTGGTTTCATGTGTAACAATGTCTGCACTGACAACAAATCATATTTTTATAGCAGAATCAAGCTATTAAAATAAAAAGTTTAAATAAAATACCCACCACTATCAAAATTTTATAAACTGGATAGCTGTCATTGTGAAACATACTACTGTTAGTACTGTAATAATTTTGATGGACAAATTTATTATACGTTATGCAATAAGCGAGTAGGCACCGTTTGATGATAAATTTATTTTTAACATAGATGAAACACCAATATACTTTGATTTTGTGCCAGGGAAAGGAGTTTTGATTCATACAACGAGAGTGGAAAAGAGAACGCTACTGTCATTTTAGCCATTGCGGGTTCTGGCGACGCATTACCCCTGATGATTATTTTCAAGGGAAAGAGAAATCTATATCTGAAGGCAACACAAGGGTTGATTATCGCAGTTGAAGAAAAAGCATGGTTAGAAGAAACGCTAATACTGCGATGGATTGAAGAAATTTATTTGCCATTCACCAGAAGAGAGCGACTACTATTAGTTATGGACTTGTTCTGGGCTCACATCACTGATGATGTAAAGAAACAGTTGCAGTGAGGAAATGTTGTGCCGGCAATAACATCAGGAGACTGCACATCCAAGTTTCAACCTCTTGATGTGAGCATCAATAAACCTGTCAAGAGCCACCTCCATGACAGCTGGAAGGAAAACATCAGGGATGCTACGAATGCATTACAATCATCTGATGAAAGCGACCAAATGAAGCAAACTTTGTATCAGTTAAACTAATGAAAGACACACTTTGAATTTTACATAAAAACGATGCAGCCGATCTTCGTTGCTTGTGTCAGAAAACATAAATTGTAAAACAATTATAGTGGAGCAACGTCTGAACACTTACAAGGCATTTAATTATTATATTTCCTCTGAAAATAATTATGTCCAAAAACATACCAGGTCCGAAAACATACGGTAAATATGATAGTTAAAAATACAATATATGGCTATCTTCATAATTTACATTTCTATCCCACCTTGTTTTAATGGTTTCAGGTTGCAAGAAAACGTTTACCTCAATGTCTATCCAAGACTTTCCAAAGAGAAATCTATCCATAATTTGTCTCTCTAGGTTGGTGAAGTTGTACTCAATAGTTGTTCCCTTGCCAACCTCAAAGGAATAGTTACAGTTGGCCAGAACCAAGGGCAGAATATCCTGCTCTGGGTGGTAGCTGATCAGGTGAGCTGGAGTTATGTCCCTTACTTTCACATGTGGTATCTCTGCTACTCTGAAATAAGAAAATGTAAAGAAATTTAGCACAATTTAATAAAAAAGAAGTCTATAACAAATCTCTCATTTAAGGGTAAAGATATCCAAGACATTTTCAGTTTAATTCTGACAACAGATTAATGAAATGTTGGATGATAAAGTTTGATATGATGAACCATCAGGTCTCTTCACATTGTTAAATTTACGACAACAAGAGTGCTGATATATATATATATGGTTGTGTGTGTGTGTGTGTGTGTGTGTGTGTCTGTGTGCATACTTGCGATGTGTTTAATAGCCCTCTATGTAGGTGACTGATATTTGTGTGCTCTTTTCTTCTTTCAGTCAGTGTCCTTGGTCTCTAACCATATGATTCTAACATAACAAGTCATGCATCTGTGTAGATACAATTTCTTTTTATGAGTCACAGCGACATTGACCTCTGACTTTAAATTAAATGGGTTCTTCCTTATCTCAAGTACATGCTATCCACAACTCTAACTAGTTATTTTGCAAAAATGAACTGGTAAGAGATGCATGGATGAACAACATGATAACATAATACATTCTGCATTACAGGTTCAATTGTCTTTCTCAATTTATAAATAGACAATACTGTCTGTGATCACAATATTATTAAAATTCTAAACAAAATAATGTCTTAGTTTGGTAATTACCTTTAAGAGACATAATTGGTAGTAGCTTCTATCCATTTTTGGTATTTGTTTCAGGTATTATCCAACCTTCGTAAATAAATTGTGCAACTGTGATGAATGACTCTAGTTTACCTTTTTTTGACTTCTCTGTAGTAGTTATCCATGAATTCATTTTGTGTGCGGAACAGGAACTCCAGTACAGAATAGGCACACTGACCAGCATCACTTGCTGTAGGAAGAAGCTGAGACACAGGTGTGTTTTGATCAATACGTTGTCTACGGTACTCCTGAGGTACATACACTGAATGGATTGGAAGAATAGTTCAGTTGTTAGCTTTTTCATTGATTTATTGCACACTAAAATTAGATGACATTAGCAATCCTGTTAAAAGATCAAAGGTTTTGTGACCACAGTAGGTTTATTGTAAATGAATAGGTTACATAAAATGCCCCCAATCCAAAACAATACATTATGTCCTGTGTTTCAATATTCCACTAGTTCTTTATATCAAGGTACCAGCAGGGAATTGCTAATTCTGGATAGAATTCAGCTTTGGAATTTATCAAATGCTCCAAATGGATGGAAATTTTGACAGACATTAAAAGCCCTAAAAGACCACTGGAAGTTTCTGCAGAGCAGTTTAAATTCAGTCTTATTTGTATTATGTTATGTATGATATTCATTGCAACAGGTATGAAATTCCCTTGGAGTTTCTGTAAACAATATAATGTCACCTCTAACTGTTTTGTTTTGTATAGTTTAACGCCATTTTTAAACACAATATAGGCTATACATGGCAGCCAGTATTAATGGTGGAGGAATAACCAGGAAAACCCCCAGAAAAAACCACCAACCCATGAGGTGCTACTGGCAAGCTTTCTCACATAACTACATCTTAGACTTGAACCCACGCAGACAGAGGTGAGATGGCAGTGATCCATAATGGACAGCGCTTTGGACCACTTGGGGCCCCATCACCTCTAACTGGAAACTATCCCTGCATTATAGTTTTCTACCCAGACCAGTTAATTTCATTAGCAAAAAAGAGATTCCCAACAAATAGCTGTCATTAAAATAAAGACAAAAAAAGAATGTAATAATACCTGTACAAATCCCCAAACTATTATTATGCTGTAAACACTGAGAACTGATAGACATTATTCATTTATCCAAACTTGATAAATAAAGCAAATGAGTGGTGGGTGGGATAAAGCTATAATAATGATGATTTAAATGGAATATCTACCCCAACAATGAATTTCTATCATGGCTTTATTCAAATTCTTCAAATTAAAATTGAGAATTATCAAATGTATAGATACACTGATAGAATGAGCATGGTGAATATAATCAAGATAAGACTTGTTGATAAAACAGTTCACATGACATGTCATCACTAAACTATGTCTTTCTTTTATACACTCAAATGACTATTTAAGGCAGTAAAAGGTCGCTGATTGGTTAGGAAATACCTCATCACTAACTGGAAAGCAAGTGACTGTTTAGTATGGGACTTTTAAATAGGAAATTTCACATGGTGAAGTGGGAATGGCCATTATGACCAAACGACCACTATACTTATAAAGGTGACCATTAGGGCAGGTTTCAGTGTAGTTTGAATGGCTTTGGTACTATGCTCTGGAAACAAGAGTACCGTATTTCATGTTATTATTCGTACCCTTTAATTTTTCGTACACCATCAAGTCTTAGAAAGAATAATTAATTAAATCTATCATAATTTTTCGTACACAAATTTTTATTTTAATTTTCGTCTTCCTATTTTTTTTCGTACATAATACGATCTACAATACTGTGAAGGGAAGATTTACTTTTCAAACGGATTTTAAAATATATACCAAAGTTCGATTTAGTTACATCAAATGACCAGGGTATTGTTTTGCAAAGTAAGTTATGAATAATGGCTTTGGGCACGTTCTTAACTGAGGCACAAGTCGTCAATTCATTTTCAACTGGTTGTGATATTTTAAAAGAGTGGGTCACCAAACATGATGTCGGGCGGGGGGTAAGTGATACACACACACACACACATATATATATTTATTTTGCTCAATGATCTTTTACTTTGTCATTTTACCATTTTACGAATCCAGTGTCTTATTCTAAGCAACAAAAAGTAGCAAATCAACAAGTTTTGCATAACTGAAAATATTTTAAATCATAAAATGCAGGAGTGAAAGAATTGAATTAACTTACAGCATGGCGAATAAATTCCTGTTTCCTAAATGATCTTTGAAGTCCAATAATTCCAAGAACTCCGAATACGTTTTAACGAAAAACGTTTTCAAACAGATTATGTGTTAATGCTTCCAATGTATACAGATAGATCTCCAATGAATTCAAATGGTCATTGAATATATTTAGTTAATGACATCCATAATACGATGAGGTATGTCATGCAAAAAAATAAATCTTTTAAAAACCCAAGTTGTGAGATTAAATCCAAAAACACGCAGATGTGACCTACCATCAGTAAGTAGTTAATGTGTGGCATATTTCAGCATCGTTTTCTCTATATACCGGTATTTGCTGATTTTTCGGGTCGAAAATGCGTGCAGTTCTCAAAAGACATGCCGTTTCTCCCTGTGGATTGCATTGTTCCCACGACCCCAAAGTGCCCCAGTTTCATATTCTGTTCTAAAGGTTAGACTCAAGAATCTCTGACATACTTCAAAGAAACCGCCTGCTCTACTCAGAGTGAAAGTCCTTGCAATTGATTGACACATAAACAATGTCATTTTTTTTATATAACTAGCAATGCCTAAAATGGGTATTTATTTATGTTTACAGTTCAAACGTGGTCTCAAGCTATCATAATTGTGATTACTATTTCCCAAATCTTATATTCCACCTTATTTCCTCAACTCGACTATTCATACAGCACTGCTTACTAAGTAACATACGTCTTTCTAATTTGGGGGGGGGGGGGGGGGGGCTAATATGCTATGTTTTTTTCATTCCTTCTTTTAGTGTAATGAAGGTATTTACCGTAATGCTTATATATACGGTACAGGTATGTGACTCATGTACCGGGTAAGTTTCATTTGTGGGAATGGTGATCTTATTATGCCTGTCAACAAAAAATCAACATTCAGTGGTCATATTGGGAATTTAGGAAGCATATCACTACAAAAGTCACAAGCAAAGTATTAAAGTGCGTTGAAGATTCACGCAATATAACAAATGTCATTTATAATCATGCATGTAGGTTACTGATTTTATTGTATTTTTATGTTTTTGTTTGCATCACGTTTCAAATGGGGTAAGAAAAATGCTGATACCTGTATATCACTTAGATACGCAAAACTACCAATTTATTTTCTGTCGAGTATATTTGGTACATAAAATATAAAGTTTTAACATACATATTTGTTTCCACAACAAACCCGACTTATGGCATCTTCGCGTAAATGTGCATCTGAGGCATCTAATAATGATAAAGAAAAGAATCCCGAAATAAAATGTTCACCAATTACCGGTATTACCTACTAATAAAAGGGCAGCTGTTTTGTTAACTGAGAATATATTCACATTCGTTTTATTGCCCTTCTTTATCTTTTGTATCGGCGAGAAAATATAATGATTTATATATTTGTTCAGTTGTCATTACAATATATACTTCTATTCATTAACCGCTGGATGGGGCCCCGAGTGGCCAAGTGGTCTAAAGTGCTGTCCGTTATGGACCACTGCCATCTCACCTCTGTCTGCGTGTGTTCGAGTCTAAGATTTGGCAAATGTAGTTATGTGAGAAAGCTTGCCAGTAGCTTCTCGTGGGTCGGTGATTCTTTCCGGGGTTTGTCCGGGTTCTTCCTCCACCAATAATACTGGCCGCCATATATAGCCTATATTGTGCTGAAAAATGGCGTTAAACCATAAAAAACAAACAAAACAATTAACCGCTGGACATCGTCGTTAATGCGAACTACTGATTACGTCAGTCGGTGTAACAAATAAACGCGCGTATTTGAAAATGAGTTCAGAAGCCGTTTGAGTTTATTTATCTACCGGTAATAAAAATAATATCTCAATTAAGGAACTCTCTCTCTCTCTCTCATAATAACAACATATTTTTAAAACGTTGAGCAGAATGAGACCGATTTTGTAAATTAAATTTGTACATTATTTTGTCGAGTGTCTTGATCCCTTTATTTTTCATACACGGTCATTACTACAAAATGATAATTGTTTATTTGACATAATTTTTCGTACATTGAAAAAAATAATTATTTTTTCGTGTACGAATAATAACATGAAATAAAAAAATCAGAGTCATAATGATTTCTCATAATGTATTCAATACAGTTAAACTTCACTATGCTGGACAGATGGGTCTCTGGATGGTCTATGGACAGATAGTCTATGAACAGATGGGTCTATGGACAGATGGGTCAAAGGCAGATAGGTCAATGGACAAATGGGTCTATGGACAGACGGGAGACAGATGGGACTATGGACATTTGTATGTTCATCACCAACTTCATTCAGTGGTAAAACATTACAACTGATGTAAAATTAATTTTTTTCTTCAAAAATACAAAGAAAAAAAATTGTTATGTTGAATTAGATACAAAATTCCCATTTCTATCTTACCCAAATTTTCTCTGATAAGGTCCCAAACCTCTGCATATTCATCCAACAATCTTGGTAATTCATCTGAAAAAAGGATAAGTTAAATTTAAGTTAAATTTACAAAGGGATCTGAATAATCCCAAAGTTTTTTCCTCATGAGTTATTTAAGTCAGTGAAACCTTGTTATAACAATATCTCTGAGGTCCCGTGAGTTTTCATGAGGTGGTTAATACAGTGTACCAGTAACCCTGCAAGGGTCTTTATGATTCCCATGAGGAAGTTAACACAGTGAAAACCAGCTGAAACAAAATGGTTGGGTTTGTCATCACTTCTTGAAAGGTACTCAATACAGTGAAAACCTTACCATAACAAAAAAATCAGAGTCATAATGATTTCTCATAATGTATTCAATACAGTTAAACTTCACTATTACACAATGGCTGGGGTCATATTGATTTCACATAAGGCAGTAAATGCAGTGAAACCTCACTAGTAAAATGGTCTGTGTCATTGTGATTTCTCACAAGGCAGTAAACAGTGAAACGCTGTTACAAAATGATAGTAGAGGTCCTCAAGAATTCTCAAAACAGTTAATACAGTGAAACCCTGAAACAACATGATGGTACAGGTCCTCAAGAGTTCACATAAAGGCAGTCAATGTAGTGAAACCTTTCTACAAAATGTTAATTTTGATACTGAATATCTTGAAGACTGACAATATACACCCATATCATGAGAACAAAAGGGTGATATCTATCTTAACTTTGAAATTTCTTTCAAATAACTGGACCTAGAGTTAGGTGGTCAATTATACCTAGGTTGAATCAAACCATACTTCCAAGTGGTGTCCAATGCTTTCTATAAGATGAAAGGTATCCAGTCTGACTACATGTTCTGTTTGTGTTTTTCTCTGTTTATAAAGTAAAATATGTAATACTTGTTGGTTAATACAAAATCATCAAATCTGAAAAATATGATTATATCTATTAAAAGTATTGAAATTAGTTGACAATAACAGGCTGTTTAGAAAGATTAATATGTTAATGTGCTGTATGTACATTTGTATATGTGTGCATGTGTTTATTTGTCTGGATGTGCATGGGCATGTATCATGGAAGTGAGTTTCTTTTATTATTTTACTTTTAACATCATAACTTCTCTTCTTTTTCAACAATCTTAATTTTATTCTTTATAAAGCTATTTTAAAAAAGCCAAACAAAACTATCATTTATTGGTTTTCCACTGTTGCTATGGAAGCCACATTACTGCTGCTAGGGGAGCCACTACACACACAACATTACCACAAATAACACTGTTAGAACATGTTCTAAGAAATATTCATGATCAAAACTGTCGATGCCATCCTCAGGAAGTTGAAAATACATTTACCCTATGCATTGGCATGGGAGCAACATCATTTCTAGAGGTCACCCAGACAAAACATTTTGAAGAACACTGTCCTATGAAACAATTCAAAATTTGATACAAATTGGCTTGTTCTAGAGAAGTCAAAAATAGGTTTTCCATATAGTGGCATTAGAAGATACACCTATATTATGGCAGACACTTCATGTTAGACTGAAAATGGCTCATCTGCTTTAAAGCAGTCATATACAGATTTCCCATACAGTTGATAACATTGATAAGCCCTTGCTATGGGAGCCACTGAGGATCAAGTTTTGATTGTGCATTTGCTACCAAGTTTGATCAAAACTTACTCAGCTATCCAACAGAATTAGTCTAAAATGGGTTATCAACCTTGTTGTTTGGACAACCACATGAAGATTCACTCCAAACACAATTTCGGCAAGGCATATCCTAAGAAACATTCCAACTAAGTTTGATCAAAACAGGCTGATACATTCTGGAAAGGATGAATATAGGTTTTCCATATAGATGCTTTGGAAGGCACATAACTGCAAGGGAGCTAGCGCAGACACAATTTTAATAATGCATATCCTTGGAAACACCAATACCCAGTTTGATCAGAATTGGCTCTGCTGTCCTAGACAAGTAAAAAAGCTTGTCCACCTTGTTGCTAATGAAGCCACACCATTGCAGGGTATTCACTCCAAACATAATTTTGACAGAGCATATCCAAAGAATCATTACAACAAAATCTGATTAAAACTGGCTCAGCTTTTCTGGAAAAAGTTAAATACATATTTTCCATATGATTCCTTTGGAAGGTACACTAATAATTGGGAGTCAGCCCTGATACAATTATAAAAATGCATATTCTATGAACCATTTTAAGTTTGACTGAAACTTGTTCAGTTGTCCTGCTGAGAAAATTGAAAATATTTTATTCCACCTAGTTGCTAAGGAAGCCACGCTGTTGAAATGGGAGCAAACCAGGACAATAGTTTAAAACACCATGTTCTAAGAAACATTCCAACCAAGTTTTTTTGAAACTGATTCAGCCATTCTATGGAGAATTAAAACAATAGTTTTCCACCTGGCTGCTATTGAAGCTATTCATTATACAATTTTGACTGAGCATGTTCTAACCAACATTCAAACCATGTTTAATAATAACTGAATTGGCAATTATGGAGAAGGAATTTAAAATTAATTTTCCATATGGTTGCCATGGAAACCACACCATTATTAGGGAAGCTACCCTGAAAAGAAGTTTTATAATGCATATCCTAAGAAATATTTTGCTCAATTACAGCTCTCTCATTCTGAAGAAGTCAAATAAAAGGTTTTCCATTCCTAACGATTTTTTTTTTGTTTTTTCATTGATCTAATTGATCCTACAAAAGGATGTAATCCATATCAACTCAAGCATTTTATAACTGTTTATAAAATACCATAGATTATGCTTCCTACTGAATCCCAAATCATATGTTTATAACCGTATTTGTCAAAGTTTTTCAGGTAAATATGGTTTAAACTAAAATCAGATATACAGTGCATGTGCGCATATGTGTGTGTAAAAGAGATGAAAGAAAAAAAAATTGTCCAAGACCGTTCTTTATTCAGGGTAGGTTTTCTGGTAGCTTTTGCAATGAAACAAAAGATTGTATTTTGAGTGATAATCCTTATCTATTACAACCGTACTATATTCAATTATCAATAAACATCACTAAAGCAACAACTCATTCTAGTTTTAATTATGATGTACATTGTCACAACTACATGGCCATGTAGTGTTATTTACTTGGTAATTAAAACATGCTTAGCACTTTGGTTATTGTTGAAACCCGATTGAAGGCATGAATCAACAGCATAGGTCAAATTAGTGAGGCTGCCTGTAAAGAAAAAAGTCTCTCTTTAGGGAAATGAAAATCTGTTAAGGATATATATATATATATATATATATATATATATATATATATATATATATATATGAATCGATTTAGCTGAGTAAGTGACTTTCAACTTATGATGGAAAATGACAAGGTTTTATATTTACGTTTGTATGACTATAATGATACAATAAGAACTGCTGACCAAGGGTATGTGGTCTTCACTTTAGCATGTAGTGAGATGAAATTTTTGTTGGATAATAAAACATCCAAGGACTTCAGAACTCATTCTAAAATGCATGTGGTGTTTTGTCATGGTGCCAAATGTTATAAGGACAACTAATTAATGATAATAGTTACTGTATATACTCGCATATAAGCTGAGAAATTTAGGAAAAAAATAAGGCCTGGAAGAAGGGGGGGTGTCGGCTTATCTGCAGGTCAAGGTCCAAGTCTGAAATTTATAATGCTTTTTCCCTCGATTTCCAGTATTTATTGTTTCTGTCGATCGCCAAATGAGTTCACATGCCTAATGATACCACATGGTTAATAAGATTTGTCCTGTCATGAAGTAAAACAAATATTTTTTTTCTAACTTAAATGGAAGATAATGAATGAAAAACGTTTAAACGTACTTGACATCTATTTGACAGATGTCCATCCACCAGAATATACAGCCATACGTGTTATTTGAACCACAGAAATACATGTATTTACCAAAAGAACCACCATATTAGTAATCTCTAGTCAAGTATTTAACCCTCAGCTAATCAGTAATCATTAAACTCTATGGTATTGTAGAAATGCACGCTAGCTTATTTCAGTGTAAATATGAAAAGAATCTACATAAAAAAAAATAAAAGAACTACGATACTGAAGGTATATATGACAAACATTTTGATCGAGAGTAAAGAAATACATGTACGATAGAAACAATCACGAGAGGCTCAATAGGGGTTTGTTGTGCACACGCTTAGGAAGGGTAAATAACAGTGCAATATACGAGTCAGCGTGAATAATTGTAAAACAATATAATTTGTTGGTTTTCTTTGATAGGTGTTTTAGACGTAATAGGCAGCCACAGTTTATATACTACTGTTGATTTTTTGTTTTTAAAGCAAAGTGGTTTCTTAGCAGTAGAGTGTTGTACAATAGCTACCATATGCTTAATCTGTGGTAAATGCCTCGGGGATAATAGTTTTTTGTTGTTGCACAATGCCAACGACTTTATTAAAATATGCCGACTCTCAGATGTATTGTTTACCGAGATATGGTAGTGGACATGGTTTCTGCTCAAAGTTATAAACTGTCACAATACTTGAATAATGTCCACGCTGAAACCAATCAAATTTTTATCAATTGAATCACACTACCGGTACTTAAAAAAAATAAACACAAATAAACAACAATGATAAATAATACAAATACAAATTGATAATCAACTATGGAAATAATTACAGGATAAGGTATATAAATAGTACACTACCACTATAAGAAATTATTTCAGTTTAATCTCTCTAGAAGTTTATATTCAATTCAATCAGATAAAATGAGTAGTATAGAAAGTAAAAGAAAGCGTTATGCTTATGATGTAGCATTCAAACTTAACGTTATTGGATATGCAGAAGCAAATAACAACTGTGCTGCAGCATGCAAATTTTTGTGAACGAGAAGCAAGTACGGGAATGGCTGCAATTCGTCTACGTGCTATGCAGATGGCGAAAAATAATAATAATTACTTGGCAGATTCAAAATTTGTTGCATCAGCCGGCTGGTGCACTCGTTTTATGAACCGGGCTATCGGATGACCATGATGACAATGACGATGTATATGATGAAAGCATGCCCGTAACAGTTTCGTAAATTGTTTGGCGAGTCTGATACAGAGCCCGATTTTAAAGGATTCTAAAAGTGATTGCACTTTTATAATTCATGGTTTTAGAATGAGGATTAATTAAATTTCCATTAAGACTTAACACTTTAGAATTGTGTTTATTTCAACATATAAATTAGCTTTCTTATTTTCATTTTAATTAATAATGTGATGTGCCTAAATAAACGTATTCAGAACTCACTTTGTGCATCTTATGATGTACCGGTAGTCTAAAAATTATGAGTCGGCTTATACACGGGTCTTTATAACAGTTTTACCGATTCAGTGGGGGGGGGGGGGGGGGGGGTGTCGGCTTATACGCGAACAGGTTTATATGCGAGTATATATGGTAAAAGGTATGTTCTGTGACCTGGCATTGACTTGTACTCCAAATTGACTTATGTATGGACGAAGTATGGAAAATTAAAAAAATTAGTGAATTTGACTTATACTCCACATTGACTTATAGGCCAGAAAATACAACATGTTATTAACATATTACTTCCCTAAAAGTGCATACCATAATCTGCTTAAATAAATGTATCGCCTATGCCCATATTTATGACAGATACATCTAAAGGAATTAAATCCAGAAAGTACAAGTTACAGTCATTACCTGTCCAATTTTACACACCAGATGTTCAATGATAGATAAATTACAATAAAAATCATGACCTCGCATACAACATGCCAACTTGGACCTTTGCACTTCTACTCAATACACTCAAGATAATATTGTGTTCTAGAAATAGTCCTGTTGGTAGTATATGGTAGCATTTGTGCTTCATGGTACAAACCTCCAACAGACTCTTTTCTGAGCATCTGCACCGTGATGGTGGAAGCTTCAGCACGATCCAGCTTTCTCTGATATTTCTGGAACAGGATTCTCTGCAACTTCAATATGCTAGGAAGGTAGCGAATTGCCCGCAGATGGTGTTCCTATAATACACAGAAAAAACAAATTATTACCATGGAAAGTGGTCTTATGCCTTTAAATGGGTATGCTGGAATTAAATGTGGAGATGTATCTGGATTGCAGTAAAAACAAAAGTAGTTACAGAAACTACAGAACATTCATAGTTGTTCTTTATAACCATTGCATATACTGGTAATACGAACATTTGGTTTTTTTTTTTAATACTTTTGAGTTGCAAAGTTACTGTGAAATCTAAAATGATGTTAAGTTTAGACAGCACTGTGGCTTGCACAGCCCCTTAAAATATTCAGGCCCATGGGACCAGGGCAAATTCTATCTGCTGTTCACTTTAATTTAAACTGTCAATAAATCTTCATAGCATTTAACACATGGGCTTGACTTCTGATGGCCTAAATTATACAGATGCTTGAATTTAGTCTGAAAAGCATTCTCAAGCACTTCAGTGACAGAGCTGAAAAATCTAATAATTGAACTGAACAAAAACATACTACATGTTGTTTGTCTGTAGATTCAATGAGGACCTCTCTAATTATCTGAGGGTTGGATGGGCTGGTTCTGTTCTGTGTATGCAGAGGTGGTTGATGATGCCAACCCTTGCACAGATTGTTCGTTTGCATATGGGACGGGGAATGAGTGTGACATCTCCAGGAGGGTTGATGGCACATGCTTTTCTGGCTTGCCTCTTCAACTGTTGTCCTGCTAGATTTGCACAACTGGTGAGCCATTGTGCACAGAGGAATGCCAAGTGACTCGATCACTTGCTGTTTGCTCCCAGAAATCAGGATTTATGTCGATTGCTTTCAATGCAGTTTTCATATTGTCTTTAGAGAATTTCTTCTGACCTCGGTGGGATCGTTGTCATTGCTGTAGCCTGCTGTCAAAGAATCTCTTAGGCAGCCGGTGGTCTGGCATGCGTACATGTCCCACTCAGTGTGGCTATCACTGCATCAGGATGGTGTGGATGCTGGGGAGACATGCTTGGGCGAGTACCTCAGTGTCTGCTACCTTATCCTGCCACTTGATGTTGAGGATTTTCCAGAGACTTGTGGTGTGAAATTGGTTCAGCTTCCTGGTGTGGCACTGGTACACCTTCCACGTTTCCCATGCGTAAAGTAGTGTGGGGAGCACAACTGATCTGAAGACCTTTAGTTTGGTATGGATGCTGATGTCTTTTCTATTCCAGATGATGGCATACAATCTGTCAAAAGTTGCACTCACTATGGCAATGCGAAGGTTCACCTCATCGTCAATAGTGATGCTCTTTGACTGTGTGCTGTCAAGGTAGGTGAAGCGGTTCACTATGTTGAGTTTTTGGCTGTTGATGGTGTTGTTGGGTTTAACATAGGGCTTTCCAGGTGCAAGCTGATGCAGGACTGCAGCTGTACAACTTGTCAATGCTGCATTGCAGGTCAGCTTCTGAGCTAGCATTAAGAAGGGTGCAGTCATCAGCAAATAAGAAAACCCTGATGGTGTCTGTCATGACCTTAGTTTTTGCTTGAAGCCTACTGGGATTGAACAGTTTTCCATCTTTAAGGTACCTGACGCTGACTCCATCCTCTCCATCTCTGTGAAAGCATTAGTCAGCATGGCGAAGAACAATAGACTGAAAAGTGTTGGTGCCAGAACACAACCCTGCTTGATGCTATTGGTTACTGGGAATGGCTCAGATGTCTTCAATTGTCCTCGACTCATGCTTGCATGCCATCGTGGAAATGCTACACCAGGTATATACATTTTCTTGAGCCATTACCTTCCACAAGCATACTTGGCCATTACCTTCCACAAGCCTTCTCTGCTGACAGTATCAAAGGCCTTTGTCAAGTCAATTTAGATAGAGAAAAGGTCGGTGTTTAGCTCTTGACATTTCTCTTGTAGCTGTATCACAGCAAACACCATGTCGATGGTCCCACATTCTTTTCGGAATCCACATTGGCTTTCTGGAAGTAGTCCCTAGTCATTGTGTGTAATGAGGCAGTTCAGTAGGATTCTGGCGAGTATCTTTCCAGCAATTGTGAGTAAGGATATACCCCAGTGATTGTCACACGCCTGGCGGTTCCCTTTGCTCTTATACAGGTGAATTATGGAAGCGTCTTTGAAGTCCTGGGGGATCATCTCTTGCTGCCACATCAGTAAAAACAATCGGTAAAGCCTTTCTATCAGGGCTGTGTCACCTTCCTTGTAGACTTCAGCTGGGATGGAGTTTGAATCAGGTGCTTTGTCACTGGAAAGCAGATATATCATTTTCTGTGTCTCCAGTAAGGTTGGAAGGTCATCCAGCGCTTTGTTGATGGGTAAGTGGGGGAGATAATTGATGGCTTCAGGATGCTGTCAAAGTCTTCAGCCTTGCGTTGAAAAATCCAATCTTTGTCAGTAGTTAGTGTGTTCCAGTCTCTGTTGAGAAGGGGGGATGATCCAGTCGATGTAGGTCCATACACTTCTTTCAGGGCATTGTAGAAGTTCTTCACGTCACGCTTGTCTGTGTAGCACTAGATCTCATCAGCTTTATTGCTCAGCCATGTGTCTTACATCTGATGGAGAATCTGCTGCACATTTCTGCATATATTGTTGTACACATCTTTCATAGAGGTGGACTTAGGGTTGTTAAGGTAGGTTTGAAGGAGGCACTGTTTCTCATTCAGCAACTGAGAAAAACCGCATGCTACATACAATGCAGAAAAAAACATTGCAGGTTCTATATACCTTTTAAATTTTTAATGAAAACAATTTTAAATAAAAATCATCCTAAATTTGCTAAGAAAATTAAATACCTCTTTTAGGAAAAGATCTAGAACCTTGTGTTGTCCCTGTTTCTTTATGTCCATCATATGAACCTCAAATTCATGATGTAGGTGTTCCATGGTAATCCGTGATCTGAAGCGCCACATGGATGGCATTTCTTGCAGCATTTCAAGAGAAATATTCTCTTGTGGTTGGGCAATCTCATACAAAAGGCACAGGAGTGGATCTGAACCTGTAATTTATTGTATTGGAAACATGATAACATACAAATTAGGATTGGATAAGATGAAGTTTGACTTGTATTGGGATATCTGATACAAATGGCATAGGAGTGGATTTGAAACTGTCATTTCTTGCATTGGAATCATGCTAACATTCAAATTAAGACTAGAAAAATTGATGTTTGACAAACTATGATTGACCTGAAATGATGAATGCTACTGAAGACTTACAGCAAAAAGGGACATCCCTGCCTTTTCACAAATACAACTTTTTAAATTTGCTTTCTCCCTGCAATAACAATGTGGAACAAGTCATAATTTAAACAAATATTATTCAGATTATTTACATCAATCAAAATCTGATCAATGTCTGGAGTTTCTACCCATGTCAATATTGTTCAAATTACATACATGGCACTGGATCAAATAAGCTCCAGTTTAGCTCAACACAACAACACAAATGATAAAAATAATAATAATAATAATAATAATAATATTAGTGATAAAGGCTTTATATAGAGAAGGTAACTCAATTAGTTACAGAACTAATCTACCTTGAGGCCTTCTATCTGTTACGTACAATATTTACAGTATATATACATGTGACAAATCAGGCTTGACACAAAATCAAAATATCAAGCCTGGAACATATGCACAGGCATCTGTGGACACATAAACATATATAAAATATCATCCTACATTGAAAACTTAAACTGCAAATATGATGCAAAATAACAGAAAAGAAGGCAGTATTTACAATAATATAACTGTTCAATTATCTAAAGATTTCATCCATTTGAGACATGTATTATGCTAGGAACCTGTCTTATGTCATTGGAAATGGTGTTCCATACCAGTGGACCAGTATATTGAAAACTGTTTTAAAAAATAATATCTTCTTTGGCAATGGTATAATGTAATTTTTACTTCTTATAGACCTTAAATTTGGAGTACCATCAAGCCAGTTCACAATCTGTACAAGATGTGTTTTTAACTGTAATTAACTGGAACCTTTGATTATGATGCAATTCTTGCTAGTTCACAAATTGTACAAGATGTGTTTTTAACTAGTTATGGTTATGTTAATGCATTGCAGGTAACTGGTTTAAGAACTAACCAGCTGTTACAGCCCAAATGCTTAATAAACAAAAACTACTCTTGTAAAATATGCACCATGTACCTACTTAAAATGCAAACCTACTTTCTTTGCAAAATGTTGTTGTTGTTGTTGTCGTTGTAGGGTTTAACGCCATTTTTCAGCACATGATAGGCCATATATGGTGGCCAGTATTATTGGTGGAGGCAGAACCCTGGAAAAACCCAGAAAGAACCACCAAACCTACGAGAAGCTACTGGCAAGCTTTCTCACATAACTACATTAGCTGAATCTTAGACTCGAACCCACACAGACAGAGGTGAGATGGCAGTGATCCATAACAGAGAGCACTTTAGACCACTCAGGACCCCTTCCTTGCAAAATAATGACAGGATTAATACATAAAACTTCTCTCTCTATTTAAACCATGCACCCACTTAATATACAAAAAAATCTCCTTGCAAACTATGCATCTGCTTAATACACAAAACTACTCTCCTTGTCAACCATGCACCTGCTTAATACAAAACCTTTTGTCCTTATAAAATAGTATGAGACATAATATTTCAGCAACATATGAAAAATTTATTCACATTTTATCAGATGGATTTGTATTTGCAAATTTGATTACTTTTCTAAACTTTACATGAGAAACAGTGCAGAATGAAATATAATAAACATTGTAAGAAAATCTTTTATTTGCTGACAATAAGAAACTGATTCTCAAAAAAATATGAATTAATAAGACCAATTAGCCAATTTAAATTCCAAATTTCCATATTTCATTACCAAGGATTCAATATACATGTATTAATTTTTCTGATCAATGTTTCTCAAAAATTGAAAAGATAACTAGCCTTTAAATAAATCTGTAACTTTGGTCATTGGTCAGGTTTCCCTTTAGGAAGACAACACATGCCCCTATCTCCACCTCCTTTGAAAAAGTGTAGGATATAAAGGAAAGAAAAGAAAACACACAGAACTTAAAGTTACCTAGTCTTTTGTCCTGTGCTAGTTGTTGGTTGCATTGTTTCAATATATTTTCCATGTTCTGTGAAATAAAATAAGAAAAAGATTAATAGTTAGAATAGTTTCAGAAAATCTTTCCTAATAATTTTTAATTCAAGTATGTACAAACTGAATACAAATATAATTCAAGTATGTACAAACTGAATACAAATATAATTCAAGTATGTACAAACTGAATACAAATATAATTCAAGTATGTACAAACTGAATACAAATATAATTCAAGTATGTACAAACTGAATACAAATATAATTCAAGTATGTACAAACTGAATACAAATATAATTCAAGTATGTACAAACTGAATACAAATATAATTCAAGTATGTACATACTGAATACAAATATAATTCAAGTATGTACAAACTGAATACAAATATAATTCAAGTATGTACAAACTGAATACAAATATAATTCAAGTATGTACAAACTGAATACAAATATAATTCAAGTATGTACAAACTGAATACAAATGTGAAAAGATGAATAACTAAAGAGTAGCTCAAGATTTGACAACAAACAGGACTAGCACCATGACAGCTGGTTGCTGTAACTAAAAATTACATTTGGTTTTTGTCTATGGTTAAAACCAGCCATCTATCTGGTCATTAAACACAGGAGTACCACAATGACATATGATACCCCATTAATATAAGGTTAGTTGTTTCACTTGTAGTTGGAGATACTGACCCTCAATTCAAAAGGGTTCTTCCTGACAATTAGTAAACCAAAAGAACTATAGTATTTGCACATACCCCAAAGATTTTAGAAAAACAGATATCATGGACATAACAAATGAATGAAACTTACTCACTTTATTCATATTTTCTATACTAACTATTGCCAGGAGGTCCCAAATACTGTGAACTTGTATGTATTTCAAAGCAAATAAGAGTTTCTTTTGTAACATGGTTAACCTATTTCCATGGGCAAGTTGGTTTTCTAATAAGAGACATGAGATAGTTCACAACCTTTGAAAAGCTCAATAACTTAGTATAATTTGGACCTTTGTTTCTTTCTCCATTTTATTTCTTTAATAATTTTTTGTAGAAATATTAAAACTAGACAATACAAATATTGGACAATTGATATAATTTTTTTTTACAGAAATGGACTTATCTAGGAATCAGAAAAGGACGGTGAGCAGTATGTCTGCTTGTTTAAATTAATTTGAGAGTTCCATTGAGTTTAAAATGCCAATAAGTTACAAGCACAAGAATTGTGAGTCCTTGCATAATTACTCCAATAATGCTGGATCACACAAAGCATGAATTCTGTGGAATAAAAATACTTGCTTTGGATGTACTAATGTAACTAAAGCAGTCTAGCTTTGTGAGTGCATGACTACACACATTAAGGTCAGGCAAGAACTTAATTTTAGGGACGAGTGACTTTTCTTTTTGGATGATTAGGTTGAAGAAAAAAAAACAGCTGAACTGTGAGAAGTGGAAGCAAAGTAAAAAACACAATGCGTGTGTGTGTGTTTGTGGATATGGTTTGGTTCTCTAGCTCTCTAATTTGAGCTGTCTATTTCTAAATATGCATATTTACATTTAACTTTGGTTTTTAAGCAATTCTTTATTTGAAAGCAAAACATTCTTAGTGTTTTATATACATTATAAACACAGTGAAAGTATGCTTAGATGGAACGATACATACAGTGCATTTTGGCCATGTGACTATAGAAGAGAAAAGTAAAAACTATACATTATAATTAATTTTAAGTGATAGGAATACTCAGCTTAAAGAATTCTGATTGCCAGAAGGTATAAATACTTAATCAACATTCATTTAAACAAGGTATTTTTGTTACTTTCTAAAATGTCACTGTAACATGACATTTAAAAACATTTGTAAAGTTTTAAACAACCCTTTTTACTGAAAATGTGAGCACATGCACAAGTGCCTTCATATTATAGTGTTCATCTTAATTTTCATTGTTACTGATAAAATGTATTGATGACAAACTGAAGCTTTAAAATCAATGTATAAATGAACTAGACCATTGTTTCCAACCAAATGAAAAATGGTACCATGCATGACATCTATAACGTTGGTGCAACTATCTTTCAAAAAGAAATTTCTAGCTTCCAAACAATCCATCGAGAAGATTGGAAATGTGTTGTTTTATTATTGTTTACATACTTATAGTAACGCCATGTATTTGTTAGATATTATTTGATACAATGATGTTCTTGTATTTTCAACAAACATTATCAACCTTACATCACTTCTCACAACACAGCATTGTTTCATATGTTTCTGACCTACATAATTATGTTACAAGCTAAATCTTCTATCACATAATAACTAGAATTCGCTTTCTATGAAATGTATTTTTTTTTCTCAATTTATTTGCCCAATGATTTACAAAACTTAATGAACAAACACTTTCTAAACATAGTGATGTCTGCTTTTATCCTGATACATATTTAAAGTTTCAAAATGATTTGAAAATCAAATACCACAAACAAGACACTAAAAATATTCACACACACAAAAATGAGAAAGTGCTTTTCTACTCTTAAAACAAAAACGTGAAGTTTCAAAACACAAGTTTGTATATTTTCATCATCAAATGATAACTTGTGGAAATCGGACAGTGATAATTTAATTGGGGAAAGGGTTAATGGTCAATCTATTATAACCTATCACTATCAAAAGTTTGTTTATCAGTACAATTGATTTCAATGTCATTAATTTCCTATGTGTAATAAAGTTTGCCTTGGGCTATGACAACACTGGAACAACCTGACTAGAATGAGTGAGCATCTAAAAATTCACAAAGTACTGTTACTCAATATACAGTGAAAACATCATAAGGCAAATTCAATTTTGCTTTCCTAACACAAGGCTACAAAATTTAAAATTTTTAGTCAACTGAATTGCCCATGTCACCTGGTATTGTGACCTCTGACACACACGTACACATGTACACACACACACACACCATACCTGTAATGATGGAGCCACATATTTTTCAGAAAACCTCTTTTCCCACTTATTTCTGCCTCCTTTGCTCATCAATCCACAGAGATCATTTTGAAACCTCTCATCTAAATAGGAGGAATTTGTTTTATTGAAAGAGAATGGTATTCAATTTATTTAATACACATAACATTGGAAGGATTTTTGTTTTCAAATAATGCAATGAAATGAAGATAACAATTGTTTGCTTTCTTTCAGTATAAGGTAAAACACAAATTCACCAAAGGAACTGACACAATTTACTGTCCAAAAAATAATTTCTGGAAATCAAGACTTGTTTCTTCTATTTAGCTTCTCTGGGTGCTGAAATCATCTGCGATGTTTATGAATTAAAAGATTTCTTAAATCAGCAATTGCTGCAGCCATATTGGATACAAGATCAACCCCATTCTCAATTAGAATAAACCAGACACCAATGAAAGACTTTTGGTAAAAACACCAAGATGACAATCCATTTAGGAGAGTCCATGCCAAGATTATTAATGTTCATAGTAGCAGCCATATTTTAGGTCAGACCAGCATAATTTTCATTCAGGAACAACTATATATCACGATTAGTTTTTCTATGTTAATATGACTTTCCTTCATGAGTAGCAAGATTTTCAAGATGGCTACTGTGGTGGACATATTGGACATCAGATTGGCAACTATTTCCATTTAGGATTAACAAGACATCATAAGAAGGACTAGCAATAACATGATTGGCTGCCATATTGGAAATTTGTGCAGCACAATGTTCATTTAGAACCAGATAGACTTTGGGATGAATCTGTGTGCAAAGTTTCATGGCAATCCTTTAATTAATTAAGGAGGCGTAGTGAAAATAAACTTGTGAAAATAGATGAATAGATGCAGAGGGATAGACAACAAGCCATATTATAAACTCATTTAGTCTCTGAAATGTATGTGTTGTTTCACAAAAATGTATTTTTTTAAAACCTTCCCTAAATTTATCAAAATATTCATTCTTGAGCACATCTTGATGCAAATATGTCTCAAAGAAGGGAAGTAACTGCACAAACACTCATTAGAATTGCAGGACTACCTTGAAAATTTCCACAATGCATACCTACTGTGTTACAATGACTTAATTTTGAGGGTTGAATCAATCTCAAAAACAGATTACATGTGCTTTATTTAAGGGTAATCATATTTGGAAAGAGCTTACCCTTCCAAATTTAAGAATTCCCACATGAAGAATTGGATCTAACTGTTTGAGCATAACTATAGACTTGTCAAGAACATGTTTAATGAAATCATCAGTGTACACTTTAATAATGACCTGTAACCTCATGACCTGACAACAATGAGTATATGGAATAGATGTTCGATCATAGATTGTAATTTAAATGGACAATCAATAAAGGTTTACTTCCACCTGGTCAGAAATGTTCCCATGTACATGTCCTACGAAAATAACAATGCACTGTACAATTGAAATTCAAAATTCTAGGTCAAGCAGTAATCATATCTCAGTAGAGTTTAATGTGAAAATATAACTTCACCAAGGTCATTTTCCTTTATACAGGGTATTTCTTCAATATATAATTTTTTTCCAATGTTACTGAGTAGAAGTTAAAGGGCAAAATTTCAAGTCAACAATGTGGCCATAACTGTGTTAACTTTTGCCAGAAAAGTGTGAAAATTGACCCTGACCTCCTTAATGTAAAGCCTCAGACCAAATATGGCTTCAATCCATTAGGTCCTTTAAAAGTTACTAAGCAGAAACAAATTTTATGAAAGATTAGTGGTTGGCAACCTATGGGATGCATGCCACACTAGGTGGCACGCCAAGAGGTTTTGTGTGGTTTATGTGAAGGGAAGCCAAAAATCTCAATTTTAACAGTGTTACTTTCTTACTGATACACACTCATTCATTTTGTAATTAATCCAGAAATAGTGACATGCTATGTAAAATAGGTTGCCAACCCTTGCAATAGATATCACATGATCCAACATTTGTTTTCAGTTTGGTGTTGTATGGCATAGAAACACAAGTACATTATTTAGTGTCAAATCAACTTAAGTATAGTGCCTTGCCCACATACACATCATAGAAGATGACCTGGCCTTATTAGATGAAAGGATTTGAACCTGTACCCTTTTGGTCATGAGTATGGCATACTATTCATTTAGCCAATGTCAATGATGTAATGGGTGAGATGGATATGTATAGCACTACATGTCCCCTCCATGAATATTTTAAGCAGTCATTTCTTGGAGAGAGAGAAACTGGCATCTGTGGTTCATACTACAATATCTGATGTCTTGGGGATCTTTAAAAACTGCATGACTTTGTTTAAAACAACTAGGTCATTGCTAAAGAAGAGGTAACCATCAATTAGGCAGGTTTTATTGTACTTAAATTTGCATTACAAAGTCATATACATGTCTATGCAAGTACAGAAACAATGTTCACATGTTGTACAAAGGGAACTGTCAGTGTTGCTAACATTTTCCAGTTTCCCTGAATGCTTTGATGGCCATGGGCAAGAATTCATAACTGATAAACATGAACTATTTTTATGTATGCACTTATCTACTCAGTTACAGCATAATTATATAGAATTACCAATGACTTACTATCTGTATGCCATTCCATTATGCCAGAAACAATACTGTGCATATACATGAATCTATCTACTCGATTACAGAATATATAGAATTACTAATTAGTTACTATCTGAATGCCATTCCATGGTGCCAGACAATGTATTGTGTATATGCATGTATCTATCTACTCAATTACGGAATATATAGAATTAACAACAACTCACTATCTGTATGTCATTCCATGGTGCCAGACAACGTACCGTATGTATGTATATACCTACTATCTAAGCAATTGCTGCATAAATAGAATTACCAATGATTCACTATTTTAATGTGCATCCATCACGACTGACAATATATATATATATATATATAAACTCAATTGTATCATATATGGAGTTATATATAAATAACTTACTCTCATTATGGCCTTGCAACATTCCATACAAAATACTGTGTAAAATGATGAAGACATCATCCAAGCTTTTGCCAAGTGCTCTGTGAAGGTCATCCAGATCATGTCCAATGTGTTGCCATAGAAACTGGGGAACTATGTTATTATTTATGTTTGGTTTGATAAATTCACTCACAGCCTGGACAAGAGCAAGGTAATTCAATTAATCATGATGGAATAATAATAATAATAATAATAATAATAATAATAATAATAATAATGTGGAATTAGTACAGTGCATAATATTTAGAAGTTCTAAGTGCTTTACAATATTGAATAAAACATTAAAAACACCAGGAAATTACAAAACAATAACATGCTGACAATAATTGAGGATTTATACCTAATCAAATCTTCAAGTCTATTCTTGCACTTGAAATAAGTGTGCTAATATGTGTACTGAATGGGTAATTAGTCTTGAGATTAATATGGAACAGATGAATATCATGGCATAAAATCAACAGTGGAAAGAAAAACAAAATGCTTGACTAAATGTTTTGCAAGATTGATTTTAACTGTAAATAGCAACGGAAATTTGTGATGTTAATGACAGTAATGCAGTCATCAATCTTGTTATTTTAACTGTTGTCACAACAATGGAGCAGACTGAAAACACTATTATATTATTAGAAAAATTACACATCACCAATAACACAAAATATTGCTATTCTGACATACTTTATACAACAGGTTACAAGCCTTGTTAAGTTACACAACTGTAACATACCATTTTGTTAACTGGGAATGGAATTAGTGTATTGTGAATGCTGCCTGCTGAACTGCACTCTATGTAGTTAAGTAAAAATTGTGTACATAAATAATTTTTCTTTTTTCAGTCACAGATACTTTTACTTTGATCTTTGGGACCCTCAAATCAATATGCTTCTTTCTTACCCTAAGTGCTTGCCATCCACAATGATTGGATCAAATATATGATATGGAAGTTAATGTTATTATGTGGGAAGCATTTTCATCTTTCAGTTAGTGACCTTGACCTTTAATCTCAAAATCAATAGCCATCTTCTTTACCATACGTGTAAACCATCCACACAGTTTGGTTGTCATGTAGAACTGATGTTATACTGCAGAAATCATTTCTTTTCTTTCAGTTAGTAACCTTTACCTTTGACCTTTCTTACCTTGGTCTATACACAACTTTGATAACTGGAGATGGAGAAGTTGATTATATCTGGAGAAACCTTGTTCCTTCTGTCAGTCATGGTAAACTTGACAATTTGTGCAATTGAGCCCAAAATTAATAGATTCATAATTTATTCTAGATGTAAGCCATCTGCAAACTTTGGTTACTGCAGATGGCAGAAAACTAAAGTTATTATATGGAATCAAGTTGGTAACAAACATGCAGATAGATAGAAAAACATTGTAACATAATATATAAACATAATATATATATAGCCTTACAGCATTGGTAATATCCACAATTAACCAACTGACTGGCATATAAAAATGGAATTATATGAAAAATATAATATTAATACCTACAAAGGCAAATATCTATAGCTATTTCTTGCCTTGAATAGCAACCAAAACTTAGGTGTGACTTAGACTGCTGGTCTGGCTGATATCTTCTCTTAAACAAAATGTAAGAGCAGCAAGAAATCTTAATCCGTAGGTAATGCTTCTTTCAAAGCTGTAATTTGCATATGTTATGAAAACAATTTTTTTTGTAGGTTTAGCTGTATTTGATGGCAAATCGGCATAATCTGTACAAATTAGATGGGCCTTCATGTCTTTATGCTGTCTGTCAAACTGAGATGGAAATGGTTTATTACTTTCTGAAAAGAATCTGAAGATACCAGTTGTTTACAGATACATGAACAATGAGAAATAATGTACAATGGATACAGGTTTATAACCATTAAATCATTTCTCCTGATGTGAGGTAAAAACTAACCAGTGAATTGATATTGGCTCCAAGCATCATGGTGAGGTGTGTCAGAAGACGAATGATGCCACAGTAAGCCGGAGTAAGAGTTCTCTCTAGACCAATCTGTGTCCTGTTCTCAGCACGGCCCAGAATATGTCCCGTTTCTGTATGATCCACGCTGCACATGGAAAAAAACCCAAAAAACAGTAATCTGAATGATGAACATATTATTATACTTTTAATAAAGTTAATTTGATATCTTTCTGCACAACAAAATACAGAATGGGATGAGGAAAGCTTTTATACATGCACTGTAAGAAAATAAAGGTTACACAAGTATATGCTCTCTCTCTCTCTCTCTCTCTCCTCTCTCTCTCTCTCTCTCTCTCTCTCTCTCTCTCTCTCTCCCTCCTCCCCCCCCTCCCCAGACAGCCACTTTTCATTATTACCAATTTTATACAACATATAAAATGCATAACTACAATAACATCAATACTTATTTAAAATACTTGCCTCTCCCTGTGGGGGCTACTCATAGACTAGAATCTGAATGTACAAGACTATGTTGATTCCCAATCAGTGATAGGCTAGACCTAGCATTACAGTGTATTCTGGGCTGATCCCAGCTTAAGTAGAAATGGTGCTAGGCTGATCCCAACTCAAGTAAAATCTGTGCTAGGCTGATCCCAGCATTACAGTGTATTCTGGGCTGATCTAAGCTTAAGTAGAATCAGTGCAAGGCTGATCCCAACTCAAGTAAAATATGTGCAAGGCTGATCCCAGCATTAAAGTGCATTCTGGGCTGATCACACCTTAAGCAAATCTATGCCAGGGTGATCCCAGCATCACAGTACATTCTGGACTGATCCCAGCACAAGTATAATCAGTGCTAGAAAGCTAGGCTGATCCCAGCTTTAAAGTGTATTCTGGGCAGAACACAGCATCAGTCGACCATGCTAGGCTGATCCTAGCTTAAGTATTATATGTGCTGGCTGATCCCAGCATTCAAATGTATTCTGGACTGATTCCATCTTAACTAAATCTATGCTAGGTTGATCCTCACATAAGAGTGTATTCTGGATTGATCCCAGATTCATGGAATAGTGCTAGGCTGATCCCTGCATGAAGAAAATATTCTTATTTTATTCCTGTAAAATAAATGTATAGAACAGGCATGACCTTTTTGTTAATAGTATAGCATACAAGCATCCTTTTGGGAAAAATGCACCATGGCAGCCCCATGAGAAAGTACTCAAACAAAGGCATTGGCAATATATACAAAGGGCACAACCCACCATGTAGGCACCATTGGGTGGTGTCTTGAGGGGGGGGGGGGGGGGAGGTGACAGGCTAACAAATCCAAAACAAAGGTGGATACCAAAACTCCAAATCCATTGCCTGTACCTTCAAAAAGCCAGAGAAATGAATGATCACATGGTACTTTACATCATGATGTCATGTTACAAATGAGATTATTTGACTGTGCATGTAGCTAGACTCAATGAAGAGATTACACATTGTTTTTGATAGCAATTTATTTAACTAGCTTAACTCCAAGTTGATTCAACAACTTTACTGAGACTCTATAGAACAAAACAAATGACCATATTCCATTCACTTTTTTATTTATTTGTAAAAAAACAAAGCAAGCAGCATTAACGTTTTTTCTTAAAGACACTTTAAATTTCACCATAACTGGTTAAGGTTTAAAAATCTAACTTTCTGAAACCTTCATCCATCTGAATTATCAAGTCCACTCTACTGTCCACAGCAGTCACCTTGAAAATATTGTTATCCTTACTGATCACAAACACAATATTAAGACCATGATGTGAAATTTCCAGATCCTAAGATTGGTAAACTTCTTTGTTTTGATTTGAACACAGCTATTACATTGCTGGTAGAGAATTAGCTATGGGAAGGAAAGCTTAATGAAGTATTCACGCTCTGAATGTGGGCTCTAAAACTGATACGACATCAAAAAGCAGACTAAATATAACTAAAGATATTTTGATGGCACAATAGATTTGTTTTTATATTAAAGAAATATACGTTGTTAGTTGGAGGAGGCGGCAATAAATTGAAGAGAGAGAATACACAGCATTATATAAGAAGTTTAACAACTACATTGAGAAAAAGAACATCCACCATAGCACATCCCCTAATACAGGACAAAAAAAGCCCTAAATATAATAAGAACGTTGACACACAAAAAGAACCCAATTATTATGATTGAAGTGATCGCCATCAGGTTATAATTTTAGTGTAATTTATTTTACTGTCGTTAGTAGGAAGTATTTTAAATACACTGATATCACATCTTTATTTTTGATTAACCTTTAACAAAGTATTGTTTTAAGGCAATATGCATGAGTCTCAGTCATGTACCAAAATGACAAAATACATAAACCTCTAATTTAACTGAATATGGCAAATATGGAATAACCATTAATGGTATAGTGTTGGTGTGCAGTCAAATGATCATTACAAGGTTGCATGTACATTAAGGTATTTTATTGAACCCGTCCATTTGTGTTGAATTCTTTATTATTCAATATAATTTATTCAACACAATATAGACTTCTACAATAAAAGTTGATAATGCACGGACCACTGAATAATTACCTCTTCGTATTATTTAATCATTTAAATAAGCATCAAACCATTAGTTATGCACTTGCTTGGAATAATTAATTCTACATGTGTTGTTCCTAGCTGAGAATAAAAACAACGACCAATTTGTTTTGAAGAAGAGGCAACAGAGTTCAATTTTGGTCAAAACCAATGTCAAACGCTTGAATAAAGCCTTGTACTAATATTTCCAAACTGAAGTCATAGCGTAGTATACCACATTGTTGTTCCAAGCTGAAAAAAGAATCACGAGTTGGACAATAAAGTTTTGAACAGACACACAGACACAAATATATATTAAGCATTTACATGAAAGTGAAATATATAAAAATGTTTGATCAGCTTATATGTATATGCCTGTATTATATATGTTTACAAAAAAACAAATGCAACCAAATAGGAATGAAAAAAGAAAAGAAGATAAAGAATATATACATTATGCCTCACCACAACAGTGCTTTCGCAAGAGATTTCATAAGACAATAACCTGTTTCTGATACCAGGGATATTTGAAATGCTCTGGGCATTTTTTAAGACCTTATTTCATTGAACCTGTCAATTAAATGATGATTGATAAACAAAATAGCTTTCCCTTAACTGATCTGCCTGCTACACCTGTCAAACCCATATATAAAAACATCATTAAAGCCTAAAGACATTTGAAGCCAACCTGTGTAATGCCAACAAACCAGCTTCAAATATGTTATATTTAGTGACAAGAAAAATAAACCAACCAGCAAATCAGAAAAAAATTAAACTGTTATTACAATCTTGTGTTATTTTGAAGCCCACCTGTGGATTGTCAGTAAACCAGCTTTAACTGTGCTGTATTTACTGATAAGGAAGGAAAAGCCAATGTATGGATATGTGTTTAACTCTTTCACTACCACTGACGTGTATATCCACTGCCTAAATATGCCTAGCCTCACCAGTGACTGATATATCCGCTTGTAAACAGAGCACTTTTTCTCCCAGTGACGGATTTATCCGCTTGCCTTATATGCTTCCTAAACCCTAGTGATGGATAGATTCGCTCTGTATGTCATCGTTACAACCGGTCGTATTGGTCAATATATGCAAGTAAAAGTCTATTCAACCAATCAAATTAGAGTTAACAAATGATTGTTCTTACTAAATCCGGTTCCTTTTTTCAAATTTGTACCGCGTGTTTGTTAATACATGCATTTGTAGTTGACAGTGGAAACCATGGCGTTCACTTACGAAAGCGATTCAGATTCCGACTTTTCTGGTTTTTCTGAGGATGATATTGACCACCATGAATTAAGAAGTATTGGTAATGATATTAATATATCTTCTTCATCAAGTCTGTCAGAAATTGAGACAGAAACTGATGATGAAGACGACGAAGTGTGGACAAGAGAACCACGTGCGCCGAAAGTAACGGAGTTTAAAGAAAGCGTCGGCTCAATTTTCGTTTTGGATGAGGGGAAAAAAGAAATAGATTTTTTCTTTAAATAGATATCACGAGGATTTACTTAAGAAATAGTAGAACATAGTGACTAGGTAACAGTGTTAGTAATTAAATGTATATATTTGATAAATAACTTAGTATAAAAGACTCCCAGATAAATTTTAGTGTTTACAAGCAGTTTTGTGTTATATTCCTGGATAAATTTTAGTGTTTTCAAGCAGTGTTTTGTGTTATATTCCTGGATAAATGTTAGTGTTTACAAGCAGTGTTTTGTGTTATATTCCTGGATAAATGTTAGTGTTTACAAGCAGTGTTTTGTGTTATATTCCTGGATAAATGTTAGTGTATAAAAACAGTGTTTTGTGTTATATTCCTGGATAAATGTTAGTATTTTCAAGCAGTGTTTTGTGTTAATTTTAGTGTTTACAAGCAGTGTTTTGTGTTATATTCCTGGATTTCAGCAGGATAAAATAATCAAACAGATATAAGGTAGTTATAGCTTTTATATATGCATGATTTTAGCATATAATCAGTTTATTAGAGAGAAAATAACAAACACAATCCAACCATACATCAGCTAAAAAGTTATCATTTGGCTACAGCAGCATTTGGCTCTGGTAGTCAGCCCACAAATCAGCTGCAGTAGTGACCCCAGCAACTAGGCATAGCAGTGAGCCACTACAGTAGCATTAGTAGGTAAAGAGTTAAACCAGCTTTAACTGTGCTGTATTTACTGACAAGGACTGGGAATCCCATCTGGATTGCCAGTAAACCAGCTTAAAATGTGCTTTATTTACTGATAAGGAAGGGATAGCCAATGTGTGGACTGCCAATAAACCAGCTTAAAATGTGCTATATTTACTAATAAGGAAGGGATAGCCAATGTGTGGATTGCCAGTAAACCAGCTTAAAATGTGCTATATTTAATAACAGGGAAGAGTCAGCATGAACACTCTTGCTTGCCAATCACATTTCCTAACCTGACATACCTGGCTAGGAAAATTTCCCAATTATACTGCAATCAAACATGAAATAGAACATTAAGCAGTGATTGGCAGTGAAGTGCCCCTGACTATGTCATAACTACTTGCCCACATAACCATGTTGAGTATTACCCTTGTGACAATCAAGAAGCCATGGATCAAACATGGCCAGTATAATATAATCAGCTACTCTTTAGTATAGCTGCTTTTACTTGGATGACATGTCAGTTACTGTGGTTTCTTATTGCTGGCAGTCATTGCTTATGGTGGATCAGCATCATTTGAATAACAGTGAAACCCTTTAAGACAGGGATTTCAGTCATAGTTATCATTTGTAGTCTGTTTTTTTGAGAAATATTTTAATGTATTGTATGGTGGGCATTGGAAGACTTGCATCACAGTAGGGTCTTTTGAGAGGAAAAAAAAAATCATTTCAAAGTTTTCCTGTTTATAGAAATAATGTCAATTTTTTTTCTCCAATCAGCATCATTTTATTTTACAATACTAAAAGGCATTCATGCCTGAATAATCTCTGCCAATCTTGGATGAAACTGTTATTCTTTTAAAAATGTGGTTAAAAAACAGATGATGGATGAAACATGTCACATAACCTTATGACCAGGTGAAAACGTATTATTCTTATAGAAAATGTGTTCCAGGACTGCAACTGTTTCTTTTAGAGATTTTAAAACATATTATGAGCTAATACAAGAATATTATTGACACAGCCATTGGAAAGTAATATTCATCCCGTTCAACAGAATTATAAGTTATGAAAATACATAGACTACATAAGTATCTGGATATCCAAGAGAACTTCTATTATACAGGAAATTTTAACATAACGATGAATGCAAGTATATAAAGATACTCATTTTCCCTAATTTTTTCTCTTAAATGCACTGAAATACTATAATAGGAAACAATGTTTTAGAACTTTAATTAATGTATTTTCGCGCATATAAGACGCACCCAATTATAAGACACACTCGTATATAAGACGCGGGTTTTGACGATTTGTGTAAAAAATATTTAGCATAAGACGCACCCATATATAAGATGCGGGTTTTGACGATTTGTGTAAAAAAATTTTTTACAGAAGACTCACGCAGCCTAGTCATCTGCTGCACTGAGCAATTTATATCCAGTGGTTTCCTTTCCTTATCATAAATGAAAATTTGTCCAATGTTCCATCACCTGTCGGATGTAAACAAGGCTTCATTACCATTTTTAGTTGAGATCAAAGGCCAATAGCGGATGGGTTTAGTACCTGGTATCAAGATTCTAGAACAATAAACGCCGGATGTGAAGGCGGCTTCTTTGATCCCCTAGGCCAAGTCTTCAGCGGGTGGGGTTAGTACATAGACCAATAAACGCCCGATGTATGCGGTTAGCATATATAAATGTGGGAACAGTCTCTTGTTATATATAAATGTGTGATCAATTTGCTTAGCATTTTTAAAATTTATAAAATTGTCACAATGCCGAAGCGAAAATCATATACAGCATGGGAAAAAGTGAAACTTATGACAATCATCAATGGCTTCAGAAAGTGTGGGATAATTCTCGAATCGGCTAGCTATATCAGTTCTTCGGACGACGACACAGCTGCATCCGATACCACTGACGCCATTGAGGATCGATTAGCATCAGTTATGGAGTTATTCCGCAATGGAATTTGAAGCTGAAACTGATGACGATGAAAATTAAGATGAATAGAACAAAACGGTACATTGATTTTTGATCAAGTCAAAAACACTATTTAGTAACAGTTTATTATATTGTGTTTAATAAAAAATTTAAATATATGGTATAATTGATTTTCATATTTAAGTCCAATATTGAACAAATTCTTGTCTTGTTTTCGAACTATTTAGTCTTGTCTTGTTTTCGAACACACCCACCAAAGATACTAAAAATTTAAGTATCTTTGAACCCAACCAGATGTATAGGTAATATAGCCGCTGAAGCTTTTGCTGTAATAATTAATAACAATAAATAAAACTATTTAAACATACTATAATATATAAATTTAAAACATTTACTCCGACTAAACGTAGATCTGCAATAATTACGGTATTGAAAGGATTTTAAATTTGAAGTGGCCTGCATTGGATTGGTACACGTGGTAATTACTAAACACTTACCCAATTGTTTTTACAACTAGGAATGAAAATCGTGAAACATGAATATCAACCGCAATAATCGTCCTTCAATATCACACACTGTACCGTTCGTTCGTGTTAAAAAATACTTACCGTATTTTCGTGCATATGAGATGCACCTAATTATAAGACGCAGATTTTGACGATGTGTGTAAAAAATATTTTACATAAGACACACCCATATATAAGACGCATCCTGGTACGGGGTGTGTAAAACTTTGTATAAGACGCGTCTTGTATATGCGAAAATATGGTAAACATGTGTAACAAATTCATCTTCAAGCACAATAAGGTAAGTAAAGATTTTAGTTTATTCTTTGCTCAAGAGTGGGAAATATGTTCTAAATTGTGTATTTGGTGAGTATGTATATAAAAATGTCATGCAGATTAAATCTGACCTTCTCCACCCCACAACAGTTGTTTGTCAATTATCCAGTTTTATGAATGTACTCACTCATATGAACTACTGCCATGTCATGCAAACAGTTTACGGTAGTTATTAAAAATGTACACGTGTCTACATTTGAAATTAATCTGCTCATTATGATACCAACATATGACAGTCAGTAACAGAACTTGAAACAATTACAAAAACAAATATAATCTCATGCAATTGTAGTTATTATGTATAACTACATTATCCTTTTAAATAAAAAAGAAATGCAATTATGAAAAAATTTCTAAACCAAACTGTTGCTAAGTGAGAAACTACAATATTCAATTTGTCAAAATGCCAAGGTAATCAATTATGAATAAAGGCTCATATTGGTACAGTGTATCATGGTGGACATTCCAGACCTATAAATTATTCACTATCAGTGAAGAATGGCAACTTGATCAGGTATGAACATTAATCACATATTGGTATTAGTGAGAACAGAATCCATGTCAGTGTCATAAGCTTCAATTGAAACCATGTGACATTCATGTTTACAAGACCACAGATAAAATGAGCATCCAAGAAACCTACAATATCATTCCATAATGGATATATCTATTCAAATATACTTTTTGGCCAAATTTTGATCATCTGGATGACTGATTATCTAGATAAAAATTGTCTCCCCAAAGAATCCAGATAACTTTATTAATATCCAACCAACAGACCAAAAATATCCTATACCTGCAAAAAACATGATAAAATTCTACACATGGTAAATGTTTGAAGTAGTTTAATCTCAAGTTTGGGCAATCTTTCTCTAAAAATATATAATAAGAGTACTATGAATGACATATGATTCACCCACCCCATTACTGAATAGGTCTCTATGCAGACAGCTGAAAATGTTGTATATATGTTTCTTTTTCTTCAGTAAGCAATCTTGACTTTTCATCTTGAAACTAATAGGCTATGTCCTTATTGAATGTGAAAACCATCCACAAGGTCTGCATCAAAACTGTGATGTATAACTAATGATGTTGTGCAGAACCATTTTTTTCCCCAAGTCAGTAACCTTGACATCTGGACTTCATATTCATTAGCCTTCTTTCTTATTCCAAGTGAATGTTATTAATAAAGTATAGTTGAGGTATGTCAAGTAGAACTGTTGCAACCGATTTTAATCTTCAAGTGACCTTGATCTTTGACCTTCTGAATCCAAAATCAATAGGGTTTTTCTGTACCTCAATCAATTGCAAGTCATCTCAAAAGTTTGGAAACTGCATATGGTGGAGAATTAATGTAACTGTTCAGAAAAAAGGCTAAAAATAGACATGGTCCTACACAACATCATAACATAATTCCATATGATAGGTATATAAAAAAAGGGTTATAAACAAGAGTACTGTAGATGGGCTATTAAAGGCCTGCCCTGTGCTTAATATCTCTTTGTTGAAAAATGACATTTATAATAATAATAATAATAATAATAATAATAATAATAATAATAATAACAGAAGAAGAAGAAGAAGAAGAAGAAGAAGAATGGTCAATTATTCAAAGAATTCAATTTGGCCTCATATAACCAAGATCATACTAATAAAATGTGATAATTTTTACTAACCAAAACTTTAGTAAATTTAATTGATGAACTCATCCCTAGATTACCAAAGGTTAGAGAGAGAAATATACCAGATTTAGTTTTAGCCCTACTTAGTTGTGTCATTTCATTAATTACTACCAAGGCACAATTACTAAACAATATTGATACAGTATGATAATCATATTTATGATATCAATATATAAGAATTAAAATATAATTAATCAAAATATTATTATTTTCTGAGGGCAATTTTACTGCTACAATGCTCGTGTTATGCAATTTCATATCATTCAGCAGCAGGGAGGGTGGGCAGACTGAAACTATTTCAAGCAAACCGAAACCAATTCAGGCAGACAAAAAAAAGAGAAACTACTTCAGGAAAATCCTAAAGGATTTCAACTGAAATCAATTCAGGCAGACAAAAGAAAAGAGAAATGGTTTCGGTTTGTCACGCTATATAACCCGGCATAGATGTCGCTGCAGAGATGAATTGTTATGGTAAAACTCTTTACGATTTCAACTGAATATTTTATCAAGTCCGACATGATATCTTGATCTAGGATCATGCAAATTTATCATTACAAATCCATGTGGAATTGACTGAGCACCAAGTTTGCCAAATATTTTGTAGCGTATGTGTGTCAACTCCGTAGAATACAGCAAGAATATTGTAGTTATCTCTGATCGCTTTTGGTATATGAGTGTATCGTTGATGATATATATCACATCGGTATTTTTATGCTTACCTCTGGAAAATATCCTAGCGGGATTCTTTTGATTGTCTAACATGACATCATTATATACAATTAAATTGTTAATACTTCCATTAATATCATCAATGCTCGGTGCTTCCTCGATATCGGTTATAAACTCAATAATATCCTCATCGATTTCCGAGTTTGCTTTCTCGTTAAAATCCTTTAACACCTCGTAACATCACTGATTGTCTACACTAGGGGCTATTAAATACAATTTGTCCCATTTCATCCATCTCATTATCAAATTAAGTAGCAGTTGCGTCTTGCCATTTCCAGATGGTCCAATTATAATTATGCAAATAGAATTTGGTAGCGCTGCATGATGCTTAACTGGTTCTCGTGTTTTTGTCGTCAAAAAATCAATTACATTCATGTTATTATAAATAAATTATGGATTTATATTGTGTGAAATGTAAGAAGCGTACTAGCACAAACGACTTGACGATGATTACAACTAAAAATAACAGATCAGCACTGGCTGGTAATTGTGTACAATGTGGTACAAAAAGATTTATATTTGTTTCTATGAAATCTGCAGATGATTTTAAAAAAAAAAAAACCAAGGAGGTGATATTGCAGCCAAATTAGTATAACTCCCAGGAACGCCATGGGCAAAATATCCAGGAGAAAAACACCTTCCAGGATATAGTTATTGTGGACCAGGGAGCAGACTCGATGATCAAAACCAACCCTGACCTGGTGAGTATCCAATAAACGCCATTGATAAGGAGTGTCATGCTCATGATGCTGCTTATAAAAGCAGTAATCTGCAAAACAGACATTGCAGATGTAAAATTAATTCATGAGTTGAATTCATGGTTGATAAAATCGGCCATGAAAAGTAAATTGATGTTGGGTGCTGGTAATTAATAACATCATGGAATCTATTTATTATTCCCCAAGAGGATATTGGAGGGGTAAAGCAGCAATTGGTAAACTCACTAGTGATGCAAAGGTGAAAAATACCACTGCAGCGGATTGGTTATCCAAACGAGCGATATGGCAAATTTATCTACCACCGCCTAAACAAATTAACTACTTGCATTTTGATGTCAGCATCCCTAATGAGGTTCATCAGGCTGATATATTATTTCTGCTGCATGATGGTTTTTACAAGTATGCGCTAACCGTAGTTGATGTTACAAGTCGATACAAACAAGCAGAACCTCTAAAAACAAAATCATCAACTGAAGTGGCTTCTGCGTTTAAAAGGATTTATCGAAGGGGTCCTCTGCATTGGCCAAATCTATTACAAGTTGATCCTGACAAGGAGTTTCAGGGTGCAGTGTTATCAACAATGAAGCATCATAATGTCACCATCAGACGAGGACATATTGCACTACATTGCGATCAGGCAATTGTTGAACAATTTAATCGCACACTTGCTGAGCGGTTATTTGGATATCAATACGCGAAGGAATATATTCAGGATAAACGATCTCATGAATGGGTCAAGAGATTACCAGGAGTAATTACCGCGCTGAACAATAAGGTTACTCGAACAATTAATATAAAACCTAGCAACGCGATTAAAAAAAGGTATATACCCGTAAAACTACAAAGTGATTTTTCAAAACAACCAATACTTGGCAATGTCACTGAAAGATATTTATATGAACCAGGAGAACTCGAAGGTGGCAAAAAAAGAGCTAGTGATCCTATTTGGAGTGTCACCGCACATACAATATCTAGTATAACGAGATCTACGGGTAGACCGCCAGTCTATAGGTTGGATTCAACTGTTCTTCAGCGAGGATTTACTCGTGAACAACTATAAGTGATACCCGAGAATACTCAATTAATACAGCATGGTCTTAACTAGCACCTCTGCATCTGTTGCACTCAAGACAAGTCAGCATCACATTATCTCTGGTATGATCAATACTGCTATTCTTTCTCTCTACGGTAAATTGGCGAGGATCTTTATCCGACCAACACCAACGCATTATACAATTGCAACTCGCGCAGTGATTATTCTGTTGTTTCAGTGTGATTATAAATTTGGCATCAATATAAAATTTTCTGTTATTTTTTTTATCCTGCTGTTTATAACCAGAGAGTTTTCTTCTGATTATATCATCTCTGACAATATCACTTATTGTAGTGTCATTATAATCTAAAACAACTCTTCGAAGTTGATTTATTCCTCATACTCTGGACACCGCAAGATAAACTAAATTTGACCACTCGATGTGATTATCTATAATCCAAAGAATTGTATCGAATATAGTTAACCCTTGCAAAGAATGTATCGTCGCTGTGTATCCTAACTTCCGTGGGGATTTATCAGCGCGCAATGCATCTTCGACAATATTGACATCAACTAACTAACCGTCCTCGTGACAGACAATATTGTCGACGGTACCGGTTTTGAGGTTTTTCTATATAATTAGGGGATGTCAGCCTAAAGGTACTTCGTGTACACCTCCCGTCAAGTCAAATACGTGACGGTGTGATTTTGCACCCCCGGGAAATTAATTCTCGGGGAGAGGTGTACAACAACAATGGCGCCCCCAAAATAAACAATGGCATGGATGCAAAAGCTCTATGTCACACTAGGGTAACCCCACAGGATAGTTCAGAATGAACTATCGTCTAAGAGAAATGGTCATAGGGTCAAAGAGAGAAATCTCAAAGAGAAAAAATTTCAAAAGAAAAAAAAGAGAGAAAAACTCTCAAAGAGAAACAAATCTCTCAAAGAGAAAAAAATCTCAAAGAAAAAGAACCCTATGAAAGACACAAAGGCCAAATAAGGGACCAAGTGAATGATCATCGCTATTGTTTTTTTTGTTTTTGAAAAATATATTAGAAATATAATATATTATTATATATATGAATTCTGAAAATATCAATGAGATAATAACCAAAATTTAAATTTGAAAAATCAAGGAATTCAATTGTCAAATAAATTAAATTGTGATCAGATTCTTTCTGATTTTCAAGATATTGAAGACAGCGCTAGGAATAACAGGCATGTGTTACCAAAATTGTACTTTTTTATCAAGTGAATTCAACAAGCGATTTATGACTCATTTGCATATGAAAATGACATAAACAAATTTGTCCCGTTATTCACTGTTGTAAAAAAAATAAGAAAAGAATTGTGGCAGCAATATCAAATCAAATGCACAATTAATTTGAAGATCAAAATAATAAAAATGATTATCCAACAAACTGAGAATTCTCCTTTGATCGCCTCCATGGATTGACGTGTATAATACCCATACCTGTCTATTGTATACTTACAAACAGGTATGTGCGCTTACTCAGCTAGAACTTACTCAACTATAGACGATTTTTTTTTGCAAGTTAATTTAATCAATGGTGACTTTGTCAATGGTTTGTCACTGATGACTTTGTCACTACATGGAAGTAATAGTAAACTGGGGTGGGTGAAGCAATCTACGGATATTTCATTTTTGACAAAGTCATTACATTTAGATCGTACATTAATTTATAAATAGTGGGTGAAGCACAGACAACTAAATTATCACAACAACGATTAGATGCGATTAAGAAATTTATCCTGGTTCATGATTCCGTCCAATATATGCCCCAAGCGAGACAGGAATTTTAGAGTGATTTTGCATCAGACACTCAACAGCTATCCAAACCTATTACTTCAACTACTGAAAGAGTTATATTGGGAGAGACTATTGAGAAGAAGATAGGAAAAAGGGTATTCTCCCATTGTTAAAACAGATAGCTGGAGATAAACAGGGCGATGTTAGTAAAACAACGGGTGTTTCTTTAGTTGATAAATTTACTGAAGTTGCTAAAACACTAATAAAACATTTTCAATTATTAAAAAAAGAGGATTATCATGCTTTTGGTAATATTGCTGCTAACAGTTATCATTCAAAAAGGGAGTTTTTAAAGGACGAGTATAAAGATAGTGGAATAAAATGCAATGCCTGGGTTGATTGGTTGGATAAAATAAACAAGGAGAGAGATTGTTTAGATAAGAGGGAGATGGGGTATACAGAATTAAAAAAAGGAATTAGTAATTATGATAAACAACAAACAGAAGAACGACAAATTGAAATAGAAGAACGACAACAAGAAAGAAAGTGCCCAACACCAAAATAAAGACAAACATGAAGACTAAAAAACCAAGAACAACCTCAATGGGATACATCACCTGATGATGATAATTTAGAAAGAATGGACAGATCACTGAATGAATTGTCTTGCGAGCAAGGTGCAACTGGTACAACTGAAAAAAATGGAGATGGATATCAAAGGGGTTTTTCAGGGAGTGGTCTAGTTAGTTGTCCTAGTGATATTCTCAGGGATATATCACAATTAGAAATTCTCATAGGAGGGAAACGAGCCAGAAATAACTCACCAGAAGTAATTAATGAGGTAGCTGATATCTGCAGACGACTATTTGAGAGTGGTATCATGGATATTGATGTATATCGAGAATTTATTGATGAGCTAGCCGAAAATCCTACTGATTTTTACGGTTACCATAGTGATTAAATCACCACATTAGATAAATAACATTTAAATAAGATGATCATACACTACAACCACAGAAAACCAACTATGGTCTATGTAGCAAACTCATGATTGCCTGTTTATAGAGCGTACTATGGAGATGGTCTCGGCAATACCCATTCAGGGTTATTTGCAAGAATGGCTCCAAAAACAACACCAATCGCAAAACAATTATCAATGAATATAACAAAATTAACACTGTGGATGCCAGTAATGACTCCATCAATCACCGTAGAGCAAAAATTACTATCATTTTTGAGTACAGGTGGCAAATCATTACTAAGTTGCCTAACAGTGACCACAGACACCATGGATTCTACTATTGATGGTAAACTTACATGGCACCTGGCATCAAAACAAGGTGTTTCTGCGCCGTGACATATATTTGTTGCGTTACAGGATAAGGCGCAATTGGGTTCACAAACACGCAGCCATATGATATTTGATCTAATTGGGTGTAATGAAGTTTCGCTGAAGATAAACGGTCAACAGGAACCAACCGAGGATATACAACTTTATTACGGAACCAACCAAATAGCATGCGTGTATCATCGTTTGTTGTCATATATGGGACGCAATAATAATGTGGATACTGGTCTGCAAATATCACAGTTGGATTTTAGAAAACTATATTCCATATATTACTTCTTGCTGGAAAATCTTGACTTAACAAGACAATCCATAGTTGAGATACACTTTCGAGCTCGTGTAACCCGTCCGACTACTGCAGCAGGTGTTAACACTATCCACCAATATAGAGCAGTTGCTGTCATTCTCAGTGACAAATCAATGCTACTCAAAGGTGTTGGTGGATGAATGAAGGTAGTTGATGCACCAGTGGAAAATATGTAGCAATTAGATCAATCTGTTATTAAATAAAATGTCATACAGTGTTGTTAGTGTTACATTAACTCCAAGTCAAATTAAAAAATTGCAATCGGAATCAGCTAAAAAATGTGGAACCACAATATCGCTGAAGCACAATCAGATGTCTGGCGGTCAGAATAAACTATCATTGACAACTCGTCAGATAAAACACTTCAATGATGCCATCAAAGATAAAAGGGGTGTTCAGATCACTCTCTCTGCAGCTGCAATTAAGAACATGATAAAATCAGGTGGTGTATTCCCACTTCTCGCTGCGATTCCAGCATTAATTGCAGCTGGTAAAGCCACCACGTTAGAAGCTGCTGGAGCTCTTGGTGCAAAAGCAGTACACAGCATTGCTCAATCATATGAACCAAAAAAGGGGCGGGGATACACAAAAAAAGGGAAAGGGTCTAAGATTACCAGGAACTCTGTATTCATGGTACAGCAGAAAAGGCCTGAGACTAGGAACAGTTTATTAACAACAATAGTTCCCATGTCAAATTTTGATTTACTCGATGCTGCTAAAAAACTAGCAATAAAAACTTTAGAGGTGTCTTTATAAAAGATCAATTACCAAAACAACCAAACAGCATTGAAACCGGTATTATTAATCTCGATAAAAGCACCGGACCTGGAACTCACTGGGTTGCATACGCGATTGATCCGTGTGCAATTGTTTATTTAGATTCATATGGGTTTGCGCCGACTAAAGAATTCACGCGTTATATAAACCATTTAAAAACTCCTATCTGTTATTCTACGCTACCAACACAGAAAATGAATGACCCACCAAAATGAGGCATAGAAGTATTGAATGTCCTCAACGCTATTTCATCATCGGGAAAACCACCACATAAAACCATACACGAATATACGAGTAATCGCTTTTTAGAGAGAAATTATATAAGATAACATGATTGATATTTGGAGAAGTTTATTCGAACAAGTGAAAAAACTAACAGCGTGGTTTTATAAACCTATTTCTGCTAACATATTACCAATACCCATAGTTGAAAAGTCCAATCTTAACACGGCTGACATAGTAAAGAAACTCCCAATAAAACATTTCAGAGGTGTATTCAGGAAAAATCAATTACCAACACAACCAAAAATCTTTGAAACCGGTATACAGTAGTAGTGTTGTTCCGATTATCGATTATAATCGATAATCAGTTGGTTGAGTGAACCAATTCGCCAATCGATTGTGAAACGCCATAATCGATTGCATGGTAAGGGAGACAACTGTGAAGCGCTTGGCACAGACTAGTTCAATCCCTTTGTTTGTTGGGAAGAAAACCGAGGATTCCGAACAAAATGTTAAAACCCCGCTAAATATCATACACGTGCCATGGATGAAAACGATCGCAAAATAATATATCCATATCCTGGAGGAAAAGCTCGTCCTCGTGTATGGACATATTTTGGATTTTACAAAATACAGGAGGGTCCACCGACAAAGGAGAATTTAGATACAACGAAGGTCATATGCAAACTCTGCAGAAAGGAATATGCAAACAAAGGTAGGTCCAGCTATTCTCATTGAAATCAACGCGGGGATACATTTATTTTTGGCAAACACATTCTCCAATACATAGTGCAAAAAATGAACAATATTCTAATTTTTTGTGGTGCTACACGAAAACAAAATTATCATGTGATACGCTTTACATTTTAGGACTGTGGAACCATGATATTAGCCTTCCGATCCACAACAGTAAAGCTAAATTATTTATTCCCTTCATAACTTCCAAATATATAAACATACACCATAGTTAGATTTTTTTGGATAATTTGGAAACAAATAATGTCGTCAACGACGAATGCAATTATTAGGAGACAGAACAACCTCGTATAAAATAAATGAGTTGCACGCACGCACACGGAAAAACGTTTCATGGCATTCCAGTATCAAATATTTTAAATCAAGAATTTTATTTTCATTAAATCATTTGTGTACTTTGTGCTTTCCTCTAATATAGCATGTGTTGTTGTTAAAATACTTCAAATTTCTTTTCTTAATAAAGCTCCATGTCATGATTATGATTGAAATACATAAATAATCACAAGATTATCCTGCTATTTAGGCATATATGATAATGACGGAAAAGTGATCTCTGAGGTTTGTTACAGATATTCCCGGAGACATGTGACTATTTAAAAACATTAAATAACTTTTTAAAATGTTGCAGATTAATTTTAAAATATATGTACAAATTTAATATTAATTTTAATCCTGATTTTCTTTAAATAATTTCATTCCATTCATTTAAGATACTTGTGCATAAAGAATTTGTTGTTTGCTCTTTTTTCTTCTCAATATAAAAACATTTATTTCAAATACATTCCAGGCAATACTACAAATTTGGCCTTTCATCTTGATCATGACCATAAGGAAATGGGATCAGCGACAGCAAGAGGTGCTGATGTTTCCCCCCAGCCACCCAAACAGACTAAGATTGATGAACAATTTAAGAAGCCAACAGAGAGGATGTCAGCTACAAAGCAGAAAGAAATTGATGATGCACTCTTGAAACTTATTGTTGGCAAAGTTCTTCCGCTAAGCCTTGTTGACCATACATATTTTAGAAACTTTGTGATGCTTCTTAATCCAAGGTAAGTTTTAAATGATAAGATTAAAAATTAGTAATATTTGTTTAAACTGACAGTGAGAAAAGAAAAAAAGTGTGAATCCATTTGATTCTAGATGTCAACACTGTTGAATTTTGAATTTTCATACTTAAATTAAGCAATATTTAATTAAATATAATGCTGTCCTGTCTAAATAAACATTAAATAAATTCATTGTTTTCACTATATTTAGACACAGTAAATATTCCAAATACATGTCTTGTTTGACTACCATGACTAAATGTTTCAAACTTTACATTTTCAGGTATGAAATTCCAGGTCGTAAATTAGTGTCCTCCAAACTAGCTGAGAAGAAAGACCAGGCTGAGAAAAAAGTAAAAGAGGAACTACATGATGTTCTTGATATAGCTGTTACTCACGATGCATGGACTTCATTAAATACAGAAAGTTATAGTACAGTGACTGCACATTTTATTTCCAAAGATTGGGAATTGAAAAGTGTTGTCTTAGAAACACGAAAAGTTGAAGGCAGTCACACTGGGGAAAATATAAAAGAAAGCCTGTTGGCCACTCAGAGGCGATGGAATCTTCCAACACCAACTGGAGTAACTGATAATGCAGCCAATGAGATCAAGGCTTTTGATTTACTTCAATGGACTCGATTTGGTTGTTATGGTCACAGATTTAACCTTATTGTGAAAAAAAACTTTAGCTATACCAGAACCGTCACGAATCATTGCAAAGGGGCGCAAACTGGTGACTTTTTTCCATCAAAGCACGAGCATAAATGATTTGTTAATGAGAAAGCAGCAGTTACTACTTCACATAGGTGCTAGAGGACACAAGCTCAAGATGGATGTTCCAACTAGATGGAATAGCACTCATGACATGCTTGAACAACTGCTTGAGCAAACACCTGCTATTATGGCTGTTATCAGTGACCCAAACATAAGCAAGTCAGCAGCTGCAACATTGAAAAATTATGTCTATACATTTGACGAACAAGCATTGGTTGAAAAACTTGTGGAAGTTCTCTCACCGTTCCTGAATGCAACAAACAGTGTTTGCAGAGACAAATCACCAACCCTTCATAAAGTTATCCCAATACTTCTTAAACTTACCAAATGTATAGAAACAAATGCTGATGATCTACCTTCAATTGCTAAACTTAAAGATGTAATGAGACAAGAATTTGACAATAGAACACAGGACAAAGATCTAGTTCTGTTGGGCTGTTTATTGAATCATACTATGAAGGATCTGGAGTTTCTATCTGACAGTGAGCGAGCAGATGGACATGCTCTGCTTTTGAAGGTTGCTCTTGATATGGCTGATGTTAAAGTGAATGTCCAAGTGGAGCCAGGGACTAGTGATGAAAAACCTTCAGACTCATTGCCACCTCTACCAATTGCACCATCACTACTAAATGTCAGAGATGACAACACTAAAACTGTGGTTACACTTAGTCCACCAAACAAGAAAGCAAAGGTCAATGTTGACATGGATGATTGGTTGCAAGATGTTGTTTGCCTTGGTGAAAGTCAACAGCCAATAACAGATGTCATCCACCAGGAGGTTTCTAGATATCTAGTTGCTGCTCCATATGAAACCAATCTCACAATGTTACAGTGGTGGAAACAAAACTGCCAGTTCTACCTCCATCTTAGCTTACTAGCTCGGAAGTACCTAAGTATTCTGGCATCATCAGTATCCAGTGAGAGGGTATTTAGTCTGGCTGGACATCTTGTCAGCAAGAAACGGGCTCGTTTAAGTTGTGACAATGTGGACCTGATAATATTCTTAAACAAAAACATTAACTATTGGTAGTGTCAGTGTAACAAGCACAAGAAGAAACAGTATTCTGAAAAATGATTTTTGTGTTCAGCATTGCTCAAACATTACATGATTTTGCTGATAAATAGTTCAGTTAGTTTGAAAGTTTTTGTAATTGGTGTTTATTTGTTTTGTTTAAACTGCTTTGATTGTAGTATTAGTAACTAATGACAAGCAAGAAAAACATTTCTTTCTATACTTTAAACAATTGAAAAATCACATATGAATAAAAGTGTTCTGGGGGATTGTTAAGTCTTTCAGCTGCATAAAACTGATAAGCCAAAGAAAGTTGCTTTTGAGGTTAAAGTATATATATAGAGAGAGAGAGAGAGAGAGAGAGAGAGAGAGAGAGATTAACTCCTATACATTTTAAACTTTTGAACAAAGATATAACTCTGTAACAACAAAAATTAAAACTTACTTGTAGAAAGTTAGCAACCGATTATAATCGATTATCAGTAAGTTGTGTGCAACCGATGATCGATTATGAACTTCTAACCGATTCCCATCACTATACAGTAGTCCCCCTCTTGAATGGCCCCCCTGACCAGCGGCCACCCATTTCTTATGGCCAGAATCGAATCCATTGGCACCGATGAGTTTGTATTCAAAAGTACCCCTCACAAGCAACCACCCGTCTAACGCGACCAGCATTTTAGTACAAAAAATTAAATATGTCCCCCTCATGAACGGCCACTTTTGTTTTTTTAAATGTATCCAGAACCAATAATTAATTCAAATCTTGATGTAAGCCTATGGTAAGATAAGCAATTTTGATTATCTCTATCGTAGATACACGTCTCCGAGTGTCAAATCACCGTTAAAGTGTCGACTAAAGGATTTATAGTATATCATTATCTATAAAAGTCGATGTTTACAGGAAATGGGCTCAATAATGTTATGATAGAGTTTGGGGGTTTAACGCCTATGTCGAGTTATTATCTTTGATGATTATAACCAGACGTAATTGTTATAATCATAACAGGGTCAGCATAGGCTAAAAATAGATTTTGTACATTGGCACACACAGAGAACCTTAAAAAGTCAACAGGGTACCAGACAAAGACCGGAAAAATCATGTGACCACACATTATGACATCCTTTAAGAAGACTGTATTTCGTACACTCGACACAAGTTTTATCTGCATAATTAAATCGCATACAGTCAGCAATAACGAAATAAATCATTACCAAACATTAAAATGTCATCACGTTAACGGATACATTATTTTAGAAGAAAGTTGGTTATGCTATTTGACGACATCGGGGAAGGGGGGGGGGTGCTGAACAATTTTATGTAGAAAAGACTCAAAAAAAAAAAGTTTATGTTGAAACAATTTGAAAATACAAATTCATAACCGATAAGAAGGTTATTCAGCAGCAGTGGGAAAATGGAGCAAATGGAAACATAATTATGTATGTACCAAGATGTAAATGACGTCTTTGAATCCATTTGCAATGTGCATGACAACAATACCCGCTTGCATATCACACTTACGCCAAGAAAGAAAAAAATAGTAATGTATATTCATTTGAAATAAATTTGTTATTATAACAAAACAAAAAAAACTTTTATTGATTAATGTTTCATTTAGACGATGATAGTTAATGTTTTGAAGTATGTAGTTTTCTTACTACGTACATTACATATACATGTACTTCTCATAATAAATTTAGCCCCCCTCAGGAACGGCCACCCGTCTTATAAGTCCACTTTCCTGGTGCAGCAGGGCTGGCCGTATAAGAGGGGGACTACTGTACTTGCTATAGGTTTTAGCAATAAATCTAGAGTATATTGGGTGGGTTACGTGATACATCCACAATGTGTCATTTATTTTGACCCGCATGGATTTCCTCCTTATAAAGAAGGAGGATTTCTTGAGTATATATCCAAGTTGGATTCTTCAGTTCCTGTTTGGTATTCAGAGTGAGTCTAGGACATCTCCCCCCCAGACATTTCCCCCCTGGACTCCCCCCCCCCCAGTCATTTCCCCCCCATTATTTTAAAACTTAATTCATATTTAGTTATAAAAACTTATATTAAGTTATGTTAAAAGAAAAAGGTTATTTGAAATAAAGATAACAAGATTTGTAACAAAAAAACCGAGTTTGGGATTTCCAGATTAACAACAAAACACTATTGATGGTAATGCAAATACAATATTTAATGATATATGAAAATAAGGAAATAAGTATGACTGATACGTGCGTGTATGGGTCCAAATATTGGACAAATTAACATAATTAGCATGATCCTACTAATGCAACAAATACAAATGCAAACACACTGTCATATACGGTACCAGGAAAAAAAAAAAAAAAACGAACCATTCATGGTATATCACAAAATGAAAATACGATTTTCACAATAGCAAACCAAATGATGTTTTCACTCAAAATAGCAAATTGATAGTTTACTCACTCAAAATAGTGAACTGCCATTTCATTCATTCAAAATAGTGAACTGATATCAACAAAGCAGATATCTCAAGATATCTCTTCACCTCGAAAATACACACACACGCACAGCACAGCACAGCACTGCACACGCAGTAAGTAGTAAGTGTTAAAGAAAGTTAACATTTTCACATATTAAAAAAATGTATTGTTTAAAAGTTAATGTTGTAAGCAATTGCTTTTAAGTATTCTATGGTGTCACGATTGTCGAAGTCGGCGACTATGTATGCACTAACGGTGATGCGAGGTGCGAGTATACATCAAAGCTAAATGTTACTATATATAAATAAAGTAGTATAAAGATAATGGGGGGGAAATGACTGGGGGGGGGAAGTCCTATTTGATGGGAGGGGGAGTCGGGGGGGGGGGGGGGATGTCCAGAGGGGAGATGTCCTGATTTCATTTAGAGTTACCCATACTGTACTTACTTGAAAATTCGTGTGGACAAGAAGTCCTTGAAATGCTAATGGCGGTTTCAGCATCATCTGAATCACCTTATAAAGTCATCTACGAATACACAATAATGAATTACTTAAAGAGACGAATATAATATAAACATGATTGATATTTGGGGGAGATCTTTATCAAGCCTGAAAAAAACCACCGCGGAAATATCTGCAACCGGTGATGTAAAAAAAATAATCGAAGATGAAATAGCTGAGATGTTGAACTTAGCAAGTGTTGATCCCAATGAAATAGTTGTATTTCAAGATCGTCAGTGTAAATTGAAAACTAATAATATTTCCCTTGATGATATTTTAGTTAAACAACGCGGTGTAACGGAAAATGCTATCGCGGTATTTTCCGATCAGGGTAAACTCAAACTAAGTGTCCTCGTTTCAACTATTGTGGACGCCCAACAAAAACTACAATCAGAATATAACAATCATATAATTAATTTTGGTCGATTACAACAGAGTATAATTGATAACATCGAAGCCCCGATAAATAATTTCTTCGGTGTTCCACGTTTGCAATCCAAGTTGCATATCATACACGTAAAAACCGCTATCAATAATTTGGCAAAATTGTGATCTGATTATGACGCTCATGTATCTCAATTTACTACGTTACGTAAAAACTTTAACAGGACCCATGACTCCATTGATAAATTTTTTGGTAAAAAAATTCAAAACACGATGATGTTAAAATAGATCTCACTGGTATTATCACGAAACTCGATGAAATAATAGTGATTAATCAGCGATTAGGAGTTATTCGCGAAGAGAAATAATTTTCAGATGCAATCATGGAAATAAGGACAATCATCGATATTAAAACGATCACCGATGCCATCAAGGATGATCTACTGAGAATGATAGAGAAACTCTAAAACATAAAAATCCCTCATGAACAAAAAAAATATCATAAATAACGTGTACGCGATCCAACATGGATCATTTATGTGGACACCTACAAACAACATATTAAATATCACCACGACCATCAAAGGTATTTATCAATTAATACTAGTGACACCAACTCAATTTAATATTTCATCGACGAGTTCATCTGGGGTCAATATGATATCAACAATCATCGACAAGGGAACAATTGAACAATTCACAATAACATCCACTGATAATAATTTGGCTAGGGTTTCAGTAACATGGTATGTGGAATTCGTAGCGGATTTAAGTAAACAACTAAATTGAATTCTGTTGTAATAAATAAAATGTCATCACAGCAGAATCGCTATGATCAGGTCAGAGAATTTCAAACTAAACTCAAAACCCTCACTAAGGAGCATCAAGTAAAAATAAAAAAATATTGACAAAGAATCACTGCAGTTGATGTTACCATGTACTCGGTATCAGGTGTAATCACCGGAGCTGGTATTATACTCTCCTCGATGACAATAATTACCCCGATAGCTGTTCCAATTTGTATATCAGCAGCAACAACAATCCCGGGAATTATTTCAATAATAACAAAAAAAATATCATCATGCACCCAGTGTAAACTGCATGATTATGTAGTTAAATTTCATGTTATGTCAACAGCATACTCGCAATTATCCTCGATAATATCGTTGTCGCTCGATGACACATTAATATCCGATAGTGAGTTCTCAGCGATGGTACGTGTTTATGATTCCATGATGTCAAAATTAGAGCGACAACACGAATATAATAACAATGGCAACATCGCAAGAACTACTTCAATGAATAGTGGAAAATACCACACCGGTGAAAACCAGCATGATCTCAATAACCTCAACGAATCCTGAATTCAGTGTGAATTTCCTAACTGCGGTTTCAGTTAAGGAAATAGCACTAGCAAAACTATGAGCATACCATAGCTGGCCAAATATCAGATCAGTACCATTCGGTGGTCAGCAACTGAATAATTCCTTGGTGTTTGCAAGCAAGAATAAACCCGTTGGTACCCCAGACTGGAACGTTGTTTCACTACCATCTGGGTCCTACCAAATCGAACAAATCAATAACGAATTACAACGCAGAATAAAATCCATTACTGGAAAAGAATTGAAAATCGCTATAACAGTTCATGAACCAACACTATCATCTGCCATTGAGATAAACTCGCCTGGGTATGTGGTAGACATCTATCAGAGTTCTATAAGAACAATACTAGGATGGCCTGAAATCCCACCTCAGGCACCATCTTATCAAAATTTACTCGAACGTAAAAAATCTGATTTTACTTCTGATAAACAATCATATCACACTGAATCAGATAGCAGATATAACTATATAATCAAGACTCATATAGATAAAATAAAAAAAGTGGAGGGAGAAAAAATTGAAATTTATAACAAAGGTGAAATAATTCATCTTCTTTGGACTCTTTTTAAGAAAAATGAACAAGATTATCAATATTCTGGTTCAATAAAAGTTGTCGATTTTGAAGGATGGTTTGATAATTTTTATCATACATTTAACAGACGTACAATTCTTCTAGATGATAGAGTTGATAATTATATTACCGGGAGAAAAGAAGCTCATGATGAAATTATCAAACACGTAGAAATATTAAATCAGATTATATTCAAGGTAGAATATATTCATAACCGAATATTAAAAATGGTGATTAACCCATTAGCTACGACTACCGCATCTAAGCGTCTACTGCAAATAGCTCTCAAACCCCAGTGACGCATATATGCAGTGCCGATAAACCTAGTTTACAACTCCAGTGTCGCACATATGCGTAAAGTTCAGCAGTACTCGAAACCCCAGTGATGCTCATGTGCACAGAATACTAAACGTTGATTGGTTGAAAGTACGAAAATGTACATATTTTTGATTATCGTAACCAATGAGAGGATTGTTTACTCAACATTTTGATACAAGTTGGAAAGCTGAGAGGTTAAATTTAGACACACTAAAATGAATTTTCCGCTGTTTACGAAACACGTGTTTTCGAGATGAACAAAGATGGATTCCAATTCAGATATGAGCAACTTTAGCGGGTTCAGTACAAGTGATATCGAAAAGTTTAATGGATCATAATTAGAAAATGGATCAGATATTGATGTTAGTCCCATTTCAACATCAGATACAAACGATTTTTAATTGGATCACAAGGCGGACGTAGTTTCAATTGCACAATGGAGTGACGACCTCGCCGTATTCGAAATCTATGTTTTTGATTCTTACGTTGGTTCAACAGACAACAATCAAGCTTGGATCAGGAATGAAAGATTCTTTACTCAGATTTATTCCTGAATATCTGGTAGAAATTTTTGTGAAAGAAACAAACAATGTTGTTAAGAAAATAGGGGACCAAAAGCAAGACATGAAATGGTATGAAATCAGCATCACATATGTAAGCATTAGTCCTACATGTAAGACGTAGAACATGTTAATTTTGCTATACCTATATTGTAATATACATAATAACATCGTCATTTATGTGTGGATAATTACTGTTTTGAAAGGTACCAATTGCAACATTGTAATTAGAGTGGATTTCATTCATGTTTTTATATGTACATATGAAAATATTGGATTTATTTTGTGAGATTCAAAACAGTTTATATGACTGGGATTTCTTATATGATAGGATATAGGAGTTTATATAAAGTAGAAATATTTGAATAACAGACACTATACAAGATAAGCTGTTTTTTATTTCACTGAAATCTAGTAAAAACTATTGAAATAATGAATATAAATGTAACCATGTTTTTATTGTCAATTTCTGTTGTCAGCCTTGATGATGCTCTAGTATTCAGCCTAGCAGTCAGCCTAAGTAGTCTGAGTAACTGATATGATAGCACAGAGCAGTATTGAAACTACACAACAGCTCTAGTAGCTAAAGGGTTAATAGCACAGGAGAACAACGACAACGAATTTTAACTGATTTTTCGTTAAGAGAGGATAATATATCTCAATTTAGATTTCCTGGATACATCGATGTAGCAACTCTAAGGAAAAGACTCAATGATGCCATCGATGATTTCAAAAGGATTCACGATGCATGGAAAAAAACAACAACAATCCTCAAGCATAATAATGACCCAGATGGCGGTGGGTGGCATATTGCTCCTCAAAATGTCAATATATCCTCGGTGATTGCATTGAATTTAGTATGTGATGTTATCGAAGGAAGTTATGAAATAAATCTCAAAAGATCAAATCAAGCCCAGCAGGGATATATTTTATATTCATTTGCACCAACAGCTCCTCCAGCATTTCTAATAATTGAGGATCCAACTAATCCAGTCTATATGCGATGTCATATTGATTCGTTAACGAGATTTAATTTCAGACTCACTGACCAGTCAAATAATCTGATTGATTTACAAGGTGAGGTTTTACAAATTAGTCTGTTTGTGAAATCGTAAAGAGTTTTACCATAACAATTCATATCCGCAGCGACATCGGTGCCGGGTTATATAGCGTGACAAACCGAAACCATTTCTCTTTTTTTTTTTTGTCTGCCTGAATTGGTTTCGGTTGAAATACTTTAGGATTTTCCTGAAATAGTTTCGCTTTTTTTTTTGTCTGCCTGAATTGGTTTCGGTTTGCTTGAAATAGTTTCAGTCTGTCCACCCTCCCTGCTGCTCATTCAAATAAAGGTTTCAATATTTAAAACTTTACAGAAAATGTCATGTTTTGTGTGGTGCCAAAACTCATGCATAAATCACTGCTACATTGATAGGCTGCAAATGATTAAAATAAATCTCATGTGAATTAATTTACAGTATTAACAACATGAACCTGAGTCTAACTGCTAAAGACTATTTAGAGAAGAGTAAAGTGACCTTTCTTTATACAAGAATATAAAACTTGGATGTCTTTTATTACTTACTACACCATAATCAAGTTAACAATTCATAACAAACCTTTTGGGACTAAACAAATTACTTTTTTGGGGACCAACATCTATGGGTTTTTGGCATTTCAAATAAATTGCACATGCAGTACACCTACAAAAACTAACTGCTGACATGTTTAAAAACATTTTAACAGTTTCATGTTAGTGGAGGTACCAGACAGGAGACTGCTTTATATACAATGAGCATGTCATTGGAGTATAAGTATCAAATTTATTTATATTTGACTAAGTTTGACTGCATTTAACCTCTTTGAGTAAGTAAATTCACTTCATATTAATCATTAATTCATTTCATGCTTGTGGATACTAAATGTATTTCACTGCAACTCATCTATGCCTGCTTGATATGATGAAGTCTGCAGACATGGCAAAGCTATAAACTGTATGGGAATAAAGGTAAACTCAAAATCAATAACTTTATGTGAAAATAAACTTTGTTCTAAACTGAAGCAAATAATACTACTGTAATTATCTTTTACCTCTTAAGCCCTACAAAAGTAGATTACAAAGGGAAGTAACTCTTATGAATATTTTCTTTGGTTAACACATGAACAAGACTTCTGAGTTTGGAATTCTTGGTTTTATAGGAGTAACTGTTGGTGAAAATGCATAAGACAAAAGTATTTGCAAAACAGGGAAAAATGAGCCTCTGATGAAGAAAACATTATTTCATCTTGTTTTACCCTGGGTCACGTGTATTTCCTGGGCGTGGTTTGTGTTCTTCACCTCCAATCTCCAAGCCACATTTTGGACATTTTCCTACAGTACTTGGGCGACCACACTGTAAAAATAAATACAAAAATGATTAATGAAAATTTACCATCCTTGATCCTGAACATTTCCTGCTCTTAGTTGATAAAGCTGACCACCAAATGCTGCACCACATGCTTTGCAGATGCCTTCTGTAGCAGGACGACCACAATTATAAAGAAAATACACAAAATATTATTTTACAACACTATAAGTATTGCAGCATTCATCCCATGCACAAAAGATCTTTATTTCATACCCACAAGGTTTTTCTTCCATCTATACAAGGTTTTCAAGCAATGCACACAAGGCTTTTATTTCATGCATACAAAGTTTTCACAAAATTCTGTATTCATATTTTTGTTATGTACTATAACCATTATGGCATGCTTTTTTAAACATCATCAGACAAATTAGAATCTGATTTATTTAACAAGAGCTACATGTGGATCCAATATCCCTCCAAAAAATGACATCTGCCTAACAGACAAATGCATGAGCAATAAATCTGAGTTAGTAGAAAACTAATTTTTGCAAGGAAAAATGTTTCTTCAATAATACTTATGAATCACAATACCTAGTCTTCAATAGTAGTTACCCAATCACAATCCCCTTAGTCTCCAATAAACCTTACCCAATCACAATACCTAGTTTTCAATAATACTTACCCAATGACAATACCTTGGGATAAATACTACTACCTCACTCATCTAGCCCTTCCAGATTAAAACCTTTTAACTAAAAGTTACCTGCCGACCTAGGTGGCATTTAGAATGATCTCCAATTGGTACCAGAACATCATCAGTTACTAACAGAGTGAAAGCCATGCTCACCATATGGGTTTAAATGCTGGAAGGCTGGGAGGTCGTATGTGTATTCTGACAGATAAGGTATTATTAAAGAACATATTTTACTAGAAAAAATTTTCTTTCTTCAAATATGTTTCCTTATCATAATACTTTAAGAGAATAGGTAAGAGATTGAGGGAAACACATCCCGTTTCCCCAGAAAGACAATCTCTGGTCAGTTAATGCATGCAAGATGGCTTCTAGATAAACCCTGCTGAAAAATAGACTCTATATATCAGAGAGCTGCTTCAAAAGGAAAACATTTTCCTTCAAGCAAATCAAGTGGAAGTCGTGAAGTTCTCCTTATAAAGCAGTTAAACAGACAAGAAAAGTAACCTTTTGTGCCTTGGCTATAGGTCTCACCAGACTGAGTTGAGCCTTATAGGATAAAAGATCTCTGAGTTAAAACTGGGGAAGTATACTCAGATCTCCATTACATGGCACAGATTACAACAGTTAGAAAAAGTTTTGCTCATATCCAATGTTTTTAGTGACTGTCCTAACTTTGTGAGCTGAGATGTCAAGCAAATATATTAGTGTGGCATTATTTCCAATACATCTCTCCCTCGATAACTCATGCACATTGGGGTCCAAAAACATCGAATGCACTATAAGTGAGGCGTGAGTAATCAAGGACCGATAATAAAAAAATAAAAAAACAAAAGGATCAACACAAAGGCAAATGGGGGGTGGGGTGGGGGTGAGTTTGGCAAATTATTGAGTTGAATACTCAATTTATAATCGTACTGAGATTAATTGTGAATAAATATCTCTTCATAACGGTGTAGTTTATTTTTTCATCAAGAGTAACATTAATTTCAGGATAAATTACTGTATATTGAGAAGATAATCGAAAACATTATTCCACGTGGTTTCTGTTTCCTTAACATGTGTACCACTTCACACATTGTGTACTACATCACTAATTTTTGTGCTGAAATGGATACATTCTTGTTTTATTGTTTGATCCAAATTAGATGTATTTTTTAAATACAAAAAATACAAAAGCATGTGTGTATGTATGTATGTCTGTCTGTCTGTCTGTCTGCATGTATGTATGCATGTACCTGCTATATTTAATACATCACATTCATTATACAAAATTTAAGGTCATAATATGAAAGATACTGCAGGAAATTTGCTTCACATGAAGATCATTTTTCACTGTTCCAGAAAATTCAAAGCAAACAAAATGTGTACTTGATATTTCTGCTTCTTAATTTCTTCATGAATAAATTCATATGCCAGTGAGCAACAATATTTTTTCACTTGGAAATTGAATCAATGCACTTCCTGTTCACCACTAAATTTAAGTTAGCAGGCTCTGTTCTGAACTGTAGAAAGATGAAACCTGAAATGGAAATGAAAAAGTTGGTAGAAGTTTTTTTCTGATCACTGCATTTAAGACATTCTGTAAGGTGGATGTTTGTAGAATCATTTGACAAGGTATAGGCAAAATACATAATTGTAGTTTGGATTAGATAACACTTTTATAACTGCAAGTTACATATGCCAAATCTGAATATTTCTGGATAAAGATGCCAATGGGTATCTTGGTATTCTCCCACTGATAATAACCCGGTAACAAAAAGAACAATCAAGTACCTGTGTAAAAAATTGTTCCAAGTTCAGATTGAGACAGAATAATGATTACAATTCAAAGCTTGTATCATGTATGCATTTTTTCATCATCACGGGGACTTGTATGTTTGCTTACAATTTACATGTAACATGTGTTTTATATAATAATCCAATCCTTTCTTGAGTAGCTTATTTAAGAATCAATGAGCTTTATAGTCCCAACTTTGTGCCTGTCCATGATTCGTATGCCATTTTTCTCATGACTTAAAACACTCTTGTTTTGAGATCTTGATGACATTAACTTGGTCAATACCTTTCGTCAAAAGCGACAGTAAGTACTGATTCGAAAAAATAAAATTTAAATACATACTACAATTCAAAGAAAGGAAAGCACAATATAAATGTCCAGTTTAAATAATGCCATTTTTGCCTCCAGTTTGTGGCACAAGAACAGTGTTTTTCAACCGGGGTTCCATGGAACCTAAGGATTCCGTGACCACCAGCCAGGGTTTATGTCAGTGGATAGTAAAAATATAAAAATAACGGCCGAAATCGCCAGGGACCAAGTCTGGCAGAACTGGAACTGTGTGGTAATTAGTCGTTTATCCATTTAAATACAGTTTCCGTTGTTCCTCATGAGCGTTTAGTGTTTGAATTAATTTTCATAACACTGTTGTTTTTTGCGCACCCATGGACCGATTTATTAAGAAGAGAAAATTAGACGATGCCACAGATGACGACCAAACTAAAACTCAGGAGCAGTTGACTAAATCTACAGCTAGTATTGCATCATGTGAGCCGAACGGACATCGATCGCAATCTTATTAAAGTTTGTCAGTACAGTGACAATTACTTAGCTAAGGAATTCACATGGGCAGACTGCCCCTTACCGCTCTGTGTTGTCTGTGGGGAAAAGCTTGCCAACAGTGTCATGGCATCAGCTAAATTGAAGCACAGGAGTCTGATGTTTTATCAAAACAGTACAGAGAAATCTCTGACAACATGAATTCCCTTATTGGTAGTATAAATAAACACATTCTTGTTTATTTATATTACCGATAAGGGGAATTCATGTTGTCAGATATTTTGCCTTACTTTACTGATAAAATGTCAGACTCCTGTGATTGAAGTGACACTTAACTAAACGTCCAGATGTAGCGCACAAGAATGTGGCATACTTTGAGAGGGCACTAAACTTGAATAAAAAACAAACCGCCACATTCAAGAAAAAGTTGAAGATAAGTGACAGCTCAAGAAGCATGTTATGCTGCCACAGAGATTGTTGCAAAGAAAATGAAATTGCATACCCTCACCGAAACCATAATCTTACCTGCATGCTAAGAAATTGTGAGAATTATGTTTGGCGAGAGTGCCATATCTGACATCAGTAAGGTTCCACTGTCAAACAAATACGATAAGCAGACGTATTTCAGACATGTCCAGCAACATTGAAAGTCATGTTTTAGCAAAGATAAAGACACGTGGATTCTTTACACTGCAGGTGGATGAAAGCACAGATGTCAGCAGTAAATCACAGCTTATGGGGTTTGTACGTTTTATTGACAATGGAGCTATTGTTGAAGACTTTTTCTGCTATAAGAAGTAACCAGAAATAAATATAGGACAAGGCAGATTTGACGTCATTTTATATCTGCAGTCATGTGACTTCAACTGAAAAAAACTGCGTTGGCATTTCTATGGATGGCACCCCTGCCATGATGGGAAATGTCAAAGGTTTTGTCTCGCTGATCATGCACTGTTTCATCCACAGAGAATCACTAGTTGCTAAAACAGTTGGAGCCAAGTTAACGTCTGTGCCGGATATGGTTGTGAAATTCGTTAATTATATGAAGATGAGACCTCTGAAATCTTACCAGTTTGCCAAACTTTGTGAAAGCATGGAAGCAGACCATGTCACACTCATCCAACACACGGACGTATGATGGCTATCTCACAGAAAAGTTTTATCTTGTTTCTACGAGCTTAGAGAGGAGATGCTGATGTTCTGTTGTTGTGAAAACTTGAAGGATTTTGAAGAAGTACTGAGCAGCAAGTGTTGGTGTTCCAAACTAGCTTATCTGGCTGATATATTTCATGAATTGAACATTATGAACAGTGGAATGAAAGGTAGACATGAAAACGTCTTTACTTCAACTGACAGAATAAACGCCTTTCTGAAGAAATTGATAAATTGGAAGAAGCATGCATTTGCTGGAAATTTGGAAATGTTTCCCAATGTTGTTCAAAACAATTACCAAGAAATTCTCCCATTGATTCTGATTTGGATGCTCTGTTGAATAGTCTCAGCAAATATTTTCTGTTGATTTCTGTTGACCAGTACGACTGGGTTAGAAACCTGTTTGTGGAATTTGAACTGTGCCAAGGACAGTTTACTTTGAAGGAAAAGGAGGAACTCGTTAGAGTTGCGAGTGACAAAACACTGAAGCTAAAACATGCAGAGTTTAACATTGGTTATAGTTGAAAAACGAGTACCTGGCTATTGCTGTGAAAGCTTTGCGACTTCTCTTGCAGTTTTCAACTTCTTACATGTGCAAGTTTGGATTTTCTGCTATTACCACCATCAAACACAAGAAACGAGAATGACTTTTGTCTGTCGAAGATGAACTTGGGATGTCTCTCTTGAACATTTGGTAAGGAATTGAACTGCTTTGTAGAAATCACCAAGCACAAGTTTCACATGAAATGTTCGCTACTGCAAACTGATGCTTACTGGTGACAATAAAGTAACTTGGTAACTAGTAATATTGGCTATTCTGGCCACACGAGTTTATTTTGTATTTGGGCTACAATTACAGTGTTACACACATATACCTGTATCAATTGGTGTTTTATTGTGTCACTGCATGTGGTTCCACGAGCAATCTAAATGCTTTGAATGGCTCCGTTCCAATAAAAATGTTGAAAACCACTGCCCTAGAGTGTGTGTTAGCTGTTCCAGCTAAGGTTGATGTTTATATGATTGTTCACTGGACCCATTTTATTAGTGGGAAACCCAAGACGTATTTTTTGTCATGGCAATGGCAACACAAAAACTTGGCTTCTGTAACATGCACTTCTTATACCATGTTAGGAAAAAATTTAATGAAACAGATAACTACAGTAGTCCTCCTCTTGAACGGCCACCTCCTGACCAGTGGCCACAAACATATTATGATAGAGTTTGGGGCTTAACACCTATGTTGATTTCTTCTCTTTGATGATTATAACCAGACGTAATTGTTAAGATCATAACAGGGTCAGCATAGGCTAAAAATAGATTTTGTTCATTGGTACACTCAGATGTACTTATAAAAAAATTGGGTATGAGACAAAGACAGGAAATTTACGAAAACTGCATTTTTAAATCGTATACAGTTAGCAACAACTGAATAAATCGTTACCAAATATTAACATGTCATCATGTTAATGGAGACATTATTTTAGAAGAAAGTCGGTTATTCTACTCGAAGACATCAGGGGAAGAGGGACTTGCCAAACAATTTTATGTAGAAAAAACTTGAAAAAAACAAGTTTATGTTGAAATGACTCGAATAAACAAAGTCAATAAAGATAAGAAGGTTATTTAGCCGCAGTGGGAAAATGGAGCAAATGGAAAGATAATTATGTATGTACCACTCACATAACTATTAATGTATATTCAGTTGAAATAAATTTGCTATTATAACAAGAACATTTTAATGATTAATGTTACTTTTAAACGAAAATATTAAATGCTTTGAAGTATGTAGCTTTCTTACTATGTACATTACATAAACATGTACTTCTCATAAAAAATGTAGACCCCTCTGGAAAGGCCACCCATCTTATAAGGCCACTTTCCTGGGGTGGCCATATAAGAGGGGGACTACTGTATACATACTGAAATGTTTTACTGTAATATTTAAATATAAAGGAAACAAATGTTTGTTACTTAATAACAGTGAGAAAGAAATCAAATAAAATTCACCACATGTGTAAATGAATTTTACATCAAACAGTTCCAAGAAAACAGATGGGTTCTTGAATGAAAAACCACTTGCCCTAGATTTATTATAGTATGATACTAAACACATCGAAGACATCGAAAATAAAACTGCCAAATATCATTAAAAAAATTTTAAAAAAAAGATATTGTTGTGACTGATGGATGTTATATGACTGAAAAATGTTAGAGAAGAGAGATTTTGTTAAACTTAAAAATATGCTGCAATGGACTGTCATTATGGGACAACCATGAATATAGCTAACTTGTGACAAACTTATTAACAGCAATACGTTTTTTATACAGTTTTCTGTAATAATGGTGTGTAATATATAAATTGCTCTTTTCATGCTCAGATTATGCTTATTTGCCACTTATATTAGTAATAATTATGCTTACCGCTCTTTTCATGGAAAGCATGTGTGAACCTACAACAAAGTAGTTCTGGTTCACATTTAATACAATTTCCTTTTGGTCATGTACCCTGGAAACTGATCGTTGGAACTGATGGGTACCCAGTAGAAATTTCCCAAAATTTTGACCATTGTTCCTTTTAATAGTTTTCCTGTGTGCAAGAAATTTTTAAACTGCTGTGTGGCATATGTATTTGCCACTAAAACTTGTGTGCAGAATTTTGAAACTGTGTGGTATTTTCTATGCATTGAAATGGGAAAGAGATTTGGTTGGCAAAAGAGTCCAAGTGTTTATAAGCATTAAGAAAAGCTGTAATCCTTATCCAATTAATCTTTATTTTAGCTCTACTAAATTGAAAGACTTGACAGACAGGGCAAATGTCTTTTAGGAATAAATTCATGAATTAAGCTACTGCATTTGGTTCTCAATCATGTATGCTGAATTTTCTCCACCCAATCAGCAATAAAACAATACGAAAAACATTTATGTTTTACCAAATTCAGATAGGATTCAAAATTCTGAGTGGCTGGGTGACTAATTGTTTCAATTCATAATAAAAGTGCTCCTCACTGAGGCGCCTGCAAAATTATTGGGGGGAGGGAGGCTGACATGGTTACACAGTTAAATTGTGGAAGGCATAAAAAAGTATGTGATGATCATATGGTGTAGGTATCATTTATAGCAACACGAAATTGAATTATATTTGTAAGTAAAATCCAAAACAAAACCTTGGCTAATGTTTAAGCTACAGAATGTATGCTTACACTTATAATGTCAATGATTCAGGCTATCCACTTTGATCATTTCATATGCGAAATTTGTAAAAATAAATGACTTAATGTAACTTACCTTTTTCTTGGTATAGAACCAGTCCTTCATTAACCTTGAATCTTCTCTAACTGCATGTTGATGTCTTCTGTTTCATACTGAACTTTAACATCAGTAACAATGTGGAAATCAGTAGATGTTGATATTGGTTTCTTTTTGTTAATAATGTCCACACTCTTTCTATCACAGAAATATATAAGAACAAACATGTTGCACAAGAATATTAAATAACTTTCTTCCTAAACAGTGTGATCCTTGCTATGTGAACATGGCCCATGCACAAATTTGTGTCTGTTGTGTTTTAAAGTGCTATTCTGTATGTACACTGTAGGTCAGCATGCAGCATCTGTTGACTTCATTTGAGGTGTAAAAAAGGGTAAATAAGTAGTAAACATTTTGTTGTACACAAAGGGGCTTGTACCATTGATTATGATATAAATATAAATCATACATGTAGTATAAAATAATACTTTTATTTTTTTATACTAATGTATGACTGACAGTTAAATTGTAAGCAGCAATATGAGCTCCTGCTATTTTACACTCCAATAATATCAAGCAGCTGTACGCCAAGGCTACCAAAACAGTAACTGCTCAAGGTTCTCTTGGAGACTGGTTCCAGACAACAATTGGAGTACATCAAGGCTGTCTCCTGTCACCCACACTTTTCAACATCTACTTAGAGAACATCATGAGTGAAGCCCCGGAAAACCACTGTGGGACAGTCAGCATTGGAGGGTGTACTATCACCAACCTTCACTTTGCAGATGACATTGATGGGCTGGCAGGCAAGGAAGAATAACTTGCCATCATAGTCAAGAACCTGGATAAAACATCTTCCAGATTTGACATGGAGATAAGCACTGAGAAGACAAAGATGATGACAAATAGTGGCAAACAAATCTCAGCCAAAATTAAAGTCAGAGGACAGGAAATGGAAACAGTGGGCAAGTTAAAAAATCTTGGATACATAATCACTGAAGAGGGGTCAAGAGCAGAACGTTTGACACAAGCAGCACAACCAATGGCAGCTATGTCAAAGCTAAGACCCATCTGGAGAGACAAGAATAGCTGTCTGAAAATTAAACACAGACTATTGAGAGCACTAGTCATCCCAGTCTTTTTGTATTCATGTGATACCTGGACCCTGACCCTGACAACAGAATTACAACAAGAATCCAGGCACTTGAAATAAGATGTTATAGAACCATCCTTGGCATCTCTTACATGGACCACATCACAAATGAAGAAGTGCAAAATACCATCAGGCACAAAATAGGCCAATATGAGAGCTCCTCATCACCATCAAAAAGAAAAAGCTGAAGTGGTATGGCCATGTCACTAGAGCCAACAGTCTATCCATCTATCTATACTACAGGACAGCGTCCTGGGTGGCAGAAGGAGAGGTAGACAGATAAAAAAAAGTGGACTGACGTCACACAATGGACCAGGAAAAGTTTTGTGGAGACACAGGCATTAACACATGACTGAGACAAGTGGAGGGAGCGAATCAGATTTTCAGCAGCACAGTACATTAATGACCACACTAAGTCAAGAGACTGATGATGATGAACAGTTAAATGAACCTTTATATGTTCCAATAACAGAAGACTGCTGGGTCAAAATAAGACAAAAAACTCACTGTGAGAAAATAAATTTACAGACAGTGCAAAATAGATATAATGTCTATTTGACAATAGTTGGGATCCTCGACATTCAACATTTGCACAAAATATTTAAGTCCGTATTGCTCATGTGATAACTCACATGAGAAAATCCAACTTTGAATAAATTTGAAAGAATTGTTTAATCAGAATCCAAGTCCAAGTTTCTCACATGATAACTCACGTGAGAAATTAGAACTCTTTCTTATTTTCAAACATGGTTACATGTAATGGAAAAGAATGTTTCTTGTTCTACTTTCTCATGTGAAAATTTAGATTCTCATGTGAGCAAAATTGGCACATGTGAAAATCAGGTTAGTTTTTCCTTGGCTCTGTACATATAAGCTTGCAAAATCTAACCAATCTGCATACATTTCTAACAAGGTTCTCATGTGCAACTTGTGAGCAGCTCATGTGAACTGGTGAGATTTTTCTGGATGGGTGCAGGTTCTGGAATTCTGGTCTGGGATGAAAACCTGCCGTTGTGGTTTCTTAATGGTTTCTTAACGCAGATGACAGAATACCTCAATTTTCTGGCAATTCTGTTGTAAGATAGATGAGTATGACCCAAGATTTGATTGATTAGTATGAGTTCGTTTGCTTCCTGTATCACCTTTGAAACCTTAGGTGTTGGCAGATTAGTGCATTGGCCATTTCAGTCTATAGAAAGAGCATTGATTATCCAAGTCTTTTTGGAACAAGGACAAAGGTTGTGAAAATCCGAAGCAAATATACAAAGGTTCTTATGGACATGGTACTGCCATGATGTATGAGATGTCACCATAGTTGTTATCAGAAAAAAAAACTCCTATCCCATGTAGGTTCTCCACACACCAAAGAAAAGCTTGCAGAAATGTATTCAACTCAAGAATGTTGATTTGCCAAAAATGATTCTGAGGGTGGCCACACTCCAATATCAGCTGAAATGGTAGGAGATCATGATTGTCTGAAGTTGTATTTGCAAAGGTATTTCCAATGCGAATCAAATGAGGTTTCCATGCCAGTAAGATGGAACCTCATTGTAAAGGCTGTGAAAGTTGGTCAAATGGTCAAAGGTTCAGCCTCTATTTGGACCATATAATCATTTAATGGGTTCCCGAGAAGGCAGCCTAGGACTAAGACATCTGTTGTAGTGTTCAGCAACACTGAGGAAAATGGGAATTATCCAGCAGATGGATTGTTCCATACATGCACAGGATCCATCATTGTATTTATTCATTTCTCATTCCACGGGAAGACATACCCTGCTTATTTGAATGTTTGTTCCGGACATAAATGACCACAATTTTGAAACTGTACAAAATCAAAGATGTCCTTGTTGACAAGAAGACTGAGAATGAGGAGGTTATAGCAAGTGATATCAAGTATTCTTCCAAAATACAGCTTACCTGCTGATTTCTTGGCTATAGTATTTGTAGGGCAATCATAGGACTTCAGGAAGCCATGAGAGTGGGGACATGAAGTTATGCTTAAAGTCCACACTCATTGCATAGTTGACTGAATGTGCTTAGGTTGATGACAAAAAAGTGCATATTGCTATGTTTGAAACTGAAGGAACTTTTAACAAAGGAGGATGTGCAGTGAACATGATACCAAGTCCCATGAAAACCACTTGTCAGGTTCATGTGTTGTAGTGGCCAAATCTTCCACATTTGGCAGCAAACAATAGGAATATTCCCCTACATGATCTGTTATAAGGAGGGTATGAAAATCATATTGTATGTATCTGTAATCGTTTTTTTGATTGCCTTGCAAATCCCTCTGCTGCAGCTCAGATTGTGAGGGATGAAAAGGTTATCTATGGTTATCTCAGTTAGATCCAGAATGAATGGATTCTTGATTTTCTAGAAGTAATGATCCTCACAAATAGTATTTTCTTTTTATATAAAAGATATTTGATTTCTGCATGCTGTCTCCACACCATATTGGTGAGTATGTGTGTGATTTGGATTTTTAATGTAGATACAACAATTTTTCAGTCATATTGCTATGATGTGTGCAGTGCAGCACTGGGCCACCATGCCACATGCATATAGCATGATGTCAAACCCAGTTACTTTATAATGACATCAGGCTGACCAGTCCTAACACTAACCTCTTAATGCTGAATGCCTTGCGAGGTAGCTGTTAGTAAAAAAAATTATAAGTCTTTGGTATGACTCAAACAAGTTCGAACGCACAACCTCCTGCATCTGAGGCAGATGCTCTAACCACTAGGCCACTGGAGCAGTTGCATGCTATTGGTGAATTCTACCACAGTTATGCAAAGTTATTATTACAGCAAACTAGATCATTCAATATTCTAGGTCTATGTGAAATCTTTCTTTTTGATGATACTGATGATTTGGCTCTCCAAATACAGGGCTTCAACTTTGAAAGAAAAGATAGAGACTCCAATGGGTGGTGGGGGTATTCTTCTCTATGTAGACAGTTCCATTAGTTATTACAGACGTGTTGATCTAGAGACTATTGGGGTAGAGAGTACAGTGGAACCCCGCTATAACGCAATAATCAGGGTCCATGAAATTGGATTGTGTTAAAAGCAGGGTCGCGTTATCGCGGGGTTTTACAGTATTTAAATTTGTTTCCCCAGCAAACACCGCATTGGTGTATATACGTGTACTCATGTCTAATGTAAGAAATTGGGAGTATTATCGGATGAATATTAAATGGAATGCAGCAATAAGACTTATTAAAAAGTGGACGGATACTATATTTATAGGTTATAACTTTGCGTTATATAGATAACACCCCAAGTGACGTTATATAATGAATAGGGAGGGTATTAACATCGTTTACTATCGTGCCATCGTGGCACGCAGTTCATCCATAATGCATGCAATTCCATTGGAAGATTGCACAGACTTAAAATATTTAATAATTTTGTCCAAGACCATTGTGTCTTGTATCAACCACGACATTGTTGGCTGCTTTGTTGTTTATGCAGTTTAAGAACACGTGTCCTTACTCTTGGATTAATAATAAGTTATATTTCAGATGTTTATTTAGGCATAACAATTCAAGGAGCTGGTGACATTAGTATATTTTAGAAGCCACGTTTTACACACTATTTCTCGTACTTTATCGTATTATATATTGTATTATATTAGAATTCATACACGATATCTTCCCCAAAATCATAATAAATATTTTAAACGCAAAGTGCATTTAACGACATCCGTTTGTGAACTTGCTTTTCCATAATGGTAAAATATTTATTGAGAAAAAACAGGAGGACATTAATAACCATTTCATAAGCAAACCCAATACACATTTAAAACCCGAGAACTAAGTGCAGTAGGCCTGCAATGGTCTCAAGTCACTTTTATGATTGTTTTTAAAGCTGAACAGATGTCAATTTCATACCCTCTCAATTTCCAGCTAGTGAAGCAAACATTATTTACTGGTCAACTGATTGTGTCTAATAACACAGCTAAGCAGAGAAAACATGTTGGCAGCTTTCGCTTTTTGATGTTTATTAAACTGTGACAAGCTTTTATTAACCACCGCATTGTCTGTTGCTTGGTTGTGTGTGCAGTTAAAGAAGAAACACATGTCGGCTACTGTTAGAGCAACGATTGTATACAGAATTAATTGAAGACAACCACAAAGACCACATCATGTTTATTTTGGCATAACACTTCAAGAAGAAGAAAAAAAATGTATAAAAAAATATACGAAATTTTGGAAGCCATGCTGCAACTGAGTTATATCTGAATTCGCATTATGGCGGGGCTCCACTGTATCTGGATCAAAGTAACCCATGCCCAATCCAAGCCAATACTCTTATGTTCAGTTTACAGGCCACCTAGTTCCACAGCTGATTGGATTGATAGATTTGAGGCTCAAATTTAAAAAGCATTACTAAAGGAAGATTTAGAAACTATCATATTAGGTGATTTTAACATTGACTACATGAAAATTCCACCATTAACATTGATAAGTAACTTTGAAACTTTACTCAATTAATTAACACCCCAACTAGAGTAACAGATAATAAACTACAGTAACAGATAAAAGTGCTACTATCATTGACCATGTCTATTCTAATAAACCTGAAAACATGTGAAATAAATGTGCTAGCGTATGCATTGAGTGACCACTACCCAGTCTGTATAACTAGACATGTTCCAAAATTATCTAAAAATGGGCAACACATTGAAATACAATACAGGGACTTTAAACAGTTTAATGAGGAAATGTTCTTAAATGATTTAGTTTGCAAACCCTTTCAATCAGTTTGCAATATAGCTGATGTCAACACTGCTTTAGACAAATGGTATCAGATGTTCAATGCAGCCTTAGAAAAGCATGTCCCAATTAAAACAAAAAGGGTTAAACACCAAATTACACCCAAGTGGATTACCCCGGAGATCAATGAGGCTAGGCACCTAAGAGATAATTTCCACAAGAAAAAAGACATGAAAAGCTATAGAAATTGGAGGAATAAAACTAAGCACCTGATAACTAAGGCAAAAGAAAACTACTATAAACAGCTATTAATGAAAGTAAGAGTATCAAAACATTGTGGAAGCATCTAAAAGAGCTGAACCCACCCAAAAACAGTTGTCTTCCCCCTACACTTAGGCAAAATGATTATATAGCAACATCTGTACAAGACATAAGCATCTCCAGTAACAGTATTCAGAACCAGACTAACATCCCAATTGAACTTGATGATCTACCGTTATTTATAAGAGCTAAAATTCCTAAATATAATTATTTTTCAATAGCTAATGTTAGTGAAACTGATGTTTTTGATATGCTAATTAAGTTAAATATTAATAAATCCTCTGGATTGGATGGTATTGGTCCACAAATTCTTAAAATTGCTGCACCAGTAATAACAAAGTCACTAACGCATATCATCAATTTAAGGATAATGAGTGGTAATTAAGTTTCTCTATCTTAAGTTATCTCTATTTCATAAAGCACCATCAGGCCTCAAGGGAGAATAGTCCTTGACTAATGAGCCACCTTCCATAAAGCATTATTATTATTATTATTATTATTATTAAAGTGTCCTTTACATTTTGATTATGATCATTCATTCATTGATCCTACACATAGTCAACTAGGATTAGCCTAGGATAATTCTGCTTAATCAACCCAGATTTGCTGGGATCATCTTTGCACAGATTCAATTTAATCTGGAATCAACCAAAATACACTCTAATAGAAAGTGCTGGAGAGTGAAAAATAAGATTTGTGTTTGTGCGTCTTTTCTTACAATACAAGTATTAAATATTCCTTAAAGCTAGGCTATATACTGTTGTGTAAATATCTACTACTGTTTATGCAAAGAAAATTCTCATAAGAAAGATACATTTGTTTTCAGAGTAAAATACAACACGTAATCAAAGTTGCTGGCAAGATTATGCTGAAATGACAAATATCTAAATCCCATACCCTAAATTTGCACAAGACTGAATTGGAACTTAAACCCAGTACTACTGTACTACTGAGGTGCACACTCATGTTACCACTACTCTCGCTTATAACTGTCAGACCTTATTTTAGACTGAAAATAATACAAATTTTAAAAATGTTCTACAAAAGTTAACAAAAATACTTACATTCCCAATTACATATGGGTGGCCATTTGGACAACCTATAAAATGAACAATTTTTTTTTAGATAAATAGTCAAACTAAATAACAGTATCAATGAGTATATTGGTGTAAAGATAAAGGCTAATATAGTTGAAATTTTCAAAACAGTTTTCTAAGTACGGGTGGCCACTTGGTCAACCTAAACATAGCACAAACAAATCTTGATTAAATAATATTATTCAGTAGTATATAGATGTAATCCATGACAGCTTTGACATAATATGCAATGATTTATTCTTGACAAAGTTTTCTAAGAGTCACAAAATTTGGCAAGATCATGAAAATGGGAAACTAAAAATGTGTTCAAGGAACATGGATGCTCCACAACAGCACTTGAACAGTGCCCTAATCACAGAACTTAATCAAGATGGGGTAGATATATGAATGGATGGACAGACAGACAGACAGACAAATATATTACTATATTCCCCTACAAACGTCATGGTTAAGCCTAACAATGCAGTGTGATCTTCATGTTTTCTGCTCTTTAGTTCAAAGTAAAAGAACACAAAGAAAAATCGATGCCTTCAAAAGTTGCCCAAGAAATCCACTATCCATCACTAAATGTAGGCTGTATTAATCTACACTCTCTTCCTTGCTTGCGCAAAAGTTGACTTGTATCCTACAGGCTTTAGGATAAGCCTGATGCCCCCACCTGCATGTTATAAAATACAACAAATGGAAGAAACTATGGTTGATCACTGGACATCATACTGGACTCATGACCAAAAGTGCAGGTTTGAATCCTACTATCTGATCCATTTGGGCAGATAACTGTAGAATGTCCTTGAATGTAGAATGTAGAATGAAATGCCAATGAAATCAAAGTAAACAAATACATCTCTTCATCTGCCACCATGCAACCATTCAATTTTTATATGCACTATAAGAACGTAAACTAAAAATTTCAGAGCATGCTACTGCTGTTTCTGGGTTGATTCCTTGAGATCTTCTGCTACATAAAATCCAAACTATTATTATAACATAAATAATATCAGACAGCTTACGATAGAAGACTGGGTTGTCATCCTGTCTTCTGTGAGCTAGTAGCACTTCTCTAATTTCTTCAACATCATCTTGAGGCATTGTTGGTAAGAAGGCAGCCTGGAATACATTTATAATATTGGTAGTCACATATAGATAATATTTATTATATCCTAAAATTCCATGCAGCCTGATTATAGTAATTAAAGGACTATAATTCTAATAAATAATAATGTAAAAAAAATTAATATTAAAGGTTAGGCATGTAAAATTTACCTGAAATCTAATAAGACGATGAATTGAGTCACTGTTATTATTAATTTATATTGATGATACCATCACTGATGTACAGTCCATTGTAAGACTGTATGCTGATATTTCCTTATCAATAAAGGTAGAGAAACCAAACTTAGCATCTGGTCTTCTAAGTGAAGTCCTATATACAATCAATTTGCAGGTTGGTAAATCTTGATTGACCATATCCAGAAAATATCAAAAGGAACATCCTCCACATTTAAGGATTGATTCAATTATGAATCTCATTGTTTTGCAAAGCATTTATTACATAAATGATGACAAACTCTGTGTTCAGGCATCAATTAAAGAAACAGGAGATTTTGCAATGAAATAGTTTCAAATTTAATAAGCACAAAGAAAGGTCACTGATTATTTCATTCTTTTATTACATTTTTAACCATATATTGTGATGCCTTTTCTTAATTGAGAGAAGTTCATGTTTCAAACAGCTTTGAAAAATATATTGATGTGTGATTTGGTAATATCAAATAACAAGGTATTGTTTGCTGAGTGCATATGTTTCATATTATCCCATATGAAAAATATAACTATTTGTTGCCTTATTTAAAACTTACCTGAACTATTTGTCAAAACTTTGTAAAAATTTGTAATTGAGGCATCAAATAATGAAACAGGAGATAAAGATATAATCATTTTTTCAAATTGTGCAGAAGTACTTTGATCATCTGACTTTGAGAGGGTAATTCTTGTATCAATTTGTGTACATTCATTCATTCATCCACCACTATTTGCCTTCTTTATTAGTGCATACATGCCAAGTTTTCTGGAACCAATACAGGGAGATTTGTGTTCAAAATCAGGGAGACTGGGTCCAAAATCAGGGAGATTAGCATAACGACTATTTTTCTCATAAGTTTAAGTGCGAAAGTGCAGATCGTACCACAACAAAGTAAAATAACTATAATGAATAATAGTTACTGAACTTTATTAATTTTGTTATATGTTATTTTCTACATAAAAATAATTTAGGAATCTTCACAAGAATCACTATGGTTGAAAAATAATGACACAATGGAACCTCAAATGCTCAAACAAACTTAGTTTTTTTCTACATGTGTTGGTTGTCTTTCAGTCTTGTAGAGAAGCTCCTTTTGCAGCGATACACAAATCATTTGAAGGTCTGAACTCATAACAGTCACACTTTGCATTTATCTTACATGATATAAGTGACGACACAGTTTTTCCACATAAATTTCCACGGTGGTCTGTCTGAATCTTCCTCAACATGCTGAAACAGCGCTCAGGGTCTGCATTACTGTGTGGCAAGCTGAGTGCTGCCATAGAGAGCTTCACTAGATTTGGGAATCTGGGTTTCTTCAATGGTGTGGAGACTCTGCTCATGTCTACCCAGAAGACATCCAATGGTGTTTCTCCCTGAGTGAAACTGGGCAGGTCTGAGGCTGGGGAGAGCTGGAAGTCCCTGAACTCATCTTCAAGTTGACACTGTTTGTCAGTTGCTGTAACAAGTCTGTCACTCAGCTGAAGAACAGCTTCTACTGAGATCTCCAATCTCCTCTCAGGATTCAGGTAACCAAGGGCCTTCAGGGTCTGGTCATTAAATGGAAACTTGGCTAGCATCATTGCTGTAACTTCCTCATAGAAGGACCTCACACTCCTAAAGAAGGAGCTCAGCTGGGATGGAGAAATGTCGTCTGAGTTGTTGTGAACGAAACGCCTGGCTTCCATACCCACTGCTAACAAAGAGTTGTCATGCTGGTTTTCTGGTGACATAAAGTTGACCTCTGTAATTCTGGCTGATGCAGTGATGACACTAGTTTTCACAAACTTTCCCATGAATTTCCGTAGAATTCGTTCCATCTCCACATGGAGGTATCCCACCATAGCATCACCAGCCTGGAACATAGTGTTGAAGTCATTCAGTGGTTCCATGATGTATAAAAGAAAGTGGTATGTCAGTTTCATCTCAGGGTTTTTAAGGTTCTCCACAGATCTGTTTACTCTACTCCCTGTCTTCTCAGCATCTTCATGGCTCTTGAAATATGACTGGAGAGCTGGCCACTGTTGAAGAAAGCGTGCAATACATTTCTGGAGTGACAGCCACCTTGTACTACAATGCTTGACCAGTTTGTACTCCTCAGTGTTGGTAAATCTAGGAATTCTTAATACACCTCTCTACGCTTGGAACTATAAGTGAAGCGATAGTAGGTGTCGACCAGAAGTTCTTCAACTGGGACAGCCAATTTTTTCAAACCATACTGTGTACATGTACTGGCCAAATGGCAGATACACCCAAAGTCAATTACATTTGGTTGCTGTTCACGAACTCTGGAGAGGACTGAATTTTTCTTTCCAACCATTACATTTGCATTGTCACTGCTAAACCCTACCAGGTTATTCCATGGAATCTGTCTCTTTGTTAAGACTTCTTGAAGACAGTTGAAAAGGTTTTCACCAGTTCCAATATTGCAAATAGGCACAGCCAGGAATTTGGTTGTCACTCTGTGAATGTCAATGTCAAACACCCTTACAAGAATTGCTACACACTTTTCATCACCACTGTCATTAGACTCATCCATCATCACTGAGAAAGGGTTTTCCTTGCATAGTAATGTTACCTGATTGTCATACATTGGACCCAGTGCATTGTTAGCAATGTTTGTTACCTTAGTTCTTTTGCAGCGAAATTTCTGAGCAATTTGCGAGTCAGGACACATAACCTTACACAGCTCACTAAAGTGATCAGCAACCAAAAATGGTAAATTATGCTCTGCCACAAAGTTAGCAAACAGAACCTCAGCTTTAGTGACACTGTCTGCTGATGTTGGTGCAAACATTTGTGTTACTTTAGGCACATTATGTGATGATTTCTCATTTGCAATGTGCTGCATACTTTTCAAGTGCCTTGTAAGATCATTTTTTCCCCCACTAGAAATGTTCAAATGTGTGTTGCAAGCTGTGCAGTACGCAAAGCTTTCTCCCTTTTCACTACACTTCACACATTTAAATTCGCCTATCCAAGCACTATTGAACTTGCAAACATATTTCTTTTTTTTCGAAGGCATATTTTCCATCGAATCCGTTAGTGGACGTTTGGACATGGCACCAGAATTTTTGAAATAACCAGAGAAATAGTTGTAGGAATATACATCAATTTTTATGTGTTTGGTAATTCGCCTCCGGCGGAGCGCACTACGTACTGTACAACAGCAAAGGCCAATGATATTCCGATTGTGATGCGTCTCCTTCCACTGCTATATTGCTCCATGTGAACAAAAGTAGTTCAGAATATAGCGGGAATGAATTACATAAGAGCTTTATTGCTCGAATAAACGGAAAAGGCAGAGAAAATTCCGATTGTAATAACTTGATTGATGGATTACGGTAGTCGTGAACATGTTGTTTTAGCTGGAAATACCTATGCTTGGCAATTTTTTTTCTTCCGGGAGATCTTGTCAGCAAATCGGTAGATCAAAAGATGGGGTCGAAAATCAAAAGACTCCCAGACAATTCGGGAGACTTGGCATGTATGTTAGTGACAAAATATATTAACTAATGTGCATGATCTATTATTGTAATTACAATATCTACTGCTGGTCATTACCAACTGGATAATGTCAATATCATTAATGAGTTCTCTTTGTTAAGTCAGTCACTGTAACAAAGCATCATGTGAATTTTAAAAATGAGTTTGGAATCCATTTGATGTATTCTTTTCTAGAACAAAATCAGACCTCTGTACGTACAAAAGTGAAGTGCAATATACCATTCATCAATTAGTCTTATTGATGGCAATTAATAATAAAAAAAATACAAAGTGGTGAGGTCACTGACTTCAGTGCTTGTACTATTTTTACATGGGTATGTCATCACTGCAAAGTTCTTGGTTCTTAAGGTTAATGATTACTCTTACAAAGGCCATCACTTTCACAAATGGTTTCAAAGAACCAGAATACTGGTTACATTTTAAAACAATAAGTTGTGACCTCATTTGCATACCTGCCATAACATGCTGTGTCACAAGAAACATAATGTAACAGGATTTTCAGGAATCTTTACCTCAAAGTTTCCCAGCAACAAAAAAATGCTTTATATTTTGACCACTGCAAATATGCATGTAATTTGTAATATTACAATAAAAAGTCCTGCTCAAAGCTCAGCAAAACCTATCATCAGGGCTGATAACACAACTAAAAGGCAGTCAGAGATAAACAACCACCTATCAGAGATTACTTAAATGGCTGTCAAAAGCCTGGATGCTGTGTTTCAAATTTTGCTGTGGGCAAGTCCATTGAGCTAATTTGCACAGGTAAAGTAAACAAAGCAGAACAACCCAATTCATGTGAATTATACATTAAAGAGACATGCTAAAGTTTGTGATCAGATTCTTAATTAATGCAAAACACGATTATTTCATTTGTCAGAATAGTGTTAAGTGTGATTCATTTTTGAAGAATGATTCTGGAAGCAATACCCTATCAGCAAAAATAAAAATAAAATTCTAGGATGACAGAATATTACTTTGTCAAGCACAGCAGCAAGGGGAATAATTAATTCTTTGCACATACTCAAACATCAAAATGACATGATGTACAATGAAATAGGATAACCACCTGTAAGTAGCATATCTGACATGCTGAAATGATCATCTTAAATTTGTTAAAAATTACAACTATTATTTGACCTCCATTTTTCATCATAATTATAGCCAGTAAATAGCATAAATGAAAGACAATAGTAAGCACATGCTCATGTTTGCACAGTTGCTTTGTGTTGGTAATGTAAGTCCCATACTAAACATAGGCATTTATTACAACTGCATTACTATACTTGCAAGGCTCCCACTGAAATGGTTGGTCCAAATTGTGATATTAATTTTTCTACAGAGAAACATACTTATCTCAATATACTTTACTGACAATATTTACACTATAGTCGTTAGGAACAACTCTGTTCTAACCAAAACTCGTTCTGAGAATCTAGCAGGGAATTTTGGATAAATGTTCCATCCAGTCTCTAATGAGTGCAAAGATGAACAATGATGATACTTGCTTTACCTTCAAAGTCCCTGCTGAACTATTGAAAGCAGCTAAGACTGTATCATATTAAACATATATTTTGCTATCCAACATATTTCAAAGACAAAATCTTGATGTTTTTATTTAATATCAGAGTGGCTGTGATAAAGAGTGTTTGCACATGTGAATGTGCATGGAATTGATATCTGACAATATTAAGTCTACCAACTATAGCTTTCTATCATAGTGTATTAAATACTATGACCACAAAAAAGCCCCGACATGTTAATCGTTTTTATCCAGATTTGACTTTTCAATCACTTTCAATAGGATTATATATATTTGAACAATATTGCTTTTTTGTCATGTGCACAGGTCCCCCTCCCTCATTTAGGACCTCAAAACACTTTTTTAAGTCTCGAAAACCCACCAATACTACCTGGGATATTAGCAGGTATGCATTTATTCTCTTCTGATCAAATTAACATTTTATTATGAATTTATTGTTCTATACACACCTCTATTGTTATCTTTAGCCATGAGTATGAATAACAAGTGATGCATGCGGTAATTGTCATCATAATATTTACTGACGATAACCTTCCTATTGGTATCCTCACTATTTCGATCTAAGCTAATAAATTTTGCCCTCAGTCTGGTGTCAACTTGAATTACCTGGTCAAAGCTCAAAGCATATTTAATTAATTTATTAATTAAGAATAATAATAATAATAATAGCAACAGTAATAATAAAGACTTTATTTTCAACGGGTGACTCAGTTACAAATGAGAAACTAATCTACCTTGCGGCTATCTATTATGTATATATAAAATACAAGTTAACAACAAAATATTCACACACACACACACACACACACACACACACACTATAAACAACTATTCATATAAATGCATAGAACTTTTAAACACTGCACAGTCATGTGGTTTTTGTGAAAATGGATATTGTAATTAAAACAAGAATAAATTACTTTTTTAAAGGTGTTTATTGATAATGGAATACAGTAGTGTCCTTTTACATGAGAAAGATTAGAATTGTCGTGTAACTGAAAATACATATTACAATTGGCTTGTAACCTCTCTTTTTCTCTCTCAAAAAGGCTACATATGAATACTGACATTAATACACACAATCTTACAGACACAATGCTGTTTCATCTCTCTCCAACACCCGATACATTCATTAAAACAGTTTATCTTTTTATTGTAATTTGATGAGGTTACTGTTGCTGTAAGAAGACAAATTGCACTTAACTTCTGAAAACTGGGGGTGGTATTGTTGTGTACAAGTTGCCAATAATTAATACCTTAAATAATACATGTGCAGACAGTATTAATCATTTTGCCACCAAAACATACCATAACAGCTACAAACAAATATGCTCTGAAGAGACATGATCTTGTACGCTAAGACAACATTAACATTTTAGTTATCTCTCTTTTATTTTTATTTTACATTTGTATTCTTGAGTTGAGAGCAGAATGAGACATAAATTATTTGCTAGTACTGTTAGATTGCTCAGTATTGTGTTTCATGTAGACCTTGTTTAGGAATGAATCCTTGAGAAGCAAAAAGGATTTGGTGTGGAGTCAGTTTGCTTTCATTTACAAGGAATTAACTATGTTTAATAAACCCATATACATGTAATCAATGAACATAAATGATTTAGTGTTTTCTTAAAAAAATCTTTCAGTTCAATATGCATGACAAATTGAAAATAAAACCAAAAACCTACCCAAAGTGTCTAAAGCAAGAAACTTCAGTTCCAGTGACCTACTTTTGAAACTGTATTCAACAAGATGCAACCTCATTATTTCTGAGACCAATAATGGCCAAAAAACCAAGGTAAATGCAAAACTCTGGTATCTGAATCAAGAAATATATGTCCCAGTGACCTACTTTAAAGTACAGAGTGTCATATTAACCAAGATACATCTAAATACCATACAAACAATATATATATATATATATATATATATATATATATATATATATATATATATATATATATATATATATATATGCACACACATATCAATCTTCATGAGCCAGTTGCTGAGTTTTTACAAATGATTTAACAAATAGTCAAACAATGGGTCACTTTAATATAGAGTGATAATAATAATATAGACAGATACCATAAAGTTGCATAATCTGGGTGAATTTGCTGTGAAATAGTAACAAGATTCTTACCCTCATGGTTTTAGGCTGTGTGGCCAATCTGACCAATGGTTGCACAAGTGTACTATCACCACGGAGATTTTTGAGAACAAGGTCACAGTGCATTAGCAGACACAATACTCCCTGTTGTTTAAGGTCAAGGCCTGGAATCACATTCAGAAAGGGAGACTGGACTCCATATTTATTCTGAAGAATCTTCTGTGCTATGTCCTGGAAATTTAGATAGTATTTATAATTATCAGACCAGCAGGAGCGAATGCTTTTTTTATGCCCATGTCCTGAAAATTTGGAACTGAAGCATCACAATTAACATGTAAATGTGTCTTGTGTCTTCATAAGTATATATATTAATTTTATTCTTCACCCAAATCAAGTGCAGACACATTTCAGTTTTAGCATTTCTATTTAAATGTTATAAATAAAACAACAATTTATGACTTTCCATCAAACCAAATGAACTTTTGACAAGCATCTTTGCAGTCTGTTCAAAACATTCACACTTTATCCACATTTTTTAAATTTGAAAGGTTGCAAGGATTAATATGTTTAAGATTTGACAGTTTATGATCGACTCTGAGGCAGTTTGGGTAAATATTACTGCAGAAAGTGTTAGCTTTATTAGCTAGCTAAGGTGGATAAGCAATGTACAATATTAGAGAACATCTCGTATTCAATCCTGGGCCTTTATACTTATTTCTCTTAAATATAAAAAATTTATTTTCAATAAAATAAAAAAATACTTACCCCAATCTTTATACATTACCAACACCTACACTACGTTTCAAATCAATTAGCAGATAGAAGTACATACAAATGTTATCTACATGCCTACTTAAAAGTCAGTGATCTCCCTTGAACAGTGACTGGTGCTGGATATTGTCGATTTGTCAGCTATTACTTCTGCTCATACCAGAAAGCTTGCATTTTCTAGTGGCCAAGTAAATATAAATATCCACTTATGCATTTCATTAACTAAGTGAGTCTGTAGAAGTTTCTGCACAGCACTGAAACATACTTCTGCTATATTTCACTTTTCATTGTAGACAAATGTTTTACACTTCATTTAGAACTCTTTCATATAATAAGCATATCAGTGCCATCCCAACTGCCTGCCTTAGGGTCTAAAGTAAATCAATTCATCTTGTACATCTTGTCAAGTCTGTTATTATATGTTGCAATATCATGAATCTAAAGTAACTTAGTGTCCTCTATAACATTAAGTTCAATGTGATGCTTGACTCATTTCACTTGTGAATGGCATGGTTTTGATCTATATTTACAGATGTCAACACATTGGGCATGATTAAGTCAATGGCTGCTAAAAGTTAAAGCTAGATGAAGACAATTACTCTAGCAGTATAGGATACAATTTAGGTCAAACATTTGATGAATGCTCATGTTGATTTTATGATCCATGAGAGATTATATACGCCAACATACTTGGGCAAATAAATGATCAAAGAAATGTATCATTAAAAAGGCTGATGGCAAGTACAGTTACTGATGCTGCCTCAATTGACAACTTCCTCTTAGATGAATCTTTCAAGGCAGAAAACCTGGCAACATCTTTCAAGCCGATTGATGGTGATCAGAGTCCACATTCCCTAAATTTTATCTCGAAGATCTATTATCTCAGAGAATCCAAATCAATCTGGTAGGAAGTTCATCTGCAACTTAATGGGCCCCCCTTCAAGGTCATCTGACAGCTTCTTAAGACACGGCTTCACAACATCTGCTGGATTTGTTGTGGAAAATTGTTTCAGTATTGAAAGCCATGCACCAACATATGATGTTCTCTTCAGCTTGGTTACCTAGAAGCCATCTCACATACCTTAGAGGACTGAAGCTGGTATCTCCGGGGTAAGAGGATGGATCTCCCTCCACCTTTTATATATTCTTCTGAGGCATTATGACTGATCAATGTATTTAAAGATGAAACCCATTTTTCCTAGTAAAGTATATTTCTTTGAGAATATTTACCCAATCATAATATGCATACAACCTCCCTGCAGTTACATTCATTTAGAGTGTCTTCTGCTCTTGTAGTAACTGAAATCTATGCATTTTGCCACCTATCCTGATACATAAGGGAGATTATTCTGCCTGACCATCATCCAGGTCAGCAGACAACTTTTAGCTCCCTTTAGCTAAAAGTAGTATCTGGGAGAGCTGGATTTGCAAAGTAGTAGCAGTAGTTCTCAAAATGTATTATGATTGGGTAATGTATGCAAAGAAGGAATGCATGGATCTCGCTCCAAATCATAATTGTATGGATCTTGAGGATATAAGCTTACATTACAAATCAAATCAAAATCTGATCCCATATATGGTTCAGAAGCTCAACCCATCAGATGCAGTATCACCTCTTAATTAAAATGTGTCTGATGTCTGGATGATATACGCTAACATAGCAAATATAAAAAAATTAGGTATATATAGTGCTTACAAGTGTTGATTCACAAATAGATGAACAATGATGCACAACAGACCAAAGGCCAACCTGTAATCTCCTTTTTCTTTCCCTTTGGCCAGGTTAGCTAAAATTGAGGAAGAATTATCTCAAATTAAAGTGAACCAAACATTGTGTATTCTTAATGTGTCAACCCAAAGCTGACATATTTACCTTGTGCTTTATGAACTTGGCTTCAAAACAGAATTTATGTAGTATTTCAATGGCCTGAAAGATACAAATATATAAGTCAAAAGTATTACATCTTCACCATATATAATGAAAGGATTACTACATTCTCTTACTATATGGAATTTCTAACAAATGTTCATGGTAACAAATGAAATTATGGTAAATACTATTTCAGGACATTATACAAGGTAGTCATATAGTCTACCATATCATATTCTGCTTCTAACACAAATTATTGCTCTTATATTGTAAAAAATATACTGAAAAGGTTTGTCTTTTAATCTGGTAAAGACAATATTATATATGCAAAATTTGACAATAAAATATAGTCAAAATGTCTCTAGTCAACAAACTGTGTTCATCAGATTTGAAACAAATACATTATATATCTCATTAAGCTATTGAAACTGCCATGATGAATTCACAGAATGCAATTGAAATATGCTAATGTGTATATACATGATCATATATGCAGTAAATCTCTTCTAAAGTAGAGAAAAAAAATGTTCAATATAAAGATTGAGGTTTTTATACCTTTAGTGTAACTTTACTCTTGTCCTTTTCTTGTAATTTGGACATTGTAATTTCTCTATGCAGGGCAAGGCATAGCAGAATTTCCATCCTGTTTTCTGACATCTTAGTGTCCTATTAGCAAAAGTATAAAATGGTAAATCTTTTTAAATTGAAGTCTTGCAGTGTCTTACCAAATTTTGAGCATCCCCTGATGCTGTAAAAAGTTGGACACAAATGAAGTCATACTTACAACTGATGTAATCTGTGTGTATTGGCAATTTAGTTATGTTCAGTAACCATGACAACTGAATTTTATATAACCCTTAATATGTCAGACATAGGCTCTGATACATATGTAGGCAACAATGCTGTTGATAATTTATCAAATTCAGATGATTTAGTGTTATAGGCATACAAAGTCAGCTATAGTTGGTCACACATTTTCAGTATTTGCTGAAAAATAATTATGCAGCCATAAAGATTAGATTTTACTCCTAAACCTGACAGGATTTATAAACTCCAGAAACGAGCAGCACGTGTAATTTTAGATACATCTGTTGACCATCCCTCAAAAGCATTATTTACAGAACTCAAATGGTTCACAATATATGACAGGATAGATTTTCACAAGGCAGTTCTTTTATATAAATGTCTACATGGAACTGCACCAGAGTATCTTCAGGACTTATTCAGGCCTTTTTCAACACAATACCAGTTGAGATCAATCTCACATGGAAACCTTCTAGTACCAAAACCAAGAACAGAGCAATTCAAAAAGAGTTTTCAATACTCTGGTACAGTTCTGTGGAATAAGCTTCCATTACATGTAAAATCGGCTGAAAATATTAGAGTATTTAAGAAGAGATATCAGGAGCATGCATGTGTTTCTAACAGATAATGGAATTTAGTATTTTAATACGAAACATGCTAATATAGGCACTAATTATTGCTTCTTCACACAATGTGCATTTGTTATACTTTCATTAAGAGGGCCTCAAGGGAGAATAGTCCTTGACTAATGAGTCACCCTCTATAAATAAAGCATTATTATTATTATTATTATTATTATTATTAACAATAGAAAACAAATATCTACTAAAAAGGTTAACACCATTAAGTTCTTCATTCAGAAATTGCCAGAATAATATCATCATCCAAGACAATACCATTATTATAATATGAACTCAAAATATTATTTAAATCTTGACTTGCTTGTTACATCTGTTAAATCAACAATCAAATTCATTGCTGTAGTCTCTCATTTTATTGAATGTCATTATTAATTTTACTGAATTATGATTAATATGTGTTTTAAGACCTAAATGACATGGGGAAACAGACATCTTTGTAATTAACTACTCACTTTATTAATTAATTTGAACTCAAAACAGTAGTCTGTAATCATAACATGTATTTATCCTCTTTATTGGTGAATACAATCACATACTGTGTTTACTTTTGTACAGTAATTTGTTCTTAATAAGACCCGACAGATTTGTGTGATCAATTAATGTGTGATGCCTGCTAACATTGTGTGCAAATAGGGGTGAGCATGGATTTATTATTACATACTTGTTTGGTAAAAACTATACAGGAATACATTGCTAAGACAGATTAATATCAATTATCCTCATTATCCACACTTGTGGGTGTGGTGGGGTGGCGGTCAATTTATAGTTTCAGTTTCTTATATGGCACTTTTGGTAAAGTTCTGAAGGATAAATCCATTATGTGTAGAATAGTTTTATTATTTGGCAAGGGCAGAAATAACAATCAACAAAAGCATTGTTCATGTGCAGTAATTATAGTTAACTGTAACTAATTATATGAGAACTTTAGGGTCATATCAAAATATTACCTTCACTTAAAGTATTACCTTGATTGCCTTATCCAGCTGCTGAGCACCCTCTCCAAGTACCACTTTAGTCACAGCCTCTCTGATGTTAACATAATGGGGTCCACAAACAATGTACCTGTCCGACACCTCTCTCACCTGCATAATATTTTATGACAATGGTAATACTACTAAAATTTTATTATAACTTTTTGTGGGACATGAAAATTAAAGTTTACTATATAATTAGTCATAGATGCTTTAGTTTTGACTGATTACCCATTTTATAGAATTTATTGGCATTTCATAACAATCTTGTTTATATGCTGATTTCTAAAAAGTAAAACAAGGATTCTGTTGAATGATGTGTCTTGCTTTTGAATTGCATGAATCAGTTTTCTATGAAGGCTGAGACAAGAAGCCCATAGCATACAATATATTGATCTCAGTGGCATGCAGCATATGATGTACAAAAATATGACCTTTTAAAAAATCGTTTGGAACAGAATTTGAATGTCAATGCCATGGCTGCATCTGCCCCCTCCACACTATGAAAACTGACCCCCATGTTTGACTGTTAATAACAAGAGGCCCAAGTGGGAATGGGATCATTCTGGCTAACATCTGCCTAAAACAAAATGCAATTTGCCAAGAAATCTGTGTCACTAGGATGCTTTCTGGATAAAGTTTCTCCAAAACTCCTAATTGCATATGTTATTTAAAAACTGGTTTCATGGTTACTATAGCTGTAATATCTAAAGTGCTTAGAGCTTCTAAAGATTAGGCGCTATACAAAATCCTCATTATAATTATTATTATTTCAAATGGCAAATCAGATTTATTTGTGTCCAGTACTGAAAGGCCTGAAAAAGTTAAGTTGAATTCTGTTAATTTGCGTTTAAGATAAAGTTGCAAAAAAATTATTTGCAGTAGTTGTTGAATTTGATGACAGATCAGCATTTATTTCATGCTAGGACACGTTCTGCTACATTTAGTAAAATTCTGTTCTTTTCATGTATTTTTTGCCAGATTGCCATCATTTGTACAAAATTCCTTCATGCCAAGATGCTTTCTGTCAAATTTGGTCAAAATCTGTTGAGTAATTTCTGAGAACACTTAGTGGATATTAATTTTTAGTAACAATGGCCAACTGTGCATCACTTGTACAAATTTTCCCTAATGCATACAGTTTTCTCAATTATTGAAAGGATCTTCTGAACAGTTTCTGAGAAAACTTTTAACAATAATGTTTTTTTAAATTTTAGTAACAGTGGCCATATCTGATTGAAGAGTGGCATTATTTGTACAAAGTTCAAATGCCTTTATGTTAAGATGCTTTCTACTAAATTGTGTTGATTGGCTTTTGTGAAGACAGTGTTTAAAGAGTTTTATATTTGGTAATGGTGGCTATATCTAATTGCATAATAGCATCATTTATTAAAAACAAAAGAAAAAAGTTCTTGAAATCAGGATGTGTTCTGTCAAATTTGGTAAGATTCTATTAAGCAATTTTAAAAAAAAAATAAAGTTATTTAAAAGCTTTTCCATTTGTTGTAATAACTGTGAAATGTGTTGTGGACAGGGTATCACCTGCACATATCTGTAAGTCATCCATATGCCAGGGTGATTTGTGAAGAATTTGTTCAAAGTTTATTTTTATTTTTAGAAAGGTGGCAATATCTGGTGGATTGGCAACATTTAAAATTGTTTTTAAATACCTTCATACCAGATCACTTTCTGTTGAATCTGGTTAAATTCTGTTGATTAGTGTTTCCAAGTAGGTTGTTTGAAGGTTTCCTTTTTAATAATGGTGGCCGAATTGTATGACATATTGGCTTCCAATGACCACATTTTTAGATCTTGATGCCAGATTGCTCTCAGTTGAGTTATGTGCTAACTTGCCAATTGGCCTTGTGGAATTATCAATAAGTTGAAAATAATGAACTTTGTTATTTTCTTTACCTTTTATAACTATGTATATTGTCACTGACCTAAATAGCTGGACACTACAAATAAATTTACTTTTCTCTCTATGTATTGAAAATAATTAAATGTCCTCAATGGTTGACAGAATTAGTCACAGTAGGTAAAATGTGTTGTAATATATCCTTCATTTCCTATATAGAAACTTGCATAATAATGTTTAATTGTTATCTTTTACAAATAGAAGAATTCTGTTTTCATTTTGAAAGTTTGTTTTTCTTTTCATTTGTAAAACTATGACTGCCAGTTCATCACTTACATGTACAACCTGTATTTTTAAATCTAAAATTTTTAAAGATATTCCATATTATCCCACAAACATTCTTCATGTGATCTTGACACTAGATTTCAAATATAGCAATAAGTGCCCTAAAATAATTAATGGAACCAAATCACTTAAACTAGTAGAGGAATTTAATAGCAGAAATGATCTTTTTCACTCTAAGTATAAAGTCTGAATGGAATTCATCTGAAATAACTGATATCATGGTAAAATTTAACAATTGAATAAGGTGAGACTACAAGAACTTGTGAAACTTATATGTCAGACATGTTGACCAATTTATCACTAATAAATGGAAACATAGTATAGTTACCAAAGTGGGAAAAGAAAGCTACCGTAATAACCTGAAGCCACATAAAAGTTCAATATAACACTGATGGCCATTGATTTTACAGATATTAAAGTGGTTCATTATGGTAAATAATACTGCCAGCTTTTTATAAGATTAAAGCTTTTTTTTTCTTCTTCTTCATTTATTGTTACCATAATAAGATTATGCCTCACTTTGTTTAGGGTATTTCTTGATCATGAATTGTGGAGTTGTTTTGTATTGCTTCCTACTGACAACTTCATTTCACCCACATTATAATTTGGAAAATTTAAAATATGTCAGGGTCATATGGTTTACTACTCATTCACCAGTTTTTGAATTGAGATAAAATGCATATGAGTATACCTTTAAACTGGAATATTTTATTTTTCATCCACCTAAATATAACATGCTAGACATCTTGAATAGTTGTGTACTATTCCAAGGTACAAATTTTCAAATCCTAGTGTCCAGAAACTTGGAGAATCGATTATAATAAGAGTCATATACAAGTTGGTGATACCCTGTCCTTTTCTTCTGCAGGTTGATATTTGATCCATCTAAGGTATCTGACATCTGTCATCCTGCATACTGCCTGGTAACTGTCAACTCCATAGCAGCGACATAGATACTTGATAAAGAAGATCCTGTAGAATACAGAAAACCAAATTTATACTAACATGTGTAATGAATGTTTAAGGTCTGATGACTTTTACAAGGAGTTTGGATCATATTTTTCATCATAAAATGCATTTTTTGATGGCAATCAAACTAAGGCCTTTTTATAATATGCAAGAGATAAACATTCAAGAACGGTCACAAATTGAACAAACCAGTTTAGCAAAACAAACTGACAGCAGTTTTGGCAAGTGAAAATCTTCAGTTGCACTGCTTGCTCTTGAGTATATTCTAGAAGTACCAGGCATTTATCAATTTCAGATTATATTATTTCTCATACATTTATGCATTAGAGTATATTCTAGAAGTACCAGGCATTTATCAATTTCAGATTATATTATTTCTCATACATTTATGCATTTTAATATCTCTGTAAGTCCTAAAGCTTGGAACAAGAGTATTATTATAACTTCTTCTGCTTAATAGTCCTCAAATTAGGCACTACGTAGTGTTTTCTTGACGTTGGAGTTATTAAGAATATTCTGGACCTTTGGTCTAAGGATTGCAGCCCTGAACTAAACTTTCTATGCTGAAAACATCATCTTCTTATTAGGATTTCTGTGACCATGACCTCTTATTGTTAGACTCCAGAATGCAATTTTTTTTTTATTACCATAGATACATGAGATCCACAAAGTTTGGCCAAAGAATTTACTTTATATCAAAAGTGACTGTGCAAAACCCATTTTTTTAATGACCCTGACCTTTGATCTTTTGACCACAAAGATTCTATTAATAGGACTCTTGAACATGTAAAGAGCAATTCCTTCATAAATTCTGGTCCAGATAAATTGCCAAATTTTAAATCTCTTTTGAAAAAGCAAATTTTTCAGTAAATTATGTTTCTCTTACAATACTTAACCAGTCACATTAACATTAGGAATATAAGCCTTCCTAAAGCCTGAATCAAACCTTCCAAACGATGAAAATTCATCTTCCCATGCCATATTATATAGATAAAAGGCAACAGCTCTTGTTCACTACCTCCACTTTATAACTACAAGTGGCACAAGTATTAAGCTGAGCAGAACAGGCTCTTATATTTATAGGTTTCCTGAATATCCATTGTGAAAATCATCCATACATTTTAATAACTTTTGATGGTAAAGAATCCAAGTTATTATATGGAAATGAAAGCTAGTAACAGATTGATAGATGACATAATAATCCTTACAACACTGGTCTACAGCCAAAATGCTTCAGAAATAAATGGAGTCAAGCTTTGCTAATTCTGGGTCACTGTTTACAATTATTGATTTGGCTCAAGTTCAAATATATCATACTGAGTCAGTATATACAACCCTTGACTTGGGAATGGCAGAGGATAAAAGAGTTATAAAGGGAAGGGATCTCAAATTAAGCCAGAAATGACTAAAAATACATCTGTGACTGGATCTATGAACAAATCTATGACTGGGTTTGGAAAATACTTGCTTTTTAGGAAAAAACAATGAATGATGAACTCTGAAGCTGGTATTGTGTCATACATGATATGAATTGCATTATGTTAGAAGTCATGGATGATGCAATTGTAACTAAGCTGACATCACTCAGCTGAACACATTGCCCTATATCAGCTCTAGAAATCATACAGTGTCATGCTCTCTTATTTTTTTCAGTGTTTATTTTTGCAAAGGGACATATTTCTGTTTATCCAAAGTGAGGAGAGATGCCTCCTACTTGTCTGAATAATGCAGATACTTTCTGCTATGATTGTGGTGTTTGTGGTGAAGTGACCTTTTGCATCACAAAAACACAGTGCATTTGCTTGCAGACAATTGCTGGACAGTGACAAGACATGCCCCATTTAATGAATACAAGAGACAAGCTAGGAATTTCCGAGCTGACACTGAATAAGGACTAAACTATGTCCTTTTATATACATGACATATTTTTGCCTTTTGTTTCAACATAAATTTTATTATATAATCCTATTGCTGTTTTTTAAAAGTGTTGCATAAACAGGACAGGTGAAATACTATCATGCAAAGCAGCCATAAACACATGAAAAGACCTAGATTTACAATTTATGATTAAAACTCTTCCATCTACACAATAAAACAGAAGTAAAATTTAAAAAAAACTTAAATGTCTTAGAAATAGTAGCCAATCGGTTGTTTTAATTGTCATATTTGAATTCAGCACACCAAAATCCATAATAAATATCACATTTTTTTTCTGAAGCAGATGATTTCGAACCAATTGTAGATCAGTGTAATGAGAATAAAAAGAAGGAAAAATAAACATTTTTCAAGGTTTGTATTAAAAACAATTGTGTTGGCAGTAGTAATATTTCAGAAAATAAGTTGCTTTTTAATTTGAGATATAAAAGTTTAATATCTTCTAATATTAAACTTTAAATCCAAAGTTTTCACAAGATTAAAAAATTACTTTGTTTTGTATATACAATTATGTCTGCCTCACACTTAAGATGAAAATATTCTATTGCAATTAAATAATTCTACTTAAGAAAAATGAAAAGTTCAAAAGAACCTGTTAACTCTTAACAAATTTATATAGATTATACAAATGTACTTACTTTGGCCATTTGCAAACATCCTCACACAAAGTTTCTGCTTTTTTGATTAGCTGTCGTTGTTCATGAGTAACCATCTGTCTCTTTTTCAACACAGTGTCCTGAATGTGCTTTGCTGTTATAGCAAGGCCAAATTGGGCTTTGGCAATTCCACAGAGTTTGTCTAACATATTGGTACTTGTTCTTATGTTATCCACAGCATTAGTCAAGTGATTGGCTGCAATGGCAACCTCATTATTTTTAAGACAGTTCCGGTAAAATGAATCCTGAAATATTTTATGAAAATATATATTAGAGGCATTTTATTTAATTTCATAATATAGACTAATCCATTCTTGTATCTCCTATAAGAATTGGTGTTGTTCAGTGTGAATATCAATCTTCATAGAGTTTAGTACTATCACTATTTGATTACCTTGTTTAGGTTTAATTTTCATGAGAACAAACTTTGTATTGGAACCATAAGAAGAAAAGGCTTGAGCATGCATGACAAGTGCACTATCAAACCATTGCCATAAAATGTGTGACCTTAACCTACAAGGTCAAAAAATTAAACATGCATGAAGAACATCCATGAATAGATTTAGAAATTATATGCAAATGAAAAAATGTAACCAAAATCTTGAAACAAATTAGCTTTGATTGTGACCTTGTCTGAATGGTCAAAGGGTCAAGAATGCATATAGAAAAATCAATTATCTTACATCCATAATGATTCGTTCCAATTATGAAAAAATTCCATAAAGGGCTTGAGAAGCAGAGATCCAATGAGTGCCACATTTTTGCTGGATATGTCCAACAAATGAGATAAAAAGTGTCAAATGACTGTTTGCTAACCTGGTCTTTTGGACACTGGGCATATGGTGCCCATCCCATGCATTTATTTGGTTCATTATACTTTTGTATATTATTAAACACTGTATACCCAAAAAGCATCAGACAAAAGAGGCATGAAAGCTTATCTCCTGATCTTATCAAAAGCCCAATAACTGAACAACTGACCCTGGGTCCATAAAGACATTGCAACAGTCTCTAGCAGCATACATTGTTAACTCTCTTGAATTGAATTGTGCCTGTATATTAGACATTTCGAACAATTTATGTAGCCATGGCCTGTAATTAAAAATAATACTAATAATTACAATAAACATTTTCTTATCCTCCTCCAGGATTTGATTTAATAAAACTTCACCATCATGCTTTAGCAGAAATGACAATCAATTAGGTGTTACATATTGGGAGATGCCAGTAGTAAGTCTACACAATGTCAATCAAAATTAATGAGTGGAGTGGAATAAAATACTGCTGTAATTCAAAAACAAAGTTTTATTAGTGAAAAGAATGATTTTCTAAAAAATAAATAATTATTTGGAAAGAAAACCAGTGAGTCATGGAAGAATAATACCAATGATAAACATGCAGCAAATAAAGAACCAAAACTGACATTTTCTGATACATTTAACAACTGGTGAATCAATATCTTTTTGGTTGTTAAGTATATTTGATTTAAATTATTTATTTTTAAATGTCAGATTCAAATTTGTCATTAAAATTCATTAATTGGGAGATATATATTCTGGAAAATTCAGACTGACCTAGACTCTATTTGTAAACAACAGGTGTGGCATCATTTTCTGGCCTTGCTTCTATAAGCGGGTACATAAGCCTTTAAAACAATTGGTTAATTTCAAGGACAACTTTTTATTTTTAGTTCTTGGGGGGTGTGAAATGGCTAATTTTCTTCTAGGTCATTCCATGCGTACGTGTTTTTTTTTATGATCGTACATTCTTTCTGTGACCTTCTGGAAAATCACGTGTTCCCTTGTTTACGTAAAAACAGGTATATAAATTATTGTTTGGGAGAGAACAATTCAGTAGAATCTCTGGGCTTTAAATTAATAGTTGTGTTTTGAGTTATATTGGAAATTTTTCAATTCGTTGGAGCAAGAGGAATTATTTTATTTATCTGGAAAAGAATATGTGCTCATAGATTTTCATTTGGATTATTATAAAAAAAACAAGAACTGACTAAATCACGTGACATCGTTGTCCATATTGGATTACATCGTCAAGATTCAAACCTGGAACTATTAGGAAATTTATTTATCAGGACTCGTGCAATTCCATTAGTGGATTATTTTTGTGAATTCTATATTGGATTATTTTTGGACTTGATTCTCTAAAACTGTAAGTTTATTTATATTCTTTTATGAAAACATTTGTACTTAATAAATCCTTTGTTAAAGTTTTACAAGCTTGTTAGTTTTCACTCTTTCTGTACTGCTGCTTATTTGAGCCTAAGTACGTAACATGGTCACAACCTGTCCAGTCTTCATTCAATGCTTATATATTAAATTTTACAAATTTACACAGAACCCCTTAGAATTTCAGGATCCATGTTTAAGAATTTAAAGAAATGGAAAGAGCTTTATCCAAAACCATAACACAATGCTTTTTTCTGACTTTGACAGGGACTTCATGAAAATAAAGAACAATCAAGCATTACAAAGAACTGTGTTGGCTTAATAATAATTAATATTTAGTATGGTGGTTATCTATCATAGATTTTGGTGATATTAACAAACAAAAACACTTCAACCAAAACCTATATGCAAATTGAATTAAGTGGATAGTCTGTGTAAGCTTTAGTTGGGTCAACACAGTTTATGAATTAATAATAATAATAATAATAATAATAATAATAATAATAATGACTTTATTTAAAGAGGGTGACACAATTAGTTGCATGGAACCAATCCTCCTTGTGGCCCTCTATTATATGCACATTTACATACTGAGTACATGTGCATAGTTGCATAATAATAATAATAATAATAATAATAATAATAATAATGATAATAATAATAATAAAGCATTGATAATATGCTACATGTATATATGAACATATTAAACAGAAAGTTTTGTAAAAGATGATCAAGCTAGGTACATTGTGTATATACAGTATAAAAATTGTGAGACAACAAAATGGAAGGTTTGAGACTATTATGCTTTAAGTTGTAATGCATTTGTCAGGCCGCAATTAAAAATATCTTTGTTTCCCCTTACCCTACCCAACAATTTGAAGTTGGGTAGGTAGGTAGGCTAATAATTTTTTTTTCTCATGAAATTCATGACACTATAAACTGACACATAGGAAACAGAAAAACGATAAATTCAACTTTAATAATAATACTGAAATACATTAACTTGTGAACAAGTTTAAAATGTTTTATAGACTAGATTAGTTTTTGATAAGGGCTATTCCAATAAAAATACTCCCTGCAGGCATTGGCCAGGGTACCAATTTAACAGATTTACTCAAATTTTAAAACATATATTAAATGAGAGTAATTTCAATGAAATATAAAGATACACATGTAAAGGTGCAAGAAGTGTTTTTTTTCCGAGTTTTTGAGGAGTGTTGGGTTAAGGTAGATATTTGCTGGAATAACCCTTAGTATTTTTTTCTGACTAGGTCAAATGTATAAAAATGTTTTAAAATAATTAATAAAAGTATTTTAAAAGTCTTGAGTATTCTTTCTGACTAGTATCATTGGGTTCAATATATAATGAGACTTAACATATTTGCAAGACCTGTCAAAATGCACAAATATAAAGTTAGACATTGAATAGTGTCTCAAATATGCAGAAACATGTCAATAAAGTAATGTCAGAACACTAAATACATGTAGAAATCTAACTAACAAAAAAAAAACAAACAATGCAAAACATCATTTTAAATGTCACTAAGAGCTGGTGGTTAGTTTTTAACTGGGTTTTGTTTTGGAATGTCCTTTCCAGATGCTAAACATTGCTGGCACACTGGTAGAACAGTACGGAATCTTCCAGTCATTTCCTGGGATTTTTCTGCTCCTATGGCTCCACAATGAGCACAAATATCTGGTCTGCCAATGTTGCTGGCATAGTATGGGAATTCAATGTGTACAGCACAAGACAATTGTAGTCTTACAAACACTTTTCCCTGTAGGATGTCTCCTAAAATATATTAAATAGAACACCAATTATCCAAAATTGAACTTTAATGTCCGAAGGTGACTAGACATGATACACAACAAATAGCATATAGAACCTGAAACTAAATATGTAAATAATTATCTTTATAAACACAGAGAAACTAGTATAAAAAGATAAATGAGCAACTTGGACTTCACTAAAAATTGGGAGCATGGACCAGGAAACAGGAATACTTGTAAAATAATATTCACATTAAAATTTTAGTGCAATGGCTAGTACTAAGAGAAAATCAGTTAAAAAAAGCAATATCTGACATGAAAGAGCATTAAAAACTATCTGGGCTCTCTGACAGTGTCAGACATGATTCTAAATCAAGGTAAGACTCAAACCGCATTCAGTATGTGAAGAGTGTATAGGTATATTTTTGAATAAAGTATTAAGGACTTGGATAAAAGTATAAAATATTAAATCATTAGAACTTACCATCAGGTGTGATAACAGAACCACAAGTATAGTCGTATTTCTCCAAAGTATGTGTCAAAGCTCTCTGGTCTCTTGCTGTTAGTTTCGTCTTAGCGTATATGCATCGTGGTTTTAGACACTCACAGCAGTTAACAGTTTGTCTAACATTCTGTCCCACAAGAATACTGTTTTTACAACCCTGTAAAAAGAAACATAAATATCATCACTTGTGTTTTAAGTGTTGTGTAGTGACATGCCCTCTATTTTGTAACTTATTATGTTACAAGGGGTTCTATTAAAGTTGCAGTTTCTTAAATAACTTTTTTATATACATGTGTTGTTATTATTGCACAATTTATAACTGTTAAATCAATACTTTATAAAACTTCTATATTTTAATAAGATTTATGAACATCCTTACCTGTTGTTCTTGTGCCACAGCAGCTACAGTTTGCTTTAAACTAGACGGCCTGTCCTTATCTGTAGTTTCTTTACCAAGCAGTTCATCAAATGGCTTGTAATGCTGTCCAGTTATGTCTAATATGGGGTCTAGTAACCACGCCCATTCCCTCTCTGGAGTAGGACAGCAACCCTCATCATGACATCTTCTGATCTGAAAGGAGTAATGGCGTTCACGGCAGTGATCAGCTGTAATAAAATACCAAGAGACATGAAAATCTTTTATTTAATAGAAAGGGCTGACATGCAGGGACATTTAACACATCACTTTTGAAAATGAGCCAATAAGTTTAAACTAAGGACTAAATTATGTTTGAGTTATGTTTCATATGAAGAAAAAATGAGAAAATGCACAATGAACGGGTTCCTGGCATAATGTTTAAGAGTAGTGCCCTGGGCCATTAAATTAATATTTCAAAATAATTCCTGTCGACTTACAAAGACAATTTGTATGCAATGTTATTCTATTTTTAAAATTTGTGTATATCTGTAAATAAATCATGATTTATCTGTCAATGTTGAGTTTTTATAATGTAGAAGTCTAACAAATCGGGACAGCTGCATGTCCACTTTCAGTTTGGAATTATAAAATGCTCTGACACTCACCCTTGAAATTACGGACAGACTGACAAGATATTGCAACTTCAACCCTGGCACTTTCTGAGTGTCGCAAGCAATAAAAATGTTCTGTAGATCTCTGTACTTACCAATAAATTTTTTCAGCTGTGTTGCATGGCTAAGTTGCTGCTGCTGATACTTTCCAACTTTGATGGCAGGGTCTATAAGGGTCACTTCAGCTTCAGCCATTTCAACATCAGCATCCTCTGCTGCTTTAAATACTTTGAAAGACTTTTCCTTAAGTTGGACTCTCTCTGTTCTTGAGGACAGGGTTTTGATCATAGGTTGAACTGACTGTAGCCATTCTGTTTTAATTTGATTGTTTTTTCCAGCTTTTGTTCTGATTTCATTCATACTTCCGCATGTTTTCAGAATTGTTTCTACATCAGATGAGGCAAGCTCTCGTGCAAGTGCAGTGTTTTGGAAGGCAATGTTGAGAAGTGACATAATCCGCTCAGCCGGATTAGTCCAAGAGTGACCTGGTGCAGTTCTGCAGGCAACTAAGAATTCTAACTGGAGTCTTCTGAATAAAACAATCAATGACAACTTTACTGCTCCATATGTGACCCGATGGTCAGGACCACCATCTGTGTACATAAATAAAGCTGGTTTGTTCTCATTTTTAGCTTTCAGAATAGTTTCAAGCTCTACTATGTGACAGAAGGGGGTGCTTGCCTGGAAGATACTATCTTTGAATGTAACCGAGACTTGTCCCCTGTAGAATGTTTCTGTTGCATCACCTGGAATATCTACATCAAGTACGACAGAAGGAGTAAGTGAGCCTTTGCTCTGCACATCATGATCAAGACAGGAAAGTACTGAATTCATCGGAACTATGGACTTCTTCCCTCTTACCCCTGTTGAGGTGAAGAGATCAGGTTCTCCAAAGTCCAGCTTAGACTTGTCGTCCATACACACAAAATTACTAATGTCTCTAAATTGTGTTGCATATGCTCTACAATATTTAAAAAGAGCTGAACAGAAGTGATCATCTTGGTGTTGTGCACGAAGTTGCATGGTCTGTACTTTCAATCTAATAGGTACTCTACCTTTGTATAACTTAGCTACATTTTGATGTGCATTTTTTGGAACAAATGCTAGTAGGACTGATGACTCACTGGGAATATTGGTTCCTTCTGGTACTTTACTTTTCACCTGCTCTATCATATCCCTAACAGACAAAAAACGTGAAATATGCTCTGTATTGTGTCTCCTCCCATCTGCAGCAACCATGTCCTGAATCTCCTTTTCAAGGGTCTGAAAAAATACATCGAAAGTGTCATTAGGTCTACCCTTATTTAAGTGACGTAAATCTACCACAAGATCAGGATCAATCCCCAAAACAGAAAGACGTACTCGGTTATCTATTTCCTTATTTTGATCTGCTGAAGCATCATTTGTAAAGGTTGTGTAGATAGACCGCAAAATGTGTGGAGGTATAATGGTTCCAGCAATATTTCCGTAAGCATTTAAGAACTCCTGTCTCATTTGTCTTGTGTGATATTCAGGCAGTTTACTGCGTAAGCTGTGCAAAACTTGGTTGTCTCTCATAAACATTTCCGAAGAAGACATCCCATCTTCAGGAATTCTCCAGATAAAAGAAATCGTCCCAATCCCTCCACCAGGGTCGTACCTTAACATATGTACTGGTATGGTCAGACAAAGTTTCTCAAAATATCTAAATCGTTGTTCTGGCCCTTTAAATGGTTCATTTAAATGCAAATCTTCATCAAAGAAGAGAGGTTGAAACATTGCCATCTGAGATACCTGACCATCCAATCGACTGTAGCATGGTAGGATTTCATCTTGTCTAGGACGATGTGCAATGGAGAGATTGGAATCAATCTGACGAACTGGATTCATTTGTAATTGTCGTGATATCTGTTTTTCATTTGCTTTTTCTAAATAATCTGCATAAGACTGTAAACATCCAGTTAAGGTTTCAATGTCACCTCTTATGGTCCAATGCTGTGTAAAAGGTCTTGAGATTAGCCTGAATAAACACTGGACTTGTAACTTCAGATCTTTTGCAGTAAGCTGTGGACGCTTTTGCTTCTTTCTTTTATAATCATTAGCACCATCAAACTTTAAAAACCTGTAAAAAAGGTAAGTTACAACAAAATTACTGAACAAGGATAATCAATCTCTGACAAATGTCACGGAAAAGTAAAGTAAGCAAAATGGAGGTTACTACATGTACATAATGGAGAAATTGACAACCGCAATGGTCCTGACTTTGTACAGGCTTAAATGAAACCGTGGAAGGTTGAACCAGATTTTATGGTGCTATAAAACCACCCTCTTCCATCGCAATATTAGGGTTGGGTAGCAACAGAAAAGAAATAAAAAAGTCAAGTGTTCAACCAGTTTTTTAAATCTTATGACATTGAACCTTTATTTTAATCAGCTTACCAAATATTAAAAAGTCTATGTCATATTTTCCTTTAACGTGAGATAGTATTGCTTGCTCAGTTTTATCATTGAAAATCAAAAAAAAAAAAAAACTATGGACATTAAGACACTTACTATATTAAATTTCTCTAGAATTATGTGTTGCAGGAATGTTTGTAATAAATATACATTGAATAAAGATTAATCTTTTACTTCAATTTAATATTATCAAAGATAAACACCTCTCCGGGATGTGCTTGATTCTTGTCAGGTGGGCCGCTCTCTCTTCTATTGTGGACACGTTGCCACTTATGTACCACAAAGCATTTACTAGCACCAGGACTTGTTCAGATATACTCTGGTGGGACATGCTTCCAGGAAATTTGTCTCCACATTCTATCATATCTTTGACTATGCCGTTAAACAATTCATCTTTAGCTGAAAAAATGGAATAAAAAAAACTTTCACTGAGATGGAATGGCCAGCTTTACTGATAGATAATATTAAATGAGATATGAGATGTGGAATAAGTGTACATGGCACACAAAAAACAGACAGCAGTCTTCAATGTGACACCAGTTACTGTTGGCTGTCTTGCAATCGTGCCCCATGGCAGATAAAATTCAAAACCTTGAATCTAATATCAACAAACGGATTTCATAATTAATAGACTTTAACACTGCCATATTCATTATGTACTGCAGGTATCAAAATAATGTTTTAATCATGTTTATGTATGTCTTTAATGTTTTTATTGTCTGCTTTTGTTTTGTATGTTATACATGTATAGTTTTTGCTATATTGTGTATGCTCCGTGTTTATTGTCGGTCAAAGCTTAAACATTTGTACTTGACAAACAGACTTTAAATATATTATTAGGAAGGCAGTAAAAATTCTAGAAAGATTGCAGTTGTCAGAGGGTGCATGAATTCATTTCTAATAACTGTCAGACAGATGTTTGAAAATAACATTATTTCATATAAAAAAAATTGTTTATACCAGTGAAACGCTCAGCATTTGTGTCCTTAAGTTGTGGTAGCTTTGTTGCCACGGAAGTAGACATTAAAACAGAAAAGGCAGTCCGTGCAGGTGGTGCTTGTTGATTTTCTGTACTAGTAGTAGTTGAGGAAACATCATCCAACCCAACACTTTCATCACGGGTCACCGTAAATGTAACATATTTCAGTTGCTGATTAAACTCTTTCACCACATGCAGACCTTCGTGAAGGTCTGGATGAAAAGTCATCGTTCCATCCAGTTTGTCTGATAAACTGACGTTCAGTACATCTGCTTTATGAGGGCGAAAGTCTGTATCGTTGGTAATGTCGTGATATACATCATCCCATGTACACTCCGTTGAGTATTCTAGTATTCTGTTGTTACAAATATTTTTGTTTGATTTCCCGCATTTCGCGATTACGCTTACACATATAATGAAATCTTCTTCATATTTTCTTTTGCCGGCCATGCCGGTCATGATGCTTTTCCTATCTAATTTAAACACCTTGAAGTTGCAACAAACGTTTTTCGCGCGCTAGTGACATCGATTTTGTTGACTGCATGAAAATACGGATCGCACAACGAAACGAAACAAAAAAACGAACTTTTGAACAAAACGAAAAAAAAAAAAAAAATACTATCGCAAATTTTTCAAAAAATTTTTTCAGTCGGCGGATTTTAAGAGGGTCGGTCGGGTAAGGGGAAACATACTTAATTTTAATTTTGGAATCAAATCAAACAGGTCCCACTTTTAATCCATTGAATTAGATGATAATTAAATGTATTTATATTTGTACTTTCTCTAATTTCCTTTGGGATTCGATTCCAAATTAGTGACCCTGAATATTTAAAACTTTTCTTAAAAAGTTCTTTGTTTGGTTTGGTTTTGGAATGCAGAGGTGGTTAGCTGAAATTGATCTTAAATTGGGAGTGTTGCCTTGTTTTCTAGCATGAAATAGTTCTTTGAGATATTATGGGGCCATATTGTTTAAAACTTTGTGCATAAGTCTAGCCTTTCTCAAATATATTCGTTCACTTACTGTTAACATTTTAATATTATTCATTGCATTTGGGATGTTTTCAGCATTATCTAGGATGAGTTTGCAAGTTCTTTTTTGCAAGTGGAATAATTTGCAAATATTCTTGTCGGAAGTGTTTCCCCAGATAACATTACAGTAGTCTAGGTGTGGTTGTATATAGCTTTTGTAATATATTAACCTATGTTTAGTTGATAGATATGGCCTAATCTTGCTTAATAACCAAAGACATGAATTGACTTTATGACATATGACTTGAATATGTTCATTCCATTGCAAATTGTTGTCAACCATTACCCCAAGGATTTGTCATGGGTTACCATTTGTAGACCAATTTCATTCAACTTGAGATTCAAATTGTTATTTTCCAATTTTGCTCTTTTTTGTTGGGTAGTAATCATTAATACTTTAGTCTTGTCCGTGTTTACTTTCATGCCATTTTCCTTACACCAGGAATGAATTCTAAGTAAAGTAAGGCTGTCTGAAGGGAGACCTCTAGGTCTGATTTTAGTTGTTTGAAATCAGATAGAGTGGTGTCATCTGCATACAAGTCGGTAGATGAAATACAGTTGCCTATTTTCAGTGGTAGATCAATTATGAAACTGAGAAAGAGGAGTTGGCCAAGGATTCATCCTTGTGGTACTCCACATGTAATTGGTTCTTCTTTAGAAAAACTGCTTTTTATTTTCACACACTGTTTTCTCATTGTTAGATATGATGTAAACCAATCAAATGTTGAATTGTCACATTGATAAATGCTTAATTTATTGATAAGAATATCATGATCAACAAGGTCAAAAGCCTTTCTAAGATCAACCAGTACGGATCCAACTAATTTTCCCTGATCCAAGGCAGTAATCCAGCTATTTATCATGGAGACCAAAGCTGTCTCACAGGAGTGGTTTTCTCGGAACCCTGATTGGTTTTGATGAATTAAATTATAGTTTGATAGATACATCGAAAGATTGTCATGGACATGCTTTTCAAGTAGCGTGGACAGAGTTGGCAATATAGATATTGGTCTGTAGTTATTGACATCTTCTTTACTGCCAGACTTGTGAATGGGGGTAACTTTTGCCAGTTTCCATGTCTGGAGAAACACTGAGGTGGATATGCTTAGATTACATATGTAAGCTATGCTCGCAAATATTATGTTTGCAGCAGCCCTCAGGAGACGTGGTCCAATATTCACTTGCCTTCAATGGCTTGTCCTAAGCTCCTTGTGTTTTCACAAAGCTGTTAAAGCCATTTTGTTCAATGTGTCCCAGCTTCACATGTTATTAGTATTGACAGCTCTAATGTGGAGTGGGGACGTTTCAGCTATGTGTCTAGCTTATCGGCAGGACAAAGGTCAACAACAGAAAGACTGCCTCACACTAATCAACTTGAATTGAAAGCTGATTCTTTTTCTCACTTTACAGTGCTTTTGCTCTGCAATTAAGGATCAGCACATACGACTGCTCATGGACAATAATTGTATAGTTTTGTACATTAACAACATGGGGAGGGGTGAAAACTCAAACTTCTTTTTGAAATATGGGAATGGTGTAGACCAAAAATATTAGGCTCATTTCAAGTCATCTGCCAGGACCATCGAACATGGAGGTTGATTTTTAATTCCACAAGTTAAACTACGATTCTAAATGGATGTAATGACTTGCAATTGGTAAATGTTGTCAGCTGCCAAGATAAAAAGCAAGCTAAAGTATATCCCTATACATCTATTTTCTCACCTCCAGGCACTGTACTACCAGCTGACATAGTTTTACTTCTATGTCAATGTCTCTACCAATCACAGCTTGTGCTTTGTGGAAGTACTTCTCCAGGATAAAATGCACCCTCTCCTCACTGTAAAATAAAGTAAAATACTTGTATGACAGCACAGCTTTACAGTAGAAAAGAAGCATAAAAACATAAGAGGCAAATTAATCAAAGTTGTGCCTAAACCATAAACATATCCAGGTAAACAATATTTTACTCCTATTAACCTATCCTAAACCCTTAAATTTCCTGATACCATACTTTTTCTTTCATTCTTTATAAAAATTTTAAATAGTATATACAATTTTGGAAAAGCCAGTACATATCTTAAGTAGGCAAACAAAAATCAAGATGGAATGCAAGCTAATGAATGTTATTTTAACCTGTACAAACAATTAAACCTTTCAGGTGGCTTGACTGAATAGATAACTGTCAGAGAGTTAAACTGTTTTGATTATAATTACACTAATTTAAGCCTGGGTTCCCCTGGCTCTAATAGTATTTTTTAGAATCTGCTAAGAGAAACTTGCTGGTAGCCAAATCTAAATTTTTATTTTTCTATGGCATCAACATATTCTTGCCATTATTATCAATCTAAACAATTTCTAATCACAAACAAGGATGCAGAGATGGTGAAAACTGTTTAGCTGACAGTAGACATTATTTTTACGCAGTAGAAAAATGTGTGAAATGGGACACGTCTTTGTTACCATTTAAAATAACCTAAGTTGGATACTCATTTCCTTGTCAATGAAAATAACTTGATAAAATCAGACTGTCCTAAAAACAGTTTAAAGCATATAGCAATAATAAGAAACAAAAACTGTTCTGGGGGAACATTATGGCTCTTAAACTACATAAACAAGAATGAAACCAAGAAGTTCTGTACAATTAAAATATTAATTTATTTTCCTAAAATACAAAGTGAAACAAAATTAAAAATCCCTTGCAGTATTGTGAATGAATTCCTAAAATCTTAAACATTCTATCAATTCAGAATGATGTCACTACTGCTCTGATGTGTTAACAGTAAAGAAGAAATAATTTATATAACGAATTCACGGCAAGTCCAATACCCTGTTATTTCCCATGTAAATGCCTCGAGATCCCATGAGATGGAATTGGTCACGTGACAAGTCAGTGAATGGTCCAGCATAAAGGAGTCAGCACTTGTTTTTCTCGAGTTATAAAATGTTGAGATTCCAGTAATTTACAGTTGAACTTTCATGCTAAATTAAACTTAGCTCAGGGCAGAAACTTCCTCTACCATTTTAAAAAGCCTTATACAGTCTTAACTGTATTGTCTTCATTGTTTCATCATTTTTGAGTGTCGTCTCTTGCACAGCGCTGCACAATAGCAGAATCAGGACAAACCAAAGGTATCCTGTCAATATGGGGAATGGACTATTGCAAGAAATATGGCAAAATAGAGCCAAGAAGCATTTAGCTGCTAGGCTAAAGATTTCTCCATCACAGTTACAACAAAACAAAATGATTCCCAAGGGGGAACAACTATGCAAAATGATAGCCCTGTAGTTCTATCAAGATCAAGGAGAAATCTTGTATCTACAGATTAGGGGACTATGCCACTACCAGCGAGTTTGTCACATGACTGTGAAATCTCAAGAGATTCAGTGACGAAAAATGTGACATGTACACAACAATGTTGGTGCCTAGATGACAGTCTTATTGAAAGACATGCAACCCGCAATCAAGTGAAGTAGGACCATCAGCTTGAATTACTGACAAATTTGTTAGCTATGGTAAAAACTTTGAAGTCACAAGTTTACAGTCTTAGCAAAATAGCATGGCTGATATGCTGGGATTTGATGGACCGGCATGGAAATGTGATAGGATTGAAACAGCTCATTTTTAACTAGGGAAGTGATCTTTCCAACACCAGTGCAGAAAGTGAAGAAGATATTGATGACTTCGAGCATGGCTTTCAAAAGTTAGTAACATCACCACCAACCTTATCCTCAGACACTGAAGGAAATGACATCCTGAAAGAACTCTGACATTTATGAAGTGCATGAAAGTTGTGGGTCACTCATTCAGGAGAGCTTGGTTGAAGTTGTGAATGCAGGATTAAGGGTACAATGGCACAGGATGAATTAAAGGACTTGAGCGAAAAACATTTAAGGCCCAAAATCTGGGTAAAAATGAACAAAGCTACTAAACAAATGGATTCCAAGGAACTGTTGCTAAAGCTGTGTTCCCCTTCTCAGACTCATGGATGAATTGTTTCATAATAAGTTAGAGGGTACACCTGCAAATGCCAATAAACTACTTGAAGATGCTGGTGCTGTATTGCTGACACTTTTTTCTGCATTTTGTGACATGTCTCATAAGATTGAAGCACTGATGAAGCCAGATCTCCATTACAGTAATCAATCTCTCTGTGCAGCCCAAAATAAGGGAACTGACCTCCTGTTTGGAGGTGATCTGTTTACAAAAGTTAAAAATATTGCAGATGCTCAGCAGATAGGGAACAAAGTGTTGGGAAAGCTTTCATCTTCAATCACTGGAAGATACTCAAATTGTAAAAGTGCTCAAGCAGGACCCAGTCTTTTCATTCAAGATGGGGGCAAGGTCCCTGTCGTATCAATGGCAACCATACCAACAGGAACCACAGAACCTCAAAATGAAGAGATCTTACAACCCCTGATAAGATTTGTGATCAGAGGCAATGTTGCATCTTCCACAAAAACTGTAAGTAGCAGTATTCCCTTTCATGAGAGCACAGTTTCTTTCCCAGTCTTATATAATACGTCAGAAATTTTTGTTGCTGGTAAAATTGGTTGGCATGCTAAAAAAAAATGGCAGAGGATATCGATAACATCTGATGCATTGATCTTATCTAATCTGGAAGGTTAAAGACTCAAACTCGAAAGCAGCCCAGCCCAAACTTGTATTCCAAAGTAGAGAACATTTTCTGACAAAGAATCCACTGTAATTACAACTGAAATTGATAAACTGCTGAATAAGGGAGTAGTTGAGAGAATAAACTTTGCCTGTGTAAAGTACATGTCTAACATTTTTTCTAGAGAAAAGCATGATGAGAGCATCTGGGTTATTCTTAACCTGCATGCTATCAATGCACATGTGGTAAATTTTAAAATTGAGACATTAAAAACAGCACTGACCATTGTTTTCAAAGATTCTTATCTTGCTTCTATTGACCAGAAATGCAAATTACTCTATTTTTGTTGACATCGCTGTTTGCAAATATTTATGCTTTCACTGGAATGTATAATATATTTTATTGGTACACCTGTTTACCAAATTGACTGGCATCTTCACCACGAGTACACACCAAAATCATTAAGCCTGTTTTTTCTTCCTTACGTAAGATGGGTTATCTCAATGTTGGCTATTTGGATGATAGTCTTCTTCAAGGTTCAACCTACTTAGAGATTAAAACAATGTGTACCATACTGCTGCTTTATTGGACAAAATAGGATTTACAATACAACCAACAAGATCCATTTTGTAACCTATACAAATTATCATCTTTGTGGCCTTTCTCATTAATTCAGTGAATATGATGGTTAGATTGACTGAGGGATTCACAGGCATTGATTGAAATTTCTCTGCCTAATGCAAAAAGAGTCTCTCTTTTGAGCAGATGCCTGCTGATACCAGCAGACCTGCAGAACAAAAATATGGGGATGTAACAGAGAGTAGGATTCTAACAATACCTGAATAAATTAAAGTTTCTTCATTTTCAGGGCAGTGGTACAACTGCCAACCAAAAAGATGCATTGGCCACATGATCATTTTCTTGGAAACAATGTTTGCAGGAGTCAATGACATCCTGGCAACTGGCAAAAGGGAAAGTGGAAGCACCCTTCTACCCTTTCACTAATGAAAACACCAAAACCCAAAATGAAACAGCATGAAAGGCTGCTTAACGTAAGACCACTAACATATGTGACTTAAACAAACTTCAAGCAAATTGGTCAAGGACACACGAGAACCAGGTGATTAAGGAATGTTTAAATATATCTCAGCTAATAACAATGAGAAAGAAAGTCTAAAAGTGATGTGATACAGCAAGTGTTTACCACCTTTAGTACAAAATCAATTTTGGCCATAATGACAAAGACAGGGCTTACAGAGGGCTTAATCATGTGATAAAACCGGTAAAAGCCATATGCAAGGATCTGAATGAGTGTCAAAATGTGTTTATGGATCACTATTTTACAAGTATTAAGACGTATGTGGCAACAACAAACCAGGTATCCTAGTCCTTTTCTTGTATCTGAATTACATTTACATATGAACTGACACATTGTATTTCACAGTGATATTATATTATTAACTAAAGTCTGCATAGAGAAAACATTACAGACATTTTATATTGCATCTATTAGAGACATACTGATGAAATGTCAGCAAGAGTCCCTGCTTTGTCCAGTCACCTTTATACTTATAGGAGGAACCATAATGGCCTAATAGTCAGCCTTACTATTTCTCTCACTCGAACTACTGGACATGTTAGTAGTATGTTCTGGAAAAGGCACTTTATCTAACTGCCTTGGTTTCACTGAAAATGTCAAACCAAAACAATGCATTTGCTAGACTAATATGAAGAGGTCAGGAATTTTACATTTGGAGCTGAATTCTTTGGCCCATATTATTATGATGGCCATAATAATTCTAAAAATCTTAAGCCACATTAATGAAAGTGAGCATTTTAATGCTAATGTTGTACTCAAAAATGTTTTATCCATTTCAGATGAATGGTTACATGACAACTGCTATCATGTGAATTTTCTGAAATCTTCATTTATCAATGAAATTTATTTATCTATACAACTGTAGCATTTATACATTCATATACTGACAACCAAACATTGCCGAAAATGACTGTTGACCAGAAATTGTGCAACATCACAAATCCATATATTTTCAGTGCATAATTAAAACCATTGCACTTTCATCCTGACAATGAAACCAGATGACATAACATGTGTCTTTCAGATATGGCTGCATAATACATGAAATTTGGTCAGAAAACATAAAACAATAATATTTTGTCAATTTACTGATGAAATATTTTTTCATACAGAAAGATAGAACAGATACAAAAGGTATCACAATATTCCCAATGTTATTTATTTACAAGTGGGGGGTATAAAAATCAATTCAATTAGGCATATATTTTATTTACTGTAATGTAAACTGAATCTTCAAAAAATTCACGTTGTTTTATCTTTCTTTGTTATGAACACATTTAGGCCTTTATGGTCACAAAATGCAATGATGAATGTGATATTAAAGCACAAGTTTAACAATCCAGTTTTGATTTTCTGGGTTCTGGACTCAATAAGGATTGCTAAGGCAAACAAAAGTTTTTCCAGGTACATCATTCTCTCGTTCTTAGAGGTCACTTATTTCTACACCCAATAAGAAAGCAGGATCAATTGTGAATATTTACTGTAAATTAAAAGAAAAAGAAAATTCACATTCTGACCTTGTTCTCAACAGTAACTGCAGTAGGAATGATCTGAAAACTGGATTGGGATCTACACAGTCATTAAAAATGGTCAGTTCCTTTGTCAGATGACGAGTTTCCATTTTTCCTTGTTTCCAAGACGTTGTTCTCATGGTGATGTATCCTAGCAACTTATCCACCACTTGATCTGATGGAGCAGTGTTATCAACAAAACACAGCTGTGACACAACATCCATAAAAAAACTGTTACATCTACTCTGGTAATCTTTGAACTTTTGAACTCCTTTCCTGAAAAGTAAAAGGATTGAAACTGAAAAGCTACCAACTTCAAACTGTTTGATAGAAATATTTATGCTAAATTAATATTAATCAACCCATCAACCTAACAACATAACAATGCAATACCTTAACCTCTGACCTCTAATCTTTAAATTGAAAGGCTTTTTTCTTGCCCTATTTACCAGCCATTTGAAATGTCTGGTCAAGGTAATGTGGTTTTGGACTCAACTTCCTATAAGGAAATCTGTTTTAAAATTTAGCTCACAGTGACTCTTACTTTAAGTGCAACTGAGGGTATGTTGTTCTAAAAGTAAACTTAACATGCAGAAACCATGTTTCTACTTTACATCACTGTGATTCTGACCAATAACCTTTTAACCCTGAAACCAATATGTTTCTTCCCAAGTAATAAAAAAACTTTCCATAAAACATTGTTGTATGTAGTACTATCTAGAACTGAAGTTACAATAAAGAGTCAATTTTTCGTTTTGATTCACAGTTGACATTTTGACCCCAAGTAAATACCTTTATCTTTGATAACCATTTATAAATTTCAGTGATGGTATATGGTATAGAAGCAAACTTAATTAAGTTATTCCTCACTTTTAGATAAAAACCTAAAATAATTATTTTATAAGAATCAATGTGTGCTTAAAAAGATGAATTCTGCTGCCAAAGAACATTTGGTTGTAATTTAAGCTATGATAGATGATGATAGCTTATATGATGTCTGTTGCTACAATGTATATTAGTGTTTGTGTCACTTGTCTTCCTTTCAGGTATACACATGGCAGACTCTTTTGCTTCCTGTTTAAGTGATTTTGTAAATAAGCTTTCATTTTTTTGTGAACTAAAATAAAATGAATGAAATATACAACAGAGTATCAGTTTTAATTCATTATAGTACATGTAAAATGTGATTACACTACTGCATAATTTAGTTGTCATGGCTTGGTTATAATGTTTGTTTCTGAATACTGAATGTAATTACTTTTTGTAGATCATCCAAAACATGCAAACAATATGAAATACACTTTTCTTGGCATAAAAAGGCCCTCATTATGTTGCAACCAGCATTGATCCCATGCCCTGGTGAGACTAATGATTAGTTCATTACTTAGAAACTGTTCATTGGAGCAAAGTAAGTCACAGTTACCTATTATTTACATAAATTAAATGCTGTTCCTGAGATGCATAAGATATCAGGTGACAAAATAAATGACAAAAAATTACAGTAACTTCAAAATACCTAAAACAAGTCAAGAATTCATTTTCAGTGAATTAGATAAACTTCAGGTCAGAATAACTACAGGTCAAGATATAATTTTGATCAGTGTAGGTGACACTGGGATCAATATATGGCAGTTGTAAAGAATGAAAACATAGTACAGAAGTTTCTCAAGCATTAAAATAGGTCACATGTACTACTGTGGTATTGCTAATCATCTATATAGATAAATTATGAAAACTTATATGTTACCTACATATAGATTGGGGCCAATATTTTACCTAATGAAGTCATCATAGCTGCAATTATAATCTCATCCAAACTCAACAAATGAAATAAGTGGTCTCTATTTTGCAGAATGGAGAATCTGACCCAGTTACTTTTAATAACAAATTTTGACTGTAACTTTAATAACTACTTCATGGTGTGATGTAATGGTCATTTACCTCAATGTCTGTAATTTCTATTACTTTTTTTCTTCTTCCAAATATGACACTAAAATACACAGCTCAGAATTATTGATGCTTACTGGGACATCAAAACACACTTCCATGTAGATGATGCAAAGGCATCCAAACATGCATGTATGCAAATTAGATGGAGGCATCCAATAGTGCTTCCATAAGTAATGAGCAGAGGTGTCCAAACATGATTACATGAGACAAAGGGTTAAGTTGCCTTATATAAATGTATTTATATACAAATCCTTAGCAAATTGCAATCCCAAGTTAAGATCACATTAGCATGTGATAGCTGGCAAGTTCATTGTAGAATCTAGCAGAATAGGTGGGAGCTTGCATTATTGTAGGGGAAAGTTTCATATGGTAGATAAAAAAATGTCCAAGATATAGATGACATGGTGAACATATAAAAATGTAGTAAACAATGATCAAATAAAGAAACAAATGAATGGGCGAAATACTATATGGGCTGACATCCATTCTGGCAAGGGTATGAAATTTATTAAAGATCACACAGCTGTTTCCTACTCAAACCCATCATATTTGCAAAGAAAAACAGTCAGTATCAAAAAAAGACATAACGTGGCAATTTACATCAGCATTATCAGCTTGACATACTTGATCACATTTAATTTACAAAAACCTGAAACAGAGAAAAAGCCTTTATAGAATATAATAAATGTTTTTGCATAACAAACCTTTCATTTCCTGTTGCTTCTGGATTAAATTTATCAGGGATGGCTCTTGAACATTTAAAACATTTCTTGGTGCGTAACGCCTCTAACTCACGGAAACATCTGATGCATATTGCATCTTTACATGGCAGCACAACTGGAGTACCCTCTATTTTGTCTTCACAATAGCAACACTTCTGTTCTTCCCTGAAGCATAAAATATGATCAACAAGGTTTACATTTACTACAATATAAGCATTTCCATAGGAAAATATAACTAATAAAAAAAACAGTTTAATACATCATAAAAACAGAAAACATGTATTGCAAGTCTAAACTTATGATGACAGCATTGAGAATCAAAATGATTCAAAGTCTTTTCAACCACAGTCATGTTTGAACAATATTCTGGAGACATTCAGCCAGATATATTTATCTACACATGGGTCAATCCAATAGTCATGAAAACACTTACTGAGTGGAATCATATATGTACTTTTCTTTTTCCTTAAATAAAAAAAAAAGCTATCTCACATATTTATGATCTGGTTTGATCCATTTAATTGCATCAAAAAGCATGATTTTGTGCCCTGGAAGAAGTTGCACATACCTGATCTATCTACTTATTTTCACCAATGTAAACCAATTTCACTGTATTACAGAAGATTCCTCATTGTAAAATGACCAAATCAGCGAACCAGACATATGCTAAATGCATTGCTGCAGGGAAGATAGTCCACAAAAGAAAGATACTGCAGGAAATTCAGTCCATATCATAGATTGGAGTACTATTTATCATTAACCACTTTCATAGTTTAAAAGAAAGAGCAAATAGGGTTAACAATAAGCTTCATATAAGATTCCTATTTTATGTGGCTCAACTCTGGGTGAACATGGGTGTGTGTCCTAGAGAAAGGGCACATGATTTTGGCATTTCTAATTCCTATGCCTTATTGAGCATCAGTAGATCTAATAGGATGCCATTAGTCATTCCCTTGTGACCCAAAATGGCATAAATTGTTTGACTAGAGGGTGGGTGGGGTGAGAGTTGGTTTTACATCTCTTGTGGACAGTAAAAACTGGATGCAAATAAATTAGGGTCATATATATTTCCAACACATAAATATCCTTAAAAATGCATACTAGTTGAAAACAAAACAACACAATGTTTGTGTGCCACATGCAAATGGAAAAGCCTGCTTATGACTAACAAGAGAGTTGGCAAAGTAGAGTTTAATGCACATGTTTCCATAGTGCCATTACCAGTTGATCTGCATGGACATTCCCAAACCACAATGCATCCTTGCCGAAAGCTTTTGGCAAGCCTGCAATAAGCTAATTTGATGTTTTTAAGCTAATATGGATGCTTGCGCAAGCTTGTACAAGCAAGTGCAGGCTTAAAGCAAACTAACTGGATATAACCGCAAGCTTGTACAAGCTTGTGCAAGCTTGTACAAGGTTTCTTATTTGCTTCAGAAAGTAAAACTAGCTTGCACAAACTTACTCTTACTTCTTTTCTTGCATATTGTGATTTTTGCAATAATGAATTCAACTGCCATTTGCAGTTGGAAGAGTTGGGGGCATAAAACAATGAAACCTACAACACAGTAGAGGACATCCCCACCCCTTAATATTTTCAGTTTTTTTTTTTTGGGGGGGGGGCAACAATCGTGTCTGATGTTTGAAAGCCAACATGCTTGTAACAAGAAATCTGTGCAAGCTTGCCACAAGCTAGTAACAAGCTTGCAAAAATAAGCTTGCAAAATAAGCTTGCTGCAATGTTCCAAATACAAGCTTGCAAAAATAAGCTGGCTGCAATGTTCCAAATACAAGCTTTCAAAAATAAGCTTGCACAAGCTTACTGCAATATTCCAAATACAATCTTGCTGCAAAATTGCAAAAATAAGCTTGCTGCAATGTTCCAAATACAAGCTTGCTGCAAGCTTTAAAACAAGCTTGCAAATTTGGTTTGGGTTTTGCCTGACTTCAAATCTGTTCTACCTAAAATCACATAATAGGTCTACAGCAAAACAAAGCCATTAGGGGGTATCTACAGATATTATGAACTTTATATCATTTATTTATTGTTATGTATATACTACTACTACTACTACTAATGATAATTACTATTTAGAGAAGGTAACTCAATTAGTTACAGAACTAAGCTACCTTGAGTCCTTCGATTTGTCATGAACAATATATATAGTCTATCCAACATGATATAAAGAATCTGGCTTGACACTAAATAATTAAGTGATTTTAAAAGTCAAAGACTGGAGCATATGCAGAGGCATCTGTGAACACATAGACAAATATATAATATATAAAATATCCTCCTGCACTGAAAAATGAAACTGCGAAAATGATTCAAAATTACAGAAAAGCAGGCAGTATTTATGGTACTTGAACTGTTTAATTGTCCTAAGATTTCATCCATCTGTTGATCATGAAAAGAAGAAATGCTTGAAGCCTGCCTTATGTCACTGGAAATGTTGTTCCATACCAGTGGACCAATATATTGTAAACTCTTTTTAAACAATTCATTCTTTGACCTTGGTATAATGTAATGTTTACTTATTATGGACCTTAACTTTGGAGTACCAACAGCATCTCTTTGGTCAAAGATATTGCCTAGTTAGACTGGAATGGCTTTTCTGCATATTTTATACATCAATTTAGCCTTTCTAAGAAATATTTCTTTCATGTATTGTTAAAATCTTTACATTATTTAATGCATCCTGGAGATTATCTATACAATAATCTAGAAATAAATGGCAAGCCCTCTTTTGGAGCCTTAAAAGTATTGTTACATTTGAAATAGAGGTATTTCCCCAAATAATATTACAATAGTCCAGATATGGATGAATATAACTTTTATAAAAGATGAATCTAATAGATACTAATTGAGGAATGTAAGTTTCGATTTTGCTCAGTTGACAAAGATGAGAATTAACCTTTTTTGAAACATGTTTAATATGAATAGACCAAGCAAAATTGGTATCTACAAATACACCATGAATTTATCATGACAGGTCATGTTAAGGCTCACATTGTTGCTATCTAGCCTTGATAATTTGTGTTGCACTGTAACTAGTAGGGCTTTTATTGTTTATGTAATTAAAATCATACTGTTTTCCTTGTCATGAACTTTAAGTCTTTTAAGAGCATCTTGTAAATTATTTTCAAGTTCCATTTTGGTTTTACCAATCTCAAACAGTGTGGTAACATCTGAATAGAGGTCAGTGGAAGAAAGGTAAGTCATAGATAAATAGAATGAACAACAGAGGTCTAAGGATAGAACCCTGTGGTACTCCACATATAATATTTTTACTTTGAGAAAGTTGACCATTTAAAGATACAATTTACACTCTATCATTTAAGTAAGCATTAAACCAGTTTAGGGAGTTTTTACTGCATTGATATATTTTATTGCTTTTAAAGAAAACTTTCACGGTCTACAAGATCAAAAGCTTAATGAAAATCAACCATAACAGTGCCTACCATTTCTCCTTAATCGAATGCTTTCAGCCATTTATCAATCAAAGACACAAGTGCAGATTTACAGATTAAGTGATTCTGTCGAAAGCCAGACTGATTATCATGAATAAGATCAAAAGTGTTCAAATATATGAGAAAATAATGATTATGTTTTTCTAGTAATTTGGAGAAACAAGGAAGGATATGGATGGGTCTGTAGTTATTAACTTTTATTTCCATTTTATGCAATGGTGTAACCATTGCAGTTTTCTTTCAAGCAATATTCAATAAACTCTGGATGAATGAAATGGATATAACATTTCACTGAATGACATGAATGTCAATCCAATCTCTTAGCCTTGATAATGGGGGAATTTATTTAGTTTTAAAATATTTCAAAACCACTTTAGCAATTAAGTGAACATAGAGTATGAAAGGACATACAGACAGAATGGTAATACAGATAGATGAACAAGCACTTGGATGCCAAAGTGATCACTACACCTTTTTTCAATCAAAGCAGGCTCAACAAAAGTTTGGTATTTTTGAAGAATATGTTCACAATAGCATAAGTCTTTCATTCTGCCTAAAATGTAAACGTAAGCATATTCATCAATGATAATGTATCGAAGGAACACTTTTTATGGCCAGATCTAATTTCACAGCAGATAGTATAAATCAGTTTACTTAAATACCATTACTTCTTAGATCATTCAGATATGTGTATTAAAGCATCAGATTTACCCTAAAAGATCCTTGATGGCAGTTCTATTGCACATTTTGAGGAATTTCTCCACATTTTCAATGGATTGCACTTTCTTCAAGTCTGTAGTGTCCCCAAGCATCTGAAAGAACATAATTCATAAATGTAAAGAAACCAGTACTACTTGAATATATGCATCTGTTGTCACAGAATTGTATAAACCCTTTTTATTTATTTATTAAGTTTGTGTACTAGAGTTTAATTTTTGGAGTACAATGATACCTGAGTGTGATTAATGTATATTGTGCCGTATTTCAAAAAAGTAGTTCGGTTCATCATATGCCACACGTGCAAAGTGCTTTTGATGTGATGAACCAATTGCCTTGTGTCTGGAGTTGTCCAGTGGTGTCCAGAGTGACTAGAGGGATCCAAGCGTTCCAAGTATCAGAGGAATCAAGCACATATAAATTTATCTGCTCATTCAAATCATCCATTATTAACTCTTTCAGCCCCAAGAAACTTATCAGTAACACTGTTACTGTGCCCCAGCCACACTAAGCTGTGACTAGCTGCTTGTGCCCCAGAGTGTTTTACCTGTTTGGAAAATTTTGTAGAAATCATGCACATGCCTTCACATTTACTTTAATTTCTCTTCTTGTATCCATTATTAATCCATGAAAATTTCACCAAATAATCCAAATTAATTTGTCTACGCAGTGATGTATTTTTCTTTCTATTTTTCCAAGTCTTTCATAATTTATTTATACATTTTTTTACAAAATTATGTGCAACATTGTTAGGAATATCACATCATCAGCCATTAAAATAAACCAGGAAAATTTAATATGTGATATGGTTTGAAACAATTTGTACATACATTACTTGGCAATATTCACATCCAGTTTCTGGTTAAGATAGAATTTTGTTCAATAAACACATTTTGCAGGTTGGATACTACGTTTGTTTGGTGATACCAATATGCATTTTTAGGCGTATATGGATTGGTTTTGTTTGCGATGTCCGTGTACAGTTTCTCCGGAAATAATTATAAGTGAAAAAAGATAGATTTCTCTTTTTTCCTTGTCAATTTGTCATTGTATGTTGTAGTTCCATGATTCATTCCACTAAAATCATTGATTTGGATAGACAGAAGACGATCGCTCCAATCTGCTAGATCGGCAAAAACTCTTTCATTTTCGCTATCAGCATCCGCTTTATCTGACTATTCAATCTCAAAAATCTTCAATGTCCCATTCGAAATCTCGCAAATTATCCAACTGTCGAACATATCTCTCCTCTAATTACTCAATATTTTCGAGATCAAACCCGAGAAACTCCTCATTCTCGCCCTCACCGCCATCAAAAACCACTCTTGCTTCGGCCATCATTTTACGATTTTTTTAAGAAAAAAACACATGTATTGAAACGGATCCCAAGTAGTAATCCATGGTTTCCGAACATTTAAAGTTTGCCCAAACGAATGTAAATTCATTTCTGATTGGCTACATATGGTCTGATGCTAGGAAAAGCCCCATTTGTAACCAATCAGAGACTTTCTCTCGACCATACATTCGGACCGTATAAAAGCGGTACCGGCCATTGAATGCAGTCGAAAATCTACGCTAAAATACGGTATTGGCCGTTGAATGCAGAAACTGGATTACGCGTAAACACGGCATCGGGGCCGAATGAGTTAACTGTTGTATTTATATCAGCGTCAAAAAATGTTCTGTTGTGAATCCGAAAAATCCCACCTGGTTATCTTGTTACATCTGCATCATTGCTGCAAATATATCAACATAAAGCTTCAATGACATGACTGCTGGGGTATAAAAAGAGAATTATTCCCACCATGTCACTGTCCCCCTGGCTGATGGAAAGCCCATTTCTAGATAAGCAGCTGAGTGGTCAATTAATTATATGCAAGACTGTTTGAAAGCAAGGATCTGGCGTATTACCTGTACAGGTCCAAACCATACAATTTCAAAAGCCAGCCTAAAAGATACAATCATTATGTTGCTGCTATGGCCCAGTTCAATAAGGGTTGTTATCTCCCCTGATTTATTACCTCCCCTTGCATGCTCTTCACAAATAAAGATAAAATTGACCTGTTCACAAAATTTTGGGGAGCAGAATGGCACATGCAAGGTTAGCAGAGACTGTGTGTGTGTGTGTGTCTGTGTGTGTGTATATTCGACTATGTCTACTATGACAACACATGAGAAAATAAGAAAACACACATATATATATATATATATATATATATATATATATATATATATGGCATAATCACTTTTTGTGGAATTCAATAGTGTACTGAAATTTAAATTCTTTTCCAGCAGATAAAACTTATTTGTATTAAGAGGCAGAATAGAAGCTTAGTATCAATTGAGCCGGATATGGTCAAATGTTGGGGGGGGGGGTTCCAAAATTTTAAAAGAACCCTGATTTTCCACAAAAGGACATCAAAGCAAAATCATGTGCCTATTTACTAAAAGTGTGCTTATTACCCAATAAATATGCTCAAAAACAAAATGATGAATAAGTTAATTTTCTTCTTAGAATCATTTGACAACAATGTAATGGCTTTCACATAGCAATGAGAGCACTCCTGCAAAGTTTTCTGATATGCAACCAAGTGCACATGTGTCTTCATAAAAAAATTAGTCTTCAACTACTTATTGACATTCGTCATTTTACAATCAAAAGTTTTTCAATGTACAATCTTCTGTTCTGAACAACGACAAATGAGTCAAATCACTATCCCTTAAGCCGTTTAAAGTCCATTTATTTGGAATATTTTCTCCTGACAAGTGTGTTCCTCTATATCTTAAATAAACCTTCAATTCACAAACTGATAACTTGTCAAAAGAGCATGCATAGTCAAGTGATTCCTTTATTAGATATCATTTCATCGGATTTTTTGCTCACCGGAAGTAACAAATAACAAATAACGATAACTCACACAAGGGAGGTAACAACCTTTATTAAACAGGCCTATTGCTGCCCTTGTCTTTGAGCTCAAAAAGTGATATACTTGTATACACTAGTTAAACAATTTGACAATGTTGCTAGATAAACAGAACAGTGTTGTATAACATCTTCCAATCAAGACTTTAAGTTATAACTTCCTGCAAAACTACATTGAAAAATGAAAGAATACAATCTTGTTAACTCATCATCCCTGAATGCCACATTTACGTGTCATGTGGTAGTACCCTACTTCCAAGCTCGTCAACATTATTTAAAATACACCAAAGTGGGTGATATTACAGAAAAGAGGAATGATGTAGTTCCCCGGCTGCAAATTTTACAAGGTTCTACTTGATATTTTTACCTAAAACCTTGAACGAGCTATACAACTGAAAGATGCCATTTACCCACTAGGCATTGCACCATCAGCCATATTGTTTTCACACTAACATGTAGGCCTATAGTGTTAAATATATCTTTTGTTCTTTTCATCTTTATTTCATTGATAGCTTGTGTGTGTTCTTGAAGAGGTTTTTTTTAAAAAAAACTTGTTGTGAAACAATGATATGGAATTGGAATGAGTAATCCTGCTTCTATGTATCATTTAATCCTGAAAAGATATGTGATAAATACTACTACTACTCTTATTATTGTTTTCATTTTTCTAATTTTATCATTGTACCATTCAGTTGTAGATCATTGGAAATGAATTACAAGAATATAGTACATTTTAATGATAAAGAAATTACTTAACTACGCCCATTTTGAATAGCAAACTTACCCATTAACATTAGTTGAATTTAGAAGAAAGAATTAATGGTTTCAATTATTTATCATTAATATTTAACATGAAAATGAAGTCATGTTTAAAATCATTGAAAGAACAATAAAATCCACACAAAAATTAATGAGTCAAAAATGGATCTTAGAATAACTGTGTACATAATTAGTACAGTGCATACAATCAGAAGAATAGGTTTATGAATAGTGTTAAAGACGTATAAGAATAGAATCGAAAATCCATGCATATAGGGTGTTAGGCAGTAAGAAAATATACAAAGCAATCAATCAGATTCATTACTGCTTCAGTATAATGATGAAAAGATATATTACTTATCCATTTTCTTTAGGTACAGTATCTTATAATTTAAATAATTGCCTGCCATATTATCATGTGCTTGTCCAAAATTGCTTGCATTTTACTTTGAGATACAAGATAGTGATTCGTGACATCACATGATGGCCACTGTGTTAACAACATTATAGACCTAACAAACCTTCATTTTGGGTGTAAATTTGTGTACCATATTAAAATGATTAATGCTCATGCATGTCATATGTTGATGATATTAAATAGTACTTAAATTGGATTTTTTGTTTGTCTAACTGAAAAGAGAATAATATGGCATCCACGATACCAAACTGAATCTAATGCTCTATTTTACCTGTTGCATACAAATTTGCAGAAGTGCAAGCATCAGTGATCTCTTAACTTTAAAAAAGATGTCAGGTTGTATAATGAAAATGACTATTATTTTTATTTTTAAAGGTCAACATGCAAAACCACATTTTGTTTCAGCAATAAACATGAATATATGTATTTTTTTCACAAGTAATCAATTCCCATCACCAGTGAATGGCATGGTATGTGCTGCATATTATTTGAAAAGTCTGCTGTAAAGATGCAAATCCACAACCACCAAAACCACTGAAAACAGCAAAGACAATTGCAACAAAATAGACCACCAAGACGGCAACACCAAAACAGACTAAGACGGTGACATAAAAAAAGTCAGAGGTAAGATAAAGATGCAGCAATTTCAAACTTTCTAAAAAGTTCATAAGCAACAAGCATTGTGTAATATCTTTATGGGTTGATTACAGTACAATGAAATAATAAGATAGCATCTATGAATAATTTTAATAATATCTTTAAGGGTTGATTACAGTACTTTGAAAAAAAATAAGATCATAATTCTGAATAATTTTAATAATATTCTTTAAGGGTTGATTGCAGTACTTTGAAGAAAAAAAAAAGATAATAATTCTGAATAATTTTAATAATATTTTTTAAGGGGGTGCATCAGGATCTTATAATTGATTGAATACATCACTTTGAACTCGTAAGGCATTGAGCCAGGAATAGAATATAATCTTGACTGTATTTGTTATCCACAATTTAGAATGATGGTCCCAAATTAAAAAATAGTTCACTGTTTAAATATAGCTTTTTAAAGTGTATTACCTTGTTTTCAGAATAAAAGGATTCCAAACATGATTTGTAAATTTAAGGCTGCTATGTTATATGCATAATATTTGTTTATTAATTCATCACATTTTTTATTTTCAAACAATATTTTTCTTTTACAGAACTGATCCAAAAGAAATGGCAGAATACCAAAGAGGTGATGATAAACATCAAAATCAATGAAGTGCTAAAACCATGAAGAAACCAGGATATATATGGTCGGATTTTCAAAATTTGGCACTAAATGAACCATCTTGATATTTGGACGTTTTTAAAATTGTATTTATACATGTTGAACAAATTAAAAATAAAATGTATTCTAATATTCTGTAATATTTGCTTCAATTCTTGGTCTGATGTTTTATGACAGGGAGGTGTCCAAGGAATCCTTGGACAATATGCTTGAAAACCATGGACATGTCTGAGGATTTCTAGGAAACCTCAGAGTATTGGTTACAAACAACCTTGGAAGTCCAAGGTCAAGCTCGGATATTTAAGAATAAAAACCTTGGACATCGGAATAAAAAATATTTGTCCTTGGACTATTACCTTGGAAAGTCAGCAACCAATACTCTAAGGTTTTTCCTAGGAACATTTGTCCAAGGTTTCCTAGGAAACCATGGAACATGTACTGCCGGCCACTGGGGATAACAAACCAAGGTTGTCTTTACATGCACAGCCGGGTGTACAATGATACCAAATAATGTAGACTTACTTCATGTTAAAAAATAGCGTAAGAAAAAAATAAATTTGGAGACCTGACTTTAAAGCCTGAAAATTACTGGTTTCGGAAATGGAGTTTGTTTCTGGTTTTGAGACTAGTTGGCATTATATCTGAAACAGATGGGTCTAAACTGCACAAAGACTGATGAATGTTTACAAAAAGCAGCACAAGTTTGAGATTTGGAGGAAAAAGGAAAAAGGGCCAGGATGTGAAAATTATGGCTCTAAGATGATAAAAAATGCTCAATTTTCATCCTTCACAATGTGTGCATGGGCAAAATAGCCAATTGCAAACAATGAATTTCATACACCTAAGCATCCAGTTAAATGAAAATATGCTAGAAACAAAAACAAATCTAATGTATTTATAACCATCTCCCTCAGTAAGGTGTTTACTTTAAAGACATGACCATGCCAACAGGAAAGCATATGGAGTAACCTACAATTTCACTGGTATTTTTGAAAATTCTAGTGTGATTCAAGCCTGAAGATTATTTGAAAGTGACCTACTTTTGGTATGGTTGATTTACTTTCCTCAAGATGCATGAAAAATGGTACAAGATCTAAAGGGCATAATGAACATAGTGATGAAAATACAAAAGATACTAAAGCATGTGACCTAATTTTAGTACAACCAAATAACCCTCCTTCAGAGGTATCCACATGCAAAGTTGATGAAATGGTGTCAAAGACACTGAGAGTAAAAAATTTATAAATGCAAACATGTGTAGACAAACAAGGATCCAAGATATTGTTGGTGTTATGAAAAAGTAGCCTAAAGTACAAAAGTCACTAAAACATTGCAAATCACTCTGACCTAGATCTAGTATGGTCTGGTTTAGTTACTCCTGAGATCTACAAATGAATTTTCAAAAGAGAAGGTGAAGTAAAGTCCAAGATAATCAGAGTGTAACAAAGAAACAGCTAAATATAGAAAAGTCTTTCAATCATGTAAATTAGGACAAGGTCAGTTTGGTATGGCCCAAGTACGTTTCCTGATATGTATTCATACACATTTTAGAATAGGGTCTTAAATGAAAACATGGGTAGACAAAATCCCTTCACAATTTCAATGGTGATGGGCTAACAAGTTGCTGAATTATAGTAAATGATAGTAATTAAGGTTTCATGGATGGTATTACTCACCACCCAGAGAGGCATAATGTGTTTAGGTCCATGTTTCTCTGCATCCTTTTCTGATGTCACCACATGTTCAATAAACAGCTTCACCACTGTTATTCGTGTCCACATTTGCCTGTAAATGCAAAGAAATCATCAATGCACTGAAACTATGACTGTGGCTAAAGGACACAGATGCCCCAGCTAATATTTTACAACTGAAGCAATCATGGTTTAACATATCCTGAGCTAAAACTTCTAAATCAAAGAGGTGCCATAAATAAAAAACATTCAAGTAAAAAAGTATCCTAGGCAGTCCATCCCTGGACAACATGTGAACTCATGTATAGTGTGATAAGATGTATAGATCCAATATCATTTTAATGTTGGTAACAAATTTAAAGAAATGAATGATGACCATATCTGACTCATCTGCAATAACTTAATTATAATCATAGAATATTCAAACAACTTAAGGGTCGACATGCTAAATAATCTTGAAGTCAAAGATAAATATATGAACTCAGCATATAATTTATGATAATACTGCCTGTTATCATGTGACTGAACTGGCTTGGGCAGGGCATGACAATTTAGTTGCTAATTTCAAACTACATAAAACAATTGACACCTTTATGATTCTGTTGTCTGGGTTAATTGAATTCAGAGTTGCAAATTTGTTGACATAGATTAATTATACTATGTATAGAAGTAAATTACAGATTAAAGAGATTACAGTCAGAATACTAACTAGCACAATTAGTATTAAAACAAGACTGGTTCCTCTTTGATGCTTAAATTTAGATTGTTTCAATGTCCAAGTGTGCATTATCTCCATTGCTAAAATCCTCAAACCTAAGCAAATGAAGTATCACATACAATTCAGTGATGGATGGAAATGGTAACTTTAGTGGTTGGAATAAAATTCATTGGACATGAAAATGTCTTCTGCCATTACTGTAAAGCAGACTTTAAAATCTGCTATAATGGGAACAAGAATGACATTATGTATCTTGTAGCATGAAAATACATTTTAAAAACAACAACAAATATGCCATAATTAAAATCCATGTTCACAGCATCTGCATCACTTGTTGATAGCAACATATGTGTAGAGACCTTGTGAACTTAAAAGGTGAATATAATCTAACATTTAGGGTAATAGGTGATTTTTCAGATCAAGTAAAAATAATGTTCCCTGTTTTGGAAATAGCACAAAAGCTGGATTAGAAGGGCTGGCCATCTTAAAAGGATACTTTTGAACACAAATTTACCAGTGCCATGGACTTCTGGCTATATTAAGTGGGTAGCCATTGTACTGCCAAAATGAAATTAAAATCTCTTGAAAATAAGATGTCTAGAGAAAAAGCCTGTGAAATACAGCCAAACCCACTTATATCTACCTTGGTTATCTCAAGAACATGTGCATTTTGAGCATTTTGGCCCAGTCCGTAAAAAAACCTTCGGTTATGCAAATTTTTCCCTGCTTATCTTGACCAATGTTAAGTCAATTTCCCTGTTATGTTAAGCATAAGTTTAGGTCTGAAGTAACAAGCGAACCTGCTTAATTTGACGAAATGCAACTTTTGATGTCCATCTCTGAGAAATTTTACAACAAATGATCCAGTGTACCAGCAAAGGTGGAAAAAGTTGGTAGAATACCAAATTTTACTAGTACAAAATATTAATCTACCATTCTCATCAATGCATGGCTTATCAATTGCATAGAGTGGAGAAATTTATGTTATAAACAATACTTCTCTTATAAATAGTTAAAGTGTTTCCATGCTTGGTGTGAGTGTAAGCCTTCAACTTCAGCATTGCTAGTTCACATGACATACAATCATCTATAAATAGAAATTGGCAAAATTCCAAAACCAAGCTGGTTTGCCATCCCCCCCCCTTCCAAAAAAAGACATGGTTCTTAATTTGTTTTCAACTAGAGCAAATAAAAGCACAAAAAGTATTTTTAAAAATCCATAGTGCCCATTTTTTTCTATTAAGTTATTAATCGCTGTGCCATGAATCTACAATTCAAATATAATGAAGCAGAAAGTGACTGATAAGTGTATGTTTTATATAAATGAAAGAGGAGTGCTTTCATTTGTATTTTTTTTATTTAGGCTTGAATATCAAAGTCTTGCAATCCATCATTGTGATATGTTGACATTCCTTCTGGTGCAGTGTTGTTGCCAACACAGTCCTTGATCGAAATCAGGAGGGATATGGGACTACAACTGAATGAATAGAAGTCAGTACTTACAGAATTTGATGTTGACGCAGTTAAAGACTTTAACACATTAACCCCTGAGCCAAATAGCTAGGCAGCCCCCTGCAGCATAATTGCAGAGATCACCTAGAGCAGTGTTAGCATTAGCAGTGCTTGTATCCCTGAGACTTTCTGACAGCACTTGGCTTGCAGATTTTTATAGAGGGGCCTACTTGCAATAAATTGGTTATTACTTTATTTCTATTCATCTAATTAAGCTGAAATCTGACACAGCAGTTCTCAATAAAATTACATACATAATGGTATAAATTTCATGCTACATGCAGAAATATAACTCATGCATAAAGGTGACAACAAATGATGTACTTACCAATTTGCTTCTCTTGCCATGAATATCCCATACAATCCATTATGAATTCACACAGAATTATGAACACCATCAACCCATTATATAATTATATTTATGTACACTGAAATAACATTTGTCATCTCTTTTGTAGACTTGACATCCTTAGAATACTGTACACATATTGGCATATTTCTCTTGATCTTTACTTACCTTTCTTCCTTAGAATTCTAACTGAAAATTTAAAAACTAATAAAACATTTATCAAACATTGAATTATGAACACTCTTGGTAAAAAAAATATTTCACAAATATTTATTTAACGATTCTTCAAAAGATCTACATGATATGGCTTAAAACAATCTACACATAAATGAACATTGCAATGAATGCACATATTCATAACTTCACGGCGTCGCTTTTCTTTACTGCACTGTCGACATCTTCCCCTCTTTTCACCATTCTTAGGATAGTGGCCTCCTGTGCTTGTAGCTAGTGCTGCTAGATCATTTTCCCGGTAATCTCCAATAAGCAATTTCGCCAGATTCATATTAAAATCAATTAATCTGTGTGCTTTTATCCTTCTGTTCTTGCTCCGCTTGACATGATGTTCTGATTCTCTCATTAGTATGAATCCATTGGTGACGGCGACATCAAACAAAAACCAAAACAGGTACAACCACCATTTTTTCGCTGCTCTATATGTACTGTACTGTGTCCTCAACTGGTCTGCAGTGTCCACTCCCTTCATGTTGTCGTTGTATTCTGGCACGATAGATGGTGCTCTGATTTCCTTGACTTGCCCATTTTTGTTTTTACGCTGTACTGTTTTCTCTATGGCTGCTGGATCTTCTGCTGTTGATAGAGTGTATATGTGCTTCTTGTCCATCCAGATACAGGCTGTTACTTCCCCGCGCTGTACTGTTTTGAATTCCCCTTGAACCCTAATATCTCTTTTATTAAGATGCTGTATAGGATATCCTCTTCTGTTAGATCTTATGGTTCCGCGTGCATACGTACCTTTCTGTAGAAGCTTCTCGAATAAATCTGGGCTGGTGAAATAATTATCTACATTTACTATGTGGTTTCTTTCCCAAATCTTTTCTGTCAGGTCCATAACGACACGTGTTGCTAATCCAACTTCTCTAGTACCTGCGTCCTTACCTGTATAAACTTGAAATTCATTGGTGTAGCCATTTGTTGGGTCAGCCCTCATCCAGACCTTGATTCCATACTTTGTCGGCTTGGCTGGTAGATACTGGCGAAAAGATAGCCTACCTCAAAATTTTATCATGGCTTCATCTACACTTACATTTTGATGAGGATTGTAGTTTTCTAAGCAGCACTTTAGAATAGCATCATGGACTGGCCTCACGTGATGCAGCTTGTCATGACCTGGTCGAAGCCTGGGAGGATTATGACAACTATCATTGATATGAAAATATTGTGATATTTTATCAAATCTATCTCTCTTCATGATTCTTCTCACACTCAGGTTTCCAAATAGGGCATCTGTTGACCAGTACATAGCTGTCTCCGGGAGCTGAAGAATACTCATAAAAACTCTCATTCCCATCCATGCTCTAATTTCTCTCTCCGTAACATCTCTCCAGTTTGGGTCTTCTTTCTCCTCCTGCTTCCGTCTTGCATAGAGATTTGTCTCATCTACGATCAGCTGAAACAAAAATGCTCGAAAAAAAAGCTCAAAAAAATTTAATTCATTTGCATTCGGGTCTAAATCTGTTGTTGGTCCTGGTGTTGGTCCTGTGTATGGCCTCTTGTCAACGTGCGTTCTATCATTTACGATTCATCGGTCAGCTATTCTTCCATTTTCTTCTTCTTCTGCAGCCTCTTCAACATTCTCATCCTCATCATTGCCGCTGTTATCATCAAAAGCAATTTCGATGTCACTATCGATCTCGTCTGATGAAAATCCCGAAAATTCACCGTCAGAATCTGTCAAACAAAACTCTTCTCCAAGCGCCTGATTCTCTTCAATTTCCATGATTTTCAGATCTATATATCTTCACTATTTCTGCTGCAATCGAAGTAAACAAAAGTTTCTTTTGTTCACGAATGTTTGCTCTATATTTGTAAGCTGAAATTTCATTGGTTAAGCTGCTAGCATATTTCGAAAAAAGCTTCAAACTAACCAATGGTTTGCGACGACACAAGTCATCGTGCGGGATACGGGCCTTGCTAAATACTGCCACCCAAACTCGGCGCTCGGGAGACAAGCATTGCAAACTCAGCCCCGTTATCGAGGCGCTCGGGAGATAAGGGAGGTAAAGTGCGACGAGTTATCGAGGCGCTAGGGGTTAATGTGTTAAACACATTTTACAGTTTATCAGCACATGAATACAGACAGCCTCATCTTATTTCCAGTAAAGAGGCAAATTTTATTAGTAAAATCCAGCATATATACTGGTGTCTGATGATAAAAAAAGTGATAAATCTTCACACGCAATTTTGGTTAGTTTCAGATTGTTACTAATTCAAGTCAACACTAAGAAACAAAAATATTTTTAAAAAAGTACAGTCCTAAATTTATGTTACATAAATTAGCCTAGATTTTAGTCAGCATGAGAAACCATTGCCTTGCTGAAGCTACCAGGGGGACAAGGCTATTCACAAGGAAAAAAACAGCAACACTGTTACAGTAACTTAATTGTTGATAACATGTGTTACTTGTTACACAATCTCATTAGTTTTCTGCAACCTGGCATGACTAAATTATTATTTTTATCGTGCATTAGAAGTGCCATTTGTTTTTAGAAACAAAACTCCCCATTTTGATGCTTTAGATGCATAATCATTTTTCTGCCGTAGATTTGTCAACTAAACCCTGATATCTTGGGACCCAGTTATGTTGACGCCTTTTTCACACAAACGACATAATCAAGATAACCGGATTTGACTGTATAAAGAAAATTATACATGGTTTATTTCTTCACAAAAACAAACTGTTACATTAGTCAAAAACATGGAGTATGCTTTAGTTTACTCCACAACCCAAGCTTTTTTTCAAAATAATATAACATTTATACAAGTGGTAAATGCATTTGTGTCTTTTCAAATAGTCTGTACTTCTGCAGTGCATGTAGATCAGAATATGGGCAGTAGTAGTGTCTTTTTAATATCAGCCACAAGTGTAGAATTCCTGAGGATTAACTGGACAAATGTTTTTGAGCCCATGAACAACTAAGCCACCTACTCCCTTAATACGTGGTTTATCTGTTTCTCTAATAAAGTGGTAATAGTTTGATATTGATATGGCAATTGTATTTACTCTGAATGTTTCAAACACTCAAAACATCTTTTTCTAAACAATTTGGCAATGCACTTGGTTATTTTGGACATTATGGTTTGTAATTTATACAAAATCTTCATTTTCTGATACACTACATATGCTCTGTTACAGTTTGGAGATGAAACAAAGGTAATTTAATGTACGTTTCTGGAACAAGAGAATTGAAAACCAAGATGACAAATACAGAAAATAAAAAACTGTTATGGTTTAGTTTTATGATTATAAACCAATCAAGCCTTCTCATTACCAGTCAGTTGTTGGCTACATTGTCCATGATCTCATCCAGGACTGCAACCTCCAGCATCATAACAATCTCATCAATTAGATTCAAGATCAACACATTAATATGCATAGACCTTGCTCACTACTTAACTTCTCAAGGATCTTGATAATGGAAGCACCGATTCCAAATTTGGTCAAACTTTTATCAGAAACATGGCTTCCAGAAAGACAGCAAGGTAATTAAGTCACTGAGATGCAAGACCACCCAATAATATGCCAAGATTCTGCTCTTAGGCAGATTCCTCCTTATGGCCAGGCTAGCAAAGAAAGGTCATACTGAAATTTGAGATGAACTGTAATTGCTAAAGTAAGCAAATAAGATGGCTATGACTAGCGTATTGTACAACAAAGTTAGATAACTGTAAAACATTCACATATGATGACAGTGAAATTTAGTGAAATAAAAGTACACTTCCTTGTGGTATTAAAGCTATGAAGAATCACTCCAACTGGTTAAAAGGCACAGACTAGAAAGTATTAATGAGGCTTCTTGTAATAATGTGTTTTGACTGCACAAGCAAAAGCATTAGCTGAAAAGTAATGGGATTTTAGAACCCATCTGACAAATGAAGAGAAGATAACTCTTGTCTACATTCCTTGCAGCAAATAGAAAATTTCTGGCACTTTTAGTTGCTAAACAATCTTAGCTTAGATTTGTGAGATATTAATGTTCTCTTAACAAATTATGACTGGGTTTTTTTTATCAGAAGAAGAAATATCTTACCTACATTTTAAGCAACATCCGAAGAGAAAATTTTCCAATATTGGTAAAGAGAGGCTGCAATGTTTACACCAAATATATCTAAGTAAGCAACAACAAACCACCAAACTATTCTGGTGCAGTAACAACTAGTCCAGGATTAAATGAAACTTGCATTGTGTCTACTTTTGTCGTATTTATTACACGAGTTTTAAACTCAAGCAGTACAATCTAAAAATATAAACTAAACCAAGATACACTGTACATACTTTCCTTGTAAAACAGCTTTATCCACTCGAGTTCCACTAGCTAACGAGTAAAGATCAAATCCCTTCTCTATAACAGGGCGATAGTTGCAAATTTTTCGTAACCATTCCTGACGACTGGCTGCATTGTTCAGGTAATTATGGTCTGGAGGTCTGAGTTGCTCAATAAGCATGCATAATCCAAGGATTCCAAGTGTCTAGGAAAAAGAATTGTATATAAATATATTTTTTGTTGTGAAAATTACGTAAATAATATGGAATAACATCACATCTAACAGTACATAAAATTATAAGTCTTTATCAATACATGCGTGCAAACATTACAATGTGATTCATTTTTGAAAGCACAATACTGTAATATCAAAGTGCAGCTTTATTCATTATTTGATAAAGGATTATAAAAACAAAAACTTGCATATCTTTCATCCAACTATGACAGTTGTAATAGCAGAAAGTATAAACCTTGTGTGTATACCCATTCATCATGACCTTTCAGGTTTTGCATAAGGTGCTTGGACTGATTGATTACCATTGTTGGGCTGGCCATGTGCAAAACAGAAGTAAATATTTTCAGGATGACCCTCATGGATATGCAGTGTATTGGAAAGTCAATCAAAGTTTTACATTTAATGCTTTAGAGTAACATTTGTTCGGATGAATAATCGCTAGCAACAGGAATGGTTAAATGTCAAATTTCTTCAAAGAGATCTGCTCATAATAATTCATGTTTCAATGTTTCAACTGTTTTTCAACTATAATGCAGTTGAATCCATTCAAGTTCAAAGTGGTGTACATTTTTTTACTTTTCAAATGTTCCTTATGCATTTTTCTCATATTTAAGATTAATGCCCTTATTGATAGAGCATGAAGAATACCAATGGAGTAGAGACACATTGTGGAAAGTTTTTAGAATTTTATTACTTGAAATGTTCAGTGAAACAAATGAGGGGAGTGGGCAAGGACCAAGAAAAATAAAGGGAGTTTTAACACAAAAAGAGTTATATCTCACAAATTCATAAAACAAATCAGAATAACCACATATAGATAAACAAACACTTAAAAATGATATAAAATTGATCAAACAATATGAAAGACTAGCAACATGGCACTGACCATCTGTATCTGTGTAGATAGGGTTATGGGAATAAATAGAGAATGGAAACTTTTTTTTTTTCTTTTTCAATATTTTTGGCACGGTATGGACTCAAAGCCACAACAACACCAACCTAAACACAACACTTTCTTTGATTCAAATAGTTGCTGCCTAATTATTTGCTTCAGAAAAATGAATCACAAAGACAGAAGAGAAAAAACTGTATATCACAAACTGAAAAGTGAATTTTTAAGTAAATTATGTTTCTCCAAGAATACTTACCCAATCATATTATGTTATTATTATTAGGGTGCTACCTCATGAATCCAACTCTACTAAAAGATGAAAATCATCTTTTCCTGCCTATATCAATATAAAATGGGCAATAACTCTTGCCCATTACCTCCCCATAGGCACCATCAGGTGTCACTGGTTTTTAGCTGAGTGAGATGTTAATATAGATATTCACATGGCAGCGTTGTTGGGAGGGTTTTTTAAAGTAATGTGACTGGGTAAGTATTCTCGCAGAACAATTTACTTAAAATTTTGCTTTCCCTCCAAATATGTTCCCCAATCATATTGCATTAGGAGAATAAGTAAAGGAGGAGGGGATGCTGAGCATCCATCTTCTACTAGGGTATCCTTTTAGCAAAGAACAGTTGAATTCCTCCAAGTGAACAGTAACTCGTTCTCCTAATTACAATGTCATTAGCAACACAGACTGAGGTCACTTGACCTGTAAAGCTAACATATGGTTAAGAAGCCTGCCTGTGTCAACTGAACCACCGAACCCTCTGATCTGAACGGAAGAGTGTTCAGGTTCACATAAAGGGATTGCAGCTCACTTACTCTGTATGTGGAAGCTGAAGCTATCATGAAAAATTAATTGTGATAATGACTTTAGCAAACTGTGGACTAGAGGTTTGAATGGCTTCAAATCAAGTAGATAGGTCACCAGCAGAGAGTTTTTGGACCTAATGAGGACTATTTTTGCCTCAAAGTTGATCTTGTAAGAAGTGAAAGGTATTGATGACATCCTTCATTTCCAGGATGTTGATATGTAAAGGACGTTCCTGTCTCCCATTTGTTGCTAATTGTTAGTGTATGTCAGCAGCAGATGGGCACTCCCACCATGCGTACTGGCATCAGTAACTACTTTTATTTCCACTTGTGGTTTCTCCAGTGGGATTTCCATGGTCAGCAGATCTGGATTACCTCATTGATACATGAATGATCAAATCTAAGGTGTGTGCATGACTTTAATCAAGCGGACTTGAAAAGGGGCACTATTGTGTTTGCAATGTTTGCATAAACAGATGGCTTAGCAGGATCAAGGCTGCAGCCACATTCAATAGATCAAGGCATTGCAAGAACTCTCTTGTTGAAATCCATGTCTTGTTGGAGAAGGCATTCAATGATTCTGGTAACATGAACACGAGGAAGCCACAACAGATTCCAGTTGGCTAAAAGCTCTGTATTCAGAAGGACAAAGTTCTGGGACGGACAGAGGTCTAACTTTTCCCAACTCACTTAAAAGCCTAGATGATCTAGAAGAGAAAGATCATTCCTGCCTTGGAGTAGGATAAAACTTATCATGTGTTTCTAGAGGATGTCATCTAGGTATGCTGACATTATAGATGATGCTGACTGGAACAGGACACCAATACAATTCATAATCTGAGAATCAAGGCCAAAGGGAAGAACAGTGAACTCATAAACTGTGTTGTGGTAACCGCCCCAAAAACTGGAGAAAATATTCATAACATGATTTTTTTTAAAAATGTGTTACATCAGTTGGTCAGATCAAGACTGAAGGCATGCTTTTCCAATCAAATGAAATTGTCATCTGCATCTTAAATTTGTTGAGGTGATACCAGCTGACAATGGATCTCAACTTTCCATTTGCTGTCAAAAAGAGATAACCCAAGGGACTATGGTCTTTGTGCAGTCTCAATGTCCTTTTTTATCCTGTTGTAGAAAGGCATCCTTTTTCCAGTCTGTGTATTTGTGAAAAGGGGTGAGAAGATAGGAGGGGATTTCTTCTTGAATGAATCCCAAAGCTCCTTTGAATGACTTGTACCACCCACATCCTCTGATCTGAGGGAATAAAAGATCCAGAGTGAGCTCAAAAACTGGTTTATTACTGCATTGGTATGACTGCTTCCTAGTGATCAATATTGGTGTACCTGTGACTAAAAAGATCCACTCTCCTGAGGCTGCTTAAGTCTGGCAGGCAATGAGTGGTACCAAATGCTGGTGTGGATTGAGTACTAAGGTGGAGGGGCAGTTCCTGAGGTGCCTGCCTCCAAACTTCCTCTAAACTGATGCTGACCCCCTCAAAGGGGAGGGTATGACAAAGTTGGAGAGACATTGATTGCAGACATGTGACATGTTGTATCCAGATTAGGTTGACTGAACCCATAAAAGTTTTGTATATAATTCCAACATATAAAACAAATAAGCGGTCATTTGAACAGCTACAATATTATTGTCAAGTGCCAGGAGATCAATACTAAAGGCATTTGTCACCTTAAGTCCATCTCTTCCTGATGATTGAGACCTACCAATTCTTTAGAGCAACTGTAGTAGTGGAAGTCATTCTGAAATCACAAACACCTTATAAATGTCCTCAATGGTGACGTGACAGCTAAACTGCAGTTTGTTCCACGTTCAGATCCAAGTAAGATGTAAAGAATGGTAGATATGAAGGAGTTCTGTCATACTGTGTATCAAGGTTCAACTGGGTCTACTTACAGTGCTGGAGAAGACATACCAGGTTGTATGAAGATTCAGTTCTATTCCCATGAAAATGTCACTAGCTCTCTCTTATGAACAAGCAGTGAACATAAGTAAGTCCGGCATTTCTGGCTGGTTTACCTGGCAAATACAATAGAAGATGGTCTGGCTATCACTGGTACTCGCTGCTGCAAAAGCCTGGCTGGACAGACAAATTTCTCATTGAAATCTGTCACAGAAAGGGAATGTTACTGGTGGTATGGCTGGACAGGATATATCACTAAGATCTCCATAAATCATAGTTGGCTGGACCAATTCGACAAAAAGATCCCCAAGGTGGAATGGCTGGATGGCCAGTGATGGCTGAACAAAAAGTGATGGTGTGGTTTTAATATGTATTTGATTTAATGGTTCTGGTGTGAATGGAATATGGTCAGCCCGTATGCTGCTAATGTATAAAATGGTCAAGTAATCACCAGGACCAGTTGCATGAAAAGCCTGGTTGAATGGGTAGATTTTTCATTGAAATCTCCTGTTTAATAATGATAAGATGAAAATACCATGGCTAGATGGGCAGATCTATAACTAAGATCCCTGTATGAACTATCTGGATGGAATATTTCAACAATAAAGGTCTCCATGTTGGGATGGCTGGTCTAATAGAATCTTCTAGATGGCAGGTGATATTGGGATGGTCAGTGATGGCTGGATGACTGGTAACAGTATGGCAGTATTAAGAGCTGAATCAAATGGAACCAGCTTTAACCCCATGCACCCTGATTTACAGGCCCAAAGGCCATGCTCGGACATGCAAGTGTGTGTGCGTGTGTGTGTGTGTGTGAATGACTTTTACATCATAGGAAGCCTTAAATTGGGGAATAATCCCAAATGAATCAGGATCACCAACAGTGAACCGTATGTTGTCTTCTTTAATTTATTCCATCTTTCCTTCCCTTTAATGCCAAAGGGATGATTGCTTTGAATGTGCATTTCATGCATTTAGTAAATATTTCTCCTGAAATGACACAAGTGGAGAAAACTAAGCATAGAATAGCAAATTAGTTTTTGAATATCCAGCTAATAGCATACACTGGCAAATCAGATTAATTAGTTAAAGTGGAAGCCCATACTTCCATTGACAATGTATTATAGATGCTGTATAAATAAAACAAGATTCATGGCAATCTTCCATGCTCCGAAGTTGCATATAATATATTTAAATTGACATGCTGCTAATATGACACAAAAACATCAATTATGAATTTAGGCATAATGTTTAGTTAATAATGAAACCATTATTCTATCAAAACAGCGTGAAATATAAACTAAGCATAAATATCAAGCAACACTTCAGAATTTTGATAAGAAGTAATGACAGAGTAAGTAAATAATGTTAAAGGTATGCTAACTCATAAAATGACCTTGTATAAGGTCAATGATGGCAAGATGGGACAGAGGTTTGAAAATACAAAGTCACAAAAAGTGACAAAGTCACTCAAAATGTATCAGAAATTGTAAAATAATGCATACAAACTGCAGTAGACCAATAAATCAGCACAATAAATGCAAAAGGATTGTTAGATATGCCCATATAAATACAAAATAGGATGGATTGTAGGAGGATGTATTGTAGGACAAGTAGTTTGTACAACAGTAAAGCTAAATACTAGCAACATCTGGCAGCACCAAAGGGAGGTAAAGGGCAAGTGTTATTGCCCTTAGTCAAATGATATTGACAGCATCCTGAATCGCCCTTCATCCATCAATGATGAAGCTATCAGTTTCCTCTCCCAATTACCCATCAATGATGCACTGGATGACAGTCCAACCTTGGTGCAGATACAGAAAGCAATATGTCTGCTCCCCAGTGGCAAAGCTCCTGGTTCAGACTCCATCTCAGCTAAGTCTACAAGGAAGGGGGCACTGCCCTGATAGAAAGGCTCCAAAAACTGTTTTTACAGATGTGGCAGCAAGAGACAATCCCCCAGGAATTCAAAGATGCTTCCATAATCCACCTGTATAAGCGCAAAGGGACCTGCCAGGAATGCAACAACCTCCGGGCTATATCCTTACTCTCAATTGCATGAACGATACTCACCAGAATCCTTAGTAACTGAACCACCTCACTATGAACCTTAACCAGTGACTACTGCCAAAAAGCATGTGTGGATTCCAAAAAGAATTTGGGACCATCGACATGGTGTTTGAGGTGATGCAACTACAAGAGAAATGTCAAGAACAAAACACTGACCTTTTCTCCATCAATGTCAACTTGACAAAGGCCTTTGATACTATCAACAGAGGAGGCTGTGAAAGGTAATGGCCATGAATGGATGCCCAAGAAAATATATATCCATGCTGCATCATTTCCATGATGACGTGCAGGCACTAGTCCTGGACAATGTCAAGACATCTGAGCCATTCCCAGCAACCAATGGTGTCAAGCTAGGTTGTGTAATGGCACTGACACTGTTCAGTCTATTGTTCTAAGCCACGCTGACTGATGCTTTCAGAGACGGAGAGGTTCGAGTTCGCATCATGCACCAAATAGATGGAAAAGTATTCAATCCCAGGAGGCTTCAAGCAAAAACCATGGTCATGACAGACACCATCAGGGATCTCTTATTTGCTGATGACTGCACCCTCAATCTGGCTCAGAAGCCAACTTTCCAAGTAGCATTGACAAGTTCTCAAGCTACTGCAGAAGCTTTGGTCTCACCATCAGTACCAAGAAGACTGAAGTCCAGCATCAGCCGGCCCCTGGAATGCCCTATGTTGAGCCAACATCACCGTCAACAGCCAACAAATCAATGTAGTGAAGCTCTTCACCTACCTTAGTAGCACATTGTTACAGAGCATCACTATTGATGACGAGGTGAACCTTCACATTGCCAGAGCCAGTGCAACTTTTGCCAAATTGTATGCCAACATCTGGAATAGAAGAGGCATCAACATCCAGACCAAATAAGGGTCTACAGGGCAGTTGTGCTCCCACACTACTTTATGCATGCAAAATATGGATGGTGTACCAACGCCACAGCAGGAAGCTGAATAACTTTCACACCACAAGTCTCAGAAAATCCTCAATGTCAAGTGGCAGGACAGGTTCCAGACACTGAGGTACTCACCCAAGCAGGTCTCCCCAGCATCAACATCATGCAGTGCCAGCTATGCTGGCCAGGACATGTATGTATGCCAGACCACCGGCTGCCTAAGAGACTCTTCTATGGTGAGCTACTGCAAGAACAGACATCCAATGGAAGTCAGAAGAAACATTTCAAAGACATTCTGAAAGCTGCATTGAAAGCATTCAATATAAACCCTGATTCATGGGAACAAATAGCAAGCGAATCTAGCAGGACAGCAGTACAGAGCCAGAAAAGCAAGTTCCATCAACCCTCCTGGAGATATCCCACTCATCCCCCATCCCGTATGCAAACAAACATTCCATGCAAGGGTTGGCCTCATCAGCCACCTGCACATGCACAGAACAGAACAAGCCCCTCCAACCTTTGGATGACTAGAGAGGTCCTCATCAAATTGACAAACAACAACAACAATGATAGACAGGAAAGACCATTTTTGTCCTTTAGTAAGGCTGGGTTTGCGAGTTATTCCTAACATATATGATTGGGGACCAAGCAGACCTCATAAGAAGTCTTTTAGTTAAAAGCCCATGTCAATATGTCCATCCATTTAGGTGGAGCACCATTAACAAAAATTTTCAAAATGGCTGCCATTGTGGCCATATTGGGTGACAGATCACCACTATTTTCATTTCTGACCAACCAAGTATCATAAGAAGTATTTTAGTGATATAACCATCCATTCAAATCAGGATAGTATGGTGGCCAAATTGTGAGAAGCTCCATTTTCTTCTAGGACCAACTATACCATGGGATGAATGTGCGTGTATAGTTTGATGACGATCCCCCATGTAATTTAGGACAGACGATGGACAATGGCCTATCCCTTAAGCTTTTCTGGTCATTGATAAGTACAGCTAAAACAAGTTCTGTTTAAAACCTAATTGTCATACTATTTTAATAAAATGTTTCTTAAGAACTGACATATGTTAGCCATAAAAATACCTCTGTCTTGTTTCAACACTTACAAACTGATCTGAGACCAGCAGAAAATGATCTGGTTTCTCCACTTGCATAGTCCTGATGGCTGCAGAACACTTTGGCCACACTTGATTAATGCTCCAGAAGTACTGAAGATGCTGAACAATCTTACTGTGACTCTCATGGATCGAGACAAGTCGGGCTGAGATGCTAGGGGAAGTGTCCTCCAGCATTATGGCTGATGTATGCATTATGGCTTTGTGCACAAGCTAAAAATTAAAATGAAATGTATAATTATTTTCATTTTCAAATCAAGGTAAGTTTGTTGGAATCGTACAGATGCAAATGACTGAAGTAAAATATAGGCAGAATGTATGATTCTAACAATGGGAAAAAAGAACTTAAACTTACCAAACTAAAAAAATACATAGAAACTTGAGAAAATTTTGTTAGTTGAATAATCATTTTGCCACTGATAAAAAGTTCATCATTTGGTGCCCTTAAAAATTTAATTCTACCTTTTATGTAAGTCAATATTATTAGGACCATCCCCTTACTCCAGAAAAAAAATCCCTAGTCCCCTAAGATATTTGAGGTAGTTTCAACTCTTGAGGTATAACTAGGCTGGAATAGGAATGAGACTCTGTATGCCTCACTATCAATGACCCAGAAAAATATTTCCAAAATCGAGTGGTAGTCACAGAGCTAGTATCAGTGGGACATTGCCAAATAAGCTGGAAAGGAAGCCTGTTACATTGCTGCTATACATCCCAATAGGTCAAAATGGGATATTAGGGATGAAATACCTTGGAGATAATGATAGAGAACGTTGTCTCTGATCCAACAGCTTGTAAAATGTCCAATAGGAAACCGAGTCACTCTAATCCAATTCTGGTGGTGGCTGCTATAATCTTGTTAAAATGGCAATAATTTTATTTGATACTGGGTTAATTCTCTGTATGCAGAGTGAATACCCTTTCCTATCCTGGACAATACAGGCTGAGATACTGACCATTTCCACTTTCAAAAGTCATAGTAGGTTAGGTCTTCAAGTCCACATCAGCTCAATTCATGTTAGGTACCACTTTAAAAACCTTTACTAGGTCCTGTAGACATGTCTGAGGTAAAGGGTCTGATGTGTGAAGAGGCTTCATGACAAAAACTAAATGTGGATGGGGAGAAGCCTGTTATTACCAACGAAAGCAGGTGACTTCGCAAATAAAATCAAGCCAACCTATGAACTGTATATACCATAGCTTAGGTTAAGAACAAGGTATGAATTTTGCTGATCCTGCCACCTGTAGCTAGGACCACTAGGAAGTAGGTATTACAGCCATAGTAGAGCACAAGGTAGATCCATTTCAGGTACATGGAAAAAGTCTTCATTTATGCCAGGTCAAAGTTCACCAGATGGTCAGACAGGTCTGAACTTTGTTCCATATTCTCCTTTCTCTGATGATGCTCAAAGATTGTGGAATGGTAACTCTTGATTGTAATAGGTACTCACTTTTTTCATAATAATGTTGCTATAAGCAGTGGAAGATATCCTTGCCCACACCACTGTGAAAAATTCAATACTTCCCTTATATGTTTTCAATGTGGTGCACCTCCTCTGGGTTTGGATGAAACTTAACACCTGCATCCTGTTGCCAGAGCAGGCAAGGAGTGTCCATGACATCTTGAAATTCCCAAGACCAGATTTAACAAGTCATTTATCTATTATATTTTCCATTTCAAATGAGTAAACAAGACAAGAGGAAACTTTGATTTCTCACTTTATGCAAGATTGTTTGGATCAGAGGATACGTGCAAGCATCCAAACTATTCCAATATATGGAAAGAACATTTACTGCCAAAGCCTTTGGATCCAGGACAGAAGAGACAAAGGTTGGAAAAATATGTTCCACCCTGTTATAAACCCTGTTATAAATAGATTTACCATTAATCGATCCAGTTATTACAGATCTGAATGAATACCAAAGGCTGAAGCTACCATCCTTTTTTGGCTTAGTTGATTACCTTGAGACAAGTTCACTTATACATTTATCCTGTCAAGAATGTGATAGACTTGAACATGGATTTATCATTGATGAAACTACCTGAGAAAATCCCAAGCAGGGGGCAGAGGTTTGGAGATTTGGCTACCCCTTGCCCCAAGACAATTCATCACAGTATTATTACCTCCTGCCACCAATGAAAAGCTTCAAATTACTGCTTTTATCACTTGAATACTGATGTGTAAATAGTTAATCCTGCATATCATATGCCCTAATCTGCTGGCTTCAGTAAATTATAACATAGTATCCCATTAACTGACATGTGACCTCATATAATTAGAAAATAGTTTTGTTCCTAATATGAACAAAGCTGTGAAAACCACTGAGGCACCCAAGTCATTTGCAATAATCTCACAAACCAGGAACCATGTACAAGATGCTTTGCTGCATTGAAAAGGCAAATTAGACTAAGGAATTCTTATGCTGAGATGTGATTCTTGGAGGAATGACAAAGCTGTCAAGATAATCTCAAGGCATACTCTTGAGGGAAGAGACCCTGCTCATGTGTTTTGAACCATAGACACGATGAGTTAAAACTATGAGATGCTACTTTAATAGATTTTTCCTTATTGGCAAGGAATCAATAGAGAAGCAGTCATGAAACAAGAGTGAATCTTTACAATAGAACACATCTGGTGTTTTTGTTCAATGTTGACCTCGTAGATAGAAATCACTAATGTGGAGGTGGATGTGAAGTGTGACAGAATTCTGTCCATATAGAACTTAAACCCAAGGATTGATGTTCAAACCAATGGGAAGTATCCTGGACTGGTATAATCGACCCCTAAATGCAATTAGCCTCCCTTGTTAATGGTGCTGACAACCCATCTGGGTATTTTCTACTTAGAACCATTGTGCCTCAATTTCCAAGACCTATTTTGTATAAACATAATAAGAAGATATAAGAAAACAACAAATGCAAAATACTACAATATTGTTTAATGATGAAGTGAAACTGAATGAGCCATCAAAAAAAGAAACCAGGAAAACTTGACAACATCTGAATCTAACAACCTTGGGCAATTTTATTTGTGATTATGGAAAGAAATAAAAATGTTTGGGTTTAAATTTGATTTTAATTTAAAGACATCAGGGTAATCTGCTTAATTTTCCCAAACTTTCAAGGCCTTGAAAATGTTATTTCATTTTCCCAAACTGTCAAAGAGCTTCAATGATCACATGAACCCTGAACTAGCTAGAAACCAACACGGGTCTGTCTTGTTATGGAACTTCAATATGTGGTTACATACTGGTCATGGGTCATTGTACCTGGTCGTAAACCACCATGTCATGTCATATACTGGGTAGAGACTATGTGATTTGCCATGCTGAAGCCAGTGTTATGGTTATGGGACAGGATACATGATGTTGAATCCCTTTCCCTGCTCCCCTCAGGTAAAAAAAATGGCTGTATCAGAATCTGCCACACTACAGTGCAAAGGTCATAATGCCCTTTTTTTCTAACTGTATAGTTGTTGGTCTGGGCATCTGGGTACTAAATACTGCCTTAGCTGGTATGAGAATTACATCATGATGGGTTGTTCATGAGCCATTCGACAGTGGTTGTTGAAGCAATTAAGATGGATTTATAATGTACAAAATGTACTAGATCAAGATGGGGCTATTGTGGTATTATACTAGACGCTGGACGTTTTATCTCTATGTAATCTTTTGAGTCTGGAATAGCAACTGGGCACTGGATGTCTCTCACCTAAGAATGTAGGTGTCATGATGCTGTGGTATTAGATTACTGTAAGTAATTGCCTTAGGCATATTATTATGCTAGATTGGATTTGGTGTTGACCATAAACACTCGATATCTGATGGCAGAACCTGGTCTTAAATGAATAGGGACTTCATTTCCCTTCTTGAGGTGCCAAATTCATGATGTTGGGATAGGCTAGGGAATACTGGATTCTCATACCCTGTCCCCATCTGCATTAGATAGGGTCATGTCTTTGAACTGTTATCAATCTGCCTCAAATGAAATTAAAAGTATAGCTGGGCTGTGATACCTATCCAGAATTAGTCCTAGTTATACCACTGAAAACATCTGTTCCAGTAGAGAAACAAGATGTGGGTGGGTTAGGGGTTATTGGGTCTTCATAAGTGGTTCCTACCTGCATCAAATGAAGATTTTCCAGTTGGTGATTACTACTTTTTTCTGCCTTGGATGTCTACCTTATCTATATGATTTGATGCAAGCATCTTAACTAATATGATAATATAAAGCATGTCAAACTCTAGTTGATTGTTTTTATTTTTTTTGTTTTATGGTTTAACGCCATTTTTCAGCACAATATAGGCTATACATGGCGGCCAGTATTAATGGTGGAGGAAGAAACCGGACAAACCCCGGAAAGAACCACCGACCCATAAGAAGCTACTGGCAAGCTTTCTCACATAACTACATTTGCCGAATGTTAGACTCGAACACACGCAGACAGAGGTGAGATGGCAGCGGTCCATAATGGACAGCGCTTTGTACCACTCGGCCACTCAGGGCCCCCTCTAGTTGATTGTAACAATGCAACAAACACTTCTCAAGTTTCAAATTAAAACTAAGCTGGTATTTAATTAGGTTCTCACGAAAACCAATTGTTCCTAGTAAAATGCTTCTTCGAGAATACTTGTCCATCGTAATACCTTAGTATAACTACTACTATCTTGTGAATCCAGCCCTCCCAGATAGTAGATAGTACATCTGTTTAAAAGAGCTAAAAGTTGTCTGCTGACCTATGTGGCAGTCAGACAGAAGGATATCCCCTTAAGTATAAGACTTGGTGCCAAAGCCTAAGAATATAATAGTTCCAACTGGAGCAGAAGGCACACTATCCATGGATTAACTATGGCGAGGCTGAAAGGGTGTATTTATATTATGATTGGGTAAGATTCTCAAAGAAACATATTTTACTAGGAAAAATAGGTTTCTTCTTTAAATACATAATCCAATCATAATACCTTAGGAGAATCGGTAAGAGGTGGAGTGAAATAATCTCCTTACCACAAAGCTGCATCTCTGGTCACCTCAGGTATGCTACACAGCTTCTAGGTAACCTGACTTGAGGGGACTTTATCTATCAGGGTGAGGCTTCAACAGGGAAAAATCCCCTAAACCCTTGCAAATTCAGCGAAAATCATGAAGTCGCATCATAAGAAGCTGTTGATCAACCAGTGTAATGGTGACCTGTTGAGCTGGAAATATAAGTGCAAGAAAAACTGAATTGGGCCCATTGAGATGACAGATCTCTGAGACAAATGCAAGAGAATGTAGGCTCCAATCTCCATCTCACAGCCTATATTATGTAGGCTAGCGACAACTGATATAACCTTGTGAGCTAACATAACAAATTTGTTTGAACTAGAGTTATTTCTCTATATATGCCAAGCGAATAGCCCACTTAATCCATGATGAGATAGTCTGTGTTGATATATTCTCCTTTCCTGTCTTGAGAGGTAGAATGAGGTGTGATCTCCCTTGATGCAATAGCTGTTTTATCAAGGTACCAGTTCAATGCCCAAACAGGGTATTGTTGGTGGCCTTCAGCTGATGTGTCCATACTAGACAGATTTTTTTTAAGACAGGTTTCATGACAAAGAAAGAGAATGCTCTGATGAGTGAGACTAACCCATCAAATTGGAACTACACATAATTTGGGTCTGCTTATAGGGCATGTATTTTACCTGCAATCACTAACATGAGGTAGCAGACCTTGTATGAAAGGTATGCCAGAGGTGTCTTTAAAAGTGGTTTAAATATGTATTGTTAAGCCAGTTAAAACCCAATATATGTACAACACTGGGCATTAGGCTAACATTTTATGGTCACATATATTCAAAGTTGGAGAGTAGGTTAGATAAGTTTTTGTTTTGTCTTATATCCTCTCTTAAGTGGATGAAAGGTTTGAGTACAATGTATCATGGAGCTGTAACCTTTTATATTACAAACATAGCTGCCTGGAGAGCTATGCTGTTTTCGTTTGTGTACCGCTGGGTGCAAATGTGTCCTTTGCGTTAGTATGCTTTCAGAGTGCAGGACCTACTTGTTAGGGCAATTCTCTCCATGACTGGTTGTGAGAACTGTTCATTTCTGAGGGCTTGTTTCATATGATCTAGATGTGCAGTTTCCGTAGCTCTGAGTAGTAACAAAACAACTGCCATTATGATACTTCAATAAAATAAGGGGAAAAAGTCTCTGAGGAGTTCCTGTTGCCAGATTGATGAGGTTGTTGATCACTGACTTCTCCCATCCGAAATGTGCAATGTGGCAGCACTATTTCTCTTGCTTGCTGAATCACTTTTGCAATCTGAGGTGCTGGAAGGTAGGCGTATGCATCCAGGCTTTTTCTAATCTATTGGTTGGTATTCCACCTTATCACAAACGGATGCACCAACAGTTAGTCCCATTGGGTATGTATTTGAATGAAAACCAAGGGATGACGAGACCATTCTGCCTGCTTTTGTTGCTTGTTCCATGATAAAGCTTTGGCTATTACATAGGATTCATGGGATATGGCAAAAATGTACATGATTTGTTATTCAAAGCACCACTGAAGAAAGTCCCACTCCTGATGGGGAGTTGGTTCCTCCATGTCATTTGAGATAAGTCACCACTGTAGGACATGGTTTCTCCTTGTCACATGAGATAAGTCACCACTGTAGAGTTGTAGGATGGAATGAGAACACCACTGATATGCAAATATTCTTACCACTAGTGAAAGCTTTCATAATGGCCGTCATCTCATGAATTTATTGATATGAATATGTTGTTCCTGGGGAAAAACGCACTGATGGTTTCCTGAAAGGATGGTAGTATGTGGGCTCCCCAGCCTTTTGTACTTGCATTGGTACAGACTGTAATCTTAGATGGTTATTTTGTATATGTACAATTGGCATGAGCGAAGTTAGGTAGCTCCTATTGGACCAATGGTGTCTTTATTGAATGCAGATGGTGAGGGAATATTCTAGTAGACAATTTTTAGGACTCCATTCAGCAATAGAAACATCTGCAATCAGTGGATAAGAAGGCGACCTAGGAACATGAGGTTTGCTGCCATGTTCAGCAAGCCTAGTAGGTGAAGGAATTCCTGTGAAAGTAAAACTTTTCTCGAAAGTAAGGTGTTACCATGGTTCAGATTTTACTGTCCAATCATAAAAGAGAAAAATATGTTGCCTGTGTATTAAATCCATCTTTACATGAACAAATTGTCAAGATGGTACTAAGTCAGGTTTTTCCTTGTTGATTAGAGTCCAGATTGTTAACAGGGGCTCTCATGCTGAGTTAGATTCAACTCATGGATGTTTCTGCAGGATGTCATCCAAGTAACTTGATGTTGTCACTATATGATGTTGTCAGACAATTCGTCTGAACATGTGCCATTACTTAGTTCATGAGACAAGTAAAGACTCAGGGACTGATGCTGAGTCCCATTGGGAGTGCCTGAATCGGTTTATGACGTAAGTGAATGGCAGGAATGTCCTAGAAGCCTTGTGAACAGGGACATGAAGTTATGTGCTGATTAAACCCAGATGGATGGCAAAGTCTCCCTCATAGATGACATTTAAAATGCAATGGTGTTTCCATTGATATCTAAGAGACATAAATTAACTGATCGAGGGTACTTATGTTAATGACTGGATGCAGAGTGATATTTGCCTTTAGGATAAAGAAAAAGTCAAGAATGAACAATAGGACCCTCAAGTGCTATATCTGTTCTGGTATGTGATAACTGTGGCTTTTGCTAGATGGAGCTTTGATAGGATGGTTTCAGAAGTTCATGTCCAATGAATGGCCATTGCTTCCTTTAGCTGATTTCTCATACTATCCCTGTATCAATGCCAAGGTTGTGAAAGGAGGGACATTGGTCACATGGTTACATGTTGCTGACTTCTTCAATCTTGCAGTGAAACAGAAGGTTAGAGGATAAAGGTTGTGTTCGTAGCTTCACCTTATGGTAGTCCTTCTGGAAAGTGCAAGCAGACAGCACCGAGTCATGTTCCACGAACTCTAAATTTGTAGCTGCGATTATGGCATTGGTGTGCCGAGTGGCTCTTCATTACCCAGGCCATTCTTGAGACCAACTCCAATGCATACCTTGAGGTATTCGAGTGAGAGAAGAGAAGCTATGTTCCACCTGTTGGAAGATAGCCATAGAGATGAAAGTTCACCATCAAGGCTATAGCAATGATATTGTGCAACTAATTGCCAAAAATCACTAACAACTGCTGGGATTTCCAAATGAAAGACTGGTTTGTGGCAAATGCAGAACTGCTGACAAACTGATGATGAAGGAAGTCAAGAATGTATGTAACTCTGAGACTGCATAAGTAATTTAAATTAGACTGTTCCATCACAAGATCAACAGATGCTGGTGCTCTGGCCCAGATTTGTTGATGGAGTGATAAGAGAATGACAAAACTCCAGTTATCAATGATGGAAAATGTCCTCAATTGAGGCTCAGAAGGCTGAATCTTTCCATGCCATCAGATATGGTAGCAACAAGCAACACCATCTTGGTTGCATGAGGTGTGGCTAAGGTCCCCTGCAATGCTTGAAGTGAAGATGGTGAAGAGTGACATGGTCTGTTGCTTACTAAACTCATAGAATAGGCTGAATAGGAAAACGTAATTCTGTTTGAGATAGTTACTAAAGTAAAGAGTCTCATCTCATGGCAAAATTTGAGAAAATTGTAAGAAATTATGAAGCAACTTCTGTTGAGGCATAGGGCTCTATTCATGGCATCATGCTGAATTAGTGTCTTGAGGTAGTAAGAGTGTTATACTGGTCTCTGCACATGTCTGCAAAAATAGGGTTAAATGTACTCAGTTGAAGCTAAGCTGCTAGTGATTGAGTCCATAAGATTGAAGTTTAAGCCATTGTGATTTATAGAATATGATCTAGGCCAGTCACAACAACAACAAAAAAACTGTTTGGAGAAGGTATCATTATGATCATCAGGTGCAACAGGTTATGGGATGTTTGTTCCATGTGGTCTGTCCATATGTCTGCTGAGTGAGAGGGAACTTTGGTTGTTTGTTAGCTCTGTCCTCACTGTTTCACAATAGGAATCAAGTCAAACCCCAAGGAGGTAAGTTAGATGGAATTGCCAAAATTGCTGAATCATGTGGTGGTGACATGGGTGCTGGAACTGTTTCAGAGTGTGTCAATGTCCTTCGTGGCTGAAGGGTAATTTTATTTTTCTCCTATGTCTGCCAGAAATGTACACACTGAGAAAAGGTCAGCATGCAGACTTATGTCTTCATCCTGAGCTGTGTTTTTGAGCTCTGCCCATAGTATTAATTTGTAAGATATATAGAGCAAAAAATATAAAACATTTGCCCTGAAGCTGTGTTTTTAGAATGCAATGTGCAGAGCTAAATCTTAAAAAGTTGACTTGGAAATTGATAACAATCTAATAAAGCAATGAAACATTCAGGTAAAATATAATGACAATAACACATGTACTTTGGAGAAGTATAAACCTATGAGCCTAAACATGTGATGCTGAAATAATGTTTGGTCACAGAGCAATACTAAATGATGGTTACCTGAAAAAAGTGATAGATGGGATCTTAATTAGAATGCTAGCTGAAGGAAAGATCAAGAATGGTATGTCCATATAGAATAGTTGAGGCAAGGTGTTCTAAGGCTAAGGATGCCATGGTAGCTGAAATTCATACAAGATGTATCAGACAAGCATAAATCTGTATCATAAAGTTGCATAAGCTACCCAAATGACTGACTAAGTGCTCCTTAAATATGATGCAATGCTTATTCACATAAACAAGACTGTGGCCTTCAGAAACATGTACAAGTAAGACTTGACTGAGTAAACTGTATATTTAAATCTTACCTGTACTTGTCCAACCAGAGTGCATGCAATACAGAAATGTACACAAGTGTCTATATTACACACAAAAACCTTCACATAAAGGAACTCTGATAGATACTAAGAAAATTGGTGTGACAATATCCAAAATGAGGCATATACCTTTAGGAAAAAAGAACCACTGACCACCAGTTCAATTAAAAACACTGATGTTGGCATCTGGACACCAAAAATGTCTTGGAATAGAAACTTTCCAATATGTACCCGTTCATAATAGCATCATGTATATCATAAGAGTTTTATAAATGCTAGAGACTTACATGTAGAAAAAACAATTATAGCCCAAACTTAATGTGACAGCTGCTTTGGCTCCCTGTGCCAGAATCGATCTAAATGTGTGATAATGACAAAGTGTTAGCGAAATGTCAAGGCAGAACTTTGCTGGAATAGGAATAGAAAAAGTTGGAAATATATATGGCGTATACTTTCCTTAGATGTGAAAAACTTCTCCAACTTGTCACAGTATATCTTCCATGTGCATACTGGTTGTTGCGAGGTCTTTTGTGACTAGAGCGTGCTTCTTGACATGAGTGGAAGTAATAAATTATGTATTCTTACCCTTTGCTGTCAAGTCTTATAACCAAGGAGAAATCACTATGCCCAACCACCATATAGTTCAGCAGACAACTTTTAGCTCCCTTTAGGTAAAAGTAGTATCTGGGAGGGCTGGATTTGTGAGGTAGTAGTAATAGTAGTTATCCTAAGGTATTATGACTGGGTAACATATTTAAAAATGAACCTTGACTTCAAAATACTTATTAAATTGGCATTTATTTCTTAACATCAAAATTTAAATACAGCAATATTTCACTATGTGTTGTTATTTACAGTATACAGTGGGACCCCGCTATAACCCGCCCCGTTATAACATGAATTCGGATATAACATGGTCGTGGCATGGCTCCCGAAATTTCAGGTAATTTATTACAGGTATTTTTCTCAAAAACCAAAAAAAAAAAATCTTTTAAGTATGAAAAATAAAATACGTCAAGAGTTTAATTATCATTCTCATACTCGTCTAAAAAGTGTGAAAATAAAAACGTGTAGAAAATGTATTATCATTTTGGTCAGGAAATCCTAAAATTTAAAAAAATAACAAATTTCTTCTAGTTTTGTGCCAGAATAAAGATCGGAAATATGAACCAATTGCTGGGCCTACTGAGAACTTTGACCTTTGTTTATTGTTGAAAAATGACAGCTCATAAGTGTCAATATTATTATTACTGATCCCTGAGCAATGAAGCCATCGTGTCTACTTTGTGTTTGTCTTGAATGCATTCCGAATACAAATCGTTGCCCTAATAATCTCCGATATATGTTCTCTTAATTTCATACATAACTAAGCAACAGCCAATGCGGGGGTTGATAAAAGATTCTCACCAGAATGTATAAATCAATTAATTTAAGTACATTGTTTATCATCAAAGTGAACTACCAAGCTAAACTTGTTCAAATCAGGGGGAAACGATTTATACATCATCAAAGAAACAAAAAGACCGCCAACATGTGTGTGTGGCTTGGCAGTGTTGTTTTATGCAATCTGTTGACTAGTAAATTCGAATTCTGCAAGTTACTTTATCATTTTAGCTGTGCTGATATTTACAGTGACATAATTCAGAGGTTAAAATAGAGCCAGTTCTGCTTGCTGTATTTATTAGAGTACATCAAAAGAACATGACGCAATAGCTGGGCGGCAAGTTCAAAGGACTTTGACTAGCAGCTTGGGTGGGAAAATGTGCTGAAATTTACAATGACTGAATTGAGAGACAGAAAGATCCTGAGATGTACATGTAGTTATTATAAGAATACACTTTAGCTTCCATTATTTAATCTATGGACATGTACTATTTCATCATTCATTACGTACATCCGTTACGTAATTTTTGTTATTTTCTTTTCATTGAATTCAGTCACATAATGATCTGTGACAAAATTATTGAATATTTTACATCCATGTGTGGATATTTTTGATGGAAATATTTTATTATGGATTCAATGTATGTTACAAGATTCGCTGGTGAGTACACGGTGTTGATACTCTTTTCATGCAATAGATTATACATGTATATATAAATTAGACAAGTGTATGTACCAATGCATGGTTCTCTGAATAAAGTAATATATTATATCTGCAATTTCTGTTACCACAGCAATTGTTATCTCATTTAATATTGATCAAAAATGGTAATTGTGCCATGCATTTTCGCTCCCGTCTTTATTTTACCCCAACCCCCAATTAAATCCAAAAATGTGTTGGTATTGTACATGGTTGCTTATAACACGGTTCGGTTCATAACACGGTCGGATTCTATGGCTCCCAACTACCGTGTTATAGCGGGGTCCCACTGTATTATGAATTTTTTCAAAGACAATCTAACAAAATATATTTTGATTAAGATTTTTTTGTTCAGCATACAAGGTTCCATGTATCTACTGTATTAGATAAGAACAAATGAGATCTACATACACCCCAATGTTATTAGCAGGTTTGATAGTTATATGGGTGTGCTGACAATTAGGGAGTGGTATTTTTCTTTGGAGAAAAAAAAGCATTCAGCTGAATTATCTGAATATCAAAATTTTATCAAATTTTATTTTCATAAGTTAAATGCAAGGGAAAATATTTTTTTAATAGAACTTCTGCTTATTAGCTTGTGACTGCTTTCTGTCTTAACATTTAAACTTTTTTTCTGCATAACCACAACCATCTATGAACACTGACCTCATACTCAATAGATGACTGGGCATGATAGACCACATAGGTAAAATCTTGAGCATACAGGTATCCAACATCTTCTGAAGGAAGACTACCCTCCAATGTCTCAAGCAGCTGTCCTAGTTTGGTTTTCTTTACAAGACCCACAATCTTCTCCATTTTCATATTTACTGGAATAGTACAAATACAGTAGTGTGTATGAAGAAAGATAGTCATACTGATAAAAAAATGTGGAAAAAAAGAAATGAACTTGATGGATTCATATAACAAAACAGTAAGATTTTCAATTTAATTATTAGGTCATACTAAATTTCCATAATATTTCATGACAAACTTTATCAGTCTGACAATGCAGCAAAAATGTGATATGCTGAAAAGATGAAAGTTTATGTGATTTAACACATCCACTGATAACTTATAGGATATTTGAAGATACAAATTATTTTACTCTGTTCCATTTCGAAGGAATGCTTACGGTAATGAAAATGTCATCACGATTTCACAATTTAATGATAAGAAATGTTCAGGTTCGAATTCTCCAAATGCCTTGTCAATATATCATCTTCATGTGTTGTATTGCCATAAAAACACCAAACAAAATAACAAGTGATGTAATTCAGACAATACAAGAATCAACATCTGAAACAGTATTATTTTCTTAAATACGCATGCTCCTACAGTCATGCTGGCTTTTCAATGAACTTAAGGTCAAACATGTCATTATGACAAATGTGACATGGAAAAACAATCTACATAATTTAATGTCAGGTATTTCCCAGTGTGACACCACTCAAGGGCTGAGATATTTATGATCAACTTTCGTCTGAAAAGGCCCTAAGTGTCTCCAAAGAAGTTTTAAGAAATATAAACAACAAAATCAAGTCGCTTACAAGTTATAATGAACGTGACTAAAACAGTTCATGTCTATACATAGCTCATTTTAAGAAATCATGCAAAGTACACAGGGCCAGACAGATGGGTGAGTGGAGCAGAGGACATTTAAGACAACAGGCAATCTGTATGCCTCACTGCATATGTAGTGATGGCACATTAAAGGAACAGATTCATTAAGACAATAAGAATAGTCTCAAGTTGTCTTACCTTCTTCCTTCTCCTGATTATCTTGGGCAGTTCTCCAGATGCCATCTATCTGTTCATAAATTAACCAGGAGAAGGGCATCACAGCAGTAAACATTTGACCTTCACACCCTGTTGTCTTGACAACAACCTCATTTAGTTCCTGTTGCCTGGTAGGAGACTGAAGGTCAGAGTATTGTAGTTGAATGGCACCTGGGGTGTTGAGAATCAGAAGCCATAACCTGGCCTTCCAGTCACCATAAGAGATATGATTGTGTATAATATCCAGATTATGATTGGTGTCAATGTGGGCAATAATTCCAGCAAGTATTGGAGAGATCTTGGATTCAAGGTGTTGGATGCAAGCGCGTCTGAAAAATGAAAATATGAAATAATTATATCATATACTGAAAACAAAAAGGAGAACTCAAATTTTTCAAAACTTGAAATATACTTTCAAAGCGATATGCTGTTAACATTTTGCATGCCTCTCTTTCTTGTGCTACCTTTGGCAATGTTCAAGCTTAATATGCACATAAAATATTGAAATCAACTTCTGTGTGTCTGGCAATCATTCCACAAACCAAACAATGGATAGAAATTTGCCTGAAATCAGCCATTTTCTTTTACAAATCTCTAAAGGCTAATATAACAATACTCAATGTCAAACTTTAAAAGTCATGCACAAGCGATTTTTTTAAAGCTGTAAAAATATTAAAGGTCCCCCTTTTACAGCAACACCAAACATTCTTGAAAAGGAAATGAAATCATTCATCAAATATAAATCTGATTAGTATTAACTATTTAACCAATTCAATTTAGTCAATAATTTTCCTGCTTTTAGTAATAGTCAGAATTATGCAAATGTGTTCATTGGCTTATAAAATTCATCAAGACCACTGAGTAGTTTATGATAGGTGATCTTTTAGCATTTAATAGTGAATTGACATCCACAAATCAACATATTATTAATCTGTACCAACTAGGAATGCTCACATGTTACATTAGTTCAAAAGATTTTGTGCCATATAGAAATAACATGGCAACTTTTTCTAATGACAACCATATTTAATGCCACACCAGGATCACTTGTACAATTTACTAACCACTTGATGAAAAGGTCATCTATGCTGAAGTTTGGTACATAATAATTTTGTAGATCTAAATTTGATCCAAACCGGTTAAGATTTTTGTCACATTAGTAGTCAACATGGTAATAAAATTAGTAATGGCATGTATTTCAAACTAATTATGAACCACACTAGATCACACTGAGTATAAATCATGCTCCAGTGACTGTATTTAGACAATCTTTATATCTCTATAAAACATTATCTTCATGATTAAATCTGTGAAACATAATCTTCATGACTAAATCTCTGTGACTAAATCTCTATGAAAAATTATCTTCATGACTAAATCTAATTGACAAAATCTCTATGAAACATTATCTTCATAACTAAATCTCTATGACTAAATCTCTATGAAACATTATCTTCACGACTAAATCTATGAAACATTGTCTTCATGAGGAAATCTATATGATTAAATCTAAAGGAAACATTATCTTCATGACTAAATCTCTATGAAACATTATCTTCATGACAAAATCTCTATGAAACATTATCTTCATGACTAAATCTATGAAACATTGTCTTCATGAGGAAATCTAAAGGAAACATTATCTTCATGACTAAATCTAAATGACAAAATCTCTATGAATAAATCTCTATGAAACATCATCTTCATGACTAAATCTATATGAAACAAATATCTACATGTCTCTTGACTAAATCTCAATGAAACATCTTCATGACTAAATCTGTATGATTAAATCTCTATTAACCATTATCTTCATGACTAAATATGTATGAACAAATTTCTGTGAAACATACTCTTCAAGACTAAATCTCTATGAAACATGCTCTTCATGCTAAATCTCTATGAAACACTATCTTCCTGACTAAATCTAAATGACAAAATTCCTATGAATCACTATCTTCATGACTAAATCTGTATGATTAAATCTCTATGAAACATTATCTTCATGACTAAATCTAAATGCTTGATCTCTATGACTAAATCTGTATGACTAAATTTCTATAAAACAAATATCTACATGACTAAATCTCTATGAAACATTATCTTCATGACTAAATCTCTATGAAACATTATCTTCATGACTAAATCTCTATGAAACAAATATCTTCATGACTAAATCTCTATGAAACAGTATCTACATGACTAAATCTCTATTTTTAATATCTCTATGAAACATTATCTTCATGACTAAATCTCTATGAAACAGTATCTACATGACTAAATCTCTATTTTTAATATCTCTATGAAACATTATCTTCATGACTAAATCTCTATGAAACATCTTCAGGACTAAATCTCAATGAAACATCTTCAGGACTAAATCTCGATGAAACAATTATTTTCAAGACTTGATCCCTATGAATCAATTACCTTCCCGACTAATATAAACTTTACCTGAAAGTGCCAGCCTTGTTGATGTTTTCAGGTTTGGCAGCCTCAGCAGATAACCAATTGTCTGCTCTGAAGGCATTTTTCTCCTTCTGTTTCAGAAGAGCAGCAATATGGCAGCTTAGACCTTGCAGGAACGAGGGAAGACCTAGGGAAAGATTGTATACATTTCAACAAAAGATTTACGGACAGATTAAACTAAAGCAAGTAGGGATGGATGCATAATAAAAGACCTTACAATGTACATTTTTCTAAGCAGGGCATTAAGCAGAACGATTTCTGTTGGAAAACCAAACTTTGAAGATGAAGGACATTCAGGAGAAAAACCTTTTCTGAATGAAACATAAAATACAAGATAAAATATGCAAAATATTTTGGAACTTTGTGTTGGTAACAAATAAAGCACTAGCTCTGAAGACAAGCTATTACACTGGCGTTGAAAGACACTTTAATGGCAGCAATATTATACCCATGACTATTGTTAAGCTTTCCTTTCCATGCTAAAAAAAGCACCTGCTTCTTGATTACATAAATAAAGTTGTCTTCTGACTAGAATACCCCTCCCAGTACATCGCTTCCAACCAATGTCAAGGAGATATAGTGACCAAAATGGACCATATAGCAGTGTGTCTGGAGAGGGATGGACTCTGCCAGACGACTTTTGCCCAAGACACACTGATAATGCTGGATAAATCTGAAGTTATCATACCGGATCGGTCGTCACCCGGGTCAACAAGGACCCGCCTGCCGTTTTCCACCAGGACGGAGGTGACAAGTGTGCTACTGGTACTTTGCATAAAATCAGAGCAAGAGACAATGTTGCCATCGCCACCTGGAACATTAGAACTCTGGCGCAAACTGGAAGACTCCAAGAGTTGACACATGAGATGGAACATTACACATGGCACATACTGGGACTCTGTGAATTAAGATGGAAAGCCCTAGGAGAACACCAAACTGAAGATGGGCATATATTATACTATAGTGGAGAGTTGGACAAGTCCATAAATGGAGTAGGCTTCCTTGTAAACAAAGCCATCAAGGGATCTGTGCTTGAACGTTGCCCCATATCTAGCAGAATCATCTGCATTCATCTCAAAGCATCCCCCTTTAACATCACAATTATCCAAATCAATGCTCCAACTACTGATCATAATGATGAAGAAATAGAGGAGTTCTACAACAAACTTCAAGGTACAATGTATAATAAACATGGTAAGTAAAAAAGACATCCTTGTTATCCAAGGAGACTGGAATGCCAAAGTTGGCAAAGATGCTCTAAAAGACTGGGATGATCATTGTGGACCTTCTTGCAATGAGCTTACCAATGAAAGAGGGAGACGGCTGCTCGAGTTTGCAAGCTACAACAACTTGGTACAAGCCAACACCCTGGGTCAACATAAAGCTTCCCAATGCTGGACATGGCATGCACCAAATGGAACCCATCATAACCAGATTGACTACATACTAGTTCAAAACCGGTACCGATCTGGCATCAATAGAGAAAAAACAAGAACGTTTACAGGTGCTGATGTTGGGCGTGATCACGACCTCATTATTATGAACTTCCAAGTGAGGTTGAAGAAAATTAACAAGCCAAAAAAAATCAGGCTCAAATTCAACCTTGAACAACTGAAGGACCCTAATATCTGCAAGTCATTCCAAGCCAAAATTGGAGGAAAATTTGCTCCACTCCTTGTGATGGATGTTGGTGTTAAAGTGATGACAGCCACTTTCAACACAGTCATGACAACAGTTGCCAAGGATATCATTGGCCTCCATTGTCCAAAGAAAAAAACCTGATTTAGTTTGCAAATACTTTCAATCAGTCTGCAATATTGCTGATGTCAACAATGCTTTGGACAAATGGTATCAGATGTTCAATACAGCCTTAGACAAGCATGTCCCAATTAAAACAAAAAGGGTTAAACACCAAATTACACCCAAGTGAATTACCCCTGAGATCAATGAGGCTAGGCACCTAAGAGATAATTTCCACAAGAAAAAAGACACGAAAAGCTATAGAAAGTGGAGGAATAAAACTAAGCATCTGATAGATAAGGCAAAAGAGAACTACTATAAACAGGCTATTAATGAAAGTAAGAGTACCAAAACATTGTGGAAGCACCTAAAAGAGCTGAACCCACCCAAGAACAGTTGTCTTCCCCTTAGACTTAAGCAAAATTATGATATAGCAACATCTGCACAAGACATTGTAGATATGTTCAACAATTTCTTCATAAACATCTCTAGTAACAGTATTCAGAACCAGACTAACATCCCAATTGAACTTGATGCTCTACTGTTATTCATAAAAGCTAAAATTCCTGAAGATAATTATTTTTCAATAGTTAATGTTAGTGAAGCTGATGTTTTTGATATGCTAATAAAGTTGATTCTTAATAAATCCTCTGGATTGGATGGTATTGGTTCACGAATACTTAAAACTGCTGCACCAGTAATAACAAAGTCACTAATGCATATCATAAATTTAAGTATAATGAGTGGTAATTTTCCAGAAAAACTGAAATGTGCAAAGGTTACACCATAATCTTTAAGAAAGGAGAAAAGGAGGATCCAGGAAATTACAGACCAATATCAATTATACCTGTATTGTCAAAACTGTTTGAAAAGCATGTAGCCATTCAGGTCAATACATTTTTTGAAACAAACTCTCTATTTCATAAAGCACAATCAGGATTTAGAAAGTACCACTCGTGCCAAACAGAACTTACCAAATTATTTGATCTTTGGCTGAAGGAAATGGATAATGGACATATGACTGAGATTGTCTTCCTTGACTTCAAGAAAGCTTTTGATCTTGTTGATCATGAAATTCTGCTGCAAACGTTGAACTGTTAAAGGTTTGACAATCCTTCTTTAAACTGGTTTAGATCCTACCTAAACCAAAGGTCTCAACAAGTAAGCATTGGCAATATTAGCTCTCAAACTCACACTATTCATTCAGGAGTCCCTCAAGGCTCAGTTTTGGACCCTCTCCTCTTCCTTATCTATATCAATGATCTACCATTTAATAATGAATCCACAAATGCAGATTTCTTTGCAGATGATGCAACCTTGTATACATCAAGTTCTGATACTGAAGTTATCCAAATAAGATTAAACTCAGACCTTATTAAAAATAGGATGGTAATTAATGAAGGTAAAACAAAATGTATGATTCTGGGGACGACACAAAAGCTACAGTCAGGGAACCCAAAACTATCTCTTGCAATAAATAATCATCCATTAGAAAATGTCAATCATGAAAGGCTTGTAGGTGTGTCAATAGATAATAATTTATTATGGAATGACCATATTGATAAGCTTTGTAAAACACTGTCATCCAAAATTGCCTTCTCAGCAGAATCAAGAAATATTTACCTATGGAAACTCGCAATCTATACTACAAGACATATATTCTTCCAACAATGGATAACTATTCTAATGTAAGGGGAAACTGTGCTAAATCTGAGCTTGACAGGATTTATAAACTCCAGAAACGAGCAGCACGTGTAATTTTAGATGCATCTATTGATCATCCCTCAAGAGCATTATTTACAGAACTCAAATGGATCACAATATATGACAGGATAGATTTTCACAAGGCAGTTCTTTTATATATTGTCTACATGGAACTGCACCAGAGTATCTTCAGGACTTATTCAGGCCTTTTTCAACACAATACCAGTTGAGATCACATGGAAACCTTCTAGTACCAAACCCAAGAACAGAGCAATTCAAAAAGAGTTTCAATACTCTGGTACAGTTCTGTGGAATAAGCTTCCACTACATGTAAAATCAGAGAGATATCATGAGCATGCATGTGTTTCTAATAGATAATGGAATTTAGTATTTTAATACTAAACATGCTAAAATAAGTACCAATTATTGCTTTCTTCACACAATGTGCATTTGTTAAACTCTCATTAAGAGGGCCTCAAGGGAGAATAGTCCTTGACTAATGAGTCACCCTCTAGAAATAAAGCATTATTATTATTGATTTGATGGTGATGTAATATTAGTAGAAAAGGACAAAAACGCCATCAAATTTGGACCCTCAAAAAATGAAACCTTTAAAGTACTTAAAAACCTTTACATGTAAGAGGCAACTCAAATGGCATCCAGTTAATGTGTAAGTGATTCAGAACCTTGCCAGTGTGAATGGATTAATGCAAAGGACTATACAAGTTTCCTATTATTTCAGTGTTGCACCATAAGAATGTCATGGCTTGCAGAATGCATAAGCATATGGGCTCATTGTATGTTTCTTAAACAAGGTCAAAAGACTGACCAATCTTAGAGACTGGTCAATCAATTTCTCAAACTTGAAATACAGACCTCTTTTCACAATGAGGATGCTGAACTTCTCAAAATGCATGCACACACCTGTCACATAACAGCCACAGACACTCAAGTCACATGACCAAATTAACAAACTTGTGAATCAGCAAATGAACTAAAGTCACATTGGATTTGTGCTGAACCTAATGAAACGGCCAGCTGTGTAGATTAAATTTAAAATGGTGACCAAGGTAAGTATCTTGCTTTTTAATAATGGGATTAACTTAAAATAATTTTCAAATTTTATTTTATTGAATTTAACACACAGACACTATTGAATACAAACTGGGTCACTTCAGTGGCTGTAATTTGTAGAGTGAACCTACAAGATAGTTCTTTTTCAACATTGTTTGATTTTCGTCATTTTAAAACTCTCCTTTGGCTAGATCATTCACAGGCTGTGAGCATGATTGACCAGACCTTTCATGCTGTAATTTAACCTCACATTAACATTACAATCCATGGGAATTGAATAATTTGCCTGTACCTGTATAAAGGGCCACAAAAACCTTAATTTGCAAAAACTAGACCTAAGTAAAATATCAAATGTAAGTCAGTGACCTTCTTTAGTTTCATGGTTGTAGTAGATATCCATATGATCACAGAGCTTGAAAAATGAGCCAGAATACAAAAACTTTAAGCAAGTTCAAAAATATATGTAACAGTGACCTGTTTGTGAAGAGGGTGCAGTACTTGTCAGATGCATGTGTTTACCACAATTCTAGATATAACAACATTTTAAACAGATTGCAAAATACCCAAGCTAAATGTAAAACATTATCAAAGAGGGTACAACTATTTGTAAATTAGAAACATCAGCCCTTCCACTGAGGGTAGGTGCTATGAAATCCACTCACAAACTGTTGCAAAAGATACAGGAAGAAATAATTTGGTGATGTCGTACAATATGCTTTTCATCTTTGTTGATGCAGATTCCTACGCTGTCATAGATGTTAATGCCTATAATAGGAGTAAAACAGTAGCTTACCTCAAATTTGCTGAGATGAGCTAACAAATGTTCCTTGTACATGTCATGAAAGCAAGAGTTCATTAAAATACTCACCCACATGAGGGTTTTGATGCAGCAAATCAAGCATCAACTCAATTCTCCGTGTTGATCTGCCAGTAGATTCTTCTCTGTCCTTTACCATGGCCAAAGCTGGCTGTATACAAGACCGTATCAAACTGCAGACATTCATTTTGCGATCAATTCTTTTATCAATGATATTCTGAAGGTCACGATCCTGATCAGGTATAGGTTCAGTGAAAGGCTTCTCTGCTTCTTCTCCATACCATTCCATTTGTTCAGTTTTGACTTGCCTGTTGAAAGAGATAAATCGTTCTTTGAAGAATACATTAAGATTTTACTGCTGAAAATCTGTCCGTGCAGTATTGTTGGAAATAGGGAAATGAATTAGAACATTGATATAAATTTCTGCAAAAATTTTTAATTTAGGTACCTCTCCAAGGTTGGGACTATTATCCTTTCAAAGCATGTGAAACTTTACTGGACTAAAACAAAATGCACAGGAGACCAAGATATGCCTTACATAAGACTGATACCATATTCATTAGGGCGAACTATAAATAGTCTTTTGGTGAAAACCATATACTGATATAATTAGCCTTTCATGAGAACTCACTAGTTCTGGGAGGGTAAACTAATATAAACTATGCAATACTGGCTAATATTGTGCTGTGATATATTATAGTGTTACTAGCCTCCAGTTCAAGGACACTATTCCCTTCTCCAATTAGTAATTTGAAGTTTAGAACTTTAAATTGCAATCAGACTATGCTCCTTTTTGTGCCCCTGACAAAGTATGAAAGGTCATCAGAATGGGGATGGAACTGGGATGTGGGGTTTAACCGCAGACAAATATTACATAATTAAAATCAATGTTAAAAATTTTAAAAGCTGTAATACATTATCTATTATTATTAATGTGCTGAATTTGCCAGATCAGTCGGAGCATGATGGCCAAAAACAAGCTGTCCAAGTTAACTTACCAATGCCAGCTCAGTGGGAGCATGATAGCCTAAGACAAGATGCAAAAGTCAATCATTGCCAGCTCATATGGAAACCTGATGGCCTAAGAGAAGCTGTCAGAGTAAATTTACCACTGCCAGCTCAGTGGGAGCCTGATGGCCTAATAGGAGCTGTCAGAGTCAACTTACCACTGCCAGCTCAGTGGGAGCCTGATGGCTTAAGAGAAGCTGTCAGAGTCAACTTACCACTACCAGCTCATTAATTGATGCATATAAAAATAAAACTCTAACTGGGCGAAGGATTTTTTCTTTATCATCATCAGCACAGATATGACCAAGACTGGATTTCAATAGGAACATGATGTACCAAAGGTAGCTGATTCTTGCCCAGAAACCAAAGTTGGAAAAGAAGAGAGACTGAATCATAGTTACTGCTGAATGATAATAACCCTTATTTAGTGATAATGCATGCAGTACATTCCTTCTTTTCTTTGCAAGACCAAGAAAACTATTTCAAGAGTAAGATTTTTGAATGGAATGTCATCTTCAGATCTCATTTCTATGGGAACTGCAGTAAGTTTTGGCATCCTGTCCTATATTTCTTGTTACCACACACAACAAACTTAGCATGCATCAGAGACTTGTCTGGGTTCTTTGTATATTTTGAGATCAAAAGTAAAACTGGAGGGTCCCAGCCCATGCCAGGAAATTGTTGTTTTACAATCATGCATATAAGCATTACTAGTTGTCTCTCTTTATTTTCTTGTCAGCATCATTGGCCTTCATTAATATTAGTTTTGTTTTCTGGGTTATTTATGTCATCTCTGTCTGATCTTTCTGAATGTTTTAGTGATTATGTACTGTTATCTTTTGGGCTTCTGTAAGGACCATTTTCCAGATTCCTGCACCTATTAATTGAAGTCTCTAAATTTAGGTATTTCACCTAGTATGTCCTTGATTCTATGTACATGTTTCACCCTATGGCAAAATTATTTTGATGTTGCCCACTTAGCCCTAAACCAAATCACTTAATATAGTACCCCAGTCTATCTGGTTACCCAAAACAAATACATCATATTTTGTTTTTGCAGTCTCTACAGCATATTTAGCATGCATTGTACTTGATTTGGTTTTGTGAGATTCTATAGACTTGTTAGAACTTCTATCAGACACTTCACTTGGCAAATTTGGTTGCTAAAGTCATATTTGCTTGTTTTGTTGTGCTGATTTATATTAGAAAGCCGTGCAGTCTGAAATTGATTTTGCTAATTCATGGTCTTAGGTTATGGTATATGCAAGAACTCTGTTTATTTGTTCTGTCTTATCAGAGTGTATGATAACAAATTCCATCATTGAGCTTTTGTATAAACAACCACCCGACAATCTTTTTGTACTGATTTCAGGCATATGCAAACTTTCATAGATAATGACAGTGCAACACAAATAAATAGATTGGTTATGAAAATTGCAATGTCTACCTTTTTCATACAAGGGCTTAACTTCTGTCTTGCACCAGTTTAGTAACCTTGCGGTAATTTTTGTGCTTTTGCCTTTTGCTTAGCACCTGTAATCTTGATCACATTCATAGTTATCTTTAGAAATGAGCAACCATGGACTTGGTCCTGTTTCAATGATAAAGCCTCTTAATGGTAACTCAACTCTGTATATAGTTTCTTATGTTGATATAATCATCACTCCAATGCACTATGTAAGCTTTCTCTAATTCCATTATACTTTTCATACAGGTGCAGCATGTGCTTTAGAAATGTCAGAATATTATGGTTAACTGATGTCTTGTTGATGGCTTTGTCTTTGGCAATTTTGACTGACAATTCTTATTCAGTTTGGAATTCACACATAAAACTAGGTCCATTGGAATGTGTTTGTTGACAGTGGTACTGGTAGTTGCCAACTTACTACTATGGATCTGACAGCCACACTGAATGATGGTTATGGCATGTGGGGTGGCTATCAATCTTTTAAGCTTAAAAAAAACCCATGATGTAAAGATAATTGGCTACTTTGACAACACACTTTATATTTACAGTTAATGAAAACTACACAGTATGCAACTGTGCTGGAAATAGGCTTAAATTAGAAAAGTGTTGGTCTGAGAGACAACACCCAGCTTATTATGTAGTCCCATTGAAATATTTATGATCTCATTGTTGACTTTGCCTCTCCTTTGAGTTATTAGTTAATTTTGTGACATATTAATAATGACACTCAAAGTGCGAGTCTTGCGCAATACAGCCCATATCTCATTTTTCATGGTTGTGTATTTGTCAACTTCATCTGGTGTAAGAATGAATTCTTTTTTAGACATGGTATGGTCTGGCAGTGCATAAGATGTGTTCTGTAATTGTGTTAAGCTCTCATTCAGCCAACTCATGCATTTTCATCAAGCTTTACAGTTGCCAGCTGATAGAATTCCAAGCCATATAAATCAGACTACAACTCAAAGCTGTAACCACAATAGAGGCAGCAATGATTGCTGATAACATTCTAATCCCTGCCATACTGGTGCCCAGAAACACTTTTCAAGTGTTAATACCATCCACTGTATTTTATGTGTGCTCGACCATCTTGTACATGTACACTGCTGTTCAACCTCTGCCAATAAGGTGAATTTATCATTGCATATTGATTTTAGGTGAAATCTCTTGAGTCTGGGATATATATATATATATATATATATATATATATATATATGTATGTATTGGAATAAGGAGGGTGAGCTTCACTCTACTCCAATGCATGATCAGGAAACAGTACATGGGGATGATCAGGTAGCAGTATATGGGGTTGATCAGGAAACAACAGTACATGGGGATGATCAGGAAGCAGTACATGGGGTTGATCAGGAAACAGCACATGGGGATGATCAGAAAGCAGTACATGGGGTTGATCAGGAAACAGCACACGGGGATGATCAGGAAGCAATTACATGGGGTTGATCAGGAAACAGCACATGGGGATGATCAGGAAGCAGTACATGGGGTTGATCAGGAAACAGTACATGGGGATGATCAGGAAGCAGTACATGGGGTTGATCAGGAAACAGCACATGGGGATGATCAGGAAGCAGTACATGGGGTTAATCAGGAAACAGCACATGGGGATGATCAGGAAGCAGTACATGGGGTTGATCAGGAAACAGCACATGGGGATGATCAGGAAGCAGTACATGGGGTTGATCAGGAAACAGCACATGGGGATGATCAGGAAGCAGTACATGGGGTTGATCAGGAAACAGCACATGGGGATGATCAGGAAGGAGTACATGGGGTTGATCAGGAAACAGCACATGGGGATGATCAGGAAGTAGTACAACTGAGTGCCATGCCATTACAGAATGATGATGAATACAAAGATAGGTCGAACATTAATGTCAACAACCCAGCATAAAGATGGAAGTTTGTTTCTTTAAGGATATGATGAGGAGCACTGACTTTTCATGCAAGCAATTCTACAACCCATTTATTAACAAAGTGTGATAATCGAGGGCATTCCAACCCATCAATATGCCAACTAGCAGGTGAAATAATAGGAGTGAGACGAGATATATAAAATCCATGTTGGGGTTTGGACCAAGACAATGAAATCCCAGCCTAGGGGTTATATTATTTGTCTCCCCACGAGGCTTGTCCGAGTGGGGAGATATATAATTTAACCCCGCAGCTGGGATTTCATTGTCTTGTTCCAAACCCCAACTTAGATTATTTTTCTCACCCAATATTATCCTTTAAAGTAAAAAGAACTCTTTAAAAGTGTGCACGTTGCAATGTTTACATGTGGCGCATGAATACAAATATGCTAATGAGGGCTGTGGTGTGACAGCTGAGTCCGAAGTACACAGTTCATAAGCGTGAGCAAAGAAAAATAACAACATAAATAGTTATAATTTATTAGAAAGAAACTGTTTCCTTTCATCATTTCCAACTTTGAGTACCCCACTCTCCCATATAAAAGACCCTCGTCACCCTCCAAATATGCGGACCCTAGAGGATAACAATGTGCTAAACTTTCAAGTTCACGGATTCTTTGAAAATTTATATTTCTGTCTTGGAAATATGGCAAGTGATGCAGTGAAATTTGCTTATGGATTAGTGTGTTGAGGGAAAAATGATTCCTTCTGGCTGGTAAGTGTATTATTTGTCAATAAATATTGCAGGTATATTCAGCTGGAGCACAACAGAGATGCTCAACCAAATTATAATAGAGCATGTTTGACATAACCCATTTCTGGCTGTTGCTAAGTTTTCCATTGTTGTTTAGAGAGTTGGGATGCTATGAAGTGTATAGGTATATAGTCTTTATAGTCTTATGTGCATAGATCAGTGTTTTCTGACATAGTTCATTTCAAACACCATTGAGAATTTTATCCTATCTGTAGCACAGTAAATTTTCAGGTCAGCTTCATTAAATGTAGCTAACAGTATATACAATGTTTCACGCAATGTGTTTACAACTAGTTCAGTTGCTTTAGCTGCATTTAATGTTCTGAAAATGTACTGAGCTAGTCCTGGATAAACGTAGCCATGCTAGTTAGAATGAACTAACATAATATCAAAACCTCGAAATAGTATGCATGTGTGTATTTGTCTCTATCCAAATGTTTTTGTTTTGGTTTGTTTTCTAAGACAGATTGACCTTAAATAACTATGTTTTGGTTATATATTATTTGTTGTTGTTGTTGTTTTATTTGAGAACAACTATGGCACAGCAGAAGACAAGAAGGGTTTATTTTGTTAAAAGTAGTTCTCAGCGCATGGACACCATGACTGAGACGATTGGTCTGAGATAACTAGACTGAGATAAGAAAAGTAAGGTTAGCAAAACAGCTAGATTTCTCTGTCGCTTGGGTGAGAAACTTAAATACTTGTATCATAGTCAATCTGGACATGAAGTTGCCATGAAATGATGTTGGTGTCTTTAACCAAAACCAAATTGCCCTTCTCACTGATACGAATGGTGGTCACTGCAACTGTGTCTTCTCACATTGGCATTTAAGGATCATTTTCATTTTATAGCTTTCATCTACCAACTATATGTCTAAACAAGGTATATCACAGGCCAACATCCCTCATCAAACCTGATGTTTGGTTAACCTCAGGAATGATCAGCATGACCTAATCCATGCAACTGTTGAGCATATTAAAGAAACCACAACTTTTCTTAAAGACAAATTCTCCTTTATTTGGTGTCTTATTTAAGGAATGGCCCTCAGTGAGTGCTGCCACTGTAATATCAGTGTGTGGTCATAACCAATTAACACAGTGACATTGCTCATGACTTCCATATGCTGACTTCATTGCTTTCACTGTTTTACTGGAAAGAGAAAGACTCATTGGAAGACAAGCAGCAAACAGAAATCACTGTATTCCTCAAGCAGACTTGTTTGAGGAACCTATCGCTATTAGCTGACCCACACAATCATATCTTTGTTAGCTTGCATTCACCTACAGCTTTAACTATTTCCATTTATAAGTCCCTTAGAGTTCTTGGTCATTTATTGGAACCTAACAAGAACCACCATGTTGGTAAAACAGTTTACAATAAGGATGTTAATGCAGAACAGGATGAAAAATGTTAAATGAAATCTATAACCTTACATGTCAGCCAGCTGCTTTGGGTATTCCCAAAGAAAACAATGGACAACATCTGAGGCTGTTACAGAAATTAATGACAAAGATGTTTGAAAGGAATACATTGTAAATGAAGTTAAACTGGGGGATCGCCCAAACCAAAATGCATCCTTGCTGAAAGCCTGTGGCAAGCTTGCGATAAGCTAATTTGATGTTTATAAGCCAACATGGACACTTGTGCAAGCTTGTACAAGCAAGTGCAGGCTTAAAGCAAACTAGCTGGATATAACCACAAGCATGTACAAGGTTTATTATTTGCTTCAGAGAGTAAAACCAGCTTGTGCAGCCTACATGTTTGCTTCAGAAAGTAAAATTAGCTTGCGCAAGCTAACTTCTTTTCTTCAGAAAGTAAAACTAGCTTGTATGTTTCAGAAAGTAAATTTAAACTAGCTTGCAATAAGTTTCTTCATATATTTCCATTTGTGTAAAAAGATTGAGTCCATGTATCCAACTAGCATGCACATGTTTGCAGCTTGGGGAATACATTCTGCAACCATGGGTAAGCTTGCAGTGAATGAATAAACTTGAAAAATGAAATTTAACATAATGTTTTTGCTGAACAGATTTGTTTTCCACTACACTGCATCTATAAGACAACATTATTTATCATTAAATATGCAGGTAGGTGAAGGAACATTTAGTAAGTCATAATTTAACTTTGCAATTCCACAAAAAAAGGCATATAAGAAAATCAAACTTGTACCAGGATATGAGTTATACCTAACACAGGGTGAGCTGCTGTCTCAGGCTATCCACACAGGATGAAGAGAAAAAAAAAACTAACAACTGCATAGCTGCCAACTTTCCCTCTTTTTTTTCCGTATTTGTCACATCATTTGGACCTGAATACATGTGTATGTTTTTCTGAGGCAAAAAATAAGTTTTTTCATTAAAAAAATAATAACAATTTCTTTGGAATTATCAGTTTAGAACATGCATTCGGTTCTATTTTGATAGAATGTATCGCATATATATAGGAATACAGTTCTAGAATAGGACTGGTTCATTTTAAATCAATGCTACCATGCATCTTTATCCGCCATATTTGATTTTGCAAATAGTTACTGTTGTCGAAGTATCTTGTCTTCATAATGTTCAGCTTCTAATCATGTTAAATAGGAAAGAGGAGTATTCAGAATTTTCTCCAGGAAAAAGAGAAGGAAATAACTGGAAGGACAATTGTGCCATCTGGTGTAGATTTGTAAAGCCATATAGTAATGGAGAAATTTTGCAAATTGTGTAATGTGATTTCGCTATCAGGCATAAATGTGCACGAAAAAGCTAATAATCATCAGCTTCCTGCTTCATCACACACAACTTAGCCTGAGCTTGCGACATATATACCAAAGAGAACCTTACTAAAATTTGATCAAAATTAGATTTATTAAATTTTTTTTAGAAATAAACCTTCATTTTTCAGTTACTAGTGTTGTTGGTGAATTATTTTGCACATGTTTTCCAAACATTAAAATTTCACAAAGGATACCTCATATGCTTTTGTTTTGAAACATTTTAAAAAGGAATAAGGAGGAGAGCTCTGTCTTACTGAAGCTAGCTTCAATGAAGTTATCAACAAAAAATGTCCTACAATTCATTGATATCATGTACTGCACTTGTTTGTTGTTACTTTTATAATGCTCAATGTTATTTTAATTGTGATTTTTCCACAAAGTTGATGTTAATTAGCTTTATATTTTTGCAAAACATGGTATCTAGAGTTACTGACAGACCAGGACACAAAAAGTTTGGATAAACTTAAAGGTTTTTAAAATGTGTGGAAATAGGAATGGCCTGAGTGCGTGGAAAGTCGATGTAAATATAGTTGGTCAGTTCATAAGAAAGCTGAATGCTAGAGGACTTGCATTTTGTGATATTTGCAATAAAGAATCGAACTATGCCTTTTGCAGATGGAAGAGTTGGAAGCATAAAACACTGAAACCTACAACTCACATGACATCCCCAACCCTGAATATTTTCTGGTTGTTTTTTTTTTGGGGGGGGTCAACAATTGTGTCTGATGTTTGAAAGCCCACTTGCTTGTAGCAAGAAATCTGTGCAAGCTTGCCACAAGTTAGTAACAAGCTTGTGATTACTCATTGTACTAGTAAAAAAACAAGCAAAATAAGCTAGCTGCAATGTTCCAAATAAAAGCTTGCTTTAAAACAAGCTTGCAATTTTGGTTGGGATCCACATATTAAATATAACAGCTTTTTCAACACCATCACAGCCTGAACTTTACAAAAGTATATTATTACGTTTCATTTATAACTATTCATAAACAGATTTTGAAATAAAAAATTTTCCAGCAGTAGATTTATTATTCTTCTTCAAAATATTTGTTGAATAAAATAATGAACAATCTAAATGTTAATGGCTTGCTATCACTAACTTCCATGCAGTATACCTTCATGGTCTAAAACGTTATGTTCTTTCACATGGGACCCACTGTAGGTTTAGGAATGAATGCCTGATGTACTCTCCTTTATATTATAAGAGGTATCTAATGGAGGCAAGAAATGTGATGGCTCAGTGGTTAGCAAGTTGGACTTGCAAATAAAAGTGTTTGAATCCAATCAACAGATCAGCTCAGGACTGTTAATGTCATGTGTCACTGAGCAAGGCATTTTACCACAATTACCTTGGCACCAAAGAGCTTACCTGTGTTGCTGTGCCATAAAACACAACACACAATCTCTCCAAGCAGAGGATAAATAAAAAACTACCAATTTCATGAGAGGATAGAGATAAAGGCAGATACAGACACAGATGGATGGAGTAGATGGATAGACCAGAGGAGGGTATAACAATATCATTGACAGCTATTAAAATAGCATAACAAATAGTAAAACCTTTGTATTTCTGTATCACTCCATTTACTTTCCATCTCATCTGTTTCCATGGCAACAGCACTCGGACCAATCCTGTTGGCTTCAAAGTCTTCTTCGTCATTAATGCCAGCTGTGTATGCAGACTGAGTGCCCACTGCCCTCTCAATCAGTGTACCCACTGACTTGCCCAGCATTTCCATGATAGAGGGCATTTCTTCATCTTGTGCCCTCAGGTCATCTAAATGGACCGAGTGCCAGAGATGACACTGAAATTTAATTAACATTAAGACATTACATAAAATATATCAATATTTAATACATGTCTCTACTTTGTTACTGAGTGTGCCCAACTACATTCTCCAGCAACTCTATGATGGAGGGCATCTGTTCATTTTTACCCTCAGATGCCCAATAGAACAGTGCCAGAATCCGCATCATGAGACTGATTAAAGATTAACATAATGCCCACTTCATATTAATAGATATTCAAATATTTGAGAAAAGAAAGGATGACCTAGAAAGACTAATAAATGTGATATGTATATCTATAGACCTCTCCCTCAATAACTTGCGCACAATGGGGTGAACAAACATAGACAGCAAGGAATGAGTTACCAAGGAACCTCCAAATCACATCAATATAATAATTTTTAATAACGCGCTTTTTCTAATGAAGTTGTTTGTTATTCTGTTTAAATGACATTTATTTTCAAAATGTCCAACATGTAAAAGATTGTTTCAACTGGTTTCAACAACCATCATGTGTACATGTCAAATCTGTGAATTACATCACTGCTTTTTGTTTTCTTGATGAGTCTGGTTCCCATAGTGGTGTTTAATAGCAACCAGCCAAATCAGGAATCCCCATAGCAGGGAACTAGACTAACTGTTGATACACCACCAAACAAGATTCCTTTTCTCAAAAACAGGCGACATTTATTTCGTGAGACAATCATCTATGTCAAAACTCTATTTTTGTATTGTTCAGTTAGTACAATATTGATGTTGTGATTTCAATGGAAGTAATAATTAAACTTATTATTGTCCTTGAGGATATCTCTAAGTACCAGTTCAAGAATTTTCTGAAACTTGCTTGCCCAGAATGGTCTGTATCTGTATCATTATTTTATGAAGTATTCATTTCGCTTGGATGCTATGCTATCTTTATGAAAGTGTCGGTTAATTTAAGGTAGTTTATGTTACATACACATTAATATTTATAACAGTGTTTGATTGATCAAATGAAGTGAGTTCACCCAACATATGACCGGGGCTTAATTTTAAGTTAACCCTTTAACTACTAGAGCTGTTGTGTAGTTTCACTACTGCTCTGTGCTATCATATCAGTTACTCAGACTACTGAGGCTGACTGCCAGGCTGAATACTAGAGCATCATCAAGGCTGACTACAGAAATTGACAATAAAAACATGGTTACATTTATATTCATTATTTCAATTTTTTTTTACTGGATTTCAGTGAAATAAAAAACAGCTTATCTTGTATAGTGTCTGTTATTCTTATATTTCTACTTTATATATACTCCTATATCCCATCATATAAGAAATCCCAGTCATATAAACTGTTTGAATCCCACAAAATAAATCCAATATTTTCATATGTACATATCAAAACATGAATGAAATCCACTCTAATTACAATGTTGCAATTGGTACCTCTCAAAACAGTAATTATCCACACATAAATGACGATGTTATCATGTAGATTACAATATATGTATAGCAAAATTAACATGTGCTATGTCTTACATGTAGGACTAATGCCCACATATGTGATGCTGATTTCATACCATTTTATGTCTTGCTTTTGGTCCCCTATTTTCTTAACAACATTGTTTGCTTCTTTCACAAGAATTTCTACCAGATATTCAGGAATAAATCTGAGTAAAAAATATTTCATTCACTGGTCCAAGCTTGACTGTTGTCTGTTGAACCAACGTAAGAATCAAAAACATTGATTTCGAATACAGCGAGGTCGTCACTCCATTGTGCAATTGAAACTACGTCCGCCTTGTCATCCGATTAAAAAATCGTTTGCATCTGATGTTGAAATGGGACTAACATCAATATCTGATCCATTTTCTAATTATGATCCATTAAACTTTTCGATATCACTTGCACTGGACCCGTTAAAGTTGCTCATATCTGAATCAGAATCCATCTTTGTTCATCTCGAAAACACGTGTTTCGTAAATCGCGGAAAATTCATTTTAGTGTGTCTAAATTTAACCTCTCTGCTTTCCAACTTGTATCAAAATGTTGAGTAAACAATCCTCTCATTGGTTACAATAATAAAAAATATGTACATTTTTGTACTTTCAACCAATCAATGTTTAGTTAACACAGCCGTATAGTGCGCACATGAGCATCACTGGGGTTTCGAGTACTGCTGAACTTTACGCATATGTGCGACACTGGGGTTGTAAACTAGGTTTATCGGCACTGCAGATATGCGTCACTGGGATTTGAGAGCTATTTACAGTAGATGCTTAGATGCGGTAGTCGTAGCTAAAGGGTTAAACTTTGTAAAATTTTCATTTCTTTTCACTTTTTTAAAAATTCTAAGTCCTTTATTTGATTCAAAAGACATAATAAACGTTATAATATAAAGGAGGCCAGCTTTAATTCATAGCACAATACAACAAATACTTCTGCAAGTCAGTTATAAAAACATGGTTAGCACTTAATAGTTCTCATAGAAATGCTTGCAGGCTTAGCTGTTATGGTAGATTGACACATTGCATTTATGATGAATACATTTAAAAATAACTAAAAGATAGAAACAGAACACAAATCTCAATTGAAAAAAATATTTATTTAAAGTGTATTTATTTATTAAAGTAATGCCTCCTTTCAGCATAAGGACGTTTTTGTTGATCAAAATTACTTACAGATCATTAATTGCGGTGTACTAGGAATGTTGTTGGGAAAGAAAACGTAACAAATTGTATGACCATAATTTTAAAATTGATATTTAACAATGTTGATTAAAATTTTCTGGTCCTATTTATCCCTTTTGATGATAAAACGAGCAATATATCAAGGCTTCCGTTACCAATTTTTATCAAGGTTTTCTTCAACAAATATAGATTTTTGGAATATTTTCTAGTTTAAAAAATGTGATCCACATCTGACCCCGCATTATAAGTGGGTTTTCAAGTAAGTATGGCATGAGTTATCGATGGAGTGGTGTAATGACAAAATGAAATAGTTTACTGGTGTATATTGCACATTTCCCCATGAAAACCAAATTTTATTCAAGTTTTTGTCCACATTTTCTATATAATCAGTTGTTCCATGAATTTCTCCCTCTCTCATGTGGGAGGTTGCATAAATATAAAATTAATTAGGTTTCTTAAGTGTCAATATATATAAATAGTTTTCAATATATATAAAAAATGCTCAATAATTTTATTATTCGTAGATGATAAAGTAACTTTATGAAATGATGCAGAATCTTTCCAATACAGTTTTAATGCCTTATAAAAGTATAATAAATGATGGAAACTTATTTTATTTTTTACAAAAGTAAAGCTCAATATATTTGGTATATGGAAAAATGACCACTCTGAATTTAAGCTTGGTGTAAATAATATTTCTATTAAGTGATAAATTTAAGTACTTTTCATTCCTACCCCTTCATTTTCTTTAAAGCTACAAAATAATGTTTAACAAGCAAATAAGAAGAAATACATTTAAACATAACTTTCACATCCCCACATATATGAAATTATAACTTTTTAACCATAAAATGAAACTACATGTATTTTTATTTTGCATTTTGAATGTGGAGTCTGGGGGCTTAAAAATACTCAGTCAATTCAAAATGTGCACAATGACTCCCTCTGGAACATAGCTTGACTAGTGAAAAGTAGAACTATTTATGTTTCATTCAGCACTTGGCAAATCTTGCCTGGTTAGTTTTTTTAAAATCTCAATTAATACTTGAAAAGAATCTAATAAATATAAATCATAATGCATTATGAGTTATGATTTGATCATAATTACAAATAGACTGATTACATCAAATATACTGATTTCTATTTAAAGAACATATCTCTTTCATCAGGACTCAAACTTCAAGAGTTAAAAACTGCTCAGACCCTAAGCAGCTTGAATATTTAAGGAGGAAATCTTTGAGTACCTACTGCATCTACATGTAAGATTTATTTTTCTTCTTTTTGAGAATATTAATTTTTTTTTAAAACATTGCTCATATTCAGAATGAGTATTCACAGCATAAGCAGGGTGGCAAATTAGAATTTGCCCCAATGTTCAATGACCTTAATGGTCATGCACTAAATTGGATTCTTATATGGGCTGCAAGCCAGACTTGTCACAAGTAAAATTATGACCTTAATGTCAAAACAAACACTCACATTTAGGGGTTATGAATCTGCCATCTTGATGTAAAAACTATAAATAATTTTTCCAAAGATTTCCATGCAACTTAAGTTGTAAATTAGAAAGCCTGATGTGACCATTAAATACATAAATTTTACTCTATTCTATGCAAGACCACAGATCTCTTGCCTGTCCAATATCTACAAATCACACATCTGTATGGTTTCCCTTCATCAGGTTTCCATACTGCCAGCACTTCATGCTGTAGAAACTAAACAACTCCCCTAAACAGGGAACTATTTTAACTCTGCACCCTTAGGCCAGTCGATGTATGCTTTCCAGGCACATTTCACTATAAAACTGCATGTTTGCCAGCATGATGACATAAACTGTATCTGCTGAGTCCCTTATTTATTCCTATGAGTAATTTACTAGTTTTCTACTGTAAATCCTGCCACTGCAGTCATACCACCAATGTACACCACTAGATTTTAATATGGACTACATTACTCTGGGACATTCATTCGGTTTTGACACTTCACTACTAGTCAACCATGGCATCATGGAAACTCGCTCACACTTTACTGCGTGACATTTCCTCCTAGTATTTGCTAATTATTTTGGGCCAAGGATATTCATATTATTCATAAAAGTAATCACACAAATCTAAAAATTCCTTAAAATGTGGGCTATCAATTGCACATACTCCAAATTTATTACAATATATAATTCGAATACTGAATACTTTAAAACCATTAAATCACTGTGGTTTAAATTATATGTACTATTTACTGATCAATTTTTTAAAAATAAAATCAGTTAGTATTTTATCTAGATGAACCTATTACAAACACCTTAGACCAAATGAATATTATATATATATATCTTTAAAAATAACCTGGAATCCAGTAAAGCATCCCCCTGCAATCCTGGGCAGCTGTATAATGATGACAACATGACAGGGCGCTCTCCTTCTTTCCTTCATCTGTTGGTGTTCATCTAGGATACAGTATCTGGCACAGGCCACCAAGTTGGCATTGGTGTCACCTGAGTCACACTGAACTACAAGAATCGACTCTTCCTCACGGTTTGACTCAAAGAAAGATCTAGAACACAGACAACATAGAAAATTATCGTGATTTGTTACCATATTCAACTGAATTGTTTGATCTTTTGGAAAGCAGTAAATAGAACTCTATTGCATGCCATTTTTAAATGTTGATATGTTGCATTCATCATATGATCACTAGGAATCCTGACAGTACAACTTCCACTGCCTTAGTAATATTCTTACATAAAGTTACCTACTATTTAAGGTTACAATGAGTTAGGTGTCACTTTGTAAGAAAATAACCAGATTGCAACATGTATATACTAGATCATGAGGCAGATAATTTCATGACATAAATATACGAAGGTCAGTTCTGCAAACAATGAGGTGTCAAGCCAGTTATTTGATGTGGTCATAGGAACTTGTGACTGACACCTTATTTTGGCCAAGCCAGTTACATAACATGGTTTAGAGGTAAGTGATGAAGTCCTGTGTTCGGATCAAAGGCACATAAAGTGGGGGTCATAAATCCACCCTTGACAGACTGCCGGGGAGGGAGCAGTGTCTGCTAATTATGTGAATTAGGGGCGAATCAACATCCACTCAGAGTTGAACAAGGCGTGGCCACCATTAGAATTGCAAGTTATCAATTATCTTGAGAACTAAACGTTAGTAGTCACTAAACCATCTTGTGGGAATTATAGATAAGCTACTCTGACATCATTCAAAATTGATGGGAAAATTCTGGGAATTACAAGGAGCTTCAGAACAGGTCAGTGACTATTTGCTCAATTGTTGTAATCTATTAAGGAAAAGTAATTGTATTTTAATTATTGTATGTAAACTTCAGTTGTTAGTACGTAGAATTGCCATTTGTAGGGTTTGATCTACAGGCATATTTTTAGATATGAGCAATGTTTATGTAAAGAATTAATATTGTAATTTGCTATTTGGTTGACTCATAGTAACCTTGTGCACTTATACATGTGATATTCTAGATTTGCAAATGTTGAATTAAATTATAACTTTGTATAATGGTTGCAGAGTGCTACATTAGTTAACAGGGATTTGACTATTTGTGTATACTTTGTAGGAGTATCATGTGTAAGGATATATTGGCGAATGGTTATGTAGATATATGTGTACACTTTGTAGAAGTGCAATGTACATTATTGCATCTGATTATGTGATATTGTTCTGTATAACAAGATTGAGAATCTATATATACCACGTACACCACATCAGAGAGAATGAGTATTTTGATGTGCATGAATGCATAACCAAAGGTCTAATGTCCTTGTGTGTTTGTACAGGAAGCTTTTAGGGACCAGAGGAATTGTAGGAAATACCCTAGTGCAGTTGGTCCAGAGTCTCTTGGAGACAAAGAAAAAGGAAGAATGGAAGCATAAGTTAGACAGACTGGAGGAAACTGGAGTACCAGTCCAGAGAAACATAATACAGATGAGTAGGAACACAAAATAGGAGGAAAATCTGTCACACTAAGTCAGATGATGAAATAGGCCATCACTTGGTGGAGTGAAAGATGAGTGATAGGGTTTTAAATTTGAATTTTATTTGAGAAATGACTATCTGTAAATGAATGATATTAAATTGTTTATTTGAATTTCACATTTTGTGTATTCATTAATTTCACTGTTGACATCACTGACTGGGGGCTCGGAGCTTTGCATCTCTCTATCACTACTTCAATTTCTGACAAAAACGAGCCAGGGTGGGTCTTCTGTAATAATTTAATATAGCATTGGGAGCACCCCACCCCAACCTAAAGAATGGGAAACCTCTACATTATGTATGTGTTGTCCTATATTTGAATAATACCATATCTCACTATCTCACATTATGACGGATGGCACTCTCCAATAATGTGTCTTAAGTCACAAATGTTTACCAAGAACATGCTGATATAGTTAAACCTGTATATAGAATCTCATTCAGACATGAGTGACTGTATGACAGCCTTTGCTTTCTAAAAATTAAATGAATTTTTTAAAATATAAATTTGCATAATCCTTTTATTAATGTAAGAAATAAGGTACATCTCCCACAAAATCTCTACATACATGACATGATAGTGTTATATTCTAAAGTCGTGGTATAAGGTCTTTTGAACTTTTTGTGTGTGCTGATGCCTCGTCACTTCTGAGGGTAACATATGACAACTTTGAGATGGATTTCAATGAATGTTTTATATTTTTTTTAGCTGAGCACAATGTACGGAAAAGAGTTAAGAGTTAGTGGTAAAAAAAAGGCCTAATAATTAAATTTAACTGAGTTAAAGTCCTGAATAGGTGTACAAGGGGTATACATAAAAGGCCATGCAAATTGTACTTGATTTTTCGACTGAACTGCTGCTCAGTGTCAAATGACTGAAGAGTTTCCAATGCAATCCTTTCAGGTGGAATTCCTACTGCTCTGTGTATATCTGACTTGTCAGCTATTGATAGAAGCTTAGAGTGTGTTGTTATCTGAAAAAAAAAACAACAAACAATTCAATAAATACAGGCTGGCCAAACACTATGTTGTATCAATTAACTTAATTTACAAGGCAGTCATTTTTTAATATAAACTATATGAAGTTCACAGCATAATGTGTGTAGTTACTTAACACATTAACCCCTGCTGCCTCAATAACTCGTCGCACTTTACCTCCCTCATCTCCCGAGTGCCTCGATAATGGGACTGAGTTTGCATAGCTTGTATCCTGAGCGTCGAGTTTGAGTGGCAGTATTTATCTATGCCTGTGTCTCGATTGAGGAGTTAAATCAGTGCAAACCATTGGTTGATTTAAAGCCATTTCCAATTATGTAGGCAGTTTAACCAATAAAATGTTAGCTTATATAGATAGAGTGTACATTGCTGAAGAAAGGGAAATTTTTTTGACTTCGATAGCGGCAAAATTAGTGGAAATATTTAGATTAGAAAATGAAGAAAATTACGAGAATCAGCTGCTGGAAGTAGACTTTTACTTGACAGACTGAATAAGTATTCACACGAGGTTTAGTTTGCAATAGAGATGACAAGTGGAATTTGTGTGTACATCAAATGGAGTAAATTTCATGTGTTGATAGTCTTAATTATTCAGTGTGAATTCATCATGGATTTTTATAGATTATTCATGGCAAGAGAAACAAATTGGTACAAAAATCATTTTATCTTTATGTGTCAGTTTTATTTCTGCATGTAGTTTGAAATTTTTATACCATTTTTGTACTTAATTTTATTGAGAACTGCTGTGCCAAATCTCTGTGATCTTGGCTCAGGGGTTAATGTGTTAAACAAAGTACCCCCATTCTCTCTCACATGAATGCATATATGGAATAGGCAATAATGAAATATTCACATTTATTACACTTCTAAATCTAATGAACACTGAATTAAATGTCTATTAAACAGTATATAGTTATGTAAAAATTACTTTATGAATCTTCCTACACACATTAAATTCCAATCTATATTTTTCATGCTTATTCACTTGTCCACCAAAATATTTATCTACTTATAAATACAGATGTTTTTAGCATTACCTGTGCAAACAATTCTTCTGTTTTCTCCATCATTAGCTTGAATTGGAGATACTGGGCCAAATTGTCATGACACTGCTTCCTCATGTAGATATGTGTTATAATTTTCCTCTCCTGTGGTACCAGACGACATCTTTCAAGCCGAACTACAGCATCTGGGGTTGCACACCACAACAACAGTCTTTTGGCTTCATCCATTATCTACAAACAGAAGATAATGATTCAATTTGCATGATATTGGTCTACAAAGCAATTAAGGGAGACCAAAAACCACCAGCTGACTATATCTCATGCAGTCCGAAAACTGAGCCTCACCAATACTGTGCCAATTTCTTAAAATCCCTTTGGCACAGTCAGCTGATGATTACATATATCATTGTAATAACTTGTTAATGATGTACAACTTAATTACTTTACAGATCATTTACTTTTTCAAGAAGCTTATCTGTTGCTTTGTATCTATCTGAAAGGAGTATTAATGCAATGCTTACAGTGTCATGAAGTGAATAAACTAGTTGATTCTGATTGGTGGTTATTGTTTTTCCAAAATATGAACAAACATTAATCACCAATCAGAACTGAATGTAACATTTCACTACATCACACACCAGATTTGTAGCCTTCAAATTGAATCCAAGCAGACATGATACAAGGCAACAGGGAAGATTCATGTAAAAGTGGTAATAAATGATCAGGAAAACATTTAAATTGTACATGTAGATCAAGTTTAAAATGTTTCCTATATGCTGATATATGTTACCAGTGGCTGAACTTGACAACTGGATCAAATAATCAGCTTTGAATTTGTGGAGGTGGTAGAGATTCAAACATTGTTAGTTCAAACCACATGGTTTTAATTTGTAGAAGACAAGTGCGTGCTATCAATAGTTTTATTGTTAAGTGATACACATGACTGCTAAAGATTCAAGTAACTTTTAAGGAGAAAGAATCATTTTGTATCATTTATTCATCTCTTGTAGTGACATAGTTATTGATATGGAGACCATAACAACGTCACACTGATATATCAATTAATCATTTCACCCCAATTTGTTACCTTGAATTATGATCTCTGGGAGAGATGAGATGCAAAATATTGAGGAGAGTAAAATATCGTTTATGATTTAATATCTACAATATCAATCATGTCAAGCACAATGATAAAAAAGATTTATGTAAATTACAATCTGTCATAAAATGGATGTGTGGACTTTCTTTTGCAGAAAACTAACATATCTATGTATTAGCATTTAATGACACCTTAGTATAAAAATAGCTACATAGTGACAACCAAAATAAAAACAAGTAGCCTGATTTAATTAAATTTATACTAGATCTTCATTTTCTGATACACTACATATATTAACTCAACTGGCCTGCATAACATAACAGCCGATTATTTTACAAGATCCGATATATAATTAAACAACCAAAACTTTATATCATGTTGATTTTACCTGGTTTAAAATAGTATGTTAAAAATTCTTTCCAAAGAAAACAAATAAATTTTTACATGAAGTCTCTTGCATGTAATCAAACTCATTCAACAGCATTGAAACTTAAGTTTACAGATGAATCTGTGGTTTACAGCATGTCTTTCAAACAAATAAAATTATAAGTGACAAGTTGTTTTGCTTTTAGTCCTTAGGTTCTTTACCCTTGTACAAAAATGTGTTTATGGATAAATTATACTGGGTTATGTTGTTTATTAAAAGCAAGAAAAAAAAATCAATTCCAGATAATTTGTGAGTAATGGCACTGAATTGATGAATGCCATGAATTATATGTATTCAATGAATGACAAATGTTACATTTATATGGCAATATTAGCAACTATTTCACCAAACATCAAACATGCTTTCATAAATTTAAGAATTTAGCAATAACAATATTAGCAAAAGAACACAATTACTTGCAAACAAATATCTATGATCCTTATTCACAACATTGCACTGTTTCATTCACTATAACATTTATACTTTTTCTTCTGTCATAAATTACAAATCATTAACTTTAATCACTAAGGGATATCATTCTAGTGCAGTTTATACATCCAGTATTCTAATATTTATTTTTAAAAGTTTTTCAAACAAAGCAAAGAAGTATGTAATCTGAAACAAGTCATTCTCAAATTTCAATTTCATGGGTTGCTTCCCCTTCTTTACTATAAATTTGCGCAAGTTTTCTTGTACGTTTCAGAAAGTAAATTTAAACTAGCATGCAACAAGTTTCTTCATATATATCTATTCTTGTAAAAGATTGAGACCATGTATCCAACTAGCATGCACACACTTGCAGCTAGGGGAATACATTCTACAACCTTGGGTAAGCTTGCAGTGAATGAATAAACTTAAACAATGAAATTTAACATAATGTTTTTGCTGAACAGATTTGTTTTCCACTGCATTGAAACTATAAGATTACATTATTGAATCATTAAATATGCAGGTAGGTCAAGGAACATTTAAACTTGTCAGCATTTATTAAGCCTTAATTTAACTTTGCAATTCCACAAAAAAGGCATATAAGAAAATCAAACTTGTACCAGAATATGAAGTATATCTGACACTGGGTCAGCTGCTGTCCCAGGCTATCCACATAGGATCAAGCCAACCCAGAAAACTAACAATTGCATAGCCGCCAACTGTCCCATTTTTTTTCTTCTTCTGTATTTGTCCTGTCTTTTGGACCTGAATACAGGTGTACATTTTTTTTGGGGTTGGGGGAATATACGTTTTTTAATTTAAGAAAATAATAAAAATTTCCTTGGAATTTTCAGTTTAGAACTTGCATTCGGTTCTATTTTGATAGAATGTATCGCATGTATATATGAACACAGTTCTACAATATGATTGGTTCATTCAAAATCAAGGCTACCATGCATGTCGTTATCTGTCATATTGGAGTTCACAAATAGTTACCATTGTCACTGTTTCTCATCTTTGTAATATTCAGCTTCTAGTCATATTAAATAGGAAAAAGGAATATTCAGAATTTTCTCCAGGAAAAAGAGAAGGAAACAACTGGAAGGACAGCTGTGCCATCTTGTGTAGATTTGTGAAGCTATATAGTAACAGAGAAAACTTGACGTTTTGCAAATTGTGTAATGTGATTTCGCTATCGGGCATGAAGGCAACCATGAAATACAATAGTAAGAAAAAGGTAATAAACATCTTCTTCCTACGTCATCACACACAACTCAGCCTGAACTTGCAACGTATATAAATACCAGAGAGAACTTTAAATGTAATTCGATCAACATAAGATTTATTAAATTTCGTTCAGAAATAAACCTTCCTCTTTCAGTTATTAGTGTTTCTGGTGATTTATTTTGCACATGTTTTCCAAAAATTAAATCGCAAATGATTACTCTTTTGCGTTTGTTTGGAAACATTTAAAAAAGGAATTAGGAGAGACCTGTTTTACTGAAGCTAGCTTCAATTAACTATAAATGTGCTACAGCTCACAGGGCTTTAAAGTCCAATTGATACCATATACTGCACTTGTTTGTTGTTACTTTCTATAATGCTTAATGTTATTCTAATTGTGATTTATTTCCCACAAAGCTGAAGTTAATTAGCTGTATATTTTGCAAAACATGGCATTTAGAGTTATTGACAAAGACCAGGACACAAAAAGTTTGGATAAACTTAAAAGCGGTTTTAAAAATGTGTGGAAATGAGAATGGCCTGAGTGCATGGAAAGTGATCTAAACGTAGTTGGTCAGTTCATAAGAAAACTAAATGCTAGAGGACTTGCATTTTGTGATCTTTGTAATAAAGAATTAAACTACGCCATTTGGAGTTAGAAGAGTTGGGAGCATAAAACAATGAAACCTACAATGTAGTACAGGACATCCCCACCCCTGAATATTTTCGGGGGGGAAGGGGGGACAACAATCATGTCTTATGTTTGAAAACCCACATGCTTGTAGCAAGAAATCTGTGCAAGCTTGCCACAAGCAATTAACAAGCTTGCAAAAATAAGCTTGCCGCAAGCTTTATAAATTAGCTTGTTGCAAGCTTTAAAACAAGCTTGCAATTTTGGTTTGGGTGGGCTTGATGATTCAAGTCTATCAAGTTGACACAAAATACAGTCTCTAGACTGCTAACAAGTTCAGTGAATCAGATGCAAGATCATTTCATTAATATGTGTTGCTTGTGCTAAATATAAAGTCATGAGAGATCTTGATCAAATAATAATATAGTCCAAGTTTTAAAAAAATCAGCTCAGAAGTATCACCTCCAGAATGGTAACTAGCTCATGCAGCCAATCACCTCATTAATATGTCTGGAGATTGCTCAATATTGGATTCATCCAATAGTTTTATGATATAAATCAAAGTTTAATAAAATTGTATCCAAAATATATTTCTGGAATGGTATGAAGCTCAGGCTACTAGATGCAATGACCTTGTGAAAATAACTCCTTGACCATTAATTCTGAGATAGTGATAATATCAGTATATATTCTGTGCTTGCTAAAACTCAGATAGGAAAACTGATTCCTGATTCAAGCTCAGCCAATCAGATAAAAGATTACATCAGTACATGTACTATGCATAAATCTCACTCATCAATTATCAAACTTGTCTGAGATCTCACTAATACAAGTATATATTCCATGTATGATTAAACTCAGATAAGAAACATGGAATCCAGAGTTGCAAGAAGCTCAGCCAATCAGATTCAAGATAATATGCTAAGATCTTGCTCATTATAGAACCTGTCCAAGATCATGGTGATAGAATCATATGTTGCAACTTTAATCAAAATCAGGTCAGAAATAGAGCTTCAAGAGTGGTAGCAAGCTAAGTTACTAAGATGCAAAATCACCTCATTAATATGCATAGATCTTCCTCATTTTCAAAGTAAATTGAGATACGCAATACCTAAACCTTTATGCCAAGTTTTATCAAAAAATGGATAAAAACCATGGCCTCCAGCATGAAAACAAGGAAATGTTGATGGATGATGAGCCAAATGATTGATGATGGACACATCACCATACCATAAACTCACTAAGAGCAACACGAACTGACAATGCAAACACAAAATAGCCTGTAGAAAACCAAAAAGTAATCTACAATGGAAAAAAAAAAAAACCTTAACCAATATACACTTTTCTTTTTGTGTTTGACTAGAAGTCTATGATCTTCAACATGTGCAAATTTAATGACTTTTTAAACAGTCATTCATCTACTATTTTATCAACAATTAGAGACTGGTTACTCAACTCTCTCCCCTATAAATGTTTAAGTGATTTTGAATCACTTGGATCTTTAGATAACTAATCATTTTAATAAGGTTAAATACTCAAACATTTCACAAGTGATCATTTTTAAAGTTTTAATCTTTGGTAAATTAATGAAAGTTGGAAGGATGGGCTGTCAGGTGCTTCACTTCCTCTAAGTGATGTCAGGACAGTTGAAAATTTGACTCTTTTGAGGTCTTGTCAATTTAAATCTGCAAGGAAAATCTGGTTTTAATCTTACAACTTCTAGAAATGTTATCCATCGGAAGTGATAAGGATAGGTCTCTGCCAACTTCATCAATGACAATATCAATTTATATTGCTGTCTACTGAACAATAGGTGGATGTCAACAGTGATTATTACCTTGTGATTACAAAGATAAAGCTGAAGCTATGAGCAACATATACTACACAGCAACAGCAAAAAGTGTTTGACATCAGCATTTTTTGCTTACCAGAGATAAAGAGATTTTACCATCAAGCTTAGAAATTGTTTTAATGCATTCAAATGTGATGATATGGAAGACCATGACACAGATGAAATTACATGGACTAAATAAAATACATACTCTGAAGCAGCAGAGAAAATTATTGGTAATAGAAAGAAAAATCAAAAGAGATTGTTAACATCAGAGACTTGGATGAGAATAGATGAATGGATGTATATATTAAGATCTGGCTTTAAGTTGTTCCAAAACATAGCTGTTGGAGAGACACAACAAAAATGTTTATATGCAGTTATATCCTCCAACATTCATAATGTAGTTTAGTATGTCTTTGTGGTGTATTTACTTGTAATAAGTTGTTTTCAAGAGAGAGAAAGAAGGCTTGCTTGAAAATACCTTGCTTTATTATGACTGATAATACTTTATACTGTTTTTTTTTTTCTTTAGTAAAGGGCCTCAAGAGAGATTATCAGTAGCTGTCTTTAACTAATTGAGTTACTTTATTTTTTTTTGAAAGATACCATCATAATCATCGGCATCATGGGAATGATAGATGGATGAAAATGAGAAGAAAAAAATCAAGATGCAGGCAGTGGTGCAATGAAATTGACTACCTGGTCTTTGGGGCGTTTCTGTTTTCTGTGTCTCTGCCAGACATGCAGAATAATGGAGGAGCAGGTGTCAGCATCGTACCCCATGAATACCTCTCCAACTGACTGGACTGGTTTGTTTTTCTCATGTCTAGTGGTTAGAAAAAGAAAAAAGAAAATAATTTTTTGCCAAAACATTCCTGTTTTAGACATTTTAATAAAGAATGCTATCTTCATTTGCAATACTCATGAACATCCTAATTAATGAAACCAAATCATTGTGATAGAGCTGCTGATAGGTTGGGGTGAGTGAAATGATGCAAGATTTCCACTACTACTTCCTGCCATGGCTAAGATGACCAGTACAAGAAGTCCCCAGAACTTTACAATGTGGTTTGAAGGCTGACTTGTTTAACATGTCAAAATCCAATGATGGTTCCAATTTGGACAGAAGGCTAAGGCCTTCAGTTTAAATGAATTAATAATGGTTATAAATCAGAAAGGTATTAGTTCTGGCCCATGTCCTCCTTTACATCATATCAAACTGTGGAATGTCGGCACTTGATTGAGATTTAGGGCCAACTTTTTCCAAAGTCACATTGCAAGTCAAATAAATGTAAAAGGTGATCATTTTGACAATAAAGTGGATCCAATAGCCTTATTTACAAAGATATTTTTGGATGTTGTTGCAGTTAAAATACCTACAACTGTGGTGATTTCTAAATATGTCAACCAACTTATTCTGCAATAAACTGATGGAAAAACAGAAAGGAAGACAAGCATTTAACATCTTCCAAATTTCCATAAAATGCTGGAATAAAACATCTGATGTTGAAATGATTATAGATCATTTAGAGTATAAAAATTCAAAGTCTTTAAAAGTACTAATTTCATATTCAGCAGGTATTCTTGGCATACACTTATTTCCTGAGTCATGAGACTACAAAAAGTTGAAAGAAATTATTTTCAATCACTGTTATACATCATATTATGTAAAACCTATATGTATCATTCATGATTAAAATGAATTTTAAAAAAAATGTTTACTAGTTTACACACCTGTTTGACCAAGACATTCTTTTGATGCGTATAATTTTATAAATATAAATATTTGTCACTCATATTATGCTGCAATATCTAGAATGTATTTATGCTGTATGTTCTGCACATCAGCAGTAGCACTACATACTACAGTTGTACTTACAAGTGTTTAGTCACTTCTATTGAAAAATCATTTGCCCATTTCTCGAGCTCTTCTGCCAGATTATGCTGGTCACGAGTAAGGATTGTATTTACAGTCAGAAAATGTTTCTCAAGTCTGTTGATCAGGGGAATTGGGAATTTCTTGTAAACAACGTCCTTTTCTGCTACCACAATTAACCTGAAATTAAAGTGTTTAAATGATGGAATTAATATAAGCAAAGTAGTCAGCCATCATCTCATAACTACAATTTTTGAAAAACATATTCTTAAAGAGTTAATAAAAAAACTCAATAAATAAAAAACATAAAGAATGCAATCATACTTAAACATGTAATTATTTTTAAAGTTGTCCTGATATTCTGTTTTATACAGATGAATAATTCAGTGAATAAAATAATGCCGAGTTGCAATGAAGGTCAACCTCTTATCTCTTGGTAGAGTTAGATGCCATGCCTGATAACCTTGCATCTTGCATGCAAAGAGGAAAAAAAAAACTATTACTAAAACTTGCTATTAAAATCTTTGTTCTGAATTAGCAACAAATGAATGAATTTATTTAATTATTTATTATCTTTTTAGCCAGTAATAGGATACTAGAAAATCCTGTTGGCACAAATCAAGTCTGGCTAAAAGAGCTGTTTATTCATTACATGCCAGTGAATGTTGTTCATCAGCATGCATGTATTCATTCTATGACATTAGATGCAATCTATGTGGCAATACCAGTTTACCGGTACCTGTTATTTTGCATGTCTTGAACTTTTCATTTTCTCTGTAAAGTCAAGTGATGAAAACAGTGCCTTTCATATTTAAGATTTCAATGCTGGAATGCTTTCATTCAGATTGTATGAAATTATTTTTTTGTGAAAAGAAGTCATTTAAATGTGTTCTACTATCTTAATAACAGTGTACCAATATGATAGCAGATCAGCATATGTTTACAAATTTTGAAAGCCTCCATGCCAGAATACTCTGTACCATGCTAAATGTGGTCTTATATGGTTCAGTCAATTGCAACTGCTAACAGAAGCATGATACACACTGCACAACAATACACAATGCATCACAATTCAACAAAGTTTTGAATGCACCACAATATACAAAGCATGATGAATACAAAACCAAACTGTGCATGAGCTCAAATGGCTCAATCGTCAAGTCAACTAGAACATATGCATGATCCAAAATATTGCTGCTGAGCAAAATTGCAAAGATTAATTCTCTCAAAGAAATATATAAATTATGGAACCCTAGCTAATTACACATTCACAGTGCAAATTAGATCTTTCATATTTGCTATACATTGGTTCAGTACTTAAAGTGTCAGTTATGAAATTCAATCACCATGTTATAGTGAAGGAGAGCTGAATAGCCATTGAATAATTTCAATTTTTATAAATGAAACAGATTTTCTACAATACGATTGGTTGTAAATGGTCACGTGATACTTATCTGGAATTTTTTACACATTGATCAATTCTGTGATGGCTTTCAGTTGTTGTACTGTTTGCAATATAAATAAACATTGCAGACACATCATTATCAAATGACTGTTTCATCTTTTAACATTTTTATTCAGCAAATAAATATAAATTATACCCTTTTTATACTTTTTCAAATTATTTGACTGAAATGCATAGCTTACAATTTGGCATTTGTCTGCTACAGTCGTGCAAAATGGCAGATAACGGTGATTTTGAAATGCAATTTCCTGCTGAGTTCTATAATAGCAGTTTTTGAAGCAGATGAAGTTGGATTTGATGATAATGTGATGGATGTTACAATGAAGCAGAATAACAGAGATTGATAAATTCCCTCATACAGCACTCAGATGACCTCAGTCACCCTAGCTGTACACAATAACAACAATAGCATGAGAGATCAGGGCCAGCCAATTCTGAGGTCGCTGAGGGACATTAGCCAAGATTCAAGAAATTATCTGAGAAAGACTCGAAAGCTATTGAAATAAATCAATACTCAGAGGCTACTAAATGAAACACAAAATGGGGTATTGGCATTTTCAATAGTATATTTTTAAAAATTTGTTTTATTCTAATTTTGTTTGCTTATTTTAAAAAAACTTGTGGGTGTTGGTGGCATGGTGTAATATGACCACTTACACAAAAATAAAATAAATATTTATGAGACCATTGTTCAATGACTTAATAAAATGTTTAAATGGTAAAACTACCATCTCCACCAATGTGACTTAATACCATTGAAACATTATATAATAATAATCCATAAAGGTGATTGTTTTGCTAATTTAAATTATTTTGGATGTGTAGTCATTAATTCCTTCCACCACTCAACTATGCAACCGGAAAAAAACGTATGTTGGGTTTGTGAGCAGCCCTACATTTAACAACTGCACATTTCATTTCACATTAGATAACTGATAATTGTTAAGTATTAACGCTGATGAAAAAGATATAAAATGTTATTCTGTCTAGGACATACGAAAGTTAAAGAATGTTTTTTTTAATGAAAAGAAATGTGCTGACACCAAGGGTAGCCATTGCCCTAGATGTAAAGTATGAAGTTGCCGAATAAATGTAACTGTGACAGTAGTTACATTTCATTTGACTTTAGATCACTGATTGGGTCTTCATAAGTACTAAATCTGTTGAGAATTATATAAAATGTTATTCCTGCATACAATTTATTTAACTATTTTCTTTATGCTAGTAAGGGATAGCATCATCTTGTTCATTTTTCCGTGATGTTCATTGATAAAATCCATTATGATTTAAGACTTGACTGGAAATTTAATCTAGCACACTTGTGCATTCCGTTTCATGTATTATGCAAGGTCATGGTCATCTGATGAAGCAGATGGGACTGACAAAAAATGAACAAGAATGTTGTAAATAAATTAAATGTGTTGAAAGCAGTGACAGTAGTAAAAGTGAGTGACTATAGTTATACATGCTTCATTCATAAGCTGATATTCATGCATGTAAAAGCTATTTAAAAAATTGAACTCTGTTTTATGAATGAAGATGAATTTCATTTCAGAAGGGTTGAAATTTTAAGCTATATAATTTTATTCATTTAGAGTGTTTTATTAATTTTTCTGAAAATTGATAGGTATGTAACAAAATTATTACTATCATAGTATTTTGATCTTGACTGAAAGAACATGTCTTGTTGTAAGGAACTCCACATGATCTAACATTTATTTATTCAATTAAAAAAGTTTGATGCTTTCAATCAAATACATGAAAGAGTTCAATCACTGTATACACAAGAATGCATTTGAACTCCAACAATGTTTGGCAATTCTCCACAATCTGTATAATTCATAATAAATCCATGGATTTTTACAATTGTGGTATAAAGTGTGTGATTATTAATATGCTTAAAAATATATCTTAAAATATGGATTACAGCATGTATTAGTTGATGCATGCAAAATGATGCAGTCGACTGTCAGTATAAAATTGTTTGCGACAACCACCTTGCCATTATGGCAGATGTTGATTCATTTCACTTGTGAAACATTTCGAGAGTGGAGATTTTGAGCATTCTGGGAGGTGAGATTTTGAGCATACCAGCTTCATTGCTGATATCTAAAGATCAAAATCAAACATCACTTCTTGATAATATTTGAAAGATTTTTGCAGAAATGTCTCATAAACAGTTATGAAGTAGTTTATCTAAGAGAGCACTATGGCTACACTCTACAAGAAGTTGACTGGAACTAAGTTTTGTTACACTTCTTGGTTCTCTAGCCATGCTTCAATGAACCCTGGATATAACAAAATATGGTAGTTTGATGATCAGTTTTGGGTTCATCATTGGTTGAAGGATGAAAATTTGTTGCCAATTTCCCTGACTTGGGGAAAGTTTCTTCACCTGGGTTGCTGCTTTAAATTTCTGGTTTACTTTTTCCATATTTCCTGATTATGAGTTGGTCGCCTGTGCTCCCTAAGAAGAGGACTGATATTTATGCTTTTTTGTTGTTGTTCTTGTTGTAGGGTTTAATGCCATTTTTCAGCACTAAATAGGCTATACATGGCGGCCAGCATTAATGGTAAAGGAACAACCCTGGACAACGCCTAGAAAGAACCATTGACCCACAAAAAGCTAATGGCAAGCTTATTCACATACCCACATTGGCTGAATCTTAGACTGGAACCTACACAGACAGAGGTGAGATTGCAGTGATTCATAACAGAGAGCACTTTAGACCACTCGGGTCCCCCTCTGCTCATTTATTTTGTTTTTCATGTGAGGGCTACATAGGCAAAGTAAAAAATTCACTCAACTGACCCTTGCCACCCCACCCCCCAAGACAATGTTCTTTGCAAGTTTTGATGAACATCACCATGGCAATTAATCACAAAAGTTACTTTAAACTGTATGAACTCAGTTAAACTGAGTATCTTTAACACAACCCCTGAAGTTTGGTATGACTAGCTGATTGATTAGATCCGATCCTTGTCACCACTCATCCAGCTGAAGATGAGACCACAGCTTGGCATGACTAGCTGATTGATTAGATCCGATCCTTGTAACCACTCATCCAGCTGAAGATGAGACCACAGCTTGGCATGACTAGTTGAATGATTAAACTTGATCCTTGTGACTACTCATCCAGCTGAAGATGAGACCACAACTTGGCATGACTAGCTGACTGATTAGACCCAATTCTTGTGACCACTCATCCAGCTAAAGATGAGACCACAGTAGTGAGCTGCATCAAAGCAACAATCATCAGTATCTCTCTTCAACTATGAGGATCTTTTCTTCCAATGATATGGGATGCTTCCCAGAGCAAGCAGGGTGCCTCTATTCTCTAGCCTAAATACAATGAGGTATTGGGCCTATTTCACAACCACAAAAAACCAACATGGATTTTCATGAAGGACCAACTAGCTCCTGGAATGAAAGTGAATGTAAAACAAATTCATGGCAATCCCCCCCAGTAGTTTAAGGGGAAGTAGCAAATAAAATAATTGTGGTAATGGATGGATCTACAGATGATGGGTCCTCACTTAGGTTCTTCTTTTGGTCTTTGATGATTACAGCTAACAATATGTAAAGAAGTAAAAAATAAACCTAAAATTCTTGTGTATCATGCACTTCACTCTGTGGGTTCCTAATCCAAGATCCACATATCTCTGTCCTCCGAAGTACACATAATACTGAAATAAACCAAAAAATAATAATTTCAACAAAACTTGTAACTCTCATGTTCATAGTAGAAGACATAACTTGATATTATATTGATAAGATATGAATTCACTTGGACTCGGGAAGGAACAGACAGTTGTCATAAGTTTTTTATTATTAATGCATTTATTTCCTACTTTCTCAGTACCAAATTAATAATACTTATATTAATGTAAGTGCTCCCAAGTAATTGCTTTTTCTGGAAAAAAAAAACTCTCCTGAAAACAGCGTTTGTGTGTCAATTTTTAATGTAGCTTTAACAGTTTCAGTCATACTACTATAATTGCAATCCAAGTAGCTGGTAGAGGAAAGTAATATTTCCATTGGTCAGAATGTTATCATGTGATCAAAATGAATTGCGTTCATTTCAGTATGAACTGTCAGGAGAACTACTCTTCTAAAAATACCCATGTCTATAAATAGAGTCACATGTACAGCAGACGATAAACACTGCTAGTGAAGGCTGAAAGGAAGTAAACATTCAAGGAAAAGAACAATTTTACAATTTCTTTTAAGAATAATTGAATTAATTTAATCTGAAAGATTAAAGCAACATATATTTCACATTTTTTTAAAAAATGAAATCATTCTTTCTTCGTTGAAATTTGTGAAAAGTATGGATAAAAATGTTTGAAGTGTGCTAGGTCAAGGTCACTGGTATTATGGTCATCCAACGCTGAAACTAAAATGTCAGAATTTGGAGATTTTTCGCTAACTTTGCCTTATCAGATAGATTTCACGCATGATGATATTGAAAATTTTGACCCATCTATATTTAACGAGCCTTTTGAAGTGGAAGAAGTATTACAAACTGAGTTATCATTTAGTTAGAATGAACAATACAGTTCCCAGTTGATCAACAGGATGACTAGGCTGATAAATTAGCCCTTCACCCTTACGATGTTAATATTGGGGTTAACATCAACATCGTAACGGGTGAAGGGCTGATTTATCGGCCTACAGGATGAACACAAACCAAACGCTTCAAATCACTTAATGAGGATGATCTCTTAAACATATCAAAATCTACCAATAAAAACACTAAATGGGGCTACAAAACTTTTACAGGTTGATTTATTCATTCATTCAATAATCATAATAAATTAACTATAATAATAATAATAATAATTAATGACCAATATACTGGACTGTTCATTAATATAAACATAAGTAATATTGCTTGATACTTAATTTGTTCTTATCTGTTATTTTCTGAAATAATATATTATGAAAAGGCAAGATACTGTTAATATCTATGCAAAAAGGAAGCCAAAAATCATTCATGCCATTTTTATAAAAAAACAGAGACTTAACCTGCTTTTAAGTGAATAAAATGTTGCTTATCTTTAAATAAATATTTGTGACAGCATAATTTTTTTTTTATATAAATACAAATTATGTAAAGGAGATAAGCATGAATGATTCTTCCCAAAGATCTAAATATTTCAGGTGTCATAAAATAGTTTCTACCAAGCTGAATAACATATGCATGTTTGGCCCAAATGTTAACCATATTTTATGCCAAAGCAGCCCCTAAGGTCACCACAACATGAAAAAGGATGCTCCCTGAAGCCCGAGCTAAGGAATACCATAAAAACACTTTTTAAAATGTAGAAGCTATTATTAATTTCTATATTCATTTTGAATATGGTCATTCAATTAATATTGTTACAGTTGAACACAAAGAATGGCTTATCAGAATGAACTCAACACAAACCAGTTATTCCTGATGCAATAATAATACTATCACACTCAGATACAGGGTTTGGTTATACCTCTCCATCCACTGTTACACTTGGATTAGAATTCCACAGCCAATTAATACCCTCCAGTCTCAAAATCAGATTTGATGACACAGGGGCTGAATATGTCATTTTGACACCAAAACATGAAATTTCAATTATAAGAGTTTAACGTTGTTTTTTTCTGCATTTATCATGGTATGAACTGTCAGATGCCAACTCACACAGCTTACATAATGCCCTTTGAGCATTATTTGCTGTGTGAGTCGGCAACTGACAGTTTATACCGCGATAAACGCAGAAAAAACATTAAATTCTTCAATGATGTATGCAGTGTGGCAGTTTACAGTGATGTCTAGCACTGGGCATCATGCCACAGATATGTAACATCATGTCCCACCCAATCACATCACTCAGCCAAGGTTGTTTAAAGTTATACTATCTTAGGCATCTCATGTTGATCTTCTGTTGGTTGTTTTGTACTTCACAAAATGATTTTTCAGTCAAGATTTTAATAAATTACAAACTTACCTGGTTAAGAGCATCATAGAGACTTTCATACAAATTTTCCAGGTTCAGCAGGACAACCGTGTTTCCTGTCTCCATACACACCTTGATACGGTTGATGTTTCTACACACCTAAAACAATTAGCAGAAACATGTCTCTTATTATTTATGACTTGTATCAATGGTCTTATACACTTTCCAAGGCAATGCATGAAATATTTCAAAACTCCTGAACATTTTAAAAACGTTTCAACTCTACTTTAAATAGTTATGACAATGACAAGACAAAATAAATGACATAATGTGCTTTTGACTACCTCCATGCTAAATAAAATGTAATCGACAATAACATAGCTCACCTGTACTATGATAAGTCTCCAGTGACCATTATAAACATTAATTTTTATACTGGCCGCCATGTATAGCCTATCGTGTGCTGAAAAATGGCGTTAAATGCTACTATTACTACTAAAATTTAATCAGTGCTCTATAGCCAGTATTCTGCTGATAAACTTTGAAAAGTAACTACCTACCTGTCTCATTACACACTCACAAATATCTACCATACCTTCCTAATAAACTACTCACACATCAACTTCCATGCTATTCTACTATGATAGAGCATAAATGACATTTAAAATATTTTTTGTCTATAATATCAATCTTGAACTAATAAGAAAAATACTATGAATAGCATAGTATATGCACATGCCATGTTTAATAGTCTTCTATGTAGGTAAATTATATTTGTGCACATAAACCATTTATCTTCCTTAAGTCTAAGTGACAATGACATTTGATCTCAGGCTCTGTTCTTACCCTAAATGCAAGCCATCTATTGTTGTGCAAGGTTTGCATTGTAGAACTGATGTTTTGTACAGAAACCAAATTTTTTTTTTCGGTAGTCACACTCTGCCCTTTGACCTTCTGATTCTAAAGTCAATAGCCTTCTTCCTTATGCCAAATGCTAGATGTCCAGAATGTTTGAGGTAATGTCATTAAACAACTAATGCTAATGTACAGAAAATATTTATATATTACTTCAGTCAGTAACCTTGACTTATGACCTATTCACTACATAATCAAAAGGATTCTTCCATATACCAAATGCAAGCCATTTATAAAGATGCTAAGAAGGCTACATGGTGTTATGTCTGGGAACATCACAACAATTCAGCTGAAGATTTTTTTTTGAAAGTTTTGTTTTTTCTTATCTGCATTATAATTATGACCCAAAATAATCTTTTAAATAAAACTAATAGTACTTGGCAAAAGAAAACCCACAATTGTAACAGTAATATATGCATCTGCAAAATTTAATATCCTGGGGTGGTTAATTTGTTCTGACCATGATGTGTCCAAGTAGTTTACAGCAATCCTTTAAGTACTTTGGGAGGATTAAGAATAAGAATCTTGTTCCATCAGACTGATGAACAAAAAGGAATACGGGCCATTCCATATGCTTTTCTGGTGTATGACCAGCTGAGCTAATAAACCATGTTCAGATGCAAAAAATGGGATAACATATGAAAGAGCACAACAAAGAAACCTCACCTGACAGAACAGTTTAATATTAGAACAATATCTTTATATGGCTTTAGTCCGTATAAATTTATTAGCCTTTATTTTGTCTAAAGTACAGAAAGAAAAAGTCAATCCTACTTGTAATAAAGTATCCACAACTTCCCAGCCAAAAATGTATGTAAAATTCAAACAAACAAGCCAAAACAAAAATCTTGTGTGATATAAGTGAGGAACACATAGCAACCTAAGTGACTTCCATATGATGTAATTTATTTTTACACACCTGAGTGTATTCTTGGTCACGAGGAAAACTACTGCCAAATATGGTAATAATGTTATTTCCTGCTGGTATCAATGGCTGTAAAATTGTCAGGGCTCCATAGTTCTCTGTCAGCAGCAACAAGTATCTACTCTCACTGAAAAAGAAGAAATAAAGAATATGATGCATTTTACATTAAAGTGGGAAGATTACCAGTCCTGAAGTAGAAATAGTTGAATTAGGCTTTGCTAAAGCATCTTAAATTGTTGGCAGTATACATGTAACAGGAAACAACAAGTTTGGTATTTGTTAAAGTATTTTATTCTGATTTTAAAAATGATATGGATGAATAAAGTGAAGCACAGCAAAAGCAAGATGTTAAAAAAATAATTAAAACCTGACTCCACCATAATAACTGTAAATCTTGAGACACTATAAATCTTGGGACATCCATAATTATTAAAAAATTGATGACCTATAAATGTTGCGACATGAAATTATAGTGAAAGTTTTAAAGCTTAATTCATCTGGTTGGTGTAGACAATTTATACCAAATTAGATAAAATGAATTTTGAAAATAAAACAGAAATGAATAAAATTTGTTTAAAACATTTGGAAACATGATTCTTAACACCAACTGGTAAATTAACAGTTCTGAAAACCTAATTATTTCAAAGCTTAATCATTTGTTCATCTCTTTATTAAATCCTCTACAACATTGTATCGGAGAATTAAATGAATTATTTTTCACCTTTATATGGAAACTAAAGGTGAACAAAGTTAGAAGAGAGGTTATGATGCAAGCTTTTTATAAAGGTGGATTGGCGATGACATATATTGCTAAATTTATATTAGCTTTGAAAATAAGATGGATTCGTAGAAATCTTCTTCCTCATAGGAAAATTGATAAATTTATTTGAATCTGAAATATGTGAGATTAAAAACCTGTTCCTACTTGGAGATGAAAAAATGATTACTTTATCCAAAAAGACAACAAATGCTTTTTGGCATGATGTTTTGCTGGCATGGAAGGTGTTACTAGAGAAAAATATAACTGACAGGAGAAGATGTTATGAAGACAAGTTTATGGATGAACTCCCATTTAAGGGTGAACAAGGTACCCATTTTCTATAGGAAACTGTAATGAACATAATATAATCTATTGGTGATATGCTTATAGATCAGGGAACTATGATTGGCCTTGAAAGCTTTAAAGCTAGATATGGTCTCAATACCAACTTTCTTGCCTTTCAAGGGATAATTCAGTATGTAAAGTCCTTGTGTAAAACGTTGCAGTTAGGTAAATCAACATTAGTCAGACCATTTATCCTGATCTGTTTAGAAATCATGTTTCATACCAATAAAGGGTGTAAAGATTATTACAATTTACTTTAAAAAAAGGATATTAAACCAACTAGTGAAAACAATTGGAATGAAACTTTTAATCTGAACATATATATGTATATATATATATATATATATATATATATATATATATATATATTTAAATTTATAAAATAACAAGAAATACTGACCTTTGTTTGTTGGTATTGTATAGACAGGCTGTGATCAAACCTGCTGTAGTGCAATCAGGGTCACCCACACGAAACTGAAATCATAAGATACATAAACATTCACCTTGATTACTCCTTAGTACTGGAAACAAAGAGGCCAATACCAGATAGCTCAAAGCGAGTATACTGGTCTGTTTTTAACAGAAATTAAGTCTAATTAGTACATGTGACAGAAGGTCATTATTGACCTTACACACTCTAGAAATTTCATTCAGTACTGATCAATGGATAAACCTGCTAACTTTCTCGATCAGACAATTCATTTGGAAACCATCAACAATTTCAGCACCAACTCCTCCAGTTCTTGTTTATACAATTACTGGCCATGGAAATACTACATCTACCTAAATACTGGTCAAAGGAAAGCAAGATGTTGATTTGATAAACATTTATTTTGAGCCTAAAAAGAACTTTTTTTTGCAAAACTCTGCCAATCCTGTAGTGTCACAAAATGTGCAACCAAAGACTCTAATCAACTGTTGACATACCGTATATACTCGCTTATAAGTCAAGGTTTTTTTTACTTAGAATTTGACTCGTACAGTGTAGGGGTTGTCTTATAAGTGAGACATTAAAAAAATTAAAAAATCTTGGGGTAATGTTGGAAACTCTAGATGTTTGCAGTACATAAAAATACTGTCAATTCATATATTTTTACGTTTTCAAGCCACTATTCCTATGCAGTAATGCATATATGGTATGCATTGTGTTTATCCGTTTCATGACGGTCTTATAAGTGCAACATACAAATATTTTTTAATCAGACCCTAATCCCTCAGCTTATAAAGGCAAACATGCTTTGTTTTTCTCCAAGTTCACAATCTTTTGATCGAGATACTAATTTGACAATTATGACCTTAATCCCTTAGATTGTAAAAGTAGCACTGCTTTGTTTTCCCCAGTAGACAATCATTTGATCTTGCCGCGCATTTGATACTTGTTCAATGTCATGTTGAGTCCCTTTGATCATACCGCACCTGCTCAGTTGTGGCGACCCTTTAATGAGATATCAAAGACCATATAGTCAAATGCTCTCACAGAGTCTCTACATAAATAATGGTCCAAGTTTATGAATTGTTAGTGTTCTGTCAGTTACTGTGTACTTTGTCACTTAGATATCATACAGCGTGAATAGCTAAACTTAGGTAATTTCACCAATATGGGGAAAAGACAACGTAATGCGTACGATGGAGCATTTAAGCTAAAAGTTATAGACTTTGCAGAGAAAAATAACAATAGCGCTGCAGAACGTGAATTTGGTGTGTCGGAGAAACAGGTGCGTGACTGGCGCAAGAAAAAGTCAGTTATAGGTGATAGTGCCAGGCATCTGAAGAAAATTCGAGTAATGGAAAGCCCTTATGTAAACTGGGAGTTTAGTTTAAACGAGTGGGTTCTAGAGCAGCATCAAAATGGGCATGCAGTCACTAAAAACGCGATTAGACTGAAGGCCCTTTCTACTGCCAAGGATAACGGCGATGAATATTTTAAGGCTTCAGCCGGATGGTGTACGCGATTTATGCAACGGCATGGACTTTCAATTCAACAACGTACTCACATAGCCCAGAAATTGCCTGTTGATGTTGAGGAGAAAGTGGAGAGTTTTTTTAAATTTGTTATCAACGAGAGGAAACGGAATGATTTTGATCTGGCACACATTGGAAATATGGACGAAACTCCTATGTTTTTTTATATGCCGGGAAATTCAACTGTACACCCAGTTGGAGACAAAACAGTGATTATAAGGACTTTGGGAAATGAGAAACAGCATTTCACAGTAGGATTAAGTTGTTTAGCAAATGGTACAAAACTGAAGCCTCTACTTGTGTTTAAACGTAAGACGATGCCAAAAGAAAAAATGCCAAGTGGAGTGGTTGTAACTGTTAACCCTAAGGGGTGGTAGACGAGGCAATTTGTTTGGTGTGGATCGAAAAAGTATGGAATGCTAGACCAGGCGCATTGTTGAAACATAAGGCATGTTTCAGGCGCATTTGATGCAGTCTGTGAAACAGAAGTTGCGGCAACATAGAACATACCAAGCTGTGATCCCTGGTGGCACCACGTCTGTACTGCAACCATTGGATGTTTGTCTAAACAAGCCATTTAAGGCAAATATGCGTAAACAGTGGCACAAGTGGATTGTAGATGGGCCCAAAGAAAAGGCAAAAGCAGAAAATCTGAAGTGTCCAGGGACTGAGTTAGTAACTCAGTGGGTGTGTAATGCATGGGAGGAAATTCCAAATGAGATGGTTGTGAAATCATTTAAGAAATGTGGTATTTCAAATGCAATGGATGGGACAGAGGATGACGAACTCTTCAGTGATTTAATTTGTGACAAGACTAACACCAAAGCAACCGCAGATGACAGTAAAGACAAAGAATCGGAGTCGGAAGAGGAATCAGAGTCGGACGATGTTTATGATGACGGGACGACATTGAAGGAATTTAGAACTTTATTCGGTTACTCTGATGATGAGGATGAATTCTTGGGCTTTGAACCAGAGGACATTAGACAGTGACATTTATAGGATACCAATTTTATACCTGTATGTGACCTATAATCCAATTCATGGATTTAACATATAAATGGATTAAAAATGTTAAGCTATATGGATTTCATTACACAAAGATGGACAAAATTTAAGTTGTAAATTTATTTGTACATATTCAACTCAATAATACAATTGTATTTATTCTACATTGGTTTTTGTTTTTATTTGTCCTATTTATCTATATGTCTATCTATCTATCCAGTTTGTCTCATTTATTTTTCCTAAGTGCAGCTCTGACTCAGTGATGACATGTCACCCCTTGCAGACGGATTTAATTTGCAAAAAACACCTCGACTTATAGGAGGGTCATAGCTGAATTGGCTTTTTGAAGCCATGACAAGGGGGGGGGGCGACTTATAGTCGAGTCGACTTAGAATCGAGTATATACGGTACCATATAACAGTACTTTAAAATATCAGTGGCAAAATTTAGTTTACTTGTTGCATAATGAGATCATGCAAACAAATCCCATCAAAATTTCTTATCCATTGAAATAAATATGGACACATTTTGTTTTTGGGAGTTCATGAAAAATAGCAAAATACCATAATGAACAGTCTTTTAAGATTGATCAGAACCTTTCACTAGTCTTCATTCTCAGCATATGTTGTAAACACAACTTGATGTAGTACAACTGTGTAGTACAAGTCACATGTTTATGTTCAATGCCGAAAATATCAGTAATGGGTGTTAATTTTTAGAATTTGACTCAACATACCTTTCAATAACAATTATTCACTTTATTGAGATCCTCTTACATTCATATACCTTTGAAAAGTCATTATTTACACACACCGAAAAGTACATATAGCAAAATCAATGTTAAAATATATGGATAATTTTTGGATGAGATTCAGATTGAATGTTATGTACTGTAATGTCACAATGAAAGCTATGCATGCAATCTTATTAAAATCAGATCTCCAACATGAATCTCTGATAGCGACTGCTTAGAGGTGATGTTCTGGTGACATGTTCTTACCATAATTGCTAACTTTATCAATCTGATGAAGTCTTTTATCTTTGCATTTGGGAAAATAGCAGTATGGCTGAAGAGCATCAGTGTCTGCTGAACAATTTCATTCACTTTCAGATTTCTAAATGATGCATTAATTGGCTATTTCAAGGGTCACCAGTGCATGACCCCTAAGGGGTTACTGTCAAATCTTCATATAGGACAGTGGAGATATAATTTTAATCTGATTGGCCATGCATGCTACCCTATCTTATGATGATTAGACTCAACAAGCTCTTTTCTTGACCCAGTTTAGGACCTGGTCACCATTGTAAAAGTCTATAGCAATCGATAATTTTTATAGCAAGTCTATAGCAATCGATAATTTTTATCTGGAAGCTTCTTGATGACAGTTAATGTGCAGCACATTCAATAATCAGGATTGAACTGACTTTGGTTAAAGAATAACAGTATTATATTTAATAACAACAATTTATATTTAAGATGAGTAAATGTGCGTACATGACCTGTATGACTTTACTAAAGACAGTATTCATCCTTCCTGGAGGCAGATTTTCTATTTGCTAATCATGTACAGACTGAATAAATGAGTTCATCATCACTGAAATCCCAGTACACTAAAATTATGAATGAAGAATCTGAAATAGCATATCAATTGTCATGGATGACAACATTAAGGATAGTTTACTGCAGGGTGTAAAAGTTACTTCCCTTTTGTCTCACAGGCAGTAAATACAATCTGTAAGATTAAGTTTGATGCCAAAATATTTTACCAAAAAGGCCATTTTTCCTTATGGGTTTAAGATAATACAATTCTTCATGTATCTGCAATACCTATTGCAAAATTGTATTCACCCAACAAAGATACCAAAGAGTTCATATTGGTAATGAAGAAAAAAAAATGTAATCCAAATATACCCCCTCCCTTTGCAAAACAAAGACATTCATAAAGAAAAATTTACTGAAATAAAGTTGAGAAATCTTATTCCTTTATGTTGATTCAATGCAACAATAATATTAATTTCCTCATGTACTTGAGTATAAAAAGTAGTCATCAGTACAGACCTCTGCCTCTTTGTCCACCATGGTCATTCTTTTGGCAAATGTTTCTACTGGGTTGATAGCATCCAGTCCACCAAAATTCCTCTTTATGGAATGAAGAAGCTGGTACCATGTTGGGGGCTTCTTTGTTTGCTTCACAAAGGAATAAATCATCTTCATTAGACTGAAACATAGAAACACTTCATGAAGAAATCTTTGGTGGAAAGATTTCTTTTGTTACTTATTCATATATTGTGTTGAAGTGGCCCTGAGTGGCCGAGTGATCTAAAGCGCTCTCCATTATGGATCACTACCATCTCACCTCTGTCTGTGTGGGTTCAAGTCTCAGATTCGGACAATGTGGGTATGCGAGAAAGCTTGCTAGTTACTTCTCGTGGGTCAATGGTTCTTTTTGGGAGGTTCCAGGGTTCTTCCTCCACCATTAATATTGGCTGCCATGTATAGCCTATTGTGTGCTGAGAAATGTCATTAAACCCTACAACAACAACAACATATATCGTGTTGATGAACTATCTAGTTTGAAAAGATTTTATAAAAGTCACATTCTTAAATTTGGTGACAGTTCAAACTTGATTTAAAGTGTGAATTATAATAATCAAATGTAGCACATGATTTCTTGTACTATGTTAATGTTAAATTTTCCAGAACTATTAATCATACCCATCTTCACAAAATGTACAGCTCAAGTCCACACTAAACTTTTATCAATGAATCACTTTTTAAAAAATGTTCTCCGTATTTAGCAGTACAGTGATCTACAGCCACCCACTTTTTAAGACCAAAATCCATAGGCACAGACAAGTTTGTGTTCAAATGTACCCCTCAAGAAAGGCTATCTCTCTAATGCAACTAGCACATTAGTGCAAAAATGTAAAATTTACACCTCACAAGCAGCCAAATTTTATTTTAATGTGTCCAGAACCAAGAATTTAATTCATATGGTATGGTATGGTAAGTAATCCGATTATCTATACCAATGTCTGTTTCCTGATGTCAGGTTTTTGTTGATTAAAGATGTTGTTGGCTCAAGTACATGTATCCTTGAGGTTAGTATTATATCATTAATGTTGATGTTCATAGGAAATGGGTCAGCAATGTTGTGTTAGAGGTTTGGGCTTCACATGGCAGTTGAGTGTTTTTCTTTGATGATTTCAACTGGATATAATTATCATGATCATAACATGGTTAGCAAACGCTAAATATAGATTTTGAGTATTAAAACACAGACATTTTAAACCTGAAACAAAACCGGGTATTAGACAAAGACTGAAAAATCATGTGGCAGTACATGTATCAATTCCTTTATTAACAAGGCATTTCATCAATAACACAAATGTTTCATCTACATAATTAAGTTCAGTACTGAGCAATTAGGAATAAATCATTACAAAACTTGAACATGTTATCAGATCATTGGAAGATTAATACCTTAGATGAAAAAGTAAAAGTTATTTGACTTCTTGACAGTGGTGAGAGTTCAAAAGTTCTTGCCAAATATTTTTAGTCTATCTTGGGAAGACTCAAGTACAGAACATCATAACAGATAAGGAGAATATTTAGCGGTAGTGGGAAAATGGAGTAAATGGAAAGATAATTATATGAAATGCCAAGCAATGTATGTACCAAGATTCAAATGACATGTTTTTAATGGTTTTGCCATGCACATGTCTTCAATACCCTACTGGCATTTCATCCTTAAGATTAAGAGCTATTAATGTATGTTAACACATTAACCCCTGGAGGATTTTGCTGTTTTTGCATGAAATGCAAGTAGGAAACACATTTTGGTGACTATTTCTGAAAACATCCTAATACATCAACTTCCAAGCAATTTTCCATTAGCCCAATGCCTAGTTGTGTTAAAAAAAAACTTTTCCATTGGTTAGTATGCTTGTGCATGAACAGAAAGTGAAAAGTTTAAGTTCCTTTTTTTTTGCTTAACAGACCCATAATTTTCGTATGGAGAAGAAAATATATATTCAAAATGTCCACCTTATCCTACTTTTTGCACAGGTTCATCTGTCTGTGTGCACTTCAGAGCAGTCTACCTTAGATCAGAGATTGTAAAGTTTAAAATCTGGACACAAAATCGAATTCCAACCATAGGCGAATTTGGTTTTAAAAAAAAGGGTCTGAAAAATTAGGTTTCTCCCTCAGTATTTTGTAGTGCAACTAAAATGTCCAGATTATTTGTTATCATTGTAGAGCTAAATCTATCTTTCTATAATACCACCCACTTTAGGCTACTACCTATTGCCCTGTAAATGCAGCGCTACGGGTTAATGCGTTAATTTGAAATAAGTCAGTTTTTAAGACAAGCAGAAAGTTTTAATAATTAATGCTACTTTTAAATGATGATATTAAATGCTTTTAAGTTATTTATAGCTTTCTTACTACATACACTTACTTGCCACAAATATAGTCCTGCTCTGGAAAGGGCACCTGTCTTATATGCCCACTTTCCCATTGTAAAAGGGTGACCATATAAGACAGGGACCACTGTACCAAATACAAACACATTTTTTAGCAGACATCTCAGGAATAATGAGAAAAATTACATCACAAGACTGTAGTAGGCTTTTTGGCTAGGTGAATTAATGAAGTCATAAAATCTGCATGGATATCAAACACAGTCAAGGCCTCAGGAATATAATCCACAGAAACCAGCCATGTGACCAGCGTCATCTCATGTGATCATGAGGCACTTATGGGGGATATGAAATCATCATCATCATTCTCTGGACCTAGTGTGGTCACTGAGGCACTTATGGGGGAAATGAAATCATCATCATCATCATTCTCTGGACCTAGTGTGGTCGCTGAGGCACTGTTCTGCTGAACATCAGGAATATAATGGTGCATGTCAAATCTGGTTGAAATTCAGATAAATTGGTAAAGTCAGGAGGCAAGCAAACAGGGGGATTGATTCCTTTAAATGAAACCATGGAAAAGTGGCATTCAAACTCATTCAAGACATAATTTATATAAATCCGCATGCCAAATTTGGAAGTAATCCGACCATTCCTCAGTAAAGTTATGCTGTAGAAACAAAAGTCAAACGTTGATGATTCAGGGTACATAATGTTTCTAAATCATATTGTCAGAGACTGAAAATCAAACACTTTCAATATCTTTTCAACATAAATACATGCCAAATTTGGTTAGCATCAAACTTCTCCTAATAAAGTTATCTTCCAGAAAACTAATTGCTGTCAGACTTATGGATTTGATTACTATAGGGCCAACAAGTCTTTTCTTTATGTCAGCAATGTTTTTACTATTTTAGATCAACAAATTTGGCAATCAATGCATGTGATGCATAACTAATATTACATAAACAATTTTTCTTCTTTCATTTATTTATTACCTTTGACCATTGCCTTATTGACCCTAAAATCAATAAGGCTTCCCCTCTATCACAAATCCAAGTCTTCCACAAGTGTTGGTCCAAGTCTGTGACAAAATATAAATCTTCTTGTGCAGATATCATTTTTCTTCTTTTAGACCCAGACAATTGAAGTTTAAAACTCAAATACAATATGCTTCTTCCATACCCCAAGTGCAAGTCATTCATATACACTGCAACTTTGTTTTAATGCACTCAGATAAACTGCATTTGTATTTATGTTACATGAAAATGTAATCGAATTTTGGTATCAAAGCATAGGTTAGAGCATGGTCAATAACTGCAGAGGGAGGAGTTTGTAACTTGATGGTGACTGACAAACCATGAAACCAATTTGTGTTTATAACATATGATATAATTCTCCAATGCATATCTGTAATAATTTCCAAAAACCTACTATGGAAGGACTTACCAATGACATAGCAGCAAAACTAACACTCTAAAGAAATTACGCATTTGTTTCAAAAATAGCCCTGATCCAACTTCAGATTTAAACTATGTGTAAAATATCAAGGGCACAGGAATACCTCCCTGCCTCATTCCATTAGTTATATGGCATGACTTGAATATTGCACTTCCCCAGCACACATAACACACTTATTTTCCATATAAGCTAACTAGAATATGAACTATGTACTATTAGATGGGTATTTGATTGTTGATCAACATTTTAAAGTGTCCAATAACCAACCCTTGCAAATAAACATGCAAACACAGGGGGTACCATATTGTAAATAACAGTTGATAGTTTCTTTACAGGCAGAGAGGCATAAGTACACTTAATGTTGTTTCTTAAAACCAAATTGATTAGCAAAAATTGTGACTTCACATTGTATCATACATTCAAATATTTTTCAAAATAATTATAATGATAGCAATAGAAACAAAGTTATGTACAAACAAACAATTTGATAAAATTTAAAACGTTCAACATAAAAATCTAACACTGGACATGTATCTCCTCCAGATTCCAATCTCAGACATGATCAGTTCAGTAATACTATATGCTGAAAGAACATAATTGTTATTAGAATCAATTTAAAGAGTAAGCTTTGAAATGATTTTCCACATGTTTCATATATTTTTTTTAGCCATGGTTCCCATCTTTTAAAATTGGGATCCTAATGTAAGTTGCAGTTTTATTTGGTTTGACTTCTTTCAGGAATTTATCTTGGTCTACATTTTCAAACTGATTTGCATGTCTTCTCTGTTTTAATTCTTCCTTTTTACAGTCTAAGGGCTTACTTAAAATGAGCTCTAGTTTGACTCAGCTGTTCACTGAGGACCATGAGGCGGTTTACTGTTATCATACCACACACTAATATGCCCATGAGGATGTTTACTGTTGTCATGTCACACACTGAGACCATTGTGGAGGTTTCTGTTATCATGTCACACACTGAGGCTTATGCGGAGATTTACTGTTATCACATCACACACTGAGAGGCCCATGTAGAGGTTTACTGTTATCACACCACATAAGGTAAGCACTTTGGTGCATAGTTGTTCACATTTTACAGTTATTCTAGCCTAATAAAACAGTGACCAGGTTTAGATTTTCTAAGTATTTACCACTAATAAATATTCGTCTCCAATAGAGATTAAAAACTTAGCATTAATGACTTAAATGTTTTATGTATGAAAACTGTATACATATATATATATATATATATATATATATATATATATATATATATATGTGTGTGTGTGTGTGTGTTGGAATATTTCTTTTTGTTCTTTCTTTTTCTGTGCTTCAGTGTTACAAAAACTGATGTATAGGCCCAAGTGGGTCAAGATAACTCATTTTGCTGACATCCAAGACAGTAATTATTGATTGCATTTATGAAAATAACTGTTTCTCCAGCTTGTATACCTTCATCCCTATTTGAAGGCACATCAACATCATTTGTTAGACATTGAAAGGGCCATATATCATGATGTTTTTTTGTTAGAGTATGTCAAATTCTACTGAGTGTTGTTTTTGGATGTAGTTATAGAAACAATTTTATAATTATAATAATGACTCCAATACTTGATGGTGGATAGACATCCTTGTCATTCATAAAAAGTCACTTTTCTTGAGACACTTTCTGTCAAATTTGGTCAAATACCAAGATGAATTTTGTTGAATTTTGTCTTTACATGGTTTTAATTTTAAAGACCAATTGGCACTATTTTAACAAATATGAAAGAACTTCATGCCAAAACGCTTTTGGTCAAATCTGATCAAATTCTGATGAGTGGTTTTGAAAAGAATGATTCCCATATTTATGGTGTATTGGAATCATTTGAACAAATCTGAAGACAATTTTGTGCCAGATTCCATATATAAAATTTTGTACTAAATTCTATTGAATTAATTTTTAGAAGATGTGAAAATGTTTTATTACAAGAGTGGTCATGGCTGATGGTGTTTATGACATAAGCATATAATTTAACAAATTTGTTTGCAGCTATTGGGACTAGCCAGTTAACTAATTTACTCATCATGTTTAATCTTCACTTAGTCTAGTCTTTTGTACCAGTCTGAAAGGAAATTAACTAGCCTTGGATGAGTGGTCTAATATTAATTTTTTGACTACCAAAAATAGTATGCTTCCTTTCATATTAAGTAAAATTCTGTTGAGCAATCTAACAAGGAGATTGCAAACAGAACTGAAAATGAAAACAATGAATGATATACAAAGGATTTTCAATAAACCAAATGTGCTTTAAAAAAAAGACATCATCCTATCTTTTAAGCCCGCATTTTATTTCACTTGGTGGGATACATATAAAAGGAAATAAACCTTATCATTCAGCATAATCTAAAAAGCTTAGACACTGAACTTAACTTAGGGCATGGACAATAATGAGAACTGGCTGCCTTGATATACTGTATGCTTCAAATGTGTAAACTTTATTTCTAAGAGTTCAAACCTGTAGAAATCACGGAGACCAAAGAATTCCCGAAGTTTGTCTGAGGCTACTTTAAAGAGATCCAAATAAGATTTTGCCAGGGGTTCGATGAATGGTTCTACATGCTCAAAGCCATGGCCCTTAGCAGACCAGATTCCTCTGCAATGAAAAAATATTTGCGAACATTTATATTGTAAAGGTCAGAAAATCTTCAGATTACCATACCACAGATTAACAGCAACTTTCAGAGCAATCACTAACAGGTTCATCAATCCATTCATATATGGAAATGGGTTTCTGATTTATTTTTCTGTATTTTTTAAAAACTAGAGACAATTTGATCCTGGTAATAAATGATAGTTCAAAGAGCTAATTGTAGCAAATTTATATTAAAATCAGATGTATATTAATTAAAATAAAAGTGCTAATTGTAGCAAATTTATATTTAAATCAGATGTATATTAGTTAAAATAAAAGAGCCAATTGTAGCAAATTTATATTAAAATCAGATGTATATTAATTAAAATATTTAACATGAATGAGAAAAATGATCTCATATATGGAATTCTATACCTATTACTCAGATCTCTTTCCTTTTTGTCTGATTATTGCCATGCATTTATACAACAAATATAATCCTACCAGCTTGTGTGTGTTTGTGCTTGTGTATGTGTGTTCTTAACATAGCTATTACAATAATTCAGTCATATCTCTAGGATGTATACAATGCGGAAGTTTATAGTGATGCCTATCACTGGGGCATCATGTCACAGACATGTGGCATCATGTTTCACCCAGTTACATGACACCAAGCTGACCAGTTTTAACATTCACCTCTTAATGCTGAGTGCCAAGTGAGGCAGCTGTTAGTACCATTTTTATAAGTCTTTGGTATGACTTGACCAGAGTTACAATCCATGACCTCCTGTACCCAAGATGGACACTTTTAACAATTAGTCCACAAGTGCAGTCTCCTACCTGCTTAGTACTAAGAAAGAGCACCTAATATAGAAATAACAGTAGATCAATGGTGTAGGGTTTTGACCTCAATAGTCCTAAAACATACTTTTACAAAACTGTATAAATAAGTCTTGATTTTTGTTATCCCTTAACCTTCATAAAATAACTTTCATCAAACATATGACTTCAGTTGGGATGGGATTGGTATGGTGTTTTATGGCATAGTAACACAATTAAATTTCATATATTCAAAATGTAACTAACACTGCTGTGTTTTTTAGTTCTTCTAGGTCAGGTACTTCCCTCTGCACCAAAATTCCACGGTTCATCTTGGCTGGGTCAAGAGCCCAGTTAGAAATACCAATGAAAGCAACCTGTCAAAATAGTAAATTTTCTCTCTTTTAATTATGAAACCCTTCACAAAGACTTAAGCAACAATCTAAAGAAAAGACAAGATAGGAAAAAGAAGTTCTGGCCTGCAAATGTTTTCAAACTTTAATTTTTGTTCTCTCTTAAGTTATCTTAATAAAAGACACACTACACAGACTATTTTGTATCTGTGACTATTTTTATATTTTGTCATTATACTAGCTGCTATTATTGCAATAATATGAGAAGAAAACAAGTATCCCTTGATGGAACTGACACTCTGTTAGTTAAAAAAAATCTCCAGGAATTCAAGTCATGACCATTTCCTTATTTTATCTGCCAAGATATTCCTTCAGCAATAACAAGATTTTTGTTGGATGAGTAATGATAAGATTTTCAAGAAGGCTGCCATGGTGACCATCTTGGTTTTCAGATTAACACCATTACCATTTAAGAACAACCAGACATCATAAGACATCTTTTGGTGAAAGCAAATTACTGGTATCATCAACCATCTAGGAGAAGTGGCAAAAGCATGATTCTGAAGATGTCCATTGCTGTGGTTTAATTTTAAATCAGATCATCATTATTGTTTATGATCAAATATATAAAAGGTACAGTCCATGCTGAAATGACCATTTCTTCTGGAGTAGTGATAACATGATTTTCAAGATGACCATTTGAATCATCCGATTGGCACCAATATCATTAAAGACCAAATAGACATAACAAGTGAAAACCACATACTAACATGTTCATCCATTCTGCAAGAGTAGCAATCATAAGATTTTCAAAGATGGCCATAAATGACATCAGGTTGGCACCATTTTCAACTAGACATTATAAGAAGTCTTTAACTGAAAACCCCATGCTGATATGATCATCCATTCAGGAAGTGTAATGATAACAAGCTTTTCCAAACAATCACTGTGGTAGTCATGCTGGTCATCATATCAGTATCATATTCATTTACTACCAACTACCATAATCAATCTTTTGGTAAAAACCAATGTCAACTGGTTCACGAGTAGTCTTAACAATATTTTCAAGATGGCTACTGTTATGGCCATATTGAACATCAGATCAGCATCATTTTAATTTAATACCAACTAGATATTATAATGTCTTATGGCAATAAATACATTCTGTAGTAGTAATAATATGATTTTCAAGATAGCTGCTTTAGCAACCAAATAATAGATTTTAGATTGGAACCATTTTCATTTTGGAACCAGCTAGACATCATAAATATTTTAATGAAAAGCCATCCATTTTGAAGAAATAATGATAATAGGTTTTTCATGATGATTGCTAATGTCTGAGTCACTAGACAACAAGCATCATATTCGTTTTAAATTTTATCCTTTAAACTCACATGGCTCAAAAATCAGAGAACAGAATGTAAAGTATGATGACAAATTTAAAATACTGACCTATGTCAAAGACCTTGAAAGAAGCAAAAGGAAAGTAAGGAGGAAAGCCTCAAATACTGAATGTTGACCTTGTCCATTAGGATAAAATTCTTCATGTGGTGTGTGACACACCTTCCAATATAATATATATAATGATCAAACTTAAAGTTATTGAATATGCAAAAGTAAATAACAACTAGGCTGCAGCATATAGAATGATATAGACAAACAAGACTACTGTGAACAGCACATTATATGCATGACCTGTGCATGGAAATCATTTTTTTTCTCTCAGTTGTAGTGACCTTGACTAGTGACCTTAGGACTCTATCTGGTAACTGTAAATGATTAAGGACTCTAATTATGATGATGCAACCTTGTGTTCAAGAGGAGCAGCAGAAAAAAAGATTTCATTAAAGCTACCATTGTAGCCATGTTGAGAAATGAAAACCAAACCATCTGAAGTTAGAGTAGCATTAACTAGATTTTAAAGATAGCCATCATGATCAGTGTTTACTCCATCATTTCAAGAAAATGGGACATTATCAAATTCATGAGATCCTTCTAACTTTCAGATGGCAATTCCGAAAATTCCATCATTTACTATTTATTACTTTATTTTTACATCACCATAATATTTAACACATTAACCCCTGAGCCAAATAGCTAGGTAGTCCCCGACAGCATACTTGCAGAGATCGCCTAGAGCAGTATTAGCCTTAGCAGTGCCTGTATCCCTGAGACTTGCTGAGAATACTTGGCTTGCAGATTCAGAGAGATATGAGTAATAAATGTTTATTTTTATATATTTACATTCATTTAATTAAGCTAAAATTTGGCACTGCAGTTCTCAATCAAATTATGTACAAAAATGGTATAAAAATTTCGAACTACATGCAGAAATAAAACTGACACATAAAGATAAAATGATTTTCTTACAAATTTATTTCTCTTGCCATGAATAATCCATAAAAATACATGATGAATTCACACTGAATAATTAAAACTATCAACACATAAAATTCACTCCATTTGATGTGCATACAATTTCCACTTGTCATCTATATTGCAAACTAAACCTCGTGCAAATACTTCTTCAGTCTGTCTTGTAAAAATCTACTTCCAGCGGCTGATTCTTGTAATTTTCTTCATTTTCTAATCTAATAACTTCCACTAATTTTGCCGCTATCAAAGTCAATTTTTTTTCCCCCATTTTTTTAGCAATGTACACTCTATTTATAAAGTTAAATTTATTGGTTAAACTGCCTGCATAATTAGCAAATGGCTTCAAATCAACCAATGGTTTGCACTGATTTAACTTGTTGTTCAGGATACAGGCATAAAAAAATACTGCCACTCAAACTCAGCGCTTGGGATACAAGCTATGCAAACTCATCCCTGTTATCAAGACACTCAGGAGATGAGGGAGGTAAAGTGTGACAAGTTATCAAGGCGGCAGGGGTTAATGTGTTAAAATATTGACTTTTTACCAACATTCTTCTTTCATGCTGAATTGTTCATGTTTTTATTCAATATGAGAATGGCTTAAGATAATTAAAAAAATTAGTGACTACATATAAATCCAACATGGGTTGCTTCTCTCAGACAATTATAGAGTCAAGAAAAATATTTTCATTTGTTATTTTATACATTTTTCAGCCAATATTTTATTAGCTGGACCTACAGTTTTTTAATTCGAGAACTACAGCTTCAGATCTACATTTTCAATTTCCTAGAGAGCTTTGGCACTGTTTGTGCTTGAATGGCTGAGCTACTATTCCCAATACCAAAATCGGATTTTGCGCATCGCATTCTTTGTAATCATCCTTAACTTACGTTTAGTCACTTCCTACAGCTACTACCATACCTGCCAAACTTCCATTACAGTTTTGGGCGTTTTATTTGGACACAGAAATTACATTTTAAGTTCACATAGAGAGAAGAATGCACACACACCCATAAGCAACATCATAAAATTGAAAACATGATCAACCCATTAATCAATAGAAATGACTTGAAATTCAACTAGTAAAGGAACATAGAATATCAGACTTTTTAAAAGTATTTAATACACACTGTTTTCTTCTCTCAATTCCAATTAAATAATGTATTAACTATCAATTAAATGCAACATAATGCAACTGTATATTCTAGATCATCAGGTGCATTCACCACATGGCTTCCTCAGATGGGCCAACTATATCACAAATGTACAGGAATAAAAGAATAGTGTGCAGAACCCAGTGACTCACCGGAATCCATCCAACAATACGGTAAAACTCCATTGCAAACTTTTTAGCAGTGAACTTGAACATTAGTGATGATTCTGATGACATCATCACAACCAGAAAAGTATTTGTCTTGCCATATTAATAAAGGTCACAATAAAAATGGTTCACCTATCACTTCTGGTCTAGATATTAGAATCGAATCATCAGAATTTGAGATATATGCCAGAAACAGATCAAGCCTCACACATGAAACTGTTTTTCATTGCTGAGTTTGATTTTCGTATTTCACATGACCAAAACTATAAATGAACTAGAATTGTTTCCACATGCGATAAATGACCCCATCAATATGATGCAATAAAACAGTCAAATTACAAATTAAACCAAAGAGCAATTACTCAATCACATTCTGCCAGAATAGATTGACACAAGTCACTCAAAGAGACTGAGATTCTACTGGCCAAAAAGAAGTTACAAGAATCCAAGATAAGATGGTTTCCTCTTTTGAACCACAAAGAGATGAAACCTTCTGTTAGCTTGATTGGATACATTTATAAGATTGGTACCATTTTCATTTAGGACAAAATCAGACATCCTAAAATGTCTTCCATGAAAACCACATGTCTCTATGACCATTCATTCATGAGGAGTAGCAATAACAAAAGTTAAAGATGGCCATAAAATTTTGACTATATTGGATGTAAGATCAGCAGTATTTCCAATTAGGACCATCTAAAGAGCATAATAAAGTGTTTTGATGACGACCCATGTCAATATGACCATCCATCCAGAAGAGGTAGTCAATACATGATTATCAAGATGTTGACCATGGTGTCCATACTTAAGTATTATCCTCAGTTTAACTTTTAACCAACTAGACATTATAAGAAGTCTTTTAGTGAAAACCCCATTGGAACTATCAAGACCCTGGGATAATAGTCTCATAAGTTTGGTGGCAATCTTCTCAAAGTCATCAAAAACGCTCTTCTATGAACATTGGAGCTAAAAATCAAACTTAATCAAAGCTTTCTAAAGAACAAAATTTGTACTAAGTTGATTTCAATCCATTAAGTCCTTGATAAGCTAAAATGTGGAAACGAAGGGCAATTAGAAGCCATAACTCTGCTGAAAAATGATGAAAATAAAATGTATTGTATGTCTTTTTAAAGTAAGTCTAAAATGAAATTCGACCTTTAACCATGACAAACACAATGGTTTCACAAATGGATTTCAATAATAATATATACCCCTTCAAAGATCCAGAGAGAGAATACAAACAAGTTTTCAAATATGTCTAGATATTTCATAGTTATCTTTATGAAAATAAAGTTATTAAATGGAAGTTGCCTTATTGTATGGTTCTGGTTTTTCATCCCCATGGCAACCATCTTCCAGGAGTGGATGTAGTGTCTTCAGAGGCATTCTGGGACTGTCTTCTGCAAGCCCAACTTCATCAAGAACAACCACAGACACAAATCTTTCAAGATCTTTGTCCTTTTGAAATTGTGCACACTGACGGAAAGTTCCCACAATTCCATCTGGTGTTGATAGGGGGCTGCACTGGAAGGGCACCATGTGGACCTAAATGAATAGAAAACATGCATACTGTTAAAATTAGGAAACTTACAATTTTGAATTAATTTTCCAGTAAATAAAAATATCTCATAAAAACCAAGTGTTTAATAGTTCTCTCTGAAGATATTAGCAGAACCTGACTATTCCACTGACCTTTAGACCTATAGGTTTCTTTAATACTTTAAGTGTAAAGTTTTTCACCACAAGACCAATAACCCTCTTCCATATTTTAAATGCAAACAACTGATAACATACCCTTGATAACTTGCACATTGATAACTCATGAACCCACTTATAATGCGAGCGCAGGAATGAATCCCATTTTTTAACCCAAAAAACTGCAGCAAAAATTGACCATTATTTGTTGAAGCTGAAGAAAATCACAATCAAATTTGGTAACTGAAACTAATTTTTATCATCAAAAACAGTAGAGGAGACACCTGGAACTTTTAAACAACATTATGAAATCATCAGCATTTAATAAGAAATCATATAGTTTGTTAAAATTTCTTTCCAAACAACATTCTTAGTTCACCGTAATTAACAATATTCAAGGAAATTTCAATCAATGAAAATGTCATACCTAGTGGAGGCCATACTTTAATAAATTAATACCAATTAGATAAATTTGTATCAAGTGAAATTTGTGCTTTAGTTCTGTCTTTTAGTTCATTGTAAGCATATTCATCATATATACAATGTCCTCTTGTATGTAAGCGTACAATGTGTGAATCTACCTTAACAGCACTGTCCACAAGCATTTGTCTGAGAACTTAAGTGTCGATCAACCATGTTTTGATATCTCATGAGTGTAAATATGTTCTATTGTTGCAATGAATTAACAGCTGTTCTCTTTTTTATTATCACATTAATTATGTGTTTTAAATCAAATAATGGAGGTTTAATAAAATTAAAGTTAAAAGTCACGCAAATCCTACATGCTTAAGATCTAGCAGCCCCAGTCAGGTGAACTCATTTCAATTTATCAATTGAACAGTGTTAAAACTGTTACTGTGTACATACAATATAATTAAACTACAATAAATTAATCTACTCAATCATAACTGATCAAAAATAGCAAGGCAACCAAGCAAACATAAAATTAAAATAATGAGCTTTGTTTCACAGATAGGGACAATTGTAGGGGTAACAAATAATTGGCACTTAGAGATATTCTCAAGGCTGTCAAGAAGTTTCACTATTACTTGCAATGTAATCACAACATCAAAAGTTTACCAACTGAACAATAAAAAACTGAGTTTCAACATAGCTGATCGTCTCATGAAATGAATGTCACTAGCTATTGATAAAAGCAATCTTGTTTGGTGGTGTATGAACAGTTAGTCTGGTTCCCTGCCCAACAGACTCCACTTTTCCATTCTTCTATTACATACCACTCTGGGAACAAATTTAAACATAAAGCAGTGATGTAATATACAAATGTTTTCATGTACATCTGATGCTGAAACCAGTTTGAATAGTGTTAACGATATTTCAGATGTTGGAAGTTTTGAAAATAAATTTATACAGAATAACACATAACTTCATCAGAAAATGTGATTTATTTACAATTATCCTTAATGTGATTATAAAACAAGATTTAGTCATTTTACCACCCTGTTACTGAACATGGTCTCTAGCAAATGGGTGTGATTTATTGTATGACCCCAGCAACCATGCTCTTTAGAGGTGTATGGAGAAAGAGACAGAGTAACAGAGACAAGGAGAGAGAGAGAGGTGCCAATTTATCGTTATTAGATTATTATGCACATTTCCTAGTTGGTATAAATATTATGTAATAGATATAATGCCAAATCAAATTTTAGATAATTTTAACATATTCACAATCTTTTGAAAACTGTACTAATATCACTGTACTTTTTTCATTAACAAAAGGCTGATTTACACCTTTTGCAATAAATGTACAATTTTACTCTATTTAAAGAAATCATAACAAACTTATTCACTAACCTTGTTGATCTTCTCTTGATCAGTGCAAAGTTATCCTACTGTTTAAATGTGAAAAAATGCTACATTAAAAATCCTAATAAATAAAACAAACAATAAAACACATGCAAAATAATGTACATTTAAATTCCTGATTACTTCTGTAAAAAAAACAAATGCCCACCAAAACAGAAGATGATGAATTTACACTTAAATGTGAACCACATGTTTTGTCTTTGAAAAGGAAAGACCTAGTCATAAAGCTGAATATACATGTAGACAGCTATCAATGTTATTTCAATTCTGATTATACTGAATGGGACTGGCAATATAATTTATTGTTATTTCCAATTGGAGTACACTTTCTTTCATTCATCAAATAAATAAAATTTTGTTTTATAAAAAGGACATGTCATTAATTTTCTTGTTTGAATAAATTTATCTTCTGATGATTGAAATAACAATAAAATATCCCAGTCAGAAAGAACAATCTAGCCCCGTAAATAAAATGACCTTGCAGTACACATGTAGTTAAAATTGAACAGTAGGTATATTCAACCTTGTAACTGGGTCATTACACGATTTGTAAATTCTACATTTGCTCTTTTTTATAAAGGGGGTGGGTGGGTATTTTTGGGAAATAAAAGAGGCTGTCAACTGGAATTTAATTATCTAAACCTAAAGGATTATTTTTCATGTTTAAACAGCATTATAAGTTTAGACTGTTCAAGAGAAGATCAATACAGTGTGCCTTTCGTCATGTCAATGTGCATGTTTGTTCAGATTTCTTTGAATAAAGAAAAAGTGTAAACATATTGCAAAAGAAGCTGATCAGACATCTCAAAATAGACAGAATATAAAGACTTTTTACATCATTTATTTTAAATGTCCCGATATATTTAATAGAAGTTAAGATCACCTGACTCTTGAAACAGTATCTGATTGTAAACCATGCATGACATCAGGGTCTTTCTGCAAGTGGTCATCACTGATTCACTATTCAAATGTCAATCAGTAAAACTTGTTAATGACTCAATTATAATTCGAGGTACATGTATTAAGTGCAATGCACCATGTTATTTGTGTGATAGAAATACATCTTCCTCAAACTGAAATTGACATGTTCTGATGGTAATATTGTATAAGTGTTGACAATGGTCACTTCCTTGACTTCTATTGAACATCGCTTAAGCCATAACTTTAACAGGGAGAGACTATTTAAATTTCTAAGGGGTGTGTAACTGCTTGAAAACTATTGTCTTAGTCTGATTTGTGTTATATTATTAGCTTTACTTGAAACAAACAATCAAAAATACAAATAAGACCAGTCAGAAATACTAATGAAGCCAATAAAATAAAAAGACCTTTAAAATTAATTTCTATTGTCCATAAATATGATCTAAATAAAGATTACTGATTGCTGAAATTGGTATTTGATTGTCAATCACTCATGACATATCATATTTTAAATGATTGGCTGTTTAAATGTCAATCAATATTGCAGATCAGCTGCTCCACAGTGGAGATGCCATCAGCATGCTGACTGATGCATGGTGGTGATATGTAAGTATTTGCTCCGTCATGAAGTGTTATCATGTAATGAAAATGAAGGGATTAAGCCCCTAACCACAATGTGTAGAGTTCTAAAAATACACATAAGCCTACTGTACAAGAGTTATTGCAAGCAGGAAGTGCATTAAAAAAAAAACTTTCTGTTAATCTCTGGTCAAATACTGTTGTGCAGTGTTTAAGAAATCATTTAAAGGTTTCTACACTTTTAGTAACAGCAGCCAATTTGATGGTAGATCCACAATTTTGCTACAAATGTGAGAGAGACTTGTATGCAAGATAGACTAAGGACCATACCATAACAATACAGGATCAGGTGAGCTATAAAATAAGGGCCTGATGGATTTGTTCTGTAGCCAAATTGTCTTAAAATAAAGTGTGTTAGAGTGGGTCTCCTTATACCTGTTTCAATTCTCTGAAGAAATCCTTGTGGGCTGCATTACCCTGCATTGCATCAGCCACAATGGTTTTGGCCAGTGATTTGGAACTGCCGGGTTTTCCCACCAGGAACAGAGGAATACGCAGCTCAATACTAATGACCATCATGAACACATTCTCTTTAAGAGCAGTATTCTTGGCAATGTTCTTATCTAGCTGAACATTTTTGAGGAACACATCCTGGCATCTGTGAATTACAACATATATAACAATAAACATCTATTGTAAATGACTTGTATTAATTACTAGGCTTGATTTTATAGTAGAAAACTCAAACTCTCTAACATAAAACTGACCACACTTGTATTGAGTTTAGGTAAAGCAGCATGGATTCATCTGACCAGATGAAATAGTAATGCAGTGAAACCTGTCTTGACAGACCACCCCTTCTGACAAATCTATGTATCTATAAATCTCTCACATTAGAAGTCAGAACATCATGAAAAAATATATCAGTGCAAATTAAACATGCTGTGCTGCTAAAGTATGAGATGAGTTTTTATTACTCTGACTACACTATACTAATGCAAACCTGAAGGGTAAACCACAATCAGAAACAGCCATTGACCCTAGAATCCATTCTGGCCGAATACTAGGAGGTCTCAAACTTTTGATAGAATGCTATGTGAATAACAAATTTTATCCTTATACTTTAAGAATTTTAAATTTTTTCCATTACCATTTTATTTTATTTATTATGTACAGAATTTTAAAATCTTCAGCTAGTGTCTTTATTGTTGCAGTGTTACATACTTATGTTTATCTTACCTTAACAATTTTAGACCTTACCTTTGAAACAAACAATATACTGTATATACTCATGTATACACCTGTTCATGTATAAGATGAACCCAAACTGAACAGGTAAAAACAGTAAAAAGTGCATGACCTGCATATAAGCCAACCCACAACTCCGAGACATCTTAAGATGCAAGAGGTAAGTTCTAAATGCATTTATTTAAGCAAATTTATATTTTAAAAAATTACATGTTTACAACAATCTTTCAATAATTCGCGAACCTGCTTATAAAGCAGGGTCAGTCATGATCCCATTTTTTAAACCAGAAAATACCAAAAAAATGCATCCCTATTTGTTGAACATTAAGAAAATTACAATCAAAATTGGTCATGAAAGCTCTGATATATTGCTCATTTTATCATCGATAATAGTAGATAGGACCTGGAAATTTTAATCAACTTTTATGAAATATCAAATTTAAAAATATATCATACAATTTGTTACACTTTCTTTCCAAACAACATTCCTTGTACACCACAATGAACGATCTTTAAGTTAAAGTTGATTATCAAAAATGTCACTTATGCCAAGTGGAGGTAGCACTTTAATATATAAATACAAATTAAATTTAAAAAAATTATCAATTGAAATATTATTTAAATGTAATAACAAACAACTTCATTAGAAAAAGTGCATCATTAATTTATTTTAATCAACACAATTGTAAAACAAGGACTCGGTCATTAAAGATCCTACGTCCCTAACGCTGCACTCACACAGATTTTCTTGATGTCAAAGTGACTTTTTCAATTTTTTGAGGAAACTCTGTAACATGTGCCTCATTTATAGTGCATCCTATGTTTGTGAATCCCATTGTACGTGAGTTATCAAGGAAGGGTGTACTAATCTTGATGTTGGGGTGTATGATTATAAAATGAAAATGGTATAAACCAGTTTTGAAAAATAATTTATTTAAATTTTCTCTTTTCTTGTTGTTTCTGGCTAATTTAGATTTATGCATAATTTGATCGAATGATAACAAGAATTTAGCAATTGAGAGTTGCTGTAACACTACATCTTCCTTTTGACTTTATTGTTTGTTTCTGCATTATTGCATTGGACATTTTAGATCAGTACACTGGTAATTAAGTTTTTAATTTGCTTTGAAATTGCAAATACCTAATTCATTAAAATGTAATCCCAGTATGACAACACAACAAACAACAATATGGCTAGATTCAAGACTTGCAATTAGGCTACTGAACGTATTTTTAAAAAATGGCACCACTGCATATACATTTTAGGTTTGATTATGCGCTGAATTAAGTACATCCTTTGGAGTCAAATTATGGGCACCATTACGCTAAACTTTAATGATAACTCCGAAATACAATACTGAAGTTTCAGAAATAATGCTTCGAAAATGATGTTATACCATAAAAGTTGAGTTGTAGTTTACTTTTATGCAAGCAACCCTTACACCATACCTGTCAAGTTTCATGGGAAAAAAACTCCCAATTTTTGGGTCGCTCCACACCTATGTCCTGATTTCATAATATCTTCTGATTTTTGCAGAGAACTCCTGACTATTACATTATGTCTTCGATTTTCATTTCTTCTAAACAAGAAAAGTTCTATATGTTCTGTTGTATCACCTGTGAATTATTGTTGTGATAGCTATACTACAAAGAATTCACTTCTTCACTAAATAGAATATGAAGTTAAACATTATTCATGTAGTTTGATGTTTTTTTCACCTCTACAACAATACAAAGAAAAGGCCAGAAGAAAAAAAACCAATAAAATTGTTGACAATTTAAATCCCAAGAATGATCCCTAAACATGCAATAACTCCATATGTTATAGCACCATTCCCATGAAAAAAACATACACGAGTGAACACCTGGCATATTTATACCATATATACCAATGTTAATTATAACCATTGTTAAATTAAAAGATGGAATGAAAATACATACATGTACCACACAGCAAATGTATCCAAAGAAAAATTCAGAATACATGTTTTATAGTAAACAATACTACACGTTTTACAAGTTGACAACAAGGGAATAAGGATGGATATACAATGAGGGGAAAATTATAGTTGCCACACATACGTTACCATAGTTGCATCGATAAGGGTTAACTGTTAATTAGTCACACTGACTTTCTTGCTTCTTTATTTAAGACTAATCTTAAGCTATTGTTTGGTTTGGCCACAGCTGACCAGAATATGAAAATAGGGCATGTCCTGGGGGAAAATAGGGCAAACCACATTGAAAAACGTCAAGTCTTTTTCTGAATTTAATGCATATTGGACCAGGAAGCTCAATTAATATTTAGTGAAAACAAGACTTTAAAAATGCCACAAAAAACCTGCCGATTACAGGTACCAATCTCTATTTTAACGTTTAGTCTCCCTACTTGGTTTTTTAAAGTTCATAGGTATGCCTTACACTTCAGTTTTACAAAACTACAGTAATTGTGCTAATATTATGGAATAAAAGGCAATTACACATCAATGTACTAGTATAGTTACCAGTCAAATTCCCTCTTAACACAAGCCAGTTTCAAGGTTTTAATGATTAACTTGCCTGTACTACTGTTGCAAAACGAAAGGCAAATTTGCTGACTATCAACATAGGAGATGCCAAAACATCAAGCTTTCCAATGTGTGGAAAGTTATGATGTTTGTTCAGCCAAAACCCAAAACTATAATTGACTGATGTTGACCATACTTGATTTATATGAGAATTTTTGTCTATATTATTACCAAACTCCATGAATTTGTAAATTATGCAGGTTATGTGCCTAATATAATTAAACATGTGTACCTTTACAATAATATTATCTCAATTTGTAGGATTGCTTATATCATTGAAAATGAGTAACTTGTGATTCAATGTAAATGAAACAGCTATTAAGGACTAGCTGAAATGATATCTAGAAGAATGCAATTTGGTTGAAACAATAAATAAAGCAAAAACTGCATCTAATATGTTTGGGAATAATTAAAGAATTAAGTGATGCTTTGCACTGTGTAAGTAATGTGCAGCCAGGTCTCCTAAATAAATGCAACCTGCCCATGAATTATGAAGTCTGTATTTGCCTTTATTTTTAATTTTTTGTTGAAAAAAGAAACAAAATTTGCACATGCAAAATAATAACAAATTCAATCATAGTACTTTATAACAGTTTAATAACTGTTGGGTCATAGAAAGTTATTTTTGTTTTTACATGCCTATGTCTTAGGACACAAAAAAAATATTTTTTCGTGTCCCAAGATTTACGGCCATTACAGTAGTTCACAAAAAGGCTTAAAAACTGTCAAGTTTAGACATTGGCCCATGGATAAGCTGACCCCCCTTATTCCAGGCCTTTATTTTTTCCTAAATTATTTGGAATATACAGGAGTATATATGGTTGGCAATATTGTGCTGAAATGCAATTAAACACAATACATACATTATTTGTGCACATCCTATCTGAAAATGAAAGAAATGCAATCTAGTGTTTATATGATTATAACCATACTGCATTTTCAAGAATTGTTTAGCAGGGCATGGTGAAGCAGAACAAAACACACAATTACTCTTAACTCAACTTACACAGAAATTTCCCGTTCAATCTGATCAGGTCCATATGGGAGGTTACATGGAGCCCTGAAGAAAAGTGCTACATGTCTCCTGTACTCAGCTCTGTTCTTCAGGCAGGCATGGTAACACACACCCAAAGCTAAGACCAGGGATCTAGTTATGTCATGAAGCCCTTGATTCTGAAAAGAAATAAGATACCCAAGTGGGTATTACACTGCTCACTCATATGACATATGCCTTATAACCAAACCCAAGAGTTCTAGGCTAAAATTCTGCATCAGTAGGATGCATACTGAAAACATTTCTTCCATTCTATTGATTGTATATGTCATAAAAAAAACTGTTTCATGATATCTCTGTTTTTTGTATTCTGATCCTGAATTTATCGTACAACTGTAGACCCTCTAGTGTAAATTCATGTAATTATTGATATGCCATCAAGAAATGCCTAAAATCTAATTAAAAACAACAAAACAAGCCTTCAAGTATTACTTTTAGTAAAATCAGTTTTCCACATGAATCATGAAAATTGTCAGTGGCAAAACTGTTGCTATTTAATATTCTGAGTGACCCATAAAGTACTGAACACCAGTTAAACTCAAAGACAAATGGTACATACATCTGTCTAAAAAAAACCATTTGATTACATACAGTAATGAAATTAAGTAGCAATTTTAACTTTCATCAGAATCGTGATCATGGTTGTAAAGGACTGAGAATCATGCACTGATGAGTTCAGACTGCAAACAGTTTTAAGTGACAATCAAAATTTTGGTGCAGCATCTGTTACTAATTTATATGGCAAGCCTGTCAAAACCACAAAAAATGATGTTTTAATTCAGAATAAACGAAACAAAGAACCCAAATCCTTATAAGTAAACTTACAATTATTCAAATCTTTTGTCTATGATGTTTCTTCTACAGTACCCCCACCACAACAATGTTAAATCAATGTATCAATCCATGCAAGAAATGTGTTAATGGAAATTTTATTAAGAAAACTGGTACTTGTCAATTTCAAAAATACACAATATACAGCATTAAATATACAATTTCCTCATTTCTATATGAAAATTGTCATTGTATTGACAAAATACACAATTTTATACATTACGTGTAAATCATATGAAAAATTAAATTGTGTATTGTATTTCATTTCTCAGATCAATCTTCCATTGATTATGGACAGCAACAAGACAACATTTTGTTTTGCTAGTTGAGTATCTATGCATCTAAAACAAACCAGGAAAGTGACAAATTAAGAGGTGCTGTGGGCTTCTGGCATACAAACTGCAGACATCAAAGTGATGAGATTGAGGATGGATCACGAGTTTAAAAAAAATCATGTTTTAATTAATAAAAAAGTTTTGGTGTCAAAAATTGTAAGTTAGGAGCCTGTAATAAAATTTTAAATATAAGACTATAATCAGTAGAATAATATTCAAATTCAAAATTGCTATATGCAGTTTTATCAACTTCTCACTCTTATTGGAACCTTTCCAGTAAAGGGCTGGATAATTTCATCCATTTGGTTAAACAGAGTACCCTCTTGGCTTTGCGCATAGAACCAGCTCATTACAGTCAGAACACGCTCCACATCTCGTAAGGATACAAAGCTGCACTCCCCCTGAAAATGAAAATGTATACAAAATTACTAGGCTACATTTCATTCATTGTTAATATTAATTTTAAAAAAATAAAAAAACGTGAATTCTTTCAAAAGCTTCGGAAAGTTTTCTTCTCCTAACAAACTGTATCTATCATGTTTAATGTTCATTTTGGGTGACCATATTTTGTTTTGTTGTTCCCAATGATATAAACAGCAAAGACTGTGAGCTTGGGGTGGGTGGGTGGAATTTACCTGGTTACTTTTTCTTTACACTCAGCTACTTAAAGAAAAACCTGTATTCCGATTGAGGGAAGTCCCCTAACCATCTCCCCTCCCCCAATCGACTCTGACAACTCACCCTCGAACTTTAAATCTAATGAGAAGCTCTGACATGACTCCTTGTTTTTGTCTAACAGAATGAATGTTTTTCATTAAATGACCCAAGATCTGCATCACCAAAGAATTGATAGCAGAGAGATATTTTGGTATTAGAATAGGACCTACAGTTAAGTCCCTGCGATCTGTAGCTAACATGTTTATAAATGAACTAAAGTCAAGAACATACTTTTCTGTCAATAACATCATTTACAAGATTTCTTGATGAACAAAGATTTTACTGAAAGACTTTTGTTTTTAGAGAACAATAATTTCAAAATCAGTTATTCCTAACCACTTGTCAGGATTTAATTATTTTAGGTATCTGGTTTTCTGTAAAGTGTATTTTTCCAAGTTACAATACAAAAAATTCCTGAGTTTTTTCACACTCTTCTTTCCATCCAGCACTTGCACTCAATATAATACATGAAAATCTTTCTCCTCCAACACAAATTAATTGTGTTTGTAAAATAAAAATTTTACCATATTTTATCATCAGTTTGATAACTGTCATACAAGTTCTTTTTTATTCCTGTCTCCTTTTCCTGTTGATCTCTTTCTTCTTCTTGAAAGATGAACAAGATTCTATTTATTTATGATTAAATTTTGACAGTTTCATAGAATAACTGATAATACTATAATCTATCTAAATTTGAAATATTCATTCAAGCATTTGACAATCTTTATATATTGAGGATCATTCAAAAGATTGTTGTTGAATTTCTCTGTGAGTCACCCTATTGGTGCTTATTCTGAAAACCAATATCAGTTTTTTTTAAATGAATCTTTGAAGGTTGGAGGATACCAAAAAAATAGTCCTAGTTAGCTTGTTTATTAAAAGGACCCCTTTATGCATGTTGTTTTTGTATGTACGGGTGTCTATGCCAGGGATTATATAATAACTCCTCTAAACTTCATAGCGGTGAGCGCAAATTAATCTACAAAAAACAGATCTGCATTGTATGTTGTATATATTGTTTTCAATTAATAAGTATCAGAATGTAAAATAATTATGTTATTTGTCTCATGACAATTTTCATATTAAAATACCAAAAACTGAGATCATTAGATGTATAAGTAATATTTCAGATTTTGATCTCTACTCTCTTGCATGCCTTTAAAATACAATTACTTGGTATTATTTTATTAACTATTTGAGAAGTTATAATGAAAACAGTCTAATTTTTAAATTCTTTTCTTCAGATTTCCATGGATGGTGTCACATTATTGTATAAATCAATTTTTATTATTAAATACATGTGCTCGAGTTTTGTTGCTGGTGTACAATGATACCTGAGGGTGATTAATGTATATTGTGTCACATTTTGAAATAGTGAGTTCAGTCCATCCTATACCACATTTTTAAGAAATGTTTAGTACAGTAGGATTCTTATCGAGCAGGGTTAGGTTTACTTCGGAACTTGTTTGTAATTATTTTGCCTGTAACACAAACAACTTACCATGTATAACGTTATTACATTTTTATGCCTGTTTCATATATAGTACATAATATTGGACATATGTAGTACATAATATTGGATAAGTTTTCAGCTGTCTAGTTTCTGGAGTGTCAAGAGTTTAGAATGCCTGGTGTTGTCTGGTGTTGTCCTGAGTTTAGAGTGTCCAGAAAGTGTAGAGCTGTTTGGAGTGTCCAGAGTGGTTAGAGTGACCAGAGCATTCCAAGTTATCAGAGTGATCGAGGTCTATGTGGTGCAAGCTGTAAAGCCAACCACAGGAATTGATCATAGCAGCTGTGAAGCTGAACCTTAGCAGCATTGGAGCTGAAATAAAGTGCTCTGATGATGAAGTGTATCTCCTTGCATATAATCCTGTAGCCATGAGCTAATTTTGCTGTTCGTAACACCCATTTTATCTTTCGGGACTGTAAAGATAAGTTGTATATCTGTCCTTTTTCATTTGCATAATTTCACTATTGAGTGAATTACTTTTATGCACGAGTACAATTCTACATTATTTGCTAGCTGAGTAAACTATATCCATCTTTCCATTGTGAGGTCACTGTGAATCATCCACCCCTAATGTTTGTATTTTGTAGAGTAATTTGTAGTTTTTATTATTACATTTGGGTGTTCATATGTTAATTAATCCAATATTTGGATTATATATACATGCACATATTGATAATCAATTGCTCATTCAAGTCATTCATTATTAAACATTGTATTTATATCATTGTCAAAAGTGTTCTGCAGTGAATCCGAAAATCTCACCCAGTTATTTTGTTACAGATTGCAGATGATGACAAATGGGTAGAATATGAGTTTTTCATTGATGGCTAATGATGACAAATGGGTAAAATATGACAGATTTTCAAGGATGATAGATGATGCCAAAATGGCAACATGTGGCAGATTTCAAGGATGACAGATGATGCAAAAAGGGTAAAACATGGCAGATTTCCAATGATGGTAGATGATGCCAAAAAAGTAAAACATGGCAGATTTACATATATGGTAGATGATGCCAAAAGGGTAAACCATAGCAAATTTCCAATGATGGTAGATGATGCCAAAAGGGTAAAACATGGCAGATTTTCAAGGATAGCAGATGACAACAAAAGGATAAAACTTGGCAGATTTCTATGGATAATAGATGATGATGGGGTACAACATAACAAATGTTGATGAATGGTGGATGACAAGGTTCAGGGTACAACCAACATGGTAGAATTTTATGGATGGTAGATAACAATGTTTTAATTCATGATTAATCTGAGTTTTGACCAAGTGGGCAATGTAAAATAAATGTAGTATTCACTTTTTCTGCTCCAATTTTCATGTTATTTTCTTCAGACACTTAATGATATATTTTACATCTCATTAGGACACAAAACCCTAACTGTAAATATGGTATATACACCACTTGAAGGCTAACATGCAGTCATTTTCCAGTCAAGTCAAAGTTTTTTAAGAGAAGAAGCTGACTATCATGGTTTGTGTGGTTTGGTACTAAAAACTGAATAAATAACAAAAAATAAAAATAAAGTAATTACAGTAAAACCTATTATGTGAGAGCAAGACTTCTGCCAACCAAATGCAGTCTCTCAAGACAGGTGGTCTCTCATAAAAGGTATGTAAAAATGGACTGGTTTTCAGAGTCAATAGTTAGCATTGTTGAAAAATAAATAATACTCATACTCACTGTACATGTATCATATCCTTTATTCATAAATCTTGTTAAATATTGCATGCATTCCTCTCAAAATATCTTTATATAATAAAGATATACATCTATCAAACAATGAGAATAAAATTTATATTTCAATATCACATTACCAGTAATATGTAAAAAAATTAAAAGTTAGATATAATATATATATATATATATATAAATATATATATATATATATATATATATATATATATATATATATATATATATATATATATATATATCTTATTCTATATACTTATTCACTTGTTTTGTTAGAAATCCATTATACTTCTTTGTTGACATGTTTTACTCAGCTGTTTGGTCTAAACATATATCTCCATTTTTGAGCAAAGAAGCAAAATTTTGTCTTGGATTACATTTTGAACTCGAGTTTTACCGATGCTTAAGCTGACTGCAATTTTGCAAGCAGTCTCTTTATTTTCATTTCTTTCAATGACATTAATCCTTTCTTCCAGTGTTAAACAAATCTGTTCAGTGGAGGTTCTGTTATTATTAGTAGTGCTGACGTCATAAAGACTATCGGTTTTGATCAGGTTTTGGGGAAATGTGGAATAAATATATATTATGTACCAATGAATGAAACCAAAAGACATAATTAACTCATCAAGAAACAATACATTTATTCTGAAACAAAGTTTAAATCAACAGTGTTGTAGCTCGATAAACAAAGGTTGCAACCATTTGTAAACAAATGGTGGCTTGGTGAAACACTAACAAAAGAAATAAATAATTTTTAAAAAATCCAGAAATGATTCTCACTCACTAGTATTAAAGACAATGACCTCATTCACCCTTCAGGCATTATGGATTAACTGGAAAGACAAATGATGTTCTCAAACCTACACTGAAGCCCTTTGAAATGATTTCTCACTGGGACATAAGGACTACTGGCATTTTGTGAGTTTTCATAAAGATTAAGAAAAAATACAAACCTTTAAATTTACTGCATATATCCATCATTACTCCCTCTGATGTTACTCTTACTGGCTATTCACATGACTTTGACACTACAATGGCAGTTAGTGACATGTACTTTAGTCTGGTTTACTGCAGTTTACAAATGACACCGTAAGCTGGAGTTGTAAATTTCACAAAACGGGGTAGCAATAAAAATTCTTTTTAAATACTTTATTAGTAGCAAACTTTACTATTTATGCAGTCTTTGTTACAAGGATTAAATGATGGTTAGGTGTTTATCTCGATATATGGTTGTTCAACTATAGTGTTATTTAATGTGCACTTTGTTTGCATACTACATTTATCCCGAGCCCTAGTGTTTACAAAGGATTAAGTTAAGGTCAGTGGTGTCAATCTGTTTTGTTTTTTTGGCAATGCGGTCGTTCATAGCAGTGTCAAAATGCATATTTTGCCAAGAAATCATGGTCGTTGGTCGCATTCAACAGGTCATTGTTCATAACAGAGCATTTATATAGTAAAATCGATCCATGCATTACGATTGTGGTCGGATATGACAGGTGGTCGCTCATAGCAGAGGTCACTCATGACAGGTTTTACTGTAATTTCCAATGCTTCTAAATTAAAAATTTACTTTTTTAAACTTTTTCTAAATTTAAACAGATTACATAGATCCATGACTGTTATATGTGCGAGTGTGGAGTTTAGTATTATTATAAATAGAGGATCAGACACTACTTTTCTTAGCATGATGAGACTGTTTCTTGACACACTGGGGACACACAGTTTCCTGACATACTGATAGCGAACACAGTTTACTGACACAATGATGAGGTACACACTGTTTCCTGATAAACTGTAGACAGTGGGGACACTGTTTCCTGACACACTGATGGAGGACATACAGTTTCCAGACACAGTGATGGGGGACACAGTTTCCTGACAAACTGGGGACAGTGGAGACACACTGTTTCCTGACATACTGATGAGGGACACAGTTTCCCGACACACTGATGAGGTTCACTGTTTCCTGACACACTGGGGATACACTATTTCCTGACACTGATAGGGGACACACTGTTTCCTGACACGCTGATGGGGGACACACTGTTTCATTACATAAAAAAGCTGAAAGATGGGTCAAAAACAAAATATTTAGTCTAAAATAAAGATTGTCACCAAGGATAAGATGCAATACCTATGAACTGGACATAATATTCTCAATAATATTATCAATAAGTTGTGCATACCTCCTGTTGTCTCATGAAGTCTTGTGAGGCAGTCAGAATACCACTGACCACTTCAATTAATCCTAGTAAGTTGGGAAGCCTGTTATCACAAATCTGAAGAAGAAATGGCAGTTTTCAAATAAGACTGGTTTAGCTGATGTATGTATTTCAGCATTTATTTTTCACTTACTGTAAGATTAATGGAGGTTATAGATACTGCAAAGGTAATTTATTATTATTTTGAGGATAAATAAAACAGGTGTCACATCTAGATGTGCTAACAACAAAAGTAAACATAGCAATGACTATTAACATGCTGTTTTTATAGTCAACTGATAGTATTAGACCAATATCAGTAAAACTGTTATAAGCAGATTCAACTTGAAATGTATAATTTCAGATGCTAAATATCTCAGATCTCAGTTAAATTACATATATCCTGGTATGAGTAATGAAAAACAAACAAAAGACTCGATAGCTTCAACCTAGTTAGTTTAAATACTAATAATTGTTCAAACTGCAGGTTATGCCCAAGCAGACTCACTAATTTGCAGAGAAAAATACTGCAAAAATGACTTAACTTCTTTATCTTGAAATTACACTAGTTATACTGATATCACTTAATTTGATGATCAGTATTAATTGATTGTCTAGTCTTGAATTGATGGTCATCTTACCATTAAAGTAAGAGCTGTGTGAGCAATGACACGTATAGTGTGTTAAATGAGCAAACAAGAAAGTCTTAGCGATGGCTTCTCATGACTAGTCAATCTATATGTAATATATTTATTGTAATGGGATGTTTGCATTATCTAGGAAAAGTGGAAAAAAGCAATTCTCATTCATATGGATCAAACAGATTTTTTTTCTGACATTTTACTGAGTATTTTAAGGTAATACTGACACTTCTCAATCCCGTTATTTAATTAAACAATCAGCTAGCATAAATTAGATGCTCATCCAGATATAGTTTACATCCACTATTTTCCTCCTACAAGCTGACTGTCATGCTAATGAATATATTATTATAAATAGATTATAAATATTTTTTTAAAATGTAATACTCCATCAATTTTTCTATCAATAATAGTGAAAAGGAGTCAGTTGGGCTCTGTAATTGTAACAGTCCATATACAAGTTATCTAAATGGAGGAGTTTGATTTATTCCTATCCCGAAAATTAGACAAAATCTTGATAAATAAAAACTTGTGGATGTGTGATCAACTAACTGAACATGAACACAATTCATGGCAATTGACAAATTTGTTTAAACAAAAGTATGTAGAAAAACATGTCATGTTGATAATTGAGGAAAAAAAGAAAAGAAAACAAATTTAAAAAATGGATAACGTCTAATATAAAACTTTTTTTTCTGTCTTTAATCTTCAACAGGAAGCTTGGGACCTCAGGTTGCATCATTTTCAATTTTAAAAATGTACACTTTATTGTTGGTGTGTCCAAAAAAGTAATGCTTTACCATCTCAAACTTTCAAACATTGGTGCTACCAATGGTGCTCAGGTTTATTTGGGGGTGGGTTTATGTTTAAAAGGGAGAGTCACCCTGACAAGGTTACTGGCAAGTCATAATTAATTAAAAATGATCTATTTAATTTATTACCTTGCTGTATCAGCCTATTTATTTTCCAACAGTTTTAAATATTGGGTGAAGTAACATGAAAACAATTTATTAACACTTGGAAATAAATTGTTTTGGACTTTACAAAATGATAAAAGATGCAACAAACAAGCAATGATGATAAAATGATGTCAATAGTACTTTTTATCTTGATTATTATAACTATTTCTGTTAATAGTGCCAACATACATTATGTTTTCATTTACTTTATTAATTTTATTTAATTCACTCCATTTCAAAGATCTCATATTATCAGATATGGATATTCTTCTGTGATGTTTGTTTTACCAGAACTGCAATTTAAATTGTGTTTTGTTAAATTTAGAAATTAATAAATATTTGTGAGGTTTCCACCATCTTTAAACTCCAAATTGTGTCCACTTATAAGGCTTAAATTTGACACTTTAAATTATGCTGGCAACTATTTGTGTTAGTGACCATCTAAATGGAGTACATGTACTTTTAATCACAAACTTGTTAGTGCCAAGCATTCTGGCACTAAAAATTGTATGTTAGCAATTAATAGCTAATAACATGCAAAATACATTAAAATATTCTAAACACTTTCTCAGACCAGGACATTCTGTCTTTCTCCACATATCATGGTTGCAAATTTAGGGAATTGTGTTCTGCAAATCGTGAAATTGTCAGTATGTATGTTTAAAACAATGTTTTTGTGTGATATGACATGACTTGATTACCTTGCACTGCTACTACTACTATTACTACTACTTCTACTACTAATAATAATAGCTAGCGCAATGGTGACCATTTTTGTAATGTAGATATAGCCCTGCATATACCACATCCCACTACTAACACACATACATAAGTGTAAGCATATTTAGATATACAAAATAGCCTGGTTGTACAATAAGCTTACTTGACCTTACAGTCATTTAACTACAAAATATCAAACAGCTTTTTAATAAACATACACAGGTTAATTAAATTAGTTCCTACAAATATACTTACATATCTCCTGACCATCTGTCTGATGTAGAGGTCTTCAATCTGTGTATTCAACTGTCCAAAGTCCCATACAAGGGGCAGCAAACTCTGTGGTAGTGGCTGTACCCTGTATACCAATCTTCTCATAGGAACCCGACCTGTGAATATGAAACAGAAACTGTAACTGTAACATCCTAATATTTATATCAAGATATAATTTAAAGCTACAAAATAAAATTTCATTTGTACAATTTTTGTTTTTGTGTATTAGGGTAGGGAGGCAAAGACAATCTATCTGGAACAGCAGGAGTTTGGATTAGTTTTTGTGTGATATTTGTGTTGGTTTTAAAGGCACTTTAACACAATGTTTTCAAATAACACATTGAAGCAGTAGGCCCATGCTGGCCTGGGCGAGTTTCAAATGTATGACCTCATAGCTAACAAGTCCAAGGTTCTATCAACCAAAGGGGCACACGTGCACTAGATGAACCACAAGGTTTAGACAAGTCAAATTTCTTCTTTACTTGAAAATGAAATGATAATAAAGAGCAGTGAATATAATGGATTATGTACCAGAACATACCATAACATTTTTCCATATAAAAGTAAAACATAATTATGATGAACAGGATAAATTAGTACTAACTCAGTCTGAATATTTTTTTTATAATGTGTGTGTGTGTGTGTGTTACATCAGCACAATACTAGCTATGTCCTAACAATTAAAAGTTAAGTTCTAACAATGTGTATTAAAAAACTTACAAACAAGAGTTCCTAGAAGGGACTGACACTTTACTGTCAGAAAAGAATATTCAGGACTTCAAGATAAGACCATATATAACTTAATTTTAACTGCCAAGTGTTGAAACCAACGCTGATATTCTTGAGCAACAATATTTTAAATAGGCCAATGCATGTGGTAGCATACTAGATATAAGTCATAACCATTTTCATTTAGGACAACTGACACCATTAGAACACTTCTGGGCAAACAACCCATGCCAACTCATGACACAACTTTTAGCAACCAAATTTTTCAATGTTCATTTGTGTCAGGCATGTTGGACATCTGCAGGGCATCATTTACATTGAAGGCCAACAAAATATTGTAAAAAGCATTTAAACCTATCTTGTTTTAACCATAACTTCTGCAAAGTAGTATTAAGATTTTCAAGATGGTTGCTGTGGTGGCCATCAGCTTGGCATAATTTTTATTTAAGACCAATAGGATACCATTTAAACTCAATGTCTATAGATCTTTCCATTTAGGTAGAGTTGCAATAAGATTTTCAAGATCTATCCCATCAATATTTGTAGTAAAATTGGCATCATTTTCATTCAATACCTACTATATATATAGACTTGGCTTTGTGGTGAAAACTCCATGCAGATAGGACTTTCCATTTAGGAATAAGATTTTCAAGATGGTTGTCATTAAGGCCATTACTGGATGTCAGATCTTTAGCATTTTCATTTGATACCAACTACACATCATAAGAAATCTTTCAGTAAAAACCCAAAATCGATATTTTTCAAGATGTTACCATAGTTGGTCATTCGTTAATGCCCAATGTTGTCAACTGAATGATTTCTCTTCCTTTCGGTAAAGTGATGTCTGCAGAAAGGACAAGTAGCTGATTAGAGCTAGTAACCAGTCAAATAAACGAAATGACAATTGCAACATCATGGAAATCTGCTAAAACAATGAACAGGTAGTAAATCACATATTTCCCTAGCAAATATAAACCTAGTTTTGCTCAACAATTTGCACCTGGACAACTCATGAACCCGTATATAACACAGGGTCAAGCACGGATCCCATTTTATTTCCCTAGAAAAGGCCAAAAGAACTAGCCCCTTATTTGCTGAATTTGGTGAATTGTGATTAACAAAATATAACACATTTTATTAGATTTTTATGGGGAAAATTATTTTCTCAATATGCTCAAAATAACAATAACAGAGCATTTGATAAAAACAGGTAAATTAAACATTGATACATTTCTAATTTTATTGTTGAAAATGATGAACATTTAGAATCAACATCATAATATTTTCAACTTTAATTTAAGAAATTACATATCTCCCCCCAACTGAACAGAGCAGGAATGGTATGCAATGCAAGAAATGTCCCAAAATAAATAACATGATGAAAGGAGCGGAGGCAGGTGGTTGAATCTGCAAATAATATTTAAAAAATGCAGCATCAGCACTGAAAAGAACACATCTTTACAGGTGTCCCAGCTGCCCAAACTAACACAATGTTTGATCACGTGCTCCAACTCAGTCATCTGACTGGTTCAACATGACAATATATCTAAATTTAGTTACTAGCTTATTAACATAGTAGACAAAGAGAGAACCAGCAAGGGGCCAGAGAAAGATGCATTGTGTATTACTTAACCTACATTTAATCAATTAAACTATAATATCATTGTGGAATGTTCCCTTCTATTCAAATATGAAAATAATAATCAACTGCCACACTAGTACCTTAAGAACTTAATTAAGTGTGTGTGTATTTGGATCTTTAATGTAGCTTTAAACAAATTTTAGTCATATTGTTATGATGTCCCCAGTGTTGCAGTTTATAGTGATGTCTAGAACTGAGTCAATTTGTCGTTAATATGACTTGACCGGGGTTCAAACCTGCAACCTCTTACAGCTGAAGTGATTTAATTAAGTGCTGGCTGTATTCTGATGTACAACTTGGGGAAGTTATTTGCTATATTAAAACAATCGATTCAAACAGAGCTACTTTGTTTTATCAAATTAATTGTTGTCTATCCTTGGGTGTTTACAAGTAAGTATATTGCTTCCATTTTCCCATAAACTCAAACAACCTGTGTATGTTATTGTGTATTTGGCTGCATAACTGTTTAGATTTAGTTTATAATTCCCTTCTTCATCAGTCAGATCTAATTCCTGATTAATACTTCCAAAGTTATCTGCCAGCATAAAGCCCTTCGATTGTAATGCCAGCACTCACTTTCCAAGTTGACAATCCTTTCAAAAAGCCACAAATGTGATACTTATTCAGTGCAAATTGGAGTCCTGCAATTCTCTATGCATGTGAGACCTTAATCCCTTAACTTGTGAAGACAGCATCCATTTTGTTTTTCAGCTGACAAACCTGTGAGGCAGCCATGTATTTGATACTTGTTCAGTGTCAAATCTAGTCCTATATTCACTTAACAAAGTTTATTTGGACTAAATGTGATCATGCCACATGACTGATACATGTTCAACTGTGGCATATTCTTTGAAAGATTTCAAAGAATGTATATTCAAAGTATCACTCACTGACCACAAGATCAGTCTCCACAAAAGCACCCACTGATGACAGTTACAAAAATGAAGAATTGTTGTCAATGTTTACAACGAACAGGATAATTCTTGGGCTTTGTACCTGATGACACCAGACAGTGGCATTCATAAGATAGAGTGAATCACAATGTGTGAGCTCTAATTTCATTGTTTATTTGTAATATGTATGAAATGAACTTTTGTGAATGTGTTTAGTATTACACATGTGAAGTGTACTGAATTAGCTTGGAATACTGATGACACTGTTTTACAACTTTAGTTTAGTTAACCAAATTGTGTTCTGTTATGACATTTGTTTCATGCTTTTTACTGTTACTAAAAGTCAATATAGCTTTATGTAGAATTTAATTTTGAAATTAAAGTTACATTTACATAGTGAAAAATGAACAATTTCTGTATAAAAAGCTATTTCTTAAGTTATTATAAGCATTATTCGAAAATCAATATTCAACGATATAACCCCTCAACACACCATTTTCAATTTGCTCTGTCAATCTCGATCCTTTTCTTAGTGCTTCAAATGTCCCTTGGTCACTTTCACCCTTGCTTATTTTGCAGCCTATGTTTTTGGACCCTGTTGTGCATGAATTATTGAGGGAGAGAAAGGAGAACAAAAGCCCTAAAATACTACAGTGGCCTTGTGGTTTTTTAGCCTCTGCCTCTGATGCAGGAAGTTGTGGTTTCGAACTCCTGCTGTGTCATACCAGAGACTGATAAAAATAGTACTAGCAGATGCCTTGATCGGAACTCAGCTTTAAGCAGTTATTGTTAGGACTGGTCAGCCTGTTGCCAGGATAATTTGACTAGGTGGGATATGGTGCTACATGTCTGCAGCATGATGCCCCAGTGCCAGACATCACTCTAAACTGTCACACTGCAGATATCATAGGAAGATGACTGAAATTTTTTAAAGCTACATTCATAATTAAATTCACATACATGCACACATAAAAATTATCTTTAATTACCCAGTCTGTCTCTAGTTTTGTCAGCATCTACATGGTATCCCAGTCCAGCTTGCTCTAGCCGCTTTATCAAGGTCTCAGAGTGCCTGCAGTATTGTAGAAAAGTATAGTGCAAAACAAAATAACGCACTAAAGGTAAATTACATAGATCTATATCTAAGATATGGTAAATAATCATTTCCCAATAGTGTTATTTGTCTAAACAATACAGATGTACAATAAGTTTTAAAGTATTATCAGCACAGTCTAGCTCCAAATAGTTAGATGACTTTTACTGCAATTCTCTAAGATGAAACAAAATGGCTTATGGTAACTACATAGCTACTCTCACATTTAGGTTTATAAGCAAACCGAAACTTGTACGTAAAGTGCAGTGCTCATCATGTAAGTGTTAACTGATCTTGGCTAGATGTTTTAACCAACTGACACATGAAATATACAACACATTTTGTATATAGTTCATTGACCCTTCATCACATTTTTCAAGAGCATACAAAATCTTTTTTGAAGTGGTACATATAGCTGAGTGGCGAATATTTACAAAAAAAGTTTTAATAAAAAGTACATTCATCTGAATGACAGTTTAAACCATAAAAAACAAACAAACATTCTTCAGAACTGTTTCTTTTGCTATATCATCACACATTTTATGCTTAGTGTAAGTGCTGTTGTGAACAGCATGAAATAACAATAATAATAATAATAATAATAATAATAATAATAATAATAATAATAATAATAATAATATTCTTCTTATTATTATTGTTCTCATTATTATTATTATTATTATTATTATTGTTGTTCTGTTTATTATTTTTGTTATTATTATTGTTCTGATTATTATTATTATTATTATTATTATTATCTGTTACAAGTAAAAGAAAGAATGGCAATTATTTTCATGCCTAATAAAAACCTAAAAATGTATATATTCTAGAATAATTAGTTTTTTCTTTAAGACAGAGAGATCCATCCCTTTCTGCCAGCAGTCTATAAAGAAGTATGCAAATAAAGAAGTATGCAACACACATTTTGCATGTATATTTTTTGAAAACAAATTCACAGCAGATGAAATGTGGTTTTCTATAATAGAGAACTAATTCCGATTCAGAAAGTAATAGTGGTTATTTTTCTTTTTTTTACAGCCTGGAAACCAATTTACTGATGAAGAAAAATGTACATAAATGATTAGATTTTGGATATTATTTACTGCTATACCTGCCAAACTGCAGTTCTTGATGTAGGGCTGTCAGTTATCACCAACATGATGATCACATGCAAGTCAAATTCTACAGTTGCCTTCATGTGTGTGTGTGTGTGTGTGTGTGATTAGGATTTTTAATGTAGCTTTAACAATTTTTCAGTCACATCGCTATAATGTCTGCAATGAGGCAGTTTATAGTGATGTCTAGCACTGAAGCATCATGCCGCAGACCTATTCTGTGACTGCATGAGAAGTTGTATCAAATGACTGTTGTATATGTCTTTGAATATGTGTTAGACATGAAGCACATTTTCATGCCTATCTACAAAAATGGCATATAAACAATGTAACACTGAATAATATATAAAATTTGTGAGGGTATAATGCTACAGAATTGTTCTAATTAAAAGTAAATTTCTAAGTTTGCTTGTTCTCCTGGCTACATAAAAATTTAGGATAAATTGTAAGCCTGTGAAAAAGTAATCAATGTTCCAAATTCTGGCTGATCATTGTCTTTTCCAAATACATTTCACATTGTACACATATATATTTTGGCTCATGATATACATTTAGTTTTCTGTAAGAACTCTACTGAATCTTGTGATCCTACTGATGTAAGTTATTCATTACGAAACTTGTCTATTGACAAACATGCATACTTTTACATATTTGCTCAAAATTACTCAATTCTGTATTTAATTATAGTTACTTAGTAAAATCATAACTAAATAATAATGTTTAAATTAGAAAAATTATTACTATCTAACAATATTTTACTTAGTAAATACCAATGCATTATGAACCCCTCCTCCCTTTATATTGAGCTTCCGAATGCAATAATGATCCAATGTTAATGATGCATTAGCCACTCTCACAAACAAATACCTGTCTCCCCATGCTTATGTATGTGAGATTAAAAATATTTAGTTTTTTGTTTTTGTTTGCAAATCATTACTCACTTTCTGTATGGGTTACAAGCAGCCACAAATCTGAGTCTCTGACATCTGTCTAAGCGGTTTCCTTCCATGGACCTATCACACATGATCTCTTTGATCATTCCTATAGCCTCTGTGGTGTTTGCTTCATCAAAGAAAAGCACTGTGTACATGTTGAGTCCATAAGTGTCAATATTCTGTTGTGCAATTATCATTGCTTCCTCTATTTTCCTCTTTATATCTGAATTTGTTGTGCCACCATGCACCTTATAAGAGAAAAGATCAAAAACAGTGTTTGAATTATTGACTGCAATTGTTAGATGTGTAACACATCAATACAGGAAAAGCAGTTTTGAGCTGTGGATATGAGAATGAACTGCTTAGTCCAGGGCAATCTAAAAATACATTCTTTGTAAAGTAGTTTAAGCCAGAAAATCAAGATATAAAAATAGTGCAACTGAAGTGTGAATTGCAGAGTTTAAATAAATGCTGATGAATAGTATAAAAATTATGAACATTAATGATTAACCTGAGTACCACAAATGGCAAGATGTACCTATCTTCTGTCCTTGACACTTGAACTAGTGACAACTTGTATTTATGGAGGTTACCAATTAACAATCTGAAAAAGGAAACTGGCCACTGACACATTTTTCATTTCTGTGTCATTGACCATGTGGCAAAGGTCTTACTGAATATACAAGCAACTCTTTGTCAAAACATACAAAAGGCTAAAATTTCATGACAATATCTGACGGATATTTTCTTTTGGTGTGACCTTTTGACTTTGAGGTATGAAGTGCAACTATTGTACATGACACTGTCTAGTCATAATATATAACTGGTTAATGTTAAATTACCAGAGGTTTGAAAGTTTTGTTTCAGATAAGGATGCAAGACAAAGTTAAATATTCATCTGCTGTGGACTTCACCTCGAGACAGGATGCATGTCTATGTGAGACACTGTCTAGTCCTGATATATATTTGGACAAAGTTAAATAAAAAAAACCTAAATAAATAAAAATATTAAACTGTTACTGAGGTTTTGACACTGAGCAAATCATGAAACCATAACCTGGCATCATACATGGCAGCATATTGACTTATGTACAGTTTAGGAGAAGAATGGTTGAACAATTTTTTTACTTACCTTCACAAGTATCATGTTCTTCACATCAGATCCAGGTGGGATATTTAGTACACAGAAACCCGACCACATAATGTCCATCATGTCACACTTAGAATGGTTTACTTACACTGATAAGTATCATATTCTTGGCATCAGTTCTAGATGGAGTATGTAGTACACAGAAACTTGACCACATCATGTCCATTATGTTACACTTAATTAGAATACTTTACTTACCTTCATGAGTATCATATTCTTCACATCAGTTCCAGGTGGAGTCTGTAGTGCACACAAAAACTTGACCAGTCTTGTTTTACCACAACCCGTCTCCCCCATGATAATCACTGGAATGTCACACCTAGTGTAAAAAGAAAAGACAAAAAGATTACAAGTAGCGAAATTTATGAATTATGGTTTTGATATACATGTACATGTTTGCCCCATTAGCTTGATGTCCACACCCACTCCAGACATTTATAACATTTATTATGTTATCATCACATTCATTCTCTGCCGTCAATCATTTAATAATGTTTAATTAAAGAAACAGTTTTAAGGATTAATTTTGAGCCAATGATAATACGTGTAACTTTAAATTAAATCTACTGCCTCATAAACTCAGTCTTTATTATTTGCATCTTTATATGATAACCACGAAATACACAAATGCCAGAAGAAGAAAAAAAATGCAAAGTATGTTGCTTTCACAAAATCCTGTCTTTTACTGCATTCAGATGCAAAGGAAATAGCTAACAAAATCTTGAAGTGCAAAGTGCTTTTTTCAATATGTTTATAATTAAATGATGATCTTTATGTGTACAAAGCTTCATGGGAATAATAGCTGTGTTCACATGATTCTGACATTCGCAATACACTACATTTGGCTTTTGATCAAAAAGGGCATTAACTTCTAGTAAAATTGATGACTTGTCATGTATAACCACAATATTTAAACAGTGTATGGAAACTGCAGGTCTAGAGAACTACCAAGCTGGCCATATTGGACAGCATATTGGCACTATTCAATGAAACATTATTAGAAGTCTTTTGATAAATGCATAATGTTGATATAACCAGCCATCTAGGAGAAGTGATGATGTCAGGATTTATAACATGGACTTTGTGATAGCGAGATTGGAAGTCAGAACATCACCATTTCCATTTATAAGCAATTAGATATAAAGTCTTTCAGTAAAAATCCTCTGCTGATATGATATTTTTTTTTCAGGAGAAACAATAATAAACCACTCTCTCGATAATGTGCACACAATGTGGTCCAAAACATAGACTGCAGCACAAACATGGGTGCAAGTTACTGAGCAAACACTGAAAAATTAAGGAAGGAGTTGCCATCAACAGTAAGAGGAGGGGGATGTGTTTGAAAATTTAATTAATAATCATATTGGGAATAATTGTAAATAAATAACTTTTTCTAATGATGTTCCTTGCTCTTTGGTATACCACTCTGCTGACCTAGTGGTTACAGCATCTGCCTCGGATATGAGAGGATGCAGGTTCAACCCTCAGTCGAGTCATATCAAAAACCTATAGAAATGGTCCTAACAGCTGCTTCGCTAGGCACTCAGCATTAAGAGGTTAGTGTTAGGACTGGTCAGCCTGGTGTCAGGATAATGTGACTGGGTGGGACATCTTGCTATACGTGTGCGGCATGATGCCCCTGAGCTAGACATCACTATAAACTGCTACAATTTAGACATCATAAAAATATGACTAAAAAAAATTAAAAATCCAAATCACACACATACAATCTACTGTACAAATTACCTGTATTTTTAATATAACCAATCTCTGGCAGATTGTTAAAAGCTTTACCTCAAGTAGTTACAACACATATCATACAAGCTCAAACTTTGTGCATTACATCAGTGATTTCTGTTTGTGAATGTGAATATATTCAAGTGTTATACTAGATTCAGATTTAAACTTGATTCTTTATCTGAACAGGAGTAATATTTAAAAGTTTCATATTTGAGTAAACATTTTAGTGCCAATTTGGAACTTTTAAGTTTACTAGAAACTTTGGAACTTGCTTCTCCCAGGGTTCCTGCAGATATAACTAAAACAAATTCCATGACTTTTCCAAAACTTTTCCAGGGCCATTTCACAAAACTCAAGGACCACACTATCTTGCAATGTGAAGTAAATTAATATAAATAATGACATCTATCAATGAAAACTAACAAATAAGTTAACAACAAATATTTATAATATGTCCATTTTAAATTTACCTGGGCTTGCACACCTTGACTTTATGTAGTAATTCATGTCATAATCCAATGTTTAATGTATTTTGTATTCAAAAGAAAAAAATAAACAAATCCTATGTAGTCTCTGTATGTGTTCCAATTTACAATACTAACAAAACACATCGCTTTCCAGTTGCTTTCTTGTATTTAGTGAGAAGCAAACTTTTTCTGCTCTATCTCCTTTTCAAGGTCCTTCAGAGTCTCTTAAGATTTTAAGACTTTACTATCATCATGAGATATTGTGTATTGTATTATGTGTTCAGAATTTTCTAACAGCCCAGTGTTCATTAAGTAATTCATTTTCATCACCTATTTCCTGACCAGACTTACAATCTAAGATTTATTCGTTATCATATTACATAGAATCTTGGAGATTTAAAATTTAAAATCATTTCGGACACTGACAATTCTTTTCTTTAACTTTAAAAAAAAAAAAATCATTAAATATACTTATAACAGCAACAGTAAAAAAGTCGTCAAAGTTTACCAGATACAGAAAACTGACTGATTAAAGTTAAACTATATTGGCAGTAAACATGTTTCATCTTAACCTAACAACCCTCTTGAAAAATGGAAGTCGAAATTCCCACACTGTAATATTACAGGAATTTACTGAAGCCTTTTGAATTCTGAATTTGAACAGTTTTCTTGCTCTAATACAAGATCTATTATAGTATTTAATATTTATTTTTATTGAGGATTTTGCAAAATCAGGAGATTCAATTGGGAGACCTAGACGGGTCTAATATTAAAATGATTCTCTGAATTTTTTTTCAGATGGGTTGTCAGGTTATCTAAATACGGCTTCTGAAAAAAACTATAATTTTCAATATTCTGAAACTAGAACTAAAGTAACAGCCCAAAACAAGAATATGAAATCAACAATAATGATTATAATCATGTCGTACCCTCCAACATAATAAATGACTGACTATGCTGCATGAGATGTTACGACAGACCCGAAAAACAAGTGAGGAATATAAACAAAATCAAATTAGTACTTACCTTGTATGTTACATCGAAGAAATAACAGACTTTTTGGAAGAAATTAACTTCGATTTGACAGATCGGCAAGTGGTAAGTACTCAAAGCGCCATTGAACAACACTGGAAACCACGTGATATCTACTGTTTGGGGAACTTACTCTTGCTATATGAAATGAAACTATTTATCTATCGTATCTTTTTTATCATGTTTTATTTAACTGGTGCTCTGTGCTCTAAGAAATTTGAAGTAATCAATTTCTTTAACTCCCTTGTCAGAAATTCCATGACTTTTCCAAAACTTTGTTAGGTTTTGACAAATTCCATTACTTTTCATGACCCTTGAAATTTATTTTTTAAATTCCAAAACTTTTCCAGGATTCCATAACATGCGGGAACCCTGTTCTCCATAATGAACTCTATATGTTAAAGAAAGCATCTAGTACACCTTTCCCTTGGTTATCACTGATCACATTTGCTAATAAGTATAGTAAACCTATGACTAATTATAGATTACTGCATTTGTATGGGAAACTATGAATGAGTTTTTTTCCAGGTAATACTGCATGACTTGGTGAACTACTGGTAATACTACATTAGTCCAAATAAACATGTTAATATTTTCCCATACAAATGAAGTAACTATTTTCATTATATACTCATTTCATTTTCCTACCTAAGGCATAATAATAATGGAACATACTAAAAAAAAAAAAATAACTGAATTTATGTTGCATTTCAAAATAAAGAAACAATCATACAGTAATCAATATATAGTACACAATATTAATGTGCATAAAACACAGCCCAGTGACATTTGAACTTTGTCACACAATCAACATTAAGTTGTTTTTTTTATAAAAATTTGTAAAGAAAGAAGAGCACTCTGACTTTGCCCTTTTCATTGTCAAAGTCTCTTACACAGACTGGGTACAACCTTTCGTCATCATTTTATCACTACTGTCTATTGCAGTAATAAAAAGGGGTGTGAAGCTGCCCTAGAATAGAACACTGTAATATGTAATTCATGTATTCATCTCTGAATTGATTGTTTATCTTCTCAAATTCATCTGTGAATTTATTTTTAAATATATGCACTGACTAGATTTTTAGTGCTAAATAGCTATAGACTGGTTCTGTACCAGATATGAATTTGAACACAGAATCTGTGAGCAAAGATTATAAGTTAGAAAACCAGTCTGTTATTCTCTCCTAAGTAAGCCATACATCTACTATAAATTAAACCGATGGCAAAAGTTTGAAAGTAGAACCCGCCTGTTGGAAATAGGGCAGAGGCTATAAAAAGAACATACTACTATTAAGAAAGTGCATGAAAGTCTATAGCCAAGCATACTTTTAAGTCACAGTAACATAGAAGCTGTCTTTTCTAGAATATGGTCTGTGGGGTTAATTGGATGTTAATACAAATGAAAAAAAAAAAAAATTCTTTTCGGAGAGGGGATATATTTAAAACTCGTAATATGAACACATTTACACATAAGGCATAATTTAGTGAAAAAAAATGTAATGATTACACCAAAAGCATAATGGTTGACATACATGTATTGAGCATAACAGGTAACATGTGTTATATTTATAATGCATTATACTGTATGTCTTTGGTACTTGCATATCAACTGCCTACACAGCAACAGACTGTACGAGGTAAAAGGTTATGGAAAAGAAGCAATAATAAGATTTTCAAGATGGTTGCTGTGGCAGCCATATAGAACATCAGACTGGTACCATTTTCATTTAAGGCCAACCATACTTCATACGAAATCTTTTAGTGAAACTCCTATGCTTCTACAAGCATCCATTCTGGAGGAGTAGCACTAGTCACTAGTAGTGATACCATATTCATTTAGACATCACAAGGCATTGGGATGAATGTGCATGTAAAGTTTCATGGCAAGCCTCCAAGTAGTTTTGAAGAAGTAGTTATAACAATTTTGTGCTAATGGACGGATGACAAACAACAGATGTCAGACAATGAATGATGGACAACAGGTCATCTCATAGAGCTCGTGGTCTATGAATCAGTAGAGCTAACAAAAGTAAACTTTTAACTGTTGCATGGAACATCTGACAAAAGTCTTACCTGAATCTCATGTAGATGGCCATAATCTTCTTAACGTTATCTGTCGTTAATTCATAGGTGTCATCAGGGTCATGAGGTAGATCATTTCCCATCACAATACATAGTCTTTCTATTTTTTCATTCCTGAAACAAGAAACAATATAGGCAAGAGATTATTAACCTGGCTTATACTGGCCTTACATGCAAAATTAAATATCAAGATAGTTTGGAGTTATTTATACCTATCCCATCACTCTATTTTTAACCCAAAGTTTTAGTCTTAGACTATCATCTATTGTAAAGCTATAATTATCATTTTAAAAGTTGAAACATTAAGAAGTAAATAAGCATTAATTGTACACAGTTACTGAATCAATAAACAAAGGTCTTGATGACATAATGCCCCATATGACATTTGATTCTGCATTCAAAACTGCCACCTGTCCCAAAAAAGAAGCAGTCTTCTGTGCAGACTGGTAACATTTTAATTAAGGAATCAATCTATTTGATTCCAAACTTGTTATTAGACCAAATGCAAAATATGTGGTTCTGGTTATATTGAAAAAATTATTAGGGTGGGTAGATTGGTACAAACATTAGGATAGGGGTGTGTGAACATAACTAGAAAGTAACCATCACTTGCAGCTCAAATTTAACTTTATTCGTAACTACATCCTCTGTTAATTAATTTTCCAAATGTCTTGTTTTTTTAATTTCAAACATAATGTAGAATCAGCAGAAAAATATTATGTTAATTGGATCACAGCACAGCATATATTTTTTATTTGGCCCTAGTTGCTATGAGAGTTACTTATGAACACTGATATCCTTGGGCAATCCAAGTTATCATGGAAATTCAATTTCTGTGATTCACAAATTTGTTATATGTGGACAACTATTATAGTCGCAAGGATTGGCAGATTTTTAAATACATTATTTAAGCAAAAACTCAAACAATAGTGCATAATAAGAAAAAGAGAAATAGAACACAATCTACACAGAAAGTGAACACAATCTACACAGAAAGTGAACACAATCTACACAAAAAGAGAACACAATCACAGAAAGAGAACACAATCTACACAGAAATAGTTCACAATCTACACTGAAAGAGAATACAATCTACAGAGAAAGAGAACACAATCTACACAGAAATAGATCACAATCTACACAGAATGAGAATACAATCAACACAGAAATAGATCACAATCTACACAGAAAGATAATAAAATCTACACAGAAAGAGAATACAATCTACACAGAAAACACAATCTAAACTTAAATTAGTAACATACTTATCCATAAAGGAAAAACATAATAGCAGTCTGACAAACCTTGGGAGGGAATCAAAATCTTCTGAAATTGGTACCCTGTTGAAAAGCAGCCTGTCATACAGATTTTGAGGCATGATGGCTGTCTCAAGCACTCGTCTGGTTTGCTGATCTATCAAATTTCCTGTATTCCTTTCGATATTGAATCCAAGGAATGTGATAGTGTGTCCATCAGGATTAAAAAATAGATATGGATGAGGGCTGTGAAGGAAACAGAAAAAACACATTGTTAACAATATAGTCATTGTAGACTATAAATATTGTTTAAAACATTTAATTAATAATACAAGAGTCCCTGGAAGGTACTGATGCTCTACTGGGGTGAAAAGAATTTCCAGGAATTCAAGATAAAACAATTTCTTCTTTTTAACTGTCATGTACTGATACCATATTTGATACTCTTCAGCATACATGTGACAGAGCTGAGAAATCTGCTTAGGATAAATAGGGATCTTTGCAAAATTTGGATCAGATGCTTGACTTCAGAATGGGGGGATATTCACAGAAAATCATGAATTTTAAAATTCACTGCAACATATATCTTCAATTTTCTTATTCCAATGTAAACCCAATGCATGGGTCACTATGTGAGTAGCCTGTGACCTTCTGTAGAAGAACTTGTGTGTGATTTCTTAGTCAGATAACATTATTTTGATCAGATCTGAAAAAATTATCAGCTACAATAGATGGGTGATTATGTGTGCCTATAAAGCAGAAAAAACAGTGTCTCAGTACATATATCTTTATCCACCTTTGATGCAGATTCAGTGAACAATGATTTCAGTGATGGCATATTTGTTGTTGGGTTTAATATACTGTGTGATGGGTATTATGCTACCATAGCAGATTTTAAACTCAGTTTATGGGAAGGGCAGAATGCATATTCATGTCCTTTGAACTTGATTCCATCCTCTGAAGTTTCCATTTCTATCCATCACTAAATTTCATGTGACATTTCAGTTGCTTAGATTTGACATTTTTAGCAATTGGATATAATGCACACTTCGACAGCTTGACAAACTTAACACTAAAACTAAACCAACCCTGTTTGATGCATACTGAGCTCTTTAGTATTCCAACTATACCGTATTTACCGTACAAGTTGAGACTCCATAAATTCATATTAAAAGTAAATTTTTTTGTGCCTCATACGTTCTGGGACACATCGTTCTTAAAGAGTCATAAGTTGTAAGATACCATTTAAATCATTCAAAAATTACATGTTGGAAAATGTATTCAAACTTAATTTTTCAATTTTATTTTACAAAATATAAAACTGTGTACTTGAGACAAAACTCTTTAATCCACTGAAGCATCATCTCATCAACACAACCCTTCTCCTGCACATGTATGATCCATTCTTTTGGTACATGAATATCTATTTTAGCTTTCTCATACCATTATTTTTAGAGGCAACACATCACCTGAAGCAGAAACTGCAAGGTCTAAGAGTCAGATATTTTTCAAATCTACACCAGATTTGCTAATTTGCACACTTTTGAACCCCATCTTGATTATTTTCCTCTTGTTGGTGATTTTGTCAGTTTCAGTTTTTGAAAGGATAACATAGTCATGCCTATGAGCACAACCAGACACACAAAAAAGGAATATACAAACTTAAATTTTAAGTTTTGTTCTTTTTTATTATCAAATAAATGTTTTATGTATCTATTTTATTGCAATGTGCTGTGGAGGGATGAGCACAAATGCAATACATATTTAGTTTTTTATGTCTTGAACATATGACTTAGATGAAAAAAAAGTTTCACCATACGTTCTGGGACGGGAAAAAAATAGTTATTTTATCGTGTCCCAACATAAATGGTAAATATGGTAATCAATTTTTATTTAAATTTATAAGAAGTTTCTGGTGAAAACCCCACATCAATATAATTTTCATTAAATTAACTTTTGTGATAAGATATCTAAGATGGCTGGCATGGCAGCCATATTGGATGTCATATCAGCACCATTTTTATTTACACCAGCTAGAGCTCAGAGTAAGTCTTTAATGAAATCCCCATGCTGTTGAGATTATTCATTCAGGAGAAATAGTACACAGATTTTTGTGAGGGCCACTGTGGTGACTATATTTGCCATTAGATCAACACTATCGTCATTGAGGACCAACTAGGTAATATTGTAGTGAAAATCCCATGTTGATATGACTATCCATATATGAGGAGTAGCAAAATCAAGATTTCAAGACATCTAATTTTTGACCATTTTGATGATTTTCATTTAGGACCAACAAAACCATGGGATGAATGGGTATGTACAGTTTCAAAGGAATCCTCCAAGTAGTTTAGGAGAAGTAGCAATAATAAACTTGAGCTAACAGAACAGACAATGGATAATAAGCATCAGATGATGCCATAAACTTTCAGGTCCATGACCAGTAGAGCTAAAATATCATTAATGATGACACGTCAACCACTAGCTTTCTTCAACTCTAGCTCCTTGAAATACTCAGATTACACCTTAAAATGCTCAGTCTCACCATTGATAAAGAAAGAGCTTTTCTTTCACCAGCTGCTCTAAATCTGCAGCAACAAGAGTTTAGCTTGTGACTTAGGAGCAAGAAAAAATGCTTCTCAATATTGCACTATCTAGATCTCCTGCATAGACAATCTGAGCATACCTGATCAATACTAACAAAATTTAATTTTAAATTTAACATTTTACCATTTCTACTGCCTCCATAGTGAAATTAGTAAATCAATTAGTCAGGTAACAATTAAATTCTCCACTACCCAGACAAACATGTTTATGTATAACATGTAAGATGACAATTACATCACAAATGAAACTTACAGTTCACAATTTTACCAAGCTTTTCAATGCCTTTGTAACCTATCATAATACTCACCTGTTTTCCCATGTTCGCCTCATCTGGTACTGTGCCAGACCTTCCACTCCCTCTTCATCACTATCCTCATCTTCTCCATTAACCTCTTGATCTAGATCCATCTTGTGGGTTGGGGACTCCTCACTCATCTCTAGGGACCTTGTAGAGAAGTCCTGTTTGAAAAAAAGGATATGAAAACAGATAATAAGAAGCATTACAATGTTAATTCTGTCATATAAAGTGGAAATTGCTCTGTCTATTTTACTTGTTTTATGGTTTAAAATATTTAACTCTCTACTTTTTTTTCTATAATGATAAAGATGAAAACTTAAAGCTGAAAAATCTGTGACTCAGTAAATTCTGAGAATTGATTGCATAACAAAATGAAAGAAATGTAAGATTTAAAACCTTATAACAAGAGTACCACAAAGATGTGATATGATCCCTACTATTTACCATAACATCTTAGCTTGGGTCTCGACAACTGTATGATAAGTTGTTGACTTCAATTAAAACTAACTTACATTATACCTTGTTATGACCTTGACCATGAGGGCAAAAGGTATGCAAGAAGCTATCAACTCAAGATAAATAACTGGTTCAAGTTTCATTAAATTATATTCAGTGGTTCAGAAGTTATACCAGTATGAGGATATTGGTCACCATTTTAGTGGTTTCAAAAGTTATACTTGGAACAAATATACAAGTCATAGAATAACAGTTTCCATTACTGTAACTTTGACCTTTCGGTATAGGGCATGGCCAATGATGACAGTTTCATTCAGGAATTCCTTTAGGCTAAGTCAAACAATGTCTCTATATGATATAACTGACTAAAGTTTCATTAAAATATCGTTTGGTAAAAGTCATAGATTTATATTTCCACATGTTGTGGCCTTGACTTTGAGGATAGCATTTGGTATTGTAAATGACACATTGTCAACACATTTTGTTTCCCAGACTATTTGATTCTGGGGTCAGTCTCACTGAGGTCTTTGTTGTTAAATATAGATTTTCTAAATGTATTCATTTCTTAACAGAAACCTAAGTTCTAAATAACAGAATATAATGAAACACAGTATATATGCTCCCTCTAGCCAAAGAAAAAACCCTGTTGATTTGGGGTCAGTTCTTATGTCAAGAGCACAGTCACATAAGATTATTTTGTCCATTGTATTGCATTTAAGAACACTACCTTCAGCACTACTCACTGCATTTATATGAAACTTTGTGCATTAATCTCCTCAGCACAAGATGGACCCTCTATGGATTTGGATGTGTGTACCATCAAGGATAAAGTTAATACTAAATATATAGTTAGCTTTTGCATTTTAGTCCAGTTTGGCTGCCTTGGTGTGCCATTAGGAAAGGCACTTACTTCCCATTTGCTTGGAATGATATAGCCATTATTGTGTTAAACATGTCAATGAAAAAAACCCAACTATCATTCAAGACCACAACATGAGTTCTCTTTAACCCATTTCAGTTATACCTGGCATCACTATTGTAAACCTTTTACCCAAGGTAAAACCCTAATGATCTGAGAGTGAGTAGCTTGATGTTCCAGGTCAATATTAATAAGATGGATTTCACTCTTCCATCGAATATATCATGATATATGCAAAGATTACTTGAAGTCTTTCCACAGCTTTTCTTTACGAAATGAATGCATGGAGAAAATCTATTTTGATATATACATAGGCAAATGTTTCTTAAGATCTTTCCAATCATTACAAAGTTTTGGGACACAAAGCAATAAAGAAGTTCAGTTATTGTCCAGAAATTCACTGCAAGAGTAAAATGAATGGGGAAAGTATTTTTAACAACATACCTTATCCTTGGTGAGACTGATCCCAGAATCAATAAGCCAGAGAAACAAAAGATGTTGAACTCTTTATATCATCCTTAACATATAACTTATATCATAAGTTATCATCACAAACTAGAATACATAGGTAGAATCTATCTGAAACAACTATGAACCTGACTTTGTGGCAACTTCCTTCAAAATCAAAATATTTCTTTCCTGGAAAATGGGGGAAAATGTACCATGCTGCATTGAAATCTGATCACTAGAATAGTCAATCAACATTAAAACAAATGAACACCTGCCTGCCTGACCATTTGCTTGCCTCATGAGGATGATGAAAAATGTTAATACCATGCAACTTATTTTTGACATACAATATCCAACAGTCTCTTATACTGGCACTAAAAGAGCATGGTTGACAGAGATTACTGTCTTTGACCTTTGACCATCTGACCCAAAACTCAAAAGAGTTTCTGCTATAACTTCAGTGCAAGCAATCTGGTCAAGGTAAACAATCTAGAACTAAGGTATTATGCAAAAACCATTTCTCATTTGAGTTCAAAATTCATATGAAGTAAGAATTGTGCAAGTAAGATATACACACTTTCAATGTACAGCGTGACAGATAGTTTTGCTGTAATAATGACTTTATTTAAAGAGGGTAACACAATTAGCTAAGAACTAATCTACCTTGAGGCCCTCATACAAGGAATTTATTTAATTCAACAGCATCTCAGAAGCCACTGGATATATTGGGTTTGGAAGATGGAAATAGAGTGGGCATTTCTAATCTCAACTGGAATACTATTCCAAAGCAAAGTTCCAGAGTATTGGAAACTTTTCTTGAATAATTCCTTATTTGGTTTGGGAATTTTATACTGTTTTGTAGATATTGATCGCAGGTTGGGTGTATTACCAGGTAGCCTATACTGGAATAGGGATTGTAAATATTCAGGAGCACTATTATTGGATATCCTGTACATTAATTTGGCTTTTCTTAAACATATTCGGTCTTTAATAGGTAATATTTTTAACTTACAAGCTAAATTTTCCTTGCTTTCTTTCTGGTTTGATATTAGCCTTAATGCTCTTTTCTGAATTTTTTCCAACTTTGATATGTTTTTATCATTTGAATTACCCCATACTGTATTACAGTAGTCAAAATACGGTTGTATGTAACTGTTATAAAATAATTTTCTGTGCCTTTCAGGGAGAAAATGTCTTATTCTACTGAGAAGCCATAAACTTGAATTGACCTTTTTACTGATATGTTTGATATGATCAGTCCATGATAGATTATTATCTACCAAAACACCAAGTAGTCTGTCGTGACAGACCATTTGCAAATTTTTATCCTTCCATGTTAGACATAGTTCATTGATATCAAGATTTTTCCTTTTTTTCCTTGTTGAGATAAGTAATATTTTAGTTTTACCAGTATTTACTACCATGCCATTGCATGTGCACCAGTTTTCCAGCTTGTTTAATGCATTCTGTAAAGAAATTTCGAGTTCATGCTTTGTGTTTTGGATGTCTGACAATGTTGTGTCATCTGCATAGAGGTCTGTAGATGATATTGAGTCTCTTAGTAAAAGTGGTAGGTCATTAATAAATAAAATAAATAGTAATGGACCTAGAATTGAGCCTTGTGGCACTCCATATCTAACTGTTTCAGGTTCGGACAGAACGTTATTTATATAAACATGTTGTGTTCTCTCACTTAAGTATGAAGTAAACCATCTGTTTTTTCATCGCATTGGTAGATTTTTAGTTTCTTCAAAAGGATTTCATGATCCACCATGTCAAACGCTTTCCTGAAATCTACAAATACAGATCCTATTATTTTACCTTGGTCAAATGCTTGAAGCCATTTATCAGTTAGGGAGATCAAGGCAGTCTCACATGAATGTTTCTGTCTAAAGCCTGATTGATTAGGGTCTAACAGCAAGTGTTTGGTTAAATATGACATGAATGAGTCATGGACATGTTTTTCAATCAATTTTGACAAGTTTGGTAGTATTGAGATTGGTCGGTAGTTATCAGAATCATTCTTAGATCCAGATTTGTAAATAGGAGTTACTTTTGCAGTTTTCCATATTTTGGGGACAGATGAGGTTGCAATACTTAAATTGATTATGAATGTGATGCTATCTAAAATAGCAGAGGCAGAAGATTTAATGAGTCTTGGACCAATCTGATCAAGTCCTGTAGCTTTCTTGGTATCAAGTTCACTGAGACATTTTTTAACAAAGTTTTTTGATACTGGTGGGATAGAGAAACATACTTCCTTAGAGATTTTGCTGCTGCAGAACTTTTTCAGTTCACTAAAGTTGTTTTCTATCACTGGTTCTTTTAACTTTGTGGAGATACTGGTGAAAAAATCATTGAAAACATTTGCAATGTCAGTTTCATCAGTGACTATGGTGTCATTTACCAGAAGTGAGTTAATTTTACTTGTCTGATTGTTGTGTGTTCCTCCAGTGAGTTCAATGAAGACTTTCCAAATGGAGATTGTGTTGCTCTTTTTGTTTTCAAGCAATGATTGATAATACAACTTTTTAGCTATTTTAATCATACTTGTTATTTTATTTCTCCATACTTTATATTTTGCATGGTTTTCCCTAGCCTTGAATTGGTCTCGTGTTTTCATTGCATCTAGTATTTCAGTAGTAAGCCAATTAGGTTGGATTTCATTCTTTACTCGATGTACTTTCAGTGGTGCATGCTTAGAGACTACATCCATAAATAAGTCAGTCCACACTCTCAGAGCTTCATCTATGTCATCCAAATTTTGGATCATATTCCATGGAACTTTATATAGGTCATCAAGAAACTGTTCTTCACTAAAATGTTTGAATGATCTGTAAGTGATCGTTTTGTGTGTGTTTTTCTTATCTCTCTGGCATTTAACCTTTCTTGTCAAAAAAGTAGGATAGTGGTCACTAAGACCAACATTTGGTACATTAACACAAGCCACATTGTCTGGTAGGTTGGTATAAATGTGATCAATAAGAGTGCTTGATTTTTCAGTTACCCTTGTGGGCTCATTTACCATCTGGACTAGGCCTAATGATTCAATAAATTCCATCCAGTTGTCCCTTATTTGAGTGTTGAGAAGGTCCTTATTTATATCACCAAGTATATATGTTTCTTTCTCCTGTGCAAGAACATTTTCCATTTGTTTCAAAAAATCATCATTCCAGATTGCTTTGGAGGAAGGTGGCCTATAAATGAAACCAATTAGGAATGATTTAGCATTATTTTGAGAAATTTCCGCCCAGACACTCTCAATTTCATGTGACTCCAAGTCAAGTCGCCTTTCTGCATTTACATCTTCTCTAATGTATACAACAAGACCTCCCCCTGCTGTCTCTCTGTCCCTGCGTAATGGTTTATTGTAGCCTTGACAGTGAAATAGATTATCATTGTGGTTAGCATTTAATTTAGTTTCAGTGAGTCCTAAAATATGTATATTATTTTCTTTAGAAAACAACATTAACTTAATCTGGTCTATTTTTCCCAATATACCTTGTACATTTAGGTGACCTATGTTAAAACCTTTTGAATTTAGTTTTATATCGATTATATGTATGTTATCATGCAGTGGGGCACACAATGAGATTGTCTCCATACTACTTTTATCATTCTGACATCCTATTTCTGTATTTAAATGCTCATATATATTAGCATTTTCAAAGTCACATGCATACCCTGAAAATCTGTTAATTTTTGTATTTACAATAGTGTGCAGTGAATAGTTTGAGACAAGAGTGTCACTTGGTACATTTAGATTTGTTGTTGTAAATGAAGCATTGGCTGTAGTGTTCTTGTTGATACCATTTTGTCTAACACCTGTATCAATCATATGCAAATACTGTTAAGTGATGTTATGAAAGAATAAACATATAGTGTTAAGTTTCAATCAATAAAAGTGGGTAAAAATCTGACCCATAACAATTTTCATACCCTTGACATTTGGATCAAGAACCTCAGTACAAAAATGGAGAAACCAGGAAGAGATCTTTTAACAGCAGCACTACAAAAACTAGACTTTTCAAAGTCTATTAGTTGGGTATTGAAGAACCAAACAAAGTGGTGAAGCTCTGCCCAGGAGGGGTCTGGGACTCCACAGTGCCTGGTAAAATAAAGAAATCTGTATCATCTTTTTGTGTGCATGAGAGAAATAGAGAGCAAGAAAGAATGAGTATGTATATATGAACATTAAATTGCATGACATCACAATAATTGGTATACAGCACTAATTGAAAAGTTCTAAAAATTTAAAAATCAAAAAGTGCTTTAAAATTAATTTTGAAGATAAAGACTTCCAAAGTACAAAAACATGATGTACTAGAAGATAAAAGGTAAAGAATTTGGTCTTACTCTCCTGAAGCTATGCTATATATGTTAATGTCATCAATAATGCAATTTCATGAAAAAGGCTACTTTGTTTGTCACTTATTCATGTAATCAATCATCAAGCACCATCCACAGAGTGACATTCTTACTCTGAAGTTGTCCAACATGCCTGATAACAATGGTAGGTACTGATGGTGTCAATATTCAATTTTATTTTTGGCACCGATCTTTAAAAAAAAAAACATTAAGTTCTGAATATAAATGGTTCTTGTTGTCACAAAATCAAACATGAAATATACCAGTAAGTTATTAGCTTTTTAAAAAATCAATTGATGAAGTTTGTAATATGGACAGAGAAACACAATGTAGTTGTGATATTAATGTGTAAAATTTGTGCATCTAGTCGTATACTAAACAAGTCATATCAAAGTATACTTTCTCCATTAATTATTTCAACACAGCACATACAATAGAAATCTACCATGGCATGTAACAATATGTGTCCTTAAATCTTTACTACACTAATGGTTTTCTTTTGTTAAAAATGCATCTTTCTTTTGTAATGAAATGAGTTTATTATATGCAAATGAGATTATGCATTATAACTTTCAATCAATGTAGCCAATACCTTTTTCTCATTACCTCGTACATTGATACTGATCATTAGAGTGTGCATTTTTTAAATGTGCATCAACTATCTTCATTTTGGAATTCATCTAGTAAAATATTTAGAAATGAGTGAGTTTTTGAATAATAAATGACACTGTGTACAACAGCATTTGGCATGATCTTCTGTAGCTCAGTCAACATCCACTACAAATACATGTGATTTTACAGGTGGCATGACCAAAATACTATTTTAAAGGCAGTCTACCAGTACTCTATGAGCCATGATACAGACATCCACCAAAATCTTTACATATTGTCCTCAATAGACAACAAAAAATGGACAAATTAATTCCTAAATATGCAATGCTTATACTGTATATAAACTCAAAATGAGACAGACAGAATATAAGAAGAGACAGACAAGAAGAAAACACCAGCAAGAGACCAAAATATGCTGGCAGACAAGAAGAGATGAAGAAAAAGATATAGAATGAAACAAAGATATGAACAGAAACAGAGATAATGAAGATCATGTTTCATGATCAAAAACCAAATGCCAATATGAATTTTATGTTTTAAGTCATTTTTTTTCTTAATCTCTTAAAAGATAACTGATACAAATAACTGTAAAACATCTGATAGAAAAAAGTAGAAGCAATTACCTTTTCTGAACATTTCCATCGAAATGGTTAAATCTTAAGTACCAAACAAAAGCTGTCAACTACATAAAGGGATGTAATCACAAACTCATAATTTTCTCTTAATTTTGTATGAAAATGTTTTCAGACCAAAAGGACAACAAAGTTAAATAAACAAAAATGACAACTGTTAGAAAACCAAGCTATTCTAAGTAACTGACAGCATGTTGTGGACTTCAGAAGGAGTAATCCCTCAAAGCCAAACATAATGCATATAAGTGGTTGAAAAAGAAAAAAAGACTGAGGGATGAAGAAGTGGGCAAAAGATATGTATTCAGAACACACAAAGAATAAAATTTAGAAATGTTGCAAATTGGAGGCAAAATATACAATCTGGTGATTTGTTTTCTTTGGCAACATTGTTGCTGTTTAAACTTGTATATATAACCTGAGCAGAGAAATTCAGAGGCCCCATGAATTGAATCTGCAAACTTGATATAAAATACACTGAAATCTATCTATTGTTCTAAAAACAAATGCTTTGTTGACCAGCCATCTTAACAGTGCATTGTTATATCATAATCCACTTGTGCTAACATCTAGCACGAGTAATGTATGCAGTTCAATATCTGTCTGTTTTTGACATTTCTGGTGATCAACCTGACAAGGCACTATCTCAACATAATAATAATAATAATAATAATAATAATAATAATAATAATAATAATAATGAGGACTTTGTATAGTGCCTAATCTTTAGAAGCTCTAAGCACTTTACAACATAGATAATGATATGACTAAAAAAAATTAAAACCCCACTATGAAATTAGAAATATAAACATGCTGAAAATATTTGAGATAGGAAACATTATTAGGTCTTTAAGTTTGTTCATGCAGACGAAAAAGGTGTATTTTAAGAACACTTTTCAAAGGGATCACTGTGTCTTTGTGTCTAAGTTCAATGGGCAATTCATTCCACTTTGCTGTTTCGTTAGCTTACCTAAGAAGAACCCTCAGGCAGTCTGCTGGTGTTCCCCAGGGAACACGTGGATTTACATCATCAATTACACGTCCCTGGTCAAGTCGACTCAAATACTGGTAGGACCGTTGAAAGATTTCTCCTGTGAACTCCTTCAAGTCAAACTGTGGATCTTTCTGGTTGAAATCTGCAATGAGAATTACCTGAACATTTTACACTCAAGAACAGCACTAGGTCTGTATGTGTTGAAAATGTAATCAATATACATCAAAATAGACAGCATTAGCATGTGACTCAAAATCTGTATGTGTTGAAAATATAATCAATACACATCAAAATAGACAGCATTAGCATGTGACTCAAAATCTGTATGTGTTGAAAATATAATCAATACACATCAAAATAGACAGCATTAGCATGTGACTCAAAATCTGTATCTGTTGAAAATGTAATAAATACACATAACAAAATTGACAGCAGAAGCATGTGATTCAAAATCTGTATGTGTTAAAAATGTAATCAAATATACGTTAAAATAGACAGCAGAAGGATGTGATTCAAAATCAATATGCATTGAAAATGTAATCAATATACATCAAAATAGACAGCAGAAGGTGAGATTTCAATAGTTTATTTAAGTTCACATTTGATCAAGATGGGGTCAATTGGAGAACTGGCATAATATTATTCACCTGGCCAATATCTGCCTAACAGCAAAATGGAAGAGCATTTGGACAAAGACTATTGGACAATATAATGCTTTCTGAATATGCTTCTTCAAAAGTGATTGATTGCATATGTTCTTGAAAGAAAAAAAAGATTCAGTGTGTCTCAATTTTGGCATCTTCATCAACATTTGAGTGCACCCCAGTAATTTGTATTCCAAATTAAAAGGCCATGGTGCTTTCTGTCAAATCTGATCAAAATGCTTTGTGGTTTTATGAGTAAAAATATCTCAAAGGTTTGCTTAATTACTTGTAACAGCAACTATATTTAGGGTTAGATTGAAATCATTTGTACTTGCTTAAAATGCCTTTTGGCTATGAAACTCTCTTCAAAGAGAAAAATGGATTTGGGGTTAATAGGGAAAACAGAAATTGCTGATATCAAATGACAACCATGTTATGATGGATGCAGGGCTATACCGTAAGTTCACATGGCCTTACAATCCTGGTTTGACCAAGTGGCCTGGTCCTTGGATTGAAAGACAAATCTCTGGATAATTTTCAGCTACTTTTAATTTGAGTAACTTGGTTGAAATGCATGGTTAACTGGCATCATTTGTATGAATGTGAAAGGTGTTCATGTGTGGTCTGATGTACTACCTCAGTTTTGGGGAGATAGGATATTTTATGAGATTTTATTTTTGTACCCTTATATTAGTAACAGTTAGCTGTGCACTTTCTGCCCAGTTGCTATGGAAGCTACACGACTGTTAGGTGAGAAATTCAGGCCACAGAGCATGTCCTAAAAACATTCATACTGGGATCTACCTTGGTTGGGATGAGAGCAATTATGCATGAAAAGTTAATAGTTTTAGTTTCATGGAATCATTTTTAATGGGTCCCCTATATGACTAATTGAAATAAAGCATATGTTTAATTTTCCATTGCTTTATATGGGAGGGAAGGCAATTTGTATATCACAAGGCTGTCTGATTCTCTGAGCTAGGGAGATCCTGATACCAAACTTGTTTGTTTAAAACTGGAAAGGCCATTCTGAGAAAAAAAGCTGAGAATAAGTTTTTCATTTGTCAACTGTGGAAGTCAAACTAGTGGGTGCTTTGATGTCTAAAACTTTGCTGTAACATATCCTAAGAAATGCTCCTTAAAAACTAGGTTTCCAACCCAACTACTAAAGAAGTCATACCGTTGCTACTGAGCCACCAATATAACTTTGACAAATAAGACCTTAGAAAACATTCCTATCAAGTATAATAATCAAAACTGACTCATGCAGATGAAGTTGAAAATAAGTTCCATATGTTTGTTATGGAAATTACACCACCCTGGACGAAAGTCTTGGTACAACAGGTCCAACATAACATTTCCACCGAGTGTGATTAAAATTGGCTCAGCTGGTGTAAAGGAGTTATTTCATCTGGTTGTTGAGGAAGACATACTATTGCTAAGGGAGTAACAAGAGACAAAATTTTCAAAACACATCAGAAGAAACAATATTTGAAATCGGCTGAGCTTTTCTTCAAAATGTTAAAATATATTTTCCATTTTGGCTGCTAAGGAAGCAACATCATTGCTTCAGGAGCCACTCCGTGTATAATTTTAGAGAAGTATGTACGGAGTTACAATCCTAACAAGGTTAAATGAAATGATTTTTGAGACACTGAAGAAAAAAAAGTGGTCAGATAAAGAAGGCTCATACTGGATACTACCACAAATTCACTTTGACTGACATTCTTGTGAGCTAATATAAAGCATTTGACACTCAAAGTTAACAATATGCTCATCCACAATGCATGGTAATAGCAAAAAAACTAACTATTAATATCAAAATCTCTAAGATGCCAACCCATGCTAATCAGGAATTTTACTGTCCATTATTCACATCAATGCAACCCTCCCACAATTGACAACACACTTCAGCACAATCATATTGCATTTTCCTTTAAGCCTATACCTTTAACATTTTTATTCCTTCCACACTTTTGGCCAAAACAATAACATGGGTTTTCCTCAACATTACCTGAATTATCCTTTTCTGCTTATACTTTACTTATAAACAGCCAAATAAACTAACTTCTTGTCATCTACAATATGGTTTCAACATTAAGAAACTATATTCTATATACCAGTAGAGTATACTGGTGCTTAATTTTCTCCTTATATATCTGTGTGTGTGTCTGTGTGTGTGTGTATATATATATATATATATATATATACTCTTAAAAATAATAATTCAGCATGATTAAGACGAATATTTGTTTGATCAGTAGTACAATCTAATGTTAATAAAGCTTTAAGATAACAGAAACTAGTTAATAAAGGTGAGACAATTAAGAGTAGCTGATATATAGTTGTATCAATAGTCTTTCTGTCTGGATACTGGTACTGACAAAATGTGATAAATCAATACAAAACAACATTTACCTAAAACAAGTTACTTTTTTTCTTCAATCTTCAGCACTCATGATACATCATAGTAAAGCTGTAACGATGTCACATTTGTCGATTATGCTGATACCACATATACCGATTATGAGACCGATTATTGCATTATTACAGTATATACTCGTGTATAAGTTGAATAATTTTGGAAAAAATATTCGCAGGCCAATGTCTAAATTTTACTGTTTTTAGGTCTTTTTGTTGACTACTGTAATGGCTGTAAATCTTTGGACATAAAACAATAATTTTTTCCATGTCCAAAGACAGGCATGTTAAAAGAGTAACTTTCGGTGAACCGACAATTACTAAACTATTAGAAAGTACTATAATTAATTTTGTTATTATTTTGCAATTGCATATTTTCTGATGTCTCCAAAATGAAATTAAATAAAGGTAAATACAGACTTCATAATTTACGGGCTGGTTGAGTTTACCAGGGAGACCATGTACTGTAATGTACAGTACTTACACAGACCTAAAGTCAGGAGGTTTTTCATGGCATCTTTAAAGCATGGTTTTCACTAAATATTGATCCATCTTCCTGGTTCAACATGCATGAAATTCACAAAAAGACTAGCCATTTCTCTCTGTGACATGCCCTATTTTCCCCAGGACGTGACCTATTTTCATATTCTGATCAGCTGTGGTCAAACTGCAAAATAGCTAATGATTAGTCTTAAATAAACAAGCAAGAAAGCCAGCACGACTAATTAAAATTTAATCCTTATTGAACACGATTGGCCCTCCTTCATAATTCACTGAAACCACATTCTACACTATTGTGTGTTACGCAATCACCAACAATTGATTGGCAAATAAAGGATTCCCCATTTTGTTGAACACCAGGTACCAAAATAGCCGCCTCATGGAACCGTACATGTGGCAACAAATATTTTCCCCTCCTTGTATATCCGACCATATTTCCTTATCGTCACCTCGTAAAGCATTTAGTATTGTTTATTATAAAACATGTATTCTGAATTAGTTTTTTTGAGAACACATTTGCTTCACGATATATATTTAATTCCTTCTTTTAATTTAACAATGGTAATTAACTTTGGCATATATGGTACAAAAATGCCAGATGTCCACTTGTGCTAGTTTCTTTCATGGGAAAGGTGCTGTAGCATATGGAGTTAAGTATTCATAGTGATCATTCTTGGGATTGAAATTAACTGTGGATGATTTTATTGTTATGGTTTATTTTTTGTTCTGGTTTATTTTTGTAATGTTGTATAGGTAAAAAAATCATTAAATTACGTGAGTAATGTTTAAACTTAACATTCAATTTAGTGAAGATGCAAATTCTTTATAGAAAAGTAATTATTTCATCACAACAACAATTCAAAGGTGATATAACAGAACATGTAGGACTTTTCTTGTTTAGAAGAAAATGAAAATCGAGGCCATAATGCAATAATCGGGAGGTGCAAAATATTATGAATTCGGGTAGTAGGCAAAAAATCGGGAGTTTTTTTTTCTTGGCCCAGCGTGAAAGTTGACAGGTATGGTGTATGGTCACTTACATCAAAGCAAACAACAATTCAGCTTTTATGGTATTAGGATAACTTTACAGCAAGTGTGTTAAAAAATATTTACTTTTAAAAATATATTGTCTTTCAATTAACTCCCAAATCAAATGTTTATTCCTTAATTTCCACGACTTACTTCTAAATTCAAGCCATGTTAAAATGAATGTTATGATTGAATTTATATTTTGGAAATGTTATTTTTTAAATTTGTTTACATCGGCACTGATTATTTCTGTCATTACTGATTATACCGATTTTTCCAATAATTGGCCATATTATGAGTACAGTCTGGGGAATCGGTACAGCTTTACATCATAGTGTCATTCAACTTTTTGTTGCTTGAAATTGAGAATTCATCTGAGACAGAAATACCAGAACATCAACAAAAATCTTTGGCAACACCCACTTGCCTTCTATAAATTAGCAAAATCAAGGTGACAAGAGACTCATGGAATGAAATCTAACCTGACCCACCCCCCAAACCCCCACAGTCCATGATAATTATTTGATCCAATCTATATGATATGCCACTGGTAACATATATCAACCATAAGAAGACATTCTATATTTGTTTGCAATGTATGATCTATTTACTTTTCTGATCATTTCTGTAACATTTCTCTGTTGCTTTACATCTTGCCTACTTGTATTAAATATGAGAGCTATACATCTAGTGTCACACAGAGAAATAAGTTACATTCAATTTTGATTAGTTGTTATTGGTTGTTCAAATCCATAGTAAAAAGTAACCTCTAATCACAGTTAAATGAAGCTTATTCAATTCATGACACACCAAAAGTATGGGCATCCAAACTCAACAAAAATAGATACAAAAAAACAACAGAGAAGCTTTGCACAAAAGTGGCTATGAAATGAAGTACTTAAATGGGGAACAAGTTTGGAATGTCATCTTAAATGTTGAAATATGTTATCAGCAACAGTACATGCCAATGGGATAAACAAAAATTGACAAAGATACAGCAAATAGAAGATTACAATCTGCAGATGATATAGTCACCTTGTTAATTTGTAGGAGTGTGTGTTTTAAATAATTTCCTTTTACACTCAAAACATGAGTGTCTGTGTCTCTGTCAGATGTTTTGCATCTTCAGGAGGTACAATGTGAAGATCTTGTTGTTAGTCATCTCCCCTACCATATTCATGCTTGTTCTAAATACGATTTTACTTGTATGAGGAAGTTGCAGTATTTTGTCTGTTTTGAAGATACCCAAACCAAAATGCATCCTTGCCACAAGCTTGTGGCAAGCTTGCGACAAGCTTGTGGCAAGCTTGCGACAAGCTTGCGATAAGCTAATTTGATGTTTATAAGCTAACATGGATGCTTGCGCAAGCTTGTACAAGGTTTCTTATTTGCTTCAGAAAGTAAAACTAGCTTACTGCAAGCTTATACAAGCTTGTGCAAGCTTGTACAAGGTTTCTTATATATTTGCTCCAGAAAGTAAAACTAGCTTGCACAAGCTTATTTCTTTTCTTCAGAAAGTAAAACTTGCTCAAGTTTTCTTATATGTGTCAGAAAATAAATTTAAAATAGCTTGCAATAAGTTTCTTCATATATTACCATTCTTGTAAAAGATTGAGACCATGCATGTATCAAACTCTCATGCACATGCTTGCAGTGAATGAATGAACTGGAACAATGAAATTTATCATAATGTTTTTGCTGAACATATTTGTTTTCCACTACTTTTCAACTATAAGATTACATTATTTAATCATTAAATATGCAGGTAGGTCAAGGAAATTTTAACCTTCTCAGCATTTAGTAAGTCATAATTTAACTTTTGCAATTCCACAAAAAAGCCATGTAAGAAAATCAAACTTGTACAAGAATATGAGGTATACCTGACACAGGGTCAGATGATGTCCGACCCGAATACAGTATACGTTTTGTGGGGGCAAAAAATACGTTTTTTAATTAAAGTAAATAATAACAGTTTCTTTGGAATTTTCAGTTTAGAACGCGCATTTGGTTCTATTTTGATAGAATTTATCACATGTATACTATTTGAATGCAGTTCTACAATACGATTGGTTCATTTGAAATCGAGGCTACTGTTTATGTCTTTATCCGCCATATTTGATTTCGCAAGAAGTTACCGCTGTTGAAGAATCTCGTCTTCATAATCTTCAGCTTCTAATCATGTTAAATAGGAAAGAGGAATAATCAGAATTTTCTCAAGGAAAAAGAGAAGGAAAGAACTGGAAGGACAATTGTGCCGTCTTGTGTAGATTTATGAAGCCATATGGTAACGGAGAAAACGACGTTTTGCAAATTGTGTAATGTGATTTCGCTATTAGGCATGAATACGCACAAAAACGCTATTAAGCATCAGGTTAGGAAAGAAAAATATTCAGAATTTTCTCCAGGAGAAAGAGAAGGAAACAACTGGAAGGACAATGTGCCGTCTTGTGTAGATTTATGAAGCCATATGGTAACGGAGAAAACGACGTTTTGCAAATTGTGTAATGTGATTTCGCTATTAGGCATGAATGCGCACGAAAACGCTGATGAGCATCAGGTTTCTGCATCATCACACACAACTCAGCCTGAACTTGTGACATATATAAATACCAGAGAGAACCTTAATAAAATTCGATCGAAATTATATTTATTAAATTTCTTTTCGAAATAAACCTTTATCTTTCAGTTACTAATGTTGCTGGTGAGTTATTTTGCACACGTTTTCCAAACATTAAAATCACAAAGGATAACTCATATGCTTTTGTTTTGAAACATTTTAAAAAGGAATTAGGAGGAGAGCCCTAGTAACTGTCTTACGAAGTTATCATAAATGTGCTACAGATCACAGGGCATCAACAATTTATATCATGTACTGCACTTGTTTTAAATTGTTGTTACCTTTTCAATGCTCAATGTTATTTTAATTGTGATTTTTTTACAAAGTTGAAGTTCATTAGCTTTATATTTGCAAAACATGGCATCTATACTCTAGGGTTACTGACAGACCAGGACACAAAAAGTTTGAATGAACTTTAAAAAGGTTTTAAAAATGTGTGGAAATAGGAATGGCTTGAGTGCATGAAATAAGCTTGCAATTTTGGTTTGGGTTGGCCAAGCTTGCGAAAATAAGCTTGCGCAAGCTTGCCGCAAGCTTGCAAAAATAAGCTTGCGGCAATTCCAAATACAAGCTTGCGCAAGCTTGCCGCAATTCCAAATACAAGCTTGCCGTAAGCTTGCGGCAATTCCAAATACAAGCTTGCGCAAGCTTGCCGTAAGCTTGCAGCAATTCTAAATACAAGCTTGCGCAAGCTTGCTGTAAGCTTGCGGAAATTCCAAATACAAGCTTGCAAAAATAAGCTTGTGCAAGCTTGCCGCAAGGTTCCAAATACTAGCTTGAGCAAGCTTGCAAAAATAAACTTGCGCAAGCTTGCAAAAATAAGCTTGCAATTTTGGTTTGGGTAACAGTGTAATGCCTTCCAAATTTAAGTTCAGTCATCACATTGGTAACAAAATGCTTTAATAGCCCTAAAGCCACTTATGTAGTGTAAAATAAAGGGTGTGGTAATCGTACCGATTAATCGCCTGTACGCGTAATCGGGCCGATTACTAGCACAATCGGTATAATCGGCAAAAATAATCGGTGCCGATGCAAATAATTTTTTTAAAAAACCAATTTTTCCTGATAAAAGTTGTATATACAGTCGCATTTTGACTGACCGTAACTTAATCCTTTGTAACACTAGAGCTCGGGATATATGCAGTATGCAAACAAGTTGCTCAGTAACTAACACTACTGTATAGTCGAATAACCATATATCGAGATAAACACATCGAACCATCAATTAATCTTTTGTAACAAAGAGATTGCTCTAATAAAGTATTTAAAAAGAATTTATCTTGCTGCCAGTTGTGCAAAATGTTCAACTCCAGCGTCCGATAACATTTGTAAACTGCAGTAAACCAGACTAAAGTACATGTCGCTAACCGCCATTGTAGTGCCAAAGTCATGTGAATAGCCAGTAAGATTAACATCAAAGGGAGTAATGATGGACATATATACAGTCAATTTTCAGGTTTGTGTTTTTTCTTTATCTTTATGAAAACTCACAAAACATCGATAGTCCTTATGTCCCAGTGAGAAATTTTTTGAAAGGGCTTCAGTGTAGGTTTAAATACGTCGTCTGTCTTTCAGTTAATCCGTAATGCCTGGAGGGTGAACAAACTCATTGTCTTTAATACTAGTAAGTGAGAATCATTTCCGGATTTTTTAAAATTATTTTTTATTTCTTTTGTTAGTGTTTCACCAAGCCACCATCTGGCAGAAGGGGTGGTCTCTCATAAGTCATAACAGGTTTTACTGTACCTTTGAAGCACCGACATATACTAAACAAATAAAACAATTCTATATCAATGTTTTACAATTATCTGATGTTGCCGCAGCAATAACGAGTATTTGTTGTTGTCAAAGCAAGCCAACGACCTTTGCTCATAGAAAGTTGGCAATAAACTCAAAAGCATTTATTATTACCACGCTGCGTGAAGATGTAAATTAGACCGGTTGTGTCCCTTGTACACTCAAAATATTACCTCATTTTGTAGGATCACTTATATCATTGAAAATGAGTAACTCGTGTGAGGTGATTTGTAGTAAATGAAACAGCTATTACAGATTAGCTGAAATTTTATCTGAAAGAATACACTTTGGTTGAAACAACGAATAAAGCAAAATCTGCAACTAATATATTTGGGAATAAAAAAGGATTTAAGTGACGCTAAGCACACTTTGCACTGCGTAAGTACTGTACATTATAGTACTGTATATGGTCTCCCTGGTAAACTCGACCGACCCGCGAATTATGAAGGCTGTATTTTATTTACCTTTCTGTAATTTCGTGTTGTGGAAATCAGAAAATATGCACATGCAAAATAATAACAAAATCAATAATAAATAGTACTTTATAAACGTTTAATAATTTTCGGGTCACCGAAAGTTACTTTTTTAACATGCCTATGTCTTAGAACACGGATATTTTTGTCCCAAGATGTACTGCCGTTAGAATAGACAACAAAAACACCTAAACCCTGTTAAGTTTTGACATTGGCCCATGGATAAGCCCCCCCCCCCCAATCCAGGCCTTTATTGTTTTCTAAATTTGTCGGCTTATACTTGAGTACATAATATGATAATCAAATAATCGGTCTCATAATCGGTATCGGCAATTTTGATAATCGGCTATACGCGGTATCGGCATAATCGGCAAAAAGTGACATCGGTACAGCTCTAGTAATCACCTATCAAAACAGAATGAAATAGAATAAAAGTTTAAACAAAAATCACTGACACCTAACAGGAAATCTGTTTGGAAGTTTTTTTTATCTTGTCATGGATGCGAATGCCATTTGAATTGATGTTAAGTCAGCCTGTCTGTAATATGCATGCTAGAAATACAACCATTATATAAACACAAGCAAAACAGCACTAGATTACTTGTGAGATGTAAAGATGTAAAGATGAAAAGATCACTGTAAAAGATGAAAAGATCATCAAGTTGGTATGTGTATTATAATGAATTTTAATGTATATTTAATATATTTAATGTGTATTATCTGATTGACCACTGTCCATAAATGAGGAAAAGAGCTTGGGCCTACCTGATTGTTAAAAAAAAATGCAAACCCTTGTCTATAATTGTAAATTATATTTAAAGTTAATTATCACTTGTAGGTAAACATGTTTATGTGGCCTTTTGACCTTACAAGCTTCTAAAACATGATCCTTCTTATGAAATTAATAGTAAAATGATCCGTATTCTGGTTCTGTTATCATTTTTTAGTTTTTTTTTATATAAAAGTAAGTGATAAACTGAATTGTTTATTCCATATATTAACATCAGCCTTAGTGGAATCAATTTTAATTATGTTTACTAATAATTTTAAGCAAATTATTAATTTAAATTATTCATTGGAATTACAAAGTACTCTGATACTTTTAGACTGTAAAGTCATTCAAGGATGTTTTGGATTGTATCATTGTGATATATCAAAATTGTTAGCACATCAGCAAATTTAAGGCCACTGGCACATCAGTACATTCAGGATTGGAATTTATTATGGACTCTTAATATAACATTTAAGACTAATTGGGATTAATTCACAGTACTACAAGTTTCTTTAAATTTTCATTTTGTATTCTAGGAAAATAAATTATTCGTTGAATTTTAATTTTGTTTGGTTGGTTTTCAGTTATTTATTTTAAGAGTCATGACATTGTATCATAGTAACAAAGGTTTATCACTTCACCCTGATTAGCTAATACATGTATTAAAAATAAACACTTACAAAAAAAATAAAACTTTAACCTATATTAGAATGAGCAAAATATTTCTAGCAGTGTCTCAATCAAAACTTTGATGGTAAAGACTTCCTCTTTTATTATCGGGACTGCTAAAAAAAGTACATGCAATGGGCAATGTTCTCACCTCTTGGCTTTGGTCTGTTGGTCAGTATATCCAAACTTTCTTGAGGGGAACGGCAGGTCAAGAATGGCAGAAAGTCAAACACATGATGGACATAACTTGTATTGCCTCCCTGTTAATTTAAGCAAAATAAATTTTATTCCTATAATAGATAATTTAATGATAAATTCAATTTGGAGATTATTTAAGAGCTCAGTATGATATAGACTATTTCTTGCTGACTTTAAGTGCAAAGCTTAATTCTACCAATTTGGATAAAACCCAGTTTTGTTTCCATAATAAGATACTGGTGTCATAAATTTGGTAATGCCTCCAGTCTGACTCTAGATCCTAACCATCAGAATGAGTTGTCCCAATCAAGTACTATGTAAAGCTTATGAAGGACTCTATTAGTCTACTTATCTGCTAATGTTGCTCTTAAAATAACAGGAATCTGCATTAATTTTATTATTTTATTATTATTATTATTTATTTAATGACGTTTATATATATCATCATTATCACAGATCAGCCATTTATGCAACACACCTAAAAGTACACTTGCTATTGTTATATACCGTATTTTCCGGCCTATAGGTCGATGCGGAGTATAAGTCGAATTGACGAATTTTGTAAATTTTCCATCCTTCGTCCATATATAAGTCGATTCGGAGTATAAGACGAGGCCAGGTCAATAACTTGGCTATGTATTTTATACTACCAGTAGTAACTTCCGGTTGCATGAATATTGATGGTATCGTCATATAATATTCCATATTACCGGCAATATCCATTGCAACAAGAGCTATGATCATTCCTTCTAGTTGAAAGTTTAAACCTACGGTAATTTATTTGAGAAATTTTGTCAAATACAATTACGGTACTTTATTCAGAGAACCATGCATTGGTACATACACGTGTCTAATTTATATATACATGTATAATCTATTGCATGAAAAGAGTATCAACACCGTGTACTCACCAGCGAATCTTGTAACATACATTGAATCCATAATACAAATATTTCCATCGAAAATATCCACACACGGATGTAAAATATTCAATAATTTTGTCACAGATCATTATGTGACTGAATTCAATGAAAAGAAAATAACAACAATTACGTAATGGGTGTACGTAATGAATGATGAAATAGTACATGTCCGTAGATTAAATAATGGAAGCTAAAGCACATTTTCCCACACAAGCTGCTAGTCAAAGTTCTTTGAACTTGCCGCCCAGCTATTGCGTCATGTTCTTTTGATGTACTCTAATATGCGGCACGTTGTGTCAAAACATAGTCTTCTAATTTATCCTCAATATTACTCCATCTTGCTTTGCAGCCACGATTTGCTTTCTTTGTTTTTTTGTAGCGCATAATGCAACCTTAGCTTTACGCCAATCCCGGACACATTTTTCACTTACACCATATTTCCTGTGAGCAGCCATATTCCCACCATTCTCTTCAGTGAACTTTACAACTTCCAGCTTAAAAGCCGCCATGTAAGACTTGCGTGATTTTACGGGAGGCATTGTGAGAGAAGTTGTATGATTTGTAAGGGGATATTTATATGAATGATTATGACTGAAAAGATTGATCAAAATATACCGAACTCATTAAAATGTGCCCGTACTAAAGCAATGAAAACAATGCCCATGGCTAAATTCATTATTTACATCGAGAGAAGGGAGTGGGCATCATTTCCTGTTGTACTTAATCCCATTGATATTAAACACGAGTAGCGTAATTGATGCGGATTAATGATAAAGAACAATGGGGTACCGGCAATATGGTAACTAGTATCAGTAGCTAAAGCCAATATCAAGATCGAAACAATTGAGGCAACTGGCTTTGATTGTTGTTGGAAACCAAATACCAATTTATCAACAACCGATATAATCAAAGAGAGACACCGAAACGTCAGCTGGTTAAAAATGAATATAGGTGAAGTGTTGACATTACAATTTGCTTTAAACTGAATTGCGAAACTAAAAATCATGGATCACTGATGATCTATGAGTACTGGTAGTCCATCCATATATCTGATTTTAGTGTAGTTTAAACCTACGGTAATTTATTTGAGAAACTTTGTCAAATACAATTAGAAACATATGATTTGGGGGATTCAGTAGAATGCATGATCTACATTATTTTATAAATAATCATAGAACACTCGAGTTAATATGGATTACATCCCTTTGAAGGATCAATTGGATCAATAAAAAAAGCTATGCCAGTAATTGCTCACGTGTGTCCAACATTATACTGGAAAATCAAATATTAATGGACCAGTTATTTCATATCTTTTTTTTTTTAAGGAACAAACAATATGCTTTGAATTAGTACAGTAAACTATAGAGTATAGACCGTAAGTGTGCTATGCGGCCCGGTGAAGTTTTTACCGGTGTTTTCTTTTATTTTATGTTTGAGAAATAAGAAAAAACACGCAGAATGCAAAATAAATAATGACAAAACTTACAAATATAAATGCAGTCATATTATTTTATGACAATTTATTGACATAGTAATTTAACATGAATTTGTACTTCTATGTGACCTGTTTTCGATTATGCCGATTATAGAGCAATATCAATAAAATACCGGATACTGTAATCCATATATAAGTCGATGCAATTTCAATGACAAAATCCATATATAAGTCGATTCGGAGTATAAGACGAAGACCAAACTTTCAAGTCAAAAAGTCTCGACTTATAGGCCGGAAAATACGGTAAATGAAACTTTATCAGTCGAGAGACAAGGTAATCAAAGAAGGAGTTTTGATTAATGGAATAAAGACATTAAGAAAAAAATGCACTTGCATACCTGAGAATGAACATAAAACTGCACTGACTGTCAAGACAAGCATTTCAATGCTTAATTAATTTGCAAGTGGACATTTTAAAAAAATGAGATAGAACCTTCAATTAATTGCAAAATGCCAGTCAAAAATGCTGAAGAAGTAGCAGTAAAATAAAAGTATTGTCTATGAAAGTAAGACATTACAATCACAGTTGGTTTCAAACTGCACTTAATTTTGTATTACATGTAAACCTTTAAATAAACAGCTTATCGTGAAAATAGTGGTAGTACTAGTCAGTAGCTAAGACATGCCTATAAAATTAAATAAGACATAATTGTAGGCATCAGTAATTTTATATTTCAAATTAAAAAAATGTAAAACTGCTGCACATGGGACTTTTTGTGTGCATATGTGATGCTCCATGATTTGAAGAATAATGGTTACAAATATTAAAACAACATACCTTCCTTGCCTGAATAAATTCAAGTATTGGCATTGTCTCTACTAAGTATAGATCTCTTGATGAGCGTCTCCATACATATCCAAACTTGTCTGTCAAGCATCCCAGGATCAGAAGACTGAACAGCAGGAAGTCCAGTCCTTGCTGGACCTACAATATCATACATAAGGACTTAACTTTAATGTCAAAGAACAGAAACATAGGAAGGCCAGGCTGTGTATGTCAAGCCCATTTAACATACATGCTGTAAACCCTATGATCTTAACCCAAAGGACATAAAATTGAACAAGTATTTTTGCAGAATGAATTGTCTTTGCATTATCATAAGACATACCAAGTATAAACAGAATCAATCAAGGGCTTAAGCAAATATAAGCCAAAAGAAAACTCCAAACAAAATCAAAATATACATCCATATTTGTGATCATAACCTTGTGGTCAAGGTGGGCGTATGGAAAAGAAGTTTTTTGTTTCTGATGATACATTCCAATGATGAACAGAATTCATCAATAGTCAAAAAAAATATAATTACATGAAAACCTGTAAGAGAAAAATAATATAAATATTCATATATAAAAGTCATGTTTGTGATCTTAACCTTAAGATAATTAAAAGAATGTTAATAAACTATGGTAAACAATTTTCTCACAAATGTACCCCTCCACATCCTCCCTCTTGCAAGTTTGGGAATGCAGACCTGCCAACCCTAAAGAGACATTTTCAGCAAGTCAGTCAAAAATTTCAGTAAGTTAGACCAATTTTCAGTAAGGTGTGAAAACTTATGTTCTGGCAACAAGTAAAATTGTAATAACCATTACAGTTTATATCCATGTTGTAACTTACAATAAACAGCTACTGATGTGACTGGTACAGGGTACTTTTGCACTTTCTAAGAAACTTCTGGTCAAACTCCATTTTGAAGCATTCTCCCCCCTTCACTTTCATGACTAGTAGTGCTTCCAAGGTATCAACTGACATAGATGATCTGAATTTTGAGTGTTTTATTGCAACAAATGAGAACACCCTCTCACAACCTGCATTTGAATGAGAAACAATAAGTACATTCTTCATTACGCTGGAAAACAATTTGTATTTGAACTGGCCATTAGCATCCTTGAGTTCACTAATAAGATCCCATTGCTTGTCAACTTGTTTAGTATTTAAGATCTCAGGATTCAATTCATCTACATGATAATTCAAAAACTCTGCTTCCAAGTTGTCTTGCCAGTTGGTTTCTTTGGGTTCCATACAAATAAACCTTGATGGGAAATATATCACACTACCAAAATCACTCATCATCCTTTTTGACACATCAGCAACAGCACTGTGTTTCAGGAGTTCATTATTCAAGAGAAACCTCTTAAACAATGTAATCACAAACAGTTGTGCAATAGTTCCTTACTTCCTTATAGAATTGATGAAGGCTACTTTCATACATCTTACTTTCAGCCAAGTATTTTCTAGTTTCTGAACCTACTATAAGCTTATAATTTGACTTTTGTTTCTTACAGTCATGATAATTAATATCAGTAAGATCCTAGCTTGTGAAATTTCTGTAGCCTTTACAAATCTGATAAGCAATTGCTTTAATAATTCAAGCATGTTTTCTCTAAGTTTGTAGATCATAGGCTCCTCCTGTTGCATGATTAAGTTGGACTCATTAAATAATGGAATTATGTGGTCTAGAAAAAAGCAACAAATCTTCACCCTCCAGGACTGCAGAGCCTTACACACACTCATAGCCTTTTCCTCTTTGTAAATGATTTTTTTTACTTTCTTTCCAGTCATTTTTAACCAATGGTGTCTGACATCTAGACAGCTTTTTTATCTGATTTCTTTGATTTAGCTTTCTCTGAAGAACCTATCTTGGGTTTCATTTTCTATGTTTTTCCTGCTGAGGCAGACTTGAAGGTAGTACAAGCCTGACTTCTAGATTTATCACTGCTCAAAGCTTTACTGCATGTGCCTGCACTGTCATTATTTCCTTCTTTATTGCTTGATACATGTGGAACACTGTCCTTGAAACTAGATACATTCTCTGACAGACTACTTTTGGCTTTAGCTCTTTTGCCTTTAACCTCTTGCTTTTTGGTTTCTTTATCAAAATATATTTGTAAGGGTTCCAACTGTTCCAACAGTCTCTTTATACATTCACCAAGAGACAACTATCTTCTTACACAATGCTTCAATATTTTTCTCTGTTCTTTCCCACAAATAGTCTGAAGATCTTTCAGTTCCATTTGTCTATTCACACTTTTATCCAAATAATATATATCCACTAATAAGTCATCAAAACTAACAGGCAGCACATCAGCACCCTTTTTAGCTGCTAAATGTACCAAATAGCATGAACATCCACTCAGATACACTGAGGGATTCACCTTAGTTATATGTCCAAATGCACCTTTATTGCAACCTGTCACCACTGAAGCAGTATTTGATTCAAAGGCAATACAGTTATTCCATCTTATGTTTCTCTTTTTCAATTCATCATCCAATAATGTGAAAGTATTTTCCCCATTAGAGGCTCTATCACATGTTGTAACTGACAAAAGTGCTTCAATTACAAACCCATCTGTGTTATCAAAATATCTAACAACAACTGGGTACAGCTTCTCAGAATGATTGTCACCATCAGTTGCTATACAGAAAGGATGGGATGAAATATTGTTAATAATGTCTTCCTGTATTGACTTGCACTGTTGTAATACAATAGCAGTAGTTTTCGTTCTGCCACACTGATAACAATTTGCTACTGACGACTTGGGAAACATGCACTTGAATAGTTTAGAAGCAAGAGATGCAGCAATTGCAACATTTTTTCGGGGCTAGTTGTCCTCTCCACCTTTGGCGCATTTTCGTTTGGAAAACATTTTCAGACGACCGGATGACAAAAAGAAAAAAAAGTCAAGATCAGATGCGCGCTTCTCGCGAACACAATAGGCTGGTTTAAAGCATCTGAGATACCACTGTATAGTTAGTCTGGTTCGCAACCAAAATCCATTCAGTCTAAGATAAAACTCCGAATCCGAACACGGAGTCTACTACAAAAATCCAGATCCGGAACGAACCAGTACAAAAAATATCCGGAACAGAAAAAACGTTCATATTTCCGTACTTTTTGCTATAGCTCCGTAAGTCCGTAATTTTAGTGTTTTTTTTGTAAAACTTACGGCACAATCGTAAGAGTTGGCAGGTCTGCATCACACACCATCACAAAATGGAGAATAGTCCTTGATTAATGAGTCACCCTCTATAAAATAAAGCATTATTATTATTATTATTATTATTATTATTATTATTATTATTATCTCCTGAAACTGGGTCTTAGATTATCCATAGTATGTGCACATGCTATCTGGTGGATTAATTAATGTTTGAACAATTTCTTTTTTCATTGATTCTCTTGCTCAGACAAAAGGAATTTAAACACACATTACAAGCTCAGTTAGACTGCTGGCAACAATTCAGAAAATGATGGATATTGGAAAATTTTAGTTCAGCATTTACTTGCACAACGATATATATAAGGTAATTTATGTTCTGAGGAAATGGTAGTTACACTACACATATGAAATTCCAACTGTCTATTCAACAATGTGGATGTGGTCATGTGGCAAACGATTAAGTGCCCACAACAAATAGGATTTTATATATATATATATATGTATATATATATATATATATATATATATATATATATATATATATATATATATATATATATATATAAACAAAGTCTGGATGGATATCCATTCATTTTTGTTGCAGATGAAGTAGGTTGTGATAATATTGGCTGATTTTATAACACTTGCCCTGCAAGTGAACACACTAAATAAACAGATGGGAGACTCCACTGCATCTTAAACCTGACCAGGACTGGTGTAAATTTCATATTTTGACCTGTATAAACTGCAGCATTAAAATTGTTTGTGGTATTTAATAATGACTTAGGCATATGCACAAACATGTATAATGTTGCAACAAATCCCATGTTTAAAATTTCTTGAATATTCCCCACTCCTTAACCAGTTACAATGTACATCCCTATTGATCAACTACATGTATCTGCAAGTGTACCGAGAAACTTTCATACCATTCTACATGAAGCAGTACCTTTGATGTTTTTAATGAAACATGTTTCATACTAGTACATGTATTGGTTATTACACTTAAATTTAAGGCTCATTTTACACAAATTATTGAAAGTAGTATAGAATTTTTAAAAAAAGAGAAAAATTAGTACCATTTGCCATTTCATCACAAATCTCAAAATTTTCATGAAATATATCACTTATAGCATGTGTTTTTTAGATAAGATTAGTAAGAAGCCCATAAGACGTAAACAGCATATATAAATTTACTAACCTGAATAAATGAAAGTAAAGATAAATTTTAAGACTAATAACTATGAATAAGTTTATTAATTAAGAATAATGTAGAATTATATGCTGAATTTATTTTAAAAAATATACAAGGTATGCAAGAAAATGTTGTTCTGTAGCAATATCTGTACACTTTAATATGGACATCATTAGAGATTATGACAATTTTAAATTTGCAGAGGGAATCCAAAATGTGCAAGAAAATGCTATTCTGTAGCTATATCTATAGACTTGAATATAGACATCATTAGAGATTATGACAATTTATAATATGCAGAAATCATCTACACTTTATGTGCTCTAGCGAGGCTGTTCACATCATCAATAAAGTGATTTTCATGAAAAAGATAACTATTTGCTACTGACGACTTGGGAAACATGCATTTGAATAGTTTAGAAGCATGGTATGCAGCAATTGCAACATTTGCTCAACCATAAAGTTTGTAAAATTTACTTCAGCCTTAATGACCTCCAATTCAGTTTCTGACACTGCAGATCCAAATTCCAAAGAAGTCAGCAACTTAAAACTTGATTTCATTGTAACGTATTCTGTATTTTTTTTTTAATTCACGTAGCGGCAACAATCATCTTGCCCACCGTGGGAAATGTTCAAGTCAATACGACATAACATTCAATAAATGTAATGGACACCTTTTTCACTTTTTTCTAAGCATGACCAGGTATCTGAGTAATCTGTTTTATACTTTTGCAACCACTGTTTCAGCTTTTTATGAGGATGGTTGTCTCTCCACCGTTGGCGCATTGTTTTGGTAAACATTTTCAGACGACAAGATGACAAAAGGAAAAATGAAGTTAAGATCAGATGCATGCTTCTCACAAACAAAATAGGCTGGTTTAAAGCATCTGAGGTACCACTGTATAGTTAGTCTGGTTCCCAACCAAAATCCACTCAGTCTAACATAAAACTCCAAATCCGAATATGGAGTCTAATACAAAAATCCAGATCTGGAATTAACCAGTACAAAAAATATCCAAAACAGAAAAAAAAACCATTCATATTTCCGTACTTTCCGCTATCGTTCCATAAGTCCGTAATTTTAGTGGTTTTTTTTGTAAGACTTATGGCAAAATTGTAAGAGTTGGCAGGTCTGGGAATGTAGAATACGCTTCATGTTGCAAGAAGTGGCTAATGCCAGCAACCTTACTGCATGGGATTCATCTGGCAATGATGTTCCAGCTATAACAGTTTTAATTTTTCTAAAAGTGTTTCATATATATTTTTAAAAATTGTGACTTAATATTTTATGGTTTTACCTTTATTTTTTGCTCCATATGCTTTGTCTAAAGGCCTCAAAGTGTTTGACACAGTATAACCAGGACTGTGCCAAAATACTGTTAAACTCTAAACATTATACCATATAACTAGGACTGTGTTAAACATATCTAATTCATCCTATGCATATCCCACAACCGAGATAAAACATATCTAATTCATCTTATGCATATCCCACAACCGAGATAAAACATATCTAATTCATCTTATGCATATCCCACAACCGAGATAAAACATATCTAATTCATCCTATGCATATCCCACAACCGAGATAAAACATATCTAATTCATCCTATGCATATCCCACAACCGAGATAAAACATATCTAATTCATCCTATGCATATCCCACAACCGAGATGAGTCTAAATTAACAAAAGTACATAACTCTTCCAAAATTTGTGGAAGTACAATGACTGATAAAACATGTATATCCTCTTCTGATAACCTTAATATGTAATAACAGCAACTAAGGCTGAAATGTTTGACGTTTTTGTATGTATAATATACAATGCAAATTAATTCCAACCAATCCAAAACTCAACCCTAAAGCTTTCTATCATCTACATGTCAGGCATACATATAACAGCTATTTATTTTTAAAAAAATTGGAAGCCAAATACAATGTGCATCCTTTAAATCATTACAAAATTTTTTCAAAAATAGTAAATCTGGACATGATGAAAATTTTTATAATGCAACTGGACATGCCATCTTAATATCGAAATCAGATAACACTTGATAAATCACATGCATGTTATTTATGCATTTGTTTGTACATGCAGTAAATCATAAAGCCAGTTACATGTATCAACAATTAATAGCAATAAAGTAAAAACATATATATGATAGAACTGAGAAGTCTGGAGTTTTCAATTCAAAAGATCAAGGATTTTTAATGAAAATGGCAAATTTTACACTGCAGCACATGTCTTTAACTTTCTTATCCCAATGAGGACCCAAACCTTGGGTCACTATGTCTGAAATCTTTGTCTGTTTGTATGCAGTAAGGCATTATTGTCAGGTACACTTTACCTGTATGGCATTTGTATGCAGTAAGGCATTATTGTCAGGTACACTTTACCTGTATGGCATTTTTGATAATATGACCATATCAACAAAATTGGGTTGGTACTGTATGGGTAAGAGTTGAAATCTACTTGCACAACTGTATATGTGTGAACGTTTGTGTGATTTCTGGATTAAGAAATATTAGTTTAGGTCTGCTACTGTAAATCTGAGATTATGTTTGGCTATTAAGTTTCTGCAAACGATGTCTCTGCATGTTTATCTTAACCCACATTTGATGCAGATTCAGTAAAGATGAATTTCAGTGATGTCATATTTCTGGTAAAAAATTTTTTATATATTAATATCCCACATGATGCATAATGCCTTTCTTGCCAAGGTAGTAATTTTTAGAATCATCTTTACAAGTCAGGCCAAATATTTTTTTAAACTGGATTCCAACTACTGAAATTTAATTATATCTATCATTGAATTTGGAGTGATATTTCATTTTGTTAGAGTCTGAAATGTTAGAACTAGGAGAAAATGCACACTTAGACATTTCAACAAACTTGAAGCACCAAAGCATCAAGGCAAATATATTTCAAAAATAAGTTCATCTTGGAAAGTGTTGGAAAGAGCTTTAACCATTAATAGCAGGAATAGAAAAAAATTGGCTGTTACACTCAGAGGGACAGCTAGGATTGACAGACTGTGAAAAAATCTTTTTCCTGCCAGGAATGTATCACACTCAAAAGAATATTCCTTCTGAAGATGTCCAGTGAAGAAAGTTCTAAACCTCCAACAGAGAGAAGGTGCATGTGTCCCTCCTTATCTAATGAGTTATGCTACCACCAACACACAGCAACCTCTTATTTCCTGAATGCAACTAATGACAGCCTAACAAACTGCATTTTTTAAAATAGTTGATGTGGAGAAGAGATTCTTCTAGAGACCATAAACCCTGAAGAATTATAACCTCAAGCTGTAGAGATTTTGTTCTTTTCAAGTTTCATAGAAAACCAAGCCTGGTTGCTATGGACCTACAGCGAGACAGGTCTAGCCTGACCGATTCTAAATTGCCACTATTAAAATATTTGGATACCTAAGGACCTTTGTATCAAGTCAATGCTCTTACAAAAAAGGAACAACTGCTAATTAAAAGAAAAGATTTTCTGAAGACTAATTGAAACTAAATATAAAAATAATCAGAGTTTGATAACCGAGCATGAGAGATGAAATTAAGATTAGTGTGCATCATGCTTACTAAACATAAAAATGTCACAGTTCAAAGGGAATGAGACTGGCAGGCAAATATGTATCATACCAAATGTAAAGATAGGATTTTTAAAATAAATTTGCAGCTTGCAGCAAGCTTGCAATTGGCTTGCAATACCATTGCAGCTCTGAAAATGTTCTTTTTGAATACAATTAAAGCAACCAATTTAAAAAATATAAACACCCATGGAACAAACAATTAAATGACAATATGTACATCCATTGGATGGAACAAGTCTACAGAGTCATTCACATATGCACAAATGTACGAGGTTCTCGTGTTGTGCTGATTTAGTGTTCTGGTAGATTCTGGGAGGGTCGACATACCTTTCATCAATTGGTCAGGTATTTTTCCCCTGGAAAAGTATTAGATATACCATGTGTGTGTGTGTGTGTGTGATTCAGATTTTTTACATAGCTTTTAAACAAAAATCAGTCATATCACTACATTGTCTGCAGTGTGACAGTTTATAGTGATGTCTAGCACTAGAGCATAATGCTACAGACATGAAGCATGATGTCCAACTCAGTCACATTATCGAGACACCAGGCTAACAATAACCTCTTAATGCTGATCGCCAAGCGAAGCAGCTGTAAGGACCATTATTGCAAGTCTTTGGTGTGACTCAGCCAGGTATTTAACCCAAAACCTCCTGCATCCAAGGCAGATGCTCTAACCACTAACTATGCACTGGATTTGCAGCAGCAAGATGGATGGTATAACTAATATTAAAAAAATATTTCCTGTAATGGCAGCCGTTTTTGAAGGCAGATCTTGTTGTATACGTTAGAGAAGATGTAAATGCAGAAAGGTGACTTGACTTGAAGTCACATGAAATTGAGAGTGTCTGGGTGGAAATTTCTCAAAAATAATGCAAAATCATTCCTAATTGGTTTCATTTATAGGCCACCTTCCTCCAAAGCAATCTGGAATGATAATTTTTTTGAAACAAATGGAACATGTTCTTGCACAGGAGAAAGAAACATATATACTTGGTGATAAAAATAAGGACCTTCTCAACACTCAAATAAGGGACAACTGGATGGAATTTATTGAATCATTAGGCCTAGTCCAGATGGTAAATGAGCCCACAAGGGTAACAGAAAAATCAAGCACTCTTATTGATCACATTTATACCAACCTACCAGACAATGTGACTTGTGTTAATGTACCAAATGTTGGTCTTAGTGACCATTATCCTACTTTTTTGACAAGAAAGGTTAAATGCCAGAGAAATAAGAAAAACACACACAAAACAATCACTTACAGATCATTCAAACATTTTAGTGAAGAACAGTTTCTTGATGACCTATATAAAGTTCCATGGAATATGATCCAAAATTTGGATGACATAGATGAAGCTCTGAGAGTATGGACTAACTTATTTATGGATGTAGTCTCTAAGCACGCACCACTGAAAGTACATCGAGTAAAGAATGAAATCCAACCTAATTGGCTTACTACTGAAATACCAGATGCTATGAAAACACGAGACCAATTCAAGGCTCGGGGAAACCATGCAAAATATAAAGTATGGAGAAATAAAATAACAAGTATGATTAAGATAGCTAAAAAGTCGTATTATCAGTCATTGCTTGAAAACAAAAAGAGCAACACAAACTCCATTTGGAAAGTCTTCAATGAACTCACTGGAGGAACACACAACAATCAGACAAGTAAATTTCACTCACTTCTGGAAGATGACACCATAGTCACTGATGAAACTGACATTGCAAATGTTTTTAATGATTTTTTCACCAATATTACCACAAAGTTAAAAGAACCAGTGATAGAAAACAACTTTAGTGAACTGAAAAAGTTCTGCAGCAGCAAAATCTCTAAGAAAGTGTTTCTCTATCCCACCAGTATCAAAAAACTTTGTTAAAAAAAAAATGTCTACAGGACTTGATCAGATTGGTCCAAGACTCATTAAATCTTCTGCCTCTGCTATTTTAGATAGCCTAACATTCATAATCAATTTAAGTATTGCATCCTCATCTGTCCCCAAAATATGGAAAACTGCAAAAGTAATTCCTATTTACAAATCTGGATCTAAGAATGATGCTGATAACTACCGACCAATCTCAATACTACCAAACTTGTCAAAATTGATTGAAAAACATGTCCATGACTCATTCATGTCATATTTAACCAAACACTTGCTGTTACACCCTAATCAATCAGGCTTTAGACAGAAACATTCATGTCAGACTGCCTTGATCTCCCTAACTGATAAATGGCTTCAAGCACTTGACCAAGGTAAAATAATAGGATCTGTATTTGTAGATTTCAGGAAAGTACGTGACATGGTGGATCATGAAATCCTGTTGAAGAAAATGAAAATCTACCAATGCGATGAAAAAACAGTTAGATGGTTTACTTCATACTTAAGTGAGAGAATACAACATGTTTATATAAATAACATTCTGTCTGAACCTGAAACAATTAGATATGGAGTACCACAAGGCTCAATTCTAGGTCCATTACTATTTATTTTATTTATTAACGACCTACCACTTTTACTAAGAGACTCGATATCATCTACAGATCTCTATGCAGATGACACAACATTGTCAGACATCCAAAACACAAAGCATGAACTCGAAATTTCTTTACAGAATGCATTAAACAAGCTGGAAAACTGGTGCACATACAATGGCATGGTAGTAAATACTGGTAAAACTAAAATATTACTTATCTCAACAAGGAAAAAAAGGAAAAATCTTGATATCAATGAACTATGTCTGACATGGAATTATAAAAATTTGCAAATGGTCTGTCGCGACAGACTGCTTGGTGTTTTGGTAGATAATAACCTATCATGGACTGATCATATCAAACATATCAGTTAAAAGGTCAATTCAAGTTTATGGCTTCTCAGTAGGATAAGACATTTTATCCCTGAAAGACACAGAAAACTATTTTATAACAGTTGCATACAACCCTATTTAGACTACTGTAATACAGTTTGGGGTAATTCAAATGATAAAAATCTTCAAAAAGGAGCATTTAGGCTAATATCAAACCAGACAGAAAGCAAGGAAAATTTAGCTGGTAAGTTAAAAATATTACCTATTAAAGACCGAATCTGTTTAAGACAAGCCAAATTAATGTACAGGATATCCAATAATAGTGCTCCTGAATATTCCCTATTCCAGTATAGGCTACCTGGTAATACACCCCACCTGCGATAAATGTCTACAAAACAGTATAAAATTCCCAAACCAAATAAGGAATTATTCAAAAAAAGTTTCCAATACTCTGGAACTTTGCTCTGGAATAGTATTCCAGTTGAGATTAGAAATGCTCACTCTATTTCCATCTTCCAAACCCAATATATCCAGTGGCTTCTGAGATGCTGCTGAATTAAATAAATTCCTTGTATGAGGGCCTCAAGGTAGATTAGTTCTTAGCTAATTGTGTTACCCATATTAAAAAAAGTCATTATTATTATTATTATTATTATTATTACTATTATTATTATTATTATTATTATTATTAACAATATCAAACTAAACTACTGCATGCCAAGATGCTCTGAAAAATTCATCCTCATGACGTGAGCATTTAATTGGTTGTTGATCCCATTTCCTGGAATGACTAGACTGAAGTTGTTTTTTGTATATTTGTAACTGCAGATATATTTGGTCAGTGACAAAGCTCTTTATGCCAGGTTGCTCATTGCCAAATTTGGTCTAATCCCTTTTTAGTGTTTTTAAGAAACGCTACCCCCTTTTTCTTTTCAACAAGACATGGGACATGCATGATTGAGTTCATCCACCAGTAACTGTAATGAACAAGACATAAAAGTGTTACTTACCTCATGTGCAATATCAAGGTGAAAGATGCGAGGAGTAGTGACGCCAGGTGGTAGTATATGTGTTAGAAGAGTCTGAGTCACCTGTGAGACACTTATCTCTTTGTCCTGAATGGGGATTTTCACAAGATCAGTTATCTTGTGGCGAGGATTCTTTTGCATCAGCTCCTCATTCTTTCTCTTGACATAAAGGGATTTCCCAACCCCAGCTCGCCAGGATTTCACAACACGAACACCTAAACTGTAAAAAGAGATTGTTCTAGCATGATTTCATAATACAAAGTAGGTTTGTGTTTATGTTATTTAGAACTTTTCCACTTAAGAACTATCCTCAGCAGGAAAAAAATCCATGAGAAGAATGTCTAATTTCCACCCCAAAACAGTAGCTATTACAAATGTAAAATAAACATAATTTTGCACAAAATATCCAATGACCTTTACCTCTTAACTATCAAGGACTCAAAATGGAGTAGCTCTCCATCAAATATAATGCAAAAATGGAGTTTATAAAATTGGGTGTGGTAAACTTGGAGAATGCAGACTTAACAAATTAGGTCCAAAATGAGAATTTTACCTCCAGTGACTTCAGGGCTTGAGATGAAACAGGGAAGTCTATCACCCAACTGTCAACTACATATGAAGTTGATTAAAGTTTGACTAAGTAAAACTTAAAATATTCAGCAAAAACATAACAAATGTGAGCCTTATATTACTAATTTGGGCATTTGTCATTTGTGAATTTAAGAATGTAAAATCACACATACTGAAACTGTAGCATGTCAGCCATAACATGATGTGAAAAACAGAATTTTTTTACAACCCCAAAAAAAACAGAATTTTTTTACAACCAAAAAAAAAAAAGATTTTTTTACAACCAAATCCTGACATTGGCATGTTTTGAAAAACAAGATTTTCAGCAAACTTAGGGGTAAAAAAAATAATAATTTCATTTCAACATATGCATTTAGCATTATAAATGGTAAACAGTCCTGCCTGAAGCTCTTGTAAAACTATCCTTGGGGCAGTTTATACAGCTACAGTGGAACCCCGCTATAACGCACCCTGCCATTTAGCATTATAAATGGTAAACAGTCCTACCTGAAACTCTTGTAAAACTATCCTTGGGGCAGTTTATACAGCTACAGTGGAACTCGGGTATAATGCGCCCTACCATAATGCAAATTTGGATATAACGTGGTTGCGGCGTGGTACCCAAAATATCGTATATTTATTTGCACGATTTTTTTTCTTCTTATTCAAAGTAAGTGAAATAGTGTATTAAGAATTTATTATCATTTTGGGGAAGAGATCATGTATAGAGAAGAGATCACACATGAATTTGAATAAAATACGATCGTGGCATGGTTCCGGAAATGTTAAATATATGTACGCATATTTTTCTCATACCAGGAGATTTTTTTTATTTGCAGTACAAGAAATAGTATGTAAAATGTTTATTATCATTTTGGGGAAGAGTTTGCATACGAATTTTAATATAATACAATCGTGGCGTAGCTTCTTAAATTTAACAATTTCACCAGGTTCTTGAAGTGAATGGTGTTTGTTTATGAACTCTTCATTACTTTCCTACATTTTGTATATAAAAAAATATTTCACCGTTATGGAAAATAAAGTTTACAATTTGTATAGACACCGTTCATAGACCATGGAATCTAATGAAACGTACACTTGTTTCATCTTTCTCAACCTAATTTTCTGTTAATTTTTCCCATTGAATTCAGACACATAATGATTTGTGACAAAAATATTGAATGGGTTAAATATATATATATATATATATATATATATATATATATATATATATATATATTCATGAGGGACCAATTTTCATGGTTTTCATTGTTGCCACTAACCACAAATTTAAGTCCTCAATGAAAAATGAGCCACTAAGGAAGATGGTCCTCCCCTTGCCTGTTTTCATACAGTGTTTCATTCCTAGAGATTAACACAGCTACTTGTATTTGATAAATTAAGATCAATACTGTAACTTGGTAATTAAATATAAGCTTTTACATGTGTTTGTTTTACTTTTTTAAAATTTTTGAAGCAAGAATTATAAATCAGTTTATATTGTTTCAACACACACGATCGATAAGATACTTTCCGGGACAGAGAAGAAGGGGTTCTACTGCATCATTAGCTGCCTGGTAAGCAAGTTCCTGTGCTGGGTTCACAGCTTCTGATGGGTTAGGATGTCCATCAACCGTGGGGGGGGGGGGGGGATCTAAGTTGAATTTTACCACTCTTTATGCTTGTTTGTTTGTTTTTTAGGGTTTAATGCCATTTTTCAGTACAAGATATGACGGCCAGTGTTAATGGTGGAGGAAGAACCCAAAAAACCTTGGAAAGAACCACCAACCCATGAGAAGCTACTAGCAAGCTTTCTCACATACCCACATTGGCCAAATCCAAGACTCAAACCCATGCAGACAGAGGTGAGATGGCAGTGATCCATAACAGACAGCGCTTTAGACCATTCTGCCACTTGGGGCCCCTTTACCACTCTTAAGCCACTGTGTTAATGCCATGATAGTCAGAAAATACTGATTGTGTAACTTGATAGACAGTGGTTTAAATAAGAAATCATTCACATCTACTTTAATAACTGACTGGTCTGGTTTTGTTGGATGCATCGGCTTCCTTTGATGTTGAAGACTCAAATAAAGACATAGCAAAACTGATTCATTTTGATGGGTGTTTTATTTGTGCTCATAGATATGGAAGTATTGCTTTAGTGTTGTTGGTCAAAAGCATGGTGTTAAGTTCTGAACTTGCCAGGTCTTTGATTTGTATTCATACAGTTGGTAGTATTGTTTTAAACATTAATATGCCCACCATTTGCACTGACATAGTTGTATTCTTTTATATTCCTTATTTTGGGTACTTGTAGAGGTTAACTATAAAATTAAATACCTAATAATATGCAAACTTTGACAGGCAAAATCATGAATTTAAGTACCCAAGAAAATGCATTTTTTAAATACAAAACCACGACAATTGAGTCTAATGAAAATAAATGTATAAATATAATATATATTAAGGTATCCACTGCCCAAGCCTTCTGGTTGGGGACAAGAAATACATAAAAGGAGAGGTTGTTGTGCTGCTTGGTGACAAACAAGTCCATTATGGGAGTTCCCCAAAGACGGAACAGCAAGTCTGCTACCAATTGGTGGACAGTTCATTCTGTAAGAACAATCTTAACTTTCATTGAAAGACTGTCAAAATGTTTATCATTCCAGGAATGTGGCACACTTGAAGGAGTATTCCTTCTTAAGCTGTCATGTGAAAGATGTTCCTCAATGCAGAGAAAAGGTGAATGCACACCTCCTTATCTCTAGGGCCTAACCGAGAAGATAATTTTCGCCGAGTACCGAATCCGAGTATTTGGATGTACTATCTGCCGGATCCGGGCACGAACTGAGTAGTAGGTGCGACTCCGTACAGTACCGTTTGTTTTATTATCGTATGTGAAGCTTAAACTTTTTGTGTACAGTATACCGTATATATCGTCTATAAGAGGAAATTTTTTATTATTAACTAAAATTATTATGTATTAAAACACTTTTTTTTAAAGTTTGATATTTATTGAATTATTTTACTTGTAACCATTTGTGCGCGTATTATTTGCCAAGGCGAATACTTCTGAATAGTTCCGATAAACCGGATATTCAGCCGAAGCGAATGTCCGAGGTGATTTCCGGTTAGGCCCTACTTATCTCATGAGGTATGCCACCACCTATGTGTTGTCAGAGACCTATTGGCTGGATACAAGTATGAAGGACTAAAAATAGTGTATTCATTTTGAAATTGTTCAAGTGGAGGGAAGATTCTTTTTTAGATAATAAACTCTGAAGAATCAGATCCTCTGGTTTTAGATGAGCACCTCACTCTTAATCTGACATCACTACCAACCCCAATTTAGATGGTGGTGAAAATCCCAAACCAGACAAATCTTATTATTCAAGGGGTCTATGTGTGACTTTCAAATTGGCTGCAATTACTCAAATGACCTTGGTAAAAGCTCTGAATGTGGTAGCTAGGCCAAATTGCAGAGCTCGGAATTGAAAGAATTTCTTATCCAGACAAAATGTGAGGTACTGCTTGTGTGGTTTAAAGATAGGGATATGAAGGCATGCATAATGAAGATTTATGCACACCACCCAATCACCAGGTGTTATGGCATTCCTGACTGGTGATGTGGTCTGCATTCTTAAAAGCTCCTCAAGAAAGAAATATGTTTAGGAAGAAATAGCAGATAATTAAAGGACACTTTTCCACTTTTCATAGTGTTCATTCTTACCAAAGTGCAAGACATAAAAAATTTTGGTTACTGCAAAAGGTGAACAACTCAAGTTCTTGGAAAAAAATGGCAACAGAAAGATGGATGGATGGATGGATGGAAATCATCATAACATAATAAGCTCAGCCTTATAAACTATACACAATTTTAGAAAAATTAACCTAACAACTGAAACAAGACTAACATGCATTAAATGTACTCTAAGATAAGCTTTAATAGCTTTATAAAAAGATGTTACTTCAGAAGACATTATTTGATTTGCACACACACACACACACACACACACACACAAACACACACCTGTCAAAGTCTACAGCTGCAGCTCTATTTCTTTCCTTCACTTGAAGTTTTCCCCTGACATAGTCTGCAATATGATGAATGTCTGGAATTGGCAGTGGGGGTCGTCTAAACCTATCCAATGCTGTGATGATTCTAGATTTATACTCATTTTCTGCACTACACACCACAACAAGTTTGTAATGAAGATCTGAAATAAATTTAAAATGTATAGTCTCACATGTAACAATTGTTGTAATCATCACAACCATCAACTTCTTATGATCATGACCTCAAATTTGAAATTATATTAACACCCCATGAAAGATATCCTATGTCCTCCACTGAGCATATAATCTGATTTCAGGTGACTAATTTAAATAAAAGAATACTGTCATTTACAAACAAATTCATGTTGAAAAATGTATTGTTCATGAAATAATGAAACTACTTTTCAGTCCAATCTTAAATAAAAATACAATCAAAGTGAAACAACAAAAATAGAAAATATAAAGGCCACCAACCTCCTGAAATGTTAAATGTCTGCATTAATGAAACTGTCAAACTGATTTTATATACCCAAACTTATTTTCAGTAAGAGTCCCTTGATGACAGTGATACTTGACTGTCAAAAAATAATTTTTTAGAAGTCAAGATAAATACAACTTCTGCCTCAGTTGTTGAGTGTTGAAACCATCTTTGATGTTCTACAGTGATTAGGCAATTACGGAAATTAGGCACTCTAACAGTCATACTGGTTTTAAGATTGACACCATTTTCATTTTCATCAAATTAAACACCACTAGAACACTTTTTGTGAATACCCAGAATCAACCTGACCATCTACTGAGGAGAAGTTACAAGCAATCAAGAATTTCAAGATCGATCTTGTGGTGGCTATACAGTGGATGTCTGAGTAGTACAATTTTCCTACAGGAACCACTAGACCATGGCTTGAATGTGTGTAACTTTAAAATGTCATGACGATCTTATAAGTAGCAACATAACACTTGTGCAAATAGATGAACAGACAATAAAAAAAACAGACCTTGGATTATCAACAACAGATGCCAGATCATCCTACGAGTTCATCTGGTTTATGACCAGTAGAGCTAAAAATGTTTTTTATTTTCAATCCCTGTGCTTAGTACCTCCTCAGTCACCTCTTGTCATGGTCAGTAACCTAGAAGTTCACATTAGTGTAATTATATGGTGACATTTAGGAATACTTGCTACAAGTTTGTTACTTATACAAAAAACTCAGAGAGCAACTGCTTTTTTTTTTATTTCTGGGCCTCACAATTTATCTTACTGCAAAAGATAGCTACTTTTGTTTTTTTAAAACATGAATTCAAGAAATTTTCACTGATGACTATTTCATCCAGGTCTGAGGAAAATGGGGTCATGTGGCCTGCTTCTTTTGAAAAAGTGGGCCAATGATGTGATCATTATTGGCTAAACTCATAATAAAATGAAATCATTTACATGGTCTGTTTTACCATTTATCAGCATGAATAAAAAACTAAATAAAGGATATTTTCTTTTCCAATGTTAATACCAGATAAATTTTGTGTGGTACAAAAGCCACAAGTTAAAACAGATCATCTTGGTACCACATGATGAAATTTAGCTGGTCTTAAGGTAGGAATAGAAAATTTTATTATTATTATTATATACCAAACGTGCTCCAAATCGAGGTTTAGAAGATTAAACTCACTCTTTGGCCCAACACACACAACCTCATCACCTTTTCATAAATTCACCTCACAATAGTAACCTGATCATATAAATATACATCATTTAAGAAGGCAGTAGGATTCAGATAATTAAATTTTTGTCATTTTGTAAACTATATGACCATATCAATCAGAAAACAATGCACATCCGACTCAATAATGCATCACACACACACACACACACACACACACATATATATATATATATATATGTTTATGGTTAGGTGAATGGGAAAAATAGCCAGACTTAGTATAAAGTGCAATCAGAAAAAAAATCACTAGATGCAATTTATTCATTTTCATTACAGAATTCTTCACAAATTTAGATACAGTAGTCATCCTTTTGAACACCCTCCCTTCACCAGCAGCCACCCCCTCTGATGGCCAGAATCCTTAAGTACAGATGAGTTTACATTCAAAAGTACCCCTCAAGAACAGTATCCTTCTAACACGATCATGTAAATGTAAGATTAATATTACATCATTGTCTATAAAAGTCGCCATTTCCAGGAAATGGGCTCAACAATGTTATAATAGAGTTTTGGGGCTTCAGACAGCTGATGAGTTCTTCTCTTTGATGATTACTGTTACGGCTATTGGATTTAAATTATTTATTTTTTTAATTGTTAAATCCAAATTTATCATTTAGGGTTTAATATCCATTAATTGGGAAATTGTTCTAGAAAGATTAACCACTTTAACTGTAAACAGGCTGACCTTGGCTTGGTTACCTCAATATCTGACCTTGCTTTAGACATTGTAAACAGGTCTTTAATACGATTGGTTAATTTTTATTTCTTGAGCGTGGGGAGTGAATGATTTCCTTCTAGATCATTCTTTTAGTATGTGACTTGGAGAAGGTAGCTTCTTTCTGTGACCTTCCAGACTCACATGATTCCTCTTGTTTACGAGGGAATTACATATATATAGCTGTGTTTTGGAGGTTAACTTTAGTAGATTTTGGGCTTAATGTAATATTAAGTTGTGTATTATCTGTTTGAGTTTAATTATTTTGGACTTTGTGTCAATTCATTGAAGAAAGAAGAATTATCTGGAAAAGGACATATGTTTAATAATTTCATCTGGATGATTTTAAAACAAGAACTGCATCACGTGACATTGTCAGCCATTTTGGATTACATCGTCAAGATTCAAACCTGGAACTATTAGAACATTTATTTATCAAGACTTGCAATTCCATTAGTGGATTATTTTGTGAATTCTATATTTGTTGGATTTGATTCTCTAAAACCGTAAGTTTATTTATTTTATGAAAATAATTGTACTTAATAAATTCATTGTTAAAGTTTTACAAGCTTGTTAGTTTTCACTCATTCTGTGTTGCTGCTTATTCGAGCCTAAGCACGTAACAATTACAACAGGACATAAATGACAAGATTATAACAGGGTCAGGATAGGCTAAAAATAGATCTAATACATTACCATACACACAGAAATTAACCTTGAACAAAACAAGAGAAACAGACAAAGACTGACAAATCACATGACACATTTATCACTTCCTTTATGAAGAAGGCATTTCACTCACTCAACAAAAGTTTCATCTGCATAATTAAATTACATACATTAAGCAACATCCCAAAAAATTATTATCAAGTATTAACATGTCTTCATGTAAATGGAGATGTATTATTTTAGAAGAATGTCTGTTATTCTACTCGATGACATCGGTTGAGATGAGGAGGGGAGACTTGCCAAACAATTTTATGTAGAAAAGATTTGAATAAATAATTATGTCATAGCTGATAAGGAGGTTCTTCAGCAGCAGTGCAAAAATGGAGCAAATGGAAAGAAAATTGTGTATGTATCAAGATTTAAACAATAATACCTGCATGACAACAAAACCCGCTATTAATGTATATTCAGTTGAAATACGTCAATTATTATAGCAAGAAGAACTTTTAATAATTAATTTTACTTTTAAACGAATATATTAAATGAAGATATTAAATGCCTTTAAGTATGTAGTTTTCTTACTATGTACATTACATATACATCTCACAAAAATTTAGTCCCCCTCTGGAAAGATCAATAGTTTTGTAAGGCCACTTCCCCAATGCAGAAGGGGTGGTGTTATAAGAGGCAGACTACTGTATTTATTGACTGATTGCTGCAAACAATGATGAATGATATAAAAAATGCAACATGTCCATGTTGCACCACTTTTGATGCACTAAATATCTATTTTTGCTGGACATGGTGTCTATTTTGGGCAAATTCCACAAAGGCACATTCTGGCTGAAACACTGCTGATGAGGAAAGAAATTGGAATGAAATCAATATATTTACAAATCAACTGTTCTACTCCCTGATTCTTACCATGGTCTTTTTTCTGTTGCATGTAATGTTCCAATCGTCTCTCCCCACAATCACTGACTTCAAAATCCAAAAGGTCACCGTTGACCAAACAATGGATCTTTCTACTTGTGTCTTCTATGGTACGTCTCCAGAACACATCCAACTACATAAAATTAAAGAATATATGATAATAATGGAGCCATCAAAAGAGAATAGTGGAAAGAAGTATGTAAAAAATATGTGAATGTTCAATACTGATATAATGTATAATATAAGACTAAAATATAAATGTAAAATTTAATAAATCGGCACAAATAAACAACATGATGCAAATTAAAAACTTTAAAACCCAATGTTACAGGAGTAATTATGACACTACACTAATATATAAAAAGATGTTACAAAGTAGCATCACTTCACTTTAAATAACTGCAGGAAAAAATAACAGTGTTTTGCATGCTCTGAAAAACATTCAGAGCATAGGACCCGTTTCTAAAATTTGCTCTATAGGGACTGAATAGAGAATTTTAGTGAATACAAGGGGGACATATTGAACAATACTGTATCATAATTATATATATATATCCAACAATACTGTATCATAACTATATATAAAAAATGCTGGCAATCAATTCATGCAAGAATTCATTAATACAGTGAAGCCAAAAAAATTCAAAGATTTCTGGTCCTGCATGAATATATAAACCAAAGTTTAAAATGAAAGTCTCTAGAAAGTACTGATACTCTACTGGCTGAAAAGAATTTGCAGGAAATACTGTTTCTTCAACTACCGGTATATATTTTAACTCTGTAGTATAAGAGTCATCCCAGATTATTTTGAGTAAATCCAAATTTGATAACAAGATAAGTGCTATAGAAAGATCTTTCTCACAGCCTTTAATCCTAAATCTGATTTTATGGATATAAATGCATCACTGAACTTGTCTTGTATGCTACTTGTCAAGATACAAGCACACAACAAATTTGGTTTAATCCATAAAAAATATATTTTTGAGAACAAAAAGCTAAGTTATTGCAATGGCATCATTAAAAATAGTCTCCAGAATCATATATCCACAAACTACATTTGATAAAACTAATTTCGTTCTTCTTTGTGTTATCATAATCACAATTCATTAGAGTTATAACACCATTGACTTATAATAATTTTAGAACTTGTTTATGAACTACAAAATGCAAAGTCTAGTTAAAATTCTTTTGTACAAGTACATATCACTGTGCTCACAAGAACTACAAAATGCAAAAGTCTAGTAAAAATTCTTTTGTACAAGTACATATTATCACTGTGCTCATAAGAACTACAAGATCTATGACTCTCTCTCCTTCACTAATAACAACAAAACTTGTTCTGAGTACTTATATTTTTCTTGTAATTATATTCTTCAGTTAAGAGCAGAATCAGACAGAAAATATATGTTTACTTTGTTTGTACTGTTAGCTTTTCAAGTAGTAGGTGTTCCATAGAATTTGATCTGGTATGATCATTTCCTTTTTTGTACATGGTCAGAACCGCAAAATGATAATTATTTTTTTTACATATAATTTTTTGTGCACTGAAATTAATTATTTTTCGTGTACGATAAATTACATAAAATATGGTAAATAATGAATTATTGTATGTCAAAGAGACAAGTGTAGAAATCCACAGCAAAGAAGGACAACATTCTGATCAGACGACTGAGTGATCAGACTGGGATCATGTTTATTTTAAATTATAGTCCTACATTTTCTAACTTGATGATGGAATAATCTCCTTAGACCCAAAAAAGGATATAGCAATGCAAAAACAGAAGGTAATTTATAATATATTTTATCATGAGCTATTGAAATATGTCAGTAAGAGAAAAATTAAATTGCCAAAGTAGTGGTATCACTTTTATAACTATAGTATTTTCATTTCCCATTGAGGAAATATATCTTCACTTTTTCAAAACTATATTTAGATATTAGGCCTATTTCACTTTGTTCTTTTTCTGCTCTTCTCTGTCCTGCTACCTCATTTTCCTCCATGATGTGCACCTTAACACATTAACCCCTGGACGTTTTTGCTGTTTTTGCATGACATGCGAGTAGGAAACACATTTGGGGACAATTTCTGAATACATCCTAATACATCAACTTCCAAGCAATTTTCCATTAGCCCAATGCCTAGTTGTATTAAAAACAAAGTTTTCCATTGTGTTTTTACTTATGCATGATCAGAAGGTGAAAAGTTGGAATTCTTCATTTGTTTGCCTAACAGCCACATAATTTTTGCATGTAGACAACTCTTTATTAAAAATGCCCACCTTATACTACATTTTGAATAGGTTCACCTGTCTGTGTGCAGTTCAGACTGGTCTGCCTTAAATCTGAGGCCAAAAAGTCTAAAATCTGTACACAAAATCGAATTCCAACCACAGGTGAATTTTGGGTGAAAAAAAAAAAAACGGCTCCAAACAATTAGGTTTCTTCCTCTGTATTTTGTAGTACAACTAAAATATCCAGATTTTTTAGCATCATTGTAGAGCTAAATCTGTCTACCTTTCTTTAATACCACCCACTTTATTGTATCATACATGACCTTCAACTCTACCGAGATTGGCAGTAAGCTACTCCCTCCTGCCCAGTAAACGTGATGCCAGGGGTTAATGTGTTAAAATGTGTCAAGACTGTTGACCAATCCATTTCTCAAAGGAATGTTACGAGAGGGATTCTGAAAAATAGAAGCTCTAGGATAAGCAAATGCTAGTCCTAGACTAACAGTTGAAACTATTCCAGACATACCACTGGATATTTAAATCCTGGGAAAAGTGTCAAATGTATGAGTTATGAAAATAGGCAGAAGGCCAAGTAAGTGATCACACAATACTCAATTCACAGATCTTTCATCTACAACATCAGTGCTAATACAAATATGACAGCCTGACACCTGATCGTGCTGATGAAATGAGTAAACGTATTTTCAAGATCACAATCTAAATCAAGTCACCATTGTCCTATGTTAAATTGGGATCTGACTTTAATCAAATGGAAGCTTTGCTAAAAAAATTAATAAGATTCTTAATCCCTAGACGGTCATGTTTTGAGAAAACAATTTTCAGTAATCTTAAAAATATTTAAAAATTAATTACAAATAAAAAACCTTTCAGTCCATGCCATTATACGTAGAATGTATAAATGGTAATCTGTAATGATTGGAATTGATATAAAACTATCTCATGGGCAGTTTAAGTAGCAGTGATTAAAAATAAAAGAGGTCAGATATAAAATCAAAATATCACATTAACTAGCTGACAATAGAAATTGGGGAGGCGACTATTGACCCCACCCGCTTGCCCCAATGTGCAAGCGCCTATGGTACACATCATTTCTCCCTGTGATATGCCTTATTATCCCCCAGGACAAGACCTTTTGTTCATATTCTGGTCTGCATAATAGTTAGGGATTAGAATTAAGTAAACAAATGTAATGGCAGTGTAACAATTAACAATTAATCCTTATCATTGCACTTGACTTGTGAAAAGGATTGGCTCTCTGACATAATTTGAAGAAACCATGTGCTACAGAGTGTGTATGTAAGCACCAGAAAATTGATTGGCAAATAAACGATGCCCAATTTTGTTGTAACTTCGATGCCATAGACTTCATTTTAACAGTTCAAATCTGCAGTCAATTAAGTGTAAGACATGTAACACTGTTTACTGAATAAAATATTTATTCTCAATTAGTTATTTGGCGGTTTATATACTGTGTCGTATAATTTGTTTTATTTCTTCTTTTCATTTAATCATTTTAATGATACTTTACATATATGGTAGAGGAATGTCAGGTGTTAACTGTCAGAATTTCTTTGGCAGAAATGGAGATTTTGTTTCTAGAGAAAATTACACAGAATTCATTGTGTACATTCATGGGTTTTAAACTAACTGGTAAAAAAAAACACTACAGTACTTTTGTACTGGTTAAAAATCTGAAATTGACGTGAATAACGTTGAATCTTAATCTTAATCTATTTATTGAAGACAAAAACTGTTGTGTGATATTAATTATGTCAATACAATATTCACAAGTGATAAAACAGAATATGGCATTTGTGGATTTCACACCTGATATCTATTTATGTATGATTTTTCTTCTTCTGAGAAATGAAAATTGACAGACATATTGAAATAATCGGGAGTTCTCCGTGAAAAATCAGGAGATATTATGAGATAGGGAGGTATGTGAGGAAATACCCCCAAACTTGGAAATTTACAAAATCGCGGTATCTTCCACGCAGTATAATCACTACCCGCCTATGATATTAAATTTATAAACATTACAGTCTAATTAAAATATGTCGAGAATAACATTCTTAAAAGGAATTTTTTTTATTTCTGGTCTCCTTTAAAGTCTCACTGATACTAAATAACACATTACAAGATCACAGTGACTTCCACATGTCATCATTATTACATAATTCACAACAAGTATTTGTCAATCTTCTTCATATCAAAACAGAAATGAATGTATATGCACTTATATAACTGAGAGAATTTGTGAAAAAATGTGAGGTAAAATATTTTGCTAACATTACAGTCAAACCCAGGTATCTCTACCACCAAGAACAAAGTCATCTGCATACATAAACTTGCTCAATTGTGTTTCTGGAAAGTTATTGATACAACATTGAACACATTAGCAAAAGAACAGACAGAATAAGAATTTTAAAAAAAGAATATATTAATAAACATTTGACCTCACCTATTACATTGCAATTTCTAATAGTAATTATCAGGTTTTTAAAAAATGGATATTGAGATGAAAAATTTATGCAAAAAAATTTATATTTATTATTATATTTTAATTTTAAAAATTCCATCTCAGTGACTTAAAACACTGAATAAAATCATAATATTGTTAAAAGATGGCAGCTCTGCTTTCTGTACTGTCTAATAAACTGTCAACCAAAACAAACAGTTAACCATGATTTGCACTGTCTAGCAGCATGTGGCTGTTTAGCTGTTACAGCATTTGCTTTACTTACAATAATACCTGATAAGATTGCGGACTCCATTGGCATTGGTCAAGAAGAACTTTATCATTATGTACATGTGGATGATGAAGCTACAGTCGGTGAAATGGCTGAGTGTGTTAATGAAAATGAAATTGTTTGTGGTATGTGTTGCCAGTGCTGAGAATATGTATGAAAATTTAAGTGCTTTTGAATTATTTTGTCGAATTAAATGGATCTTTGCACATGTAACTTGAGACCTAAACATGTCCCTGCCATAACAGGATTATCTATTTAATAGGGGTCAAGATAAGCAGGGAAAACTTAGCATAACAAAGACAGATTTTTTCAGGACCTGACTGAAATGCTCCATATAAATAGGTTCTCAAGCTAACCATAGTCAAGATAAGTGGGTCTGACTATTATCTTTAATACTCACCTGGTCCAGTGTTGTCTGTGGTGTACACATCAAGATCTCATCTGCTTGAGGTAGAGGTTGGTTCATGTCCATCATGTACATTGACAGGACAGTGGACAGGACATCAGCTATATGAAAATGGTGACCAGTTAAGAAAAATATTTTATGACAGAATGTTATGGATAACCCTCGAGTAAAGTTACTTCAGTGGAAACTGAAGGAGCCCAGCAAAAAAGACTGGGCTGTGCAACAAAGGTTGGGATAACAGTGGCAAATATGTTAATTTCACTCAATGGTTTAGTTTGAATACACCATATAGTGCTGACATTCAATTCTTGGGTGAATAAACGGAATGGAATGAAGTAAATGCCCTAGTGGGAATGCTTTATTGAGGGTAAGCAATACACAGCAGCACAAGAAGCACACTGTAGGCATTGATGCGGGTATGGCAGAGGTTTTTACAGAAATATGTGTGTTGTCGCTATCAGCTCTAAACTGGAACAGATGCTGCACATGACAGCTTGGTCTGTTTTGATTGGCTGGCAAGTGATATATTAATACATCTCATGCATATCATTGGAAACTATTTGTAGGAATAGTAGTGAGTGGTTCACCTATTGCTGTGTATAAACTAAGTGACAATATGAATTCACATTGAATAATTAACACTATCAACATATGAAGTTCATTATGAATTCACATTGAATAATTAACAATATCAACACATGAAGTTCATTATGAATTCACATTGAATAATTAACACTATCAACACATGAAATTCATTATGAATTCACATTGAATAATTAACACTATCAACACATGAAGTTCATTATGAATTCACACTGAATATTTAACACTATCAACACATGAAGTTCATTATGAATTCACACTGAATAATTAACACTATCAACACATGAAATTCATTCCATTTTTTTATGCATGGAAATTCTACTTGTCATCTTTCTTGTCAACTTAACCTTGTGTGAATACTCCGTCAGAGTCTGTCAAACAAAAGTGTAATCAAAGTGGATGATTCTCATAATTTTCATCATTTTCTAAATCCAAATATTCCACTATTTTTCCTGCTATCAAAGTCAATTTTTTCTTTTTTTTTGTTTAGTGATAATCACTCTATGTAAGCTAAATTGTACTTTTTAAAATGCCTGCATAATTAGGAAATGGCTTGGATCAACCAATGGTTTGTGCTGATTTAACTCGTGCAGAATACAGGCCTAGACTAATACTGTCACTCAGCAGACTTTTGGCACTCAGGAAATAAGCTAGGTAAACTGTGCCATGTTATCATTGCACTCAGGAGATGAAGATAAGTATGATGAGTTTTAGAGGTTAATAAATTTAAAAGAATGTAGCCAAATATAAGGCTTCTTATATATAAGCTGAGAATTTCATGATGTCGATTTCTTTTTCTAGACAATAGCTACCTATTTTGGTCATAAATGGGAGCATTATACTAGTGTTTTGATTACCAATTCAGATTGAGATTTTCTTCCCTTTCATTAAATAAGGGTCAGTTCTTGTGGCATTTGCAAAAAAACAGAGATCCACAGTTGCCCCAGCATTTTAAGGTTTCAAGTTACCTGGGTCAAAGTTAATTAGAGAGAGTGGTGTACTTACCTTTAGGGCAAATAATCAGATTTGGTGTTCCTGGCACAAAAGCTGCTGGGAAAGGTCTGTTGATTTGCCTGTGATCTAAAAATTTGAAAATAAACATGGTTTTAATTTGGCACTTACAGGTTTCTGAGCATTGTTTTGTTTGGTTTTCTGACAAAACCTATATAATAAAGTTTTTTTTTTTCCTTTAAAGGATTAAAATATACACTATTCTCTGATTTACTTTGCCAGAAAGATTCACTTGTAGGTTTATTCATTTCTGTGGAGAATTTTATATAATTCATATCATTTGATGAACTGAATCCAAGATTAAAAACTTCTTCAAGTCTGACTACTCTCAATGTCTATGCATCATATATATATATATATATATATATATATATATATATATATATATACACAGTCCTACCCGTTTATATCAACATCGCTTATCTCAACAAGCTGCCTATGTTGACAAAAAAGAAAAGTCCCGGTCCCATGGTCTACTACTAAATTGTCATGCCTATGTCGACGTCGAGATAAAAGAAAAACGTGTATGTCGACAGAAGCCCTTGGTTCCAGCTTGAACAAATCCTTTGTTTTCAAAACGTTTATGTCGACAAGCTGCCAATTAAGATCAATACTTTGTTCAACAATTAGTTGATCTTGCCACCAGGCTTTAATGTTGTGGTCGGATAAAAAAAACAAAAACAAACCCATAGCAGCACATTTTCTCACCACTCTGCAGCTAGTTAAGTCTTTGATCTTGCCGCCTAGCTTGTGGGTCATGTTCTTCAAATATACTCTTCCAATGACAGCATGTACATCTGTGGGTCTTTCAGCCACTGAATTTTCTGATTGCAAATATATCAGCACAGCGAAAAGGATCAATTGATGAACACAATTTCCCAATCAACAGGTGGTCGAAGCAGGACTAGCAAGCCCTTAAATTTGCCGTCCAGGAAATTGATGTGTACAGAGGACTCCTGTATACGTGATTTCCTCAATCCCATATATAAAAATTGCGTGAAAATATGAATTACGCGTTTCCGATATCTTTGAAAGTGATCGGTGATTTTCGCTGTGAAAGTTTCGTTTTTAACTTTATTTACATTTACGATGGCTACCGACAGAAGGGTAAAACGCAAATTAAATTTACAGACTTTGGAAACTAAATATCTGGCTGTTAATGAAGTTAAGGGATGAACATCTCGCAAAGAGGTCTGTGAAATTTTTTCATTTAAAAATAACACGTCCAGGAAGGATGAAAGCTGCAGAGTCTATATAGAAAGACTAAGTTGAATGTAACTGCGCTGCTCAAAGGAAGAAGCAAGACTGCTACATTTAAAGACGTGGAGGAAGTATCTAAACGGTTCAATATCGAAAAAGCTTAGTGTGTAGAACTTCACTGCAACAAGTGATTGGTGCAGTCGCTTTAATGTTCGTCATAATATCGGATACAAAAGTATTTGTGGAGAATACATGTACTGTTGACAGTTTTTCATTTCCCTGTGAATAGCCCCATCCCCTTGGTAGCCTCAATAAGATGGGAACAGACTGACCAAAATCGAGGCCAATTTAAGTACATGTACATGAAGCATGTAACTGACAACTGCCGACGTTGAATATCGTAATGTTGTTCGTATCAGGATGTGATCAATGCAATATTTTTATTTGGATTTTATTACACAAAGGTAACCAAAATGTAATTTGTCAATATACAAGTGTATTTCACACTGATTCTGTCTTTATGTACTCAAAATTTCCAATTTTTTTTCTCCAAATTGTAAATGCTATTCACTGATGACGGGTCACCCTTTGCTGATGAATTTAAAATTTTATCTTTTTTCAGCGCCCCCCCCCCTCAACACTTATCTCGACATCTGCCTATGTCGACAATATTTCCTCGGGCCCGAAAATGTCGAGATAAACGGGTAGGACTATATATATATATACACACACACACACACACACATACACACACAGTGTATATGCAACACAATACACACCCTGTTCCATCCCATGGAAAGTAGTAAAATGAATGGTGATATTTTGAGGCAATAATCCTTTCATATTTATGGTATTTTATATGCAATTAGAAACATGATGTGCAATTGTTCTAATTATGTACAACACCAATTTACACATGTACATATATTTAAAAGTTTCAGTTTAAATTTTCTGTACCTTTATATTAAATTAAAGAATCAGAACATTTTCTCAATAAAACATTTTTAGAAAATAATAAATATTCCAATAGGGAACACATGTATCAAGAATTCTCAAAAAAAAATATCCATCAGAAGTAAAATTTGCTTACAATATTCAGTGAGTTTGGTAGGGTGTTTGGTTCACTATGGTGTTTTATGGCACAACAAACTGAGATTGTTATTTAGTGCACAAGACAGTGATACCTGTAACAGTATGCAGTCATTATCTTTAAACTTTTATAATGTTTAAAAACAAATATATTTTGGACTAAAAGTTAAAACATTAAAGCTATGACATGGAATGCTGTTGCATGGATAACAATTTAAAACTTCAAAAATATCAAGATTTACCACAGGCTGCATTCTTTTTGATTCAGCACAATATGTAAATAAGTACAAAAAAGAACTGATAAACATTGAGACATTATTGCACACGAGGTAAATGAGAGCAGTACCACCACTATGAGATGCCCATATCTCAGTTCCATCATCACATAGAACCTCTGATTTTGCTATAACATATGATTTATCTTCAATCTCAACCAATTCCCTTCTTCATCAACAAATTATCCTTGCTCTGCCATGGTAACTTGTGATAATTTACCTAACTAGTCTCCCATGTATATTGATAAATTTGTGCAACTGACCAGGTCTCATGACTGAGCAATATCAGTGTATCCCCTAGGGGCGCAAGACTGAGTCAAAAATCTTCTTGGTGTCAAAACTGTGGGTAAGAATGAGCAAAAAAGAAATTTTGGTATCAAAACTTGGGGGTCAAATTAAAATATTGGGGTTCTCTGAGGGTAAAGGGAAACACTGAATATTATTAGTATAGACCCCCATCTCACGTTATAAGTTAAACATTTTCCACCAACTATTAATTATACATGCAATTCAATCAATCATATGTTACCATACAAACATACATAGAGAAAAATTATGATAATAAAGAAAAGAAAATTTGATTTCAATAGCAACAAAAATAGTTATCTGAAAATCAAGATGAAAACAAGGAATACCTGCTACCAGGAGGAGAAACTACCTCACCTATTGTGATGGAGAATGCTCATCAGCTAAAAGTTACAGTGACCTTGGAAGATCTTCACGAAGAAAGCACAGATCATGGAGATAAGAGCAAATAGAAGATAATGAAAAAATAAAGCAAATGAGGACTGATGAATTATAACTGACACAATCTATGTCAACAAGATGACATTTACAAAACCAGATGCCATTTAAAGAACCAACATCGGAACAAGCAATTCATATCAAATGCAAATGAATTATATTTTTGTTCCAGCATTTCTGGATGACAGTGTTGAAGGTAGTGTTTTTATCTGTTGGAATTCATTAATTTCATGTAATTATTTGTGGAGTAAAGGATCATTTATGAGGACCAGTACTGAAAAGTAAATCACTTTTTGATCATAAAAGTTCTGAGATTTTAATTTGTTCATGTTAAATAAATTTGTATCATTTTTGGTAAGAAGTACCAAATACCAAATTACACCCTAACTGAAAGAATACAAAGCAAACAATAACTGGATTTGTTCATGAGAACACCTCTGTATAGATTGGTAAAAAAAATATTGAAAAGTCTCAGAGATATAGGCATTGATCTCACTCCACTGCCTGACAGGTGATTCATCTATCTGTATGCTGTTGGAATTATAACATTTGTCTTGTCTTGACAAAAACAAAATTAAACGAAATGTGCGGAGCACATTTGTAGTCTTGTATATAGGCTTGCAAAAATACAAAAGCAATAATCAATAATGGCACTGAAAATTATTTATTGGACGTATGCCCTATGCATTTCCTGTTCTGCTACTTTGACAAGGCTAGACAAATGTAAAATTTTTAGAAAAATTAACCCGAAAAAAGGGCTTTGGTTAAAGTTATGAGAGGAATGTGGTGAAACTGAAGAAATACAAATGATTCAATGCATTCAAATCAAAATAAGAGTTCTTCATCAAATCACAGTTGGAAAATTCCCAAGATGAAGTACTCCTTTTTCATGGACTCAATAAGCAGCTTTGCCTTATTGAAGTCCAAAGATTTTTCTTTCTATTGGAATACAAACATAATGTCAAATGAATGTATAAGAATGCACATGGAATGCAGAATGGACACAACAAAATGAATTGTTGAGAGTGAATGCCAATCAAATGAATGCATTCTGAAGAAAGCAGACTGCATAAATGAAAAAGCAGAATAATGAATCCCAAATTAAAACAGAATTAAATGCAAATTTGTTTCATAAAATTTAAACATTTATTAATTTCAAGCTGTTACTAAATCTTTCTGTTGAAAACCTTTCCTTATGATAATACAGAATTAGATCCTGGAACTGGCAATTTTTCACACCTTACAAGCTGTGAATTTTTTTTTGACAAGGTAATAGGGCCTAACCGGAAATCGCCTCGGACATTCGCTTCGGCCGAATATCTGGTTTTTCGGTACTATTCGAAAGTATTCGCCTCGGCAAATAACACGCGCACAAATAGTTACAAGTAAAATAATTCAATAAATATCGAACTTTAAAAAAAAAAACGCTTTTTTTTATACATAATAATTTTAGTTAATAATAAAGAATTTCATTTTATAGCCTATATATACGGTATATGGTACAAGAAAAGTTTAAGCCTCGCATACAATAATGAAACAAACGTTACTCTCACGGGGTCGCACCTAATACTCGGTTTGTGCCCGGATCTGGCAAATAGTACATCCAAATACTCGGATTCGGTACTCGGCAAAAACTTTTTACTCAGTTAGGCCCTACAAGGTAATCGCAAAACAAGAGTACCTCAAAAAGTGACTGAGGATTCAGGAGAATTTGTGACAGCATTATCATCATGTTCATTGCAACATGGCAGCCAAATACCCAACTTAACACAAAATCTGAATGATCGAATAAAAACTGATATGAGAGAACAAATGCAAAATTGAACAGAATGCAAGCAAATTCAAACAGAACACAGATTAAAAATAAAATGCCAACAAAATTCAAATTCAGAAAAAAATAAACTCTTTTAAGGGGATGTACAATAAATATTTAACAGATTATAAGCCCTTGCTTTGTTTCCATTTGTATAAAATTGTTGGCAAATATATATTGAGTATATCTATGTATACTAGTAAGCTTACTCCATACCTTTAGACAAATTTATTAGTGGCTCCAGGTCATATCATGGGAGAAATACGCGAGTGGCTTATGTTACATGCTCTGTAGATTTATATTTTGTATACCTTTTTCTGCCAGTCTTCTTAGAATGAGTCCAAGATGTTCTACACTGGAAGACGCTGAGGTCAGAAATTTTTCCCAAAATACTTCCATATCTGCAATTATTGGATCTACATCCATCTCTCTGAAGAAATGAGAAAAACAAAATATTCATGTACTTGTAATTAATGATCTACTGTGTATTACATGATAAATCTTATGCTTAGCTGCTCGATGATACTTGCTACCATATTCGTGTTCATATATACCATGATTTGTATCATAGTATAGGAGGCATAACTATACATTTGTGACAACGATGTGCTATTTGTAGAACGAAGAAATCTCTTAGTCATATAAGATAACTTTTATTGCTGTAACGATTGATTTGATTTGATGATTGGTTATGTTTGCCATTTAATCAACAAATTGATTATAGGATCATGATTGTTTATACACCATTATTATGTTTGTAAGCTATTTTAGAATGAAAATTAAAAGCAGGGCTTGCATGGTGACCCCATTATCAAAGTATATAAAAGGTTCAGCAAGCATCACAGAATTCATTGTTTTAGCTTCATAATGATTCATATTAAAAATGAAGAAAACCTATCACAAGTTCAGGAAATACAAGCAAAAAATGTTGCAACAAAAACATTAATGCAAATTTTAAATGATTGTGACCTTGACCCCAAAGTCAAGGGGGCAAGAATGTTTATCAAAGAATGAAATGCCTTAGCCTCATATTCATTCATCCCATGAATGAACTAAATGCATCAAGAGGTTTAAAAAACATTAGCACAGGCATAGTTTTTAAAAAAATCTAAAGCAAGCTGTTGACAGCAATGTCACCAGTACAAGAAATGTTACTGTTACATCTCACTTTCCACTAACATGGGCTCAACAAAGATCTTATATATTGTTATAAACTTAAATTTCTGATGAGTATTTGTTGTTTGATTGGTTGCCACACAATTATGTCTGTGATTATCATCCATGCATGTCTTCTGTCAATACTTAAAGCATGATGACCAGTCATTACAGTTTCCATGTCACTAAAGCCGTAAAGTACCCCATTGTGCAGCACAAGTGGTTTAATAGAATTTATCAGATTATTCAATAGTGCAGCAATCTTAAATTAAATAATACTTATGAAAAACTATGCTTTAAAACTCTCGAACATAGGGAATAAAATTTAAAAAATGACATCGGAAATTTTCAATTTAAGACAGAATGATGTCATATACCATATTGTTACATATAGTAAGTTCATAAGTACAAAGAATAGATAGACAAATACAAGTTTGCTAAATATAAGTGTAAATGTATGGTATAGATACTGGTAAAAAAAAGCGTTAAAAATATAATTAAACTGAATTACTGTGAATTGCAAATTGCAATTTTAATATTAATTGTATGATTCATTAATATGCATGGATATAATTCATACCTGAGCTCAAATGAAATCTTAATATAAACATACAAACCAAGTTTGTCTGCAATCTGGCCATAAAAGAAAAATGTTCCAAAAAAAATGTCAACAAAAACACTTGTACAGTCCAATAAACAACTCAAATAATTTTTGTCAGAGTGAGCTACATGTAAAGAATGGACAAGTGGATTAAAAAGTACTGAAACTGGAGAATTGTAACATCAAAATGTGCACCTAGATCACTACATGATTAGTACAGCCCATAAGAGTTGTTTTTCTGGGACCTTACAATGTTTTCATGGAGTATTATTTTGTGCGGAAATTGAAATTTCTCCATATGTTGCTTTGTTTATCACTGAAAAAATGAGTACCGTATTTTCGCGTATATAAGATGCGTCTTATAAAAAAATTTATGTACCCTGCACCCTGGGTGCGTCTTATATTAATGGGTGTCTTATCTAAGTATTTTTTAACACGAACGAACGGTACAGTGTGTGATACTGAAGGACGATTATTGCGGTCGATATTCACGTTTCACGACTTTTATTCCTAGTTGTAAAAACAATTGGGTAAGTGTTCACAATATAATAAACTGTTGCTAAATAGTGTTTGACTTTATCAAAACTCAATGTACCGTATTGTTCTATTCATCTTCATTTTCATCATCATCAGTTTCGGCTTCAAATCCATCGAAACTTTAATCAAATTTACTGTCATCGTCATGGAATAACTCCATAACTGATGCTAATTGATCCTCATTGGCGTCAGTAGTATCGGATGCAGCTGAGTCGTTGTCAAAAGAACTGATATAGCTAGCTGGTTCGGGAATTATCCAACACTTTCTGAACCATTGATGATTGTCGTAATTTTCACTTTCTCCCCATGACGTATATGATTTTCGCTTCGGCATATAAATTTTACAAATGTTAAGCAAATTGATCACTCATTTATATATAACAAGAGATTGTTCCCATGTTTATATATGCTAACCTCATACATCGGGCGTTATTGGTCTATGTACTAATCCCACCCGCTGAAGACTTGGCCTAGCAGATCAATGAAGCCGCCTTTACATCCGGCGTTTATTGTTCTAGAATTAGATACCAGGTACTAAACCCATCCGCTCTTGGCTTTTGATCTCAACTAAAAATGGTAATGAAGCCTTGTTTACATCCGACAGGTGATGGAACATTGGACAAATTTTCATTTATGATAAAGGAAAGGTAACCACTGGAGATAAGTTGCTCAGTTCGGCAGATGGCTAGATCGCGTGCGTCTTATATTTGTGGGCGTCTTATTTAAAATATTTTTTACACAAATCGTCAAAACCCGTGTCTTATATATGGGTGCATCTTATAATTAGGTGCGTCTTAAATGCACGAAAATACGGTATACCAGCAAATGAGAAACACAAAAAAATTAGTGCAACACTACGTCAAAGAATCACTACTTCATCTGGTAACTACCTATGTCATGTGTTATTTGAACCACCCAGTTCTATCCAATTTTTAAATGTATTCATTCATTGATATAGAACAATATGAACACAAATTTAAAATGATAATAAAATCTGAGTAACTTTGGGAACAATTCAAAAGATTTTTCAATATATTAAAGAATTCCTGAAAGAATTTCTTTGTTGAAAATTCATGGAGTATTCAAAACAACACCTAAAAATAAAGATTTTACAAGGCTGTACGAACCATGCACAAATCTAATATGTGATGCAAGTTTCATAGATACAGACCTGCCAACCCTAACAAAACCTCAGTAAGATAGTTGATTTTTGTTCCATAAGCTGGGCCAGTTTCATTAAAGTATAACAAAATTTCACAAGCTGCAGTTCAATACCCTATGGAGCTCAATGGTGTCTTGATATCTCTTAACCTAACATAATCCTTTAGTACCAAAACCAAGAACAGAGCAATTCAAAAAGAGTTTTCAATACTCTGGTACAGTTCTATGGAATAAGCTTCCACTACATGTAAAATCGGCTGAAAATATTAAAGAAGAGATATCATAAGCATGCATGTGTTTCTAACAGATAATGTAATTTAGTATTTTAATACTAAACAGCTAAAATAAGCACTAATTATTGCTATCTTCATACAATGTGCATTTGTTATACTCTCATTAAGAGGGCCTCGAGGAAGAATAGTCCTTGACTAATGAGTCACCCTCTATAAATAAAGCATTATTATTATTATTATTATTATTATTATTATAATTATTATAACAAATAACTGTCACAAGAGCAATCATCTTTCCCACCATCTGACAAACTCAAATCAACAAATGATGTTCACTAAATGTAACTGTTGCCCTTCCTACTTTTTCTCTTAAGAACCTTCATATTCTATTTTATTTTTCTGTACTATTAAAACTTGTTAAGATTCTTTTGGTCACTTTCATCCTGACTGAGTGCTTTTTGGGTGCCATTTAATAATAAAAAATAAAAAAATAAAAAAGGAAGCAATAGTTTGATCATGCAGACATTTTGCATCACAAAAGGTCTAAGGTATTCTGGTCAAGTTAGTCTCATTCCCTAACCAATTCCACAAAATCTAATATGTTTGTGTTGTTTGTCCATCAACGAGGACCACTCTAGCCATCCAAGTGTTGGAGCAGCTGGTTATGTTCTATGTGTGTGCAGGTGGCTGATGAGACCAATCCTTGCATGGAATGCTCATTTGCATAAGGGACTGGAGATGAAATGAGTGGGACATGCTTTTCTGGCTTGCCTTTTCAGCTCTCCAGCTGCTGTCCTGCTAGTATCGCACAACTTTTAGCCTTTGAGCAGAGGAGCACAAGTGACATGATCACTTGCTGTTTGCTCCCAGAAATCAGCATTTATGTTGAACGCTTTCAATGCAGCTTTCAGATTGTCTTTGAAGCATTTCTTCTGACCTCCATGGGATCGCTGTCCTTGCTATAGCTCGCAATAGAAGAGTCTCTTAGGCAGCCAGTGGTCTGGCATGTGTACAACATGTCCTACCCAGTGTAGCTGGGACTGCATCAGGATAGTGTGGATGCTGGAAGACCTGCAATGGTGAGTACCACAGTGTCTGGAAAATTGTCCTGCCAAATGGTTCAGTTTCCTGGCATGGCATTAGTACACTGTCCATGTTTCGCATGCATAAAGTAGTGTGGGAAGCACAAATGCAATCTAGATCTTTAGTTTGGTCTAGATGCTGATGCCTCTTCTATTCCAGACATTGGTATAAAATCTGCTGAAAGTAGCACTCGCTCTGGCAACGCGAAGGTTCACCTCATCATCAATAGTGATGCTCTGTGACAGTGTACTGCCAGGATTGGTAAAGTGGTTTACTATGTCGAGTTTTTGACTGTTGACAGTGATGGTGGGCTCAACATAGGGCTTTCCAGAGGCTGGCTGATGCAGGACTTCAGTCTTCTTGGTACTGATGGTAAGACCAAACTTGTGCAGGAGCTGGAGAATTTGTCAACTCTCCATTGCAGGTCAGCTTCTAAGTCAGCATTGAAGGCGCAGTCATCAGCAAATAAGAAATCCCTGATGGTTGTTTCATAACCTTGGTTTTCACTTGAAGCCTCCTGGGCTTGAATAGTTTTACATCTGTATGGTACCTGATGCTGATTCCAACCTCTCCATCTCTGAAAGAATTACTCAGCATGGTGGAGAACACTAAACTGAACAGTGTCAGTGCCAGAACACAACCCTGTTTGATGCCATTGGTTACTGGGAATGGCTCAGATGTCTCTCTATTGTCCTGGACTGATACCTGCACACCATTGTGGAAATGCTGTTCCATGGATATAAATTTTCTTGGGTATCCATACTTTGCCACTGCCTTCCAAAAGCCTTCTCTGTTGACAGCATGAAAGACCTTTGTCAATAGATGGAGAAAAGGTCATTGTCAGCTCTTGACATTTATCTTGTAGCTGCCTCACTGCAAAAAAAAAAACACCCACCATGTCATTGGTCCCACCTTCTTTTTAGAATCCACAATGGCTTTCTAGCAGTAGTCTCTGGTCAAGATGCATAGTGATGTGGTAGAGTAGGATTCTGGCAAGTATCTTTCCACAACTGAGAGTAAGGATATACCCCAGTGGTTGTGGTAGGCCTGGCAGTTCCCTTTGTGTTTAAACAGGTAGATTATGAAAATATCTTTGGAGGATCATCTCTTGCTGTCACATTAGTTAAAACAGTTGGTTCAGCCTTTCCACATCAGTAAAAACAGTTTGTCAAGCCTTCTATCAGGGCCGTGCCCCTTTCCTTGTAGACTTCAGCTGTGACGGAGTCTGAACCAGGGGCTTTGCCAATGGACGTATCTTTTTCTGAGTCTCGAGCAAGGTTGGTGGGTCATCAATCCAGTGCTTTGTTTATGGTTAATTGGGGGAGAGGACTGATGACTTCATCATTGATGGATCAAGGGCAATTCAGAACAATGTCAAACTGTTCAGCCCATTGTTGAAGAATCTTCTATTTGTCAGTAATTAGTGTGTTGACATCTGCGCTGAGAAGGGGGGATGATCCAGAAGATGTAGGTCCACACATTTCTTTCAGGACATTGTAAATGTTCTTCATTTCATGCTGGTCTGTGTAGCATTGAATCTCATCAGCTTTGTTGCTCAGCCATGTGTCTCGCATCTGATGGAGCTTCTGCTGTACAGTTTTGCATATGTTGTTGCACACATCTTTCCTACAGGTGGACTTGGGGTTGTTGAGGTAGGTTTGAAGGAGGCAGTGTTTCTCATCCAGCAACTGCTTAATCTCGTGATAGTTCTCATCTAATAATCCAATATGAAACTCACATCCAAATCAAACAAAGACATGCCAGTATCTGAAATATTTGTATTTCCATAATTTACACTTTTATTTCATTAGTCCATGATTAAGGATAATTTCTGTAAAACTTATGACAAAATCACAAGGGTTGGCAGTTCTATAAAGATATTTTGAATGGTTCGTGAGTTATGCTCCATAAACATAAACGAAAGTGGATATTTTGAATGAAGCTATGGACAGAAGAATTATTATTACTGAAATTGAAGAATTGTGAATTGCAAAAGGCACATCTGGATCACTAGTCAAATATGTACATGTTTCATAGAGATACCATGAATTGTTTGAGAGTTATGAAATAATGAAAATGCTTTTGGACAGACAGAAAAATACATTGAATACATCACACCAACAAAAAGACACATAATTCATTATAATAAAATTGTTATAATAAAAATTATTAGGCAATAATAATACTTTATCATAATTTCCCTTTGTTCCTGATCCACCTCCACATCTTTTGAAGCCTTCTTCATGGCATCTACCAGATCTTCATACGAACAATTCTCCTTTACAGCTGATAAAAGGGGGTAGATCCTGATGTCAAAATCTTCATTTGGACCAACTTTCACCAGCTCTTGTAAAATAACCAACTGATCAGTTGTGAAATAGTTCAACTCCAAATATTCCAATCTTTTCAGGCTGATATGTTCAATCCACTTATCCAAACAGTTTTCCATGAATCTTGCTAATTTTGCTATAACTGCAGTGACATCGTCATTTTTGGTTTGTCTTCCCTCTATTGGTTTGGCTCCTTGACCAAATTTGATAAAGGCACAAACAGGGCTCTTGGGATTACATAGGAACCAGGTCTGCCAGTGTTTGAACAGGACACAACCTGCTGAATGCAGTTTGATGAATGCATTGGCAAGTCTTGTAACACTGTCAAAAACCTGCATGATTAGAAAAAGAATTTTAAATACAGTACCAGATATCCGCAGCAAATAGAGCTGTACTAGTCCTAAAGTTATTCTCATTCTCACTGCACCCTTCCAGCTTTCACAATGGTAACCAACAATTGCTCACAATCTTGTCAAACAATATTAAAGGAATACAAGCAATGTTTTTTCAAAATACCTTATCTGGGAAATGAAAATATGTAAGCTTAGCAAATTCATATATTCACTGATCCTTTGGAGTGGGAAGTAAAGACTGGAGCAATTTGCCATATTAGCTGCAAGTTTCAGGCTGAAAAACAATCTGGTTGGTCAGTCAAAATAAGATTTTCAAGAATTTTTATTTCTTCTCCATCTACCATAACTGAATCACAGTTGCAGGACCTAACTTTTCTGTAAAAAAGCTTTGTCAACATTACCATAAAAGCACAAAAATCATTGGACACTTTAAACTTCTTGTCACCACCATGACTTTCTCTGAACAATTATTATTTTGTATCCGTCTATTTTATAATTTTTCAACTGTTCATAATTTTTAAAAACAAAATGTATATCTATTTAAAGACACAGTACCTATTATAATATTAAACAAATAACAAGTTTTTAATTTTTAGATGCATATTATTTTACTCTAAAAAAGGTAAAATATTAATACTGATTTCAACATCTTTTCAAAACATTATTAATAATAAAAATAAAGCATAAATAAAAATAGATGGCTTCTGTTTTTATAAAGTCTAAACAAGAGAGCCCATTTCTTCATTTTAACTACCAAGTGTTGCAATACTATTCTTAATCAATAGTAAAATTTTCAAATCGGATGCTGTGGTGGACATACTGGATGTCATATTGGCACCATTTTCATCCAAAACCAGCAGGACATCCTTTAGAACCTACCAGTCACCATTATAAGTCTTCAGGGGGAAACCCATGATGGTACTACTTACTTTTTGGGAGGACTAACAATAAGACAGCCATGGTGGTCATAATGGATATCATGATGGCAAAATTTCTATTTCGGATCAACTAGACATTATATGTTGTGTTTTGCAAAAAGTGGAATGTCAAAATATGATCAGCCATTTCGAGAAAGAGCTGTAACAAGATTTCCAAAATGGCCATTATGGTGGCCATAATGGAAGTAAGATCAGTACCATTTTCCTTTCTCACCAACTAAACATAATAAGAAGTATTTCAGTGACAAATGAACCTGCTGACACTACTATTCATTCAATTGTCATAACAAAATTTTCAAGATGGCCACTACAGTAGCCATACTAAATATCTGAGATGCACCATTTTTATTTAAGAATAACTAGACATCATAACAAGTGGTTTCAATAAAAGCTCCATGTCAATAACACCATCCATTCCTTTGTGTTTGCTTTCATAAGCCATTTCCATCACTCTCCTTTGGTTACCTGTTTTTCCACATTAATGTTTTTTGTGCTATCAGAAGATTCCACTAGTCATTTTCAAGGAGGACCAACTAACTGGTCATTTAGTGAGTTACTTTAGCAAATTTCCCTTCAAACAAGCCATATGAATAGTCTCTTCTGAGGTATTGCAATGTACTAAAAACATGTCTATTGTTTACATAAGGTCACCAACTAGTGACCAGTAAATGCCAACATTGACAGGCTTGAGTTTTACTTCACTTCTCAGTTTAGCAATGAAGTGTAAAAGTCTGAAGTGATCATATATCAAATATGACTCAATCTAGTATGTATACATGCATGTACGTAGTATTGTTTTCTGACATATCATCAAAATATTGGCTGTACAGTGCAGACTCAAGTTGAAAAGATTTTCAAATTAGCAGCAGTGGTGGACATCTATGATGTAAGATTGGCACCATTTTTATTTAGGATATAAATAACAAGTCTTCTGGTTAGACCCATGTTGATATGACTTTCCATTCTGGATGTCTTAAAGCAACAGCATTTTTAAGACAAGTACCACCATGATATCAGATTGGCATCATTTATATTTAGTATCAACCAGACATCATAAGAAGTGTTTTCAAGGAAACACAATGTTGATATGAAAGGTCATCTAGGAAAAGAAGTGACAAAAAGATATTTAAGACTGACATTGCGGCAACTATATTACACGTTCAATTGACTACATTTAAATTTACAACCATACAGACATCATAAGAAGTTTTCAGTGAAATATCCATTCTGATTAACCATTTATTTGGATGTAGATATAACTAGATTTTCAAAACGATCACCATGGTCAGATCAGCACCATTTTTGTTTGGACCAACTAGACACCATAATAAGTCTTCTGGTGAAAACCCCATGTAAATATTAAATTTTATTTAGGAGGAATGGCACTGTGGTGAACATATTGAACACCATAATTGCACCATTTTCATTTGCAACCAACTAGACAAATTTTTCTTTGCTTGTGAGGAGTTGCAGTAACATGATTTGAAAAAATTGGTAGCCATAATGGATGTCCAAACAGCACCATTTTCATTTTGGTCAAACTAGATCATGAGGTGAAATGTGTATACATGAGTGTAAAGTTTTATTGCAATTCCCCAAGCAGGAGGAGTAGTGATAACAAACCTGTGCTATATGTTAGATGCCAGATGACAGCTGATGGACACTGGGCTGACAAGAATTACAGCCAAGACTGACAGACATAAATTCATCTTTCTTTAAAAACTTTGCAGCTGCCCTTCACCGCAAATTATTTGATCCCAAACATGACATTTCAAATGCATCTTTCATGTTTTGTGTCAATGAATCTTGTACTAAAACATTATTTTTAAAAATTGTTTGAATGTTTTTTCCACACAAAAATACAAACAAGTCATTACAGGTTACTTCCCATGCTTTAAAAAGGAGAATGATAAGAATATCATTTATTAGTATACTTTAAGTAATTTGTTTTTCATAAATTTCAAAATCATTAAGGAATTTTTTTTGTTAATTATATTTAAATAACTTTTTCTATTAAAGTTCAAGAAAGTTTTATTCTAACATTATTTTCTTAAAAACCTTATATAATTTTATGCAAGGAAGAAAACTGCATAACCCTAACCAACAATTTGGAACAGTCTTAGGTGCAGGTTACTTCTCTTGCTTTTTACAAAGCAAAAATACTTCTTTTGTCATTAAAAAGATCTTCATGCAAATTTTTTTTAAGTAAGGCCAATTATATTCATCGGCTTCATAAAATAATTAGTTGAAAGGTTTATCTATTTCTGTCCCAGAAACTTTTCTATTTTTAGTAATGGTAGTCATGTGTTGTCCAGAATTCCTTCAAATAATTCATAACAGATCTAGAAAAATATTATAGTCCAAATAATGAGGACTTTCTTTTCCAGTGAAAAGTCCAAACAAATGTTTTTCCTCCTGAATAATGTCTAAGTACAACAAAAAATATGTCTGTTGACTTACAATAGTAATACAATAACTGTGAATGAAAAAACTATCAGAATAAATCTGAATGCATAACTTTCTCCTTGTATACGCCGTATAATGTGACTCTACTTCACAATAGACCCATACATGATAGCATACACTATTGATTTTGCATGTAATTAAGCATATTCACATGACTTTGCGCAACCACTGAGAATTTACAGAATTATTCTGGAAATATCGAAATCCAATCAGTCACTGAGAACTACAACATAGGTGCCATTTTCAGTCTATTTTGAAGGTTATTATTAATAATTGTCAACAAATGCATAAACATTTATTTAAAGTTCCTATGTAGTTTGTGCTATTAACAGAACCAGGTCACATAGACAATTTTTTAACAAACATTATTCAATAAAGTTTTCCACTGTTAATAAAAATTACAAAAATTAAATAAAATTATGTACTAGAAATTAAAAAATTTAAATTTAGATATTCATAACACATATTTGACCATGAAACTGCATTATTTATGCACATTTGCATGGTCTTCCTGCTAGGATGCTGTCAAATTTCATAAAATTCTAATCAGCAGTTTTTGAGAAGATTTTGTTTAAAGAGGTTTATTTGTTTTTATTAACAGCAGCCATATACGGCCCAAACCAAAATTGCAAGCTTGTTTTAAAGCTTGCATATGCTTAATTTTGCAAGCTTGCAGCAAGCTTGTATTTGGAACATTGCAGCAGTTTATTTTTGCAAGCTTGTGCTAGCTTATTTTTGCAAGCTTGCACAAGCTTGTTACTAGCTTGTGGCAAATTGAACAGATTTCTTGCTACAAGCATGTGGGCTTTTAAACATCAGACACCATTGTTGTCCCCCAACCCACCAAAAAATAACCCTGAAAGTATTAAGGGGTGGGGATGTCCTGTACTGCGTTGTAGGTTTCATTGTTTGACCAACTACATTTATATCAACTTTCCATGCACTCAAGCCATTCTTATTTCCACACATTTTTAAAACCTTTTTTAAGTTTATTCAAACTTTTTGTATCCTGATCTGTCAGTAACTCTAGATGCCATGTTTTGCATGCACCTTCATTCCTGATAGCAAAATCACATTACACAATTTGCAAAAACCAAGAATTTGCAAAATTTTCAAATTAAAAATAAACAGGCAGAAAATAAAACTGATAATTTTCATTATTTAAATATAACAGACATCTGTGCTCTCAATGTGCAAATATATGAGAAAATACTTTTTTTTAGCAGCGCCAACACAAATGAAGTCTTTTCTCTTCATTATAACATTTGCTGCATATCAGCTGATGTGATTTATTTGATAACCTGTAACATTTAACATGCATCATGTTGGACAATCGATATTGTGCATGGAGACATGAACACATTAATCCAATAACTATAAGATACTATACAATTACATGGCATTACGTGACATAAATCCATCTGATTAAAATGTAATTGTGTGTATGGCTGTTTGTCTCTATTTTATTATTTGGCTATAATTTTAACTTAACTTTTCATAACTTTTCGCACTTTTCTCAACTTTTCATAACTTTTCACACTTTAGTCATACTGCAAGCATGGTCTCAATCTTTTACAAGAATGGAAATATATGAATAAAGTTATTGCAAGCTATTTAAAATTTATTTTTTTAAACATACAAGAAAACTTGTGCAAGCTAGTTTTACTTTCTGAAGAAAACAAGTAAGCTTGCGCAAGCTAGTTTTACTTTCTGAAGCAAATAAGAAACCTTGTACAAGCTTGCGCACCAGCTAGATAATTGCGCTCTTCTTCTGACAGTCGTATATATACTCATTGTTCCCACTGTGAAAACGAAGTCATATGGACAACGTTCTTTCGCATACCATGACCCTGCGACATGGAATGAATTGCCCATTGAAATCTGACACAAAGACACAGTGGTCCCTTTTAAGAGTGCTCTTAAAACTCACCTGTTTCAACTGCAGGGACAAACTTAGAGACCTAATAATGTTTTGTATCTTATATGTTTTCAGCATGTTTTTATGTTTTCCAATTTCATTGTTTTAACATTTGTTTTTCTTTAGTCTAGTCATATCATTATTGATGGTGTAAAGCACTTAGAGCTTCAAAAGATTAGGCGCTATACCAAGTCCTCATTATTATTATTATTATTGCGCAAGCTTGTACAAGCTTGCAGTAAGCTAGTTTTACTTTCTGAAGCAAATAAAAAAACCTTGTACAAGCTTGCGGTTATATCCTGCTAGTTTGCCTTAAGTCTGTACTTGCTTGCACAAGCATCTATGTTAGCTTATAAACATCAAATTAGCTTATTGCAAGCTTGCAACAAACTTTCGGCAAAGATGCATTTTGGTTTATACTTTATAGCAGATTTGCATAATTTGTAAAGCTTTGAAAGGTCTTCAAACGAAAATTAATTAGGTTCTGTTGCTGTTCAAACATTGTTTAAAAGGTCATTTTGAGTGACACACAGTGGATAATAGATCCAGAACCTTGCCATAAATTCACTTTTCTCGATGGTTCTTTCTGGAGCAGGTATTTGAGCAAGAACCAATATAAACTCCAACATAATTCATATCTTTCGTCTTGTAAACTAGTTTTTGTCACCAATCTGTTCACTTAAATACCTCAATATGTTATTTTGTTCAATAATTAAAAAGGAGCCTGGTCTTGTCCAATAAATTATTATTATGGATTATATATTATAGATTCACTTACTAATTAACCAAAGTTTCTTCACTGACCTGCATAAATCTGTTTACATCATCTTTCCCCTGCTCTGCCCTCCCTGCCACCAACATCAAACGACTCTGAAGATCCTGCAGTTGTTCAAATGTGTGTTGTTTACAACCTTGGAACTCACTGCCAGGGTCAGGAACTGTCAACTCCATCAAACGACTCTGAAGATCCTGCAGTTGTTCAAATGTGTGTTGTTTACAACCTTGGAACTCACTGCCAGGGTCAGGAACTGTCAACTCTAGGGTATTTTGAAGATCCTGGAGGAAGTAAAAGTAGTAGCAGTGTAGCACTTTCAACCATGAATGTTATCAAAAATCTATACAAAAGGATTTAGATTCTTATTGTCAAAATCATTCTTGCTTCCTGCAACTAACCTAAATATCTGCTATCTACAATTTAGCAGACACCATTTAAACATTTCTAATAATAACTTCGAATAGTACCAATAATTTTGAACACCAAATACATTTTTAACAATGATGAAAAATTAAACATTTCAAACATATATACAACCATCAGAGCATGAAACCACTTGTATTACCATCCTGTCATGTGGATTACTTGAAGATGTTAACATGCAGTAAGAAAAACAGCTGACATGCCCCACAACTTTGTAATTATTCAATGTGATAAATTGCAGGATTCTTTGCAGACAATTTCTACTGTCAATAAACTGGACTATTATGTATTGTTTTCATTATCTTTGTATTCCCTTTTCCAGTGAGCTAAGTGACTTGACACTGATTTACTTTAAATAAAAGGATTTTTAACCCCATAGCAGCAGAGGGGGGCGTGACAACGACTTTGCGTCTCCAAGGAAATTTTAATTTTTTATTTTGGAGGAAGCCTCGGTTAGCTAAATAGATGCTTCTAAAAAGTTGTCCGATTTGCCCCCTCTGCTGCTTGTAGAAACATTCTATAAACCCCAAAATCAACTGGTTTATTTTGTATCCTAAATACAAGATATCCACACAGTTAGGTCAACATACTCAAGAACAATAGTTGTTCTGCAAAAAAAGTTTTTTTCTTTGCGCAGATTTTCATTTCCCTAAAGACAGCCTCATTTCCTGGCTGATAGTCTCACTGATTTGACCTCTTCTGTCGATTCTTACTCTCAATCTGGTTTCAACTGGAATAAGCAAAATGCTAAGCATGTTTAATTACCATGTAAATAACACTGCATAGCCAAGTGGTAATTGTGACAATGCACACTCTAATTAAAACAAGAATGAGTTGCTGCTTTAATGGTGTTAATTGATAATGGAATATAGTATGGTTGTCATAGATAAGGATTATCACAATCATCAGGTAACAGTCTTTGTTCTTGTTGCAAAAGCTACAAATAAAAACCATCATGAATAAATATGGTCTTGTTCACTGACAAAATTTGTTTCATCTCTCTCTCACATTTTCATTAACTAAAATGTGATTTAAAGTTCTTTATTTCTTTTTATTGCAATTTGATAATGAGATTATTCCTGGTGTAAAAATACAAGTTGCACTTAATTTCTTGACAATGTGGTCTCATATCATTGTATACAGTTTACCAATAAATAATACCCATAACTTATACATGTTCAGACAATCTTAATCATTTTGCCAACATTACACAACAATATTCTCTAAATGCAGACGAGCTTGCACACTGAGATATAATCTTTGCTCCCTTGTTCACTAATTAATACATGTAACAACAACACAAATTTGGAGTACTTTTATTTAAAATGTAATTAAATTCTTGAGTTGAGAGCAGAATAAAACAGAAAATATACATTTACTTTGTACGTTTGTACCATTAGGTTGTCAAGTAGCATGCATTACATAGAACTTGTTCACGTACGATCCCTTTATTTTCCATATACGATCAGTACCACCAAATGATAATTTTTTTTGTACACAAAATGTTTCCTACACTGAAATTAGTAATTATCTTTTCATGTATGAAAAATAACATGAAATATATTAAACATCTTTTTAAAAAGTCAGGTAGACCATAACTACTCTACCCTAAATCACAAAGTCAAGAACACAATATATAAGAAAAACAGATATAACAGATGTAGAACTTTAGTTGTTGTGCAGAAACCAGTTTACTTCTTTGAGTGAAAGTGACTATGAACATCACCATCCAAAGATCGGTCAAGGTTTATGAAGTAGAAATAAAATTACTATGTGAAAACCATTTTCCTTTTCAAGGTGAACATAACTGTTAATCTTTATTTTTAACCAGAATCAATAGGCTTCATCCTTACCCCAAACACAAGCTATTTTAAACAAAGTTTGGTAATGGTAAACGCAAGAGAACTTTTATTAAAAAGAACATTATGGAAGTAGGTCACAATGTAATACATTACACCTTACACTGGGGATGTTCAAAAGGAAACTTACCAAGCCTACTTTGGTGTCCTTAGCAGCATTCAAAGCACCTACATGAAAGATTCCCATAGAATTGATGGCCTTAGCCTGTGCAAGGGAGGTAACTTCAACTGATCCATGTGCTTGTTTTACAGTCTTTAGCCAATCTAGATGACGGTATGTATCAACCTACAAGACATAAATGAAAATTATACTGAAATAAAGTAAAATGTGTCTGTAAATGAGTGTGTGTGTGTGTGTGTGTGTGTGTGTGTGTGTGTGTGTGTGTTTTAGATTTTTAATAAAGCTTTTTTTATAAAAATTCAGTCATATTGATACAATGTCTGCAGTCACCTGTGAGAAAAAATTGTTCATGAATGTAAATGAACTGTTCTTCAAATGTTCATGATCAGCTTATGAAAGTTCCACAACTAGGTTCATGAACACTTCATGAATTCTGATGCATCAAACATAAAGTTCATTAACACACTGATGAACATTTATGAACTATTATAATATCTCAAAAGATCCAGAAATATCAGAAACTTGTTTCAAGAACAAGTCAAGCACTAAGGTATTTATTGACAATTTTTATGTCCGTACCATTACATTCATAAAATGTTCATGAAAATGCAATACACAAACTTCCTTACAATAATTGTGAAATATAAATAAAGGTGAATAAATTAAAACAGTATGATATGATACTACATACATGTTCATAGAGATCTTTCATTCAATACTTTTGTACTTAACTTGATTAGTTTTGGATTAATAGGAGTACATATTTTCTGGCCAGCATGAGCAAAATGTACTTGCTACAAAAGCTTTCAATGACTTTGTTGGGTACATAGCAGTGGGGAGGTGTGCTCTGATCATGTTGCTCTAAAGATGATCTGAGCAGCTGTGTTTTAAACTTTTTGAAGTTTCTGGAGTAGATATTGAGATGAAACAGACAGAAATGAGTCACAAGAGTCCAGTCCTGAAAGTACTAATGAACATACAAGTGTTTTAGTGGCATCAACTGAAAGATATTTGCTAATGGAGCTGATGCGTCACAGTTCAAGATATGCAGCCTTGCTTAATGTTCAAGACATGTTGTTGCAATGTGAGAGTACTGTCTAGAGTAACACCTAGATTCCGTACTGACTGTGAATTTAATGTTGGTGTTGCTAATATTTATTGTCTGAGGTCAAGGATGTGAATGAAAAAAAGTCTTTGTGTTGTGATCACAATGACCTCAGTTTTATCATCATTTATCTGCAGCTTGTTACATGTCATCCATGAGTTCACATCAGAAATGCACCTCTCTATTCCATGGATGGTAGCATCAACTTCAGTTGGGTGGCTAGACTTGTATATTTGGGTGTCATCATTTTACAATTGGTGAGACACTGGGTGATGATCTATGACACTTGAGAATGGCTGAGTGTAGAATGATGAGAACAGGGCCAAGAACAGACCCCTGTGAAACACCACAACATAGATCAACTGGGCTGGAGTTTATACCATTTGCAGATACAATTTTTGTCATGTTGACTAAGTAGGACTTGAACCACTGTAAGGCTGTATTCTGAATGCCAAATACATGCTGAAGACAGTGAAGTAATATATCATGGTCTATTGTGTTAAATGCTGCAGACAAATTAAGGAGGGTCAGGACTGTAATCTTACCACTATCCAAAGCAGCGAGAATGTCATTAAATACTTTCAGAAGATTAGATTCAGTACTGTGATTCATTAATCAGTTGTTGGTAATGAGACTATTATGATACCTTTAAGAGCCTTAGAACATCATTTTCATTTTTATGTATTGGTCAGTGTTTCCTAGTGTATTATATTGATCACATTTTTTACTGCTTGTGTGATTTCTGCAGTAATCTAAATTGATTGAATGATACATTTAATTCTGTGCTTTTGATATATATGCATTGTAAGTACTCCAGACCTAGCCAGATGCATGCACACCAGTGTCTATTTTGCAAATAGATTAGATTCTTATAAATAATTTGCTACAATGTCAAGATGACAGAATATTCTGGTTAAGCTATATCTCACATGACTAACATCAATGTGAGCTAGGAAACTGAAGTCCCTCTGACTCATCACTGTACATACCAGTTTCTCTGGGAGATTTCTATCAGCTTTAAGCTCTTTCCATAATATCTGGCACTTTTCCAGCAAAGCCCGGTATCCAGAATTCTTATCAAGGTCAAATATAAGGGGAGCATATCCTGTACTGACAGCATGAAGACAGTGCACCTTGGCAATCTCCATGTCCCCCTCCCCAGCCGAAATGCTGGCCAAATCTACAAACACCTTCAGTTCCTTGAGACCTCCTGTAAGAATTTAATTGAATGCATAACACATGACAAGCACTGTAATCCTGAAACAATAAACAGTATGAAGGTCTTTAGCTTGACATTCTGATGCATAAACTACTGTACCTTGCATTATGGAGGTTCAGAATATATGATATTCAATATGAGAGTGCATGTGAAAACTAAATTTATCTATAGTTCTGAAAATTGCTCTAAAATACCTAGCAAATCTTATCATTAAAATGGTCAATGCAGGAGGAAGCCATCACAGCATCATATATTATAACAAGAATTCATCAAAAGAAACAATGCTCTCACAGTTAAAAAGAAAGCTGAAAATATATCACATCAATTTTCTGTCACACTTCATGAAATATTTTATATACAACTTCAAATAAGATATCTCTGAAAGATATATACAGTCAAAGATGTCCTAACAGTCACCATTTCACAGCAGACATCTTGTAACATATCTTTTCTCACTTGTACACACCGTACTCCAGTCACATTGTCATTGTAACTCAAATGTGTTCATATATCAAATTCAACACATTGTCATTGTAACTCCAGTGTGTTCATATATCAAATTCAACACATTGTCATTGTAACTCCAGTGTGTTCATATATCAAATTCAACACATTGTCATTGTAACTCCAGTTTGTTCATATATCAAATTCAACACATTGTCATTGTAACTCCAGTGTGTTCATATATCAAATTCAACACATTGTCATTGTAACTCCAGTGTGTTCATATATCAAATTCAACACATTGTCATTGTAACTCCAGTGTGTTCATATATCAAATTCAACACATTGTCATTGTAACTCCAGTGTGTTCATATATCAAATTCAACACATTGTCATTGTAACTCCAGTGTGTTCATATATCAAATTCAAAAGCAAGCAATGTTTTAACCATTACAGTAGTGGGTTGAAGTAAATAGCTTGCTGGATAAAAAAGTTGCATCATCACAGCAAAGCTAGAAGCTGTCTTTTGTGCCAGTCTGACAGGTACAGTTCTCTATCTTCATCTACATGCCTGGGAACTAAAGCCATCTCCAAAGTAAAAAGTTCATCTCTGAGAAGATATACAGTTTACAGTTCTAATCATCAGGGTCAGGGGTCATTCAATAATTAAGACCTGTCTATAAAAATATGTAAAATTTGAGTTTTTGGGTAACAAAGAATATCCATACACCAATTCTATTGACTTCATATTCATAACATGCCTCTCATATAAGCTGACCATCTTTTGATCTTGGTGATGTAAGCAATTGACTCATAAACCTGAAAACGTTAAGTGAAACAAATGTGCCAGTGTACACACTGAATGACCACTACCCAGTCTGTATAACTAGACATGTTCCAAAATTATCTAAAAATAGGCAACACATTGAAATACAATACAGGGACTTTAAACAGTTTGATGAGGAAATGTTCTTAAATGATTTAGTATGCAAACCCTTTCAATCAGTCTGCAATATAGCTGATGTCAACACTGCTTTATACAAATGGTATCAAATGTTCAATGCAGCCTTAGACAAGCATGCCCCAATTAAAACAAAAAGGGTTAAACACCAAATTACACCCAAGTCGATTACACCTGAGATCAATGAGGCTAGGCACCTAAGAGATAATTTCCACAAGAAAAAAGACATGAAAAGCTAAAAGAAAGTGGAGGAATAAAACTAAGCACCTGATAGATAAGGCAAAAGAGAACTACTATAAACAGGCAATTAATGAAAGTAACAGTAAAAAGACATTGTGGAAGCATCTAAAAGAGCTGAACCCACCCAAGAACAGTTGTCTTTCTCCTAGACTTAAGAAAAATGATGATGTAGCAGCATCTGTACAAGACATTGTGGAAAGGTTCAACAATTTCTTCATAAACATCTCCAGTAACAGTATTCAGAACCAGACTAACATCCCAATTGAACTTCATGCTCTACTGTTATTTATAAGAGCTAAAATTACTGAAGATAATTATTTTTCAATAGCTAATGTTAGTGAAGCTGATGTTTTTGATATGCTAATAAAGTTGAATCTTAATAAATCCTCTGGTTTGGATGGTATTAGTCCATGAATCCTTAAAATTGCTGCACCAGTAATAACCAAATCACTAATGCATATCATAAATTTAAGTATAATGGGTGGTAATTTTCCAGAAACACTGAAATGTGCAAAGGTTACACCTATCTTTAAGAAAGGAGAAAAGGAGGATTTAGGAAATTACAAACCTGAAGTTGAATATCGATTCTACCTCTATTGTCAAAACTGTTTGAAAAGCATGTAGCCATTCAGGTCTAAACATTTTTTGAAACAAACTCTCTATTTCATAAAGTGCAATCAGGATTTAGAAAGTACCACTCGTGCCAAACAGAACTTACCAAATTATTTGATTTTTGGCTGAAGGAAATGGATAATGGACATATGACTGGGATTGTTTTTTTTGACTTCAAGAAAGCCTTTGATCTTGTTGATCATGAAATTCTGCTGCAAAAGTTGAACTGTTACAGGTTTGACAATCCTTCTTTAAACTGGTTTAGATCATACCTAAATCAAAGGTCTGAACAAGTAAGCATTGGCAATATTAGCTCTCAAACTCGCACTATTCATTCAGGAGTCCCTCAAGGCTCAGTTTTGGGCCCTCTCCTCATCCTTATCTATATCAATAATCTACCATTAAATAATGAATACACAAATACAGATTTGTTTGCAGATGATGCAACCTTGTATACATCAAGTTCTGATACTGAAGTTATCCAAACAAGATTACACTCAGACCTTATTAGAGTCCAAAACTGGGTACAACAAAATAGGATGGTAATTAATGAAGGTAAAACAAAATTTATGATTCTGGGGACGACACAAAAGCTACACAAGTCATAGAACCCAAAACTATCTCTTGCAATAAATAATCATCCATTAGAAAATGTCAATCATGAAAGGCTTGTAGGTGTGTCCATAGATAATAATTTATTATCAAATGACCAGATTGATAAGCTTTGTAAAACACTGTCATCCAAAACTGCCCTTCTCAGCAGAATTAAGAAATATTTACCTATGGAAACTCACAATCTATACTACAAGTCATATATTCTTCCAACAGTGGATTATTGTTCAAATGCATGGGGAAACTGTGCTAAATCTGAGCTTGACAGGATTTATAAACTCAAGAAACGAGCAGCACATGTAACTTTAGATGCATCTGTTGATCATACCTCAAAAGCATTATTTACAGAACTCAAATGGTTCACAATGTATGACAGGATAGAATTTTACAAGGCAGTTCTTTTATATAAATATCTACATGGAACTGCACCAGAGTATCTTCAGGACTTATTCAGGCCTTTTTCAACGCAATGCCAGTTGAGATCAATATCACATGGAAACCTTCTAGTACCAAAGCCAAGAACAGAGCAATTCAAAAAGAGTTTTCAATACTCTGGTACAGTTCTGTGGAATAAGCTTCCACTACATGTAAAATCGGCTGAAAATATTAGAGTATTTAAGAAGAGATATCATGAGCATGCATGTGTTTCTAATTGATAATGGAATTTAGTATTTTAATATGAAACATGCTAAAATAAGCAATAAAATTATTGCTATCTTCATACAATGTGCATTTGTTATACTCTCATTAAGAGGGCCTCAAGGGAGAATAGTCCTTGACTAATGAGTCACCCTCTAGAAATAAAGCATTATTATTATTATTATTATTGTTATTATTATTATTATTTATATAAAAAATTAAGACACAATAAAAGAACCAAGATGAGAGTCACTTTCCATTACATTCAAAAACAACTTGCCTCTAAAACATTCTTTAATTTCTAAATAAAGCTGGACCTTAAACTCAACATCAGTAAACATGTTTACCTCCAATTAATAATCATCATAATATATAATGTAATCTTTAGTCTGATTTACATTGATGTTTACAATACTTTAAATCAAGGGCAGTGTTGCTTACATCAGTTTGTGTGATGCAGTTATTCATTACAGCATCAATTGCATGAAATTCATGGTTGCTGGTCGTATTGTGCAGAAGAGCTTTTATAACAAAACATTCATATTATCATTATATTTATTATTATTATAGTAGTAGTAGTAGCATTATTATTATCATTAAAAATATTATTTTTAGGTTTTATTATTAGTAGTAGTAGTAGCATTATTATTATTATTATTAAAAATTTTAGTAGTAGTAGTAGCAGTAGTAGTAGTAATAGTAGTAGTAGTAGTAGTAGTAGTAGTAGTAGTAGTAGTAATAGAAGTAATATTAATTTTATTATTAAAATGAGTATAATTATTATTATTATTATTATTATTATTATTATTATTATTTAGTAGTAGTAGTAGTAATAGTAGTAATAGCATTATTATTATTAATATTATATTATTAATAATAAAATTATCATTAGCTTTATTAAATATAAATTATTATTATTATTATTATTATTATTATTATTATTATTATTATTATTATTATTATACTACAATTAGATTTAGTATTTCTTTAAGACAATAAAATATTCACTATTTGAGTAATTTTTATCTACATGTATTTGCATGAGTACTTTCAAGAGATTTCTTAGTCAGGAAAAATTATATTTGACTAGATCTGAGAAAATGATCTGCCACTAGAAATGGGAGGTCTTATGTTCAGCTATAAAGATAGCAAATATTATCATGGCATGTGTAACTTTATCCACATTTGATACAGATTCTGCAAACAGGTTTCAGTGATGGTATATTTGTTGTCATGGTTAATGGACCCCTCATCCAAGTATTTGTGAAGGATGAGGGGCATTATTGGAGTAAAGCCAGAGGCTGAGCATGTATACATAGCATATTACTCTGTCATTGGCGGAAACGGCGCTCTTCAAAGAAAAACACTTTTTTCCTAAAACACGTGATTTCACCCGAGGCAGCCTATATAAACAGGCCACCCGCACGAGATATTCATAGTTTAAAGAGAAGTGTTTTGTTGTCTAAATAAGACAGGGAGGGAAAAACCTCATTCTGATGAAACTCAAACTTACAACAAAATGGGTGGGTGTATACATGCTCAGCCTCCGGCTTTACTCCAATAATGCCCCTCATCCTTCACAAATGCTTGGATGAGGGGTCCATTATTTTTTGTAAAGCCTTCAGCATCACATGTATACATAGCACTTTTAAAGATTGACAACAAAACATTTGCTAAAACATCAATAGTAAAAGTAAGCATATTTCTGTTAAGTTGTAAATCATAAATTGAAATTATTTGCTATTAATAACTGCTTCAGCAAAACCCATACTATTAGTCTGAATATCCCTTAGATAAAATTTTTGAAAAGATTTTACTGATGCCCAGTCTGCTGTTTTTAATATAGTGTGCAAGGAACAGCCTTGTCTGAAAGCAGCTGATGCTGCAGCAGTTCTGTAATAATGTGCTTTAAATTTAGAAGTATCAATTCCTGATTGTTCTAAAACCATTTTTAACCATCTTGCAATAGTACTTGATGTCACAGCTCTATAGGAACAATAAGATACCAGAACTTGAGTAGATTTCTGAAGATTTATAGTTCTGTCAAGATAATGCAGCAAGGTATGCATAGCACAAAGCTTTTCATCATCATAATGTAGTAGTTCCAACTGGAATTTCTTACTTGCCTTGAAGTTTTCAACGGATCCGAAAAATTGAATACTATTTGATTTGTCATACAAGTCATGTTATGTAAATTCAAAGATTTTAGAGTTTGTGCTCTTGGAGCTGTAGATAATGCAATAAGAGCAACGACCTTCATTGTTAATAACCTTAAAGATACAGTTTCCAAAGGAAAAAGGGTACACAGGTATTTTAAGACAATGTTTACATCCCAAGTATCCATATACCTTGGTTTTGGCGGACTTTTGTTAAACAATCCCTTCAAGTATCTATTAATCAACAATGGATTTGAACACCATGCATTATGAAACAGTCTCAAAGTAGTAACTAACATTGCCTTGTGAGTATTGACAACACTATATGACTTACCTTCAGTTACCGAAGAATCTAAGTAAGAAATAACTGTTACCACAGAGACACAAAAGGGATTAATTTTCCTGATTTTACACCAAAAACACCATTTTTTCCATGCCAAGTTATACTGTTTAGTTGTCCCTGATCTCCATGAATTAATAATGATGTCCACAACTGTTCTTGGAAGTCCTTGGTTTTGGAGTAATCTCCTGATACAGTCACCACGGTTAAGGATAGGGTCTTCCCTAGAGGATGAATTTGACCACTGTGTGGAAGAGTCAGTTTATTTTTGTGTCTTGGAAGTCTAATTGGAAGAGAAATTAAACATGACAAGAGCAAAGGAAACCATGATTGTGATGTCCAATGGGGAACAATTAATAGTGCTTTACTAACCTTATCGGCAATAATTTTATTCAATATTTTCCCAACAAGATTAAACGGGGGGAAAATATAAGGGGTTAAATCATGCCAGGAGAATGAAAAAGCATCAATTTTAAATGCACCTGGTTCTGGGAACCATAAAGTGAACTTCTTTAACTGACAGTTTAATCTAGATGCAAAAAGATCTATGTCTGGAACAAATGTCTGTGCACACACTCTGTGAAAGATTTCTTTCTTTAGCATCCATTCAGTGGAGTCAGAAAAGTTCCTCGACAGATAATCTGCCTGTACATTATCTTTGCCTGCAATATAGACTGCAGATATGAAAATTTTCCTTTCCAAACACCATTCCCAAATCTGTTAAGCTAGCTGATCCATTTGAATTGATGCCATTCCACCCATCTTACTAATATAAGAGACCGCACATATGTTGTCAGACTGAATCTCAATATGTACATTTTTGTGATCTGAATGAAAAGCTTGTAAGGCAAAAGAAATTGCTAATAACTCTTAGGTAATTTATTAAAAAAATAGTTTCACTCTTGTCCCATCTACCAGAGACCGACCTGTTTGAATCCAATGTATAAGCTCCCTACCCTGAGAATGATGCATCAGTTTGAATAGTAAAAGCAATGTTGTCTTGTCTAATAGATTTCCCAATCCTGGCAGCCACATTTAGGTACCACCATTTAAGTTCCTGTATACTTTGAGAGGATAACTGAACTGTACTATCATAAGTTTTATTTTCACTCTTACCTTTTATTTTATCATGTTCCAAAAACCTGTAGTGCATTGGGGCTTCCAGTATAGCATAAAGGCATTAATGAGCATACCAATAAATGAAGCCAACTCTTGTATTCTAACATACTTGATATCCAAGAGTTTCTTGGCAAAAACCTGGATTTTTTCCACTTTATGCTCAGAAAGAAAAACTTTAAACTGAACCGAGTCCAACACAAAACCAAAACAGAATTCGTTGAGATGGAATAAGCATAGATTTTTCTAGACTGATTGTGAAACCAAGAGATTTCAATGTCTCAATCATAGTCCAAGTATTTTGCAAGCAAATGTGACTTTCAGCATCCAAATTCAACGAGTCATCAATATAATATGAACACCTAATGCTCTACTGCCTAAACCATGCATAAATGGGTTTTAGGATCTTAGTGAAAACTCTGGGAGCAGAAGAAAGCCCAAAAGGTAAACATACAAACTGAAAAAGCTGACCATTACAAACAAACTTTAGAAACTTCTGATAATCTCTATGTATTGGAATACTAAAATAAGCATCTTTTAGATCAATGGAAGTAAAGAAATCATTTTTCTGGATGAGATCTAAAACAATCTGAAATGTTTCTTGCTTAAAATGTTCATAACGAACAAATTTATTCAACTGTTTCAGGTTAATAACTGGCCGAAAGTTTCCATTTGATTTGGGAACAATAAAAATGTTAGAAATAAATTGATTTTCCTCACAATGGGATGGAACTATAGCTCCTTTATGTAGAAGTTCAGTGATTTCATTAGATAAAATTGTTTTCTGCTCAGTTGAGACTGGAATTTCCTTAGGCAATAAAGACTGAAAAGGCATGGAATCAAATTCAATTTTGTAATTGTAACCACACCATACAGCAAAACATTGTTTCAGTTTTCCAACAGAACTTACCTCAACCAATTTTAGTTTATAAGCACGTTTGGGGAACTAGTAGAGGCAGGTTTCCTTCCTCGATTGGAATTTTGGTATTGCCCTCGGATTGAACTCTGAACCTCGCATGGGTCCACCACCTCGAACACCACGGCCTCTAGTAAAATCTCTGTGAATATGGGCAAAATTTTCTTTGGCAAGTGCAAAGCCAGTGTCACATCTTTTAACCTCCTTGGACACATCATCCCCAAAAAGCATGGATGTTATGGGGGTATGCATATTACACAGATTGGAATATTTCCGTTTCAAATGTGGTCGAATCATGTACCTTCTTCTGAGGGAGACGTGATATTGTACCTGACCCATAAGGGTAATACCATCTGAAATTAAGGTCTTTGCTTTTTCATTAGCAGCAATCTGAGGCTTTAATAATTCTGCTAATTGGACAATTAGCATAATGCTTGCAGCAGCAAGATTTTGGATATCCCTAAAGGCTTGAACTCGTTTATTAAGGTCATTCCAAATTTCCTGATTAACAAGCGGTGGGCCTAACCTATCACAGTTTTCTGGGATCTTGTACTTCTGTACAATTTCATCTGTTGCACATAAGGAAGTGCAAGCCATGTTAATTAGCATTGCTAAGGAATTTGGTATGGGCTCTCCTTTCTGGGGAGCTTTCAGTTTGGGTAACTGCCACATATCAGCATAGTTGGTAGAAAAACAGTTGTAATCAGGCTGCAAAGTGTCAAATAAGGCCCCATTGATTTTCCCACTCACAGAAATTTGCTCGAGTGGTCTACCTGCATTACCCTCTACTGGAGTAACATCAACATCGCTATATGGCCCTTCGTTTTCAACTTCTACATGTAACTCCGGTAACGGTTCGCCAAACAGGGCATCAATTTCATTGACATCTGCCACAACAGGCTGCATATTATTTAGACCCAATTTTGTCTTCAACAGCTCAATATCGGTTTCCGACAGATTATTGATATCTATGAGATTGGACGTCTTCGACTGTCCGACATTTTTTACTTGCTTTGTTGCCATAACAGGCTTGCGTTTTGCCACTTTCTGAACTCTAGTCACAACAGACTTGAATTTTTTGCCTCTAGTTTTCTGTTTTTGTGGCTTCATAATTCCTTTCCCTCGTGAGGAACTAGCCTCAGCGTCACAAAAGGTTGCAATATCCTCAGGCCCAAAACCCGAAAATTCCGAGTCGTCTTCGAGGTCAGTAATTGAAAGGACTTCGTCCTCGTCAGTAGCCAGTACGACTAAATAAAAATAAACTAAAACAGTGAGCACGTATAGCTTGGACTACGTCCTAAGCTGGCTACAACAAACCTAGGCACGCGACTATTACTTACTATGTTGTACTTACCGCTCCGCTACAACGCCAGAATAAAATATGAATATCTCGTGCGGGTGGCATGTTTATATAGGCTACCTCAGGTGAAATCACGTGTTTTAGGAAAAAAGTGTTTTTTTCTTTGAAGAGCGCCATTTCCACCAATGACAGAGTAATATGCTATGTATAAATGTGATGCTGAAGGCTTTACGAAAAATAATATGCTGTTATGCTTCTCTATGATGCTTGATGTCATTCTTGCCATCATAAGTGATTTTAAAATTAGTTTTGCAGGAACAATAGAGTACATTATTATATCACCTTTGAATCTGACAACTTTAATTTCCATTTCTATCCATCAATGAATCACAGCTGCATTGGTCTTTTCACAATGAAAGATGTTTTCTACACACTTGGACCCATCTGCAAACTTTGTACATCAAAATTCAAACCAAACCAGTATTATGCCACGTTAGCTCTTGAGTAATCCAACCATAATCAATTAACATCGTTAATCTGTCCAAATTACTTTTAATCATGCATAGTATAGACACTTATCTATATAGACAACTTTAAGCTCCAATTTAAAGCATACCATGCCATAAAATCAAATCAACATTTATTAGTTTATACTGATCAAGCTCCCAAGTAACCCATCCATAATCAATTAACATCTTTAATCCTTTCGGAAATCTGCTCATACATGGTAAAATCCGCCTTGACAGACACTATTGCCATAAATATAATACACTAGAAAAAAGGAGGAAATTTTTCCATAATAATTTAGTGAATGCTGGAGATTTCAGTGAGTTATGGGAAACCCCTAATCTCAGGAAACAAACTGCCCATACAGGAGGTTTACATATACGTCAGAGGCAAAGCAGACTCTTCAGGAAGCCAAGACAGCCACCTTAGTCTGTGAGGTGAAACCATCATGTCATCAGAGGTCTTGCAGACCCTTTACATTTATCACCTATGTGCCAGTTACTAGACTTGCAACATGGTGACACTGATGTGCAGCCAAACACAGTTCATGCTTTAAGAAGTCAGAGACTTGGCACTTATAACCACTTGGTCACTGATCCACAAACACAGTGTGTATCCATTCAAACCACAGCAGTCACTTATGTTATGGATGTGTAACCTAAACCTTACAAATACATATTTAATGGATTAATTTAAACTAAAGTGAATCTTTTGTCAAATTGTGGTGAAGCTTTGAAAGCTAAATAACTCAACATAAATCACTTGTTTAAATGTTAATTCATTAACTATATATACCTAATGTGTAAATTACAATAATGTAATCTAGGTACAGTATTCTGATAAATTATAATGAATTACAATGTATATTCATTTTTGTGCTTATGTGCCACTGAATGTGCAAGAGTTTGTCTTCCGTGAAATTAAAAGATTTGTTTCACAAAAACGGATGAGTATGGAGAAGTAAGTTTCAGAAACAAATATCCTCAAGGATGAGAAGCAGTTCATTATTACTTGCAATGAAGTCACATTATCAGTATTTTCCTAAAGCTTACCTGCTTTCCAGCTTTAAATTCCAGTATAGCATATTAAACTGGGAACCAGACTAATCAACAATAACAAAATTTAGTGATGTAATACAACAATATTTTCACATACATGTGAAGGTTGTTCAAACAGTTGAAATAATGTTAATGATCTTTCAGGTGTTGGGCATGTTAAAAATAAATGTAATTTATAAAGAAAGAGATCAACTTCATTAAAAAAATTGCTTTACTGACAATTATTTTCAAAGCAATTACAAAACAAGTATTCTGTTTCTCACAAACACATAAGTTTTGCCAGCAAGGATGACACTACTTATTTGTGGTGATCCTTTGGTAGTTTATAGTGTATTCTATATCTGCAGTAGTTCTTAATGAGTAAAATTTAGCATTATATATAGAAAAAGTAAAGTTAAGACAATCCAGTAAATAATAAGATTCTAGCTTCATTCAAATAAAAATTATGTAATGTCTAAATTTTGAAATTGTGAGCTTGAGCTTGAATTTTGTGATAGGAAAGTTTCAAGAATACAGAGTTTGAAAATACATACCTTTCATTGATTCTCGGAGCCACTGAATAAGAGGGCTGCACTTGATAAAATTATTCAGACATTTGGTCTTTTCTGGTGTAAGGTCTTTAAGAAATTCACATGTTTTTAACAGAGAATCATCAAATTCTTTCATCATCTTGTTTCCATCATTTTCCTGAAAATGAGTAAGAAATGTGTTTCAAAATTGATGAAATTTTAAATCTGAAGATCCATGGGAAACTACCATATGAATTTAAATGAAACATGAATTTGTCAGAGTTTTAATGGCAAAATACAAAAGATATCGGTCCAAAATGTTTAACTCAATTTACATTTATATGTAATGGGTTTTCTTTATCCTTCCTTCTGCAAGAGATTGTCATGGAGTTGTATGGAGGTTATAGAAAATAAGCATCAGCATCAGCATTATCATCAATCAATATCTTCAATGTTCAACAATTTTATAAACATCTACATTAATTTTCTCAAAATACTGCATAAATTTATTTTAGTTCCCTTAACTTTGTCCAGTAAATATGTTTGTGTTCAAAAAGAATTTCTACATAACAGATGCATTAGAATTAAATTAACACATACAGCAGCTCTATGATAGATGTTACCTTTTTAAGTGCACAGTTATTGACAAAATGAAAAGAAATAAGTTGGAGGTTGGGGGAATGATGTAATTTAAATTGACTGACTGAAATGAACTCTGTATAATGGTATCAGATCCTGTGGAGAAAGTTAAATTCAATTCAACTGTTTCCTATGATCCCATAATTCATCACACTTGCATCATAATCTGACCATCAGTCACCTTCACCATCATCAAAATGAATGACTAATGATGCCCCAGGTGGCCGAGGGTCTGTTGCTCATTTTACAAATCAATGACATTAACAATTAATGGTTTAAATACCTAGCATGAAAGTGAGACATTCCTTAATTATGTGTGTTATGATTTACTAATTTTACTCAAAATGAGCACTCTTGGTCAATTTAAGTTTCAATTTGCTTTTTCCTTGTGATTCAAATGTCCACGAAAAAGGAAAATTAAGCTTGCTTTCATTGTAAGTAGTCTTAAATATCACATTTAATGTTGGTCAAGCATTGACATACATACAAATTTGTTTGTTCAAAAATAAACCTTGACTATATTTGGTCATGTGATGTATCACATGACAATGGTAATCTAATACACAACTGACAACTAGGTCTTGCTGAATGCATGTTGATGTTTTCACATTAATTTATGTGATAATAAAAGACTATCTTCTGCTGTCACCCATGGATTGAAATAGTTTTAATGCATGGTAATGTATTCTTCTATTAGAAAAACAGTTTTGATAAGCTGATTTAGAGCGATAGGTAAAGCAAGCCAGGTTGTATATAATAAGAATCATCTCAAGGTATTGCCCTTTGAAAGTTTACATTATAACATATTCTCTCTCTCTCTCTCTCTCTCTCTCTCTCTCTCTCTCTCTCTCTCTCTCTCTCTCTCTCATCAAGAAAATAATTTTATAGCATGAGGCACCTGCTTATTTGCTCCTAAATCAAAATACTATATATAGGTTTATCTATTTTTAGCACCAATAGCTGTATTAGATGGTGGATGAACATCATTGCTGCGTCTTTTCTAGTGCTGAACATTCAGGAGAAAATCCTCAGTTTCATTTTGGAAAAGAGGAGAGAATAAGAAGGATTTAATGAAAAACATAAGGTATGGATTGAAAATGTTTGATTTTTGCGCATTCAGTCAATTTTTCACCATGACATTAGAAACATTACAATGAATTCTACAATTACACATTATAGAATAGATTCTACATTTGTATAAATTTGAAAGGCATTCTTACCAGAAGCTCTCTGCCAAATTTTATAAAAACTCATCCATTCCTTTTGGGTTATTTTGCAAGATGTTCTGTAAAGTTTTTTCTACTTTTAGTGAAGACTTTTCTAGTTTTAGTAATGGTGGCCATTCATTTTAATCAAATAAGCATAATTTCAACAAAAAAAAGTGCTGCATACCGGTATGCTCTTTACATTGTTTAGTCAAATTAGGTTTATAAGAAGACATTTTAAACGGATGACAGGTGATGCACTGTGGGTGTAAAGCCATACAATTAAGCTCATGTGACCTTATCTCCAGGTGAGCTTAAAATTCCTCCTCCTGTTACACACACACACACACACACACACACAGCCCCTATGAAATTTTCCAGACATACTTCTTAAGGCAGATTTCAGACAGGTTCTTCAAGTGTTTTCTTCCTGAACCATAACTGCTTATTCCTACTGCAATTCAATTTTGGTAACATCTGCAAACTCTCAGTTCTTGGGAAAATTATTATTCCAGAATGCTCTATAACAGACTGAATGCAAGCCCCTAGTTAAACGATTGTCACAATACTACTGGTTGTTCCCATGAAGGTCAATACAGGAATTATAAGACAAAATAAGGATTTGCTGGGACTTTCTAAGACTTGATTGGGTATTGATTTTGAACAGTTCAAATCAATCACAACATTTTTAAAAGTACAGTCAAGATTACACTCCCTCTAAATTTTCTGCAACATTTTCATTTTTCATGCTGTCTCTTCTCAAATCAAATGCTGATAGGTTACCATTGCTATTGGTGGAGAATTAACCATATTTTGATCATTAGAAGCACATTTACTTCTGTCATTTTCTGAAGATATTCACTTTGAAATATTAACATCCGACCCCAAGACTGCTTTTTGACATGCTTACTATTTCACTCGGTTTAAGAACTTTCTGATAAAATCTAAGGTCTTTTCAAAGCAATTTGCAAGGCACTGAAATTAAAGAATATTTTAAGATTGTGTGTACCATGTTCACTATTTTTTTGCCTACAAACAAATACGTTCTGGCATGACTGAACAGTTATAGGGAATTGTCATTTTTTTTACACAGAAAGGCAAAGCAAAATGGCTCTTGTCTGGAAATTGTCAATAAATTCTCTGACAAGTACATGTATCTGGATTTCCTTATTTTAATTAGTGTATGAAAAAATGCCATCTATGCTTTAAATGGACATTACCTCCAGATTGTATGGAAATAATATTGGCAATAATACTATACAAGGTGATCATGAAATTCTGCTGCAAAAGTTGAACTGTTACAGGTTTGACAATCCTTCTTTAAACTGGTTTAGATCATACCTAAACCAAAGGTCTCAACAAGTAAGCATTGGCAATATTAGCTCTCAAACTCGCACTACGCATTCAGGAGTCCCTCAAGGCTCAGTTTTAGGCCCTCTCCTCTTCCTTATCTATATCAATGATCTACCATTAAATAATGAATCCACCAATACAGAATTGTTTGCAGATGATGCAACCTTGTATACATCTAGTTCTGATACTGAAATTATCCAAACAAGATTAAACTCAGATCTTATTAGAGTCCAAAACTGGGCACAACAAAATAGGATGGTAATTAATGAAGGTAAAACAAAATGTATGATTCTGGGGACAACACAAAAGCTACACAAGTCAAGGAACCCAAAACTATCGCTTGCAATAAATAATCATCCATTAGAAAATGTCAATCATGAAAGGCTTGTAGGTGTGTCCATAGATAATAATTTATTATGGAATGACCATATTGATAAGCTTTGTAAAACATTGTCATCCAAAATTGCCCTTCTCAGCAGAATCAAGAAATATTTACCTATGGAAACTCGCAATCTATACTACAAGACGTATATTCTTCCAACAATGGATTACTGTTCTAATGTATGGGGAAACTGTGCTAAATCTGAGCTTGACAGGATTTATAAACTCCAGAAACGAGCAGCACGTGTAATTTTAGATACATCTGTTGACCATCCCTCAAAAGCATTATTTACAGAACTCAAATGGTTCACAATATATGACAGGATAGATTTTCACAAGGCAGTTCTTTTATATAAATGTCTACATGGAACTGCACCAGAGTATCTTCAGGACTTATTCAGGCCTTTTTCAACACAATACCAGTTGAGATCAATCTCACATGGAAACCTTCTAGTAGCAAAACCAAGAACAGAGCAATTCAAAAAGAGTTTTCAATACTCTGGTACAGTTCTGTGGAATAAGCTTCCATTACATGTAAAATCGGCTGAAAATATTAGAGTATTTAAGAAGAGATATCAGGAGCATGCATGTGTTTCTAACAGATAATGGAATTTAGTATTTTAATACGAAACATGCTAATATAAGCACTAATTATTGCTTCTTCACACAATGTGCATTTGTTATACTTTCATTAAGAGGGCCTCAAGGGAGAATAGTCCTTGACTAATGAGTCACCCTCTATAAATAAAGCATTATTATTATTATTATTATTATTATTATTATTATTATTTATCTGCAACAATTGCTAGAGTCTCATGGAAGACCTGATTTCCAGCATTTTACACACATCTGCAACAATGAAAAGATTTTGAAAGATAATCATTATGTTTTTGTGACCTTTGAAATAAAAACTTCATGAGTTCTTATTATAAAAAAAATTCCATAATTTACATTATAGCTTGCAAGTTCTTTGTTACTGTTGTTATATTTAGGTAAAAGCTGCATTGATGTCAGCCACAGAAGATGACTAAGTAAATTTTGTTTGGACAACTTCTCTGGAACCTTAAAAGTAATCTCCAGTAATTCCCTTTTTAACTTATAATGGATATGTGAAACATTGCTAATTTTTAAGTACAACAGTTCTTAATGAAATCATTTTTGTTATAATAATCAATATCTAACATTATTATCATCATAATCATTAATATGAAACACAATTTAACATGTTTTAAGCTTACAGACAAAACACCTACCTGTGATGCAATCATTTTTATCACTGCAAAGTCACCTGTCAATCTGAATGCAGTAGCAACATTCATAATGGATTTAGCCCCCTCAACACATGCCTCCATCTGCCGAAACTGCATCAGCTGTTTTACCCTTTCTTGAGCTTGTGCTTTTTGCACATTTATCAAAATCATCTCCTCCACCATTTTATCATAGTCATCTTGACAAATGCTTCCAAAATAATTTTCCATTTCAAGAAATCTGATCTCACCACTGACAAGCTTCTGAGTGATTTCTTTCATGTTACAATATGCTGGTATCCATACTTGGTTATACACATCATCCAGAGAGACAGCCTTTGATTTATGTCCAATGTTTTGCCACAACTGCAAAAAAATGTTACTAATGTAACATTTATGCACAGGTTTCAGCATCTGGATAACTCTATCTGACAACTTAAATGCTGTTATATGTGGCTGAAATGTGTCTGGTACAGACTTTTCCACATCAGCTGGATTACAAATGTCTTTCACACAAAGGTCTTTCTTCCCATTAAGGTAACCAATAGTACTGTCCAGTTCTTTCAGCTGAACTAAAAAAAAAAGAGACACAAGTTAAATGCAGTAAAATAAAAATGATAAAGTAAGTATAGTGAAACTTTTTGGGCATTTTTTCTAGTTAGTAACCCAGTAATAGTCAATGATTTTTGTAGTTGTTTTACTGTTTGGTTTTGTGACAAAAAAGAAACATTTTCATTAAACAATTAATGTTTTTTTTTTAAACAATGGTTCAAAAAAATAGCAATGGAGATTAGAATCTATTACTGGCTGTTAGGAACTGAGAGTACATGTACTTTATGACTGACCAATGCTGCTAAACTGATAACACACAAACACATAGCAGTTAATGATACAAGTGATCAACAAATTGACCTTTTTCATGAAGATCTCTTAAATGCAATGCCTAAAATTAGGTTCTTTTCCACCATCCTACAGGATCACCAGAGTAAAGTTTTTACTGATCCTACATGAACTTTACTAATCCTGTCAAAATCAAACAGATGTCAGTTTAATTTATAATTCAGCATTTACTATTTAATAACATCAACTCAAAACAATACCAACTATTTTACCAACAAAACTCATGAACAATGTACTCCATGTACTCTTGTATTTCTCCAAATTTCCAGTGTAGACAGTACAGAACATCACCACCTATTCTTGGTTAATTATACTTCAGCCATTTATATTCATTTTCTGAGATGTAAAATAAAGTCAGATATGCATATTTTATCCTTACCACAAAAGTCATGGCCTCTTAGTGAATATTAAATGATCATTGAATAACTTACAATAACTTGGGAACTATGAATTTATCTACCCTATAGCAACACAGTATATATATATATATATATATATATATATATATATATATATATATATATATATATATATATATATATATATATATATATATATATATATATATATATATATATACATTTGAATATTGAGTGGACAATCCAAAATCCAGATATCAGGAAATACCTTTGATGTTATTTTTTAATAAATAATGTTTAAAAGAAGTGCGTGTTGTACTGGTGATAAATCATCTGTAATAGTTTTCTATTAATATCCATACTGTTTCCAAGACTTCCATTGAGTAAGTTATTAAAAGCGTTACACAAATTAAGAAAGAAAAAACCTATCTTACCACAAATGTTCATATAAGACAGTTATCATTTTGTTGCATTTGTTTTTTAAGTAGGATTTGAAACAATTTAGGTAGGATTTGAAATAAAGACAAATACAGCAATAATGTTCAAAAATGAAGGTAACTGTTAAGGCTATTGATATTATAAACCAATGCACAAAGAAGCACTATTTTTATTTTGAGCCAACTAGACATCATAAGAAGTCTTATCGTGAAAACTCCCACATCAATCTAACTTTCTGACAGATAACATACCGACCATTAAGTCCTTATGACTAGTGGAGTTAAAATCAGGAGCTATGACATGTATTTTAATGCAAATTCGCATTTTAATGAAGCATGTTATTATATCTATATATCTATTTATACTGCAATGCCCTCTTCTGAGAATTATGTGAAGGAAGTCAAGGGGACCTTGTTCAATATAGTACAAGATTATCATCTGACATTGTATAGAAATAATAATACGCGAAATTGCATGGAATAACATTTTGGTATCCTTAATATTCTTATCACTTCCCAAAATTTTTTTTTTTTGTATGTACTGACCTGAATGTATATGCTGACAAAGAAACTTTAGAGTTGCAACATAATTCTTTTGTGTGAAATAGGCATCCACCTCTTTCTGGCGGATTTTCACAGCTTTGGCCACAATACATGTCTTTTTCTTTTTCTCATCTGATTTTTCCCACACAATCCTAGCAAGTTCTTCAAATTTGTCCTCTGCAGCTTTGATTTCATGAAGATCTCTGAGAGTGATAGTTCCATTTTCAAGAGCATCTGCTCTTTGATATATCACAGACACTGCCTGCCCCAATTCTTGACAGCACATCTCTGATAAGAGACCAAGCTTCAAGGCATCTCCATCTGTAACAAAAGCATTAAAGTACTGATACTTTAAAATATACCAAAAAGGATGCAACATTTCTTGCAGATTAGAATATATACAGTGGGACCCCACTATTACCCGCCCCGTTATAACACAAATTCAGATATAACCTGGTTGTGGCATGGCTCCCGAAATTTCGGGTAATTTATTACAGGTATTTTTCTCAAAGACCAAAAAAAAAAAAAATTAAAGTATGAAGAAAAAAAATACGTCAAGAGTTTAATTATCATTCTCATATTCGTCTAAAAAAAGAAAAAGAACGTGTAGAAAATGTATTGTCACATTTCTTCTAGTTTTGTGCCAAAAAAAACGTTGGAAATATGAACCAATTGCTGGGCCTACTGAGAACTTTGATTTTTGTTTATTGTTGAAAAATTACAGCTCATAAGTGTCAATATTATAATTACTGATTCCTGAGTAATGAAGCCATCGTGTCTACTTTGTGTTTGTCTTGAATGCATTTCGAATACAATCGTTGCTCTAATAATCTCCGATATATGTTCTCTTCATTTCATACACAACTAAGCAACAGCCAATGCGGCGGTTGATAAAAGATACTCACCAGAATATATAAATCAATTAATTTAAGTACATTGTTTATCATCAAAGTGAACTGCCGAGCTAAACTTGTTCAATTCGTGGGGCAACGGTTTTATACAGCATCAAAGAAACAAAGCCGCCAGCATGTGCGTATGGCTTAGCGGTGTTGTTTTATGCAATCTGTTGACTAGTAAATTCGAATTCTGCAACTGAGAACTATAATTGATATATATAACTCCATGCAGGAGTCCTCCGTACGCATGCAAATAGCTGGGAGACAAAGTTAGTGTTGATTACGTTATCATTTTAGCTGTGCTAATATTTACAGTGACATAATTCAGTGGTTAAAATACAGCCAGTTCTGCCTACTGCATTTATTAGAGTACATCAAAAGAACATGACGCAAGTTCAAAGGACTTTGACTAGCAGCTTGGGTGGGAAAATGTTCTGAAATTTACAATGACTGAATTCAGAGACAGAAAGATCCTGAGATGTACATGTGGTTATTATAAGAATACACTTTAGCTTCCATTATTTAATCTACGGACATGTACTATTTCATCATTCATTACGTACACCCGTTACGTAATTTTTGTTATTTTCTTTTCATTGAATTCAGTCACATAATGATCTATGACAAAATTATTGAATATTTTACATCTGTGTGTGGATTTTTTCGATGGAAATATTTGTATTATGGATTCATTGTATGTTACAAGATTCGCTGGTGAGTACGTTGATACTCTTTTCATGCAATAGATTATACATGTATATATAAATTAGACACGTGTATGTACCAATGCATGGTTCTCTGAATAAAGTAATATATTATATCTGCAATTTCTGTTACCACAGCAAATGTTTTTCTCATTTAATATATATTGATCAAAAATGGTAATTGTGCCATGCATTTTCGCACCCTTCTTAATGTACCCCCCCCCCAATTAAATCCAAAAATGTGTTGGTATTGTACATGGTTGCTTATAACACAGTTCGGTTCAAAACCCGGTTGGATTCTATGGCTCCCAACTACCGTGTTATAGCGGGGTCCCACTGTATCTCTCTCTCTCTCTCTCTCTCTCTCTATATATATATATATATATATATATATATATATATATATAGTGGAACCCCGCTATAACGCGCCCCGCCATAACGCGAATTCGGATATAACGCGGTCGTAGCATGGCTCTCGAAATTTCGTATATTTATTCACACATGGAGAAAAAAAATTGAAGAAAAGTAAAAAAAAAAAAAAAAAAAAAAAAATTAACTTCATTTTGGGCATGAGATTAGTTGTGACTTTTAAAATAATATGATCATGGCATGGTTCCTGAAATTTGAAATTCATTTACGTGTATTTTTATCGGACCCTGAAAATATTTGTTTAACGTACGAGAAATAGTTTGTAAAACGTTTATTATAATTTGGTGGAAAAATTCGCGTATGACTTTTAATAATAAACGATCGGAACTTAACAATTTATTCAGGTTCTTTAAGTGATTTTGGAGAAGTGATCGTGTATGAATTCTAAAATAATACGATATACATAACGTACGAGAAATAGTGTGTATAACGGTTGGCTTCTGAAATTTATCAATTTGAACAGGTTGTGGTGAAGCTCCGTATTCTACTCTAGAAGAGGAAACTGGTTTCATTAGGTTTTTGAATTGTTAAGCCGAAGTAAACATTATCGGAAGTGTTACTTATTACGGACCCATTAGTAAAGCCAGTAAATCGTCTTTGTGATTGTCTTCCATGAATTCCGTATACAGTCGTTGCTCAAACAATAGCCGACATGGGCTTCTTATTTAACTGCAATCACAGCCAAGCAGCAGACAAAGCTGTGGTTGATACAAGAGTCGCACAATTTAATAAACATCAAAGGACGAAAGCCGCCAACATGTATGCTGTGCTTGGCGGTGTGATCAAACAACAAACAGTTGAAAGTAAATAGTATCCACTTTATTATCTGTAAATTAAAAGGGTATGAAATTGTACATCCGTTCAGCTTAATTTTGTTTTATATAAAAAGTGATTCGTAACCATTGCAGGCCTTCATTACTTAGTTATTGAGCTTTATCTGTGTACATGTACGTTGTTTGCTTACATAAAAAAATATTTTACTATTATGGAAAAGCAAGTTCAAAAACGCAAGTCGTTTTCTGCTAAAGAGAAACTGTATGCCCTAGAGCAAAGAAGCAAACGTCATTGGATATATTTTTCAAGAAATGATGAAATTTAAATTTGGAACCACACTGACTTTGCACTTTGCGCAACGATTAATTTAGCAGTTTTCACATGTTTCTTTTGATGTTCACAAAATCTGAAATAAAAGTTATTTGCACGCTGAAATCATGCGTTGATTGTTAATTATTCTTGCAGTTGTCGCATATGATAAAATTTTAGCGGTATGAAATTTGTACAGACACCGTATGTAGACCCGGGAATAGCTGCATGCAATGACCTTATGATATCAGACGGCAAGTAAATGGTTTCAATGTTTTGTTCATCCTATATTTTACACGACGAATTCAGACTATTACAAAATTATTGAATATTTTAAATCTGTACGATTTTCAATGAAATTACATCCATTATGGATGAACTGCATGCCACAACGGCACTGTAGCATACGATGTTGATACACTTTTCATGATCTAGCGATAGTCTGGTATTATCGGTCAATCTGTATTATCGTTCAAACAAATAAAAATTAGTAAATGTTTTTAATGCACAGTAATAACCTATAAATATATTAGCCATCGATTATTTTGAATATATCTTAATTAATGCATTCCAGTTAATATTCATCTGATGATAAGCCGACTTTTGATCATTGTACAGGTATACACGTATATGTTCTCGGAAAAAAGTTAAATATTGTAAAACCCCGCATTAACGCGACCCCGCTTTTAACGCGATCCGATTTTATGGACCCCGATCATCGCGTTATAGCGGGGTTCCACTGTATATATATATATATATATATATATATATATATATATATATATATATATATATATATATGTATGTATGTATGTATGTATGTATGTATATATATATATATATATATATATATATATATATATATATATATATGTATGCTGATGCAACACATATGCAGCAACAAAATGCATTTGAATACGTGTATACTTTTCAAAATAATAATTATAATTCTATAAACAGGTTTCACACACTATCTCATTTGTTTACAAAGTTCAACTTGTTAATATGTAAATAATTATGTGATATTGTTCAAGTTACTTCTCTCTCTGAGGTTCCTCATGTGTCTGATATATTAATGTTTTCTTGTAGATATGCAAATCAGTCACAAATTGAACATTCTCATGTATCCACTACTTGTGGTCATGGTAGATCAGATGGATCTTATATGTTATCTTCTTCATGTGTTTATAATAATCAAGGCAATTAAATGAAATCTGTCAAGTCTAAAAACAATACATTGCATACTACCATGTCTGAAAATCAATCCTCTGATCAAAATTGTCATGACTTTGGCCTTCACAAAAGAGGTTTGCAAGTAATTCAGTCTGAATATTCAACACATTCTCCTAAACTGAATGAGATTAAATAGATAATACAGCAAACTAGATCATTCAATATTCTAGGTCTATGTGAAAACTTTCTTTCTGATGATACTGATGATTTGGTTCTCCAAACAAAGGGGTTCAACTTTGAAAGAAAAGACAGGGAATCCATGGGGGTAGGGTGGGGTATCCTCTATGAAGACAGTTCCATTAGTTAGTTATAACGTGTTGAGGCTATTGGGGTAGAGAGTATCTGGATTGAAATAACCCTTGTCCACTCAAAGCCAATACTCTTATGTTCAGTTTACAGGCCACCTAGTTCCACAACTGATTGGATTAATAGATTTTAGGTGTAAATTCAAAAAGCATTACTAAAGGAAGATTTAGAAACTATCATATAAGGTGATTTTAACACTAACTACATGAAAATTCCACCATTGACATCAATAAGTAACTTTGAAACTTTAAAACATAAGTGAAATTAATGTGCCAGTGTATGCACTGAGTGACCACAATCCAGTCGATATCGCTAGACATGTTCCGAAATCATCTAAAAATGGTCAACACATTGAAGTATAATACAGGGACTTTAAACAGTTTGATGAGGAAATGTCCTTCAGTGATTTAGTTTGCAAACCCTCCAGTCAGTCTGTATTATAGCTGATGTCAACACTGCCTTAGACAAATGGTATCGGATGTTCAATGCAGCCTTAGACATGCATACCCCAATTAAAACAAAATGGGTTAAACATCAAATTACACCAGAGTGAATTACCCTGAGATCAATGAGGCTAGGCACCTAAGAAATAATTTCCACATGGAAAAAGACATGAAAACGTAAAGAAATTGGAGGAATTAAGCACTAAGGCAAAAGAAAACTACTATAAACAGGATTTTGATGAAAGTAGAAGTACTAAGAAATTGTGGAAGCACCTAAAAGAGCTCAACCCACCCAAGAATAGTTGTTTCCCTGTACAAGACATTGTGGAAATGTTCAATAATTTCTTTGTAAGCATCTCCAGTAACAGTAATCAGAACCAGACTAACATCCCAATTTAACTTGATGCTCTTCTATCATTTATAAGAGCTAAATATCCTGATGATAATTATTTTTCAGTAGCTAATGTTAGTGAAGCTGTTTTTTTTATATGCTAAATAAGGTGATTATTAATAAATCATCTGGATTGGTCCATGAATTCTTAAAATTGCTGCACTGGTAATAACAAAGTCATTAACACATATCATAAACTTAAGTACCGGTATAGTGAGTGATAATTTTCCAGCAATATTGAAATGTGCAAAGGTTACACCTACTTTTAAGAAGAAAAAAAAGGAGGAATCAGAGAATTACAGATGAATATCAATTCTACCTGTATTTTCACAATTATCTGGAAAGCACGAAGCAATTCAGGTCTATATATGATTTGAAACCTACTCTTTATTTCATAAAGTGCAATCAGGATTTAGAAGTACCACTCATGCCAAACAGAACTTAACAAATTCATTCATCTTAGGCTGATAGTAATAGATAATGGACATATGACTGGGATAGCATTCAATTACTTCAAGAAAGCCTTTGATCCTGTTAATCATGAAACTCTGCAACAAAAGTTAAACTGTTTGTTTGTTTGATTAGGATTTTAACATAGCTTTAACAATTTTTCAGTCATATCGCTACGATGTCTGCAGTGAGGCAGTTTATAGTGATGTCTAGCACTGGGGCATTATGCCGCAGACATGTAGCATGATGTCCCACCCAGTCACATTATCCTGACACCAGGCCAACCAGTCCTAACACTAACCTCTTAATGCTGAGCACCAAGCAAGGCAAGCTGTTAGTACCATTTTTGTAAGTCTTTGGTATGACTCAGCTAGGGATCAAACTCATGACCTAGCGCTTCCACAGCAGATGCTCTAGTTTAACTGTAAACGGTTCGATAATCCTTCTTCAGATTGGTTTAGATCATACCTAAACCATAGGTCTAAACAAGTAAGCACTGGAAATATTAGCTCTCAAACTCACACTATTCATTCAGGGTCCCTCAAGACTCAGTTTAAGGCCCTCTCCTCTTCCTTATCTATATCAATGATCTGCCGTAAAATAATCAATCCACAAATACAAATTGTTTTCATATGAAGCAATCTTGCATACATTTAGTTCGATACTTAAGTTATCCAAATGAGATTAAACTCAGACCTTATTAGAGTCCAAAACTTGCCACAATAAAATAAGATGGTAGTTAATGAAGCTGATACAAAATATATGATTTTGGGGACATCACAAAAGCTACACAAGTGATGGAACCCAGAACTGGGAATCCTGAACTATCTGTTGCAATAAATAATCATCCATTAGAAAATGAAAAGCTTTCAGGTGTGTCCATAGACAATAATTTATTATGGGATGACCATATTGACAAGCTTGCTAAACACTGTCATTCAAAATTTCATTACTCAGCAGAATCAAGAAATATTTACCTATGGAAACTCGCAATCTATACTAGATGTCATATATTCTTACAATAATGGATTATTTGTTCAAATGTATGGGAAAACTGTGCTAAATCTGAGCTTGACAGGATTTATAAACTACAGAAATGAGCAACATACATAATTTGAAATGCATCTATTGATCAAACTCAAAAGAATTGTTTACAAAACTCAAACGGATCTACAATATGCAACAAAATAGATTTTCACAAACCAATTCTTTAATATAAATGTATACATGGAACTGAACAAGAATATCTTCAGGACTTATTCAGGCTATTTTCAACACAATACCAGTTGTCATCAATATCACATGGAAACCTTCTGGCACCAAAACCAAGTACAGAGCAATTTAAAAAGAGCTTCCAATACCCTTGTATATATATATATATATAATAATAATAATAATAATAATAATAATAATAATAATAACAATAATAATGTGGACAATGTATTGCGCCTAATCTTTCAAAGCTCTATTCGCTTTACACCATCAATAATGATATGACTACACTACAGAAAATAAAATTGGAAAACATAAAAAGATGCTGAAACATATAAGATACCAAACATGATTAGGTCTCTAAGTTTGTCTCTGCAGTCGAAACAGGTGAGTTTTAAGAGCACTCTTAAAAGGGACTACAGTGTCTTTATGTTTAATTTCAATGGGCAATTCGTTCCACATTACCGGGTCTTGGTATGCAAAAGAACGTTGTCCATATGACTTTGTTTTCAACGTGGGAACAATGAGTATATGATTGTCAGAAGAATAGCATAAGTATCTAGCTGGTGTATACACATGGGTGAGGCTGGATAGGTATGTTGGACTGGAGTCTGTCAGTGAAACATAGCACAGAGAACAAACTTTGTGTTTGATTCTGTATCGAATTGATAGCCAGTGTAGGGTACAGAGCAGTGGTGAGGTGTGCTCTGATCGAGGTACTCTAAAGATGATCCGTGCAGCTGTGTTTTGAACTTTTTGAAGTTTCTGGAGTAAATATTGTGATGAACCAGACAGAATTGAGTTACAATAGTCCAGTCCTGAAAGTACTAATGAACACACAAGTGTTTTAGTGGCATCAACTGAAAGATATTTACGAATGGAACTGATGCATCTCAGTTCAAGATATGCAGCCTTGCATATGTTCATGACATGTTGGTGCAATGTGAGAGTACTATCTAGAGTAATGCCTAGGTTTCGTACTGACTGTGAGAATTTAATGTTGGTGTTGCTGATATTTATTGTCTGAGGTAAAGGATGTGAATAAGAAAGTCTTTGTGTTGTGATCAGAATAGCCTCAGTTTTATCATCATTCATCTGCAGCTTGTTACATGTCATCCATGATTTCACATCAGAAATGTACCTCTCTACTCCATACATGGTAGCATCAATTTCAGTTGGGTGGCTAGACTTGTATATTTGGGTGTCATCAGCATATAATTGGTGCGACACTGGGAGATGATCTATGATACTTGAGTGTATAGAATGAAGAGAACAGGTCCAAGAACAGATCCCTGTGGAACATTGCAACATAAGTCAACTGGGTTGGAAAGTATTCCATTTGCAGATATAATTTGTGTCCTGTTCACTAAGTAGGACTGGAACCACTTTAAGGCTATATTCTGAATGCCAAATACATGCTGGAGACGATGAAGTAATATATCATGGTCTATTGGGTCAAATGCTGCAGATAAATCCAGGAGAGTGAGGACTGTAATCTTTCCACTATCCAAAGCAGAGAGAATGTCATTAAATACTTTCAGAAGAGTAGTTTCCGTACTGTGGCAAGGGCGACATGCAGACTGTACATTGCTAAAAAGACTGTTTGAATTCAAATGAGATACAAGTTGGGTTAGAACAACCTTTTCTAAGATTTTTTATATGAATCGGAGATTAGAAACTGGGTAGTAGTTCTTTAAATAGTTATGGTCAAGTGTTGGTTTCTTCAGCAGAGGTTTTACAATGGCAGTTTCGAAAAATGATGGGAATTCCCCTGATGTGAGAAAGATATTAATAACATCAGTATGTGAATTCAATATTGGGTCTAAGCACTCAAGCAGCAGTGATGTCGGATTTGGATCAAGTTCACAAGACTTTGGTGCACTTTTCATCATGATTGTCCGTACTAAATCAATAGAAACAGGTTCAAATGCTCTTAATGGTTGTCGCTGAAATTCTGCATCATAACTGTACGGTGACGAGTCTGTTGAAACTGTGCTGTCAAGTGAATCTCTAATGGTTTGTACATTGTCACAGAAGAAATTTTCAAATTGGTCAGGAAGGTCTACTGGAGAGAAGGTTGTTGGAAGTGGTGTACATTTGTTCCTTGACATTAGTTTGTTAGTTATCTCAAAGAGCTCTTTGCAGCTGGAACTCTTCGTGATCTTAGTACTGTAGTTGGATAATTTGGCTAAATGTACTATGTTTCTGATGTTCTTCTTAGTGGCTTTATAGATTTGTTTATGAATAATGAGTCTGGTGGAAAGCTAAAGCCTCTTTGCTTTTCAGCGATGTCTTTTGGCAGTGTGAAGCTGGTCCCTAACACTGCTATACCATGGAGAACACTTTTTTATTGATACTCTGCATTTGGTGGCTGGGGCATGTTTTTCAAGCAATGAATGCAGGCAGTTATCAAGTTGTTCCACTGTTGGATGTAAGAAAGTTGTTAGGTTTTCTTGGATGTCATGCATGAATTTGGTTCTATTTATTATACAGAGGTTTCTCTTAGTAGCAAAGGGACTGATACGTTGAGATGGCATACAACGCAGAGGTGATCCGATGCAAGTTCGTGGGATACAAGGGTGGATTGCAGAATATTATCATCAAGTCTATAAAGAAACCAATCTAAAATGTGACCAAGTTTATGGGTGGGTTGGTTAACTGACTGTTTAAGATTGAAAACATGAATGGAATCTAGGAGTTTTGACGCATATGGTTTTCCAAGACAGTCAAAGTGAAAGTTGAAATCTCCAAGTCTTAGAATAATTAGGTTACCACCTATCGAATTTCCATACTCCAGAAGATTTGGAAACTGCTCCAAAAAGCAAGATTCAGTCAGCTTGTTTTTTCTACTAGGAGGAGGGCGGTAGAAACAGAAAAAATGGACTGATCTTTGTTCCAGTGTGAGCGTTGTTTGAACTAGTTTAAACGATGTGTGGCAGAAATTGAAGGTTGTGTTGTACTTAAGGCATTTGATCATGGAATTCTTTGTAATTACAGCAATTCCACCTCTGTGAGAGTTGTGGGGGAATGACTTGATGGAGTAATCGCTGGGTGTTAAATCCGCACACTTAGGTTCACTGCCTGACGATTGTAACCATGTTTCTGTCAGGAAGAAGATGTTGGTATTCTGGTAGTTGATAAAATTAACTATTTCTCTGCGCTTTTCCAGTGATCCTACTGACTGAGCGTTGAATAATGCAATACTTAGTGGTATCCCTGGGACAGTTGACACAACGGTTGACGATGTAATAGGAATTTAAACCAGGTTATTCAAATTAATGGCAGAATTTTTAAATTGTTTATCTGTTATGGATGAAAGGGAGATAACTGGAATTCTTCTTCCTGTTCTACCCTGGCCAGCTTTGAAATGTTTCTTTTTTTGCTTCCGTTTACATTTAAGTAATGATGAATGTAGTCCCAGTTCATTCAGTCTTGAGCACAATGTAGTATCTAGAGCCAAGGTGTGGTCATTTAATGCAATTAATGAGGGTCCATCATATTTTAAGCGGGTTGACAGGCAATCACGTGATAGCAGTTTATTAAAAAACAAATGACGTCTTAACAGTGGAACAAAACAGCTGAGAAAAATTCTAATTGTTCTCGTTTGCAAAACAAGGAGATGAATTAACACATACAAACGGAACAGCCAATGCATGATGAAACACAATAATGTAGACAAAGATAGACAACAAACACAAATATCAGGAAAATAGCACAAAAAGCCTTTCTCGAGCAGTTAAGCGATGGTGGCCATCTTTCCGGAACAATTATATATATATATATATATATATATATATATATATATATATATATATATATATATATATATACACACACAGCAACAGACAGACAGACAGAGATCAAAAATTTTAAATGATCAAGTCTAATAGTCACATATGAGTTAGTCTTGCATGAGTTTATGGTGAAATATTGCACAAGTCATGATTTGATCTTCTTTGTGTTTCGTATGGAAAAGAAAATATTTTATGTATCTGATGACACAATTTGTGGTTATGAGGCTCTTTTTACTTCAGCATCAAATTTGGAAAGTCTCCAGCTTGGACACATGTTTATGATTTTTTTTATATTTTATATTCCTGTCATTGAAGAATTCAAGATATATCAGCACACTTACAGAACATGTGAAGAAAGTGTGAAAAGGGTGTCCAGGCAATAACATGGTGTAAGATGACTCTGTCTTCCTCCATGTTCTTCTTATCTAATGCAACCTTCCATTCTCGAACAAACAAATCAGAGAGTAGTGTTCCAAATCGGCCTCTTTCACGCTCCCCTAACTGACTGGCTTGAATATCAAACCCTTTCTCGATTGTCTATAAAAAGAAGAAAAAAACACATCATCATGCAAGTTGTAAATAAATATGACAATTTTATGAAGTACCCCAAAAAAATGGTCAATGTCATCTCAATTATATTTACAATAGTTAATTTCTAGATTTGCCATGGCAGCATTCCATATACCTAGCTGGGAAGCATTAAATAAACCTTTTTTATGGATCACAGGGCTCAGAATTTAACTTTTTCAGTAATAGAAGCATTTTGATAGTTATATTATTGTCACCTAGAAAACAAATCAGGTTAGTTTCATTTCAATGTCCAAAAAACATACAAATGAAATCTTAATAGAAAATATCACTAGAATGAAACTTTCAATTCATTGTTATTATTTCAGCTAGTATCAGTTTCAAGCCCTAGCACATACTCTGTGCACACAGACAATGACTATAGGATATCATAAATATCATTATAACAAATCATCTTTCATTTGTTTATCTTTAAATTAAAACTAAAAAATAAACACCATACAAAGAAAAATCATTGGTAACTAGATATAGTTTTCAAATTTTTTTTCTTTCTCAGATAATCAAGAAAAATATTATCTGAATTCAAAAGTAACTAAGGTCAAGTTAGGCAATGTTTCTTTGTTGGACAATTAATAAGCTTGTTTATTTTCCAAACTTGTTTAAACATTCTACAGCAGGCATGGGCAACTTCCTCCAGGGTGCAAACCAGATAAGTGATTTTTAAAGCCACACCTTATGATGCTAATTAATGGATAAAACCAGGCCATGGGCCAGATTCAAACCCAAGGCCATACTTTGTTCACCCCTGTTCTATAGATATAAAGCATAAGACAAAAGATGTGTGAAAGCTTATATCTAATGGACTTATCAAAAACCCTCTAATTAAATGCTTACCTCAGGGCCTGTCATATTGAAATTCATCAGTACTTCACACCATATTTTTTGATGACCGCATTTTCTTATTTCCACTACCATCAAATTTCATAAATCACCCCAAAAATCATAATTTATTTTATTTTTTCATACAGAAATCATCATTCTATTTTTCATCAAATCCTTTAAATTTTCATGTAAAAAAAGGTTCTACTGAAAGATTTGTCTGCAAAATGACTAAAAATGCTGCAACACTTTTAAGATAAATGAGAATAATAAATTTAAATCACATACAATGAAGGTAATATTTTTTCAAAATATATGTAATAAATTTAACATTGTATTTTTATGTGTTGTATTGACATGAATCAGATGTACAATCTAGACTAACTAAAAAACTAACACAATGCATGCTAAGTATATAATATAAATGGTGATTCACTGCAATATTAAATAACAAAACAAACAATTAGAGAAATAAAAGACCATCTGAGTCCCAAAAAAAATTTCGAAATATAATATCTTTGAAAAAAATATAAATGTACGATTTAGATATATCAAACAATCAATATATTGTTTGTTATGTATATGTTTGACATAATGAAAATAAAAAAATTAAATATTTGTTAACTTCAGGTAAGTTTCAACTGATGCATGAAATAATGAAATTGGAGATTCAGAAAATTTGTCAGCTAAATCAAGAAGAAAATTTCATGTTTGAAACCGCATTGAAAAAATAATACTGAATATAGTGTTTGCCAAGTACCGATATATGATTGCTACAATCTCATGAAAAGCATAAATATGTATTATCTTGGGGTATAGACTGATTAACTGAGGTATAGATTAATAAACCAGAGAGTCATGCTGTCAATATGCTGTTTAATAAGATATAACAATGTCCTTTACAGCACATAATTTTTAAACAATATTGCTAATAAGTGCCCTTTATTAAGTTGGTCACTGTAACAAAGCACTATGAGCATTTTAAAACAAGTTATAATAAGCTGATGCTTTTTTTCTTGTCCACTAAAAACTGTATCTCAGTACATGCCATGCAAAATCAGAAGTCCACTTAGTCAAGTCAACTTACTGCTTCAATAGAGCAGTATAAAAAATAATTATCAAAATATGTAAAATTCATTCCAAATGTGAAAGTCATTGACACAATGAACTAAATTCTTATATATGTTGATAAAGTCTGTGCTGTTTTTGCAAGATGTGTTCATCATGAAGTTCTTGATTTTAGTTTGTAAGTACCATGGTTAATGACTGCTCTTTACTAAAGACATCACTCTCACAATAAGCAACAGTCTAGTTTGCACATTTTAAAACCATTTGATCTTTTTATAGAGACTATATACAAAGATACAACCTTCTATAGTTATCTTCATTTGATGTATGTATGAACATTGTAGTGTTTTACAGCACCTCAGTACAAAGTGGCTACAGATTGTCAAAAACAGGTTCAATTGTTAAAAATTAAAACTCAGTTTCATCAAAAGAAAAACTCTGCAACAGCTGTACAAGATAAAATATCAAATATAGAGATAATAGTTTATGGTTGAAAATCAGCCTTAAAAATTGACATTACACAAAATGAGGAGGAGATAAAATTCTTGGTGATCATGAATACAATTTAAAAACTATGGATCCATTTTCTTCTGCCCATTTCTGAACATTGTTTGAGCTCATCTGTAAAATGACACTCAATAGTATGTGTATTCTTGATGCAAAAAAGATCACAAATTTCATCACAAATATACAATGAACAGTCAGTTGCTGGATTAAGGTATTTCACACTGCTGTTAATTGTGACACAATATGCTGTCATGAGGTAGACTCATCTCCTAAAAATAACTTTCATTAAGAATGCAGTCTACCACAACTTCAAGTTTCTTTCTTTCAAAACATTTGAGATAAAAATTAGAGAGGCAGCCACTTAAACCTAGGATGAATAGGTGTCATAATATACACTGAGCATTTCATTATTAGGTATGACAATATGTTCTCCACTCCCCAGGTAGACCGATCTCCTGAGAATGGCTATTAAAAAGGATGCTGCCTATTTTAAATCTAATTTCTTTCTTTAAATAAATTGCGAGATAAAGTTAGGGAGGTAATAGATCGAGCTTGAATAGGTCAATCTTTATGCAATACTTCCCATGGTTTTATAAATATAGCTTGTTAGTACTATGGGATGACTTGGATTGGTCAGTTTGGTCCTTTCCAAGTTTGGATATTGAAATCAACATTGCTTCTATCCAAGACTGATGGAAATTACCAAATTTTACTGAAAATGTTTAGCAGTGTAAATAAAGCTGTGCTAGATAAATGTTTTGAAGTTGATAGTAGATTGCATCTGGTCCTACCAAGTATAATAGGTCTGATCAGGAGTCTTGTAACTATTTGAGAGTATGAAGACAAGTGATGTTTGTGATCGTCTGTAATTACAGTATCATTACAATACCAACTGCTGTCATAGACACCCTGACCTTTATACCTCACAGACATCATATCCCTATTGACAATCTTATTTCCCATATGGTAACATCAATCTAGCCTGGACTAGAATTAACTAGCCTGGCTCTGGTAATATTTATTAGCACACAATAACTCTACAAGACCATGTGGTTTTTGAGACAATGGATACTAGTAACCAGATCTAACTTTTATTATCATCCCTCAAGAATTAATTGGAGAACTGACACAGCTAACACACAATGTTTTCACAACATTGCTATATGGTTGTGTTTTGGTTAAAAATAATTAACGTTTTGGCAATGTTGCTAAAACATTACACATGAAAATGAAATAATTTAGTCCTCTGATCAAAAAGATATAGTAAACTGCAAATTGTATGTATATCATATTACTATGGACAAGAATTACTATAATTATTCCAAAGAAATTATATAACATTTTTACAATGTTGTAACAATGTTGTGGTTAACTTTACATTATCAAGGAGAACTCTCATAGTTTCTTAGTTCATCCATTTTTTTTCTTCAAAACCAATAATTAAAAGGAGGATGCAATTTTTGTAGGAAAACATTTTACTCGTCAGCTTTTTTTATTACAAACATGACGTACTGCCATTGCCTTAATAATATTTTACGTATATACAAACTAAAGACTAGCTCATCCTGTACCGACCGAATTGCAATTGAGGCAGAGATGAATCTCCTGTTTCCCGCTATTTTGAACCAAAAAGGTATGAACATTAAATAGTTAAATAGTTAAAGTATATTCGCATATTTAGTTGCAGAAAATAACGTTTATTTTCTTGGTCGATGTCTGTTGATGCAATTAACTGCTTGGCATATTTCTGTGACTTTTATCCAACTCGTATTAAGTAAATTATATTGTTACACTGGTACATTTTTGGAACAAAAAATATGGAGGATTGGATAGGTTACCATGATAAAATACCTTCCATTAAGCTTGCATTTTGAATTATGTGCACTTAGCTCAAAAGCATAAGATTTATCGTTCTTGACCAAAATTTAAATAAATACAAAATACCAAGTAATTTAAATTGATTTCAATCACAAGTGAAATTCAAATGAATGTATGTTTAGACATATGCATACATATGACGATTTACATAGATGTGAAAAAATAAAATGCATATTAAAGATTAAATTTTTTGATAATTACATACATGGGGGTGGGGTGGATAAGATGTAGTGGTGAGCTATTAAATTGTATGGATTTAGGTCAAAACAATTATAGAGATGAACATTTACAGGTGTTTTACTACATATACACCTTTACATATTTTTTTGGCTATTTTAATTAACTCTTATAGTGATTGTCATTTATGAAGTTAAACGATTCTCGGTGGTTAATTTGTTTTATAATTGCTGTTAGTAAATTGTGTTGCATACATGGTGTTGGCAAATCAAATTGTTTTAAGTTAGAGCAAACAAATTTGCATACAAAATCATGGCCAAAAAAGAACTATATTAAAGCTTATTTTGTCACATCATTATTATTATTTTCAGGTATACTGCTTGAGCTCCTTAGGCGAGTGTAATATGTGGGATAGTGTCCGCAGGATGATGAAACGGCTACGAACAAAAAGACTGGTCAGAGTATAGTCTAAAGAGACATAAAGAGAAAAAAAAGCATTTAAAGACCTTGTGATGATATGCCGAGTTTTGATCAGTAAGTATGACTTGATTTCAATTGTCTATTTTTTTAAAATGACTTGCAAGAGCTTTTTCCATGAATGGATTCTTCACGCATACTGCAACTACATTTATATGAAAGAACCTGAGACCACATTTCAATGTACATATTTTATAAATACTCCATTGATTAATGTTGGCGTTTATAAAACTGCAATGCATTCTTTGTTGTGAAACTTATTTTAAAATCTTGTGTTACTCTTGCCGAAGCTTGCTTGAAAAATAATGGCAAAGCAAAAGAAATTGAAATTGAAGAGGCCATATCGGAGACCCTTAAATATGCACCCAACCAACATGGAGGGATAAAATACAAGGTTAGCCATTTGACTCTTATTTCATCAATATTGGATTCAGTTTTTTAAAGCATTGTGGATGCATTTCTTAATTGCAAACAAAATCAGCTTATCATAGTTTCCAGGAATATTAAAGCTTACAGCTAACTACAATTTTTATCCACCTTGTATGATAGGACAAGTGCTTCCACTTGGAAATTTTTATTCCCATACAATATTTGGACAAAATAAATTCATCTGTACGCAAATTGATTTCACCATCAACTTCCCTGAAATAACACATATTAAGTAAAAAGTTATCTTGTAACTTGGCTTAACAATATTAAGGGAAGCACAAGTGCAGTGAAGAAGTTTTATAAAGTTTAATAATGCTAGTTAATGTAACTTCTGCATATGTAAGTGGTGCTGAGATATGTGACTTTTAAATTATTTTTTTAATTAGCAGGGCCCTGAGCAGAAAAAGAAGGAGATACTATTCAGAGTGTAGGAGGAGACTCATTCTTGGTCATAATCTTAATTAAATCTTGAAAATAAACAAAAAGTGATATTAAAATATATGTTGTATTGTTTCCTTTTTCCTTTTTGTCTTTTAAAAACAAACGTTTGAACCTTCAGTCTGCAAATTCAGGGGATTCCTTATCAGACAAAAGCAGTGTGGTTTACCCATCTACTTTCACTTTACACCCTGCTACCTAATTTTTTATATACATCCCCACTGGAGTATATCTCCCCAAACCTCTGTCTTGGTGAACTCACATGTCCCATTTAAATCTAATGGAAGACCCTGCTGTAAAGTCTGTTAGAAAAAATACCCAGAAAGAGGATTTCATACAATAAACAAAAAGTAGTGGTTGCATATAAGCCGTGTTAGAACACCTGCACTGAAACTGATTGCAAACTTCAGAATGGACTTATGAATTTTTATTAAATTAGTAACATTACTATTTTATCTAAGATTCTTTATAAGTGCATGAAATGATAAATAACAATTATGTTTGTGAGAGTGCATTATTATATGTGCAACTTTGAACTGATTTGTGAGAGCTGTCACACATCAATAAATGCAGATTGCTATTCCTATTAGTAGTATTATTATTTTCAAATGACTGGTGATGTTTGGTTTGTCATTAATGAAAATGGTGCAGAACTGACACCCAATACTGTCACAATGGCAGTCTTGACATTCCTGCTATCGCAACTCCTAGCTGGATGGTAATGTTGACGTTTGTGTAATGTCGATTTTTTGACATTCTTGCCAAAAGTGCAGAATATATATTTCAGAAACACAAGCAGGTGTCATCAGATTACCATATAGGATTTGAATGTTGTAGGAAGGTTATTTAATAATGTTAGACAACAACATTGTAGCAACGTTCCCACTTGTTCACCAAATCACATTGCCACAAAATTATTTGATAACATTGCCACAACCTTACCACAACGTTGCTGCAACGTGGAATTGTTAGCTGGGGATTTACGATTCCAGTAATGCTCAGCAATTAATTAGGTCTTATATATTGTTGAAGTAGTAAGTTTGCTTGCTGTCATTTATTTTTAAAAACAGTAGAGAGGAATAAACTACTATTGTTAGGTGAAATTCAGTAGTAGAATGTTTTGAAGAACAAAAATGATTTATATTTTCTGAGAAAACCAGCATGGAATGACAATTCTATTACTAAAGAAAAAGAATATCCAGAACCAAAAAGGGCACATTTTCCCATAAATTAAAAATTAAAAATACATCTAATTTGGATCAAACAATAAAACAAGAATGTATCCAATTCAGAAAAAAATTAGTGACGTAATACACAATGTGTGAATCAGTACATGTGTTAATCGAACAGAAACCACGTGGAATAATGTTTGCGATTAACTTTTCAATATACGGTAATTTATCCTGAAATTAATGTTACTCAATGAGGAAAAAATAAACTACACCATTATGAAGAGATATTTATTCACAGTTAATCACAGCACGATTATAAAGTGAGTATTAAAAACTAAAAAATCTGCCACCCACCCACCCTTTTGCCTTTGTATCAATCCTTTTGTTATTATAGGTCCCTCGACACCCTGCGCCTCACTTATAGTGCGGTCGATGCTTTTGTACCCAGATGTGCGCATGTTATTGAGGGACTGGTGTATACAGTGTATTTAATATGATGTGATACATCTTGCTTGACATAAAGAATTAAATGATTCTAAAAATCACAGTAAAGGCAAGGAACATATTTACAGGCATCTGTGAACACTGAAATATATATAAAATATCAAATATTCTGTATTGAAAAATTCAACTGTGAAAATGAATCTAAAGAACAGATACGCAGGCATTGTTTATATTACTAGAACTGTTTAAATGTCATAAGATTTCATCCATTCGAGACATCGATTATGAGAAGAAGAAATGCTAGGAGCCTGCCTCGTGTCACTGGGAATGTTGTTCCTTACCAGTCGACCAGTATAGTAAAAAAAAATTTTTTAAACAATTCCTTCTTAGGCCTTTTTACGTCTTATGTACTTTAAATATGGAGTACCATCAGCATCTCTTTGGTAAAAGATGTTGCAAAGAAAGACAGGAATAGTTTTTCCAACTTTATACATGTACATAAATTTGGCCTTCCTAAGAAATATTTTTTCATGAATTGTTAAAATCTTTATATTAATCTTTTCATAATGGAAATTGTCAATACATATGATTTAGAATTAAATGGCATGCCCTCTTTTGGAGTCTTAACAGTTTTGTTATAATGTTCATTTTACAGGTATTACCCTAAATTACATTACAATAATCCAGATATGGTTGAATATAACTTTTACAGAAGATGACCCTATAATGAATCATGGAATATATGTTTTGATTTTCCTCAGTAGCCAGAAATAAGAACAAACCTATTTTGAAAAATGTTTAATGTAAATAGACCAAGTAAGATTGTTATCTATGAATATACCAAGAATTTTATCATGAGAGGTCTATTAAAGTTCACATTGTCAAATAAAACTTTGGAATCACTATCTAGCTTTGCTCATTTTTGTTTTGTTGAAACTAGTAGGGCTTTTGTTTTTTTCTGTATTTATGATATACTGTTTTCCCTGCACCATACTTTAAAGCCTAATATTTTTTTTACCAGTTTCTGCAAGCTTGTACTTGTTGCAAGCATGCACAATATGCAAGCTTATGAAAACCCCAAGCTTCTGCATAGTTCCAGACCCAATTACTAAGAGAATGTTTGTTCATTGCATGTTATATGCATAAAAACTACAAAACAATTTCTTGCTATCAAACTTCCAGTGGCAGTAATATTTAACCTTAATGAAATATAACAGTCTTAACTTTTTCAAGAAATACAATTTTACTGACATTCAGTACATGGCTGGCTAATTGGATTAAGAAGACTAACATGTGTACATAACAAGCTGTTAACTGATTGCCTTATTTTTGTGAATAGTTTAGCCAAACGCTGGTTGTCATAATAGGTGTTGTAAGAAATAAAGAAATCTAAGGTGGTCCATGGTGACTTTAAAGTATTGTAATAAATATTGTCAGACATGTGGCAAAGGTGAGACAGAAAGGATAGAAATAAAAAAAATATTTTTAAGAAACATTTGAGAAAGTGTTTTTAGCCATTTTTGGTAAAAATTGTTATTATGTTCCTAAAGATGTTTTTATAAGAATATAAGTTCAGCACATATATTTGTTCTATAACAATTCATCTCAAAAATGCCAAAACATGACTTTCAGGAATGCATCTAAAGTCCAGCTGAGGAACTGTCTTATGGGGTGAACTCTAAGCTTTAAGAAGTATTGAGAGCAGCCTTAAAAACCAAGCCACAGAAAAACTGAAGTTTGAACTTCTTATTTTATCATTGCCACATTCTAATGCTGATATAGAGAGAACATTATCAATAATTTTGCAAATTACAAAATGAATCAGGGAGAAATCTGGACCCAAACACTAGTGACAGCCAGTTAAGTATAAAACTTAATAATCACAATGAATATTATCGGAGATCTTATGACGGAACCTAAAAATGGTTGTGGATTTTATTTCTTTAAATCTTTTCAGTGAACTATACAATACACAACTTTATCATTTAATGGACAATAAACTGATTCATATTAAATAATTATTATTACAACATTGTTCACAAAAATCTGGTTTATGTTCAAAACATATGGTTTTATCATGGTATGATGAGAATACATATGACAAAATATGCACTGGTTTCTTTTAAATTTCGTCCCAAAAACATTTGTCTATAAAACAGTCTACTGGTATAGAAGCCAATCTACTAATCCAAGTTTAAAAATCTGCAGTTCTAATGTCCTAATTCTGGCACATGAAAGTAAGAGCATAAATCAAAAACATACAACCTATTGGGTATACTTTACCTCTAAAGCTAGACGATTCAAACAATTCTGAATACAGTGCTGAAAGTTTTCCACCTTTTTGCAGTATATTTCTATGAATGATGTTGTACTGTAGGTTGATCGGCAAAACTAAAAAAAAGAAAATTTTAAAACAATGTTAATACATACATATCCAGTATTAAATGAATAACTAATATCATAAGAAAACAAAATTACTTCAATGATCATTATCACATTTTATTACCATTTCTGGTCTGGGAATCAAACCTGGTACAAAAATGGAGTCCAGTTTCTTAAACACTGGTACTATACCAACCAGTCTGAAAAAAAAAGAACTACATTCCCAACTATTGTAACAGGTTATACTATTATTTGATATCTTTCTTCAGTTTAGATCATAAATCATTCATTATAACCCTGATTGTGTATTGTTTTGTTATTTGTACAACTTAAAGTATTGAAATGTGTATATCATCTATTCTGAACATAGTCTTATGTTTTCTACATGTTGAAGAACTCTACATCACCATAAATCTGTCATAGTCCTGATAACATGTTACTTTGCTTTTTAAAAAAATACTATTACAAGAAATCTAGGTCAGTAGGATGCTTTTCAAGCCCATTCAATAAGTAACATTTCAAACTTTCACTAGTTTTTGTATCAACATTTGACAACACATCAGGAAACTTTGTCCAGTACTGAAATCCCGTACTAAACTGTATCAATGTTGACCAAATTGCAAGTAGCAGTTTCAATAAAGTTGTGCGAACATTTCTCAAATTTAATAAGAGCAGCCATATTTAATGACAAATGAACATCACAGTACAAATATAAAAGCAGAGATGCTGCTGAGAATTTTATATAAAGAGGGTAGCTCCCTCTTGTCACAAACATAAGAAGGCAGTAGAACAAAAATGAGGGAGAGCAGGAAATGGCCATTGTTCAATATTTACCTTGACACTTATATGTCCATCTCTGTCTCTCTTCAGCTACACTCTATTAGAGTCCTAATGAAATCAAAATCTTTAAAAGATGTCACCATTAGTTGTATAAGTATTAATCTTTTTTTCTTTCTGAGCCATATATGTCCCTTATCTGTGTATGAATATTGTTCTGTGCTAAGAACTCCCTTTTCCTGTCTGCTGTCTTAAGTGGTATATACATAGCTTGCCTATTCAGCTGGAACAAGTTTGAAAACTACATTTTTCCAATGCTCATCGGTATTATCTTTCTAGCTACTTTTGCTTAAAAAAATACGCTGTTTCACTAACACAACATCTGCCAAAACACAAACACTACATTGGAGCTCTTAAAAAGGCATTTAAAGAACTGCCCTCATGACAGTAGAAAGAAAGCATATATATCTTTGGTTTCAATATTGGAATCAGCCATTTGGGGTTTTCTAGGTAGCAAGTATTATAAACTTACATTTATAAAAAAAAACTGTCTTGACGCAAGGTTCAAATTATGACCGAATGCTTGTTCCATCACTCAATGTTTCAATCAAATTTAGGTTAACATTAATTTCACAATTAAACAAGACTTACCAAAGTCGCAGTTTGATTGGTATTTTATGAACCTGTAAGTGCCTGAGGGATCACATGAGATGGAATTGGTCACGTGATGAGTCAGTCTTTAGAGCATGATCAGCTTGGATGCCGCAGAGAACAATAGGGTGGGATATGCAAGCTAATTAAGATGCATTTGGGTGGGCATGTGATCCCTCAGGCACTTACAGGTTCATAAAATCCCAATCAAACTGCGACTTTGGTAAGTCTTGTTTAATTGTGAAATTTTATTTCCCCTGTAAGTGCCTCGGGATCTCATGAAATTTCAGAGTTATGCATCCAAGCACGACAATGAAGAAAAAAAAATAAAGGAAAGTGTTTATTTGTGATACTAGGAAAACTATAAGGAACAAGATATAAGCATCTGAGACTATATCAAAATTTTTATTGCGGGGACTGCCCAAGCACAGCACTACTGAAATCTAAGCTATCCGATACAGGTTTATGATAGAACTTGCGGAAAGTGCAATCATTATTCCATCCTAATCTTAATAATAGATTCAAGGACAGTTTCATTTTAGCTGCAGCAGGCTCGATGCAGCTCTAGTGCTGTGGGCCCCAAAATTGGATGTATCAATCCCTGCCTCCTTCATAACAGTCTTGATCCATCTAGCTATGGTGCTTTTAGCAACAGCTCTAAAAGGAGGTTGTGTGGTTATCAAAATTTTTTTATCATTTCCTTGAAGAGAAGAAGTTCTACTGAGGTATTCTCGTAAGGTTTCAACTATACATAGTCTTTTATCATGATATGCAGAAAAAGTCAATTGTGATAGATGTTGACTAGGTTTACTTTGCTTCAAAAGGTCCCTAATTCTGACAACAACACTATCAGAAAAAATAGGAATATCATCAATATTTATGACATGCAAAGTTTGGCATCTCTGGCCACTAAGTAAGGCCAACAGAATCACTAGTTTCTGAGTCACCTGTTTCAAAGAAATTTACCGCAAGGGAACAATTTTTCCAGATGTTGAAGAACAGTTCTCACGTCCCAGGTTATACCATATCTTGGCAAACATGGCCTACGAAGAAAAACTCCCCTCAAAAATCTTTTTATGAGCACATTATTACCAAGATCAACATTACTACTCAATGTAACTAAACTAGATATAGCAGATCTGGCAGTGTTTATGGAACTGTAACCTAAACCAGAATCAAACAGGTCTGTCAGGAAAGCCAGGACCAAATTTACAGGTGGATCAAGGGGATCAATATGTTTCCCAACCGAAAAATGCAACCATTTCTGGAGATGTGTCCAATATTGTTTCCTTGTTGATTCTCTCCATGAGTCGAGTATAACACTGGCAGCTTGTCCTGATATGCCTTTACGGAACAAGGCTTTCCTGATAAGCGAAACACAGCTAGCCGGGTTTTCCACAGTTGATGTTCCTTGAGTGGATCCTGAGGCAAGGTTAACAGAAAGCGAGTCTGGGGAAGAATGTATGATTGATGAACAATTTGTCGCAAAAGGCAGGGAAACCAGGGCTGTGTTGTCCACAATGGTGCTACAAGTACCACTTCTGCACAGTCGTCTACTATCTTCTGAAGAACACGTCCCACCAGGCTGAAAGGTGGGAACATATATAAAATTAAGTTTGACCATGTCATAGAGAAAGCATCAATGACCCACGCATGTGGGTCTGGTCTATATGACACATATTTATGAATCTGATGATTCAGTCTAGAGGCAAACATATCAATATCAAACTGTCCAAATATTGCATGAATTTTGTTAAAGATTGCATTGTTTAACATCCACTCTGCATCATCAATGAATTTCCAGATGGCAAGCACTCAACCAAATCTGTCTTTCTATACATCAGAACCAAACATCACGGGCCATTTGATTGAGTAATCTCTTCCTACCTCCCATTTTGTTAATGTAGGAAACAGCTACAGTATTACCCATGAAGATCCTAATGTGTACATTATATCTGTAGCTACAAAGAGACTTTAATGTCAGGAAGCAAGCCTGCAATTCCAAAACATTGATGTGGCTCATTTTTTCAGTACTACTCCAGCCACCCCCAGTTTGAACATCATCTGTCTCATTTACCCCTCCCCATCCTAGAAGAGAACTGTCACTTTTGATAATAATTTCTGGGTTACCTCTGCAGATAGGTTTAAACTGATTGTAACATTTTGCATCCACCATTTAATTGTATCTTTAGCACTGCTGGAAAGAGAAATTGATGCATCATAATTGCCCTTATGCATTTTAACTAATTTGTCTTTCTTCCTTTCCAAAGGTTTGTAGTAGAGAGGGGCATATTCTAAGCCAGGCGCACTAGCAACCATTGTGCCTATTAATTTTGCTAATTCACGAATAGTCAAATGTTTCCTCTTCAACACTGTTTCACGAAACTCAATCAATGCCTGTGCCTTTACCTCAGTCAATCTAACCATCATATTCACTAAATTAATGAGAAAGGCCACAAAGATGATAATTTGTATAGGTTACAAAATGGATCTTGTTGGTTGTATTGTAAATCCTATTTTGTCCAATAAAGCAGCAGTATGGTACACATTGTTTTAATCTCTAAGTAGGTTGAACCTTGAAGAAGACTATCATCCAAATAGCCAACATTGAGATAACCCATCTTACGTAAGGAAGAAAAAACAGGCTTCATCATTTGGGTGTATACTCGTGGTGCAGATGCCAGTCCATTTGGTAAACAGGTGTACTGATAAAATTGTCCTTTCCAGTGAAAGCATAAATATTTGCGAAAAGCAATGTGAACTGGAAGAGAGTAATATGCATCTTTTAGGTCAATAGAAGCAAAATAAGAATCTTTGCGAACCATGGTCAGTGCTGTTTTTAATGTCTCCATTTTAAAATGGTGATGTACCACATGTGCATTGAAAGCACGCAGGTTGAGAATAACCCGGATGCTCCCATCATGCTTTTCTCTAGTGAATATGTTAGACAAGTACTTTACACCAGCAAAGTTTATTCTCTCGACCACTCCCTTTTTCAGCAGTTTATCAATTTCAGTTGTAATTACTGTGGTTTCTTTGTCAGAAAAGTTTTGCAGCTTTGGGATACAAGTTTGGACTGGGCTGCTATCAAGTTCAATTCTATAACCATTCAGATTAGATAAAATCCATGCATCAGATGTTAGCTGCTGCCATCTTTTAGCACGCCAACTAACTTTACCAGCAACAAAATTTTCTGGTGTATTATACAAGGCTGGCAAAGAAACTGTACTGTCATGAATGGGAAAATTTTCCTGACACTTTGTTCCCCATCTGCTGAGCATCTGCAATATTTTTAACTTTTGTAGACAGGTCATCTCCAAAGAGGAGGTCAGTTACCTTATTTTGGGGTGAACTGATAACCGAAATGCTGATCTGGCTTGATCAGTTCCTTCCGTTTATGAGACATGTCACAAAACGCAGAAGAAAGCATCCGCAATACATCACCAGCATCTGCGAGTAATTTATTGACATTTGCAGGTGTACCATCTAATTTAGTTTGTAGTAATGCATCCATAAGTCGGAGAAGTGGAACACTAGCTTTGGCAATAGTTCCTTGGAACTTTTGGAGCTTAGCATCCATTTGTTTTGTACTTGTGTTAATTTTTGCCCAAATTTCAGGATTTACTTTAGGCACACTTAAATTTTGGCAATTTTGTGGCCTTAAATGTTTTTCGCTCAAGTCCTTAAATTTATCCTGATCTATTTGGGACCAGAATCCTGCATTAACGACTTTAGCCAAGCTCTCCTGAATGGGCAGCCCACAACGTTCGTGCACTTCATAAAAGTCAGAGAGCTCTTTAAGGATGTCATTTCCTTCAGTTTCTGATGGTAAATTTGGAGGTGATGTTACCAAGTTTTGAAGACCATGCTCGAAGTCATCGACATCTTCCTCACTTTCCGCCCCGGTGTTGGAAAGATCAATTCCCTCGTTATACTGAACCGTTTCCGTGCATACACGTCTTCGTGCTGGTCCATTAAGTCTCGGCACATCAGCCATGGGTTTTTTGCTAAGACTGTCAACTTGTGACTTCAAAGTTGTTACCGTAGCTGACAAATTTGTCAATAATTCAAGCTGTCGGTCGCGAGACTTCACACTCATGTGACGAACTCGTTATCATTAACGGCGCAATCCCCTTATCTATAGATGTTGGATTTCTCCTAGATTTTGATGCCACTACAGGGCTATCATTTTGCATAGTTGTTCCCTCATGGGAATCATTGCGTTTTGTTGCATCCCTGATGGAGAAATCTTTGGCCGTATCAGCTAAACGCTGCTTGGATCTATTATGCAATAATTCTTGCAATAGTCCGGATTTCTCCTAGAATTTGACGCCACTACAGGGCTATCATTTTGCATAGTTGTTCCCTCGTGGGAATCATTGCGTTTTGTTGCATCCCTGATGGAGAAATCTTTGGTCGTATCAGCTAAACGCTGCTTGGCTCTATTATGCAATATTTCTTGCAATAGTCCATTCCCCGTATTGGCAGGATACCTTTGTCTTTGTCCCGATTCCGCCATTGTGCAAAATACGACACTCAAAAACGATGAACAATGAAGTACGGTACAGTTATGACTGTATAAGGTCTTGAGAAAGGTAGAGGAAGGTTTTGCCCCCTGCTAATGTCAATTCAAATTTACACGAAAATTCAGACGTAAATTACTGGAATCGCCAAATTAAAACTCTAGAAAACCATATGTACTGACTCCTTGACGCTGGACCATTCACTGACTCATCACGTGACCAATTCCATCTCATGAGATCCCGAGGCACTTACAAAGGAAATATAATTAAATCTGTAAAACTGAAGAAACCACATTTGTAAACATTTATAAAAAAGATATGTTGAGACAAGTGCTAAAAAACCTCTATCAGCACAACTTGTGCCATGACAACCGCTTTAAGGGTGAATGGATGAATATTGCATACTGTACAGAAAATGTTAAACTATAACTAATTTGTGGGAGTTATCACTACTGGTCTTCAAGTGCACAAATTCATACAGCATCTCTGCTGAAGATAGCACACTATTTAAAAATTTCATCGAACTAATGGAGACTGGATCACCATCATTTTCATACAGAAACAATTATAGGCTGCAAGAAAGAATTGTTTCAGACTAAATCTGTCAATAAGGTCTGGAAAAGTAGTTTTTATAAGATCTGATAAAATCTGGATAGTCAAATTAACATCATTTTTGTTTCAGACTAACTATACATAGCAAGAAGAGTCTTAATAAAATCAACCATCAAATTTGATAACAAAATTTTCAACAGATCCATCATGGCCAACATGTTGGATTTTTGTACTCACTTTAAATCAAAACCGAAGAATGACAAGTGTAACAATGTAGTTGTGATCACTTAGAACTCTGTGTATTTATGACTGGTTAATAATGTGAACTAGAGCTACTTCACAAAAAGAAACTGTGAAAATTATAACCTTTTTTTTCTTCTTTCATTAGGAGCAAAACTACCAAAATATTTTTAGTTTTACACTGTATATACTCATATCATTCCTTATTGAAGAGTGCTTCTTTTTAAATTTCATTCTACAGAGACATTATGAGTCATCTACAGGATAAAAATCAAACCTAGGCCCACTACATATTTCTTTTTGTCTCATATGAAAAACTTTAATTAAATTATGAAGAAAAATGCATTTATTCTCCTCTTTGTGCAAGAAATTGTCATAAATACCACTCTTTTAAGGATTTGATACAGGTCTTCTTCAATTCGCGAATTCCATGCATCCCTCACAGTCTCTGATGGCAATTTTTGTGATGCAACTATACTGTCCCATTTCTGCAAAGATATGAAGAAACAAATCAGCATGCAATTGCTGTCTAAATATATTCAGAATTACTGTATCTGAAAAAGTTTCATTATTAATTTCTTTATTCTTGGATGAATTGTATGATAATATTTATAACACAGGCAGTGTTTGTTAGCATTCTCATCAAATATTTAGGATATATGTTTTTCATCACTACAGTTTGTCTGTTACAGTTACAGCGATACAGGAACAAAATAAAAATATACTGTATGAAGTTGTAAAATACTATTTTTTCTTTGCAAATAAACTTTGTTCTTTCTTATATTTCTAATCTAACATCAAAGTCTTTGATATTTCTTTGTGACTACATAGTGACCAATGCTTTTCAAGAGACTGTAATTATATATGCTGGCTAAAGCTTTGATGTGCTAAACATAGTTGCATTGTTTGTCGAGGTGAATTCACAGCTTATTTACTTTTCTTCTGAAAATAAACTCGGTTCTTTCTTTTGTTTCTCATTTTAATCTACAGTATTTGACTCTTCTTTGTTACAAAATATTTTTCTGACAGCATGATAATTTTATGGCCAATGAACATCAACAAAAGCTTTAATGTCCCAAACATAATTACAGTGCATTGTCTTGCTATATTCTTTCTATCTTGGACATGGAAGACTCAAGTTGAGCCAGAGAGGAAATGCTGACCAGATGACATTTGATCTTACATCCACTTACACCACTGTCCAAATGCAAGGGGCCAACAGCATCAGCACAAACACAAATGGCAATGAGAAAAATTGTTATACATTGATGCTTGCCTGTAGTAGAAAGTCTTGTGGGAGGACAATGCTAAGCATTGATACCACCCAGATAAAAACAAAGACAAGAGCTTTTAATCAACAATGCCAGAAATGATGGCACATGGGGACATAAAACAACAATCAGGAGTGATGACAATGAAGATTAATGTGATGGATTTGATGCAATTGTGTGAATTCCATCAACAACATAAACCTTAAAACAATCTTTTTAAGGACCATCCATAAAATCAGGAAGATATACTTTCAATATTGTCACCTTTTTCACTCACTATCTAATCTGCCTGAATATTGTTGCACTAAATATATGGAGTGAAATTATCAAGACATTGAAATGTATGACATCAGATACACAATATATGGCAGAACAAAGTTTTTTGCCTCATTCAAGGTAGAAAATTGGAAAGGGGGGGGGGCCACTAAAACTAACTTTAATGATGCATCACTTACTTGTTGCTACTGTGTAACTAACCTTTTAATGATGGAAATTACTCTAGCTCATATCATGAGAATTCATCCTCCAATAAGGTGACCTTTTGGAAGATTCCAGAACTCTGCACTATGGCCTTGCACATGCAAAGTTGTCATCATTTTATTTATATGGAAAGAAGGAATCTGGCAACAGAAACCAATCCCAATTCGTCAATTAAATCAAAAGAGGGTGAAAATCCAGACCTAGAGAAATCTGTGCATTCATATTACCCCTGTGTAGTTTCCACTTTACTAAAGGGAGAAGCTTGAGAGGGTACAAGTGCAGTCTGAAATGGGAAACCAAGTCCAAAGGACACAGACTAATTTTCTGTTCATGAGGAAATACATCCCCACATATACAAAAACTTGGGATGTAAACAGATATGATTTCACTAGGTTAGGTAAAAGGCACAGTCTGGTCACCACATACCACCCATGAACCAGATCACAATGGATCAACAAGTCATTGAAATACTGGATGATAGAGATCCCCAGTGACCTTGGATAGACAGCAACATTTCCCATGACTCTGGTATACTAACAAGGGTTCAGTAGTTAGGCCAATCCAGCACAAATCACTAAGCCTAAGGACTATCCAGTAATAATTGGAGTTACCCTCATGTGGCATTAAAGTTATAAACACAATATGTGTGCATGTCTTTTAGCCGCAGTCATGTTACATCATGTACCACCCAGCCATATTAATCTGGCCAGTCCTAAAACTAACCTTGTACTGAGCACCAGGCAAAGCAGCTGCTAACATTATTTTTACAAGTCTTTGGTATGACTTGGCCGGGGTTTTGAACTTGTGACTTCCTGCATCTGAGTTGGATACTCTAACCACTTGGGCCACAGGATCGATTGGCATATTATACATGTTACAACTATTATTTTATTTCACAACACTATTTTTACAAAAGATGTTGTGCACTCATATGAAAATCAAGCAAGACAATTATGGCTGATATTCTACATGTCAGGATGGTTTCTGAAAAAACTACATTTCAGTATCAACTCTTTACAAACCTGCAAGTGTTCTTCAAGATGGACTGACCATGCCTTCAAGTAACGATTAAGCCAATCCCTGACACCTTGATACCTCTGCTCAAGAAGTTTCATCTGGTCTGTATTCTGCCTAGTTTTTGGTTTATCTCCATCTTTCTTTTCTTGTATTGCTTCATACACTGCCATAGTATGTAAGAAGACTTGTACAGAACTTCTAAGCATGTGTGCAGAATCTGTGTCCAGTGCCTTATTAAGGAGATCACTTGATATCATGTAAAGCATCTTTGGTTTAACAAGGGAATCAGTACTGTGGAGAAAATAAAATCTTTCCAATATCACTGTATATAGCATGTTAAGAAATGATTACATTTTTGTACTGCCAAACATGCAAAAGGAAACTTCATTACACAATCTTTTGTGCTGAATCATCTTTACACTATCTTTCTGAAAGCAAAAAAAAATAATCTTCTTTCATGTCCAAAAGGTTTGAGACAAAATAAATAATTCCCAACAAGACTGTCAAACTATTGGGAGAAGGGCAGAAAAGAAAATCAATCAGTTAATTATAATCTTTGGTGTGTGTGTGTGTGTGTGTATATATATATATATATATATATATATATATATATATATATTTTAGCTGCTAAATTCCTGACTTATGCTGAAACATAATTTTAAGGTTAACAGATGCAATTCTGGTCTGATCTGTAAGACAAAAACCTAGAAAATATCCCATGGGCATGCAAGGTTAAAACAACATCGACAAAAGTAGAGAATACAGTCAAGTCCTTGCACCATACCAAAGAGCCAGCTTTTAAGGCTAATTACATGTATTTTAATTACTAAATCTTTGTAGGTAGTCATTTAAGAGAGACTATGTTTATCTGCTGATCACCCACTTGTGATTGATGCCATTCATTTGCGTACATGATCAACAGAATATTATTTGCTTAGTAATATGTTTCTTAAATTAAATATCCAGACCTTATGTGACATTGCTTTTGATGCTTTGCTGATGGAGACCAACAAAGCATTATTCTAAAAGTTGGATTAACTCAATTGATTTTCAATGGAGATAAATTATTTGGGATTTTAAAGGGTCTAACAGATGGTTAGAACATTGTAAAATTCATTATTTCTGTAAAGGGATTAAAGTTACTGATGATAGAGATAGTGTAAGGATATCAAGAGAGAATACCAGAAATTATTTGAGATCTTGCTCACAATAACATATTCAATTGTGAAAGTACCAGGCTCTTTTCTGTAAATTCTGTCTGATCATAGCAATAATGATGATGATTTTGAAGATTTTGAAGTGTATTAAATTACCTAGTCAGCTGAAAAAGTGTGATTGAAAATACAGTGGAGTGATTTTGAGTCTGAAAATGGCATTGAATACAATTCTGATGTACATGCTTTGTGGCCAAAGATAGACCTCATGCGCAACCCACTATTCAGCATTATTCCAACATTAAATGCAGAAATGCAGAATGTCAAGCCTATGTACTATTTAAGGTTTTTGTTTAAAAGATGATTTCTTGCATTTGATCACAGATACAAATCTTTATGTTGATCAGAGAGTAAATGGGGCAGACCTGACTGACAACAGCCACATGAGAAAATGGAAGACATATATCTGACTGACTCCTTTGCATTCTTAACATTCAAAGCAGGTGTGTGTGTGTGTGTGTGTGTGTGTGTGTGTGATTATAATTTTTAATGTAGCTTTAACAATTTTTCAGTCATATCGCTACAATGTTTGCAGTGAGGCAATTGATAGTAAAGTCTAGCACTGGGGCATTAATGCCACAGACAATTAGGATGATGTCCCACCCAGTCACATTATCTTGACACCAGGCTGATCAGTCCCAACATTAACTTCTTAATGCCGAGTGCCAAGCGAGGCAACTATTAGTACCATTTTTTAAAGTCTTTGGTATGACTTGCCGGGGATCAAACCCACAACCTCCTGCTTCCGCTGTGGATGCTCTAACCACTAGGCCACTGGAGCATTTCAAAGCAACTAATATCTGAACAAATAATGAACTTGACAGATGACAGTGTAAGCTAATAGAGATGAGATGACATATTTTTAATAATGAATAATACAAATTACAAAATTGTTGTGAACATTTATTACAAATATTCTGGGGTGTAAATTTGTTGTGTTCATGGTTGCATGCAGTAAAAAGCCCCACATTGCATAGGGATTTAAAGGAATTATCAGAAATGGGGAGAGACAATCCAATTCCCTTCTTTAATCTTGCATTTGTAAGAACATGATTCCCAATCCCCAGCAGAACGAAAAACAGTCTGTCAAGGGGAGTACAGTATCTTGACTCAATCTTGTACCAAAGGGGCTCCAATGACCTGCAACCATTACTTAAAGCCTAGTGTCTGGTGCCTCATGATCACTGCCCTTCCACAGATTGGATAGACTAAGTTTTGAGCTCTCCCCTTACTGAATGGCTTAATCTCAATACTAACATCAGGCCCTAGAGACTGAAAGAATGCTGCTCCCTCCTGTACAAGGGTGGGGAACATGACATACTGTTACGACCGTTTGCTAAGGTTCTTTCAATTCTGGGTTCGTCTGGTACTGGCTTGAGGTGAAATAAATGTAACCAATTTATTGGGGTGTTTGCATTGATATTTCTGTACAATGAAAGACTAGAACGACAGACGAGCTTATAGAGGAGAATGAAGAACTGTTTACTATCTATGACAAGTATATACAAAATAAATTATGTTTTACTTTTTATTGTGTTCTCTCTCTTATTTGCTTTTATGAAATATTCACAATATCACAAATACATTGACATACACAATTGTAATTATACTTTATGACTATACATTTAATATATCCAACAATGTGGCTTGTTTAATACACAAGTTTGTAGCCATATTTTAAAAAAACATCAATTTCAGAATCAAGGTTTTATGAACTAGATTTTTATAAAATAAAGTTAATGTTTTTATAACATCAAAGATTAATCTTATTGGAGACAGGTATTAACCATAATTACCTAAACTATATAAATAAATTGTAAAAATCATATCCGAAATTTGTGTAAAATCAAAATCTGGACAAATCCGAATTTTGGGGCTAATCCGAAATTTGGAAGAAATCAAAATCTGGACAAATCCGAATTTTGGGGCTAATCCGAAATTTGGAAGAAATCAAAATCTGGACAAATCCGAATTTTGTCATTTCAATAATATATCACTTTTGTAGAGGGATTTTACCTGTATAAAACTATTCATGACAGGAAATTTAGAACAGTTCGATTTCAATGCAATCAGTCTCAATCTCTATCTAACCCCTTTTTCTCTATGTCTCTCTCGTCTGCGATGACAGAAGCCCTTTTTATACTCTCTATACCCTTGGAGAACCTCTAATGTTTACATAAACAAACAACGGAAACATTCGAGATTCTCCGATTTTGGTTAGAAACGAAAACGCTACCAGCTCGCGCTCAAGCAACTTGAAAAGGCTGGGAACGACGTCATTACGAAGTAGCATAGCACGTTCTGGGAGGCACTATTTGATTAAAAAATACACTGTAAACAGCTAAGACATCATAAAATATCGTCATATAGTAATACATAAGTTACTAACAGTTACTCGAAACATAAAGATGAGTTGAAATAATCATCAGAATGGATCAAATGAGAGTCGGTCGGTCGATCTCATTCAAAGCCGTGTGCTTTCAACGAGGGACCGTCTCGAGGCAACGTGATAATTGGAAACAAGGTACATGTACGACACATCTTAAATAATCATACTAAACTTATGGATAATATAAAATTGTGAGACTGGGATAGCAATAATTTCAGCTTTACCAAGATGTGGGTAAATAAATTGTACTGATGGATGGATGTGATGGCATGACTCACTGTCTTCTTGGAAGTCAGAGGGTGTTGCTTCTCCCTGATAGGAGAGTGCCACTGACTCTCTGTCTTCATGGAATGAGGAGGGTGCTGCTCCTGCATAATGCAAGGTGTGACTCACTCTCCCCCAATTTATAACCTTCTTTAGGAGGCGACCACTAACCCCAAAAGTCTTCAAGGAGACTTAGGTAATCCTTCTGAGATCCAAGGGACTCGGAGGAGGAAAAGTTCAAGGAGACTTAGGTAATCCTTCTGAGATCCAAGGGACTCGGAGGAGGATAACCCTCAAAATTCTGTGGAAGATGAATGAGCTTTCCTTCCTTTATCGGCATGTCTAATCTCAATGAGGCAAAATGGACAAAATCTGTCTTATCTCAGCCTGTATAAGATGAGCAATTTTTAACAGCAAGAACTCACATTACCCAGGGGCTGTTTCAAAGAATTAAAACAATCCCTGCTGTTTTAATGCAAAAAAAGGTAAGAAGTGATCAGCTGAGTACTACAAATGAAAAGATAATGAAGCCAACCAGGTTTAATCCAAATCTGGAAGTAATTAAATTAACAAAATATTCAGTTAGTAAGGCTGTTTATAAAAAAGGATAATATCAATGAAACCTTGTGAAACTAATTCTGAAAATAAATCAGCACTCAATAAGTAGCCTCGCCATATGAAGGTAAAAAGTGAGTTACTATGGTTCATTAATTGTAATGAACAAAAGAATCTAAATGAGTATGTAGAACCAATTAAAGATATAAATATTTTAATGAAATACCTACCCTAACTAGGAATAATTCTCAAAAATACCACAAGGAATTACATGTGTACCTGTACAAAAAAATGTGCCTACTGAGTGAGCGTGCAAACTCAAGAAAATTCTTGATGTGGGGTATTTCCAAGGAACAAAGACAATGCATATAAGGAATAAGTAAAATCACTACATTAATCCACAGAGCAACAGTGACTCTTCTTCAATGTAAATGATGCAGTCATTAAAGATATGTGACCCCAAAAAATAAAGAATGGTGCTCATGGGTAAGGGATTTGTAGGGCAGACCAAAGGCATTCTAGTTTTCTGGAATCTTCTGGCTCACCCAAATGTTTGGATGAATTCTCATTACATGATCGGAAAAGTTTTCATCTGGAAAAAGCGATGCAACAGCAACAGGCATGTTATACTGATATTAAAAACAAGATTCTTAAAAAGCGACATTAATAGAAATATCAAAACTTGATTTTAAAAATGTTTATATTAATAAAATACTTATTTTGTGACTGCAAGAAATTTCTGCTCATTCTTAAACAAACCTTTAAGTGCCATTTAGGGATTTTGAAGATCACTATAAACTTTAGAACTTGTTTCTAAATAATGAACACTATCTATGTAATTAAGCTATTCATGTAACTACATGTAGTAACTTGCTTGCTTCCTTTGCTATCATTTATCACATCTGCTTAATCATTATAGTGCAGGAGTCATATATTTATGGTTGACGTCACCTAGCTTTGTATGAGGAAACCATATATTTATGGTCAAACGTCACCTCTGTGTGCTGATACCATATTTGTATGGCACATGACAGTAACATCTATGAATGTCCAATGTAGGCCAATTTATTAACCATGTGCTAATTATAGCTTGGAGATAGCACATGTAATCGTCCAATACATCACAGCTCTGCATCATAGTAATAGAACATCAGTTAAACAGTTAAAGAAATATTACAACAGACTTATTTTCCAAGTAGGGGATGTTGTCAACAGTTGATGTTGATGTTAACAATATGGTGGCTGCATGTTAAGTAGTAGCAGTCTTTCAGCTGTCTCAATACCAGTTGCCCTATTACCGTATATATGTATGTGATAGTTTGAAATTGAATAAAGTTTGTTAGGGTTTTGTGTGGAAGTGTATAAGTATAAATATCAATACAAAGTTTTCCAAATCTGAAAATTAATTTTGTGCTTGATTATACCACGTGTTGATATGAAAGTACTCTGACAGTCACGTGTTGATATACAAGTACTATGACATGACCATCCCATTCTACTAAATCCCGCATAAACTAGTAAATAAGTTTATCAGCAAGTTTGTCATGTACAGAGCCTTTATTTATATTTGAGGATACATTGTATCATCAAGAGCAATTACTGTTCAAGCTGGAAAGGGACCAACCATAATTTTTCAGGGGTTACAGGTATTGACTTTAGAAGTTTTCCTCTCCTTGCCTAGCCAATGTTAATTTTTCTTGAATAAAGAAAAAACACAATATTCTTCTTGTTTTATAAAGTTCATTTTGCTCTCTCTCTCTCTCTCTCTCTCTCTCTCTCTCTCTCTCTCTCTCTCTCTCTCTCTCTCCAATCAAGCTGAAAAGGAAACAGAACTGGATGAGAGAGAGAGTTTGAGATCACTTAATTAACCAAATCTTATGACAGCAATGTGACTGGGGATTGAATAATCAAGACTTTTGCTCAATACCTGAAATTTCAACCTGGTGGAAATATATTTCTTTTATTATTATTTTTCTTGTCAGTTTTGTTTTGTTTCCTTTTTACATAACTAGATTCAGAGGAAGGAAAATTAAAGGATAAAGCTTGTTCATTTTTATTTTTCTCAAACATTTTACAATGTTAAAACTGTTGCTGAGAAATCTAATTTATTTCACATATTTATGGCAGGTTGCAATTAATAACTATTATTGAAAACCTCACAACTCTTGCTGTATAATTTATAATCAATGTGAAATATCTTAATTTTTGGTAATAACAACTTTCAGGCCTCTCAAATGCCATCATTAGCATGCCGATCAAAAGCACACCAACAAAAATGCACTGACAAAAGCATGCAGCGAAATATGCCGATCAAATGCACACTGTTAAAAGCGCACAGCATAAACTCCATATGCCGTTTTCTAGTGAGCACACATAAAAAAGTGTAAAATCTTTATATTTAGTAGAAATAAACTAAACATTTGAACCAGTTTCAGCAGACATCAAAGTGTGTACACTCTTAATATTGAATAGAAATAAACTAATAGTTTGAATAACTGTTTCCAGTGAACCGACATCAAATTATACACTTGTAATATTGAGTAGAAATAAACTAATAGTTTGAATAACTGTTTTCAATGAGCATCAAGATGCGCATTTACACAGTATAAGCCTAGACAAATATAAATACCAAAGTTATTTTGTGAAAATTTTAAAATCTTTTCTAACCATGGAAAAGACTTGAGTCACAAAAGGGGAAAGATCTTATAATAACTAATGAATATCAATATAGAAAAGACCGAGTCAATGCCGACTGCAGTGCATCATGGAGATGCTGTAAATGTGATTGTAAAGGGCCAATTAAAGTGATTGCAGTGCACACAAGCACTGTGCTTTCGGAGCATAACCATGCCCCAGATACGGCGAGCAACGAAGCAAAGAAGACCGTAGCAGAGATCCATTAAAGAGCAATGAACACCATCGAGAGATCAAGGCAATTAATTCAGCAAAGATCTCTTGGAATTTCGCTGCAAACAGTGAGTATTTTGCCATCGTATATGGCTTCACAGAGAGCAATCGAACGACAGAGAAAAAATGACAATCTTCCATACGCCAACATAACTTCATTAAATGATATTGCCATTCCAGAATCTCTGCAAAAATCTACATGAGACACCAATTTTTTTCTGTAGGAGTCAGGTACGGATGATGATGCTCGCATTCTGATGTTCAAAACGATTGAAAATCTGATCTGGAGCAGCAAAATGATAACTGGTTTATCAATGGTACTTTAAAGTTGCGCCGACACTATTTACTCAGCTATTCACTATCCATGCTTTAATTAACAGCTCGGCCTATTCCCTAGTCTACGTTTTGCTGCCGGAGAAAACAGAGCATGGCTATGAATGTGTCATGCAGAAAATTCTTGAACTGCATCCTGGTCTTAATCCTGTTAGCATTATGCCAATTCTGAGAAAGCCTCTCTAAACACTTGTGCAATCATCTTCCCAGAAGCACGTTTAGCAGGATGCTTTTTCCATCATAGACAATGTTTGTTGCGCAAAGTACAAGAAGGTCATTTAGCGGAGGCTTATTGTGATGATGAAAATGTTTACATGTTTGTCAAAATACTTTTAGCCCTCAGTTTTCTTCCAGTTGAAGATGTTCCAGATGCTTTTGATGAGTTGGTGGAAAACAGTCCTCTGGAACTTATGCCAATCAATGATTACTGGGAAGACAATTACTACATGGGAAGACAAGAAGAAACCGTCGAGGAAATCCAAGATTTCCTATTAATCTGTGGAACAAGCACGACCATGTAAACGAGTTTACCACACACTAATAATTCGGTTGAGGCATGGCATCAATCATTTCAACAGACAATAGACTGTCATTATCCGCCTGTCTATAAGCTGGTTGACAACTTTTGCAAGGAGCAAGATCATCTTGAGATTATGATCAAATGGTATTGAGCAGGATTTAGACAGCCTGAGGCATCAAAATCAATGTACATCAGACTTAATTAATCGACGCCTGCTAGCTTTGGTTCCAACATACAGCAACGTACCATTGATTGAATATCTGTGCAGAATCGCACATAACATTGCAATTTGAAAAGTGGTAGATATAATAAACTGAAATTCATTTTAATTTTTTGCCTTGTTTGTCTGTATTGATTATGCACATAACGTTGCAATTTGAACAGTGATAGACATAATAAACTGTAACTCATTTTAATAATAGTAAACCTTAATTAAATACCCAATTATTTTCTATTGTATGAATTTTTTATATGTATGAATCTTTTTTGTTTGACATATTGACTATTAAATTTTTGCCTTACGCTCTTTTGACAGCGCGCTTTTGTCTTACGTGCAATTGTCGGTACGCGCTTTTGTCAGCGTGCTTTTGACCTGCACGCTAACGATGAGATACCCTCTCAAATATATAGATCCACTCAAAAGAATAGACAACCAATGATGCTATCATACATGTGTACTAGACACAAAAAAGGTCCTATCTATTGTTGCAAACTTGAATCTCTGTGTTCATACTGTAACTGTTTAGTTCTGCATCAGTTGGTGCTAAAAATCAAAGAGCTCACTTGGCTTGGTAACATGTCGGCATATCGCAGCTGATGTTACCATATATCTGAAAACAGTACACTTTTGTGTGTAGAGCAGACCCAAACTAATAGCTGTTTTAATATTTCTATACCTGATGACATTATGTCTATTTGGTAGGTTATTGACAGTTGTGCTCCAACTAGATGAACATTAGAAGATGTATTAAAAATAAGATTTTAGAACAACTTTAGTTGTAAAGAAATATGTTCTAAAATTAAAACTGCTGTCATATATTAAAGAAGGCATTAATCCTAAAAGTTACCAAAGAAATGAAAGACATAATGTATCCCATACTATTGATATGCATTCAGTTTCCATGTTACCAGATAGCAAAGTTAAAGGGTACATATGATTCAGTAGTGAAGCTGGCTATATAAAAGTTTTATGTAATATGAGTCTGGAAATATCTCTAAAGGCAGTGCCGGATTAAACCTTGTAGGGGTAGGCAATCAAAATCTTGGGGGCCCCATTGCTAATTATCTCCTATCAATATTATGTTGATTCATTGTCGCTGGGCCCCTAAAAGGTGTGGGGCCCATAGGTCGGTGCATACTTTGCCTATTGGTTATCCGGCACTGTCTAAAAGTTAAATCCATGAATGAAACCCTAATGTTTTAAACAGTATTGTTTTATTTTGAAATAAAAATTTATGTTTATTTCATTTCACATGATGTCAATGAAAAACTTGCAGATAGATTTTAAGTCAGTTTTTATATCTGTCACATGTATTGAGATACTTGAATTTGTTAAATTTATTCATGCAAGCAACAGTAATTGCTTAAAAAATAGGTTTTACATAAAAATCTGTAAGACATCAGCCTTTCAACAATTTGCAAATGAGAAAAACTAGTTTTCCATTTGTCTGGCTTCATTATATAAACAGCATTCTCTACACACTAAAACATGACCAATATAAATGTTTTACATTATGTTAACTAGTATTTTACATTCAAAATTAAAACAGCTTTATAACATTGATTTCTTTGAAAAATGAATGCTGTATTTAGTTGGATAAAAGATTCTGCCAACAGTATTATTTTAAAAAGTCTTTCAAGCCTTTCATCCACTAACATTAATTTTTGGTTGATATGGCAACCAAATTAAATTTATAATTATGTATCATTTTAATGTATGATTAGTATGTGTTCCTTATCAATGAACTGAAAGTGAATAGAATTATATATTTTATGGAAACAAATTGTGAATAACTAGAAAAAAATTACATTATCTAAATAGTATAACATACTGAAATGTAAATGTAATTATCTAGCATATGCCTAACAGTAATGAATATGTGCTATGTAAAAACAAAATAAACTGTCCATGTACACATTAAGAATAACTATGTTTGATGGAAAAGTTTACACTGCATTCAAATTATTGTCCAAAAATACTTTTCCACTATTTTTCTCTACTTCATTGCTATGGTAACCAAGAACACAGATAATTTTCACTGACATTTTTAGTGTTACCAATCTGCATGCATATATGGATCACTTTGTGCAATTTCACATCAATCTAATTATAAACACTAATTTTGAAGTTCTTATATAGATTTGGCCCAAAACGTCATATTGTTCTGAAACAATTCTGCATACAAAGACAGGGCAGTTAGAAACAAATCAGCAATGTTTTCAAGGTCATTCAAAAACAATACAGCACTACCTGAGTGTTAAGAGTATGATAAAACAATGTTACCTACTTTAACTAAGTTACATGTGTTTACAGTATTCTCTGTGTTTCAACTGTCACTTGAAATAGTTAACACACTTACACTGCCACTTTATTTACCCTTCTACTTGATCTGATACAAAAGACGAATTAATGGGATAACGCAATGCAGGTCAACTTTTAATTGATTGTAAGTAATACAAACAACATATCATCAAGTTTTAAATACAAACACTATTTAATTTATTAGGTACCCATGGAAACACATACATTCATTCTTGTGAAAATTTGATTGAAACGTTTCATATTTGAATACAAGCATATTGCATTTATGATCACACTGAAAAAAAATTTAATGACAAAACCAAAAACATATTTACTTAACAAGATTATGAAGGCATTACTGACATTTTGATTAATGAATAATTTCATTGTACATGTATATTGTTATTAAAGTTTACTGAGAATTTTTTTTTTTAAGAGAATTTATTTTATTCAAAATGGCTGCAGCAGACATCATTCACTACCTTCTAGAAATGGATTAGAATTATGACCAAGAATATTTTATTAAGTCAAATATAATCTCCCAAATCAAAACAGACAATGCTGATTTTAATCATGTATAATGACTTTATTTAAAGAGGGTAACACAATTAGCTAAGAACTAATCTACCTTGAGGCCCTCATACAAGGAATTTATTTAATTCAGCAGCATCTCAGAAGCCACTGGATATATTGGGTTTGGAAGATGGAAATAGAGTGGGCATTTCTAATCTCAACTGGAATACTATTCCAGAGCAAAGTTCCAGAGTATTGGAAACTTTTCTTGAATAATTTCTTATTTGGTTTGGGAATTTTATACTGTTTTGTAGATATTGATCGCAGGTGGGGTGTATTACCAGGTAGCCAATACTGGAATAGCGATTGTAAATATTCAGGAGCACTATTATTGGATATCCTGTACATTAATTTGGCTTTTCTTAAACATATTCTGTCTTTAATAGGTAATATTTTTAACTTACCAGCTAAATTTTCCTTGCTTTCTTTCTGGTTTGATATTAGCCTAAATGCTCTTTTCTGAAGATTTTCCAACTTTGATATGTTTTTATCATTTGAATTACCCCATACTGTATTACAGTAGTCTAAATACGGTTGTATGTAACTGTTATAAAATAATTTTCTGTGTCTTTCAGGGAGAAAATGTCTTATCCTACTGAGAAGCCATAAACTTGAATTGACCTTTTTACTGATATGTTTGATATGATCAGTCCATGATAGATTATTATCTACCAAAACACCAAGTAGTCTGTCATGACAGACCATTTGCAAATTTTTATCCTTCCATGTCAGACATAGTTCATTGCTATCAAGATTTTTCCTTTTTTTCCTTGTTGAGATAAGTAATATTTTAGTTTTACCAGTATTTACTACCATGCCATTGCATGTGCACCAGTTTTCCAGCTTGTTTAATGCATTCTGTAAAGAAATTTCGAGTTCATGCTTTGTGTTTTGGATGTCTGATAATGTTGTGTCATCTGCATAGAGATCTGTAGATGATATCGAGTCTCTTAGTAAAAGTGGTAGGTCATTAATAAATAAAATAAATAGTAATGGACCTAGAATTGAGCCTTGTGGCACTCCATATCTAATTGTTTCAGGTTCGGACAGAACGTTATTTATATAAACATGTTGTGTTCTCTCACTTAAGTATGAAGTAAACCATCTAACTGTTTTTTCAACGGTAGATTTTTAGTTTTTTCAAAAGGATTTCATGATCCACGATGTCAAACGCTTTCCTGAAATCTACAAATACAGATCCTATTATTTTACCTTGGTCAAGTGCTTGAAGCCATTTATCAGTTAGAGAGATCAAGGCAGTCTCACATGAATGTTTCTGTCTAAAGCCTGATTGATTAGGGTGTATCAGCAAGTGTTTGGTTAAATATGACATGAATGAGTCATGGACATGTTTTTCAATCAATTTTGACAAGTTTGGTAGTATTGAGATTGGTCGGTAGTTATCATCATCATTCTTAGATCCAGATGTGTAAATAGGAGTTACTTTTGTAGTTTTCCATATTTTGGGGACAGATGAGGTTGCAATACTTAAATTGATTATGAATTTTATGCTATCTAAAATAGCAGAGGCAGAAGATTTAACGAGTCTTGGACCAATCTGATCAAGTCCCGTAGCTTTCTTGGTATCAAGTTCACTGAGACATTTTTTAACAAAGTTTTTTGATACTGGTGGGATAGAGAAACATACTTCCTTAGAGATTTTGCTGCTGCAGAACTTTTTCAGTTCACTAAAATTGTTTTCTATCACTGGTTCTTTTAACTTTGTGGAGATACTGGTGAAAAAATCATTGAAAACATTTGCAATGTGAGTTTCATCAGTGACTATGGTGTCATTTATCAAAAGTGAGTTAATTTTACTTGTCTGATTGTTGTGTGTTCCTCCAGTGAGTTCATTGAAGACTTTCCAAATGGAGATTGTGTTGCTCTTTTTGTTTTCAAGCAATGACTGATAATACGACTTTTTAGCTATTTTAATCATACTTGTTATTTTATTTCTCCATACTTTATATTTTGCATGGTTTCCCCTAGCCTTGAATTGGTCTCGTGTTTTCATAGCAGCTAGTATTTCAGTAGTAAGCCAATTAGGTTGGATTTCATTCTTTACTCGATGTACTTTCAGTGGTGCATGCTTAGAGACTACATCCATAAATAAGTCAGTCCATACTCTCAGAGCTTCATCTATGTCATCCAAATTTTGGATCATATTCCATGGAACTTTATATAGGTCATCAAGAAACTGTTCTAAAATGTTTGAACGATCTGTAAGTGATCGTTTTGTGTGTGTTTTTCTTATTTCTCTGGCATTTAACCTTTCTTGTCAAAAAAGTAGGATAGTGGTCACTAAGACCAACATTTGGTACATTAAAACGAGCCACATTGTCTGGTAGGTTGGTATAAATGTGATCAATAAGAGTGCTTGATTTTTCTGTTACCCTTGTGGGCTCATTTACCATCTGGACTAGGCCTAATGATTCAATAAATTCCATCAAGTTGTCCCTTATTTGAATGTTGAGAAGGTCCTTATTTATATCACCAAGTATATATGTTTCTTTTTCCTGTGCAAGAACATTTTCCATTTGTTTAAAAAAATCATCATTCCAGATTGCTTTGGAGGAAGGTGGCCTATAAATGAAACCAATTATGAATGATTTTGCATTATTTTGAGAAATTTCCACCCAGACACTCTCAATTTCATGTGACTCCAAGTCAAGTCGCCTTTCTGCATTTACATCTTCTCTAATGTATACAACGAGACCTCCCCCCGCTGTCTCTCTGTCCCTGCGTAATGGTTTATTGTAGCCTTGACAGTGAAATAGATTATCATTGTGGTTAGCATTTAATTTAGTTTCAGTGAGTCCTAAAATATGTATATTATTTTCTTTAGAAAACAACATTAACTTAATCTGGTCTATTTTTCCCAATATACCTTGTACATTTAGGTGACCTATGTTAAAACCTTTTGAATTTAGTTTCATATCGATTATATGTATGTTATCATGCAGTGGGGCACACAATGAGATTGTCTCCATACTACTTTTATCATTCTGACATCCTATTTCTGTATTTAAATGCTCATATATATTAGCATTTTCAAAGTCACATGCAGACCCTGAAAATCTTTTAGCTTTTGTATTTACAATAGTGTGCAATGAATAGTTAGAGACAAGAGTGTCACTTGGTACATTTAGATTTGTTGTTGTAAATGAAGCATTTACAATAGTGTGCAATGAATAGTTAGAGACAAGAGTGTCACTTGGTACATTTAGATTTGTTGTTGTAAATGAAGCATTGGCATTCTCCTCTTTGCCAGCTTCCTAGTATGTATAATACATTAATGTACAGAGACTTTGTTTGTGTCCATGTTCATGGCATCTGAAGCACTCAATCTGTTTGCCATGACGGCATACTTGTGTCATGTGCCCAGTTTCTCCACAGTAGAGACAGTACTCTTCATTATAGTGTCTGAAAATGGGGGCAAACATGTTAATATTTCTCAGTAGTTGAGAGGTTCCTTTACTGCTTAGATGAATTTTGTCTCTGTCGTAGAGTCTTAGGTTGACGTCCTGGTTCTGAAGAAAGAAAGATGTGTATTGTGGAATGTACTGTATGTTGAAGTCTTCACATAGGTCAATTATGAGATCATTGATTATTTTCACTCTGGTGTCCACATGAGGAGGTAGTCCTGATATCATTATTTTACATCTATCTGGACTGCAATACCTAGCAGCATAGAGTAGACTTTCAAAATCTGTTCTGATTTGATTTAGTGACCTTCCCTCACTGGCATCATTTCCACCTACTAAAATAATAATATGGTTATATTTGGTAAGGTCAGAATTCATTATTTTGTCTGTGATGTTGTTGATTTTTGCACCTCTTAGAGTCTGGACATCTGTTTTAAAAAGTCTCCTTGGAATTACAGTTTTCAGTATTGAGGAGCCAATTATTAGAGTTCTTTCTTTCTTGGCTTGTGATTTCATCTGTTGGACTCTGGGTTTGTTTATATCAGACACATCTCTTGAAGGAAGGGGTGCTGAAATTGATGTTGCAGTTGTGTGAACTGATCGAGCTGATGTTGATGTTGACACATTTGTCAGAGTACTTGGAAATGTTGTTGTTGGTGCAGGTAACAGACTTGTAGCTGAGGGCCATGGGTGGACACTTTCTGCTGTTACAGGTGTGACGTGTGACTTGGAGGAGGGTACTATTGTTTGCAATGCAGGTTTACTTAGGGTATCAGTTTTTAAATACATGTTACATTTTATCTTGGCTGGTATTGGGATTGTCTGCGTCTGAGCATCTGACATTGTTGTTATTTGGGAGTCTGTCTGAATTGCTATTTCACATGAGTTTACTTGCTCATCAATCCTTCCCTGTGCTGACTTAATAGCATGTAACTGTAGTTTTAATATCTTCAATTTGGGCCTCCAAGTTCCTAATTGTTGTTTGATGTCCACACATGGAGAAATCATTAAGGTTTAAGCCATCACTGCTGTGGTCATGATTTATGAAGCATGTAATTTCCTGACACTGTCCAAGGGTGTTAATTTTATTGCCTGAGTCATCTAGGTCAAAGACTTTAGGAGCTGTTTCATGTTTGGTACTACATCTAACTACTGGTGTAGATAATGTACTAATTGGGCTGTCATTGATTGACAGGTATAACCTTTCCTTAGTGTTATGGATAGGGGTGGAGGAGATGGGCTGAGTGGTAATCTGTTTTACATATGTTTCTTCCTTCAGGTCATGGCAGGCAGTGAAAAAATATTGAAGCCAAATCAAATGGCCTATTCCCTGAATATGGAGTCTACTAGTGGTACTGTAATATGTTATAGTTACATGCAGATTTTTCTCCTCATCATGTAATTGGAAAATTTGACCATTTTGCTTGATGATACTATGTTTGTACTCTAGATGTTTAAGCAAAAAGGTATGGACAGCACTTATCATGTGAGGGGAAACTGTAATTGTAACACTTTGAAGATTATATACAACCTGCAGAAATTCTGGCTGTTGTTGGCCTGGTACATGTACATTGCTGTGGGTCATATTGAATTCTTGGTCTGCTTCATATGCTGGTTCCAATTCAGTATATTTCTTCTTGGAGCCAGTCTCAGAAACAGAATTATCCACGATTTTCTTTTGTTTCGTCAGTAGTTATTATGAGAATAATATTTGCTCCCACTCTGAGCTCTCCACCAAAATTACATACTGCAGATTATATGCAGTTTACAAAATTCGTACAAACGGCAGTTTGCGACCCAAATTTGTTAAACAAACAAAATCATAACAAATTTGTTAAACAAATAAAATCAACAAACAAACAAACAAAATCATAACAAATCCTCCATGTTTTCTGATAATTTTGTTATACATATGTGGACAACCAAACAATAGATTAAAAGGTTGTAAAATCTACAGTTGGTCACAATTTCAAGGACATGACAGTCAATTAATTTTCCCAGGTTTATAAAGCATAAAAAAAATCTTCAATGATATATAATATACAGCAATAACAATCTGATTTTACTTAACTATTTTATAAAAAACAAACATGTACAAAAAGGGCAAAATGGTTGGCCAATTCACATCAAATCATTTAAGTAACATATCTTCTATTTTATGCATTCAGCACTTTAAGCACATGTATAGCAGCAGCCTAAACAGTAACAGAGACTATGCAATAAAAGGCTACAACAAAAAATACATTGTTATTCTGTCAGTGTAAGTAGCCTAATGAAGTAGCAAGGTCAAGGTCAAGGTCAATCTCAATTGTGATACTCATTTATCAAAGCAATTTCCTCCACTTTCATACAACTATTAAACTGTCCATCTTGTCTTAACACTGGCGAATTAGCTGTGTATGAACAGACAAATACATAAATACCATTTATTTTTAAAATAATTTCCAAATTTTCAATCATTGAAAGAAAACTATATTTAGAAAACAATGATGGATGTCCAAAACCATATATTGATATAAAAAACTGTCCATACAGTTATTCATCACAACTCACCTTTTCTCTAGTGGCTTTATGGCCTTACATGCATTTAATAAGGCATCCATTGCAGCACAAACATTCTGTCAATTGAAAAGACAGACATTAAGTTTATAGAATATGCTTTATTTTTTAAAATATTTTTCATTTAAATGTTTTTTTTACACAATAAAACAAATGTTTTAATCCAAATTTGTTTCAGAAACTGTTCTGAAGTTCTGCAAGCTACTTGCTCTATCCAATATGAAGAAATGAACTCAGTTTTCAATGATCAACTATCCAAAATGGAGTAAACATTACAAAATAATTAAATGACATCAAGGCCGTTCGAGATAATGTATACACCAAATTCCTCAAATATTCTGTTAATGCAGAGTTTTAAAACTGATAGAAATCTTGAACTATTGGTTAAACGACTCAGGCTGAAACTATGTTGCATAATATTCTGTATGTTTGTAAGTGTATAAGGTGACAATATATAAGCAATCAATGAACAAATTTAAATTAAGAGAATAAATGTGAATATTTGATTAGCGTTAGCATTATATATACCTCTGCAGGTCCTGTTGGATAAGTAGAATGCTTTCTTGTGGTTTTCACAAAATATACCAGGCATGCAGCACTAACATCCAAGGGTATTTTTCCCATCTTGATTACCCCTTCAACTTCATTCACCTTTAGCATTGCCATCATTGTACGTGGAAGCAGGTAGTCAAGTTCAAACAGGGACTGTAAGTCTGTGACCATTTTATCACAAGGCCTAACAAATAATGAAGTTTGATTAATGTTTGCCACATACAACAAGACCCCCACTCGTGACAAAAAGGTTAAAGTTCAACAAGTTTTAAAATGGAAAAAAAAACAAAAGTAACAAAGGTCCCTGGAAAGTTTTTATTTGACATCAAGTTGATCCTAAATATAAAATGTGCCAATTTGACATTGAATATTGCCACCAATGCAACCTTGAATATGATAGCTACTTGGTCCTGAATGAAAATGGTGCTTATTTGACCTTCATTATGGCCATCATAACAGACATCTTGAAAACCTTATTGTTGCTACTCCTCAATGGAAAGTCATCATACTGATGTAGGCTTTTTGCCACAAAAAGTCATACTGTGTTTTAGTTGGTCTCAAGTGAAAATGATGATGCTTTGATATCCACTATGATCATTTATGACAATTAAGAAAACATAGACATTCTTTCAATGAAGATATCATGATGATATGACCATTAGTGATTTTAAAAAATTAAAAATGGTCACTGTGGAAGCAAAATTGGCTTTACTTTATAAATGGCTTTTAAAAAAAGAAAAGAAATGTTTATTTGCATGATTGATATGTCTGAGAGACTGTTGAATCTGAATATGAACATCTCTGAATATGAAATGTCTGACTGCTATACAAATTCAACCAACAGGGCAAGTTGGACTGTACAATATCTTTAAGTGATTAATTAAAGGACAGCTACTCATATAGAATCTATGTTGGGGTTTGGACTGAGACAATAAAATCCCAGTCTAGGGGTTACATTATATGTCTCCCCACTCGGACAAGCCTCGTGGGGAGACATATAATGTAACCCCGCGGCTGGGATTTCATTGTCTCAGTGCAAACCACAACGTAGATTTTTTTTCTCACCTAATATTATCCTTTAAAGTAAAAAGAACTCTTTACTAGTGTTCATGACCCAATGTTTACATGCAGCGTAGGAATACAAATATGCTAATGAGGGCTGTGGTGTGACCATTGCATCCGAAGTACACAGTTCATACGCATAAGCAAAGAAAAATAACAACATAAAATGTTCCATAGTAATGAGGTATTATCACATTTAATATATGGATGTTATATGAAATTGACAATAAATATTTAATATTTATTAGAAAGCAACTGTTTCCTTTCATCATTTCCAATTTTGAGTACCCCACTCTCCCATATAAAAGACCCTCGTCACCCTCTAAAAATGCGGACTCTAGAGGATAACCATGTGCTAAACTTTCAAGTTCATGGATTCTTTGAAAATTTATATTTCTGTCTTGGAAATATGGCAAGTGATGCAGTGAAATTTGCTTATGGATTAGTGTGTTGAGGGATAAATTATTCCTTCTGGCTGGTAAGTGTACTATTTGTCAATAAATATTACAGGTATATTCAGCTGGAGCACACGGAAATGCTTAACAAAATTATAATAGAGCATGTTGGACATAACCCATTTCTGGCTGTTGCGAAGTTTTCTTTTGTTGTTTAGAGAGTTGGGATGCTATAAAGTGTATAGGTATATAGTCTTATGTGCATGGATCAGTGTTTTCTGATATAGTTCATTTCAAACACCATTGATAATTTTATCCTATCTGTAGCACAGTAAATTTTCATGTCAGCTTCATTAAATGTAGCTAACAGTATATACTATGTTTCACGCAAAGTGTTTACAACTAGTTTAGTTTCTTTCAAGCTACATTTAATGATCTGAAAATGTACTGAGCTAGTCCTGCATATAGGATAAACTTGACCATGCTAGTTAGAACAAACTAACAGTATCAAAACCTCGAAATAGTATGTGCATGTCTTTGTCTCTATCAAAATGTTTTTGTTTTGGTGTGTTTTTAAGACAGATTGACCTTAATTAACTATGTTTTGGTTATATATTATTTGTTGTTCTTGTTGCTGTTGTTGTTGTTTTATTTGAAAACAACAATGGCACAGCAGAAGACAAGAAGGGTTTCTTTTGTTAAAAGTAGTTCTCAGCACGTGGACACCATGACTGAGATGATTGGTCTGAGATAACTAGACTGAGATAAGAAAAGTAAGGTTAGCAAAACGGCAAGATTTCTCTGTCGCTTGGGTGAGAAATTATAGACTCAGTCTCTTGACTTTCTGCTCAAAAAAGTTCTACTGTACATAACATGTATGTCACAGATTTAAAGCAGTTAAAAATAATAATAATGCTTTATTTATAGAGGGTGACTCGTTAGTCAAGGAATATTCTCCCTCTTACTTACACTGTCCATTTGGATGGTACAACTATACTGAAGTTATGAACAGCTTTCAATACGCCAGCCACACCCCACCACTTTGGCTCCCGATTGTCATGGTTTGTGTTAAACGGCACTTTGTCAAATGGCTGCACTTGGCCTGTCAGAAAGTGGTGAAGTGGCATACAAAGAAATAGGTTAGGGTCTTTGGACAACTTTGCCATTGTCTCAATGAAGCCATTCAGAAATTCACAAAGTTGTCTGCAAAGAAAAAAGACAATGAAATAAACTAGACTTTATAGCATATTGGGTAAAATGAAACGGGTAAAGCTTGTTGTGGGTGCTTTTTTAATATTAAAAGCAGTTGGTTCAATTTAACTATTTTAAGTGTGAAAGGAACTGCAATAAAAATGTATACCAGACATTTTCATCTATTTTGCATTCAAAATGCATTTGGTCCCAAACTTTGAATGAAGACATAATTTAATGACCAATCTCTTTATGTAGGGAGTGGAAAAACACACATCCAAACTCCCCCTTGAAAATGTGGCATTAAATAATTATAGAGAAAAAAGAAATTCATAATGGACAACAGACTTCTGAACAGACAGATGGGTAGACAAACAGATGGGCAGTAAAAATATTTTAGGCAAAGGTACATCAAGAAAAGTATTGGTAACAAGTGCAGAGTTTAAGAACATGTCAGCACAATATAGAATACTAATGAAAATTATGAAAAAGGTTCACCTTTCAGGATGCGCAAGTTGTGTGCTGAATACATGATCAGCACATCACTGCTTCATCTCTGTAATTTATATAAAGAATGCCACTCTCCAATTATGGTTTTGTTGTTCTGAGGATGTGTGGGATTTTCATTTCACATATTTTGCCAAGTATGAAGAACAATTTGATTTACATGACATTTTACATTGATATATGGGAATGGGTGAGTTAAATGACAACCGTGGCTGCTTTATCTACCCTTTCTTTAATTCCAGTGTGACCAAGCAGAGCACAAACAAATCATGCTTCAATAAGATTTGGAATATTGTGATAACAGGTTGTCAAATATTATGTCATCAAAAGCATTGTGTAAAAGGAATACAAAAATATGACCATATTTGCAGGTTATTAAATTTGCTGGAGATTTTAATATAGTTCAAAGACCTGTATATGGCTATAATTTCAGTGGTAAATTAATAGAGGTTTTATACAGTAAATATTTTGAGATGGTGCTAAATGTCTTGAATGGCAACTACACTTGTGTCTCCATTTGTTGAAGCATCTGTTTACAGAGACATATTGCCATAATAAGACACTGATTTCATTGAATTTTACTGTGGAAAAAAAGATAGGATCTGTTGAGGGCTATTTTAATTCTGGAGACTTTGATAGCATGGTGGTGATATCGGAATAAAGGATTCTGAAATGTATGCAACACTGAATTTTGTTCTTCTCAAGTCCAAGTCACACAGTCCTATTTCAATAATGGGTGTAGTGTTTAAGAACTTGATTACACATACCTTTAAAAGGTGATTATTTATTTATTTTATTACAGCCCTCAAACATCCACATTTCATTATGAGGTTATAATGTACATGTCCCAAGAAATACATAAGGCAAAATCAAATGTAAAAGAATGTGGGCATTTCTGGATCAGGTCAACCTAAAGATGTAATCCAGTAAAAACCAGAATGAATGGTAATCACTGTGATGTCATAATGAAAGATGAACATACTGAACAAAATGTATACAACCCAGTTACGTGTTATAACAAACCCAACATCCTCTCTTCTTGCCTTGATGACTGCTCCGGTGACCTAGTGGTTAGAACATGTGCCTCTGATGCGGGAGGTCATGGGTTCGATCCCCAACCATGTCATACCTAAGATTTATAAAAATGGTACCAACATCTGCCACGCTTGGCATTCAGCATTCAGAGGTTAGTCTTAGGACTGGTCAGCCTGGTATCAGGATAATGTGACTGGGTGGCACATCATGCTACGTGTCTGTGACTTGATGTTCCAGTGCTAGTCATCACTATAAACTGCAGACATCATAGCAATATGACAAAAAAATTGTTAAAGCCACATTAAAAATCCAAATCATATCACATCACATCTTGCCTTGACCTATTTTAGTACCATGACACAATTCAAACAGTCCATAACAATAAACAATTTTCATTTCAAAGGTCATGGACAACATTTAAGGTACAAAACAATAGTCAATAGTCAAGACTGAATATACTTTGGATAAACTTTATTAGTATTACACTTGAGAACAACAATTAATATTTAAGTGAAGACGCCTACATGAGCACACTGACGAACACTTTAGGTGAGGACAAATTCATGTTCCAAAATGGATGAATGAAATTTGATTTCTGAATGTACATGTTTTGCAACTAAGGGCTAAAGACATGTAAAATTTAACACAATAGCGGGCATTCTAATAGAACACTGAAGAGCTAATTTCACTGTCTGTGAGAAAAATGGTGGATAATTCACCTCAACATACAGACTTTCCAAGAGGGAGGTTTGTAATCTGCAAAGACACATCAATCATTTACAGATAAGACTTACATGATTATCTGTATAAAATGGAACATAGTGGAGTTTACTAGAGTCCTGTAAAGCTACAGTCAGACCTTATGGTCTGGTCCCAAATTTCTGTTTGTCAAAACTTGTATTAAATCAAGGGCTTTTAATATGCATGCATCCCTAAGGTATATAATAGACTAAAAAAGTTTATTTATGGCCCAAAATAATTCTTTAAAATTTGGTCTTCTGTCTTCTCCAAAATGGGGTAAAAAGAGAGAGAATTTGGGGATCATCATGCATTCAATGTAACCTATAAAAGGTGCATACAAGTTTAGATTTTGAAAATCTGAACCAAATTTCTCCTAACCATTTCTGAACTCTTTTAAACTTATCTGTAGCTGATGTTCAGTAATATAGAGCCATGTAAAAAGGCTATCAACATATAATGAGCAGTTATTTCCTGGGAATTTCGCTTTGCTGTTAATTTGGATACTTAAGGTTGACTAACAATATGCTGCCCAGAGTTACAATGATATCTCAAGAATAAGATTTGTAAAGAGTGATATTTTAATTCCCAAATTTATTATCTTTCAAAACATTGGATATAAAGATATGTAGGTAGCCCATTACAATTTGGAACAATAGGTCATTCTTTATGCTGTAATTTAATGTGGTGTCACAAGCTTTTTCCAAGTCGAAAAAGAGGACTGTTTTAGGTTCTTTCTTTATGAAAGCATTTATTGTCAATGCTGCAAGTCTGACTAGATAGTCAGTTGTATTTCTCTTGCATATGAATCTATAATGAAGGTCTGATTTGTTGCAAAAAAGATACCAGAGGAGTTGCTCATTTATCATTAATTCTATCGACTTGCAAATTCAGTTTGTTAGCTATGAGGAATGGTAGTTGGAATCTTTGGCATGGTCCTTTCCAGGTTTCATTGCTGTTTCTCTCCCAGACAGCAGGAAATTTAATTAAAATGTTTGTACTGATAACTGCATCAGGTATGTATTTCTGAAGTTGACTGTGGATATTTTCTGGTCTGAGGGTAAACAGCAAGAAGTTTAATTCAAATTATTGTATTCCTCAGAATTAGCAGATTTAAAAGAACCTGTTCATTCAGGTTTTTCATACTGCTTTCAGAGTAGTTTTCTTAAAAGAAGTTTTGGAATAAAGTTTTGACTAATGTAATTGAAATTTCTGGTAGGGTCATAGCCAGTTCATCAGACTTGTTTATGTGCCTGATGCAGTTTATTTTTCCCAAGCATTTTCCATCACATTTCCATTCTGACTATTAAAGCACCAAGAGACAAACAAAGATATGTATGTGAAAATCCGATGTTGATATAAAGTTACAGCAAGATAATAACAATCATCTAGTGAAAATCCCATTCTGATCTGATTTCCATTTTGGAGCGACAATAACATGATTATTAAGATGTTCATTGTGGCAACAATATTTGACATCAGAGCAATTCAGAACCAGCTAGAGATAAAAAATTATGAGAGAAAAAAAACCATAAACAAATTGATACAACCATCGATCTTTCAGGAGCAGTGATAACAAGATGATCCCACTAGCAGTCATATTGGAAATCATACCAAAGACTTATAAAAATGTTACTAGCAGCTGCCTTGCTTGGCGCTCAGCATTAAGATATCAGTGCTAGGACTGGTCAGCCTGGTGTCAGGATAATGTGACTGGGTGGGACATAATGCTACATGTCTCCAGCATGATGCCTCAGTGCTAGACATCACTATAAACTTTCTGTGCTGACACCTAAGCGAATATTATTTATTGCTAAGATAAAAATCCAAATCACAAACACACTCCAAGAAAATGAGTTGTTGTTGTAGTATTTAACACCATTTATCAGCACATAGGCTATACATGGCGATCAGTATTAATGGTGGAGGAAGAACCCAGGAAAACCCAAGAGAGAACCAGCAACCAACGAGAAGCTACTGGCAAACTTTCTCACTTGCCCATATTGGCAGAACCCGAGACATGAACCCACACAGACAGAGGTGAGATGGCAACAATGATCCATAACAGTGAGCGCTTTAGACCACTTGGCCACTCGGGACCCCAGAAAATGAGTTAATATTTTCCCATACAAATGCAGTAACTTTTGAATTATACTAATTTTTTTTTTTATTTGATCACAGGCTTAATTAGAAAAAATACCTTACACGAAATAAAGTAACTGAATTGATGCTGTATTCCAAAATAAATACACAACTGTAGATTCATTAATACACAATAACAATATTAATGTGCACAGTATCATTCATGCAGCAACCTTTAATTAAGTCATTTTGGTCTACTTAAAACTGAAATTTAGTTATAGTGTGAATAACTGTGCATTGCAACAGTTTGACTAGTTAGTCTGGAAGGAATAGATTTTGAAGTTTTCTGTCAATTCTACTCAATTCCAGTGATTATGGATTAGATTTATTAGCTGTATCAAATCCACATAAAGTATATGTCTGTGATAAGATCATGGAAGTATATGTCTTGACTGAGCTACATATGAGTTTTTGTTCTGTCATTGAATGTTTGGAATCATGTGGGAAAAACAAGCTCTTTCAATTGTATTTATCAAAGAGACTATAGAATATCACATTCATTTCATTTGAGTGCTGTAAGGAGAATGTTACTGCAGTTGAAAATGTAGATTACAGTACAATTTTGCAGTGTGTAAACAAGCCTTGGAACCCATGACATAGCTCAGGCCAAAAAATTTTTTTTATGTGGTTCAGGTTACCCAACCAACCATAGTCTTTAGCCCCCCCCCCTCCCCAACCCTAACGTTTTTTTCACAATTTAAAAACAAAATCAGAATACTCAATTTTATTGTCTCATTTGCTTGTAAAATGGACATGTGCAGTGGTGAACAATAAACAGCATGGCGTGTGTAAGAAGCATATCTTCAATCCTACTTGCTGTGAACATTAATAACTGCTGTCACAGCAATTATTTATTGTCTGTGAATCCTGATTGGAGATTCATGGAGCTGTTTCAGTCAAAACACCCAGTCATCAGCTTGAAAGAAGACTGTTCAGTTTTGCCTACAGCTGCAGACAAGGATGGATACAAGGTTAGAAATTTCTCTAGCATAAATCAAGCCTGACACATATGTAGATCGTATTAAGCAAACTAAATTCACCAAGCTGATTTTATATAAAACACATACAATCCATGCGGGAAACTGAAATGAAACTGCCCATTTAAAATAGTCAAACTTAAGTAAATGTCACTTACAGAAATCGGATTTAATTTATAAATATATTTTTGATGGTTTCTTCCACTGAAGAGCTTAAGCATTTCATAATTAAGACATTGTGCTTAATATGATATCTAGAATCCCATAACAATTAAACATGCCTGATATCCCATAACAATTAAACATGCCTGATATCCCATAACAATTAAACATGCCTGATATCCCATAACAATTAAACATGCCTGATATCCCATAACAATTAAACATGCCTGATATCCCATAACAATTAAACATGCCTGATATCCCATAACAATTAAACAAGCCTGATGTCCCATTTTGATACATACTTAGCATGTAAAGGAAATTCAAATAGTTTGTACACCAGACTTGTTGCAACTATTTCTGACATCTGTGTTTTCCATGCAATCCGATATACATAATATTGCAGGGCAATAAACAAAATATTTTTTTTTCAATTGATACAGGTCGACAGCACTATGCAGATTGGTGAAGATGTGAATCTATTTGAAATCAAACTTGTAAAATTTAAAGGCAGATGGATGAAAAATATGGACTGGCCAAGGTTATTTCTGCTGCAGCTAGAGATGTAATGAAAAAGACAGTCAGTGCATTTTAAATCTTAATGTCTGGGGGAAGAGCTTTGCCACCAAAAAGAGAAAGCAGGTAACTGCACTTCATATTGTTCTTTTTATAAAAATTTAATCCAATTGTTTGAAGGTATATTCTGAACTGTGAAAGATAAACTTAACAATGATCTCGTTGAATGGTGTGTCAGAGTTGTACTTCCCAAAGTCTGTTGCAGCTGAGCAGGAAGCATACTTTGTTCAGGTATATACCAATGAATGTATGAATTCCACTCATTTTGGTTTATTTTGTGTATGAAGTACAAAGTTTCATTTGTCAGTGTATTGGTGCCAGGTGATATGTTTATACGTGTTTAATATTCCTGTCATTTTGAAACCAAGAGGGTTAAACTGCTGTTTTTAATTTACACCATTTCTCAGCATATCATTTGAGCGACCAGTTTTAATGGGTAAGACATCAACTAACTGAGTAGAACCACAGTCCATCTGTTTGTAACTGACAGCATCAAAATAATACAATTATAGCAGTATCTATCTATTCTAGAAATATTAAATAAAAATCTATAATTTATACAAAATTGTATTTTTTTAAAAAATATTTCTTTCATATATTAATTAATAGTGCTAGATGTTTTGTACTGTATGTTTATTTTATAAATATATTAAATACTAAACTATAAAATATATACACTTTATGGAATATGTACATCTTCCTTTGCACTTGTGCAGCCTGCCAACATTGCTATGCAAGGCTGGATTAAGACCTTTATATGCCCTAAGCACTTCAAAGATTATGGTGTCCCATGTAATTTTTAAAAAAAATACTTAATTGTTCTTTTTTTTCTTTAGTGCCTCTGCTTTGCTTTGCCCTAAGCTTGTGCTTAGTCTTCCTATAGATTGCATACGCATTTTGGCACCAGATGTTTAAAACTAATTTAGTTGAACATCCATATTGATGGTGATACACACTAATACTAAAAGAAACTGCATTCCAACATTTCAATTAAACATATCATATTACTCTTGAGGCTCTTTTGAATGTTTTCATAGAATTTCAGGTGGCAGTATATCTAATGCTTACCTATTAATTTCAGGTACTTTGTAATGTCCTGTGATACATCACCAATCAACAGAATACAACTGATTATGCGTCGTGAAAACAAAGAGATGGTTAACCAGTTCCATCGCCATTTGATCAGTATACAGGATGCAATGATATTCATCACAAAGAGATGAAATGTTTACAAATGTCAAGCATGGACATGAGTTCACATGGACACGCATTATTTAGTTTGCTGAACAAACCATATGTAAGTGTGGTTCAGAGGCATGGGTTAAAGCTTGTGAAAGTACAAACACATTAACCCCTGGAGGTTTTTGATGTTTTCGCACGCGAGTAGGAAACACATTTTGGGGACTATATATATTTCTGAATACATCGTAATACATTGATTTACAAGCAATATTCTGTTAGTCAAATGGCTAGTTGTGCTAAAGAAAATGTTTTTCATTGGTTAGTTTGCTGGCACATGAGCAGAAGAAAAAAAATTGGAGATTTTCTTTTTTTTTTCCTTTTTTTTTCTTTTTTGCTTAACAAACACAATTTTCGTATGGAGAAGACTCTTTATTCAAAACATCCACCTTATCCTACTTTTTGCAGAGATTCACCTGTCTGTGTGTGTTTTAGACTGGTCTGCCATAGATCTGAGGCCATAAAGTCTAAAATCTGGACACAAATTCAGAATCCAACCATGGGCGATTTTTGGGTGAAAAAAACGGGTCCAAAAACTCCGGTTTTTCCGTCTGTATTTTGTAGTGCAACTAAAATATCCAGATTATTTGCTATCATTGTAGAGCTACATCTGTCTACCTTTCTATGATACCACACACTTTAGTGTATCATGTATGACCTTGATGCTACAGACCTTGGAAGCAGGCTACTACTTCATGACCCGTAAAGTCGTCACTAGGGGCTAATGTGTTAAGGCACTGGTCTGTTGATTATCATCCTATCAAGTATATTCAAAAACCCAAGCCAAGAACTCTGAAGAAAACAAAAGTGAGTCATCCACCAGGGACTGTTGATGAGCATGCCACCATTTTTCACTGTAGCAAGATTGTTAAGTTGAAGATATGTCAGTAATATCTGCAGGTGAAAACAAGCCCATATTGTTTCATGAATATATACATCTTGTGTAACAGTTTCAAAGAGTTCTCAAAGGTTTAGGTTCTTTGATGGCTTACATTAATCTGTAACTGCTGATGTAATAAAGTACATGTATTCGTCTGGGGTGGATGGGGGTCTGTTGTCACCACAGTCTGTGTAATGCGGGTTAAAGAAAATAGGTTTAAGGCAGAAATGCTCACATGAATTAACTAACATTTCATATGAGTGTTACATTTAAACCTGGTGTCATCTAAACCATCATCCAACCAAACCTATGACACATGTGACTGTAACACATGAGCTTGCAAATAATAAAAATAATGAGGACTTTTTATAGCACCTTAAATCTTTAGAACCTGCAAGCACTTTACAATATATAAATATAATGATATGACTATTAAAAATACCAAGAAACAATCACCTTGAAATTAAAAAAAAAAAAATGCTTAAACTATTCAAGGTAAGAAACATTATTAGGTCTTTAAGTTTGTTCCTGCAGTCAAAAAATGTGAGTTTTAAGGGAATTCTTTGTGTCTTATTTCAGTGGGCAATTCATTCTACATTGCTGGGCTCTGGTATGCAAAAGAACATTGTCCATATGACAATGTATCATATTTTCTTTCAGCCTAGTGCTATTGTGCAATCAATATATGGTGTAGAAAACATATTTTAAAGCTTTTATATATACTACCGGCAGTGGTCTGGAACTGAACCAGGTGTATTAGCGAGGTATACCTGTAATACATTTTTAAGTCAATGTCAACTCTGTTTAGACTTACAATCCAAGAGTCAAATGGCTAAGACAACACAAATTTTTTTTATTTTTATAATGATGCTTTTAAAAGGTCATACAGAGTTTTGAACTGAAATAAGGTTAACAATACCTGCAGTCGACATTAGACTGAATCCCAAGGTAATTCAAAACCCCTAAATTTTATTTAGCTAAATTTAGATGACTGAATTCGGTAAATTTTTAAGTGGCATGGAATAGGTGGGTTGGGTGAATATACTTTCCAAGCAAAGCAGACAAAAAAGGATGAATTTTACAACTTTATCAACAACAGATCAACACATCAACAAATAATATCTGAATAAATTCAATATTAAAATAGGAAATCTGTACAGCCCACAGTTTATCCAAAAACTGTCAATTTCTTGCATGAGCAGAGTGAAGTTTAAAGAATGAAAAACATATACTACAGAAACTATGCACCTTCAGACACAAACTTGGGTATGGAGTATACTGTACAGGTTGGATAGGAAATGGTTGAATAAGGGGCATAATTTCCACCAAATAGGGCAAGAAGCAGCAGAAAATAGACACAGCACCATATTTTAAACTGGCCAAAATTGAAGTAGAACAAAGTGCCAAGCTTTGGCATTAGCTGAAACATAAAAACTTAACTGGACAATGAGTTGAGATGATCAAGATGTCTTGTACACAGGCAGTGGGGATGAAAAAGCATGTCCAAAGTCCTCTTGAATGAGCTTTTTTGTCCTCCTGACTACTCAATCCATAAGTTCATAATTTTTAGCCACACACATTTGTTCAAAATTTCATAAATTTCTTTTCTAGAAATATGAACAGGATGTATGCACTTTTTAAAGAGAAACAAAATCACGTGACATAGTCATATATAGCCAACTGTTTTTCCCTCCACGTCATACTTTAACCCTGTTTTTGTTGGCTATAATAATAACACCCTCATAATAGGGTGGGAACATATGACTGGGAGGGTTTATACATGCTCAGCCTTCGGCTTACTCTAATAATGCCTCCCATCCATCGCATCTAAAGTATGCTTGGATGAGGGCCCATTATTTTTCGTAAGCCTTTGGCTACTCATGTATAAATTAGCATGTTTAAAGAAAGACAACAAAAACAGTCATTCCATATTTAGAACTGCTTTTACAAAAGTCTTATTTGAATTTATATCACGTAAGTAGAATTTGTGAAAATTCTTGGTCGAAGACCAATTTGCTGTTCTAAGAATTTCTTGAAGGGAACAACCTCCCCTATATGCTGCAGCTGGTGAAGCTGAACGATATGAATGAGTTTTAAAATACTGGACATCAATGCCTGACAGTTGTAGCACCGCTTTCAACCACCTTGCTAATGTACTACTTGTAACTGCTTTAAAAGTACGAAAAGACACAGTTAACTGATCACACATCCTAAGACCTTGAGTTCTATCAAGGTAGTGTAAAAGTGTGTGCATAGGACATGCCCTTTCCTCAGGAAAATGAGGGATTTTTAAATAAAACCTCTTTCTTTGTCTGGAAGTTTTAAGTCAAGTAGAGAAATAAAACTGAATATCCTTGTTTGATATACACATATTATGAATATTCATGGCAATCAATGTTTGTGCCCTTGCTGATGTGGAAAGTGCTAGAAGAGCCACAGTTTTAAATGAAAGCATCTTAACATCAAGATCCTGCAGGGGAAACAACTTACTTAAATATTTAAGCACTTGTACCACATCCTAAGTGAAAGCATACTTTGCTTGAGGTGGATTCATAATGAAAATACCTCTCATAAATCTTGTAATTAAAAGTGGCTTATAACACCAGTTCTGACCTAGTAATTGTAGAGTTTGTAACAGCATGGACTTGTGAGTGTTTATAACACTATATGATTTACCAAGGGATACAAGATAACTCAAGTATGCCACAACTATTTCTTCAGATGCATAATAGGGATTGTTTTTCCTGACAGAACACCAAATGTTCCACTTCCTCCATGCAAGGTTATACTGCTTTTGTGTGCCTTTTCCCCAGGAATTGCAGATAAGTTCAACAGCTTTCTCTGGAAGTCTTCGACTCTGGAGGTTTGCCCTGATACAACCACACCAATCAACTTCAACTTTTCCTTTAGAGGATGAATTTTCTCTGAGTGTGGGAGTATAAGTAGGTCCTTGTATCGAGGCAGCCTGGCAGGAATATCAACAATACAAGCCATAAATAAGGGAAACCAAAGCTGAGATGGCCAATATGGAATTATCTTAATTGCTTTGTCACATGTAATCTTATTCACAATTTTTCCTATTAAGCGGAAAGGTGGAAAAATATAAGGTTGAAATTCATACCAGGAAAAGAAAAAAGCATTAAACTTAAATGCCCCTGGTTCTGGATTCCATGAAACAAATTTATCAATTTGAAAATTTAACCTGGAAGCAAATAAATCAATGTCTGGTTGAAAAAAGTGAGTGCAAAGCCTACTAAAAATGTCTCTTTTTAACATCCACTCAGTAAAGTCTGAAAAATTTATTAAAAAAAATCGGCAGAAGTATTATCAACTCCTGGTAAGTAAATGGCTGAAATGTAAATGTCTCTTTTGAGGCACCATTCCCAAATAGATCTTGAAAGATCATCCATTTCTTTAGATTGCATACCACCCATATTATTAACGTATGACAATGCACATGTACTGTCTGTTTGAATATAAACATGTTTATTCATAACTAGGCTACAAAATGATCTCATGGCATGGAAGATAGCAAGAAGTTCTAAATAATTATTGTGATAGTTGGATTCTTCAACTGACCAACGACCCCCAACAGACTGATTGGATTCTGTTGAAACAGCACCCCACCCTAGTGTGGATGCATCTGTCTGGAGGAAAAAAAATCAACTGATTTGGGTCTGATATGTTTGCCATTACATATTTTTATGTTGTCAGACCACCATTTTAGCTCAGACTTGCTATTATCCGACAGCATTATATATGCATCATAGTTTGGGCAATATGTAAGACTGAGAACTTTGTCTCTTTTCAAATAGCGATAATGCATTGGCCCTTCTAAAACTGCTTGAAAAGCATTAACAAGTAACCCAATAAATGATGCCAAATCTCTTATGTAAATGGCTGTCTTGACCAACAACTGATTGGTGGTATTTACAATTTTCTGGACTTTAATGTCTGTAAGGAAGACTTTAAACTGTACTGAATAAATAAGAAATCCAAAAAAGATAATTTTCTGAGATGGGATAAGGTGAGATTTCTCATAATTAATAGTAAAGCCTAGAAATACTATCTTTTCGAGCATTAAATTTGTATTTTGAAGACATAAAGTGGGGCATGTGTTCATGTTAATGGAGTCATCAATGTAGTATGAGCAACGAATACCTAGTTTCCTAAAGCAGGAATATAGTGGTTTCAAAATTTTTGTGAAGACCCTCGGTGCACTGGAAATTCCAAAGGGTAAACAAACAAATTTATAAAGTATTCCATTCCACTGAAATTTTAGATATTTTTGAAATTTGTTATGTATTGCAACACTGAAATATGCCTCTTTTAGATCAATAGATGTGAAAAAATCATTTTCCTGTATTAGTTCCAAAACATAAGAAAACGTTTCCGGTTTAAAATGTTTGTATGTGACAAATTCATTCAAAGCCTTCAGATTTATGACTAGTTTGAATTCCCCATTAGGTTTAGGTACTACCGTATTTCATGTTATTATTCGTACCCTTTAATTTTTCGTACACCATCAAGTCTTAGAAATAATAATTAATTAAATCTATCATAATTTTTCGTACACAAATTTTTATTTTATTTTTCGTCTTCCTATTATTTTTCGTACATAATACAATTTACGATACTGTGAAGGGAAGATTCACTTTTCAAACGGATTTTAAAAAATATACCAAAGTTCGATTTAGCTACTTCAAATGACCAGAGTATTGTTTTGCAAAGTAAGTTATGAATAATGGCTTTGGGCACGTTCTTAACTGAGGCACAAGTCGTCAATTCATTTTCAACTGGTTGCGATATTTTAAAAGAGTGTGTCACCAAACATGAATTCGGGCGGGGGTAAGTGATACACACACACACACACACACACACACATATATATATATTAATTTTGCTCAATGATCTTTTACTTTGTCATTTTACCATTTTACGACTCCAGTGTCTTATTCTACGCAAGAAAAAGTAGCAAATCAATAAGTTTTGCATAACTGAAAATATTTTAAATCGTAAAATGCAGGAGTGAAAGAATTGAATTCACTTACAGCATGGCGAATAAATTCCTGTTTCCTAAATGATCTTTGAAGTCCAATAATTCCAAGAACTCTGAATACGTTCTAACGAAAAACGTTTTCAAACAGATTATGTGTTAATGCTTCCAATGTATACAGAGAGATCTCCAATGAATTCAAATGGTCATTGAATATATTTAGTTAATGCCGTCCGTAATACGATGAGGTATGTCATGCAAAAAAATTAATCTTTTAAAAACCCAAGTTGTGAGATTAAATCCAAAAACACGCAGATGTGACCTACCATCAGTAAGTATTTAATGTGTGGCATATTTCAGCATCGTTTTCTCTATATACCAGTATTCGCTGGTTTTTCGGGTCGAAAATGCGTGCAGTTCTCAAAAGACATGCCGTTTCTCCCTGTGGATTGCATTGTTCCCACGACCCCAAAGTGCCCCAGTTTCATATTCTGTTCTAAAGGTTAGACTCAAGCCTCTCTGACATACTTCAAAGAAACCGCCTGCTCTACTCAGAGTGAAAGTCCTTGCAATTGATTGACACATAAACAATGTCATTTTTTTTTTATATAACTAGCAATGCCTAAAATGGGTATTTATTTATGTTTACAGTTCAAACGTGGTCTCAAGCTATCATAATTGTGATTACTATTTCCCAAGTCTTATATTCCACCTTATTTCCTCAACTTGACTATTGATACAGCACTGCTTACTAAGTAACATACGTCTTTCTAATTGGGGGGGGGGGGGCTAATATGCTATGTTTTTTTCATTCCTTCTTTTAGTGTAATGAAGGTATTTACCGTAATGCTTATATATACGGTACAGGTATGTGACTCATGTACCGGGTAAGTTTCATTTGTGGGAATGGTGATCTTATTACGCCTGTCAACAAAAAATCAACATTCAGTGGTCATATTGGGGATTTAGGAAGCATATCACTACAAAGTCACAAGCAAAGTATTAAAGTGCGTTGAAGATTCACGCAATATAACAATTGTCATTTATAATCATGCATGTAGGTTACTGATTTTATTGTATTTTTATGTTTTTGTTTGCATCACGTTTCAAACGGGGTAAGAAAAATGCTGATACCGGTATATGACTTAGATACGCAAAACTACCAATTTATTTTCTGTCGAGTATATTTGGTGCGCAAAATATAAACATACATATTTGTTTCCACAACAAACCCGACTTATGGCATCTTCGCGTAAATGTGTATCTGAGGCATCTAATAATGATAAAGAAAAGAATCCCGAAATAAAATGTTCACCAATTACCGGTATGTGTAGAAAGCCTGTTGCTCAACCTACTAATAAAAGGGCAGCTGTTTTGTTAACTGAGAACATATTCACATTCGTTTTATTGCCCTTCTTTGTCTTTTGTATCGGCGAGAAAATATAATGATTTATATATTTGTTCAGTTGTCATTACAATATATACTTCTATTCATTAACCGCTGGACATCGTCGTTAATGCGAACTACTGATTACGTCAGTCGGTGTAACAAATAAACGCGCGTATTTAAAAATGAGTTCAGAAGCCATTTGAGTTTATTTATCTACCGGTAGTAAAAATAATATCTCAATTAAGGAAGACGCGAAGACCACAGACCAGTTGGCAATTAATCTTACAGGTATTTGCTCTTGATCCCTTTATTTTTCGTACACGGTCATTACTACAAAATCATAATTATTTATTTGACATATAATTTTTTGTACATTGAAAAAAATAATTATTTTTTCGTGTACGAATAATAACATGAAATACGGTATAAACAAATTAGAAATAAGCTGTCCCTTTTTCATGAAAAGAAGATCTAATAGCTCTTTTCCTTAACATTTCATCCATTTCATTTTGTACCAGAATATTTTGTTCATTAGAAAAGTTGATGTCATTCGGCAATTTGTTTTGATATGGAGTTTTGTCAAATTCAATTTTATTACCACCAACGGTTTGTAAAATCCACTTATCAGATGTCACCAAGTTCCATGCTCCAAGACATTTACTTATTTTTGATACCCCTGAATTTACCTGTCAGTTATGTTGAATATCTCCCTGTTAAGACATCTTTCCCCTGCCATGATTTGTTTTCATGTGGCCATATTGATTAGGGTTATTATATGGTTGGTATCTGTTGAGTCCTCTCCCCCTATATGTTCTGGTTGGGCAACCTCTAGAGTAGCCCCTACCTCTAGCATTGAAATTGAAAGCATATTCATCTCGTCTAAGTCAAAGTCCAGTTTCGCATTTCTTTATTTCGCATTTCTTTATTTCGCATTTCTTTATTTCTTGCAACATCAAAGAGAAGCCAAAGAGAAGAGATGAGATGGGGGTGTTCAGATTACACAGACTAGAATACTTCTTTTTCAAGTGGGGTCTCAACATATATTGTCTGCGTAGAGAAATGTTGTACTGAACTTGGCCCATTAAAGTAATTGCATCCGAAATACAGGCTTTAATCTCAGGATTAATGGACATTTGTGCCTTTACAAGAGCAGCAAGTTTAACTATGGGCATAATGGCGGCTGCGACCAAAAGCTGTGTCTCGAAAATTCTTGTCAGCAGACTGTACCATTTTATTCAATTCTCCCCAGATCTCTGGGTAAATTTTGGGGGGACCCATTTTGTTGCAATTTTGAGTAATGTTGTATTTGTCCCCAATCTGATCAGTTATACACTGTGATGCTGAAGCAGCGTTAATAAGCTGTGCTTGAGACTCTGAAATCTTTCCCCCATATTGGTGAACTTTAAGTTTAGGCAATTCCCATGTCTCCTCTATTAAATTTTGATCATTCTCATGGATAGAAGAAGCCACTACATTTTCATCATACCCTGTATCAAAGAGGGCTTCATTCAGACTTCCTGCCATGGATACATTTTAAATAACTTCCTCCTGCTATGGATACATTTGAAATAATTCCCAGTGGAGTGTGAGATTTCTCAGGGTTAGCAAATGATACATTTTGTTTCCTGTCCCAAATATCATTATCTGTGAAAGCAGTATTATCACCAGGTTCTTCATCATGGTTAGGGTTAATACCCAATAATTCATGCAAAACTGCGATATTTTCTGGTGTTAAATTATTAAAGTCAACTAAATTCTGCCATGTCGACCTTTTTTTGGTTGCTCTCCCCACCTTGCTAATGGATGGACCATCCACAACATTGTTGGAAGAAGTATCTTCCTTAACATATGTTTTTGCCGGTTTGACAACAACGGATTTCATCTTAGATAGGTGTATTGCCTTTTTTGGCATTGTTTTTTTCCCTTTCCCAATTTTTACCATTTTATTTCCTTTCCTTTAAGAGGATATTTCTATATTTGCTCCAATATCATTGATATCAAACCCCGAAAAGTCTGACATCTTGGAGTCAGATCGGGTAATTGACAGGACATCGTCCATGTCGGCAGCCATAAACTACCGTTTTTTCCGGCCTATAAGTCGATGCGGAGTATAAGTCGAATTCACCAATTTTGTAAATTTTCCATACCTCATCCATATATAAGTTGATTCTGAGTATAAGACGAGGCCAGGTCAATATCTTGGCTTCGTATTTTACACTAGTAATGCTATCGTCATATGATATTCCATATTACCGGCAATCGTGAAATTGCATTACCAATGCTAACATATGCTTGTTATTTTACTTCTGAACAAAGCAATGCTATATTCTGTAACAATTGACACAGCTGAATAAACAGTCCATGCTTGCTTTATTATAATTAAAAGCACATCCATGTTGTAGTTCATGTTATTACCTGTAGTTATGAACGTAACTTATAAAAACTTGTCATTTTATATCGCAAGTCACGGACTCCGTTAAATCGATTCATATATACACTGTATATACATATATTATTTTTTAAGTGCTTGTCCTGTTTTGACTTGGATATATTAACATTTTATTACTAATCTATTCAACAATATACCCCACTATTATCTTTATTGGCGGGTTTGAATACAAATTAATGGATAACAGCTTCAACAGAATATTGACAGATTTTTATTTCCCTAAAAAAAAGCCTAATTTCCCTACTGGCAGCCTCGCTGACTTGAAATATTCTGTAGATTCTTGCCCTCAATCTGGTTTCAATAAAAGCCAAAGCGTTAATCATGTTTAATTACCGTTTAAATAGCACTACATAGCCATGTTAAAACAAAAATTAATTATTGATTTAGAGGTGTTTATTGATAATAGAATACAGTAGACTCATAATACATGAGAATTATCCCAATCGTCAGGTAACTCAAAATACATTTTTCTTTTCGCAAAAGCTACAAATCAAAACTGCGTTGAATAAAAGAACATTCTTATACACGGATATCAATTAGATCAATCAAAAAGCTATGCTGGTAATCGCTCGCATGTATCCAACACTATGCTGACAAATCAAATATTAATGGACCAGTTGCTAAAATGTGATCAAGAAAAATTAAATATGGTTATAAAAGATGAATAAAACAAATTTATTTCATATCTTTTTCTTTTAGGAACAAACAATCTGCTTTGAATTAGTACTATAGAGCATAGACCATAAGTGTGCTATGCGGCCCAGTGACACTTTTACTGGTAATTATTTTCTTTTATTTTATGTTGAGAAATAAGGAAATACACGCAGAATGCAAATAAATAATGACAAAACTTATAAATATAAATGCAGTCATATTAGTTTATGACAATTTATTTATTTGTACTTCTATGTAACCAGTTTTCAATAATGCCGAATTTACAACAGTTTTAATAGCATACCGGGTACTGTAATCAATATATAAGTCGATTCAATTTCAAAGACACAATCCATATATAAGTCGATTCGAAGTATAAGACAAAGACCTGACTTTCAAGTCAAAAAGTATAGACTTATAGGCCGGAAAATACGGTAGTGCTAAATTTGTTAAAATTTTGGGCAATTTGACCTGAACAGCGTTCGCGGTCAGCTGCTTAATTAACTTTAATTCTCAAACCTGATATAAAAAATTCACGACACAGTTTATACTTACTACCTCACATCTAGTGCAAGTGAAAAGATGACATGGAGGGAAAAATAGCTGGTTATATATGACTATGTCACGTGATTTTGTTTCTCTTTAAAAAGCGCCTCTCAAGCAAGTGCCAAGGTGAAAATGCTACTTTATACACGTGAAGCCAAAGGCTTACAAAAAATAATGTTACCTACTTTATTTTGTCATTTGGTAAAATTTTGTATATGCTTTCCAAGTCAAAACATTTTCTTTCCACATGATTTGGTCGCACCAAGAGTCCCCTGGCCAGCAAATCTTGCTCCTCAAGTTTCAACTTCAAACCGATGCGACCCACTGTTAAAAGAACTGTGATGGCTTTTAACATTCTCCTTTCTGCATCCATAGCACTTTCTTGCCAATTATTTAGTGGAACATTGGCAAAGGTCCGCATAATGGGTACCAGATTGAAATCTGTTACCTGTAAAAGAAATGATATAAAGTTCCCCTTAAGTATACAGTCATATAATAGCTATAAATTTGTTCACAAATGCTACAAATACCCGCTCCCTCTTTTATATAAAATCCCTGCAAAACTGATTATCACACTAATATCAATTAAATATTAAAAAGAGGTAACAATCATCAACAACTCAAACGAGAGTTTTCTGATCACTATGACACATCCATTGCATGACCTAGATGTCAAAGGTCAAAGACTAACAAAGCTTGAAATAAATGCTTGAAATAAATGTTTTACCAGATAAAGAACCTACAATTGGTGCAAGGTTATTACATTTGCCAAGAGACATCAATACTAAAAGTGGTACAACCCAGAGGTCAAAGTTCATTAGAAAAAAGGATGGATATATGTAACACCTCATGTCCCTTTCATAATCATGACAAAGTCCCAGACAAAAGGTTCAAATAAACCAGACAACACTCACCTGCTCTAACGCCTAATTTGCTGCTATCATGAATATATATATAAGTAAAGTATAAATTGTGGTCAATTATGTTATGAAATGAACACATTCCAAAGAGATTGCTTAAATGTTACCACACATCAAATTCATTCCAAAGAAATGACACAATAAAACAGACACATTCATAATAGATTACCAAAAAAGCATGTTACAGTAATTCCTAAGAGAATTTCCAATGAAGTAAAATACAGCAAATATGTTTCTTAGAATTGTCCAAACAAAGTAATATAGCAAATTCATTCTTAAGAGATTGTACTAAAATGCACAATCCATCAAATTTATTCCATCAAAAAGGCCTGAAAGGCACAATACAGCAAGTTCTCTTCTAAAAAACTGTCTTAAAAGGCAAAAATAGATAAAATTAATTTCTAACAGACACCCTAAATGGTATAATACAGAGTATATTTTCTTCATACAAGTGTATATCAGATATATTTTGCAGTGTGGGTGAAAATACTTAAGTTTTTCACCCATACTTAAGTTTTTCATCCATGAGATGAAGTATTTTCATTATTCACTCGTAGCAAGCAAATTTTCTTTTTATTTTAATGGCTAGCAATGAAATGATGTAGAAATCCCAGCAGCTTACTGTTTATGTTCTGCCATGTTTTGTAAATATTTGCACACAAATATAAGCAGCAACATAATTATCCTTCCCAATTAAAAGTAAAACTTAAAAGTAAAACTGCATATCAATAAGAAAAATGAATTTGCACTTGTCTGATTGAATTCAGTTCATTTTCTACTTACTGATGGACTATGCAAGCATCTAAGTATAACTTCAAACTTCTTGGTCATAATGTTATCATTGTCTATTGATAGGCAGTGTGAAAATATGATGTTATTTCACTCCATTGAATATCAAGATTATTTCCCACAGAAAGTCCAGTAATAAATAGCCTAGCATAAAAGTCGAAGTTGGTAAAATTATATTCATCAATTCTTGAAAAGATTTATTAAAGATTATTTTATCCTTAGCAAAGGTCCCTAAATTTGACAGTGAATATGAACAAATATGAAAGAATCCCAGACGCTACCTTTCATATCTGGTCAAATTATGTTCAGCAGATGTTAGGAAGAAGTCACTTTAAGGTTTTATTTTTAGTATTAGCAAGCATTTATGATGGCAGATCAGCACCATTAAATAAATCAACAGCTTCAAGCCAGTATATTTTCCATCAAATATGGACATATTCTGCACAGAGAAGTTGAAAATGAAAGCATATTACACACCAGACAAAAGGCCATACAATAAGCTCACTGGGCCTTATGACCAAGTGAACAAACAAGTGTGACCTCAAAGAGACTGACACTTCACTGTGCAAAAAGAATTTGTAATCTTGATTAAACTGGAGACAGCCTGTGTCAACAGACAGCGTACAAATTTCACTGCATCTTCTCACTGTCACTCAAGAACAAATTTTGTTCTTAATGGAACAAATGGAAATCAATAACATAAGTTACAGATGGGCAGCTAGGATCAAATTTCCTTCTTTACCAATCACAGATGACTGTCCACCTATCATCATAGACCTTGGATGTCAAAGCAAAAAAAACATAGCTAAATAATGGTGACAGGTAAGTAACTGCTGCTAATAAAATCAAAATATGCATCTGACATTGTTTTGTCTGACAGTGAAAATTTAGCAGGACCAGTAAATATGTCCATCTTCTAATCCTTGTGGATACAAAACAATTTGTGCAAAACTCTGGTCTACAGTCCCTAAGTAATATGCATGGTTCTTGCTCATCATATTTGTGACATCTTTATGCTTTCAGATTTTATTCCATGTTTGATAAAAATGAGATAAAAACATATGGCTTCCATGGGCTTAACAAACTCAAGGTCACATCATCAATGGTCCAAAAAGGTTTATATTTATTTTTTTAATCTTCCATATTTGATCCCTTCATATTCAATATTGTTATAAATTTGTATTTCACATTTATGAATTTATGAAAAACTGTATTATTACCCTTATAAAAAGCTGGCACTGTTAGGCCAACCACTGGTACCCATGAAGTAGTGGCACATTAAAACAATACAAAATTTGCTACTAGAGATTAAAATTTAGGAATTTACAATTGGAGCTTAAATGAAAGTTAATCTTAAGGCAATGAAAGAAACTGAAGCTCCATCTACATTCATCAGTCATCAAGAGAAAAAGAAATTATGACAATATGTAAGAATCACTCTAAATACGTTGCATTCATACACAGAAGTGTAATTTTTATAAATTATTGAGGCAAAAGTGAGAAAATCAAAACATAACATCTCTAATTATTTTATCATAATGATGAAAATTAATTCTTTGACATGTCACATAAGGTTCTCTCTTTAAATGTAATCCCTCCTCTCAAAACATACTATTTTTCCATGTGTTACCTAATATTCAGGTTATGATTCAATGATCTTAAACTAAGTAACTGAAAGATAAGAAACCAGCAAGTCAGGTAACATCAATGAATAAAGCTGTTTCTCAAAGTTACAGAGTAAGCAATTTAAAAGGAACTTACAGTATTGTAAATTAAATCCCAAAAATAAACCTAAAGGTTCTAGCACAAATCCAAAAGAATGGAGTATTCCAAATGAATTCCAGTAATGAATTTGCTGATGTACCAATAGTCTTGAATTGGTTGATGTAAAAACAGTCACAATGATATAATCTAGAATGTCTTTGAAAGAATTCACAGAAATCTCTAAGTAGTGTTTTTGTCTAAAAAAATGTCAATAAGCACATTATAATTCCCATGAATATTTTAAACAAATGATTCCTCTCAAATTATACAGCAGTAAATAATTCAAATACACTGAATTTAAAAGAGGAATAAAATAATGTTCATGAATCAGTAATAACCACAATCAGCCCACTAAAACATAGGCAACACAATAAAGGATGCACATCATGCAGTCTACTCATTTAATTCCTATACACATTCACGTGTACAATACACAGTTTACTTACTCAAGACATCCCAATATACAATTTATAGCAACTATTGCTTTTATGGAAAGATTAACAAAGAATATTATTTCTACTTTTTTGCAAGTAACTACACTTATCAGAAATGGACCTTCTGTGAAGGCAAGGATGTATATAGCATGGAACATGATTACATAGTTGTGTGCCCAATTACAAATACTATATGTTAAATCATAACATGAAGATGACAGTAACATTTAACTGTATGGGTAGAGTTTTAACAGAGATGCATTAAATTAATTAGGTCTCATCATTTTAATGTAAACAACAAAATAAACTTTACACACTGAAATTTCAAGAAAGACAAAATCATGAAATAAACATCACACAGACCTCTGTTTGCCAGTACTCATTAAGTTGCATCCTGTTGAGCAAGTTTATGATTCTAGCTATAATTAGGGCATAACCGATTAGCATTTTTCTACTGATTTCCGATTCCGGATTTTGGGCATGAAATTTTTCCGATTCCGGATACGATTCGATTAATCGGAAATGCTAAATCCGTATTTTTTTTCTAAAAAATGTCATCTTCCGTTTCCGGGTTTCTGGTATCTGGTTTTGCTGTGTCCAGCATGTTACTTAGTACTTTACCATATCCGGCTTCATTTCCGGTTTTCACCCGTCGGTTCAAATAGATTGTCTCACAGCGTGGTTGTGTTGACCATATTGGACTTTTCTGACTACTTATTTAACTTTATTAACGCACTATCGAATGACACGCAGTTAGACAGGGTGCTATAGAAATTCAACTTTATTATTTTTATTATCCGAATCGGTCGTTCCTGCCTTGTCCGACTCCGATTAATCGGAAGTTCATACTATCCGGTGGAATCCGATTTCCGGATCAAAAGTCGGTTATGCCCTAGCTATAATAGAATAAATACAGTGTGCAAACAAAATGAGTTATAACTAAAAACTAGGTAAAACATAATGTACATATAGGTTCAGTTAGCCCCATCCCTTGAGTAAATGCAATGAAACCCAAATCCAAAATGTTACCAAGGAGCAAGGAAGAAACAATGGTTGATATGAAGTGAGGCTGTCAATGCTTTTTATCTGTCTGGACAGGGAGTGTATTAAGGCTATGATACTTCAAAGACGAGCAACATATGCCAGACAATGCACAAATGATACATACTGGAAGCAGGGTGACATAACCAAAAGCTCACAAAGTGAGCGAAAAATGTAATTTTTGTCACAATATAACCTATGCATTATTTATTGATAGAACTGGAACACATTAACTGTTAGCAACAAACAAAAATACATAATAGAAGTCCCAGTACAATTTCTCTAAAAATTATTCTATCAACAGCTAAACAAGATTGGTATTCGGTTATTTTTTGTCCTTGGTTGCTCATTTTGGAAACTAATGTTTCAGTTACAGTTATATGATGCACAGAACTATTATTAATGTTTACTGGTTAAAAGTCTTTTTTACCTGACCATTTCCCATGTTTGAAGTTATTCTTTGGGATCACAGATTTGTATAGAACTTGGATGTGGGGATACATCGCATGTTGACAACTCTGCTTCTAAATTTTTTGTTATTTATTGCCCTTTTATTTCATAGTTGAGTCATATGACATAATCTTAATGCAACTAGTTGTACAAATTCTGATGGATTGCCATGGAACTCAGTATCTATTATGGTCATTGCCAGAAGCTGTAATATGAACAAATTTTTGTGTTGCCTTGATTTTTGTAAAGGTTTTTGCCTGCTATGACTTCCAGACAGATGTAATGTATGACAAAATTTTGTGACTGCAACCACTCTAGCAGTTTTGAAGTGATTGCCTTGATAATTAATATTTATTACACTACATGCAGTTTGAGGAGACAACCTCCCCTTTTGTCACCAAAACTAGGGAAAAGGACAAAAAATCTAGGTGAAGGAGAGAATTCTTTCTTCCTGCTACACTCTGATCTCTGTTTAAATCAAAATCCTATAAGATTCCCATCATGCAATAATCTTTTATAACTTAAACTGTTTTTTTAAATCACTGTATGAATAGTGTTCTGTGCTGAGAATCCTCTTTTGCAGTCTGCCATCTAAAGAGGTATACATAATGCTATGGTAAAAGTCATACAGGTCTTGTATGCACCTCTATTCATACTCCTTTATTGTTTAAAAATATAATACTAATTTTGTTTAGGCAAAGTCTATTTAATCCTGATATTTGAACGTTCTGTAACTAAACTGTCATCAAGAAACTTCAAGATCAAAATTATTCATTGCTCTCTACTTTTACAATGGTGGCCAGATATTTAACTTGGTCAAAAAAAGAGCACAGACAGTCTAATTAATCATCACAATAAAAGAATAGTATGAATTTGTTTAGAAACATACACAACATTCATGGTAACATCACAGTACAAGACATTCAATCCAATTGCACTGGATCACACCATTTGGTTGATCTCATTGACAAATGTCCACTTTAACTTCAGCATTCATTTTGCCATATGTACTTCTTGGGGCACAAAAATAATGACCTTCTAAAGGAATATGGCTGTATGAAGATTCAGAGTGAATAATTGCCATTTAAAGGCATAGCTGCAAAACCCTCCATCCTCGCAATTTGTGAAAATGGTAATAAAAATTAGTGAATTTTGACATGAATTCATGAAATGATCCTCGAGTCTATGATTATTTGTCAGAACAAATGAATGCATGGCAAATGTTTGGTATATTCCATACTTATATTTCATTTTTTCTATTCCAAGTTTCCTGTGACCTTTACCACACCATTTTTTACATTTGGACATTTATGTTGGGGTGTATGGTCAGAGTCCATTCCCTATCGAAAAGTTGGAATTTGCCATCACCATTTTGTTGTCGGCATGGGGTAGCCTCTTACTAGCTGACCCAGAAAACTTGAACAGCCTTTCATCGAGATATACCTGTATGAAATTGATGGAAATATGATTTATTTTCTCAAAAATCTTGAGCATAGTATTCGTCATGTCTTTAATCTGCTGACAGGAGAGACGAAAGTTGGTTGTTGCTGAAATTTTACCTGGATCTGCCTATTTTAGGCCAGAGTCACATGACTACACAAATCTTGCAACCTACATGTCAATGAGGTCATAGATTCACGTGATATGAACAAAAAACAAATTTCCAAAGTAAAAGTAGGGTAACAAGGGCCAGACAAAACTCAAACTATATTTTTCCTTGGTGGTGAAGACATTTTCAAGATAAGTTGTTGAATGGCAATTCAATCAGCATTGGCGGCGCATGCACAGTGATGTTTCGTTGCAAAAATATGTACTGTAACATTCAAGATTTCTTAAATTGTTTTATTAAATTTTGGTTTCTTGTCTGGCAGTTCATTTAACCCAACATCAGACCTAGTTTTAGAACTATCATCCTCAGTTTGGTGAGAAACTCCACTTCATCCTTCACTTTCTTCATTCTGCCATTCACTCTGCAATATTATACCAGCACAAACTTTAAGTTGAAAACAATCAGTATTTTTCCACCCAAAAATGCTGGTCTATAATTGGAAATGGACTAAAACTTGCCGATATACAAATGTGAGGAAAGGCCATCAACTGCAAAAGCCCCCCCCCCCCCCAGTAGACACAATACTGTTATACATAATTTGCGACATTTATATGCATCCTTTGCATTGCCTTACTTTGCATACTTTGGAATGGAATTTTGATATTTTGATCAAATAAGTATTATTACTGTTTTTTATATTCTAGATTCATATTTATTAACTTTATCTTAACAGTTTAATGAACACTGTATATATACTGCACAGTGACAGTGTGCAACTTTGAACTAATTTGTGGGAATAATCTCACACATCACTGCTTTCCAAGTATGCAAATTCATAAAAGTTTGCATTATTTATGCAACCACATGCCCTGGCAGAATCTTTGATAGTACAGTATTCATCTGGAAATATGCATGTGGACAAATCATTATACTCACATAACTTTCAAAATTGTCATGCGCTGTCATTTAATATCATCATGGGGTTGGTTAGGGATATAGGAAATGCAGGAGTATATGCTGGTAAATTGATTTTACATCTGCTGTTGGTCAAACTTCCTAACTCTTAAGCCAAAATAACTGCCCTTCTCACAACCTACCTTCCTTTCTGCCAAAGATATTTTATCTTCAATTCGGACAATCATATTCATAACTGCTCCTACAAATAACACAACATTCATGGCCTTTTACTGTCATGCTATATCTTATACCGATAGTTTATACCTGCATCCCATCCTGTTTTGGCCACAACCCTAATGAACAGTTTTTCAGAGCCTCATGACCCTGTTTCCACATTCTGATAAGTAATGCCACCATAAAAGAAGTACTGGCTACTCTATAGAACATCTTCACAACTCTGATTTTTGTCAAAACATGTGGGTGTGGAATCAGTGGTTTAGACCCTATATACATTTGGTGCATAATATATATATATCAGCTAATTACTGGAATATATTTTAGGATAGTAAGACTCTGGGGCACTATACATACCTTCAGTCATTTTACTGTACCTGATCCAGCAAGCACTACTGTCATAACACTATGCATAATACCAAATCTATTACAGCCCTCTCCCTTGGGAAATGTTCTCCACCAGTGTTGTCTTGCGGATTAAAGTGTTCACCAAAAGTAAGGTACAGGTTTTCTCAGGAGAAAGCAATAATAGAGTATTATTATTCAGTAATAAACTAGAATAGTGAAGGTACCTGTCTCCTAAAATCTTCAGCTGCAGTAAAATATAAACTGTCAATCAAGTAAATTTTTTTTAAGCAGTGCACAAGCTGTTCCAACTGCATGATGCCTTCCTCGACTGACACTGTAGGTTCTTGGTTATTGATGAGAGCTTGAAATAGCTCTGGTCTGAAGAACAACAATGTACGGTCCAGATCCTTACTGTGTCTTTCAAAACTTTTCCATGTGAAGAACTCTTTGAACTTGGTACTGACTTTTTGTAAGAACTTTTCCTCAGATTTTGGATATACAACTCCATCATACTGATGCCATTCATCTGCATGGAAAAAAATAGGTACAACCTTATTTCATGTTTATAATACAGTAATAAATGTCACAAGACTTAAAAAAAAATAATCTACCAACCCAAATAATTGAAAGACTAAACTTTCAATTTTTAGTTTTTTTTAATTTCTGTAAATAAGACTTTTAATGAGACGGACCTAATCTGTTAGGAACTATTTCATTCATTTTAACTGGATCTTGTATGAACATTATACGTTGCAACTTATAATATCAAACTGTCTTAATCAACAAAATATTTATAAGTATCTGAATGCACCAGACTGTCTAGTGATAGGCTTGCTCAGTCTGATGTATGCTCCAATTATCAACATTTCAAACACATGGAGAACATCCAAAACACATTCTGACAATAATATATTTCGTCAAATGTGCCATAGCTGACCATAAGAAAAATAATAGATCACTCTGCCTACCAAATCATGTCACTTGGGAACCTGTTAACTTCCAACAAATATTCAGAAATCGACCAAGACAATTATTTAGAGGGTTATGTCTATTAATAAAAAAGTTTATTTTGTTCTAAATATGTAAAATTACCAAGTTGCATAAATTACACTGACAAGATTTCTCTTTGTATTACAAGTTCATATCAATTTTAAAGCAGATGAAGAACATATTCATAAAAAAGATATTTACTCCAAAACATGTCAATGTATTTATTATACAGTCTTATCTGTGTTGAGTTTATGCTGCCTTTGAGGTAAATGAATTAAATATAATAACAAAAATGTACGTAGTTATTGTTTACAAGTATACTCGTGTACATAATCATTTTTTAACTTCAACTCTGTTCGTGAGATGGAATTTTGATTAATGTTGTATGCCGATGTAAACATTTAAATATGTGCTTAACCTATCAGAAGATAATATCTATTAAAAATCAGTTTTTGCAGTTCATTATTATTAATTACAATTTTCATCCCCAATCCCCCTTCAGCTCTATGACTGAAAGTAAAGAATAACTCAATAACTGAAAGATCAATTTGATAAAGCATTATCGTTGGACAAAGCAACTATAAAATAAAAATAATGAAAAATCTGAAATAATCTAATCTGGAGACCAATGTTTGCTGGAGAAGAAAAAGCACACACACACAAAAAAACATTATGTTAAGAGGTTCTGCACCCATTTTCTAGTAAAGTTCATTTTAACACTTTTTAAAAAAAAATCTATTTTCTTTCTGTCTTCTTCACATTATTGACAGAACATGCTTTTATACCTTTATGCAAACATATATGTGGCAATTGCCATCAACTTTGTCAATGCTCAGTTGATTGTAATTGTGACCACACATCTTTATCCATCCAAGTTTCATCTAGGTTCAGTAAAGAAAAAATCTAACTGGTCTATTTAGACAATCTGAATATCAACTGTTAAAATTACTGTTGAACTCTTTTCACCATATTCACTAAAGAAATCAACAAATTATTTCAAAAGTTATAAATATTTACTATAACCAAACTAGTATTACAGCAATCAGCTTGTTGGATGAAAAAGGCAAACATAAATGTTGTCTGGATCGAGGTATCTAATTTACAACTGCAAAATGATTAATCAAACAGTTAAAGAAATTACTACAGATCTGCAATTATTTATTGCCTGACATGTGCATAGTTTGTAAAAGAATTTCTCTCAAGGTTAGTGTGTACAGTAAATGATGTTTCTCCAATAATACTTACCAAATCACATTAAACTAGGAAGTAAACTCCACTATCCCTTTATTCTAGTCTGCCCAGTAAAATGATAAAGTTCTTTTCCATCCACGTGTCATACAGACAATTATACAAATAGCATATAATATAGAAAGAAATTCTTCCAGATACCATTATAGTTATCTCCCATTGTCACTTTTGGGTGTTTGGTATAGAAATCTGCTGGCATCATTAGGACTGAATGCACCAATCAAGACTGAGAAAGTTCAGATCTACCACAGTGCATGCAATTTGCTCACTCTGTCCATGAGCATTGGTGTGAAGCCCTTGTGTCCGCCTCATCACAATTAGATCTATCATAGGAAGATGCACAAATCCAATTAATATTGATCAGTGCACTCTAAAGAGCTTAACAGTAAGTATAATATAATATATGATAGGAACAAGAACAAGGTTGAGATGAGTCAGAAAATCCATATTAAGATAGGCAAAATTATTTTGGGGAGTGAAAAGAATACCTAGCCAACAGAAAAGTAAGAGAAGGACCTTAATACCCAGACCTGAACTCACCCCATTTCTGCTGGATGTCATCCAGGTATACAGCTGCAGCACTTGAAGAGTTTAAGCTTCAATGAGTAACAACATATTTATGATCTAAGCTGAACCTTGCTGGCTGAGATCCAGACCAATGTGATGTGTAAACTCATGATTTATGCTTGCTAGGTGCCCAGAAGGAAACATTACAAGTGGGAGGAGAAATATACCATCTACTGGCTCTCCAATAAAGCCCTGGAGTTCCCTTGTTCTCTGATATAGTCTGAACTAAACTCACATATGTTTATGCTGACTATTATTCATATGGCACTGGAGTTCTCTGGGTCAAATTCTGTTTGACAGATTATCAAAGACCTCCTTAATCTTCACCAGTTGAAGTAGACAAAAGGAAGGGTACTTATCCTCACCATCTTCAGCCAACAAGATCTTGACTTCATGGACCTGACTCACGTGGACCTGACTCACAGACAAGTGATGGATGGTGCTCAGCTAGCAACATCAGCCACATTAGTGAACAGGCAACTACTATAGTTTGTGTCACCAGGATGAGCAGTTGGATGGGTGGCCAGACATGCAGTTGGCAATGATAAAGTAAACTACACATGAAAGGACAGGTGTATGGATTTCCAAAACATTCCATACAACCTGGTGCAGCTGGCATGGTTTCTAATGCTTGGACAGTAGGCTGGACTAGCATGCAGACAGAAATGTTGCATGCATGCACATAACATGCTGTATAATAATTGGACCTTTTTTAAAACCCAATTCATCACAACAGCCAACCTATGGTCATTAGCATCCAAGCTCACAGAGGATGGGGTGGTGCAACTCAGTCTCTGGTCAAGTATTTATTCCCTTAGGAGGGATGCTGGACCTAATCCAACCATAAGCACCAAAATGGACATCTGTCTGTCTGTTGATAACTAGTGCAAGCCCGGCAGATGAAGGTTTATCCCATGAATTTCTTTATGCCCACATAAAAAAACAATAATATAATTTATAAAAGGCATGAGACCTTAAGACAAATTCAATGTAATAACTGCAACACCATACCTGTTTTGTATGATATACATTACGATGAGTGTTGTGAGAACTGAACTCAAACAATATTAAACATCTGCACTACATAATCAAAGCATTGAGACCAGCAAAATACAATAATATGTACTTCAAGGAATAAAATAAAGGGAGTGAAAGTCCCTGTATCTACTCATATGGTTGGATTTTACAAATGAAAGGCTGTATCCATCAGATAGACCTGTCATCCCAGCATGGAAAGCTGTCTAACCGGAAGCATGGATGGTTCTGGTGTATATGACAGTATGGCCAGCTTGGTTTAAACCGGCCATGCCAAACAGTGATAGGGACCAATCTTTTATCAAGATACCAGTAAGGTCTAGTGTTACGTCTATTGGATCTAAATTATTTTTTTTTGAATGTTAAATCCAAATTTGTCATTTTGCCTTTAAAATGAATTAATTGGGAGATTATTCTAAAAAAATCTCTGACCATCCTTTAACTGTACAAGTTTTTGACCTTGGCTTGTTGACCTAATTGCTGACCCTGCTTTAGACATTGTCAACAAGCTTCTAAAACTATTGGTTAATTTCAAGGACAACTTTTTATTTTTAGTTCTTGGGGGTAGGAAATATCTAGATCTTTCTTTGAGTACATGATTTAGTGAAGGTAGACTCTCCCTCTGACCTTCTATCAATTTCTAGAAAATCACGTGATCCCTTGTTTACATATTAAAAACGGGTATTTAAATCAGTGTACTGGAAGAGAGATTCAGTAGAATCTGGGCTTTTATAAAGTTAATAGTTGTGTTTTTATGTTTGAGTGTTAATTTTAATTGCCTTGTTCTGGACATTGTGTCAATTCATTTCATCATAGCAGGAGGAATTATTTGGAAAAGAACCTGTATTCATAATATCATTTGGATGATTATAAAACAAGAAAAGCATCACGTGACATCGTCAGCCATTTTGGATTACATCGTCAAGATTCAAACCTGGAACTATTAGAACATTTATTTATCAAGACTCTTGCAATTCCATTAGTGGATTATTTTTTTGAATTCTATATTGGATTAATGTTGGATTTGATTCTCTAAAACCGTAAGTTCATTTACTTTATGAAAATAATTGTACTTAATAAATTCTTTGTTTAAAAAAAAAAAATTTTTTTTTTTAAATTTAAATTTTTTTTTTTTTTTTATAGCAATAAATAAGATTAACAATTTCAAGTTCTTTTTTTAAATTAACTTTAAATATTTTTCCTTAACCTTCATTAGTGGTCCACATCTTATAAGCGTCTTCGTAATAAAGTCTGTTATTAGTCTAACCAAATGTTTATTGAAATTTCCGTCCAGGAAGAGTAATTGACGTCTGTCATATTTGTCTATCTTCATTATTTCCATTATCAGTTTGATCCTTTCTTCCTTTGTTTCGTCGCATTGAGTAATTGTGTGGTATTTTGTATATGGGGCATTCTTGCATAGAGGGCAGCTAACCTGGGTCCTTATTAATCTGCGTTTAATTGCCACTTCGCCTGTTAGCAAGGCGTTGTGGAGGTACGTGTACATGATATTTTGTACCTTAAACGAGTTAATGCCGGACCAATGCCTCCAAACTCTGTCCCAGTTGACATGTGGGTTCTCTATTTCTATTTTTGATTTATTCCTAATTGATTCTAGTTCTAAAAGCCAGTCATATACCTTGTCTTTGTTTAGTACCCATAATTCTTTGTTGTCCCTATATCTATATAAAATATCTTTAATCCCTCTATATAAATGTGGTGCGTCTACTTTTTTAACTAGTTTGTTGTTCGTATATATGTCTTGTATATTTCTCATTCCAAAGCCTAGCCAAAATATGTATAGTGCTTCCCATTATGTTTGTGGTGTGTTACTTAACCTTTTAAGCCTATTTAATATGAGAAATATTCCTAGCATTAATGTGATTGGAGAACATATCTGAGGGATAAAAATGGCAGAAAGATTTATGAAAATTTTATATATATATATAAAGTAGCAGAAAGATATTATAGATAATCTTCTTATTCTCCTAATTTTGGTTTAAAAAAATTATATTTACAAAGTACCTTAATCTATAGGATGGTAAACATCTTTCTTCTTTCTTCACACCTTAACACATTTTTATTTGTTTTTTTTAAAATAAACTGTGGCTTCTAGAAACCAATAAATGCACACAAAACCTTTGTAGACCACATCTACTATATCTATTCAGTCTTTAAAAATATGTTCCTTGTAGAAACCACGATGCAAAATAATGAAATGCAACAAGAAAATCTGAATGTACAGAGTTAAAGGAATTAACTGAAAAAAACAGTATTCCATACCTTAAATTTTGTAGCAGTCCATTGATATCATTTCACTCACTTCACTGTATATAAATAGAACATTTTCTGAAATTGTTGTCATTGTAAAGTCAATCTGTACATAAGAAATAGGTTTTCAAAAAATATACACATGCAGACAGAGACACACATATTCACACATTTATATATGCAAAAAAATCAGGGTTAATTACTGGAATAACGGAAATTTTCTCAAAAGGTTTATTTTAATTATATGAAGATGTATATGTGTACAAACCAATGTTTTTCACTTTTTCTCTCAAAAGAATGCTCCTGTTTGCATCCTTTTCATATCCAGCATCATACTTTTCCCATATATACTTGCAATCCTTGTCTGCCTTATCTTTTATCACTAAATATTTGTACTGCAATCTCTTGTCATCAGTGCGGAGGAAGATGTCTTTTGGTATCTTCAAAACCATTTTTAATTCCAAATAATCATCTTCTTTGTGTCTGAAACCAAGAGTAGTAGAAATTGTAAATATTCATCTAAAAGTCACATTGAGAAAGCAAAGTGCTTAACATCACAGTGTTTTCATGCTACATCACAAACCTCAACAAAATTGGACATCATTTGACAAAAACATCAAAACCTTAGACACGTTATATCCAAAACTTTAAACAGAAATGTATTCAAACAATACAGATGCTTACATTAAAATGTTGAACTGATGAAACTGCTTCAATATGCAGTAAACTTTGAGTAAAGTTGGAACCATAACCAATCAAATTTGAGAGAAAATAAAATCTGACCAAGAAACAGATACTGGGAGACATGTGCCCTGTGGTTCATTATCATAAAACTTAGTGTCACTTTAAAGAAACAGGAGTTCCTTGATGAAATGTATCCACTAATGAAAATATTTCTTTATTCTAACTGCTTAGTGTTGAAACATCTCTGATACTCTTCAGTGATTAGTAGATTTTCTGATTAACTGCTGCTGTGGACATAGTTGACTGTCAGATTGGCGTGATTTTTATCTTGTTGTGAGCAATCCTTCAGGATAAATAGCAGTAACAAAAGAAGTCTTCTGGTACACAAGGTATCAGGACATCTCCCCCCTGGACATTTCCCCACCCCCCCGGACTTTTTACCCCCGACATATCCCCCCCCCCTGGACATCTCACCCCTGGACTTACCACCCCCCCATCAAATAGGACTTTTCCCCCCCCAGTCATTTCCCCCCATTATCTTTATACTACTTTTTTATATATAGTAACATTTAGCTTTGATGTATACTCACACCTCGCATCACTGTTAGTGCATAGGTATGACTGTTGTCACCTGAAATTAATGCATTATCAAATGTAAAATATCTACTTTCCTGACCTCTCTCTCTCTCTCTCTCTCTCTCTCTCTCTCTCTCTCTCTCTCTCACACATACAATCATGCTTTTACTCACTGTAAAACAGGAGGTTTCTTTGAAGTATGAAGAGGCTTCAGTCTAACCTTTATTTATTGTGCATATTTGGTATATTTAAGATAAACAACAGAAGGATTAGCCATCCTTCAATTAATTGTAGTTGTTTCAGTACAGTACTCATGCCAGATGTCAACATAAGCGGATTATGATGTAACAATGCACTGTAAAGATAGGTTTGTCTTACTTGTTCTGTATCTATATAAACTCCAAACAATTTAAACCAATACATTTTTTTTAAAAACTATGAGATGGAGTTGGTAACTGTTGCGAGTACTTGAGGAAAAAATAAAGTTGTGTTAAATGGTTTTGTTTATGTTAAACAAAAAAGCTTAGCAAACAATGTTATAAGTTATGAGTGTGAGCGTCGTCGAGGTGCAGGAAAAAATACAAGTCAATGTAGGGCAAAAGTTAAATTAAATGAAGATCTGTCAGTAGTTAGTTACTTGCATGAGCACACTCATACTGCTGATTCGGTTCATTGTGAAGTTTTGACTGTCCGGGCAAGTATCAAACGAAAAGCAGAGGAAACTGAAGAAACACCGCAACAAATTCTGGGTCAAGAATTGCAGCAACTAAGCCAGCAAGCTGCTGTTCAGATGGTGCCAATTCAACATCTATGGAGAAACATCAGAAGAGTTAAACAGAAGAAGAATGCAGTTCACCCTCTTCCAGTCAACCGCACATTTGAAATTCCAGAAGAATACAAGAGTTTGGCTGATGGAGAAAATTTTCTACTCTACGACAGCGGATGTGATGACCCCAACCGAATCTTTATTTTTGGAACAGAACCCACACTAAATTTAATTAAAGATTCACAGCATTGGTTCATGGATGGAACTTTCAAGGTGGTACCTGAACTGTTTTTTCAATTATATACAGTACAAGCTCTTGTAACTGGATCAATTGTTCCATGCTTGTATGTTCTCCTACCAAACAAAACACAGGTTACTTACTGTCATTTATTTGAAGAAATCAAAGTGCTGCAGCCTCAAGTTCATCCAACAACAATTACGACGGATTTCGAAAAGGCTGCAATTAATGCAGCCACCGAGTGTTTTGCAAACATTGAAATACATGGCTGCTTCTTCCATCTTGCACAAAATATATTCAGAAAAGTTCAATCTGTTGGACTGCAGGATCGATACCAGAATGATGAAGATTTTGCCTTGTCAATTCGGATGATTGCTGCGTTAGCATTCGTTCCAAGCGAAAAGGTAATCGAATCATTCTAAACACTTCAGGAATCGTTGTCAGAGGAGTTTGCCCCTGTCATGGATTATTTTGAGGACAACTACATTGGTCATCTCCGTCGTAATCGCCGTGTAGTAGCGGTGTTCAATAAAAGCATTTGGAGTGTGCATTCACGTGTTGCCAACAGTTTGCCCAGAACAAACAATGCTGTGGAAGGTTGGCATAGAAAAATGCAGTCTGTAGTTTCCTGTCATCATCCAAATATCTGGAGCTTCCTTCGGATTCTTAAACGTGAACAGAGCTTAAATAATGTCAACCTAAATCAGATCTTCAGTGGACATTTGCCTGAACAACCAAAGAAGAAGTACAAAGACTGTTCTTCGAGAATTGCAAACATAATCACTGACTTCGACAATCGTGACACCATAGAATACTTAAAAGTAATTGCTTACAACATTAACTTTTAAACAATACATTTTTTTAATATGTGAAAATGTTAACTTTCTTTAACACTTACTACTTACTGCGTGTGTAGTGCTGTGCTGTGCTATACGTGTGTGTGTATTTTCGAGGTGAAGAGATATCTTGAGATATCTGCTTTGTTGATATCAGTTCACTATTTTGAATGAATGAAATGTCAGTTCACTATTTTGAGTGAGTAAACTATCACTTCGTTATTTTGAGTGAAAACATCATTTGTTTTGCTATTGTGAAAATCGTATTTTCATTTTGTGATATACCATGAATCGTTCGTTTTTTTTTTGTCCTCGTACCGTATATGACAATGTGTTTGCATTTGTATTTGTTGCATTAGTAGGATCCTGCTAATTATGTTAATTCGTCCAATATTTGGACCCATACACGCACGTATCAGTCATACTTATTTCCTTATTTTCATATATCATTAAATACTGTATTTGCATTACCATCAATAGTGTTTTGTTGTTAATCCGGAAATCCCAAACTCGGTTTTCTTGTTACAAATCTTGTTATCTTTATTTCAAATTACCTTTTTCTTTTAACATAACTTAATATAAGTTTTTATAATTAAATATGAATTAAGTTTTAAGATAATGGGGGGGGGGGGAATGACTGTGGGGGAAAAGTCCTATTTGATGGGTGGGGGGGGGGGAAGTCCAGGGGGGAAATGTCCGGGCGGGATATGTCGGGGGGAAAAGTTGGGGGGGGGGGGAATTCCTAGACTCGGTACACAAGCGTGCTTTGAAAGGATTAATGCCCCACTGGGTGAATCAAATTTCCAGGAATTCAAGTCATTTCTTCCATTTAACTGCTGAGTGTAAAACCACCTCTGCTATTTGTCAGCAAAAACTGTTTTTTAAATCAACTGCTGTAGTGGTCATAAACAATGTTAGAATGGCACCATTTTCATTTACAACAACATTTACAACAAAGTAGACATTATTAACCCTCTTTCAGTGGGAGTAGTAACAGCAAGATTTTCAAGACAGCCAAATTGTGGCAGCAATATCAGATGTATAATTGACATCAATTTCATTTAGGACACACGGGTATCATAAGAAGTCTACTGATGAGAACCCTGTGTTCAAAGAGGGAAGATAATGAGAATATTTTCAAGAATGCAAACAAGGTGGCCATTTTCCAGGTCAGTCTGCATCATTATCAGTTAGGACCAACTATACATTATAAGAACTTTTCAGATAAAATCTCATTACATAATGACATTCCATTTATGAGGAGCAGTGCCATTTTAATTTACAATGAACAAAATGTTGTAAGAAGTCTTCTGATGAAAAAATAATGCTAATATAAGTAACAATAACAAGATTTCTAAAATGGTTATCGCTGTGGCCATACTATACATCTGTTCAAATGTTCACCATTTCTATTTAGGAACAACTTGACAACAAACAAGTCATATGGTAAAAGCACAATGCTGATATGACTGGCCATCTAAGACAAGAAACCATTTCAAGAGTTTCCAGCAGGCCATTGTGGCAGAGATAAAGGAAGTCATGTACAAACAACTACACTACAATTCAGTAAAAACCTGGTCATTCATTTGGGAGAAGTTAATTATAACAACAAGATTTCAAGGTGACCACTGTGGTGACCATATTGGCTGTCTGTTCATTTAAGACCAACCAAACATCATCAAAAGTCTCAAAGCAAACAAATGTTGACACAACTATCCATTCACGAGGAGAAGCAATTACAAGATTCTTAAACAGAGGCAGTAGTAGCCATATTAATGGTGTGAGAGTAACCATTTTCATTTATGACCATCTAGATATCATAATATGTCTTCTGGTGAAAACCCCATGACAATATGATGTTTTGCTTTGGAGTTAGCTCTTCAAGATAGTTGGTGTGGTGGCATATTGGACATAAAATCAGTACCATATTCATATGGGACCCATCTGACATCATAATAAATCTTTTAGTTAAAACCCCTTGTTGATATGGCCATCCATTGAAGAGTACATGTAGTGATAACAAGAGTTGCAAGTAGGTCACTGTTGCAGCCATATTAGACATCAGATAAGCAATATATTCCATTAGGACAAACCAGAAACCATGAAATCTGGTCAAAACCCTGTTTCCATATGATTTTGTGATTTAAAAAAAAGTAGCAGTAAAACGATGGCTCCCATAGTGGACAATTAGATTGGCACCATTTATAGGGGGACCAACTAGACATTATAAGAATTCTTTTAGTGAAAATCTCATGTTTATATGATCTATTAAAGAATACTAATTACAAGATTTTGAAGATTCCATAAGTTTCACACTAAGGAAAAGTCAGCATGCAGACTGGTGAAGTCTTGGTCCTGAGCTGTATGTTTGCACCATGTAGTTGTCTTTAGAGCGCAGTGTCTGTGCAGAGCTAAATCATTAAAAGGGTGACCCAGAAACTGATAACAGTCCCATAAAGCAAGGAAGCATACAGGTAAAATATAATGACAATACAAAAATATTTGAATACCTTGTTGGTGCAGAGCTATACCAAAAAATAGTTACCTGGAAAAAAGTGATAACAATCTCAATTATAATGCTACCTGTACAGAAGGCTGAGGAGGGGGTGTACAGGTAGAATCATTGAAGCATAGTTTTCCAAGGCTAAAGATACTGCGGTAAAGGAAACTCACCTGTATATACCAGAAAAGACAGAATTAAATATATTTAAGGAATTTCTAAAACACATGCATACAAATAAATAAGGTATCCTGAACCTAACTTATGAAGTCACATAGGCTATGTATGCAAGCGACTAAGTGCTCAATAAACAGGATTTAAAGCTTATGCAGATTAACACGATTCAAGTGTCAAGAAATATGCATGTGCAGGAGGTGAGTGAATAAACCATGTATAAAGCAACCAGAGTGGAATAAATACAGAAATGTAATTGAGTGTCTACATTACATACAAAAAAACTTAATGTAAAAGGGAAATGAGGTGCCTTTATAGAAATATACACAGCAGGTACAACAATATCCGTTATGAAGCAATACTTGTGGAAAGAAAGGCCTAGAGGTCACACATACAACTAAATACATTAAGGCTGGCACCCAGATGCTACAATTGTCTTGGACAGAAGCTCACTGATATGTTCCTGCACATATAAAATAATATCCTGAACTGAAAGTGAAGTTACTTATGCTCCCCATGCAAGTACCTGAATATGTGATGATGACAAAGTGTTAGCAACTTGTGAAGGCAGAACTCCATTGTGATAGAGAAAAAGTTGGAAATATAGATGAGGTATACTCCCTGTACAAAAACAAATTGATGATTCATGAACAATCATGAACTGTTCATGATCAATTCATCAACAAATATTCAAGAATATTCCTCATCCAAGTTCATCAACACTTAAGAATTTTGATGAATTATGTACTTGAAGTTCATGAACACACTGATGAACTTTTATGAACTATAATATCTTTTAAGTTCCTGAAATGTCATGAACATGGTTCATGAACAATTTAAGTCGTTTGATGCACCACCAAGATATTTCTTAAAAATGTATATGAAATTTCTATATCATTGTACATGTATTCATAAAATGCTCATGAAAATTCATCATACAAACTTCTCACAAAATTAGAAAAATATAAATAAAGGTGAATATTTTTCTTTTATTTTTAAATGATATGATACTGTATAAATGTTCACAGAGATCTTTTATTCAATACTTGTGTATTTAACCTGAGAAGTTCTGGATTATTATGGAAAAAATATTTTTTAGCCAGTATGAACAAAATGTATTTGCAATGTATGCTTTCAATGACTTTGTTCTAACACTATTGTTCTACTGTCATCAACTGCATATTCTGCCCCTACGAAAACAAATTCATGACTTCATGAACAATCATGAACTGTTCATGAATGTTCTTGAAGTGTTCATGATCAGTTTAAGTTCATGAACACTTCAAGAACTTTGATGAATCATGTACTTGAAGTTCATGAACACACTGATGAACTTTTATGAACAATTTTAACATCTTTTAACTTCCTGAAAAATTTGAATTTGGTTCATGAACAATTTAAGTAATTTGATGCGCCACCAAAAATTTATAATAAAATGTATATGAAAATTTCTATATCATTAAATTCATAAAATGTTTATGAAAATTCATCATACAAACTTCTCATAATATTACTGAAATGCATGAACAAAATGTATCTGCTATAAAAGCCTTCAATGACTTTGTTCTGTTTTTGGCCATTACTGTCATAAACTGCATAATTTATTATATTGACTTGGTCACTGGTTGCCAATGTGCCATAAAAACCGAACTATATAAACAACGATTATTCTGATTAGATGATTGTGAAAAAAGATGTGATGTGATTTTGTTTTGCTAGGGTTGGATATATTTTCGCGCATATATCCCGCACACGCAGATAATCCGCACCCTCATATAGCCCGCGGGTTTTGGGGTTTTGTGTAAAAAATCGTTGGCATAACCCGCACCTTTGTATAACCCGCAACCATAGATATATTTATACAGGTACAATCGGAAATGAAATCAACTACAGGATAACGGGGCTTCGCTGATGTAGCAAACTGCGATTCTGTTTTCCGTTTTGGTGACAAAATCAAAGGCACCATGACAGGAAACAATGTACTGGAATATATTGTTAAAATAACAAGTCCTTGTCTCGCACTGACAAACCACACTAACAGTGTACTGTTATATCATAATCCGCTAATGATGATATCTGGCCTTATTACTTTATGCAACTGACTAGTTAAAATCCGAATCCGCAGAAGGCGGAAACGTAAAATGAGTACAGTCAAGCAGATGACACTAATTTAAAAACAAATACCAGACGGAAGAAGAAAAAATACGTTTGCTGACACTTCAAAGAGAACTGATTACCTTTGAAGCACTGATATATACTAAACAAATAAAACAAATCTGTTTCAATGTTCTACAATTATCTGAAGTAGCCGCAGCAATAACAAACAGGTATTTGTTTGACCCTTCAACTGGAGCCTTTAGCGGCGCCATCATCGAAGTAAGCCGACGACCTTTGCTCAAAAAAAGTCAGCAAAAAACACGGTACACAGTGCTTGTGTGCGTAGGCTGTCTATAGGAGCTGTGCCTCAACTACAGGCTACATAAACATGGACATTTCTAAATAATCTTGTATTCTTGTGAAGTGTATTCTTGTGAAGTGTATATTCGAGTTTAAATAATTTCTTTCTGTTTAATTTAAAAAATGCCGAAACGAAAGTCTTACACAGCCGACTTCAAGCTAACTGCCATTGCGTATGCTGAAGTGCATGGCAATAGAGCCACAGGCAGAAAATTTGATATTGATGAGAGTGTAATCCGAGGTTGGAGAAAAGAAAAAAGAACGTTGGAGAAGATGAATCCACGAAAACGTGCTCGTCTTCATCTTTGCTATTTATTACGTCTTTGTTTTCAACCATCGGAAGCGGTCTTTTCGAGACAAGTCAACAAGATACCGGGTAAACAACAAAACACGTGTTTTTAATTTTTATCATTAAAATATTAATTAATTCAAAATATGTAAAATTAGGTAGTTATTTCAATTGAAAACAGAAAATATTGATTATAAAAACGTGACGGATACGAAATTTTAAGTTTTTATCCTGAAATGTTGATTTGGTCCCGATACCGTAAGTTGTTGTAAAGTCACCGTAGTAGCCATAATATCCAACCCTAGCAAAACAAAACTAGAACAATATATAAGTTATGTAGTTGTTTTTCAAACAATATATTGAAATATTATTATGTGTAAAAAAAATTGTGATATAGCCCGCACCCTTATATAACCCGCACCCCCCCTGCGGGGTTTGTAAAATCTGGTATAACACGCGGGATATATGCGGGAAAATACGGTAGATATAAGCAACAAGTGGAGTTGGCGTGGATACATACTAAGGGCCTATGTGACACAAGTCTGATGTTTATCAATAGAAAATGGCGAAAAGCTTTGAAAGCATGAAATAATATAAGGATATTTAGTGTAACGATGTTGTCAAAACATTCTGTCATATTTTATTGATTAAAACATGACTCCAACTTAAGTTAAAATATTAAAACCAGTGACAAAATTTTCCAATAATATAAATGATCAAAATGTTGTGTTAAGTGTAAGGGATGAAATAGTTTTGAGTTGGATCATAATTATTCCAATAAATAAAGTGGTGTACAAAATTAATGTGATAAGAGCTCAAGACAAAGTTAATCAGAGGTTATCTGTAATTAAATAACTTTATCTTTCAGATCAGACAGCAGAAAAGTAAAACTATTAGAGGATGAAGTTTGTGAGTTATGGAGGAAAATTTGAAAATGAGATGGTTCTATGAGCAAGATGGAAGAGACATTAAAAAGTGACTGCCGCAGCAATGTTAAAAATCCAAATATTAACAATAGAATATATCTTGCCAATTTACATGTTCTTTATTAAATATAAAAATTTGCTTGAAATTAAATACTGTTTTATTAGATCATATATTGCATTTTAATGTTTTATAAGCCCCATATTTCAGGTGATGATTCAGGATGACATAGATTTTTGTGAGTTTGTCAGATAATCAACTATTTGTAAATAGGAACTGTTCATGAAGACATGATTCATTCAAGAGAAAATTTGTATATCATAGATCATGAATTATGTTCATGAATGATGATGACCCAATTTGTGAACTTTTATGAACAGTTCACAGTTGTAATGTGTTGGTTCATGAACGTTCATGAACTCATAATTTCATGAAGTGACCATGTTCAGTTCATGCATGTTCATGAATGGTTCATGAACCTTTCAATGAACTTTCAAGAATGGTTCATGAGCTGTTCAAGAACGGTTCATGCCAGTTCATGAATTATTCATGATCATTTCGTAGGGGTATTGACTTGATCACCGGTTGCCAATTAGCCATAAAACCAAAATATGCAAACAACGATTATCCTGACTGGATGACTGTGAAAGAAGATATGGTATGATTACTTAATATGCGTGTGAGATTTCAGTAGCTGAGCCTCCTATTCCCTACAAACAAAAGAGCATGCAAACGTTTCTGCAACAAGTAAAAACCTCAAACAAAAACCATGGACTCCCATAGAATGGACAAATGAAAATATTTTCAATAAGCAGAAGTGCAGAGAAGTGATTATGAAGAATAAAGAAAATGATTTGGTGAAAGCAAATTTAGGCAAAAAAGCCCATCCAGCATCATTAGTATCTTTTTCTTGGTCATTCAGGATTATTTCACTGGAAGTTATATGGATATTTTATTGGTTTTTATATGTCATCATGTTAGTTTTAACCCAACTAATAATACATGATTTTCTTCAGACCTAATTTAAACTTACTCTTCGAATTTCGAAAATCACTAAACATTATCATACCTACTCCTTTTGATCTCGATACCAGACATGGTACTGCATCTACGATAGGAATTGAGATGTCTGATATCATTTTCTTTTTCATGACATCACTATTTCTATGATCTGATGTAATTTGGTAATTTAAAACAAAAAAAATAAAATAGTTAATGTGTTGAATTGTTCACAATACAGTTGCAAATAACAATGTTATGAAACAAGGAAGCAGAGATATGCAACATTATACAACATGTGGAGTCAGAGTAGATGCATTAATGACACTAAAGGCCTGTGCCACACAAGTCTGACATTTTATTAATAGAAAATAGCAAAAATAATTTAAAGCACAAACTAACCATTTTATGAAATATATATATACACATGTATATGGTTATTGAGTGTAACAATGTTGTTAAAAATTGTGTCTTATTTTATAGATTAAAACAATGGACTACTGCAACTATACCTATGGTTAGTCAGCTTCAGTTAAAATAAAAAGGCAATAAAACCAAGGAAAAAATTCTACAACAATTTGAATGCTCAGTAAGTTGTGTATTACGTGTAAGGGATTAAATAATTTTGAGCTGGATCATAATTATTCCAGTAAATAAAGTATTGGTACAATAATAATGTGTTAAAACCTGATGGCAATGTTGATCAGAGGCTTTCTATAATAACTTATCTTTTTTCAGATGAGACAACAGAATAGTAAAATTATTTGAGGATAAAGTTTGTAATTTAAAGAGGAAAATATAAAAACTGGAGGATCATATGGCCAAGATGGAAGAGACATTAAATAGTGACTGCTGCAGCAAGAAATTGGATGGAATAACTTAAGTTGGAGATGGAGATATTCAATAGTGACAATGGGCCTGATTTGAATAAATTATAGGCCATGAACATCTTCACAAAATATTTATCTGACATGTAAGTCTCTGGGGAAAAGATTGGTAAAGTCAGGAGAAACCCCAGTGGAAAGACAGCACCTTGATGATGAAATATGCTTCAACAATTGATTGAACACAACTGCCCTAATATCTCTTGAAAAAATTTCATAGAAAGATGACAAAACATACAACAAGTATTGCAAAGAGTACAAAAAATGAATATCAGTTGTCAGTTTATATGTTGATTGTTGCATATTATAAATTTATCTGAAATAAAATATCATTTTTAAGATAAAATGTTGCATTTTATTACTCTTTGAAAACCCCTAAGGTTATTTTAAACAGGTATTTGTGTTTCTTAAGAAACTTTGTTCATCATAGTTTATGAATATGTTCATGCACTTGTTCATGAATGATGATGATGCAATTTGTGAACTTTAATGAACTGTTCATCAATATATTTCATGAATATTTCATTAACTTTTCAAGAACAGTTTGTGAAGTGTTGGTTCATGAATTCAAAATTTCATGAACTGACCATTTCAGTTCATGCACATTCATGAATAGTTCATGAACCTTTTGATAAACTTTCATGATTGGTTCATGAACCATTCAAGAACAGATCATGCCAGTTCATGAATTATGAACGAGTTCCACTGAAGTGAAAACTAGTCCAACTTGTAGTGGTATATCTTCTACATAGCTTCTGGCTTTTGTGAGGTCTCTTATGACAACAGCATGCTTCTTGATGGAAGTAGTGACTGATATGTTCTTAGGCTTTGTTGCCAATTTTTAGCTCCCATAGCTAAATGTAGTATCTGGTCTGGCTAGATTTGTGAGGTTGTAGTAGTTCTCCTAAGGTATTGTGATTGGGTAACGTATTTAAGAATAAATCTTGTAATGAAAACTCCTGCTGATATGACCATTAGCTCTGGTGAAGTAGTGGTAACAAAAGTTAAAAATAATCACCATGGCAGCCCTACTGGCTCCAAGGGGCATTCATTTTATTCAGGACCAAACAGAGTTCATAAGTCTTTACATGAAAACATTATACCAATCTGATACTCTATTGCTGAGGAAACAATGTTAGGTATGACATAAGCACCATTTTTTGTTTACAACCAAGTGAATATTATATTAAGATTATCACTATTTAAATTTAGGACCAATTAGATAGCATACAATCCTATGTTAAGATGACCATCAGATCAGAAGTAAAAATAAGATTTTCAAAATAACTGTCATGGCAGCCACATTGGCTAACCAAGTGCACAATTTGCATGCATGACCAAACAGACATCAAGTCTTTCAGTTGAAACAATATTGCAACATAACCATCCATTCAGTATGATTAGCAATAACAAGATATTCAAGATGACCATCATGGTGGCAATACTGGATCTCAGATCAGTACCATTTTCATTTAGAACCAACATTAGAAAAGGTCCTTCAGTGAAACAATGCTATGTTGATTTGACCATCTATTTGAAGAAGGAGCCATATAAAATGAATACAAAATGGCAGACATAGTGAAACAATCCTGACTACCTGTCCACTTATACTGCACATTTCATTAATGTTTGAGGGAATTTATAATCTTCTTTTATTGTTTACATTCCCTTCATGTTGTAAAGTTTTACCCATTTCCAATGCAAATAATAGTAACTGTGGTAACAGTTTTTTGATATATGACCATTGTTCAATTGAAAAGTAATCTGATACAAAATGTAAATCATATAAAAATGATTTGTTTTGGCCATATTTATAATTGTATTATAAACACAAAACCGGGTCTGGTTCTGAACATTGATCTGATGCACAAATATCCTTACCACTTAGGTACGTCATATGAACAAATTTGAGACATATTAATTTATTTTTGTTGTTGTTGTTGTTGTGTGTGTGTGTGTGTATGTGTGTGCAAGATTAATTTGGGACAAAGGGAACACTGATGCTGATTTTTACATGTAATATACCACTGAAACTAGTGTTTTAATAAGCTTTATCAAAACAAATGTTCTAAAAATTAGTAAATATTATATTTCAGCATTTTGAGCCCTTAAGTTTGTGAGCAAACACATACAATCCTGGAAGTCATATAATAAACTGTGTTGACTATTTATATTTGTTTTCTTTTGTGTGTTTATTATCTAAATAAGAACTTTTGTGGTGATCACGCCATTTATTGACACTACAATACACTGGAGAGATCTAGTAACTTAGTAACTAAAAGAGGCATGAGCTGACCATATATTCCATTTTATTTGACCTTGACCCTTGACACGTTACAATATTGGATGATGATGTTTGGGCACCTTTCTCATTTATGGCCAAACATATTCTAAATATTGGGGCACAAGCAGCTAGACACATCATAATGTGGCTGGGGCACAGTAACAGTGTTACTGAGAATTTTGTTGGGGCTGAATGAGTTAAGAAGTCCTTAAACTGAAAACACATTTTAAAATTACCATCCATTCTGGAGAAGTAGCTGCAATATTATTACAACCTTGGATCAGCACTATTTTCATTTAGAAACAGCAAACATCATAAGAAGTCTTTAGTGAAAACCTTATATTGACTATTTATAGAAGTAGCAATATGACTTTCAACATGACCATCAAGGTGGCCATATTGGATGTTCATGGGGTACCATTTTTATTTAGATAAATGAGACCTTGATAAGAACTAGCAATTTGATGACAATGCTTGATTTTTTTGGGAGTACCAAATGACAACAGGACATTTTCAGTAGAGTTATTTTTAAAAAACATCAATTTAATTCAAGCAAAAGTCAGATTGGCATCACTTTCAAATCATCATGGCAATATGGGTCCATTTTGATGAAATAGTAAAAACAATATTCTCAAGATGGACACTTTCGAATCAATGTGGTTGTTATCTAAGACCTACCAAACATTGCATGAATATTTTTAAACAAAAACCTTATGTCTATACACAGGTGAGATCCATCTCTTTCTCATTTAGGATAAACTACATGTTTATCTTAAAATATGACCATCCAATTCATCAGAAGCGCTGATAAGATTTTCAAGATGTCCACTGTTACTGCAACAATATTGTCTGTTGGCTCTAATAAGACCACATAGACCTCAGAATGATGTGTGCTATGTTTCATGACTTCATTCCATTTCATTGTGGTGGAGCAGTGGTAACAAAAAAAGGCCAAAAAAAATGCAAAGCTAAAAACAAATGCTGGACAAAAGAATTATGTAGGAATCATTACATTTAAACTCCTTTGGTATTTGACCGGTAAAGTTAACTAAGAAGACAAATTAGAAGCATCTGTATAACATAATAGATAAATTACCTGACAACTGTAACCTTATGTTACATAACATAATAGATAAATTACCTGACAACTGTAACCTTATGTTACATAACATAATAGATAAATTACCTGACAACTGTAACCTCATGTTACATAACATAATAGATAAATTACCTGACAACTGTAACCTTATGTTCATCATATTTCCAACCTCCAAGTCTCTCATCTCCAAATCTTATAACAACTGCATCTGCAGGTGTAAGGTCAAATTCTGGGGACAGGAGAGCATGAAAGTAAACTCTGACTTCATCTGTTTTTTTCCTATGAAACATAATTAAATACATTACATTAATTACAAAAACATTTCAAATGTGTATTATAGATAAAAACATTACAGTCAAATAGGAGTTTGGAGGGAGCATGTAATTGATTTTAGTTATAGAATACCTACCTGCCAGTCCTTTACTAGCATGCCAAGTCCCCAGCTGAGGCTAATTATTCCCAGATCCAATTAGAAATTGCAGAAGCAAACTTGAAAAGAATATGATTTCAATCGGATTCCTCAGTCATGACTGACATACATAATATCTTCCTGTTTTGAATTGGATTAAGACTTCTGGGCTTCAGGGCTGGGAAGGCTGAGGCAGTAAGTATTTTAATACTACATTTACACATTATATTTTAATGGTAGTAATACTTTACCTATTGCATTCTTAAATTGGATTAAGACTTCTGGGCTTCAGGGCTGGAAAGGCAGAGGCAGTAAGTATTTTAATACTACACTTACACATTATATTTTAATGGTAGTAATACTTTACCTATTGCATTCTTGAATTTACTAGTTAGAATAGCCTCTAAATCAAACACTGGTAAAAGAAAAATCAGCTTACCCCTATTGCATGAGGCCTAGTGGTTAGAGCATCTGCCACAGAAGTGGAAGGTCGTAGGTTTGATCCCCATCCGAGTCATACCAAAGACTTGCAAAAATGGTACTAACAGCTGCCTCGTTTGGCACTCAGCATTAAGAGGTTAGTGTTAGGACTGGTCGCCCTGGTGTTAGGATAATGTGACTGGATGGGACATCATGCTACATGTCTGCGACATGATGCCCCTGTGCTAGACATCACCATAAACTGCCTCACTACAGACATCGTAGCGATACTTAAATATGTAGATCCGCTATGTTAAAAATCTTAATCAAACAAACTGCAGGAGTGTTTCCTACTGCAAGCTGATAGAGGCCACATGTGCTGTCACAACTGGACTCAACAAATAAATGTCTGGTATACCGAAGATCAAAGGAGAAAGTATAAAAAGGTAGTGACATTTCCAGAAGACAGCTTGCATGAAAATAACATTATCTAAAGAGGAGTGATCCAAGCAGCAACAGCTTCTACATCATGGGCTTTATTTCTCATGGCTAGGGACTGATATGCCCTTTTGATACTAAAGACAACCTACATGCAATTGTTCACTGGCAAAATATCAGAGGAACACTGAAGAAGTAGAAAGAGACAGTCCCAATCATTCCTGTCCTTACTGAGAGAAGCTAAATAAAACTTAACACCCCATCTTGGCAAAGGAGCCTCTTTTCAGCAGATACAACTGAGACTAAGAATCTCAATCAGAAAAGACTTATTAAGGTAGGTGATTCTTAGCTAGAAACCTAGATTTAGAAGAGAAGATAAACTATATTTACCACTGAACTTAAATTAAACAAACCTTTTCCACTGACAATTCATTGATTTTTCTCCTTGATGATGCTAAGTTAGCATGAAAATGGACTAAAGGGTAAAGTCCTCAAAGGAAACTTCATTTAAAGATTAAAAGGCAGTCTTGAAAATGCCCAAAGAACACATGAAAGTTTCCATTAAGGAATTAATGAGATACTGACAGTCTCGGAAGCTCAAAATACCTAATGAGATTGGAAAGACAAGATCTGAACCTAAATTTGAGAGTGTCAGAAGGGTTGCCACATATCACTTATTAGAATGAACAGAATTTTCTCTTCCCTCTCAAAGGAGAAGATTAAAGTTTGCAACCGCAAATGAAGAGAGGCAGCTAGGATCAATGCACTTACTGCTCACCGGTTATATAAGATTCTCCACTTGGCATCATAAGCATTACTGGTCTTGATAGATTAATCATTTCAGATGAACCAAGCATGAAGATAGTGAATATTGAGTTTTGCTGTGCAAGAGAGACCCTGTCACGGAACTGAACAAACCCTTTTATTTATTTATTAAGTTCAGGTACTCAAGTTTTGTTTTGGCATACAACGATACCTGAGGGTGATTGATGTATATTGTGTCATATTTCAAAACAGTGAGTTCAGTCCATCCTATGCCACACATGTGAAATGCTTTCAATGGGAAGAACTGAATGCCTTCAGTGCACAGAAAATAAATGAATAAATACCTCACCTTATGTAAAGCTTTTTATTTTACGGATTGTCAGTTAACGGTCTACTATAAGGATTGCACATCTCCAATGTCTGGAGTGTCCAGAGTTAAGAGCATCAAGTGTTGTCCAGTGTCTGGAGTTTCCAGAGTCTAGAGTGTCCAGTGTTGCCCAGTGTAGTCCAGAGTCTAGTGTCCAGAAGTGTCTAGTGTGTCTGGATTCTCTAGAGTGACCAGAGTGACCCAAACATTAAAAGTTATCGGAGTGATCTGGGTCTACATAGTGCAAGCTGAAAAGCCAACCACAGGAATTAACCAAAGTAGCTGTAAAGCTGAACTATAGCAGCTGTGGAGCTGAAATAAAGTGTGCTAATGATGGAATGTTATTTCCTTGCATATAAGCAATGGGCAGATTTTGGGGTTCATAAAAAAAAAATTGTATCTTTCGGGACTGTGAAGATAAGTTGTATATCTGTCCTTTTCGTATCCATAATTCCACTATGAGTGAATTCATTTTACTACACAAATCAAATTTGTTTGCTAGCTGAATAAACTTAATCCATCTTTCCACTGTGTAGTCACCACTGTGAATGTTTGTATTTTGTAGAGTAATTTGTTTGTATTTTTCATTATTATATTTTTGCGTTCCTACGTTAATTAGTATGTTAATTAATCCAATGTTCGGATTCAATATACACGCACATATTCATAATTAATTGCTCATTCAAGTCATTTATTATTAAACATTGTATTGTTGTGAATCCAGAAATCCCACCCAGTTATCTTGCTACAGACCCCATGTGCTACAACAACAGAAAACCCAAGTCCCTATAACTTAGGGATAGAACAGTAACCTAGAGAGATTGGAGAGGGATATCTACACAATCGTAAAGAAACCATCTTGTGTTTGTAAACCATGTATGCCCCCACAGCAGATCAAATGTTCAAATTTAAAACTAGTTCTAGAACTTACAAGAATACTAAAAATGATATATTATCTTCCCAACATTAGTACACTTTTTCATTTGAACTCTCTTTCATTGGTCTCAGAGTTTTTCCTTTTGTATCCAAAATCAATAGTTGTCATAAAAGCCATCTTCAAAATCTGGTCCAAGTAAATGACAATAATTTTGCAGAAGCCATTTTGTATTCTTTCAGTCATAGTGACCTTGATGTTTGGCATATAGACCCATAATATTAATAACTGCATTCTTGTCTTGTTCTATGTTAGAATGTTCAGATGGTTATGACAAAGTACCAAAGACAGCACCCCTGTGCAAACATATTCATGACTTCATGAACACTCATGAACTGTTCATAAACACTTCATGAATTTTGTTGCATAATACATAAAGTTCACGAATACACTGATGAACTTTTATGACCTATTATACTATCTCAGGTATTGGTATCTGAGTGAATGGTAATCATTGCTTCTAACCATGACTGCAGGAAGATGCTATTTTCCCAAATGTTATTTGAAATGTCTGGTAATGTATTTAGAGCAGTATCAGATAAATGTTGCACACTCTGATGATAGATATCATCTGGTTATGGTTAACTGTCAGGGGTGCCTTTGAACTCTCTGAAAGTGAAAGGTTTATTTTAATATGTAGCATAGCAGATCTGAAAATTCTGAGGAACCTTTTCTTTCAAAAATTTGACACAGTATTAAGTTTTCAGAATAACAGATTTGTCAGTAGTTCTTCAAGAATGTTTCTGCCAATGTATTTAAGTTTCTAACATGGTTGTGACCAAAAAATGTTATTTATTCAATTCTTACCAATCGCTATTCATAATGCCTTCATCTCACCCTGCTCTGATTTCCTGTCATAACTGCCATATATGAAAAGGATGATTGTTCTGCTCAGGGCCATGTGCATAGGTAGACTGGACCATGTTTTATTGACAATTCTCTCAAATTACAATTTAATAGCAGCAATAACTTACCCATCACTACTGCACAGCTTATTTTGTCAGTTACTGTAGGTGGGTGGGCTGAAATTTTTAAATGGATCAAAAACTGAAAAACTGAAAGTTCTCAACACTGAGGAGTTCTCAACACTGCGGAAGAGGTCCACTTTATAGAATCTTGGTGTTTCTCCCAGCCACATGTTGTGCCACAACTATGGGTCCCAGAAACAAATGCATATGTTTTGTTGTGCTAGCAAACAGAGGTGAAAAAAGAAGAAAGAATTATGGGATTGCCAAAATGCTGCTTTCATGATGACCTCCAAGGAATGAGTCAATGAGGCCCATGCGGCTCAAACCTCATGGACAGTTAGGTTCATAAAGGAAAAGTCTCAAACGGTAAGAGACTGATAAGCTCATTTAATTGTAATGACAATCCCCACCCCTGCACCCCTGATCCAAAATATCAACAAAACACTTTAGAGTGAAGAAAAGACTTTTCATACCCTTATTTTTCCATTTGGAAGCATTAAGACAGAAATGTTGTGTCTTGTATGGCTTAAAAACACATCTTGATCATCCCCTGTACAAATTAAACTTACAGTGGGGATCTCTATAGGTAGTAGAACTTCCAAAGGTAACCTATTTTTGCCAAGTGAGTACATTAGAGTGCTGAGTCTGAGGTCCTGATGGAGGCCTCACTCACTGGTTCACAGGCATTTTAGTTCAAGACCATAAAACACGAGATACCTTCAATCTGGCTTTTAGAAAATGGAAGACAGGTCTCCACATCTCAAAAAACTTAATGAGAATGGCAAGATGTGAATATAAACCAATTGCTATGCCCAAAAGAATTTAAGTGTGTTGAAAATAACAACTCTACACTCATAGTCAACACTGAACAACCGTTGTTCTCAAAAAGGAAAAAATGCAACTAAGCTAGGGACAGCTATGATCAACATGTTCCCTATTGCACCAGTCACAGAAGATTATCCACCTGGCATGAAAGACCTTGTGTTTTGCTGAACATGGGTAGCAGATGGTATGGTGATTAGGCATATGCAAACTGACAATCATGCTGGAAGCTGAATTTTTCCACTGCTCTCTGGTCCAGGACTAAAGAAAAAAAAAAGAGAAGTCTGTTGCTGAACCTAGTTACCAACAAGTACACCATAAGCTTTCCCAATAGCAAGAAAAATAACTCTATTACAGAACAGTGAAGACAATTTTGTGAGGATCTTTTTGCCTGACCTGGACAAACTATCTGCAAAAATGTTCTTGTTCTTCCACTTTATTAGGAATGTGGCTGGCTTGAAAGATAATCTCTTCTAAGGCACCCAGCAAAGAAGGTTCTAAACTTGACACAATGAGAAGGGGCATGATGTCTGAGATACATTATGATGGTTTATCCATTGTTGATATAGAGGGATGTTTTGTCCCATGTCCAATGATCCTGGAGAATTATGCCATCCAGCTGTTGTGAGTGCCTCAACTGCAATCTCATGAATCAGTAAACAGATAAAAGTTGGGATAGGGTGCATGCATGTGAACCCAGCAAGGAGTCTGCCCCACCAGGGCAAAGGTGAGGAAAATCTGATCCAAGAGGAATTAGAGCTGACATAGGATCTCTGTGTGGTTTCACATTAGAAGGAGAAATGATAAGAAAGCACAATGGAGATGTCCCAAAGGAACCAGATTGGCAGTAGTATTCATGCTTCTCGAAAGGAATAGATAATGGTAAGCAATGATCTTGCTCATAGTGCCTCTGTAAGTGCCAGGATTCAATCATTGCAATCCTCTAGGATCCAACTAAGTTCTGGTTCATAAGGAGGTTCATTCCTAGGAAATAATGTTCCAAGATGGAATATGTTCTGAGATCTGAGGTTGCATAAGAGATCCGACCAAGTTAAGTGTATCAACAATGGAAGAGATCCTGATGACCAAACTGCACCTGAGCATTGTGGATCAACCAGCTGTCAAGTACTGGAGAAATGTGGTTCCTAGTATTAGAGAGAAGACACTACTACTCCTATAACTTTGGTGAGAACTCTTGCTACAAAAGTGATTCTGAAAGGCAGAACCCAGAACTGAAAAACTTTCTGGTCCAAGCAAAACTTAACGTATCTGTCAATGTACATGAAAAATGCAAATGTGCAATAGGCATCCTGGAGATCAATAGTGACTGCCCAATCTGACAGATGCAATGTATTCTGGATTGAGAAAATGGGCTCCATCTTGAAACGTTTCTACAGATGAAACCAGTCAATTATGATACAAGAGAATTGGGTGTAAAAATTGCAGGTGACTAAGCATTCAGGATCCCCTCAACTGCAACGAAGTGTGCACCACTTTCCTTAATTTCACCAGACTTAACTGGTGAAAGAACATGGGAGTCTTTCATAGAAGGTGTTGTTCCTGAAGCTGAAGTCAGTAACCCTTACACACAATAGAAATGACCCACCCATCATCATCCAGCATACTAGAGAATGTCCTCCTACAAGCTGAGTGATTTCTATGATGTGAACCTTACTGACGAGGAGTAGGTCCCACTGAAGTTATTTATTGGTCTGAGGATGCTTCTATTGACAAAATTAACAGCTTGACCCTTGACACTTCCTGGCCAACTGCAATCTGAAAGGAGCATGTGAAGGATCTATGTTGAAATCTTTCGAAGCCACAGTAAGGATAAGTCATCTAACGAGGGACTTGGCTTCAACTGGAGCAGCCACAAAAGGTATTTACTGTGGTTAAGTGAGATATTTGAAGAGTCCAATACAATGTCATGTTCAATGCAGAAGTTCCACTGATGAAGCCATTGCGACAAAAATTTAACGCCGAGACATCTTGGTCACAGCTTCCAGCACAAATCTTGCAATGCAGCTGTGTTAAAAACAGCCACCTTCAGTATACTAATAGTAACTGAGAATAAACCAGTATAAGAAGCTATGATAACTAGTAACTGCACTTTCTGCTTAATAGCTTCAATTGTTTTAATGAGAAGATGTACTGGGTTACAGTTAACTAGAGATGCACTTACATCCAACTGGGGAGGTTAATGGGCCACAAACTTGTTATTTCCTCAAATGATAGATGGAAGGATGAGGAAAAAGCATGATATCTGGTTTGGGGCACAAGACTGCAGGTATTATTTTGATCTCTTCCCATTAAACCAGTTTCATGCCATTGTATTGCACAAGGTAATCAATTGTTGACTGAAATAAAAGTTATTTTAAAGAGAACAATAATAACAATAATAATAATGCCATATTGAAACTTGCCCATTGGTATGTACTGCATTTTATATGTACCCCATGATATTTGCACAAGGAAAGATAGCTTGACTTGTGATGAATTTTAATTGCTTAAAAAGAAAGATGTTGTTAGCATCCTCAAAAAAGATGACTGTTCTGTGCATGGCCATGCTAGGTTGATAAGGGGACCATGTCTTACTGACAATTTTTCACTCTATGGGAGGATGTATTTAATGTTGAATAGATGACGTTTTTTCAACACACAAAAAGTAAAAGCTGCACAATAGCAATGGTGAGTACTACGTATAACTGCCATTAAATTCCTATGTCAATATGATTTTCTGTTCAGGAAAAGCAATAACAAGATTTTCAAGATTGATGCCATGAGACACATATTGGGCATCAGACTACTGACCAACTAGATAAAATAAGAAGTCTTATAGTGAAAACCGTATGTAGATGTGACCTTTCATTCAGAAGAAGAAGCAATGACAAGATTTTCAAAATGAATGCTGCAGTGGCTATATTGGCTGCATGACCATTTTCATTTTGAGCCAACTAGACTAGATGAATCAGTGTGCAAAATTTTATATCAATCCTCAAAGTAGTTCAGGACTTAAATGATAGCAAACTTGTGCTAGCACATAGATGGGTGTAAGAAGATGGACATAAGATTAATCCCTTAAGCTCTTCCAGTCTATGACCAGTAGAGCTAAAAGTAGTGCAAAATCATATATCTGTCACCGAATTGTGAAAATATGTTTCAGCTTTATTTCCACCTATTAGCGAATTGGAAAAATAGTTTTGACAAATTAAAGCCCTGCACTAAGTCTATACTTTTGCCACCCAAACTTTGTTCCAAATGATTAGTTACAAGAAAACTGTATGTAAACATATGAAAATTATACCTTGTCACACACTAATTTAATACTAAAATATTGTCACACATTACCTGTCAGCTGTAATCTTTCCCGAGTTTCCACCACCCTGAAAATACAGATTTCAGTACACTTGTCTTACAGCATAACAATTATTTTACATCAGTATCAGATCATACAACAAACAATTCAAAGACAGTAAACATTATTTAATTTAAAACTAAAGTGGAGAAGAGTAGATACTGAATAGGGTTCTTGAATAACAAATAAAAACTGGCAAAATCCTAAGGTAATATACCTGCCCAAAATTAATTTTGAAACCACACAGAAATCTTAATTTTGCCATCATTTTCTTTATATAGTTAGGTAAGTAACCAAGTAACTTGTACAGAAAAATGTTTGATTTGTACAGATGAACAATATTTCCAGTACCATGTATTTTACTGTAACTCATACCAATTTTAGAAGCAGCAGCTCACCAAATATTTCAAATCCTGTTACATTTACTGTATTTACCACACATGTTGGGACACTGTAAAAATTGACACATGAAATTATTTGTGAATTTTTTTTTATACACTAAGTTTTGATAGCAAAATGTGAAAAAGTTTTGGCAAATGAATTTTATGCAATGTTAGATATTCAGCAATGTAGTTCAAAGTTTAAACCTAGGTGAAACACCTGCATTTACTGCAAGGCTGGCCTCACCTGAATTAGATCCACAGAAACGAGTTGTAGAATGACAGGAAGAATCTAGTTCATGTGCAACAAAATATGCTTGATGTCCACACTTTTGCAGCAAACCTTACATATCATAATTATTTTACAGTACTGACCTTGAAAACTATCAGACAAAAGAAATATCTTTACTGCATTTTATTCGGCCTATCAATAAATGAATTATGTTCTTATTAACCACAATAGCTCAATGGGACTGATACTGATGCCCAATAAGCTAAAAATAGTTTCCAGGAATCCAAAAGAGAACCATTACTTCTATCCTTTTATTCCTTTTATCTGCCAAGTGTTTAAACCATTTATATTTTTTTTATGCATTCTCACTTGGAAATTTTGAAACAACCCATTGTTATCTTTATTAAATCATGCTGGAGCAGGACTCTAATAAAGGTTCAAATATTTTACTAAAAACGTGAAAAGATTAACAAAAATTATGCACTTCAACTAGGTTGTAGTTTGTTAGATGATGATCTTTCAAAAATCATTTGTCATTTTGCAATATATATTCACACAGTAAATCAGAAAGCTCAAAACATTTTCTCTTGGTCTATACAAAATATGTTAACCTCAGAAACCAACCAAATAGAATTATATATGTAGTAAATAAATGCAATGTGAAGACACCAGCAGACATTTCTATAACATAAATCTTAATACCCTTTCTTGTTGGCCATGTCCAGTAGTTCAAAAGATTTAACTAGCACATAATATAAGTAAACAAACACACAGGATATCTCAAAATATGCTAAAAACCGAACTTAATTCAAAAAGGTTGACTACCCAGGACTTATAGTTTCTTTGTCAGGTATCATTAAATAGATTTGGTCAATACATTTTTTAATCACCTTATGACCACAAAACAAAATGTGTCAGAGCTTATCTCCTGGACTTATAAAATCATTTGAATAGAACAAAATCCCCATGGTCAATACTTACATACATCTGATCAGTCCCTTATGCTTTGAGTAAAGGTGTTTCTTCAAAGCAAAATATGCAAAGCCTTGTCTAAATTAATAGCTGTCATACAAACTAAAAGAATTTTACTATCCTCCAAGATTTTTTGAGGGCCTTATCAAACAAACTTCACTGTCTTAATTAGGTGGTATGTATTTTCAAGATAGCAAGCCAGCTTGTCATTATTTGTTAATTTTTTAAAACTGCAGAATGAAATATAAATGTAATATATGAAACAGAATTCATATGATCACTGAATGGTATGGATTGAGTAAGAGGTGATTGGATGGTATGGTCATCAACAGTAAGTCGTGGCTAGATGGCATGGCTCATTCAAGTCATTTTCATACCTGGACTCACAGGCACAAAGGCCATGCTGAAGTACTTATGGCAACTGAGCTGCCTAGAATTGGGCAAAAACTGCTCTAAAGTGTTAAAATTCTTAATTAAATCCAAGGAGGACAGCAAGACATAGAAACAATAATAATAATAATAATAATAATAATAATAATAATAATAATATATGAGGACTTTGTAAGGCACCTAATATTTAGAAGCTCTAAGTGCTTACACCATCTATAATGATAAGGCTACAACAAAAAAAAACACCATGAAATTAGAAAACATAAAAAATGCTGAAAATATTTAAGGTAGGAAACATTTTTAGGTCTTTAAGTTTGTTCCTGCAGTCGAAAAAGGTGAGTTTTAAGAGCACTCTTCAAAGGAATCACTGTGTCTTTGTGTCTAATTTCAAAGGACAATTCATTCCACGTTGCTGGGTCCTGATATGCAAAAGACTGTTGTCCATATGACTTCATTTTCATAGTGGGAATAATGAGTTTACGATTGTCATAAGAGGAGAGTAAGTATCTTGCTGGTGTGTACACATGGGTGAAGCCAGATAGGAAAAATGGACTGGAATCCATCAGTGAAATGTAGTACAGAGAACAAATTTTGTGTTTGATTCTGGCTCAAATGGATAGCCAGTGTAGGGTATAGAGCAGCGGGGAGGTGTGCTCTGATTGTGATACTCTAAAGATCATCCGAGCAGCTGTGTTTTGAACTTTTTGAACTTTCTGGAGTAGTTATTGAGATGAACCAGACAGAATTGAATTACAATAGTCCAGTCTTGAAAGTACTAATGAACACATTAGATTTGTAGCCTTGCATATGTTCATGACATGTTGATGCAGTGTGAGAGTACTGTCTAAAGTAACACCTAGGTTTCATACTGACAACAGGGAGCTGTGCTCTGACCATGGTACTCTAAGAATGATCTGTGTTTTGAAGTTTCTGGAGTAGATATTGAGATGAAGCAGACAGAATATTGAGTTACAATAATCCAGTCTTGAAAGTACTAATGAATACATAAGTGTTTTAGTGGCATCAACTGAAAGATATTTATGAATGGAGCTGATGATTCTCAGCTCAAGATATGCAGCCTTGCATATGTTTATGACATGTTAGTGCAGTTTCATAGTACTGTCCAGAGTAACACTTAGGTTTTGTACTGACTGTGTGAATTTAATGTTGGTGTTGCTGATATTTATTGTTTGAGGTAAAGGATGTGAATGAGAAAGTCTTTGTGTTGAGATCCGAATAGCCTCAGTTTTATCATCATTCATCTGCAGCCTTTTACATGTAATTCATGATTTCACATCAGAAATACACATCTCTATACCTTGGATGGTAGCATCAACTTCAGTTGGGTGGCATGACTTGTATATTTGGGTGTCATCAACGTACAACTGGTGAGACACTGGGTGATGATCTATGACACTTGAGAGCGGCTGAGTATATAGAATAAAGAGAACAGGCCCAAGAATAGATCCTGTGGAACACCACAACATAGATCAACTGAGCTGGAGTGTATTTCATTTGCATATACAATTTGTGACATATTGACTAAGTAGGACTTGAATCACTGTAAGGCTGTACTGTTAATGCCAAATACATGCTGGAGACAGTGAAGTAATATATCATGGTCTATTGTGTTGAATGATGCAGACAAATCAAGGCTGGTGAGGACTGTAATCGTTCCGCTATCCAAAGCCGAGAGAATGTCGTTAACTACTTTCAGAAGATATAAATGGATCCATTCATTTATAAAGCCCCATGTGCTCAGTCTTACAGACACAAAGGTCACGCTCAAACATGCAGGGAATTTATGTCATTTGGGCTGCTTAGACCTGGGTGGAAACTCCCCCCAAAGTATCAAATTTCTCCAGATATAACAGCATCTCTGGCCAAGCTGGCCAAAACAATCAGTACTCTCAGTTCTTTGATTTAAAATGTTCAAAAACATCCTTTGATTTCCCAAAGCACTGTTTCTTTCAGTTTTCCTAATAACTGTCAACCATCTTGACCAGCTAGTGCACATGCATGTAGCCAATGATGTGAGACATGTGTCATAAGATTTCTCGCTTGCATTGTTGCATCTAGCATATAGACTTGTCATAGCTGATTCTGAAATAACAATAAAATGAGAAGGAAAAAAAATAAGCAGCTAAATGCATTAAAAATGGCAGAAGCACAAAATCTACCAGGGGTGATAAACAGATTGACACTACAAAACATGAACTTCAACACATCTATTACAATGTAGCCTTGTATAGCCATCCGGTCAGAGAACACCAAAAACCATGTCCACTGAGGTGAAAATAAATTCACATAATTATGGTAAAAAAATTAAACAATGTACACCACATCTAGATTAATCATTAATAGATCTTAAAATAACAAAATCCTCAATAGATGTAATGAAAATAGCACACACGATTTCAGGTGGTAAAGTGAATGATGTCTCGTTAGTTCACAAGCAATAGCTTTAACTGGTGCCACCTGATGGCTGCATGAGAAAGAGTATTGCTGTTTGCTAGCAAGGGAATGGGAAAGAGTATTGCTGTTTGCTAGCGAGGAAATGGGAAAGAGTATTGCTGTTTGCTAGCGAGGGAATGGGAAAGAGTATTGCTGTTTGTAAATATTTTACAGACAGAAAAGAGGAATTTTCATCTTTGAGAAGGCTGGATTCAGGCAGTAGTAAGTTTATTTTCCTAATGTTAATATGATCAAGGAAAATATCTGAAAAAGAAATACATTCTAATACTTCCCCCAATCCTGAATTTTGAATTTCATATGCACTCTTGACAAATTTGAAAATGTCCTGAAAATTATTAGAGCACAAAAGTGAATGAAATGTTGAAAGACTTGGAATTCTTCCTTAAAATGTATTTAGTGAAACTTTTTGTTTGAAAAGTAATTAATTATTTATACAAATATTTGCTAGCATCTTTTGCTTATGGTGGGATAATGTATCAATAAAGCTAGAGTCATGAAAATACCAGCAACTTGGACTAAAATACCATATGACAGATGAAAAAGCATGTATCTTACATAAGTAACTTATACTATATGTGAGACCTTGTTAAATAGTAAAACTTCTATTTAAAATGAAATCTAGACTACTAAAAATTTGAACAACAAAAACATTAAGAAATCATGGGTTAGGTATAAAACTGCACAGAAAACCCTGCCTCTGTTATATTTATCCAAGGCGCCCTGTATTAGAAAGGCTTTAATCTAGCAATTTTACTCAGAATGTAATATTTTCATGGATTGAGTAAAATTTAATACCAAACTGGAATCAGGTGCCTATGGTTTTGAGCATTTTGAAAAGTAAAATGATGAAAGGGATGAGCATCTGTTGCAACTCACTCATACCCGTGATAGACAAAAATAATTCCTTAAACACACTGCATTAAATCTCATAATCTTCTATATCTATTTTTACAACCCAAACTGAATGTTTGGAATTAAAACTTACAACATGATTCATGTCCAATCATAAAAAGTATGGTGACTCAGTACTGTACTTAATCAGCTCTCCTTTAATATAACATGATCTGCTATTGCTCAATTCCTAATAATTAAGGACAATTAAGGACCCCATGATCACTATATTAAGCCAACTAACATTACAATGAGACATGCAAAATTTAACAGTAATGTTTTGATTGTTTTCTGAGCTTGCCTACATTAACAGATATAGTGATATTTTGTGTCATTCTATTTTGGGCAAACTGATCAATTTTGATGAAAAATGTAAACAAACAAGCACCTGATCTTTCAGGTCACATTTTTTTTGGGCAGACTATTCAGCAGAAATCAGGAAATGTCTATCTGAAGTTAAATTCTTAAATCTGCTGCTAACACCATTGTAAAGTACTTCAACTTTAAGCTCAAGGCTATACAAAAAAAGAAGTCTCCTTTCTGAAGAAGCCATTTCAGTCCAATCACAATTTAAAAAAATAAATTAATATAGTATCCTACATAATAAACTTAAACAATCCCCACTACCTTTGGGATTAGATTAAGGATTAATGGATCAAGGAAAGCAATAATTATTTTTTAATTAATTTAATTAATTTACATATTTTCTGCAGAAGCCACCAGACCATGGCAGTTATTATGAGACCACTATTACCTTCATATTATACTTCCTTCATAGTCTGGTAATTTGTGTAACCAGGTATTATTATGCAGATACTGCCTTTTGTGTCTTCTTCTAAGCAACTCTGCAAAAAGGGCCATATTCAGTATTTTTAGATGAAATTCAACACAAGATGGTATTTTCAACTGAAGAAAAAGTACAAAATATGTCACAGCACAGTAGAAACTAGGTTAATTTATGGTTTTCTACTTAAAATGCTAACTGTGGTAACTACAAATCACAGAATATATAATTGGGTTTTTATTCTTAGTATTTATAAATAATGAAAGTTACCTGGCTATTCTGTGTAGCTATATTCTTTGTGTCATTAGACCTATTTGGTTGAACATCACTTGGTTTGGTTTTCACTTTATCTTCTTCAGTTTTAACTCTGTCATTTAGACCTTTCTTTGCATCCCCTGTGGCATCTATACTAAATCCTTGATCATCTTTCTGATCTGGTTTACGGCCTTGCTTAACGCTGCAAGTTTGATGTAACTTTGTATTATCATTTTGATTGTCCAATCCTGATGAAAACTGATCATTTTTCTTTGCAGCAACAGCAATGGACTGCTCAGTTTCGAGTTCCTCTTCTTTCTCTTTTCTATTCAAGTCCTTATCACTTTCACTTTCACTTGCAGCAATATTGAAAGTTTTGGACACAGAAGTGGTATCCCTCTTGCCATCCTCACCCATTTTTGTTTGTGAAGTCTGGTCCTCAACTGTCTGAATTCCAGATTTGTCATGCCTTTCAATATTCTCGTCATCATGACCATGATTTGTACTTTGTGTTCTCTCTTTTTCAACACCCACAGAAGTGAACCCAATATCATTTTTAATACACAGATTCAATGTTTTATCATCATCATTATTTAGTTGGTCTGCCAAGGCACCTCCTGAGCAAACTTTAAAGTCATCAGCCTTTTCTTCTTTCAAAGTCACATGACTCAGCTGGATCTCCAATTCTGGACTGTTTTTTGATGCAGACTCCTCACTAGATAAAATCTTTGCCCCCTCTTTTTCAGAATCAAGGTCATTCTCATGGATGGTGACATAATCAGGGGAAATATATGATGAAGATTGTGCAGTATTTTCTCTGTCAAACATGGATTCTGCATGAACAACCACTATATTTCCTGCTGTGGCACTACCTTGAGAAAAAGACTGGATTAGCAAAGAAGACTGTCCTTCATTGTTTTCATTCCTGACATTTCCACCTAGTGATGCATTCAAGTCAAACACCAGCATATTCCCTGGAGGTACATGTACTGCTACTGAAGTGATTGGAAATTCTGTAAATGACTGCTCCTTAATAAATGTTTTAACATCATTTTCATCATCCTTGGCAGGCAAGCCAAACACCAGCATATTCCCTTGTAATAAACAAGCTGAAGCAGTAGAAGAGTTATCAGTCTCAACATCTTGGCGGGAGTTGGAGGTAACAGCCTCTGCAAAAGAGAAACAAATAAATTATTAAATTTAGTTTTTGTGTGTGTGTGTCTGTGTGTGTGCATGCATGTGTGTGCATGTGTGTACACAGTTTAACAGCACAATAAGAGCTATACACTGGTTAAGAAATTAGGTATACCCAAACAAATGAACAAAAATATAGTCACCCAAAAAGGTAAATCCTACACAAAGTCCCGTTTTTTATATACAAACTGTACTCTTTTAAAAAGCCACATTTTTCAAATAGAAAATCTTCAAAGGACTAAACCCAAGACAAAATGGTTGACTCCATAAATGATGTCATAAACAACAGGCATGAGGGCACTTCAAGCCTATTCTACATTTCCAAGCACAGAACCAGAAAGAAAACACACATTGTCTGACACATACCCCACCCCCCACAATGCACAGTACCGTAATCATCTTTCTTAGGAACACACATTACCTGTCGGACATCAGAGCAGGGTGCGAGGTGTTAATCTGGCAATAGCAACCGATAAGTATTACAACATTAAAACTTATTTTACCCACACACACATACTTTGTTGTATCAATAATACATTGCCTGTCACCTATGCATGCTGAAATTGTCAGTACAATGGGAGGCTGGTGGCTTCAAAACTGGTATAAAAAGAGGGGATATACTTAGTGTAAGAAGTTCCACTATTGTAAGATGGCATCAGCCTGGGCCATATTTTGTGTTGGAACTATTAACTTAAAGAAAGTATGTCCTTGCTCTGGTGCACCAAAGATCAAAAGTAAAAGTAGGAGAAAGTAATTAGATACCACCAAAATGCAGCAGTCACAACTTCATTTGTTGATGAATGAGTTAGACAGTCGCATGAGGCAGCAATAGCTTTGACCTCATGGACTTCATAAATGAAAGGACACTATCAATAAGGGCTGTTATGCCAACTTGATCCTGAGAACAGGATCAAAATATAAGAAGAGCCCTTAAGTGGTAGGAAAATACAGTTCATAACATTCTCTGTCCCTTCTACGGTGGCCAAATAGAACTGTAAAGTCCTAACGGGGCATTATCAAAGATCTTGATCACCTCAGGCACAGATATGACTGAGACTGGGAAATCTATACAAAGTGGAGCCACCAAAGGAAGTTGTTTTTGCTGAAAAACCTAGTTGACACAGGAGAGAAAGATATTCATAACTGCTGTTGAACCAAAAAACAACCTTCTTTTATACACAAGCATGAAGCTCACTCCTTTGCCATACAGGAAAATAGTTTTAAGAAGTAAGGTTTTTTACAAGGACCACAAAACCAATAATGCATTCTATTCTGACATTAGAGAGAGAGAGACATGGCTCTCTGCAGCTCAAACTACCAGATAAAATAAAAAAATATGAGGATCCAAATCAAATTGGCTGGGTCTTTTACAAACTTTAACATGTTCAAAGGGCCACCCGATAACCCTTAATATTTGTTCAGTCTCATCAAGGAACTCCCCAACAAGTCGCTGATATGGTTTGGTGTAGAGACCATTTGTTGAGGATTATATGTACCTTGCCTCCCCTGGACAGACTGTTTACCAGAATGTTTTTCTTGCCAGGAAAACATGAAAGAGGACAATAAATACAAAAACAAAGAGAAGGAGTAACTATTGTTTTCTTTGGTATTCTACTATGAACATGTTGTTGGAGCAGACCAAAATCTGAAGCAGGTATTTTTTTCTTTATTGCAGAGATGATCTGTTATGCTTAAATAGGACTCAGAGAAAATGACTAGTTGAACACTCACAGAATCCTTGGGACCATGAATCCTTTCTTTGATAGACTAAATTCTTAGAATGAGCAAAACCAAAGTATTTCCTTTTCTTTCAGACTAAATTCTTAGAATGAGCAAAACCAACGTGTTTCCCTTTCTTTCAGTCTTTCTTTTAAATCTTCTCTGAACATTTATCAAAATACTACAAAGCACATTTATTATTACTGTAGCAAGGCACAAAACTGTAATGGCATTAATTATTGACACTATAGCATGCTAGTAATTTTCTAATAATAATTCTGATATTAATAGCTAAATATAAATTAAATAAAAGTTTCTTCCAACTGATATTTTGGAACTGTGTTTCAATTTTTCTTTCAAAATATGAAATACTCAAGAGAAATGAAAAACAAATTTTAGCTAGAAGAAAATTTTACAGCCATCAACATTCTACTAGTACTGAAAAACTCATTTATTCTAGTAAAATATGTTTATTCGAGAATACTTACCCAATCAAAATACCTTAAAAAACTGTAACTACTTCTCAAGTAGCAGAAAACATGCAGATTCAGGGCAAGCAGAATATCTCAAAAATGGCTTCGATAACATTGCATCAGCCTATTTAGCACACGTTGCTTTGTAGAATTATCATCTAGGAAAAGGACTTGTGCTTGCACTGTGAGCATCATATGTTATCAAAAATGAAGACATACAAAATGCAATTTGGGGTTGGGTGCATAAACTTTTTCTGCCGATGAACTGCTATTGACTTCTCTTGTCAAGTGGATCATATTCTTATAATTTGTTTTAATACAGCTATCCAAAAATATTTACTTTTTTACCTCACTTTCGTGTTTTATTTTTTATGTTTTTTTAAAAAAAATACTAGGCTGGTAAATGCAGCATTAAATGTGTGCATTAAAAATGTCATATATGCCATTAGCTAAAAAGAGCTGAAATTTGATTACAGGCTCAAAGAGCTATTTACTTTTGGGACCAAGAAAAGTCTGAAATAAAATCTTGGGGAATTTAGGTTTTAAATGATTCCAACTGCACCTTTTTTTGAAAGTCATTTATTCATTGCTGCAATCTGGCAGATTTGAATAGATATCTTGGAATGTTTGGAGCTGATAGGACTCTGGACAGAGAAGGAGGCATTTTGAAAGTGATGACAAGTCACTCAATGATCACTGTAGCAAAACTTGTCCCTATCAGCATCAAACAATTGAGGCCTTCCTAATACCAGGATCTGGTAGAATGGTGGTGTGGAGATATGTAATTCTTTGAGATATGGAGGCAGTAATGTAGATCAATTTTCACATATGCAATTGCTACTTCTGTCGTTTGTCCACTTTGTTTGATAAAAAAACATGGTTTTCGACGTGAGGAACTATGATAGGACAACTTTTCAGAGGTTTGTGTCAAAGTCATGTCTCTTGGGGGTTTTTTTGCTGGTTTCCTGAAAGATCCAAGTATTGGTTGCTGGTACATGAACAACATGTAATATGTAAAGATGACAATGTGTGGCTACAATTGTAAATGCAGAACTTTGTCATGACAGGAAGAGAGAAAAAGTTGGAATATAGATGGAGTAAATTTTATTATTCTCCTTGTGAAGTGAAAACTCCTCCAACTTGTATCAACATTGAATCTGTCTTTTGCAAGGCATCTCAGGGTGAGCGCATTCTTCTTGGCACAAGCAAATGTTAAGTGTTCCAGGATTGATGCCAATCTCTATATCAAGGGGATATCACTATGACTGACTGTCACCTAGGCAAGCTAAAAACTTTTAGCTCCCTATAGTTAAATGTTCTATCTGGGAATGATGGATTTGTAAGGTAGTATAATGACTGAGTAACTTATATAAAGAATGAAAGTTAATTTTTGCCATACCATATTATTCTGTCAATATAGATGGACCCAGTATGATTCACAAGTAGTTATGAGTTTTTCTGTTTAAAGAAGTATATTTGTATGTCTGAGTTCACTTTCATAACATTTACTTTACAGTTCTCAGTTGTTCATATGGTAAAAACACATCAGTGAAGCTCTAGAAGGAAAACAACATGGGCTGATGTCACTCTAGCAGAAATATAAATGTGTATTTAGTAGAATCATTACAAAAAAAGATTACATAGTATAAGCTGTCTCTTTTGTTAGTTAGGATTCATCTGTCCTTCGAAACTGTGTAAAATATTAAATGATATAAATTATGCTTTGGTAATTTATTTTCTGTTATGACAGTGGTCTCAAACTATGTAATAGAAAAGTTTTTAAAAACTGAACACAGAAATGATTTCTTTAGAATACAAAGTGAAAATTTAAAAAGATCTAACTGTATTGTGAAATTCTATCACAATGTCCATAGGTATAGATTTCAAATGAATTTCAATGGTGATATAAAAATGAATTAAGATTTTGAAATAGTCCATGAGGTATTATTATGCTCTTTGTAACACCAGTGAATAATTTAAATAAATCAATCTTCTCAAATAAAAACTGAATACTGTACAATAAGACTGAATCCACTTTGTTAAGGTAGGAATATGTAATTCTGACAAACAACTTTATATACTCCTCCACTTGATCTAGGTCACAATTACCATTATGTGAAAATTCAAGCTGGGAATAAATCAGGGAATTCTTTTTCAACTGGATCAACTTTATGATCCAAACAAGGTTTGTCAGTTACAAGTGGATTAACCACAACCTTGTCTCCAGCTAGGTCGTTGCTTACTAATAAATGAATGCCCTCTGCAGGTAAAACTGAGACTGTTCCAACTAAATGTATTATGGGTCTTGAGACTTAGTATGTTGACAAATTTACAATATGGAGAGGAGCATTAACAATGCCGCACTCTACTCCCTGAATAAGAACACACTCATTAGAAGAGGACTTCTCAGAAAAAGGCAAATTACTTGACAATAAAAGCTCATGTGTACCTTGAAATTTTAACAAGGGTGGGATTGGCCTAATCACCCAAGGGTGATATAGAATCCTTTGATATGAATGGTTCATTATTCTCCATAATAAAATCAGACTGGGGTTTATTAGACCCAACAAATGCATTGCTTCCAATACATGACCATGACCTCTTAGAAATAAGAGCATTTGGAATAGATCTGTTTTGAATCTGATGCCTGTTTTTCAATTTGTAGCAATCAGAAATAAGGTGTACTTTTTTCTTGCATTAGGTACACATAGAAAGAGACAAGGATCTAGAATCAAGCACCTCTGAAGTTTGATTTTTTTGAAGTTTTGCCAGTTTGAGATTTAGAAGGGCTTGTATTGGCTGAAATACATTTCTGCCAAAAGGCTGTCAAGTAGAAGTCTTATTTACAAAATGACTTCATGAGTTAAAGAGTACTCATCAGGGGCACGAGCAACATTTTTCAAGTTTTCAATCTTCTGAATGTCATGATAAGTCTTAATGTCACTATAGACAGCTTTTGAACTCTTCAAGTAATACAAGATGTTTGAGACTTTCATAATTGTTTTTAACTTTCTTGGCTAAGCACCATCTATCAAATAACTGCTGTTTTCTCTAGCATTTGACATGAGTTTGTCCAGCTTCTTTTTTTTTACAGTTTTTGAATTTTTGCCGATAAGTATCATAGACTAACTAATAACAACTTAAGATGTATTCTTTGACCGCATCATAGTCACCACTTTGAGAACTGACAGTGAATGGTAAATATCACTAGCCTTACCAGTGAGTACACATTGTAATATTGTAATAATTGAGTCCAATGCTCCCTGACTATTTCAAATTTTCAGCAACTTTTTCCAAATGAGTAAAATATTTGTTTACTTCTCATTTACTGAAAGGGGACACTAGACTCATGTTCTTTGCAAGATCAATACTTAAATTTGGATTTGAAGTATGAATGTGCTTTTCACTTGCCAGCTCTATTTCTTTCATTCTACGTTAATATTCCCTCTTCCTTCTCACTTTGCATCTGCATCTCTCTCTCACTTTCTTCCTTCTCAAATTGCATTTTTTTTCTTGTAACTGCATTTGTCTTTCTTTATCTTCCTTATCTAACTGCATATGCATTTGTCTTATATATGGTAACTGTTTTTGTTTTTCTCTTCCTTTCTTTCCAGAAGTTTGAGCATCCTTAACTCCAATTCCATTTTGTATTTTAATTTTAATTATTTTACTTTTAGATCAGAGTCTGATACAGACTTACTGATCAAATCCAAAGCACTTTTATCTGAAACATTCTTTTTTTATCAAATACTGAACCAAAATAGTTCTTATTTCTTGTGTTGCTAAGGAATCTTTCACTTCAAAAAGATCATATTTTCTGGCAAGTTGAATTAATTCTTTTTGAAAAAGTCTAATTGTTCCTGGTTAGAATTTCAAAGAAAGTTTTCCACCTTTGATGACATTTTAGGAAATAGCTTGTCAATCTCACTTGAGAAATTTTTAAAAACATGGGGAATGCAAATTTAAAAAAATACCAAGTTTTCTGAAATATTTTAGCCAAAGATTCATTTTCTTGGACAAGCTAGCAAATTTTTTCTTATATGTTTGGGCTCTAATAAACAGTAATAGAAAAAGTGCAAACAAGAACCTTAATTTAATAAATAATTTATTTCCATGGAAAAAGATTGTAAAAATGAAAAACACATAGTTTTAAGAATCAAATCCAAAAATAATCCAAGAATAATTCATGAATTAAAATATAAAAGCCCTATTAATGAAATGTTCTAATAGATTCAACTTTGAGTCCTGTTGGCAAATCCAAGATGGAAGACAATGACATATGATGAAGTCTGTTTTGTACTTATCGACTGTTCCTTGTAGAAACACAATAATTATCACTCCAGTGTTGGAAATCTGAATAAAATTTTGATAAACTGTCTTTGTCCAAGAATTCTGTATGAGCACATCAAATATTTTCAGACATACAATTAATTAATCCTTTAAAATCCAAATCAATTGAAGAAAAGTTAACATGGATTTGAAAACTGGCCACAACAGAAGAACTTGTTAATGATAGGTGTAAAAGTTCCAAACTAACTATATTTCACTAAAACAAAGATTATATTGTATTGTAATATGCAGTTTCGAAGAAAAAACAAAGACAAGGGGGGAAGGAGTCATGTGATTTTTTTTATATCACATACTCCTAACATGACCCTGATAAGAACCAATCAAATTACCTTAAGAATAAAAAGGTGTTTACTTCTTATTTTACTAGTCCCATCTTGACCATAAAACCTGTTAATGTGGTTGTCACTAACCCTGAATCAAGGTCAGGATATAGGTCAACATCACTTGTTTACCAAAAAATAATTCAGGTCAACTGATTTTTGGAAAAAAAACATCATCTCTAGTCAATACATTTACATCACAATAGCATGTAATGAAAAATAAAAAGAATTTAAAACTGACAAACAAACAACTAAACTAAAACAAATATATATCGAATCAGAGATATGTAACAGGTCAAATGGACTTTCAAGGATTCCATGTTTTTCTCCATGACCAGCGAAGGCATGGACTGTTATTTCAAAAACCTCAATATCTGCATCACATTCGTTGTTCTTGCAAACTCACTATTCATTAGCAAATATATGATGCCACTAAGATGGTTGCATAGTCCATGCAGTGAAATCAGCCCACTACAGTACTAAGATCACAGAAAGTTCCAGCTGCAAAGAGCTCTTCGTGATCAAGGAATAAATGTACACCACTTCCATCTACCTTCTCTCCAGTCGACCTTCCAGACTTGTTTGCAAATTTCTTCCATGACAAAGTACAAACCATTAGAGTCAAGCTTAAACACACAATTTCAATTGATTCGTCATCAACCTGCAGTTGTGATACAGAATTTCAGTGGCAACTGTTAGCAGCATTTGAACCTGTCTCTATGCATTTAGTATGTACAATCATGATGAAGAGTACACCAAAGTCATGAGCATTTGATCCAATTCAAACATCACTGCTGCTTGAGCAGTTGTATCCAATATTGCCTTCACTAACTGATGTTATTTATACCTCTCTCTCAATTGGGGAATTTCCTCTGCTGAAGAAACCAACACTCAACCATAATGATTTAAAGAACTACTGCCCAGTTTCTAATCTCCCATTCATATAAAAAATCATAGAAAAAGTTGTTTTAACCCAATTTGTATCTCATGTGAATTCAAACAGTCTTTCTAGCAATTTACAGTCTGCATGTCACTCTTGCTACAGTACTGAAACTACTCTTCTGAAAGTAGTTAAGGACATTCTCTCTGTTTTGGATAGTGGAAAGATTACAGTCCTCACCAGCCTTGATTTGTCTGCAGCATTTGACAGAAAAGACCATGCTATATCACTTCACTGTCACCAGCATCTATTTGTCATTCAAAATACAGCCTTACTGTGGTTCAAGTCCTACTTGGTCAACAGGACACAAATTGTGTCTGCAAATGGAATACAAATACACTCTACACTCAAGCCCAGTTGACCTGTGTTGTGGTGTTCCACAGGAAACTGTTCTTGGATCCGTTCTCTTCATGCTATACACTAGCTGCTCTCAAGTGGCTTAGATCATCACTCAGTGTCTCACCAATTGTACACTGATGACACACAAATATACAAATCTAGCCAACCAACTGAAGTTGATGATACCATCCAAGGTGTAGAGAGGTGCATTTCTGATGTGAAATCATGAATTACATGTAAAAGGCTGCAGATGAATGATGATAAAACTGAGGCCATTCTGATCACAACACAAAGACTTTCTCATTCACATCCTTTACCTCAAACTATAAATATCAGCAATACCAACATTAAATTCACACAGTCAGTATAAAACCTAGGTGTTACTCTCAACAGTACTGTAACATTTCACCAACATGTCATGAAGATATGCAAGACTGCATCTTGAGCAGCTCCATTCACAAATATTTTTCAGCTGATGCCACTAAAACACTCCTGTGTTCATTAGTACTTTCAAGGCTGGACTACTGTAATTCAATTTTGTCGGGTTTGTCTCCATAGCTACTCCAGAAACTTCAAAAAGTTCAAAACACAGCTGCTCTGATCATCCTTAGAGTACCGCAATCAGAGCACACCTCCCAGCTGATCTGTACCCTACACTGGTTATTCATTTGATCCAGAATCAAACACAAAATTTGTTTTCTGTACTACGTTTCACTGACGGATTCCAGTCCAACATACCTATCTGGTCTCACACATTTGTATACACCAGCAAATACTTACACTCCACTTCTGAAAATTGTATGCTCATTATTCCCAGTATGAAAACGAAGTCATATAGACAAATTGTTTTGGTACAACAGGGCCCAGCAATGTGGAATGAATTGCCCATTAACACAAAAACACAATGATCTCTTTCAAGAGTGCTCTTATAACTCGCCCTTTTTTTACTAAAAGAACAACCTTAAAGACCTAATGAAGTTTCCTACCTTAAATATTTTCAGCATTTTTTTTTGTTTTCTAATTTCATTGTGGGTTTCTAAAGTCATTATTAGGCATTATACAAAGTCCTTATTATTATGATTATTATTATTATTTGAAAATGATGGCTGATAAAAAAAACAGTTGAGTACATTCTCAAAGCTGGGTGGAATTCTAGTAAACGTCTACAATTTTGAACTGCTCAAAACATTCAGAAGGGTGTTGGTATTATTACTAATTTGAAAAATCATAATATTGAATAAGATGTTTCAATTACTAGTTGTTATGATAATTCAGTAATGAAAATAAACAATTAAATAACAACCTGAAGATTCAACCCAGATCTAATTTCTCAATGATGCAACACATATTAAAATTACAAATTAATATTTACCAAATATGTTTCTTATTTAAATATTAAAAAGCTATACATCATTTTAAAAAAAACCTGTGAAAACTCCATGCAAATACAGTCATCCATTCTTCTGGAAAAACTACAGCAAGATTTCAAGATGGCAACTATATTTGCTATATAAGACTGGTATCAGTTGCATTTAGGACCTACTAAATCACATGACAAATTTTTTAATGCAAAGTGTGTGTTGCTATGCCATCATTCTGGAAGAGTAACAAGAATACAGTTTTCAAGATAGGTGCCATCGTAGCCATATTGGATGTCCGATCAGTACCATTTTTATTCTGAATCAATTAGACATCAGATATTGTAAGAAATCTGTTGCTTCAAATCCCCATGTCAGTGACTTTACATTTTGAATAAGTAGAAACAAAACAAAATTTAAGATGGCTGCCATGATCTCCATAGTGGATGTCAGGTTGACACTTAATCCACTGAGCACCAACTAGACACAAACATAGAAGTTTTTTTAAGAATTAACCCAAAGTTAAAATAACCATCCATTCAGGAGAAGTATTCATAACAAGATTCAAGATGGCCACAATAGTAGCCATACTCCTTGTCCAAACAATACACAATAGGCCATAGGATGAATATGTGTGTAAAGTTTCATGACAATCCTGCAAGTAGTTTGGAGTAGCAATAAGAACTAATGCTAAGATAAATGAATGTACAACAGATCATCACATAAGCTCTTCAGACCAATGACCAGTAGTGCTAAAAAAAGTTGGACAGAATTGTACCTTCAGATGCCACTGGAGTTGCTTCTCGACGCATTCCACATTTCATGCAAAATTCATCGTCCTCCTCTAATAAGCTGTTGCATGATGAACCATCCAGCACACCCAGACATTTCGTTTTCTTCTTTTGGAATAATGTCTGGTCCACTTTTTTGCCACATCTTCTACAGAAGTTGCTTCCCTCCAACAACTCAGCACCACATACTGCACACTTCACAGCCATGGATTGTCATGCATCACTGTGCTAATAACACTTTGGAAGAGAAAGAAATAAAAAGTACATTTAATTTCATTATTCACTTCCTGATCTGCACCACATGCCAAACAATGTATACTTATTCATGATTTCTGTGCACTATTTATAATGGTCAGGTCAAGATAATGTATAGGGCTACGTGTCATCAGGACAAAAGACCATAACACAGTCTCTTACTATTTTGCAATAAAAATTGATGTGTTTCATATTACCAGACTGACCTTCCTAAAATCATGCCAATTTCATTCTTTCTGCATTGCTTCACAGCGTTCTCCTTTACATTATATAGAAGTGCACTTTCTGAATCGCAAGTAAACATTCATATATAAACAAAACCTTTAGTTAAAAAAGTATACATAATGACCCAACTTTTTCAAGCATGCAACAGGAAAACATTTTTTTTTACCTGGCCTTACTGATACACCAAAAGAAAAATTTTCATTGTAGAGGAATGAAATTATAATCCTGTGTATCCACTTGTTAATGACCTTTTTTAAATTATTGATGCAGGTGTGGAAGGCAGCCCATCCCAAGATAAGATTAACACATGGATTTCCCAGTGATTTAGTCCACACATCACTCTTACCTTGAGGTAATGCTGCCTTGCACACATGTCATCAATTTAGATTTCAGTTCATTAACCTATGGATGTACAGGTGTTCTGTTCTGAGAGGGATTAATACAAAAAAAGGTGAGTGTTCAGAAAGATTTACTGTCATGGGTCAAAATAAGAGGGTTTTACTTACCATCCGCAAACAAAGGTAATAAAAAAAATTATTTCTTAAATTTACTATACCGGTAGTCAAATACAATATATACTATATACTATAGTCAAAAATTGAAAGGAACCCGAAAACTTCATTCCAAATTGTGTCAAACACAGTCTGTGTACGCTACCAGAAATGTCAGTTGTTGTTTTTTTTTTTTTTTTTTTTTTTTTGTAAAGTGGAGATATACTTGTTGATCTAACACAAATATATACCTTACTGTATAACCGCACCAGGAAGTGTGCATACGTACACCTGCCCGTGATAATCGATGCCCGAAGATGTCGCTGTAAATGGAAGAAAAGACAGATCCAAGTAAAATGCCCATACAAAGGAATGTTAGACCTTGGGGAAAATAACTTAAAATGTAGTCTCTAGCAGTATTAAATGCACACAAGACTCTATTTGTATGTCACAGTGCCGAGATTGGTCATTATAAATCCTGGAAACTTCCAAGAATTCCCGATGTTCAAGCAAAGTTGAATGCTGTCGCCATTATGTAAACTGAAAAATATCTATACATATCACATATAAATAACTCCAAAGAACAAATCGTTGTTATCAAATGTAACAGATGATGACTCTGAAGTACATATCTTCCCACTAAATTAAAAAAAAGAGAAAATGTTGTTGATGGTAACATGTTTAAAGTACAACTTTAACTTACCACTGAAATTTCATCTCGCATAATCGAAACTGAAAGTAAGGCAAAGAGAGCGACATCATACGGCAAAAAAAGAAAATCGCAACTCTTAACACAGCGAAATGAGTGCACAAGACACAGGATCATACCAGTCCAAGTCTCACTGGTAAATGAAACACCGAAATATACACCACAATACCCATATATTGTATCTAGACCAACAAATTGTTCTCCGCCTATTTTATTATTTTGACTTGCGGCAAGTCAAAATAAAAAAAAATAGGCGGAGAACAATTTGTTGGTCTAATATTGTATCAAAATACTCATGAAGATAAATGTTTTCTGATTTGTATGAGTTTGAATAATAATCAAAAAGCAAAGTAAAATTTTCTTCTTTTTTTAAAGGGAGTTTACATTTTTCTGTTAAGACTATAATGGCAAGTTTAATTAGTTTACATTAATAATTGAAATTGCTTCAATCGTTTATTTCATTGAACAATATTAACATCTTACGCGCGTTTAGATTGAATTTTCTTCTTTCTTTTGATCAAGTGGTGTGTGTGTGTGTGATTTAGATTTTTAATGTAACTTTAACATTTTTTTTAATTATTTTTTTGTTTAGTCATATCGCTATAATGTCTGCAGTGTGACAGTTAATAGTGATGTCTGGCACTAGGGCATCATGCCGCAGATATGTATGTAGCATGATGCCCCACTCTTTCACATTATCCTGACACAAGGCCGACCAGTCTTAACACTAAATGCTGAGCTCCTAGCGAGTCAGCTGCTAAGTCTTTGGTATGACTCAGCCAGGCTTCGACCCGCGACCAACCGTACCTCGCTCTAACCACTTAATCCACTGGAGCGGTCATCAAGTAATGTTATGACAGCATTGAAATATTATATATTAAAGCACACACAAAAAATAATGAAACATATGGTCTTAATTCTGAATATATGTCTAAGAAATACATTGACTTCACAATATTTTTTGACATCATTTCATTACGTACGTAATAACATTAATTACAGTTTTTTACAGCAGCAGGGGGTATGCCGACTAATAAAAGGTGTGCCGACGATCTCCCCCCTTCCCCACCATCGAGGCCCCTATTTTGTAATTCGGATTTTTTTTAAAAAATCGAAGAAGGTCCGTAGCAAAAAGTAGACAAATTACCACTAGCCAAAAAAGCCCCCATTTTGTAATAAGGAACCTAATTTTTAAAAATACTTTTTTGTCAGTCCAACCCTTGTATGTAGGCCGGGTAACAAAGATGTTATTGATTATTGTAGACAATGTTTTTATAAATAAACAGCTTCGACAGAGCTGAGTTAGTTATACCGCTTGCTTCATGGTATAAAGTTCCATGGTTGACATCGAAATATTTTCCTGCAGCAGGTACAGATGAAAACCTATTTTATTTTGCCAGCCTCTAAATTTATAGATGTTAGAGGCCGTGGTGCGTTTTTGTTGGGTTTTGTTGGGGGTCTTAAATGGTTATATATATATATATATATATATATATATATATATATATATATATATATATATATATATATATATATATATATATATATATATATATATATATATGAAGCAAGATTAAAATGAGATTAATGTTGATGAATATAAGAAACATTGCGCATTCGTTAATCATGAAACGAACAGAGTAGGTGTTATCAGAAAATATCGTCTTAAAAATATACAATCGGAAATATTATTAATACTGGTTAACTAATAATCACTGTGAGAATACCTGGCGTTCTTACGATACAAAATCAGTTTTCCTACATATTTATTTATGAATGTTTCATTGGTGTGATCAATGGCGGTATACATATCAATTATGATAAACTTGATAATCGTCTAGAAATTTCACAGGCTGGTACTCCGAGCGACCCAACAAAATAATCATTTACAGTTATTTTAATAACATCTAATTTGAGAAAGTGTAATTAGACAAAATACTTTTCTTATTTTTAATAATGAGCAAGTGGACAGCAGCAATACAATTGCGAGAACGGTATTATAATCTTGTTAGGAGTTAAACCAGAGTTTCCAAAGGAAAAAAATGCCTAAGAAAATGTGCGAAATCAGATTAAAACATTAGAAACCTCAAACGAATTCCAGGAATTTGTCTCTATCGAACTAGAAATGAAACCAGATGAATTGTGTGAACAAGAACGAAAGTATTGGCTAGTATTGAACCAGAATACACAACCAGGGTTGAATTCCAAAGATTAATTAGAGATAAGAAACGTTCGCCATTTGAACTTCAATTACGCGATTTTGTCAGAATGGTCAAAATTGAGTTTAACCGCAGTAGTGCTGCCCATGTTCTTTTAACATTCAGGCAGATCACGGCTGTATTTTTATTGATACCACCAAGAATGACGAACGAGCAAGGACTATTACTAATAATCTTACAGAAGGAAACCAATATCTGTTCAGAATGAAATGTATTCTGTCAAACATAATAAACCAATATGGTCTAACAATGATTATCCGTGATAAACTCGACTGCTATAAAGCATCACGACGATATAACAGCATTGTCACAGTGGACAAAAATTCTAAAACAGGTACGCTGACGGGTATTGTCCGGTCGTATAATTCACGGTCATATATTCTGTACACGCAATTGTTTACGCATTATACCGTTTAAACGATCGTGAAGTTACTGCTCTTCAACCGATGAGGGTAGGCTCGTTAAACTGTGTGCCTGAGAGAGTAAGAGAACATTTCAAAAACTCGAGAATAGGAAATGGACTTACAAATATGAATAAAATAACTAAACGAAACGATGGTAATTTCTTTGCCAGGAGCAACATATAGCAACTGTGGCCATCGTAAAGATCCACGAGGATACATTAGCTCCAACTCGCCTGCGACTTCGGTTGCTGTTTTAGTTGATTGCGGTTCCGCTTCTTTGTATCTATTTGTGACTGTCTTGCATCAAATACAATATAAACTCATGAAATAAATAATACCATATTAACACAATATGAACGTGATTAACGTTTCAGCGACAAGCGAGCAAGCACCGGTCAAGCATCTTCCTGTGTTACCAAATTCTACTCGAGCCATTATATATGTTACGGTACGGTAACAGAATTATTATTATAACAGAGTTATAAATTTTGTTACATTACAGAATGATAAATATTATGCCTGTTCACACTGCTATCTCTTAATATACAACTTCCAACAGTATATTCTTTGCGATTAGTGCCATTAATACGGTGAAGGCGAGTACTCGATGTTCACTTTGGGAAAGTTCGTTCCTGTTAGAACCCACCACGCGATTGACATACTTTTGTCAACTTTTGTAAAAACAAATAATATGATTATAAGTCGGGGGTGGGGGGTCTGTCTCAAAGGTCAGCAGGACATGTACTGATCATTGATAATTTGCTCCGCATACAACCTCCTCAACCCCGCAAGTTTTGCCGGTTTTGGTGTTAGTTAGGTGTGCGTGGTTGGCGGTGGATATTATTAATGATCAGTACATATCCTGTTGACTGTGGTGTGGAGCCCTCCGAATTTTTCGCTAGACTATTGAATAAGTGCATTTATTTGCATTTAATGGATTTATCGCAATTGTTGCATAGTGAATAATAGTTTAATGTTTGTTTCTGAGTTTATCGTCGTATGAAATGTCACGTGCCGAATCACACAACAAATACTCTATAACCTGAGGAGAAAAAAATATGTTGAACTCTTATAATTGCAATTATTGATATTAACAAAATGTTTTCTTGCTGTTAAAAAAAAAGATATTTCCATTCAGTTTTAGAGGCTATATAAGCGTATGAATTCTTGTTGAGGCGTCTGCTATGTATATATTTGTATAACAGGGAATTCTCAATTTGCAACTTAATAAATATCTAACATCAGAGACAAAACAAGTTAACATCTAACAAAAAGCACAAACTTCTACCAATGGTACGTGATCTATGGTTTTGAACATTCCACAGCATGGTCTTAATCTGTTATCTAAATTGGCATATGCAATATGAGTTGAAGTTATATATTCAAAGGATGTGTTGTTATATTTGACATGCGAATGACTCTTGGATTTGATGCTATCATGAGTTGTGATCTAACCCGTTAGGTGCGGTCCATCTGACCTGTTAGGTCTTTCTACTGACTTCGGGATGAGGCGCGGACCAGGGTATCCTATTCAAAACACCAAGTCATATTGTAATCTACTGCTTATATCCAACTACAACTAGTTCTCTCCATCTCTCCAAATTGTTTCTCACTATTATTTGTTCATTCAGAACATATATCACTCCATTTTATGTATATTAGGCAGGGCCGGCTTTAGACCAATTGGACCAATTGCACCCAATTGGGCCCCGCACCTTGATTGGGGGGGGGGGGGGGTCAGTTCACAAGTAGTCTAGACAATTCAGTGAATTGTGATGCCACCGTGGTCAAGGGACACAATCTTTTGCCAGTGTTAAGTGTACAGGCCACATGATAACTGTAGCAAGTGCCAAGTGAAGAAGTACCAGCTATACAGTTGCTTTCAAAACATAGCCATACATATAATCATTCTTTAGTGGGTAGGTAGCTAAAACAATTTTTAACAAAACTTGTTCATGCAAAATAAAAATTGCATACTACAAAAGAAATGCTTTATACAACTTAAAATAAACATAAATTTCATTATTCACACATCATATCATTGGATAGATCACCCAAGTCGTCCTTGAGTAAATCCAAAATGGTACTGGCCAAAAGGTATCCATTAAGTCCATAAAATAAATTGCCTATTAGCAGTATGCCATTTCCCCCGGTGGTATTATCTTCTTCTGCTGCCTTTTAATAGTGGTTCTGATTACAATGATACAAATTATCACATTTTTAGTTGGTTTATCTTACAACGTAACACAATCTCACAAACACGACAAGTAAACACTTTCAAGAATCGCCCCTTAAAGGAACCTCTTATTGTCAGGATTTCCATCGTATTGACTTTTTTACCTACTTCTTGTAATTTATGATATATAATGAGAAATCTATAAGCAATACATATATTGTGGGTGACTATAATGAACTAAGGAGAAGGACAGACGAAGAATAGGGCAATAATTACTCAAAAGCGAAACATATGCTTACCTCGACTTCATGTGACACTGCGACTACGGAGAAGATCGGTAAATTCTGCCAAGAATCCTAGTGAAGCGAGTGATGCCATTTGTGTGAGTATAGACAGTGACAATGAATTTTTTTTTTTTATTATATATAATTAAAAGTAGACTTTACCATTACTGTCTTATATTGACCTACAATACACATTCATGTGGTTCTGCTTTCAATAATTTGTTGAACATTTGAAAGCCGCTAGTTGAAGTTAAAAGTCATTATAACAAGAAAAATGCAGCACTCAAGTGCTACTTTGGTCGCACGCTTTACAATGCTCTAGCATCAAAAGTATTATAGCTGTGCAGCTGATTTTTTTTTCTGCACCCCAAAAGTATATTAACTGTATTCTGTGTAAATATCATGAAATAATATGGTGCTGTTTTTCCTATCCAGGTGGCAGACTGAAATACGCACGGTTTTGGCCATGGCGGGTCCATAAATTGTCTGATTATTACGAGATTTATAATGTAACTACTCCTATGCACCATTGTCCTGTAGTGCAAATTTGGTATTGATATCTTAAAAATTGACGAAATGCGAGCATTTTAAATGCCGCGTAGAATAAATAGATAGGCGAGGACTAAAGCAGAATGCATAAATACTTAGGTTATGGCATGGTGGAAAAATATCATAGTAAGTTCATGGCCTGAAATGGCGTGGTTTTCCAGATTTTTGCCGGACAAACATTTTTTGCCTACCCCCGGTGCTTATCACTGCATAGGTCGAACGCGAAGTGTGCGACCAATTATCTTTTGTTAGGGGTGGAAGTGCTCTTCCTTCCGAGTTGAATTGTGTCTTCATGACATTTGCTCCAATATGTCGGATGTCTAACAAAATTCATGATGTCACAATTTTGTTGGCTTTGGATTGCTCCAAGCAGCATGTGAACCATAAGAATTTATATTGTTATTTAATCAATTGCTTAAGATTAAACCACGCACAGAAAAATGTAGATAACAGTGGTGTGATTTAGCTAACATGACAATAATCAAAATTTATCCTGGCATTCATTGTCACTTCTTTGGGCAGGATTGCACATATGAGGTGTTGTAAAGCTGATTTTGACTGGTTTTCATTTGGGCAACAGTGGATCTATTAGGCTTTTGATGGAGCATGGGTACGCATCCTCCCTGCTTTGTGCCAAGTAGATTCTTATGTAGCCCTTTATAACTAGTCATTATGTGTTCACTGTATTTTGTTAGAGAGACACGAGATTCCTGACCTTCAAATATGAGTAAAAGACCGAGAGATATAGGCAGAAAGTACCAGAGTGGCAGTAAGAAAAGGGCAATAAGAAAGGCTAAGAAAGCCCAAGATGAAAGAGAAAGAGGAGCCGTAGACAGACTTGTTTACAGAAATACATCAGATAAATCTGATGAAACAAATGTGCAAAACTCAGTTGAAAATGATCCAAAAATTCAGTGATAATGATAGTGGTGCTGAAGAAATTTTACAAGATGAACACAGCTTTAAGGGTGCTTCTGCTGTTACGAACTCTTCGAAAGATCCTTCCACTTCAAATGTCACCAATGATGATGAGCAAGATCCTTCCACTTCAAATGTCACCAATGATGATGAGCAAGATCCTTCCACTTCAAATGTCAAGATTGATGATGAGCATTCACAATTAACTGATGATCATGCAACCTGGCCAGAAGTAATAAGTCATGGTGTGAGAGACTATTTGGTGAAAAAAGGACCACCAAAAGTTCTAAAAGATTTCCCTAAAAATGATAAAGGAACACACTTTTCAAAATTACACTGCAAACGAATGCTCCCAAATGGTGAATTTATAGAGCGACCTTGGCTGTTATACTCAGTCTCAAGTGACAAGATCTTTTGTTACTACTGTAAACTTTTTGACCCGAATGCTACAGCTGCACTTGCAACTTCTGGTTTCAATAATTGGCCAAACATCCATACAAGGCTGGCTGAGCATGAGAATTCAAACAGGCATTTGCAAGCAATGCTCCGCTGCTGTGAACTACAGGAGAGGTTGGCTGTTGAAAAGACCATTGATGAAGTACAGGAAAAACAAATTAGAAAGGACAAACTACTGGTTTAAAGTAATTGAGCGACTTGTGGCCACAATACAGATGTTAGCAAAAAAAAATTACCATTCCGTGGTTCTGATGAACACATTGGCACACCACATAATGGCATCTTTGTAGGTGTCATTGAGTTACTTGGGAAGTTTGACCCAATAATGCAAGAACACATACGGAAAGTTCAAAACAAGGAAAAAACATCCAAAATGAGCTAGCTCATCGACATTATGGCAAATGCTGTTCAGACAGCAATTATTTCTATAATTAAGTCTGCCAAGTACTATGCCATAATTCTTGACTGCACCCCTGACATCAGTCACCAAGAGCTAATGCCATTGGTTATTAGATATGTAGCTGATGGTACAAAACCAAACATCCCAGCTGGAGTGTATGAACACTTCATTAAGTTTTTAGTGGTGCAAAGCAGTTCTGGAGAAAACTTGTTAAACTCCGTTCTGAAGGAACTTGAGGTATTAGGACTTGATGTTGCAGATATCCGTGGGCAAGGTTATGATAATGGGGCCAACATGAAGGGACATAATTCAAGTGTACAAGCACGAATCCTGCAAAGAAATTCTCGAGCATTTTTTACCCCATGCGCGTGCCATAGTTATAATCTTATTTTAGGTGATATGGCAAAAACATGCCCCGAGGCCATGACTTTCTTCGGTACATTGCAACGTATTTACACAATTTTTGCCTCATCCACAAAAAGGTGGACAATCTTCAGAAGTCATGTTACTGGCCTGTCCTTGAAACCTTTGTCAGAAACAAGGTGGGAATGCAGAATGGATAGTGTGAAGGCCATCAGATACCAAGCTTCTCAAGTCTGTGATGCTCTCGAAGAATTGGCAGACACTACTGAAGATGCCAATACAAAAAGTGATGCTCAGTCCTTGGTGAACCAAATGAGAAATTACAAGTTCCTTGTGTCTCTAGTGTTTTGGCACTCATTGCTCTTTCAGGTAAATTTCGTAAGCAAGGAGCTTCAAGGTGAAACCATGGATGTAACAACTTGTCTGAAAGCATTTGAAAAACTGTTCAACTGGTTAAATGCATTCAGAGAAAAGGGCTTTGAGGAATCACTGGTCGATGCTAAAGAACTTGCTGAAGACCTTGAAGTGGAAGCAGTTTTCAAAAGTGAAAAGAGGCGTGTGCGCAGGAAGAGGCAAACGTTTGACTACGAATCAACTGATGAACCTCTGTCAGACCCCCAAAAGGCATTTCAAATTCAATGCTTTAATCAAGTGGTGAATAAAGCCGTGCAAACCCTTCAGCCCCGATTTGAACAGCTGACAAAGCACTATGAGTTGTTAGGATTCTTGTGCAATTTTAAGGATATGCCCAATGAAGACGTAAGGAAATGTGCTGCAGATTTGGAAATCGCCTTAACTGATTCCAAATTAGTTTATGGTGACAATGTAGCAGATGGAGTAACAACAACGAAGATGGCTGATATTGATGGTTTCATGCGTTGTAGGAGATAGAAGCAATAAAGCCAATTCTCCCTTTAGAGCTGTTACAAAATCCTGCAAAAATGCTCGAGTTTCTAGCTTGCAATAACAGGTCTACAGCCTTTCCAAATCTTTTTGTGGCACTTAGAATTTACCTTACCATCCCAGTTACAGTTGCATCTGGCGAAAGATCCTTTTCTAAGCTCAAACTTATTAAAACTTACCTAAGGTCTACAATGAGTCAAGAACGCCTAAATAGTTTGAGTATTATGTCATTAGAGTGTGATGTGGCCAGAGAATTGAGCTTTGAGGAAATCCTGAAAGACTTTGCAATGATAAAAGGCAAGAAAAATTAGCCTTTGAAAGCTTAATGTATTAAGGATACTAGTTGCTGTGCTTTTCTTAAGTGATAAGTTCCATATTTCCATATATTGAGTTGAATATAAATGTATAAGGATCCCAGTGACTAGAACATATTAATTAATTGATCAAATAAAGACAGTTTAATTTAGGTTCATAATTTGCAGATTGACATGCTGTCTCCTAGACTGGGCCTGGTGAATCACCTGTCTTGCACTTCTGCTTGCCAAGTGCAGTGGGTTGCACAAGTGTTGGCCCCCTCAACATTTTTTCAATGATTCCTATAGAAAACAGCTCTAACTGTATCAAGTGTAACTTCATCACAATCTGTTTAGCCATATAAATTGTAGTGCTGTTTAATGATTCAAGACTTCGGTGGTCAGTATATTATATCAGGCATAACTGAAAAATACCACTATGCTATATTTTGCATTTGGATCACAATTCACAAATGCAAAAGTGTTCATCCCCCAGGTACTATTGGAATAGCAATAGAGGGGTGGGGATGAATAACAGATAACAGACCTTTAATCTTCACTTGAAATACTCAGTGAAATTTGTTTTACTGCCATTGAATAAAGTGTAAATAACAAATAACTTTTGCAATTTTATGACCCTATGCAAATTGAAGCAGAATCGTGCATTTAATCGTACCTAAAATAATATAAAATAAACTTATTAAATAAAACCACAACTTATAAGAACAAATGGGATGAGTTGAAGTTAATTACGCTTGGTGGAGTGAGAGCTGGATTCTATTGGAGTTAATGGAAAAATATTGAGGAGGCAAATACTTTTTCAACCCACTGAATATCTATACTGCTATTATCTATAGTATTATTATCATAACTTCATAAAGGGGGGGGGGGGCCGCCATCATGTTTCCAATGGGGCCCCACACTTCCTAAAGCCGGCCCTGATATTAGGTATCCTTTCTCTTTACTCCCCATCTTGTATATCTGTCTGATTCTTATTTTCAAGAACATCTGATCTCTACTTTTTTATTATTCTTCCTCTGCGCTCCTGCTTTTCTTTTTGCTTTGTGTCCTTCTGCCTTCTACAATGGACACTATATCTTGTATCTATCTATCAGAGGCGTAGCTAGAGTGTTTGGCGCCCGGGGGCAATATTCATTCTTCCCCCACCTCAAGTCTGAAACCCATTATTTTCATCAGTAAAATCACCATTACCCGTTACAACCTATTTTAAAGCCCATTTTGGCGCCCCCACTAGTATGGCGCCCGGGGACATATGTACCCCCCTGCCCCCACCCCTAGCTACGCCTCTGCTATCTATTTATATGCATATATCGCAATCGCACACCCTTCCCCACATACAGAATATGATTGGCTAAACATTACTAGATGAATGAAGCTCCCATAGATCATACCATAACTAAATGGTACTGAAACAGCAGGAATATGACCAGTTAAACAGATATGGCATGATGCTTGTAACGTAATGCAGACGTACATGTATTTGACCAGTTCACAGTAAGGTTGTACGAGTTATTTCCCTTACTCCTGTTGCAAGCAGCAGCAGAGGGGGCGAATCCAATTATCTAATTGGGGTAGATTTTAAGCAAAACATTTTAAGTCTCCTTTTGCCAAATGGAGCCTTAACGATTTTAAAGCCCTATTTGTCAAATCAAGGGTTTCTCAAAACCTCTTGGGGATAAGTACCTTGCCAATGGAGCGTAAAAAAAAAGCGTCGACGAGGCAAATTCCTAGAAGAAGCCATTGTCGCCGCATCTGCTGCTGTGGTGTTAACCGAATATTTTATCCAGTCCGACACGATATCGTATCCGAGGGTCTGATAAATTTATCGTCACAAATCCGTGTGGGATTGACTGAGCGTGACTAAAGAAATTTCTAAATCGATTATGATCCATATCACCGCAGCACCAAGTTTGCCAAATATTTCGTAGCGTATGAGTATCAACTCCATTAAATACACACAATAAATTGCAGTTATCTCTGATCACCTTCGGAATTTGTGTGTATCGTTGAGTAACATATATCACATCAGTGTTTTAATGCCTGCCTTTGGAAAATATCCTAGCGGGATTCTTTTGATTGTGTTACGTGCTCAGGCTCGAATAAGCAGCAACACAGAAAGAGTGAAAACTAACAAGCTTGTATAACTTGAACAATGAATTTATTAAGTACAATTATTTTCATAAAATAAATAAACTTACGGTTTTAGAGAATCAAATCCAACATTAATCCAATATAGAATTCACAATAATAATTCACTACTGGAATTGCAAGAGTCCTGATAAATAAATGTTCTAATAGTTCCAGGTTCGAATCTTGACGATGTAATCCAAAATGGCTGACAATGTCACGTGATGCAGTTCTTGTTTATCATCCAAATGAAAATCATAAACACATTTCCTTTTCCAGATAATTCTTCTTTCTTCAATAAATTGACACAATGTCCAGAATAAAATAATATTAACACTTAAACATGAATTACACAACTGTTAATTTTAAAGCCCAAAATTCTACTGAATTGTTCTATCCCAAACAACAGTCTATATAACTGTTTTTCTTAAGTAAACAAGTGATCACGTGATTTTCTTGAAATTGATAGAAGGTCAGAGGTAGAATCTACGTTCAGCAAGTCAGGTACTAAAAGAATGATCTAGAAGAAAAACCATCCCCAATAACTAAAATTATAAAGATGTCCTTGAAATTAACCAATAGTTTTAAAGGACTGTTTATCAATCTGAAGCAAGGTCAGATATTGAGATAACCAAGCCAAGGTCAGCCTGTTTACAACTAGAATCTAAGTCAGCCTGAACTTTCTAGAAAAAAATCTCCCAATTAATGAATATTAAACCCTAAATGACAAATTTGGATTCAACAATAAAAAAATAAATAAATTAAATCTAATAGCCGTAACAATTGTCTAACATAACATCGTTATATACGACCCAATTGTTAATACCTCCATCAATATCATCAATGCTCGGTGCTTCTTCGATATCGGTTATAAACTCAATAATACCCTCGCCGGTTTCTTCTACCGCTTTGTCATTAAAATCCTTTAACACTTCGTAACATCGTTGATCGTCTACACTAGGAGCTATCAAATACAACTTGTCCCATTTCATCCATCTCGTTATTAAATTAAGTAGAAGTTGTGTCTTGCCACTTCCAGATGGTCCGATTATAATCATTCTAATTGAATTCGGTAACATCGCATGGTGTTTAATAGGTTCTCGTCGTCGGGTAACTGAATAATCAATTACATTCATGTTATTATATATAAATTATGGATCTATATTGTGTGCAGTCTAAAAACGTACTGGCACAGATGACTTGACGACGATTACAACTAAAAATAACCGATCAGCACTTTCTGGTAGGTGTGTACAATGTAGTACAAAGAAATTGAGATTCGTTTCTATGAGATTTGCAGGAAATGCTAGCATTTCTGATGATTTAAAAAAAAAACGAGGCGGTGATATCGCAGCCAAGCTAACTAAACTCCCGGGAACACCATGGGCAAAGTATCCAGGAGAGAAACATCTTCCAGGGTATAGTTATTGTGGACCCGGAACCAGACTCGATATCAAACTCGATGATCAAAACCAACCCAAACCCGGTGAAGAACCAATAAACGCCATTGATAAGGCGTGTCATGTTTATGATGTTGCTTATAAAAGCAGCAATCTGCAAAACAGACATCTCCCAGATGTGAAATTAATTCATGCGCTGAATTCTATCACTGATAAATCCTTCAAAGAAAAATTGGCTTCATGGTTAATAAAATCGGCGATGAAAGATAAATTGATGTTAGGTGCTGGTAATTAATAACAACATGGAATCTATTTACTATTCTCCAAAAGGATACTGGAGGGGTAAGGCAGCAATCAATAAACTCGCTAGTGCAGCATCGGTGAATTATACCACCGCGGCTAATTGGTTATCCAAACAGGCGATATGGCAAATTTATCTACCGCCGCCTAAACAAATTAACTACTCGGTTTTTAATGTGACCGTTCCTAATGAAGTTCATCAAGCTGATATACTATTTCTGCCGCATGATGGTGGTTACAAATACGCGTTAACTGTAGTTGATGTTGCGAGTCGATACAAACAAGCAGAACCGTTAAAAACAAAGTCGGCCACTGAAGTAGCTTCTGCATTTGAAAGGATTTATCGAAGGGGCCCTCTGTGCTGGCCAAATCTGTTACAAGTTGATCCTGTCAAGGAATTTCAGAGTGCGGTTCTATCATCGATGAAACATCATAATGTCACCATCAGACGAGGGCATACTGTACTACATCGCGATCAGGCAATTGTTGAACGGTTTAATCGGACACTTGCTGAGCGGTTATTTGGATATCAATATGCAAAGGAATTCATTCAGGATAAACAATCCCGTGAATGGGTCAAAAGATTACCAGCTGTGATTACCGCCCTGAATAATGAGATTACTCGAACAATCAATATGAAACCTAACAACGCGATTAAAAAGAAGTCTATACCCGTACAACCACGAAACGCTAGCGTTTCCCAGCCAATACTCGGTAATGTCACTGTTAAGTATTTATACGAACCAGGAGAGCTTGAAGGTGGCACAAAAAGGGCTACTGATCCTATTTGGAGTGTTACCGCACATAAAATATCCGGCATAACACGATCTACGGGTAGACCAACAATTTATAAACTGGATTCAACTGCTCCTCAGCGAGGATTTACTCGTGAACAACTGCAATTGATACTCGAGGATACTCAATTACCACCGCGTGGTCTTAACTAACCTCTGCGTCTTCTCCTGACTCTGTCAGGACAACTCTTCGATGTTGATTTATTCGCCGTACTCTGGACACTGCAAGATAGACTAAATTTGACCACTCGATGTGATTATCCACTATCCAAACAATTGTATCGGTTATAGTTAATCCCTGTGAAGAATGTATCGTCGCTGCGTATCCTAGCGTCCATGGGGATTTATCAGCACGCAATGCATCTTCTACGACGCTGATATCAACCAGCACAATATCATTTAACACTAAATTCTGCTTCTCTGTCAGGCCTGGAATATCAACTTCAATATTCTGTTTTCGTGTATCCGAAGGCCAAGAACACAAGGGCACTGGAAGTGTTGTAAATTTTTCTTTATGCGTTTCAAATAACTTCATCTGAAGTGTGTCTCTGACTATTTTTCTACTTGCGATTATCAAATCGTTTGGTCTCTATGTTTCCCAAAATTCCTCCATGGGAGTTTCTGAAATTATTTCACGCGCTATTTCACATTGGATTCTATCCGGTTGTAATCTAATTAGTTGTTTGAACTCGCGTAATTGTTCATCAAGTGCTCTATGGTAGGTGTTAATTTATTCATAATAGTCTACAAAATTCTTTAGCTATTCATGCGGTGGTAAACCGACAAATGGTGGTGGTTGGCGATGATCACTGCACATGACGACTTTTGTGTTCGCGTGCAATAACCAATTGAGAAATTTTTGTAATACATCTAACGACACCGTGCATATCTCATCCCAAATTATGACTTCAGGAATAAATTTCTCGCCCATTCGTTCAGGGGTCCATTCATCGCCTTTCCATCGAAATAAACTGTGATAAGTACAAGCATTTACCCCTCGTTGTTTCATTTCTCTTGCAAGTCTGTGTGTCGGTGTTAGCACAATCATGTTTGATGCGTTTCTACGAAATAACTCAATCGCACGAGTCGTCTTTCCTGACCTACCACAGCCGTTTAAATAAACTGTTTTATATCTACATATTGGATCAGATATCTGCGGTGCATTAGATAATTCTGATATCTGATTTTTTTTCAAGTAATTGTTTTCAATCGTAACATCTGCTGATTCGGAATAATCACACGGTATTTCTTTTTTAATTCTCCAACATCCCCAGCTCTCGTTGCTACCGCTAATAAATTCAGCCACTGCTTCCCTGTGTTTCATGTTTATGTAAAATGAATCAGTGTCTACTCTAACTGCGGTGTCAGGAACTCTGTTTATCATCGAAAATAAATTGATAGAAGCATAAGCTAGCATAGATGCTCTCAAATGTGTATACTGAAGATTTTCACCGTCTGCGTAAGTAACAATTGTACCAAATTTTGTTCCATCGGACAAGAAAGCGTCTTTACGATCGACGTATATACCCTTAGATGTTATATCCGTGATTATAAAATCGTATTCAGCAGCTATCTATAATCAATCGTGAAGAATATCTGTTATTGTCGTATTTTCCACCTGGAGTAAATTTACCAATTATTCTTCTACAAGATCCTTTGCATCTTTGTTTCTGATTTCAAATATCTGTTTGGACCATTTCACGATATATTCTTCGTCAACTGTTTTCGTTGTTCGCTGATTATACTATCTAGACGTTCAGGTTGTGGTAACCAGACCTCAGTCTGAGCTCGATAGGATATAATCGCTTCACTGACAATCAGCGATTTTAACATCCTACAATCGGTCATATACCGTAATAGCACTATTGACATCCAATGTTTTTTCAGACATGTGTCTACCAATCCAAACGTAACAGCACGGATGTAACCCTGTAGCCAATTCAAATGATACCACACGAGCGAATCCGGTTAAATCAAAATTAGGCAGTTGTCCATTAATAGCAACACGGGTCATCTCGTGTGTGACATGTCCAAATCGTTTAAAATATCTAGCGCATTCTCCGTACCCGAGAAAACTCCCTGGGTAACACGCGACTATATCAACTGTAATAATACTTTCACGGTCGTATTTTGTGTTCCATAATCCGCCGTGGTTATATTCTATACAACTTAATTTGATGTCTGTGAGAAATTCAGCTCGCGTTGGTTTCCACGAGTTCCTTTTTCTTGCAAAATGAGCTGCAACTGACGGAATTGTAAAACAGTTTGTTAGTAATTGTTCGTCGTCGAAATTCTTCGAAAAACTCATAGCTAGTTTTTTCATTTTGGCATGGAGGGCTTCAGTGCGGTATAATTCTTCATTGGGTCTTACAAACTGATCGAATCCACCCTCGGGGTTTTCGGCGATGTGAAGTAACTACACTGATACAGGATCGTTTTTACTCAACTGGTAAATAGCATCGAACAATTTTTTCTCAGAGAATTCTGGAGTGGAAAATTCTTCGGGTATATATTTTATGGTTCTATCCCCCGGAAATATTGTTACCGCAGGTGTCCATGCGTGTTTTTTATGATCAATAATTTTGATTGGGGCTCCATTTGATTTATATTTCGATTCGTATAATTTCTCACCGGTTATCGTCGCTACGGTTATTGGAAATCTTAATGATGTTTCTAATTCAGCTATATACTGAATCGATGCTCCGTTTTTCCTAACTGTTAATTCCCACTCGGTTATTTTTTTGCGTCTTAGATCAGTCAATTTGTTCCCCCCGGGATGCATTTGTGAAGTGTTCTATTATTCGTTCTGCTACACAATTGAGCCTTGACGAAGTCAATGACGACAGTTTCATGGGTTTTAGTTTTTTAATACTCGGTTTATCATTTAACGGATATATCCCGTAAACAACTGCTGTTACAGGATAAGATCTCTCGTAATACGGTTTGTCAATTCCAGTCAAAATTCTTGGTTTGGAATCTTGACTCACAGTGACAGTTTTCTTGTCCTTGAGAATTGGTTCAAATTTATCACGAATAATCCAATCTCCAGTGTCTGAACGGATAATGAATTTTATTCTAAAAAAATACCTTTTCCGCGAAAGATGTGAAATTATCACTGCTTCGTTTTTATCGTTCACGGTAGCGTCAACGATACCATCAATTCGAAATGTCGACCAACAGTGAGATGCTCCATCACGCTTGAATTCATTAAAACAGTCTCTGATTTTACTTATCATAGTTCTATCACGAATTTTACTCTTTGGATTATCAGAGACTCTGTGTAGATTAAATTTAGCATTTTTCCAAGGTGTAATTTTAGATAATCTCTCAAACTCCTTCATGCTATAATTAAAACAAGTATTTAAATAGAAAAATATTGTATAATGAATCATTGCAAATGGCTTATGATTGGATCAACAACCGTGTGTAACAAATCATGCAGAAAGGAGTTCTGTGGATATCATATGCAAAGTGTTCGACGTGGAAGCCTTGGTCCTATTCCTTGTATTCGATGTGGGGTAGGGGTGCGTGGTAAATCACAATTGTATCTCAGTTGCGGTGGTAAGCGATATAGAGAGTTGAAGCGTTATTATGACAAAAGAATAAAAATCCATCAATGACCTTGACAGCGTCCCTGACAGCGTCCTTGACTCTGTCCCTGACAAAGTCCTTGACTCTGTCAAGGATAAAATCATAAGAACTCCTCAAGACTACATCGAAAGATTTCCAAATGTAATCATTCGACCAAACAATGAATTAGACAAATAGTATTATGTATACAAATGAACCAAGAATTCCGACCACATCCCGTGATCAGCAACCATGAGGCTTCCCCTGATGGTATTATCAGAAACCGTAGGCTGAAGAAGCCAGTCGGTTTTGTGAATAATATGGGACTATTAGTGTTTACCGCTGGAGGGAAGAATTATTACTGCCATCGTTTCGTGTATGAATGTCATAACGGATTGATCAAGGATGGTTTTGTTATCGATCACATTGATTCCAATCCTAAGAATAACAAATTGGATAATCTAGAAGTTGTTACACAGAGTGAGAATACCAAACGTGGAGGAACTGGTACTTATAAATTAATTGGAAAAAGACCCGTAAAATCATTTAAAACAATAACTAGCGAAGAAAAAATATTCCAATAAATGAATGAAGCCGGTAGATATTTTGATATTTGTGTACGAAAAGTCGCAGAGGGAATTTATCGATCTGCGATTTCAAAAAAGACCGGACAAAAAATTAAGTTCGTTTATATAAACAATTAGAAATATATAATTATTAGTAATATGAATTCTCCAAATATCAATAATGTAATAACCGAAATTTTAGTTTTGAAATCTCAGGGGATTTACACATCAGATAATTTAGACTGCGATCAAATTATGTCCGACTTCCAGGATATTGAATACGGCGCTAACAATAACAAATACGTGTTACCCAAACAATATGCACTAATCGAACGAATTCAGAATTCTATCCGTGACTCCTTGTTATGCTGTGACGACGTCAGTAAGTTTGTCCCGTTATTTACTATCGTGGGAAAAATAAGAAAAGAATTAGGGAAACAGTATGAAGTAAAAAGAACAATTAATTCAAAAATCAGAAATATTAGATTGTTAATTGAACAAAACGAAAAAACCCCTTCGGATAATTGTTAGTAAAATCCATGGACGGTTTTACCAGGAAGTTGTAAATTTTCATAGTAAATTTTTTTTTTTATTACTGGAATAAATTTTCACAGTAAAATATTTTTTTATTACTGAAATTTTCATAGCAAATATTTTTTTATTACTGAAATTTTCATAGTAAAATATTTTTTTGGTCGTTATTGACTGATTTTGGTTATTTTTTGACTGATTTTGGTTATTTTTTGACTGATTTTAGCCGTTTTGGACTGATTTGGTTATGTTTTGACTGATTCAGTTGAAAATCTCTTTGAGATTTTACGGTCAAACGGTCGATTTTGCATGGGATTTCTCGTAGACTTTTTCACTGAAATCTTTGATTTCAAGAATGACTTTGAGTAAAAAAAATCACAAAAAAGTCACAAAAACTGAGTAAAAACGACTAAAAAACGACTATAAAACGACAAAAACGACCAAAAATGACCAAAAATGACTGTTGTTTTCAGTTGAAAATATCTTTGAGATTTTACGGTCAAATGGTCGATTTTGCATTGGATTTCTCGTAGACTTTTTCACTTAAGTGAAAATCTCTTCGAGATTCAAATTGGAAAATTGTTTACGATTTCAATAATGGTTAATGAAGCATTAACGATCCGATTGGTTCGTGAGAGACTGGTCGCGATCAAAAAATTTATACCAATCCGTGACTCTGTAAGGAATAAACTGCAAGCTAGACAGAGTTTACAAAAGGATTTTGCTGTGGGATCTGAAGAATTGTTTAAACCAATAACCACAGCAACGAAGGGGGTAGAGCGTGCTATATGGGGAGATGTTCCCGAGACTACGGGAAAACCTCTTATTGTTGAACTTGAAAAAATAGCAGCGGAAACTGAACAAACAAAACAAGCTGTACAAAAACTCCACGGTGATATGGAAATTGAACGATTAGGTGATATTGATGTTACTGAATTATCTAAACCACTTGAATCAAAAGGAACAGCAGATGACCTACGCGCGAGATTTAACGAGGAAGTGTTAGCAGTAATTGATAAGGCCGATCCAACAAAAATTCCTGCGCTTGTTGTTGAGACTTATGAAAACAGAAAAAAAATGTTGAAACCAGAACATCATAAATCTATTAGAAATATAACTCATTGGGCTGATATATTCTACAAAATCAAAACTAACAAAAGTCAAATTGACACAACAAGTGCATCATACATTGAATATATCAATGTGGTGGGTGCAGTGTATAAACAATATGAAGAGTTTAAACAACAACAAAAACCGCAAAAATTGCAAGGAAAGCGACAGCAACCTGCAAAGAAAATATCTTTTTCACCTAAAAAACTAAAACAACCTTCGCTTGGACCATCTGATTATACTCTTGATTATTTACAAACCACGGATACAGAAAAACTGGATACTAGTATCGGGAAGGAATTTTCCCATAAATTGCCAGCAATTTCCAAAGATTCCAGTGGGACCCTAAGTGGGGTATCAATTCAATATCCTTATAATGTTCTCAGCGATATAGCACGATTAGAAGTTCTCATCGGACGGAAACGAGCTAGAAATAACTCACCGGAAGTAATTAATGAATCAGCTGATACCTGCAGGCTGTTATTTGACGGCGGTATCATGGATATTGCAACATACCGAAATTTCATTGGCGAGTTAGTGGAGGATTATCACAGCGACTGAAAATCCCTTGGTGAAAATTCTACGAATTTTTCATTTCGTCATCGGCGATGAATCACTGATTAGATAAATAACAATTGAATAAGAATGATCATACACTACAACCATGACAAACCAGCCAGCGTCTATGTAGTTAATTCACGGTTTCCAGTTTATAGCGCGTACTATGGTGATGGTTTCGGTGATACCATTGCGGGGTTATTTGCAAGAATAGCTCCAAAAGTGGCGCCGCTAGTAAAACAATTATCGATGAAAGCTATTGATGTTATTCGTGATAAGGGTATTAGTGCTGTTGGAGATCTTGCCGGGAAAGCGTTTTCAGCCGTGAAGGATAAATTAACAACACTAGTGAAATCACGAAGTGATTTTCGGCAAAGGAAACCGGGACCACTACCGTCTACAGCAGAGATGCCTGCGAGTGTTAGTAAAATTATAAATAACGCAGTAGATCAAAAACCAGCGTCGCTGGTGACTCCGTCATACACCAACGACCAAAGCAACATCGCAAATATGATAGCGGGAAGTGGCTTACAACCACGACGAAAACGCTAGCGTGAAAATCATTTACGATGAAAATCGCGATTTAGACTTTGATAAATAGAATAAAATGTTTAAACGGTCACCTGATCCAGCGTTAGACGCTCCAGTTCTCAAGGATGATTCTGTACGCGACTTATTATAAGACGACCAAATGATCGTGCTGGTTATTCACGTGGATCCTAGCATCAAAACAAGGCGTTGCTGCGCCACGTCATATATTTATTGCGTTACAGGATAACACACGAGTTGGCGATCAACGTTTCAGCCATATGATATTTGATCAATTAGGTGTTAAAGACGTCTCACTGAGAATAAACGGCCAGCAGGAACCATCTGAAGATGTACAACTTGATTACGGTCAAAATTATATTGCTCGCGGGTATCACCGGTTGTTGTCATTTATGGCACGCGATCAAAATGTCGATACCGGTCTGCAAATATCACAACTGGATTTTAAGAATTTATACCCGGTCTATTATTTTTCTTTGGAACATCTTGATTTAACAAGACAATCCGTCGTTGATATACACTTGAGAGCTAATGTGCTTCGTGTTGCTATTGCTAATTATAGAGCAATTACTGTCATTCTCAGCGACAAATCAATGCTACTCGAAGGTGTTGGCGGAAGAATGAGAGTGGTAGATGCGCCACTAGAAAATCTATGATTGGAATCTCTTCGAGATTCAGAAAATCCTTGTTGAAATCGTAAACGATTTTCTCGATTTTTCCATTAAATCGGCGATTTAGAATTAATCTGTTATTGTATAATGTCATACAGTCATATTAGTGTTGCGTTAACTCCCGGTCAACTCAAGAAATTGCAATCAGAATCGGCTAAGCGATGTGGAACCACAATCACGTTGAAACACAATCAGATGACTGGCGGGGCAAATAAGTTGTCGCTGACAACTCGTCAAGTGAAACACTTCAATGATGCTTTCAAAGATAAAAAAGGCGTTCAGATTACTCTCTCTGCGGCTGCTATCAAAAATATGATAAAATCAGGTGGTATATTCCCGTTTTTAGCTGAAATTTCAGCGTTGATTGCAGCATCAGCCCCAGCGGTGGCTAAAGCGGCGGCGTTAGGAACCGTTGGGGCCGCGGCAGGATTGGCACTAAAGAAAGCAACTGGGCAGGGTTACAAAAGAAATGGGAAAGGGTCTAAGACTACCAGGAACTCCCCACACGTGGTACAAGGGAAGCGGCCTGAGAATCCCAGGAACGGTTTACTAGTTGGAGAGTCTTTGACTCTGGAATCTTTGATTGAGGAACCTATGGTTCCAATGTCCAATTTTGATTTACTCGATGCTGCTAAAAAATTGGCGATTAAAAACTTCAGAGGTGTCTTTATGAAAGATCAGTTGCCGACACAACCAAACAGCGTTGAAACCGGTATCATTAATCTCGATAACAGCACCGGACCTGGAACTCACTGGGTTGCATACGCGATTGATCCACGCGGGATTGTTTATTTCGATTCATATGGATTAGAGCCACCGAAGGAATTTATGCGTTATATAAACCGCTTAAAGACTTTTCCAATGAAGACTTGGTATTCTACGCTACCAACACAACAAATAAATGATCCACCAAAATGCGGCAGCGAAGTATTAAATGTCCTTGACGCTATTTCAACAACTGGAAAACCACCACATGTTGTCGTAAATGAATACACTAGTAATCACTGGAGAAAATCGAAGATTTTTCAACGAAAAGATTTTAGAGAGATGTAAAATAACATGATTGATATTTGGGGGAGATCTTTATCAACGCTGAAGAAACCAGAACCCGATGGCGTTGCAACCGTTAATATAAAGAGAATAATCGAAGATGAAATAGCTGAGACGTTGAACTTAACAAGTGTTGACCCCGGGGAAATAGTTGCATTCCAAGATCGTCAGGGTAAATTAAAAACCAGTAATGTGTCGTTGGATGATATTTTAGTTAAACAACGAAACGCAATCGACGATACTATCGCGTTATTTTCCGATCAGGGTAAACTCAAACCGGGTGTACTTTTTTTGACGATTACAGATAGATTAAAAACTCTCAACGATGAGTTGAAAAATTCTGTGTTGGAACTAGCAACACTTCAATCTAGAATTGAAGAACACGGAAAACAGCTTTCAAATAATCGTAGAAATATCATCGAGAAATTTATTGGAACCACGTTGGATAAAATTGAAATAAAACTCCCTGATATTAAAAAATCCATCGATGAGACGAAAAACTTCATCGAAGCAATCAAAGATGATTTTCCGAGGATGATAACAATCATTGAAAAAACAAAAATTCCTCATGAGAAAACTAACAACGTAGTATACACTATCCAACACGGATCGTTTGCGTGGACTCCTACAGACAATATACTAAGTATCACTGCAACCGTCAAAGGTATTTATCGATTAACACTAGTGACGACGACTAAGTTTAATATACCATCGTCGAGTTCATCCGGGGCCAACAATACGATATCAACGATCATCGACAAGGATAAAACCGAAAAGTTCACGATAACATCTACTGATAAAAATTTTATTGGGGCTTCAGTAACATGGTATGTGGAATTCGTAGCAGATTTGAATAAATAACTGTTCCAATTGAAATCTTTTATAATAAGTAAAATGTCGTCATCAACGGTACCTTCGGTATCTCAATATCGCTATGATCAGGCTAGAGAGTTTTCAATGAAACTCAAAGCGTTCACTGAAGAGTATGCATGAAAATTAAAATATACCAACGAAGAATCACCACAGTTGATGTTACCGTGTACTCTGTGAGTGGTGTAATCACCGGAGCCGGAATTATACTCTCCTCGATGACAATAATTGCTCCGATAGCTGTTCCAATTTGTATGTCAACAAACAATCGCGGGAATAATTTCGATAATAACAAAAAAAAAATATCATCATGCAGCCAACGCAAACTGCAAGACTACGTGATTAAATTTCATGTTGTATCAACCGCGTACTCGCAATTGTCCTCGTTGATATCGTCGCCGCTCGATGATACATTTATATCCGATAGTGAGTTCTCAGCGATGCTAGATATTTATGATTCTGCGATAATCCCCCTGTGGACAAACCGCCTATGATCAAACCCCCGCTGTGGACAAACCACCTATGGTCAAACCACCTATGGTCAAAGCACCTGTGGTCAAACCCCCGCGTATCGACGATTCTTACCTGTAGTAAGAGAGGCGAGTCCTTCTGGCTTCTGGCTGAAGGAACTGATGGTGCGCGGTCTGCACGTCTTTTTATGTGTAATCTAGACGTAACCACATGACTAAATATGGTTATGCGTCAAATACTAATGTTCAATTTATTCTAGCCAGAATGGGGCTCGCATCTCCAATACAAATGATAGTCCATGTCTTTTTACGTCATTCGACAGAAAGTTTGCTGCATTTACCAATTTACTCAACCGAAATTCTGAGAATAAGTAGTCTGTAACCTATGTAGCTTACCGAGAGTATTTTATTTGTTTTAATTTAACCTTGCAATATCTTAATCTATTGATTTATTGCTGTCTTGTTGATTAATTTATATTTATCTTGATCAACATTACTATTATAAAATGTGTAACTATCTTTAACTATACTAAACCCAAATTTCCCAGTTAAGCTGATTCTGCCAAAACTTGTGTCACACTATGCTATTGTGTCTGTTAAAAGACTCATCACTGTCAAAATGTCCGATAAAGTGATCAAAATATTTAATGACTTGTATGTGAAATGTATGTGGCACATGTTTGAGACAAGTAGAGGGAACTTGTCAGATGTTCAGCAGTAGAGTGCCTCACCGATCACAGTAGAGACTGATGATGATGATGATGATGACGACGACGACGACGACGACGACGATGATGATGATGATGATGATGATGTGAAATGATCTTCAGTGTAATAGGTTTTTATATCTGTCAGTACTTATGCTATGTTTTGGTCAATTTAGGTGTTAGGATTGAATTTTTAGTAAAATTAATAAAGATTGATATTTTCTTTGAATTGTATTAAAGTAATGTTTTATTTGTTTATATTCTAAAAGATATTAAAGGTAATTTCATTTGTTTTTGTAACACAACTATATAGAATAGAAATGGTTGCTGAACAAGTGAAAAAAAGGTAATGTATATAGACATACTGCATAAGACTGATAAAATAACTAAGAACATTGCCAATGTACAGTGTTGTATGAGGTTGTATAACATTATACATGCGTTTGCCGACTCAGTTACAGTTTCTAGGTTCCTTCAGTAAAAATATGTTTCGTAATCTAGTAATTGGCGTAAGTCCAATTCAGTTAATAAAGGTGAAGTAAGATCTCTCTAAGAAATTTATAGACGACACAGAAACAAGATGGCTTCCAACTAACAGCTAACCATATTTGTTGTGACGATACGAAACGAATATAAATAAACTATAGACTAAGTGTTATGACGTAAGATAATTGGTTCCTGCCGGTCAAAACTGGTTTATACCTGAAAGTAAGTAAACATCTTTTCTGACTGATGCATGGAGGGTATGACCTTCTCTGACCCTGACACTATAAATACAGATGCGCGATCAGGTCAGATTAGTTCTCCATGTCAGCAGAGAATAGATTTTTTACTTTTTATTTCAGCTTCGATTCCGTACCTGACTAATTCCCTTGACATTCCATCATCGGGTGACATTCTTTATCTGGGAACTCATCCTTTTTCTTTTTACTATCCTCCTGAGTTCCCAACTTGTGTTTATGAGACTGATCCACAGAACGTTCCAGCTAAACATCTAACAAAAGTCTCATAAAATAGGCATTAAACTGAGTTGCAGAACAAAGACAAAGCTCATGTCCATTGTTAAAACATTCATACACTTGTTAACCAAATATTGAAATTGTGTCCCTAAGCACACTCTGGCTGGTTATTTATTAGGGGTAGGCAACACTTATTTAATTCGGATTATCTTGTGACTTTTATGCTGAAACTAGTGGTGCCTTAGAAAATAAACACTACCGTGTAATATTGTTTTATTTTTTTACATACTATTTTTAGATGGTTGTAGTTAGTTAGGAAATTAATTTTGTTTAGAAAACTTCAGAAATATTTCATACTTTGAAGGTTAGACATGACTTCATGCTATACAATGTTTTGTGGTCAATATGTGTCCTGTATACCTTCTAAACGCTATCATTTTGCCTGTCCATGCTGTTCAAAACAGACTATCACCCGTACAGGAATTATTTTTTAATTCATACTGTTTTGGCAATTATGACTGCAATATTAGTTTAGTCCACATAAATGCTATGGGACTATGGGTAATGGAGGTGGTAAGGGGAAAGACGAGTAAAGCTTCAGAAAGACATTGAATATATACATGATGAAAGCTGGCACCAAATTACATATGTTCTTGCTTGTGAGGGAATTTGATCTATGGATTATACGAGGATTATAATTTACATCAGTTTTTTTTCTTCTCCCTTCTCTGTCACTACTGTATCAATATGAAGCAGTTTAAAAATTTATAATAATTTTAGGACAGTGATCTTTTAAAAATCTTTTGTATAAATAAAGCTTCAAATTGTGAAATTTTTGGGTGTTTCCAAATCAAAATAAGAGATTATCAATAGTGTACACATATACTATTTGGATTTATACAGTAAACATTGTCTGGGTGAGGAGGCTACAGTAGAAGCGTCGAAGCTGTTCACATAATTCAGAGCACAATATGTTTAAGCAAAAGCATTGAGTTTAATGATTGTGAGATTACTTGTAAGGACTTTTTATTTTATTTCAAATGTATTAATTTTTCATGATGAATGCAGCTCTTCCCAATCTTACAAAGAAGAAAATTTTATAAACTCTTCATAGAATTATCAATAACGACTAACAATGTTATTTAAACAAAATCCTTCCCTCTTTCTTGGAAGAAACATTAACATACAATTTATGTAATTGACAAAAGATCTCTTGATTAAATGCCAACTTGAAATAAAATAAAGATGTGAACTCTTCTCAGATGGAACACTTTACTTTAAATGTAAAATCAAAAAGCAATTTCTAAAGATTTAAAAAAGTATATTAACACCCTGAGATATTGGAAACGCTTTATTACGCGTATTTTGACACAAATGTTTGATCTGGGATGCAGAAAATCACCCATGCAGGAGTCCTCCGAACTCGAAATGAAGACGCATCAAGACTTGTACAAAACGTTGTTTTCAAATTTGGATAAATATTTGGGGGTTAAATGGCAAACCGACAAAGATTTGAAAGAGATTTAGAAGAGTACTGATGTTTCTAGAAATGACATGGAATAACAGCCAAGTGTAAGAAAGTGTGTGATGCTTGCTTTAGTGTTTGGGATAAGACTATTCCTTGGATTGACAAAATTCTGTCTGACCCTGAAAGACTAAACAAGAATTAACAAATACTGCATTATATATGCTAAGATCAGAAACCGATGTAGCGACCTTACAAAAAGACCAGTATGACAATCAGCTGATGATAGATAATCCCTCATGCAACTATGTTGTTAGAAGCATTAAGGATGTGATGTGTTTCATCTGTTTCTTCCTTAGATTATAAGAATAAAACTATTTTTGTTACTATTGATATTATTCTTTCTTAGACTGTATTATGACCAATTGATAGTTGGTCAGAACATTAGATACTGATTGCTATCATTTTTTAATTTTGCAACACCATCCTTTACTTGCTTTGGATATCTTATTTTTCTCTTCCCTTTATTCTTGGACCTGTTCACTTCATTATATACACTCAGCCGCTCTCAAGTGTCATAGATCATCACCCGGTGTCTCCCCAATTGTACGCTGATGACACCCAAATAAACAAGTCTAGCCACCCAACTGAAAGTGATGCTATCATCTAAGGAATAGAGAAGTGCATTTCTGATGTGAAATCATGGATGACATGTAACAAGCTGCAGATGAATGATGATAAAACTGAGACCATTCTGATCACAACACAAAGACTTTCTCATTCACATCCTTTACCACAAGTAATAAATATTAGCAACACCAACGCAATTCACGCAGTCAGTACGAAACCTAGGTGTTACTCTAGACCAGCCTCTCACATTGCACCAACATGTCATTAACATATGCTAGGCTGCACATCTTGAGACGCATCAGCTCCATTAGCAAATATCTTTCAGTTGATGCCACTAAAACACTTGTGTGTTCGTTATTACTTTCAAGACTGGACTATTGTAACTCATTTATGTCTGGTTCGTCTCAATATCTACTCCAGAAACGTCAAAACACAGCTGCTTGGATCATCTTTAGAGTACCACGATCAGAGCACACACCCCTGCTGCTCTGTACCATACACTGGCTATCCATTCGATCCAGAATCAAACACAAAATTTGTTCTCTGTGCTACGCTTCACTGACGGACTTCAGTTCAGCATACCTATCCTGCCTTACACACCAGCAAGATACTTACGCTCCTCTTCTGACAATCGTATACTCATTATAACCACTATGAAAACTAAATCATATGGACGTCCTTTTGCATACCAGGGCCCAGCAACGTCGAATGAATTGCCCATTGAATTTAGACACAAATTCAGTTATCCCTTTCAAGGGTGCTCTTAAAACTCACCTTTTCCGACTGCAAGAACAAACTTAAAGACCTAAAAATGTTTCCTACTTTAAATATTTTTCAAACTTTTTTGTTGTTTTCTAATTTCATGGTGTTTGTTGTTTTTTGGTGGTATTCTTATCATTATAGATGTTGTAAAGTGCTTAGAGCTTCTAAAGATTAGGCGCTATACAAAGTCCTCATTATTAGTATTATTAATTATAAGCACATCTTGTGTTTTTTTCTTCTTTCTCTTCTGCTACTTGTCTTGCTTGATTCATCCATACCACAATATTTGTATGAGAAAGGGCTTATTTAATGTTGTGAGAACTTGTAGTCTAGCCCTTTTTACATAATTTAGCGAATACAATATTATTTAAACTATTCATTTTTGCATTCAAACAAGTTTTTTGCCTTGCAGTCTAGTTTGGCAACATATAATGTGCTAAAATTTTGATCATCACTTAATTTTATTATGCAGTCAACACTTGACAATGCCCAATTTCTCCATCACTTTCAAACTTAATATCATTGTGTTTAGCATTAGAACTGCAACTTCAACAATTTTATTACTGTATCTAACCAAGTGTTTATCCTAAAAATGTGTCTCTTTTCAATGAATGAATGTAAAAGGCATTAAAAAATACATGAAATAGGTCTAAATATGGAATAAAAATTGTAAGAAAATAAAAAGGCAGATATATTTCCTAAATGACAAAAAGTAGCTCCTAAAATGATATGGCAATCAGGGACAAAAAGCGGGGTAGGGCAACTAGGGATATATCACTCACTCTGAACTATTGATGCCCTAGTGTGACACACATAAACCATGAGAATCTCAATAATTCAGAATCTAATGGATGACCATTGATGTCATTCATGATAAGGGTATTAGCACTGTTGGAGATGTTGCCGGGAAAGCATTTTCCGCCGCGAAGGAAAAACTAATGTCGTTAGTTCGACGAAAAAAGAAACCGCCGGTGATTTCATCACTGGCGCTGCCATCTACGGAAGTAATGCCTGCAAGTGTTAGCAAAATAATAAATAGCGCAGTGGATCAGAAATTAGCATCGTTGGCGACTTCGTCGTTGGCCAATGATGCATATGAGGCACAGGGAAATAATATTGCAAACATGATAGCGGGAAGCGGCTTGAAACCACGACGAAAACCATGATTTAGATCGAGGAATATATAATAAAATGTTCAAACGGTCAATTGATCCAGCCTTTGATATGGAAGCCCCAGTGCGCAAAGATGATTCTTACATATCCTCGGTGATTGCATTGAATTTAGTATGTGATGTTATCGAAGGAAGTTGCCAAATAAATATCGAGCGATCAAATCAAGCCCAGCAGGGATATATTTTATATTCATTTGCACCAACAGCTCCTCCAGGGTTTTTAATCATTGAGGATCCAACTAATCCAGTCTATATCCGATGTCATAATGATTCGTTAACGAGAATTAATTTCAAACTCACTGACCAGTCCAACATGATTTACGAGGCGAGGTTTTACAAATTAGTCTGTTTGTGAAATCCTAAATTGTTAGTGTTAACCCCATAGTAGCAGAGGGGCGCGACAACGACTGTGGCGTCTTTTATTTTTTATTCTGTTTTGCCAAATAGACGCTTCTATAAAGCATTTACGAGGAAGCCTTAGTTTGCCGAATTTACGCTTAAAACAGTTGGTCTGTTCACCCCCTCTGCTGCTACTGCCGTGGTAACAGGATCTATAGGTATGCACAACCAGAGGACATTGCTTACTTGCAGCATCATTGGTACATCAGTGGAGACAGCAAGAAGACCTGATCTTCTTTCTACTAAGGTTTGGCCTTAACACATTAACCCCTGGAGGTTTTTGCTGTTTTTTTTTTGCATGAAATGCGAGTAGGAAACACATTCTGGGGACTATTGTTGAATACATCCTAATACATCGACTTCCAAACAATTTTTCATTAGTATGTATGCCTAGTTGTGTTAAAACATTGTTTTCCATTGTTCATTTCACTCACACATATGCAGAAGGGGAACTTTTAAAAAATATTTTATTTTTTTGCTTAACGGACCCATAATTTTTGTATGGAGACAACTCTTTATTAAAAATACCCACCTTATCCTATTTTTTGCACAGGCTCACCTGCCTGTGTGCAGTTCAGACTGTCTGCCTTAGATCTGCGGCTAAAATATCTAAAAACTGGATACAAAATCAGATTCCGACCACGGGCCAGTTTTAGAAGAAAAAAACATGGGTCCAGAAACTGGTTTTATCCACTGTATTTTGTAGTGCATCTTAAACGTCCAGATTATTTGGTATCATTGTAGAACTAAATCTGTCAAGCTTTCTATAATACCACCCACTTTAGTGTATCATACATGACCTTGATGCTACTTTGATTGGCAGTAGGCTACTACCTCCTGCTGTGTAAACGCAGTGCCAGGGATTAATGTGTTAAGATATCAATATTAAATGGCCAAATATCTGTATAAATCTTTTGAGAATTTTGGCTAGCACTCGACTTTCGGCTTCCTCCAGTTTTCTTTTCACATGACACTGGTCTGCCATATCAGGAAAAACCTATCAATTGTTCCCTTTGATGCCTACAGAGAGTTTACCAGCTTAGGAGGAAATCATTGAATAAGCACTTTTAAAAAAATTTGATCAAGAAAAAGTTTAGAAATGGAACTAAACGTAAAGACATGTTTAGCCAATTTGTCCATTTTCTAAAGTCTTGCTTAAATGATCTGTAGTTAGTATATTTTGGGCCTCATTTGTACAAATATAGAGAATCTTTAGAGGTAAACAGGTGTTAAACTATAGTATCTGCTAAAACAACTGTGTAAGAAATAATGTAAATAATAGCCAAACAGATGTGATTAATTTTCTTTATTCAAAATAATAAACCCATCTGATTATATGTGCATTACAAACAAAGATAAGTGCAGACATAAAATTAAAAGTTCAAATCACACTATTATCAATGCAGTTTTCCATGCTCAGTAAAACTGAAAATTCACCATTAGAATAATTTATATATTCCCCATTATAAAATCTTTGTGGTCCTATATAAATTATCTTTCATAATTGTATTATTAATCACATGAATACCATAAATCAATCTTTCTTGTCAATAATCCAAATAAATTTCCATAAAATTCCTTTGAGACTCGAACCAATTATCAGGGCCAACAAACCTGATATGCCAACTCTCAGTGAGGTGTTTTCATACACAAGTACATACATGCAATACAATAACTGAAAACCTTTAGACATGTTGTACCTTGACACTTATCAAGACAAAATGACCGACTTGCAATCCTTGAATACCTGAAAAACAAAAATCTTAAAGGACAAGTGTTGACCCTAGAACTCATAGTTTTCAATTTTAATTGTGCTTAAAAAATAATATCTGAAGCAAAATACATAACTTAAAATATTGATATACAATACAAAAATAGTATTCCCCACCAAATTTGTGTAAGTTGAAACATCTCAGCGAGAAAAAAGAAAACTATGAAATAAGAAAAACATAAACTACAGGCTCTTTATTCACTCAACACGAAGTGTTGTCATAGAACAACTGTTTAAATCTGTTTAAAGCTGCAAGTAATTAAGAAAAAATTCTTTCTTTCTTTATCATTATTTATACAATACAATGCCACCAAAAAAAAGCGTAGATGTACCAGCCATTCAACAGTTGAGTTGAAGGCAAGGATGGAGAATTGCTGAATAAGATCCCAATTTCATCAAACATTATGCCATCACATGTAACTTGTACAAACTAACAGTTACTTGATTTTCAAAACTGTGAAAAACAAAAAGAAACAAAACATTTTTTAATCACACTGCTATTATCTCCTCCTTTGCAAACTTACCCATATGTAAGAAACAATATTCCTTTTATCTGACTGAATTTTTTAGCTACCAAACTATCAAGAAAAAGATTTTAAAAAATCATCCATGCACAAAACAAAAGAATAATAAAATGCAAAAATTGCAATACAAGATCAATCTATTTAAGCATTATAAGACAAGTTATATATATCTACTTGTACAGCATACAGAAGTACTCTGCTTTCATCATTTGATATTTTTTTTACAAACATTATAGACACAATAATCCACTATTTCTAAAAATTATGTTAGAAAAAATAGTGATACCTGCAGCATAACCCAGAAGTGGTCAAGCATTATTACAAAATCTGACCTATGAACTCCTATTTTCATTCAGATATTATGACAACAATTCAGAACGGACTTCATTCTGCCAGGTATATTTACATTCATTAAAATTCAGAGTAAAAAAAAAAGATTATGTAAAATCAAAATCTGAAAGGAAAAGTATTTAGATATGTTATTAGGAATATAAAACCATTTAGTACTTAAACAATTGAATATGAAAATAAATATTAATTTATTCAATATAAATATATAGACACATGTAAAATATCACACATCAAAAAACATGTTGAAACATTACTGGAACCTTATCCTCAATCACAGCCATCTTGTACATTTATTTCCATTATTATATTAACAGAGATGTATATTGCTAATGAGATAAATACTTAGTGACAGCAACCTTAGAGAACACACATTATCTTATGACAATATTCATTTTGAAATCAGAGATGCATATTACATGTGAGAGAAATACTGAGCGACATCAATATTTCTAGTGAATATTTATTATGCAATCAGAGATTTATATTGTCCCTAAGATAAAATCTTAGTGACCTAAATCTTCCCAGAAAACATTTTTCATAAATGAATAGATTCTCATACAAACGAAATATATTCCTGTCTTGCTTTGACTATCTACTGACCACTTATACAAGTTTAAGTTGCAATGTAAGCTAAAAAGTTGTTGGAATATGGAATTTTTTGAATGGATAGAGTTAAGAATGATTACTATCTCAGTGGCATCAATCAACACCAGTTTATTGGTGTACCAGTCCAGCTTTATATTTAGACATCTCTAAATGAGTAGATTCACATACAGACTTAATATATCTATATCTTTCTTGGACAATTCATAGACCACATGTACAAATTCCAGTTGCAATATTTATATGGTAGATGTTATTTCAAGCAAAAATGAATCAAAACATAATATTTTAATTTCAGGTGCTGTATGTACAGTCAAACCTATAACCATATCAGGTGTTGTACGTACAGTTAAACCTATTTGCATTTATATCAGGTGCTGTATGTACAGTCAAATTATATGTAATTATATTAGGTACTAAATTTATAGTCATACCTATATGTAATTTTATCAGGTACTATATGTGTATTCAGAGCTATATGATTACATCAAGTGCTAAATGAACAGTCAAACCTATTTGTAATTATATTAGGTGCTGTATGTACAGTCAAATTATATGTAATTATATTAGGTCCTAAATTTATAGTCAAACCTATAGGTAATTTTATCAGGTACTATATGTGTAGTCAGAGCTATATGATTATATCAAGTGCTAAATTAACAGTCAAACCTATTTGTAATTATATCAGTAGCTGTATGTACAGTAAAATATAGATATAATTATATTAGGTACTAAATTTATAGTCAAACCTATTGGTAATTTTATCAGATACTATATGTATAGTCAGAGCTATATGATTATATCAAGTGCTAAATGAACAGTCAAACCTATATGTAATTTTATCAGGTACTATATGTGTATTCAGAGCTATATGATTATATCAAGTGCTAAATGAAGAGTCAAACCTACTTGTAATTATATCAGGTGCTGTATGTACAGTCAAATTATATGTAATTATATTAGGTACTAAATTTATAGTCAAACCTATAGGTAATTTTATCAGGTACTATATGTGTAGTCAGAGCTATGTGATTATATCAAGTGCTAAATGAACAGTCAAGCCAATATGTAATTTCATGACTGAAAACTTTCATTAAGCCATCACTGTAATAAAAATGTCAGCCATAAAAAGAATATGTACAGTAGTAAGATGAAGATACTGTCAAAGTTCCTCTGTTAGCACACCATTGTGTCTACAAGATCCTAACAATAAAAGGGTCTGCATTACAGAGCCTTACTATGCATTGTACACCAAATGTATGATAAATCCATCCCTGTCCAGTGCTAGACAAACTACTACTGTTAATGAAACAATATATTGTAATGTATCACTTAAACCTCAACACTTGCTGCTGCCATTGAACCACCAACAATGGTGTGAGCATTGCAATACTGACAGCCATCCTGGCAGCTTGTCTGGCTTTAATGTCTGTCACCTATCCAACTGCCACTAAATATCATGTACAAATTCAAATCATGAATATGTACAAAAACTTGTCATGAAATATTCAGTATAAAGAAGACACTAATTTACAAGTGGTATTGAATATCAAAATAAAATATCTTGATTTTTTATAATTTGCGATGACATAGTTATTTCTGGTGATAGGTGTAATGGGTACTACGGTATATGCATCTATGAAGAATGGGGCAAATGTCTGATGTTGATCTAAGTATGAAATAACATCTACCAGAATAGTCATCAAAACATTGTCCATGTGTTAAATGTAGTATCTAAAGTTTGTCATTCCAAAACATTTCTCAGAAAGAGCTGCGAGTGCCCATTTCAAAACATCTCTTAAAAATGGCTGTGAGTTTACATCCTAAATCGACAACAGATTGAGTGTTATAATTGTCAGCATCAATAATGAAACAGAACTTGATTTCTAAGTTTAAAAATAAATAAATGAAAGAAAATATTTACAAATAAAGCTGTTTAGTATATGAATACAATATATTAAAGAATATTTATTTCAAATATAGATATGAAGCAAACACATACCACATTGAAATTGTAAATATTAATGAAATACATGAAATTAGTACAAATGTATCATGTAAAATAGGAATATATAAATTAGCATAATGTTATGCTATCACAGAATATTGTTGTGACAAAAAAAGAATTTTAATGAAAATTAAGGAATATTAAAGATTGGTTTATTGATGAATATAAAAGTTACTAAATATTTTCTGCATGCAATGTTTTTTTTCTCAAAAGAAAAGTAAGCACCATCCAATAATAGGGTGTGTTGCAAAATCTATAAAGCGTTCTTATAAATTCATATTCTCAATACTTGTCCGTTTAAATAAATTGGTACATCATTTTCAGTAAAAATCTGAGACAAATTATTTTTTTTTTTAATCATTTTGTTTCTCAAGATTATTTTGGGATTAAAAACAAGAAGATAACATTGATGCTTAAAATTTCATTTCAGTTTTCTTTAAATAAAAATCCTTTCAGAGCTCTCAAACTCACATATGTAATTATAATTAAAAGAAATACATCCATATAATTCAAACTTGTCATAATTGAAAATTGAATTGCAAAACAGCAACGTATGAATGTAAATATTTATGATGACAGAAGAAGTATTCACATTGGGTTACATAGTCAATGCATTTGACCAACTCTTGCAATCTGCATTAGAATAAGGATAAAATGTATGTTTATGTTCATGGGAAGCTTTTAATAAGAGAAAAGCTATTTAAGAATGTTTATATTTCACATGGAGGCAATATCTATAGCAAATATTATTAATTTTGACCCTTTCCCTCCTGCAGACTTTCACAAGTAAGGGTCCAGGTGGCCACACAAAATTTGCAGAGAACCTGTTCTGGGAAAGTCTCCAGAATCTCCACATCTTTTTCATGTTTTTCATCCATTAGTGGTTGTAGATAATCAATGAACCTGAAATGGATACAAATTTAATAAATGTTACATAACTTAAAACTTAAATATAAATATAAAGCCATATGTAGCTGTAAATTATGCAATAGGCCATATTCTTTAAAATTTCACATCATGTAAAATTCCTTTTTGGAATTATAATAAGACATACAATTCTGTAAAATCACTATTTTCTTTAGAAATGATTTTGGTAGATTTTGTCATTACTACAACAAATTTAAAGACCACCTCACAAAATAATGCTATAGAGGTGATGATCACATGACCTGTCAATTCCAAATTAACAAACTGAATTTGTAGGTAATACTGGATACGCAAATAATTTTAGAGTATCAAATCATTTTCAAAGAACATTTGGCACCCATAAAAATAAAAGAAGTTATGGTAGGTCTTGAACTTAAACATTTATTCATATATTTGCAACAATTATGAAAAACATCAACAACTTTGTCAATGTTATTCACTAATTATGGACAACTCTTCAACAACCATTGTTGATGCTTATCTTGATTTAATGACGCACCACATCTTGTGTATTTTCAAAACATAAGATAGACTGGTAGACAGATGGACTGAGCTGAGAGAGTTATTAAAAAATATACAATATATAGACAGATGGATTGGTGGAAAGATGGAGTATAAAACTGAAAATCTTACAGAATAATAGTGATATTAATAAAGTTTATATGATACACTAGAAGGAATGGATTGATGGCTACATGACTGTGAACTGGATATTTTACTGGGTAACAATGATATTAATAAAGAACAAGTCTATATTTAGCTATTTAATAAATATCAATATATGAATACATGTACACGTATCACTTTGGCATTTACCTTGGGTTTTGTCATTCATTGCACTAGAGGTGAGACTGATTGCCTTAATATTTAGGTGCAACTGCCATCCCTAGATACGAGTCAAAATTGTAAGTATAAATGAATAACATTAGTATCATAACTAACATAATTGCTGTTATGATATGGATATGAGGAAAAACATCTGCAACGATGAAATGAACTGTAGCCAGAGAGTGTGTGTGTGTGTGTTTAAAAAATAGAATATACAGTAGATGTTGGTGAAGAATTTTTAGTTTGTGTTGCATTTCCTCTTGAGGCTAAATGGTCCTTTCCTGGATTGTCAGGGCCTGTTGCAAGTGACAGAACTGTGTTCTCTGGTAGGAATGGAAAACATATTGACATTTTTCTATTGTTAGTAACTGTTAATAGCAGATTGGTATCATGTGGAAAAAAACTAAAAGAATTTAATGACAGGATCCTTTCTCTCAAGTCTGCTCACATTCTGTTCATCACTTTTGAAAAAAAAAAGCAATTTAATAGTCATTCTAATGTTAGTAATGGTGGCCATATGTGATGGTGGATCAGCACCATAAAGATCTTCATGCTAGGATGCTTTCAGTAAAATATTGCCAAAGTTTAGTAGCTTTGGAGATAAAGTCCTTTAAATGAGGCCAATTGTTTTTAATGACAGCTATATTTGATTATGGGTCAGCATTAGCATATGTCTTCTGCAAAGCTGAAATTTGTCTGGAGGTTTTGAAAATTGAAAAAAACAAATTGTTGACTGATAATGGATGGGTTTTAATATTTCTAGTAACAGTTAACAAATCTGAAAGTGAATCCAGGATGCTCTCAGTCACCTGTGAACAAATTCTGTTAAGCAGTTTTGGAGAAAATGTCATTTAAAGTGTTTAACATTTTTTTAAGTACCCTTGGCTATAATTGAAGGCCGATTGGTATCATTTTGTTCAAACTGAAAGCAATTTATTGCCACGAGGATATATGCCAAATCTGATAAAAACTTGTACAGTGGTTATGGAGAAGTTTAAAATAGCTATTTGCTAATGGTTACATGATGCACAATAATAATAATGATAAAATAATAATAATAATAACAATAGTAATACTAACAATAATAATAGCGATGATGATGACAACTCAATTTTTAAGAGGGAGTCTCAATTAGTTGCATAAATGGAGTTAATCCTCTGTGTGGCCTCTGCATATTTACATACAGAGTACATGTACATAATTTCACACACAAAAATAATAATAAAATAAAATATAATATCATCATAAAAAATTAATTTTTTGGATAAATACGCTCCAGCTAGGTACGATGTATACATACAATACAGAAATAGTGAGACAACAAAGGTAAAAGTTGGACAATTTATACATTAAGCTGTAATGTATTTACTAAATTTAATAGGTTCCACTTTTCATCCACTGAATTAGGTTATAACTGAATGCATTTATATTTGTACTTTCTTTCATTTTGTTTGGGATTCTGCTCCAAATTAGTGAGCCTGAATGTTTAAAACATTTATTTAAGAGTTCTTTATCTGGTTTTGGGATGGAAAGATGCTTAGCTGAAATATATCTTGGGAGTGTTGCCTTGTTTACTAGAATGAAATAGTTAATTGAGATATGATCAACCATATTGTTTGAAACTTGGTGCAACAAGTGTAGCCTTTCTCAAAAATAGCTGTTCACTATTAAACTGATAAAATGTTTGATATCATTCAATGCAAATACATGTTTTCAGTATTTTCTACAATGAAACTGCAAGTTCATTTTTGCAAGAGAACTATTTTACAATTATTCTTTTCCAAAGTGTTTCCCTTTGTCTAGGTATGATTCTATGTAGACTTTTGTAATATATTAACCTGTGTTGAGTTGATGGATATGGCTTTATCTTGCTAATAATCACAGACATAGACTATATGACATATGACTTGAATATATTCCTTTAATTGCACATTGTTATCAACCATCACCCCAAGGATTTTGTCATGGTAGCCATTCGCAGACATATTTCATTTAAGCTAAAATTCAAATGGTCATTTTCCAATGTTGCTTTCTTTTGTTTGGTAGGAATCATTAATACTAGAGACTTGTCGGTACTTACTTTCATGCCATTTTCCTCACACCAGGAATCTAATCTAAGTAGGCCTATCTGAAGAGAGACCTCTAGGTCTGATTTTATATGTTTGAACTTTGAGAGAATAGTGTCATCTGTATACAAGTCACTAGATGAAATACAACTGCCTGTTTTTCAGTGGCAGATTACTTAAGAAAATGAGAAAGAGGAGTGAGTCCGAGAATACCTTTGGATCTCCACATGTAAACGAATCTCTAGAAAAACTGAAATTTATTTTGACATGATGTTTTCCTGTCATTTGATATGATGCAGAACAATTGATCATTGAATCATCACACTGATCAATGTTCAATTTACTGACAAGAATATCATGATCATAAAGGTCAAAAGCTTTCCTGAGATCAAGGTGTATGGATCCAACACATTTTCCTTGATCTTAGGCAGTAATCCATCTATCTATCATGGAGACAAAGGCCATTTCAAAAAGCGTTTTTCTCTGAACCATCCTTGGTTTTGGCGAATTAAGTTATAGTTTGATACATGAATCATTGTCATGAACATGTGTTTCAAGTAGTATGGACAGAGTTAGTTACATAGATCTGTAGATACTGACATCATCTTTACTGCCAGACTTGTAAATGGGGGCAACTTTTGCCAATGTCCATGTTGGAGGAAACACTGAGGTGGATATGATTAGATGGTATATGTAAGCTATGCTATCACATATTATGTTTACAGCAGTAATCAATATATGTGGCCCAATATTATCTAGGCATGTTGATTTCCTTGTCGCAATAGTTTGCACAAATTTTAAACATTTGCATTTGGTATTGCAAAGATAAAACATTTTGTGTCAGTAGTATTTTTTTCTGTGCAGACATTTCTTTCATCATCTTGATTGGAGTTTACTATGGGTTCTTCAATTCTATACTAACAAAAAAAATTCATTAGATGTATTTGTTTCTTCCACATTCTCATCAATAATCTGGCCTTACTAACAAAAGTGATGGATTTTGACTGGTCTTTTGGAATGTTTACCTGCACCTTGCTGCGAAAATCTATCCACATACAATTCGCATTGTTTTGTTATATAGTTTTAGTACTGCTATCAGACCCTAATCAATCAGGCTTTAGACAGAAACATTCATGTGAGACTGCCTTGATCTCCCTAACTGATAAATGACTTCAAGCACTTGACCAAGGTAAAATAATAGGATCTGTATTTGTAGATTTCAGGAAAGCGTTTGACATGGTGGATCATGAAATCCTTTTGAAGAAACTAAAAATCTACCAATGCGATGAAAAAACAGTTAGATGGTTTACTTCATACTTAAGTGAGAGAACACAACATGTTTATATAAATAATGTTCTGTCCGAACCTGAAACAGTTAGATATGGAGTGCCACAAGGCTCAATTCTAGGTCCATTACTATTTATTTTATTTATTAACGACCTACCACTTTTACTAAGAGACTCGATATCATCTACAGATCTCTATGCAGATGACACAACATTATCAGACATCCAAAACACAAAGCATGAACTCGAAATCTCTTTACAGAATGCATTAAACAAGCTGGAAAACTGGTGCACATGCAATGGCATGGTAGTAAATACTGGTAAAACTAAAATATTACTTATCTCAACAAGGAAAAAAAGGAAAAATCTTGATAGCAATGAACTATGTCTAACATGGAAATATAAAAATTTGCAAATGGTCTGTCATGACAGACTACTTGGTGTTTTGGTAGATAATAATCTATCATGGACTGATCATATCAAACATATCAGTAAAAATGTCAATTCAAGTTTATGGCTTCTCAGTAGGATAAGACATTTTCTCCCTGAAAGGCACAGAAAATTATTTTATAACAGTTACCGGTACATACAACCGTATTTTGACTACTGTAATACAGTATGGGGTAATTCAAATGATAAAAACATATCAAAGTTGGAAAAAATTCAGAAAAGAGCATTAAGGCTAATATCAAACCAGAAAGAAAGCAAGGAAAATTTAGCTGGTAAGTTAAAAATATTACCTATTAAAGACCGAATATGTTTAAGAAAAGCCAAATTAATGTACAGGATATCCAATAATAGTGCTCCTGAATATTTACAATCCCTATTCCAGTATAGGCTACCTGGTAATACACCCACCTGCGATCAATATCTACAAAACAGTATAAAATTCCCAAACCAAATAAGGAATTATTCAAGAAAAGTTTCCAATACTCTGGAACTTTGCTCTGGAATAGTATTCCAGTTGAGATTAGAAATGCCCACTCTATTTCCATCTTCCAAACCCAATATATCCAGTGGCTTCTGAGATGCTGTTGAATTAAATAAATTCCTTGTATGAGGGCCTCAAGGTAGATTAGTTCTTAGCTAATTGTGTTACCCTCTTGAAATAAAGTCATTATTATCAAATTATAGCAGTTCAGCATCATCTGTATCAACTTAAAAAGCCTTATTAGTAGAGCAGAGGTGGCTCAGTGGATAGCATGCTAGACTCAAATGGGTGCTGGTTTGAGTCCTACCATCATACCAGCCTGGGTCAGCTACTATGTTGTGTCCTTGGGCAAGGCACTTTACTCCGATTGCCTTGGTACTAAATAACCTACCTATAATTCTGTGCCATAAAACACCAAACCAAGCTAGACAAGCTTTTTTACCAGGATACTCTTCTGACAAGAATTTTTGATAGGTTGTAAAATGTTTGTTTTTTTATATAATTTTAGTAACAGTGGCAATGGATGCATTTGACAGGATCAGCATAATTTGTATAAATTGCAAAATGCTTGCATGCGATAATAATTTGTGTTAAAACTGGCCAATTCAATTCAGTGTTCTGAAAGAAGTTGTTTCAAAGTTGCTCTGTACTAAATGGTGTGCTTGTGTTGTTGTTTTTTAATGTAGCTTTAACAATTTAAGTAATATCACTATGATGTCTACAGTGTGGCAGTTTATAGTGATGTCTAGCACTAGGGCATCATGCTGCAGACATGTAGCATGATGTCCTACCCAGTCATATTATTCTGACACCAACGCCAGCCAGTCCTAACATTAACCTACTTTAACATTTTCAGCAGATTTTATGTGTAGTGGAAGCTTGTTCTACATAACTAGACCAGAGTATTGGAAGCTCTTTTTAAATTGCCATTCTTGGTTTTGGTACTAGAAGGTTTCCATGTGATATTGATCTCAACTGGTATTATGTTGAAAAAGGCCTGAATAAGTCCTGAAGGCCTGAATAAGTCCTGAAGGTACTCTGGTGCAGTTCCATGTAGACATTTATATAAAAGAACTGCCTTTTGAAAATCTGTCCTGTCATGTATTGTGAACCATTTGATTTCTGTAAACAATGATTTGGAGGGATGATCAATAGATGCATCTAAAATTATGTGTACTGCTCGTTTCTAAAGTTAATAAATCCTGTCAAGCTCAGATTTAGCACAGTTTCCCCATACATTTGAACAATAATCCATTGTTGGAAGAATAATATGACTTGTAGTATAGACTGTGCATTTCCATAGGTAAATATTTCTTGATTCTGCTGAGTAGGGCAATTGTGTAGGACAGTGTTTTACAAAGCTTATCAATATGGTCATTCCATAATAAACTATTAGCTACAGACACACCTACAAGCCTTCCATGTTTGATATATTCTAATGGATGATTATTTATTGCAAGAGACAGTGTTGGGTTCCCTGACTTATGTAGCTTCTGTGATATTCCCGAAATCATTCATATGCTGCCATCAACATTGCTGACCTTGTTCACAACACCCCAGTGTATGCTGCTATCAACATTGCTGACCTTGTTCACATCATCCCAGTTTCAGTTTTTAATGATATGCATGACTGCCATCCCATACAATAAACCTCTCCTAGCAAAAACTATCAAATGACCCACTCCAAAAACAAAGCATTCAAGTGAGATCACTGTATGTGGTATCAAGACATTTTAGTGGGCCTTGTTTGAAAAACTGACATACCACTAAAGGTAATCAATATTATTTTTAGTCTGCAATATTTGGTGTTTTAAATAAAATTAAAAACAAAACACACTGAGCTGGAAAATCTGATATATTTTGGTGGTAAGATAACCATTTTAAATTGTTTGGAGGAGAAAGAGATGTTTCTTACATCAGTTTAAATCTGATCTGAGAGTTAACAGAGCTTACTTTGTCAAAAGTGAGTTTTAAATGAAAGGGATGCTCATAAGTTACTCTAGCAACAATTTATATTCAACTGGGAACCAGACAAAATTTGCTTCAGATTAGATATATAGTTGATAGTTTTTACATGAAGCATACTGCCCTATACTGGAAATAGCAGTCATCTCCTTTAGTCTTAAGCTATTTTGTTAATATTTTTTCTATTTGGCATCCACCAAATTTTCATCAAAGGGATCTGGGACACAAACATGATCTTCTGTACAAGCTTAATGTGTGGTACTAGACTCTGGACACAGAGATGTGAAAAATATGCAAAGAAACTCTTATGTTAAGAATGGAAATTCTTATGGCACTTTATGTAGTCACACACCCAAATCAAAATATCATAATTGGCTAGATTCTGAGAAATTTCTCATCCTCTGAGTGTAATAAATAGTTGCAAAAATGACCAGAACAAATATTATTCCATCAAAAGTCTATTCTTTTCTTTACAGCAAATCCAACAAGAGGTGAATTTATGTCTCATTACTTCTCTGGTCAGATGTGCTAAAGATTAAAAGTTCAACAACTATAATATCTTACCTATTCTCTGTAGGATCCACATAATCCTCATCATTTGGATCCTGTGGTACAGAGATGACCAGGACAATACACTCAAACATCAGCTCTAGAAGATGTCCCAGTCTCTCGAAAGACAGTGATTCGAGGTAAGTCCTCACTTGTTTCTCATGTTCATTACTTAGCTGTTGTTTGAATTTCTCTTTAACTCCATCAAATGTCATCTTGAAAGCAAGGATGTAATAAGATTAGAATGGTGTTCATGTTCAATAGATTTGTCAATTCATAGTATTGAGATCAAACGTTGTGGTACACCTAAACAAGAGTTCCTACAAAAAATAAATGATCTAATGGCCACAAAGAATTTCTAAGATTCCATGATTATTAAAAACAATTTCTCCTTTCCTTTTTTGTTTATTACTGCTGAGTATGTATGTATGCCTGTATATATGTATACATTTAGGTCGATGGTTACTTAATAGCATCCCTGACCTGATGACCAAATTAAACAGTACTCCTTGAGTACATAAATGCCTGGGAATGTGGCACCATTCCTAACCCCAGTAGTAATTAAATATCCATCTTTGCTGGAAACTTAAAACAGTGCTACATGCCCATAGTGGGCAATACAGCACTTTAATTCAACTTCATCATCATATGCATGTATGCTTGTATTAGGTTTCCAGAGATGCCGATGGCTCCTTTTTGGACATTGTTTCATGAAAATTAACTTGCTGGCAAGATACTTGTGAAACGAATTATAAGAATATTCAAAGGTGATACATGTATGAAAAGGCATAAGAAATAATGTTAAAATAGGGCCTAGGTTACACATCTTTTGTTCTAATAGTTTGATCTCTGCTGGCACACCAACACATTATTAAATGTTATTTTTTTCAAATTAAAAATTCAAGATACATTTACCATATCAAAAAGTTCCTTCATGTGCTGAATATTGCAAAGAAGATTGCATCTAGGTTGGTGATCAAAACAATCATAATGTGCTTCATGGTGAAGGGTTTGTTGCAAGAAATGCACTCAGGTGGGTCTTTACATTAATATGTAGGTGTGGTTATGTTTGTATGACCAATTCTAATTCTTGCAATGACTACTTCACCCCAATGGATGGTTCTGTAGGAAGGAGTCCATTTGCCCAAGCTAGATTACATGGAGCTTGTTATTGACAGCATCATTCCGCAATACCTGCCACATGCTAAATAAGGATTTTATCACACAAAGTTTCAGATCAGTGTATGGTATTTTAAAATAAGATGGTTATATAGAGAGGGCTATTTTATCAGCACTATCTGCTCTACTCATCCATTAGATTTAATAAGTGTTGTGAAAAATGGAAGGATTTATTTCCTCCATTTAATATAAAAAGTACTTTGAGTTGTTTTAAAAGCCAGGGAGGTGTTACAAAAACAAATTACTAGTTAGGTTGTAACAAGTTTAGTTGGCAACACTTCTAATAATTTTTTGACAGAAATAAACAATGTATAAAGTTCATCGCCTTTGAAGTTTGGTTCATTAGGATGTTTTGTCGACACTCAAAGGATAAATAATTAATGTTAATTTAATGTAACAATATTTGCGGTATTGTTACATGCTTAGGCTTGAATAAACAGTAACATAGAAAGAGTGAAAATAACAAGCTTGTAAAAACTTAATAAACAATTTATTGAGCACAAATATTTTCCAGAAAAGAAAAATAAACATACAGTTTTAAAAAATCAATTCCAACATTAATCCAAAAATAATTCAAAATATTATCCACTAGAGAAATTGCAAAAGCCCTGGTAATAAAATGTCCAAATAATTCCAAGTTTGAATCTTAGTGAAGTATCCAAGATGGAAGACGATGTCACGTGATGAAGTCAGTTCTTGGTAATGAAATTCAATGAGCACAATTATTTTCCAGATAAATAACAAAATAAATCCTCTTGATCCAAACGATTTTGAAATAATTTCCAATACAAGGTAATTTAAAATAACTCAAAACAACACAACTTAATATTCTAACAGCCCAAGTTCTACTAAATAGTTCGCTCCAAAACATAATTTATATACCTGTTTTTACGTAAACAAGAAAGGGGTCACAAGATCTTCTATAATCTTTTAGAACAAATTTACATTCAAAAAATCTTGTAGACACTGTATGATCCAACTAAAAATAGAAAGATGTTTATAACAAAGCTCCATAATGTCCTTGGAATCAACCAATCATGTTAAAAGCTTGTTTATAACTCTGAAGCCAGGTCAGAAATGAGGTCAATACCTGGTGTTTATTTGTAAAGTACAGGTCATCTCCCAATGAATGAATCTTAAACTTAAAATGTCAAATTTGAATCTGACAAACAAACAATAAAAATAAATGACTTAAATCAAATATACATAACAGTATCCTATGATAGATGTCTGCTTACTCACAGGCTGTGCCAGTCAAAACTTTTGATCTGTCAAGACCTTTGACCTTAAAATCACCAACACATTGTTTTCAGTTTATTCACTGGAATGCAACCAAAATGTCTGGTAAAATTTCACTCCTACCAGTCACTGTTAGTGAGATCCATGGAGTCCAAAAAATGATCCTAAGGTTAATTAGGTCTGGTTTTCAAACTTTTAATATGTTTTGGTTGTCAGATATTCCCTAATTTCAGTCAGTATCAAATAAATATTCCAATAAGTGTTTCAGTAAAACAAATCATGTCACCACAACTATTCATGCAAGAGGAGTAGTTAATTAATTAGATTGTCAAATAGCCATTATAGTGCCATGTTTGAGATCATTTTCATTCAGAACCAGCTGCACTGCATACTTTTATAATGTTTAAGTGAAAACCCCATGTCAATAAAACCATCTGTTCATGAGATGTAGCCACATAAAGATTTTCAAGATGGATGTAAAGGCAGCCATTTTGGAGGCTGGATCAGTATCATTAAAATAAGGAATAACCATATATTGCAAGAAGAATTGTTGTTTTAAAAATGACTGTATGGCTATCCATCAGAAGAAGCTGCTACAAATTTTATAAATATAACTTGATGAGCACATTTAGCATAATTTTTATTTCATTCTAACTACTTATAGTGATAAAGTGTTTTATTGAAGATACCATAACAATATGAATATCTCAAAAAGAAGAGAATTAGTGATAACATGCTTTCAATATGGCTGTATCAACCTCAGCAATATTTGTATCAAGGATCAACAAGTATTAAAAGATGACCAACAGGGACATCAAATTAGAGAGCTGATCAACTCCATGGTCATTTTGCACCTGCTACATTTAATAAAAGTTGTTCAGTGATAAATTATGTCTGTTTCACCATCTAATAAAATGTAGCTACAACAAAACTTTAGAGATAGCTACATCTATAAACATGTCTGAGGTCTGAGCAGCAAAATTTCATTTAGGACTAGCTAGATGTTCAAGAAGTCTTTTTTTGTGTGAAAACTCCAAAGCTATAAGAACATTCTGAAGTAACAATAACATGATTTTCAAGATGTCCACCATGGCACTAACAGAGCATCACTATTATTTAGGATCAATTACATCTAATGAGACATCATTCATTTAATAACCTCCATGTCAATATAATCATAAATTCAAGTGAAGTATTAAAAACTAGATTTTCAAGGGCTGACCTACATCATTTTCATGAATGGTTAACTAGGTATCACAAGGACTCTTCAAGTAAAATTCATATATCGATAAAAGACAATATATTTCGTAGTAGCTACAATAACAAGATTTTATTCAGCCATACTTCGTCAGGTCAGCAACATTTTTATTTAGGGTCAACTGACATCATAAGAAGTCTTCACGTGAAACTCCATGTTGATACAGCCATCTACTCAAAAGTAGGAATAACAAGATTTTCATGTGGCTGCCAGTTTAATTTTTATTTAAGAGCAAACAGACATCAAGCCTTTTAGCAAAATCTTCATTTCAATACAAACATCTATGGTATTAAGAAGGAGATGAAATAAAAGGACTTATAATTACAAGATTTTTGAAAATGATCACCATTGTATCCATACTGATGTTAGACTGGTAGCATTTTCAGTCAGAACCTTAACTAGACATCATAATAACTCTTTCAGCCAAGACCACAAGATTATACGATCATCGAATCAGAAGAGGTTGTGATAAGATTTTCAAGTTGGACACCATGGCTGCCATACTGAACGTTAGAATAAGACAAATTGTGTTTAGACTGAGAATCAACTAGACATCAGACATCAAAAGATGTCTTTCTGAGGAAACCTATATATTCTGGAAAAGCAGTGATAATAACATTTTCAAAGTAACCATAGATTTCTGAACAACCATTTCATGGAAGACAAAGCAGACATCAGATGAAGACTTTCAGTGAAAATGTCGAATAGTTATAACAATATTTTCAAGATGGATAGTATGTTGGCTATACTAGATCTCAGATCGGGACTATTTTCATTTAGGACCAGCTATACAGCATAAGAAGTCTTTTCAGTGAAAACCCCATCTTGATATGACCAACCATTCGGAAAGAGTAGCAGCAAGATGCCATTGCAGTAGTCATACTGGATGTCTGAGGGTCATCAATTTTATTTGGGTAATATAATTTGTTTTGCTATTTCCCTCCCCCGCCTCCACTGCCTGATTGAATTAACATCATAAACATTGTTTGGAATTCAAATACACATGACAAGAAAGTGTTTCACTGACAGTGGACTCTGGCATGATATACACTCTGGTTGAGGTTCAGGGTTCAGGGGATATGTATGGGTCAGGTATGTGTGCCTTGTATGTGCTTGATATAATACCACCTCATCTCTCAAGTTTTTTTCTGTATGAATGACACCATTCTCCAACAGTTGGTTGGATGTATTGAAGCTTGGCTGTGGATGTTTCTTTCCATTAGTTTTAATGTGTTCAAAATGCAATGAAAACATGATACATTCATTCATGAAGTGGCAGGGGTTGGGGGAGGGAAAACAGCAAAGTCCAATACTTGATATACATTTAGTAATGTAATTATCTTCAATGAAATATGCTTACTTAAACTTTTATCTACATGATAATCATATACAACAAAAATTAAAATAAAATCAAGAGAGTAAAATATACCTGATTATGGAGTGCAAGCTGTTTGTTCTTTTCCAAGGACAAAAGTAACCAGAGTGACTGTGCATGTCGATACTGACATATCTGCCTGGCCTATGGAAACATAATGAAACACTGTATTATTAATACCTCCTAATATAATTCTAGAAATATGATTGGTCAATACTCAAGATAAAAAAAATCCTTATTTTCTGTTACAAATTATGCTAGTGGGGCTTAAAAAAGCCCAGCAAAATACTAACTGAACAATGTGACTTACATATGGGGTGTAAGTAAGGCACATTATGACTGGCAATACACAATGGGTAAAAGAGAATGTAAGATAACCGAATGCTTCAAATGTTAATATATAAATATTAAATCCATCATCAAACCATAGTACACAAGTTTATATAAACTGAAATCAGTTACTGTGTGGTTTATTATTTATCAGTGGAAATTATTCCCCCAAAGAGACTAGATTTGAGTTAAAAAGATTTGTCTGTTCAACTTCAGTAGTTTGGTTGTTTGTTTTGTCATCTAATGTTGATAACTGCTACAACAAGCATGCTTTGTATAATCAATTGCTTGCATATCCATCAATGGCATCTTAGAAATTCTAATGTGTTATTCTTTCATCAAACAAGTTTAAGTAAGGAGTGTTAGGTAATAAATTTATTACATGTCAGTTTACAAGGGTTAAATGGAATGTTATGACCATCATCAATCCCATACACAACTTCACCTTCAGCTAAGTGAGTATATGGGTTAAAGAACATCATAACATTTTGTACTCCTCAGGAAATTGACATGTAATTAAGTTTTTATATCATTATGTACATCTATATCATGTGTTTTCATGATTATAGACTATAAAGGTAATTTTAGTAAATAAGCATATTATAAACCAATATTCTTAAAGATTGTAGGTTTGTACTTTAAAATAAGGTCACACACACACACACACACACACACACACACATTAAAAATAATAGTGTTGTTATTAAACAATTTGTCTTATGATTCAATGTTTTAATTATACTGAGTGCTATAATTATATTTCATTCAACTGTTATTAATATATTCATATACAGTTTAATTTCTGTTTTAAAGTTTATGTTCATAAGGTAGTATATTTTGTGACAGATCTGTGTTCTTGCTGTATTCCATGCCTTCAACCTAACATTTAGATGAATGTAATAAATTATTAACTCAATCATGGTTTATTAACTTTTTCTTGTTTTGTTCTCATTTTGATCCAAGACATGTCTGGGCAAGTAATGAATTGGTCAGGAGAAACAGGTTTTGTGATCAACAAAATTACTGTTGAGCCCCATCTTTCTTTCCTACAAATTAAAGTACCAAAGAAAATATCATAACTGAAAAATCAAGAAAATCTAAAAATAAAAAAGAACAGCATGGCTCATGTAATTTATTTACTTACGTTTTCCACAATAAACTTCCTTTTGTTCCAGATTGTATACAGTAACACAAATTTGACATTCAGTGTGCAGGCTCACTGAAGAAAGGTATAAACTTGCTTTCATCATCATGTAACCAGAAAGTCACATAAATAATCCATTACTGATGATACCTATTTAAAAGTTCAAATTATAAAGATGGCAATATAGGCTAAATATTCACCTTTGTACTGAGAAGGGACTGCTTCATCCTAAGAGTCTCCACCAAGAACCTGTCAAGGCTGTTCTCAGGCTTACCACCAATGGATTTCAGGAAGCTGATGGCAATGTCAAGGTTATCCAGGGCCTGACACAGGTCAGGTAAGCTGCGGAACTCCTCGCTTATTTGGTGTTTTACTCCACTACTCAGAGGTTCCTGGAAGAAATGTATTAAAAGTGTTAAGTATGTTTCAGATATATCCACTTACTGGGTTAAATGATGGAAATCTACCTATATTTGTTTCATTATCTGTCACACAAGCCAGTACAGTTCAAAACTGAACTCAAGACTTTAATATTAATGTCAGAATGCCACCTATCAAATTGTTCATCTGAATGCAGCTAAATCCAAAGACTGGTTAAAATTCATTTGTATATGTACACTTCACTATTTTTTTCATAAGCTCTGTGATATTCAAAATGCAAGCAGTGACCTAAGACTTGAACCTCAAGGTCATTGAGTCTGGTTTTCAAAATTCCTTCATAAAACTTAAATTATATATGTTTTAACAAAGAATATGCGACTAAATCAATATTATAGCTATGGTGTCATGCTAAACTTTTGATGAGCGCCAATTTCATTCAGAATGAGCTATAGTGTTGGAGTTAAAACGGTATCTATATACAACAGTCCATTCAAAACTAGATACATATTGCTATTTTGTATTGGTTAAAACATGATGTCAGTACAACTGTCCATTCAGAACTAGCTAGAAACAGGGTATCAATATACAGCTGTCCATTCAGAATTAGCTACTTATTGCATTAGTGTTTTAATTACACAGGGTATCAATTTACAGCTGTCCATTCAGCATTAACATGTCAGTACAACTGTCCATTCAGAACTAGCTACATAATACTATAGTGTTTTAGTTAAAACATTCTCAACATACAGCTGTCCATTCAGAACCAGCTACATTTTGCTACAGTTTTTTAATTACACAGGGTATCAATTTACAGCTGTCCATTCAGAACTAGCTACATTTTGCTACAGTGTTTTAGTTACAATATTATGTCACAATACAACTGTCAAAATAAGAACTAGCTACATACTGTTATAGTGTTTTAGTTATAACACTGTGTCAGTATACTGTCCATTCAGAACTAGCTGCATATTGCTATAGCATTTTAGTTAAAACATAATTTCAATATAGAACTGCCATTCAGGACTAACAACATATTGCTATACTGTTTTAGTTATATAATTATACAACTGTAGATTCAGAATTAGCTGGATATTGCTATAGAATTTAAGTTAAAACATGATGTCAGTATGAATTTCTTTCAATTCAGGAGAAATATTCATATAAAGATTTTCAGGATGGTTGTTAAGGAAGCCATTATCATGGTTGAATTAGCATTGTTATTTAATATAGGAACAACTATATATTATAAGATAGAGTAGTTTATTAATTTAAAAAAAACCAGCATGGTTGGCAAGTTTGAGAGATCATCTTAAGTTTTTTCAAAAGTTTTGGCTGAGAGAATACACAAGAGCTAGAACTGAATTAGTAGCAGGGATATCAAATGCCCTTATCCTCCAATAAGGCCACCCTTTTTGCAGTAGGAAAGTGGCCTTATAAAAGAGGTGATCATTTTAGAGGCAATCACCTGGAAAGGAGAAATACTTACATGTAAAGTTATGAAAAGAATAACTGATTCTTAAATATTTAATGCCGTCATTTAAAACTCACAGGTATGTTATGAAATAAATGTGATAAAACTTATATCATTGTTAGTTAAAATAAGAATGACTAATCATCAATCACAGTGAAAAACCAACTTCTCCATAAAACATCTGGCTTTAACTATTATTGTTCATCTATTTCACTGGTCCATTGATGAAAAATGAAGAACAATGTTTATATCTTTCTGACATTATATTTCTCTCCAGTGACCAAAGGTCTCTTCTTTTAGTTTTAGTTGAACTGCTATCAGCTTATACATTTTGTATTTCTGATGGCATTTTGAGCTTTTGCAATATCTTATTCCTTCACTGGCAATTTGTAGGTATGTCACAAAATCTTCCGTGTTTACAAAGGAAGTGAGCTTATCACCTGATCGATTCAATTAAGTCGTTTTTGTTTGGACATGTCAGACCTCTTAGCGATGAGAATTTAGAAGGCATATGAGGTACCCCATCCCTACCCCTTTAAAATTATTAGGATTGAAAAAAATGTGCTGTAAGACACAAGTAAACATTCAAAGTAATGAGTATTATTCCAGAAAAACTTGTGACCCAGGGAAGGCACTTTCAATCTAAAATAGTAACTTATAGATTCAATTAAAAATGTTGTGTTTTTGTATTCTTGTTGTAAGAGAGTAATGTCCTATATGTTATAATCAGGTAGAATATTATAAAGACAATTTATAAAACAATATTTCTAATTTTGTGATGAATAATCATTTTACTCTCACCTGTGAAATTTTCTCGTGCAGTTTTTTGAAAACTGTAGTATTAGTGTATTCAGCTCTGTATACCATCAACTCAGTCTATAAAAACACAAAAGAGAGATTAAGACATCATCATCTAATTTACATTATGAGAAAAGTGACATCTTCTAGATAAAAAATGAAAAGTGTAAGTTTAAGGAGTAAGCGAGGTAGAAAATATCAAATTTAATTTGCAACTGTTTATTTATTAATTTTTTATGTCAATAAACATAACTTTAAACAATGCCAATGGAATTTGTCTGCCAAATTTAATTTCTCAACCCACCCATGGTTTTTAATTAATTGTGCTAACAAGGTCATTATTTTAAAAAATACAAATCCTTAAAAATAAAATTAAAAATATGTACAAAATTGAAGAAATGCTGTAAATGATGGCTAATTTAATAAGGTCATCTATATAATGAAAAACAACTATAGAATTTATTTGCCTGCATCAAGTGGTTTTTGCTTAAATGTACTAACAAAGACTTCATTTAGACATCGGAGTCACTAAAAATTCAGAACTGCATAAAACAGACTAAAAGGAAAAAGGATAATTGACAACTTTATGCTTGTGAAAGCAAGTTCATATATGTAGTGGAACAGTGGAGTGGAATGAAAAATTTGGAGCACTTTGTTACTCCAGAGTCCATTCGGTCTATCAAGAAATAAGCATGCTTCCATTTTCATGATACAATTAAAAGTCCTATTAGGAAAATTCTCTCAATGCTAGATGATTGAATAAATAATGACAAACTCTATTTCAAAGTTTCTCTAGTGTTTGTATCATCGTCCATATTTGATGATACATTGTCACCGCTTGTCCATTATTGAAAGCCTCTTTTTACCAGTATGCTTTATGTCAAATTTTGTTCATCAGTAAGAAAACTTGGTCAAATTCAGTTAAGCTGGTTTTTTTTTGGCACTTAAACTTTTTCTAGTTTTAGCTAAGGCAGTCATATATGATTACAGATTGGCATTCTTTGTATAAAACTGAGAAATCTCTAATGTGGTATGCTGTCTGTCAATGTTTTCTAATTTTGCTAAGTGAAAGCTCAGTATGTTCTTTGCCAAATGCAGATTAAGAGAAATTTAAACCATTCAGTAAGTTTGCTCATCCTTCTGTGAATTAACCTGAATATTGCTTTAATGACCAGAAAGCCAAATCAAGTTATCTATATATCACTAGAAAGATACAAACTTAATTTCATCTGTGTTTTTTTCCTTCTTTTTTTGCACAATCTTGCTAACAACCCTCTTATGGATGGACTGACAGAACAAGATCAAAAGAAACCCCCAATGCAAGCAGTGGGGGTATAATTACATATTTCTTACATGATTTATCTTTCATAGTTCAATTTATTTTTCTAGGTATTGTAACTCTTTGCTTCAAAATGGATTGTTACCTCAATGTTTATCAAAGACTTTCCAAAAAGAAATCTGTCCACAATCTGCCTTTCCAGGTTGGCAAAGTTGTACTCAATGGTTGTTCCCTTGCCTACCTCAAAGGAATAGTTACAGTTGGCCAAAACCAGGGGGAGAATATCTTGCTCTGGATGGTAGCTTATTAGGTGAGCTGGAGTTATGTCCCTTACTTTCACATGCGTTATTTCCTTGATGCTGTAAAGCATAAAAAATGATTTTTGCAAATGTTAGATCTTGCATAGCTAAAACTGTGTTCATAGAAAATGAAAGCCCCACCACAAAGCCTTTGAAATTACCTAAATGCAAAAACATCTGGACATGGGTAACACTATACGTCAACGACATTCTAATGGGACAAAAAACTCTCAATTGCTGTGTACCTGTTGACTGCAAAATATTGTGTATTTACTTTTTTATGAATACTTTGAAACTCAGAACAAACTGTGCAAATAGATTTAAGTATTCATGTTATCCCATCACTTTTAAAGATTAACTGTGGTGACTATAATCTGATCTGTTAAGATGTGTATCTTCATGCAGACCATCATGCAACTTCAATTCTAGACAACAACAGTTACTTTAAACATGATCTAATTAGCTTTGTATCTTGATGTGCACACACTTTGCTGTTTCAATTCATTCAATCCCTTGCATTGGAGTTTGTTACAGTAACTGTTTGTAAAATGTTTTGTAATTTTGTTTGTGGAACAACTAATGAACTATAGAAGTTGGGACTAAACTTTGAGATATTATTGGCAGTGGTCTTTAGATGTGCAAAGTGGTGTAAGATTTGTATCTATTTTTGGAGACAACACTGTGTGGAAGGGGTAGTTGGGTATGGTTGGTTAGTGGTTGGGGAAGACACATTTGCATACTTGTAATTTTGGAAAGTGTGTAACAATATTGTCAGTTATTTTTAGAAAGGCCTTAAATGGTTTCCATGTGTAATCACTTATGCCAGATTTGAAAAATGTGAAGTGTTTATCTGATTCCCTGCTAATATAGAATGGTGCTAAGATAAAATCATGAATATTGTAAGATTTCCACCATAAAGGCTATATACACTTAATAGGCATGAAATAATTTTGTTTTTCTACATTAAATAATGGACCAAATCAATCTCTGGCTATAAAGTTCAAAATTAAACAATAATTCAATGAATGACACATATGTTCATCCCATATGAAACAGTTCTCTATGTATGTAAATTAAATACTTGTGCAGAAATGACATCTCTTCTTTCAGTAATAGTTAATGCAACTTATCCTTTTCACCTAAAAATTGACAGGTTTATCCTAAATGCAAGCTATTCAAAACGTTTGGTCAAAGTATGTAACATAGAACAAATGTTATTGTGAGAGAGAAGAGGCCCCAGGTGGCCAAATGGTCTAATGTGTTTGCAATAATTGATCACTGCCATCACACCTCTTGCTGCATAAGAACGATTCTTTATGAACCAAAGCTTGCCAGTTAACTGGTCGTTCTTTCCCCCAGCAATTATAGTAACAGGTGACCATGTAGAGCATATTATGTGCTGAAAGGTGGCATTAAACCTAACAACAACAACTATGCAAAGGTCATTTATATTCTTTCTTTTATAGACATATATAACACAGAGAATAGTAAATCACTACTAGGTCATTTGCTTTTGAAAGATCTCAATAACATCATGTGGCACTGAGTGGTTAAGTGAGAGCACTTTATAACTGGAGCAGCTATATTGTGAATCTACAACAAAGAATGTATATCTTCTTAATACATCTCAAAATTCAGTTTGATTTAATTATTCTGTGATGTCTCTTGTATATATCATCAAAATTTAACATGAAAATAAAAATGGTTTTTATTTGTATATTTTCTTGGACATTTGTGACAAATGGACTACAGTGTGTGAGTAATTCACATCACATGGTTCACATCAGAATATATCATCATTGAAGATGTCTTGAATTTGTAAAATGTAAACATGTAAATGACAATGCTCCACATTTCTTTCCTTTGATTTTTGTTCTTAAAAACAGCATAACCCATAAAGGCCCTTGTTGAACTAACAAAAGTGATGTAGATTGTAGTGTTGTGAACACAGATTAGATTTGCGCTATATAATAAATGTCAACTTCATGTGCAGAAACATGTACCTTCTTTTGACTTCTCTGTAGTAGCTGTCTAAGAAATAATTTTGTGTGCGGAAGAGAAACTTTAGTAATTTGTCTGCACACTGCCCAGCATCACTTGCAGTTGGAAGAAGCCAAGATATAGGAGTAGAGTCATTGATCCTTTCTCCACGATATTCAATTGGCACCGAAGCTATAAAATTAAAAAGTTCAGTGTATATTTATTTAGCTGTCTACCATTCTTATGTTACAACTAGTTATCTAGTGTACTAATCATTCTGTGACATCCATATATCTTGATTACAGACAAACATTAATAGTGACCACCTATAGGAAAAATTGATTGAAAAATATTTCTAACCACTTGCTGCATTCTGTGCAAAGAATGACAGTGGGGGGCCTGTGTACCCCAAGCAAATGAAGAACCTTCAACCAAACTCTAATTCGAATTTTCTATGACTGACTTTGAGTATGTTGGAGAATGAACTGTTACCGTTTTAATAATTCTTGCTGAGCAAATAGTTGCCATTTTCAAATTATCACAGTTTTAACATAAATATCTTGTGGGAAAAAAAATGTCCAAAAATCAAACATTTCTAAGTTGTCAATTTCTTAATATGGAAGCTGAATGATAAGAGTGGTTCATCAATTAGGCGATAATGACTTATTCTTGGAATAATATTGACACTTTATAGGTAGCTCACAGTGCAGATGAAATAAGGTAAATATTGAGGGTGTAACAAAATGTATAGCTGAAAATACAAAGTCACTCAAGTATGAAAATCTGGTCACAGTGGCCAAGTTTGTTTCAGATGAATTACTTCCGGAAATGCATTACTGTAGTGATGGTAAGTCTTGGGACACCCTTAACAATTAAACAAAATAGAGTGGGCACACTAAATTATAGTCATTGTTTTCATGTACTGTAAGTATAGTGACATTTCTACTACTGATTGCTTGATGTGCTTCATTGATTGTAACGTTAATTTAAAAAAGGTATTTAGCTGTTGTTAAGGAAATGTCACTATGAATTATTAGATCAAGATGTTCTAAATTCGCAGAATTTATTTGTAAATTCAACAAATGTCATTTCCTGATTTTGCATCATTTCTACCTAAATGTACATGTATTTCAAATACGTGCAGTCTCATTGGATGATGACATGCACTGAACATTAGCACAATGTTGTACATATATTAATAGCAACTTCTCTAGATTTTGCTCCTGTTTATTATTGTTAGTTTATGCATTACTGCATTCCAATTTTGAAAGTCTCCAGTAATTACTTTTACTGCCTTGACATTTTATTACCTATTATGTGTTACCAGTATTAAAAAAAAAACAGTGGTGGTACACTGCTCACATTTACGGTGATGCTGTTTACATCAAGGCATTAATACATGTACACTGAAAGTTTTACCCTGCACTGAATAAAATGGTTCAAAATCACAGGCAACACTACACTAAACCTCAATAATGTCTCATATACAGAACAAAGTACACAACTCCCTCGATAACTACCACCCTGATCACTTGCAAATCAGCTTATAATGTAAAGTAAGGCATGGATCCCAGTTTTTAAACAGAAAATACCCCAAAAATTGATCCCTATTTGTTGAATTTTAAGAAAATTGCAATCACAATTGGCACAATCCTCAGGATATCCTAACGGATGATAAGAAGTTTCACTATTACTTGCAATGAAATTACAGCTTCGATACTTTACTAACTGAACAAATACAAACTTGAGTGTCAACGTAGACAAATTGTCTCATATAAAATAATTGTCATTAGTTTTTTAAATAAGCAATCTTGCTTAGTGGTGTATCAACAGTTAGTCTGGTTCCCTGCTTCACACTCTACTACTGCATAATAATCAACAAAAAGCAGTGATGTAATACACAGGTTTCTGTGACACATGTAGGTTGTTAAAACCAGTTGGGACAATGTTAACGATCTTTCAGATGTCAATTATCTTGAAAATAATATAATTTGTACAGAATAATGAACTTCATTATAAAAAGCACTTTATTGACAATTATTTTTAATGCAATTAAGTCATTAAACACCCTAGTTCCCACCACCTGCAGTTTTCTTGATGTTCACTGGGATGGCATCACTTATTCTTTTTGGAGGTCCCTTGGTAACTGCAACCTCACTTATAGTACAGTCTATGTTTTTGGATCCCATTGTGCGCGAGTTATCGAGGGAGCAGTTATCAGAAATAATGCCTTGAAAATTATTACAATAATAAGACAGTGGAAGTTTGATTTGGTGTAAAGGTAAGTATGTGTTGACTCTGCTATGATAACTGTGCTAATATCACATAATAAATGTGATAAAAGGATTAAATGTTTTTGAACAAAAGGGTTACTTTTGGACAAAATCTCTCTTTAACCAAGCCAGTTAAAAAGTTTAAACAATTAAACTGGCCTGGAATTTATTTGGAAATAAACCCAAATCCACCAATTATAATCAAAATGAGACAAATAAAGAACCAGCTTGTATCAACTACATTTCGATGAAGCTTGGAAAGAAAATGTAACACCTATATAATGTAAAAAACAACTCTTCTTCAAAACACCTGCACTATGTGAGGCAATGCCACATGTGTATGATGTGTTTTAGCTACATTTCGATGAAGCTTGGACAGATGATTAGTTTAACTCATTGATACACATCATAGTGATGGTATGAAGCATTTAAAGCTGAGAATTTTTATCTTACTTAGGCTCTCTCTGACAAGGTCCCAAGCCTCTGCATAATCATCTAATAATTTGGGAAGTTCATCTGGAATAGAACATTAGAAAATTCATTAGTATACAAGAAAGCAGGGTGCAGCATTTTTTTAAAATCAAACTGTTTTATCTTGTAGTTCTTGCCAAATACATTCTGCACTTCAAGTGAGATGTGCTACATCACTTATGTCACTGAACTTTTATCAGATGGTTGACATAAACTTAATGTTAAAAGTTTATATGATAAAAAAAATGAAATGTTTGACCACAAATACTGAAAATGAACATAAAGCATGGTTTAAGTTTTTTTTAACCATGTTACCTGGTGGAAGAATCATGTAGCATTAAAAGATCAATCTGCCAAAATGGAGTTTATCAGTGAGTTGACAGAATGGTCTTTACTGCCATGCAACAATAAGTTCTTTGTGATAAAATCAATTACTCCCATAATTTGAAGAAAAAATTCTTACTAATTTACCTTTATGAAAACCCTGCCTTCATCTTTATTACAAAAATATATCACACAAATGAAAGTTTTTAACTTGAATCAACACAGTACCAGTTATTTCCCACCCCAAACATATGTTTTTGTGTAAATAAGGTCATATAAAGAAAGAACTTTTTATTGATGATAATTGGAAAATATAAATTAGGGCTATTAAGTCACAATCACAATAAGTATCGAGACATATAGCTGTATAGAGTCATTGTTTAACATTGTACAGATAATAATTATACAAGTTATATGCATGTAATGGAACATGGAAAATAAAACTAACACAGATTGTGAATGTTTCCATTATCTTTACAGTATTCTGAGTTGATGGTGAGAACTGTTTTCCCTTTGGTACTTTTTTTTCACCTGCCGTGAATGTAAACAACAGATAATCTCCTTTGGCCAAGGAGGTATCAGTTGACACTGTTTTTCAATATGATATAGTGAAAGGCACCCTTTTGAATCATGGGACATAATGAGTGGTTGAAGGGTTACTTTGTAAAAAAAAAAAAAAAAAACCCACTTGTGAACTATTCAAATTAAGTTCAATAACTTTACCAATTTAAGGTGATCTGGATTTATTTCATGCAAAATTCAAGAGAGTTGGCATACCAATAAAACGTGCCCTGGTTAGTGAAGACAATACATTGGCTGCATCTTCACTAACATTAAACTTTGCCAATAACTGAAATAACATAAGTAAATAATGACATAATTTTCATGTACTTGAAACAATCAGCATCGGAGCATTATCTAAATGTAAAGAAAGCAAAAGGAAATGAATGAAGAAATTTCAAGATTCTGAATCTACCAGTGTACCTGAAGATGTGGCAAGGAAATAGAAAGCTGCATCAAAAGTCAGGGAAATTTCAAAAGAAACACAATTCTGAATCATATGATATGTTTTGCTGACATAATAAATGTTGAGTGTTTCCCTGTTGGAATAAACAAACATTAGTTTATGGGAGGCAATATTTCACGTAAGTATCTACTCATCTGGATCAAGCTAAAAAATGTGTCCATAACACATGGATGCCCCTCCAAAATAGTTGATGTGAAGAAAGTTTGTTTTTCAATATGCAATGGCAAACGTCTAAGTTAAACAAAGGCAATTACTCTTTTAACATGTCGGAAAATGTTATAGAGTGTAATCAGTGATCATATAAATCACCTCTAGTTTTACTAGTCACCTGTAGCTATTGTAAACATTATCATGCAGAAAATAATATAAATCTAAAGTGAGCATGGATTTTCAAATAACTAAACAAAATTGTTATCCTTTAATTTTTACATCTAAACTTTTTTAATTATTTTAAAATTTAAAATATTGACTTTTGATTAGCACTATATACATAGCCAGATTATAGTGACATTCTCTGTAACAATCTGAATGAATACACATCTACCTGCTGTGACTGTGCATAAGAGACATAAACTAATATGCAATGAGATTATAGCAAAGCTACTATAATGAACAGATACAAAACGAGATTAATGTTGTATTAATGTTATTATTATTATCACTGTTCTCAAATCTGTTGGCCAGCAATAAGCACTATCCATGTCGATATGGGAGATTTTTAAAGGCTGAAAGTCAAAGGCTTTGAGTAACCTTGGAGTGACAGGAAGAAATGCATTGTGCATGCATCATTGATTAATTTGATTAGTCATTGCAGGTGTGGCCTTACATGAAAAAATGCAGTCTGCAATATCTTTACTATAATCATTCACATGTACAATATACAGAACTACAGTGCTGGTGGTAACACATCATACAATGTACAGTCAAAATATAACATGGAAAGTTCATCATTGAATAAACATTTGTTTTACTTCAAACTATATAGCTCAGAAAAGGCCTTGTAAGTAGGCTAAGATGTAGTTAGGTATAAAATGTGTAAATGTATGATTTTGTTTCAGTTGGTTTTAACAATCACAATACAGGTCAAAGTTCATCCCATGCAGTCTCTGCTCATACCTCACTTCTATGAACATTAATAAAGGATCTCAAATGGGTAATGATTTAATATTAAATTTATGAAACAAGTTGAATAATATCCAGCTTTTACGAGCCTTGGCAATTTTTTAAAATTGATTTTCATAAATTTAATATTAAATCATTACACATTGGAGAATATTTTTTTTATCAAATTGTTTAATTTCAGTAGAAATTATTTTGATAGAAAGAAGAATGAATAATTTCACTAATTCTGACAGAAGCAGTACTTTTCATTTCTTGTGCATAAAAAATAGTTCCAAAAAAAGTTGAAATAGTTAAAGTAGATAATACATTTTTGCTAACTATAAATCAAAGAATAAGCTTCCATCAAAACAAACAGAACATTTTACACATGAGAAAATCATTTGTCAACACAAAATGTCTAATGCGTGTAATGTCACATTGATGGATACATTTCTGGACCAATCAGAATTGCATAGTGATATGTCTACATGTATAATATTAAAAATATGAAACTACACACTCTATAGGCAAAGTGTACTGACTATGTGATAAATAAGTTTTCTTTCACTGATACAAGTTAAGAGTAGACATGAACTGAAAATCTTAGTGGCTATGCAATCTGTTGTGAACTGTTCCACCAACCTCCATTTTTGGACTGTTTTCTGAGCATTCCCACTGTGATCATGGTGGAAGCTTCAGCACGATCCAACTTCCTTTGATATTTCTGGAACAGGATTCTCAACAGCTTTAGAATGCTGGGGATGTAATGAATTGCCCGTAGGTGGTGCTCCTAATTGAAAATAAAAGTTTTAAAAAATAAATTAAAGCACAATAATATCCATTTAATTAAAATGTGCCATGTACACATATATTCTTCAAAATAGATCATGCTCAGTTCAACCAATGGCAATAAAATGGGCTGAAATCTCTTCTTTCTCCTCTTTCTCATAAAGTGGCATATATTTTTGGATCATGAGATGCAAGAATAAAAAAGTGATGATGGGATACCTTTATACATTTCACAGTTTTTGTTTTAATAAAATAATGAAATAAACTAGAGACAAACAGTCATACATATAATTATATTGCTATAAAGGATATACAATATATCAATTTAAATTATATCATTTTATATAGTGCATTGGCATAACGTCCATTAAAATACAAAGTATCTAATTTATGAATCCAATAAGTTTCTTTTATGAATCTATTCATGTCACCATGCGCAATAGCTATTGGCATGAAAGAAAAATTGAACAGAGTGTGATTATTGGTGTTAAAGTGTGTTGAAATATTAGAGAAAAACTGAGGATCTCTATATTTTTTATAGTAGAGAGTGATTAATGGTGTTAAAGTGTGTTGAAATATTAGAGGAAAACAAAGGATCTCTATATTTTTTATAGTAGAGAGTGATTAATGGTGTTAAAGTGTGTTGAAATATTAGAGGAAAACTGAGAATCTCTATGATTTCTTATATCAAAGCGATGATTATTCATTCTCTAAGAAACTTGTTGAAGTGTCTGTCCAACATTTTGCATGCTACATTTTTTACTGGTTATTAAATAAATCACATCAGTTGATATGCAGTTGGGTGTTAACACATAGAGAAAATACCTCTTTTGTATTAGTACTACTGAAGGAAGTACTTTCTCTTATGTTTGCACATTGAAAGCACCAGTTTACATTTCAATGACAAAAAGTGTATTTTTTAAATAATTTTTTTCTGTCTGTTTAGTTCTAATTAAAATCTCTTGCAAATTCTTGGGTCTTCTAAAAGCGAGAATTGGTTTAGTTTTGTAAAGTGATTTTGCACAGAATGTTTGGTGTTTGTGTTGTTTTTTAATCACAATTACAGTTATTGTTTTAAAACTTATCCATCACAAAACACACATATGTAAGCCATTTCATACCATATATTGTACTAATGTAAATTCTAAATTGCAATTTGATCCAATCCACATGAATTTAATCCTGATAAAAGAATCCTTTTTTTAAAAGTGAGTCATTGTGACCTAATGGCAAAGGCACCATCTTCTAAATGTTGTAGTAGTGTAACATGAAACACCAAACTGAAGCAAGCAAAAGCAAATATCAAAAGCATTTTTTCACAACAATTTGGCATAAAAAATAATTTTATTTTCAAGTTCATCTTGTTACATCAAACAACATCATATTACATTGCCACTGTAAGGAGTAAATCTCATCATAGCTGTATCTAGCACATTCATATTCTAAATTTAAAGTGGTAAATAATACAGTATGTGTAGAATTGCAATAGTAATCAAAATGTCCATGCAAGAATACATCCTGCACCCCGACCCAATAGTGAAAAATAAGTCTATAATACAGACTCTACTGGAAATGTCAAAATTCCTTCTAGCTGTGATGAGGCTGTTGAGGCAATAGTATATGAAAATCTAACTTAATTATACAACTGAAACATCTGTCAATGTTAATGTCACCACTGACCATGACACCTGGATTATAGCATAAGCTCTCATGCGCATCATGTAAGCAAACAATAATCAAATTTGCAAATAAATGACATGGAAACCAATGTCCAGAATGATAGAAAATCTGGGAGCCATTACACCTTTAAATTAAGATGCTGAATTATAGAAAAAAAAAAACAATACTCACTTAACAATTTAACAATCTTTTAAGTAAAGTAAAGTCAAGGAAATCTTAGTAGAAGAGAAAATGCAACCAGGAGGCCATAATCCTCTATATGATGATAACAAAATCTGAAGAACAAAAACTGATTTCAGGTTTCATCAGTGTAATGCTGCATATAAAATTTGGCTGAGGTCAAACTATTCTTACAAAATAATGATGCAGGATCCAATGTTCAGGAGAAAAGGGTATTCCCTATAATGAAGATAAAAAATTCTACAAATCAAACTCATTCAAGGTCTTGTTTATTCACAACTGCATAAATATTTTACAAAAAGGAATTATACATGAATAGATTATAAACATTACAACCAGAATTATGTGGAATACTTTATTGTACTTGTGAAGCAACGATGTAATGCCAAAGATTTATTGAGTGTTACGTATATTTGATTTAAATAAAATTTATTTATAATTGTCAAATTCAAATTTGTCATTTTTGGGTTTATAATTCATTAAACTGGGAAGTGTTTTCTGGAAAATTAGATTGATCTATACTTTATCTGTAAACACAGGTGTTGACCTTGCTTGTTAACCTCATTTCTGGCCTTGTTTCAAGGTGATAAACAAGCTTCTAAAATGATTGACTGAATCCAAGGACATCTTTTTATTTTTAGTTCTTGGGGGTGAGAAGTGGCTGATTCTTATCTGGATCTTTCCGTGCGTACGTGTTTAAATGATCGTACGTTTGTTCTATGACCTTCCAGAAAATCACGTGATCCCTTGTTTACATAAAAAACAGAGATATAAATTATTGTTTGGGAGAGAACAGTTCAGTAGAAGTTGGGCTTTTATAATATTAAGTTGTGCCTTCTTTTTGAGTTATTTTTAATTACCGTGTACTGGAAATTGTGTCAATTCGATTGGAGCAAGAGGAATAATTTTATTATTTATCTGGAATTGAATATGTGCTCATAGATTTTCATTAACAAGAACTGACTAAATCAAGTGACATCATTGTCCATATTGGATTACATCGTCAAGATTTGAACTGGGAACTATTAGGACATTTTATTATCAGGACTCTTGCAGTTCCATTAGCGGATTATATTGTGAATTCTAATTTTTGGACTTTATTCTCTAAAACCGTAAGTTTAAATATTTTCTTTTATGAAAATATTTGTACTCAATAAATTGTTTGTTAAATTTTACAAGCTTGTTATTTTCACTTCTTTCTATGCTGCTGCTTATTTGAGCCCAAGTACGTAACACAAGTTACTAATGCAAAAATGGTCACAATCACCTACATTTGCTTTTAATGAGTATTAACCGTCATGGTTAATATAACCATCAAGTTTCATAATACATATGCACAAGAAAACCTGATAAACTGAGCTAATGCAATAAACCAAATGCAATCAATGGTGTGAAAAGCAGGTTATTGTGATTTGTAGCACCCTAAAAGATGAATTCATCCATTATATTTCATGACTGTAAATGTAAAACAATGTTTGAGAAACTAAACTACATGTAGATCTTAGTACATGTATATTCATTGAAGCATTCATAAAAGACCACTATGATCGACTTTTGATTATGATTTGTTGTATCTTTAATTCTAAATAAATCCCTTACACTTCAAGATTGTAAATAAAAAAACCTCTGTCAGATAACCAAATGCAAAACTTAAAGTTGGCACCCAAACCAACAACCATAACAAATCCAATACCATCAGAAAAGTGACCCATATGTGTCTCCTACCGGGTATTATTGCAAATGCTAGCAAAGGACTGCTCTGGATAATGATTTGATCATATACCTCTTTCAAGAAGAGCTTAAGAACTTTAGGCTGTTTCACTGATTTCTTTGTGGAGGTTATCTCAAACTCATGTTGCATGTGGTCAATAGTGATTCTTGATCGGTAGCGCCACATAGCTGGAATTTCCTGCAGTATTTTGAGAGGGTCACTGACCTCGAGTGCTTCTGTCTCATACAGCAGATTTAACAAGCGAACTGTTCCTGTAATAAATGTAAGGCATCAAAGTATTGATGATACTGGTTTACCTGTTAGAAGAGCTTACATATAAAAAACACATATCCCAGTGCTTACCCATTGTGACCAGTACTCTATATTTGAATCTCTTGGTTAGTGTGACCTTGTAGTGTGAAAAGCACTAATTATAACATGAATTCTGATATATAACATGGTCATTTTATGGCTCCTTAATTATTACAATCACTTCATTAATACTCATGATTTTTTAATTACTAAAAAGTCATACTGACAATTAAATGATAGTTCTATTTGTTAATAAGGAGGCGCCTTGTATTATTGAATAAACAACATTTGTTTTAATGATATTACAATTACATCAAAAACATGTCAATAAACCACAGTTGCACTTTGTTGTTAGCTCATAAATGTGAGCTTCCTCTTGAGATGAGAAGCGATCTACTGTTCCTCCTGTGATTACCTGTAATCTACAACATATTCAGAGTTGTCATTTAAAAAATTCCAAAACAGATTTCCTCCTACACCTTACTTTCAATGTAGTACATTTACTTCCTGTGATAATATGAGCAGAATTGGCTTTTCAGGGCGAGCATGACACTTTACCGTATTTTGTTGTGTATAACACGCACTTTTTTTACCTAATTTTCTTATCTTAAGTTGGGGGTGCGCATTGTATACAAGAACTAAAAAAAAAAAGATTTTTTCCAGGTCGATCTGAAGAGGATGAAGGCACTCACTACTTGTGAAATATTAAATCCATTGTACATTGCATTGTAACTAAAATGTTTACCGGTACTAGCCGTATTAAAGTAATAAATAATGCTTACAAATAGTCTTGTTCTTTGATTGCTTATGTTAATAAACTGGTTTCATTTCACGTCACTGTGTCAAGTTTTGTTCTGTGCCACGGCCGGAAATACATGTACATAATGACTGGCAATTTGTTCAAAAGCTGTGCCAAGTGCCGCATTGGAGCGGAACAAATACCACTGTGTGGATTACCGTACTTGTTCCGTAAATGTTCAGTACCGTATTCCATAACTGTTGATCTAATGAATTTTTCTTCATTTATTATTGGTCGAATTGAAATATAATATGTGCAGAATTCAACTAGTGTTAATGTTCTCATCAGAGCATCTGTTGGGGACATATATATTTTTGCGACTACGGGTTCTTTCTTACGGGAACACTGATACGTTGTGGAACAAAATAATCAATGTATGAAGTCGGGAAACATTTTTTTCCTCTTTGGAAAATAAGCTTGTTACTTAGTTTTATTTCTCATCTTAAATCATAGTATTTGAGATATCTTTGCGATTATACAGTGATCAATGGCTTCAATGCTTCATCGACCCGGTGTGGTCTTTTCACGGTAATCGGCGCCAGGTAAGCTTTGATGCACTCAACATAGTTACAATGCTTTGTCTCGGTGAGCAGTATTTAATTGATTCAGGACATACAGCGACTTTTCGAAAGTGATGAAGACAAAGTGGAATTTGAGGGATTTGATGCAATAGACTGCGTCAACTAGACGAACATTTAAAGGGCCCTTTTAAGGGCCAACAATAAAATCGGAACGATACAATATCAATATTGCCACTTTTTCTATTCACTATCTAAAATGACCAACTGTTGTTGCACTATGAAAACGGAGCGAAATAGCGGTAGTCAAAATTTTAAAATGCATTATATCACATGCGCGTTATATGGCAGAACTACGTTTTTTCCACTTATTTTGGGTCGAAAATCGGGGTGCGCATTATACATCGGTGCGCGTTATACACATCAAAATACGGTATTTGTTACCTTGACAGACAATATTCAAATAACATTAAATACTGTATTATGGTTGAATTACTAAAATGCACAAGCAGCATATTGCTAGTTGGCCTTTTGGTGTTTAAAATTTTTCAAGATCAATTATACTACATGTGGTTAAGAGGCAATTCAAAAAGGATTAATATGTTGATGGATTATGGAATTGCAAACTCCTGACAAAATTTTTCCAATCTCCATTATCTACCCTAACTAACCTCTTCTGTCTGTAACATTCATGCTGGCTTTTTTTTTTTAAAAACATCAGACAATAAAAATAGTTGATGATTCTTTATCTAATATGCATTGAGCTATCAATAATAAAGCTAAAAAAATTTCCTTGTGGCTGTCTTTGATGCATGACTGTGTATAATTAATGTTCACCAGAGGGAAACTATATACCACACCTGCTTGATCAGTCAGCTAGCATATACAGTCATAATGATATACCAAAACAATGCCATTGTTGAGATATATTTCCCACAGATATTAATAAGTTACATACTTAACCATATGTCAAATTTTATACTCTAGAAGAGAAAACTGGTTTCACCAGGTTCTTGAATTGAATTGTTATGCCGAAGTAAACATTATCGGAAATGTTACTTATTACTGATCCATGAGTAAAGCCAGTAAATTGTCTTTGTGACTGTCTTCCATGAATTCTGTATACATTCATTGCTCAAACAATAGCCGACATGTGCTTCTTATTTAACTGCAATCACAGCCAAGCAGCAGACAAAGCAGTGGTTGATAAAAGAGTCACACAATTTAATAAACGTCAAAGGGCAAAAGCTGCCAACATGTTGGCTTGGCAGTGTGATTAGACACAAACAGTTGAAAGTAAATAATGTCTGCTTTATTATCTGTAAATGCTCTGTTGATTTCACATGTCAAATTGTTTGGGTTTTGCTAAGTACGTTTACATAGCTCCATCACTTTCAGTTATTTCAGTAATGTTTCTCAGTGCTAACTGAAATATTTGATAGAAGGAAAGATACACATAAAAAAGTTGATAAAATATTATGTTGCAGAGTGTCATAAGAAGCTTTTAGTGCATTTTTAAAACAACTTTATTCAGATTTTCTGAAAACATTACTCTGCAGATTCTGCATCATGTGATGTAAAACATACCATAAACGAATATTTGCCACATCCCATGACCTATATTAAGAATGGTGGATTAGTGTACTTACCTAGTGTTGCATTCTGCAAAATTTGCTTGTTGTATTCCTCCAATATTAACTCTGTGTCCTAGCATAAAAGAAATATTGAAATATTATGATACAATACTGCCATCATAAAAAAACAATACTGCATCATACAAACATGCTTTTAAAAACAGAACTACAGGAATGATAAGCATAGTGCTAACATAAAGATATCTCCTCCTCTCCTGAATCCCACCCTATTGTCCATTATGGAAATGAATTGACAGTTCTGTCTCCATTTAAAAAACACTCTACTGCTAGTAGCCTTAATAGCTTCAAGTAAATAAAAGCAATAATTCCTTACAATAATGCTCTAAACAAAGTACTAATCATCCATTATTCACATTTTGTAAAATGACTTCCCCTGCAGACATGGGGATATAAAATGGGCCTGACGCACCCCCTTTGACGTCATAGGAGGAAACTAAAATAGGAGCCATGGTGGTGCAGTAGTTTGTGTGTCAGATTTGCAACTAAATGGTACATGTTCAATTCCTATCACCACAACATCCCAATTCATCTACATAGTGTATCCTTGGGCAAGGTACTTTATTCTACTATTGCCTAAGTACCCTTCTGTGTTGCTGTGCTAAAAAATAAGAAACTAAATAAATCATAACAATGAAAATAAGAGAAAATAATTGATTACAAGGCATGAATGGTTCAAACCTCATTATTTTATTTAAATGGGAGAATCTGAATACTTATAATGTACTTAAAAGCAATGTTAAAGTTATATTCAAGATCTAAAAACATAGATATGAATGGAATAAATAAAAAAATACTTAACACATACAAGATTTACTAGCTTCGAGATATTTCAGAGTCAAAGTTATGGGGCTGCCAACAGTTTTTGTGGTCACTATATAGGCAGCCTTAATTATTACAGTATAATCATTCTTGGTCTATATATATATATATATATATATATATATATATATATATAATAAACCATGAATACAAACTTAAATACAAAACATTTTTATCTTCAGTTTTTGTAGTTGTTATTGTAGGGTTTAACACCATTTTTCAGCACATGATAGGTTATACATGGCGGCCAGTATTAATGGTGGAGGAATAACCTGGGAAACCCCAGAAAGAACCATCAACCCACTAGAAGCTACTGGCACGCTTTCTAACTTCATTTGCACTCAAGATCAGTATATATATATATATATATATATATATATATATATATATATATATATATATATATATATATATTCTTATATATAACAATTCTTAGCCTTCAAAAAGAACTCTATTCCCTTGACTTTTGATAGATAGATAGATAGATAGATAGATAGACAGACAGACAGACAGACAGACAGACAGATAGATAGATAGATAGATAGATAGATAGATAGATAGATAGATAGATAGATAGATACAAAACACACCTCTCCCTTGATAACTCATGTACAATAAGAGGTTAAAAACATAGACAACACTATAATTCACTAGACATTCAGTAAACCATGGGGGTCTGGGGTGGGGTGGAAACAGCTATGATAGAGTAAGTTATTTTTTATTAGTATAATTAGAAAACGTAGACATTAACAGTTATAACAGTGTTCGATTGATAAACTGAAATGAATTCTCCCGACATACGACCAGGGCCACTAGAACTTATGCCTATAAGATTTTTAACTCTTTCTTTTTCTTTCTCCACCTCCTTTATTTGATTTAAAAGACATAATTAACATGATAGTACAAAGAAGGCCAGCTTTGAATTCAATGCAACAATACAACATATACTTCTGATAGTCAGATATAAAAACTGTTGTGTTGATTTATACATTTTACATTTACAGTGTGACCCTACTATAATGCGGTAGTCGGGAGCCAAAGAACTAGACCGCATTATAGACTGAACCGTATTATAAGCAACCAGGTCAGTTAGCTGAAGAAAATAATGCATGTACCAAAAAAAATTGCGTAATAAATGCGGGCGGTAAAATACATGCTTCATCGGCAGTTGCCATCTTAAACTGATGCATATTAAATGCGAAATACACCTTTAATGATGACATATATAAAAGTTTACTTTATTTAGAGAACCATGAATTGGTACATATACGTGAATACTGTTTATATATACATGTCTAATGTATAGCACGACTAGAGCATCAACACCGTGTACTCGCCTACAAACCTCATCATATACATTGAATCCACAATACAAGTGATTCCATCGAAAATATGCACACACACAGCTTTGAAATATTCAATAATTTTGTCACAGGTCATATTGGTCTGAATTCAGTGGCAAAACACAGCACACTCACATAACAAATGGCAAAGCACATTTACTTTTCAGTACGTCCCAAGTCGGTAAATGTTAGTTTGCGTTTTAAGCTGCCATTGATAGCATTTGTAAGCATAAACCTTATCCCAACAAAAAGGAAACTTTCACGGCACAGTTAACATGTTCCAGTCACGTTGGAAAATACAAAAATCGATCAGATTCCATCACTTTTATTTAAGTTTGGTACTGACTTCCTTTGAATAAAGATCTCTTTGTTTTTATTGAAGATTGTAGTCGGCTTTCTTTGATGACGGGTGCGTGCATGTTTGAAGTCACCGCTAAAGGATAGCTTTGGAAAACCAAACAAATGCACATTTCTTATTGTGGCGGCAACATGAAATAATTGTATTGCATGATTGAGACGATTTTTTTCTTCCCCATTTGCTGAGTACGTTTTCATAACAATCGGTGCTTCAAAGGTAATCTGTTTCCTTTGAAATTTCAGGAAACTATTTTATCTGGCCATTGTTTGGTCAATTGTAGTTACAGTTCCTCCTGCCTACTGAATAGACTACAGGATGTTTTTTTAGAATTTTTTTTTATTTTTACATTTGTGGTAGCGGAGTGATGCTGCCTTGCACTCATGCATCAGAAATTTAACAAAGGGTCAATGTATGATAGAGACGCATGTGCTCTGGTCTGATGACAAGGATTATTACAAAAAATGTGGGTGTTCTAAAGGATTTAATTCTAAATGGAAAGAAGAGGAATTTTCCCTACCATCCACATACACAGATGCTCAACGCGAGCTTGATGTGAAATAAAAAAACAATAATCTAAAGGCAAAAAATCATGCAGAGTAATAAAAATATGTTAGATTACCCCCATGACCCATTGTGACATAGGACCCTCTCTATCTATCATACCACAGGATTCTGACGTTTTATCAATAAAGTACAGCAAAATCTCTGACAACATGAATTATCCTTATTGGTATATTACCGATAAGGGTAATTCGTGGTGTCAGAGATTTCACCGTACTTTATTGATAAAACGTCAGACTCCTGTGATCATAATATATAAAAAGATATATAAAAAGAGAAGGTTCGTAACTTCCAAATACTTGATTCCACCCATGACCCTCTATTTCATTCTGCTATTTCCGTATTTTAAAGAACACAACCATTCTATATGGTTTGTTTTACTCCCGAGATATTTTTCTATTCATCATGCCATCATTGGCTTTTCTACGTTGTACCAAACTGAAGTTACGGCTTCCGAAAAGTGCGATTTTCGAGAATTTTTCATCTTGGGACAAGTGTGAGCTCATGTGTCAACCAATGAAAAGAGCTACACCTCTCCCTCGATAACTCGCGCACATCGGGGTCCAAAAACATCGACCGCACTATAAGTGAGGTGCGAGTTATCGAGGGACCTATAATAACAAAAGGATCGATACAAAGGCAAAAGGGTGGGTGGCAGTTTTTTTTTATATAGCTTTTAATACTCAATTCATAAACGTGCTATGATTAACTGTGAATAAATATCTCTTCATAATGGTGTAATTTATTTTTTCCTCATAGAGTAACATTAATTTCAGAATAAATTACCGTATATAGATGAGTTAATCGAAAACATTATTCCACGTGGTTACCGTTCGATCGCAAGAGTCTGACGTTTTATCAATAAAGTACGGCGAAATCTCTGACAACATGAATTCCCCTTATCGGTAATACATATTTAAAAACGATATTACCGACAAGGGGAATTCATTTTGTCAGAGATTTCGCCGTAGTTGTGGTTCGATTAACACGTGTACCGATTCACGCATTGTGTATTACGTCACTAATGTTTGTGCTGAATTGGATACATTCTTCTTTTATTGATTCAAATTAGACGTATTTGATCGACTCTTTTCGAGAAACAATCGATCGATTCATATACAGTGTATATATTTGATTGTGGTAGAAATAAAATGAAAAATTTGAAACAATGTAAATTAGAACACAATAATACAAATGCCCGTTGTGATACGCTTTACAAATGACTCGACGTTTTGAAAAAAATCAGTTAATTTTGTGTTACTCCCTGCCGTCGAGCAAAATCGTCACATGCTTGATTCCATGCACAAGATATAAGTGATAAAACAACACAAGTCTCTTTTAATGAATTATTTTAGTGCAACAAACACTTGGCCAAGTTTGTTGATCAAAACAAAGCCGGCAGGTAATTAGGTTCTCACGGAAGTACTCGCGGGTTTCGATGTGACGGTTGATTGACTCTTTTCATGTTTTCATAGAAAAGAATATGTTGCAATTATAATGTTTACATTGAAACGGAAATAAAGGATTATTATGTGGTTTTCACACAGCAAGATGTTTAATTGTTGTTTATTTCATTATCTGTTGCCACCTGTTAGCATTTACCGGACGTTTTCATTGATAGCTATTTCACCAGACTGTTTATTTACGGCGATTGATGACGGTGTATCAACAAATAAACCTGAACATAATATATGATAACTTATTTAGATTTTGCAAATTTCACAATATGGAATCGATCTTTATGGGCATTAATCACCTTTTTTATGATAAAACGAGAAATGTATAAAGGTTTTTACCAATTCTTATAGTTTTTTCACGTTCAACATATTTTAAAAAAAAAAAATTTAAAATATATTTTATTTTTGGGTAAAAATCGGGATCCACACCAGACACCGTGTTATAAGCGGGTTCGCGAGTTATCAGGGCACGAGTTATCGAGGGAGCGGTGTACATGTATTATGAATAACCTTTCAAGCCAATCATATTTCGACGTTGTCGTGTGTGCCTAATACTTGAACTGTTTTGAACTGATTGTTTATGATATGTGCAGTGAAGAAGAAAATGTCTAATTCTTCCATGGAACAGGATTCCTAAAGTTGAATAGAGTTAATATTAAGTAAAAACTTATTTTTGCATTTACCACTGTTCTGTAATTAAAGAATTCGTGTATCGTAAAACTGCAAACATGGTACATGCAGCTCTTTTCACTGGTTGTCACATGAGCTTGCACTTGTCCCAAGATGAAAAATTCTCGAAAATCGCATGTTTCGGAAGCCGTAACTTCAGTTTGGTACAACGTAGAAAAGTTAATAATGGCTTGATGAATAGAAAAATATCTCAGGAGTAAAACAAGCCATAGATAATGGTTGTATGCTTTTAAATACGGAAATAGCAGAATGAAATCGAGGGTCATGGGTGGAATCAAGTATTTGGAAGTTACGAACCTTCTCTTTTTATATAGTATGATAGAGAGGGTCCTATGTCTGAATGGGTCACGGGGGTAATCTAAGGTATTTTTCTCACTCTATGATTTTTTTTCCTTTAGATTATTTTTTTCTTCTTCACGTCAAGCTCGCGTTGAGCACCTGTGTCCATATACAAATATCAGTCTAAGTAAATATGTTAATTACAAGTGAGTGGGCGAAAATCAGACAAAAGTAGATTACGAGACAATGCTTCGTCCGGTTGATCTCCGCTACCAGAAATGTCAACAATAAAAAAAGCAGATATATCAAAACATACAGTACCCATACTCGATGTCAGCATAAGCGGATTATGATGTAACAATACACTGTTAAGATGGTATTTCAGTATAGATAAAGAAATTGTTTATGTAACAATATATAAATTTCAGTTTGCGTTACCTTTTATGGGGCCTCTGAATTTCTCCACTCCAAACCAATGGTTGTATATACAAATTTAAACAGCCAACAATGTCGCCAGTAAAAAAGTCGTCAGATGGTATATTTTGCCACCAATAAGGAAAATAAAATTGCAGTTTGTGACATTGCTGAAGCTCTATGCAATCCTAGAATAAACGTTTTGCACTTTATTTTTCGTACTTTCTGCTTGGTTGTGTATATGAATGCAATGAAAAATAAAACACATGTCGGTTATTGTTTGTGCAACGATTGTATACAGAATTAATTGAAGGCAATTGCAAACACGACTTACTGGCTTTACTCGTGGATCATTAACAAGTAACATTTCCGATAATGTTAATTTTGGCATAACACTTCATGAACTTGGTGAAACTGTTAAATTTGAGAAGCTACACCATGATCGTATTATATTTGAATTCATACTAGAACTCTTCCCCAGAATGATAAACGTTTTACACACTATTTCTCGTACTTAAAAAATAAAAATACACGTACATGTAATCAAAATTGCAGGGACCACGCCACAATCGTATTAAATTAGAATTCATACGCGATCTCTTCCCATTATGACAATAAACTTTGAACCCAAAAATATTTTTTTTAAGTGCGAATGATATATGAAATTTCGGGAGCCATGCCATGACCGCGTTATATCCAAATTTGCGTTATAGGGGAGTGTGTTATAGCGGGGTCACTGTAGTAACAAGAACATTGCATTTATGATGACTAAACTTAAAAAATATCACTTGATAAAAAATTAGTTTAAATGGTATCTATTTATTTAAGTACTGACTCACTGATCAAAATTTCCTTGAATATCTTTAAGTACAGTGAACTAGGAGTATTGTTTAGAAAGAAAATGAAACAATTATATGACTTCTTATGAAAAGTTGATATTTCAAAATACTGATAAAAAATTTCCATGTCCTATATATATCTACCATTTTTGATGATAAAATGAGTGATAAAACAAAGTTTCCAATACCAATTTTGATTGTGATTTTCTTCAAGTTCAACAAATAAGGATAAATTTTGGGGTATTTTCTGGTTTAAGAAATGGGACCCATGCCTGACCCTGTGTATTAAATGGGTTCAAGGTTATCAAGGCATGTGTTATCAAGGGAGTGGTGTAATCAAAGTCTAGTACCTGTAGTTTTGGTGCCACATATTTCTCATAAAACACATTCTCCCATTCTTCTCTGGCTTCTTTGGTGGTCAAACTACAAATTTCATCTTCAAGTTGCTCATCTGAAAAGCAAGTTTGTAAATGTAAAATGATTGCTGTTGACATAGTCCAAAAATACTGGGAATTATTTTAACGGGATCATCCATAAAGGACATCTGCAAAGATGGGGGAGGGAGAGTTTTTTTGTTAAAATGCGGACAAATTCGGACAAGGGTGGGGGGGGAGAGGATGTAAAGGACCTTGCATATAACCAATTAAGATGCATTAGAATCTATCAACACACAAATGGCTAGTCTTCTACAGGTTGAAAAAAACACTGGACTGTAGACAGCTGATATGAAAACAAGTGTGATGAACTTTGCAGCAAAGAGGTGCAGCTGGAAAAAAAGTTTAAATGTCTGGCAATTGAATGAGCACATGAACAGAACTCCAGGCATGATTTCAAGAGAAAGTTGATTGAAGTTATGGAAGAATATCCAGTCATTGGCCAGGGACTCAAAAGGTTATGTTGGCAGAAAGTAGGAAGGCCACACTTAGAAGATGACCAACCACAGTTGCTAAAGACAATCATGGACATTGTATCATGTGGAGCAGCTGCTGATCCATGGCGACAGTCTAAGAAGCTTAGTAGCTGCAAAACGTTGGATGACTTGCATGAAGCCCTTGTCCATGATGGCTTTATCATCCGTAGAGCAGGAACATATCTACATCTACTTCCATGTAATTTGCCAACGACTGAAGGTAAGCATCATGTGACCACACGTCATGTCAAGTTGTTTAAGGCAGCAAACAGTGAAAGGTGCAATCATGTGGATGCTCATTTTGCAGCAGCTACAATCTGCTACTTGAAAGATCTGGCTGTATCTATGTCAGAACACTTTTTTTTCTTGAGCCAAGATGACAAGGCATGTGTTGCACTAGGATTATCAGCAGCAAATTAGCAGGCACCCATTCTGATGCACATGGAGTATTGTGTGCAGCTGCCAGATCATGACTGTGTTATTGCTGAACAACACAAACTGATCCCATCAGTCTATACTGCATGTGTTATAAAACCAGGGACTGTATTGTATTCAAGGCCAACTGCTTTCTGAATTCGCAGTGGGAAGCATGACAGTAGCACAGCAATGACACATGCTGCTAATTTGAAGAACTCAAACAACTTCCTGCTTTTCAGATTGTTATGTGTATTAATGGATCAGTGAAGCTGATTGTAGTCATAACAGCAGATGGCAGTCCAGATGAGAACCCTTGATTTCCAAAAACACTAGCTGCAACCTATCAAGACTTCCCTTATAACCTGGATGTGGTTTTCATTGTGTGCCATGTACCAGGGCACTTTGTCTACAACACCACCAAATGATGCATGGCTCCTCTGTCATGCAATTTAATTTATCAGGATTGATTCTGCCTCACAATCAGTATGGCTCTCATTTGGACAGCAATGGCAATACATGTGATATAGAGTTGAAAAGAGCCAATTTCCAGAAGGCTGGTCAAGTGTTGGCAGAAATCTGGAGCTCAATGGTTATTGTTGGATTCGATGTGTTAGCATCTTTTTTATCAAGTGATGCACGAAAACTGGACATCAATCCACTGTCACATGGGTGGTCAAGTCAGCACATTCAACAGTCACAGTGCAATCATGCTTGTATTCACAGGCATGCAGCAGTAAGCACATAAGATGAAGTGGCAGAGGTTGGTTCAGTGGAGCCTGAATCTGTTAGCGCTATTCTGTCAACTGCATCATCAACTTACATGACTGACACCAGTGATGATGGTCTGCCAGTTGTTTGCAACTTATTTGACTGGCTACAGTCTGCGTTTGCTGAAGTGGAGTAAGACATTGACAGTCTATGAAGTTTAGCTGTCTGTGAGATGACAACTTTAGTTCTATGTCCTGAAGAAAGACTTTGTTAAAGAAAGAATTTGTTTCTTTTTTTCTTTTTTTGTGAGTTACATGTTGTGATGAGATCAGTGAGCGTTGTATTTTGAGAGCACCATCTATTACACTAGTAGACCATAGAGCAGTATATAACGCTAGATGGGGACATCTGCAGCTGGGGGTGGTGGGAAGCTACATGCAGACTAGAGGAGAGGGTGTAGGAAAACAGGTATTATCTGCATATGTCCTTTATGCACAAATGCAAATTCAAAAACCAATGATCAATTCAAAAAAACTGATTAATTATCAATTTTAATCAAATGGAGTTGATTTTTATGTTTTTCAAGGAAAATTTCATTATTGCTTACTTAGAATGTTGCTTTGTGTCCAACAGGTTAACTTTTAAAAACTTTAATTACCTGCAATGACAGTTTACAGCTTTCATCTCTAAAAAAAACTCTTCCCATCCCTCAGTTTGCCAGGTATCACACCATTGTTATTTATATAGCATTATGTAATAGCCAGCATCCATATCCCCAACCTTGTAAAATCATCTGAATGAAACTCATGATCTTTTTTAAAATGTCTATACTGCAATTACACAAAATGAACCCTGCTGCTTGAAAATAATGAAGTTAAGCAACTGCAAGCTTTGTCTTTATTGAATAATAGATGATGTTCCTGAGAAGGATTACCAGATACAAAACAAAGGGTGGGGCAATGAAAACAGTACTGCAGAGCGGGGCAATGAAAATGGTATTGGTCGAGAAATACCAATACCCTTGGAGATTTCCACCCTATGATGTAAATTGTATCACATGAGAGAATATTGTCTGATTTATGGTATGACTATGGCTTTCTTCCTGAATTTTGTATCAGCACTTCACTTTACTCAATTGAGGAAAATAATGTTCTCTTACTTGGTATCCAGTACTTTTATTTATATTTACCCTATCTATTGCGATAAATAATTATTACAACTGCTCACATGGTCAATCTAGTATAATTTCTATATCATAAACATCCTGATTTGCACATGTACATTAGAGTTTACTCAAGACTATTCTACATAGTTTTGTACTATCTTTGGACCATCTAGATTGCAGGGAAGGATGTGATCACATTATCTATAGTACTGTTATAGATCTTTAAGGAAAATCTGATGGTAGTTAAAAATACAAATTTAACATCTTTCTGCTGCTGAATAAAACTGCCATATTTCATTTGATGAAGGAAAAGTAACTTGAAAATGCAAACTGAATAACTGTCCAACTAAAATGAACCTGGAAATATTTCACTGCTTTATTATCAGGGAGATATTCATATTATGTTAGAATGAGTTTTCTAGAATGTATCTATGTAAAACAGTGTCAAAATATGTCAAACTGTCCATAGACAGCTATACTAGAGAACTTTTCTTTTTATTAGATTTCATCTCAGGAACAATGGTTAAGAAAGCTAGAGGATTGTTTTTCTCATTTATAATGATTTTACAACAAATACCACCATTTTCAGTGTCCATCATTTCATATTGTTTACAGAATTAATTAAAAAAAATCCATTCTCTTACTCTTTTTTTTCTTTCTGTAATGTAGACTTTTCCCTGTGTTGATTAATTTTTGTCTATTTTGTGATTTCGTGTTTTTTTCTAGTGCTTATATATATTTACAGGACAGCACAATAAAAACAAATAATTTTGAACGTATACCTCTTCTTTTAACTTTCTTTGTTTTTCTACTTTGATACTTTACTCTCTTTTTTCACTGTCTTATCGACTTATTCAACCAGAAACTGGAGTCAGTATCTGCATGTCGACATTAATCTCTATCACACTTTGTAAAGCCCATCTGTGGAGTACCATTTAAACAAAGAGCTCAGCCTTGCAGTGAGTTACCAAAATTTAGAACATTGTAATGATCAGATAAAAAAAGCTGCCATAATACAATAATTAAATGTTATTTATCACATATGTTTATGGAAGATACCACAAGCAGTCTATTTATAGGTACTCTTCTCTTTTAAAAATACTCCCATCCCCATTAATTGAAAACATCCTCTCATAAAAATACCCATCTGCATGAAAGTTTTGAAGAAATCACTAGGATTTAAGAAGTTGACTTACTCTCATCATGTTTCTCCATCATGTAAGACAAGATAATATGCATTATAATGAAGACATCATCTAAGCTTTTTCCAAGGGTTCTGTGCAGGTCATCTAGATCACTCACAATGTGTTGCCATAAAAACTGTGGTATTTCCATGTGGTCAGAAATAACTGGTTTAATAATTTCACTTACAGCCTGATAATGAAAAGAAAACATTGCTTTTTTGAATTAATTATTTTTGGAAGTAAAAAATCAGTGGAATGACGTTACTTGGAAAAATTGTCACTGATAGATTCCCCTTGCTCCCTCCCCACTTTCATTAAGTTGAGTAAGAGGAAAAGCTATTGCTAAAGTCATATACATATTTGTACAGACATACATACACATATGAACATTCAAACTTGATTAAAAATAAAAGTTTTCATCGGGCACAGATGCCCATACCAAAGACTCACAAAATATTCTTTTTAGCTCAACGGGTTTATTCTATGACAGTTATGTTAAAACAAATATATCCAAAAATCTGATCAAATGTCGAATGTTTGTCCATTAATATTTGCAAGCCCTTCTTTCCCTGACTATTAAATCCCCATTACATATTTGGGAAATGTCCCCTTTGTTTTAAAAAATACCCTAAAGTTTAGAATATACCCTGCATAGGAAGCTTCTTGTTCCATTTCTTCAAGTTTTTTTGCTGCAAACAAAGCACCATTTAATAAATTTTTGTTACTTTTAGTATATTCATTCATATTGGATGACTGATCAACTTAATTTGTTTAGAAATTAACTTCCGTTCAAATACCATTCAAAGAATACTTCTGAAGAAGTCATTTACAGCTTTTCTTTTTAGTAACCATGGCCTTATTTGATAGAATTTAGTAAAATGAATATTTAATGTGCAAAGTGGTGTTATTAATACACTGATACATCATTGATACGATGTCACTTGGAATCAGACAGTACTGTAATCTATGAAATTGGGCATACAGCAATATGTCAGAATTGCTATGTTTGTCATTTATTTAAACCAGAAAAAATGTTAATATCATTTAAGCAATTACAATATCAGAATAATGAAGCAAATGAAACACAAAAAGCACACAAAAACATTGGAAATCAATTTATGACTTACTGTAACTTGTCCTTGCAGGTTATCTCTTTAAGATTTCCAATGTAGTTATAGTAACTGTGTCAATGTCAACATGATTCCTTGATGGAACTGAGGTTCTAATATCAAAATGAGTTTCAAATCTAATCTAAGTCTGTTTCTTCTGTCCTTTTTTTTTTTTTAAACATGTGAGTACTGGACCCACCTCTGATTTAGTTGTTTTATTCTCTAATCTAAGTCTGCTTCTTCTGTTCTTTTGTTATCTGTAACAGCTGATACTGAAACTATCTCTGATATCCTTTATAAATTCCAACATACCAAGTCTGGTAATAAAAATCATTCATGATGATATAAAACCATCCCTTCAGGAGAAATAACATTAAGATTTTTTAGATTGTTTTCATGATGGCTATATTAGCAGTTATATCGGCACCATTTTCGTTTATGTCCATCTAACCAGACATTACAAGAGTCTTTTAATGGAAACTATGACCTTGATATGATCTTGCATTCAGTAGAAGCAATAAAAAGATTTGCAAGATTGCTGTTATTGCATGTATAACTGACATCCAATCAAAATCATTTTCACTGAGGACCAACTAGACAATTAGATGAGTATCTAAAGTTTCATGGAAATCCTCAAAGTAGTTGTAGAGGAAGTTACCATAATGTGGACATATGAAAGAGGACCATAGGCTATCCCATAAGCTCTTCAGGTATTTGACCTATAGACTGAAAACTACAGCAATTTTGTTAACTGTTGAGAGTGCTTAAAGGTCCAACAGAAAAAGACATTTTGATACTTTATTTTCAATTAATATTGGTATGTAAGTCACAGATAATATTCCCACAACAGTACGAATTAAGGTGACCTCAGCAGCCTTCGATTCAATGTCTTTTTTAAAAAACAAAACATATATATATATATATATATATATATACACACACACACACACACACACAGTGGAGCCTTGTTAATCTGGACACATTCATTCCCAGTGAATATGTCCGGATTAACGAGTTTTCCAGATAATTGAATCATGCACATTTTTATTTTGCGATATCATCACACCATATATATGTACATGTATATGCTTGCTTTAAATGTAATGTACTGTATATTAAATAATGGTTGAAATAAATTAATGAATACATCTATTAATTTGTGTTTATTTCATATTTGTTGATATTTGGCGTGGCGAGCGCAGGTTAGGTATGTTGAGTCGGCATGTATGGATAACCATTTGCCCTTGTTTTTTATTATGTCCGCAACTGTTGACTTGCCAATGTCTAAGGAATAGTAAGCTGGCGTATATCTTGAATTGTAGCTTTTGGGTGATCTTTGTGCTGGCTGGTATCTCTACTCATCTAAGTTTACTTGACAGTGTCGCCATAATATATGTAGAGAGTACAACGAAAACAATCTGTTGTCTTGCAGTTAAATGCATTATGGTAAACTACTAAAATGCAGTCATTTTTATAAGTCATATAAAAATTTGCAGCTGTTACAGTTGCTAATGATTGACGTCCCCATTTTAATTGGAAATGAAGCCCTATACTGTCCACAGCTTAAATCGGTCAACTGTATTTGCACAGGGATCAATAAACTATGACTGTTACATACAATTGGTAAACAACAAAGAGGCTTAATGACACTTTTAATTTATTTACCATATATTATGTCAAAAAGCGTGGACGATTTGACCCCAGTTAAAATATGGTCACAATACTTAGTTTTCGATAGTAGCCATAGATTCTCAAGGGCTTCACTATTGTTTTATGTATTATTCTACTGACTTTATTTTCATATATGATTTTTTGAATTTTCTTATTTTTGGACAGATTATTTCCAGATTATTGAGACAATTTTTTTAAGTAATTTTACACTTTGGTCCCCGATTTCAATTTCTGGATCTAGAATGCGGATTTCTTGATTAACTTTTAGGAATTCTGTTCCTGTTCAATTTTGTCCAAATAACGAGGTTTCCGGATAAACGGAGTCCTAACTAACGAGGCTCCACTATATATATATATATATATATATATATATATATATACACACACACACACACACACACATATAAAGATAACATTTATTTTTCTTTTCAATGCATCCTTCAGTTTCTTTCTTCATAGTTATGTGAGTAAATTAATGTTTATTAATGAAATGTATTTATTTGAATAATAATGATTACTGAGCATTTTTAAAGTGCTTTTCTTGTACTTTTTGAAGCCAACACAATACAAAAAGTACTTTACTAAGGACTCAGAAACCATTGCTATAATGTTTATATATTTTCAACGATTGACTACTCTTCAACAATGTGAGAAAACTGTACTAGTTGCCAAGTAGACAGAATTCACAATCTTTAAAAACTAAATTGGTTCAGAATTGAGGAGAGAATCGGTTTTCTTAAAGCAGTTCTGATTTTTAAATGTATTAAAGATGCTCCAGAGTACATGACTAAGTGATTCTGCAAAACCTCTCCCTATAATAAAAATTTTGGATTTTTAACAACATTTTGGAAGTACCAAAACCTTGCAGTGAGCAATTCAAAGGAAGTCTTTGGTGTGCAACTATGAAACTTATTTTCTGCTCACAATCAATCTTGCTGATTCCCTTGAATCCTATAAAAATGTACAAGCAGTATTTCAAACCTACATATTAACTAAGAAGAAAAATATAAGCTCAAGACCGAGTTCTCAGATTAATCACAATGTTACTCTTCAAATTTATCAGTTAGCATATTTATAAAAGCATGTAAAACATATCTTTCCCATATAAATCAGTCTATGAATGTCTCTTTACTTTTGTGCCTAATATTGTTTTATGAAAAGTAAATATTGATATAAACTTTAAAACATGCCACATTTTTGCAGAATTGCCTTTAGATGTATCTAAGCAGAAGTTATAATTAACTAGAGATGGGGTAAAGTTTGTGATGCTGTGTTGAATATAGTGAAAAAACAAAGCAAATTTATTGATTTGGCCTCGTCTTATACTCAGCATTGGTTTATATAAGGATAAAGGATGGAAAATTTGCCAACATTGCTCACTTGACTTATATTCTGCATCAACTTATAGGCCAGAAAATATGGTATTATTATTATTATTATCTAGTTCATGATGTCATAAGCCTCATGACATTTATGCTCAATTAATCCTTTTGGGTGAGTTGAAAATGAGCATTATGGCTGATTATTTTCTTGCAATGGTGTTGACTGTATATGACATGAAACAATTGTTTGATGGTCTCTTCTGTTTTTCAACATCGTTTATCAAGTACTGGCCTAAATTGTTTCAGTCAATTCTGTTATGAATTATGTTGAGATAAAGCTGTATAAATATCTATTTATCTTAACAACCTTCATATCTGATGGGGGGTTAGCATCATTTCTATAAATGTAAAAGGTCTTGAAGCTAGAATATTTTCTGTCCAATTTGGTAAAATTCTTTTCACTTGATTTTTTCCTTTTTTTTATTTTTTTAAAACTATATTTAGTAACACCAGCCATATTGATGTCAGACTGGCATCATCTGTAAAAACTTAAAACCTGTCATTCTGTACAGTTTTGGTCAAGTGCTTCTTGAACAATCATTCAAAGAATGTTCTGTTTATAATAACAGTGGCCATATTAAATTTCTTTCTTTCTTTGAGTACTGGTGGATGCGGACCTGCAACATTAGAACTAGCTTTGAAAGACTTTCATGCCAGGAGATTTTCTTTCAAATTTTCACAAATTCCATGATCAGTTTTGGAGACATCACATTTAGGTTATTCTGCTTTTAGTAAAGGTATATGTTTGGGTATCACCATAGATTGTAATGAATTGAAAGCTACTGAAGCTTGAACGTATTTTGTGTTGAATTTGGTGAAGTTTTGCTGAGTGGTTATTGAGAAGTAAATTTTGGCTGTTTTTTTTTTTAATTTAAAAATGTAACCATATTTAATGAGAGATTGGAATGTATTAAACTCAAAACCATCCAAATCAGAATGCTTTCTGTGAAATTTGTTCAAATTATGTTGCGAGGTTTTAGGTAAGTCATTTAAAGGTTTTCCTATTCTAAGGAGCAGTACCGGAAATAGATGGAGGATTGACATCACATGAACAAATTTGAAACAGCTTTATCCCCCATTTTTATTCGATTAGTATCTGTAGCCATATTGATCAGCATCATTTGGACAAATTTGAAGGACCTTCATGCCAGGATGTTTCTTGTCAAATTTTGGTCAAATTGTGTCAAGTTATTCCTTAAAAGATTTCATTTTAAAAAAATCTTTTTATTAGCAATGGTGCCCCCAGTTTTTGAAAGGTTAATTAAATGTTTTTCTGTTTTTAGTCAATCTAAATTATTGACACAAATTTGAAAGAGCTTCAATCCATGATGCTTTTTGTAACTGTGAATGGATGATGTATGGTACTTGATGGACAAAGGACCATACCATATTAAGTCCCTTAACTTTATGCTTACAAGAGCTGATTTACTAAACCAGTATGAACATGTTGAGTGAACTTAAATATTTTTGAGGAAAAACTAGAGCTTTTGAAGATGTGATGCAAACATACTTGCGAGTCCAAATTGGCTCCAAGCATCATGGCAAGGTGGGTAAGAAGTCGGACAATGGCACATCCTGCACTGTCAAGTTTTCTCTTTGGACCAATTTGTATCCTGTTGTCTGCTCTACCCAGGATGTGTCCTGTTTCTGTAGATCTATGGATGAAATGGAAAATTCATAATATTCACAAGACCTGCATTCACATTTACTATGTTTGTTTGTTTTACTGATCAATACTGTAAATATTCTGGAGATATACATGCCATCTTTTGGGCAACCTGTTTGACATTCTTTTGCAAAGGCTAGAACATGTTCTCAGTTGTTCTTGAGTGTGCTTATCCTAACAACCCAGTTGACCTTGGAAGTAATAACATCTTGGATCCACACTCTGCATGATTCGCCATCTTTGTTCTTGTATACACTCACTTGTGGGTTTTCAATACAAGAATGATATTCAAGACTGTTAAAAACCAAAGGTTCTTTAGGCAAGATGAACCATAATAATATTCTATTTGAGTCAAGTTTTCATGCCTTGCGCAAGGATACCCAAAATCAAAAATACTCATTATAGTTGACTGAAGGCAAGACAGCAATTTGACATTGTATATTGCATTGCAGAAACAATTTTAGAGTACATGTACATTTAAAAAACATGTTTACTAAATTAGTGGCGCTTCATTTGTTCTCATCTGTGTCTTTTTTTTCCTGCCTTTACTGAGGAATGAAAATAAGCACAATGAAGTTCATTATGTCTGTATAACTTAACATTACCTGTGCAACTACAGAACATAGACATGCAAAATTTGACAGGAGTGCTGCAAGAAGTCTTTGTGTGTGTGTGATTTTGATTTTTAACATAGCTTTATAAACTTTTCAGTCATATTGCTACAATGTCTGCAGTGTGGCAGTTTATAGTTATGCCTAGCTCTGGGACATCATGCCACAGACATGTATAATTATGTCCCATTCAGTCACATTATCCTGACACCAGGATAACCAGTCCTAACACTAACCTCTTAATGCTGAGCACCAAGTGAGGCAGCTGCAGGTAAAATTTAAAAGCTAATCCATACACAAGTGACCACTAGTCATGTTTTGATAACTGGACTAAGACCTTTCTATCAGCTTTTCAATCAGTGTTTGATATGACTGGTATTAAATCCATGTTTAGTTAAACTTGGTAAAAAACATTTACTGGTGTTTTTAGCTCATTTGGCCAAACGGCCAAGTTAGTCTTTGGTATGTCCATATCCACCATTTGTCCTTCAACAGCTTTTTACTACTAAGGAGGCTATACTTCTGATTCAATTTTGATTAAACTTGGACTTGTATCATCAAGAACTCATTCAAATTCTGTAATGAGCAAGATCAATACATATTAATGAGGTGCTATTGCATGTGACTGGCTGACCATTCAGTACTCTATGTGATAATGGCTAGAGTCTACATTTCTGACAATATTTGATGGATTCTATATTTTACCTAAACATTTTGTTTGATATGCTTTTTACAAAATGTTAACATCTTTCAGTTTTCTTTTATCATGTATTACTCCATGTTTAAAATTATTTTCCTGATTTTGTTTATGTCTGTAACAGTTGCCATTGCACTGCATAACGTTTTGTGATAGAAATTCCCTTCATTCATGTAAGAAATGTTCACCAACAGAGCAGGAGCTCATTGGCACCATTGGCTGATGCATAATCTAATCCAAACAAGCATGTTAACTTCCAAAAACATCAGATGATCCTATCAACTGTTGAACAAGTTTGGGAATCTAGAAGTTATGAACAATGAAGAGCCCCCTAATACTGCACATGGAAAAGCTCCCTAAGTCCATTATTTGTATCACAACCATAAGTATGTCTGACAATAAATCAATGATATTGTCAAGGATTACAAAATTACCTAAAAATTATGATCCAATAGCTAGCTATTGGTTAATTTTAGAAACTCTACTGGATATGACTGCAAGAAATACTGATAAGACTACTGTAGTAGGAGTGTCCATTATCATAAATAACGAAACTCCTTACAGTCAAATTGATCTCAGTCCAGGCAACAGCCATTTATGTGTCTCTACACAAAACCTCATTTCTTGATTAAATATATCTTCTCCCAAGTACTATCAACAATCGGATCTTTAGCATCTTACTGAACAGCTGTCAGCGCCCTTTAGTTTGTTTGGTGAATTTTAACAGCCACAATACATATATGTGATTAATGGTATGCATTGTTCCTGGACCATTTTACCAGTCTGAAGCGTTTAAAGGATTAAATCAGTATGGAATATGACACCAAAAAATCATTGGTAAAAATGTAAGCTACTGTATCAAGCATTTAAACAAATCTGATAAAATGATCACAACCATATAAGAACATCAAATAATGAGGCTAAAAAATTCTCAAAGAAATGTTTACAAGAGATTTATTCTGAAAACTTCCACTGTTTCAAAAACTTGAAAGAATAACTTTCTCCTAATGCTGATGATTGCAATAAACCTATCCATCTCAGAGGGTTGCAGGACCTTTTTATCAAGACCATGAACCTACAGAAGGACATCGATGATTTCCACTATCAACTTTTGATTCACATCTGACATAGCTCTAAATATGTTGCTTAACATTTTCAATCAAATTGGAAAACTTGCGACTTTCTGCATCTTGGCAACAAGTAACAATTATACCAATAACCGATCCTGGAAAGGACCAAACTCACCCTTTAACAGCATTAACAAGTTATATTTGTAAACCATGGAATGGACAAAAAGCAACAGACTACTCCTACTCTACTACTCAATGATAACAATAAACTACTCCAGTACCTCAAATGCAGCATCCTAACAGTTGACATTCAATGTGGATTCAGTTGCCAGAGAGCACAATAGACTATATAGGCAGACATGAAACATTAGAGAAAGATATCAACTTCAGGGAAGCATCTTGTTAGTCACCCTATTCAACATAAAAATTAATAGCATAGTGAAATGTTTTAATCCAGGAACTGGCTGCTAAATTGTATGTTGATGATGTCCGATCTACTAATGAGTATGCATACTAATGAACTACATATGAGCATAAAATAGTTTTAAAAAATGGGCAGAAAAAGGTTTAAATTTTCTAAATAAAAAACCAGCTTTAAGCATTTCTGCCCACTACATCATATTCATGATGATCCACATCTCTATCTTAATGTTTTGCTTGTTTCCGTCTTCAGGGGGAGCAAATTTTTAGGCATTTTGGGGACAGTACACTAACTTTTTTCCACATGTTAGATAAATCAGGGACAAATGTTAAAAGACATAAGCTCACAATATATCCCTCTTAATAAATCTGTGACTTCAAAAGCATTCAATTAAACAAAGAAAGTCATAACATGCCAATTTTAGTATGAGAGAGCTAAATCTACAGATGCACTATCAGTGCATGTTTGTTTTAAATTTGATATCTGATCATGAACAATAAAAACATAGCTGATATATATTTTTACCCTGAGTAAGGGACATTTCCTTCATGTGCATTATGTAATGTACCACCAATATCTGAACCACATTCAGGACATTGGCTCTCTTCCCAAGGACGGCCACACTGTAAAGACAAAAGAAATCAGGATATGGTCATCAATTACAGATTTTTTTGTAGCATCCAGTTCTTTTGAGTCTATGCTCTTAAAATAAATAACAAAAAGAGTGAAGACAACAAGCTTTGTAAAGTTTAACAAATAATTTATTTCCTTAGAACACAAAGTTAAAATGAGAACAAAGGACTTACAGTATTGCTAATTAAATCCCAAAATAATCAAAGAATTATACACAAGTCCTAATAATAAAAAGTCCTGAATAAAACCAGTTAAAGTCACCAAAGAAATCTAAAAATGAAGGTGATGACATGTATGCTATAGCCTACAAAGTGATGATGTGTCAACTGTCTTTTGTTGAATGGCATAACTATTATTCCAGGTTTGAATTCAGTATAATTTTAAGTGAATATCTTTATCCATGCACTTTTGTAATTCCAGAGAAAATAATCACTTGAATTCAATAATTTAAAGAAAAGAAAATTCAGCCCAAACTGGTCACAACATAATACAACAAGAAGGTTCTAGCTATTAAAGCATGACTGGTAAAATCCTCACAGTCATAAGATTACATAGTTCTCTACTTGACCTCAGGTCACAATTAGCATTTTCCAAAAACAACCATTAACTAATGGAAAAAAACCTTCTTGAATGGTCTAATGAGCCTTGTTTATTTACAACACAATAACAAGCAAAGAACTCTGATCCAAATAAATGTACTTGCTCCTTTTCATTTACCCGAGAAAAAAATCAACATCAAATACTGAGGCTAAAACATTCTCAAAGAACTGCTTACAAGAGATTTATTCTGAAAACTTGCACTGTTTCAAAAACTTGAAAGAATAGCTTCCTCCAAATGTCAAATCTAATGCTGAAGATTGCAATAAACCTATCCAAGAGGGTTACAGGACCTTTTTATCGAGCCTAGGAACCTACAGAAGGACCCGATGATATCCACTATCAGCCGCTGATTCACATCTGACATAGCTCTAAATATACTGCTAAACATTTTCAATCAAATTGGAAAACTTGCGACTTTCCGCATCTTGGCAACAAGTAACAATTATACCAATAACCGACCAAGGACCAAACTCACCCTTTAACAGTATTAACAAGTTATATTTGCAAACCAGGGAATAGATGATAACAATAAACTACTCCTACTCTACTACTCAACGATAAATACCCCAAATCCAGCATCCTAATAGTTGACATTCAATGTGGATTCAGTTAAATTAAAGAAATTAAAATTCAGCCCAAACTGGTCACAACATAATACAACTAGAAGGTGCTAGATGTTAAAGCATATAAAGCAAATCTGGGTTTCAACCTTGTTCACAATAGCATGGTTATTTATACACCATTTTCACTCGAGACCAAATAAATATTGCAGGGAGATTTTAGCGAAAACCTCGTGTCAGTACCCTAATTTGTTCAAGAGAGTGTCATGTTGGAAATTAGCACCATTACTATTTAGGACAAGTTACATATCGCTGCAACATTAAAGTGAAAAGCTCATGTTAATACAATCATCCATTCTGGAGATGTGGCCATGAAATCATCCATTGCTAAGTAGACAGGAATCATTTGAACATAGGATCAATAATATATTGAGGGATGTTTCTACTCAAATCTCATACGGATATGACATGATCCATTTCAAAAGAGTTGATAAGTTGATAAAAGAGTAGGGTACAGGAACCTATCAATTATAATGATATACATTATAATGATATACAAACAAGGTACACCATGAAAAGGGAAATTGCATTAAATGTTTACAAACCTGAAATTAAGTCCACATCTTTTTAATTCACATTATCCTATAAATGTCACTACCTAATGTTTTTCAGTGCAAAGTGAAATTCATCCTCATTGTCCGACAAAGTTCAGATATCCACCATTGTCTAGTAAGTCATCATGGTCTAATCAAAATAAATATTGTCTGACTCCCTTTCCTTGGACTTACTGTCATATACAGATGCTTATATATAGACTCAGCTCAAGTAACACTTTGAACATACAGTTTTTGAAATCTATTAAAGGTTGCAACTGAACACATGTCAGTTGTGCAGCAAGATCAAAAAACCCTCTGTAACTTGAAATTGTACCATACTTGTGGCTCAATCAAAGGGTTGTCACATTAGGTAAACAAGCTCAAGGATTAAGATCAAACATTTACCAGAAGAGGAAGAATTCAACTTGACACTAAAGAAGTATGTGTATTCATGATTCAATCAAAAGGATTGTCAACTTGAAAACAGAGTGCTGACTTTATAATCCAAGGGATTATGAGGCCACATGCACTGGCAAAAAACTTGTAAACAGGTATCCTATGATCATTTTATTACCCATGTTATTATCAACAGGTTGGTACCTGAGTAAATGTACCTGCATATCTGTTGGCAGGCATATACAAGAGTGTCCGCAAGGAGTAGCCATAAAAATGTTTAAATGATGGAAACTATGTTGACATTTTATGACATCAAATCAGTACTAATCAGATGAGTTATCACCTAATTAATAACATTTGTATTTATGTCACTCATAATCAAGCTTTTCAGAGATCAAGTTTGATCACAATCTGTTCAGAAATAGATGACTAGTAAGGTTGAACCCATAAGACACAAGATCATCTTATTACCATCAATGGATGTTTCTCATTACTTTCATGATATAAGCCTATATCCCAAGTAAAACATTATCAAGGGTGATAATAAGCAATTGTTGGCAGATTGACAGCAGATGATGCATAAGAGATTGTTGATACAGAATCACATCATAAGCACACTCAGCCAGGTGAGCTAAATTTATTGGTTTCTGTACTTTGCCCAGCTCATCAAAATAATAATCTTTAAATGACCTTCACTGCCTAATTATTTTGGATAATTTTCTAGCTTGACTGTCAGTGATAAATGTTCAGAAGAGTCTAAAATATACAATAGGATATCAGTCACCTTTCAACCTGCCCACAAAAATACCTTGTTGGCAAAGCAACTCAAGAGAGTCTGAAAGATAAATTCCAAGAGCATCTGTATTTATTAGAAAGATCTGGGCATTTAATGGGAAAAAAACAAATTGTTCAATCAACCAGAAATTCCAACTCAAACATTTTTAATACATACCTCTCCAATTACATAGGGGTGACCATTTGGACAAACTGAAAAGGATAAAGAAAATTAGAAATTGTGAGAAAAATTCTTGTTAACATTCCTAAAAGTAGTAAGAGTACCACCACCATCATCCATCACCAGTGCACTATGCTGAATGAAGCAGTGAGCATCAACTCAGTGTTGGACATATACGAATGGTAAAGCACATTGTATTACCATGTTCTCAAAATCTACGAGGGGCACACTTTTAAAACTTTTAACAAGATAGAAAACAATAATACTGGAAATAAAACTTATATTTTTACATTTTTGTAATGTATAAATATGCTTATAATGATGAAACAATACACCCAAGTGTCACAAAAAAGTCTAAATTTAGACAACATAAAAAACAAGTGGCCCACATGACTTCAGGTTTCTGACCTGGTTATCTTTCTCTAAATAGTCAAAGGCATGAGTAATCGGCATAGGTTGCCTATATAATGAAAATTTATTCAGATTATGCTGACTTACTATAAAAACAGTTGGTTAATTTCTTACACTTTGGTAAAGTTCACTTGCATTTAACAACAGTTCAGCCTTAAATGCCAAGAATCTTCCTGTCAAAATTGGTCTAATTCTATAATTTAGTCATTTTTTTCTAGTAATTATTTTTAATGAAAAAGGTTAACTAAAAGACTTTTACATTTTTATTAACAGTGGCTATACTGGATAGCAGACTGGTATCATTTGTATGAATGTGAAAGGGTTTTATGTCAATATTGCTTTCTGACAATTTACACAATTTTTGTCAAGTTGGTTTTTAGTAATTTTACTTGAAGTTTTTTATATTATTAGTAATGGTGGCCATAGTTAGTGATTTGCTATCTTTTGAACAGATATAAAAGGCTTTCAGGCCTCAATACTTGTATCAAATTTAATTCTTTAGAGTGGTCTCGGAGAACAAGTCCCTTAAAGCTATTTTTTATTTTTACTCTTTAAAAACTGCAGCCTTATAGTAAGGCAAATTGGCAGTTTTAACAATTATAAAAAAAGCTTTGCAGCAGAATGCTTTCTGATAACTTTGGTCACATTTTGTTAATAATTTTGTTGGAGCCTGAAGATGTTTAAAGGTTTTTCTATTTTTAGTAATAGTGATAGTGACTTAGCATAATTTGCACCAGTTTTAAAAGCCTTGATGACAAAATACTTTCTTACAAATTTGGTTGAAATAGAAAATACTGACTGGGGGACAACAAATAAAAACTGCAGAAAGCCTCAAATCCAATACTCAAGTTACAACATTAAGTGGCATTGTAAAATAATTAAAGAAAGATGCATTATTAGTATGAAGAATAAAATTTTTGGGTATAATTAACTTGAAATTTAAAAACATTTAAATAACATGAACATATATCCAGGCTATTTAAAAAGGCATATAACATGTTCTTCATCTACTGGCAGGGTTTTGCTTCTTTGAGAAATATTGAACTCTTTAAAAATTTACATTTTTACACTGCTATAGATCCAAGAAATCCAGAATTAACTAATAATGTACAGGCTGGTATGCATTAGATGAATATTTATTCCTAAGTGAGGGTTTACATAGAAACACATGGAAAAAAAAAAAAAAAAGAGTCCCTAAAACAAACATGCCCTACTGCCCCCCCCCCCCTCCAATATCCTGCAATTCTAATGCAAGTCTATTTTTTAAATTTTAATAGATGAATATTAAATTTTTTTCTGTTATTTTTAAGAAATTCCAATATTATGAATTTGGAAACTAAACTATATTATGAAGCTTCAGTAACCGTGTTCACAAAATATATATCTGATTTAATACCATTTCATACATGATCAATTACATATTATAAAAAATCTTTTTTTTAAAAAACCTTACATCACTAAACATATCCATTCAGGTGAAGTAATTATAACGAGATGTTTAAAAAATCATGTGGTTGAAGCCATTTGCTCTGATGTTGTGATGGGACCTACTAGAGATTATAAGTCTTATTGCAAAAGTCCCTATGTTGATACAACCATTCAGTTAGGTTAAGGAGCCATAACATTATTTTTAACATGCCCACCATGCTAGCCACATTGTACATATTAACTGGCATCATTTTCATTTAGAATCAAACAGATACCATACATCTTTTAGTGAAATCCTAATGTCAATATAAGACCAGTGCACACACCACACACACCCCAAAAAGATGCTTTTCAGTATTTTCATGGTCATTTTCAATATTTATGTCAGCTTTCACAAGTGGACACAATTACCAATACATCTTTATTCCATCTTGCAACTAGATTGTCAATGCAATGAATGACCCATGATTAAAAAATGATGCAAAATATTTCATACCAGTATTTACAATATTTGAAAAAAATAACAGTTGTCAATAATTTAGAAATAATCAACAGTGTTGAGCTTAGATGGCAAAGGTTATGGCAAAACAGTATCAATTCAGTGCTACATGCATTGTACAAGAGGCTTACTGACTTGGCTTAATCATTTCGAAAAAATCGCTCCTGTGGCCAAGTGGTTAGAGTGTCCGCCATGGAAGCGGGAGTTTGTGAGCTCAATCCCTGGCCAAGTTATACCGAAGACTTACAAAAATGGTACTTAATCAGCTGCCTCGCTTAGCGCTCAGCATTAAGAGGTAAGTGTTAAGATTGTTCGGCCTGATGTCAGGATAATGTGACTGGGTGGGACATCATGCTACATGTCTGCGGCACGATGCCCCAGTGCTAGACATCACTATAAACTGCCTCACTGCAGGCATCATAGTGATATGACTGAAAAATTGTTAAAGCTATGTTAAACATCCTAATCAAACAAACAAACAAACAAATAATTATTTTGAAAGAGGCACTTTTCAATGTCTGTAGTTGTTTCACTGAGTGCTACTTTAGGGAATCAAGGTGAAGACAGGTTTTGATTTTAGAAGTTATGTTTCCATAATGTCATCTCCCATAGATGCCTTCTGCTATGGAATGGTCATTATTTCTATCATTACAACTGAAAGTTCACTATGGAAAAATTCATCAATTTAATGTGGCAAGAGATGTCATTCCCACCACTACTCCCACATGAAACATTGATTTCACACAAATTGCAGAAGGCACAAGTATTGCCCATTCTCAAAGTAGAAATTATTGGTTCGGTCTTGCTGTGTGTCATAAACTGCTTTACTTGTCTGTTGTGTCTCTGGCTTAAGTTGATTCTTTTCTCAGCCACTCTATTCCTCGTAGATATCATTTCAAATTCATTTTCTAAACCTGGTTCAACCAATATTGCTGTTTAAACTGTAGATGGAAGACAATGAAATGCTTGTATCTTTGGTTTAAGTTGATTCTTTTCTCAGCCACTTTATTCCTTGTAGATATCATTTCAAATTCATTTTCTAAATCTGGTTCAACCAATATTGCTGTTTAAACTACAGATGGAAGACAACGAAAATCTACACATGTGCCTTTGCAGAGAGATCTGCACCAAGCTCTGGTGGGCTGCTTAGCTTTATTTTTTAACTTCTTTTACTTTATTGCTGTACTTGCTAAATACAAACTTTCCATATTTTTACTTGCACAAAATCAAATTTGGTACTAAGTCTTATTTCCGTATTTTCTCTAAAAACAATTACAGAAAGAAAAAAAAAAAAAGGAAAAATATGGAGGATGCACAGGTCTGCAATACAACCATCTGTTTAGCATAACAAATGATATGACAGCCATATTGTATGTTCAAGGGCATGTCTGATGATTTTCATTTAAGACCAACCAAACAACTAGATTATTTTGTAGGGGCCCCGAGTGGTCTACAGTGCTGTCCATTATGGATCACTGCCATCTCACCTCTGCCTGCGTGGGTTAGAGTCTAAGATTCGGCTAATGTAGTTATGTGAGAAAGCTTGCCAGCAGCTTCTTGTGGGTTGGTGGTTCTTTCCGGATGTTTTCTCAGGTTCTTCCTCCACCATTAATACTGGCCGCCATGTATAGCCTATATTGTGCTTAAAAATGGCGTTAAACCATATAAAAAAAACCAACAAAAAACCAGATTATTTTGTGTGTAAACCTTATGTCTATATGACCATCTGTTCAAGCAGAGTTAAGACTACAATATTTTTTAAGTTGGCCCCTGTGGCAACTATACTACCATACTCTATACCTGAGGATATATAGCTTCATTTAGGACCAACTAGACATTATATGAAGTCTTTTAAAGAAAAACCACATGCTGACATGATGGTCAGTTCAGGTGGAGTAGTGGCAAGATTTTCAAGATGGCCATTGTGGCATTCAAAGTTTGTTTCAGATTTGCATCATCTTTACTTGGGACCAACTAGATGTCACAAGAAGTATTTTAGTTTAGACCCCATACTGATATGACCATCCATTCAGGAGGTAAAGGAATAACACATTCTTAAGATGGCTACCACTGTAGAAAAACATTTTTCTTCTTTCAGTCTGACCCATAACCACTTGACCCCAAAACTTTAAGCTATCAACAAAGGTTGGCCAGGTCTGTTATGTAGAACTAATGTTTCTGTGCAGAAATCATTTTCTTCTTTCAGTTAGTGTCCTTGAACTTTGGAACCCTAATTTATAGTCCTCTTACTTACCTCAAGTGCAAGCCATCCACATAGTTTCAATGAGGAATATCATCAATAACAGTTACTAATGTTATTTTACTGACATGATATTTTTATTACTTGTGGAAATCATACATGACTAAATCACACAACTAACCAAATTGACTGCTCCCATGTGCTAAAGAAATCAGATTCAACTAGTCTACAGTACTATCTTTTTAACAGTTAGTAAAATAAGCAAAGTGAATATTGTCAGACTAGACAGTGCAATGAATGAATTGTCCAGATTTTTTAAATACAATTTACGTCTGCAGTCCAGAAAGTGAAAGTGAGCAACCAGAGCTAGCAGTTTTTTTTGGAGAGGTGCACATCTGAAGTAAGGCCAAGCTGTATACTCTATAACCCATATTACACCCATTAATCATGCAACTAAATGAAGTTAATGACAGGTTATTAGAACAATACCGATGATATACTACAAAGTCTTTTTTAAACAGCAAGTGAGCCATGTTAACATATTTTCAAAGATATGCAGCAGGTCATAACAGCCATATCCCTGTTCAGCATCAGTTTGTGCACACAGATGTAGATAATTAACCCTCTGCTTAAACCAGGCTTGTTTTCTATCAAGGATTTTTACAGAGTTCCATGTTACAGTATGGCTAGGGCAAAGATTGTGGATGTGCCGTGATACTTCATGGTCTTCTATGTTCATTAAATCTTGATTTTAATGTCCTTTCTGTTTTCTCAATAGGGTCATGATTGCACTGATTTTCACCCTGTCCTTCTGTATGTGATATATATAGGTCCACAAATATCTTTCTTACCAGACTTATCTTTAGGGTGAACTAACATGTCTTAGGGTCCTGTATGGTTTAAACACATGATATTTGTGTCACTGGAAAACACACTTCCGGCATTCAGAAGTCCCTTTCACATATGGTAGGATGATATTACCTTTTAAAAAAACTATTCTCCCAGTTGGTCTACTCTCCTGGTATTGTCATTAGGACTAGCATTCAGCCTCTTGGAAACCTTCTTAATTGCTCATTTTGGATAATGACACCTCTTTTCAAGGCAGCAATTTCATGATCTAGTTCTTGTTTTAAAACTTTCAGGTCAGATGTAATGACTTTGGCTCTGTGATGTAATGTCTTGACAACCCCAAGTTTCTGAATGGTACAAGGCAAAAACAAAGTACTGGTCAGTATGGGTAGGTTTACAATAAACCATAATTTCAGAATGCCGTATATGTTTCTGTGTCCCAAAAAAGATAATCTGTGATTCTTTTCCTGTTACAACCTGCTGCAGGGGGCCCGAAGTATCTGGGTGGTCTAAAGTGCTCACCATTACAGATAACTGCTATCTCACCTCAGTCTGTGTGGGCTCCAGTCTCAAGCAAGGCTAATATGGGAAAGCTTGCCAGTCGCTTCTCATGGGTTGGTGGTTTGTTCCAGAGCGTTACCCTGGTTCTTCCTCCACAATTTTTACTGGCCATCATGTAAAGCCTATCTTGTGCTGAAAAATGGTGCTATACCCTACAACAACAACCTGCTGCACATCTGGGACAATCTGTTACATTGCTCCCCATTCCAATGAGTGATGTTAACAGTCAGCAGAGATTAAATCGGTCTGCCAATGAATTCCTTAGTATGAAGACAAAAACTGAAAGAAAGCTATCTCTATATGTTTATGTATGTATCTGAAAAGTTAAAAACCACTGTCAAATATGAAAAATAATACTCCCCTGCTGCCACTATAACTTTACCTCCCTCACCTCCCTCATGCCTTGATAACATGTTTACCTACCTTGTATCCAAGAGGCCAAGTCTGAGTGCCAGTATTAGACTAGGCCTGTATTCAGCAAGACGAGATAAATCAGTGCAAACCATTGGTTGATTTCTAGCCATTTCCTAATTATGCAGGCAGTTTAACTAATGAAACTTTAACTTACATAGATAGAGTGAACATTCCTGAACAAATAAAAAAAAAAACAACTGACTTTGGTAGTGGCAGAAATAGTGGAAATATTTAGATTTAAAAAATGATGAAAATGACCAGAATCAGCCACTGGGAATAGACTTTTACTTGACAGCATGTAGCATGAAATTTATACCATTAAGTATATAAGTGTACTGATAACTGTTGAGCCAAATTTCAGCTAAATTAAAGGTACACAAATAAATTTAAATTTTTTTTTTATTACCAGTAGCCCCTTTGTAAAAATTTGCAAGCCAAGTATTCTCAGCAAGTCTCAGAGATGCAGGCACTGCCGGTAAGGCTAATACTGCTCTAGGCGATCAATGCAAGTATGTTGTAGGGGAATGCCTAGCTTTTGGCTCAGGGGTTAATGAGTTAAGCTTTCACTAAAGTACATATATATGAAATTTTTGGAGCCATGCCATGATTGTGTTATGGCCAAATTCATGTTATAATGGAGCATGCTATAGCAGGGTTACGCTGTATGTGACAAGGTTTCACACTAACAACTGCAGTAACCATAGTGGATGAAAGATCAGTAATATTTTGAATTAGGCCAAACCAGACATCATTAGGAGACTTTTGGTGAAACCCCATGCCAATATGAATTATTTTTAAGAGGTTAATAATATGCTAAGAAAAACAATAACCTAGCATAAAACATGTAATTCGCGTATCATGTGTATCGTGTATCATTAATATTATGTGTATTGTGTATCGTGTATTTTGCAATGCAGTTTAGTATCCTATTAGTCTTACAAAAATTTTAGTACCAGATTTCACAAACTGAAATATTTTTGTCTGTTTTAGGACAGAAAAATTATTTTTGTCATCATTGAACATACAAGAAATATATCTATCTGGTACATGTATATCACTATGAGCCTCTACCATTTCACCTCTTCAAATGTTAGTCAAGTTCTGGATCCAAATAATTACTCACATTTTTTTTTTACAGACTTATTTACTCAACTTTTGTTATTCTCTAAATAAAAAGCAACTATTCATGTCATACTTCATCTTCATTTTTTTTAATTGTCTGCACTATTATGACAAGTTCTTCATGAAACAGATCTTAGTTTAGTATTTACTCACTTGTAATACAGGTCACTGTGTGCATTCTAAGTGCAACTTGTGTGATGATGATGATGATGATGATGATGATGATGATACAATAAACTTACTGTAAAAATTTGTTGTATTAGTCCCATCCTTTTGAGCCTTAAGCAGGTCCAATATATCAGCCAGATCATTCAGAGGCATTGTGGGTATATAGGCATTCTGAAATGTTTTAAAAAGCAAATCAATAAATATTTCAAGGAAAATTTAATCATTTAATTTTACAGTCCATATACAGGGTCTATTTGGTATACTGTAGTATCATTTTTGTTGAGCTCAATTTTTGTGGTTTTGTAAAATAAAGGTACTTAAATTTGTGTTTTGCCTGTCAAAGTTTGCATATTAGTAGGTATTTAATTTCATGGTTTAACATCTACAAAATACCCAAAAGAGTGGCTGCTAGGATCAACATGTTTCATACTGCACCAATCACAGAATATTCTCCCCCTCACATCATAGACCTTTGATGTAAAAGCTCTAATGGTTTGAATTATGCAACTGGCAACTTGGCCCAAAAAGCTGTTCTGGCTAAGAGATCGCTTGAGATGAGCCAAACATGAAGATGGTGGAGAATTTGAGGGTTGATGTGGAGAAGGGATCAATGCTGTTGTAACAGATGATCTATCCTTAGATGAAAAGACCTGGGTCAATCAAACAACAGGTCTAGAAGCTCACTGAATGAGCACTGAGCAAATAATTTGAACAGTGGAAGTTCTGACCTTTTTGCAGTACTTGAGGAATCAGTCAGAAGGGTGGGAAGGCATAAGTGAACAGCCAATCACACTGGAGACTGAATGCATAAACCTACCAAGCTCCTTGATCCAGGACAGGAGAAACCTAAATTGGGAGTCTGTTACTGAACCTGGCTGCCAAAAGATCCCCTAGGGGTTTTCCTATAGTAAGAACAGGGACTTTATACCAGAGTGGTGAAGAGTCCATTCTGTGAGGATGGCTCTGCCAGTTCAGAGAGACTGACCACCAAAAGATTCTTCTTGCCTGAATATGCCACACTCTAAGTGCTATATTTTCTGAGGTGGCCCAGTGCAAAAGGCTCCCGACTTCCACACCTGGATGTCGGAGATAAGCTATGATGGATGTGCTGTCGGAATAGACCATGACACAGTGACTATTACTCTCTCGATGCACCCTTGCTACACTACAACCTTCATTTCCAGGTTGTTTGGATGGAGTCCAATGTCTCTGTAGAATTATACCCTTTGGTACTAAATGAGCACCCCAAGCAGAATCTAACACTTCAGCAAAGACGATGGGAGTGGGGTTCAGGTGCAGTAGACATAGTAAACTGTAGCATAAATTGAACAGTCTTCATCCATGACAGAAAGAGAGTTCTCAGTGTTTTATACTGACAAAATGAAGTATACATATATACAATAACAATGTGAACACAAAAGGCAAATTTGGGTCTGTAGCTATTTACCTGCACCAACATGCACTTTTATTTCCAAGCATTGTTGAACTTGTTGCAATATTTTAAAGACAATTTTTGTTTGCACAGGGTGAAAGTCTCTTTTGACATTTTTACATAAATTGAGCCCCCAAAGATGGGAGCTACCATTAAATATTCCTCCTGAAACATCTTGAAAAATACATTAGAATATGCAAGATTCTATGATGCTTCTGCTGGAATTGATTTGTTGGATGAATTTTAATCAAAGACTGAAAAGCCATCATGGACCATATTTGATAATTGATAAGATTTCAATAAATACCCTGCCCTTGGCCTTAAACACTCCAAATTACACCAGTAATTTACAGCTTGTTGTGTACACCATTGTGTAACAATTTTTAACTAACATGCATCAATACACTGGCAGACGAGTTCTGGTCCCCAGTAGACTAGTTCTCACCAGTTTCTGTAATATGTGGATAGAATATGTAACATATTTTCTTGTTCAAATGGACCAAAATAAATAACACTTTTAAAAACAGTAGATTTTAACTATAATGGCCTCTAAAATGTTTTTGATTTCTAGTATATTTAAATGAAAGAATCATGTCTAAAAGGGAGTGCATGTGAATGGCATTTTTTAACATAATTCTGGAAATAAGTTAAGCCAAACATGATCATGGTAAAAAAAATATTCACTATTTTATAAAGGTGACCAGAATAAAGAGGATTAATTTTGTTAATCAAAGGAAGACCTTATTATGACAAAAATATGTGCCAGTCTGGGAAGATGGGGATGATTATGGAAAGTTTTACAGTACATTAATGCATGAAAAGGCTTTAAAGTTTTGGAACTGTGTTAAAATAAAGATGGCTAATTTGAATAATTGCATATGATAAGATTACTTACACTCATCAAGTGGGGCTGAGTAGCTAATTTGATCAATGGCTGCACCAGAGTTCCATGACCATAGAGATTTTTGAGAGTGATGTCACAGTGCATCAGTAGACATAGTACTCCCTGTTGTTTAAGGTCAAGGTCAGGGGTCACAGTCAGGAACTGTACTCCACAGGTATTCTGAAGAATGTTCTGTGCTATATCCTGAAAGAATCAATATTATATATTGCATGGACATCAATAACCAGTATTAACCAACATCAGAGAGAAGCTGCTGCAATCAATGAATTATGGAAATTTATTTCTTATTATTTTGGCATTTGCATTCAGTGTATATTTCTTATTTATTTATTTCCATCTCCAGCTAGGTATAAACAGTACAGTCCTACTTATGCAGAATATATCAAGCAGTTTAGCGAGTAAATAAAAATAATTTGCTTTAATGGATTGTTGATCATCAAACAAGAGTCCCCAAAAGGTCTGAGGTTACCCACCTGGATGGAAGCAGACACTATTTTAATGAAAGACTAGTTGCCTATGAAATCATGCTTAGTAGAATGCTTTCAAGTAGGTTTTGAAATGTCTTTAAATACTGCCACATCTGATTAAACATCTGCGTAATTTGTATAAACTTTTTTTAAAAGTCCCTAATGCTAGGATCCTATCATCAGTCCACTTTAGGCAAATCCTTCTCAGTGTTATATACAACTAGGGTCCCTTGAAGAGACTGGTGCTCTCTTGGTGAAAATAATTTATCTGAATCCATGAACAGTTTTTCTTTCTTCCTTTTGTTCTTTATTAATGCTGAGTGTGAAAACTATCTCTTGTATGTTCAATGCCGGTCTGAAGATGACTCGTTACACTAGTTTGCATTATACCTTTACAAGCTAATAAACAACACATAAATGATTTTGACTGTGTGTTGTTGATTGTTTAACAAATACAAATACTGGTTGAAGTATTGACGTTTGATTTTCCTCAATACTTTTGATAGCCTCTACCTAGTCAAGGATGTTCAGTTAACTACTTTTGATGTTATTATGTAACTACATAATATGACAGAGTCCTCAGAGATAAAGCCAAATGTCTATGTACTCGATCGACAAGCCAAATGCTAAAGGTACACAAAATCACTGAAGCATCAAATGTAGGTCATAGTGACCTATTTTGGGCAAGACATTTTGGTTCTCTAAAATAATCACAATGGACTACAAGACCCTGTATGTGATAGTTTGTGCCATTTGAAATCAATACAAAAGTTGGTCCCTGTGTAAAAAAAATGAAGATTTTATACCTCTGACCTGATAGAGTACACAGAACAAAATCTTTCATTTCATAATTTTCACTATAATTTGTAATAACAATTTGAAACATTATACTGGCAAAAGAGGCTCAGAAAATGCTTTTTGATATAAAGAAACAAAGTTATACAGACAGAACTTTTTTTCGATATTGTGAAAAATCTGTATTATTGAGCAACAATGTACTGGATAAGACAAGCTTCCTAACAAAATTAAGTAAAATCTAAAAGCAATAAACAAAGTCTTAAATGCAAACTTTAACCCCAAACTTTATCTCATAACTAGGTTAAAAATTTTCTATAATGGTCAGGCACATGCCATTTAACATTGAAAAATCAGATCTAAATAGATCGTTGCTTACCACAGGCACTAAACAAAACTTCTACACAAATTGTAACCAGCTGTCAACATGTATCATTGCTGGAGTCCTGTACTTCAGATAAGTTAAAATGTACTCATGGAATATGGATATTAAGTTACATTACCTGAAAATTGAGTTAATCACAAAAGTCAGCTGAATGAATGTGGATGTATGCATAAAAAATATATAGAAAATTCAATTTTAATCTCCTTGTTGCCAAATCTTTTGAAATAAGAACCTAAATTCAGTGGCTAAGAAATCTGAACTCAGTAAGGAATGCAATGTTCCATCTTGATGCAACAATACATCATTTAAAAGAGGCAGCACACTGATTCATAATGGGAAAATTTGAGTGGAGGGCATTAGGTCATACCCAAATCTACAATTGTTTCATCTGCAGTGAAAGCGAGGTACTCATGGCCAATCTCTATTATTCTTATGTCCTTTGAATTTGTGACCATAGATTTAAAAATGGTATACTGGGAGAGAATATTGAGTAATGTTTTATGAAAAAATGGACAAAGGTAATTGTCAAAGGTATTCACTTTCTGATATAATGTGTTTTAACCAACAGCAAAATCTTTATTATCTGAAAAACAACTTTTCTTTATGAAACATAATATTCTGAAATTTGAAATGATTTTGAGCCAAAAAGATAGTCATAAAAATTGAAACAAACAAGTTTATCAGTGTTCTTTTTAATTCTTTCTTCACATTTTGTTTTAATTATAGCTTCTGTGTACCATGAAATTCCAAAGAATTATGTCTGTCATCAGCTAATATACAGATTAAATGTTTTCAAACTTTGACCTAGCATGAGGGTAATAGGTGCATGAATGTGAAATTCACAATTGCACAACTCTACAGTCCAAGTATGATAGCTATCTTTCCCTTAGCTTGGGACCTATGACCAAAGAGAAAAAGGAAACAAAACCTTGACCAAGATTTTACAATGACCTTGACCTTTAATGAGGCTGCTATAGAGAATACATTTGCATTGATACTATAGTCAAAGTAGGATAACTATGTCTTCCAGGGTTTCAGACTTTTGACCGTTCAGAAAAACTTGAACTGAAACAGCGAGTTTCAAATGACCAGGACCAAATATGGGGAGTTGCATGGATGGTAGGTATGTGAAGAGATGAAAGAGCTAATACTTAGTGATTACAGTGCTGCTTTTAAGATTTATCAATGAGAGGCCAATGTTATGAATGAAACTTTAAAAGAGGGACAAACCTATAAGTGGATCATATAGTTTCATGACTTGGGTTACAAAAAAGCTGAATAAAAATTATCAATGCTTAATGCCCATCTGTGATATTGTAAAATGTTACTTGTATACTAACAACCACTGAAGCTGTTGCTTAGCTTTCGAAAGTACAAGATTGGTAATTTGTACATTGTATTGTGCTTGTCATGCTTAATGTATACATCAACCAACCTTAAATTTGTTAAAATAAGAATGACTATTTCACAGTCCAGTTTGCTTGAAACATGAGATAATTTCCAAGGAAATTTTTTAAACAGTGCTGTGCAGTCTACACAAGATTCACAGCCTTCTTAACTAGTCTCTAATCCTGATGTCTGATCTGACACAGGAAAGCCAGCATCCTGAGATGGAGATGGAATTTCTTAGCTTTCTAGAAATTTTTCTGTATGATTTCTCCAAAACTAATGAAAAACTGGCTCTGATTCAACACTTTTCACTTGTGGACTGTATGTTCAACCACCAGTGTATGATGTAGCTGGAATTTTTTCTATCTTATCCAATCAGACTACTGTTATATTTTAAATCATGTTATCAATAAGAGTTGGTTGAGTGAATTTCTGAGTATATTGTGAAATACATATATGCAAGTTACTTGATATATTAGATCAAATAAACATGCCAAATTCATATGGATTATTTCTGATGGAATTAATGGTTTAATTTGAACTAGGTTATGAAACTTGTAGAAATATCTTATTTCTACATGCCAGAAGCAACTCCATGTGTTTTAAGACTTTTGATCAGAAAAATTCTGACCTAAACCTTAACTAATATTAATACTGCTGTCAATATTTGTTGGATTGGCTGACCTCTTTGACTCCTCTAGGTTAATGCACTTGTGGCAAAACTTGTTTTCTTCTGTCACCTTGAGAATAAATAAAGTCTCTTACTGTTTTTTTTCTTTTAGACTAACTATGGGCATATAATATTACGTAGTATGGATTTATTGCACCAACATGTCATGAATAAATGCAAGACTGCATATCTTGAGATGAGACACATCAGCTCCATTTGCAAATATCTTTCAGTTGATGCCACTTAAACACTTGTGTGTTCATTAGTACCTTCAAGACGGGAATATTGCAAGTCAATTCTGTCTGATTCGTCTAAATATCTACTACAGAAACTTCATAATGTTAAAAAAAACACTGCTCGGATCATCTTTAGAGTACCACAATAAGAACACACCTCCCTGCTGCTCTATACCCTATACTTGCTATCCATTCGATACAGAATCAAACACAAAATTTGTTCTCTGTGCTATGTTTCACTGACAGACTCCAGTTTAACATACCTATCTGACCTCACCCATGTGTACACACCTGCAAGACACTTACACTCCTCTTCTGACAATCGTATACTCATTATTCCTACTACGAAAATGAAGTCATATGGACAACATTCTTTTGCATACCAGGGCCCAGCAATGTGGATTCAATTGCCCATTGAAATTTGACACTGTGATCCCTTTCAAGAGTGCTCTTAAAACTCACCTTTATCGACTGCAAGAACAAACTTAAAGATCTAATAATGTGTCCTACCTTAAATATTTTCAGGATTGTTTATGTTTTTTAATTTCATGATGTTTGCTTTGTTTTTGTAGTCATATCATTATAAGATGCTGTTACTATTATTATTTTATTATTATTATTTTTATTATTGGGCCTATACTGGACTGATGAACCTGTAGTTAAAATGTAACTGTTGCAAGAGACATTAAACTATTCTAGACACAAGGATGGAGAGATGGATGAGTTGGGGTACATAATGTAAATACCTTGTTTTTCAGGAAACTGGCTTCAGAGCAGTACTTCATCAGCATTTTGATGTGCTAAAATATATTATATTAAGGAATAAGTGAAAATGTACATCAGAACATCAGATTCCTTTTTATTGTTGTTCCATGAATACTATAATCTTCTTAATGTCTACCTGGGTTAGTTTTGCAAAAATTGTTTATAATTGAAAACTTTTAATTTACGAGGTTAATATTTTCCATTTCAACTGTAATTCTTTCAGAAAAACAAGAGACACAAAGGAGCCTCATTCTGGTCACCTATCATTTGTTTCTACAAATGACCATATCATTTTAGTCATCTCAGCACATATCAATGTAAAACTTGGATTGATTATGCATTATAATGTGAAAATAAAAGTTTACACAAGTAATATATGGGTAATAACAATATCTCATTCTGCAAAATAGACTCCATGATCTGATCCAAACCCTGACTACAAATTTTAAATAATTTACAAATTTAGTTTACTTCATTCATTAATAAATGAAGAATCAAATTACTTTCTTTTTGTCTATCAATCTTTATGAATGAAATGATCTCAACTGACAATAGCTTATTAATATGATTATAATTCCCTTTCCTTGACCAGTGATTACCAATTATTGTATGATTCACTTCAACATATTTAAAGTACAGACTGTATATGTACATTCTAAGTGATATAAAACTATGTATTTGTAGATGATATAGAGAGTTCTTCTTACTGAGAGGGACTCTGCCTATTATTTAATTATCTACTTGCCTGTTACATCACCTCAACTATCAAAACAATTTCCTTTAAAGTGAACTTATATTAGCAGTTCTCACTTATACAAAACTACTGGGTATTATTCAATAATTATCTCACTAGCTTAATTGCCCATCCTAGGATGGGAAAAAGTAATTATTTTTTTAAAATACATAAATTGGGATGCACAAGTTTTAAAAAAAGTTAGAATAACATAAAGTTAACATAAAAATTACAAAATTTAAAAAACAAAATTCATACCTTGGATGCACTCGTGACCTCTCTTTTGGCAATGAGGATGGGGCACACAGAAAGAAAGACAGAAAACATTTTTTTTTTTGGTTTAGTCACTATGACTCTGACCTTTGAACTTTAGACCCCCAAAAATCAATAAGCTTCTTACTTACCCAACTACAAACAATCCACAAGTTTGGCACAGTTGTATGAAGCAGAAATAATTTTAATGTGTGGAAAGAATTTGTCTTTATCAGTCACACTGAATATAATGGTCCCCTTATTAATCCCATGTACAAGCCATTCACTAGGTTTGGTACAAAGGAGACATTACAAAAACAATATTGTGCAAAAAGGTAATAGATGGATGGAAGTTCAGTTGGATATGCCACAGACATTATTTTGGTGGGCATATAAACATTTTTATTTATGAAATGCATGATGTTGGTATTATTACTGTTATTTCAACAGTATTTATAAGACTTATACTTCACCAGTATGTAAGCATGGCTGGATTTAACCCTTCTAAATATCATGGCATCTGACCCTCCCTAAGTCTAAAAAATCTTGTATTTGTATTTGGAAGACATACCGAAAAATTAACTTTTGTCTTGTCACTGCCATACAATGAGGACATTGTAACTTCCCTGTGCATGGCTAAGCACAACAAAATCTCCAATCTGTTCTCTGGTATCTTTGTTTCCTGCAGAGAAAAAACCCACAGTACATGGTAACCAGATATAATTTTACATTACTACAATAAGGGTGACATTTTGGGTTCCAAAAATTGATTTTAATGTGGTGCTGAGTGTGTGTATGTGTGGGAAAGGCTCTTCTAAAGTCTTTAATTATGTAGGTTATTACCAGAATGCATATTTCATAGGATAAACATATTAAATTTGTACACCCAGGACAACATAAATATATTTAAAACTATATCTTTCTTAAGGAGATTCAATAATCAGAACCATTTAGAATGTTGACATTACTCATAAATTAAACTTGTAAAAATTATTCTAACAAATCTATGGTCAGGATTTTTTCATAAAATAAAATATTACCCTGATTGTTCTATCTAGCTGCTCAATGCCCTCTCCAAGTACCACTTGGGCCACAGCCTCTTTTATGCTGGTGTAGTGGGGTTCACATACAATATACCTGTCTGATACCACCTTCACCTTGGATTGAAAAAAAAAAACAATGACTGGGTGGAACATGATCTGTATATTTAGGGACAATTTATGTCAACTTACCACAAAGCACAGAAATGAACTTGACAAGCACTTTTTTGAAAGTTGTTCATTATTCTGTACAGATTACATTTATTTTCAAGATGCCCAACATCTGACAGATCATTAACATTATTCCAACTGTTTTCAACATCCTTCACATGTAGGCAAAAACCTTTGTGTATTATGTCACTGAATTTTGTTGATTAATCTGGTTTCTTGTTTACAAAGTTATATTACAGTGTGAAGCATTGATTCTACAAGGCAGAGAATCAGACTACCTGTTGATATACTACAAAATTTTCAATTAATAAAATATTGATGCCATGATTTCAATGTAATCAACAGTGAAATTTCTTCACATCCTTGATGATATCTCTTTCTCTCAAGTGCCAATTAAGGAATTCTCTGAAATTCACTTCTTGACAATGATTCATATCTGTAAAACAAAGCTCTTTATTTCACAAGGTATTCTTTTTGCTTTGTTGCCTTGATATCTTTGACTACATTTATGTTTGAGTAGCTAAATTTAAGGTAGTCTAATTATATTATGTACATAATATTTATAACAGTGTTAAATTCATCAACTGAAATGAGTTCATGATATATGATCAGGCTGCTAGATCTTGTGATGCATGGAGGATTTGCATGCATTTTAATTTTCCCTTTATTCCACATCCTTTATTTGGTACAAAGGATGCAGTGTGATAATACATAGGATGCTAGCTTTTAATTCAGTGCAATCTCCACTTTCATATTAAATGTAAAATTTAATGTTCTTCCAATAAATAAAAATTCAAAATACAGATTTGGTTGCAGATGATGCCATCTTGGATATGTCTAGTTCTGATACTGGAGTTATCCAAAACTTGGATTAGACTCTGTCCTTGATAGACTTCAAAGTTGAACATAACACAATAAAATGGTAATTAATAAAGGTAAAACAAAATCTATAATTTGGGGAAAATCATAGAATCTACATAAATTAGAGAACCCCAAATCACTCCTTTCAGAAACACAATTGCCCATTAGAAAATATCTGAGATGGAAAGCTTGTAGGTACCTGTAAATACTAATTTACAATGGGATGAATATATTGATAAAATTTGTTGATTTCATCCAAATTTACTCTACTTGGTAAAAATCAAGAAATATTAACTTAAGGAAACTCAACATTCTATACAACAAAGGATTATATTCTTGCAACAATGGATTATGGTTCAACTGGATGTGGAAGCTGTATGATCTCACATTATCAGGAAAGAACAGTGTATCTAATGATTATTCATCAAAAGCATAGTTTACCAACTAAAATCGCTTTACAATATATGAAAGCATTCATTTTCACAAAGCATTTCTTGTATACTAATGTCTAAATGGAGCTGCACCAGAGCATTTTCAGGATATTTGAAAAACTTTACTTATTGAGTTCAAAATGACATGGAAACTTTCATCCACCAAAGCTAATAATGGAGCAGTTACAGAAAAACATCCAGTATTCTGAATGTGTTACTAATATATTATAATAATACTTGGTAGTTACTAACATGTAAACCATATAGCAAGATATTTTTTCTTTTGTACATTTTTCAATTTTTAATGGGGGAATAGTTCTTGACTAAAGGAATGACCCTCGTTAAATAAAGTTTTGTTATTAGTAGTAGTATTATTATTTTAATTTTTGTTAATAAATACCAAAGGTTTGGACACTTTTTTAATAAATATTTCACTTACATCACTAACGTTTTATAGCAGGTTGCAACAAGAAACTAAAGAAGCACCTAATATTTCAGCTTGTAAGAAATTATACCTCAAATATTTAAATTTAGGAATCTTAATTTTATAATCACATAACAGTTTGTACAAGATAGCTGTGATATAGCTATATGGGTTAACCTTGTGTCATTAACTTATGTTATATTTGCATTCTTTTAATTCTTCACTAATTAAATGTTTAAACTGCAATGCCAGAACGTAATTTAGTTTTTGGTCAATTAAAGCACTCTATATAAATAAAACATATTATTATTATTCTTATTTATAATCCATTTGAGATGAACTTTGTTTTGTTTCTATTGGTTTTAATGGCCCTTTCAACACATTATTGGTCATATTATGCTGATGAAATGGTAGGTAAGTGCCTTTCCCAAGGATATAATGACAAAGCCAGCTGGGGTTTGCCTGGGCAGGTATGGAACTTGTGACCTTAGATTATAAGTCCAATGCTTTACCAACTGAGATAATGCATTGAGATGCTTGAGATGAGAATATAAATGTATTAGCAGCAATACAATATAGAAGATCACAGTTCCTGCTATGATATAATTTCCTGTTCCATTGTTTGTATTTTTCATGATAACAAATTTTCTGCAATACAAGTGGATTAGGCACTGGTTTCATATGATTGTATGGACTCAGGTCTCATAAGTCAGGCAACAGAAACTGGTTTTGTTTTTAGTCAATAGATTCTTAAAGTTAGCCATTACTTCCAACAAAAATATGTGACTTTAATCCTACTGTTTTGGGTTATTCTTTAGAAAGATGTATCACCATCCAATAATCTAAAAAAAGAAGTTATTAGTTTACACTTTTCAAATAGGAAAATACATTTAAAGAGTGTTAGAACTAATACCACATGGTGAATATTTATATGGCATGGAGTGGAACTACTATTAATATTCTGAGTATGTGACAATTATGTGTAGTTCCTTTCACCCATCTGCAACCTTAAAATTAAAATTATTTAAGATTGTTTATTATTACCTCTTCCTCCTCAGCCTCTCCATATTTAATCCAACTAAGGTCTTCCATATTTGTGTTTTTCCTGCACACTGATTGGTAAGTGTCCACTCCAAAACATCGGCAAAGATATTTGATGAAGAAGGTTCTGACAATAAAAAATCAAAAACAAAACACAAATTATTTTCATAGCCATGATGAATACCTGAAAAAATATAATTTTTTAAAATGGGTATATCTGTATTGACCTAAAATAAATTATGTTATGGTGAGTTTAAAGGTAGTGAGGGGCATCTCATCCTTTTTCATCATTCAAAAAAGAAACCTTGATTGCATATCAAAATTGGCTGGGTATACAAAATAGGTACAAACAAAAAGGTAGTGAGGGGCATCTCATCCTTTTTCATCATTCAAAAAAGAAACCTTGATTGCATATCAAAATTGGCTGGGTATACAAAATAGGTACAAACAAGAGATCCTAAAGTCCCTGTACCTGTATTTGCCAGACAGGTCTTGAATATCAGAACTTTTGAATCAAGACAAAAATAAAATTAAAAAAGAAACAACTTTTTGTTCTTAAAGACTTATTTAGAAATCCAATCAAATAAAACTTCACCATGCAACTTTAATGGAAACATTTTTAATCGTAAAAATATTTGAGTGGAATCAAATGCTGCACTTGTGTAAATTTGATTTTATAATTTAAAAAAAAATAACAATGTTTTGTCATGAATAATTTGTATGAAATGAATCCAGTCAATTCTAAAAGAATACTAGCACTAAAGTAGCAGCAAATTCAGAACCAAACATGACACATTTTCTGGTACATTTACTAATCAGGTACATCAATGTTTTCTTTCTTTTCACAACTTGTTCTATCTTGTTAGAGAGGATTTTTATTCAAAGTTTCACAAATTTATGGCTGCCATAATAATTTTGGCAACAAAATTCTCTGGCAAAAGCCATTAGAATTTCAGGATCTTTCAAACAAACTTTTCTATATATGCTTTCATTTAATTATGCAAGTAATTTGTCTTGATCAAAATTGTTTAGCCTGCAGCTTAAAATTCCAAGTAAGCTAAATTAAATTTTAAAAAAGTCACAATTTATCTGCCATTACCACACAAGTATCTGATATGAAGACTATCAAGCGATATAAGCTTTCAATCATATTGAAGAAATCACTTTGAATACTCACTTGGGCCATTTGCAATCTCCCATACACAAGTTAGCTGCTTGCTGAATCAGGTGTCTTTGTTCAGGTGTAACCATCTCTCCCTTCTTCAGTATAGTCTGATGGATGTGCTTCGCTGTTATAGCCAGGCCAAATCTAGCTTTTGCAATGCCATAAATTCTGTCTAGCATGCTGGAATTTGTTTCTTCATCATTTTCTGCATCATTCCTGTTGGGATTTATGCCCTGTTCTGCATCCTTTAGATACATGCATGCTGTGGTAATCTCATCTTCATTTGCACAATTCTGGTAAAACAAGTCCTGTAATTGTAAAAGGAATTGCATATTTAAAATTGCCGAAAGAGTGTGAAATCAAGATACAAAATCTGGTGACTATGGTATACCTTTGAGTCATAAAACAATGCTTATATTTCCATAAAATGTATTTTGTGCTCAATCTACAGTACAATCAAATTTGTGTTCATTAACATACTATATGGACCATCAACTTGAGCACAACTTTTAAGAACATCAAACTTAAAAGAAGAGAATAGTAAGCAGCACATTATACACCCATGTGTCTAATTAGAGACATTGTTTTGCAATTAGAAATGCTTCTGATTACAACAGTTTGTTATTCCCCACTGCCTCATACTTCGCTACACAGGAGAATTCTGCAGAATCTTAACCCTCTAAAACATCAATGTACTGTAAACACCATGACATTCCTCAGCACAAAGAAATATTTCCTATTCTCAAAGAATATTAACCTATTCTAGGGAGAAAATGGAAAAGATAGGAACATATTTTCTTGTAAGATTATTTATTTATTTTATTTGCATACCAGGGCCAGGCAATGTGGAACGAATTGCCCATTGAAATTAGACACAAGGACACAGTGGTCCCTTTTAAGAGTGCTCTTAAAACTCACATTTTTCGACTGCAAGAACAAACTTAGAGACCTAATAATATTTTGCATCTTATATCTTTTCGACATGTTTTTATGTTTTCCAAAATCATTGTTTTTGTCATTTGTTTTTCTGTTCTGTAGTGTAGTCATATCATTATAGATGGTATAATGCGCTTAGAGCTTCTAAAGATTAGGCGCTATACAAAGTCCTCATTATTATTATTTTATTGTGTAGCTATCTAGCTATGATATGAAAAAATCTAATTGGCTTTGAGAGGTTGCTAGTCACAAAGGCTAATTGTTACGTGCTTAGGCTCGAATAAGCACGACATAGAAAGAAGTGAAAATAACAAGCTTGTAAAATTTAACAAACAATTTATTGAGTACAAATATTTTCATAAAAGGAAATATTTAAACTTACGGTTTTAAAGAATAAAGTCCAAAAATTAATCCAAAAAGATTTCATAATATAATCCACTAGTGGAATTGCAAGAGTCCTGATAATAAAATGTCCTAATAGTTCCCGGTTCGAATCTTGACGATGTAATCCAATATGGACGACGATGTCAAGTGATGAAGTCAGTTTTAGTTTTATAATAATCCAAATGAGCACAAGTAATTTCTAGAGAAATAACACAATAAATTCCTCTTGATCCCAAACGAATGGAAATAATTTACACTCAAACAATAACACATATCTTTGTATTCCAAAGCCCAGACTAACTACTAAATATCTCACTCCAAAACATCACTTATATACCTGTTTTTACGTAAACAAGAAAGGGGTCACGACCTTCCAGAATCTCTCAGAACAATCTCACGTTCAAGAAATCACGCAAACATCATATGACCCAACTAAATTAGAAAGATGTTTACACTTTACTCCATTCTGTCCTTGGAATCAACCAATCATTTTAAAACCTTGTTTACAACTCTGATACCAGGTCAGAAATGAGGTCAACACCTGGTGTATATTCTGTAAAGTAAAAGTCACCCCCCCCCCCCTTCAATGAACAAATCTTAAAACTTAAAATGCCAAATTTTAATCTAACAAACAGACAATAAAAATAAATATAAATGACTTATATCAAATATATGTAACATAATAATTACCCAAACCTTAATGTCATCTTGGTGCTTTCTACTAACATAATTACTTGCTCCTCTGGAACCTAATATCCATGTAGAAATTCTCATGAAAATAGATGGGTAGGAAGGGGAAACCTAGATATATATAAGGCAGATAAGGGCCACTTAATTGAGCCCTCTATGTCACATGGGTGCATGAGGGTACTAAAATGTAACATGTTCCACCTGAATACATCAGTCATCTGTATATTAATCTTGAAATACTGGGACTCAGTCATATCTGGGGTCCTCCAATTCTGATAATTTTGTTTTAGAAATGCAGTTTTCCCTTTTTCTCTGTTTTGGATGTCTGCAGAGGAGTGTGCTTTACCTCATATCCTGATTTGTACTATGTATTCAACTTAAATCAGCGGTCCATCATGAGCATGAGTTTCCTTAGATTTCAAGATCATTAGTCTTAATTTTAATATGGGAGAAACCTTCAAAATAGTCTAATGAAGCACTACCAAATGGCAGTTTGTCTTGTATTGTTACATCATGTGTTCATATCAGTCCTGTAAATGGATTGAAATTCCAAGAAAATACAGAAGAATTCTTCAAATATTGATGCATGTGAAGAAGCAACATCAATAGAATGATTCAACAAATGGAACTGAACATGATTCTAGAACCATGCATGCACTGATGGCTGAGATATGGTTGTAGAAGGTTGAGGTTGTCAAGAATTTCCTATGTGGTGCAATAGGCAGTGGGGTATAAGAAACTGTTTCAAGTATAAACTTTTTTGCAGTAACTAATCCTCTGTGTAGAAACCTGAAGGACATAATTCACTCTGAAGATTACTGACTAAAGTAGGTCACAACTGGATGGCCCTTTTGAACAATGTATATTTTCTTAAAATGAAGTTACTGTGCAGAAACCATCATCTTCTTATACTTATGACCATCTCCTTTGACCTCTAGACCATACTATTTATAGGTTGCTCTACGTGCAAGCTAAAGTATGATAGAATAGAAATCATTCTGTATATCCACACTTTTAGGACTAAATTACTATTTTGGAAATTATAGTGAATTTGTTCAACTACATTTTGGATTATATCATTGTGATTAATCAAGATTATTAGCACATCAACAATATTCCAGGCTACTAGTACATGAACACATTCGAGTTTGGAATTATTTGTTGGAACATCATTGGAATTTATTTGGAATACTCTACATTTCTGGAATTGTTAAAAAACTTTTACGACCATTTGAGATTTAATTCCCTAAATTTTAAGTTCTTAAATTTTAACTTTTGTATTCTATGGAAAATAAACTAAATTTGAAAAAACCAGTCAGATTTTTTGTTTGCTACTTAGTTTTTAAGACCATAGAGTTTTAACAATATAACCTAAAATGAGCTCATACTATTTGTCTAACACTTAGCTTACCATCAGATCCAAGACTTATTTTTTTGGTGAGTTTGAATTTCCAAAGTTGGTCACTGATCCTGTTTTAAATGACCAACTTTCCCACATGTTTCAAGAAAAACTTTTAAAAGTTTTACTCAAGAAATAAAGATGGTTTCTGAACCATATGAAACACATCTAAATCAACTTGAGACCATGTATGATCAGCAGGAAAACTTCAATATACATGCATTCTGAACTCAAAGACACTGTACAAGCAACTGACTAATGTACATTCTCACCTCCAGACACTGTACAACCAGCTGACTAAGTTGAACCATGTGCTGCTCCGAGTCTGTATTTTTTGTACTCATCACATCTTTTGCCTGCATAAAATACTTCTCAAGATTTGAATGCACTTTCTCCTCACTGGAACAAAAAAAAAATAACTTCTGTACAAAGGCATAAGTTCCAATCAGGAGGATTTTGTCAATTGATCAACATTTAGTTGATCAAGTTTCTCTAGTCCAGACATTATTTCATGGATGAAGGCCTTGTGATATAGTCAAAAGCTAAGGAGTAATAACTTATTTTTTCTACAGAAAGGTATCTAATCTAGATTATTTTCTTGATTATTTTATTTTCATCTTTTAAAAATTTATTCTCTGTATTTTCTTTTTTTTTAAATCAAATTTTTATATCAGCCCATTATGACTGCCTGCCATTGAGATTCTTTTTTTCAAAAGACCAGCAGCTGAATATTCTTTTCTAATGTCTATCTATCTATCTATCGGGGGGGGGGGGGGGACTAAGATCTATAGTTTAAAGCATGACAATGAACTGAATTTTTAATTTTTGCCAAATTCTAGAAATACACATTTTGATATTAAAAGTATTGAAAATCCTAATATTCTATGCCTTTTGTCTGATGTTACAAGCGTTGATATGGCACACTCATAGGCTCTAACAACTTCAGGGTTGGTAGGACTTAATTTGATGTGACCACCTAATCCCGGGTGGAGATCTGCAGGTATGGTCAATGCAGTATCCTAAATTTAGTTTGTACTTAATTTAGCATATATGATATAATCATTATATCAAACTGATAGTATTTAATTTAGAACTTCAGTTCTGAAATGTTGATCATGATGACAGATTTTAAATTTTTCCATAAGACTAAATAGGTTTTGAAAATTATACTAAAATGCAGAGAAAAAATGTCAGCATCAACTTTTTACAACATTATCACTCAGATATGATAATTGCTACCAACATTAGTAAGTTTTTTAATTGTTAAAATGAGAAAACTTGGCAAAACTAGAAAGGTTAATGGCAAATTTCACTCAAATGTCATATAAACATTTTTTATGCTGATGAATGTTTTTAAATCAAAGTTCATATCATAATCTACATGTATATTTGTCTTTACTACGGATATAAATCATTGTTTGGCAATCAGCAATATATTCCTACATGTATATTACTCAGTTTGCATAATCATTCACAAAATTGATGTGACAAACCAGTTTGCTACAATATTTAAATTATTCAACAGCAAAAGAATATGAGAGTCTGAAATATTATTTAAACCTCTATTCACCCATCTGTCCATATATTATGCCAACTGTAAAATTAAAGGAAAATCAAACAAACTGGTGGATAACTTCAAATGAGATAATCTGGAATTAGACATTCATTGAATTAGGCTGAATAGCATTTAGGCTTAGGGCTGAGACATCAAAAGGTAAAATAACAAAAAATTTAAAATATTTAACACATTTTTCTATACATTTAATAATATATTGTCAAAGGTATAATTCATGATATGATATATTAAATTATTAATAATACCATTTGAAATAATGATTTGACATCTTGTCTATGGGATAATGTCATATTTCCCTCACTATTCAAATCTGTATAACCATTTAGGCTAAAGGATTAAACAAGTCAATGTTGACTTTAATTGTGAAACCTGAAGCTATGGGAGCTACAGGGAGAGATTTTAAAAGAAAACTCTGACCTGGTTTTGAGCAGTAACTGCAAAAGAAATGATCTGAAGACAGGGTTTGGATCAACACAGTCCTCAAAAATGGACAGCTCCTTAGTCAAGAGACAAGTTTCTCTTTTCCCTTCTCTCTCAGGTGATGTTGTCATGGTTATGTATCCTAGCAACTTATCCACCACTTGATCTGATGGTGCAGTGTTGTATGCAAAACACAGCTGTGACACGACATCCATAAAGAAACTGTTACATCTGCTCAGGTAATCCTTGAATTTCTGTACTTCCTTTCTAGAAACATAAGAGAAAACAAGCGAGTCAGGTATGACACTTATCTAGCTTTATTTCAGATCACTGTTTTGAAACAAAGAAAATGAAAGTCCTGTAAATAAAGCAGTTCAGTATTAACAGTCAATTACACTGCCTTAATTTTGATACTGCAATATGCATGGAAAGTTTCATTACCATTTTGATTCGAGTGTCCTTCTCTATAAACATTATGAGGCTACTTAACTTGATTATTTGGTAATGCAAGAAACAATTTCAGTAAATTTATATACAGTGGAACCCCGCTATAACGCGCCCCGCCATAACGCGAATTCGGATATAACGCGGTCGTAGCATGGCTCCCGAAATTTCGTATATTCATTCACACATGAAGAAAAAAAATTTGGAGAAAAGTAAAAAAAAAAACAAAACAAGAAATTAACTTCATTTTGGGCATGAGATTAGTTGTGACTTTTAAAAAAATATGATCGTGGCATGGTTCCTGAAATTTGAAATTCATTTACGTGTATTTTTATCGGACTGTGAAAATATTTGTTTAACGTACGAGAAATAGTGTGTAAAACGTTTATTATAATTTGGTGGAAGAATTCGCGTATGACTTTTAATAATAAACGATCGGAACTTAACAATTTATCCAGGTTCTTTAAGTGATTTTGGAGAAGTGATCATGTATGAATTCTAAAATAATACAATATATATAACGTACGAGAAATAGTGTGTACAATGCTTGGCTTCTGAAATTTATCAATTTGAACAGGTTGTGGTGAAGCTCCGTATTCTACTCTAGAAGAGAAAACTGGTTTCATTAGGTTTTTGAATTGTTAAGCCGAAGTAAACATTATCGGAAGTGTTACTTATTACGGATCCATGAGTAAAGCCAGTAAATCGTCTTTGTGATTGTCTTCCATGAATTCCGTATACAGTCAATGCTCAAACAATAGCCGACATGGGCTTCTTATTTAACTGCAATCACAGCCAAGCAGCAGACAAAGCTGTGGTTGATACAAGAGTCGCACAATTTAATAAACATCAAAGGACGAAAGCCGCCAACATGTATGCTGTGCTTGGCAGTGTGATCAAACAACAAACAGTTGAAAGTAAATAATATCCACTTTGTTATCTGTAAATTAAACGGGTATGAAATTGTACATCCATTCAGCTTAATTTTTGTTTTATATCAAAAGTGATTCGTAACCATTGCAGGCCTTTATTACTTAGTTATCGAGCTTTATCTGTGTACGTTGTTTGCTTATATACAAAAATATTTTACTGTTATGGAAAAGCAAGTTCAAAAATGCAAGTCATTTTCTGCTAAAGAGAACCTGTATGCCCTAGATCAACTAAAGAAGGGCAAACAACAAACTCAGCTTGCCAGAGATCTAGGAATCAGCAAGTCCACTTTGCGAGGGTGGAAAACAGATGAAGGAAAGCTCCATAGTCTACCCAACATTCTTGAAGAGGGAACTGGTTTACAGCGTAAAAGGGTTAAGTTAGCTAATGACAATGTCCTAGATTCAGCTTTGTACCAATGGTTTGTACAAGCTCGCTCAGAAGGTGTTCCAATTTCTGGCCCAATTCTGAAAGCCCAAGCAGAAAATTTGATCGCCGTATCAATGGAGATGATGCCAAATTTAAGGCGAGTAATGGCTGGCTAGACAGATTCAAGAAAAGGCACGCTATCAGCCAAGTTCTTGTGTCTGGGAAAATCCGCTCCGCTGACAAAGAGGCTGCCAATTCCTACCCGATTGCACTTAAAAAGTTGCTGGAGGACGGTTGCTACACAGCCGACCAAGTTTACAACTGCGATGAGACTGGTTTATGTTAAAAAAAGTTGCCCGATCGCACCCTTGCAACCAAGACTGACAGTCACAAACGAGAAGGTTTCAAGAAGAGGAAGGACAGAGTGACTCTCTTATTTTGTGTTAACAAGTCTGGCAGCTACAAAGTCAGACCTCTGATGATTGGAAAATCAAAAGCTCCCAGATGTTTTCATCATGTAAATATGAAGGCACTCCCATTTCAGTACACTAACAGCAAGAATGCTTGGATGAATAGCTCCATATTTGACGACTGGTTTCACAAAACATTCGTTCCAGATGTTCGGGCTCATTTACAAAAACTCAAGCTGGAGGAAAAAGCTCTCCTCCTGCTGGATAATTGCCCTGCCCACCCCCCAGGCGGAAAATCTTGTCAGCAGTGATGGCAAGATCAAAGTTTCGTACCTCCCGAAAAACACTACGTCAGAAATCCAGCCACTTGACCAAGGCATAATTTCCGTATTTAAACAAAATTATCGCCGTGAAATGATAAAGGGAATGGTAGCAGATAATAACGCATCCGTCGACACATCATTGGCATTATTCAACTTAAAAGAAGTATGTCACCTTGGAGGTAAAGCCTGGGATGCTATCACTGCACACTGCATTGAATGATGCTGGATAAAGGGTCTTGGGCCAGCTTTTACGCCCTGGACACAAAATGATAGTGACGATGAGCTTGAATTTACAGGATTCACTGAAGACGACGTACGTTTAGCAGAAGAAGCACTCAAAAAATACGAGCACAGTCATCATGATATCCTTAACTGGTATTCAGTAGATGACATCTGCCCTATATACGAACACATATCAGATGACGAAATTGTTACAAATGTCAGCAGGAAGAATGAAGCTGCACAATCAGAACCTGAAACCAGTGACGATAATGATAACGATGACGATGGCACCCCAACTCCCCCACCAAAAGTGTCTGAAGCAGTAGTACATTTAGAAGCAAGTTTAAGGTGGCTCGAAACACAAGATGTTGACAGCATCAAAGTCCTTCAATTAAGAAACATTCTTGACTTTCCTAGAACCCAACAGTTAGCGGCAAAGAAGCAAACGTCATTGGATATATTTTTCAAGAAATGATGAAATTTAAATTTGGAACCACACTGACTTTGCACTTTGCGCAACGATTAATTTAGCAGTTTTCACATGTTTCTTTTGATGTTCATAAAATCTGAAATAAAAGTTATTTGCACGCTGAAATCATGCGTTGATTGTTAATTATTCTTGCAGTTGTCGCATATAAAATTTTTGCAGTATGAAATTTGTACAGACACCGTATGTAGACCCGGGAATAGCTGCATGCAATGACCGTACGACATCAGACGGCAAGTAAATGGTTTCAATATTTTTGTTCATCCTATATTTTACATGACGAATTCAGACTATTACAAAATTATTGAATATTTTAAATCTGTACGATTTTCAATGAAATTACATCCATTATGGATGAACTGCATGCCACGACGGCACGGTAGCATATGGTGTTGATACACTTTTCATGATATAGCGATAGTCTGGTATTATCGGTCAATCTGTATTATTGTTCAAACAAATAAAAATTAGTAAATGTTTTTAATGCACAGTAATAACCTATAAATATATTAGCCATCAATTATTTTGAATATATCTTAATTAATGCATTCCAGTTAATATTCATCTGATGATAAGCCGACTTTTGATCATTGTACATGTATACACGTATATGTTCTCAGAAAAAAGTTAAATATTGTAAAACCCTGCATTAACGCGACCCTGCTTTTAACGCGATCCGATTTTATGGACCCCGATCATCGTGTTATAGCGGGGTTACACTGTACCTAATGTGGTAAGGAAACCACAAGTACACAATAATAAAATCTAAAGGTGACCTTGATGACACAGCTGTAGAGTTACAGGGAAAGCACAGAAAAGAACTAAGTTTTTGGCCCTATCTGAAAGGGCATTAGAGTGGAAGTGCCTAAAACAGATAAGCACTGATTAATTTTGAATACTAAAGCTTTTATTATCTAAAGCAGAAAAAAAAAAAACTTTAAATATTAAGCAGTAATCTTGACCTTGACCCCAAATGTGGAATGCAACACATGTTGTAATGACACTAAATGTATAAAGTTTTGAACAACTCCTAATTTATAGAACACATGTAAATATGACTCAAACTAACAGCACTAACTTGTTATCTTGAATTTGAAGAAAGGACCCCATAATGTAGCATGTGGCACATTATGTCTAACCATCATATATTGTTATACTAAGTTTCTCCACCTGATTCTAAGCAGCTTTAAAGTGAAAAGTAAAGTAGAGAAGAAAGTGTACTGGAGCACCTGAAATATTCAACCATGGCACTGACCTTGATATGACCTTTAATGTGGTATGCTACACACCTGCTTATGAAAACAGATAAGTATACAAAGCTTCATCCCTGAATGTAAACTACTCTGAAGTAATAGAGTGGGAAAAAGAATTGTTGATGAAAAACTTGAAAGCCTTCTACCATGACCATGTCTTTGAAGACAGAACCCCATATGTGGTATATGAGATACATCCTAATGATTATTTGCAAGAGTACCAAGTTCATTCCTTGGTCTCAAACAGATCTTTAGTTATAAAATTGAAAGGGATGTGTGATGGAAACCAGTAAATACTCAGGCATGCTTAAAGATAGGATCACATAACACATCCTATAGTGATGATATACCAGTATAGCAGGTTCCATTCTTTAATTTTGAATTGTGCTAAGCTGTGACCTTAATGACAGAACTCCCAAAAAAGTATTCAAAATACCTTCCATAATGCATAAGTATACTAAGTTGCATCCTTTAATTTCATGTAGCTGTCAAGTGATTGTGTGCAATAGAAAGTGTTCTGGAAAAATAAAATATAATGTTGAACAAGTTTACCAAGCATTATACATTAATTTCAAACAGAAATGATGGATGGGCAGATGGAAATATGAATACTATATCTCCAGTTTTTTTAAATGTGTGGGACAAAAAAATTATTACAGTGTCCCCCTCTTTTGTAGCCACTCCTGCTCCATTAAGGAAGTGGCCTTGTAGAGAGGGATAGATTTTTGTGAGAATGTAATGTTTGTAGTAAGAAAGCTACATATAATGTCAAAGCATTTAATATCTTCATTTAAAAGTGACATTAATTAGTAAAAGTTTTTTCTTGTCTTAAGAATAGACTTTTTTTCAAGAGAACATACATTACAGTGATTATTCTTATTCTTGACTTAATCATGAATGTGAGTGGGGTATTGTTGTTGACATGCACATTGCAAAACCATTCAAAAATGTCATTTAAATCTTGGTAATTTAAATAATTTTTTTTCTTTTCATTTACTGCATGTTTCGATGGCAGCTGCATATTCTTAGTATCAGTCCGTTACAATGTTGTTTATTTGAATCTTTCCAACATGAAATTGTTCAGCACCTGCCCCATGTTACCATTAATGTGAAGACATGTTAAAGTGTAATGATTTATTCACATGTTACTAATTATACAGTACAGCAATTTTATTTTGTAGATGAAGAAATTGTAGAGGGGATGAAAAGTAAGGATAGATGTATCGTTACATGATTTTTCAGTCTTTGTCTTGTACCCTATTTTGTTCAAGGTTACTTTCTCTGTGTGTTAATTGAAAAAAATCTATATTTTACCATTTCAGACAATGTTATGATCCTGACAATAATTCCAGTCATAATCATTTAAGAGATGAACTCAAAAGTTGTATGAAGCCCCAAACTCTAAAAAAATTGATAAGCCCATATCCAGTAAATGTAGGTGTTTATAGACAATGATATAATATTAACCTTAATGGTACATATACTTTAGCCAAAACTACTTTCAGGACTGAAAATCAGACATTGGTAAAGATTACTGGATTATTTACCTTACTATATGATGTAAATATTAGTTCTAGACATATTCAACTAATATGTGGCCATTTGCGGGGGGGGGGGGGGGGGGGGATTTAATATTTTGCACCAATATGTTAGCCACAGGTTACATAATGGTAACTACTCTTTAAGTATACTTTTGAACATAAACTCGTCAGTACCAAATGATTCTGGCGATAAAAATGTGGGTGGTCACTGGTAGGGTCTTGCTGGATAGTTTCGTATTTTGACACCTCCCTAATATTTAGGGTAGAAGGCATGAGCCTAATTATCACAATTCTAGCACTTTTCAGTTCACACATAAGCTAAATCTGTAATGTGCTTTCCAGTTACTTTGAGTTAGGCATGGAAATGGGTTGACTTGTTGAGATCAAATGCGTAACTTGGGCTTCAAATGAGCAGCTGACTTGGCTTGTGTATTTACATGTGTCTACTACAGTGGTAAATATCTAAAAATCTAGATGGTTGAGGGGTGATGAAAAGTATGCTAATTTGTTACAGTACTAGTGAACTTTATTCACGTATAAGACACATACTGATTCTTTTAGATGTCTTGTCACAGGAAAATATTCAAAATAGCTCTTTCCAGTAAAAAAAAATGAATGTACAAAATAGGGGTCAGGGGCAGTGTTGATTCAGTGTAAAAGCCACTAGTTGCAAAAGGAATTAACTTTAATACCTCAGTCAGAATCCTACAAGCATCCTGTCAACAAAAATCATTAGTTTTATTTGTATCTTTAATGTAATATATTTTTTTTGCAATAGGTCATTGTTGGAGAAAAATTTGCCAAAAGAAATGTCCAGTGAGACCTAATGGGGGCTGTTCAATAGGGGGACCACTGAATTGCTAACTATACCTCTCCCTTGATAATTCGTGCACATTGGGATCCAAAACATAGCTCTTATAAGAGAAGGCATGAGTTATAGAAGGACCTCCATAACATTACTAAATGATACCATCCATGCTGGACATCAAGAAAACTGGTGAAGGAGAGTGAATTGGTCTGTTTAATGGCGGAATACTTGTTTAATATCACATTGGGAATAATTGTCAATAAACCACTTTTTCTAGCAAAGTGTTTTAATGTAAGAAAGACCTTTATTTTCAAGATGTTCAACTGCTGAGAGGTTGTTATTATTTTTGTTCCAACTAGTTTTAGCAACCTTCACGTGTACGTATAAACATTGTGTATTACATCATTGCTTTATGTTGTGGTTGAGTAGTCTGGTTCCCGATCCTTACTCTCCCTGCATTGCTCTCTACTCATGTGTAATGAAACTCAAATTCATAATCAAACAAGATTTCGGTGGTTAAAAAAATGAAACAATTAGTTTGTGAAAGAAGTTGTCATTGAAAGTAAAATAAAATTGTGTTGTTTTATAATAAAATATGATGTCTTGATTTCATTGCAAATAATAGTGAAATTTCTTCTCATCCATGTGACACTTCACGAATTACAAATTAACTACAAACTCTGAAACTAGGTTTTTATTAATAAAAAATATTTGTGAAACAGAATTTTACATCATCAAGTATATGTTTTGCTTGGTTGTCTTGCTATCATTGATCACATTTGTGAATGAGTATGCTAATTTAAAGTAATTTAATTGTATCACATCCTACAGTGTTAGATTGCTAGAGATGAAGTGTCCTGACATTAGCCTGGGGCCACTAGCTCTTATGTAGGATGGATTTGTATTTTGTTTGAACTTTTTAATTAGTCCACCCACTTTATTTGATATAAAAGACATAATTAACATGGTAATACAAGGAGAGGATTTAATTCAGTTCAACAATACAACAAATACTTATGTAAATTAGGTATCAAAACACTGTTGGCACTTAATTAGATATTCCAGGAAATGCTCGCAGGTATAGCTGTTACAGCAGACTGACATATTTTAGGTATAGGACTGACAGGGGAAATAACAGTTCCTGGCTTCCCGTTTTCTGATGCTGCTTTGGTTCCAGAACAGTGGTCTGCTGTTACGGCATATTATGAGATAAATTTGGATCGTTTGAATGTAAAATCATTGGAACCCAACAGAATACATAATTTATCCGGATACTTGTTTATGGTATTAAGTGGCCCATGGAAGAAAAAATAAGTATTTTTGCGAAGCGTTGAAAATTTTAAAAGTTTTATTTTCATACATTAAGAGGAGGCAATACTAATACACACGGTAGGTCTTAAGCTTCCAACAATCTGGAATATATCCATGTATATTTCATATTTCTGAGTAACTGCTATTTACCATACAAAGTCTCAAATCAGGAGTCCTATCTGGTCGTTTCAGCCATATCTGCATGGACCAGTGCATAGGCCAAATTATCCCTCAAATATTTAGTGCATTGACCCCACTGTCGGTCAACGGTGTTAGTGTACAAAACTTAATTTAATAACTTCTAGAAGTTATTTCATATATATATATCTATACTGATTTTCATTCAGATAAGCAAAAATAGTGTTTATGTCTTCTCTTCAAATTATGTATCAAACTTGTTTAAATGAACAGTGTCAAGGCAAGATTATATCTGTATGAATTTAGTCCTAGAAAGCTCTATTCAAAATAATGACAAAGAATGATGCAAACAATGACATGGGGTCGTTTCACAAATTTCCAATTTTTTTGTATTTTTAAGCATGGCAATATTCCGTTGAAATAATTTTTACAAACATGAAACAGTTGTCATGAATATCCAACAGTTGTGTTAGATTTCATGAAAATAAATATGGGTTTTGGAAAAGGGTACACACATTCCTCAGCAGGCTGACGACACGTGTGATTTGGTATAGCGTTCATTGTTTGTCCTAATTAAAACTGAAGCTATAAACATGTTTTCTGGCACAATCCAGAGCTGTAGACTCATTTTCATGAAATTAAGTAGGACCATGTTTTTCAAAAAATTGACAAAATTGCATTTTGAGAATTGTCCATCCCCCACTCATTTCATGTCACAAAAGTATGCAATCCTGCATCACAGAGACAGTTGAGACTGAATTTTTATCATTCTTGGATGCATCTCCATTTAAAAACAGCTTGATTTACTTGCAAAAACTGGTATTTCAATTTTCATGTCTATACCTACATATTTCATGTTTTAATACAACAGGGCAGAATATATTTATGTTCATTACACTTAATCTAAACCAAAAGATATAACTAAAACACACATTTTGCTTGATTAAAAAATGTTTTTAATTGGTATTTATTTGTTAAAGTGGTACCTCAAGTGGGCATTAGTGACAATTTCACTGATCGAAAGTTTTGTTGCATACTGTTATTTACGGTGTACCAAGATGTTGTTTGGAAAGAAATTTTAAGAAAATACATGAATTATTTTTTTAAGTTATTAATTTCATAATGTTGATTCAAATTTCCAGATCATATCAACCATTGTCAACAATAAAATGGGTGATATCAAGGTTTTAGTTACCAATTTTGATCATGATTTTATTCATGTTCAACATATAAGGGTCAAATTTTTTGTACTTTCTAGTTTAACAAAATACGGGATCCACCAATAACCCCACATTATAAATTGGTTTGCAAATTATCTGGGTGTGAGTTATTGAGTGGTGTATCATGTGACTAAACAAGAAATAAAAAATATATGCACATGATAAACACACTTTACTAATGGCTTGATAGTTCAGTCAAGTGTACGGTCATCCTTTTAAAAGTACCAGAAACAAATCTTAGAAACCTATGTTTAATCAAGAGTTCTAATGAGAGATATGGAACAAGGATATCAGTAATGAAATCTGCATGGGAAAATATGATAAAGGCTTCAAAATGTATGTTTTAATTTGACCTTTGAAATATTTTATCCCAGTTTCATTGTAACTGGCTTAAATGCATGTATTAGTAATATTAGAGTAAATTTATTGAAATTATCAAAATGTTAATTCCCTGCTCAGTATGAAAATGATGAAATAAAAAAATACAAACTAAAGCAGGTATAGTCGTTACAATTTAAATTATATTCTACAACATTTATCTAGTAGGAGTACCAATTTCAGTGAGATATCTTAAACGGTTTTGGAGATTTGCTGTAGAAAGAAGTGTTCATAATCAATGGATTGATGGACAGACTCATGAACAAAATTATTAAATATTTTGCAAACAACATTTTTTGAATAAAACATAACATATATTCATCATCACTCTGATATGCATATCAAAGTTCATAGCATGGTGAATAATGTGTATATGTTTCGGACTTTTATCGTAGCTTTATTTGGTTCATGTTGCTGCCATGTCTGCAATGTGGTAGTTTATTGTGATGTGTAGCACTGGGGCATCGTACAAGAGACATCATGTCCCACCCAGTCACATTATCCGGACACCTGGCCAATCAAACCTAACATTAACCTCCTAATACTAACTGCCAGTACAATTTTTAAGTAAAAAATTATGACAGTTGCTATACCTCTTTGTTTCAGGTGCATCTGGATCAAAGTTTTCAGGAATAATGTTGGAACATTCTGGACATATTTTGACATCTTCTGCTTCTAACTCTGCAAAACATTTTCTGCAGATGACATCCTCACATGGCAGTATGACAGGAGCAACCTCTAAATTTGCTTTGCAGAAGGAGCATCTCTGCAATTGTCTGAAAAAGATAATTAAATTTAATTTTCACACGCTGAAATGGATAGTCCAACAAATTTTGTTAACTCTTCTGGTGTTTAGTGGTGTTATATAGTGTTAATAACATTCTTTATATTACCAATCATTTATTTGGTAAGAGACTGATCAATTCAAAGCCATAAACATGAAAATATTCTTTCTTGTTTGAATATAGGTCTTTCCATGGTATTAAATATAGAAAAAACTCCTAGCCAGGGATTAACATAAGCCCAGTAATGCTGTTTTTGCTTGAACAAAGGCGGTTTATCTTGTACAGTAGTCCCCCTCTTGTACGGCCCCCCTGACCAGCGGCCACCCGCTCCTAACGGCCAGAATTCGTTGGCACCGACGAGTTTCTGTTCAAAAGTACCCCTCACGAAAGGCCACCCGGCTAACGCGACCAGCGGCCAGCATTTTTGTGCAATAATATAAAATTTACCCCTCACGAGCGGCCACATTTTATTTTTAAATGTATCCAGAACCAATAATTAATTCAAATCTTGACGTAAGGTAAGCAATTTTGATTATCTCTATCGTAGATAACACGTCTCCGAGTGTCAAGTCGCCGTTAAAAGTGTCGACCAAAAATTTATAGTATATCGTTATCTGTGAAAATCGATGTTTACAGGAAATGGGCTCAATAATGTTATGATAGAGTTTGGGGTTTAACACCTATGTTGGGTTCTTCTCGTTGACGATTATAACCAGACGTAATTGTTATAATCATAACTTGGTCAGCATAGGCTAAAAATAGATTTTGTACATTGGCACACACAGACAACCTTAAAAAAAACAATAGAGTACCAGACGAAGACCGGAAAAATCACGTGACCACACAAAATGGCTTCCTACGAAGGATGTATTTCGGCAGACTCGACACAAGTTTTGTCTGCATAATTAAATCGCATACAGTCAGCAATAACCGAATAAATCATTACCAAACATTAAAATGTCATCACGTTAACGGATACATTATTTTCGAAGAAAGTCGATTATTCTACTCGACGACATCGGGGTTCAGGGTGGGGGGGGGGATGCCGAACAATTGTATGTACAAAACGTCAAAAGACTCGTAAAAACAAGTTTACGTTGAAATAATTTGAATAAACAAAGTAATAACCGATAAGAAGGTTATTCAGCAGCAGTGGGAAAATGGAACAAATGGAAAGATAATTATGTATGTACCAAGATGTAAACGACATTTTTGAATCCATTTGCAATGTGCATGAGAACAATACCCGTTCGCATATCAAACTTACGCCAAGAAAGCAAAAATAGTAACGTATATTCAGTTGAAATAAATATGTTATTATAACAAAAAAACTTTTATTGATTAATGTTTCATTTAGACGAAGATATTTAATGTTTTGAAGTATGTAGCTTTCTTACTATGTACATTACATATACATGTACTTCTCATAATAAATTTAGCCCCCCTCTGGAACGGCCACCCGCCTTATAAGGCCACTTTCCCGGTGCAGCAGGGGTGGCCGTATAAGAGGGGGACTACTGTATTGCAAAAACAACTTATATAAACTGTCTCCCAAATTTTATATCATGTTGATTTTAAATAATTTTGATAGATAAAGGCATCATTAATATGTGTGGATGTTGCTTACTACTAAAGTCATCTAAGATCCTGAAGACATAAACCCGAAATCCAAGTTTTACAAAAAAATCATCACAATTATAGATTCCATAGTGGTATCAAGTTCATCCAATAAGTTGCAAGATCACTTAATTACTCATCACAAAACCCATTCAAGACTTTAATGATGTAATCAGAATACTCCATGTCTGATCAAATATGGCTTCCAAAATGGTAACAAGCTAAGACAGATGCAAGACTATGTTGTTGTTGTTTTGGATTTAATGCCATTTTCATTGCATGATAGGCTATATATGGTAGCCATGGTGGAGGAAGAATCCAGGAAAATCCTAATAAGAATCACTGACACTCAGGAAGCTACTGGCAAGCTTTCTCACCTACATACAGTGGCCGAGTCGAGACTTGAATAGATGCAGACAGAGATGATGGCAGTGATTGGTAAAAGCAAGCACTTAAGACCACTCAGCCACCCAGGGCCCAGGTACAAGACTATCTTATTAATATGTGTGGATCTTGGTCATTATTTAGCATCATCAAAATCTTAATGATACAACTATTATTAAGGTTTGATAAAAACTAGATCAAATATATGACTTCCAGAGCAGTAGTAAGCACAATAAAAAAGATGCAGTAGACATCAGAGCTCAGTAGATGATACTGTGTAGATGAGTGGTCGCTCTCCTTGTGTACAATATCTTTGAAACTACTTGTCTTGACAAATGATGCTATCTATTCATATGAGTGACATGGAAAGCAATACTAGTTACAGTGAAATGTATTTCCAAAGGACAACTTAATGGCTTCTATGGACAGGTCAAGTTTATAGCGATGCAAAAAGATTATAAATCAAATTTTGCACTGATAATGGTAAATTATGCAAGAATGCTAAGAATGAAATTATTTTAAATTAAATAGGTATACAGTAATTTTTAATGTATATGTCCTGGTCTGTGGATACTTTGAAGTCAAGTTTGGTTCCAGTGCTCTTCATTTCACGCAAAATTGGCCTCACTTGCCCATCTCACTGCATAAACTCCTACTATTCATACACAGTCACCTAGTAACCTTGAAAATTTGCTCAAGGTTGTGAAAATGCCAATACAATCTTGAAACTCCCTTTAGGCCAGTTTAGTCAAACCACAGTGGAGATATCTTGTCTTGAAGATAATGCCCTTTACCGGATACAAAGTCACCCTTCTGTGACCTTGAAAATTAGGTAAAAATCATCACAACATAACCATGATCTTTTCAAAGCATCTAATTAAAACTGGTTTGAGTAAATAGGTTCTGAGATATATTGCTTACATCATCAGGGTCATGGTCCACCTATCCCTTCGAGCAAACTGTGTCACTAAGACCTAGATACTTTGATCAAGGTCACCAAAAGCTAAAGAAATCACAGAACCCCTTCAGGCAAATCTGTATCAAATTATTTCTCATTTGGTCAAACCATTCTGAAGATTTTTTCTTATATGCTAATGTCCTATACTGAACACAAAAGTATTCCCCTCAGACATTGAATAATATATCTCAGTCTACAGAAGCTAATTGGGTACTGGAAGCAACATACTAGGTATATCAATATCCAATATGTTCTTGTTAGGCTCAATAGTTTTTTTTTACATATCTTGCTCATGAGGTAAGTTGACAGATTTATTGACAATATAAATCCAATATGTCTTCCTCTTTTGAAAGGGGGTGGGGGATGGACATAAACACTAAAGCTTTAGACTTTATTATCTAAAAATAAAATCCAGGAATCAAAATTAAGACCCTTTCTTTTCTCTAACTGGTGAGTGTTGAAAGCATCTCTGATATTCTTGAGCAATAAACTTTTCACGTTAGACACTGTAGCAACCATATTAAATGTAAGATTGGCAACATTTTCATTCAGAACAAACTAGACAGATGATTTTTGGCTACTAATGTGATCATCCATTTTGGAAAAGTGGTAACAAGATTTTCAAAGCATTCAGTGTGGCAGTCATATTGCTTGTCAGATTGGCACAGGTTTAATTTAGGATGATCATAAGGAATGTTTTAGGGAAAAAACTAATATGATTTTCCATACTGGACACCAGATCGGCACCACAATAATTTTTGGACCAGGGAGACATCATAAGAAAACTGTCAATAAAAGTCAAATTTTTATATGAACATCCATTCATAAGAAGTAACAATATGACATGGTTGCCCTATTGGATGCCTGTGCAGTACCATTTTCACTTAAGACCAATTAGACATTATGCAATGTTTTCTAGTGAAAACCCAATGTTCATATGAATTTTGGTTTAGGTGTTTTAATAACAAGATTTTCATGATGACTTCCTTGCTGACATACTGGATGTCAACTAGACATCAGAAGAAGTCTTTAAGTGAAAGCCCCATGTTGATATAAACAAGCATTCAAACAAATGCAGGAACAATACAATTTTCAAGTCATGGCCATTGAGATGGCCATATTGAATGTCCAAACTGCACCATTTACATTTAGAATCAACTAGACCACATCATGAATGTGCATGTAAAGTGTCATTCCTGCAAAGTTAAGAAGCAGTAGTGATAATAAATTTATGTTAATAAATTGATGGACCATAGATGATGACAGACAACAGGCTCTTGTGGTCTATAATCTGTAGAGCTAAAAGGAACACCAGACAAAACAGATACATTAACATGGTAAAGGAACAAACCTTGAACAGCAGATATGGGGATTAATATGGGAACAATTGGTTATTATATATAAAAAAAAGTGTCCAAAAGTCTGATTTGAAGCGGACAGTTGAAGAAATCATTCTAATTTTATACTGAAGTGCATTAAATATATAAACACCACAGCAACAAGCAGATTTCTTACAAATCAAGAGTCTATCCAAGGTAGCTTCTGGTTGTTCTTGGAGTACCATTATAAATTATTTAATGGCAGCTGTAGAAAATATTAAGTATTTAATTTCTTCTGGGAATATTCAAAGTTTTATAACAAAGAGAGGAGTAAAGTATTTAATTCAACATTCAAAGTTTCTTGAAAGGTCCCTTTTTAGGCATGCTTGTACAGTTGACTATATCTTAACATTATTCTTATTATTATATTATTTATAAATATATACTACAAGAAAAGTTAAGCAAGAAACAAAAATCATGATATGACCATCTCATAATCTTTACCCTACAAATAAACTGCATAACATGACCATTCGTCATTATATTTAAGCAAAATATGCATCTGCCACTGCTATTAATGACTGTGTCAAAAAGAGTGATATAAACACCACTGACAATGATATAATCCTTTGTCAACATGAATGCTGATCAGACTAAAGTACATGCCACTGCCACTGTAATCTATAATGCCTGGAATGAATGAGGTCTTTGTCTTTGACTATACTACTAGTAGGTTTGTTTTTTGTTTTTTATGGTTTAACGCCATTTTTCAGCACAATATAGGCTATACATGGTGGCCAGTATTAAATGGTGGAGGAAAAACCCTGACAACCCCCGTAAAGAACCACCGACCCACGAGAAGCTACTGGCAAGCTTTCTCACATAACTACATTTGCCGAATCTTAGACTTGAACACACGCAGACAGAGGTGAGATGGCAGTGATCCGTAACGGACAGCGCTTTAGACCACTCGGCCACTCAGGGCCCTCTACTAGTAGGTGATACACATTTTATTGTCTGCAAATTTACAAAATGTGGAATGGTATAATGAACAAGTTTGTGCTTAATGTGGAGAGAATCTTACTGACATTAAAACAGCATTAGACCCAGGCAGTATATCACTCCTGAGCAGTTCTGGCAGTCAGTCAGAAAGCTGAATCTACCCTCAGGCAAAAACAATTTAAACTTCTGGAATGATTGAGTTGTACTAACATTGCCACATTCCAGACACTGAATGGTCATATTCTGCTCTGAGGAAAATTCAGGCTTATTCAAAAGGAAATGTACATTATCTCCTAAGTGTTAACATCAACATTGATGAGAACTGCCACCTATATAATTCATGCCACCTTCTAAGAAATGCAAATAATGCTTGTGGTACATATAACAAAAGTATGAATGACAGTAAGTTAATGTGAAAGGACTAATTTGATTAGATGATGTGCATATCTTAATATTAAAAAGAGTAAATTTGTTCAATAGTTGTAATTTTTGTCCATTTGGAAACAACAAAATAGGTCAATGAAAATCCTCCTTCTTCTTGAGGTCACAGTTTGGGAAATTTGATCTGTCTCGACTTGACCTGTCTTTTTTAATACATGTAAGACCAGTCACATAATCATATAACTTAATGCAAGTGATACTGCTTTAAATCAGCTGCCATGTTCAAAATGCTTTCTAAATAATGGACATACAGAAGGAATATTGTTGTCCATTTTGCCGGTTAGCTTTAGAACATGCTATGAGGGATTACATTAATATCTCTTTGGCACTGTTGACCACAGATCATGTTTAAATTCAAATTTTATATACAGCAGTAATTTTCAAAACAAAGAATAATTTGTCAAGTTAACAAATTAAAGATGTAGAGTAATCAGCTTTTAGTTGATGATTAATTACCCAAAAAGAGCCCTGTTAACAGCTTTAGTGCACATTTTAAGGAATTTCTCTGTAACTTCCAGGGAAACCACTTGCTTGAAGTCGGGAGATTCCCCAAGCATCTGAAAAAACAATTCATATGGATATAATTAGAGACCACAAAGTTCAGTACAACAGAAGCAAGAGCATTAGTTGCTGTGGGGACTTCTCAGAAAAGTATGAACAATGGACACCAACAATGTGAAGATGCAAGTGGGTGCTGATTTAAATGGCTTTTCACTCACTTTATTATCATGGTTTGGAATAATTGTAATAAAATGCTTTTTATAATAAAGTTGTTTGCTTTACTTATAAACTACCTTTATTTTCATAAAATCCAACCTTTGAAAGATTGTTAAAGATATTACTCCAAGATGTTTTGACATACATCACATGTGTACTTTGGACAACGTGTATCATGTTGCAGTTTTTGCATGTGAATGTGAATAAATTTTACTGTTTTTACTGATTCACAACAAAACAAAATTTCCATAAATGAACCATATTTGTGAAACAAAACTTTTCATGCATCAAATATGTCATTCACATGGTACTCTTGATTACATTTGTGAATGACCATGTTAGACCCATAACTGATGTACAACAGCATATAGCAAATTTAATTTATCCAGAGTAACCTTTCCAATGCCAATACAGTCCTACCCATTTATATCAACATCGCTTATCTCGACAAGCCGCCTATGTCGACAAAAAAGCAAAGTCCCGGTCCCATGGTCTACTATTACTATCAAATTGTCATGCCTATGTCGACGTCGAGATAAAAAAAAAACGTATATGTCGACAGAAGCCCTTGGTCCCAGCTTGAACAAATCCTTTGTTTTCAAAACGTTTATGTTGACAAGCTGCCAATTAAGACCAATACTTTGTTCAACAATTAGTTGATCTTGCCACCAGGCTTTAATGTCGCAGTCGGATAAAAAAAAAAAAAAAAACACATAGCAGCACATTTTCTCACCACTCTGCAGCTAGTTGTCTTTGATCTTGCCGCCTAGTTTGTGGGTCATGTTCTTCAAATGTACTCTTACAATGACAGCATGTACATCTGTGGGTCTTTCAGCCACTGAATTTTCTGATTGTAAATATATCAGCACAGCGAAAAGGATCAATTGATGAACACAATTTCCCAATCAACAAGTGGTCGAAGCAAGACTAGCAAGCCCTTAAATTTGCTGTCCAGGAAATTGATGCGTACAGAGGACTCCTGTATACGTGATTTTCTGAATCCCATATATAAAAATTGCGTGAAAATATGGATTACGTGTTTCCGAGACCTTTGAAAGTGATCGGTGATTTTCGCTGTGAAAGTTTCATTTTTAACTTTATTTACATTTACGATGGCTACCGACAGAAGGGTAAAATGCAAATTAAATTTACAGTCTTTGGAAACTAAATATCTGGCTGTTAATGAAGTTAAGGGATGAACATCTCGCAAAGAGGTCTGTGAAATTTTTTCATTTAAAAATAACACGTCCAGGAAGGATGAAAGCTGCAGAGTCTATAAAGAAAATCTAAGTTGAAGGTAACTGCGCTCCCCAAAGGAAGAAGCAAAACTGCTACATTTGAAGACATGGAGGAAGCATCTAAGCGGTTCAATGAAGCATTATCAAAAAAGCTTAGTGTGGAGAACTTCGCTGCAACAAGTGGTTGGTGCAATTGCTTTAATGTTCGTGATAACATTGGATACAAAAGTATTTGTGGAGTATACATGTACTGTTGACAGTTTGTCATTTCCATGTGAATAGCTCCATCCCCTTGGTAGCCTCAATAAGATGGGAACAGACTGACCAAAATCGAGGCCAATTTAAAGTACATGTACATGAAGCATGTAACTGACAACTTCTCAACCGTGTGTTAATGCCAACGTTGAATATCGTAATGTTCGTATCAGGATGTGATCAATGCAATATTTTTATTTGGATTTTATTACACAAAGGTAACCAAAATGTAATTTGTCAATATACAAGTGTATTTCACACTGATTCTGTCTTCATGTACTCAAAATTTCCAATTTTTTTTCTCAAAGTATAAATGCTATTCACTGACGACGGGTCACCCTTTGCTGACGAATTTTAAATTTTATCTTTTTTCAGCCCCACCCCCGTCAACACTTATCTCGACATCCACCTATGTCGACAATATTTCCTCGGGCACGAGGATGTCGAGATAAACGGGTAGGACTGTATCACAAATAGTAATATTGAAGAAAACAATCCCGATTTACTACCTGATGGTATTAACATGTTTATGCTGATGACACTGATAAAATCTTTCCTAGAAAAAAAAAAACAATTAACCTCTAACTTTATAAAGAACATTATTCGCTGATAAAATATTACAATGGATTAGCTGGTAAACAATTTAACAGAGAGAAAAAATAATTCTGCTATAATCATTGTTTATGTGGTTTTACAAGTGAGTAGCAACTGCAGAAGAATAATAAATACTGTAATCATCCACAACGTATGTCAATCCCAGAAGAAAAGGACAAACATGTGAAATTTAAAAATCATAAGAAAACATTTGTGATCCTGAGGCTGCCATGCAACAAACATTAGCCAGTACTCCATACATGCACCCTAAGAAGCAAGTATAAAGTATATATGGGCTTAATAATAATAATATTAATAATAATGAGGACTTTGCATAGCGCCATCTTTAGAAGCTCTAAGTGCTTTACAACATCAATAAAGATATGACTACCAAAATTAATAGTTGAGTACCTTTAAGTACTGAAACAAAATCAGGGTTCCAAAGCCAAGTTATGAATGCATGAAACTTGACAATGGCGGGGCCCAATGCTATGACAACAAACATCAGCTGATTCTCCATAAATGCACCATAGGAAGCGGGTACAAAGTTTATTTGGGTATAATAGTTCAGTACCTTTAAGTACTGAATCAAATTAGGGTTCCAAAGCCAAGTTGTGAATGCATGAAACTTGGCAATGGCCCTTTGTTCCATAGGAATCCTCAAGAAGAGAGACTCAGGGGAGTTTGTAGGGTTGTGAAGAGTGTCTGACATTGGTATATGAAGCTGCAAGGGCTGATACAAGGTGTATGGGGACAAAGATAACCTAAACTCTATGAGTCTCATCCTGATGATTGCCATGATAACAAACATCAGCCGATACTCCATACGTGGACCATGGAAAGCGTGCATGAAGTATATATGGCCTAATAGTTGATCATATTAAACTACAAAGTTGGGTTCAAAAGCACAACTGTGAATGCAGGAACCTAGGCAATGCACCCAAGAACAGAACCGGAAAAGTATGCCATGCAAGAAAATGCCCCAAATAAATGACATGGTGGATGGAGGGGAGGAGGGTGGTTCTTTCTGCAGATAATTTTAAGTTAAATGTAGCATCAACACTGAAAACACACATCTCAACAGGCATCCCACATTTTGTATGGCTGATTTGAACAACTGACATAATGTTTAATCATATGCTCCAACTCGGTCATCTGATTGGTTCAGCATGACAGCATATCTCAATTTAGTTACTAACCTATTTGTGTCAATGATGATGCATATCAGGATACTGATGATAATGAGGAATCATTTGACTTATCTGATGTTTCACCATGTATAGGATTTCATGATCCAACAAATAAGAAAGTGATCAGTAAAATTTAGGACAAATTATGTTTCAAGCCAATTATCAAATAAGAAAAACACGATGAAAGCAAAAGGAGTCAAAAAAGCTGAGGTAAAAAATAATTTAAATGATTTCCACAAAGTTCAATTTAATGAAGAGCGAAATCATACTGCAGAAATGACTATGATAAGATCATACTACCATGAAATTATGACAGACAAAATAGTTAAGCAAGGACAGACTAAATTTGATGATAATGTTGATTTTATTAATACACTTGTGTTAGGCCATTTCAAAACACAACTGTAAAGAAATCATTGGATATTGCTATAGAAGTGTTATTACATTGATCTGATAAAATCTTGATGAAAATGATAAAACTGTACATATAGCCGACATGCAGAACTGGTTTTAGATGCAATTAAAAATAATATTGTTGATAGAAGTATTACTGTATTGGTCTGATAAAGAAAAAAAAATGCGCTCATAGCCAATTGATTTTAGATGAGTTTTAAAATAATATTGTTAATAGAATTATTATAATAATGATCTGATACTATTTTGTTACGTGATTTTAGGAAGGCTTACAAAGTCAAATGTTTATATTGTTTTAAGTAGTATGTGTAATATGGGGATATTAAGCAATATTTTGTACAAAATTAAACAATGAAAAAACTGTTTTAATAGTTGTAAAAAAATATGATGATGATAGAAACATCATTTTAGTAAGATTATACTATTTTTTAAAATGTTTTTTGTTTCATTAATGGTGATATTAAATTTCAAATAGAAGAGTTAAAATGATGAAAACAAGCTTGTTTGGATGGAAATATATAGAAGTGCGCTCATAACCCCCATTACACATACTACTAAAAAAAACCGGCTGAATCTACGTTATATTATAGTTTACAAGTTATCTAAATGTAAGTAATCAAGAAAGAGGTGAATTATGTTCAATTGTTTTTTGAGAAGTCATTTAAAGCTTTTTTCTTATCATTTTAGAAGCAGTGACTCTATTTGATAAAACTGGCATCATTGGTATGAATCTGAATTGTATTCAAGCCAGAAATCCTTCTTGTAAAATTCATCATATATATATATATATATATATATATATATATATATATATATATATATATATATATATATATATATATATATATATATATATATAAGGCTGTTAGAGATCAATGGACCCAAAGTGGGGCAATAGCTCAACAAGATTTCTCAAGAAAATAGTAAAATTATGACATTACCTATATCTTCATAATATAAAGCCTCATACCAAATTTGGTTTCTTATGTCTATAAAACAGAGCTGACTGGTCAAGCTCTAAGTCAGATAGGTGCCATAACTCCAAACAATTTTGCTGCAAAATCAAACATGATCCAGATCTTTTTAGTGTTTAAAGACTTGTACCAATTTTGATTTCAGTCAATGCAGTCCTTCAAAATTTACTAAGCAAAATGAAAAGTGAATGACCAAAGCTCCAAGACAATAAGCAATAAACAACTCCATAGAATTCTACACCCTGATAAAAATAATATGGTAAATTGAAGCAGACAAAGGTCTTTTATGTTAGGCCTCATAACTTTTTTAAATTTCCATGGATTATGTCCATAAATATTTATTTAGCAGAAAGTGCTAATCTTTTAAGTCAATATAAGCTAAAAATGCAAGAAAAGTTTGCCACTAAAAATATTTTACATAATTCTGTGAAAAAGACTCAGCCAAAACGGATTAGTGGAGAAGGGAAAGCTTACAAACTGTTTCCTTTAAATATCTCATATCTTTTCTATTTAAGGTCTACCATTCTTATTATTTCCTTTCTTCAGAAGGAATAAATGTATCAAAATTTGAGTGTTCAAATTTATTATTACTAAGTTGTTTTTGCTATTGCCCCTGTTTTTAATATTTCCTGTTCTTGATTTAAACTATGTAAAGAGTTTGAAATTTTTGTTTCTACTGACCTTTTTGTTTAGCTTTTTTATTTTGGAACATCTCCTATATAATAAATGATTTCAAAAATGCTAGTTTACAAACAACATGATCTTCAATAAATTTTTGTATCAAATTAGCTTACTAATTACGATTTTGATACTTCAATGAAATATTTAACCCCAATTTCAACAACATGCTGCACTGGTGTCAGATTTTGAACAAAATACTACTTACCACCCAGAGAGGCATGATTTGTTTAACTCCATATTTCTCTGCTTCCCTGTCTGAATATGTCACAACATGTTCAATGAAGAGCTTGACCACAGTTACCCTGGTCCACATTTGTCTGTATGTGCAAAGAACTCCGTATAGTAAAAGCATTATTAATGTATATTTTTATAACACTTCTTGCATAAGATGAAATCCTCACATCATTTTTATTTCTATATGGTTCATCTATTATGCAAATATCCAATTCTATAAACATTTTCTTGGATTCTTCATCTACCATTAATACTGGTCACTATGTATAGCCCATTGTGTACTGAAAAATGGCATTAAACCCTAGAACAACAACAACCAAAGGCCAAAATCCAAATGGATTAGAACCAGAATACAAACACAAAATATACTGAAATATTATTTATGTTTAGCACATAGTCTACATGTGTAACTTTTGCTCAATGATGAACATGAACAAAAATTCTGCAATGATCATGGTCAAGTACTCAGAGTGTTATATTACATTTCTCTGTTATATTCTTCTTTTAAAGTTGGTAAAATGATGTTGATTTGTCCCTTTTTATGATATGACAGTTTTGAAGTATGAAAAGATCTATCTGCTCTAACCTTTTCCATCATATAGCAACCACGAATTACACTGTACAGCGTTTCGCTGAAAATCTGAGACCATTTTCTTTAAAAATACAGATGGGTTCACTACCTAACTAGCTTAGCAATAAAACAAATCTGTTAGGCAAAGTTCACATTTGAAGAAACCCATCCATTTTCTGGGAAATGGGTCATATACAGTTGCTATAAATAGCAAATATAGAAAGTACACTAAACACTATTCTTATGTAGCAGTCACCTTATTAAGAATATTTTCAAATTTATATGAGTGGAATTAAAGAGATGATAATAAAATGACCAAAAACTTTTCATTAATTTTTTTTTTAAATTAAGTGGAAAAAAAGTAAAATTTGTATGCAGTCTTGTGGAAAACATAATGTGCTGAAGAAAAAAAAGTGTAATGATTACACCAAATGCATAATGGCTGGCATGTTGTCACACTAAAAAAGGTTTTTTTATCTTTCACTCTTTTGGAGTTAAAGAACATATCCTAAGGCATTATTCTAATTGTACACAACTCTAGTTTAGGATGACGACAAATTATCAAAGGAAAGCTGTTTCAAAAGTGAATGAAAATGGATTTTGCTTTCAGTGTCACTGATAACTTTCACCTTTAGAAAAAAAAAAAAAATTATTTGCTGGCCTAAGGTCAAGATAGACTCATAATCATATATCCAAAGATGAGGAAATATAATCACTGGAAAACTGCAAAAATCACAATTCTGTATCACATATTTATCTGGGTAAAATAATTTCTTCATTTATTTATTATCTGCAATGTCAAAGTACTTATGCTATTTTTAAACATTTTCGTACATCAATAAATGCTTTATTTTACCAGCTGGAAATTCCTGCTATAATTGTATTTATAATTCTATTACAAGTAATAAATTGTTAAATGATAATGATAATATTTTCAAAAGAGTATGAAAGAAAAAATGAATAAATCCTTATCAGATTCAAATTAATAAGTGACCATAAAGTATGTAACACGCACACACATATGTATGTATGTATGTATGTATGTATGTATGTATGTATGTATGTATGTATGTATATGTATATATAAATAAAAGCAAACAAACAAAATTTAATTTGAAATTTTAAAACTGGTTTTAATTTTGTTAAATTTATTTGCATCAATTAAATCTATTAAATGTTTATTTTAATTTATGAACAAAAAAAATTCTTAAAGAAATAGAAAATATTTTACCTCTTAACAATTTTTTTTCTTGAATTAATTACATGTACAAGTGCTGTTGTTAGAACAACAAATATTAATGGCATCATCCATACACTTCTGTATATATTATTGTTTATATTTTAGGCTGTGCCATTTTTTTTTCAGTTTGGATACCCAGTTAATAGTTACACATAGGAAAACGAGTAGTTTGAATGGCACATTATGTGCCTACGCTGTGTTTAACAGCATTTTTCAAGGCATAACTATCACATCATTGGCTTTAATGACACTGACGTTTGGTCAAGTTCTGCTGTCTTGAAATAAATTTACTGCAAAAACAATTCTTTTCTTTAGATTCAGGATGACCATTACCTCTGATATTTGATGGCAAAATCTTCAAGTTTCTTATATTACTGATTACTAAATAACATCAAGGAAATTGTTATTAAGGGCAATTACACACAATACATAAAATACATAAGAATCATGTATGCATTATCCTTGATGTCATTTATCATAGAATATCAGCAACTCTGTTGAAGGGAATTAAATGGCAACGTATAGATCCAAAATTCAATTTTCAAAAAGCAGTTCTTGTTCTGAAAACCACAAACACACATACCTGCTTGAGAAGTTATATATAAGTTTGTAAGTTTTAAGAAAAACTTTTATAAACCATACCATATACGATTAATTTCTGTGTTCATATATTTTATTAGTTTTTACGTCCTAAAATTTGATTTGTTTAATATTAGCAAATCTGTAAAATCTGAATTTTTTGTTGTCTTATGAGTCAGTGGGGGTGGGGAAGCAATTGTGACCTTGTCTTAAACATTGCAGAGATTTAGCCATACAGAAATTTATAGTTTATGACATGATAATCAATGTAATCTCAGGAAACATCAATCTTGCCAACTAAGAGTGGTTTGGACTTATTTGTATAAACTTTAAACAGCAATCATGAACACTCTCCAAAATATGATCTAAGAGTCCACCCTATAACAGTTTTTCATTTCAGAGGCCAGAGATGCTACCATAAATGACAACACAGCAAAATGAATCAGAGGGCATCTTTGCAGAACATTTGTAGATGAACTTGCTAAAAATTCTATCTTGCATTTTGTGGCAGTGTTGTCACAGTTCTATCAAATCAGGATGATATGGGGCTTGGTGTTTCTGACAAATTGGCTACTGTTGCAAATTTGCCATGCCCATTTCATGCAGCCAAAGAAATATACAATTTAAAAGTGCTAATGGAAAATCTAGAAATTGGGTTAAAAATTTCATGTCATAAAAGGTTTCTTGACATCTAAGTGCCAATTTTTGGGGATGCATGATCAATACTATCATGGACATTGTACTTACAAATAAATAGAGTAACAGGTTCAAGAGATGCTAATGTGGTGCTTTGACATTAGACTTCTCACCAATGTGGTGCTTTGACATTTGACTTCTCACCAATGTGGTGCTTTGACATTTGACTTCTCACCAATAATTTAATAATATGTAAGAGCTTTATGGTTTTTTGATGACTCAGGTAGTCCAGTTCATGCTCCAACAATTAAATCTACCAAATAAACAAAACAGTCCCACAGTCAAAGAAAAAGAAGGCCAAATGGGGACTGTACTCAGCTTGGAAGTGGAGACTACCATCAATGGTACGTTGTCTGTAAGTACTTGTATAAGTAGTTTTGTTCTTCCTCCAACTGAATGAGGATTTTCCCTCTAGTCCTATCAACAAATATTTTTCATTGGCAAAACAGTATCATACTTCCAGAAAAACAAAGAAAATCAAATAAGTTCTGACACTTGGATTTTACAGACTTTATTAGATTATAAAACTAAATAGGACAAGTTTTTTTTTTTTAATTTGACCTACAAAATAACTTTAGTGATGCTAAGAATGTGCTTGAAGATGATTTTGACAAAAGCTGTCACGCTCTGCTACAATTTCCCAACAACAATTTTCTTTCTTAGCATCTAAAACCCAAGAAGATTACACATAGATTAATCCTTAACTGCAAACGATTGAATCAACACTTTTATACTGCATCTTGGTGTATAACTTGGGATTCATTGTTAAAATTAATGTGTTTTTGTGCTTCATTGGTTGGTAATTTTGTTTAAATGAATGTGTGCCCTACACAAGAAAAGGCTGATAGCTTGATATATGACTGCCAGCAGTAGCTGAGGCAACTTTCATATCCCAGTCAGGACTAGGTTGTTTGCAAATATGGTTGTCAGCTAACCTGGAATGCCTAAGATATCTCTGTACTGCACTGTCACAAAGAAGGACTTCAATTTAAAACTGCATAAGGGTCCCATGGGTTTTAGTAACATCACAAATTTGTTTACTGGTGGATTCAAAATGGGCATTTCACCATTTGTCCTGTCTCTGTATTCCATCATTCTAAGTAGTGATACATGTATTAAGATTTGATGGGTAGATTTAACTATGATTCAGATTATCAACAGTGGGCCACTGGTCATCAGTAAAAAGGTATGTGGCATATTAATTTCTTTTAACTAAAAGCTGTTTCTACTTCAAATTACAATGTTTATGCTCAAGAATTAAGATTTAGTATGTAAGACTGCTACAGACAATAATGCTGTCTTTTCATGCGTAAATAACATGGGGTGTCAGGTTGAGTAACATGACAATCTGACCTGGGAGAGCAATATATATTTGGCACAGTGCTAGTCATCTGCTTGGAACACTGAACACAGAGGTAGATGTTCTGTTGTGCAAACTAAACCATGATTATGCATGCATGTTGAAGCCTGACATTTTCCTGGAAATTGAACATAATTTGGTAAATGTGTTATTGACCTTTTCGCCTCAAAACTGAAAGGTCAGTTGCCAAGATCACACAAAAAAAGACCCTCAAGCTTCACTTGCTTATGTCTTTAGAATACCCTGGAGAACTTTCAGTGTAACTGTTAGATTTCTACAGAAATTGTATTTGGGGAAAAGGGGATGGTAGCACTAACTGATAGTACTCAGCCATGGTTCCTATAACTACTGCCGTTTGTGTCAGATCAGCTGTACATACTGCCCAGAACATCCAAGATTCTGTTTCATCCAAATCCCCTTACCAAAGAGATCCATTAAAAAGAAATGCCTGAAAGTGTTTTGGTTATCCAGAAGGCAATGAAAAACATAGCATAGTGAACAGGGACACCATTTCAAGATGGCCAAAATCCACCTTGCGAGTTGCAACCATCAATTCTGATGTTTTACACTACATAATACAAGAATGGCATTCACTAGTATCACATTTTTAGATTATGTACCTGTGGCAATAACATTAAAAATAGCTGGTTGGAGCAAAGGTTGTGCCTAAATCAATTACATTTATGTCATGCACTTAAAATATTCAGTTGAATTTGCATATTAAATTCTCATGATTTACATCACACAGTAATTTAACTTCTTACCTTACTTTGCTACTATCAAAGGATAGAATTAATTAAAGATTTTAAGGTTCCTTGTGGTAAAACAGGTTCAACACAATTGGTAAATTAAACAATATTTAAGTTGAAGTTTGATGATAATTTTGTTGAACCTGTAGTAACCTTAAGGATCACACACACACCCTCAATGTCTCTTATCTTATATCATGTGACTTTTCTAAAGACTCACCAGTCCTTTGTCCTAAACATGTCAATTTTCAAGGGTGATGAACATAAAAAAAACACTACATGTTCTGTGTGCTTCAAAAAGATGCAATTGATGCTGACCATATCAGATGGGAATGAAATGTTAATCTGAAAGCATTTTGATACATACTGAGCACAAAGAACAGCACCATCAATTCCAGTCATGTTGCTTGAGGAGCAGAGAGTAAGACCTTTTTCTATCACTGGTCGATAGATACTGATTTTTCGAAGCCACTTATGACAGTTGCTGGCATCATTCAAATAAGACTTATCTGGTGGGTTCAACTGTTCAATTAGCAAACTCAGTCCAAGGATGGTAAGTGTCTATTAAAAGATAAAATAAATGTGCATGCCAGTTTTGTTGTCTGCACAATAATTTAAAAACATGAAAGCACTTGAAACATGCAACAATACAGCAAATTTCCACATTTATGATGCTGACATTAACGTCAACAGCCAGACATTAAAAAAATTACTTTTCTTTCTATTTGGAAAACATTTGTGCTAATGAAAATTATGATTATACCAGAATGCCCTGTCTTGAAAAAAGAACATCTCTACTGTCAAGACTGTATACAGACAAGTCTGTAAAATTTTTGCTGGCTGGAAGTTGGTAAGATAAACTGGTTGCAAATATATATGATTGATAATATTTGTTTTCTTATACATATAAAGAATTTTGTTTACAGATAGACTGTGTTTCTTTAATTGTCTTTTTTTTTATAGAAAAAAATCGTTAGACTATTTATGTATATGTGGTGCCTCTGGTGACAAATATCCTCATTGAACAAACCTAAATGATATACTTTTATTTTAATTTCTGTTTAGTCTGGACAAGTTCGTTAACCATGCAGCTATCATCTTGCTTGATCTATTTGACATCAAGCACGAACAAATTCAACTGACTCAAAAACAACAACTCAATAGATTTCACTAATTGCTAGAAAATATGGTTAATAACTGTGACTGTGACCAATATTATAATAATGGCTGCAACTGTCATTTGTTGAAAATTTTAAAACCGACACTCTTGTAACATAAGACTGTCAATCACAACATAATATAGGGAAATAACATATCTCTCACCCTAAAAATTAAAGATAAGCCAAATTTTCTTTCAAAAATGCTTGAAATGATCTCAACACTGCAACTCCAAATTTGGCAAGGAATCCAGATGACTAGTTTCAGTGAAATATTTCTGAGATGCTGACCACTTTGTTTAGGGAATTCTGTAACTCATGCAATAATAGGGCTGGCTAATCAAAGTAGTTTCACTTTCTAATTGTCATGTTTTTTAGTACAGGTAAAACAATTCATAGCTGTCACTCATGGAGTAATATTGGTAATCAAATCTGTTTTGCTTTCTAATGTCATTTATTTAAGACCAGCTTTGAGTACAGGTACAATAATTCATAGTCATGCTCAAACTTGAAATTTTCATTAATCTTAAAACAAGTAGGAAACTGCAGAAAATCTACCTATACAATTTGGTGTCTGATAGTACTAGTACACATACTCTGCCAAATGTATATATGATGTTTTCTGCAGTCTTCCAGTGTACATACTGTACCAAATTTTTCAGTCTTAAAGTACACATACTCTGCCAAACATTAGAGTCTTACAGCAGACATACTCCCTGAATGTTTGCATGCTCTCAGCAGTCTTACATACGTATTCCACTAATTTGCAGCTGTATATTGTACACATACTCAACCAATTGTCAACCAAAACCAATTGTACACATACACTACCAATTATACACATACTCAACCAAATTGCAGTCTTACAGAGATATAATCCACGATACACCTAGGCATTTTGCAGTCTTGCTGCATACAAACTCCATTAAATTCTGCAGCCTTAGGGTAAACATACTACTCTAAGTGTAAATAATGCAATCTGCAGTCTTACAGTATACATACTCAACCAAATTTGATTTCTAACAAATTATCTTAAACTAAACTCATGCAGAAACAAAATTTGTCCTGAATGGATGGATGGATGACAATAACATCAAAATAATAACTACTTAATGGATATATATATATATATATATATATATACACACACACACACACAACAGTAAAAGTCATACAGATAATGTAGGTGTCTCTACTCATATGAAATTTAATACAAATTGTACACTTTAATATTAATTTTGTTTAATAAGTCTATTCAATCCTGTATACTGAATGCTCATCAAGAAACTTCTGGAAAAAAAGTATCAACTACTATTGACTTGTATAGTGGTAATCAGGTAATAAACTGAGTCAAATAAAGAGCATGTCACAGCTAACTGTCACAATATAGGCAGTACAGACTTGTATATAAACGTGTAGCTTTCCTTGAACATGACATTAAATCTGTATTTTACTGGATAGCACCTTTAAATTTATTTTGTCCAATAATATTCACATGCTTTTAACATTGATTTTGTGGTATGTACATCTTGAAGCAAGTAATTAATGATGTTCCAGTGGAATATGGATGTATGATGATCCAAATGAAGTGAACAATTCCCATTTGAAATTAAAATCTAATTCATAAAACAAATGACACCAGTTAGTGAAATAATATGTGCTGAATGCCCACATGACCTAGATGACTTTACTATAGTGTGATGCAATTAAGTCAAGAAAATGATGAGTTTCATTAGTTTTTTGGGGGCTTTCTGTATTCTGCATTACTGTTCTAACACAATCTATGCATAAATGGAACTCTTACAAATTGATCTGAAGCTATCAGGAAGTGATCTGGTTTCTCCATTTGCATGCTTTTGATAGTCTTCGAGCACTCTGGCCACACTTGATTAATGTTCCGGAAGTGTAAAAGATGCTGAATTATTCTGTGATGACATTCATGGATCCAGACTAGCCTAACCACTATACTAGATGAAGCATCATTCAATTTTGCTGATGTATGCAGAAGGGCACTGCAAACAAGCTGGAAAACAAAACGTGTGTTTACAAAAATGTTCCATTTCCTTCTCAAGTTCAGAAATAATGTAATCAGTACATGAGTGGGAATGTATCAATGTAATGATTTTGTAATCAGGAAGTCACTATAATAAAAGATAAAAAATTTCTTGAGAAAAATGACAAAGCACAAACAACTTCTTTTCCTCACTGACAAATTGCAAAATGTGTCTTTAATTATTAAGAAAATGCATTCAAGAATAATACATTTCAGAGACTAAATGTGTTACTAGCTAAAACAAAAGTTAGTTACATATGAAAGAGTTCCAAATATGTGTAAAATGGATTAATGAAGATGAAACAATATCGTCATGTGTATGGGTGTAAAGGTACTGGATATTAAGCTCTTAAGTTTAGATGAGGTAATTCACTTCTAAAGTGTAGCTCCTTAGCCAGATGCAACTTTCTGAGTTAATGTCAAAGTTGCAAATCCATAGTTGTACCTTGATATAGCCTTGATCGGTATATGCAGCTATATAACTAGGTGCACCTTGATTGTTACAGGTATATGCAGTTCCACCTTGATTAGTATATGCAGCTATGTAACTAGTTGCACCTTGATTAGTATATGCAGCTGTATAACTAGTTGCACCTTGATTGGTATACGCAGCTACATAACTAGTTGCACCTTGATTGATACAGGTATATGTAGCTCCATAGCCAGTTACATGTCTTGATTGGTTTGTTTGATTATAATTTTTAATGTAGCTTTAACAATTTTTTAGTCATATCACTACGATGTCTGCATTGAGTCAGTTTATAGTGATGTCTAGCAATGGGGCATCATGAAGCAGATATGTAGCATGATGTCCCACCCAGTCACATTATCCTGACACCAGGCTGACCAGTTCTAACACTAACCTCTGAATGCTGAGCATCTTTCAAGACAACTGTTAGTACCATTATTGTAAGTCTTTGGTATGACTCAGTCAGGGTTCAAACCCATGTCCTCCCATATCTGAGGTAGACAATCTAATCATTAGGCCACCAGAGTGGTTAGGAACTACCTAGCTGTTTGGGTCTGGGGGTAAAATGAGTTAACTTCAAATACACAGTTTCCATCCACTTTAATGCAAAGTAATATTCAACTAATGTAGATTAGCTAATGAGTTAAAGAAGAATGGGAGAAGGAGAAAGAGAGAAAGAGAAAGAAAAAGAAGCATAATTATGTACCTCTTTTTCAACATCTGTATCAGTATTGTAGACCATATTGGTAAAGTCTCTAGCATACAAAGGTGCAATTTCTTCAGTGGATATGTGACCTTCACATGTATCAAGCAGATGTCCCAGTTGGGTCTCCTTTACAAGATCTGTAATTTTTTTCAAATTTGCTTGAACTGAAAAAAAATCCAAACAAAGGAGAACTCAATGCCTTTAAAGAAACAAGGGAAACAAGCGGGCTTAATATTTACCCAACCAATGCTATTAACCTAGGGGTTAGCAAAAATGTCTGCAAACATTCATACGAGTCAACAATTCTTTACCCCCTATTTTAATTCCATGAAAAATGTAATCATTCATTAAATCATTCAACAAAAAGTTACAGATAGTATCCTGAAAAGTCATTCTATAATAATAATAAAGACTTCATTTTCAGAAGACGACTCAGTTACAAATAAGAAACTAATCTACCATGAGGCCTTCTATTATGTACACATAAGATACAAGCCAATAATAAAAAGTTCCCACACACATGCACAGTATATAAACAACTATAAAAATTATTCACATAAATGCTACATTGCTGAAGAAATGAAAATGAAGCATAAGAGGTGGGCGGTATAACATGTACCGTATTTTCGCGTATATAACGCGTCTTATACAAAGTTTTACACACCTTGCACCCAGGATGCGTCAAATATATGGGTGCGTCTTATGTAAAATATTTTTTACACAACTTGGCAAACATGCGTCTTATAATTAGGTGCGTCTTATATGCGCGAAAATATGGTAAGTATTTTTTAACATGAACGAACGGTACAGTGTGTGATATTGAAGGACGATTATTGCAGTCGATATTCACGTTTCACGATTTTCATTCCTAGTTGTAAAAACAATTGGGTAAGTGTTCAGTAATTACCACGTGTAACAATCCAATGCAGGCCACTTCAAATTTAAAATCCTTTCGTTTAAATGTTTTGTATACCGTAATTATTGCAGATCTACGTTTAGTCGGAGTAAATGTTTTAAATTTATATAATATAGTATGTTTAAATAGTTTTGTTTATTGTTATTAATTATAACAGCAAAAACTACGGCAGCTATATTATGTATACATCCGGTTGGGTTCAAAGATACTTAAATTTTTAGTATCTTCGGTGGGTGCATTCGAAAACAAGACGACTAAATAGTTCGAAAACAAGACAAGAATTTGTTCAATATTGGACTTAAATATGAAAATCAGTTATACCATATATTTAAATTTGTTATTAAACACAATATAATAAACTGTTACTAAATAATGTCTGACTTTATCAAAAATCAATGCACCGTATTGTTCTATTCATCTTCATTTTCATCGTCATCAGTTTTGGCTTCAAATCCACTGAAACTTGAATCAAATTCACTGTCGTCGTCGCAGAATAACTCCATAACTGATGCTAATCGATCCTCAATGGCATCAGTGGTATTGGATGCAGCTGCATCGTCATCCGAAGAACTGATATAGCTAGCCGATTCAGGAATTATCCCACACTTTCTGAAGCCATTGATGATTGTCGTAATTTTCACTTTCTCCCATGCCGTATATGATTTTCGCTTCGGCATCATGACAATTTTATAAATTTTAAAAATGCTAAGCAAATTGATCGTACATTTATATATAACAAGAGACTGTTCCCACCTTTATATATGCTAGCCGCATACATCGGGCGTTTATTGGTCTATGTACTAACCCCACCCGCTGAAAGACTTGGCCTAGCGGTTCAAAGAAGCCGCCTTCACTTCCGGCGTTTATTGTACTAGAATCTAGATACCAGGTACTAAACCCATCCGCTATTGGCCTTTGATCTCAACTAAAAATGGTAATGAAGCCTTGTTTACATCCGACAGGTGATGGAACATTGGACAAATTTTCATTTATGATAAAGGAAAGGAAACCACTGGATATAAATTGCTCAGTGCGGCATAAGACTAGGCCGCGTGAGTCTTATGTAATTTTTTTTTTACACAAATCGTGAAAACCCGCATCTTATATATGGGTGCGTCTTATATTAAATATTTTTTTACACAAATCGCCAAAACCCACGTCTTATATACGGGTGCATCTTATATGCGCGAAAATACGGTACTCTAATAAGAATAAACACAATTTAAAATTGCATCCATCTAATACATCTAATTTGGAAGAAAAGATGCTTGGAGCTGATTAATATCATGTGGAATGTTATTTTAAACAAGCACACCTGAAAATTAAAAGCTACTTTTGAATACATGTAACACCTTTTTTGGCTTGGTTACATTGAAATTTTGCCCTTTTAATGATCTTAGCTTTGAGGTAACAGTAGATACTCATTCCTGGAAAATGGTGTTTATGTAAGTGGGGGTAGATTTTGTAAAAACCTTGTAGATTAATTTGGCTTTCTCAAAAACATAAAAGCTTTGATTTTCTTTAGGAGCAAAAGATTAAGAGTTTATTTTCTTTGAAATATAATTTATATGATGAGGCCATTACAAGTTATTATCTACAAATATGCCAAGAATTCAACTATACATGTCATTTTCAGATCAGTGTTGTCACACAAAACATGCAGCATATCAGTTTGCAATCTTGCTCTTTTCTGCCATGTGGTCTTTTAGACATTTGTTTTTTTTTCATACTGAAGATCATACAATTTTCCTTGTACCCTATTTTAAGTCCGATGAGAGCAGTTTTAAGTTTTATTTTAACTTCAGCTTATTAGCTTTCAGTATCAAAGTAGTGACATATATCAGCATACATGTCATATGATGAGACTGTTTGTTCCATCTTTGGGGGTAGGTCATTTATAAACAGAACAAATAACAAGGGCCCCATGATAGAACCTTGTGGCATTCCACAACTCATCATTTTAGTTTCAGATAGGTTTCCATTTAATGTTACCTGTTGTGACCTGTTAAAAGCAGGTTCACAAGTTATCAGGCACGAGTTATTGAGGGAGTAGTGTATATTTAGAACTATACATTTAAGCATCGCTATATAGCCATGATTGTGTTGAACCATATCCATACATATGAACAAGGATATAATATATGTGAAACTTACCATGGGAAAAGTTTTAAAAATTCCCATTTGGTTACTAAGGGAACCATAAAAACACTATTTCTGTAGGAAATGTACTGAGAAATATTAATCAAAGTTTGTTAAAACTTTGTATATTGGTTTCAGAGATGTAAGAAATACATTTTCCAGCAGCAGTGAACTCATTTAAGAACAACCAGAAAAAACCTTGGACTTTTTCAGGGATTGTTTTATATTAGATATCTGACATTAAATCTGAGGATTTTATATTTTTTACCAAGATATCTGACATTAAATTTGAGGATTTTATATTTGTTACATTTGTCTTTAATTTGAAATACAATTCACCATTTTAACATCTCTACCTCTTTACCTTTCTTCTGTAGCATTTAATGTACATACCGGTATTTACTTTGGCAACATAATTTTTCTCAATATTATTATTAATATATAATAAATACACTTTGGATATTGAATAGTCATCATAAAAATATGTTTAGACTAGACCATTGATATTCAAATAGTAAATTAGAATGGTGTTTACAACCTGAATCTTCATTTTGTTCCTCTTGTTGTCTTTCCTGTGCTGTTCTCCAGATGCTCTCAATCTGTTCGAAGATCAACCATGAGAAAGGCATTTTAGCATTGAACATTCGACCTTCACATCCTGTTGACTTGACAAAAACCTCATTCAGCTCTTGTTGTCTACCAGGGGACAAAAGGTCAGAGTACTCCAAATGAATGGCACCTGGGTTGTTGAGAATTTGAAGCCACAACTTGACTTTCCAGTCCCCAGCAGAGAAATACAAAATGTCCAGATTTTGGTTGGTGTCAATGTGAGCAATAATGCCAGCGAGTACTGGGGAGATCTTGGTTTCTAGGTACTGGGTACAAGCTCGTCTAAGGATATTGGAAATAAAAAATATTAACAATCAGTTACATAATAATAAAATATACCAGACAGTGCTTAATTTTTGCTGTAACAATGATACTCTGCATCAAAGAAGAATTAAATATTTTAACATTTACTAATTACAAATTCAGAGGTTTGTAATTGAGCCTTTTCAGCATAACCCAATGTTTCTCAACTAAATAATTTTACTGTAGATAAACAGGTCAACATATACTATTCAAATTGTGGAACATCATGTGAAAGAACAAATCAGATAAAATAAAATATTATGTCATTTAACTGATGCGTGACATAAGGTTCTGTAATACACAAAGTGACAAGTTGTTAATGGGAGCCAGCAGCTATGAATACAACAAGTCTCTGCCCTTTTTATTATGAACTCGATCAGATACTATGTTCACAACTGTCAGTCAAAGACAGTGAACAATCCTTAATGTTACCTGTACAAGCGGGCAGGAAGCAGCCATTGCAATAAATACTGCCTATGCATTGCACTCTCAGCCATACTGGTTTGGACAAATGCATGATAAAGTGTTCAGTAAACTTGTTGTTTTCATAATCCATTTAATAACTTGTATGTGTTGTCCAAGAGGGACTTTTACACAATTGTTGCAAAACACTTTTGGCATGCAAACTGGACTTATTGTTCCCGCCTCTGAGCATTGTCTAATCCTTCAAAGATATACAAAAAGAATAACAATGTAGTAGTAGTATTTTTATAGTATGATCTTTGTACAATTCAAATGTAAATCTCTGGAAGTAAATTACAAGAATATAGTACATTTTTGAAATCAAGTAAAATAAACCTTGTCAAATTCGATCTTATACACCCCATCCCCTCATAAAAATTCTTTAATTTTAGCTGAAAGAAGAAAAAAAATCCCAGTAATCAAGCATAAGCTAATTCTTCATCATTTAATTGCCATTTTGATACAGAAATGATACAAAAACTTAAGAGCTTGTACTCATAAGAAGACTATAGGTTCGCACATACTTTTCTATCAGGCACTTTAAAAAAAAAGATTAAATAATAATATGTTGACTGACTGAAGCGTGCGGGTTGTGGTTGAAAGTCCAGTGGGGTGCAAACATCATTTCATAACTGGATTTTTCATACCCAGCAATTGTATTGTCTGTTAATCAATACAATCCAAAAATATATGTGTCTAAAATGAAACTTAAAATAACAGTGTGTACATACATATTACAGTCCATTATTATGACTCTATACTTTTTAAACAATAGAAGAGAGTGAGATACAACAAGCTTTGTAAAATTCAACAAATAATTTTTTTACATAGAATAAAAAGTGAAAATGAAAAAAGAACTTATGGAATTGCAAATTAAATCCCAAATTACATGAGACACGAGTCCTAATAATAAAAGTTCTGAATAAACATTAGTTAAAATCCAAATGAAATCCAATGCTGAAAGTGTTGATGTGTCTGTGATGACTTGTAAATTGTTGATGTGATAACAATATTTTGCTGGATGACACTAATATAATGCAAGAATTAAATCCTTATTTTGAAATTTCAAGTAAATTCAAGTCTCTCTTTCCAAGAATATTAACAAAGCACTTTTGTATTTCTATAGGAGATAATTTGAATAATTAAAATTCCAGCCCAAATGAAATACATTACTGAACACAACAAATTGATTTGGCTTCGAGATCTTAAAGCATAATGAATAATTTTTCCAGTGACAACATTATATTGTCCTCTACTTTACCGATTAGCATTTTTTAATAAAAACCATTACCTAATGGAAAATAATTTTCTAGAAAGCTCCCAATTGTTATAAAATAAAATCATATTATAAATGAAAATCTGTTACTAAAATTATAATCTAAAATGTAGTGAACAACTTATAGACCTGGCAATTCATGGCAAATATCCCCCCAAAAAAAGACCCAGAACTGTATAAATATGTTTACTTCTATTAATGATTCTAATATTAAACCCCATACACATAAACAATATTTTAGCTATGTATTAGTTGTTTACAGAATTAAAAAAATAAATAATTCAGTTCAAGTAGAAAATGAACTTGATTTTGGATAAGGTTAAGACCAACATACAATGTTACTATACAATAACAAAATTACAAAATAATTTTAAGAATTAAACTAACATACAAGCAATACAAATTAAAACATATTACAGCATGAAATACAAAGAATAGGTTTATATATATAGTGTTAGAAAGATGTATAAATATGATTTGGATTTTAACGCAGCATCAACAACATTTCAGTCACATCACTACTGGGTACAATGTCTGCAGTGTGGCAGTTAATAGTGATGTCTAGCACTGAGGCATCATGCCGCAGACATCAACACAATTAGTAACTAATTTTAAAGAATCCATAAAAAAATTAGTCTTCCAGATTTGGTACATGACATCTACCGTATTTTCGCTTATATAAGACGCGTCTTATACAAAGTTTTACACACACCGCACCCAAGATGCGTCTTATATAAAATATTTTTTAGACAAATCATCAAAACCCGCGTTTAATATATGGGTGTGTCTGATATGTGCGAAAATGCGGACAGTATTTTTTAACACGAACGATATGTGTGTGATATTGAAGGACGATTATTGCGGTCGATATTCACGTTTCACGATTTTCATTCCTAGTGGTAAAAATAATTGGGTAAGTCTTCAGTAATTACCACATATACCAATCCAATGCAGGCCACTTCAAATTTAAAATCCTTTTGTTTCAATGTTTTGTATACCGTAATTATTGCAGATCTACGTTTAGTCGGAGTAAATGTTTTAAATTTATATAATATAGTATGTTTAAAAAGTTTTGTTTATTGTTAGTAATTATCACAGCAAAATTTACGGTGGCTATATTACCTATACATCCGGTTGGGTTCAAAGATACTTAAATTTTTAGTATCTTTGGTGGGTGCGTTCGAAAACAAGACAAGACTAAATAGTTCGAAAACAAGACAAGAATTTGTTCAATATTGGACTTAAATATGAAAATCAGTTATACCATATATTTAATTTTTTTTTATTATATACAAAAAAATAAACTGTTACTAGATAGTGTTTGACTTGATCAAAAATCAATGTACCGTATTGTTCTATTCATCTTCATTTTCATCGTCATCAGTTTCGGCTTCAAATCCACTGAAACTTGAATCAAATTTACTGTCGTCATTGCGCAATAACTCCATAACTGATGCTAATCGATCCTCATTGGCGTCAGTTGTATCGGATGCAGATGCGTCGTCGTCCGAAGAACTGATATAGCTAGCCGATTCGGGAATTATCCCACACTTTCTGAAGCCATTGATGATTGACGTAATTTTCACTTTCTCCCATGCCCAAAGAACCCAATTACATGCCTCTACGTACGTTGCACGACGTTGTCGACCAGCTGGCGTGATAATTTAAAGTCGGCTGTATATGATTTTCGCTTCGGCATCGTGACAATTTTAAAAATTTTAAAAATGCTAAGCAAATTGATCACTCATTGATATATACAGGTTAACAAGAGACTATTCCCACATTTATATATGCTAACCGCATACATCGAGCATTTATTGGTCTATGTATGGTACAAATCCCACTCGCTAAAGACTTGGCCTAGCAGATCAATGAAGCCGCCTTTACATCTGGCGTTTATTGTTCTAGAAGCTAGATACCAGGTACTCAACCCATCCGCTATTGGCCTGGCGGCAGATAAGATAAAACAATAATAGTTGTGATCCTGCCTCAGACAATTCTTTGATCTAAACTTAAAATGGTAATGAAGCCTTGTTTACATCCAACGGGTGATGAAACATTCGACAAATTTTCATTTATGATAAAGGAAAGGAAACCACTGGATATAAATTGCTCAGTGCGGCAGATGGCAGGCCGCGTGCGTATTATGTATTTTTTTTAAAACACAAATCAGCAAAACCCACGTCTTATATATGGGTGCGTCTTATGTAAAATATTTTTACACAAATAGTCAAAACCCGCGTCTTATATACGGGTGCGTCTTATAATTGGGTGCGTCATATATGCGCGAAAATATGGTATATCTAATTGTATATCTAAAGTCTAAAGTCAATAGGTTAAGTAACTCTGATTTATAGCTGAGCAAGAAGGATGGATAGGATAGACACAAATGAATATGTGAACTCCATATAGTTACTGTCATCTTCTCAAAATTTTAGCACTTAAAATGTTAAAATTAAATCACAATTGCATATTACTGTTCTACAACACTGCACACATCAGCTTATTTCACACACATTATGTCAGCTCTCTTATGGAGTTTCTACTTCCATATTTCAAATAAAAGTACTTAGAACACATTGAATTGTAAACTTAACTTGTGTCTAGCCTTGGAATATTGATATACTATATAGTATTCAGAAAAACTGAATCTTCAGTTCTCTCACAATTTGTATATATATTCTTTCTGAAGTAACCTAATCACCAGTATAAAGGATGAGATAGCATGTTGTACATAATGGTTTTAGCTTCATTATGATTTACACAAAGTGTGAAATAAACCAAGGGGTTTAGGAAATATTAGGAAATGAAATACGAGTCCACTGAAAGGAGTGATATTATAATGTCTGAAAAGAATTTCCAACAATTCATGATAAAACTATTTCTTCTTTTGTATTATTGAGTATTGAAACCATCTTTGATACTCTTGAGTGATACAATTTTCAAATTAGCAGCTGTTGCAGCCATAATGGATGTAACACTGGCACCATTTTAATTTAGGACAAACCCAATATTATTGAAAGACTTGTGTTGCAAACTCATGCCAACCAACATGACCATCCATTCTGGAGACCTAGTTACAAGATTTTTAATATGTACATTGAGGAAACCATATTTGAGGTCAAATCAGCATAATTTTTATTTGGGACCAACTAGACATCAAAAGAATCCACTTAGTCAAAATCCCATGTTGGCAGAACTTAATTCTGAAAGAGTAGTTATTTTCAAGCTGGCCACCATGGTTGTCATATTAGATGGCAAATCAATATTATTTTAATTCAGGACCAAGCAGACACCATACATTGCATTCATGTGAAAACTCAATGGCGATATAATATTCCATTTACGTAAAGTAGAAACAAGAAGTTTTCAAGATGACTGCCATGGTGGCCCTATTTGAAGCATGATTAGTACCATTTTCATTTTGGACCAATCAGATATCATAATTACCCTTCTGGTGAAAACCCACACTAATACAACTTTCAATTTAGGAGTTAATAGTAATAAAAAAATTTAAAGACAGATGCCATGGTGGCCACATTGGAACTAGATCTGCAAACATTTTCACTTTTAGATCCAAGTACAGACATTATCAGCAATCTTTTGGTGAAACCCAAAATGTCAATATGACTTTCCATCAAATGATGATATATCTAAGGTGGTTATATTGGATTACAGATCAGCACTATTGAAGACAAACTTGATACCACAGAAAGATTTCGGGCAAAAACACTCATGCTGGCATGACTTTGAATTCATCAGAAGTACCAATAACAAGATTTTCCAGATGGTTGCTGTGGTGGCCATACTGGATGTCAAATAAGCGCCATTATTATTTAGGACCAGTTAGACATAAAAGAAAGTAATTTCAGTGAGAATCACATCATTTAAGGTGGATTAGCAATACAATTTTCAAGATAGCTATGCTGGCTATATTGGATATCTGAGAGGAACCATTTTTATTCAGGACCAACAAGATAACATAAAAACTTCTAATGAAAACCCCAAGCCACTATGACATTCTCTTTAGCTGTAATAGCAATAAGATGATATTTTAGACCAGCTAGATATCATAAGAATTCTTTAGTGAAAACTTCATGTTGATATGTAGATCCATTCAAGAGAAGTAATGATCAAAAGACTTTCAAGATGGCCACTGTAGTGGCCATACTGGATGTCTTAGTAGAACCATTCCAATTTAAAACAAACTAGAAACCTTCTGGTGAAAACCCTTTGAACTTTTAACAATTTATGAGGTGTAGCAATGGTAATCATGTGGTATCCCTTTACCTTGTATAAACACTTTTGGATTGCCTACACCACACTCTCATTGAACTACTATTGGACACCTAAGTCTGTTTTAATGCCTGTACACCATGGAAGTGTGTTTCAATGATTACATTAAATGTCAGCCATCCTGAACTGGTTTTCCTAGCGCCACGTTCATTGAAAGCACCCACTGGAAATTGAAGCATCCAATGATGTGTTATTCGAAGTAGATCATCATTCACAAACCTCTTATTTTCTTGATACACCCCTCAAGGAAAAAGAAAATTGACCTCAATTCCAAATTATTTACTTGGAGGGTAGATTCTTCTCATGACAATCCTTCTGGTTCTAGGCGAGCACACTACCCTAAATCTAACATCTGCAAACATTTAGGAGTTGGGGTTCTAGGTGTGCATGGGGTAGCCAATTCAGAAACCAGTCCTTATTTGTTCACCATTCAGAGACTTAAGAGAGACTGGAGATGACAAGTGCTGTCTGCCTAGGGAAATCAGATTCACTGCAGAATTCAAGGTCCCCAAAGAAAGAAAGAGAAAAAGGCAAGCTGATAATGTGCTGTTTATTCTCAGTGCTTCCAGCAGGATAGGATCTTGTATACTCTGTCCCAAGGTAGATGAACTAATCCTCAGTTTGTAAGGAAATTCATTCCCATATAGAAAAAATCTTGAGATGGAGTGAGGTCTGATTTTATTTGGTTTGGCTGAAGGTCCATTCGAGTTAGTACTGACCAACAGCATGACAGATCTAGCCTGCCATTAAAGATCAAGAGATCATAAAAATACCGGAGGAATAGGATACTCAGTGATTTTAAATGGGATGCAATGACTCTTATGACCCTGGTAAAAGTCTGGATGTGGAGGCTAGGATGAATGGCAGTGCTTGAAACTGGAAGACCTTCCCATCCAAGCAAACTTCCTGTGTGGAGCAAAAATAGGACATGAATGTACGTATCCTGAAGATTGATGAAAACCACCCCAAGCCCCAGGTCTTATTCATGAGTGAGGCTGTGACTGATTCCTCTTTCAGGCAGGAAAGGTTAATAATTTGATGGGACGTTACTTTCTCTTTCAAACTAGGAAGATTCAAGAGAAGAAGGCAAGAGATGGTCATTTACCACCCTCTCTTCTGCAACATTCTAAAAAAGGAATAAACCTCTTCTATTAAGTGCACCAGATTTAATTAGTGGAAAAAATGGGAGACTTCATTAGAGAGAAGAAATGCTGAAACTGAAGTTGGGAGCCATCTTTTATGTTATAAAGGACTCCGCCTTCAACAGTTATGCCAGACTGTCCACACTTGTCCTTAGGAAAGGGGGATGGGCCCACAAACTTCTTCCCTGTGCTTTTTTTAAGGGCAAGAATGCTGATTGAAAGCTCTGAAATTGCCTTGACTGTGCAGCTTTAAAGAAATTAATCAATGTAACTATACAGCAGTCAAGATTATTTTGCTTTTTAGCTGTTTTTGAAGAGCCAGAAGTGGATGCATGTGACCAGTGTAGTTTGTCTCTCAGATCCACAATAGCCATGGAGGAGATTCACCCTCCAAAATGAGTCTCCACCTTCGGGGGGGGGGGCAGTCTTCAGATAGTTCTTACTTTGCTCTAGCAAGACCATGCAGAAGCTCCACTTACTGGGTCATATACAAGGACAATGCATGTTTATGAGATTTTGCAACTGTTTCCAATAATCAATGAAGATCCACTGATGAAAGATTCCTCTTCCAGCAGACTGAATGTGGCTGCTGCAAGGAGGTTAGCATAAGAGTTTTTGGTTATGATTAACCTGGTCTTCTGCTTTAAGGATTACAGTGCTTTCAATGAAAATACCCACTTTTGAGTTACATCTGCATCCCCTGTGGGCACTTTAGGAAGCGGGTATGAACCTTAGAGTTAGAAGTAATTACCAAAGATTGCAATGTGGGTGGGGCAGATCAAACCCTACATTGTCTAGCAAAGTCCTGGTTCTTGCTAAACCTTTGCAAGAGCTCCATAATTGTAACTGAAACAATAAGAGATCTGGTCAAGAGTTTGCCTCAGAAAGTTTTTCCAAATGTGACATTGTTTTAGAGTCATTATAATCTGAAGGTTTGGGACACATGTCACTGGAGCAAGAGGCAGCAAACCTCATCTACCACTTTATTGAAAGGCCTGGTCTCTCCATCATCTGCTGCCTTTACCAACAGGTGAAAGGGGCTGGAGATCTGAAGAGAGTGATGTCACAGCAACCTGTTTTGTATTAAACTCATGTGCTCAACAAGGACAGAAAATACATCTTCATTCCACTCTCCCTGCTGGGAGGCAGACTATGTGACCCAATGTCTCTCTTTTGAGGAGGAGACTTAGGGGGCAGTAGAAACTTTAACCAGTAACTCTCCTAAATATACAGTAATTTATGCAAGTGTGGGGAAAATTTATCCAATAAATACTCTACCTAGAAAGATACACAATAAAATTAGAACAGTTGCTCTGTGAAGAGTGAAAAAAAGAAATAAAAATGAAAATCCATACATAATATATATGAAACAAATGCTAATAACTCTCAACTGAGCCTACAATTAACATAAATCTGAGTTATAATCAAAATGTTTAAGATAATGCACACAGGCGATACAGAAGGCAAAATGTCATTGATGTAAACAAAGTAGACATAACAGCCAGATAACTAAAAAAAGAATGAAGGGCAGTGTGGATGTGTGATTTGTCTCTGGGGTGATCCAGTGATCTGAAATCTTCTGATTCACCCAAAAGTATTGTCAGATGGTCAGCACCATTTTCATACAGAAAAGTACCAGCTATGCAATAGCAACAGGTATTGTATTACTGATATTAAAGTGCTATTTAAATTAAATGGGTTGGATAACCTATTCTCCAAAATGGAGGCCATGGATTTCGTTCAGCGCTTCCTTGAGTTTGGATGATAGAAATTATGACTTCAGCAAGTCTGATCTTAGTTCAGATATTGAATAAAGCAATAATGATTTTGATAATTTATCAGAGTCTGATAATTTAGTGATACATAGATGACAAACAGATAGATTTAGAGGTTGCATTATATCAGTTATGGTTGATCACACAGCTTCACTGACTTGATGGTAAATGAATTCTATCAAGATTTTCAAACATATAAAAAATATTCCATGAAATACAATTACATAGCAACAATGATTTTATTCTTAAACTTACCAATATATATGTATGTACAAAAAAAGGTAAAATGGCTAAAAGTTATATTAAATGCAACATATACTACACTGCTATAAATTTCACAGACAGGCCTTTTGCATTTAGGTAATGTTATGTGCTTAGGCTCGAATAAGCAGCAACACAGAAAGAGTGAAAACTAACAAGCTTGTAAAATTTAACAAACGATTTATTAAGTACAAATATTTTCATAAGAGAAAATAAATAAACTTACAGTTTTAGAGAATAAAGTCCAAAAATAATCCAATATAGAATTCACAGAATTAATCCACTAATGGAACTGCAAGAGTCCTGATAAAAAAAAATGTCCTAATAGTTCCCAGTTCGAATCTTGACGATGTACTCCAATATGGACGACAATGTCATGTGATTTAGTCAGTTCTTGTTTTTATAATAATCCAAACAAAAATCTATGAGCACATATTCTTTTCAAAATAAATAAAATAATTCCTCTTGCTCCAACAAAATGACACAATTTCCAGTACACAGTAATTAAAAATAACTCAAAAGAAGACACAACTTAATATTATAAAAGCCCAACATCTACTGACTGTGCTCTCTCAGAATAATAATTTAAATTCCTCTGTTTTTACGTAAACAAGGGATCATGTGATTTTCTGGAAGGTCATAGAACAAACGTACAATCATTTAAACACGTATGCATGGAAAGATCAGGATAAGAATCAGCCACTTCTCACCCCCCAGAACTAAAACTAAAAAGATGTCCTTGGAAAACAACCAATCATTTCTAAGGCCTGTTTATCACTCTGAAGCAAGGTCAGAAAATGAGGCCAAGCAAAGGTCAAAGAGATTTTCTAAAATAATCTCCCAATTAATGAATTTTAAACCCAAAATGACAAATTTGGATCTGACAACTAAAAATAAATGATTTAAATCAAATATACGTAACAGTAACATGTGTTATATTTATTTCATACTGCACAATGAAGTTTGGGCACATGTATCATTTTGACAATCTACACAGCAAACATAGACACTATGAACAAATGGGTTAACAGATAAATGGATGTCAAAGGATGGACAATAGACTATCCCTTAATCACTTTCAGTAGAGCTAAAAACATGAACCAAAACCTTATAGCAAATTTTCTATAAATTTTCTTGAGCTCAGGTTCAAAGAAGTAAACAAGTATGTTGCAAAATGAAATGTGACAGTCATAGATTCAAAATGATTCACCCCAAGTATGAAGAAAATCTATCAAGGGGTTAAAACATGTAAGCAAACAAAAGTACTTTAACTACAACCTTAAAATACATTTTCCATGACCTTGACCAGTGAAACCGAGGGTCAAATGGGCTATAAAGCATGATGACAACCTGTCAAGGTTTATAAATAATGCAAATGAAAAATGAACCAAAAATTGTTGCAGCTTATACCAGTAAAGTTACTGCCTGACATGGCTTGCTTCCCATTGATGTGAGATATAATAATATAAAGCTTGGTTCACACATTCTTTTAATAGTTTTGACCCCCCCCCCCCCCCCAGTTGTTTAAAAGGTGAAACTGTTTGAACATCTGCAAATGACAACAAAGGGTTCCTCTGGGGGAAAATATACATTTATCACACAAAATAATGCTTTGTCCTTTTTCAGATTTTCCATATGTTGGTGTGGGAAATACTACATATGACATCATATTAGGTAACTGTGTCAAACAACAAAATCACAATAGTATTGTTAGCTTGATGGATTAATTTCTACTGCTTTCCTGATGGAAAAATCTGCAAATCTTTTCTCTTCAATTTTCATAACAAATGTCCTGAAAACTTTTAACATCTGGTGAACACGTCTAAATTTCTATTGCAAATCCATTTAAAAATGTTATTTCTTTTAAACTTGATTTGGGCTTTAGATGTGCTGAAAATGTCCCCATAGTTTCTATTTTAAATTCAATATATCCCATTTTTTCACACAAAATTATTTCTTCATAAAAGAACTGGAGCTGTTGAATGTGCCGAATTTCTTTACATGATGACTGTTTAAATTTAAAAGATCTGATAGGAAAATAGGAATCCCCAAAAAGGTTAAATAATGTATTATATATTGGATTGGTATACCTGAAGGTGCCAGCCTTATTAATGTTTCCAGGTTTAGCAGCCTCATTAGACAACCACTTTTCTGCATGGTCAGCCTTTTTCTCCTTCTCTTTCAGGAGGACAGCAATCTGACAGCTCAGCCCATTGAGGAATGTAGATAAACCTGTTGACAAACCAAAAGTCATCACAACAGTTGCAACCATTAGAATGTAATGAACACCACACTGCTCCTATTCTTAAAGAAATCTGAGTTTGCTTGGTGATAATATCAAGATGTATCTCCTCAACAAGCAGCATGACGTTCGGTTATTGTAAGGCTTATGGTACAAACAGATGTATACAATCATCTAGTCTTATGATTTTAGCATCAACAGTTAAAGCAAATTTAATTAAATCAAAGTGTGAAATATAGGTCACAGTGATCCCATTTTGTGCTGATGTTGTAGTATCAATATGCATCACCTTACCAAATTTCACTCTATGCATTACAGTACATAAACAAGGTTGTATTTAAGCTTAATGCAACATTGTTAACACAAACTAATAAAACGTCAAATGCAAGCCACAGCAAAAAAAGGATGTGGTACTAACAGCAATGCACACATTCATCTAGTTGGGTGATTCTATCAGCAACAGAAATTTGGGAAATGACTCCGAAGACAAAATCAAAGTTAGTGAAAATTGAATTCGGGAATAATGACTAGTTTATGATAGTGCTGCTGTACTAATCAAGATGCATATTATTGTTGTTTTTGTATGTGAGGACACCAATGCTGCTGGTAGTAAAATACTCGCTTCTCTGCTTTATAGAAGCAAGCTAAAAACACAGACTGAACAATATTGTAACTCTTTTATAACTTTTAGTTGTTTAATAAATATAGCAAGTGTTTCACTGACTGCTAGATCTCAGCTGTGAATGGGCATTGTGATGATGATAGCAGACATATGGAATTTAAGCATATATTGGCAATTAGTTAAATACAACAACTGATGTGGAAGAAGTATGAATTACAACCAGCATTTTTCAAAGGTACTTAAGCTTTACTGGCAGAAGAGAAGTTGTTTCACCTTCTGATCTTAATTGCTAAGTACAGAAATTATGATTCATATTAAACTTTCAGTAACAAATTAAAGAAATTAACAACAGCTTGTTATAATTTTTTAAAAATCTTGCTTAAGCTCACTTGCCAAATTTAAAAATCCAATTCTACAGTATCTATGTTAAGGATATCCTCCAGATTATAAATGAAAGTGTGAGAAGTCTTAAACATAAAAATCAACATATATGCAATAATGGCACTGTCAACATATGTTATTGCCAAATTTCCAGTTGCTCATGACCTATATTTATAAAGTGAAACATCTGTAGTTGTATGCCCAACAAACTGGGATCCAAAATACCTTGCAGAAACTCTGTCACCTTGCCAATATTGGATATAAGTATCCATTTACTCAAGCTGTACCTTCTTATTTTCGGAGTCATCAAACAGTACTACAAAATAGTCACTTTCCTTGGCTTTTATTAAAACAAAAATTCATTTACATCTTCTGCTAAGGCAACAATTGCTAGGTATGCAGGTTTCCTCTCTATTTGAGGATAGACAATGGGCATATTTCTTTTGGTATATCACAGAACTGACTGATTTTCAGCCACTGATAACATGATAATTGGCTGACAATATGAATGAACTACATGACTGTGCACATTTAATAACTGTTAATACAGCAGTGCTGAATATTTTCAATAATTGCATGCTGTGGGATTTATAATTTGAAATTACTTATGAGGAAGATACACTAATTGATCAATTTGGGTGATAAGCCTATTTCAACAATGACACTGTTTGTCCCACTGTTAGTGTTGAGGATTTAATACAAATTATATATAAACAATTATCAGGATTTTGTAAGAGCTGACACCTCTTTAGACAATCTAAAACAAGGTGCAGTGATGGACACCAGGCATATTTTGCAGTGAATATTCATAAACAGAAACTTTTAATATCTCATTTTTTTTATTATTAAAGGCAAACTTTTTTCTTCAAGGTAATGGTACTACATTCAAATCTCTGTTATAAAGAAGCTTACTAAGGCAGATTTTACTGTGCGTTTTTGTTTTTCTCAGAATGGAAAACTATTTTTTCATCACCTATGCCTTCCACCTACATTTATTCCCAAAAAGAGGATAAAGATTTCTGCTGATTTGTTGTGTTTCTGATGACAGAGATGCAAGGGTTGATACGTAAAGAAGAAACCTTATTCTATTGATTCTTGGCACCATCTGCAAAGGCCATTTCCTAGTAGAACACTTTTTTTATGTCACAGTTGTGACCTTAAAAAGTATAGATATGGGTGAATCTGAAAACCAGCTCTGTCCTTTAACATAAACAATGGAGCATAGTGTGACTAGCAGACAGATTAGATCTGTCCAGAATAATATGAGGCTAAAATAATGTGTTAATTGCATTGGAGTGGCAACAAAATGCCTCTCCTTTACCCAACTACTAGAATGACCTCTGATGATGACATGGATGGAACCTATCACAAATAAGGTTCCTAATTCACTTGCTTCTTCATATGTGCAAAAGAATGATCAGGTCTATTCTACATCATTTCTGAGCATGTTGAAACTTTGAATATGCATAAAATACTATGAAGATCTCAACAACTAATTCTTCTACATATCCATAAAGAAATTCCTACTGAATCCAATTATCCTAGATTAAATGTGTATTGCATAATTATGCAAACAAAACTTTAAAAACATTAACAAGGATATATTTAACATGGCCTTATTGGATATACGAGTACATGTATTACCATTTTCATTTAAGACCAACAACACCTTGGGATGAATGCATGTGTACAGCATCATGGCAATCTTTGAAGTAGTTTTGGACGAGTTGCAATAGCAGATGAATGGATGACAGTGGGCAACAGACCATCACATCAGCAGTAGCACTAGTAAACTACTTTAATTACATAACAAAAGTGCTGTGAATGACACAGTATACACCAGCCTCAAGTAAATAATTGAAATTTTCAATGCAGAAACCATTTTTTGTCTTCAGTCACATTGACCTTAGCCTTTTGTACTTTTGACCCCAAGATAATAAGGTTTTTCCTTACCACAATTGCAAACCATCCACAATATTTGGTAACTACAAGTGGCAGGGAACTTGCATGTAAACCTTATTTCTTTTCAACCACAGTGACTGCACTTTTGATCCCAAAAGATAAAAAGGGTTTCTCCTTGACCATAGTGGAAGCAATCCAGCAGATCATAGAGAACTATAGTTATTGTGAGGAAATGAATGGACAACACTGAATTTACAATCAAATCAAATCAGGTGGTCAACATGCAAAAGAAATGAGTTTCAAATTTCGTCTGTCAAAGTTAAATGGATTTTATTTAAAGATGCTGATATGCATTGCACGATGGATGCATATGCAGAGAGATATCAAATCTTGAAATTTTTAAAATAATTTTTGGTGGAGATTTTTGGGATAGATGCACCAATTACAGAAGATTCTCCATGTTACACTGTAAACTCTGAAAGCAGATTGCCTCCTTGCCTGGATGATGCCGACGGCAACCATACTTGAAAATATGATCCTAGTGAACTTATTGCTTAAGATGAGCCATGAGTGAAGACTGAAAAGTTTTGTGATTATGTGGAGGATAGACCCCCTATGCTGCAGCTCAGATAACGTCCTAGGCTCAACAACCAACAGTTCAAGTAGGCTATTTTAATAAGACTATTGGGGCCAGAAAGGAGCTACCATTATGAGTGAGAAGTGACATACTGACTTGGTGGAGCTCCTGTGGAATTATCTTTAATGGTGGGAAGGCATATGCATAGTAGCACAAAAGTGAAGCAATTTTTTGTTTCGTTTTGTAGCAAAAACAATTCCATCAAGGCTTTCTCCCCCCTCCCTTCCCGCAATAGTGACTCTGACAGAAACTGGCACAGTGATTATTTCATGATGGCACCCTCTGGATAAACTGTCTGCCAGGATATTCCTCTTGCTTGGAAAATGGAAAACTTGGGGAATAAACTCCTGTAAGGCTGCTTATTGGTGGCAGTTCATGACTACAGTACAATGGATTTCTATATGGATGTGAGGTAAAAAGATTATAAAGCCATGCAGATAAAAAGATTTTCCCACATATTCAAGAAAATGCCTGTGAGGAATTCCTCAGACTGAACAGCCCGTTCCCTTAATTTTGTAATGGATATGATCATGTGATTTTGTTAGATTCTATTGCTCATGTGAGTTCAAAATAGTTTGCATATTAAAATGCACATAAGACTCACAGGACTTAGATTTCGCATCAGATTCAAGGATTCAAAAAAAGCCAGTTTCAGTGTGCTTGTAACTGTTAAGTGGTACTTGTAAACTTACAGTTAAAGTCCACAAGAGTACTTTCTGTTTTAGCATGATCAGCAAGAACTGGATATTGAAGCAAAGCACAACATGACTTTGCATTTCAAAACATTTTATCAATTTACCTTTAAATGCAAAATATGAATATGCCCATTATGGTCCAAGCAGTTGTACAGTGTCTGGTAAATGGAGAATCTGATAAAAATTTGCTGAGGTGCTTTTCACTATACAATATGGAGATTTAGCAAAAGAATTTAAAAAGTTGATATTTTTCTTAACACCATTTTATAAATGTTTTACTTAAAAGATGGCTGTTTCAAAATGTCTTTTTTGTAAAGAAATCAACTTCAGCAATAGTTGAAATTTGTTCCATTAATTCAGATTTATTTTATATATAATCTCTTTTTTAATTTAGCTGCAAAAAAATGTATCAATGTGAAGAGTATTCTTGACTGGTGTGTATGTCAATTCTGCATGAAATTATTTTACTGCAATGAACCTTACATAAACTTGTGCAAGCTTGCTGGTCCATGCAAACTTACGCAAGCTTGTTGTTTGTTCATGGAAGCTTGTTGTCCGTCTATACAAGCTTTTTGTCCGTCTATACAAGCTTGTTGTTTGTCTATACACGCTAGTTTTTGTCTATACAAACTTGTTGTTAGCCACTGCAAGCTTGTTCATTACATAATTTAGGCTGGCATAAGCTTCTACATTACAATTTTTAAAAAAATTGGCATAAAATGAGTGTCAAGAATCCTTCATCTTTCTCCTAATTGGAAAAAAAAGGAACCTAAAAAAGGGCAGACAATACTAATCCTAGCACTGGAATAATAAAGGAAAATACAATTTATTAAAACGTCACTTTCTATGCAAAGTGCAAGAACCTTTAAAAGTAACAAAAGAAACACAAAGTACACCCAAACAAAGCAAGAACTGAGGAGATAAACACTCAATCAGCACAAAATAGTATGCAATAGTAGATACTGAAATATGGAAACTAATGTGAATTTCAATAAACAATTTAGCACATATACACATAATTTGATTATGTTTTCTTTATCTTCAATTCTGCCCTTCCAATACTAATTGGAGGATGAAATAATTAGCTTTGACTGGGGGTTAATGTGATACAATTGTGGTAAGTATAGTATTAATGTACTTCACTGTCTGGAACTTGTCAAAAGGGTAAAACTTGCATTCTGTAATCTTTTTCCTAAAACAATGCACTCACCTTCATTAGATTTTGCATGTAACAAGTGAAGCATTAATTCAATCCTCCGTGTTGACCTTTCTGTGGTTTCTTCTTTGTCTCTCACCAAGGCTAATGCTGGTTGTACACAAGAGAGAATCAGACTGCGAACATTTAGCTTGCTGTTAACTCCCTTAGAGAAACTGTCCGTATGAGCCTCTTCACTCTGCAATACCCTTTGTTTTGCTTGGGACTGAATAACTCTATAATAAAGAAGAAATGTACCGGGTAATGGCTAGTATAAAAATTATCATTTCTAAAATCTGAACTGAAATCATTTCTACCACATTTCACCATTATTCAGCATGATTCATATGTTTATGCATAACACTGTAATAATAGTTGCCTAAAAGATTTGAAGTAAATTTGTAATCCTTGAAAAAGTTTTGTGACAAAGTAACAAACAAAAGATCAAAATGCATGATGATAATGATGTTCAAAATGGATCATAATCATCATCAGTAATCTTAGTATTAAGTTTAGTTTTCATGAATCAGTACCTAACTGGAAGACAAAAAAAGATCTTGCATTAAAACAAATTTAAACAAAAATAATACAGTAAAATCACAAGACCAATATCAAACCTTTGAGCTTCCAAAGCATTCCTATCAGTTTCAGAGTCATCTGATTCCATGGAAAAAACTGGCCACAAAGATATGTTTTCCCTGTTAACTGCATCTTCCATCAGTGTGCCTACTGACTTGCCCAGCATTTCAGAGATCAAAGGCATCTCTTCATCTTGTGTCCTCAGGTCATCGATGTGGACAGAATGCCATTGTCCGCACTAAAATGAGAATAAAGCATAAAGTATATTCAATGTGTTATTAAAAACCTAAAAGAATTTGTCATTGCTGCTCTAACTGCATCCACTCTTCATAATGATGTGACACTACTGCTCTAGGTTTCCACAATAAGGGTCCCTGTGCAGTTTCAAGTTTGCCAGAGGGAGAAACTGGAGAGTGCAACCTGGTCCACTGCAGTGTTCAAGGTCCCCAGAAAAGAAAGAAAAAGATGAACTTACAAAGTGGCCTTGACTTTCAGTATCTCAAACAGGGTCAAAATTTTGTTTACTTTGTACAGCGGAACACAGACTAATATTCTTATCATGTGGAGATTCACCATGTGTACAAAATCTTGAGATGGGACTGGTTTATATTTAGCTAGTTTGCAAAAAAGGCCAAGTTTAGTTATCACTGACCAGCCAAGCATAAGAGGAACTTTAATCTGCCATTGTAGATCAACCAATCATTGAAATACTGTAGGATAGGATGCACAGTGACCTTAGATGGATAGCAACTACTCTCTTGACTCAGGTATGTACTCTGGGAGTCAAAAGCCAGGGACTGGACACTGCACATCCTCTCTATTGCACCCTTATGAAGAAGAGAGCACACTTCTTCCTTGAATTGCACCAGATTCAACTGGTGAAACATATCAATCCTTACCAGGAGAGGAAGTTCATGGAATTACAGCCAGTTTTCTATGCCAATGATTGAGAAAACATAACCATCACCAATTATGCTTGACCAAGTCTCAGAAAAGAGAGATAACCTGGCACCAGTGGGACTAATGGAAGAAAGACAATGCAGGAGAGGAGAAGGATCAAATGCCTAGGTCTGCCATCACCCTTGTTTAGAAAACAGCCTACAAACACATCCCTTGGCCTCTTTGGTAACCTCAGCCAGAACATGACTGCCAAGGAGGTCTCTGATATTTGGGTTGCTTTTTGGACAGGAGTTGCATGGCATTAAATAAGTTGGTGAAAGGCCTCTGGGGTGGTCAGTCTCAATGAGCCAGGATGCAAGGGACTATGGTAATGTTATTGGTCCCTAAGGGACAGAGAAGGCTCAGAGAGAACAAAGACCTCCAAAGGTTCCTACTGTGCTCCGGTAAGACTTTGGAAGTGTCCAAACCTGTATCCCTGCAGAGGTGGTTAAGTTTGCTGACAAAGCCATTGATATAGACAAGGAATATCAAGATGTCTTAACCACTACATCCAGAAGGTGCTCAAGGACAACTGGTGACTGAGTATCCTAATTTTGAAGACAGTAGACTGAAGGAGGTGGCCAAAACAAGATCAGCATATACCTTCTTCTATAACCACAAGGTCAATCTTGATAAAGGTGGGCACAGATCCCTGTGGAAAATAATACTTGTGATGATCCTACATCCCAAGTGGGAGGTTTAAGGGGCCAGGCAGGAGTGTGAACCTTATAGTAGAAGCAGATATCATGGGTCTCAACATTGATGGACAGGAAAAACTAAACCCTGACACTGCCTAGTGAAATTCTGGCAATTTGAGAAAGCCCCTTAACTGTAGATCAATGGGGAAGAAACATGATCTCTGAGGCAGACCTGGAGGGTTTTTCCATACTGGACAGAATTTGTGTTTCCTCTGTACCCAAAGGTTTATTCCACAAATCTAGAGTTTTGACACAGTTAACTTCATTGACTGCCTTGTTGAAAAACCAAAATCTCAAGTACTGCCTGGAAGTATGGATGGGAGGAAAGAGGGGACTAGAAAGGTAGGGTGTCACCTCAGTTTGATAGTCCAAAAAAACTGACAGTACATAATCCTGGTTTTGTGCCTGCAAGGAAGGACTCTTGGGTCCCATGTCACTGTTTGGTAGAAGATCTGTTGGTGAGGAGAACCTAATCCCATGACTCCTCGTGAGGATTTAGTTGTCTGGACCTAGCCTTGAGAGTGATCAAAGGGCTGTGAGTGCCTCTTGATCCTAATATTCCATTGAAAAGAAGACGGTCTGTACACAAACCCTTTTATAAATCTGCCCCATGTCAGTGGTTGAAGATGAATGATGAGGTGGATAACTGACACTTTAGTATGAGGTCATGGGTCTGAACTCAATGGATGCATGGAAAGGAAGAACCAATCACTTCCCTGCACTGAATGACCCCACATCTTGTTAGGATTGAGAGGGATAATATGAAATAGTCTGACACCCAATCACCGACTCTCTGGTCCAAGTATGATTCAGTGGTAATGCGGAAGAGGGTCTTGATTTGATTTCTATACCCATACTGATAGGGTACCCATTACTGATGAATGGCTTTAAAAACCAGTACCTGATGCTTGGTGCATGTTGAATAATGATTGGAATCGATTGGTGACTGGTCATTGACAGGTAAGTGACCTTAATCCATTTGAATATTCCTCTGCAGATCTAGAGACCTGGACTGTAGCTCTTCCTTTCTATCCTATACACATGTATAGGGCACTGCTGCAGGAAGCATGACCCACTCTCTGATTGCTTTTTCCCTCTTTTGGAAGGGGCACCACCAGGCTTGTGCATATCTGAAGAGATCAATCAACTCCTTCTCTGAGATCTGAAAGCCTCAGTGATGGATACCTTGTTCCCTCCAGTGCAAGGGATTCCATGGACCTTAAATATATCTAACAAGATTAACTAAGTTCTTCTCTGAACCCTGAGGCAGTCAGCATTGGATACAACACTAACTTCCTTGGGAGAGCCCCTATTATCCTTCTGAGTCTCTGAAGAGACAGATTTTATTATGTTCTTAGGAACTGACAAACTCAATAAGGGATACCTAACATCCTTGGGAGGGATCCTATGGGCCTTATAGGTCTCTGAAGAGGCATGCTCTGAGCCCTGATGGACTCAGTAATAGATATCATTCTAACTGCCCTGGATAAGACCTAATGGACTTTATGGATCTTTCAAGAGACTGATCCAGTCTCCTCTGGGTGCAGTGATGGATCCTTGACCATCTTCTTTGGAAGGGTCCCTATGGGGCTTAAGTTTTTCCATGAAAACTGACCCAATCCTTTGCTGAGACATGAGGGTCTGGAATAGCCTAAAAATTCTGAAGAAGATGAGGAAGTTTCCTTTCTTCACCCTTTGTATATACATCTGTGTTCTGTAAGGTCCCAGTCCTCAACCAACAAAAGACAACAAAGATAGATAATGTCATACAACTAGTACATGCCAACTAGGTGGGGTGTGAATAACAGGGAGCTCTCTTGTGCCCACATATATCAACACTTTGTCAGACTCAGGCATTGCTGTAAAGAAAAAAACTCTGAAACATACACAAATCTTACTGAAAATTAAGTCTGACTAAAGTATCTCTACAACAAAATGTCAGCTACTTTTCTAATTAAAGTGTTACAATGGTATTTCTTTTTTTAAACTTGTGTTATCATTTAATCCAAGCATCCATTCAGGTTAAATCATGTTCCATTTGGTGTCAGAAGTGGGACTGAATGAACTACCAATAAACTATATTTATATCATAGGCAAGCTGTAAGTCATGCACTTTTCGAAAAGTGTATTTTTAGTAGTGTAGGATTCCTTACAAATACACATTTGTTTAGTCTTTGCTACCTAGATAACTGTTTATTGTAGTTTGACAACCATTAAATCAATTTACTTAGATCTTATCACCAAACGATCATGACTTTGCTAAACGATCTAACTAAATTGGGAAAACAACTGGGTTCTAAAGGGGAAAATATTTGAAAATTCATAAATGAAGAACAAGCAAAATAAAGGGGATATACAAGCAAAATAAAGGGAATTGGAAATGGAAAGATTGGTACCGGTATTAGAAAGAGAATCAGAAAAGGAAAAATTGGAAAGGTAGCATCAACTCAAAGAAACAAAAAGGGAATCAGAAAAGAAAAGATTGGTATTAGAAAAGGAATTGGAAAGGGAAAGATTTAGAAAAGAAACAACAACTGAAGAAGGAAAGATTGGAATTTTAAAGACAAGCAAAGTTAGAAGGTATAGAGTTAGAAGAAAGAAATAAACAAAAAGAGAATGAAAGACAATAAGAGTTAGCAAATGCTAGAAAAGAACAAGACTCTGCCCCTAGGAAACAAAAGGCCCTAAATTATCTTTCTTTGATGATGAAAAAGATAACATCGATAGTTATCATCATCAGTTCAAGCGGTATGCTGATAACCATAAATGGAAGCAAGATGATTGGACTCTTCATCTAAGTGCTTTATTAAATGGTAAGAGCTCTCAACATATACTCGCAACTTCCTAGCAGCGAGGTGTTTCACTATGATGCTCTGAAGGAAGCACTACTAAAGTGATATTAATTGACAGGGCAAGGTTTCTGCAAAAAGTTTATGTATAGAAAATGTGGGAAACCTTTGGGCCATTCTTCGCTAATATAGATAATTACCTCCAGTACTGGATTAAATGTGTTAATGCAGAGTACAGTCATTAAATACAGTAGGGTGGAATTCGAACTAGTTTCTTAAGGAAAAAGTATACAGAGATGTTCAAGACATGGCAAAGCAAACAGATAATTTCACTGAAGTACATGGTGGTTTCGAAAAATAAGTCTAGGAATCAGTCTAAGGGTCTGACTCTCAGAGAGCCAGCAAAACCAACTGAGATAGTTAAATCTGGTAAAGAAACAATATGTCAAGGCGCACAATGCTATGCATGTAAAAGCAAATTATCCTAAAAGAAATGGTCCCATACATAAGGAAGCCATGGCAATGCAAAACAAGAACAGTTCTGATAGATCTATTCATTAAGATATTCCTTTATTCAGTATGTGTATGTTCCTGGAAGCGCAGGTACCAACAATGAGCGGTTCTGTTAATGATCAGGTGGTCACAGTTTTTTATGTAATACCGGTTGCACAGGTTTTGTTTTAAACATAGTCTCGTGAAGGATAATCATCTGCTAGGGATAGAGACTCCCTGCATGCTAATCAATCAGATGGTTGATCATGTATCTGTTGCAAGAGCCTGGATTGAAACTTTTCTTGACGGGAACAGTTGATTTGCTCTTATGGACAATTGGCAATGTTGAAAGGTCTTGTCTGCCGATTATAGAAGATTTTAAAACACCCTAGCTCTAGCTGTGTGTCCCATAGAACATGTTCAGCCTTTATTTTTTGTATACAGTTAGTACCACAAAATAATAATTATTTATTATACATATAATTTTTCATACACTGAAATTAATAATTATTTTTGTGTGCATACAAAACATTACATGAAATATGGTAGCATGCCACTATCTACTGTGGTTATCAGCTAAATGCAAAAACTCCACCAAAGCCAGTACAACATGAAATGTAAGTCAAAATTGCATTTTTGCATAGGTGTGGTACTAACAAAGATGTGCGCAATGATCAAATTTAATAATTCAAGCATAACATTTTAAAAAAAAACTGAAATCAAGTTAGAGAAGTATGAAGTATAGGTAACAGCAAACTACATTTAAGATGATGGTGTAGTACTAATCAAGATGCATCCGATCCTTTGGAAGGCCAAGTATATAAATACATAATGGGACAAGTACGTTATGTAGACAAACTAAATTATGTGGACCGAGTACATAATGTACCAATTTGGGTAAACTAAGTTCAATTTGGGCTGAGAAGGTTACTGGGCAAAGTAATACTGAAACCCTGGACACATCATATCATTCTGTGTAACTACAGCTGTATACTTACTACTTCCAACAGAGGGCGAGACCCAAGGAATGCCAAAGACATATGCATAAACTGACTTTTGCTAAGAATAAAAATAATTTTTTCATTATTTCATCTTATGCTGTACTTTATTTTTATACAGTTCACCTGTCCATCAGTACATCTAGAGACACATTGGCAATGATATAGCCAATGACTGGTTTTGTGGCCAATTGTCCATCATTTTCTATAGTTTATTTTGTGTAAACATTCCCCTAAGATTTTGAAAGCTGTTTCATCATGTCAGTTAATGAAAGCACATAGAATCTAATGTAACATCCATCTGTAAATTTTGGTGCTTAAATTATAGAAGAAGCATGGCTGTTGACACTGACCTGGAATATAAACATCACCTTTCAATCCTTGGTAGCGGTATCGATCCAGACAAATATGATTATTAACACTCACCTGGAATCCAGTAAAGCATCCACCTGCAATCCTAGGCAGTTGTATAATGAAGATTACATGACAGGAAGCATTATGTTCTTCCTTTGCTTTTTGGTGTTCATCCATGATACAGTATCTGGCACAGGCCACCAAGTTGGCATTGGTGTCACCTGAATCACACTGGACCAAAAAGAGTAATTCCTCCCCAGGTTTTGACTCCAAGAATGACCTGATAAGTAGAGAAAACATAAATTGTCTTGCCTGTGCCAAACCACAAAAATTCTTACCTCAGGGCACAAACTAACTTAAAAAAATGAGAATTTATTAGCCAGGAAGATCAAAATTACTATGATCTTGGGGGTTTCAGTTTTTGAAAGCCTCTCCAATTTCTCCTGTGACTGTCATCTTGTGACACTAGTATTTGAGAGCGAAGAAAATGAAAATAAGAAATATGACTGACACAGGAGTTTGTTAAGAATATCATATACAAAAAACTCAGATGTTCAAAGTGGCTAACATTTTGTGACAAGAAGGTGAAGTCATTATGTGACAAGATATTTCTAGCATCATTAGACCAAATTTGACTTAATTTTGATGCAAATGATTTTAAAGAGACTTTCAAAAGACACTGGTTGGAATTTTGTGCAGTGGAGTGTGGGTAATATATCTTGCAAATAATTTGTGATGAAAAATGGTCTTTTAATGTTAAAATGAGAAGGAAAAGAGTACAGCTGCCTTCAAGATTAACACACTAAATACTTAACTGACTCTGCATGGCAAAGGGGGGGGGGGAGAGTAACCTGCCTTTAGAAACTGTGAGTTAGTAACAGTTTATCACAGACCTATTTCTAAGGTTATCATTTACAAGAGCAAAATATTAAGTTTGAAAGTAATGTGCATTCTATATTTGTTTTACAATTTTTTTGAGTAAAAACAAGAGTACTACCAATGGCAAGTTTTTCTCATTTTTGTTAACAGTAGCCATATTTGACAGTTTACTAACATAATTTGAGTAAACTAGAAAGGTCTGATGCCTGCATTTTGTCAAATTTAATATAATCGTGTTAAAAATTATTTTTTTCAATTTAAAATTTCAAAACTGACTTTATTTAAATAATTTAGGCCTCTGGCCCATAGTACAAAATTCTAAATATGATATGCACAATTGGAATGCCACAGTTTCTTTAATACAGGTGAAATATAAAATTCTTGATTTACTTCTACACTTATTTCTGAATAGTAACATTTTCAAATGATTTTTTTTAAATGAAGAAAAAAATAATCTTCTAACAAATGATCTGTACAAGTAGTGTGATAAATTATACAATGTCAATACATCACTGCTAGACATAAACGAGACAAATTTGTCAAGGCTTGGTTGTACATAATATACATTTTTTTATATTGTCTTCTAATACATTCTGGGCAAACAGAAACAAAATGAAATTCATCCTCAATTATATAAATATTTATTTCTTTTCACAGTTAACAATACCTTAATGCTGTATCAATCTGTATCCCTTCTTCCTGTTTCAATCATTAGTTTATGGCTTGAACACCTTAGCTGCACTAAATGTTATCTTCAATTAAAAGCTATAATGCATGAGAAGTATTTCTCACACTGTAGGAGTGATTTATACTGACTACAGTAACATAATAATAGGTATATTACATCAAAGGTATTTCTCACACTGTAGGAGGGATTTATGATTTATACTGACTACAGTAACATATTAATAGGTATAATACATCAAAGGTATTTCTCACACTGTAGGAGGTATTAATACTGACTACAGTAACATAATAATAGGTATATTACATCAAAGGTATTTCTCACACTGTAGGAGTGATATATACTGACTACAGTAACATAATAATAGGTATATTATATCAAAGGTATTTCTCACACTGTAGGAGGTATTAATACTGGCTACAGTAACATAATAATAGGTATATTACATCAAAGGTATTTCTCACACTGTAGGAGGGATTTATACTGGCTACAGTAACATAATAATAGGTATATTACATCAAAGGTATTTCTCACACTGTAGGAGGTATTAATACTGACTATAGTAACATAATAATAGATATATTTTACATCAAAGGTATTTCTCACACTGTAGGAGGTATTAATACTGACTACAGTAACATAATAATAGGCATATTACATCAAAGGTATTTCTCACACTGTAGGAGAGATTTAATATATTGAGTATGGTAGTAATTGTGAGGAATAAGTTCTATGCTCTGACCAACTTTTGAAATGCCATGTCTCTAATCCTCTGTGTGAACTCTGAAATAAATAGTTTCTCATCACCAACATCTGGTGTTATCCATACATATCCAAAGCCATATCTTTAATCTTCATAGTAGAGGCCAACCAAAATTCGGTTTCAGTTTCGGTTTTGGCGCTGAAAGTTGGCAAATGGCCTCTTTCAACATAGTTTCTGTTTCGGCCGAAGCCAAAAAGTTAGCTTGGTTTTGGCCGAAACTGATATTGACTTTCGGTCATCAGCCAAAGATCTATTTTAACTTTGAGAATGCAACACTAGTGCTGCGTCTATTACTCTGCTTGTCGGCCAGTCAGTCAGCACTAGGAAATTTGACATTTAATGAAGTCCTCTTAATGCAGGCTCTGAATGATTACTTCTAGATTTGTTTTTATTTAGTGTAGCATTGCATAATGACCCAGGCCTATTTAATAAATTTTGTTTGGCAGCTTCGGTTTATCTTTCGGTTTTGGCTGAAAGTGTAGTTAAACTTTCTGTTTCAACTTTAGTTTTGGCTGAAAGTCAATTTATAACTTTCGGTCTGGTTTCATTTTCTGCCACAACCAGAAATTTAGTTTCGGTCAACCTCTACTTCATAACCCATTTGGCTGTACTAGCTTCTTCTTTATGGACATATTATAAACTGAGGTGGATATCTATAATCCGATAATTGCATCATTTTAATCCAATATTTTATACATCTTACCATATATGACATAATAAAGGGAACCTACTGCATTCCCTTATAGATATTCAATTATTTGCTGTATTTGATACAGAAAGATGCTCTCCCTTTGAAGGCTGTATATATGTTCTGAAATTTTTGCGGTCATCTACTCGTACACTTCACATCCTTAGAAAAGTTTGCAGAATTAGTAAGAACTGCTGAATTCCAAGTGACTTTATAAACATGATGGGCCACCAATACAGCTGAAGAACAATTCAGTCTTGAATAGCATACCTTATCTGGCGACAGAACTGCTGCTCAGTGTCAAAGGACTGAAGAGTTTCCAGTGCAATATTATCAGGTGGAATCCCTACTGCCTCTTCAATCTCTGACTTTACTGCAGCTGACAGTAGTTTGGAATGAGTTGTTATCTGAAGTAAGGACATAAAATTATTTGTTCCTATTTTATATTTTCCGTTTTAATACATAATAAAACAAAGGCAATTTTATTCAAATCCCCTCACCAAGTGCAACATATCTGGAGTAAATTATATACATTTTGATTATAATAGTTAGCATGGTATAAATTAACTTTGTGAGAATGCAACATGCTATAATTTTAGGTTAAACTAATTATATTTTCATATAATACTGACTTTATTGTTTTCTGCATCTTTTCCTGGTACTAGTATACAGTTTCAGGAGCTTATACTCTCCTCCAATTAGTGACTGAGGTCAAATAAACAAAAGTCATATGAAGGAACTGATTTCTTTCATGACCAAAAAGAATGTCCCCAATTTTAAGATTTTTCAACTGCAGGGCCCCAATATGACCACCTGTTCAGAAGCAGTAGCAACAACAAGATTATTAACATGACCAAACTGGATTTCAGATCAGCACAATATTTATGTAGGACAAATTAAACATCAATGGAAGACCTTTGGTGAAACCCAATGTTGATATTATGATTCACCTAGGACCAGTAGTAATAACAGAACTTCAAAACAGCCGCCATATCAGAGGTCTGATTGGCACCACTTTAATTCAGACCTAACTACAGTATATACTCGTGTATAAGCTGAAGAATTTAGGAGAAAAAAAAAGGTCTTGAGGAAAAGGGGGGGAGGGGGGCGGGTTTTGGCTTATCCACGAGCCAATGTCTAAACTTGACAGTTTTTAGGTCTTTTTGTTGACTACTGTAATGGCTGTAAAACCCAGGACACGCAAAATACTTTTTTTCCGTGCATAAGACATATGCATATAAAGAAAATAGCTTGCTGTGACCCGACAATTATTAAACGTTATACAGTAATATGGTGGATTTTGTCATTATTTTGCATGTGCATATTTTATTTATTTATTCAGCATGAAATTAATTAAAAGTAAATACAAACTTCAAAATTCACAGGCAGTTTGCGTTTACTGGGGAGACCAGCTGTACAGTACTTACACATTGCAAAGTGTGCATAGCATTTCTTAAATTCATATTTATTCCCAAACATATAGATGCAGATTTTGCTTTATTTATTTTTCAACTGAATTGCATTCTTCCAGATAACATTTCAGCTAGTCCTTAGTAGCTGTTTTATTTACGTTGAATCACGCACTCACGAGTTACCCATTTTGAATGATAAAGAGATCCTACAAATTGAGGTAATATTTTTAAAAAGTATGCAAGTTTAGGTATAAAAAGCACATAAACAGCATGATTTACATTTCACGTAAAGTGGTAATAATAAAGGGTAAAATTCTAGATCAACTAAGGCTAACATCAACCAATTTTAGTTTTTTGTTTTGGCTGACCAAACATCGTAACTTTCCACACAATGTAGAGTTTGATATTTCATATGATATCTCATATGTTTGATGTCAGTGAATGTCTTCTGTTTTGTCACAGTACAGGACAGTTGATCATTAAAACCATGAAACTTGTGTTAAGAGGGAATTTTGACTGGCAACTATACAGGTACCAATATTAATGTGTATTGCCTTTCTTTTCTATAATATTAACATGATTACCATAGTTTTGAGACCTAAAATCCTTGTTTTCACTAAATATTGATTGATCTTCATGGTCCAATATGTGTGAAATTCACAAAAACACGCACCGTTTCTCCCTGTGATGCACCCTATTTTCCCCAAGGACATGCTCTTTTTTCATATTCTGGTCAGCTGTTGCCAAATTGCACAATAGCTAAAGATTAGTCTAAAAAAAACAGGCAAGAAAGTCAGTGCGACTAATTAAAAGTTAATCCTTATCGATGCAACTATTTTGAGAAAATGTCAGGCCCGCACTCGCAATTCAAGGAAACCACATTCTACACTATTGTGCATTATGCAAGCACCAGCAACTGATTGGCAAATAAAGGATTTCCAATTTATTTGATCTAAAGGAACCTAAATAGGCACCTCATGGTAACGTACATGTGGCAGATATTTTTCCCTTCGTTGTACATCCGCCCTTATTCCCTTATTGTCAATTTGTAAAGCATTTAGTATTGTTTACTATAAAACCTATTCTGAACTAGTTTTTGAGGACACATTTGCTGCATGGTATGTATTTTCATTCCTTTTAATTTAATGATAATAATTAACATTTGTATCTTTGATTTAAAAATGCCAGGTGTTCACTCGTGTATGTTTCTTGCGTGGGAATGGTGCTATATATCCCAAACCAAAATGCATCCTTGCCGCAAGCTTGTGGCAAGCTTGCGGCAAGCTTGCGATAAGCTGATTTGATGTTTATAAGCTAACATGGATGCTTGCGCAAGCTTGTGCAAGCTTAAGGCAAACAAGCTGGATATAACCGCAAGCTTGTACAGCGCAAGCTTGTGCAAGCTTGCGCAAGCTTGTACAAGGTTTCTTATTTGCTTCAGAAAGTAAAACTAGCTTACCGCAAGCTTGTACAAGCTTGCGCAAGCTTGTACAAGCTTGCGCAAGCTTGTACAAGGTTTCTTATTTGCTTCAGAAAGTAAAACTAGCTTACCGCAAGCTTGTACAAGCTTGCGCAAGCTTGTACAAGGTTTCTTATATATTTGCTCCAGAAAGTAAAACTAGCTTGCGCAAGCTTATTTCTTTTCTTCAGAAAGTAAAACTAACTTGCTCAAGTTTTCTTATATGTGTCAGAAAATAAATTTAAAATAGCTTGCAATAAGTTTCTTCATATATTACCATTCTTGTAAAAGACTGAGACCATGCATGTATCAAACTATCATGCACATGTTTGCAGTGAATGAATAAACTTGAAAAATGAAATTTATCATAATGTTTTTGCTGAACATATTTGTTTTCCACTACATTTCAACTATAAGATTACATTATTTAATCATTAAATATGCAGGTAGGTCAAGTAAATTTTAACCTTCTCAGCATTTAGTAAGTCATAATTTAACTTTTGCAATTCCACAAAAAAGCCATGTAAGAAAATCAAACTTGTACCAGAATATGAGGTATACCTGACACAAGGTCAGATGATGTCGGACCTGAATACAGTATACGTTTTGTGGGGGCAAAAAATACATTTTTTTATTAAAGTAAATAATAACAGTTTCTTTGGAATTTTCAGTTTAGAACGCGCATTTGGTTCTATTTTGATAGAATTTATCACATGTATACTATTTGAATGCAGTTCTACAATACGATTGGTTCATTTGAAATCGAGGCTAATGTGTCTTTATCCGCCATATTTGATTTCGCAAAAAGTTACCGTTGTTGAAGAATCTCGTCTTCGTAATCTTCAGCTTCTAATCATGTTAAATAGGAAAGAGGAATATTCAGAATTTTCTCAAGGAAAAAGAGAAGGAAAGAACTGGAAGGACAATTGTGCCGTCTTGTAGAGATTTATGAAGCCATATGGTAACGGAGAAAACGACGTTTTGCAAATTGTGTAATGTGATTTCGCTATTAGTATTAGGCATGAATGCGCACGAAAACGCTAATAAGCATCAGGTTAGGACAGAGAAATATTCAGAATTTTCTCCAGGAAAAAGAGAAGGAAACAACTGGAAGGACAATGTGCCGTCTTGTGTAGATTTATGAAGCCATATGGTAACGGAGAAAACAACGTTTTGCAAATTGTGTAATGTGATTTCGCTATTAGGCATGAATGCGCACGAAAACTCTGATAAGCATCAGGTTCCTGCTTCATCACACATAACTCAGCCTGAACTTGTGACATATATAAATACCAGAGAAAACCTTAATAAAATTCGATCGAAATTATATTTATTAAATTTCTTTTCGAAATAAACCTTTATCTTTCAGTTACTAGTGTTGCTGGTGAGTTATTTTGTACACGTTTTCCAAACATTAAAATCACAAAGGATAACTCATATGCTTTTGTTTTGAAACATTTTAAAAAGGAATTAGGAGGAGAGCCCTAGTAACTGTCTTACTGAAGCTAGCTTCAACTATGTTATCATAAATGTGCTACAGATCACAGGGCATCAACAATTTATATCATGTACTGCACTTAATTGTTTGAAATTGTTGTTACCTTTTTAATGCTCAATGTTATTTTAATTGTGATTTTTTTTACAAAGTTCAAGTTTATTAGCTTTATATTTGCAAAATATGGCATCTGTACTTTAGGGTTACTGACAGACCAGGACACAACAAGTTTGAATGAACTTTTAAAAAGGTTTTAAAAATGTGTGGAAATAGGAATGGCTTGAGTGCATGAAATAAGCTTGCAATTTTTGTTTGGGTTGCGCAAGCTTGCCGTAAGCTTGCGCAAGCTAGCGGCAATTCCAAATACAAGCTTGCCGTAAGCTTGCGCAAGCTTGCAGCAATTCCAAATACAAGCTTGCGCAAGCTTGCCGTAAGCTTGCGGCAATTCCAAATACAAGCTTGCGCAAGCTTGCCGTAAGCTTGCGCAAGCTTGCGGCAATTCCAAATACAAGCTTGCCGTAAGCTTGCGCAAGCTTGCAGCAATTCCAAATACAAGCTTGCCGCAAGCTTGCGGCAATTCCAAATACAAGCTTGCGCAAGCTTGCAAAAATAAGCTTGCGCAAGCTTGCCGCAAGGTTCCAAATACTAGCTTGCGCAAGCTTGCAAAAATAAGCTTGCGCAAGCTTGCAAAACTAAGCTTGCAATTTTGGTTTGGGTATAGCATATGGAGTTACTGCATTTGAAAGTGTTCATTCTTGGGATTGAAATTAATTGTGGACAAGTCTGTTGTTGTGGGGTTTTTTTTAAGTGTGCGGTGGGGTGGGGTGGGGTGGGGTGGGGTGGTATTGTGTTGTTGTACAGGGAAAAAGAATCCTCAATTTATGTCAATAATCTTAATAACATAACATTCTATTTAGTGAAGGAGTGAATTCTTTCTAGTAAAGTAATTATTTCATCACAACAATATATCACAAGTGTTACAACAGAACATGTAGAACTTTTCTTGTTTCGAAGAAATGAAGATCAAAGACATAATGTAATACTCGTGAGTTCTCAGCAAAAATCAAAAGAGATTATGAAATCTGGATGTAAGCATGGAGCGGCCACAAAAATCGGGAGGTTTTATTTCTCCTCCCAGCATGAAAGTTTGCAGGTATGGTGTAAGGTCACTTACATGAATGTAAACCACAACTCAGCTTTTACGGTTTTAGCATAATTATCAAAGCATTTTTTCTGAAACTCCATTATCGTATTTTGGAGATACCATTTAAGTTTAGCGCAATGGTGCCCATGATTTGACTCCAAGGGATGTACTTAATTCAATGCATAATTGAACCTTATTGTTGTTTGTTGTGTTGTCATACTGAGATTACCTTTAAATGAGTTAGTTAGTTACAGTTTTAAAGCAAAGTAAAATCGTAATTATCGATACACTGATATAAAATATCCAATGCAAAATTCTTGTCATCGTTCAATCAAATTATACACAAATCTGAACTAAGCAAAACCAATAAGAAAACATACAATTAAATAAATTTTCAAACAAGTTTATACCATTTCTTTTTATTAATCATGCATGCCAACCTGAGATAAGTATTTTTTTTTAAACATACGTTTTCAAATGAATGCATTTAGAACATACCTCTTGCATCTTGAGATGTCTCTGCATTGTGGGCTGGTGGGTTTATACGAGGATCATGCACTTTTTAGTGTTTATACCTGTTCAATTTGTGGGTTCAACTTATATGCAAATGGGCTTATACGCGAGTATATACAGTATGTTATTGTTATATGGAGTCTTCTGGTAGAAACCCCATGTAAATATGTCTTTATCTTTAGTTAGATGTAGCAATACCAAGATTTTTAAGTTTGCTGCCATGATAGCCATAATAAATGTCAGATCGGCATAATTTTAATATAGGGCCAAAAGTCTGTTGGTAAAATTACCCTACTGATATGACCTTCCATTTAGAAAAAGTAGCAGTAAAAAGTTTTTCAAAAACGTTGGCATGGCAGCCATATTGGACATCACATTTGCATATTTCATTCACAACCAACTAGACATCATAAAAAGAATTTTAGTGACAGACCTCTGTAATTTATGACCATTCAGAAGTAGTATCACTAAAAAAACATTTTCAACCCAGCTGCTGTGTTGGTCAGACTGCATAATCAAGTGGTACCAATTTCATATAGAACAAACTAGACATCATAAGAAGTCTTCTTGTGAAAACCCCATGTTGATATGACTTTCCATTCAGAAGGTGTAGGAAGAACAAAAATATTAAATCCCCTGTGGTGATCATATTGGATGTGCAAGCAGCACCATTTTCATTTAGTACTAATTAAACTATGGGGAAACTGTGTCTGTAAAGATCATGGGAATTCTCCAAGTAGTTAAGGGGGCCAGTAGCAAAAGCAAACTTATGCTAATAGAAGGTCTGTCAGGTTTTCTGGTCTAATAACAGTATGATATGACCCCAGTCTGATATCTCAGTAAAACGACAAATGGAATATCAGCCTTGCTGACTTGGAACTGATAACATCTAAAAGCAGGGAGGGGAAAGGAAGTAAATTCTGCAATAATAAGAGGTAAATATTTAATATTAAAATTAGTTTAAAATCATATTTTTTTTTAAAAATCTGCAGCCAACTTTGAGATAGACAACTCTTTTTTTATTTAATGAATAATATAACATGAATAAACTGTTTAAACACAGGACTCCAAAATTATTTTGTTCACATTTTCATAAAATTTAAGTATATTCATGGATTGAATTGAAATTTAGTCACGATTCAAGCAAACTGAAGACATGAATAAAGATATAAAAACTCAAGAATATTCAAGGTGTGTACAAGTAATATATTTTGAAGATCTCCATTTCAATCAGATTGGGAATGATTAAAAAAATGGCCCATGATTCAGCAAATTCCTTAATCTCATGGGCTCAGATTTTCATGAAAGAAAAATCTCTCTCTGTGAGAGTACTTATACTCTGAATAATCTGCATGAAAATACTTAAATACTTAAATATTTAAATATCACAAGTACCTTATAGATACATGTTTTTTTTACTTTTATTGTAGCTTCAACAACGTCTGCAATGTGGCAGTATATAGTGAGGCCTAGCACTGGGGCATCATGCCGCAGATATTTGGTATCATGTCCCACCCAGTCATATTATCCTGACACTAGGCTGACCAGTCTTAACACTAACCTCTTTATGCTGGCATCAAGCGAGATCATCATCATCATCATTATCAGTCTCTTGACCTAGTGTGGTCGTTGAGGCACTGTGCTGCTAAACATCTGACCAGTTCCCTTCACTTGTCTTGATCATGTGCCAATACCTAAGTCTCTGCAAAACTTTTCCTGGTCCATTCTGTAATGTTGTCAGTCCACTTTTTTCTCTGTCTACCTCTCCTTCTACTACCTTGGACACTACCCTGCAGTATACTGATGTGGATTGACTGTTGGCCATACCATTTCAGCTTTCTCTTTTTGACAGTGGTGAGGAGGTCTTCATAATGGCCTATTTTGTGCTTGATGGTGTTGCACACTTTTTCATTTGCAATGTGGTCCATGTAAGAAATGCAAAGGATGGTTCTGTAGCATCTCATTTCAAGTGCCAGGGATTCTTCGTTTTAATTTTGCTGTCATGGTCCAGGCCTGACATGAATATAGAAAGATTGAGATGACTAGTGCTCTCAATAGTCTGATTTTAATTTTCAGACTGATATTCTTGTCTCTCCAGATGGGTCTTAGCTTTGACATAGCTGCCGTTGTTTGTGCTGCTTGTGACAAAATTTCTGCTCTTGATCCCTCTTCGGTCATTATGAAGCGAGCTAGATACCATTTTATTTCTTTTGTATGACAGCCTGGTTTGAATCCATGACCTGCCACTACCAAGGTGGACACTAGACTAACCACCAGCGCTTTTAGATGCAGAAAAAAACAGCTACAACTTTTTCTTTTCAATTATTAATTTATACAGATACAACATGAGGACCTTGTGCATCTGCCAGTCATTAAAGTACTTAAAGGGGTCACAGATGGCTGAGTGGTCTAAAGCGCACACCATTATGGATCAATACCATCTCACCTCTCTCTGCATGGGTTTGAGTCTCGGACTCGACTAATTTGGGTATGTGGGAAAGCTTCTGAGTCAATTCCCACAGGTTGGTGGTTATTCCTGGGTTTTTCCTCCACCAATTATACTGGCCACCATGTATGGCCTATCATGTGCTGAAAAATGTCAGTAAACCCAACAATAACAACAGAGTACTTGAAGATGGCTGTTACACTCATCACCTGATGAGGATTCCTGGTGTAGAAGGTAAGCTAAAAAGAAGAATCTGAATTGTTTCAGACAAACTAACATGAATTTCACTGGGAAGATGGGAGTGTAAAGATAAGCATCCTGGTGATCTATGGAGACCCCTAGTTGTTCAGCATGAGCACATTCATGAATGAAGTGGTTGTCTCCATTTTGAACTGCACATAAAAATGGACTGTTCAAAAGAGAAATACTAATTGAAGAGTCAAAACATTCCTTTTCTCAAAGAAATGAGAATAAAATCCTAAACTTCATATGTTCTTCAACCTCGCTGCTGTGTCTTTCCTTAGACATGTGTACACCACTTCCTGTAGAGATAAAAATTGGGAATGGTGGAACAAAATGAATGTCCTAAAAAGAGGCATATGGTCCCAGAAGTGTAACTGGAAAGGATTCACACATCATTAGAAAATGCCAAAGACACTAACAGTTTGTGACTTAATGTTTTGACCACAGCCTCAAACAGGCTCAGCAATGCATCTGGTAAAAATAATTACTTCTTCAACACATAAAAGGAAGAAGTCAAAAGAAAATTTTGCATGTGAGGTTATGGTAACTACTGTCTATGACTTCAGACAAAATCTTGTGGGCTTGGGCAGGGAGGTGAATGTAGGTTCCTGCTAATGGGCAAAGCAAACCATAATAGAACAGGAGACACAGCAAAGTCATCGATGGTGGTATGTTCAGGAAGGACACATTGCCACTGGGTGGTACAAGCCCCTTGCTCTATTATGGTTCTATAGGAACATCAAGTATCAACTCCATTTCTTCAGACCAGACCAGTCCTTATAACTAGAAGCCAGTTCCACATTGAAGGTTAAACTGATACAAGAAATAGGAGGGGTTATTGAACCATTCCCTTCCTTTCAACCTGAGGTGAAACTTGGTACCCAGTCTGAAGACTGATACCTAGATCCAGGTGTAATCACATGGTACTCAGTGCCCAGCACTCAATGTTGAACAACCAGCATAGTTTTTTTAACTGAAAATTAAAGAATGGCATTATACACCATACCCGGCAATTGTGACAAGTCATATTTCTTTGATAGTATTTCCATTGTATTCAGAAGGTTGAACTCACTATTCCAGGCTGGCAAATTTCCCTTGCACAGGAAGTGCTGAATCTTTTCCTCTTGTGAGCCAACAGCTTATTATCCGCTGTCTGAGATGCTCCTTGGTGAAACTGGGCAACCTCCTAACAACATCAGTTGTACTCAAACATCCAAATTTCATGTGTTTATTCAGTACAACAATGTTAAGCTGTTGAAATCTACATTTTGTAAATATGTGGTATAATTAAGTACCCAACTGTTTCAGACTAATGATAATACTATATGCAAAAGTTTGCATCAGCACTCAGAAGTAACACTGAACCTTTGTGCTCACAATTTTTCCCCAATGCTAGGGCAAATGTCTGTACACAATAAACTGTGTATTATCCAAGTGATATGTTTTTATTACCTGTGCAAATAGCTCCTTTGTTTTCTCTATCTTAAGCTTGAAATGCAAATACTGAGCCAAGTTTTCATGACACTGTTTGCTCATATACATCTCAGAAAACAGATTTTGTTGTTTTTCTGGCAGACAACTATTTTCCAGTCGAATCACAGCATCTGGGGTGGCACACCACAGCAAAAGCTTCTTGGCTTCATCTAAAATCTATAAAAAGATAAGATCTAGTAAATATTATAGGATAATATAAAGCCAATACAGTGGTCTGACAAAAGAAAGTTAAATTCATACCTCCACTGGCATATTTTGCATTTTATATGCATCATACCATCCAAGCTAGAATAACTGATCTAGCCAGGATGAATCACTCTGACTTAAATTACTCTTTAAGTATTAATTGGTACTCCATAAGAAAACAAAGAAAAACTGTGGCTGAAACTCCATTACTGTATTTTGGAGTTATCAGTAAAGTTAAGTACAATGGTGCCCATGATTCGACTCCAAGGGAAGTTCTTAATTCAGCGTGTAATCAAACTGTATTGTTGTTTGTTAAAATGTCATACTGGGATTACATTTTAATGAGTTAGGTATTTACAGTTCAAAGCAAAGTAAAAACATAATTACCAGTACACTGATATTATAAATGTCTATTGCATAAACAAACAATAATATAGACAAAAGGAAAGGTAGTGTTACAGCAACTTGCGATCATAAATTCTTGTCATCATTCGCTCAAATTATACACAAATCTAAATTAGGCAAAAACAATAAGAACATAGAAAATTAAAAACATTTTCAAACAAGTTTATACCATTTCTTTTTAATAATCATGCACGCCAACCTCAAGATAAGTATATACGTATTTTTTAAAAAAAAATGTTTGTCTAAATGAATGCATTTAGAACTTTCCTCGTGCATCTTGAAATGTCTCATAGTTGTGGGCCAGTCAATTTTATTGCGAGTCATGCACATTTTAGTGTTTATACCTATTCAGTTTGGGGATCGGAATATATGCGAATGGGCTTACATGCGAGTATATACGGTAAGTACATTGCTAATCATCAAAGTCAATTGCAGAGTTAAACTTGCAAAGATTAATAAAACATCAAAAACAAAAGTGTTAGCTGCAATCAGTTGACCAGTGAAAAATGTCATCTATTCCCTGTGAAAATGACTCCATTGTTGATTCTGACAAATATTTTCGGTCAAGTCATTCAAATGAACAGATGTAAAAGTGTTTTAATTAGTGGACATTTACAAGGGATAACGGACAAGGAAATGTAAAGCTTTTACCATTAAAAAGAAGTAATGGATATGATTAAGTTGGGTGTTCAAATTCTTCAATTGAGGAACATGAATGACTTTTCCATGAGCAATTATGACAATCAGAAAGCTGTTTTCTCCCAAAGAATCAATAAAGTATTATCATCCACAGATGACAAAATTTCACTTATGAAATTTACAACTAATCGTTTATTGACCTTAGGATAAACTGAACAATAAATGTGCTTTAGCTTTCATAATTTGTTCCACTGAATTCAGACCCATAATGATCTCTGACAATTGCTGAATATTTTAAATATGTGTGCACATTTTTGATGGAATTACATGTATTGTGGAATCAATGCAGGAGACAAGATTGGCAGTGAGAGACAGAGTACATGGTATTTATACCCTATTCATCCTACACATTAGACATGTATATATAAACATCTTGCAAATATATGTAATACATGCATGGTTCCCTGTTTTCACAACTTGTGTAGTTTAGATGGTAACTGTGCCAAAAAGCACATATTTATTGCCTGTTTTTATTATCAACCAGTCATCCCGACCCCTGGCCATTTTTTTGTACATGTCAACAGCTTAAATAAACACAAGGTAGCTTATGAATAATCAAACCAATAGAAATATCAAAGAGTAATACTTTTGAGTTTCCTGCAACTACAGTTTAGCATGTAACAGAGTGTGAGTATTGGCACTCATTATCCAGAGAGCATTGGTTCACAGCAGAGGTCCTGAATTGCACACAAAGAAATGAAATATGTTCCCTTAGAAAACAATATTTATATTACCGGTACTTGTGAAATATGAACAGGAGTTCCGGGAAGAAAAGGTCTTCATTCCATGCTGATATCAAATTCTTTGCATAAAAGACATTTATCACTTTGAACATGACATATTTTGACAAAGAAAATTTTATTATGACTACTCTCTTTTGTATAATGATACAAGGAACTATTTTCTTTATAAAAGAATTCAGAGAAAAGTTCCATTAGCATCAAAATATTACTTTGTAAACAAAACATTTTTGAAAAAGTGAGAGAATAAAAATCAAAGAAAAACTGAGCAAGAAATCATGTTTATGAGCACATATTTATTCCACATTAAACCAAAACTTAATGTTTATATATTTTTATAAAGAGACTTGTATACAACAAGAAGAATTTCCAGGTCCAAGAATTCATAATATAAAATGTTTATTGATGTCATCAATTCAAGAAGATTTAAATAATATGTATTGCATGATATAGAATTTTCAAATTCAAATGTACAGCTATTTTATCTAAAGTCAACTTTTGCATCTGCTTTGAAGATTCTTCTTTCAGTCAAGAAATATTTGACCAAAGAAACTAGACCACATAATTACATCAATTGAAAAAAACAAAAACAAAAAATGTATATTTTCATGCAGGTGAACTTACCTGTGTAGTGGAATCAGAGGAATCTGTGGTCTGTTTCTCAAGCCTCTGTGACAGGTGCAGTATAATAGAGGAGCAAGTGTCATCATGAAAGCCCATGAAGACTTCTTCTACAGACCAAGTTGTTTTGTTTTTTCCATGCCTGCATTATATTCAAGAATCATTTTCAATATAATAATATAATAATAATATAAATTAAAACAAATAAAAGACATTCCATTTTTACTTCAACAAATAAGCACTGTTTTAATATAACATTTTTTACTGACTGATCTAAAAATATTGAATAAAACACATGTATTATATGAACATGCTAATGGGTACATAAATGCAATTAAGTTCACAATCCTTGTAGGAGACTTGAAATATTTAAATATTATAAAGGTTGCAAAAATAGCTTGAATACTGGTTGATATCTAGAATGCTGCGCAATATGACAAATGCAATGGTCCCACTGAAGACAATTTGATTAGCATATCCATAAGCAGAGAAGCTTGTGATTGGAATAAAAATTAAGAGAGTAGACACCATGTGGTCACTAGCCCTCTAAATTATGAAGTGGCATACTGGAAATCCAAATTGTTCAAGATCTTGTTTACGTACTGTAAAACAGTCTGGGTAAAGTAATGCCTAAGAAGCAAATGCCAAAAGGACAGGTTATCAGGAAGCATAACTTCTAACGTTTAGGTGGAATGATGGAAATAAAACTAATTCATGGTGTGATCAACATAAAATGACAAACCCTGTAAATGAGGTTTATGGAATTATGGAAATAAAATTCATTCAAGGTCTCCTCAACATAAAAGTGAAAACAAAATCTAGCTGAAATCCAACAATCCAAACCAAATTTAGGGACACTGTGGGGACATACATCCTACAGAACATTTGTGGCATTTTGGCCAACCCAAAATTGAATTAGAAACATGTGTAATCAAAGTAATTCGGACAAGCCATTGTTTAATGTTAAACATGACCGCAGGCTAACACTATCCCTTACGTAAGTTTACCATGGCTAGGATGGGAAGCCCGACCAAGACCGTCAGAAGTGCAATTATCACCTTGGTGTGGAAGCGCTTATGCAGATCAAAGAAGTTGCCAGAAGGAGTGGCCATGCCTTATCTTCTTGATATGCAGACTGACAACCAGGTTGAATTGGTCACTTAGTCGATTGGACAGGGCCACAGCGCTACCCAATCAGAATCGAGATAGGGATGGAACCCTAATTTGGCTAAGTATGATATCCTTAGACCTGTGAGCAAGATTTAGTTCACTAGAAAGATTGCCAGAAGATAGCAACTCCGATCAACCATGCGTTATTGGCGGGGAAAAAACCTTAGGACAGGATTCTAAGTGTAGCTTCTAAAGGTCAGTGAGCTATTTGTTCGATCTTTGCTGAATACGACTGCATTTAATTGTAAATCGTAGATATATGTATTATTATTACTAGAATCGTAGTAGGAAGAATTATTTTGTGATGATAATATGTTTGCATATATTGAAGAATGAATTGATATTTGTAATGAATCATAACATATTGCTAGCTAGCCGTCGTAAGAGTTAATATTATTATAATTTGCTATGTGGTTATTTTATAGTAGACTAGCACAATTGTCCATGCAATTATAGATTTTGGTAGCTTGGAAATAGTTGAAGTGTGAGAAATTAGTAATATGAATATCTGAATATTTGTGTATGCTCGTGGGAGTGTAGTGTACAGACATTCGTCTGTTTGTTGTACTATTACAGTACAATGAGATTAAATATATATTTGGATATACTGATGTGACACAATGTATTGATGTATGTATGATACAGTGTTATTACACCATTATTTACCCTGTAAGAACTGTGTGGGAATTTCGATGTGTATGTATGCGTGACTTAAAAAGTAATAGCCTTATCTGATGGTTAATTGATGATTTAGTGTGATGTGAGATTCGATAAACCATATGTAAACGCCTTGTGGTTTTCACAGGAAGCTTTAAGGGACAGACAAGTGACAGTGGTCTCAGTGTCTCCGATAGAGAGACGGAAGAAAGAGAAGGAAGAAGTCGGGAGAGGAAGCTTCGAGGGACAGACCAGTGATAGTGGTCCCAGTGTCTCCGATAGAGAGACGGAAGAAAAGAGAAGGAAGGAGAGAAGTCGGGAGAGGTGAAGTTCAGGAGGAGTGGGAGGAATGAATAAAGAGATGAGTAGAACCAAAGGCCAGGGGAAAATCGAACTCACACTGAAAATCACGAGATGTAGTAGGCTATCACTTGAAGGACGAGTGATTGAGTTTATCATTTCAAATTATCGCCTTTATTAAATTGTTTTATTTGAATTTCATCTTCGTGTTCTATATAATTTAACCATCGGCAGTGCTGACTGGGGGCTCAGAGCCATACATCTATTTCGGCTGTAATTTAACTTTATAACTTCACGAGCCAGGGTGGAGCTTCCATAATATTTTAATTAATATATTAGAAGTATCCCACCCCAACCTTTGCAAACGCCACAACATTAAATCCATCTAAGGTATTAAGGTACTTTACCAAATTTGGTGAAAATCAACCAATTGTTTTAAAATTTAATACTTAATAACGGTTTACTGGAAGATAATGAATGCATTTGTGAAATAAACAAATGCATAATGATGATAAAATTACAACATAGTTTACCTTATTAAAATAGAAATATCAACTATATCATATTCATTATTCCTACTCTGTTCATGGAAATTTGTGGAAGAATATATTTCTTATATTATATAAAAACTAATGTAAATTACTGCAGGAAAATAAACATCACACAAAAATAGTTTTTGATAATAGTGCCATGAGACCTTATTATGTAGAACCAATTAAGTCTATTTTGAATTAACCTGAAAATAAGAGAACAGAAAAGCTTCCATGAAGCATTTTTTAATCTTGAGAAAATGTGTACAAGAGAAAAACTATGTTATTTATGATCCAGAAAACAGAAACTATGTTAAAAAAAATAATTACAAAATTAATTAATCATGAAAATCACATTATCACTAGTCCAACTGATATTCAAAGGAATGTTGTTACAAAATCCATTTGATGCAGAAAATGAGATAGATGAATATAGATTTAGGAGATCTCATAAACTATTAAATTCCTAATCATAGTCAAAAGCAATCTTTAAAAGTCGATGTAACTCAAAAGGAATTATTAAAAGTTTTGAAATGTATGAAAAGAACATCCCAGTACCAGAAGTAATCCAGATGAATATTATTAAAGTAATTTTGATCAACATTGGGAATTTGTCATTTAACCAATTAACAAAGCATATGAAAATGGATCTCTTTTAATAGTTTTGAGGTATAAAATTCTTTGCTACATGTATACCATAGAGACCTAATGTTATTTTTTTTTTTTTTTTACAAAGACTGTATTTCTTCTTTCAAAATTAACTCGATCTTTGACCACAAGATCCCAAACAAAAAAGGCTTCTTTCTTACCCATTGTGTAAACACCCCCATACATTTTGGTTAAGGAACTTTATCAAGGGCATAATGATTTGTGCAGAAAACATTTATCAGTATCACTGACCTTGACCTTTTAAATTTTGACAACAAAATAACAAGTGTTCCTCCTTAACTCAAGGTCATGCAATCAACAAAGAATGATAACTGTAGATATCAGAAACTCAAATTATTACATGAAATTGCTTTTAATTCTTTCAGTAGAAGTGGCTTTTGACCTACTGTCTCTGTTACTGACCTTAAAATCATTGGCATTCTTCCTTACCCCAAGTGCAAGTCATGCACAAAGTTGGTACCTGTATTTGAAGCAGACTTTTAAGTCATTGTGCAGAATCCATTTTGCTTCATTCTGTGATAATTACCTTGAATTTTGACCTCTTATTTCCAAGTTTTAAGATTTTTTCCTTGACCTATGGGCAAGCTATCCACCAAGTTTGGTAATTTTATATGGATGAGAACTCACATCATTATCCAGAACCATACTTCTTTCAGTCTCAGGAACACTGATCTCTGAGCCTTTTGATTCCAATATATATTGGTTTCTTTCCTACTCCACGTGCTAGCCATCCTGACAGTTTGGTGGTTGTAGATGGTATACAATTCAAGCTGATGTGTGGGAATCACAAATGGATGGATGGAGTGACAATGTAACATGCACATACAAAGATGACCGGAGTGCATCACTCAAAAAAGGATACATGGTTAATGACAGCAAATGGTTGAAACCTGAAAACAAACATTTTTATTAAAATAACTATGGATGAAATTCACTGTAATCTTTCACTACCATTGGAATTGGAAATATTTTTGTAATTTGTTTCTACATTAGATCTTTGTACATACACAAAATATGGTCTTTTTTCTTCACTGAAATTCTTTGCCCATTTCTCAAGCTCCTCAGCTAGATGATGGTGTTCCTCAGAAAGAATTGTATTTGCTGTCAGAAAATGTTTTTCCAGTCTGTTGATTAGGGGAATTGGGAATTTTTTGTACACCACATCCTTCTCTGCCACCACAATCAATCTGATCAAAAAGTAGATAAACATTCAAAATCAAATGCATATTGAAAATATGGTGAATGAAACAACTGTGTCTTTGTATCTAGAATAAAAGGGTTGGAATTACTAAAAATGAGGAATTTCCTGCTGGATTGATAATCTCTATCTTTATGACCTGATCATAAAATTATATAATTTAGTCTACAAAAAAAGTTACTATGTATGACAACAAAAGCTGTCAACTCCATCCTAAACATCTCTTCCAAGAATACAGCAAGCTGTGAACAAGAGTACTATGAATGCCATATTTTTCATAGTCCTCTAAGTAGGCACTAGTAGAACATATTTAACACCAAAGACACTTTAACAAAAGTCAAAGAATGCTGCCCTGAACAAAACATAATGTGCAGAAACCATTTCGTTATTAGACTTACCAAGGTCTTTAACTTAATTCAACTTTGTAATCTCAAAAACCTACATAACTGCAAGCCATCCACAAAATTTGTATCCATAAATTTGTTATAAAGCTATATTTAAACACATTTTGGAGTCACAATGACCATAACTACTTATTAAGCCACAATAGACATTGGTCAATGTATATAGCTACGAATTAAAGTTAAACTATTTTTATTTTTCAATCATGGTCAACTTGACATTTGACCTTTTGTATCCAAAATCAACAGGTTTCTTTTTTTTAAATCCTTGGTGTAAGACCCCAAAATCTTTGGTGAAGGAATATAGTTTAGAACTTTTATTATTATTATTAATGCCATTATTAGTAGCAGTAGCAGTAGTAGTATTAGTATTAGTATTCATAGTAGCAGTACTTATATTCAAGCAGGATGCCCACTGAATAAAAGATTTTCATCTGTAAATGCCATTATATTTATGATTTTCTATTGTTATAATTACTAAGTATTTCAGATTTTGAGGTCATCATTTAATGAAATGAAGAAAATATGATATTGCAATAAATAAGCAGTATTTAGATAAATAGATTAAATAAACTTGTTTTATTTTTATTTATGCTAGTTAGGGGGTTAGGAATAATATCATTATCCTTTTCAATTAACCAAACACAAATAAATTCAGTTACTTTAGCTTCCATTCTGACCTTGGGACATGTTCCCCACTGTTTGGAAACAAAATGTGTGATTTATTATTTCAGAAATTGATAGAAATATCATTGATTTTATAGGCAAGTAAAAATTTATTTCAGTCCAAAACTAATTTTTCTTAATTTGGAGGAGTGATTAGGAAATAGTGATAAAATATTAAGTCTTAAAAATTAAGCATAAACAAACATTATAAAATAATTATACTATATAACTATGGAATAATAATTGATTGTTCACTTCAACCGACTAAAACCATGCTTGGTGCGACCTGAGAGTGAACACCAAAACACCGATGGCCAGGAAGATATGCACGATAGCAGTGATGAAACCGAGAAGGAAGAAGAGGCATCACCATATCCAATTACAGCCCAAAGGGCCAAGTTAATGGAACAAAGAAGGCCGCGGCAAAGAAATGCTGCTGTGTTGTACTAAGGTACACACATAAATTGTAAACGAGTTCAGACATGACATGTACTTGTGCTTTTAGCACTGACAATGAGTAACAACTTGAAAATTTGATATAAGCGTAATATGCCGGTAGAAGTGGCAAATAAAAGTTATGTATCGGTGGGTAATAATTTTTCCTCATGATTATTAAATGGATGGGTTGATACATGTTGTCAACAGGTGAAATAAAACGCCACGCAGTAAAAATTAAATTAAACTACGCCCAGAGGCTATGTGAATAGGGTGATTTTTTTTAATTTTCAAATTCTGAGACGACAGATGTCAGTCTTGCTTTGTTTTTTGTTTTTTTATGTATTAATTGCATAAATTTGTAATCATGTGTGGTGTTAGAACAGGAAAGTTCTAGAAGTTGTGTGCTGCATGAAACAAGTGTTGTAAATTGGGTCTAGTTGTTTGAATTGTGCTTGGAGTGAAACATAGCTAAATTTAAGGGGAGGTAGGGTATTATGTATGGTTGTTTGGAGCTTGGTGGGCTGTTTTTTTTATTTTTGTGTTGCTGTAGGGTACGTTTAAGTGGTGAAAAGATTTTGAAAAGGCAGTGTCAAGTTTAGCGTTATGTGGTGACAATGTGGGCATCAGTTGGACGTTGAAGTCATGGTTGACTTGTTTTTAGGTTATTAAGAGAAGGTGTCTCTGAAGAACGCATTCTCTAACCTCATGATGTGTACAGGTGTACCAAGGTCTATTGGGAGAACATGTGTCCTGGTGGAAATGCAATCTCCTGACCAGAGTTTTAATGTAAAGAGGAATGGTTAGAGACCTATGCTTAGAGAAGTTTGTTTCATACAATCAATTTTGAGGATTTTGTGAGGGAGTTTGAACCTGACTAACTGGTTGGAACATTATTTCTATGTTGGATTCAACTTGATTAAATTTTGTTTAGAGTTTTTTTTTTTTATATTCCGTATTTTCCGGCCTATAGGTCGATGCAGAGTATAAGTCGAATTGATCAATTTTGTAAATTTTCCATCCTTCGTCCATATATAAGTCGATTCGGAGTATAAGACGAGGCCAGGTCAATAACTTGGCTTTGTATTTTATACTACCGGTAGTAACTTCCGGTTGCATGAATATTGATGGTATCGTCGTATGATACCCGGTATTCCATATTACCGGCAATATCCATTGCAACAAGAGCTATGATCATTCCTTCCAGTTGAAAGTTTAAACCTACGGTAATTTATTTGAGAAACTTTGTCAAATACAATTACGGTACTTTATTCAGAGAACCATGCATTGGTACATACACGTGTCTAATTTATATATACATGTATAAAATCTATTGCATGAAAAGAGTATCAACACCGTGTACTCACCAGCGAATCTTGTAACATACATTGAATCCATAATACAAATATTTCCATCGAAAATATCCACACACGGATGTAAAATATTAAATAATTTTGTCACAGATCATTATTTGACTGAATTCAATGAAAAGAAAATAAAAAAAATTACGTAACGGGTGTACGTAACGAATGATGAAATAGTACTTGTTCGTATATTAAATAATGGAAGTTAAAGTGTATTCTTATAATAACTACATGTGCGTCTCAGGATCTTTGTCTCTGAATTCAGTCATTGTAAATTTCAGAACATTTTCCCACCCAAGCTGCTAGTCAAAGTCCTTTGAACTTGCCGCCCAGCTAGCCCAGCTATTGCATCATGTTCTTTTGATGTACTCTAATAAATACAGCAGACAGAACTGGTTGTATTTTAACCTGTACTAAAGCAATGAAAACAATGCCCATGGCTAAATTCATTACATGTATTTAGATCTAGAGAAGGAAGTGGGCATCATTTATTGTTGTACTTAATCCCATTGATATTAAACACGAGTAGCGTAACTGATGCGGATTAATGATAAAGAACAATGGGGTACCGGCAATATGGTAACTAGTATCGGTAGCTAAAGCCAATATCAAGGTCGAAACAATTGCGGCAACTGGCTTTGATTGTTGTTGGAAACCAAATACAAATTTATCAACAACCGGTATAATCAAAGAGAGACACCGAAACGTCAGCTGGTTAAGAATGAATATAGGTGAAGTGTTGACATTACAATTTGCTTTAAACTGAATTGCGAAACTAAAGATCATGGATCACTGATGATCTATTAGTACTGGTAGTCCATCTATATATCTGATTTTAGTGTAGTTTAAACCTACGGTAATTTATTTGAGAAACTTTGTCAAATACAATTAGAAACATGATTTGGGGGATTCAGTAGAATGCATGATCTACATTATTTTATAAATAATCATAGAACGCTCGAGTTAATATGGATTACATCCCTTTGTAGAATCAATTGGATCAATAAAAAAAGCTATGCCGGTAATTGCTCACGTGTGTCCTACATTATACTGGAAAATCAAATATTAATGGACCAGTTGTTTCATATCTTTTTTTTTTTAGGAACAAACAATATGCTTTGAATTAGTACAGTACACTATAGAGTATAGACCGTAAGTGTGCTATGCGGCCCGGTGAAGTTTTTACCGGTAATTGTTTTCTTTTATTTTATGTTTGAGAAATAAGAAAAAACACGCAGAATGCAAAATAAATAATGACAAAACTTACAAATATAAATGCAGTCATATTATTTTATGACAATTTATTGACATAGTAATTTAACATGAATTTGTACTTCTATGTGACCTGTTTTCGATTACGCCGATTATAGAGCAATATCAATAGCATACCGGATACTGTAATCCATATATAAGTCGATGCAATTTCAATGACAAAATCCATATATAAGTCGATTCGGAGTATAAGACGAAGACCGAATTTTCAAGTCAAAAAGTCTCGACTTATAGGCCGGAAAATACGGTTATCATATTGGGAATCGTTTATTGGGTGTGGGGTGGAATTTGGGGAAAATCATCAAATTTTGATTTAGACCACAGAAATGTGACGTTTGTGACACTCGTGAACGAGTGATCTTTTTAAGGGGTAATGTATATTTGACAGCACCCCGTTTTTAAGCAATTCTTAGATTTATTTGTGTGATTATTTGGTCTTCGGCTCCATGGAAATATTACTAGCCTGAAATAATTAGCCAATTAGATGGAGCAAACATCACAGAGTATTAGTGAATTTTAACCATGCTGGGGTCATTAGAAGTGAATTTAGGTACAAGCCGAATGACTGTCTCTGGTGTAACATAGTCCATATTAAAATTCAGCGGTGTATAATAGTGTTGTGGTTAAAATGGCAGTAGTTATGGTTGGAAATCAGTAAATTATACAATGGAATCAATAAGTTAGAACTTGGTAGATACTGTTTATGTGTCCATATTGGAAAATAGGCGTATTTATATGAGCGTGATACACAGAAATTCTGTGGATTGACTGGCCTAGGGTCGCGCAGTTAATATTTCCCAGTTAGTAAGGGAATACTAGTGTATTTTCTATGGCATGATGGGCTGGCAGTACAGAAATCTGATGATAATGAAGAAAAACCATACAAAGGTACGGTTAATGGACTGTTGGGCAAGTTGTCTCATCTGTGGTCGCCAATTGATTAGAGCAAAATTTATTAAATAAAGCAGACACGTCTGACTTTCCATTTTACAACTCAAAGTTGTATGGAAGTCTTTGGAAATTTGAGGAAAACATATAACTTCCAGCGTGACTCGTGCCATGGTTTTGACACCGCTCGGTCAAGTGAATACCCCTGTGCATGTAACAATACTATATGAAGAAAGACCTAGTTAACAAAATTAAATGAAAAAATACACTGGTTGTAACTGTTATTTCTGTCTGGAAATTGACAGACTCTTTTAAAGATTACATGTAATGAATTATGCTGTAATAGTGAGTTAAATAAACATAGCAAACAGTATTGTGATGGAAATTAAGAAAAACCCTGTTATTTTGGTATAAAACAAATAGTATACATGTACTTATCCATTATTTACAGCATGCTTTTTGCAAAATATTGGCAACATAAAAATATAATTCAATTTAATGTTTACTCCATGTAGTCTTTGTTTACAAATAGTTCCAAATGCCTCCTTCAGTGCCTCTTAGAAAAATCTTGTTCCCAAGGCAAATGTTTTTTTAGAAAGAATGAAGACAGAAATAAATGGATAACATTGTTTTTAAAATATCTGAATCATTATTATTCTCAGAAAGTTTTTAATATAATAATGAAGGAAATAATATAGCACACTCTAGAAATGCGGGTCTAATTTCTTATGTGTAGCAATAATTAGGCAGCTACGGTCCAACAGGGAAACAACGACAATGATATGTAGACAGCAAAATTCAAGAAGTTTTTATTTTTTAATGATACGAGCAAACGTCATCAGGTAAGTTAAAATGAGAACCAAAAATATTTTTTTTTTATAAAATTTAATCAGTGTTAAATACTTTGTCTAATCAAACCTGCGCTTAGATATTATTTATAGTTTCAAGTTGCTCAAATGTGCATTTTTTCTTAAATTTCCCATATCAGACCATTTTCAAAGGTCGTGTTTAGAAATGAAAAAGAAATTTAAATGCATATTTAATGCAGAATAGGGTGATTTATAAATCAAATAATGCAATGAGACATAGAGGTTTGCTATTTACAAGAATTCCCCCCCCCCCCCTAAAACAGCGGCAGAAAATGACCCTTATTCAATATAGTCCTTTAGATCACATTTTGACGGCACAATATTAAAGCACCTGTCAGTTAAAGCCAAATATAATGTTACCTATAACATTATATGTACATGGGACAACTTGAGATGGAAAAAAATCAGGTATTTTTTGTTTGGATCCATTTTAAAAATGCAAAGAAAACCAGAATACCTGTCACTGAATCTTATTCACTCACTTTTAAAGATTCTAGTAATGTTCATAAATTTTACAAGGAACAAAAAAAAAAATCAAAGTTTAATTATTGTTTGGCTCACAAATCACGGCAGGATCTATTTCATATCCTACAAGTAAAGATTCACTAAAATTTGATGACACTGAATGAAATACTTATTGTTATCCAAAATTCTTCCCCCAAATCAATAAGAAACTGATGGAGGTATCAGGAACATCTTAATAAATGACCCGATATATCCAAACTGACTTCAGTTTATACAGACCTGCCCACTGGAATCTACATCACTGATGTCAAACAGCCATCATTATCAACACAAAATACTAACTCCTGGGCCTATGGTCTATTGGAACTACCAAAATTTTGTATGCTCATGTTGACAATGAGATAAAAAATAAACATGTATGTTGATGAACCCCAAGGTCTCAAATTGAACAAATCCTTTTTTCCTAATCATGTGTGTTGACAAGCTGCTAGTTCTGACCCATACTTTATTTCTACAATTAGTTGACATTAACAATAAAATCCTCCAAAGTTGGACTTCTGAGCAGACTTAAGAACAAATGCACCCTGTATCAAAGCAAACCAACTTCAGTCTTTAATAAAAAAGAATGCATCTTTCACCAGAGGAAGTCAGTCCCAAACTTGGATAAAAGTAATGGAATCTTATAAATTGTTACATTCTCCAAAGTGATTGGAACATGTTTAATACATTATGCTTATAATCACTATCAATGGTGGCATAAGACGCAAATTAAATTTCCTATCTTTTAAAACAAGACACCTGACTGTCAAGTTAATTGAATGTGGACATTGTGCAAGGTTATTTGTTAAACTTTTTAATCTGTTCACGTTTTATTTCCTGATGAATAAATAGCCTCATCCCTCTGCTAGTTTCTGCAAGATAATATAGTAGTTGTCTCAAATTAACCAAAATCTATGCCAATTTAAGTAGATGTACATATAGCACGTAAACAACAATTATACAATCATGTACTACTGATAACAATGAAAATCACAGTGAATTGTTTAGTTACATAATTTTTGACAACAGGATATAGGTCAAAATGAGAAGTAACATGTTTTCATATGTGTTATTTGTTTTCTAACATGTGATCTATAATCAAATTCACGGATTTTTCATATACATGTATATTACATAACACAGTATGACTTGTACTAAACAAATGTAAGTTGTCAATGTACAAGTGTATTTAAGATTAGTTTCATCTTCATTCAATCAAAATTTCCATTGTTTAATTTCTCTCAGTGTAAATCCTACTCACTGATACAGCTCACTTCTTACAAATTTCACTTGCATGCAACATTCTATATTTTTTCAGCCCCACCCCAACCAACACTTCACGATGTCCACTTATGTCGACAATGTTACCTTGGTCCAGAGGATTTCAAGATAAACAGGTAGTACCGTATTTTCGCGTATATAAGACGCGTCTTATACAACATTTTACACACCACGCACCCATGATGCGTCTTATATATGGGTGCGTCTTATGTAAAATATTTTTACACAAATCGTCAAAACCCGCGTATTATATACAGGTGCGTCTTATATGCGCGAAAATAAGTATTTTTTAACATGAACGAACGATACAGTGTGCGATATTGAAGGACGATTATTGCGGTCGATATCCACGTTTCATGATTTTCATTCCTAGTTGTAAAAACAATTGGGTAAGTGTTCACTAATTACCTCATGTACCAATCCAATACAGGGGCCTGGGATCGTCCTGGGCTTCGCCAATGTCGCAAATTGCGATTTTTTCCCTTATTGGCGACAAAAATGTCCCATCTGGCGATTTTTTTGGCGACAAACTTTTTGGTTATTTAATTTGTACAAACAATCACGGATTTGGACTGGATAAATTAAAAGGGAGAACGAAGGAAGCCACAAACTTGACTAAGCAATGCATTGTAATCAATCTGTACACAAATGATCCTTTGTTTGAATCGACAATCCCATCTTAGCAGTGCATTGTTACATCATAATCTGCTTATGCTGACATCTGGGCCGAGTACTGTATGCTGTGATACAGTCAATCATGCTAGCGTACTATACCTACAACTGACCGACATCTGAAGACGTGAATAGAACAGATAAAATTAATTGAATGGCTAATCCTTCTGTTTTTTTTTTGTTTTTGTTTTTACATATGCCAATAGTTTTGCTGAACCTTCAAAGAAAACAGATAACCTTTGAAGTACCGACTACTGTGTATACATACAAAGCAAATGGAAAAAATCTCAATCACAATTATATCTGTCGCCAGTGCAACATTATCATGAGCAAACGGAAGTTAGACGTTGTGTGTTCATCATCTCCTCCTAAGTTAACAAAATTAACGGCGTTTGGAATTAGTGCAAATTCATCAGACAATACAGTCACTGAATCCGATGATAAACCTTGCAGTCCAACATCATCTACATGTAGTGCTTCAAGTGCAACACCACATAATGATGAACAGGGCAAAAATTCCCAAAAATTTCTAGACAGTTGGAAACTTGGGCGTCCGTGGCTGAGATATGATAAAAGTTAAAACAGATGTTCTGTGATGTATGTATCAAGGCAAAGTTCGTCAATTCATTTACAACTGGCTGTGATATTTTGAAGAAGGAGTGTCACCAAACATGAATCCAGGCGGTGTAAATAATATTTGTGCATTTTACTCATTGATCTTTTCCTTTTGCCATCAATCCCGTGTTACGGTTACAGAGACTTAAACTCCGCAAGAAGAAATAGCAAACAACAAATAAACAAGTTTTGCATAATCAAAAATAATTATTTATTTCTCAAAATACAGGAGTGAAAGAATCCCTATATTGGGTGTTAACTTATGCTAATATATACGGTCCAATATTGCAAGGTGTTGACTCGTGTAAGTTTCATTCGTGGGAATGGAGATCCTATTTTGCTTGTTTAATAAAATTTATACAGCATTTAGTGATCATTCTTTTGGGATTTAGGAAACAATAGAGCATTTAATGGAGATTTTGGCGAACTTCGTCTTTTGCTCGGAATTTTTATCATGTGGCGGGTGGTCAGCTGACCGCAATAGCCACTCGATCGGTGGTGGGCAAAATGTGCCAAACACTTCATAATCAGCATCAATTTTCAAACTACAAACGGTGATGCGGGATGCTGACATCAGAAATAAACTCTGCATCTCATCTCTCGAGAATTTAACGAGAATCAGCATGTACAGATGTGAAAAATTAGACTTTGAAACTGCATTCAACAAGTGGGCAGCCATAAAATCGCGACGGATCTTCATGTAACACTTTTTTTTAAACATTTTGTTAATGCTTGTTGTAATTAAATTATTAACTAACCCATCTTTTTTTATTTTCATTGCCTGTTACATTAATAGAGTAAATTAACACTTGGAAAAATGTACACTACTTGTTCTGGCGATACTTTTTGAAAATTGGCAACAAAATAATGAGGTTGGCGATTTTTTTGGCGACAGATTTTTAAAAGCCAGGACCATCCCTGAATTATTTTGTACGGTACTAATCCCACTCGCTGAAGACTTGGCCTAGCAGATCAATGAAGCCGCCTTTACATCTGGCGTTTATTGTTCTATAATCTAGATACCAGGTATTCAACCCATCCGCAATTGGCCCGGCGGCAGACAAGAATAAACGATAATCGTTGCGGTAATGTCTCAGACAATTCTTTGATCTAAACTAAAAATGGTAATGAAGCCTTGTTTACATCTGACGGGTGATGAAACATTCGACAAATTTTCATTTATGATAAAGGAAAGGAAACCACTGGATATAAATTGCTCAGTGCGTCAGATGGCTAGGCCGCGTGCGTCTTATGTAATTTTTTTTTACACAAATTGTCAAAACCCGCGTCTTATATATGGGTGCGTCTTATGTAAAATATTTTTACACAAATCGTCAAACCCGCGTCTTATATACGGGTGCGTCTTATATACGCGAAAATACGGTACTATATTAAACATGCACAGAAGCATATACCATAAGATGACAAATAAATGGTGACTTAAATTGTTTTATGCTCTTGATGACATTCAGTGAATTATGAAAATCCAGGTAATAATTATCTAAAGTGCGAATTTAAGAAATAAAACAATTATACCTGAAGTTCTTGTGCACTCTGCACTTGACTCTATGGGTTCCCAGTCCAAGATCCACATATCTCTCTCCTCCAAACCAGACATAGTACTGAAAGACAGTGAAAGTAAGGAGTTCTCAAGTTGAAAATTCTAACTAGAACATCCCAATATTTGCTATAACAAATACAAGATGTGGAAGATAAAACTAACCCAACAACACAATTTAGTTTTGATACCATTTTTCCTTTTTTATTGAATGAACAAACATGTACGTGTACACACACACTGTGCTAGAACTGATGTAACTGTTGCAAACATCACAAATGTAACTCACCAAGTAACCAACCAGAAATTTTTCATTTTGCATTTATCTTCATCTGAAATATACATGTTAAAGTTTGTCTCAACAACTGTTTGCGATATTCTTTCTTGATACCAATCAGTTGAATGGATACTCCTTTAAATTATCACATGCACAAGAAAATACAGATGAACACAGAGAATTTTTTTTATTGTTTTTAAAATGTAGTTCAAATTAAATTTAGACAATTATATGCGATGACAATAAATGTGAACATGAAATAATTTCTATGAAGAACAATACAAAATATTATTTATCTTTATTTAGAGGATGCCACAAGATCTTTATACAGTCCATGCAGACCAAGTGAACAGTCATCATCTTGGCTTGAATATAAAAATAAAAAAAGACTGGGAGAAGATGCAAACACTGTATAGTGAATACTGTGTGCTGCTTATTTGTATGAATTATAAGAATCTACCCTTCCATACCTGGTGCTGGCTTGGTCAGCCTCCTACTATCAATTAAAAACTTTATCCCTCAATACATCATTATGCCATTAACATTGAAGGTGTGACTTTTGCATCTGATTTTGGATAACCTAGAGGAAAAGTATGTCTTGCTTGCATCACTGAAAGAAATGTTCTTGTTCTAGCAATTTCCAGGCCAATTTAATAGAAATATTCATACATCATTAAAAGTGTTTAGGCCGAACAAATAAAATATGTATTTCAGGTCTACCAAATGACCCTGTTTCTCACCCTAGCATTTTCACTTCATGGTTAAAACAAAATTAATGTTAAAAACAATTTACCTGCCTACCCTAATTTTAAAACAAGTGCAAAAGTAAACAATTTTTTGTGCCTATCTGATTAGGCATCACCATCAAATTCAACACATGTAAAAGATAACATTTTTTAAATATTTATTTTTATAGTAAGTCTTTTGTCTTGCTTTCAGATGGTGAAACTAAAAGAGACCCATGATATTACAATTAAGAAAGGAGATAGGATTATGGCCTGTGAAAAAGTTGCAAATTGCAGTAAGCCAGGCTACACCCTAGTACATGTAGTTAGTTTATAGTCTGTTTTCCTACCAAGAAAAAAGGTCCAGAAGTCAGGGAATCACTGATTCTTCCAAGAATGATGATTTCAAAACTAGACTTTATACTATCAGAGGTACAGTTTAATTCTTAATGATAATTTTTTACATTTCATTTCCTTCATATGATTTCAAGAATATTGGTTACTGATGAATGGAATAATTTGCATATTCCATGAAATTTTCCAAAGGAAGAACATAAGGAATCCATAATACATGTATTTCCATATGGATACAATGAAATCCATAACAGTAGCTAAGGAATAAAAATGTCCATTTGGAAATTTCTGTAAACATACATATGGATTCTATATCAAGACCATATGGAAAATTTTGTAACATCTGATTTTCAAATTAATGCTGGAGACTTGACTATCAACTTTTTTTGTTGAAATGCAACTTCCTAGACATAGGTTCAGTGAAGTTCAAAATCCATTAAATGACTTTTGACTTTGACCTCAAGATCCAGATAGACAGCTTATCAAATTCCTTTATAAGACAGCTCAGATATAACAAGATCAATTGTTTGATCAAAATCTGTCTTGATGTATAAATATGTTTTCTTCAAACCAATAAAAATAACAAATTAAGACACAAAATCTCAAAATCAAGTCCAAATTCAGTGAACACAACATGTCTAAATAATCATCCACTCAGACAGAATACTGGTGAAATGAATTTTGTTTTGTTTTTGTTTTCAAAAAAGGAGCAACAAAGTAGCAAAGCTTACAATTGCACATCTTCCGATGATGCAAAGTTCACAGATTCCCAAACAGTAATATGGCAATGAAGACAACTGAGACTACAAGAACCTGTGAAACTTGCATGTTGGAGATGATCATGCTAGTTAACACAATAAAAAATGCAAACTGGTTGATTTTACTGGAAAAGGCAAAACAAAGATAATAATGATTATACATGTAAAAACATTTTTTTAAAATCACACAAGTTAATCAAATTCAATGAGAACTGCCTTTAATAATTTTATCAACTGCTTTGCTTAGGGAACTGCTTGATCAGCTATTTATATACAGTAGCTGCCCACTAAAAAACCTTGAGGGGTTTTTCAGTAACATATACATGGGGAAAAGGGAAGGAATTTTATTTTCTTTTGTAGAATAATCACTCTTAGATCATCACTTCTAGCCAAGGTTTCAAGATGTTAATCCTATTTACACCTTGGCCAATCAAACGGATATTTTAGTGCTTGGTCCTAATGACATCAATTGGATTTTATAAGTTTCCTCCCTTAGTATATAATGCCAACTAACCAATAGCGTGCAACAGTGGTTCCATGTACATCGGCCAAAAATGGTGGAGGCAACTGACTTCAAAAGGATAATACTTTGTAAGCTGAACATCGAAAGTATGACTATGTACCAGAGAGAAGCCACTACATGTTTTTTCGAGTGAAAGGTATTTGTACAAACATGGACCAGCAGTGGAAAATTGTTTATTTATGAGTCCATTCAAATTGTGAGCTCCACTTGTCTTGATCATGTAGGAACAGTGATCAAATTTAAACAACTTAATTTTGATGGGATTTGGTGGCTTGCCACCTAATTCAATGAAATTCACAGATCAAAAGCACAGAAATCTCTGCTTGATAAGCCAAGGTATAACAAGGGTGAACATATTGGATACTTGGCAAGTGAAGATGCCCATAGATGCATTTTAGAATTTTGTATTGCTTTCATATGAACTCTTAGTAATCTGGGCACCCAAGCAAATATTTTCATTAAAAGTGCCTTTACTGGGGACCATAAATGTTAAAATGGAATAGTCCTCAGTTGATCAACAAATAATTAAGGTAATCAATTTGTTACACAGCTTGATGGTAGACTATACAAGCATTCATTTGCAATTACAGGTAAAATATATCATGAACATATTTATTTCTTAATGGTGTTTAAAAAATAAATTGTCTGGAAATGTTGTGTACTATTTAAAGTTATTACAAATTTTCATAACAAGGTGTCATGAAAACTAAAGGGTCCAATTATTCTAAGTTGATTATTGCAAACTCATTTTACCTTTAGCCATATGTGAATAAAAATCTGAACAACAAAAAACCATAATTAATTTCAAGAGACAGAACTTGTGCAGTTTTTATCATAACCTAGTTGCATGATCTTGATGAATTAAGCCCGTAGGTCATGTTTATTTAAAAACATATAAAAATTCATTCTTTGAATATGTATCATCTTAAATTACAGAATGAGACCTTTATCATAAGCCCACTGCAAGACCAGACTAAAATAGGATTTATATTCAGCTCAGTCTGTAGTTTGCATTTCATCTATCAGTATACATGACTGCTGAATCAGAGTAAATTACATTCCATACAAATCTATTTAAAAAATATAGAAATAGTTTTAAAAAGATTCAACTCACCTGGTTGAGAGCATCATAAAGGCTCTCATACAAGTTTTCCAGATTCAGCAGTACTACCGTGTTACCTGTCTCCATGCACACCTTGATGCGGTTGATATTCCTACACACCTGTGATAAAAAAAAAAAAACTGTTCAAATGCACTGAAAATGAAATATAACATCAGTAATACAAATCACTTATATAACTGAAAGTTAAAGACAGATAAGCTTGTTAAAATTTGGTAAAATAGATGCTGCAATGTTGTATATACACATCTGTGACTGCATAAAATACTATATATAGTAGTAGTTATATTTTTTGTCAAGTTATGATTATTCTTGCAAGCATTCAAAATGAGATACTTACCAATTCAGCGAAGCTGAGCAATGCCACCTCTGCTTATAAGAGTAACAAGGAAAGGGAGTAAATCTTGGCATGTATTGATTATATGTATTCCTTGTGTGCTGTAAGTCAATGGGTTTGCAATAACTTGTACATAATAATAAAACTGGCAGCAAAAACAATTGAATCTACTTCCTTTATTAAATCTTAAAGGCAAAAATGTGCTTAGTATGAATAATCAAGCATTTAGGCCCAGCATGCAGGTTTCATTTGATACTCTCTCCCCTGCTTTGCTAAAATGTGATTCCAGATATAACAAGGTTGTACTATGGACCCCCAAATCAAAATTATAAAAATGTTAATTTAAAAAAATTGCAAATAATTTTTACAAAAGTTGGAAACTTTACATCAAACTCTAGTAGACAGATTTTCATTTGCATAGGGCAGCAACAGTACAAATAAGGTCAATTAAGTGTCACTTTCCAGTGAAATCAGATTTAAAAGTGAGTTTAGTCTTTTCAGCATTGATGAGTGAATTAAGGCATTTAATCTTGCAATGAAGACATCCAGGATAAAGAAAGCTTATTTTGTGAATAGGATTGTGAGTTATTAATGGATTCAATGAGGAGGATGTCAAGATGCTGAAGAAGCAAAAGCTGTTCTATGGGGACATTTAAAGTCATTGGACTGTCAGCACTGGATTAAAATTGATATAGACTGCCCCATTGTTGAATGTAAAAATGCTGACATCATCAAGTTCTTCCTAGGCACAGAAAGTGAAAATTTAGATCCCAATCAACTGGAAGTAGGATCTACTGTTAACTGTACCATGAGGACCCGCTGAAATACCCCTGCTGTTTTAGAAGCTATATTTACATTTGAAAAAGGAATAATGTGGCTAGAAAGCCAAGACATCAAGCCCTTGACAATTAGCTGAGAAATATCACTGACTATGCACACAACAAAAAAAATTAAAAAAAAAAAAAACAACAAACAAGAATGATCTGGTCTCAAAGAACCAAAAATCACAAAATTAATACTTCTAGGAAGTGCACATCATTTGAGTGAATAGTGTTCTATTTGGATTAGTACTTCTTGTGAACAAATTTGTTTGTTGTGGATATCATTGAATTTTAAACAGATTACATACATGTATGTAAGATTTTTCACTATTTCTGTTATTCCATGTTCTTGAATTGCTAAAAGCATTCTGTAATAATGCAACATAGCACAGTTTCTAACCATCATAAGTAAATTATATTTTAAACTGAAAATAAATGACTTGACATTACTCAGTGCACTTGTTACATATCAATGTTCATTTATTTAATTGCAAAATGGGTGTAGAAGTGGTAAATATTCAATTGTGAATTCCTAATTAAAAAAGAATTAATCTTTTAATGTCAGCTGCATTCGTTTCAAGGGCAACCTAAATATAATTTTTTTTACAAGTTATTATAAGATTTTTAACCTCTTTAAACTTGATGCAGCTGTAGACAGAAATTATAACTGGCAAGTATATTTATTAAATGAATGGGTTAATATAATTGTTTTGAATGTTACTACAGTAGAACCTGTCTTGAAAGACCACCTTTTTTGCAAAAATATTATGGTCTCTCAAGACAGGTGGTCTCTTATAACAGGTAACAATGCTACATAATCATTAAATTTGTGCACTGAGTCGTCTATTAAGACAGGTGGTCTCACATAGCAGTGGTCTTAATTTCAAGACAGGTTTTACTGTAGTGATCTATCATATGTATGGCAATAGGGGTTGAAAGAAAGCAATGTAATGTTTGGTATGTTTTTATTTACTTTTTAAAATATTAATCAGACATAATTAAATGTATCATGCAGTAAAATAACATAATTTTTTTATAAAGTAGCAGTATTACTATACACTTGTGACTGGTGTTTTGTTTACTCCCTCCCCAACACACAAGAATATGCAACATTTTCTTATCATTTTTTGCTATAATGCTTTTCAGTATATAATGTTGTCAGCAGTTATGGACCCTAACAAAGTGTTATAATGGAGTAGAACTGTATTTCCTTTCCATTTCTTCCATATCTACAGGTGGATATGCTGTTAGTGTATCTTAGTTTCTGATAAGGGATGTCCTGATATATAATATATCCAATTTATTCTCCAGAATGTCTGGAATCTTATTATACCACTCCCTCGATAAAATCACGCACATCGGGGTCCAAAAACATCGACCACACTATAAGTGAGGCGCGAGTTATCGAGGGACCTATAATAACAAAAGGATAGATACAAAGGCAAAAGGGTGGGTGGGTGGCAGATTTTTTTAGCTTTTAATACTCACTTCATAATCGTGCTGTGATTAACTGTGAATAAATATCTCTTCATAATGGTGTAGTTTATTATTTCCTCATAGAGTAACATTAATTTCAGGATAAATTACCATATATTGAGGAGTTAATTGAAAACATTATTCCATGTGGTTTCCGTTTGATCACAGGAGTGTGACGTTTTATCAATAAAGTACGGCAAAAACTCTGACAACATTAATTCCCCTTTTCGGTAATACATATTTTTACAAATATTACTGATAAGGGGAATTCATTTTGTCAGAGATTTCGCCGTACTTGATTGATAAAACGTCAGACTCCTGTGGTTCGATTAACACGTGTATCGATTCACACATTGTGTATTACATCACTAATTATTGTGCTGAATTGGATATATTCTTCTTTTATTGTTTGATCCGAATTAGACGTATTTGTTTAATACAAAAGATTGACTCTTTTCGAGAAACAATGTCGATCGATCGATTCATATACAGTGCAAATATTTGATTGTGGTAGAAGTAAAATGAAAAATTTGAAACAATGTAAATTAGAACACGATAATGCAAATGCCGCTGGACAAATGACTAGACATTTTGAAATCAGTTAATTTTGTGTTACTCCCTGATTTCGCTGCCATCGAGCAAAATCGTCACTTGCTTGATTCCATGCACAAGACATAAGTGATAAAACAACACAAGTCTCTTTTAATGGATTATTTGAGTGCAACAAACACTTCGCCAGGTTTGTTGATCAAACAAAGCGGGCAGGTAATTAGGTTTTCACGGAAGTACTCGCGGGTTTCGATGTGACGGTTGATTGACTCTTTTCATGTTTTCATAGAAAAGAATATGTTGCAATTATAATGTTTACAGTGAAACGGAAATAAAGGATTATTATGTGGTTTTCACACAGCAAGATGTTTAATTGTTGTTTATTTCATTATCTGTTGCCACCTGTTAGCATTTACCGGATGTTTTCATTGATCGCTATTTCACCAGACTGTTTATTTATGGCGATTAATGATGGTGTATCAACAAATAAACCCGAACATAATATATGATATCTTATTTAGAATTTGCAAATTTCACAATATGGAATCGATCTTTATGGGCATTAATCACCTTTTTTATGATAAAACGAGCAACGTATAAAAGTTTAATTTGTCAATTCTTATCGTAATTTTTTCACATTCAGCATATTTTGAAAGTGTTTTAAAATATATTTTATCTTTGGGGAAAAATCGGGATCCACACCACACACCGCGTTATAAGTGGGTTTGCGAGTTATCAGGGCGCGAGTTATCGAGGGAGTGGTGTACTTGATGATCCCCTGACTTCTCTTTCTTTATCCAAACTATATTACCAAAATAATAAACCTGTCATCTCCATTGTTTTGAATTGCAACTTGTTTTTGGCAACAATGCCAGATGATTAAACCTAATAATTAATTTACAGTACCCAACAAATGAAACAATGCCAACTCATTATGTACCACCCCTGTGTTTAATTGTCCTCAAGACAGGCACCTGTTGGGTAAGATTGACTCTTGGAGATTATCGACCAATTGAATCCAATGATCTCAATCTATGCCCACGGTGTATGTTGATGAACTAAATTAAGCCTAATTTTATTATTAGACTTTCCATTACTGTGTCCACTGCTTTTTATATCCCCAGAATCTACATATTTCTTTAAACAAAAATTATTCTGCAAAGCTCATTTTTCTTGGAGGTTCCACACCCATGTTACATGTATTGGGTTCAAAATTTAAAGAAATGTTATCTTGAACATTTCCCCACTAGTAACCATTTTTATGAAAAAGGTAAATAAGTGTATCATAGCCTATAATTTTAATTATTGTGATCACTGTGTGATGGGGTTAATGTTCACAACTAGACCTTATTTTTCTCATTAGTGAATGATAATTCGGCATGGCTAGTTTTATTTCTTGAACATCACAGGTAAGTTATTGAAAAATGAGATAACTTTGTTTGAAGTCATCTAATATTTTACAACTTCATCAGTGTACTTATTGAAAATTGTGATGCCTGCCCGTTACAGATTTCTTTCTGTATTTCAAAAACAAGCAAAGTTAGTGTACTTGTACTATTTTAAAGAATAATAATAATAATAATGAGGACTTTGTATAGCACCTAATTTTTAGAAGCTCTAAATGCTTTACAACATATATAATATGACTAGAAAAAACACAAAAAAACCCACCATGAAATAAGAAAACATAAATACATGCTGAAAATATTTAAGGTAGGAGATATTATTAGGTCTTTAAGTTTCTTCCTTGCAGTCACAAAAGGTGAGTTTTAAGAGCACTCTTGAAAGGGATTAGAGTATCTTTGTTTAGTTTCAATGGGCAATTCATTCCACGTTGCTGGGCCCTGGTATGCAAAAGAATGTTGTCCATATGACTTTGTTTTCATAGTGGGAATAATGAGTGTACAATTGTAAGAAGAGGACCGTAAGTATCTTGCTGGTGTGTACACATGGGTGAGGCCAGATAGGTATGTTGGACTGAAGTCCATCAGTGAAACACAGCAGAGAGAACAAGTTTTGTGTTTGATTCTGGATCATATGGTCAACCAATGTAGGGTACAGAGCAGCGGGGAGGTGTGCTCTGATCGTGGTACTCTAAAGATGATCAACGCAGCAGTTTTTAACTTTTTGAAGTTTTTGAGTAGATATTGAGACAAACCAGACAGAATTGAGTTACAATAGTCCAGTCTTGAAAAAACTAATGAACACACAAGCGTTTTAGTGGCATCAACTGAAAGATATTTGCAAATGGAGCTGATGCATCTCAGCTCAAGATATGCAGCCTTGCAAATGTTCATGACAAGTTGGTGCCATGTGAGAGTACTGTTCAGAGTAACAGCTAGGTTTCATACTAACTGTGTGAATTTAATGTTGCTGGTGCTGATATTTGTTGTTTGAAGTAAAGGATGTGAATGAGAAAGTCTTTGTGTTGTATTCAGAATCGCCTCAGTTTTGTCATCATTCATCCGCAGTTTGTTACATATCATCTATGATTTCACATCAGAAATGCACCACTCTACTCCTTGGATGGTAGCATCATCTTCAGTTGGGTGCTTAGATTTGTATCTTTGGGTGTCATCAGCGTACAGTTGTTGAGACACTGGATGAGCTATGACACTTGAGAGTGGCCGAGTGTATAGAATGAAGGGAACAGGTCCAAGAACAGACCTGTGTGGAACACCACAACATAGATCAATTGGGCTAGAGTGTATTCCATTTGCAGATACAATGTCTGTCCTGCAGACTAAGTAGGACTTGAACTACAGTAAGGCTGTTTTGTGAATGCCAAATACATGCTGCAGATGGTGAAGTAGTATATATTGTGTTAAATGCTGCAGACAAATAAAGGAGGGTGAAAACTGTAATTTTTACACTATCCAAAGCAGACAGAATGTCATTAACTACTTTCAGAAGAGTAGGTTCAGTACTATCGCAAGAGTGATATGCAGACTGTACATTGCTAAAATGACTGTTTGAATTCAGACAAGATACAAGTTGGGTTAGAACAACTTTTTCTAAGATTTTGATATAAAAAAGAGATTAGAAACTGGGTGGCAGTTGTTTAAATCATTATGATCAAGTGTTGGTTTCTTCAGCAGAGGCTTTACAATGGCAGTTTTGAAAAATGATGGGAATTCCATGAATGAGATAGAGGTATTAATAACATCAGTTAGTGAATGCAGTACTGGATTGAAGCACTTAAGCAGCAGTAATATTGGAACTGGATCAAGTTCATGTGACTTTGGTGCATTCTTCATTATGACTGTACATACAAAATTCATAGAGACAGGTTCAAATGCTGCTAACGGTTGTCGCTGAAATTCTGTATCGCAACTGTATGGTGATGATGAGCCAATTGCAATGGTGTTGTCAAGCTCATTTCTAATGGTTTGTACCGTGTCATGTAAGAAATTTGCAAACAGGTCCATCCAGAAGGTCTACTGGAGAGAAGGTAGTTGTTAGTCGTGAACATTTGTTCCCTAACACAAAGCTGGTCCCACATGCTGCAATACCACGTAGAACACTTTTAAATTGATACTCTGCACTTGGTGGCTGGGGCATGTTTATTAAACAATTAATGCAGGCAGTTATCAAAGTTTTTATGCAGTAGGAGGTAAGCAAGTTGTTATGTTTGCTTGGATGTCTGCATTAGTTCAGTTCTATTTGATTTGGGACTGATACATCCTGATGGCATATAATGCAGAGGTGATCTGATGCAAGTTCGTGGGATACAATGGGTTGATTGCAGAATATTATCATCAGGTCTAAGAAGAATCCAGTCTCAATGTGACCATGTTTATGGATAGGTTGGTTAACTGACTTTGAGGTTGAAAAGATGAATGGAATCTAGGAGTTTTGATGTGCATAGGTTTCCAGGACAATCAAAGTGAAAGTTGAAATCTCCAAGAATAATCAGGTTGCCACCTATCAAATCTACATACTCCAGGAGATTCGTAAAGAGAGATTCAGTCAGCCTGTATTTTGTTTTCTTTTAATAAGAGGAGGGCAAGAGAGGCAGAACAAAATGACTGATCTTTGTTCCAGTGTGAGTGTTGTTTGGACTAGTTCAAACGATGTGTAGCAGAAATTGAAGGTTGTGTTGTTTTTAAGACATTTTACCATGGAATTCATTGTGATGACAGCAATTCCACCTCCACGAGAGTGATGGGGGAATGACTTGATGGAGTAACTGGTGGGTGTTAGATTCACGCACTTGGGGTCATCACCTGATGTTTTTATCCATGCTTCTGTCAGGAAGAAGATATTGACATCCTGATCGTTGATAAAATTAACTATTTCTGTGCGCTTTTCTGGTGGTCCTACTGATTGGGCATTGAATAATGCAATATGCAGATGAATCTCTGGGATAGTTGACACAAAGGTTGAAGATTTAATCGGGATTTGCACAAGGTTATCTAACTTAATGGCCGAATTTTAAAATTATTTAGCCGAAAAGGTAAAAAGGGAGATAACTGGAATTCTTCCTGTTCTATCCCAGCCAGTTTTGAAACATTTCTTTTTTTGCTTCCATTTACATTTAAGTGATGATGAATCTAGTCCCAGTTCATTTAGTCTTGAGCATAATGTAGTGTAGAGAGCCAAGGAGTGGTCATTTAAAGCAATTAATGAGGGTCCATCATAGCATAAACGGGTTGACTGGCAATCATGTGATGGCAGTTTATTCAAGAACAAAGGACATTGTAGCATTGGAGCAAGACACCTGAGAAAAAAAAATACATTTCCCCAGCAAACACATAATTCAATCAGTTTTGGAAAAGACATTGTTAAAAGATTGCTTCTCCTTTAAAAATCAGGGGAAAGCAGTAAGAAGCAGCATGTTGATTGATGAAGGATTCTGGACAATATCCATAAAGTAATTTCAAGTTAAATATAGTCTATATAAAAAGTTGCATCAAGCTTTGAATGAATGGTTGGGTAAAGTTTTGTGTGGTGTCAAACACCATCTCTCTCTGCAATTTCACAATACAATATAAAACAAAGTTTCAGAGAATTGACCCACCTGTGTGTATTCTTGGTCATTTGGGAAACTACTTCCAAATATAGTAATGATTTTATTTCCAGCTGGCATTAGCTGTTGCAAAATTGCAAGGGCTCCATAGTTTTCCATTGTCAACAGCAACAAGTAGCGACTCTCACTGAAAAAATACAAATAGGTCTAAAAGACATAAATTCATTAGATTCAAGCTAGGGCAATGACCAATTTAGGAAACATCTTTTAAAATGTATGTATACAAGGTTGCAAGAAATCAGGTTCATGTTCAGTAATTAATTAATGATATAATCAAACTGACACCCATGCTAACAAGTATATGAAACAACAAACTTGCATTTGCCTCACTTCATATCTTAAAAAAAACTGAAATGTTTTGGCTGACAAAACTTTAATTTGTGGTCTACTGAGTCATGCAGATTTCATTTTATTATTTTAAGCAATGGATTTCTTTATGAAACATTCTTTATTAAAGCCTAAAAACAAAAAATAAATTTCAAATAATTTGAGTAATGGTCATAAATCTATCAAACACCACAAAATAATGCACAATACATGTGATACATATAAATCACAATGTTACATGGTACAAACGTTGCAAACAATAACATCCAACACAAAGTAGATCCCAGCCAATTTTTAATGTACACCCAAGCTAGGGCTCAAAACGACTAACTTTTATAGAGAACAAATTGATAGTTTTACACAGACCAGGGCAATAGTTTATCAAAACAACAGTGATGACAAAGACTAAACTCCTATGGGCTAAGAATCTTTATCAGTATCAGATGTGAAGTAGGTAGTATTTGTTTCTAACATTACTATATCTAACCACTTAAAATCCATTTAACTTAAATTACCATATACACCCATGACTCGTGTCTTAATGATAATCAATATTTATACAATAAATTGGAGGGAAAAATGTTAAAGCTTTAATAAGATGGCAACACACAATGTCTGATAAACATTATTATGGGAATGCTAACAAAAGTCAAACTATATTTTACCAAAACATTAAAAAAATGTTATCAAGCTGTTTGAAACAATTCTCTGCAAAAATACTCTGTATACTTTGCCTATTTACAAGAAATATGTTATTACTGGAGCAAAATCAATACCAGTATTTGTAAAATAAAAATTCTTTGCAAACAAATATCTATAATTGTGATGAGAAATTTTGACCCCCAATTAATAAACTACAATTTGTTTACTGTATACTAGTCTGTATTGTACATTGTCTTTAACATCAATGAATCTGATCATGTTTCCTTTTCTTGAATGCTCAAGATGCATCATTATAAAATTTTCAACACTGTCTTTGCTTATTGGATTAACAAAACCAGTTTTATAGCCAATTATTCTATCTAATTATAAATTACACATTATTCATCTGACTATTACAAATTACAGTGGGACCCCGCTATAACACGCCCCGTTATAACACGAATTTGGATATAACACGGTCGTGGCATGGCTCCCAAAATTTCAAGTAATTTATTACAGGTATTTTTCTCAAAGACCAAAAAAAAAAAATTTTAAGTATGAAAAATAAAATACGTCAAGAGTTTAATTATCATTCTCATACTTGTCTAAAAAGTGCAAAAAAAACGTATAGAAAATGTATTATCATTTTGGGGAGGAAATCACACACAAAATCGAATATAAAATAATCATTGTAGGGCTCCTAAAATTTCAAAAATTAACAAATTTCTTCTAGTTTTGTGCCAAAATAAACATCGGAAATACGAACCAGTTGCTGGACCTACTGAGAACTTTGATCTTTGTTTATTGTTGAAAAATGACAGCTCATAAGTGTCAATATTATTATTACTGATCCCTGAGCAATGAAGCCATCGTGTCTACTTTGTGTTTGTCTTGAATGCATTCCGAATACAATCGTTGCTCTAATAATCTCCTATATACATGTATGTTCTCTTAATTTCATACACAGCTAAGCAACAGCCAATGCGGGGGTTGATAAAAGATTCTCACCAGAATGTATAAATCAATTAATTTAAGTACATTGTTTATCATCAACGTGAACTGCCAAGCTAAACTTGTTCAAATCTGGGGGAAACGAATTATACAGCATCAAAGAAACAAGCCGCCAACATGTGTGCGTGGCTTGGCGGTGTTGTTTTATGCAATCTGTTGACTAGTAAATTCGAATTGTGCAACTGAGAACTATAATTGACTTTGCCAAGAGCAAATGTGACATTAGCAGAAAGCAGCTAAAAATCTGAGTTTTTCAAAAAAATAATAACTATTGACAGATGAGAAATGTAATGGGATAAAATGTATACGACACAGAGGTCTCGGAAACGCTTAATTACGCGTATCTGAATGCAAATATTTGATCTGGGACACATAAATCACTCCATGCAGGAGTCCTCCGTATGCATGCAAATAGCTGGGAGACAAAGTTAGTGTTGATAACTTTATCATTTTTGCTGTGCTGATATTTACAGTGACATAATTCAGCGGTCAAAATACAACCAGTTCTGCCTGCTGTATTTATTAGAGTACATCAAAAGAACATGACGCAATAGCTGGGCGGCAAGTTCAAAGGACTTTGACTAGCAGCTTGGGTGGGAAAATGTGCTGAAATTTACAATGACTGAATTCAGAGACAGAAAGATCCTGAGATGTACATGTAGTTATTATAAGAAAACACTTTAGCTTCCATTATTTAATCTACAGACATGTACTATTTCATCATTCATTACGTACACCAGTTACGTAATTTTTGTTATTTCTTTTCATTGAATTCAGTCAGATAATGATCTGTGACAAAATTATCGAATATTTTACATCCGTGTGTGGATATTTTCGATGGAAATATTTGTATTATGGATTCAATATATGTTACAAGATTCGCTGGTGAGTACACAGTGTTGATACTCTTTTCATGCAATAGATTATACATGTATATATAAATTAGACACGTGTATGTACCAATGCATGGTTCTCTGAATAAAGTAATATATTATATCTGCAATTTCTGTTACCACAGCAAATGTTTTTCTCATTTAATATATATTGATCAAAAATGGTAATTGTGCCATGCATTTTCGCACCTGTCTTTATGTACCCCACCCCATTAAATCCAAAAATGTGTTGGTATTGTACATGGTTGTTTATAACACGGTTCGGTTCATAACACGGTCAGATTCTATGGCTCCCAACTACCGTGTTATAGCGGGGTCCCTCTGTATTAGCATTATTCCCTAAGGCATATTAAATTTATGGTTTTAAACATATTTTAACAAGGGAAAGAACTCTGTAACCCTATAGCTGTGATTCTCGAAAGCCAGTATCTTTTGTTACTTTCTGTGCTTTTTAGAAAAAGAAGGAAGGCATTTTAAAAGAGATTGATTACCTAGCATATAAATGAGGAAATATTTGTAACTGCACTGAATTTCATAAATATGTGCAGATTTTGCTTGTAAAAGAAAAGTTGTTGGACATGTGTATGTAGGTGTGTGTGTGTGTGTGTGTGATTTGGAATTTTAACATTTGAATTTCATAAATATGTGCAGATTTTGCTTGTAAAAGAAAAGTTGTTGGACATGTGTATGTAGGTGTGTGTGTGTGTGTGTGTGATTTGGAATTTTAACATAGTTTTAACAATGTTTCAGTCATATCGCTATGATGTTTGTAGTGTGGCAGTTTATAGTGATGTCCAGCACTGGGGCATCATATCAAAGGCATGTAGCATCATGTCCCACCCAGTTACAACACTAACTACTTAATGCTAAGTAACTAGTAAGACAGCTGTCAGTATCATTTTGATAAGTCTTTGATATGACTCTGCCAAGTTCAAACCTGTGACCTACCACATCCAAGACAGACACTCTAACCACCTATTGGTTGCCTTTTTGAAGACTAATCATAACTATTACTTTCTAAAGACTATTCATAATTATTGCTTACTGATGGACACTCTGAAGGCTACTCATCATGTCATTGTTGAAGGTCTCTTGGAAGATTGGTTAATTGAAAAAATGAGCTTCTTATTTAAATAAAGTCATTATTATTATTATTATTATTATTATTATTATTATTATTATTATTAAAATGGCACATTTGTTGTACTTGTTTTTATGAACAACTCACTCATTTGGTGGTCATTGTTTTGTGAGTGTGGATTTTAAGGTCTTGATTTAGTGTGCACAGTTACTGAAGTATAACTCTGAGAGATTTGATCACACCATGATACATCATTTTTAATTTTTATTTTATTGTTTATATTAGTTTGTGTATTCATTATAAAAACTCAAGCTGACATATACACTATTTTATCACCTAATAACTTGGCAACTTGCATTTTCCCATGTTTTATTTTGAGCACTTGTTTAAAAATGGATTTTGTTTATCAGCTAAGAAACTGTATGTGATTCATTTCATTCAAAAAATTATGAACATATCACAGTCATTTAAAATCAATATTGGTGAACCTGCTGATTCTGTGTGATACTTGCCGTCTTTATTAATATCATATAATCCATAAGAAAAAAAGGAATTTTTTAAAAATTAATATCCATTTTATCAAAATTCTAACAACAAAATATATTTTATAACAATTTTCACATCTCTCCATTAAGGTAAGACAGTCTAACATGAGATGATATATTTCAGGTTATGAGAACAAAGGAATCCTGTCATCCCACACCAACACCATCTCAGTTTATGGAGGCCAAGGCACCCTATCATTAAACACCACTGATGGCATTGCCCCTTGAACAGGGCCAACAGAGAGAGGTTTTGCCTCCTGCCTCCTCTCCTACAATCTTTCTAACTTCTCCTGCTACAAAATTTCTTTATTTCTTTACTGAAATTCCTGCAAGAAAAAATGTATACTTAGCAAGTACTTACACTGAGTTCTGTGATGTGTTGCAGTCAAGACAGGACTTAATTATTTCTGCAGTGATACAACTGGGGTCTGCCATGCACTGCAATCATAGTGGAAAGGAAAAAAATTTTACCATGAGAAAAAATGTATATGCTCAAATGTTCATTTAACGGTAAAATCTGACTGGCTACCTATAGATCTATGAGATGAATAACTACTTGAATAAATCAATAATAATAATAATAATAATAATAATAATAATAATAATAATAAAATGATGATGATGATGATGATAATAATAATAATAATAATAATAATAATAATAATAATAATAATTTTTTTAAAGAGTTGAATATAACTAGTTTCATGGAACTATTTCTCCTTATTGCCCTCAATTATATGCATATTTGTGGATCTAGTAAAAGTACATAGCTGCACAATTTATTATTTCTAAAACTGATAATAAGATTTACTTGTATATAGTCAAAAAAAACTAAAATTTGAAGAACATGTTTCAACTAGGTTTATGTACAGTACAAAAATAGGGAAACAATGAAGTTGAATGCTTGAGAATTTATACATAAGGATGTAATGTATTTTGACAAACTGGTTCTACTCTTCATCCACTGAATAAGATTATAATTAAATGCATTTATATTTTTACTTTCTCCAGTTTCCTGTTTGGATTCTGTTTCAAATTAGTGACCCAAAAAAGGAAACTTTTGTTAAAGACTTTTTTTTTTGATTTTGGGATTGAAATGTAGTTAGCTGAAATTAAACTGGGAGTGTTGCCTTGTTTTCTAGCATGAAATGGTTCCTTAAGATATAATGGGGCCATATTATTTGAAACTTTGTGCATAAAACTAGCCTTTCTAAAAATATTTGTTTGCTTATTGTCAGCATTATAATATCATTCACTGCATTTAGAATGCAATCATTATCTAGGATGAGTCTGCAGAGTCATTTTTGCAAGTGGAATAATTTGCAAATATTTACTTGTTAAACACTTAAGGCTGCAAAGAGGTAACAATATGTGAGTACTTGGAAGATAGTCATTAATTACATAAGTACCGGTAGGTATTTTTGTGTGTCTCTCTGAAGTTTTTAGTGGTCTCCAATAGCCATTCCCAACATTAAGTAAAACAAACTTGATAAAAGTACTGTTAGTTTTTTAGGTTTTATCATAATGCTAAGCTGTATCAATAGTAATTTAACATTTTAGTTAATTATTAAGACATTCACTTGTACTGAATACATGGACCACACAAACTTTCAATAAAGTCTGAAAGCACAACAACCAGTGTCTAGAAATATGGCAAGATATAGTACAACACTCATTCCATCACTATTTTCTAACTTTTTCATTGATAAAACTGAGTCATGAGAAGACCGAAATAAAAGATCAGATTAGTCTAATGTTGTACCATGAATATCAATCCAACATTTATCTGCCATCCTTTCAAATGAAATGATCTGAAATAGTGTGAAAAGAGAAGAGAGCATTGACCACTGAGGTTATGATTGGGGTAAACTGCTGCATGTTATATTAATAACCTGGTACAGAATGATACAAAGTCAGCAAAAACTTACTTGTACCTTGCCCAGTAAATTTCTTATTTACATTGCATCATTCCATACTTGGTCACTAACAAATCATAAAACTTATAATAGCACTGACCCTAATTTTTGTCCGAATTTTGAAGTCAACATCATCACTATGTCAGTAATAACAATATTCAATTAATTTAAATCATGGCTGCAATCAAGGTAAAAAAAATCATCTCAGACCCATTCCTTTTGAAAGCTTTCAAAGTCAACTTCATTCTCCCAAATCAGTGTCAAAAAGTGCAGGAAGCCATGCATCATCTCTTTCATCAACTTGATTCAATTCAAATCCATCATTCAAGTCAATATTATTATCAAAATCATCCAAATTGTCAACTTCAATGTCGCTACCCTCGCTGTCAAAATCCATGTTTATATTTGAGTTGTCGTCCAACATTTTATCAATTGATTTTCAAGCCAATAATTTCTTCATCTACCATGGATTTTTAAATATTTTACTGCACATGCATGCTTTAACCATTTCCAGTGTTGGTGAAGAAGTAAACAAATATTTGTGATATAGACCATGTGTTTCTAGCGACACTACACACATACGTAGTAAATTACGACCGCAGTTGTATTCAGGATAAAATGAGATAATACAACCGCAGTTGTATTCAGGATAAAATGAGATAATACAACTGTAGTTGTATTCAGGATAAAATGAGATAATACAACCACAGGTGTATTCAGGATAAAATGAGATAATACAACCACAGGTGTATTCAGGATAAAATGAGATAATACAACCACAGGTGTATTCAGGATAAAATGAGATAATACAACCACAGGTGTATTCAGGATAAAATGAGATAATACAACCACAGGTGTATTCAGGATAGAACGAGGTATTATGACCATAGTCATATTCAGAATAAAATCGGTTAAAATGATGCCGCAGATCTTCATAGTGTCCGAAAACATAAGTTGTAGAAACAAATTATAGTGGAGCAAAGTCTGAAAATTACAAGGCATTTAAATATTATAGTTCCCCATAAATACTGTGTCTGAAAATAAACCATATCCAAAAATATACCGTAAATATGGTACAGTCATACCCGTTTATATTGACATCGCTTATATCGACAATCCACCTATGTCAACAAAGAAGCAAAGTTCCAGTCCCTTGGTCTACCATTACTACCAAATTGTCATGCTTATGTCAACGTTGAGATAAAAGATTAACATACATGTCAACATAAGCCCTTGGTCCCAGCTTGAACAAATCATTTGTTTTCTAATCATTTATGTCGACAAGCTGCCAGTTCCAACCCATACTTTGTCAACAATTAGTTGATCTTGCCATCAGGCTTTGATGTTGCGGTCAGATATATAAAAAACAACCACCCTAGGCTTTTCTTTGGGCCTATAAAGCTGGCCTCTCGCAGACAGCAACTTAAAAGTAGTGAAATCTGATTATTTATTGCATTTTCCAAAGAATGCATAGAGGTATAACTAGGATTTTAAAACTAGGAGTTTAAGAGTACCACCATTAAATGTTGCAGTCCCTACCAGAAGCAAATTGGACATACCTGAAATGGATAAATTTCCACACGAGTAGAAAAAGCGGCTGCCATCAAGTTTCATTTTCAAACTTGTTTACAGCACAGACATGTAGCCCTTGTTTGTCTATTAGAGTAAGAGTAAACTGTCAGGTCAAGAAAAAGTCTTATTCCAAGCACTAAGTTAGGCATCATCCATAGTGTTCCATGTAAAATGTCAGTTCTAGCAACTTCTAGCACTCTGTTGAATTTCATTACAATCTTCGTCAATCTGCAGTTTAACCCTTCTTGTCAAAATTTGCAAACAGCATTTTCTCTAACTCTCAACATGTCTTGATTTTAAAATCACAAGCACTACTTAGTTTGCTACACTTGGAAATGAAAACAATAATGAAGGCGAAAGTTATTCATTTGATGTACTCTTCTTATACACAAGTACATCAATGGGTTATTCTACCTCTGAAATCAGTTATTGTAAATATCAGCAGATTTCTCACCACTCTGCAGTTAGTCATGTCTTTGATCATGTCGCCTAGCTTGTGAGTTATGTTTTTCAGATGTACTCTTACAATGAGCAGCAGAGGGGGCGAATCATACAAAGGTTTTAGGCATCAACAAGGCTTCCATCTCGTAAATATTTAATAGAAAGGTCTATTTGACAAACTGAGGCTTCCTAAAAAATATTTAATAGAAGGGTCGATTCGTCAAACTAATGCTTCCTCGTAGGGGTCCATTTGACAAAAAAAAAAGACGCCATTGTCGTTGTCGCCACCCCCTCTGCTGCTATGGGTTAACAATTCTTTACAAGATTCAGTAAAAGATTTTAACCAAATATTTTATCAAGTCCGACACGATATAGCATCCGAGGATCTGATAAATTTATCGTCACAAATCCATGTGGGATTGACTGAGCATGACTAAAGAAATTTCTAAATCGATTATGATCCATATCACCGCAGCACCAAGTTTGCCAAATATTTTGTAGCGTATGAGTATCAACTCCATTAAACACACACAATAAATTGCAGTTATCTCTGATCACCTTTGGTATTTGTGTGTATCATTGAGTGACATATATCACGTCAGTGTTTTTATGCCTGCCTTGGGAAAATATCCTAGCAGGATTATTTTGATTTTCTAACATGATATCATCATATACGACTAAATTGTTAATATCTCCATCAATATCATCAATGCTTGGTGCGCCATCGATATCCGTTATAAACTCAATAATACCCTCGCCGGATTCTTCTATCGCTTTGTCGTTAAAATCTTTTAACACATTGTAACATTGCTGATCATCTTGACTTGGAGCTATCAAATACAACTTGTCCCATTTCATCCATCTCGTTATTAAATTAAGTAACAATTGTGTCTTGTCACTTCCAGATGGTCCGATTATAATCATTCTAATTGAATTTGGTAACATCGCATGGTGTTTAATAGGTTCCCGTCGTCGGGTAGCTGAATAATCAATTACATTCATGTTATTATAAATATATTATGGATCTATATTGTGTGAAATGTAAGAAGCATACAGGCACAGATGTCTTGACGACGATTACAACTAAAAATAACCGCTCAGCACTTTCCGGTAAGTGTCTACAATGCAGTACAAAGAAATTTAGATTTGTTTCTAAGGATTTTTAAAAAAAACAAGGAGGTGATATTGCAGCCAAGCTAACTAAACTCCCAGGAACACCATGGGCGAAGTATCCAGGAGAAAAACATCTTCCAGGATATAGTTATTGTGGGCCGGGGACTAGACTCTATATCAGACTTGATAATCAAAACCAACCCCAACGTGCCAATAAACCCTATTGATAAGGCATGTCATGCCCATGATGTTGCTTACAAAAGCAGTAATCTGCAACACAGACATCTCGCAGATTTAAAATTGATTCATGCGATGGATTCTATCACTGACAAGTCCTTCAAAGAAAAATTGGCTTCATGGTTAGTAAAATCGGCTATGAAAGGTAAATTGATGTTAGGTGCTGGTAATTAATAATAACATGGAATCTATTAATTATTCTCCAAAAGGATACTGGAGAGGCAAGGCAGCAATCGGTAAACTTGCTAGCACAGCAAAAGTAAAAAATACCACTGCAGCGGATTGGTTATCCAAACAGGTGATATGGCAAATTTATCTACCGCCGCATAAAGAAATTAACTACTCGCATTTTGATGTGACCGTTCCTAATGAAGTTCATCAAGCTGATATATTATTTCTGCCGCATGATGGTGGTTATAAATACGCGTTGATGGTGGTTGATGTTGCGAGTCGATACAAACAAGCAGTACCGCTAAAAACAAAATCATCAACTGAAATGGCTTCTGCGTTTCAAAGGATTTATCGAAGGGGTCCTCTGCGCTGGCCAAATCTATTACAAGTTGATCCTGGCAAGGAATTTCAGGGTGCGGTTCTATCAACGATGAAGAATCATAATACTGTGTTACGACGAGGGTATACTGCACTACATCACGATCAGGCAATTGTTGAACGATTTAATCGCACACTTGCTGAGCGGTAATTTGGATATCAATACACAAAAGAATTCATCCAGGATAAACGATCTCGTGAATGGGTCAAGAGATTACCAGGCGTAATTACCGCGCTGAATAATGAGATTACTCGAACAATCAACATGAAACCTAACAACGTGATTAAAAAAAAGTCTATACCAGTACAACTGCAAAAAGATTTTTCAAAACAACCAATACTCGGCAATGTCACTGTTAGGTATTTATATGAACCAGGAGAACTCGAAGGTGGCACAAAAACGGCTACTGATCCTATTTGGAGTGTTACTGCACATAAAATATCCGGCATAACACGATCTACGGGTAGACCAGCAATCTATAGATTGGATTCAATGGCGAGGAATTTTATCCAACCAACACCAATGCATTATACAATTGCAACTCGCACAGTGATTATTCTGTTGTTGCTTCAGCGTAATTATTAATTCAGCATCAGTATCAAATTCTCTATTACTTTTTTTATCCTGCTGTTTATAACCAGAGAGTTTTTTCTTATTATGTCCTTGACTCTGTCAAGGCTGACAATATCACTTATTGTAGTGTCATTATCATCTAAAACAACTCTTCGAAGTTGATTTATTATTCGTACTTTGGACACTGCAAGATAAACTAAATTCGACCACTCAATGTGATTATCCACCATCCAAACAACTGCATCTGATATAGTCAATCCCTGTGAAGAATGTATCGTTGCTGCGTAACCTAGCGTCCATAGGGATTTATCAGCACGCAATGCATCTTCAATGACGCTGATATCAACCAACACAATATCATTTAACACTAAATTCTGCTTTTCACGCTGTCCTGGAATATCAACTTCAATATTCTGTTTTTGTGTATCCGAAGGCCTATAACACAATGGTACTGGAAGTGTTGTAAATTTTTCTTTATGCGTTTCAAATAACTTCATCTGAAGTGTGTCTCTATTTTTCTACTCGCCACTATCAAATCGTTTGGTCTCCACGCTTCCCAGAAATCTTTTAATGGTGTTTTTGAAATTATTTCACGTGCTATTACACATTGGATTCTATCCGGTTGTAATCTAATTCGTTTTTTGAACTCGTGTAATTGTTCATCAAGTGCTCTATGATCGGTGTTAATTTCTTCAAAACTCTTCAGCCAATCATGCGGCGATAAACCGACAAATGGTGGTGGTTGGCCATGATCGCCATACATTATTACTTTTGTGTTCGTGTGCAATAACCAATTGAGAAATCTTTGTAATACATCTAATAACACCGTGCATATCTCATCCCAAATAATGACTTCAGGAATAAATTTCTCACCCATTCGATCAGGAGTCCATTCATCGCCTTTCCATCGAAAGAAACTGTGATAAGTACAGGCATTTACCCCTCGTTGTTTCATCTTTCTGGCAAGTCTGTGTGTTGGTGTTAGTACAATCATATTTGATTTGGAAACGCTAGCGTAAAAATCGCACAAGTCGTCTTTCCTGACCAGCCACAGTCGTTTAAATAGACTGTTTTATATCTACATATTGGATCAGAACACGGTGGTGCATTAGAAAGTTCTGATATTTTATCACCTTTCAAGTAATTGTTTTCAATCGTAACATCTGCTGAATTGGAATAATCACACAGTATTTCCCGCTTAATTCTCCATGATCCCTAACTCTCGTCAGAATTTGTGAATTCGGTCACTTCTTCGCTGTGTTTCGTGTTGATATAAAATGAATCAGTGGCAACTCTAACTGCGGTGTCAGGAAATCTATTTATCATCAAAAATAAATTGATAGAAGCATAAGCCAGCATAGATGCTCTCAAATGTGTATACTTAAGATTTTCTCCGTCTGCGTAAGTAACAATTGTACCAAATTTTGTTCCATCGAACAAGAAAGCGTCTTTAATATCCACATATATACCCTTAGATGTTATATCCGCGATAATAAAATCGTACTCAACGCTATCTATAATCAACCGTGAAGAATATCGTTTATTGTTGTATTTTCCACCTTGAGTAAATTTACCGATTATTCTTCTACCGAGATCCTTTGCGTCTTTATTCCTAACTCCAAATAGTTGTTTGGACCATTTCACGATATTTTCTTCATCAAGATCGGGAAACTGTTTTTGTTGTTTGCTGATTATACTATCTAGACTATCGGGTTGTGTTAACCAAAGCTCAGTCTGCGCGTGATATGATATAATCACTTCACCGACAACCAGCGATTTTAGTATACCGCGATCAATCATATACTGTAACAGCACTATTGACATCCAGTGTTTTTCAGATATATGTCTACCAATCCAAACATAACAGCATGGATGAAGTCCTGTAGCCAATTCAAATGATACCACACGAGCGAATCCGATTAAATCAAAATCAGGCAGCGGCCTATTAATCGTAACACGAGCCATCTCGTGTGTGGGATGTCCAAATCGCTTGAAGTATTCAGCGCATTCTCCGTACCCGAGAAAACTCGCCAGATAACACGCGACCATATCAACCGAAATAATATTTTCACGGTCATATTTTGTATTCCATAATCCACCGTAGTTAAATTCTATACAACTTGATTTGATGTCTGTGAGAAACTCACCTCGCATTGGTTTCCATGTGTTTTTCTTTCTCGCAAAATGAGCTGCAACCGACGGAATTGTAAAACAGTTTGTTAATAATTGTTCGTCGTCGAAACTCTCCGAGAAACTACTAGCTAGTTTCTTCATCGCTTCATGGAGGGCTTCAGTGTGGTATAATTCTCCATTGGGTCTTACAAACTGATTGAATCTGCCCTCGGAGTTAAGTAACTACACTGACACAGGATCGTTTTTACTCAACCGGTGAATAGCATCAAATAGTTTCTCTTCTCCGGAAAATTCCACGGGTAGATATTTTACGGTTCTATCCCGTGGAAATATTGTTACCGCAGGTGTCCACGCGTGTTCGTTATGATCAATAATTTTGATTGGAGCTCCTTGTGATTTATATTTTGCTTCGTATAATATCTCGCCGGTTATTGTCGCTAAGGTTATTGAAAATCTTAATGATGTTTCTAATTTAGCTATATCCTGGATCGTTGCTCCGTTCTTCCTAACTGTTAATTCCCATTCGGTTATTTTTTTGCATCTTAGATCAGTCAGTTTGTTTCCACGCAGCGCATTTGTGAAGTGTTCTATTATTTGTTCTGCTACACAATTCATTTTTGACAAAGTCAACAGCGATAGTTTCATTGGTGCTAGTTTTTCAATACTCAGTTTATCATTTAGTGGATATATCCCATAAACAACTGTTGTTACAGGATAAGATCTCTCATAGTACGATTTATCAATTCCAGTCAGAATTCCTGGTTTGGAATCTTGACTCACAATGACGGTTCTTTTATCCTTCAAGATGGGTTCGTATTTATCACTGATAATCCAATCTCCCGTGTCTGAGCGGATAATGAATTTCACTGTAAAAATATACCTTTTCCGCGTAAGATGTGAGATTATCACTGCTGCGCTTTTATCATTCATGGTAGCATCAACGTCACCATGGATTCGAAATGTCGACCAACAATGAGATGCTCCATCATGCTTGAATTCATTAAAACAATCACGAATTTTACCTATCATTGTTCTATCACGAATTTTACCCTTTGGTGTATCAGAAACTCTATCGAGATTGAATATAGCATTTTTCCAAGGCGTAATTTTTGATAATCTCTTAAACTCCTTCATGCTATAATTAAAACAAGTATTTAAATAGAAAGATTTGATATAATAAATCATTGCAAATGGCTTATGATAGAATCATGTCGTTTATGTCTGAAACGCCCATCTCTGAGAAATATATTTTTCATATTAGAAGTATATAATTATCAATAATATGAATTCTCAAAATATCAATGAGGTTATAACCAAAATTTTAATTTTGAAATCTCAGGGGATTTACACATCTGATAGTTTAAACTGCAATCAAATTATGTCTGACTTCCAGGATATTGAATACGGCGCTATGAATAACAAATATGTACTACCCAAAAAATATGCCCTCATAAAACGAATTCAGAATTCTATCCGTGACTCCCTTCTATGTTGTGACGATGTCAGTAAGTTTGTCCCGTTATTTACTATCGTGGAAAGAATAAGAAAGGAATTAGGTAAGGAATACGAAATAAAAAGGACGATTAATTAAAAAATCAGAAATATAAGATTGTTAATTGAACAAAACGAAAAAAACCTTCAGATGGTCGGTTTTAGTGTAGTAATTTTTTTTTACATTCAAATTGGAAAATTGTTTAACAATTGAAAAATTGTTTACAATTTCAAAAAATGGTTAACGAGTCATTAACGACTAGATTGGCTCGTGAACGACTAGATGCAATTAAGAGATTTATACCAATCCATGACTCTGTCAGGAATAAACTACAAGCTAGACAGTCTTCAGACTGATTTTGCTGCGGGATCTGAAGAGTTGTTTAAACCAATAACCACAGCAACAAAGGATGCAATATCAACTACTGAGCATGCTATATGGGGAAAAACCCCCAAGGAGGGAACAAGAGAAGAAAAATCTCTTATTGGTGAACTTGGTTTATAAAAGACAGAGACATTTGGGAAACAAAAGTATATTTAGCAAAACATGGTGAATTAGAATCACACAAAATAAACATCCTGGTTTTCCTGCATTTCAAGCCTTGGTAAAAGGTGTTGTAGGACCATCACCACCATATACAGAAGACCCAATCCCAGGTGAAATTCAAATAATGGCAGAAGCTGATTCTGAAAAAGGTGCGACTAAAAAAACAAAAGGTACGGGAATTTCTAAATCCTGAAGAGATTAAAGTGGAATTTCAGGTAGTGGTCTTATTCAATGTCCTGGTAATATTCTAAGCGATATAACACGATTAGAAGTTCTCATCGGAGGAAAACGAGCTGGAAATAACTCACCGGAACTGATTAATGAAGCAGCTGATATCTGCATGCGGTTATTTCAAGGCGGTATCATGGACATTAAAATATATTAAGATTTCATAGGCAAGTTAGTGGAAAATCCTACAGATTATTACAGCGACTAAGTCATCGGTGATGAATCACTGATTAGATAAATATCATTTAAATAAGATGATCATACACTACAACCATGATAAACCAACCAGTGTCTATGTAGTAAACTCGCGGTTTCCAGTTTATAACGCGTACTATGGTGATGGTCTCGGTGATACAATTGCGGGGTTATTTGCAAGAATGGCTCCAAAAGTGGCGCCACTAGTAAAACAATTATCAATGAAAGCCATTGATGTTATTTGTGATAAGGGTATTAGCGCTGTTGGAGATCTTGCCGGAAAAGCGTTTTCTGCAGTAAAGGATAAACTCATAGCGCTAGTTCGGCGGCGAAGGAAACCACCATTGACGACTCCATTGTTACCGTTACCATCTACAGCGGAAATGCCCGCAAGTGTTAGTAGAATAATAAATAACGCAGTAGATCAGAAACTAGCGTCGCTGATGACTCCGTCATACACGAGCGACCAAAGCAACATCGCAAATATGATAGCGGGAAGTGGCTTAAAAAAACCACGACAACGACAAAGTCGTCGTCGACGACAATGATTTAGACTTTGATAAATATAATAAAATGTTTAAATGGTCACCTGATCCAGTGTTTGATATGAACGCCACTGAACTCAAGGATGATTCCTAGTAATGGGAATCGGTCAGAAATTCATAATCGATAATCGGTTCCCCTTAACCAACCGATCATCGATTATAATCGGTTACTAAGAGCAAATTTTAATTTTTGTTACACAGTTATATCTTTGATCAAGAGTTCAACATCTTTATTAATGTACAGGAGTAATCTCTTTTAATGACATGTATACTTTAACATGACAATAATATTAAATTTTGTGTTACTTTTGTTCTATAACTTTGTTAAATGAATGCAACTTTTTATGGCTGATCAGTCATATGTAACTGAAATGCTGCTACAATAACCCGAAATTCTTTCGTTCAGAAGTGATGTTTCTATAATTTAAAGTATAGAATGACATGATTTTCTTGTTTGTCAATGTTTCTAAATACTACAAAAGATGTTGCAATTTAACTGAAACAAATCAACAAAATGTGTTTAAATTTATTAACTCAACAATTTAACAACTTGGCCATGTAATAATGACAATATGTTCCTAGTTATGAATCATAAGGTTTTTTATTTGTAGTTGTAAAGGAATTAGTAAATTTCAGGTCAACTTAGTGGCTGGGAGTTTTACTAACCTTTGTGCTTTGCATACACCTAAAAAGTAGTCGCCCTTTATACACAATCGATTATGGAGTTCACAGTCGATTATCTTATTGGTTTGCTCAACCAACTAATGATCGATTATAATCGATAATCAGAACAACACTAATGATTCTGTACGTGATTATCAATTTTATTCTTATCACGCTGTACAACCAGATCTCCAATCAAGAATCGAACTTCAAGTTCATGATACCAGTAAATACTTTCTACCGTGTGAAGCATTTATCGAAGTTGAAGGAGAGGTTTTACGAGAAAATGATACAGCATACAGCATATCCAGATGACACCCAAGTCGGTTTTGTTAATAATGGTATCATGGCGCTATTTGAAAGTGCAAGATATCTCATTGATGGAAAGGAGATTGAGTCGATAGAATGCGAGGTTGATGTGGCCACAACAATAATAGGGCTAGCAAGATATTCCGATGATTATACAAGATCGGTAGGTCCTTCTATGATGTTTGCAAAGGATGCTAAGGACACGGCTGGAAAAAATCCATTTACTATCAGACAACCAAAGGAGCGTGCTGCTGATCCTGCTCCTGCTGGTATCGAGAATATGATTATAAATACTGATCTCAACTACAACCTAGAAGCTGCAACACATATATCAATGTTGAAGGGGAGGCGTAGATCATTTTCATGCGCGATTCCACTACATCATATATTCGGATTCTGCAGAAATGTCCGAAAAGTTATCTACGGGGCGAAGCATGCAGTAGCACTCGTGCAAAAGGGTACTGACCATGACGCAATTTGGAGGATTCCTGCGGATCCACGTCCAGATCATGCAAATGATGATGCCGGTAAAGTCGTTTTAACAAAACTATCATTGTGGATGCCAGTGTTGACTCCAACACTCGGCACAGAAGAACGATTACTATCATTTATGGATCAAGGAGGAAAGTCATTGCTGAGTTGGCTAACAACAACAATGGATATTAAACAGGGCAACGCTGATGGTATATTCACATGGAATCTGGCATCGTGACAAGGTGTTTCAGCTCCACGTCATATATTTATTGCGTTACAGGATATGACGCGATTACAAAATCAAACACGTAGCCATATGATATTTGATCAACTTGGGTGTAAGGAAGTCTCGCTGAGAATAAACGGACAGCAGGAACCATCCGAGGATATACAACTTGATTACGATCACAACCATATTGCGCGCGTGTATCACAGGTTGTTATCGTATATGGCACGATCAAAATGTCGATACTGGTTTGCAGATATCACAACACGATTTTAGTGATCTTTATCCTATCTATTACTTTTCGTTGGAACATCTTGATTTAACAAGACAATCCGTCGTTGATATACACTTTAGAGCCTGTGTAACCCGTCCGACAGGTCCAATAGTTGGCGGGGCACCTGTTATCCTTATCTCGAATTATAGAGCGGTTGCTGTCATTCTCAGTGATAAATCAATGCTACTCAAAGGTGTTGGTGGAAGAATGAAAGTGATAGATGGGCCAGTAGAAATCATGTACCGTATTTTCCGGCCTATAGGTCGATGCGGAGTATAAGTCGAATTGACAAATTTTGTAAATTTTCCATCCTTCGTCCATATATAAGTCGATTCGGAGTATAAGACGAGGCCAGGTCAATAACTTGGCTTTGTATTTTATACTACCGGTAGTAACTTCCGGTTGCATGAATATTGATGGTATCGTCGTATGATATTCCATATTACCGGCAATATCCATTGCAACAAGAGCTATGATCATTCCTTCCAGTTGAAAGTTTAAACCTACGGTAATTTATTTGAGAAAGTTTGTCAAATACAATTACGGTACTTTATTCAAAGAACCATGCATTGGTACATACACGTGTCTAATTTATATATACATGTATAATCTATTGCATGAAAAGAGTATCAACACCGTGTACTCACCAGCGAATCTATACATTGAATCCATAATACAAATATTTCCATCGAAAATATCCACACACGGATGTAAAACATTAAATAATTTTGTCACAGATCATTATTTGACTGAATTCAATGAAAAGAAAAAAACAAAAATTACGTAACGGGTGTACGTAACGAATGATGAAATAGTACTTGTTCGTATATTAAATAATGGAAGTTAAAGTGTATTCTTATAATAACTACATGTACGTCTCAGGATCTTTGTCTCTGAATTCAGTCATTGTAAATTTCAGCACTTTTTCCCACCCAAGCTGCTAGTCAAAGTCCTTTGAACTTGCTGCCCAGCTAGCCCAGCTATTGCGTCATGTTCTTTTGATGTACTCTAATAAATACAGCAGACAGAACTGGTTGTATTTTAACCTGTACTAAAGCAATGAAAACAATGCCCATGGCTAAATTCATTACATGTATTTAGATCTAGAGAATGGAGTGGGCATCATTTATTGTTGTACTTAATCCCATTGATATTAAACACGAGTAGCGTAATTGATGCGGATTAATGATAAAGAACAATGGGGTACCGGCAATATGGTAACTAGTATCGGTAGCTAAAGCCAATATCAAGGTCGAAACAATTGCGGCAACTGGCTTTGATTGTTGTTGGAAACCAAATACAAATTTATCAACAACTGGTATAATCAAAGAGAGACACCGAAACGTCAGCTGGTTAAGAATGAATATAGGTGAAGTGTTGACATTACAATTTGCTTTAAACTGAATTGCGAAACTAAAAATCATGGATCACTGATGATCTATTAGTACTGGTAGTCCATCTATATATCTGATTTTAGTGTAGTTTAAACCTACGGTAATTTATTTGAGAAACTTTGTCAAATACAATTAGAAACATATGATTTGGGGGATTCAGTAGAATGCATGATCTACATTATTTTATAAATAATCATAGAACGCTCGAGTTACTATGGATTACATCCCTTTGTAGAATCAATTGGATCAATAAAAAAAGCTATGCCGGTAATTGCTCACGTGTGTCCTACATTATACTGGAAAATCAAATATTAATGGACCAGTTATTTCATATCTTTTTTTTTTTAGGAACAAACAATATGCTTTGAATTAGTACAGTACACTATAGAGTATAGACCGTAAGTGTGCTATGCGGCCCGGTGAAGTTTTTACCGGTAATTGTTTTCTTTTATTTTATGTTTGAGAAATAAGAAAAAACACGCAGAATGCAAAATAAATAATGACAAAACTTACAAATATAAATGCAGTCATATTATTTTATGACAATTTATTGACATAGTAATTTAACATGAATTTGTACTTCTATGTGACCTGTTTTCGATTATGCCGATTATAGAGCAATATCAATAGCATACCGGATACTGTAATCCATGTATAAGTCGATGCAATTTCAATGACAAAATCCATATATAAGTCGATTCGGAGTATAAGACGAAGACCGAATTTTCAAGTCAAAAAGTCTCGACTTATAGGCCGGAAAATACGGTAGTGTTTTCCAAAAACATGTAACTGAAAATCCTTCGGATTTTTCCATTAGAATCAATCTGTTATTGTATAATGTCATATAGTCATATTAGTGTTACGTTAACTCCCGGTCAACTCAAGAAATTGCAATCAGAGTCGGCTAAAAAATGTGGACCACGATCAATCTGAAACACAATCAGATGATTGGTGGGGCGAATAAATTGTCACTGACAACTCGTCAAGTAAAACACTTCAATGATGCTTTCAAGGATAAAAAAGGCGTTAAGATCACTCTCTGCGGCTGCTATCAAAAATATGATAAAATCGGGTGGTATATTCCCGTTGTTAGCTGTGATTCCAGCGTTGATTGCGGCAGCAGCCCCAGTGGTGGCTAAAGCAGCGGCGTTAGGAGCAGTTGGTACCACAGCAGGAATGGCACTAAAGAAAGCAACTGGGCAGGGGTATAAAAAAAAAGGGAAAGGGTCTAAGACTACCAGGAACTCTGTATTCATGGTACAGCGGAAAGGGTCTGAGAATCCCAGGAACGGTTTACTAGTTGGAGAGTCTTTGACTCCCATGTCCAATTTTGATTTACTCGATACTGCTAAAAAACTAGTGATAAAAAACTTCAGAGGCGTCTTTATGAAAGATCAGTTGCCAGCACAACCAAACAGCATTGAAACCGGTATCATTAATCTCGATAACAGCACCGGACCTGGTACTCACTGGGTTGCATACGCGATTAATCTGCGTGCAATTGTTTATTTCTATTCATATGGATTAGCACCGCCGAAGGAATTTAACCTCTATATAAACCGCTTAAACACCCCTCACAAAGTGAGGAGTTGGTATTCTACGCTACCAACACAACAAATGAATGACCCACCAATATGTGGCAGCGAAGTATTGAATGTCCTTGACACTATTTCATCATCTGGAAAACCACCACATGCTGTCGTAAATGAATACACTAGTAATCGCTGGAAATCGAAAAGATTTTAGAGAGATTATATAGAATAACATGATTGATATTTGGGGGAGACAAAGCGCTGAAGAAACCAACCACAGAAACATCTGCAACCGGTGATATAAAAAAAATAATCGAAGATGAAATAGCTGAGACGTTGAACTTAGCAAGTGTTGATCCCAATGAAATAGTTGTATTTCAAGATCGTCAGGGTAAATTGAAAACGAGTAATGTTTCCCTGGATGATATTTTAGTTAAACAACGAGACGCAACCGAGAACACCGTTGCGTTATTTTCTGATCAGGGTAAACTCAAACCCGGCATACTCGTTTCGATGATTACAGATAGGTTAAAAACTCTCAACGATGAGTTAAAATTCATACTAAGTTTTTTTGGTGATCCAGCAACAACATCACTGAATTTATCATTAATAAAAATCTCTATGGACAGGATAAAAACTGTCAATGACGAATTAAAATCAATTATGGCTTTCTTCGGCGAACCAGCAGTGATATCACTGAAGCTCACAGAGATAAAATCTTCTATGTTGGAACTAGCAACACTTCAATCTAGAATTGAAGAATACGTAAAACAGTTTTCAGTTTTTCGTAAAAATATTATGGATAAATTTATTGGAACCGCGTTGGTTAAAATTGAAATAAAACTCCCGGATATTAAAAAAATCCATCAATGAGACGAAAAACTTCATCGAGGTAACCAAAAATGATTTTTCGAGGATGATAACAATCATTGAAAAAACAAAAATTCCTCATGAGAAAACCAACAACGTAGTATACACGATCCAACACGGATCATTTGCGTGGACACCTACAGAAAATATACTAAGTATCACCGCGACTGTCAAAGGCATTTATCGATTAACACTAGTGACTCTGACTCAATTTAATATATCATCGTCGAGTTCATCTGGGGTCAACAATACGATATCAACAATCATCGAAAAGGATACAACCGAACAATGAATGATAATAATCTAGCTAGGGTTTCAGTATCATGGTATGTGGAATTCGTAGCAGATTTAAGTAAACAGCTAAATTGAAATCGTAAATAATTTAAAAATAAAATGTCATCATGAACGGTACCTTCTGTATCTCAAAATCGCTATGATCAGGTCAGAGAGTTTCAGACTAAACTCAAAACACTCACTGAGGAGTACCGAATAAAAATGAAAAAATACCGACGAAGAATCACCGCAGTTGATGTTACAGTGTACTCAGTGAGTGGTGTAATCGCTGGGGCTGGTATAATACTATCCTCTGTGACAATGATTGCTCCGATAGCTGTTCCAATTTGTATATCTGCTGTGACAACAATAGTGGGAATAATTTCGATAATAACAAAAAAAAATATCATCATGCAGCCAGAGTAAACTGCAAGACTACATAATTAAATTTCATGTTGTATCAACCGCGTACTCGCAATTATCCTCGATGATATTTTCGTCGCTCGATGATACATTTATATCAGATAGTGAGTTCTCAGCGATGGTAGGTATTTATGATTCCGCGATGTCAAAATTATAAATACAACATGAGTATAATAACAATGACAACACCGCAAGAACTACTTCAACAAATAGTGGAGAACACAAACCCTGTACAAACCAGCATGATCTCAATAACATCAACGAATCCTGAATTCAGTGTTAATTTCCCTACTCCGATTCCCGTGAAGGAGATCGCGTTGGCGAAACTACGAATGTATCACAGTTGGCCTAATATCAGATCGGTAGCATTTGACGGTCAACAACCAAATAATTCTTTAGTGTTCGCGAATAAAAATCGTGAAAACGGGAGACCAGACTGGAACGTTGTTTCGATACCATCTGGGTCGTACCAAATTGAACAAATCAATGCTGAATTCCAGCGTAGAATAAAATCCATTACTGGAGCAGAATCGAAAATCTTTATAACCATCCACGAGTCGACACTATCATCTGTGATCGAGATAAACTCACCTAGTTATGTCGTAGATATTTATCAGAGTTCTATAAGAACTGTATTAGAATGGCCTGAAATCCCACCTCGGACAGCTTATTAAATACCCGAACCTGAAAAATCTGATTATGTCACCGACAGAATAAAATCTGATAATCCAATAAAAAGTTATGACGAATACAATAAGTCGAAATTTTTCACTGAAATAGACGATCGCACTAATAGATACTATCAAACTCGACAAGATGAAATCGTTAAAAATTTCACAGCGATGACTAATGATTTTACATTGCTGTTAGTATCTCTCGAGTCTGGTACTCTCACCCGAGATGAATTTATCAGCATTGTAGAAACATGTAATAAAATCATCGATGACATGGAAACATAATTTATGAATTATTCAAGAGGTATTAGGTGACGATAATCCTAAACCAAGAACAGAATTTGCAACGAAGTATAATATAGATAGAAGATATATTCCTTATTTCAAGATTCCAGGACATAATGCCCCAGTGATAAAAGAATCTCTTAGATATGCCGTCGATGAAGGTTTAAAAAAAATCCATGACGCATGGAAGAAATCACAAAAAACAATAATCCTCAAATATAATAATGACCCAGATGATGGTGGTAGGCATATCGCTCCTCAAAATGTGAATATATCCTCGGTGATTGCGCTAAATTTTGTATGTGATGTTATTGAAGGAAGCTATCAAATAAATCTCGAGTGATCAAATCAAGCTCAGCAGGGATATATTTTATACTCTTTTGCACCAATAGCTCCACCCGGATTTCTAATAATTGAGTCTCCAATTAATCCGGTCTATATGCGATGTCATAATGATTCGTTAACAAGAATTAATTTCAGACTTACTGACCAGTCCAATAATCTAATTGATCTACAAGGTGAGGTCCTAAAAATTAGTCTGTTTGTGAAATCCTAAAGGACTTTCATCGTAAAAGAATTGTTAATCCATAGCAGCAGAGGGGGCGGCGACAACGACAATGGCGTCTTTTTTTTTTGTCAAATGGACCCTAACGAGAAAGAGTTAGTTTGACGAATCGACCCATCCATTAAATATTTTCTAGGAAGCCTGTTTGTCAAATAGACCTTCTATTAAATATTTATGAGAAGGAAGCCTCGTTGATGACTAAAACCTTTGTATGATTCGCCCCCTCTGCTGTTCAATGACAACATGTACATCTGTAGGTCTTTCAGACACTGAAATTTCTGGTTGTAAATATCAGCATAGCTAAATTGATCAATTGATCAACACATTTTCCCACTAAACAGGTGGTCGAAGCAGGACTAGCAAACCTTTCAATTTGCTGTCCAGCCAATTGATGCGTACAGAGGACTCCTGTATACATGATTTTCTGAATCCCAGATATATAAAAATTGTGTCCAAATATGCATGATTACACGTTTCCAAAATCTTCGATTAAGTGATCGGTGATTAAAACCAGTTTATTTTGCTGTGAAAGTTTCATTTTTAACTTTATTTACATTTACGATGGCTACCAACAGCAGTGTAAAACACAAATAAAATTTAGCCTCTGGAAACTAAATATGTGGCTGTTAAGGAAGTTGAGAGCTGAACATCTCGCAAAGAGATATGAGAAATTAATTTTTTCTTAAAAATAACACCTGTTCAGGAAGGATGAAAGCTGCTGAGTCTATAAAGAACGAGCACATTTAAGGTAACTGCACTTCCCAAAGGAAGAAGCAAAAGACTGCTACATCTGAAGACGTGGAGGAAGCATCAAAATAGTTCAATGAAACATTTGCGAAAAAAAACTTAGTGTGGAGAACTTTGCTGCAACAAGTGGTTGGTTCAGTCGCTTTAATGTTCGCCATAACATCGGATACAAAAGTATTTGTGGAGAATATATGTACTGTTGACAGTTTTTCACTACCCTGTGAATAGCCCCATCCCCTTGGTAGCCTCAATAAAATGAGAACAGACTGACCAAAATCGAGGCCAATTTAAGTACATATACATGAGCATGTAAATATCAACTATACAACCATGTGCTAATGCCAACATTGAATATCATACTGTTTTTTGTATCAGGATGTGATAGATGCAATATGTTACTTTGGATTTTACTACACAAAGGTAACCAGAATGTAATTTGTCAATATACAAGTGTATTTCACACTGATTCATGTACTCAAAATTTCCATTTTTTTCCTCAACGTGTAAATGCTACTCAATGATGACGGGTCACCCTTTGCTGACTAATTTTAACTTTTTATCTTTTTTCAGCCCTCCCCCCATCCCTACTTATCTTGACATCCGCCTATGTCGACAATATTTCCTCGGGCCCGAGGATGTCGACATAAACGGGAAAGACTGTATTGAAATAATTGGCAGGGAAACTAGATACAAACACCTGGTGGCAGGATATCTTTTTTAGAGAGAACCAGTAGAGAAAAACATTTATTCAACAAACCAGTAAATATTTAGTGAACATGAGAAAAAATGTCAAGTTCTGACAGAAAAGATGGGGTGCACTTGCAGTCTTACAAAGGAATATGTATACTTAACACTTTCATATATATGAAAAAATCTAAAATATGTTTCTGTTTGTTTTGTGGATTTATTCATCCTAAGTTTTCCAAAGCACAACATTCTATCTGACCGCTACACTGGCATTGCAACATGTGTCAAACGTGATTAAAAGATCATAGATATAATTATATTTGTAATATTTATCATTAATGTTTTGAAATATTTTATCTTTATATTTTATATTTAATGAAAAAAAGCTATTAATATCATTAGAGTAGTAAGATAATTCCTCAGAACTTTTTGTATATTCCTTACTAATGTAAGCTTTTGACATGCCAGTACAGTGAAAAAGTATTGTGGTACAAAAGCAACGGAAAAAAGTACAATGGTAAACCAGTATACCATGTAGCTCTAGTAACCAGCATTCTTCTTGCATACAGGTTCTAAATATACCAAGGGTTATCATTACCAACCTCTTCATTTTTATTCACTGTCAGTTTCCTTTCAAATGTATCGATAGGGTCCATCGTGTCCAATCCCCCAAAATTCCTCTTTATGGAATGACGAAGTTGGTTCCATGTTGGAGGTTTGTTGGTTTGCTCCACGAATGAGTAGATCATCTTCATTAGGCTGAAATATATGAATTCTTATTGATGAGTGATCTTTTGAACTTTGAATGGCAGTCGATTAAAAAATGTAGCATTTAACACATTTTAGTGATTATCTACAAGTATAACATAATGCATCCCTTTACCTCAAACAGCGAAATAAAAAAGTGACAGAAAACTCAAAATACTGACCCGAAATGTTGACCATGAATATAGGATACATGATGTTCTATGTGATACACCTTTCTAGAAATAATATATAAGTAATATTAAGTTTTACCCCTTTCTATCAAATGGCTTTAGAGAGTAGAAAGGAAAGTGCAAAGGTATTAAAAATATTGAATCATGATATTCACAATGAGGTCATGGTCACCAATGCAGTACATAGTGTACAGCTATTAGTGATGAAAAAGAAGAACTCTAAAATCTCAAATAAGCACGTGATTATTGTTATGAACCCCAACTACTTAATAATAACAAGTGAGAGCTTATCAAGATTTACAGTATGCCAGGATCTGATACACCCTCTTTTATCATAAGAGGCAAATAATGAATGAATGAATGAATGAATGAATAATAATAATAATAATAATAATAATAATAATAATAATGAGGACTTTGTATAGTGCCTAATCTCTATAAGTTCTAAGTGCTTTATAACATTTAAAAACACATATATAATAACATAATTACAAAAGGAAACACAAGATATACTGAAAATATTTAAGGCAGGAAACACTATTATAGCCTTAAGTTTGTTCTTGCAGCTGCAATAGGTGAGTTTTAAGACCACTCTGTCTATGTGTCTATGTTCAGTGGGCAATTCATTCTACGTTGCTGGGCCCTGGTATGCAAAAGAACATTGTCCATATGACTTCATTTTTGTAGTGGGAATAATGAGTTTACGGTTGTCAGAAGAGGAGAGTAAGTATCTTGCTGGTGTATACACATGGGTGAAGTCAGATAGGAAAAATGGACTGGAATCCATCAGTGAAATGTAGTACAGAGAACAAATTTTGTGTTTGATTCTGGATCAAATGGATAGCCAGTGTAGGATACAGAGCAGCGGGGAAGTGTGCTCTGATAATAATAATAATAAATAATAATAATAATAATAATAGTGACTTTACTTAGAGAAGATATCTCAGCTAGATTCGTGAATGTTATGTACAAAATAAAAAAGTATATACAGCACAAATGAGAACAACTTGACTTAACACTAAAGAATTGAATTCTTCTAAAAATTGAAAAAAAATTCAGGCTTGAGAGCACTTAAAAATAAATAAAATATACTATATTCATATGTAGAAAATATGTATTAGCAGGATATATTTGTATTACTAAGGCCTATTTGAGTGTTTTACGATTCCATCCATTCCAGAAACTAATTATGACAAGAAGAGCCTGCCCTATTTCATTGCGATACATTACAGTGGACCAGTATATTGAAAAACTTTTCTTTAAACAATTCCATCTATGGCTTTGCTATAAAGTAAGTTTTACTTCAAACAAACCATAAATTTGGAGTACCATCAGCATCTCTGTTTGGTGAAAGAAATTGCAAAGTAGACAGGAATAGCTTTTATGGACAGTATATATATATATATATATATATATATATATATATATATATATATATATGGCCTTTCTAAATTATATAATTTAATATATTGGCTCTTTTTTATAATTCATTACACCCTGAAAATTGTCCATACACTGATCACAATTAAACGACATGCACTCTTCTGGAGTCTTAAAAGTTTTGTCATGTTTGAATCAGAGGCATTACCCCAAATTACATTACAATAGTCCCATTATATGGATCAATACAATTTCTATAAAATGGAAAAAGAGATGACAGGAGGACACCGGAGCCAACAAACCAGAATGAGGGAAGACTGGTTACCATTACATAACCCTCCATCAAAAAGCCCTTCTAAGGGCTACTGCCATTTAGCCATTACAGAGCTCTCATTTGGTACGAAAACTCGATTTGACAAGCTCTTTTGAGAAACTTAACTTGATCAATTTCGAACATCGCCAATCAAAATTCATAATCCATATAACCTAACAGTGACCAACCTACATATGTCGCACAGACATTCTATAATTAAAATTGTTAGGGACTTACAATATGTACACTGGGTACTGGAAACAATGATATGTTAGAAGTTAGACAAAATTTTCAACTGCACAAAATTTGATTTAATTACACAGGTGGCTTACACATTATTGGTATATTTCCCATCCATTAGTGAAACTGGACCTGATTAATAAGTATCGCTAGGGCGTTTCAAGGCTGTCGACATACATGGGCTGGTTTATCAGACCTTTTCCTCCTTTCTCGCGACCAGAAACAGTCAACATAATGAAACGTGAAAACCATTTTTCACCAGTCATTATTTGGTGCCATTGCATCTCTAGTAAATTCCTTCCAATTGGTTGATAGGGTTGAGTGCGTGTTTGTTCTATTCCCACTCACCGAGGTCCTACATTCATGTTGATAGTCCCTCAATAGGGGCGCGACATGATGACCAAATTAAATAGCACACTATGTGTGCATAAACGCCCGTGGGGATGTGACACCATTCCTTACCCCACGGGAAAAATTAAATAACTTTCTTTTGAAAGATAAAACAGTGAATAATGACCCTTCATTGTCAGTTCACTTTAATTTAACATTCATCATCATGTTGAAATAGAATTAATTTTCTGATATTTTGTACAAGTATCCAAAGATTAGAAATAACCTTTCTCAAAACATAATAAAAGTGAAAAGACCAGGTTCGATTGTTATCTACAAATACACCAAGACTTTTATTAATGTCAGGCCATATTAAGGTTAACATTGTCATATAGAACTTGGAGTTTATCACAATCTGGCCTTGCTCTTTTTTCTTGTAACTAGTAAGGCTATTGCTTTTCCACATTTATAATCATATTGTTTTACTTCTGCTAAGAGCATCTTGTAATTTATTTTCAAGTTTAGTTTCTTTTTTTACTTGACTGAAATTGTGATATTATCTGCATCAAAATCAGTGGAACTGAATGAATTTCCTATCTTATGGGGCAAGTCATTAATAAATATAATGATTAATAGAGGTTCAAGGATAGAGCCCCGTGGTACTGAACATTAATATTTTTACTTTTAGAAAGGTGACCGTTCCACAATACATTTGTCACTCTATTAGTTAAGTAAGAACATAACCAAGTGAGGAAGTTTCATTACACTGATAGATTTTGAGTTTTGCAGGCAAAATTTCATGATCTGCAAGATCAAAAGCTTTTATTAAAATCAACAATAACTGTGCCAACTATTTCTTCTGTATTTAATGCTTTCATCCATTTATCAATCATAGACATGCAGTTTAACATGAGTGATTTTGTCAAAGCCAGAACAATTATGATGAATAAGTTTATGACTGATTGTCTGGAAAATTTATGCACTATTCAAAATTACAATTTCTGAAAATATGGCGACCAGAAAATTTAAGGGTCTGGCTATTTAGATTAATGATTGCAGCCTGCAACCTTACTAATAAACTGATTTTACTGCCAAGATAGCATCTGAACTGTTCAATGAAAATGAATCAGCTATTTGTTGTTTAAAGCTAGAAACTATGGTTGTTTTAAAAGGCATTCAGGTTGATAAAATTGGTCAAAATAAAGCCAAAAATACTATGATGTAGGAGTTTGTTTAAGGTAAATTATGGATAATTTAAATCTAAATAACTATACTGTGATTCATAGGTCTGAATTCATGATCTTATGAAAAACATTATGGGAATCCTGGAAAATAATTTGGAAAAGTATTTTCTCCTTCTTCAATGCTGCTATTTTCTTTTTCTCTTTTATGAATCAGTCAATGTAAAGTCATTCAAATAAAAAACAGCGAATCTACTTTGATACATGACAATACATGAATACCTTATTTGTGACACAAAAAACATGTAAACCTGTAAAAATCTCGGAGACCAAAGAATTCTCTAAATTTGCTGGATGCTTCTTCAAATACATCCAGGTATGATTCTGCCAGGGATTTAATGTGTGGCTTCACTTGGTTGTAAACATGATCCTTGCTGGAGCATATCCCTCTGAAATAAAAAAAATATAACATGTCTAATAGAATCATCAACAATATAAGTGAACAAATAATTCTTTGAGTATACTAATTTTACATCAGGAATTTAGGAGGGTTGTTGCTGTTGTTGTTGTAGAGTTTAATGCCATTTTTCAGCACACAATAGGTTATACATGGCAGCCAGTATTAATGGTGGAGGAAGAACCCGGGAAAATCCCAAATAAAACCACTAACCCACAAGAAGCTACTAGCAAGCTTTCTCACATACACACAATGGCTGAATCTGAGACTCAAACCCACACAGACAGGTGAGATGGCAGTGGTTCGTAATGGAGAGCACTTTAGACCACTCTGTCACTTGGCACCCTGAATTAAGGAGGGTAATTGCCCTTTTATTTAAAGAAAAAGTTGTTTCCCCTTCAAAATATCAGGAATTTAAAAGACATAAAATTAAGGACATGAAATATAATTTTGTGCATTTCGTTTATCTCAAACTGGTTTAGATTCATAGAGCAGAAGGAAAAGATGATGGAAAATTTAAAATACTGAGCTGTGACATTGACTTTGATGATGGGATCCTCAATGTGGTATGAGACACACCTTTTCAATGATGATGTATAAAGTATACAAAATTTCAGGTCTTAATCTCAAATGGTTTGAAAGTGTAATGGACAGACAGAAAAGTGTGTGGTGGGGGTAAAGGACATGTGTGGAAATGAAATTAAATGGGTCTGTTATTCAGAGGCTGTCACACAGCAAAATCATGAACAGTGGAATGTTAATAAATTCACCCCACAGGTCTATCAATATTATGATGATTATAAAATCAGGATGAAATCCAAACATAATTAAGGAAGTTAATGTGCAGAAATGAAAGTGGATGGGTCTGGCAATCAAGGACTAGTACTCTACTAAAATCAAGCTGCATATCAAATTTTTCAAAAGTAACTGTGATGAAACAAACGTGGGTGCATATACATATAGCAATTAGTCAAGACTTGTGCTAAATGATAATGCAGAACAAAAACAACTGAAGTCGAACAAGATTTCATAAAAATCAGGCTGCATGAAAATCAAGCTGCAAATTGTCAAAAGTAACTACAGAGAAACAAAAGTTTGTTGATTTGACAATCAAAGTAAAAAACTCTGCTAACTGATGATGCAAAACAAAATAGGTTTCATAAAAATTGGGCTGCATACAAATTTTTTTTTTAAAATGCAAAAAATAATTAACGGGTTTTCTCTGCAGAAATGAAAGAGAGTGGGTCTGACAATTAGGCGATCATGCAAAACACTAACAAAAGAAGTTGGCCAAAGTCTCGTGCAACACAAGTGTCAAAGGTCATCATATATTTGATTGAAATCAGACAATCAAGAGATTTATTGCTCAAGAAAAAAAGTAGGTGCATCTGATGGTCATGGGCTATAACTCTGTTAGCTATGATAGAAAAGGCTGACAAATTAATCCAATGACTTGTCAGTATCAAGCTGCAAAGTAAATTGGGACAAAACACAATAATAATTAAGGCAGTTAATGTGTGGAAACAGAAATGGGACAGATGGAGAATAGACAGGCCCAGCCAGTCCAAGTAAATATCCCCATTTTCAAGAAAACCCAGACGGCAATTCAGAAAAGTACTAAAATAATTGTCCAGTGTTAGACAACACTACCATGCACAACAATAACTTTTGGGAATAACAAACATAAAGATTCTGACACAAAATATGGGTACTCATACGACTGTTTCTGAAATTACATTAAACGGTTGCATGTTTGATGCACCTTGACTTGCCAAAATATATTTAACATGTTGGAAACTGCAGGACAAAACAAAATTGTCAGCTAACAAGTTTTAATTACAAGTACATACCTGGGCAGGAACATTTAAAAATGTTACAATAAAAAGTTTATCCAAAAATTTTTTTATCATTATTTCTATATCTATTCAGTACAACTGCCTATCTAGGGTGTATCTTAAGGAAAATCTTCATTACAAGGGAAGAAGGAGGCTTTTGGAATGCAGTTTCACATGCAAGTCTCCAAGTGATTAACAGACTAAAATACAATGGTATAAAATCCATACAGCAAATCAAGTCCTACATCTAACTACTGTACCGTATCTTTAACATCAGAACTCAGAACAAAAAACATCACAATAGTCTTTTGAGAATCAAACTAAAAAATACATCTGGGGTAATTTTTGTTCTTTATTTTCCTCCAGATTTCATAATACACCAATTTATATTAAAGACAAAATTTTAATCTACTTCATATTTTAAAGAATCACACCAACTTTGCAGTGTTCACAAGTTCCACAAGTCTGGGCATTTCCCTCTGCACTAGAATTCCACGATTCATCTTAGCAGGGTCCAAAGCCCAGTTCGAGATCCCAATAAAAGCAACCTGTATAAAAAGAAAACATTCAGTTTAATGGCAAAATACTGTATTGAAAACCTAGAAGGAACTCTGAAAGCTGTTGAAACATAGATTTGACTGTCTGCAAGTTTTATATCAAAGAGGGGAGTTCCATTTGTAATTGCTCATGTGAAATTAAAAACAGGAACCCACCTGGCTATGGCATGGCTTGTACATGAAATCAATGGATTTTTAAGTTCATAAAAATAGTTGTGTATAAGCAGAACATTTATACAAAACAAAACACAGATCCAGTTAAGTTTTTATTTATAATTATACTGTTTGCCATGGAGGACTATCTGCTGCTACTTATGAAGCTGTTTTGGTTCATTCTGTCAGTGAGTGATTCAGTAGATACTGAATGGCACAACGTGGTTGTACAGAGGTCACAGCTGGTCTATGAAATTCATTAATAGATTGTTATGGATAACCCCTGAGTAAAGTTTCTTCAGCGGAAACTGAAGGAGCCCAGTGAAGACTGGGTTGTCCAACGAAGGTTGGGATGACAGCAGCAACTGTGTAGACTTTTGCTGAAAGATGGAAGATAGATTTTTAACTTAGAATTTTTAAGGTTTCAAGTAAGCACTGAATTACAGTTATCACGTGGGTTCATCAATTTTGGCAGTCAGATTCAAGATTTCAAACACAAATTTTAAACAAATTGTACAAAATTAAAATCTAAAAATGCATTCAACAAGAAAAAGAAATATATAGGAAAAATTTAAATATTTATCACATGGGTTCATAAATGTTTGCAGACAGATTTTGATACTTACAAGATTTCAAACACAAATTTTAAACAAATTGTAAAAAAAATTGAATACAGAAGTGCATTTAACAAAAAAAAAAAAAGAAATACAAAGGAAAACTTTAATGGTTCATTCTGTTAAAGTACTGTAGAATTTAATTTAACATAGTCAGACTGATTGTATTATTTTCCAATATTTTCAAGGAAAAGTGAAATTCTTCATTACAACCCCTAGTAAAAATGTGACTGAAATTTCAGTGAAATTTCACTGAAATATACTTATTTCACCAAAATAAGGCATTTCATTAAAATTCTGTGAAATTTCAAAGAGATTTTGCACAAATTTCTGAAAATATCAGTGAAATTTTGTGATTACATTTCAAAGAGATTTTACCAGAATTTTGTAAACATCAGTGAGATTTTGTAATTGATATTTCACTGAAGCTTCTAAAGATTAGGCACTATACAAAGTCCTCATTATTATTTAAATGTCACTGAAAAAAATATCAATGAGCAACAGTACTTTATTTGATACAAACTAACCTTTATTGCATTTTAATGTAATTCTATTTACTTCTCATACATTTTGAAAATGATTTTCAGCAAAACTTGTATTGTCTGTTTCTGTTAGCTCAAATTTTATTGTTAATTTTTTTTACCATTAACTTATTTCCACAATTTTTCTTGTTTCCTTTTTTATAACTTGAATTGGGTTTAACTGCCCTCAGATGATAAACTACTAATAATAATAACAATAAAGACTATTTAGTTAAGGTAACTCAATTAGTTACAAAACTAATCTACCTTGAGGTGTTCTATCTGTTATGTACAATATATACAGTATATAGAACATGATATAAAGAATATGGCTCAACACTAAATAATTAAGTGATTTTAAAAGTCAAAGTATCAAGCCTTGAACATATGCACAGGCATCTGTGAACACATAAACATACATAAAATATCAAATATCATCCTGCATTGTAAAATTCAACTGTGAAAATGATACAAAATTACAGAAAAGCAGGCGGTATTTATTGTACTAGAACTGTGCAATTGCCTCAAGATTTCATCCATTTAAGACTGATTATAAAAAGAAGATATGCTAGGAGCCTGCCTTATGTCACTAGGAATGTTGTTATTGAAAACTTTTTTTAAACAATTCCTTCTTTGGCCTTGGTATAATGTACTTTTTACTTCTTATAGACCTGAAATTTGGATAGCATCAGCATCTCTTTGGTAAAAGATATTGTTTAAATAGACAGGAATGGCTTTTCTGCATATTTTTTATATCAGTTTGGCCTTTCTAATAAATATTCAATCATGTATTGTTATAATTTTTATACATTTCAATGCATCCTGGAAATTGTCTATACATTGATCTAGAATTATGACATGATTGTTTACCATCTACTTTTAGAAACAGGGATTTTCTTAATATGACTATACATGTTTAAATTATGTTTTGAAACAAATTATTGATAATAATAGGTTGTAATAATTAGTATGTACTGGTAATAATATTTTCTATTTGTTAGAGATGATTTTCTTGGCTATGTTATGTTATTATCATTACAAAATGAGTGATATAAAAAATATAAAAAATTGACCTTATATACCACATTGAATTATCCAGTCGCATTGCGTAATATATTACAGACAAATATTTATTTCAAACAGCTAAATATTCAATCACAGAATGTTTATATCATGGTTCTTCTGAATTTTATATATTCCTTAATGTATGTGACAAAAAAACTACAATTACGGCCTGTCTCATGAACAAGCACTGACTAGATATCAAGCCATTATTATGTGTCTGCCTCTTTTCGGGTTAACTTGTGACTTCTAACTGATATTAAGAAGAATTTAACATGAACATGGCAGTGAAAAGTTTCAGTTAAATATTTTCAAAAATAATGTCACCAAGTATGCTAATTAAATACATAATGGTATTTAAATGTTGATGTTTAAAGTTTCGAAGTACAAGTTGATGTGATTATATCAAAGCAATTTGTGCATCGGTAGTTGTTTTCATCACAAAATGACAACAAATAATAACTTACGGCAATCCAACAATGATAGCTAATACTAACTTGCAGTGGAAATGATTAGGTTATTTTAAGACTATTCCAGCAATGCGAGAATATAATTTTTTGATGATGACGTTACTTTACATTTTATGTGGGGGGGGGGGGGGTTTATGGGGAGCAAGGGTATGATGTTGTGAACGTCATATGGGAAGCACAGATAAGAGGGTTAGATTTTTATATGGGGAAACTTAGGGTTAAAGCAGAAGTTTGCTTTTCTCCTGACCTGACTCCAATTTTTTTTTTTATATGGACTTTTTTCCATCTCAAACCCTGTTTTCAATTAATGGTCTATTTGGTCCCATTCAAAATTAAATTTATAAAAGTATTCATTCTGTATATTATTTAACAGATGACTGCTGTAAAGAGCTTTCTGATTGGTCAAAAGTTTGTACTTGCCCAATGAATCATCATCACATTATGGAAACTAATGGAAATGAGCATGCTTGCTAAACATGGGGTTTTAAATTTTCTAGCATGAAAATGATCAAATAACAGTTTGAATGATGTGTGAAATGAGAATGGCTTGAGTGCAATGTTTATCTTGAAAAGCAATTAGACAATCTGTAAGAAAACCGAATGCCAGGTATAGCATTTTGCGATTTTTGCCATAAAGATTACCAATCTCTACAGGAGCATGTCAAGTGAGAAGGAATTGGACCAGACTTGGAAGTTATACAATTCCAAACTGAATCCCTTCCAGAATTTAAGGAGGGACAACATATAGGTCACTGGTGGGGAAGTGATGATATTGTTGTGAGACACTTATGTCTATCAAAGATATTCGTATCTTTGCAGAGTAACCATTGCCCAAAAGTAGAATATCCTTCAATGACTTGAATGGTATAAATTATTATCGTTAATATTAGCAAATTACTCTATGTGTTTCAGAATTCTGAGAAAAAATCAGCATAATTATATCATAATAAATGTTTTTCAGAGCTGTTATGGATCTAGGGCTCATTCAACTTCAAGCGATCACCACAACATCACAATTTGTACATTAAAAAGTCTAAAGTGCAATTTCCATATCTGGTGTCATAACAGCTGTATAATTTTGTTTCATTATTGAAATATTATTGTGGTTGATAAAGCGTTGTATAATTCCTACTCCATCATTTTACTTAAATCCTTTTGAAATGTCAGTGAAATATTAATGAAATTTCTGGTTGCAATGAATTAAATTTGCCACCTTGCTGCTGTGCTTGATAAAGTAAAACTATATCAAGCTGAATTTTTAAAATCTATTTTTGCCGGGCTTTGTTTGCTTTGTTGATAACTGCCTCTATAGGAGCTGTATGCCCTTAGGATAGGTGTAGAGTAGTGCTGTTTATTGCTCATACATAATGTTTACCAGCAAGAAATGTTTTTGTTGAAAAATATTTGCTAATATTCCTGAAAATTATGTTTTACAAAGCATGACTATGTCATCGGGTTTGGGAGTCCAAATTCATGTTTTTGATGTGACACAGCATGTCTGACAGGTATGCAAACTGAACTGGCTGGATGGCTGGGATAGTTATGGATAGCAAAATCATATTGAAAGATCGATCCAATGGATCTGGCAAACATTCCATGAACCCAGACTTGCAGGCCTGAAGGCCATGTTGGGCAAAGAGTCAGTATGAGATGGAAACAAGGAAAAATTTGTCCTAAGTTAAATAATTGCATTGTTGTCTACTGACCCAGGTGACACATCTCTTCAAAAGCAGTCGATTGCAAAGTCTTAACACTTTGTTACCTCATTCTAATTTAAGTAAATGTAACTGATACATTGCACTTGGAGGGATGGGGGCAGCAGTTTCCCCCACAAAGCTCATAAAATATGCTGAATTTTAGATGTATGCTTAAGATGTCATCTTTATCTTTGGGAAATTTCTTTCTTTTGTCTCTGCTGTTAGTTAGCAGTTTTATGTAAAATGACTGTCCACTTCTTCTGACCACATAGTACACATGCTGATGGGACGAGACATGATGTACATTTGGTACATACTAGACAAGACTCATGCGTACCTTCTCCTGAATTAAATTTCTTGCATTTTATACACTTGGTCAGCATGTTTTACAGAAACAACACAACAATAAAAAAATGCATAAATTAACAATTTGCTAGCACAACATTAAGTGAAAATAAGCAGTGTGACACTAAAATGTGGTCTAAACAGACAAAGTCCATAAAGTATGACAAATTCACCCAAAACAGAGAAAAATGTAAAACTAATATATACAATTTTTAGAGGAATGATTATCAACATAATTATTCCAAATTCCATGACAGCTAAATTTTTCACTTATACTGGCAAAGACTGTTGTGTAGGCATCACTTATGAAGATGACAGTATGGAAACAATGCTTAAAAACAACATTTGGCAGTGGCAAATGGAGGTAATGGGCAAGAGTTATTGCCCTTTGTACATATGAAATGGACTGAAAAGAAAACATTTTGGTCTGTTTAGTAGGGCTGGAATCAGGAGATAGCAGGCTGATATCCATAACAATAATGTGATTGAGGAATGGATTCAAAGGAGAATTCAGAATGTGTGGGGTCTTAAATGGTTGAATACTCTACTTATAATCACATTGTGAATAATTTTCAATAAATAGCTTTCTTCTAATAAGTTAAATTTTATTTGAAATATCATTAAATACATTACTACAAGACATTTAGTTTATTAACAATTAACAGTGTTCATCTCTATTTATAGCCACTATTTTAGTACCGGGGACTTTGTTTGAGATTAAGGTTTCATAATCTCCAAACATAGATGTTTAATTCTGATGGAGAAGTTCTAAATGCAACCTGACAGCATCTAAGTCCTTGATGGTGTATTGGATCAATCATCTGAAGGTAAGAATTACAACTTGATCTGTACACAACTGAGCCATATATTTTAGATCTAACTAGAGTCCTGTATAACCAGATTGTGGCTTTTTGCTTGCTTCACAACCTGTGTTTGCCATGACTTGTAATAAATCAGGGCTTTTTGACATTTATCTAACAGATCTCTAATATAATTAAGGACAGTTAGTTTAGGGTTAAAACAAAACAATTGGAGGTAAGAACACCATCAAGTCAGTTTGGGTCATTAGGTCATCATACAATCTTTGTCACATGAAATCTTTGTAACTGACAGAACCATAGTGAAAATATGACTAATTTCAGTGAAGTGCTCTTATTTCACAAAACTTAAGGTATTTCACAAAATTTTCCAACATTTCTGATAATATCAGAAATATTTAATGTTGTTGCTGTTGGGTTTAAAGCCATTTTTCAACATAAGATAGGCTATACATAGTGCCCAGTATAAATTGTGGTGGAAGAACCTGCAATAGCCCTTAAAAGATCCACCAACCCACGAGAAGCTACTGGCAAGCTTTCTCACATAACCACATTGGCTGAACCCAAGACTCAAACCCATGTAGACAGAGGTGAGATGGCAGTGATTCGTAATGGTGATTCGTAATGGTGAGCACTTTAGACCACTCGGCCACATGGGGCCCCAATTTAGTGAATGAGATTTCACTTATATTTTAGGAAGATTTTGACAAACATTTCTGAAAATATCAGTGAGATTTTGTGATTGCACTGAAATTTTGTCCAAAAATATCAATGAAAAACAGTACTTCACTATATTAAAAACTAACCTTTATTTCATTTTAATGTAATTTATATTTTGCTTCTTTATATATTTTAAATGATTTTCTCCAAAACTTATGTTTCCCTTTTCTGATAGCTTTAACTGTATTGTTCATTGTTAGAGCAATAACTTCCATAATATCTATATTTTTACTTAAGTTTCATTTTCCATAACTTGAATTAAGTTTAACTGCCCTCAGACAACAAGATTGTTTTCCATTTTAAAGCAGAAATCCTCTTTTCTCCTGACCCAAACCTGGTTTTTCTCAATATAGTCCTTCTTGTTTGTCTAGTTTTAAAATATTGGTCTGTTCAGTCCCATTCCACAATGAATTTTATAATAGTATTTGTTCTCTACATTATTTAATGGATGATCACTGTAAAGAGATTTCTGACTGCTAAAAAAATTGTACTTGCCCAATAGATCTTCACACAAAAGAAAGAATTTTTGGTGTTTTGAATTTTTCCACAGGACATTAAGACCAAAATAAGAATTTGAAAAATGAGTACAATCAGAATGACTTGTATGCAAATTTGATGGGAATGTAATTAGTCAATTTGTAAGAAAATGGAATGACTGGACTAGCATTTTGCGATTTTTGCCAAAAAGAGTAGTATCTAATATGTAAAATAAGATTGAAATTGACAAGATATGAAATTATACATTCCAACTGATTCCAATCCAAAATTTAAAGGGAGACAATATATAGATCACTGGTTAGGAAGTGATGATATTGTTGCCAGATATCCATGTCTATCAAATATGGTCATATCTCTGCAGAGTTCTTTCTTGGCCCACAAGTAGAATCATATTTCAATGTTATGAGTAATATTATTGTTGATATTAGCAAAATATTCTAAATGTGTTAGAATTCTGTGGAAAATCAGTGTAATTTTATGATAATAAATGTTAGTCGTGGCTACATATGGATCAATTAAGGGCTCATTCAACTTCAAATGATCACAGTGTGCTTTCTAATCTCCAGTGTACAGTACAACTTCTATATATCATCTATAACATAACAGCCATATAATATTGTTTCGTTTATATTGAAATATTACTGAGGTTAACAAAGCGTTGTATAAAACTGTTATTTCAATTGAAACTTTTTTAAATGTCAGCAAAAAGTTTCACTGGTAATTTAATGAAATTTCAGTGACTGTTTTGGTAAACATTTAGTGAAATCTCAGTAAAAGTTTTGGTCTACTTTTCATGAGATTACATCCAAAATTTCAGTGAAATTTTACAAATATTTTGACCAAAACTTTCAATGAAATCATGAAATACATGTGAAATTTCACTGCAATTTTAGTCACATTTTCAATAGAGAAGTATAAACAAAACAGTCTTATATCTCGACAATAATGAATGTTTTCTTACCACCATTTCTAAGTGAACCTGTAGCTGATGTTGAATAATAACAAACTTTTTCATCTAGAGCAAATCAAAAAGTCATTTACATAAAAAGAGTTGTCAGTCAATGGATGAAGGCACTGCACATGTTCTTAATTCTTGTGTTTAAAAGAACAACTGACAATGTTGTGCCCTGAAGTACTCCCATATCCTGAGGATAATGTTGGGGGTAGTAGCTATGTTAACTCAAACATTGATCTCTTTCAAAATAATCTGAAATAAAGATAGGACTGCAGTCCCTAAACCTAAGCTGATTATGTTTTATTTAGGCCATACCTCTGTTTGATGAAACTTTCTCCAAGTCAAATCTACTATAAATGGTGTTACGTGCTTATAGGCTCGAATAAGCAGCAACACAGAAAGAGTGAAAACTAACAAGCTTGTATAAATTGAACAATGAATTTTATTAAGTACAATTATTTTCATAAAATAATTAAACTTACGGTTTTAGAGAATCAAATCCAACATTAATCCAATATAGAATTCACAAAAATAATCCACTAATGGAATTTCAAGTCCTGATAAATAAATGTTCTAAAAGTTCCAGGTTTGAATCTTGTCGATGTAATCCAAAATGGCTGACAATGTCACGTGATACAGTTCTCGATTTAATATCATCCACATGAAGTTATGAAACATATGTCCTTTTCCAGATAATTAGAATAATTCTTCTTTTCCAACGAATTGACATAAAGTCCAGAACAATAAAACACTCAAACATGAAAATACACAACTAATAACTTACAGCCCAAAGATTCTACTAAAGTTAGCTTCTAAAACACAGCTATATATATTGTAATTCCCTCGTAAACAAGAGGAATCATGTGATTCTGGAAGGTCATGGAAAAAGCTACCTTCTCCAAGTCACGTACTAAAATAATGAACCAGAATAAAATAAGCCACAAATTACTAAAAATAAAATGCTGTCCTTGAAATTAACCAATAGAATTGAAGACTTGTTGACAATGTCCAAAACAAGATCAGATAAAGAGGTATCCAAGCCAAGGTCAACCTGTTTACCAGTAAAGTCCAGGTCAACTGAATTTTCTAGAAAAATTTCCCATTTAATGAATAATAAACCCTAAATGACAAATTTGGATTTAATAATAATAAAAATAAAAATAAATAATTTAAATCCAATAGCCGTAACAATGGAAGCTGGCAGTTTCCAATCATTCATTAAAAACTTCATATATTCTGTTACATCAAGTCTGTGAAATATTTGCATGACATTTAATTACAGATCACCTGCTATGAGGGACAACTTTTGGGGGGACTGAATTGTGATGGTCTCTCTGAACAGGTTTACCTGTACATGAGATTCTGAGGTTGTGACACTATTTGAGGCATCAGTTTCAACATTATTTTCATATTATATAGCTACTACCCCCAACATTATCCTCAGGATATGGCAGTACTTCAGGGCACCACATGCTGCTGAAATAAATAAATTCCTTATATGAGGGCCTCAAGGTAGATTAGTTCTTAGCTAATTGTGTTACCCTTTTTAAATAAAGTCATTATTATTATTATTATCATCACAATTACTAAATTCAGTTCACTAGGATGTGCTTTTATCAGGAACATTACGTGTTATTAAAAAAAATACACAGGACCAAATTTATTGTTATACATGAAATAAGGATTAAAGACATAGTCTTAAGTATGGCAGCCCCAGTATCATGATCAAATTAGTAAAATATGTCACTTATACAAAGCAGGTAAGGTGAGATACTTTGCCTTTTTGTATGGCTCTGGTTCCTCATCTCCTTGGCAACCATCCTCAAGAAGTGGATGCAGTGTCTTCAGAGGCATTCTGGGACTGTCCTCTGCAAGCCCAACCTCATCCAGAACAACCATGGACACAAATCTGTCCAAGTCCTTGTCCTTCTGAAACTCTGCACACTGACGGAAAGTTCCCACAATTCCATCTGGTGTTGATAGGGGGCTGCACTGGAAGGACACCATCTGGACCTGGAACAGAAGGGTTAAAGTTGATACATTCTGAACATTTGTTTTTGTCCAGTAAGGGTCATTCAGATATCTCGAACTTTTACATTTTTACCAATTAATTACATGGAATATACTGCCAGAGCTGCATACATTTGAGTCTGTGGTTTCCCTGACCTTTCCACTCTGTTATGTATTTAGACAGTTCTGTTGGGGATGGAGGTCAGAGGGCATCCCCTCAACATAAACATGGAATTCATCAAAACCAGGTTATAGCAGCATATAAGCTTTACCCAAGGACTGACTGCTGAATTATGTCTTATACCCTAACTGTCCAATATCTGTTAAGCAGAACAAAATAATTTCAGACAGAATTAAAACATAATTTGTAACTTTAATACATTTAAACATTGTCCTATATTTATAAACATATTCTACTCTGCAATGCAACACGATTATAATCAATTATAATCATCCTTTCGCCTGCATATATTGTATAACATTATTGTTTTAGTGCTGACATTAAGACATGAGGCCCAAGAAGGTCTAATGTCAATCATCTTATTTACATTACAGTGATCATTTCAAACAAAAGGCTTACCTATGAAATACTGTAAGAACACATCCTGCTATATGCAATGTATATCCAAATCTTTATATCATGTTGATTTGACCTATTTTACTATAGTCTGATACAAATTCTTTCAAAAGATAAAGACACCATTAATATGCATAATCAAGTCATCAGAGTTCTTTAGAAGTTAAGAAAACTGACAAAGCTTTTAATTTGGGGTCTACAGGGTCAAACATTTCACTCAAACTTTAATTTTTGTGGTGTACAAGGTCTCCCATATATCGCACAAACTGAAATTGTAATGCACACATATTAGGTGATGGGTTTCTCTCTTCATGGTAAGTAAATTTTGAAGTGTTTCAACAGAGTAAAAAGATACACTGATGTATTTTTCTATTCAAAGAAAAAAATTACAAATATAAAAGCCAAATAATGTTGATTAATGACACTGAATATAGCAAAATGCCATTAAATAATGCACAATACATGTGATATCACCTAAACAAGAACTGTTTCAGGCATTTTAACATGGTATTGCAGTAAATCCTATCAAGTGAAGCCAGGTTCTTGATGCACTAATTTATTGATTACACAGTGTTATGACCTTTCTTGAGAGACCAATAATTTTAGCAGCCAGTATGGTCTTTCAAGACAATTTATATTGTTCAGCAACATGCAAACTCTCTTTCATTAAACAACACAACTTCTTGCAAATATTTCAGAATCTCAAATGATGCAAAGTTGTAATAAATCATTCTCTGCACAAAAATTTATAAATCTAGGCATGATTTTACAAGCAGGTTCTCACTAAACAAATATCAATAAGTGAAATCTGGATCTTGGATTGCAACATTGCCAACTGCTGATACTTCTTGAAAGTGCAAATATTCTCTGACAATATTTCATTTTTTTACATTTTTATTTAGCTATAAATTATAATTTTTAATCCCAATGGTTCATTATCTTGCTTGTAAGAAGACTCATTGGACATTTTGACAATTCAAGTCCACTTACCAAGGTTACATAAATTTGAATAACATATACTGTTTTGAGAGTAGCAACTGTTTCAACCGTCCCAATTCAAGATCACCTCATTATTGCATGTGGATTTTGTGCATTATTGAATTCATTCGAGATATTGATCATATATGTCTGTATTACAAATTTTATCAAGACATGCTCAAAAAAATAGCATTCACAGTCGGATGCAAGATCACATCATTAATATGCATGACTCTCACTCATCAATCTCAAGTGTAAGCTTGATTATATATGCCCACTTTCCAAATTTTATCAAAATCAATAAAAAAAATTATAGCTTCCAGAATAGTAACAAGCCCAGCCAATCAGATATTATCACTGAATAATATATGTGTAACTTGCTAATATGTGAACTTGTATCAGATTCTGATGATAGAAGTATATATTCCAACTTTGGTCAAAATCAGACCATACCATAAACTCACTAGGCTTGACATGTACATGAGCTCAAAAAATACATATACCATAGGAATCACTTTACATCAGAAAACATAAAACTTGACACATGAAATGACTGAAATTTTGGTTGGTGTGCTGGCTTCCTAAACAGAATAAACATCTGGTATGTGTTATATGTAACTAGGTTGTCTAAATTTCAGTGAGCTAGGGTTTCTTAGCAGATTGCATAATTTTGCTAGTCCTTATGTAAAGAGTAATCCTATGCTACTACGACATGGTTTAGTAAATTCCATATTTTCAATAGGTTCTACCACACTAAAATATTACTTAGTATTATCTTTTTACTTGATTTAAGTAGAATTCCACAAACTAATTACTTGCTTTTACTTAATATTTTACTTCACAGACACCAGTTATTCTTTTTTTATTCAAAAATATTACTCACAGATATTACCCAATTTCAACATTACAAAATTTTCATGCATGATTAACTTGTTTATTTTACTTTAAAAAAGACAGTCCATTTGAAACAGTAATGTGTGAAACTGCACTTGTATCTTTGATTGACAAATGGCTGAAAGCATTAGATAAAGAAGAAATGGTAGGCACTGAGGCGTAAACTATACAATATTAACCTTAGTGGTACATGTAATTTAGTCAACACTTCTTTCAGTAACGAAAACCTGACATCAGGAAACAGAAATCGGATTAATTAACACATATTATGAATACAATAGTGGCTCAGGATACATATTATAATAAAATGTGTGGCCGCTTGTGAGGGGTAAATTTTATATTATTGTACCAAAATGCTGGCCACGTCATCAAGGTGGCCTTTCCTGAGGGGTACTTTTGAACATAAACTCATCGGTGCCAATGGATTCTGGCCGTAAGGAGCAGGTGGCCACTGGTCAGGGGTGCTGTTCAAGATGGGACTACTGTACTGTATATAGATTACATAACTCTATAGAAGGCCTCAAGGTAGATTAGTTTTGTAATTGAATAACCTTCTCTAAATAGTCTTTTTTATTATTATTATTATTATTATTATTATTATTACAAGACTGAAAGACAACACATGTTGAAAAAAATGTAAGTTTGTTTGATTGTTTGAGGTACCAGTGTGTGCTAAGTTTTTGAAGCACAATGATTCTTGTGAAGGTTCAGAAATTATTGTTGTAAGATTATGAAAACTACATATAAGAAAATTAATAAAATTTAGTAATTATTGTTCGTTTTTCTGTAGTTAATTTACTTGGTTTGGTACAATATCACTTTTATGTTTAAACTTATGACAAAAGTGGTTATGCTAATCTCAGTCCAAATCTCCCTGATTGTGAACACTGATCTAATTGATTTAGTCCCAGAAAACTTGACATGTGTGCAGGAGTTATCAAACTATATACATGCTCTCAATTGTGATGGCAGTCTTACCCGATTGTGGTTTAGACTATATCAAATGTAACACAATTTCACAGAGTGAACACTGCTTTCATCAATTCAACAGTAATCCTACCCAGGAAGTTCAGTTGGATTATGTGCTCAATCTGACTTTTATAATGTTAAACTATATTCTATGTACCAAATTAAGTATGGATGCAGAAATACTTTTGTCCTACATGTGTACACATGAAAAACTTCTATTCATATTTTTATCCTCAAAAGTTTGATTTTCCAAACTTCATCAATTTAGAAGGAAGAATTTTCACTTAAAAGATTTAATAATTCAGAAAAACACAAAACATTACTGGTATCCCTGAATCTCTGCTGGAAGTTACAGGAATGAGCAAAATAATTAACAATGTACATGCATTTATTATACACAAGGAAACTGGCACAGAAGTCTGAACTGTACCCTGACTACTGCATAAGCAACCAAAAGATATTCTCTTAAATCATTTAAGTACCTATCTTATGACAAGTTTTAATAATCATTTGAAATTGAAAGTTGGCAATTTGAATTGTGCATAGAGTAACAATGGCATATAGTTTATGATTTTTCAGACATACCTGTTTGAATTCTTTAAACAGATCTGTATGGGCTGCATTTCCCTGCATGGCATCTGCAACAATGGTTTTGGCCAGAGATTTGGAGCTGCCAGGTTTTCCTACCAGGAACAAAGGGATCCGTAACTCTGTACAGATCACCATCATGAACACATTCTCCTTCAAGGCAGTGTTCCTGGCAATGTTCTTTTCAAGCTGAATATTTTCCAAAAACACATTCTGGCATCTGTGAATAGAGTACTTTGAAAATTATTCCATGCAATTACATCTGAAAATGGACCAGTATCACCAGATGTATCACTTATCTCAGCTAATTAGTACAAGAACATACTAAGTGGACAGCTAATACGAAGACATATTTTGTTTAAATATATTTTGGTTACATGTATATTTTCTGCAGAAATACCCATTTTGATCTGTCACATAAGAAACACACATTATGTAATAGAGTTAATAACATTACCATTAAAGGGTCTAACTCTACTACCTGTAAAAACATGCAGAAATAAAGCAGTTACTGAAATAAACTAGCTATGTCAGTATTTGATGGTTTACTAAATACCCCCTACAAAAGACATTTTCAAATACATTCACTAATTCCATGGAGTACCAATTTTTAGAAATCAGAAATATAGCACACAACACCATTTATCCATCAGTAAAGGCAATATGATGACCCTCCCTATCAGATTCACACTCACAAATGTTATTTTTGTTTTAGGAATAATCTCATTTTTCAACACATGGTAACTGGTGGAGGAAGAGATTGGGAAAACCCCGGTAAGAAATACTAATCTACAGGATAGCTAATGCCAAGCTTTCTCATGTATACACACTGGTAGAGACTAAGACTTGATACCACATGGACAGAGGTGAGATGCCAGTGACTCAAATCTGTACGAAATCATACACCTGTATCATAGGCATACTACAGGCATGTTCTGCACCTAAAATATGGGTGCTTTTTGGTTTATGAGAATAGGAGAAAACTGCAATACTAGCATATTCTCAGGCAAAATACTAGTGTACTTTAGGCGTACACAGAGGCGAATTATTTAAATTAGTATGCAAGTATTCAGATACATATTAGGGTGTATTACAGGCAAAAAACATATTCAAGTACCGGCGTAAATCACAGGCATAAACCATATCAGGTACAGGCATAAATCACAGGCGTAAATCATTTATAGTACAGGCTTAAATCACAGACGTAAAACATATTCAAGTACAGGTGTAAATCACATCAAGTACAGGTGTATATTACAGACATAAACCATACCAAAGTACAGGCGTAAAGCAAACCTAAAATTACAGGCATACTACATTGTCATAAACCAAACCATGTGCATGCTTTACACATTTCAAGCAAAGCGTATTATGCAAGAAGCATATTATTTAAAAAATCTACAACCAGCTAATTTACTCATGAAGCAATGAACAGACAAATTAGATGAACAGTGTAGTTGATTTTAATAACCTCATAACACAAATACAATTGTTGGCAGAATCATTCATGGCAATACAACCATGTTCTTTGTCAGCTGAACATAGATGTTTTATTGTGATTCTTCACTCCTCAAATTTTGTCTACATTTTCTCCTTGAATAACTAATTGTTTCAGTCACAGCATCATTCAAATCTGTCATCGATGGGTTTGTTATTCCACATTTACTACACCAAGCATTCACATATTCTGAAATAAAGATAGATGCGGTAAGGAAATGAATTTATTTCATTTAATGAAGACAGTAGAAATATTAGTTTTTAATTTATGTATTTGATATCAATTTGCTGGGAATACGTTATGATGGTTGATTTTTTTTTGTTGTTTAATGGCACATTACACATGTTATTGGCTATATTATATCAAGGGAATGGGAGCTAAGTACTTTTCCCCAAGGATACACCAAGATAGCTGACCTAGTTGAGTACTGAACATGTGACTCGTGGATTACAAGGATGACACTCAACCAACAAGCTACAGTGGCTCACTTTTCAAAACTAAGTCATATTTTAGCATATCAATTCTGAAAAATTTTTAATTAAAAGTTTTGGGGTTTGGTGGATTTACAGCACAGCAACATGTTTAATGCTATATTATCCTGAGGGAAAGGAAAGTGCTAAGGACACGTACATGTGAATCAAACTCCCACACACATGTCACGAGTTCAGCCCCTTAACCAATAAGCCAGCATGGTTCAAAATGAAGGAATATAATCAGTTAAATCAATTATTACTTTGAATATTATTAACATATACTGAGAAAGCATATATTATTGAACTATTAGTTGCATGCATAATTATATAATTATAATTATATTTGCTGCCAAGTATCATTCACAGAATATGATATTTTTCTAATTCCAGTAAAATATAACTTGAAAAAGAAACTTTTACAAACTGCGGAGATAAGGACACTTATCAGTTATGCATCTCACCTTTACATATATTACTGATATGCATGTTTTGTCTAAGGGACACCTTAGATCTCCTTCCTTAGGTTTCAGCAATCCTTGACCTCAGGAAAGGGCCATTTCCTTGTCAGTAAACACCAATGGTAGCTACGTTTTTACGAGAGCATATCCTGGACGGCTTGCTTTCTTGGCATGGTTCAAGGCATGCCTCAGTCTGATACTGTCCACCATGTCATCATGAGAACTAAAGAATTTTGTTTTCTGAAAATTCCTAAGAATTGTATGAATATATTATTAATAAACTGTTAGATTAACTGATCAAACTTCAAAAGTATGTTATATTGTTTTAACAAGGATTGTTCATGAACTGTTCAAGAACTAATATTCTAGAACAATTCATGAAATTAAGTTCTTGAAAATTCGGCCATTTAATGTTCATGAACAGTTCAGGTATATTTTATTAATCTTTCATGAACATGTGTTCTAAGAGAGTTCGTGAATAATTCCAGAATTGTTCATGTATGTTACAGTGAATCAGTCCAGATATCAGATTACATGAACACCTCAGTTATTGATCAGAATCAACAGTTCTGATAAAATCTTTTGAACCTTTCATAAACACACCTAAATTAGATACTTAAACACAGTTATGCAGTTAATGATTGAATCAACATAAAACAAATGTAGAAACACTCAGACAACTTTATTGTCCTGTTTTGTAACATTTTCTGATTGTGCACTGATCGCTTTACATCTTACAACCTTTTGGATATTTTCAAATTTATTTATGAAAACATTCTGTGTGATTGTTGACCTGCTCAAGAATTTTAAATTTGACTTCAAGATTGTCCAGTCTTTTCCAAGAAAAGGGTGATAATCTGGCCTCAAAATTCATACTTTTTACCTTTGTAAAAAAAGATACTTTCTGAATGGGAAGGGTGGGGGGGATTGGTGTGAGGATTCCAGTCCCCTTGTAACCCTAAGTGCTCAAGAGACCATTTCAGGATTACTGCGATCGTATGACTGAATTATACCTTTTCGTGCGAAAAACGTTTTTTTTACAAAAATCAACCATTACTTAGCATTATGACATTTTCATTTTGACCATAAATCTTGTTATGTTACTAAACAAAGCTCTAAGGAATCGTGAAGGATCAGATGGTCATGCCTATTTTACGAGAAATGGTTTAAAAGTGTTTTACCTTCAACTGCAATCACAGCCGCATAGTAACTCAATGTTTCCCTTTGAAATTTTGCCAGAACCAAATCTCTTCTTCTGTACTCATCACGGCATGGCTTCAGTATTGTAGTGACGCTTTGTATTGACCAATTCTTTCATTGTAATACAAAAACAACAAACAGTATTTTCGACCTTCTATCAATTTAAATGAATCCATTTCGTTTAATATTCAGCAAATGCGCACGGTGTCCTTTGGTGGAATATTTCGATTTTGAATCGACCAACTGCATCAGCAACCGTTATTCGGATTTATCTCTGCTATTTCTGCGATGTAACATATGACCCGTATGATTGACCTCAATGTTGCGGATGCTGCAACTCTAAGATGGCCAAGTTTGCATCATTACAGTACCTGCATTCAAAGACTCAAAATCGATTTATTTTTAGAAAAATGTAAGAATAAATATCTTCTAAGAAAAATAAAACAAACAAACTTGTTTAAATATCAGTCACAAAACTATTTTTAAAACAAAATCACCTAGACATTTGCTGATAACAAATATAACTCATTTTAACCATGCGATTAAAGCATCATTTTGACCTAGATCGTAAACAAATGTATGCCAGACTAAACTGTAAAGGGCTACTCCAGCAGCAAAACAAATAAATTTCAAAGAACAGAAGAAAGAAAACATAAATGTTTGATTTTCAAGGGATGTTTGGCATCAAAATAAAATATTCTGCTTCATTTGCATAAAGTACACGTCAGTAAGTGTTGGTTTCCCGATATGAAGCGTTCAGTAAATCTGAAAATTTTCAATCCAATAAAATGGGATCTGTTCGGACATTATCCTGTACTCTGGTCTGATAACTACAAATAATAATATAAGTCTGTGGTTGAAATACGAATACAATTAACGCTGGATGCCAAAATTATATTATCAAATTTATTTCTAAAACATCACTACATTCATTTTTTAATTAAAAATGGTCAAAAACAATTACTGAGGGCATCCGTTTAAATTGTGTCACAAATTTTGTACTATTATTTTTCAGTCTATCACATTGTAATTATGGAATCCCCTAACTGATACTTAATGAAAAGCAGTTTGCAAATCAGAAGTTGAGGTAATACTGAGGACACTTCATTTCAAACAAATTCAAATGTTCAGGCTTGTGATTTTTACTTTAAAGATATTTTTCATATAATGAACAAAAAAAAAAAATAGAAAGCAGAAACTTCAAGTAAAAAATGTTTAATTTCTTTGCTAACTCTAAGGCCATACAGAATTAAATATTAGATTCTTGTTCATGTTGTCATCTTTTTTAGACATCCTCTTTTGTATAATTGCCTAGAACATTGCATTCTAAGCAATATTGAAAACAGGGAGTGAGCTTGCAATTTAAATGGTTAAGTTTATGGCAAAAATAGTCTCTTTCATTGAATGGTGCTGTATTCAAATCAAATGAACATAAATTTGTAGGAAGTTTTCAGTTATTTCAGCTTCAACTTTTGTGTAATTAAACTATTCATGATTTGTTTCCAAATATTATCATAAGCCTTTCAGCTATTGTTGCATGAATTTAATTGCCATTCTTTTGTTTGTTCTTTAACTTCTTGACATAACCAAGAATTCTGTCAAGAACTATTTATGATATTTTTAAAACTATTTAAATCATTTTAGTTCATTAACCATTCTGACATGTTCCAGAATTCTGTCAAGAACTATTCATGAACTTTTATGAACTATTTAAATTCATTTTAGTACATTAACTGTTCTTGATCTGTTCAAGAACTCATTCAAGAACAGTCCTTAAACTCTTGTGGTGCAGTATTGTTCTTGAATTGTTCTTAAAAGTTATTCATGAACTGTTCAAGAACTGTAGTTAATGAACAGCCAACAAACTTTCAAGAACACTTCATGTTCAGTTCAAGAATAGTTCATAAAGTTCATGAACTGTTCATTATATCAAGAACTCCATTTCGCAGGGGAAAACTGGAATAAAACAAGTGCTGAAATACGTCTCATGTCTTTTGTCAAAGTCCTGTTTACGCTTCATCCATAGTATGCAGATTTTCAAAGTTCAGAATTACATCTCATCAACCATACTGCAATTTTCTAAGTTTCAAAATACGCCTTTTCTTGCCAATACGCCAGTATTATTTTTGGAATACGCCTGTACATTTCAAAACTCTTTGACAAAAGACGCCTGTATTTCATACTAGTATTACGCTTCTGGGTCTTGTACGCCAGTGAAAGTTGCTTTACGCCTTTAAATTGAGCGTATTATGCCTCTTATACTGCTCCTGTACAGGCGCAATATGCCCATACTTTTCGTACGGGCCAGGTAAAGGCAAGCACTTTAGACCATTTGGTCACATGTGGCAGCCCCCCTCCCACCCACAAAAATTTAAGTTACTAAAAAATTGCCACTAAACACTTTGATATCGAAATGAAATTAATTAATTCACAATATGTCCACTTCTTGACTCATAGTACACAAACACATCTCAAGGCCAAATAGTTAGGAAATGACTGACGCCATTTTTAAAATGGGAGAAAAAGCTCAGAAAGTACCCATCAAAGAAATTTCACAGTTTAACAATGGTTGTTTGGCATTTAACAGCACAGCAACTGAAGTAGGTTATTTAGCACAGAGGCAACTGAGGTAGAGTGCTATGCCCTAGGCACCCTAATGGGAAAGGCATTTTACTATAATTGCCTCCACAGTATCTGGTCTGATCTGTTCTTGAAAGATCTGAACTGCTCCATTTTGATCACTAGTATGGCATACTAACCACTGTACCATCATGGCTCCTGTCTCCAATACTTATTTCTTAAAATTTTTCATAAAATACAATCTTCTGGTCTACCTTTAACTAGTGTTGTTCCGATTATCGATTATAATCGATCATCAGTTGGTTGAGCAAACCAATAAGATAATCGATTGTGACCTCCATAATCGATTTTGTGTAAAAGGAGACTACTCTTTAGGTGTATGTAAAGCACAAAGGTTAGTAAAACTCCCAGCCACTAAAGTTGACCTGAAATTTATTGATCCCTTCACAACTACAAATAATAAACCTTACAATTCATAATCAGGAACATGTAGTCATTATTACATGGTCAAGTTAAATTGTTGAGTTAATAACTTTCAACACATTTTGTTGATTTGTTTCAGTTAAATTGCAACATCTTTTGTAGTATTTATAGACAATGACAAATAAGAAAATCATGTCTTTCTATACTTTAAATTATAGACACATCACGTATGAACGAAATAATTTTGGGGGATTGTAGCAGTATTTCAGTTACATATGACTGATCAACCATTAAAGGTTGTGTTCATTTAACAAAGTTGTAGAACAAAAATAATACACAATTTAATATTATTGTCAGGTTAAAGTATACATGTCATTAAAAGAGATTATTCCTGTACATTTATAAACATTTTTGAACTCTTGATCAAATATATAAATGTGCAACAAAAATGTAAATTTGCTCTTAGTAACAGATTATAATCGATGATCAGTTGATTAAGGGGAACCGATTATCGATTATGATTTTCTGACCAATTCCCATCACTACCTTTAACACTATCCACTATTCCAGTTAGTGTACTGTATAGAATAAATGTTCTTATCTAAGGTGGTTTATTGTGACTGTAGTAAACTGGAAGTATTTGACAAGGTTCAAATTTATTACAAACATTCTTGCTATTTTCAGCATTGATATACCTATAAATGGATAGTTATTTATATATTTGCCTTTAAAACTGCTTAAGGTTCTCCAATGTTTGTTTTAGAGTTCTTTTAGGTAATACTGTCTGAAATTTCAGTGGAATAGCAAGTTTTCTTTGCTTTTTGAACCACTGACTAATCATTCTGTAACTGTTGGTGTCCTTTAATTTGTAGCATTTATCATATTACTTGTAAATCAGTTGGGTTAATTCTTTTGCTCAATTCTCTGGAAATTAACAGGAGCATGGTGGGCTGTTCAGGCTGTCAGTAGATATACCTATCCAAGTGCCAAAAGCATCTGACGAGTTTTGAAAATTTGATTACTAAGAGATATCTTTTAGTTTTTAAGGAGTAGATGTGCTTTGAATTTTTTTGTCAGTATGCAGTGCATGATCTATTTGAGACAGCAGGCATTTACTTTTTCAAGTTAACTTTCACATGCAGCAAAGTTTCAAACCTAATTTGAAATGTAGTATTCCAAGTACTGTCAGTGTTTGATGGTCCATATACACAGCCTAATCCAAATGATTTTTGGACGTTATATCTAATTTCTGGCCAAATTATTTCCATACCATTTTCGTCCAGAAGATATCATTTTTTCAAAGAAATGCAGTCCCTAACATAAATGAGAAGCCCATCACCCTTTCACGAAAGCCTGTCTGTTTTTCAAAACTACAGCTAGGAATTCCAAGTTCAACATCATGAGAAAGTTGATACAAAAGCGAAAATATCAAGTACTGACTTTTTTTCTTGAAAGAATTAATTTGGTTTTATTAAGGTTTTAAAAATGGATGTTCAAATGGTACATTCTGTCCCCATATTGGTAAAGTTACTGACTAAGAAAAAATTAAGTTTTCATGCAAATGTGATAAATGGCTTTTGAATGTTAGAGTTAATGATTTCATTATCATTATATATATATATCATTCCTCCAAAACATAATCATTGCAATGCCCTGAATATTTACTTTTTCACAAGAATATTTAGTCTTGCAGTATTAGTTTTCATATTGAGTTTGGGTGACTTTATAGCATTTGCCTGTATTCTAAGTGGGTTTTAGTAATGTCTTCCTGGACTACTATTAAAAGATCAGGATGCAGCATAGCCATATTTAAGTTCAGTCATTTCAGGAAGGAACAAGTCCTTGTCTGAGTTTTGTTTTGGTACTTTACAAAACGGCAACACATGTAGGTCATTTAGTGCCAAAGCAATTGGTGTGAAGTGCCTTTCCCAAAGACAGAAAATGGTAGCTGACCCAGACTGGTTTAATGGTAGACTCTGAACCTGCACCCTTTCAGTCATGAGTCTGGCACACTAACCACTAACCATGGCTGAGTGCCCTCCTTCAGTTTTGTGTTATCGTTCGTATGACTGAAGAAATCTTTTGTCATGACTTAACTTAGATCAATTCAGATGGTTTTAATTGTTCTTAAAGGCTTTCAAATTTTATCATAAAAGCTTATATCTGTTCTGCAAGTTTTCCAAGTGTATTCATTTATTAATTTATTTGTATTTGCTGTCATTTGTACATATTCTAGCTGAAGTAATTTATGTTCCCCATTAGGATTACCATCTCATTTTTGCTGCCTTTTCCTGCAGTTATGAAACTATATTTGAGTAGGCATCATGTAGTTAAATCTCCTCTGCAATTAATTCATCATTACATTTCTAAGTTGGCCTTACTGGCATATTGTGACCATTGCAGTTCTCAGCTTCTGGTTCTGGAAGGGAGGAAGATTTCTGAGGAAATTCCTAAGAGCTGGATAACAACTGATATATCCATCTCTGAATTACCAAAAGGAGAAAGTTATATATATTCTTTAGCTAAATAAACTGTAAACCCACTAGATGTTAACAAGACTGGTTTGAGGTGCTGCTGGCCTGCAATTTTTCAGATTGTTTATATGATAAACGGTTTCTAAGTAAATTCCATTCTAGTTTCAGTCCATTCTTAATATTGACATACAAGTAAACCCTTGAGAGGTATAATCATAATGCAAGTAACAAGGGGGAAAATGCCAAACCCTAGCCCATGGCAGCCCCATGAGAAAGCACTGAAACCAAAGGCATGAACATTCTAAGGGCACAACCCACCATGTAGGCATCAATAGTTGGTGACTGGGGTCATGTTAGGACAGGACAATCCATAAGACAAGTTTGATGCCCAGACTCTATATCCACTATCTGTACCTTTGAAAAACCAGACAAGTCACTGATCACATGGTACTCTACATGATCATGCAATGTTACGTAAGATTATAAAATATGGTTGGCTCTTAAGCTCTCATCATGCCCACACCACCCTATCCTCCAACAAGCCCCATGAAGGCAGCAAGAGGTGAATAATAGCCTCTTGCATAGTTCTGTCTGCCTCTCATTTTTAAGGTACGTGTACAACACCCCTATCCAAATATTAGCCACTTTCTAAGCCTATAATTTGACATTACATCATCTTACCACGCCACAAATTCCTCCCTTAATAGTCATTAACAGACAAACCCCATTGCAACACTGGCAATGTATACTTACAATAATTCAAGATCATTAAGATGTACATAAACAAAAATGTAATAAATTATCATTGACATACAAGTCAGCCCCTGAGAGGTATATATATAAAGCATAAAGAAAGAAACAAAACATCGTAACCCCTTCATAGCAATTTACTCCAAACAATAGACAACAGTTCACAAAGGACATTGACCTTTGACACCTGAATCCATCATCACATCTGATTTATCATGTACAAGGGTTATTTTAAAAGTTATTATTATTAGCACACTGTATAACAAAGTTCTTCACTAGTGAACAGAACATCAGTGCATCAACTCAAAATACTCCCCATGCACGTCTTTACACCTTCTCAGTCTGATATAAAATTCGTAAATGTCATGTTTTTAAATGTTTTGATATATTGTTTGTACACAGTGTAAAACTGATCTTCCAAACACTTGGAAGCAACTTTTTCAATCATCTGCCCATCAGCAAATCACTGATAATAATCTACAGCCTAAAATCAACAAGCACTAAATCAGGGATGTATGGATTATGTAGCCAAGTCAGGATAGGTACAATGTTCCTTTAGAAAATCTATCATGATAGCAGATTTATGTGAGGGTGCAATGTCATTGGGTAGATTGATACCTCCAGTTCCACTGTAGAAGGCAATAGCAGTCAGAATTACCTGGATGATAGTGACTTTTGCAATGAAAAGCAGTGCATGTAAAACTCTCCTGACAGTCTGGCTACATCAAACAAAGCATATGGCCTCTACTTGTTTTCTCCAACTAACGCTAAATTTCTTTTGAGTCAGGTTCAAATAAGTAAATACATGCTTCTTCACCTGTGACATGATTCATCATCTGTAACAATTTCATTTCAATGCTTCTAGTCAGTCTTTTGTATTTGGCAAGTAGTTGTTGGGGAGTTTCAATAGAAGTCAGGTTTTTTTTTATCAGACATCAACAAATGCAGGACTAAATCTTTCACACCAAAACACTCCAAGCTTCAAACAACTCTTAAATGTATATTAAAAACAGTTTGTTGAATTATTGCCCGTTATATCTTCCACTATGTACCTGGCATCCTTATCAATTGCCCATTTACAGATGCCACTTACTACTAACTAAAAGCAGAACAGCCTTTCAGAACATGGGTCATCTTACATGCATTTGTGACCATCTTTAATACCATGAAACCACCACAAAAATTATGGATCTGAAAGAGAATTTCACTCATAGATTTGATCCAAGTCGATCTTGATTTCAGTCAGAATACCTGAAGAGTATCTGGATTTTACTATAAGCTCTTTGCTTAGTAGCAGAATATTTTCTCCTTTAACAACATTTACATATGGTACATCACATACATAAATCGGCAGGTGTTTAGCATGCTACACATTCAGCTGAAGATAATTTAAAGAATGTTATTTTATCAATTCAGCACTCAATTTATTTACAAATTCAAACAAACAAGAAAGGTATAACAAAATATTCAGAACTTTTCAAATACCTCTTATTCACTGGTGAATCGGGTTGAAAGTCCATTTGCCTATCCATTGACAAACAATGCGTTTTTTCCTCCATTCAGTATTAAAAACCTTGACAATGTGACCATGAGACCTCCATATCAGTATTGATATTCATATCTCATGGTAAATATCTTTCCTTTGCCCAATGAAAATGAATCCAGGGTAATAAAACTTACTGCTGCCAGATCCAAAAGTTTTAACCATTGAACACCCACCAAGCAGTGAACTTGATGAACCTAATAACTAATATAATAAGACCTTGCTGCAAGCAGATGGGGCTAATAATTAAATAACTAAATCTGATGCCCTCTGAACAGTAGAGGATAGCTGATTTAACTTACCTGATAATCTCCTGATGAATCTGATCTGCCCCATTCAAGAGACGACATGGACTCTTAAAGTATCTTGCTATATATTTCCTGTATTTGCTTCTTTTTTTCAGGCAAGCATGGTAACATACACCAAGGGAAAGGACCAGTGAACTAGTTATGTCATCAAGAGATTGGTCCTTTTGAAAAAATAAATAAGATAAAGCAATGGAATGGAAAGCAATTTGCTGTTCTAAATATATATGCGCGTCTCCACTATCTAACCCCTACCAGATAATAGTGTGTTTAATAAATAAAATATAACTTGCGAGAGTAAAATAACTTATTAACATGCTGATACTAAACTAAATGCTGCAAGATTTGCTTCACAAAATCGACATTACACAACTTTCAATTATCTGTAAGTGGAAAAGGGCAATAACTATACACATATCAGAGAAGCATACAGATTTGACTATATGTACATCTTTAGGTATTATTATTATTATTATTATATGACCAAAGTGTGTACTAAATTTGATTGTGACCCATACAAACTACATGGCAAGTTTCTGCCTCAGATGTGGGAGACTGTGGGTTTGAACCCCAGTCAAGTCATACCAAAGATTTATAACAATGGTACATACTAGCAGTTGCCTTGCTTAGCATTCTACATTAAGAGGTTAGCTTTAGGACTGGTCAACCTGGTGTCAGGATAATGTGACTTGGTGGGACATGTCTGCAGCATGATGACCCTGTACCAGACATCACTATAAAGTGCCACACCGCAGACATCGTGGCAATATGACTCAAATTGTTAAATCCAATTCACACCCACACCCACCCACACACAAGCTGTCTTTACAAGAGTCCATCTTATAATGCAATCAGCTGCAGGACATAAAGGGTACAAAATTTAATAAATTGCAAGAGCAAAGCAATTTGTCAATGTATGTATCATGTATCATCCAATTAAATGACATGGTCTCCATATTGGACATCATACTGACACATTTTGTATTTAGGATCAACTAGGTATCACAAGAAGTCTTTAAAGGAAAACCAAATGTTCATATGACCATCTAGTCAGGAGAAGCATCAATAGAAATATTTTCACTCATGTTCCTGTGGTGGGCCTATTGGAAGCCTGAATAGCACCATTTTCAATGATAGCAAACTAGAATGAAGAATCTAAAACTATAGTGCAATCCTCCAAATAGAGATTTTTTTCTTCTAAACTGAGAATAGCTGATGATATTCCTAATTTTTTGCAACCATTTATTAACTTGTGATATGATTGATGTTTGCTTTCTTGTTAGTCACGTACCTGGTTCAGTACATTTAGAAATAAGGCTGACATTATTTTACTATCCTGTGACCAGACATCATGCTGACCTGCTAAATAATGTTCAAACACATTCAGTTACAAGATGTTTAGAATGCAACATACATTTATTATTTGACTGATGGTTGGGGGTGTGGGTCATTCAAGAGTGGGACCACTGTATGGCTAAATAATGTTTAAACATATTTTTAAAAATATGCAAGAGTGGGGCATACATATATTATGCACATGCATAAAGGATGGATGAATATGCCTAACTTTCAATGTCTCTGCCATATTTAATGAAATGTTAAGTCAAGGGATGATTGTCCTCAAAGATTTTAAGTTATGAAGTTTGTTTTGCATCTAATGTTGCAGCCTCAAACTTATAAGAGATAAATCTTAATAAGCATCTGTTTTCTTTCCAAATAATTTCATCTTAACAAATTATGAAAGTCAAGAGTCGAAAATAATTTTCAAGAATCAGATGGATATTCTTAACTATATTCTCTAACCTCCTCCACTTCCACTTCCTCATCCAGCTCCACAACATGTCCCACTTCCTCATTCATCTCCACTTCATCATCATTCTCCTCCTGGTTCCATTGTTCATCTATCATATCTTCCCCTTCCTCATCCACCTCAACTTCATCATCATTCTCCTCCTGGTTCCATTGTTCATCTATGATATCTTCCCCTTCCTCATTCACCTCCACTTCATCATCATTATCTTCCTCATCCTCTATATCATTTTCCTCATCATCTGTCATCTCTTCAACCTCTTCCACTGTGTTCTCTTGATTAATAGTTTCTTGCATCATCTGATCCATCCGATTCAACAGAGCTCTCCCATTCTGACTTTGTGCATAGAACCAGCTCATCACAGATAGAACACGCTCTACATCTCGCAGAGAAACAAAACTACACTCATCCTGAAATAAAAGGAAAGTGATGACCTTAACAATCACAACATCTCTATACAGACAAAATGCTTTTTTTTTTAAAAGCATTTAGAAAAAACTGAAATTTCAACTTCCAGATGGAAACAATAATAAGATGTACAAAATGGCTGCTGTGGTAGCCATATTAGATGTCAAGGTGGCACCATTTTATTTCAGGACCAAGTAAACTACATAAGGAATTATCTGGGTAAACTCCATGGCATTCCAATCACAATGAGTAGAGACAGCATAAACGATAGCAAAATTGTAAAGATGGCCATTGTGGTGATTATATTGTATATCTTAGCACTGACATTTTCAATTAGGACCATACAGAATTGTGCATGTGTGATATGGATTTTTAACATAGCTTTAACAATTTTTCAGTTATATCACTACAATGTCGGCAGTGTGATGTCCAGCACTGGGGTATCATGCTGCCAACATGAAGCAAAATGCTGCACCCAGTCACATTATCCTGACACAAGGCTGACCAGTCCTAACACTAGCCTCTTAATGCTCCATATTGGACTTCAGATTATCATTATTATAATATAGGACTGACCAGACATCATAATCAATTCCATAAGAACTAACTGAGATAATCTCTGATATGTCATTGTGTTTATTGTAAAGTACAGGTTGCCTCCACACACAAAAATGGCTATGCATATTATATAGACTCATCCACACCAGTTTCATAAATACAATCATAGTAACAATCCAAAATGGTGGCACACAGGCAGTACTGTTAAAAAATACAGTGAAACTCCTCTCACGAACACTGACTGGTGCTGACAAAATGAAATGTTTAGCTAATCTGGTATTTGCTTCATACAAAAGAACCAGCTTAAAAGGTTAATTGCAATATCAATAACTAAATGATTGTAGGCAAGCCAATTGTGAAAATGATCAACAGAACATTGTGTGCTTTTTTTAAAATTAACTATCAAAACTTTATTAATCAAGCATGTGTCCTCACTTTGGATGCTTTGCCAAAGGATACCAATAAAGCAATGTTTTAAGTCAGATTCACTAAATTGATTTTCAATTGAGAAATATCATTACATACATGTATTAAAGCCATGTGTAGGTCACATGACAGTGAAATTCCTACATCACATTTGCAGCTTCTCTACCAGGGCATAAGTCATGCATTCAATGTCAGTTATCGAAAAATCTACTTTGTTGTCATGTGACAAAGCCTAGTTGTGGAGAGAGTGTTAGTGAACTTCATAAACAAATCACTGATGGATAACTGTGAACACTATGGATCATATGAAGTATTTAAAGACTAATAATACAATATGTTATAAAAGTATCTTGTGACATAGACTGTATTTCTATGTGTAGCAACTCTATTTATTCATGTAAAAGGTATATAATGTTTGGTAGGTATCATTCAGAGAAGTTCTTCACTAAATACATCTTTAATTGCTTTTATAAATCTATACATTCTGTACACTCTTACACACAGAGATACTGATGCTCATGTAACTGCAATTTTTGTCTCCCTCTCTCATCATATAACAGCGTGAAAAGACTTTTATCAAATCTGCTTAAAACCTCAGTAAACCAAACATTTCTCAAAACCAAAATTATGGGGGGGGGGGGGGCCCCAAGGAATTTGATTTTGAGGGCTTTTTCTCTATAAGGGCTCTTTTACTCCTATTTGATTTCATCTAATTTAATTACCTAGTACCCCCTAAAATATCAATGCCAAAAAATTAAAACGGCAACACTTTTGTGCAGAAATAATAAATTATGTTGTTATATTTGATGTTTTATTCTTGTATGATGTTACTCCCAACTACCGTAGATATCTTCCATTGCAACCTAGCTCTGATCAGCCACGTGACCAATGTCATCTCATGGGATCATGTGGCACTTGTGGGGGAAGTTAAATTAACTGATTTATAAATTTGGGTAAGATCATTTTTTAGACCACCACATTGTTTGCTTGACTTGTGAACACTAAATCTCAAGTTAATTGTATTTGTTTAACTCCTGACATAATTCTATTTGAGACTTCTAGCTTCTCTTGAGCAATAAAAGATTTATGTTTCTGTATCCCAACTAATTAACACATATCTGACCCCTATTTCTTTAAATGACTACAACAAAAATAGTTGTTACAGAACAACTGGGTAATATTAATTGAAAATATAGAATAATTAATATACACTTGTCATCTGACTGTACTGGGTAATATTAATTGAAAATATAGAATAATATACACTTGTCATCTGACTGTGTAATGATTGATAACACCACAATAACATGTCCATGAAGCTTTCTTGTTTATTTTTCTTCAGTGCTCTAAAATTTGAACTACCTTTAACAGTGAGATTAACTTCGATCATTAGCAATTACTGAACTTAACTGTTAAATCATTAAATCACTCATTTATACTTGTACACTTCTTCAATAAATTTATGGAATTATTGTTAAATCTCTGCAGCCACACCACAATCGTTTATATCTGAATATGTACATGATCTCTTGCCCCCAAATGATAATTAACTTTTTACACATTAGTTTTTGCACTTGAAATACGTTTTTAGATTTTTTCATGACTGAACAGTTATAAAAATTTATATGAGCAGCACCATAAAATGTTATATTTAAGTTCACACTATTTTGATGTTTTCTATAGCAAGGTTTAACTGTATATGAGAAATGGAATAGCAGGTTGTATACTTTGGAGATCTTATTGCACCCAAGTATATGGACCATAATAAACCAGTTTCAAAGAGAAATGGACAGTTACCATAGAAGTGCAGCAAGATGCATTAGGAACTCAAGTCATAAAGAGAGTACCACACCACCTAAGTCTATGATAGAAGAGACTACAAACTTTGTGTAGTGATTGTCTTTATGGCAGTAAGACTATTCAGGAAATTCTTAATAGTGTTGCAAGGGACACCAATAATTATCATATTAAGACTGTATTAAACATTTAAATTAATCAGTATTGAACTATTGCATTATTAGTGACAGTTAAAACAATGTGATTATTATTATTATCAAATTCCTACATCAATGCTGCTTGAGTGGTTAGATCAAATATTGCCATCACTAACTGATGTTATTAATACCCCTCTCTCTCATCCAGCTAATTCCCATAATTTTGCAAAACTGCCATTGTAAAGCCTCTGCTGAAGAAACTCGACCATAGCGATTTAAAGAATTACCATGCAGATTCTAATCTCCTATTCACATACATAAATCTTAGAAAAAGTTGTTCTAACCCAACTTGTATCTCATCTGAATTCAAATAGTCTTTTCAGCAATGTACAGTCTGCATATTGCCCTTGCCACAGTACTGAAACTACTCTTCTGAAAGTAGTTAATGACATTCTCTCTGCTTTGGATAGTGGAAAGATTACAGTTTTCACCCTCCTTGATTTGTCTGCAGCATTTGAAACAATAGACCATGACGATATATTACTTCACTGTCTCCAGCATGTATTTTGCATTCACAATACAGCCTTATTGTGGTTCAAATCATACTTAGTTAACAGGACACAAACTGTATCTGCAAATGGAATACACTCCAGCCCAGTTGATATATGTTGTGGTGTTCTTGGACCTGTTCTCTTCATTCTATACACTCAGCCTTTCAAGTGTCATAGATCATCATCCAGTGTCTCAACAATTGTATGTTGATGACACCCAAATATACAAGTCTAGCCACCCAACTGAAGTTAATGCTACCATCCAAGGAGTAGAGAGGTGCATTTCTAATGTGAAAACATGGATGACATGTAACAAGCTGCAGATGAATGATGATAAAACTGAGGCCATTCTGATCACAACACAAAGACTTTACCATTTACATCCTTTACTCAATTCTGTCTGGATCGTCTCAATATCTACTCCAGAAACTTCAAAACACAGCTGCTCAGATCATCCTTAGAGTACCACAATCAGAGCACACCTTCCCGCTGCTCTGTACCCTACACTGTCTATCAAGTCGATCCAGAATCAAACACAATTTTTTTTCTTCTGTGCTACATTTTACTGACAGACTCCAGTCCAACATACCTATCTGGTCTCACCCACGTGTACACACCAGCAAGATACTTACGCTCCTCTTCTGACAATTGTTTACTCAATATTCCTGCCATGAAAACGAGGTCATATGGACAATATTCTTTTGCATACCAGGGCCCAGCAACATGGAATGAATTGCCCACAGAAATTAGACACAAAGACATAGTGATCCCTTTCAAGAGTGCTCTTAAAACTCAACTTTTTTGACAGTAAGAACTAACTTAAAGACCTAATAATGTTCCTACCTTAAATATTTTCAGCACTTTTTATGTTTTTAATTTCATGGTGTTTAATTTTGTTTTTTGTAGTTGTCATATATTTTGTAATGCACTTAAAGCTTCTAAAGATTAGGCGCTATAGTCTTAGTTAGCATTATTACTTTGTTAGTTATGTATACTCTGATTTTGTTTTTGTTGCAAACTGTTATAAAATATTATGGAAATATTAAGACTATATATATCATAAATACTTTGTTCATAATATATAATTTAAGTTGCAATTTTAAAAAAATTTGTCATAAAAACTTGCATCATGCAAAGTGTGATTTTATGTCCTGTGCCATTTTGTCCTATACATGTCTCTCATATAATGAAAAATCAAAATCAGATTTTTAGTCCTGTAACTTGGTGTCTTTCATTCTGCATACATTCTTGTGTTAATTTTAGCTATGTCATATCAGTTGTGAGTAAATGAACCACAATGCAATGTTACATACAAATGTAGTCTGCTAGCCTATTATTTAGGTAAGCATTTTATCTAATTAGGTGATTAAAGGCTGACCGAAGGCAATTTATGGTAAAAACTATCTCTGAATAAATGTTGATCATGCAAAGAAACAATATGCAAATAACATATAGAATTTAAAGACTAAGTTGAAAAAAAGAATATATGCAATGATATTTTATGTAAATAAGTGAATTATGCAAATAACTAATTTGCATATATACACACACACACACACACACACACACACACACAAAAGCAATCTAGCATTCTAGGTTACCTGCTGCTGTCTCATGAAATATTGTGAAGCAGTCAATATTCCACTGACTACTTCAATAAATCCAGGTATGTCAGGTAGTTTTTCTTCCTGAATCTGAAGTTGAGAATAAATTAGAAAAGTTTTTTTTAACATCTGGATGAAGATCTTCTACAAATTAATATACAAAACACAAGAGGCTCAAGTGGGGCTGACATCAATCACCTGGCTAAAGAGCTTCCTAACAATCAAATGTATATGGAATTCATCAAGAAACCTGCTTAGTATGATACCTCTGACTTTAACTCTTTGAATTTTAATTTAAAGCTATAAATTAAATAATGACTAACAGTGTTTGGGCTAATTGGAAAGGCATTATGCCAAGACATCTCTGTGATATCTGATTGACTTCTGTTGAAATGTTTTTTGTTGGAACAAAAGTATTAAAAGTTTTTATTATTTTAATAACATTGGCTGTACTTAACCATTTACTCCCCATGTACGCTTTTCTATGCCTTTACCTTTGCACCCCGTCTACGCATGTCTACGCCTTTACCTTTGCCCCCCCCAATCTACGCATTTCTACGCCTTACACAGCATCGACCATAAATATGATATATCTTCCATTTAAATGTTGATTTGCCGCATGGTAACCAAATGCTGGTCAAAAAAATAAATCATTTTTACTAACATTTGATTTTAATTACGTACTTCATAACATTATAACCTATAAATGTAAATTTAACTGACCAATTATACGTTGTGGGGTTTTCCACAATCACATCCAAAATAGAGTCGTTACCCGATTATGGCCTTTTCAAAACGTGTAAGTTACTCATAATTGTAATAAATTGAAATATGATGCTGAGTTTTGACATTAGTAGCATAAATTCAGTATGTCATCATGATTTTTAGGTAGAAATCACATTCTGAAAATGCGTGGCAAATACGACAAGTCTTCTTCCATATAGTGTAATGAATATCGTACCATTAACGTGTTCAAAACATGAAATCTGCTGAAAGTGCGGGAATTAAAAATAAAATAACACAATTAAGCATGTCTGTGTTATTCATTTCTTCCATTCATTTCAATATGCAAGTTTCAATCAAATCGTATAACAGATGAAACTGGAATTGAAATGTTTTTATTTACGAAGGGAATTCCTTGATTTCGTCATGGCAATGTCATCCTCGTCTGTTGATTACAGTGATTTGTCTGGAAGTGAAAACAATTTTTCTGGATTCAGTTCTGACGAAATACCAAATTTGTTAAACAATGATGCATTTAATGACAAAGTATCTGAAATTATGTCATCAGATATCGACTTTGAAATGTCATCAGACTCGAGTGACTCTGATGATGATCAGCCAACTTGGTTTTCAGATGTGCAAGATATTGACAGAAGTCCATTTACTCAGCGTTCAGGACCATCACATAATTTGCAGGAAACAGCACCAGAACTAAACTATTTTCAATTATATTTTCCATTTGTACTTTTTTTAAAAAATTTTAAGTGAAACAAATAAATTTGCAGCTAAACAAAATGTGGATCATGAAATCATTGATGTTAACTGGACAGAGACCAGTGTGCCTGAAATGTCTGCCTTTCTTGGCATGTTGATCGTAATGGGGATAATCAAAGCTCCTGATAATAGTTTTTATTGGTCAAATGACAATTTTCTATCAAATGAAGGAATCAAAAATGTAATGCCACACAGAAGATTTGAAAAACTCCTTCAATACCTTCACCTAAATGATGACAATACAAATTTTCCTGCTGATCACCCTAACCATTACAAACTTCACAAAATACGTCCAATACTGGATCAAGTTCTCGAGAACATTGAGAAATCAAGTTCTGGAGAACATTTCTACATAGCAGAAATATAGCTGAACCTGTCTTGAAAGACCACCCCTTCTGCCAAGAAATAATGGTCTCTCAAAACAAGTGGTCTCACATAACAAGTCGTAACACTATATAATCAATAAATTTGTGCACTGAGATTCTGGTCTCCCAAAACAGATGGTCTCTCATAGCAGTCGTCTCTCAAGACAGGTTTTACTGTACACTCATGCATACATATTGTATTGTCTTTCATCATTAAAATAATCTGATAATTCTAAAAATAAAAAAAACCATAATATATTGATGATTTATGTATAAAAAAAGCCACTTATGTGTGTATATCATATATACATAAAAATAGATATCCATAACCACACAACTCCAATCTATCATATCTCCATACATAAATCTAAATATTAAATTCATGAATATGTAAAATGTAATGCATACCTTTTCATAATAATAATATTTAAAATAAGTTTAACTTTTCATTCACTAATTCTGTCTTCAGTTTGATTAAAATGATTTATCAATAAGATAATGCACTTTACAGGTATGACTGCATTCAAGGGATGACACAAGGCCAAGCAATATCTGCCTTGAAAACCAATCAACTGGGGCCTAAAAGTATGGATGCACTGTGATAGTTTGTCTGGTTTCTGTCACCAGTTTGAGTTTTACCTGGGGAAGGAAAATGCAGATGAAGTGATTGAAAGCATGAAGGGTCTTGGCTAACGAGTAGTGCAAAAGCTTATCATGCCACTGAGAGGAAAATGTTATCATGTATATTTGATAACTTTGTTTACGTCCATTCGACTGATACGTAGTTTATTGAGACATGGTATATATGCCTATGGCACCATAAGGAAAAACCGTAAAGGCTTCCAAGAGGAATTTAAATATCCACCATACATGGAGCATGGGGACCATTTAATCAGACAGGATGGAAACCTGACAGCCACACTATGGAAGGACAAGAAATCAGTCACAGTCCTATCCACAGCAGCAGATCCAACCATCATTGGCATTGCTAACCGGAAACAGAAAGATGGGACAGTGCAACTGGTAAACTGTCCAAAGGCGGTCACAAATTACCAACAATACTTCCGAGGGGTTGACATATGTGACCAACTCAGGGCCAAATATCCAGTTAGACGATCATCAAAGAAATGGTGGCAATATATGTTTCATTTTATTATAAATATTTGCATAATAAATAGTTTTTTAACAATGGTGGAAAGACATCCTGAGGGTCAGGAAAGAAAAAAACCGATTCAGAGTTAGATATTTGAATTAATTTGGCAAAGCAGCTCATAGGAAGTTTCAAGAGCAGGAAGGTTGCCATGCATTGAACATCTGTAGCCCCAGTGACAAATGACAGTATTGAGACACACAGATTGCTGACACTTAAAAGAAAAAAATCCACCTGCAAATACTGTACCAAGCATGGAGAAAAATGACGTAAAGAAACCAAGTTTGTCTGTGTCATTTGCAACGTCCATCTATGCTGCATAGAATGTGACAGCCTGTTTTATCAAAGCATGTTCAATGTAGAGGAGTAGCTGTAATGTGCTCTAAAACAATTCTCATTCTGTGATTTATACACTCTGTTCTGAATTATGTACACACATACACACTGACATTTATGTACTTATTTTTTGGTGACAGCATCAAAGGCCCTTAATGTTAATTGCTAAACATTTGTCTCTAAGTCTTGAATAATTATCATAAAAGTGTGAATATTCTCCCTAATAAATCATTTTTGATCAATATGATTATAAGTTTAAATCAAGTAACATCATTTTTAATCTATTAACTATGCTGAAAGATGGTATTTTACACACAACATGTCATAAAGATACTTGGTCTCAAAATTAGGTAGAATTTTATATTTTTATCATTTTAATTATAATATTTATTTGTAGTTGCAATTAAGTTCACAGTTGCTCTTATTGTTTTCCTCTAAATGGGCACACATTTTAATCAATTAGGCAACATTGTGCCAGGACTATATATTCCAGTTGTTTTGTTTTCACTCATTCATTAGATCATTCGAGACATGTGCCTTATATTTCCAGAGACACCTGTTAACACAATCTCATGAGTTTTGCAAGTGTGGCACAATTAAATGGACCAGAAATTCGCTAATCATTTTGATAAGCGAGGCTAATGGTAATGAAAATGCCCACTCACCCATTGTTTGCGGAAGATTCAGACTTGAAAGTGGGCAAATCCTGCAGACTTACAAATATTACAAATTAAAATCTACATGACAAGTTAAAATTTAATATTACCTATTTGTTGAAACTTACATAAGATACCAAGTAATAAATATCATGTCCACGTGGGAAGAAAATGTGAGGCTGACCTTGACTCTGTCTTCAACATTGAAACAACACTTGGTCAATGCATATATTTCATCAGAATATTCAAGCACTTTTCAAGTGTAAAATTTTATTTTTCAGGCATGATAATTTACCGCAGATACACTTCAAAGATTGTTCATCATGATATGATGAGCACACAAACTTTCAGAATTTAAATTACATTATGATCTCAAATAAAATGAGATATTTTTGTTTCCTAAAATACAGTTTTAAACAGCTCAAGGCACCTGGGAAAAAAAAAAGAGAAATATCATATTCAAATAATTTTAAATGTGAAATTTACATTTATGATAACATTTAATGTTTCACATGGTGTGAATCAAGCCATAATTTGGCCGGAATCAGCCTATGTTCCTAATCAAACTACCATTATGGCCAGGTGAGCTAAAATATCAAATAACTTCTAAATAAACTTACATATCTCCTGACCATCTGCCTGATGTAGAGATTTTCTGTATGTGTTTCCAACTGACCAAAGTCCCACACAAGGGGGAGAAGACTCTGAGGTAAAGGCTGAACTCTGTACACAAGTCGTCTCATGGGAACTCGACCTTTATGCATCAAATGAAAGTTTAAAATTTAAATCATTTGGTGCCAATGGTATCTTACATGCAAACTTTAGACAGTGTTTTAACAATACAATTATGCCATCCAGTGTGGCAACAAACATAGTCAATATGATGGATGATCACTTCATTAATATCAATAGATCTAGTTCAATATATAACTTTTGTGAGAACTCAATGATATAAGCTGATATTTCAAATTTAATCAAAACATTTAGCTTCCAGAATAATGGAAACAGCCAATCAGATTAAGATCACCTCATAAATATGAGTGGTCTGACTGTTATGTATATCTCTACTATGTGTATTATTTTCATAATAACAGTTTCCATAAGGGTCATTCAGTCAAAAGCATTTGTACTGATAATGTCCTATGATCGTAATCTGCACTGTAAAGTTGAGTTATGTATAATAAGTATGTTGTTTCACTCATAAGTTTCAAGTCTGAGCAGAATTAATGGTACAAATAAACATCAAATGATCCGAGAAGGATACAAGTTCTGATGTGCAAGGCCAAGTTGACCTAGTTTGCTATTGGTTGTTGCTAAAACAGTTGATTTGTGCGACTCATTCAAAGACTCTATTGTAATTTTACTGTAACAGATGCATATTATTTTTCTATATAAATGAATTATTACATGGAACTAGGCATTCTTAATTCTTAATTATTGGTCTTGGAAGACTTACACTGAGGGGATTGATTCATTTATTTAATTTCAATCATCCATTACAATTACAGCATTCTAATTTAATTTAATGACTATTTGGTTATATAATTATAGTTGTATGAAATTGCTCTGAAATCATTCAAAGACATTTTGATGTATAACTGTGCTGGAATTAAAATTCATTTCGAGCTATTTGTGGATTGTATCTGTGATTTTTCTGTACTGTTGGAACATCAATACAGCAGTGAGATCATTCAGAATATGTCTGGAACGTACATGTATATGGATACTTGGAACTATTGGAATTCATAGAACTTTTAGAACATTAGGAATTCAAGCTTTTAAAGCTTTATCTTTGTATTTAAGTATAATTTTTTAAAATATTTTTCAGTTATACAAAACCTGTTTTTGCTTTCTTGTTACATAGTCTATGACCTTCGAGTCATAACACTTGCTATTATCAAATTCACTCAAGATCATGAACATACAAGTCCAAATATGAAGTCTGATCAAAATCAGATCAGAATTATTGCCTTCAGACTGGCCAGATAGACTGTAATCTTTACTGAATTCATACCAATATCCTGATGATATAAGCTCACACTCCATGTTTTATCAAATCAGTATAGAAATGTTCTTTATAGTGATAACCAGTACAGCTAATCAGAGATGCAAGACCACCTCATTATGGATTGTGTATTATCCAACTTGATGATACAAACTCATATTCCAAGTTTGATCCAAATCATGTGGCCTCGAAAGTGGCAATAAGCATTTGTTGATGGATAAATGCTAAACTGGGCAATGAAAGGATGCAGGGTCATATCATAAGTTTACTTAGCTTTCCTGTCCACCATAAATCATGATTAGAATTCTGGATGTTCATTTAAAACCAAGAATTAACACATGTGTGAGAAATTACCAAGTCTATCTGTAGTCTTGTCAGCATCAACATGATATCCAAGACCAGCTTTTTCAAGACGCTTGATTAAGTCCTCAGAGTGCCTGAAAGAGAATTGGGCTAATGTAATATTTATATATATATATATATATATATATATATATATATATATATATATATATTAAGCTTCCCATGTAAATACTAAATTAAAATCAGGAGATCTCTATTCAATTTCATTCTTTATATGTATTATGCAGACAGAAAATCAACATTACCCAAACCACATGCCAAATTAAATAAAGTATTTCATATGAGTGCTGTAGCTAAAACCAGAGGTATATATATATTAACTTGATTCAAAATTTGATGGACTTTTTCAATCACTCAAGTGCAAGATTTTCAAACAGTTTGGTTTCAGAATGTAATGTACAATTATTGCCATTACACAGGTAATAATTTTCTTTCAGCGAGCAAGTTTGACTTTATATCCTAAAAGTAATGGGCTTCTTGCTTTCATCAAGCACAAGCTATCCACAAAGTTTGATCCATGTATGTGATGCTAAAACAAAATAAATTGTGTAGAAAGTTTTATTCTTCTTTCAGTCACAATAAATTTGACCATTTACCTTTTGACCCCAACAATCTTCCTTACCCCAAATGCAAGTTATCCACAAAGTGCCATAGAACTTATGTTATCATACAGGAAAAGAGAAGTTAATGGGCAAACTGATTATACAGAGTCTGAGCATATAATACTTTCTGCCAAAAGGCAGGTATAAGAATAGATCTGTTAGAAATGTAGTATAAAAAAGAAATTATACAAATTAATTTATTTAATAGATTGATCAGTAAACAATCAGTTTTTCAAATTTTTAGTGCTTGATATACAAACAGTTTAAATCAATTAACTAGTTTACCATTAATTCAGATAACTATGCATCCTGCTTGACTGGTTTAGAAAAAGATAACATATACTGACATCCAAGGATTTGATCCCAGTATGGATGATTTGTGGTGGTTCATGGTTGTTGAACCAGACTTGTGATCAGAAAAGTGCAGACTTGAATTCTACCATTAGATAATCAAGAGTTAGCTACCATGGTATGTCCGTTAACAAGGCACATTAATCATCTTAACCCAGGTAACAAATATTTATGTCTTGATGTGCAAACCAAATCTAACCATGATCCAGGTATGTTTTTACAAGTAACACTTTGCTGCCATTGCTTCCCATTAAACAGTAGTTTCTTGGTAAGCAAATAATAATCATTAGTTCCTAATTATCAAATGCATTTATATTATTTAAGTATACATATTACAAAATATTACAAATACTGCAAGATTATCAAATACTGCATATACAGCTTTCAACATAGACTCAAAATGGTAATTTTCAAGAGCAAAAAAGTATACGATGGACAAATAGATACAATCTCTGTAATAAATTACTCAGAAATAATAATGTATTTCTTATTTTAAATGTTTCATAAACAAATTTCAAAAGGGAACACATCTTTATCTAATTTCTGGAAGTTAAGAATTCTATGTAGTTGTGTATGAATGGTCTAGAAGTACTTTTGAAATAGATTTACTTGCAAACCAATATAAACAGGCCATACTAAAACAGACTGATGTTAGTTTTCAATATCATGACTGGCATTGCAATATCCTTCACTTCAACTGCTCTAGTGTCTCCGTTTCCATTCTCAAATTAAAGGAAGATAATGTAGAGTTTTGTCAAAGCTGTACAATGTTTATGGTTCTGCAAGCTTTTGAAATAATCGTCAGAGCCAGTATTAGTGATAATATGCTTTTATATGGACAATTATAGGCAGGTTAGTGGCCCTTGTGGGCCTGATATTTTTCACATGGCTGAAAACTACTTAACTGCCAAAATACAAGAGGAGTTGTAAAAAAAAATCCAGGCTTTTCAGAATACTTTCTGTTGTTAGTTTCCCAATGGCATTCATTGCATATGTTATGAAAACAATTGTTTCATGGTTTCAGTCTTTACAATCCAACAGACAGTGGAATACAATACTAAATTGTACATGCTGACGTTTCTGCTCTCAGTAGTTCATGGGAAAGTTTAGAGTCATGCAAATATCATGAGAATCATCCTTGCACTCGTTAGATTCTGAATGGTCCTATAATGTTTAAATTTCCTCAACCAGCAGAGCTCTGAGAATCACTAGGTCTTACTTGTAGCTGACTAGTTCAATAGTATGTGATTTTGTAAAGCTCCTGCTTGTGAGATACCAAGTCACAAGCTTCTGCAATAATATTATTGATTTTAATTTGTTCCAACTCTCTATTGTACATGGAAAGAAGCAGAAATTGAAACAACTTGTTGATGCTGACTTTTAACTTTTTCCTGTGGTTTGCCCTAGTTTGGCTATATGGTAGGGTCAAGTATTTGTCTGCGGTTATGTCCAGTAAATTGCTCTATATCCTGTAGAACATGGTCAGCTGGACCTTAGTTTGCCTAGAGTTTATTCCAACTGGAGATGATTCAACACGGTCCTAATGCTGCTAGTGTTTCAGTATGTTTTTTGGTGAATCTAACAGTTCTCCTCTAAACAATCTTTTCTTATTTATTACGTCTTTATTATGTGGATTCCACATGGTTGAGCAGTATTCAAGGCAAGGTCATTGCAAGTGAGAAATATGCTGTACTTTTTACTTCTTCATTGTTGATTTGGAAGTTGCAGCACAGGAAACCAAGGTTGATGTTCCCTTTCTTTAACTATTTTGTATTATGTGCCTTTTCCAAGAGAGGTCTCTGGAAAATTCCACCATAAGATATTCTGTTGCCTGTTCAGTAGCTAGTTTGTGCCCCTTAAAAATGTAGTTGGATATGATCTGAGACTTCTTCCTGATGACTTAGAATGCTGCATTTTCTGGATGGAAAAAGGACATATCCCAAGTTCTTTCCCATATAACCAGTTGCTTCAGGTCTTCTTGTAGGATCTCACAATTCTTGGAGGCATTTCTTCACCTGTAAACAATCTTGTGTTAGATTTGATGCTCAAAGGTTGGTTATTGATCAACACTGGGAAGAGAATGGGACCCAAAATACTCCCTTTAAGTACTCTGTTAACAACCAGTGCTGGATCTGATGTTGTTCATCTATATTACCCCTCTGCAATCTGTCTGTCAGGATATCTCTTATCCATTTCAGAGTAGTACCCCTGATGTCATAGTGGTCCAACTTAGAGTCTTTCATGGGGTGACATGACCGAAAGCCTTACTAAAGACTAGGACTTGCAACGTCATACTGTTTTCTTCTGTCAAAGGATTTGCAAGCTCATCTGCAAGGGTTATGAACTGTGTTTCAGTTTCATCTGGCATTGAAATCATGTTTGAAGTCTGTTATTAAGTTGAAATGATCTAGATGATGCTAAATATTTCACAATCCTTGCTGGAATCATGTCTGGTCCAGTGTCCTTCCAGTGTTTGCAATAAACTATATACAAATTTTTCAGTAAACTGGATGTTGGGCATTGGTGGCACTATGTATGATAGGCAGGTCATACTTGTCTTGTGTGAAGACTGGTATTGATGATTCAGTATGTTGGCCTTATCGGATGCCTCTAAATGTAGTTTTCTTTGTTCCTTCACACTCTGTCAATCAAGGGTTCTTAACTTGAGCTTTACTACTCTTTGCTTGAAAATTATGTTGATATGACTGTCAGGGAGTTTTGTGTTCTGACAACTGTCAAAAAAAGATGTTTATGGAATGTAGATAATCACAGGGCTTCAACTAAAGAACCCCCATTGCTGTAGAAAATATTGTTGCAGTGAAAACACTGCTGTCCTTTTCTGTCACAAAAGATGTGGTTCACTGTGCTGGAGACAAATATTTAAAACCATCTAATTTATGTGTTCTTGCAACAGTATTTTCCCAAAATGATTGTAATGGCCAGATGTTCCAACTGAGTACAAATCCACAAATGATTCTGACAAAACTCCTATAACTGACTTCATTTACAGACTGAAACTGAATGGTGAATGATTTTTAGAAACAAAATATTACTCACTTTCTATATGGGTTGCAAGCAGCTACAAATCTGAGGTTCTGACACTTGTCTAGTACCTTCCCATCTAAAGACTTGTCACACATGATCTCTTTAATCATTCCAATGGCCTCTGTTGTGTTTGCCTCATCAAAAAAAAGCACAGTGTACATGTTGGCCCCACAATTCTGTGCATTTTGTTCCGCAATGTCTTTAGCCTTCTCAACCTTCTTCTTAATTTCAGCCTTTGTTGTGCCTCCATGCACCTATGAAATTTTTCAAAGAGGAAGTATGCATTTAATTACAAATACTGTAGTAACTTAAATAAGTAAATATGAACAGAATCAGAATGGTGAATAACAGACTTGTATTAAATGGTAATACATTTATGAAGGATTTTGCTTGTTAATTAGTTTTTTAATTCATCAAAGTTGTTTATCTTTAAATTCTTAAGTAATCGAAAACTCATGTACCATTTCAATGTCAGTGTGACATCTGTAACAATGTTGTTACTTACTGGAAGTGATTAAATTTATTGGTGGATTTTCATGTCTTCCACAATGGATTCATTTAACATTTTAAAAATGTAATCTGAAATGCTCTTATTGTGTTGGAAAAAAATGCTAAAATGTTTTGAAAACTTCTTTAATCATAATTTATATTTTATTTTTCCATATTTTTGTTTTTAAAGCATCAAAATCATCAAAATACTGTAATCCATATACAATCTTGCATAAAAATGCAATTTGGTGAAAAAAGTGTACTGATTACACCAAAAGCATAATGGTTGGAATATATGCTGTCATGATACACTTAAAATGCTTTACTTACCTTCATAAGTATGATATTTTTCACATCCATTCCAGGTGGGATCTATGGTCCATAGACTTTTGACTGTGATGTCCATCATGATATGCTTATAACACTTTACTTATCTCCATAAGTATAATATTCTTAACTTTAGTTCCACTGGTAGGGTCTGTAGCACACACTTAAACTTGACCACATAACATCCAACCTGACACACTTAATTAGAATGCTTTACTTACCTTCATGAGAATCATATTCTTCACATTAGTTCCAGGTGGGGTCTGAAGTGCACACAGAAACTTGACCAGTCTGGTTTTACCACACCCTGTCTCTCCCATGATAATCACAGGAATGTCACACCTGGAAATAAATTAATATGAAATCTGTAGACATAATGAAAATCATGTTAATATGAAGAACATTATCTAATTGCCATTTGCATTTTTTCTGAAACAAATGCTTGCAATAGCAAATCCATTTTCCCAATCACTGAATACCTCAACCAATAAGCAGCTACTAGTCACTTGATCAACATCAGCTTTTTCAGATTTGGTAAATTTTTCAGTATTCATCAACAAGGTAATAATAATGTGTATTAGACCCATTTTAATCAAACTGTTTTGATGTACATCGAAGGGTTCCACTAGTATATTTATAACATGTAAGAAGTATTTTGACTGGATTGTACTAATAACCAAACATAACATTACTATCCAACAATGATTGTGTATATGCATAGAAGAAGTAAATAGTAAACAGGATATACGTGCCTGCACCATGTCTAATAGTCCAGTATCGAGACTCTAAAAAGGCACTTGTTATTCTGGCATTGTGTTCATTTTTCTATATTTGTATAAGTAATCAAACTAACAAATGTTATGGTTTAATTTAATTATCAAGTAAGTCGAGCACCACTCGCCAGCCTGTGCAGTTTTTTTTTTTTTCATGTCAAGGGAAGCAACTCAAGATAAGGTAAAAGATTGGATCTAATAGTTGCAGAGACAGACGCTTACTTAAAAATCATTAAACTTTCATAAAATTACAGTCATTGAATATGGAGGATTTTTTTAAAATTCCTACCTGAATCTCATGTAGATGGCCAGAATCTTCTTGACATTGTCTGTTGTCAATTCATAGGTGTCATCAGGGTCATGTGGTGAATCATTTCCCAATACACTACACAACCTCTTTATCTTTTTCCTTCTGAAATCAGAATTTAATAACAATTAATAGCTACATTTGCATACATTTGAGCGAACTTCTTTTATTATAATTTAGATAAAAATATAATCCCTAAAAATGCAAGGAAAGGGAGATTTTATTTTCAGTCTGCTAGACACTTTTAATTGGAAATCAGAATGGATGACAAAATGGTAAAATGAATTTCAATGAGCAAATTCTGCAAAATAAATTCTATTGTCTATTAGAATGATGTCACTTAAATATAACTATGGCCTTAAATACAGAGATATTAAATTAAAATATCTGGCAGACATGATTACTGCCCTTGACCCTTAGGATAAAATATTGACAGATACATGACATGCCATCAAACTTATCAATGTAAGTGTACCATACTTTACCAGTGTATATAAAACATCTTCTGCACTATAAAGCACAAAAAAGAAACCTTAAAATAATATCTTTGACCCTGACACTGAGGATAAGACTCCAAACATGCAAAGAAACACATGTCTAGTGATAACATAAAAGAATATCAAGTTATATATATTTATCTTCAACAGTTTACAAGTTAGAAAGTATAAATATGACTTAAACATATATATTGACCTGTGACCTTGATGATCATATGTAGCTTAGAAGTTTGTCTTAATTTACACATAATCTTGACCATTAAAGTTGGTTCTAAAATTACACAATAGAAGGAAAATTTAAAAAAAACTCAAAACAATTCCTTACATGATACTAAGATGAAATCCCCAATGTGGCACACAACACACCTACACTTGATAAAATATGTATACCAAGCTGCAATCCCTTAATACCAAAACCTTTGACAATATGTACCCTAAAATGGTTTGAAACACATCTCCTAAAAGACACACACATACAAACATGCTCACATATATATAGTGAGCTGTAACTTTGACCTTCAATACTGATCCCAAATTTGGAACATTTTAACGATGTACCAGTACACAAAGTCATATACCAAAACCTCTCAGCAACCAAGTTTAATTTATCTCACACTGAATCTGCACTCAAATGTGTCTCGTGTAGTGTTGCCTCAACTAAAGTATTTTTAGCTGTTACAGGTAGTTGTCAAACTCTGTTGTGTAACCTGGAGAATGCAGTATTAATGGTGATGATAGTTTGAGGGTAATACTGGCTAGTGTTAGAGACAAAGGATTCTGGACCAACAGGTCTACTGGATAGGATGATTCTTGAATTAACACATTCAGTAGGCTGGGCAGAGCACAGCATGAGGCTAACTATTTGTCAGAAGCTGTGTATTAGAAATTTCATGATCACTTACTGGATGCCATGAGATAAACACTGGTATATATGTTGATGGAATGAATATATTAGGTTATGAACCTAAATTTCAGTCTCATTATATTTGTGCCAATCTAATGCAACATCATATACTCAATCATAACAATTGATTTGTTGTTATATTGATTCTGTTAAATCAAGTAAGATGGTTTTTTCTTTAACAATCATGGTAGCAGAGTGATGCTGCTTTCCATACATACATCAGAACTTTAACAAAGGGTCAACAGACAATAGAGATGCAGGTGTTCTGGTCTGATGACAGGGATCATTATAGAAAAGAAGTGTGTTCTGAAGGATTTAATTCTGAGTGAAACAAGAGGAATTTTACTTAACATCCACACACAGATGTCAGTCTATGTAAATATACTAATTACTAGTGAGCGACTGAAAATCCAACGAAAGAAAGATTAAGAAATAATGCCTCATATGGTTGTTGTCCTCTACCAGAAATGTCAACAAAAAAAAAAAACAACAACAAAAATGGCAGGTATCTCACAATATACAATACTCATGCTAGATCTCAACACAAGCAGATTATGATTTCACAGTTCAGATGGTTTGTCACTATGAAAAAAGATTTTGTTTACCTAACAATAGATACATTTTAGTGCATTTTATATCAAGTTTGCAGCTTCTTTTTATGGAGCCTCTGAATTTCTCCACTCCAAACAAACGACTGTATATACAAGTTTATACACCCAACAATGTTACACAGAAAAAAATTGGCAGATGCTATATATTGCCCCATTGGTAAACACCTATGTGATCCTAGAAAAAACTTTTTACACACTATTTGTTTCTAATAAGAAGAAAAAACAATTTTTTGTTGTGTAAATACATATAAAACTTCTGGAGCCATGTCATGATTGTCATGATTGTCTTGTATTATTCATACATGATACATGATAATAAACTTTGGTTTTTGGTACTTATAAGAAAAATTTGTTTTCATGTAGAACAAAAATACATGTATATAAAATTTCTGGAGCCAAAACACAACAATGTTATATTCAAAAATGTGTCATCATGGAGTGTGCTATAGTGGTATTTTCTAGATATGTATATATTCCTAATGAATTCACATCTGAAACCAATCAGAAATGTACAACATTTAATGTTAAAATATGATATTTCTCATGCATGTGCACAACTCCTACAATCTTTTATCAAATGAGGAGCAAATATGAATTCAGCTGAAGTATTAAAAAACATGAAGAAATTACAAACCTTTCTAGGGAATCAAAATCTTCTTGAATTGGTACCTTGTTGCGGATCAGACTCAAAAAAAGATCTCGCTTCATAATAGAAGGTTCAAGCACTTTTCCAGTCTGCTGATCTATCAGGTTTCCTGTTCTCTGTTCAATGTAAAATCCAAGGAATGTCATGGTCTGTCCATCAGGGTTAAAAAAAAGATATGGATGTGGGCTGTGAATGATAAAATATAATCATAAATAAATACATGTTATATTACTGCCCAAAGCAAGAAATACATGTTATATCAATGCCCAAAGCAAGTTTTACAACTGCTCATGTATGAATACAATGGTGAGTCTCATTAATAATAGGTCTTAATAGGTATCAGACTGCTCCCATTACAGATACTGTCCCAAGAACCAAATGCAACAGTAGTTAGCCAAGCAAACTTGGCTAGAAAATGCTTTCTGATTATTCTCGTGTTATTAAAGATGACTAGTGTATTTGCTGGCCTATAAGACGATACTTTTTTTATTCCTATACTCCAAATCAACTTATACATGGATTATGTCATCCAAATTGCTTCATCGAATTTTTGTATGGAAAATAATTCTCCAAAAGTAAAATAAAAATAATTTTAAAAAAATATTTCATTTTGGGGAAGAGATAGTGTATGATAAAATATAGGATCCCACAATGAGTATTTTAAACAATTATATTAGTGGTTCCCAAACTTTTTCGGGCCATAACCCCCTTGGTTATACTTAGAACTCCTCTATCTTACCCCATAATGCATTATTCAGCATTAAAGCCCTCTTGGTAGGCACACAGCCCACTTTGGAAACCACTTGATTACATGATCGTAAAGTACTAAAATAACGTACATCAGATGTAACTGCGCTAAATCAGCATGCACCAGTAATGTATGTTGTTTGTAATATATCTTGTTTAAATTTGATTGCCTATATGTGCATTAGAATTGACAAGTTAGAAGATGAATAACCATGACACTGACATATTCCATCACAATTTTCTTCTTGCACCTAATAATCAAATAAAACTTATGCCGAATTGAGAGAGAGAGAGAGAGAGAGAGAGAGAGAGAGAGATACAGAGATGTTTTCATGATTGTAGATCTTTATTGTTCACTTACCTCATGACTGATCTTACTCATGTGCAAGAGCAGTACTATATTGCATTATCAATTAATACCACTAAGTAAGTAATTCATTATATTTTGTTGTCACTTCCACTGTACCAAGAACCACATTGCTTTGAAGTGGTATTTACATGCTAATTAAATATGCTACTGCTGTATTCAGTCGTTTAAAGCTAACACCTGTTTGATTTCAAGATTCGGTATATCAGATCAGATTAGCGAGGCTACCAAATAGGAAATGATGCTACCCATCGATATTATGAATACTGTACCATATAATGAAAGGAAATGCCAGGTGGTTACTCGTGTAAATTTTTCAGACAGTGACAAGTAATATCTAGCATGAGCATATATCAAGAAAAAAATTGCCACCTAAGTACAGGAAGAGTACATGCACTTTAAAAAGAAATCTTATTTGTTGGGAATGGAGAGGTTGGTATACTTGCAAAGAAAATTAGACGGCATGTGAAATGATCACTATTGAGATTTAACCTATATAACTATTGTGAATATTTAAATTCTGAAAGAGTATTGTATTTTTTTTCATATTTTGCATTTACTGTTTCATTTATTATTGTTTTCTCTCTTTGACAAAAATTTCAGCTAAACAGGGGCTTTAAATTATATTTTAAAAAAACCACAAAAACACAAAGAGCTGAAATATTTCTCTTTCTCTCTTTCTCATTTATCGGACCATATTTTATTTTTGATCATGAGGTGCAAGAAGAAAAATACAATGGAATACTAATGCATCCATCTCTCTCTGTATTTCTCTTTCCCAACCAAAAAAATTGTGGAAAAAGGATTTTAGCAATAATGATGCAAGTTCCCTACTGCTGGTAATCTGAAATAGCATACAGTGATATTTTTGATATTTATGAAACTGAAAGTTATTATAGTTTAAATCCACAGAGCATCATGAATTTTATCCTATCTGTAACTCAAAAATTTTTAAATATCATTTTAGGTAGTTAAAAGTCTTAATACATTAAAAATAACTCATGTGAAACAAAATAAGTACTTTAAGTTACATTTAATGATCCTGACCAGAAAGGTTATCGAATTACAGATAGGAAAATATTTGCTATGCTTTGTGGAACAAAATGAAAAAGACAATCCGAGGTATTGATCTGGCCTCATACTCAGCATCGACTTATATATGGATGAAGGATGGAAAATTTGCCAAATTTGCTGATTTGACTTGTACTCAGCATTGTCTTAAAAGCTGGCAAATACATGTGTATCTAATGGCAGGTCCGTATTATTTGCACATATCCAAAGGCCCTGAAGAAATGATATTTTCAGTAAAATTTGGTTCAAATTAGGCACAATTTTTCAGAGAAAAGTAATATAATTTCAATGTTCACAGGCAATAGGCAAACAATGTCATACATATGCACAGAAACTGTATCAAAATAACAATTTTAGTACGCTATCCTTGAGATGGATCCATATCAATAAAAAATTAAATATTAGGATTCTTAATGTAATATGCTATCTTCTAATCAATACTATTACTACAACTACTAATAATAATAATATAATAATAATGACTATACTTAAAACGGGTGACATAATTAGTTGCACGCAGACACTGAATGACAAAACTGGGGATTAAGAAATAAAATAAGTCATCAGTCAACATTTATACTTGTGCAAAAATACTTTCGATCATATTTATTTATTGAAAGGACAATAGTTTTGATAATTAAGAATTCACCTTATTCTTTGATTCACCCCACAATTCTTGTCTTTATTGGCAAATTCAAATAAATAGTGGTGTCTGTGATTATTTGTTGCAGTTACAATATTTACTGATGTATATTAACAGCTGGACAGTGTCTTTTACAGAATGCAATCCATTATCAATATGGATTGTGGCCAAATAAAGTGGGTGCAAGTTTTTCAAGGGGGGGGGGGTAATCAATAGGGAGGCCACCATAGTGCACTTGTACATAGGAGGATCACAAGTGACAGGTAACCGAATCATCATGTAGTCTCTCCTGCAACAGCTACAAAATTTAAATACAGCTCTGAATAAACATGATCTTCTAGAATGTTCCTTCAGCCAGCTCTCTCTCTCTCTCTCTCTCTCTCTCTCTCTCTCTCTCTCTCTCTCTCTCTCTCTCACACACACACTAAAAACAAGCATCTATTTGAATTAATGTATTTTTATTATAATTAGATTAATGAGGATACAGCTGCTGTGAGAATACAAGTCTGCACATAACTCTGAACATCTTAATCATACCGACAACACACTATAACACTAATAAACAAATTCTACTCTGGTGACAAGTCAATTTCATGTGCAGTTCCAAAAAGATGAGGATCCAGTGCTCAAAAACTTATACTGTAGTACATTATCATCAATATTCGTAGGGGACCAATTTTTGTGGTTTTCATTGCTGCCATGAACCACAAATTTAAATCTCCAACAAAAATTGAGCCACACATAGGATGATGACCCCCCCCCCCCCCCACATTTTCTTAGTGTTTCAATCCTGGAGATTAACACAGCTACTTGTATTTGATAAATCAAGGTCAATACTGTAATTTGAGAATTAGATAATAGCTCTTACATGTGTTTGTTTTATTTTTAAAACCTCTTGAAGCAATAATTACAAATCATTTCATATTGTTGCAATGCACACATTTGATAAGGTACTGTATTTGATAGCTCTATTTTTATACTCAATGCCTTAAATCGATATGTGAGGAAAGTAAGGATAGAGAGAAAATATCGAAAAAACATAAGGTCTTCAAACAATAGGAATACTAAAAATGAAAGACAAACTAACACAAAATAACAGTATATAAAAATACTGCATCATTAACTGCCTGGTAAGCAGGCAAATGCACCGGTTCGCAGCTTCTGATGGGTTAGGAAGTCCAGGAACCAAGGGGAATCCAAGTCAAATTTTACCACTCTTAAGCCACTGTGTTAATGCCATGATAGTCAGAAAATACTTGATGGACAATGGTTTAAGTAAGAGATCATTCATATGTACTTAATAACTGACTGGTCTCGTTTTGTTGGCTGTGTCGGTTTCCTTTGATGTTGAACACTCAAATGAAAACATAGCAAAACTGATTAAAATTGACTGTGTTTTATTTGTGTTCACAGAGATGGAAGTATTGTTTTAGTGTTTTTGGCTGTGTCAGCTTTGACTGAAGTTATTCACTTGGTCAAATGTACAGTGTAAATATTGAACTTGCCAGGTCTTTGATATGTACAACATTAATGTGACCACTGTTTGCATTGGCATAGTTTTATTCTTTTGTATTCTTTATTTTGGGTATGAAATTAAAAATCTACTAATATGCAAACTTTGACAGGCGAAACATTGACTTTAAGTACCCACAAAAATGCCTTTTTTAAAATACAAACCCAACAAAAATAAATGGTACTACAGTAATTCATTACACAACTAATGCATTCATATATTGGCCAGTAAAACAATATTCATCAAATTAACAAGCAAACTGTCATTATGGATTAATTCAAACCAGAAAATGAGTATGAGTAATGTGAACTCAAAAAACATAATTCTCAGATTTTGATCCTGCATAAACAAGAGCTACCCATTACACGCATATGAACCTAAATATCAGGCAGGAAGCAGCATGAAAATTCTAACTGCACCTGCTCTCCCATGTTCTCTTCATTTGGAACTGATCCAAAACCTCTATTCCCTCCTCATTACTGTCCTGCTTCTTCTCACGAATTTCCCCCTGATCAATGGAAGGAGATTCTTCAGTCATCTTCAAAGACCTTACAGAGAAGTCCTAAATATAGAAAAACTACAGCATTACTTATTTTTCAAACAGAGGACCTAAAGGTTAAGGATCGTTCTTAAAGGGCTCTTACATTCAATGTATTAAAATTATGCCGTATTAAAAGTCTTTAGCAAGCTTTGTCTCAAAACAAATAATTTCACTAACAATACCATTTGTTGTAAAATGAAGAGGGTATAGATTTTGAAAGAGGAACAAGTATAATGTTTAGTAAATAACTAAACAAAGATTGTGTTCAAAGCATTGCAGAAACAAAGGACAGGGACATTCACTGCAAAGAAAGTGAAAGGCAGAATCATTCTAGGAGGTTGTGTATACGAGCAAAAAATATGAATATTGGATGAAAATGACTTGTTTTGCCCAAACTGAAAAGCAGAGTGTGGCCCAATGTAATGAGCAGGTCTTAAATTTTAAACAAGGCTGTGCAATGTAACTCGGTCTATGGAATTCAAAATGATTCCTCTTACATAGGTAATTTAGAATATAATAAAATTTAAGCTACACCTTGTACTTGGAAATGTCCTAAATGTGAATTATTCTAAATTTACCCGAGTCATTTTTCGACAATAAAACACCCATTCAAACCTAAAAAGGTTTAATATCTTAAATAAAGACATGTTGTAACATCATGTAAAACCCAAAACAGAACAATAAATTGAATAACAAAAAATCTAAAGTTAGCATCGATGAACATTAATAGCATTAGGGGTAAGAAGATAAAAGTTACTTTCTTGTAAAGATGTTAAAAAAATCAGATGTATTATTATTGATACATGTAGAACTTATGCAGATGCTACTCTCTGTGGGCCAAAATCATAGTGAATGGACAATTCCACTGCAAAGGCAGTTGGTAAGGTTGATATTCTCTTGTTAAGAGAGCAGATTGTGAAAATAAAATCTGATAAGAATAGAAATGGATAAATAGAACATACAAATTGTACAAAATGATTATAACTCAGATGGCCAATTTTTGCTGATAATATTTTGAATGCAAATGGCTTAAAATGAAGAGTCAGTTTTCCAAGTTGTGAAACATGCAAGACCTCATCATGACCTCATTACAAGGCAAATTCTCATATATTCATTCTGACACATGAAGAGTTTAGTGATCACAATATAATAGCTTATACCCTGTCTAATAAAGATTTAAAGTGGCTTCCATTAAGGCAGAGATTCAGTTTCAAAATGGTTTACAAGTCTATAAATCCTTACACGGATTGGCTCTGATTATCTTAAATGTAACTTTACATTTATTGAAAATGTACATTTGTATAACTAAGATCCTTCTCAAAAAACAAGTTGTCTTACCTAAACCAAATTCAGAGTTTTATGAGAAGAGTTTAGCTGGCACCAAACTATGGAATTCCAATACCACCTGATATTAAGTCAGCTGACACGTGCCAAACTTTTAGAAAGCTTCTAAGTCAACATATTCAGAAATAGTCAATTGAATGATTTTCTTTAATTCAATTCTGTTCTAACATCAAAACGCACTTGGATAACTTATCTATCATATCTGATAAATAATATACCTTTTTGGAAATGACACCGCTGCAATACACTGCTGCATTATTGTGGACTAAGTAAACATTTAGATAAAGGTGACTAAGTGGACATTTCCTTTGTAATAAACCGATTCTGACACTGTCCCCCATGAATTGTTAACGTGTAAACAATTTTATTATGGAATTGAAGGCAAACTCTATAATGGATAGATTTGTTTGATTAATTGATTAATTGAATTTTAACGGCGCACCAGCACTTTTAGGCTATTTAGCGCCATACAGTAGGTTATATGTTTAAAAATAAGAAAGGTTTAATATCGACCAGCGATATAAACAAAATCCATAATAGTTAAATATAAAATGTTAAGATGTTGGTAACAGGAAAATATGAAGCTTCGCAATCAACGAGAGATGTAAATGGTGCATGTTGATGATAAGATGTTGTAAATAAGAGTCGGTATATGCATTAGATAAAAATGCTTTTAGGTGATGTCATACAAGTTATAGTTTAAAATAAAGATTTACTTCCTTCAGGAAATCTAAAATACTAGTGATTTGAATAGTATCAAAAAGTTCCTTCATGTCATGTACATTATAGTATTTGTCACGTATAGGTTCCAGGTCGGAACACTTGGTCATAAAGTGCTTAACAGTGATAGATTTGTTAAATGTTTCTAGGAACAATATGTGGTGGTATATGTTTCCAAAAAGGTTGGTACTTATGGGGTACTACAAGAGACTATACTTAGTTTGTTTCTGCACATTAATGATATTATGACTAATGTTTACTCAGACATGTGTAGTTTGTGGGGTAAAACTAATTTAATTATGCAATACTTACCTGCTGCTATTGCATAGCTAACTTTTCTTTGGGCTGAGAAATGTCCATGCGATGTGAATGCATCTTCCCACAGAGTGGAGAAAAAGTCAGAATGACCTTAGCGCTCCACTCTCTTACTGCCATGTTGTCATATGAAGAATGTATATATTATGCCATCATTTAAAAGGAGACAAGTATGCAAGAAATCAAAGCAGGTGGAAGAAGGGCATTCAGCAATAGCGGCTGGTAAGTATTGCATAATTAAAATTAGTTTTACCCATCCCCAAACTACATTTTAAAGCAGCAATTACTTATCATGCCACTACTGCATACCTAACTTTGTTATGTAACTGCTTTGACACTGCTGATGCTCAAGTCAAACTGATCAAAACAGAGAAACTGAGTTGCACTCACCATAAAGGAGAGGTTCACCTTTTAAAAGGTTGATGTCTCTCTCAGACCAAAGTTTGTGTCATAACAATGGGTCCCAGGGACAAGCATAAATATGAGTTGTGTTGCAGTGCTCCATCTCCCTAATGGGAGAGCACTACCCATGCTTGCAATGATCTACCTACTGTGCACAACCTACCTAATGGAAGGGGGAAACCCACTAAAAACCTGAGAGAACCAGTGTCGATAGACAAGGCATGAATCTCACTTCTTTGTCTTCCAGAAGGAAGCTTCACTCAATGAATGGATACTGAACATCTTTTGGTCTTAGAAAGGAACAATCAGAAATCAGCAATGAAGTGATCATGATCCATCAATCTTCTTGATCTGTTGATCAATTGATCCCAGGTCTCTTCCTACTGAGGAGCGATCTCTGACACTACACAAGGGATCCCATCTCCACAACAGCCCACACATTTTTTACCTTCTTGTCTTGCTCAATTCTAGTATTCTCTCTGCGATAACAGGTTTTGAGTTGCTAGTTGCGTAATTCAGGTAAAGAGAGTTTCTACTTCTAATGTCTGGGATGTTTTGTGGAGAATCTTCTGTGTTTGGTGCAGTAGGGGACTGTGGACCTGATGAGGAAGTGGTCTAGCAAGAGTTGAGTTTGGACTCGGCTTTCACCTGCATTTTCAGATGGTGCCTGAAGTAGATTTCCCTTATCTTGTGTTCTGGTTGACTGCAATGGACCAGGAGTGTAGAGAAAGATCAATGATAGTGATCCAGCAAAACTGAAGAAGCCAGAGTTGGAATGATGTCCCCAAGATGGTCTTGCCTTCTAGAAAAAGCAGCCCTTAGATGGTCTGTACTGTGGTTAAGCAAAACCTTTGATGGGTCCAATGCAACATCATGGCAGACGTACATAAAGTCTGCCAGTAATGTCATGGCAACAGAAATGCATGCCACAGTATCCTGCACATGAAATAATGCAGCTTGATCCAAAGAGACCTCTCTCAAGGAAGAAGCTGAGAATTGGGTGGCATGCAAAACTATGGTTACAAGGAACCAGTTTCCTGCTCCATAGCGTTATTTTGATGTGACGGCTTAATAGATGTAAGTATTTGGAGTAAAGTGTCTTAAAAAATGCCACCATGGCTGTCAATCTGAGCATATGCAATAGTAGGATTTTAACCTGCAATATTGTTTGTGTAATGAATTCTTAACAAGCCAGAAGAACAATGAACACAAATCTGTGTCTAAATTGATATATCTTCTGCCATACAAAAATGAAACTTGTGAGAAGTGGTTATACCCTAGACATCTGGACTAGGAACTTCAGTACAAATTTAGAGAAACCCGGAAGATCTTCTGACACATCAGCACTGCAAAAAATTGATTTCTCGAAGTCCAACAGTTGTGTGTTCAAGAACCATACAAAATGATGAAGCTCTGCCCAAGATGGGTCAGGAATTCCACAATGCCTGAAACAAAAGAAAAATATCTAGAAGTAAAGAAATGAAGAAATCAGAATTTAAATTCAAATAATAATGTAAAATCTTTAATGTCATTTTTTCTTCAAAGCATTTAATACACTTACAAACAAAAAGATATTTGGTATACTTATCATTGTAAAATATCAACACCATACACATATGTAAACATTCACAGAACCACAATCACAGTGATGTTAAATAAAAAATATAGTTAATTAGGTGTCTGAAGGTAATGCAAGTGTCAGTAGTCATTGGAGAATGGATGGTACTGTTGTTCAAACTTCCCTGCTGTATTTTCAGAGTGAATCCTAGTCAGAAATGTGTTGTTTATGACAAACATAACATTGGCATTATCAGAACAATTAATGATGCAGTTTGACAATGAAAAAAACTTTTCTCCATAATAAAATTAATTCACATTTGGGACTTACCATTTCACTGGGGGAAAGAGAAGAACATAATATTTCTAAGTTTAATAGGGTCCTTACAGATAATAGAGCAGCAGCAAAGCCTCTGTCCTGTATGGGTATTAATGCTTTCTCAACACAAATGGCAACATTTCTTTGAAGTCAGATTTTTACTCCATATATAGAATGCAAAACATTATTATTTCAGTTGTTGGAATAGTGTTCAAGTGTGACTCAGTTTGGAAGAGTGTGATCCAGGAAGCAATACACAGACCAACATACAAATGCTTAATTTTACCTTTCAATCACACTTTTTGTAGCTAAATTCATCATAAAAAGCATGGGTCAATTAATCAATCTCTGATAGTCTTAAGCTGAAGGTCATATCTCCCTCAAAGATGTGGCAGAGATCATAGGCTGACATATACATTTTTGTTTTATCTCTAAGACTTGACTCTACAGCAACAAACTCAAGGTCTTGTAGTCTTGTTTGTACAAGCAGCTACTAAGCCCAAATGCATGGGTTCATGTCTCAGATTCGGCCAATGTGGGTATGTGAGAAAGCTTACCAGTAGCTTCTCGTGGGTCAGTGGTTATTTCCAACAGTTTTCCCAGGTTCTTTCACCACCATTAATACTGGCCACCATGTATAGCCATTTTGTGCTGAAAAATGGCATTGAACCCTACAACAACAACAATAAACCAAAGCCCAAATGACATAGCACAACCTCTGGCTAATCACCCTATCTAGCTTGTGGTGTATCACCAGGAAATCATGTTCAGTAAGATCTCATTGTTTGTTCTGTCCAGGTGTAAACCATATTTCCTTTGATGTGCTCCTCAAAATTATCAGAATGGGTTAACCTTCATATGGGAAATATTTTGCTCTCAGAGATTTACTATGGTATAGGTTGGATGCTCAGAATTCCCTCCACCTATTACGGATTTGCCTAACACTAACAAATAATAATAATAATAATAATAATAATAATAATAATGACTGTATTTAGAGAAGGTAACTCAATTAGTTACAGAACTAATCTACCTTGAGGCCTTCTATCTGTTATGTAAAATATATACAATACATACAACATGATGTCAAGAGTCAGGACTGACATTAAATAATTAAGGAATATTAAAATTCCAAGTATCAAGCCTGGAACACATGCACAGGCATCTGTAAAAACATAAACACATTAAAAAAAAAACATAAAAAAATATCATTCTGCATTGAAAAATTCAGCTTCAAAAATGATGCAAAATTACAGAAAAGCAGGCGGTATTTATTTATTTTTTTGTACTAGCATTGTTCAATTTTCTAAAGATTTCATCCATTTAAGACATTGATTATGAAAAGAAGAGGCTAGGAACCTGCCTTATGTTGCTGGGAATGTTGTTCCATACTACTGGACCAGAATATTGAAAACTTTTTTAAAACAATTCCTTCTTTGGCCTTGGTATAATGTAAATTGTTTCTTCTTATGAACCTTAAATTTGGAGTACTATCTGTATCTCTGTGGTGAAAGATATTCCTTAGAAAGAAAGGAATGGTGTTTCTGGATACTATACATTTGTCTTTTCTAAGAAATATTCTCTCATGTATTGTTAAAATCTTTCTATGATTCATTGCATCCTGAAAATTGTCTATACATTGATCTAGAATTAAATTGCAAGCCCTCTTTTGCAGCATTAAAACTGTTGTTATGTTTGAATTAGAGGTATTACCCTAAATTACATTACAGTAGTCCAATAACTTTTATAAAAGATGACCCTATACTGAAGAGGAATGCATGTTTTGATTTTCCTCAGTAGCCAAAAATAAGAATTAACCTTTTTTGAAATGTGTTTAATGTGACAGACCAAGTATGAATGAACAACAGAGGTCCAAGGATAGAGCCTTGTGGTACTCCACAATTAATATTTTTACTTCCAGAAAGTTGACCATTTAAAGATACTTTTTGCACTCTATCAGTTAACTAAGAAGTAAACCAGTTACGAGAGTTTTCACTGCATTCATAAATGTTTAGTTTTTCAAGTAAAATTTCATGGTCTACAAGATCAAAAGCTTTACGAAAATCAACCATAATAGTGCCTACCATTTCTCCTTGATCTAATGATTTCAGCCATTTATCAATCAAAGATACAAGACAGTGCATTTTCACAGTGTTTAAATAGTTGAAAAAAGAATCATGTACATGTTTTTCTAGTAATTTAGAGCGACAAGGAAGCATAGAGATTGGTCTGTAGTTATTTACATCATTTTTTCTTTCTGCTTTATGCAATGGTAAAACCTTGGCAGTTTTCCAAGTTTGTGGAAATTTATTAGACCTAATACTTTCATTACAAATGAAAGCTATACTCTCTATAATTAAAGGTGCAGCCACTTTTAGTAGCCTTGATCCAATCATATCAAGTCCTGTAGCTTTACAAACATTCATTATTTTAATATATTTCAACACAAATTCTGGACTCATTTCAGGAATATCATACTTTATATTCATTAGCATTTTTTTAGCACAAAAATGTTTGAGTTCCAGATGATCAGATGAAGTTCTGGGTTCTTTAAGTTTTTCAGCAATTTGAACAAAAAAGTTGTTAAAAATATCTGAGATGTCCTTTGGATTATCAGTATAAATGCCCTCATGGTTGAGGGATAAAATTTCAGCTTTACGCTTACATTTGCCTGCACCAAACCCTGTAAACACTTTCCGAATAGCTTTCTGGTTAATCTGGTTTTCATCCAGCACTTTTTCAAAGTGTGCTTCTTTGGCTTGATGTATCATTTTAAGAACTTTATTCCTCCAAACTCTATATTCAGTTTGATTTCCTACTGATTTTAGTTGGCCTCTTTGCTTTATTGCTTCTAAAATTTCTAGGGAGATCCAGACTGGCTGATGGTCTTTCTTTATCCTGTGTGTTTTTAAAGGGGCATGCTTGTCCACTATACTGATGAACAGATCTGTCCAAGTATCTAAAACATCATCAATATCATCAAAGATTTGGACTTTATTCCATGGAATCTGTTAAAGATCTCTTGGAATTTAACAGTAAAAGTTTTGAAAGGATCTATAAGTAATGGATTTATGGATATTATTTTTTGGTGATTTGCCATTGACTTTACGTGTTAAAAAAATTGCAAAGTAATCACTTATACCAATCTTTGGAACCATTACTTCCAAAACATCTTCTATTGTATTGGTATAAATATAATCTTTAAGTGTTTTAGAGGTAGATGTTACTCTGGTGGGTTCATTTACTAGCTGCTCCATACCTAATGAAGCAATAAATTTCATCCAATTCCCTTTTATTTGATCATTGAGAAGGTCTATATTTATATCGCCTAGATTGTAAAATTCTTTCTCTTCATTTGAAATTTTATCTACTTGAAGTTCAAAATATTCACACCAATCTGTATGTAATGATAGGGGTCTATACACAAAACCTACTAAATAGGTCTTAGCTTATTCTGGAGTGATCTGTAGCCAAATAGATTCTGTTTCCTGTATTTCAAGGTCTTCCCGTCTTTTACAAATAGTACCAGTTCTAATATACACAAGGAGCCCACCACCGCCTGCTTTCCTATTCTTACGATAAGGTTTTTCATAGCCATTAATATATAAGAAATTTTCACCCTGATTTTCTGTTAACATTGTTTCCGAGAGTCCAAATAAATGGATATTATTATTTGGAGAGGTTAACAGTAACTTCACTTGATCAATCTTTCCTCGAAAACCCTGAATATTTAAATGACCTATGTGTAAACCTTTGCTAGGAACTCCTAAATTCATGAGACTAATATCAATGCTATTAGAGGCACTCAAGGAGACATTGAAAGTATTAAAACTATGCTCACAGTGATCATCATTACAACTATCATTACTGTATAAAAAATTAGTATTTCTCCAACTGCATTTTCTACTTTTATAATCATTGTATAAATCTGAACTAGCAGTCCTATTTGAATATGTACAAGTAGCTCGTAAGTTTCCACATTCAGAACATGCATCAGCAAGGGGATCAAATCTGTTTTGACAAGGGATGCCCAGTGTATATGACAGTCCTTGATAGATAGATTGGTCCTCCTGCTAAATAGTCTTCCTGTGGAATTGAGATGGCCTCACTGCCCTATTCTTATGCCAGACATATGCCAGACATTACTTTTTTCATGTACTGATTAGGGTTTTTTCAGCAAGTTTCATCTTATGCTTGCCTGTATATTGACTGTTATTCCAATGCATTAAAAAAGAAAAGAAAATAAAGCAATAAAATGTTGTATTTGACATTTTTATTTTCATCTCTTTAATTCCACTTGCCATAAAATAAGAATATTCTAAAAATAGAGACTACTGCATGAGAATAGCATATGAGCTGATATGTCTGTCATAGGTCTACATCAATGTACTTTCCTAATTATCTCTTTATAGCAACTACTGTATATATGACTCACTTCCAAGAACACAGATGGGTTTCTTTACCTTGAAGCTTTAATAATCAAAGTTGTTGGCAGACTAGTCTATGCAGTTTTAAAGAAAATTTTCCCAGATATAAAGTAAAATAGACTTTTCCAGTTTGAATTACGGCTGAAAGAGCAGATGGATCTTTTTAATACATGTGTGATTAGAAAGAGGATAAATCACTTTACACATTTGTAAACAAGAATATGATGATGGAATTCAGCACTCTGGGCACATTGCCATGCTTACTGCAGAGGTGCAGACTTCACAATTATTCAGCAGAAAATTAAGATATGTAGACTAGTTAAGTCAATGATGAACATGAACAAGTTTTCAGTATGTTTTGTGTTTGTATTCCGGTTCTAATCCCCATGGATTTTGCTCATTTGTTCCAATTATTTTGACCTGCAGATCCAGGTTAATAGTAAAAATAAATTACATTTTTCATATAGTGTACAGAAATTATAGCATGTAGTCTTAACATAGTAGGGGACTAAGATTAGTACAAGCAATATATAGCTTACATTTTTTTTACACAGGTTATGCTGTTTTGCCCCTTATATTAGTAAGCGCTTTGCTATACCTCTCTCAGGGTTGGTGATCTGGTATGTAATCTGGCAATGTTTTTGAAGGAGAAAGCAAATTTATTAGTAAATATTTCTCATACAATGCTTTTCCGATCACATTAATACCCATCACCCTGTTACATAATTTTCTGCTCAGCTTCGGATATAATGGGCAAGAGTTATTGCTCTTTGTCTATAAATCACAAATAGAAAGGATGAACAGTCGTCTTTGGTTGGGAAGGATTCTCAAGGAAGCATGGCTTATATTCTAAATGTTAATTTGAGTGGGTAAGCATTCTAAAAAACGACACAATATATCAAAAGATCTGAATCTGTTTTGCCCCTTATATTAGTAAGCGTTTTGCTATACCTCTCAGGGTTGGTGATCTGGTATGTAATCTGGCAATGTTTTTGAAGGAGAAAGCAAATTTATTGGTAAATATTTCTCATATAATGCTTTTCCGATCACATTAATACCCATCACCCTGTTACATAATTTTTTGCTCAGCTTCGGATATAATGGGCAAGAGTTATTGCTCTTTGTCTATAAATCACAAATAGAAAGGATGAACAGTTGTCTTTGGTTGGGAAGGATTCTCAAGGAAGCATGGCTTATATTCTAAATGTTAATTTGAGTGGGTAAGCATTCTAAAAAACGACACAATATATCAAAAGATCTGAATTACTGTGTTCTTTTCTTAAAATGTATTATTTATTATAAATTTGGCTGGGATGATGTGTAAGATATTAACATGCACTCCATCCTAATGGCATAGAGTAGATTTTGTTAACATTTTGGGAGTAAAGACATTTATTGCTGGTGTTTTTTTTGTTTTTTTTCTCCAATTGATAATTTGTTTTGGATAATCTGCATATAGATAAGCATGTGGCATCTTCTTCTGGGATAATAATGTCATTCTTTTCTGATTGGAACTTTTGATGCATATTTATTTAGCACAATTATGTTAAAGGAAATGACATTATAGCTTTATAAGGGGTATATTAAAAGGTATGAATATTAGTGCAACATACAACAAAGTTCTTTATTAGTGAATAGTACATTAGTAAATCTATTTTACAGTAATCATCATGCACCTCTACACACTTTCAGTCTGATTATCCGATTATTAAATACCATTTTGTTAACTATTTTGTATGTTGTTCATAAATGAGAAAACTGCACTTCCAACCATGTGGTGATTTAAAAACTCATTTGCACTTAGTGAACCTTTGATAATGAAATTCAGTCAAACAATACTTGGAGCTAAATTGGGATGATGTGACAAAGTTTGGATGCTGTGCTTCTGCTGCAAGTTAAGTGTATTAATGATGGATACCTCAGTTCCTGGCATGATCACAGGTGATTTGATAGTGTTACAATGCTTTTGTTAACGTTTTGGAGGTATGCAGTTGTCCAGTGACTTCAGCCCTGTCTGGTACAGGTACCTGTTTAATCAGGCATTTAATGTCTAGAAATTATCGCATATAAGACTCTTTGGACAGTCTGAATAAATTAGTAGTCTCAACTTGCTTTTTCCAATAAAGCTCTACTATTTTTCTTGGTTCAAGTTCATAAAAGTATATCCATGTTTCACCACCTGTGGCTATCTCCTTCAGATATTTCTGGTCACTGTGACAACTGTAGCCTTAGCTCCAAATGTAGCTTAAAAGGACTCTTCAGTATAATAAAACTAACATATACATTGGCAAGATACATGTGTTATGAAATTTTAACTCTGTAACCAGTACTGTATCCCAAAGTTAATTGTCTAGAAATACTCTTTCAGGATGGCAATCTTGTGGACACCCATACATGCCAACCCCTGACGTGGAAAAAGTGTAATCCAAGTGGTCAAAAAGAGGAATCCAAACAGAAAAAGAGTAATCCACATATAACATACTATAATTACAATTAACAATGATTTATTTGCTTTTTTCATCTTTTATCATTCATTAATGGTTCAAGTGTTCATATGTAGCACTTTTAGCTTTAGAAAGCAACAGATTGTCATGTTGCATTTCAAAACATTTTGTACCAGCTGAGGCCATGAATGTTTTGCATACCAGTAGAGCACTCAGTACCGGGTTACTTAGCCTGGACCTGAATTCAGTTTTATTTTTGTTAACAACACTGAACAATCTCTCACAGTCAGCATTAGAATGGTAAAGAACCAATATTCCTTTCATAACCTGACAAAGGAGAGGAAATTCATTTCTTCCAGTGATAGAGTCTTTTAGCTGGGAAATAAGGTGCCATTGCACATCAACTCTATCTGCATTAAGTATATTGTCAGGTAGAATCCCAACTTGATACTTCAGGAATTCTTCTTCCAGATGATCCAAGTTAGGCAAGGGTGGCAATAGAAAGGGATATCTCTTGACAAAGAATCTAACACTTTTGAAGCTTTTTGACTGTCTCTCATTTACATAAGCAACTGAAGCATTTAAAAGCAGTTCATCTCCATATGGGAATTTATGGAGCATGTAATCACAGGCTGTAGCATAATAATCTCTAACATTATCATAGAACATCTTCACAGGAAGAGTAGAATTGTGTTCTATGAATTCTCTTGCTTCTGCACCAATAGCTAGATCTTCATTATCTTTCTGGTTTGCATGGTCATGAAAGTCAATATCAGTTAAAGGTTTGGCTGATGCGATGATTTCTGGCTTAATAAACCTTATTAGCAAATCTGACAACTGGTTTGACGGAATCTTGTGCATAATATGAATGCATGGTTCTTCTTTCTGCAAGACAACATTTGCTGCATCAAACAATGGAATGGCACTCTTCATAAACAAGCAGTACAGTTTTGTAACTGGATCATTAAGCTTTTTGTAAACCATCTCACATTTAGAGTCTTCAAAGCAATGAACAGATTCTTTTTCTTTCTGTGCCATCTTAGTATCCACTTTGCTAGTTTTGCCCTTGGAAGTATGAGAAGATCCAGTATGCTTTTTAACAGATTTATACTCTGAAGAACCTGATCCAGATGGCTGATGAAATTTTATGTCAAAAGATTTATCTTTCACAGTCATGGTCTGAGCCTGGAGGCCCTCTAGCTGGATAGATAGAGGCCTCTCAAATAAAAATTCCATTGATTTAAATTTCTTTCTTTCTGCTACACCAATCTCTTTATTGTTAGTATGTCTGTCTATACTTTCATCTCTTGTTCTCTTCTGACTTGCAATAACAGATTCTGCTTTTGTACCACTCTTCTTCACTTTTCCACCACGTTTTCTCTGTGCAGATTCACTTTCAGTTTGAAAGAATGCTTGTAGTGCATCCCAAAGCTCAAGTAAATGGCTAACACATTTGCCAAGGGATAACCATCTTGTACACACATGCTTTATAACTTTATAGTCTTCAAGATCAAACTGATCTTGTAACAACTTTAGAGCCTTACTTTTCTCCAAATAATAGTAGATATCTATTAATAAATGGCCAATATCTACTTCTAATTTATCAGCAGCCTTACCAGCAGCAAGGTGCATCAAATGACAGGGGCAACCTGTTATGAACACTGATGGAGACATTTTCAAAATATAGGATGCAACTCCTTTATGAATTCCAGTCATCACTGATGCATTATCAGCTGCAAACCCCATACAGTTCTGCCAACTTATGTCATGTTTCTTCAAAACATTGTCAAGCAAATCAAAAATGTTTTGTCCAGTGGAATCTACTGTTAATTCTGGTAAAGAAAGAAGAACAATCATGACTTTGCCTTTTTCACTGTCAAAGTATCTTACACATACTGGGTACAACTTTTTATCATCATAATCACAACTCCCGTCTGTGGCAATACTAAACAGCCCAATTTTAATTGCTTCTGCAATTTTAAGTGAAGTATCTTCTGCTAGGCATGGAACAATGTGAGATGATTTTGTTCTTGCACAAGCATATTTTTACGCAATTTTTGAATCAGGAAACATCCGCTTGAACAAGGGACCAACGTGGTCTGCTACCGCTAAGGGTAGTCCGTGTTCTATTAAAAACTCGGTAAATAACACCATTTATAGTATTCAAGTCTGCACTTGAGCTCTGCTGTAAATAAGAAGTTACCTTAGTATTAGAGTTTGTAAGGCGAGCTAATTCGATGTGTTTCCTTGTTTTCATGTGTTTTTCCACATCAAATTTACCACCATGACCAATGCTAAAATCGTTTCCGCACAGTCTGCAATGAGCATGATGCTGTCCTAGAATGTAACGCTGTATTATGCCATTCATATATTCATCTTTGAATCTTTGGAGGACTCGTTGTTTTGCTTTTTTCTGATCCATCTGCGAAATTCTTGGGGAAAAAAATGTGCTCTAACATACACAAAGACTAAAATCCATCTTAACATCTGAAGCCATTTAGCGCCAACGATTAGACGTCACGTGATGATGCCCTCGTCGTGTTTGGAGGATTGATTACATTTTGCTTTGTTTATTATTGACTTTTTCTAACCCATCTGTGAAATTATTTAAGAGATATTTTTTGCACTCATAAACGCATTGAGAATTTTTTAATACTTTCTAGCGCAAAAAAACTTTTAGACTGGTTCTGCACTATACAAATATAAAACAAAGAGTATGTGCATAATGATTTAAACAAAATATAAACCAGTCTGTTCTCTCCTCACTAAGCCGCTATAAATAGAATATGAGGTCGAAAGTTTGAAATTATCTTAGTAACATGATAGTTGCTATAAATAGAACATGAATATTAGGAAAGTCCACGGACAAGTATACTCGTATATCGTAGTTATGTAGAAGCGGGGTATTTTTTAATTAAAAATAAAACAGTATGTAAAAAATAAAGTAATGCTAATAAAAACGAAAAAAAAAATTTTTTTTTTTTTGTAAGATGGATATATTGAAAAAGCATAATCTATAAACGTTAACGTGTAACGCGGAATTTAGTGGGAAAAAGCGTAATGATTACGCCAAAAGCGTAATGGTTGGCATGTATGGACACCATATAATTTTTTTAAATTTAAAATAATCATAATACTGTCTGTTTGTGAGAAATATTTTCATTTGTATTTGATAGTACATGTAATATGTATGATTGCAGTTCAACTTCACTATTCTGTCTTCCAACATACCTGAGAAAATCCAGCTTTATTTGTCTTTGTGCTATAGGATCATTTAGTTTCAAGCATAAACAATTGATCATTTCAATGAAGTAAAAATACTGTTGAAAATTAAATCAGATTTTGGTCTTGAATATACATATGCTGAAAATGATTTGTTAATGAAAGACACAGATTGCATTGTGGGTATATCATACCTGTCAACCTCCTGAGACAAAAACCTGTACACCAGACAAAAAAAAACCTTACAAAGACCAGAAAAACCTTACGCCAAAGACCTTATATTATTTACTAGATCACATATAAACATAACTATTTACACCTGACTACGCCATATATTTGCATACCTTGTTACATCTCAGTCACTGGAGTGAGCTAAATTGTACGCTACACTTGCGCCTTTTGCCATTTCCAGTAGTGAATTTGGCGTTTCAAAATCCATGCAACATGAATCAGTGTTTATTTTGCAATGCAAAAATGCTGTTAGTGTATCTGTATTCAGGGATTTCCGACAGTCTGTGTGGATCTTTTTCATCATGGAGAAGGACCTCTCACAATCAGCATTGCTATGTGGCAAAGTGAGCAGTCGCTGCACAATTTCCTTTAGATGAGGAAATCTGATGTTGCAAGTGCTTGTTCTCTGGCTAATGACATCTAGCCAGTAGCTGCAAAAGCTCCTTTTCTGGCTATTTTCAGTTTTTGTAGGCATACACTCCTCACTTAGCATGCAATAATCATCAAACTCATCCTTCAGGCCTTCCTGGTCCAGGTTTGGAGCAAAAGTGTTGGCCAATCTGCATATATGTGTATAGTTAAGGGTGTCTTTTAGGGATGGATCCAGCACCTTAAGATCTTTCAGCACTTCATTGTCGAATGGGAATTTGTTCATAATTTTTCTTACAACTGCGACATAGAACTTCCTCACATCTTCGAAGAACTTACTCTTGACTGGGGATTCAACGTTCATTTCCTCCATGAATGTTCTGTTGGAGAGGCCCACTGCAAGCAAGCTGTTGTCATGTTGGAACTCACGGTCATCATACTTGACTAGCCTGAGGTCGGCCACCTGTTTGATATGTCTCATCTCCACAAACTTAACAAGGAACTTTCTGAGCAGTCTGTCCATCTCTTCCATCATACCACCAATCTGTGATTCATTAGTCTGAAACAGCTTGTTAAACTCATTTAACAGAGGAAGAGTGAACTGAAGGAAACGCAGGGTCATCTGGGTCGCAGGTGAACTTAATTGCTCGTGAATGTTTTTTATCCTGCCTGTTTTTTCAACATCTTCATGGTTTTCAAAGTAGGAAGAAATAGCCGGATATTGGTTTAGAATCCTGTCCACTACCTTTTGAAGTGATAACCAGCAGGTCTGGCAGTGTTTCAGAATGTCCAAGTTATCCACCTTAGTGAAGAGCTGAATGCCGTAAATACGGTACTACGCCTACAGTAATACGGTACTACGCCTACTGATAACCTGATTTTCAGTCGACCAGTAAGGGGTCAGAATTCCATGCTTGAATAAAGAAATAAAACTCTCAAATCGGCAAGTGAAAGACACATCAATATTTCGGGTAATCTAATAGGTGGTTAAAGCGATTCACGTTCTATTCTCGTTGTATCTCATGAAGAAAATAAAAATCCTCGTCGAATCCTGATCTTGGCGAGAATCGCTGACATTTTTTATTTTTTTTTTAAATATTAAAAAAACCTTACAAAATGCCTGTACGGCCTTACACTGCAAAATCCACCGAAAAACCATACAAATTACGGGTTTCCCTTACAAATTGACAGGTATGGTATATATACTCACAATCATAATGTCTGTGAAAACAATGAATAGATAATCAGTAGTAAAGAAAATCATAATAAAAAAAATTACATTATTTCTTTTGAAGCATTTAATGCTAACGAACTAACTGTAGCTAGTGTACTTTGCACTGTTACATATATTTGATTTACATAATTTAATTTTGTTTGTCAGATTCAAATTTGACATTTTGGGTTTAAAATTCGTTAGTTGGGAGAGATTTTCTAGATATAGATGACCTATGCACTCTACAAGTAAACAACAGATGTTAACCTCATTTCCTGACCTTGCTTTAGAGTGTACACAAGCTTCTAAAATGATTGGTTGATTCCAAGGACATTTGAGCTTTATTTTTAAAATGATTGGTTGATTCCAAGGACATCTTTCTAGATCATGATGTTTGCGTGATTTCTTGAACGTGAGATTGTTCTGAGAGATTCTGGAAGGTTGTGACCCCTTTCCTGTTTACGTAAAAACAGGTATTTAAATTATTGTTTGGGAGAGAACAGTTCAGTATAAGTTGGGCTTTTATAATATTAAGTTGTGTTTTCTTTTTGAGTTATTTTTAAGTACCGTGTATGGGAAATTGTGTCAATTCGTTTAGAGCAAGAGGAATTATTTTATTATTTATCTGGAAAAGAATATGTGCACATAGATTTTCATTAACAAGAACTGACTAAATCAAGTGACATCATCATCCATATTGGATTACATCATCAAGATTCGAACCGGAAACTATTAGGTCATTTTATTATCAGGACTCTTGCAATTCCACTAATGGATTATATTGTGAATTATTTTTGGATTAATTTTTGGACTCGATTATCTAAAACCATAAGTTTATTTATTTTCTTTTATGAAAATATTTGTACTTAATAAATTGATTGTTAAATTTTACAAGCTTGTTATTTTCACTTCTTTCTATGTTGCTGCTTATTCGAGCCTAAGCACGTAACAACTGTCAGAAACCATCACACCCACACCAACATATCTACACACACATATTCAAAACCACACATATTATATACAAATATGCCAAATTTCTGTCTTTATAATCTATTGAACAGTTCAATATAGTCATAATTAGATGCATCTTTGCTGCTGTCAACCGTTCATGTAGATTAACTCCATATAGAACGAATGTGATTTCAGCTGAATTCATATATCTGCTCCCAAACTCATGTAACTGTACCTGTGTCAAAATGGTAATCATGAAGAAAGCAATCTAATTGTAGGCTTTTAACCAAACTACAAACTCCTTCACTTTATTGACTGCATTTTCTGGCTTTGATCCATTTGCTTGATCAAAGTTCATTACTAAGCCATAGTATGTAAAATCATTTAACAAAATCAACCTTAAGACAAAAGAAACAAAATTTATAACTTAAATGGCCTGACATCAGTAATTTCAATGAATCTTCTGTACTATAAGGGACTTGACAAGATAACATGGTTTTGAGGGGTGTCACAGTAAATATATATATTTGCAGCATTATAATACTGGATATAGTGTACAGCATTTCTGAGAACCAATGAATACAGTCCTGAATATGTATATAATGACAATAAAAGATAAGGATGAAAAAATGCTTATGTTTTCAACAAAGACTTGCAATAAATACAAGATGCTCTTCAGACCTACCTAAGGAGAACCTTCAGGCAATCATCACATGTTCCAAAAGGGGTGCTGGGATCAACAGTTTCAATATTTTGTCTGTTAAGTTGACTCAGATACTGATATGTCCTCTGAAAAATGGGTCCATTAAACTCCTTTGCATCAAACAACTGATCCTTTTCTTTGTAATCTGCAAACCAAACAGTTGTACAACTGGAACATTAAGACACTCGTGCAAAGTTGAGGAACTGTTTTTCATATAAATTTGAATAACTTTAGCAATACATTATATATTCCAACTAAGCAAATTTTATTTTTGACATGGGTACTAGCCTAATGTACGTTTAATGAAAAATCACCATTAAAGCTTATATGCTACAAAACATGCTACAACATTCCATATCTTTGCAGTGTGTTTTGTTTCTGTACCAGTGTATACATGGACATGTAAGAGAAAGGAAAAAATGTGTATTCCCTGTTTCTTAAGTTCTAATATATTTTAATGAAACTCTTCTGTGCCTATTACCTTAGAATTTTCAATCAATTTTATTCAGTGTAAAAAGTTTTCATATCTTCAGCACCAAAAGTCCTAAAATTAAAATATTTTTTGGAAGCAAAGGTTTGTAACTCCAGAGTGTTAAAACCATCTCTGATATTCTTGGGTGAAAGGATTTTCAAATTAGCCAATGTTGCAACCATCATCATCAGAATTTGTGAAAACCTCATGCTGATATGACCATCCATTCAGGAGAACTTGTAGCAAGATTTCAACGTGTTCATTCTGGAAGCCATATTAAGGTCCAATCACCATCACCCATTCTCATTCAGGACTAACTAGACAAAATCAGTCTTCCAGCAAAAATCAGATTTTTTGCTTGTTTGTTTGATTAGGCTTTTTAACATAGTTTTAACAATTTTTCAGTCAGATCACTACGATGTCTGCAGTGAGGCAGTTTATAGTGATGTCTAGCACTGGGGCATCATGCCGCAGACATGTAGCAGGAGATGTAGTGAAAATCTGCTGCTGATGTGATTTTCCATTTAGGAGCAACAAAAATATTTTTAACATGGTTGCTGTGGTGGCCATAATGGATGTCAAATTGGTACCATTTTCATTTAGTACCAACTAGATACACATCATAAGAAGTCTTCTAATGTTGATATGACTTTCCATCCAAGAGGTACAGCAATAAGCTGCTGTGGTGACCATCTTGGAAGTCAGCTTGGCACCATTTCATTTAGAACAAACTAGACATCAGAAAAAGTCTTTTCCTGAAAACTCCATGTTCGCATGACTGTTCATAAATGAGCAGTAATAAGATGATTTAAAAGTATTACTAATTAACTTGTAAAATACCACGCACATGAGTGTTGCAACGGTAAACGAGTATCAATATGTTAATACTATTCTTGAGTTAATGTACATATCCAAAACATTTTCAATAATACATTGATCCTCACTAATTTGATCTATTGAGGTGAATCTGGTCTTCAGTCTGGTATTTACTGGAAATGACCAAGGTCAAGGTAACAGCATATTTAATTTGCATGCATAATACCCTTGCATAGTCATGTTGCCATGTGACAATGGCTCTCACAAGTACAGGAAGAATGATTTATTTATTAGATTTTAATTGCCAATGGAATATAATAGTGCTCTTGTATGTGTGTACATAAAGAATAATCATCAAGTAAGTGAACAATAAAGATTTTAATCACCTTGAAACCCTTCTATCTCTCCAACAATTAAAATCTTAAAAATTAAATATATATGATCTCACACAGACACAACAGCTGGATTTTTCCTGGATGATGAGAATTCATCCTCCCATTGTGCTGAACCAAACAATTTTAAAACACCATAAAACCCCTTGTCCACCTCCAACACCACCCGCAATACCCTGTCCCATAAATGCACACAATCCTTTAATCTATTTAGAATTCAGCCTAAACTAGTGGAAGGAGGGGAGCAGGCAATAGCAACAGGCAAATGCTACATCATAAAAAAATTAGTTATCCCACCCCCACTCCAAAAACATTTTTAAAAACTGTAATACCATACCTTTTGCTATTGCATAACTGAATTTGTCAGTTTCGTGGCAGGCTTTTGATACCACAATCAGTGAATACAAATATACATATGGAATACTCAAATGCAATCTATAGTAAAAACTACTGGATTCTATCTGTATGGACCACTCTACTGAACTGCATTAAACAAACCCAAAGAAAAAATACCTTTACTGTTATGAGCTAATGAACAAAGGTAAAAAGAGAAGAAAGTAGTGTGATAATGTCAAAATAGGCTTTCATCATATCCATTCAGAGAAGAATGAGTTACACAGGCTATTGAGGTCGCATTTATGATTCAAATTTCATGTACTTTATTTAAAAATGTAAAACTCTAACTGGACATTAATGTAGAATCTTATCATACTAATCAACGATATGACTAAGACTGGGGATCTCAACTGAGAGTGGAACAACTGGTTCCTAACTACAAAAATCCTGGTCGGTAAAGGAGAAACTTACTCATAATTTTTATTGGACATCATTTGGTCTTGCTCTACACAGCTCACTTCTTTGTCTTGTGAATGCTAAGGAGAGCTAGATAACACCTTACAAATTGTTCTTTGCAGAGAGATCAATGAGATGAGCTAGAGAATGTCAGATGTGTAGTAGAAGAGAAACATGTGCTGTGACATTACCCCCTCTTCAAAAGTAATAAACTTGGGAGTATTTGGAGAAGACTGTTCTATCATGATTGCTGGGCCACAAAGGGTAAATCAAAATGAGCCAAGTGGAAGAGCTCATTACTTTTCGAGGTGCCTGTATGATCATCCGAAAGGGGTGGAAGACATGAGAGAATAGCCAATTGCACTTCTATCTAAAAGAATCTACTGCCCAAGACCTCTTGTCAGGCTCGTGAGAAACAAAAAAGGGGAGTCTGCTGTAATGACTTGTAGCAAACAAGTCCACCAATGGTGTTCACCAAAATTGAAATGCAGAGTCTGCTATGGAAGACAGGAGTATCTTCTGTTTCCATGACGGACTGTCTGCAAAAATCTTCTTTTGCCATAAATGTGGAAACTTGGGCAATTCCTTCTGAGAAAGATGTCCAAACTTTCATACTGGTACATGTGTACTTGTCTGTCTTCTTAGGTATGCTACTACTGATGTTTTGAAGTTGGAGACCAACATGAAGCAACCATATCTTATCTTGATACACCCCTGAAAAGCCAAGAACACTGCCTTCATTTCCAAAATGCTGATGTGGAGGATGGATTCTCACCAGGGTGATGAATCCTAAATAATCAGTCCTTCTGGCTCCAGATGAGTGCCCCACCCTTATCTCATGCATCTCTGAATTGACAAGAGTGGGGGTTTTGGTGTATCATGGACATCCTGCCAGAAATCAGTGCTGAATTGTCCACCAAATCAAATGATGGTGGAAATGACAATCTAGCAAAATACGAGCAATCAAACAGTTCCCAGACAACAAAAAGAAGCAACATTAGTGTAGAGGCTTGAGAGACTGGCAGCACTCACAATGGAAAACCTCCCTATCAAAACAAACCAGGAGGTGCTTTCTGTTTGGAAGAAATACTATACCTAGAAATACTATACATAGGTGCCCATTCCACTCCACCACCAATATCCCATCATTACAATTCAAACCCTCTTTCAAAAAGATCATTCACACGCAGACCTTCTGCCTACCACCACCATGTGATAACTGCAATCATGGCCCAAATTCTTGTGTCAAAACATTTTTCATTTCTTTAAAAAATTTCTCCTATACAGATTTTATTCATCTTTAAAATCTCCCTGGAAATTGTTTTCTCTACCAGAAGATTTATTTATAGCTTAAATCTTCTGGGCAAAAAATGTTTTATTACCTGATTTCTTCAAGCCTTTCCCTCTCAGTTTTTCTTTGTTTTAGCATGCATGTTTAACTCACAAACCTGATTATGACATCAGGACAAGTGTGAACCTTTTTTATATAAATTTGCTCAACATGAATACAATCATGTTTGAAATTTGGTAAATTAATCCTTGATATATTACTCTTTTTATCATATAAATGAGTGGTTAGTGCTGACACTTAGTTTCATAAGAATTAAATCATAATTTTGTTAAATATTCTTTTAAAAAATTTCTTAATATATTGTCACCAATAATATACATGTATGATAAAATATTAATCTATTCAAAATGTTAGAAATGCCCACTGGTGAAAACACATTAAGAACTAAACATCTATTAAATAAGTCTTCTTTAGTGAAATTCAGTTTTATCTTTCATTCAGTTTCATTCTAATAATCATAAAAGTGTTATGCTCTCTTGCTATTAAAATGTTAAAAGTGTAAATCCACCATCACAGCAATCATAGCTAATGAACATTTCTGCAAGAACCTAATTAAGTAGTGCTTGTTTATTTAGAACTCTATTTTGTTGAAGCACGTGTTGCAATGTTATAATCAGTTAAAAGTGGACCTACTTTGTATTTTCACATTCAAGCAGGAATACAAAAAAGTTACATGACATGCTAATTGTACCTGTTTACGAGTTAGTGGTCAGTCTTGTGTAGATTCAACTCATTTCAATATAATCAGGTAATAAACATAATTAACCTAATTGATTTCAGTTGAATAATTGGCATCTCCAGTAAAGAACAAAACTAAGCAAATTCAGACATTACATTTATTTAACTGGATGATTATATTTATACATATCAAAGAAATGAGACTAAAATTTAACCTCTGAAAAATATAGCCAGCATAGTGTATAATTAAAAATTTGAAAAAATATGTTATTTATTAATAGACTTCTTAACTTTACCATAATTAGACATTGGTACTTGACAATACTTATTCAGTTTAATTTTCATTAGAAATTTCTGCGTTTTTATGCTCAACTGATTATCTTCTGAAGATGAATGAAGAGCAACTATTCAATTTATACTGCACAGAGTACTTGTATTAAAGAATTGATTTTCAAAAAAGTGTGCTAATAATAATAATAATAATAATAATAATAAATAAAAAAATAATAATAATAATGCTTAATTTATAGGGGGTGACTCATCAGCCAAGGACTATTCTCTCTTTCATGAAGAGTATAACAATGCACATTATATGAAGATAGCAATAATTACTGTTTATTTTAACATGTTTAGTATTAAAATACTCAATTACATTATCTATTATAAAAAAACATACATGCTCATGATATCTCTTCTTAAATACTCTAATATTTTCAGCAGATTACACATGTAGTGGAAACTTGTAAATCCATTCAAGCTCCGATTTAGCACAGTTTCCCCATACATTTAAGCAATAATCCATTGTTGGAAGAATATATGACTTGTAGTATAGATTGTGCGTTTTGATAGGTAAACATTTCTTGATTCTGCTGAGTAGGGCAACTTTGGATGACAGTGTTTTACAAAGCTTATCAATATGGTCATCCAATAATAAACTATTTTCTACAAACACCAGAGAGCTTTGGAGTTTCCCAGCGTATTTATCAAGTCCAAGAAACAATTATTTATCTTCAACAAAACTACAGAGATGTGTTATCTGATTCTATGAAATCAATTTATTTAATTTTCTAAATTAAATATCAACCCACCATTTATATTTCATTTTAAAGGCATGCCGTGTGCACGCCTTCTAATTCAGTGTTCACATTAGTTATTTTGCATGCGACTCATTGAAGTTAATATAAAGTAGTTCTATGTATATTTTATACAGAAATAAACACAATAGGGCCTGCTCACATGATTATGTTCCGACCAATGGAAATATTCCCTTCATATATCAACTGATGCAACTGCAGCACTCTCTCTCTCTCTCTCTCTCTCTCTCTCTCTCTCTCATATAAAGATGCTGGAACACTGACATATTATAATGGAAAAAAAATATTTTTACATTTCTCATCACTAAACATTCATTTTTTGAATGATCAATTTTCAAATTTCTCACCTTCTGGCTTCATGTTCTTGGTAAGGATATCCAAACTTTCTTGTGGGGATCGGCAGGTGATGTATGGCAAGAAGTCAAATACATGATGCACATAACTTGCATTACCATCATGCTTCAAAAAAAAAATAACATTATTCTTTTTCAAACAGAATTAAACCTGAGAATAAAATACACAAAAATAACAATGATGTTCCAAAATGATAAACGAGAGAAAATTTGACAATGCAAAACTTTCCACTATACAATGGATAAAATCCTTTCAAACTGTGATAGCTTGTATCAACTAATGAAAACTATATTCTACAGCTCTACAAACTCTTAAATATATAGTGCAATGACATTATTATTATTATTATTATTATTATTCGGATACTAACAGCATAAAACTGCATATGATTTATAAATAAATGCTTATATACATGTTGAAATTACTACACCACTCCCTTGATAACTCATGCCCTGAAAACTCACAAGCCTGCATATAATTTGTGGTCAGGTGTGAATCCCATTTTTTAAACCAGAAAATAAAAAACATTGATTCCTATTTGTTGAACTTTAAGAAATCACAATCAAAACTGCTAAAGGAAACTTTAATATATCGCTTGTTTTATCATCAAATACGGTAGATAGGACCTGGAAATTTCAATCAACATTTAACATGAAGTCATATAATTAGTTATATTTTCTTTCCAAGAGGTATTCTTACAACAATGTAATTAACAATATTCAATTTAATTGTGATCAATGAAAATGTCACATCTAGTTGAGGCAGTACTTTAATAAATAAATACCAATTAAATAATTTTTGTATTAAGTGAAATTTATGTTCATGTTCTATCTTTTAGTTCCTTTTAAGTGTAATAATCATAAATGCAATGTGTCCTCTTGTAATTAAACCTAAAAATTTTCAATCTACCATTACAGCTATGCCTGCAAACATTTCTCTGAAAACCTAATTAATTAAGTGCCAACCAAGTTTTGATATCTGACTAGGTAAGCATTTCTTGAATTAAAAGCTAGAATCCTTAGTATTAACATGTTAATAATGTCTTTTGAATCAAATATAGTAGGTGGAATAAAAAAAAAAAAAAAAAAAAGAGTAAAAATCATGCAAATCCTACAGAATTATGATCTAGCCCCTGTTGTATGTTCGCTGAATTGATTTCAGTATATCAAATGAACACCGTTGTGTACGTAATCAAATTAAACTACCTTAAACAAACCTAATCAATTATAGCTGTGATCAAAGATACCAAGGCAAAGAAGCAAAATTAATACTAAATAAAATAAAGAGCTTTGTTTCAGAGATATGCACCACTGTGTTGAAAACGAGTTTCAGATATTTCCTGAATTGGCACTAAGAGATGTTCTCAAGGATGATAAGAAGTTTCATTATTACTTGCAATGAAATTACTGCATTAATAATTTACTAATTGAACAATGCAAAAATTGAGCTTTGAGACAGATGAATGTCTCACGAAAAAAATGTCGCATGATTTTGGAGAAAACAAATCTTGTTTGGTGGTGTATCAATAATTAGTTTGGTTCCATTCTTTGTAGACTCCATGTTCACACAATACTATCACATACCACTCAGGGAACCAGACCAAAATAAATAACAAAAACAGTGACATAATAAACAAATGTTTTCACGTACATGTGTTGGTTGTTAAAACCAGTTTGAATGATGTCAGTGATCTTTCAAATGTTGAACATTTTGAAAATAAATGACATTTACATAGAATAATGAACAACATCAGAAAAAGCTGTTGACTGACAACAATTCTCAACATGATTATAACATGAGGATTTAGTCATTAAACAGCCTAGTTCCCAACTCACCCCAAACCCCCTCGTTTTCTGGATATCTAGCAGATTTTTGTGGAGGTCCCACAGTAACTCACACCCTTGTTTTAAGTGTGGTGCATGTTAATGGACCCCACTGTGCGCAAGTTATCAAGGAGAGAGGTGTAATGATAAACTTAGTAAAAATATTTTGACAAAAGCCAGGCTGTTTCAAATCTGACTGTTCAGTCAGGAGGGTTCATAGAAGATTTTTAACTATTTCCCACTGTATGGGTTAGATCATTTATTTTACGATGTTAGAGATTTACCATTTGTCACATACGAAGTCGTGAATCTTTTAAATTCTTATTTCTTGTGCTCTTTTAACATCATCTGCAGATATAATTTATGTTGTATTTAGATATTATCTGAGAGGAAAAACATTTTTGTGGAATACATGTATTCAGTGAAAACAGAAAATGCTCATTGAACTGCATAATATTTTTGGAACCATTGTGACTTATGAAAAGGAGTTCAATTGGAAAGAATACCATCATAGATGGCAGACCAAATCATTCAGAAATCTGAAATTCATACTGAGCATTTCATTCTTTGAACATTAATAAAACCTTTTCAGGATTATTCTGGACATTAACATGGACCCAATTCATAATACTGTAAGTTCCTCTTAAATTTTCATTTAATAATAATAATGACTTTATTTAAAGAGGGTAACAAAATTAGCTAAGAACTAATCTACCTTGAGGCCCTCATACAAAGGAATTTATTTATTTTGGCAGCATCTCAGAAGCTACTGGATATATTGGGTTTGGAAGATGCAAACAGGTTGGGCATTTCTAATCTCAACTGGAATACTATTTCAGAGCAAAGTTTCAGAGTATTGGAAACTTTTTATAAAAAATCCTTATTTGGTTTGGGAATTTTATACTGTTTGGTAGACATGGATCACAGGTATAGGGCCTAACCGGAAATCACCTCAGACATTCACTTCGGCCAGATATCCGGTTTTTCGGTACTACTCGGAAGTATTCGCCTCGGCAAATAATACACGTACAAATGGTTACAAGTAATATAATTCAATAAATATCGAACATTTTTTTTAAAAAGTTTTTTAATACATAATAATTTTATTTAACAATAAAAAATTTCATCTTATAGCCGATATATACGGTATACAGTACACGAAAAGTTTAAGCTTTGCATACGATAATGAATCACTCCGAAGTCACACTTACTACTCGGTTCGTGCCCGGATCCGGCAAATAGTACATCCAAATACTCGGATTCAGTACTCAGCGAAAATTATCTACTCGGCTAGGCCCTACACAGGTGGGGTTTATTACCAGGTAGCCTATACTGAAATAGTGATTGTAAATATTCAGGAGCACTATTATTGGATATTCTGTACATTAATTTGGCTTTTCTTAAACAGATGCGGTCTTTAATAGGTGATATTTTAACTTACCAGCTAATTTTTCCTTGCTTTCTTTCTGGTTTGATATTAGTCTGAATGCTCTTTTTTGAAGCTGTTCCAGCTTTGATATGTCATTTGCATTACCCAATACTGTATTACAGTAGTCTAAATAGAGTTGTATGTAACTGTTATAAAATAGTTTTCTGTGCTTTTCAGGGAGAAAATGTCTTATTCTACTGAGAAGCCATAAACTTGAATTGACCTTTTAACTGATATGTTTGATATGATCAGTCCATTATATATAGGTTATTATCTACCAGAACACCAAGTAGTCTATCATGACAGACCATTTGCAAATTTGTATAATTCCATGTCAGACATAGTTCATTGCTATCAAGATTTGTCCTTTTTTTTCATGTTGAGGTAATATCTTAAGTTTTACGAAACATTGGTTTTGCTTCTTTTTGTTACTCAGTTTATGACCACAGAGTCATAACAATTGATTTTTATAATTATTATTATTATTATTAACTAAAATTAAGCATTACCTTTTTCTCAAATATTGGCACTGTCTCTACCAGATATAGATCTTGTGGCAAACGTCTCCAGACATACCCTGATTTGTCTGTCAAACATCCAAGGATCAGAAGATTGAACAGGAAAAAGTCTACTCCCTCCTGTACCTAAGAATATATACATATATACTTTTACTTTATTCAAGGAGATCTGAAGAAATGTATGTCCTGACTTGACAAGAGGTACAACTTGTTGAGCTTCTTTTGAACAGCACAAATATATCTTATTGTTACAAAGAATATATCAATAAATAGAAACTGAATGATTTCCTTTTTTAAATATCAAACAAAAATAAATCTTGTTCTACATAGCATGTAAATACTTGTGCAAAAATATCTGATAACTGCAAAAATGAAAGTTAATGAAAAGTCCTTGCTACTTTTTTTCACCAGACTACTCTAATTTTATTTGCTTCATAAAAATTTAAATGATCCAAAAGCTTAAATAAAACATCATTTTATATCATACTGTTCTCAAATTTATCTTATAGTAACTTAAGGTTGATATATACACAAAATTCTGACAATATAAACATACTGGTATTGCTTATATCTCTTTATGTACTTAGGTTTTATGACGCTATAGGTCATGCTTATCAAAGATTCCAGTGGGCCTAGATTGCTAAGCTTTGGCAAATTCATGCTAACATGTGACAACAAGAAAATAGTATGAGAATTTCTTCAGATATATACTGGCATGCATCTTAAATGGGTAAATAACACAACAACTCATTTCATAGGGGAACAAGTATTGCCAATGTCATGGTTTTTAACTTGGAAATACATGTACAGAATGTCCAATTATGAACTAAATTTTGCCATTCAACACCAAGGATAATTATATATGATGATTCATTCACAGGAAAATGAACTTTTAGTTGATATTTACAGCAAAACTTTATGAAAGTAGCTCAGTAAAAAAAAAAGCCAGAGTTGATTCCCATAGGTATTTTTAGAATCTCTGATGAACCATGTCACAAACTCAGTTTCAACATGAACAAACAAGGAGGCTTTTGGCGAAAACTTTAAAAAGTTAAAATATAAGGACAACCATCAATCCTCTATTTGATCACTAAAGATAACAAGCATTCATTTCTTGCACCTGGGTTGTTTAATGTTAATCTGTCAGTTGACAGTGATCACAATCTCATTACATGGTGTATCTAAATGGCACAACCTTCACTCAATCAAATCTTGTTCTATTACCAAACAGCTTCCCTCAAGGTAATTGCTATTTTTATAACCATTACCTAGAAGCCAAGAACAATCATTCTTCTGACATCTTTCTACCAAGCTTAAGGTAAATTTCAACAACATGTGCAACTATGATGTACTTATAAAAGTCTTGGAGTTCATTAATTTTTCACCGATCATTGAAATTCATTTGTATTCTTATAATAAAAATTCCCTTAATGCAATATTGTTTCAAATATTTCAAGTACAGAAATTATTCAATGTAATTATTAAACAACTGCTGATAAACGTACAATCTCAAATTTGCTTAGATTATCAAGGGGATATCCTCATGTTACTAGAATATTAATATATTGTATATCTACAATATTTGCACTGGATGTTGATGAGCAACACAGATATTGCTCTGCATTAACTATTTGCCAGAAATACCCAAGTATAAATTTCATATTTTATTACAATTGTATACTATATTTATAATAAACAATGACATATCACAAAATATATGTGCTGACAGATGAAATTACCATTATGATTTCCAGGTATCATGATACAATAATGAACTGTTGTCTTTGTCATTTAAGAATCACATTTAAGCATGAACTGAAAATTTCAATAGCTCTGTGGTATTCAGATACTGAACTTAGTTTGGTACACCACTGCAGACAATATTTTTCTTTAAATTTCAAATTTTAATAATACAAAAAATTAATTTCAAATGTCTCAGTCCCATAATTTTTTATATATATCAGGAAATCTGCTACTTATACCATAAAATGAGCTATTTATTATTACATGTACTAGAAAGTGATTTCCTAATACGATGTGCCATATATGAGATGGGATGTGTGATCCCCACTTTTATGGTGCTTTGGCATTGTTATCTAAGATATTGATCAATAATAGTGTTATTGCCCAGATCAAGCAAACCATAAAATAAAATAGGAAATTAATGTTTGGAGTAAGAAAGATCTGATCATAGATATAGAACACAATAACTTGAGCCCCCATATGAAAAATATAAGAATTTAATTAATTAAATAAACAAAATTAAACTGAATATGACATTTGAATGATTCAATTTCTCACATAAGTAGAGTTACAAAATGTATGCGATATTCAATTAGCCATTCTGTTATATTGATAAAACAAATTTCATCATAGAGTCAAGTAAATGATTGAACTCAAACTGCCAGCATACAAGCATAATCTGGTTGCTTCCAGTAATTTCCAAATCACTGTTGATGAAAAGTCAGTATTGCTATATTTCTTTTCCTCCTCTCTTTCTCTAGCCTTTTCGGGTCATCAATCATAACATGATTGTGAACTGCATTTTAATTCACTGTGCAGTACAAGTATGGAGCTATTTCCCCTTTGTGCTTTAATTTCTTATTATCAAAGAATTCCCTCAGTCTTCTCTCTGGTTCAGGGTCTCTCAAATACTTTCTTACCCCATCCCAAGGTCAATTTAACAAGGAAAATTTACTTATTAACTTCCTCAGAGCCCCCTCAGACTTCTTTTTTTGGCAAAATTTGGACTAAAATAACCATGATGTATAGCACTTAAAATAAGGAATTATGTCCAGGAACACAAACCTTATTTAGTTTAGTCTATCAGGATTACATTTATCTGACTGCGAAATATTTAACATGCCCATCAAAGTAAGAATAATCCTCTCTATTTTGCCTTTATAATTAATGATTCCTGGAAAATATAAATTTATGACACTTTTTCCAAGTAGTGAAAACTTTTTCCTGGATCATTTCCACTTTGTCAGTTTCCGATACTGTAGCGCCTAATTTAACCTTCTCAACCTAGTGTTACGTGCTTAGGCTCGAATAAGCAGCAACACAGAAAGAGTGAAAACTAACAAGCTTGTAAAACTTTAACAATGAATTTATGAAGTACAATTATTTTGATAATATAAATAAACTTACGGTATTAGAGAATCAAATCCAACATTAATCCAATATAGAATTCACAAAAATAATCCACTAATGGAATTGCAAGAGTCCTGATAAATAAATGTTCTAATAGTTCCAGGTTCGAATCTTGACGATGTAATCCAAAATGGCTGACGATGTCACGTGATGCAGTTCTTGTTTGTATAATAATCCAAATGAAAATCATGAACACGTGTTCTTTTCCATAAAAATACAATAAATTCTCTTGCTCCAACGAAATGACACAATTGTCAGTACAAGGTGATTAAAATTATAACTCAAACAGAAGACACAACTTAATAATAATAAAGCCCAACATCTATTGAATTTGTTGTCTTCCAAACAATAATTTATATACCTATTTTTTACGTAAACAAGGGATCATGTGATTTTATGGAACTTCATAGAAAGAAGCTACCTTCACTAAGTCACGTACTAATAGAATGATCCAGAAGAAAAACAATCCCCAATAACTAAAAATAAAAAGATGTCCTTGAAATTAACCAATTGTTTTAAAGGCCTGTTTATCAATCTGAAGCAAGGTCAGATAATGAGGTAATGAGGTTAACATCTGGTTTTTACCCGTAAAGTACATAGGTCATAGAGACTTTCTAGAATAATCTCCCAATTAATGAATTTAAAAACCCAAAATGACAAATTTGGATCTCACAATTAAAAAAAAATAATTTAAATCAAATATATGTAACGCTAGATTTGACCACAATCAAAATAGTCTAATTAAAAATCAATCATGCTACAACAAGCATCATCAGCACAGACCTAGCAAGCTAGTTCCTTGATACACTACCTTAACCATTTATCAGCTTAACTGGCTATGTATCAATCAAACCACTGCAACATTGACTCAGTTATGTAGCCAGAACATCTTACAATAATTCACTCTGTTACACCCTTGCCCTGCCATATTTCAAGACCTGACCAGTTTTTTCTTTGGAATTTAATCATAATTTTTTAAAATAAATTTCATGTACTGTATAACTGATGTTCTCATGATCGACTAAACATTACATTATTATTCATCTTATCTATATTGGCTTCTATCAAATAGGTTCTGTTAAAAATCTGCTGTATTTTCACAGAAATTTGTTATGTATATTTAATTTCTATTATATTTTTACATTTTTGAGGGGTTAATGATTATAGAATATAAGGGACAGCTTCAGTGGCATAAGTGGTTAAAGCATCTGCCTCAGATGAGGGAGGGCATGGGATCAAACTCTGGCAAAGTCATACCAAAGACTTATAAGAATGGTGTCTCACTTGGCACTCAGCATTAGGAGGTTAATGTTAGGACTGGTCAGCCTGGTGTGATGATTATGTAACTGGGTGGGACATGATGCTACATGTCTGTGGCATGATGACAAAGTGTTAGACCCTACTATAAACTGCCACAATGCAGACATCATAGTAATATGATTGGAAAATTGTTAAAGCTATGTTAAAAATCCAAATCATGCACACACATATAGACTGTAAAGGCCTACCTCACTAGTGACTACTATTTTGTAAACTACATATTACATAGCTAATATTTGTTTGTTTGTTTGTTTACTTGAATTTTAACAGCGCACCAGCACTTTTAGGCTATTTAGCGCCATACAATAGGTTAGATGTTCAAAAACAAGAAAGGTTTAACATCGACCAGCGATATATATATAAAAAAAACATAATAGTTAAATATAAAATGGTAAGATGTTGGTAACAGGAAAATATGAAGCTTCTCAATCAATAACAATAACAAACTTCATGCCATCAAACCAACCTTAGGAGAATGGACTCCTTCCTACAGAACTGTCCGTAGGGAGGAGGTTGTCATTGCAAGAATCAGAATCGGTCATACATACATTACCCACTCCCACATACTGAAAGGTGAAGATCCACCAGAGTGCGTTTCTTGCAATGAGCCATTCACTGTTAAACACTTTATGACCGAGTGTTCCAACCTGCAACCTACGCGTGTTAAATACTATAATGTACATGACATGAAGGAACTTTTTGATACAATACAAATCACTTGTATTTTAGATTTCCTAAAGGAAGTAAATCTCTATTTTAAACTATAACTTGTATGCCATAACGTAGAATATTTTTATCTAATGCAAATATCACCTTTTATTTACAACATCTTATCATCAACATACACCATTTACATCTCCCGTTGATTGGGAAGCTAATATTTGTCTATCATCATCACTTATGTATTAATTTCATTATTAATTTTAAAAAGGTTTACTTCAGCTTGAGTTCCTGGCAGGTACCGCCTCATTTCTGACCTGAGAAGGTTATAGAAATGAATTTTCTTACAGTTTGGTGTAATTTTCAAATAGGATGACACAGTAATTTCAGAAAATGTGCACCATAGGTCTAGGCGCAAGGTACCTAAGTTGTTTGCATTGGAATTTACTCATTTCTATAATTACATTCAATGTGAATTCAGTCATATTGTTGTACTCAATTTATATCTGAGGAATTATTTATTTATTTACTGGAATTAAAATTTTTAAGCCTTACAGCTAATTACCTCATGTGCAATGTCCAGGTGGAAGATGCGAGGTGTGGTAGACCCAGGTGATTCTATATGGTTTAAAAGAATTGGCATCACATGTGATACATTTATCTCTTTGTCCTGGAGACGAATGGTACTGATGTCCGTTATCTCATGGTGGGAATTTTTTTCAGCTAGCTCTTCACTTCTTCTCCTAACATAGAGAGATTTCCCAACCCCTGCTCGATGGGATCTTACAACACGCACACTGGACCTGGCAAAAAAACAATGCATACATGTGACACCTCCAAAACCCCAAATCTAGAATTCCTTTCTGAAATATAAGTACCATGAATGGAACATTATATATCCACCTAATGTGTGCCAAAACAAACACAAAATGCAAAATATCCAGCAGCATTCTTACTTTTGCACTCTTACACATAAAGATGCTGATGTTTTCCTAATTACATTATTTCTCTCTCTCTCTCTCTCTCTCTCTCTCTCTCTCTCTCTCTCTCTCTCTCTCTCTCTCATCACATAAGTCCTTAAAAAAAGAAACAAAATCACATCAGAACAAACCACAGTAAAACGCAAATTTCTCAAATGTTAAATAATATATTGGTTTCTAGGGCTTTTGGTGAGGGGGTTTCACTGTAAAAGGGTTTTCATTTAGGGTACTTTCAATAAACTTGATGGCATTTCGTCCTGTGGATTTTTTAGAAGTCATTCAAAGCTTAATTACTTTCTTAGTAACAGTATATCTGTAAAGAACATAAATTCCTTTATGCCAAGATCATCTCTACAAAATTCAATTAAATTTAATCTGGTGAGGTTTGGAAAGAAGTTTCAATACACATGATGATGTGGGTTTATCTGGGCATATAGTCAAAACATTCCACAATTAACAAAGAGGACAAATCATGTTTATCTTATTGCAGGATAGCAATGGAAAAATATACCATATACACTCACAAGTCAACGTATTTTTACAAAAAAATTGATTCATGCAAAGCGATCAATCTAGTGGTAATGTTAGAATCTCTGAATGTCTGCAGTAAACAAAAATACTCACAATTCCAATTGCTTCTTGCCACTATTCCCATTCAAAACTGCATATATGGTATGCACTGTGTTTATCTGTTTCATGATGGTATTATACATTACACAATACTTACAAGAACAGTCATTTTGAAATTTAATCATTATTTAATTTAAGAATTTGAAAACATTACTGGCAAATTAAATACTCCCCACTGCAAAGTGAAATGTACGTCAATGTTATTTACCATGGATGTTTACTAGCATTAGATGTGCTGCCAGGATTTTATCATAAGTTGGGAGCTACCCACTTGTCACCAAAATAATTGGGGATTAGAATAACAATTGTGGGAGTAGGAAATGATTAGAGTTTAATATTTCCTTAAAATTCAAATATTTCATCTCTCTTACTGTCTGCTCCATTCTGTTAAAGCTCTATTGAAATCAAAATCTCAAAAGATGTCTCCTCTAGTTATATAAGTGATTATCTCTATATGTTTTATGAAGTTAAACTGATTCTTATCTGTGTATGAATACTGTTCTGTGCTGACAGACGTTTTTTAAGTATTCTGTCTTAAGGGGCATATGTATAAAGAGATGCTGTGAGGATTTTATCTAAATGGGCATCCCGTAACTGGTCACAAATATGAGGGTCAATTAAAAAAAAAGGAGAGGTAGGAGGAAACAGCCATAGTTTAATAATTACCAAACAATTTAATATCTATCTCTCTTCCTGCTCAACTCTGTTTGAGTTCTATTGAAGTCAAAATCTTAAAAAGGTACTTGTATAAGCATTATTCTGTTGTTTCTGATCTTTTTCTGTTCCTTACCTGATTAAAAATATTGTTCTGTACTGAGAAACCACTAATTCACAGTCTGATGTCTGAAAGAGCATATACATAACTAGCTGGAATCAGTTTGAAAACTGTTCTTTATGCTCTTTGTAACAATTTTCAGCACAAGGTATTGATACTTATGCTTGAAACAAAGACTTTTCACTAATAAAAGCTATATACCAAAAATTTCACTTTCTTGAATCTGTGCTTACAATCTGTTCCATAAAGATGTGTTAAGATTTTCAATTAGCCCATTTAATTGCCATAGTTTGCTTTTGACGACAGAGGTAGTTTAATCAAATAAATATCTTATCTTCTTAATTTCATTGTTTAAATCTTATTTTCTAAATTTATCGTGATCCCTAACTAGGGCTATAAGTTTCTTGAGCACAAGATCACCCAGGGGTAAAATGTAATGTGAAAAGAAAATGAAACTGCACTCTACTTTTTAACTGTCTATACTTTAATTCTGCTTAGCAGTATTCATTTTCTACATTTATTACTGATATATTGCTTAAAGTGTATCAACATAATAAGGGGCAGATGAGTCATGGACTCCTCAGGCAACATGTCCGTCTTAGTGCATCTATGATGTTTTAAGTAGGCACACATGCCCCTCATCTTTGAGTTGAGGTCTGGAACCTAATCATCTGTGCTGCCTCAAAGAATGGCACAATTTGAGCTTGCCATATTCTATACAAGATAAATGTATTAAAGGACAGTCTATCCAGAACATAACAAGCCTTCCTCAATGGAATGGTCTTTTCCCCACCAAGTAACAGAATCCTTATTTTCCCTCTGGAGACCTCAAGTGGACCTTTTTGCAATCAAGCTGAACAACAAAAATTCCATTTTCTGTCCTGAATCAGACAGTATGGTCAGTCAATATGTTCAGCTTCCAGTGTGACTGCCTATTCACATATGCCTTTTCACCATCCCAACTGCTTCTACAAGTTCTTCAAAAAGTCTAAACATCTCTACTTGGATCATTCTCATCACCCCATTGTGACCCCAGAAAATCTGGTCCATCGGTCTGATCAACCTGTTGAAAATCAACCCAGGTCTCTACTTCACAAGGAGGGAAATCTGCTGCTACACCGGAGATCCCTCTTCCACAACAGCCCACAGATTCCCCATCTTCTTGCCTGGCTCATCTCTAGTGTTCACTATGCCAAAACAGGTTTTCCAGCCAAGTTGTCATTTACATCATTCAGCCAAGAAAGCTTATACATCTAAAGTCTATGATTCCTGGTGGAGAACCATATGCATTTGGTGAAATAAGAACATGCTGATCCTCTCCGCTGCCTTTGACTTCATTGCTGATTTCCTTTTTGTTTCTTTTTTTAGACTAAAAGATGTTCAGCATCTACTCTCAAGGGCAAATGAAATTTCTGTCACCTTGACAGTCTTGTCTAGTGTTTTGGGTCCAGAGATATATCTTCTACTTTCATATGCCCAGAGTGGAATCTTGTTTCTTATGGTCATTAACCAAACCCTATGTGAACCATTGAATCAAACTTCCTTTCAAAACCATGCAATCTACTGTGTTCCTATTCATTTTGACTTCTGCAAGATAAAGAAGTATGATTCATGCCTTGTCTATTGACACTGTCTTCTAGCGGCTTGCACTCTCCCATCAGATAGGATGCACAGCTTTCCCTTAGGGAGGTAGAATATTATGACAACGGGTTGCATCCTCCAATTATGGAGGTTGATCACCACAACATTAGAGAAAAGTAAAGCACTGCAACAATCTCATTTCTGTGATTTTGTCTGGGGCGAATTGTTATGACACAATATGGGGTCCAGAGAGACATCAAACTTCTAATGATGGACTTCTCACACTATGGTGGGTGCAACTCAGTTTCAGTTTTTGATACGTTTTACTAGATCATCAGCACACCTACCTTAAAAATTCAAGATAAGTAATTGCTGCTAATAAAATGTATTTTTTTGGGTGGTAAAACTAATTTTAATTATGCCACTATTGCCAATTGGCCTCCTCTCACCCTACTCTGATGCTCGCATAATTGTTGTCTTTGAAAAGTGAAAGATACATTCTGCATATAACCACGTAACATACAGAATGTGTGCAAAATAAAGAGAGTAGAGGGCAAAAGGTCATTCCGACTTTTTCTCCACTCTGTGGGAGGATGTAATTAAATGAGTGGTGAGTTTTCAGCACAAAAATAAGTTAGCTACACAATTGCAGAAAGGTCAGTATTGGATAGTTAAAATTAGTTTTATCCAGAACATAACAAGCCTTCCTCAATGGAATGGTCTTTTCCCCACCAAGTAACAGAATCCCTATTTTCCCTCTGGAAAAGACCTCAAGTGGACCTTTATGCAATGAAGCTGAACTACAAAAATTCCATTTTCTGTCCTGAATCAGACAGTATGGTCAGTCAATACGTTCAGCTTCCAGTGTGACTGCCTATTCACATATGCCTTTTCACAATGCCTCCCCCCACAAAAAAACCCAAAAACTTTTTAAGAACCAGTCATGGCAAGCCAAAGAACACAGATGTGTGAGCAGTTATTAGCCCTTAAAATGCGTATCACGACTCCAGTCACGCTGTTGTATGTGGTCCTGAAATGCGTGTCGCGACTCTAGTCAATTTCGAGGTGAGCAACAATGATCGCATTCTATAACTTCATCTTGCCATAAATGCCTGTAAAACTATATTTGATTGGTTTAAAAAGGCCCGGAACAAGCATACTGCAGTACTTTACTATATTATTAACGATATAATTTTACAAATGCTCGCTTCTAAACACGTGGTACTAGTCCAAAATTAAAACGGCCGACGCTGAATATGAAGGTGATTTCTTGCAACAAATATTCGCTTCTGATAGTGATGCTAATAGTAATTTTGAATAATTTGAGAAAAATGACATTATTGGAGCAAGCGAGGTATTGATGGAAATACACATGAATGATTTTGAGCCAGTAATTTACGTGGAACTGGAGTCGGATGTACATGCTCACTTGCCGTGAAAAGATGGCGCGCCTGTCAACCCCCATTCACTGGTAATTCAAAATTAAATGTCGAGATGGTGAATAATGAACCATTGGACTATTGAAGACTTTTTCTTAGATGACGAGTTATTGCATCTGATAGTAGATCAAACAAATCGTAATGCAGATCAGAGAGTTCATGGGCCAGACTTGAAGAAAAAAGTCGCATGAAGAAATGGCGGCCTGTCGCACCTGAGCATCTAAAACGTTTTCGCATCGATTAAAACAATGGGTTTGGTACATATGTCTGTTCTCGATTCCTAATGGGCTATTGATGATGCGATATCAACCGCATACTTCAGCAAGAAAAATAAGTATGGGATAGATTTCAAGCTATTCCAAGCAATTTACACCTGTCCGACAATGAGAACAATTAAGGTGACTCTTCACACAAAATCAACCCAATGTTTGAACAAAAATAAAGCCTTTGCTGAGGTTTAATCACCAGATATGGACCTCTGTTTGATGATATTATAATAAATAACAGGTGATAGTTTTTCATGAACATTAATTGCTGACTGGAGGGTTTAAACTTACCTCTGACATTCATGGAGTGGATTTTTGCAAAACTGTCACCCTTCCTTTACCTGTGATTTTCACAATTTATATATAACATTGTGACAGACATAACATGTGCATTGTTGGACTACTAAAGAATATAACATTTCTTAGATATATTTGAACTTTTCCATCAAAAACACAAAATTACTGATGAAATACAATTTTAACTTGTCATTTTACCTGTACAGTCCTACCCGTTTATATCGACATCGCTTATCTCGACAAGCCGCCTATGTTGACAAAAAAGCAAAGTCCCGGTCCCATGGTCTACTATTACTATCAAATTGTCATGCCTATGTCGACGTCGAGATAAAAGAAAAACGTATATGTCGACAGAAGCCCTTGGTCCCAGCTTGAACAAATCCTTTGTTTTCAAAACGTTTATCTCGACAAGCTGCCAGTTAAGACCAATACTTTGTTCAACAATTAGTTGATCTTGCCGCCAGGCTTTAATGTCGCGGTCGGATGAAAAAAACAAACAAACCCATAGCAGCACGTTTTCTCACCACTCGGCAGCTAGTTAAGTCTTTGATCTTGCCGCCTAGCTTGTGAATCATATTATTCAAATGTACTCTTACAATGACAGCATGTACATCTGTGGGTCTTTCAACCACTGAATTTTCTGATTGTAAATATATCAGCATAGCGAAAAGGATCAATTGATGAACACAATTTCCCAATCAACAGGTGGTAGAAGCAGGACTAGCAAGCCCTTAAATTTGCCGTCCAGGAAATTGATGCGTACAAAGGACTCCTGTATACGTGATTTTCTGAATCCCATATATTAAAATTGCGTGAAAATACGGATTACACGTTTCCGAGACCTTTGAAAGTGATCGGTGATTTTCGCTGTGAAAGTTTCGTTTTTAATTTTATTTACATTTACGATGGCTACCGACAGAAGGGTAAAACGCAAATTAAATTTACAGTCTTTGGAAACTAAATATATGGCTGTTAATGAAGTTAAGGGATGAACATCTCGCAAAGAGGTCTGTGAAATTTTTCATTTAAAATTAACCCGTCCAGGAAGGATGAAAGCTGCAGAGTCTATAAAAGAAAGACTAAGTTGAAGGTAACTGCGCTCCCCTAAGGAAGAAGCAAGACTGGTACATTTGAAGACGTGGAGGATGCATCTAAACGGTTCACGGTTCAATTAGGCATTATCGAAAAAGCTTAGTGTGGAGAACTTCGCTGCAACAAGTGGTTGGTGCAGTCGCTTTAATGTTCGTCATAACATCGGATACAAAAGTATTTGTGGAGAATACATGTACTGTTGACAGTTTTTCATTTCCATGTGAATAGCCCTATCCCCCTGGTACCTTCAATAACATGGGAACAGACTGACCGATATCTAGGCTGATTTAAGTACATGTACTTGAAGCATGCAACTAACAACAAGACAAACACGTGCTAATGCTGACATTGAATCTCTCATGTTTTTCATATCAGGATTTGACCGATGCAATATTTTATTGTGGACTTTATTACACAAAGGTAACCAAAATGTTATTTGTCAATATACAAGTGTATTTCACTCTAGTTTTGTCCCCACATACTAAAAATTTACATTGTTTTTTTCAAAGTTTAAATACTGATGACCGGTTACCCCTTACTGAAGAATTTAACTTTCATTTTTTTTTTTTTGCAGACCCCCCCCCCCCAAACACTTATCTCGACATCCGCTTATCTCGACAATATTTCCTCGGTCCCGAGGATGTCGAGATAAACGGGTAGGACTGTATTTACACCTGTACCTGCAAATATGTTAAACCTACACATGTGTCTTGATGCTAATCTTAAAGTATAGACAAGCACCATCACTTTTCATATAGGGTTTGTCTATCAATTGTGTATATTTAATGAAATACATGTAATTTAAAGACTGAGGAGTTTTCTTCTTTTCTCTCCTGAAACAATTCAGCACTGAGGGACCTTTTACTGCAAAACAATTCAGCACTTTAAGGGTTAGAAAAGACACTGGAACAAGTGCTGCAATACCTATACTGGTGTGACTTATGTCACAACAAGTACTTCAAGGATCAACAGTTGAATAAAATTGTAAACTGTGTAAAGTACATTTTCATATGTGTCACATTTAACTAATCTGCATAACTTCTCTTGAATCAATGGTCTCCAAGAGCGTAAATGTATACAAATTTGCAAGATTCACATAACTGTATGTAATGATAGCAACTCTGTGCACTGAGCTAGCTTAGCCAGCTTGGACAAGTTGAAAAACTGTTCTTGATTGTTGTTGTGTACAATTTTCCACAGTTCATATGTATTGTATCTTGGACATCTCTGACTCAGAATATTTGAGTTTACTAACATGAACTCTGCCAATGTTGAATCAGTACTTTGATATATACAGTATTTTGATCAAATGAAAATCTTTACTTTTTAACTTATTGAATGCAAGTTAGTTTTTAGCATAATTAGATCCCTCACTACTGAATTGTTTTAAGAAACGAAATGAAAGTTGCACTCTACTTTCAAATTGCCTGTATTTTAATTAGGCTTGATATTCTGCCTTTTCTACATTTATTTTCAAAACACGTCTGAATAGGAGCTTGACCAGCATGATGTCTGTTTTATCCATCCCACATGTACATTTCACAAAATTACTTTAAACTAATTTTCACAAGTTCTTGTGCATCACTGGTCTTCAAGAAGGTGAATTCATAAAACTTTTCGTGTAATTCTTGCACTCCAATAACCTAGCATCATCTCTGTAGCAAAAAGTATATTACCTTCCTTTTCATGCAAGTCCAAACAACCTGCATTTTTGTATTAATGCAAAAAATGCATGTATTTTCAATGACTATGATCAAAGTGTTACTCACAGAGCTCAAGATCAGTCTCTACATAAGTATGTATACCTGCATTTAATAGTGAAGGTGAGGAAATGTATGTATGTATGTATGTATGTATGTATGTATGTATGTATGTATGTATGTATGTATGTATGTATGTATGTATGTACAGTAGGCAAAAAGAATAAAATATGAATCAGAATTATAAATTCTAGATAAAACTATAAACCATACCAGTCAAAGTCAACAACTGCAGCTGTGTTGTCCTCTATCACCTTGAAGTTTCTCCTTACATAGTCTGCAATGTGCTGAATTTCAATGACTGGAAAAGGTGGTCGCCGAAACTTGTCAAGAGCAGCAATGATGTGTGATTTGTATTCATTCTCCAAGCTGCAGATCACAACTAGTCTGTATTGAACACCTAAAAAAAATGTGGTCCAATAAATGTATAGCTTCATCTGTGTGTTCAAGTGCAAATGACACCTTAATGTTGATTCTGGCCTCAACTGTAACAAAGGAACCACCTTGATTATTCAAATCTTTTGGTACCCTTTCCACCACACTTCAGCAATCCTCTGATGCAGACAGGATCTAGTTTTCTTAATAAAAAATACATTTCATCCCAAAGATAAGAGGCAAAAGTGGGCCTGAGATCATTTAACAGGTTGATATCTACCTAAAAGTTAATTGGTAAAGTTTGTTAGACAATGAAAAGAATTTCTGATAATGAAAAGTTTTAAATGAAATCCATATTGGATTCTTAATCAGCACTATTTGTGTCAATTTCAAAGGTCTTATACTAAGATTTGTTCTATGAAAGCTCATAAGCTTCTTTTGATCAGCATTTGACAATTTTTCCATTTCACTAACAATTAATTGGCAAAGGACTTAGTGTTATAATCAGATATGAATCATTGACAGATATATGTTTATGTTCAACAAACTATAAAATTTGATTTTCTATTTGTTAACATTTAAACCTCATGGGAGAGTAGGAGTTACACTCTATGCAAAGAGAATATTTGATATTGTTATTGCAGGCCAGTGAAATGTCAGTCTATCTGAAATATGAAGAGATTAATATTGACTTAAGTTGGAGTCTATGCATCACATGATTGAATCACTGGGTGTTATACACCCCCACGATTTAATCAAAGATTTTTTATTTCACTAGTTGGTATTAAACTATAAAAACTGTTGCCTTAACCTCTCCATTTCACTGAACTTCTCTTACCTTTTCTTGTTATCACTCGCTCAATAATGAATATATCCTAATCTGTCCTCTGCAGCTGTTCGTAGAAATTTTCAACTGAGTCTTTCAGCTTACAAGTTACAGATATTGTTGTTAAGATTGTATCCACCATCAATACTTCTTCCGATCAATTCAGAGTGAATCCTTTTTCAAAAGTTTTCTTCACTAGTGAAATTCTAACTCTTATCACTCACGCTAAATGTTTGTACTCAGTACATATTCTTGTTTGCCAGTATTGGGTTATTTACAGCTTCGTTTGGTGACATTTCAAATTTTTTATGTTTTGTGTTATTGTAATCTGATATAACCTTTAGCAGATCATCAACATACCTATTAGTGTTTTTGGATGTGAGTTGTTTGTAGTTCTTTTCTTTCTGAGTGCAATTAAATCTTTTGACAAAACTTTACCCTTCATTTCCTAGTGATAATGATTATTATGTAATACTCAACTTTGTAAAACTACTTGATTAATAATGATTCTGGAACAAATGTCAAGTTTGTCAAGGACAATTTTGTGATGAAATCAGGTGACACTATGGTAGGAAATCTGGACATGAGATCAAATAAGATAGTAACCACAACATATCCTGCAGCAGTATCAGATTTTACAAATATTATTTACATCAAAAATATGATTAGGAATTTTTCATCACATGTAGCAAAATCCAGTGATATGATGACAGGTATGTTAAGCATGAGTGTGAATAAAATAACATATAATCCAGTCACCCCATTTGATGTTACAAATAAATTTTATCTTGATGTTGAGATAAGTGAGTACAATTATTTCTACAGATGCCAATTATCTTAAAATATCCAGAGGCACAGTTACAGGTTCGATTGCTAATAAGATAACTTCTACATCTGTGCCTTTTTCTGCATCCTTTCTTACCAATAAACAGTATTGGTGACAGTACAAAATGAGCAAACAATAATATCTGTTGATGCTGTTAATAATTGCTGGGGTTATATTGCAAGTGCATCAAGTTATTATGTGCATAATAATCCAAGTTATGCGTTTGTGTTTTAAAGTGGATCACATATGGTGAAAAAAATTACATTTGGATTAAAATTGAGGGTTGCACTGCTGTTGCGATTTCAACTAAGTCTATTAAGTAATGTAGCATGAATTCATGAATGGTGTTTACAAGGATTGAATGATGATTCAATTTGGACTATGCTATATAGGGTGACTGGTATTGATAAAAGTAATATTGATATTACTTCTCATCAATTTAGACTTGATCTTAGAGCAACCACAAACAAATACTTGTATTTCCAGATTGATGTTTTCAGAACTGAGGGTCCATATCCAGGTTTATCAATGTTTCAAGTATATATAGCTAATGATTTAAATTGATTTTAATTAATATATAATGTCTATTCATCCTCCATTGATCAGGGTCACAAAAGAGATCGAAATAACTGCGTATAATCAGCTAGACTGAGATATTGTTGAGAAAACAAGAGCAGCAAATATAATTGCTCGAATGGAAAAATAACTTTAGGTTCACTCGGTTTAATGTGAACAGTGACAATATTACAAGAGTTGCTGGAGTGACAGGCCGCCAAGTGAGATATGCAATCAAAGACTTTGATATAATTAGCAAATACTGTCCCGTGAGTGCGAGGAAAGGTGATTAAAGGTTAAAAAATATTTGACAGATACACTGCTTGAGTTAAATAAAGAAAATGTTTTGATGATCAAGAGATCTAACCTTATAAAAACAAAATTGCATGGTGATTGAGCAATTAAAGATTTATGAACTTGGTAAGCTTGCTGAAACAAGAAAACACAAGTTTCCTAACAATCAAAAGCTCAAAGACACTTTTTGGGGGGCTAAATGTTAAGCACTTTGTTTGCTAGGCATGGACTATTATGATAAAAAGATGCTGTTAGAAACAGTATATATTATTGCTGACACTAACCTGCTGACAAGAGCATATATTATCTAGTTCTGATAGACTCTATCACCAGCTATAAAGAAAAGTATAATGTATATCACATTAATATTACACTAATGGAATATTAGATACTGAGCATTGGATAAAGTTATATGATGATGCATTGAAAAACTATTTTTAAAAAAGAAGCTGGAAAGCTACTGACTGAAAAGACATACAGAAATATTAAAGAGCTGATTGCTTGATACCTAAACCAACCTGTTATAGATATATGAGAATAAAAATACTTCATGTGAAATAGCAATAGTGACTGACAATAAAACCCTTAATCAACTTTGAGCCTATCTCAGAGGAAGAAATTTATAATGTTAGATCTGATACAGGAACTGTGAGTCAAAGATGTTTGCTCGTTGATATGATAGTGAACTATGAGTTGTGAAATACAAAAAAAAACATAGTAAATTTTATGTAAAATTGCTAGTGATTTCATTTAAAAATCAGGATAGTAATAGTTTATGTTACAACATGAACAGTAAAATTTTGTGTGAAATATAAAAAATAATGGAAGATATTACAGTAGAGGATACTACGTTAAAGATGAAAAGAATTCTTTTCCAAGGTAAGCATATGACAATTATGCTTGACAACGAAAAGTAGAGCATGTATTTCAAAAATAAGATAAAATTGTCTCTGATTCACACAGAAAATTCAGATTATTTAAGTAAGCTTACCAGAGTTAGACTCACTTTCTAATGCTACACTCCACAAAAAATGTAAATAATATGATTAACGAAAGGCTTTCAAGATGCATAGGCCTGCCTAGAAGACATTAAATGTATATTAAAGACAAACTTGTAGAACATTAAGCAGAATAAGATGCAACTGGCTGTCAGAGATGCAGGAACTAATCATTCCAATTATGTTATATATTTCTAAATCTTTGCTACAAATGAATATTTAATAAGACATTTTTGTATGTCCTTTTCTTAAAAGTATGAATGATTTTTATACTAAATGTTGCATTCCCAGGAGACAGCTAAACTCGACACAACATGGATGTATCTATCACACATAACACAATATCATGTTATACAAATGATCTTTACCCTTGAAAATAATGTTAATCAAATTAATCTTTGATGAATAACATTTATTTTAAAGAAACACCATTTTAAATTTGTAAACCATTCCAGTTTCATATTCACTGTAATTCCTACAAAAGCATTGTATGCAATGTCCAGTCAGTACAGCTAGCTGTATTATCACTGTTTCATAACCTCACAGACATAATATGTAGTAATACTACATACACAATGTAAGTTTTACTTAAGTAATCAGATAAAATATTTTTACAAACTGAATCCTCTACTATGAGGCAAAAAATGTACATCAAAAGAAATAAATGCCCGAGCCCATGCAATCAGCTGCAAATGCAATATGCACTGCCGATTGGAGGAAAAGTTTGAGCTTCTAAATTTTTTTGATTAAACAGCATCATTCCAGCTGAACCATGTCCATGTTTAGAAATTTTCACAGTGTTTTAGTGTTGATTGCTTACAAATATGTGCCTCTTTTTACTGTGCATTTAGCTATGAAGAAACATATTGAAGATAGTTTGTGACAGCATGCTGTCTACACAAAGATTATAAATAGGCATTTATTACCGCAATAAATACATCAAATAATTTTCTTTCTAGCTTTGAGGATCCAAAGAAACCATATTTAGCATATGCAAAATAGACAAAATAAATAATACCTGTACAGAAATACATTAAAAAATGACAAGTTCTTACACAAACAAGATACTGCAAGTAATGACAACATGCAAATGTAAATAGATGAAAAGCCAAATTTCACAGACATCCTTAAAAAGTGTGGAAAAAATTTAATTCTCTCCCTCTTCTTAATCTTACCCCATTTTTGGTTTTCCTGCATGTACTGATCCAACCTCCTTTCCCCTACATCACTGACTTCAAATCCCAGGAGGTCACTGTTCACAAGACAGTGGATCTTGCTGCTTTTGTCCGTCACAGTCCGTATGAAGAATACATCCAGCTGAAATAGACCATAAGACCAGGTGCAGTTCAATTCGCAAATGATGCGTAAAATTATTTGGATCTTTCAGCTTGTCTTCTTTTAATATGATTTTGCCTTATCAACTGTAAGTAACAACAATGTCATTGCATATTGTTTAGATGCTAGTAAGGTCAGTAAATTGGACACAATTTAATGTGTTGCTCAATAATCAAATACCAGCCTTTACAGTTCCAACACTAATGAACTGGTATGACAAAAAACTGTACTATGTGCATGGGGAAAGTCTAGTATCCAGTTCCTTTTTAAGTACCAAGTGGAGTGAGTCAGTTTCTTTTTAAGTACCAAATGGAGTGAGCCAGAGAAATGTCCTTTAAACCTTTGTTCTACAATATATACCGGTACATGAAAGACAATTAAATCACAAAATCAATGTCACATATCTTGAAGATGATGAAATAAGATATGATGATACAATTACAGATTTTAAATAAATGCAAATTGCTCTTTGAACATTCACATTAAATCCTCCTAATCTATATGAACACATTTATTATGTGAATGTACAAAATAAAACTTATTGCTTAGAACAACAATCTTTATTTTATGAAAGGAATTCTATGAAATAATAGAGTTCCACAATATTTGCAAATTTATAATGTATTTGATTCTAAAAAATTAAAGTAAATTTTTTTTTTGGTTTTAAGAGTCAAGTAGCAACAGAGCAGCATCAAATTATCAAGATTACTGATTGGAACATCATAAAAAGCACTTTTTAATAAATGAACTTTTCACACAAAATTTTAAACAAAGTCGCTCATGCATAAAATTAAGGTCCAAGACCTTGTTTACAAAAAGGATGCAGAACATGCCAAGATGTATTTGCTCACCAAGTTTGATTATTCAAAGTAGGGAAGAATGCATATAACATGTCATCAACTTGTATGCTCATGGCAAATGCAAACATTTGACCAAAGCCAATAAAAAATGAAATATAAGTTCCAATGAGTATCTTTTATCGAAACGTTGTGACAGTAACAGGTATGCACATCATCTCAATTTCATGATTCTAAACATGAACAGTACATGAGAAATGAACATTCAAAAAAAATCAATTACAAGCATAATATATTGACTGTAATGAACTACATCTGAAATAAATATGCATCACCTAGTTGAATGATTCTAGACTGGATAGTACGGTGGAATTCCGATATATACCAGGTACAATGATCAGGGTCCACAAAATCATATTGTGCTATGTACCATATCATGCTAAAAATAGACAAGCCAGCTGTAGAAAATGGTGCCTATCCCTCCCCCGCCCCAATGAAAACAAGGGCTTGGGGAATAGAAATGGATTCAATACTATATACTTCATTAACTTAAAATAGTTATTACATATTTAATAATTATTTTTAGGTGTATGAAATCTGCAACATTTTTATTTATATCATGAAAGATGCAATCATAAGACAATTTATTTTCAAGAATGCATTACATGTTGCCAAATTATTAAATCAAACTCGTTTATTTTGGCACAAAACTTTGCACTTCTTTAAGAAATTGGTAAAATTAATGTAAAATCTTGGAAACCATGTTACAATCATGCATACAATCATGTTATATCCAAATACATGTATGAACTATTCCCTATAATGATAATTAACCTTTTACACTATAGTTTTCACACTGTCAAAAAAAAGTTACTTTTTCACAAATGAACAAATATAAAATTTTTGGGGAGCCATGCTAAAAGAGTGTTTTGTCCTAAATCATGCTATAATGAGTCACTCAATGTACATAACATATTGTTATGTATATTTAATCTGTATTGTATGCTTGACCTTTGTCTGTCACTGATGGGAGAGTTCCAGCCTAGTAAATTTTTGTCCTATGTATAACACATTTACTTGAATTATGTTTACGAATTAATTAAAGTTTTCCATTTGAAATGACCAACATCTATTGACCATAGAGTTATAACAATATAATCATTGATCCAGGATAATTAGTGACAATATTTTCAATCTGTTTCTTGAGTCAGCCTGCTCCAACTTCAGACTGGCAACATTTCATTCAGGGCCAACTAGATATCATAATTAGTCATATGGTGAAACCCGTTCTCCATTTAGGAGTAGCATTAATGCCAATATTAAGGTTTTCATGATAGCTGCCAGTGGCCATACCATCACCATTTAAATGTATTACCAATTAGATATCAGAAGTTTTCTAATAGAAACCCATATTGATATGACTTTCCATCTAGGACAAGAATAGTAGCAATAAGATTTTCCACATGACCACAATGGAAGTAAATTTTATTCAAGAGCATCTATACATCACAAGAAGCCTTCCAGTGAAAACCATATGATGGTAGTTTTCCATTCAAGATGAGTAGCAAAATAAATTTTTCAAGATGATTGCTGCAGTGGCTATATTGGAATGCATATTGGCATCATTTTTATATAGGACAACAAGACATCACATTAAGTCTTCCAAAAACCCCATGATGATATAACCACCCATATAGGTGGAGTTGTGACCAAAAGTTTTTACATGGACACTGAGGAGGCCATATTGGAAATCTGGGCAACTTCATTTTCATTAGAACTAGACCTTGCGATATATGTTTGTGTAAACTTCATGGCAATCCTCCAAGCAGTTTATGAAGAATAAGGATTTTAGAAAAACTTCTGCTAACAGATGGATGACACACAACAAGCCATCTAACAGGCTTTCCTGGTCTATGTCCAGTTGATGAGATTTAAAAAATAAACAATATAATCATAAGCTAAATGCCAAAACTTAACATGAGTAAAATGACATGAAGGTCACAGTAATCGTCTTGTGTTGTAAAACTGTGCTACTAACAGAAATGCATACACTCATCCAGTTTAAAGATACATGTATCAGCTGTCATGAAAATTGCTTCAAACTGAACTGATATGAGTTTAGCATGAAATATTGGAAATATTGGTCACCGTAGCCCACTTTTATGATGATGGAACAGTACTCATCAAGATGTGTCTCCTCATCATGTTTAGTGAATCTTGGTTTTCAGATACATAGTGTAGGTGTTCCATTCTTTTTTAAATAAACACTTTCTATGTCTATTCCAGCATTTTCTCCCTGATGAAATTTATTTCTATAAAGATCCTTTATGAGCCTTATTAAGGAGAATTAAGAACAAAATAATATTGGCTTTGAAATGCTGTTTTTATCTTGGGATTTACCTGTAACATCTGAATTAGACATGTACTAAATTACCTGAAATATGTTAGTGTTTAGATTCAAATACATATACATTTGCATTTAACTCATTTTCATATACAGATTAATTTTTTTAAAAACTTTATTCTGCTAAAAATACATATGTTGGTATATAGAAAGCTTTTGATAAAAGGGATGTTTTATTTGACAAGATGCTCTTAAATGTTACATACCTTTGTGTAAAAATGATTTAATATTTCACTGACTACTTATGTACAAATGTTTCCAAACTAAAACACTTCTCTCTCTTTTAAAATAAAATGTTACTTCTAATATAAATGGCACCTACACATAACAATTCAATCAGGACATGATAATGTGTGCAAAACACAAAGATGTACACAAAAACTGTTAAGTCTGATAACTTGCAGGACTTCTGGCAAATAATTAACAAACAGAAAGATTCTTTTTAAACACATTATCCAGATACTTCATATGTTTCAACTTGTTTGTGAAAATTCAGCAATATTGTGAATTAGTTTCTATAAACTTGTAAACTGATAATGACGGTGATTGCTGGTATTTATTACATTAAGATAGAAGGAAGAAAACATTCCTTAGTGAGATTGGTAACCACAGTGAACAGCATGGAAGTCAAATTCCATTTTACAACCTATGTGTATTAGGTGGTATTTTACTAATTTTAATAAATTTCTTAGTTTCTATTATCATTGGTAAATGAAGTGTATATATAATTCCTACCAGCAGAAAGAGAGCATATATTTTATGGTACATTTCAAGATAATCTTTTTCAACCAACCATTTTCTTGATCCAAAGCCAAAGGAAAAGCTACTCAAGAACAGTTTTCACTATGCAAGTTCACTCACTAGATGATGCTCTTAATATATGGATCCAACATTTTATGCAAAGGAAGATAAACATGAACCTTTGAAAATAAAGAGTAAAAAGGGACTTTCAACATGATTGGATAATTTCTGACAATTTCAAATCTGTTAGTCACAAAGTACATTACAAAACATTTAGAAATAAAGCAACCACAATGATAAATTGGGAAAAGAAAAATTAATATAAATCAGCTTAGTAAATAATTGCAATAAGAATTCTTTGTTGAAGCTCTTTAACAAATTTGGTACAGGTAAAAACTCGACAAGATCCTACAAATCTATCAACTTAACCAGAAGGCCAGATCACTGATGAGAATGTTGAATTAACAAATGCAATCAATGAATTTGTTTGTCAGTATACCTTCCAAAAATTAAGGAACCAGTATAAAGTTCAATCTTTATGAAATAAAAAGAAAAATTCAGTTATAAGAAAACTGCAGTCAACTAATTTTTTTTTACCTCTACAATGACAAAAAAAAAGGACTAAAATTTTGGCAAACTACTAAAACAAAGCAAAAAGCCTAGATAATATTGAACCTTGTCCAATGAGGGCTAATGCAAATCTATTATCTGACAGCATAGGTTACATATGTCAATAAAGCATATCCACCTCAGTGTTTCATGGATCAGAAATTGGTGAAAGTTACACCCAGTCATAACTCGGACAACAAAGAACATGCTAACAATTAAAGATCCATTGTTACTAACTATAATACAAAAATGATGAGTCCGTTAAGTAAAAAGAATTTTAAAAAATAAAAAAATTTGAACGTTTCCCCTTCTGCTCATGCATGAGCAAAATAACTGATGGAAAACAATGTTTCTAACACAATTAAGGGCTAATGGAAAATTGCTTGGAAGTTATTTTTTAGTATGTATTCAGACATAGCCCCCAAAATGTGTTTTCTACTCACATTTCATGTGAAAACAACAAAAACCTCCAAGGGTTAATGTGTTAAATAACAACCACACAAACTAATGCCATGGACATTTACCTAAATGCCTGTAGTATCAAATATGGTTTTTTTCCCTGAGGTGGTACTTAGTTGAATATTAGCTCAAAATGTCTTATATTTGCAGTAGTTTCTCAAACATATTTCCATGCTGATAGTGCAGTGGCATTAGTTAGATGTGTCCACTTGCACTTCCATGAGAACTGGGCAGAGGCATCCAAAGGGGCTTCACGGGGTAAAAGGATAATATTACAGTTCGAAGCAATATTAAATGGGGAAAAAAAATGATTTTAAATTTTTTGTGTCATTGACCTTGCTTTATAGATAATAGCTACTTTTATTTCAGGATATGTGTTTGCTTGTGTACGTGTGTGCAGAAATGCACTAAAAGTTGAGTCTACCAGAGGTTGTTTAATTTCCTAATCAATGATGAGATGTCTCATAATAAAACTGAATATGAAATGTTTGTAATACTTCATTGTGGGCAACAAAAATCTACTTTTATTTCTGCTAGTTATGTCATTCCTTATCTGACAAATTAGCAAGGTTCTTGCACATTAAAGATCAAATTGCTACTTATTACAGCCTCAAAATCTTTGGTTTTCTTTCCCAAACACCCTAGGCACTTACTCAAACAAAAAAGCCAGATGCAATAAAAATTTAAATTTAGAAAGGATTAGGAAATGAAAGATGGATTGAAAGAAGGAAATGAAACAATGAATAAGATTGTTTAAAACAAATCTGATTTGCCGTTTCTTATAAATGTTTAAGAGTAAAGTACTAGAAGGAATAGAATGACAATAAAAACTACAGATTTTCTTGTTATGTGCAGTGAGACCTTGGCAGAAACAGAGAAAGAGAAACAAACAAACCCAATGCTACATAGACTGAAAAACATTCTATTTTATTTAGTAGTTTTTACCAGCTCAACCTAATGCTCTACGACAATATTTTGATCAACAACAGTTTGATCATGTGAGATTTACAATCTGAAAATACTCTTGTGGAGCAAGAATGTGATCATATTTAATTTGGAGTCTAAACTTGCTCAATAGACCATTTATTCTGCTGTTTCCCAAACCACCACATATTGAAAGGTCATTCTTGGTATGAAATATAAAACATTAAACATAATATAAAAAAGTCTGACATGTATTTTAAGGAACACATTCAAATAAAGAGTCATTAAATTTATCAATATTTCTATTTCATAAAACTAAGACAGAAAACATCACTGGTTAATACAGTCCTAACCTGATCCAGTGTTGTCTGAGGTGTACACATCAGAACCTCATCTGCCTGAGGGAGGGGTTGTTTAAGATCCATCATGTAGACTGACAGTACAGTAGACAAGACTTCAGCTGCAAGAGACATTGACCAGTAACAAAATGTGCTCAAGACTGTATACAGGTAAAAGGTCTAATTCAAATATATTTCCAGCCCACTTATAATGTACCAATTGTTTTCACAATTTACTGGAAACATCGGGATCATAAGTAGACTATGAAAAGATCATGTCAAAGTTGGATTAAAACTAGATATTTGTTCAAGAACAGTCCACGTCTGGCTTTCAAATATATGTTATGAATATAACATGACTGCCATGAAGGCAATACAAGTTACAGTTTGGGAAGCATTTTCAAAGGAATATTCATTCCAAATGTCAGCCATGATAATTTTCAAAATATATCTAGAACTCTGGATTCAGATAGTCTGGTTTGGGTTAGTCCTACATTGTATGTATGTATATGTATGTATATGTATATATATATATATATATATATATATATATATATATATATATATATATATATATATATATATATATATATATAAATAAGTTGCTTGAGTCAAAATCTTTCTTTCAAAATAAATGGTGCTATACTGTGTAGCATGTTACCAGAAGCCACATTTTCAAGAATATCTCACACACTTGGCTGTCCATAATGACACTTTTCCACAGATTAATATCAAATTGCTTTGGTAGGACTATACTTACTCTAATGTTTTTTTTTCCTTTGGTCTGACTCTCAGAATATGTTGCTCATTGCTCAGCATTCTGTATCCAGTGACAGGTTCTTAGTGTCCCATAATTGGTGATCAAAACCAAAAAAAATGGAAGATCAACTCAAGTTGATTGAAAAACTTGACTCAAAATACACGAGTTTGTCCCTCATGTGAGTGTCCACTCAATGTGTGATGAATATTAAATGAACAAATAAAGTCAACACTGATTAAACTGACAGTTTGTTTATTATGACAAATAATAGATTCAACAGAAATAAAAAATATCTGTTCTGTAGAAATAAAAATATCTGTTCATATTTAAACTTATTTCATAATGTAATTATCATAATAAAGTGAGGCAAACTTTATTCAAATAAATTAACAATGTTAAATCTATGTCACAAATTAACATTTTTCTAATTAAGGCAGTATTATGACTTGGTTATAATTGTTCTGCTCAATTATTATGTTAAAATTTATAAGAAAACAAAACTTTTTTTAAATCTTCACTTGAAAAATTACTGCTTTTACAGCAAAATAAATCAAATTTTGATACTGTTGTTCCTGAGCAAAAATTTTTGAGGTAGTGTATTTTATGTTAATTAATATTCGGTCCACTGATGGTTCAAAAGTTGCCATTTACAGGTCAATAATAAAGTGGTTTGTATTGGCATTTGGGGTTTAATATCATTTGCAGCACATGATAGGCTAAACATAGTGGCCAGTATTGTCACAGAATAAGGCAAGAAAATATTTTGGTATGCCTTAATAACAATTTGGTTAATTAACTTTATAGATGCAGAGATAGAGTGTTTCCTTAGGTGGTTCATTTTTTTTTGTATGACTGAACAATACACGCTTCTCAGTGAAGATGGCTCACGGCGAGATGCTCATATAGCTGTTTTTACAGGTATTTCACCCTTGGAGTGTGCATTTTTTTCTCATGTATTTATAGTAAGTTTATTGTTCTATGTGATACAGTGACCGCTTGGATCTTGTCAGAGAATGTCAATACTCTTACTTGAAACTACAGCCATAGGAGTAATTGTTAAATTTTATACAGATCCTGTTTGTAAACATATTTTTATGGTTTAAATGCTTTTTTTAATTTGCTACCTTTATTTGTTATTCAGTGGGTTTAATTCACTAGAAAAACAGTCAGTATGTTACAGTTTATCACTAGGGGCTTTATTTGACATAAAACAATTCAGCAACATATATCTATAGATCTCTCCTCTGTATTTGGTTTATTCCTTGTAATGAACAGCTTAATTTATTTACAGCTGTCCTGTCATGTCATGTCTGTATGGATGGATGAATGGATGGATGGATCAATAGATTAGTGAATCTTGATTCACTAGAAGAACCAGGACCATGAAGCTAGTATCCGTAGTGTCGCAATGAAGCCATTTCAACTGACAGTGTATGTGTTTCATGGTGGGAATTGATGAATACAGATGTATAATTCTGGAGAAGGACTAGGAATTATGACATGAATTCTCAGTTCCTCGATAAGGACCATTAGGTTAAGAACCATATTTAATTTGCTTTGGTTATCTGAACCATGCATACTCAATTTTCTTTGTAACACATGGTTATTTGAACCATACATTTTTACCTTGTGGCATTTGGTTTTCTATTGTAATCATATGGTTGTGTGAATCATACTTATTTTTCATTCTTACTATGTGGTTGTGTGAACCATACTATTTGTCATTGATATTATATGGTTGTGTGAACACCTTATTTTTCATTGGTATTATATGGCTGTGTGAACTACTTATTTTTCATTGGTATTATAGGGTTGTGTTAACCATACTCATTTTTCATTGGTATTACATGACTGTGTGAACTGCTTATTTTAATTGGTATTATATGGTTGTGTGAACCACTTATTTTTCATTGGCATTATATGATTGTGTGAACATTATATGGTTGTGTGAACCACCTTTTTCATTCTTATATGGTTGTGTGAACCACTTATTTTTCATTCTTACTATGTGGTTGTGTGAACCACTTATTTTTCATTGGTATTACACCACTCCCTCGATAACTCGCGCGCTGATAACTCGCAAACCCGCTTATAACACGGTGTCCTGCGTGGATCCCGTTTTGTTTTTTAAAGAAAATATTTTTTAAAAATGAAGAAAATTGTGATCAGAACTGGTGAATGAAACCTTGATATATCGCCTGTTTTATCGTCGAAAATGACAGTTAGTGCCCAAAAAGTTAGAATCAACATCGTGAAATTTTCAGGTTTTAATAAGGAATCACATATCTTGTTAGATTTTATCTGAAAAAATATTTTCTCAGTTCACTGTAAATAATAATACTGTATATGTATAGGGGAAATTAGTGTTTTAATCTTTTCATTGTGTTGCAGTGTAAGCAGTATAATCGCTGCATGTTCTCTTCTATTCAAACATGAAAAGAGTCAATTGACCGTCACATTGATGCCCGCGAGCACATCTGTGAGAACCTAATTAACTGCCGGCTGCGTTTTGATCGACGACTTGGGGAAGTGTTTGTTGCATTGTAAAACTCAATTAAAATAGACCTGCTTTGTTTTATAAGGCGGTCTTTTGTATCAAATCAGGTAAAAGACGTACATTACAAAAGTTCAAAGGAATGCAAATCCTACATGCATAAACTCTTGTGGTCAATATCGTGTCTCAACATCAATCAAATTAGTTGGACCAATCGAACATGGTTTCAAATAGTATGTACTTATTGTCATTAAAGTATATATTAATCAGTAATTTATCCTAATCATTTGTAAATGTGATCATGGAGAGTTTGGGAATCAAGCGAAAGGCGTACTCGGTGAACAAAAAGCTTACTGTTATAGAGAGGGTTTGTAATGGTGAATCAAGATCAAAAGTTTGTAGTGAACTTAAACTTGCCGAGTCGACACTCAGAGGCTGGCTCAAGGATGAGCAGAAATTTCGGGATTATTTGCATGAAGTTGATTCTGATGATGGATTTAAACGGAAACGGGCACGCACTGCAAATGACACAGAATTAGATGATGCTGTGTACACCTGGTTCACACAACAACGTGAACAAAGTGTTCAGATTTCGGGAACAATTCTCAAGGTCCAGGCAGAGAAAATGGCAAAAACTATGGATACTGAATCAGATTTCATGGCAAGCCATGGATGGCTTTGAAGATTCCAGCGCCAACTTGGAATAAAACAAAATTCTTTTTCGGGAGAGATACGCTCAGCAAATCAGGCGGCCGCATCTAGTTATCCCAACCAACTCCGAGAGATACTGACCCATGATGGATATACAGACGACCAAGTTTATAATTGTGATGAGGCTGGTCTATGCTATCGGATGATTTAAATATTTCTTTATATATTTTTTTTTTACATGTCTGACGTTTAGACCCATTAAATTCATGGTTGGTAATGGTTTATCTTTGTAAATTTCTTTTTTACATTTTACTCTATCTATCTAATCAATCTATCTATGTATCTATTTAGTGATAGCAGAATTTTATGTTTTAGATCAACACAAGTTTCGACGTTGTCGTTTTTCGATATAAATGTTATCTTTTTTGATAAAATAAATCTTGATTCATTTTGAACAAACAATAAAACTAGAATGTATCCAAATCAACACAAAAAAGCAGTGACGTAATACACAATGTGTTTAGCAATACACATGTTAAGAGTACTGGTACCTCGTGGAATAATGTTTGTTTTTACGATCTTTTCAAGATATTTTATCCAGAAATTAAAGGTAATTTATAAAGAAAAACGAACAACACCTTTATAAAGAAATATTTATTCACAGTTATTTTCAGCACGATTATAAAACGAGTATTTAACAATGCACCCCCCCTTTCGCCTCTGTCGATCTCCCATCTCTTTATTAGTTTTTTTTTAATAGGTCCCTCGGTAACTCGCGCCCTCGCTTATAGTGCGGTCGATGTTTTTGGACCCCGTTGTGCGCGAGTTATCGAGGGAGCGGTGTATAAGGTTCTGTGAACCACTTTCTTTTCATTCTTATTATATGGTTGTGTGAACCACTTATTTTTCATTCTTACTATGTGGTTGTGTGAACCACTTTTTTTTCATTGGTATTATAGGATTGTGTGAACCACTTATTTTTCATTGGTATTATATGGTTGTGTGAACAACTTTTTCATTCTTATTATATGGATGTGTGAACCACTTTTTTTCATTCTTACTATGTGGTTGTGTGAACCACTTATTTTTCATTGGTATTATGTGGTTGTGTGAACCACTTATTTTTCATTCTTATTATATGATTGTGTCAACCACTTATTTTTCATTGGTATTATATGGTTGTGTGAACCACTTTTTCTTCATTGGTATTATATGGTTATGTGAACCATACTTATTTTTCATTGATATTATATGATTGTTTGAACCACTTATTTTTCATTCTTATTTTGTGGTTGTGTGAACCACTTATTTTTCATTGGTATTACATGGTTGTTTGAACCATACCATTTGTCATTGATATTATATGGTTGTGTGAACACCTTTTCATTGGTATTATATATAGATGTGTGAACTACTTATTTTTCATTGGTATTATAGGGTTGTGTAAACCATACTTATTTTTCATTGGTATTACATGACTGTGTGAACTGCTTATTTTAATTGGTATTATATGGTTGTGTGAACCACTTATTTTTCATTGGTATTATATGGTTGTGTGAACCACTTTTTTCATTCTTATTATATGGTTGTGTGAACCACTTATTTTTCATTGGTATTATATGATTGTGTGAACCACTTATTTTTCATTGGTATTATATGGTTGTGTGAATCACCTTATTTTTCATTCTTATTATATGGTTGTGTGAACCACTTTTTCATTCTTATTATATGGTTGTGAACCACTTATTTTCATTGGTATTATGTAGTTGTGTGAACCACTTATCTTTCATCCTTATTATATGGTAGCGTGAACCACTTATTTTTCATTGGTATTATATGGTTGTGTGAACCACTTATTTTTCATTGGTATTATATGGTTGTATGAACCACTTTTTTTTCATTGGTATCATGTGGTTGTGTGAACCACTTATTTTCATTCTTATTATATGGTTGTGTCAACCACTTATTTTTCATTGGTATTATATGGTTGTGTGAACCACTTTTTTTTCATTGGTATTATATGGTTGTGTGAACTGTACATATTTTTCATTGGTATTATATGGTTGTGTGAACCACTTTTTTTTCATTGGTATTATATGGTTGTGTGAACTGTACTTATTTTTCATTGATATTATATGGTTGTATGAACCACTTATTTTTCATTCTTATTTAGTAGTTGTGTGAACCACTTATTTTTCATTGGTATTATATGGCTGTGCGAACTACTTATTTTTCATTGGTATTATAGGGTTGTGTTAACCATACTTATTTTTCATTAGTATTACATGACTGTGTGAACTACTTATTTTTAATTGGTATTATACGGTTGTGTGAACCACTTATTTTTCATTGGTATTATATGGTTGTGTGAGCCACTTACTTTTCACTAGTATTATATGGTTTATGAACCATACTTATTTTATTTTGCATCATACGATTCTGTGAATCGTTCTTGTGCCTGTTCATTTTGTATCTTCTGATTCCATAAATCATTTTCTTTTCATTGTGCATATTGTGAATGTGAGAACAATACTCATATTCTTGTTATACATATGTGTATCTGTAACATTTTCAGTATAGTAGTAGTGTATTATATTTAGGGGTTGGAGGTCTTAATTGGCATATGTTTGTATCTGTAACATATTCAATATAGTAGTAGTGTATTAAATATAGTGGGTGGGTGTGAAAGTCTTTATGCAGATGTGTTGTAGTGAACATTTATTTATTCTTCTTTTATTTGTTTCATAACTATCATACTCTCACACTATATTGCTTCGTCATTCAATCCAAGCATCCATTTGGTGGCAGTCCTGTTACAAGTATATTTAGTGGAGAAAGAACAACTGAAAAAAACACCTGAGAAGAACCCAACAATCATGAGGAACCTACTGTCAAGCTCTTTTACAAACCCACAAAGGCTGAGTAAAAACTAAAACCCATGTGGATATACAAGATGTCAGTGATCTATACAGGCAAGTGCCTTCATAAAATGAGCCAAGCATTGCCCTGTGTAATAGAATATCCCTGCATATATGTTTCAATTAATGAAAGTGATTGTTACAAATAACCTGTCTCATTGCTTCATCATCACCAATACCACCATATGAGTGTTCTACAGTTTCATTAAATGTAAAATCTGTTACAGCTGGAATATTATCACCCATTTCAATACCAGCACATGCTTCAGCAGAGCTTTTCAGTATTTTCAGTGATAGTATCAGTATTTCATGTCACCTTTCAGAATTCTTCACAAGTGCACACCAAGAGTAATGAACAACATGACACATCTTTATTACATCTTGTAACCAAACTGTCAATACAATGATCCATACTGCAAAAATGTCGCAAAATATTTCATATCTACAATATGTGATACATATAACAGTTGAAAATAATGTATTAATGATCATAAGTGTTGAGCTTGTAGGTTACAGCAAAGCAGTGTCAAGTTCAGTGCTACATGTATGCTGGAATGAGGATCATTGACTCGTCTTAGTAGGCACTTTTCAACAATTGGAAATTGCTTGCTCCTATTATCATTACTGCTATCTGTCAAGTGTGAGGCTGTAGTTTGCATTCTCTCAGACAAGCTCCTTTGTTGTGCCTTTCCCAAAGTCTTCACTGGAGCAGTTGCTTTCTTTCTACCACACTTCATAAATGAAACATAAATAAAGAAATTTTAATTTAAACAATATACACGTTAGTTCAGAAAAGGTGTTCACACCATAACTATTCAAACAATGGTCTATTGGTATGGTGAAACTGATTATATTTTAAATTTGTTACTTTTAGCAAATTTGAATAACTAGCTGGGATTAAATTTAATAGGTGCCTGGTACCAACTGTGTATGTGTGCTTCACTTGGTAAAAATACATGCATAAAAGGTTTTAGATTACTTTAATTGACATGAGTATTTATAAGTAAATGTCATTAAAAAAGATAAACATGATATAAAATAAAATAAATATCTACCTACCTGCAGCAATTTTGCTATCTGGAAACACAAGTTTGAAGCCATCACTCAAGGAATCAGCTGTTGCTAATTGTGGTAATTTCAGCAATTGAGTTCGTACATAACTTCAGCACAAGTTACACACAGGGAGTGTTCATCACAGTCAGTTGAACATTTCGTGTTATTTGAAATGAACGATGTAATTGGAGCCATTTGTCTGGCCTTAGAAGTCTATCACTTTATGCTTCTCTGATTTTATGTGGCAAGAGATGTCATTGCCATGACTACTTATAATTAATATATCAGTTTCAGTTTGCAGAAGGCATAACTATCGCCCTTTCTTCTGGCAGAAATGAACGGCGAGGTCTTGCTGTATGATGTGACAAACTGCTGTACTCATCACTTTGTGTCTTTGATTAAAGTTAGTTCTTCAGTCACTCTCTTCCTCAAAGATACCATTTCAAATACATTTTCCGAACCCACTCAGCCATGATGCTATTTACTGTATACACAACCGACGCAATGACAAAGAAAAATTACATGAGCCATTGCAGATCATTTTGCACACGATTCTTCTATTTAATACTGAGCTAACTATGGTGGGTTGCTACTGCTTTATTTTCATACTTTTTTCCTTTTTCCATGTTTTTGCCAAATACAAAATACAAATTTTCTATATTTTACCTTGCACAAATCAGATTTAACTCTTGAAGTCATATTTTGGTATTTAATATTTTTTCCTCTATTAAATATGGTAAAAATACGGAGGATGGAAAAATACATAGGGTGCACAGGTCTGCTACAGTCATGACTGCAGCATTGTTTGGGGAACTCTTAGTAGGCCTACTGAAGCAATCAATTACAACAACACAATTCTGAATATTGATAATTAAAATCCATCCAAAAGTGTTTTCCCCATCCACTCTATGTAAATGTATAATTAGAAAGTTTTCACATAGAATTTATTTTTAAATTTGATTTTGTTTTGAAATCATATATTTAAACTCGCAGCTTATTATGATAAAACTAACAGCTCATCTCTGCCATTCAATTGAAATATCAGTAAATAAATCATGCAATCTTAAGAAGCAAAATGTTTATTTTCCAATATATATGATCATAATACATGCCAGATTGAAAATACATCAGAAATTACGATACGTGATTCATTAACGTGTGTGGTAAAACTAACCTGCCTTAATCAGATAGCAGTTCCTCCACCGTTATATTAATATTAAAAAGTAATACACAAAACAAATGAAAGTGACTCAAATTTTCTTCCAGACAAGACTGGAGATCTATATGTTACAATTATATTAAATTAAAAATGAAATTTAAATACTTTTTCCTTCAAAATGAAAGTCTCCATAAAAATTTTTTTTAATATCAACATACCTACACCAACACTGTTGTTTCTGGTGCTATATTTTAATATTTTATATCAATAACTGAAAATAAAGTCTGGAGAAAAATTACTCCTTTCCTTAGTACTTTTTTGACAAAAATGTGTCAAAGATATGCTCTGAATGCATGATTATGAATCTTTTTTAAAACAAATTTCTGATTGTTGATGTCCCCAGACCCCACTAGCAACTTCGTGCTCACCAAAGTCTGGCCTGCTCAAAATAGGTTTGGCTTCGAAATTTTCTTAATAAAAAATATATTATCATGACTGTAAAGTTAGTTTGGTTCTAATTCTACCTCCACTAAATCTAACATGAAACCTGGATCCATATCAAACAGACTGAGCCAATCATCCAAAAAGGTTATCACAACAATCTTGTTTCTGTAGCTTTTGCTTTTATCCCATAAAAATGTATTTTAAGGGTCCATTTTCATATGCATATAGGGAAAAATCATAAGGGTTGGCAGGTCTGAATTAGAAAGAACCATGAATCCCTTCCAGAATTATTTTTCTTCCCCAGATATGAAGAGGAGGAAGCATCATCCTATCATCCTGGCAACTTTCAGTCAAATACCAAAACTAATGGAGCCATGATAACAAATGTGATAACTGTCCATGCAGATATCCTATAGGTAAGATGCTATCATCTTTACCAACACATTGAGACATAGAAAAAAGATTGTACCTACCTACAATTCAAACATAATCAAATGTAGTTTACTGCTGCTTGATAATTCATCAATATCAGGTATCATGGTCAACAGATACTAACTTACCTTTTGGACAAACAATAAGGTTTGGTACACCCACAACAAAACTTGGTGGGAATGGACGCTCAATTTGTATTTCTTCTGAAAAATATGAAAATTAACACATTTAACAAATATTTATCTTAACTGATTTTCCCAGCATTGGTTCATATACTTTTTGTGATATATTTTGGTGTTCTAAGACCTGTTTGCTGGAAATCAGTATAAAATTTCAGAGGGAACAAGTCATAATAAGCGAATTTTGTTGCTTGTTCAGAATTAACTTCTGAAGTATTGTTCTTATGCATATTACTTTCACTACTTACTCCTAAATATGGCTAACTGATGATACATGAGGAAAGCAGAGCAATAACAAAAACTTACATAATCTTGTAACAACACAAGCTACAAAGTCTTTTCTGAAAATAATGGCATCATATGCATCTATCTTATTCAAAAAACAAATTCCTCAAAAGATCTTGCAGATAAAACCTTATTTAAAAAATGTATCTGAATCAGATGAGAAATATATAGAGACAATCAGATCAAGATCTGGATCATACAACTTTAATCAGTTTTAATGAAATCTGATGAAACATACAAACTCTGCCAATCATATGCTTGATCTCCTCATTCATATGCATACATTTCCCTAATTACATAACATAAGGTCAAGATGCTACCCAAACCAAAATACATCCTTGCGGTTAGATTGCCGCAAGCTTGCGGCAAGCTTGTATCATCAAAATAAGCTTTTCAATGAATATTTGCAAGCTTGCGCAAGCTTGCGCAAGCATGCATACAATCTCTGAAATTTTCTTGCAAGCTTGCACAAGCTTGCGCAAGCTTACACAAGCTTGCGCAAGCTTGTAAAAACCGCAAGCTTGCGCAAGCTTGCGCAAGCTAGTAAAAACCGCAAGCTTGCGCAAGCTTGCGCAAGCTAGTAAAAACCGCAAGCTTGCGCAAGCTTGTAAAAACCGCAAGCTTGTGCAAGCTTGTAAAAATTGCAAGCTTCCACATTTTCATAAAAGATTTACAAAGTCCAAACCTTTAAGCAATACATTTTATTGACTGTTTCATTTCCAGCATATTGATTCAAGGCATTTAAGCCAGTCATATATGAAACTATAGAACTGATAGCTACAGAATATTATATATTTTTTGATAAGCTGATGCCTGAACAATGCAACACTTTAATCCTGAGCATGCTGAAAAACAGTTTCAAAGTCAAAGAAAGGTAAAAGAAAAGACACTGTGACATACAAAATTTAAAGATTGTTATTAATCACTTTCAATGTTATTAGGCCTCATTGACACAGACAGTTTTTGATTAACAATGTTTGCACTCACAACTAACTCAATAATATCTTCAACAGGTACTGCTATGCAAATATTTGTAACACTCCCAGATCTTATGTTTGTCAATTTTGACTTTAAAAAGTCTGTGTTACCCTGGGTGAAAATACACTCTTCATCTAAGTCTATCTTTAAAATAATAGCCATATATGTAGCAAAGCACTGGCATTGACCAATTCTGCATGAACACAGAGGGCAACATTTAACAAAAAAAAGAATTTGCCCACAACAGATAGTATTCTGTGAAAAATACATTACAGTGTATGAATTCCTGAAATTTACATTATATCTAATACAATGATATAAAACACCATTCAATAAAATTCTATAAAATAAGTAACATTTTCCTAATGAGTTCTTCAGTTTCAGAGCTAAAACAGATTGATATCTTTCTTCCAAGTTGCACAAACGTTGTCCACCTATCATATATATGCCATTAGATATAGTTTCTGTAATTTTGTAATGGTGTTTAGTACTTGTAAGTTTACGGAAAAAGTACCCTAAAGTGCTTTCTTTTTCAATATGTTCTGCGAGAACTGGTAATTTAAGTAAAGCTGATACTGCATTTGCTATCTGCACAACACAATTTTGTGTTCCATGAAAAAGCTTTATCAGTTTTCCATTCATGCTTTCAAATGCAAAACATGAATACACCCACAATGGTCCAAGTTGTTTTACAGTGTCAGGTAAATGCAGTATCTGATGTAAATTTGCTGACATGTGCTTTTCCCCATACAATACAGAGAATAAGCAACAGAATTTTATGAGAAGTTCTTCACTATATAGCAGCTGATCATGAGATAGTGAATCAAGGTTCAGTATAAATATAGATTCAACAAGTAGCAAATAATGCTGAAAAATCTCCTTCTTCAAAATACCAAACATAACAGGTACTGAATAAAAGAACAGCCAGGCTCTGCACTCTGATGCCTTCCAGTATTGAGCATGATCTTTAATGCTCCTTGGATGGCGGTGAACAAAGTAGGGTGGTTTTATGCTTAACAGTCTACGATCTGCAACTTCCACAAAATCAGACACTGAAAATTGTTCAGTTGAAAATTTTGGGTCAAACCACAGTAAAAGTAGTCGTCTCACTATCCCCAAAAGTACAGTATGCATATAGTCTATAGCTGTTCCATTAATAATGTCAGTATTAACATTAACCCACCAAGATGGTCCTTTGACTCCAAAAATTGGAGAAGAGGTTGCAAATGCATCTTCACCATTAGAAACAAACTCAGAGTGGCTCCTTTTTGGACCATCTATCAAAGCAGCATCAAACGGAAACACCCGTGTATGTCCTTTACCAGTTTTGATAACATTACCTTCTTGCTTGCATTTAGGGCAACCATATTTTCCATTGAATTGCGTCATATTCATTACAATACATTTGGCAGGCAGATCACAAGTACCACAAAGTAACATTCCCCTCACAATAATTTGTTGTTCACAATGTGAGCAATCTACTGTAATTCCATCATCTTGGAAATGTTTAAGAGTATCATGAAAAGGCTTTAGAAAAGTTGACATAGCTGGCTTTGATTTTCCGAACCACATGCCTAAAAATATCATATTTTCTTGCTTCATTCTGTCTTGACAAGGCAATTCGTTGATTGCAAGAAATATGGGCCAAATGCTAATCTTTGATGATTTAAACAATGGCACTCCATCAGTGTACCACATGAAAGAGATATTGTTTTTATTGTTTAAAAAGTCACCAGGTTTAGAATATTTGCAATAAAGTTCACCATCATAGATATCTTCTATATTATCCGAGTGTTTTTTGGTCCTACTGAATTTTTGCAACAACATTTGATGAAATCCTGGTCTTTTAAATAATTGTTCTAGTTGGTAAAATAATGGAATCTCAACAAAATATGATACATTATTCTTGCCATTGAAACCATTATCACATACTGGACACCTTTCAACTGTTTCTTTCAAGAGAAATTCACAGTTTGCACAATATGTATGAAATTTCAATGGTGCCTTAAGCTTACTGAAATAGGCCTTGAACTGGTATAGAGATTTGTGAATAATATTTGTTGCCAGACAATGGAAAGAAATTAGTGTAAGTAGATCAGCTAAACACTCTCCAGTGATATTGTGCCTTAATGCAAATGACAATACAAGAATTGCACTTTGAGCCAACGTTATGGAGGCACCACTGTATATTGGCTTCTCATCATCATCCTGGTGACCTTCATTTATGAATTCTTTTTCATCACTTTGTTCAGGAACTGAAGCTTCATCATTGTCACAGTCATACCAAGTAGAATCCTCATTGATTACTTCAAACCATTCAATTTGTTCGGCCTTGCTACTGCCCTCAAATAGAAAATTGTCACTTTTATTACACGAATCACTGGATAAAGCATCTCCAATTCTGAAATATGAGATAAGATTTTATCATTTGTAGAATAGACATTATATTGTGCGATATATCAATTAAGATATCTGACCATAAAAGAATATGAGCCCTTGGGTTGTTAACAGTTCAAATGATAATAAGCAAACTGGACTATAAGTAATGGACCACATCTTGAGAGAAATGTACATAAATGAATCATGAAAAAGTAATTATAGTTGTTTTTTTGTTTGTTGAAATGGAACAAACTGTTATTTAATAAGAAATTTTATTTATGTATGCCAACTGTATGTACTTTTCTTTTGCCTTGTGTCCAATATATATATATATATATATATATATATATATATATATATATATATATATATATATATATATATATATATATATATAAGCTAAGATTAACAGCCTAATTGAAACCAGCACTGTTCCAAAAACCTCAGAATTAAAAGACCTTATTTGTACTAATATCGCGTTTATTACATAGAGTAGCCTGCTAATAAAAATCATACTTTGAGCAAATATCAATTTAAAGTATACTGTTTTGAAAAAGCATATACATTTACCATGCAATATAAACCATTTTAAAACGAGTTTCAAGTTCAACCATTTAAATGGTGAAACAGCGATGTTATCGTGTTTACAGAAATTCAGAATAGTCGAAAATAGAAATAAAATTTAACCACAAGTGGAACATAAACATACATTTCAGCGTTCAGAGTAGGATCAAGATTTGGCAGTCCAAGTGCAGAATCCTCACAGCCAGCATCCAAGGCCTCATCATCGTCGAAGCCATTTTCTAATTCAAGCGAGGTGGCTTCAACTTCTTTGATTTTCTGTTTCATACGCCATTTAGTTGTTTTAGGCGCAGCTTCCAGCGGGTCATCGACTTGAAGATGACTATTGTAACCATACTTTTTCCTTTTATTCATTTTGATTTTTCTAATCTAATCGGTATGGGGGAAAAACATTCGGTTTCGAATATACTTTTCAACAAACTTTAGCTATCACAACCCTCATCTGGTTTTTCCGCTCACATATACCGGGAAAGTACGATTTAAACAAATATAAGTATTCCTTTTAAAAACATAATAATATCCTCACTAGCTTAAAAAAATTACAACTAAATAGAAGTTCGAAATATATTAAGCTTTGTTTTTATATAATAATAAAAAAAGAATACCAGAGAAAATTCTACAATGTTCGGGTTTTTCCGTATGATTTATCGTAAATTATAGATTGTTATTTGCGATATTTTTTATTGATTTTGTTCCATAATTTACAATATATAATATCTGTAATAACAATTTTCAGAGCAAATTTGATCACTTAATCAAAACGAAAACATAAGTCTGCAACGACATTTAGTTTAGTTAAAATCAACGTGAATTACCGGCGGAAGCTGATCAGATTCACTAAATCAGATCATGATTGGTTAAGTTGTTGCAGCATCTCATTGGATTGGTGAAACTTGTTGAGAACGGAACCAGCTTCATACTTGATAGAGATTTGAATATTTGTTAAATATATATATATATATACATATATATCTATTAGCCTTCAGAATGACTCAAAATTCAACTGTTTACTGTTGGTTTGACTGGGATGACGATACGACCAGTGTAAATAACCTAAATATAGTGAAGGAGCCTAGGAAACCTTGGAACGAGTATTTTCCTGGAGAAGAAATAACCGCCAACTTGCCTAAGTATGGTCTTTGGAAAGGAGTGATTGTGGAGACCAGTGGTAAGTGTAAATTAGGGATAGACAAATTATACGTAGAAATGGGCAGATTGTATTTAAATTTGAAGTTGCATTACAGAATACAAAATTTTGCCTCATTGGAGCTATTTAATATATTCTGCAAAGAGATATGCCGACACGGACTTCATGTACGGCCTGACGTCATTCTAACGGCTCGAAAATATGTTACGCTGCAAAAGTGTGCAAGTTTTGGGAACAATTGTCGACAAACCAGATTACAATTTCACGACTTTTTACTTAGTCACCTGATATATAACTTTAACATATCTGATCACCAGCTTAAGCTAATATTAATTTAAGAAATATACGAATCGCATCAGTCGTATATGCAAGTAATAAGTAGACTTTTCTTTTTTTTTTATTAATTCCAGAATATATAGCAGTATGAATAAAAGTGGCTTCGTGATATTCTTTTAAATTCTTAATTATGAATACTTTTAAATTGTTAGTACTGCATTTAAAGAACTATGTATACATAATATTTTTGTTGTTTTCTGAAAGGTGAACAAACAAGATCATGAAAGCTCATATCAGATACCCAGACAAAAGACTAATTTGATTCATTTATGTGAAACCAATGATCTTTGTCAATTCTGTAAGTTTTTGTGTTTCTTTTAGAGTCTAAGAAAGATCTGGAAAAGAAGATGAAAGACAGGCAACAATTGCAGGCTGAGATGGTGGAATGTGAAACATCCCAATGCAGTAAGCATGCATATATATATATATATATATATATATATATATATATATATATATATATATATATATATATCAATTACATTAAATCAGTGTCACAAATCATTGCAATTTAATTGCTGAGATTTGTTATATGTTGCTTCATTTACATAAATAATACATTTTCATCCAATCTTCATAAAACTTGGTCAGAATGTTGATAGACATGACCATGAACTCTCAAACAAGTTTTGAAAAGCAGGTGAATCAGAAGAACAATGTTGAATTTACTGCCAGTAATTTATTGAAATATATTTTTCTCTGTTTGCCTCAATAATTTTCTGCCATTTCTTTCTAACTGGGTAACTGGGGCATGGTTTTTAGTCATTATTGTGGTAAAATGAAAGGGATTTCAGCTTGACCAGATCATAAGCCTTAAGTAATTCCAGTTAATCCATACTCAGTTCATTGTGTCATGACTATTAATTTTGCCCTTATTTTCAGAAACTTATAAAACTGACAAGAGAAAAAGGAAGGAGGACAAGACAAAAAATTGTACCTCAAATGATAATGAAAGAATTGAAGAGAAAAGGAGGAAGAAAGAGTTGGACAGAAACAAATTAGAGGCAGTGAACAAACAGTTAGAAGAGATTGTGCAGAGAAGACGTATTGCAATTTCCGATTCTGATTCACATCCATATAGAGATGAGAGCAATCAGCATGCGGGAGAAATAAGTAATACACTGAGCACAGATATGTCAAAGAGTGATCATTGTAATGTAAACACAGAATTAGGCAAGAGATTTGACTTGACAGCATATGCAGACAGAAATTTATATGCCTCAAACACTGCATTTCAACCATATATCCCTCCTCAGAATTATTCCTTTCTTGAGGATCTTTACAGATCTCCTGGTACTTCTTACCAGACATTACAAACACCACAAGAACAACTGAATGATGTGCACTTGAAAAATCAAGCACTTGAAGAGGAAAATAGACAGTTAAAGGAAGAAGTGTCCAGGCTGAAAGAAGAAGTTGAAATGCTCAAGTCTAGTGCAACAACGCTACCAGGTAAGACAAATTAACATATTTGTTTACAATTTTATAATTTAGGCACATAAGGTATGCTACTAGAAATTTTTAATTAATGCCTAGCCATGGGTTGGTGGTTTTCGCTAGGTTCTTCCTTCATCTACAACACAAATTTAATACACTATATCATGTGTTGAAAATGGTGCACAGTTCAGATGATATCGTAATTTAAAAACTAATGTCCAGCCCTTCTACATTGTTAAAGTCATATTTAGAAAAGAGCAGTATGAATCTTTAAATATTTCATGTAATTAATTGAAGACCAGTATCTTAATGCTCTGATATTTTTAAGGCAAATTTTTCTATATAACAATGATATTTTGAGCCACAAAGAAATGTGCACTTTGCATGAAACCTGACAAATTCTGCAGAGGTTCATATTTAATGTTTTCCAGGTGTACCTGCCGTAACACCCACAAAGATAACATTCTTAAAGCAGTTGACCAGTGCGCTTGAGGTAGGATATTTTTTAAAAATCTGATCGTCATTTTTACCCTGTGTGTCATTTTTACCCAGTAATAAGTTTATGGTTGTAGTGGAGACATATTCATTTAAGGCTATAAGTTCACAAGTTCTTATACAGGGAATGGTAAGCCAATATTCAGAACAAACCAGGCACTAGAAAATTCCATGGCCTTTTAATGGAGGTAAGGTAAATAAAAGCAAGAAATTGTTACATATTCCCTTTACCTACCAGTTATAATTCTTCCATTTCATTAATAGTTAGACTTGCTTTATTAATTCAGTAGGATTTGGTAGAACATTTTCAAGATGTTAAAGTTGAGGCAATAGACTAATGTGAATACCAAATCGATGATTAATAAACTTACACAAGTTAAAAAGAAGGAAAAAAGCAAGGAACTGAATAATTAATCCATATTAAACATCAGTCATTGTTATATTTCAGGACAAGAGAAGCTTTGGGATGAGAGCTAACAATGAAGTAGGTATCTATCTGCTCAGACCAATTTTCATTTACTACATTTTAAGTTAAAATAATGTGTTGCCCCTGTTAAATGCATTCCTAATTGTAGCCACACAAAGATTGTTTATTATATATATATATATATATATATATATATATATATATATATATATATATATATATATATATAAGACATGAAAAAAAACCTTCAGACCTGAAAAAATTGCTGTTTATGTCCCAATGTAGATTCAAGTCATCACATACTGTATTAATACAATCTAAATGCTTAAGTCACTCATATTTGGTGCACATTTTGTCCAATACAATTAAAGCCCTTGTCAGCATTAGGCAAATTTACATCAGACGATACAATAATCTTCCCACAGGAGGATTACAGATCTAGCATGTCATATTTTTCCATGAGTAAATTTCACAAGCATGAAGAAGATTAATGATATCGAATCATTTTCCAGATTGTCCTGCATACAGACGTTCAGTCCCCAATTCGACCAAAGCCAGTTAGACTATTCAGTCCAGCTGAACATCAAGCAGAGAGCACTAATAATAATAATCCGATACAACATTGTGACGAACAAGATTCGTGTGAAGTGTCAGCACCATTAAATACATGGGAGGAACCATATACAGTGAGTATAGACATTTTGTTTTGTATTCAAGGGTACTAAAAAGAATGGGTCTTAAATTGAATTTTTTTAAAAGTGCCAAAAATAATGAGATCATATTTTCATTTATAAAAATGATATACATATCATTTAACATTTTGTTTACGCTTAAGGCCTGTTTGGCAATTATTATTAAGTGTACATTTTATTACATCTTATTTTTCAGAGCAGTGGAAATCCTAAGATAAAGCTTGTGGCTGACTATGATGTCTACCTCACCCAGGCCCAGTTGTCCCAAGCGAATCTCAGAGCAAATGGGAATCCAAGGAAATTGGTCATTACTCTTTTGGATACTTTTTTCACTAGAGATAGGCTGGCAGAATCCAGTGCACTTGGAGCAAAGAGTGCACATAACAAGAAGGACGACAAAGCATCTGTTCCACTGCCTTCCATAGTTTTGTCGTCCTTGAAACTATATGTGCTGCGCCTTCATAAAAGGCCAAATGGGGAACCATGTCTCACTGATGCTGTTTTTAATGACATTATAAATCAGAAGTGTGCAACTGCACGGAGATCACTTAAGACTCTGTAAAAAAAATCTTTTTGTTCCATTTGCATCAATAAAAAGCATATTCTTGAATGATTTGTATATGTCGTTTTTGCATGCTATATTTTAAGAGCAAAATATAATGGACCTAGGCTTGCACAGAATTTAATAGCTTACACAAATTAAGCTGTACATGACTGGCTTGCACAAGCTTGCGGTTGGCTTGCGCAAGCTTGCGGTAAGTAAGCTTGAGCAAGCTTGTGGTTAGCTTGCGCAAGCTTGCGGTTAGCTAGCTTGCGCAAGCTTGCGGTTAGCTTGCGCAAGCTTGTGGTTAGCTTGCGCAAGCTTGCGGTAAGCTAGCTTGCGGTTAGCTTGCGCAAGCTTGCGGTTAGCTTGCGCAAGCTTGCGGTTAGCTTGCGCAAGCTTGCGGTAAGCTAGCTTGCGCAAGCTTGCGGTTAGCTTGCGCAAGCTTGCAGTAAGCTAGCTTGCGGTTGGCTTGCGCTAGCTTGCGGTTGGCTTGCGGTTAGCTAGCTTGCGCAAGCTTGCAGTTAGCTAGCTTGCGCAAGCTTGCCGCAAGGTTCCAAATACTAGCTTGCGCAAGCTTGCGAGATATCAGTTTGCGCAAGCTTGCCGCAAGCTTGCATTCAAAGCTTGCGATTTCGGTTTGGGTATAAACATATTTACAAAGTTTGTCTAAAATCTGATTGAAAATGAAATTGTGATAACATTTCATTATTAAATTTACAAATGACAAAATACACTATGTTCATTTTAACTTGTATTTTACTGCAACATGAGTATGAAAGTAATTTGTTCCCGGCCATATTATCTGGTTTCTTAGCATACAATCGGTTCCTATGTCCTAACCATTACAGTCAATGGTTTTATTTTACCTTTTTCAGTCAGTTTTTTCAAGATGAGGCCAAGATGTTCAACACTAAGGTAGTCAGACACACTTGAGGATAATGAGCTTAAAAATGCCTCCCATAGGTCCTCTAGATCTTTCATTAACACCTCCACATCCTTGTCCCTGAAAAACAAATTCTTCTTAACTACATAGTATATGGTTTCAAATGTCATTGTGAGCAGTATCCAGAATTCTATATTAAAACAATATATTAATTCAAACAATATGAAAAATGGAAAAAAGTGAAATTCTTTTACTTTTACCTTTATCAAGTTGATTGACATTATTATCTAGATACCCTCATCATGAATTTAAGACAAATACATTGTCATAACCAGTTTACTGCTGTACTTATTTACATTGTACTTATTAATCACTGCACATGCTTAAAATGATCACTTATCTGGTCATTCATCTTGTATACAAACTCACTTTCATATGAAAAAATAGCTATCGCTTAGGAAAAAAATAAGGCCTGGAAGAAGGGGGGGGGGGAGTCAGCTTATCTGCGGGTCAAGGTCCAAGTCTGAAATTTATAATGCTTTTTTCCCTTGCTTTCTAGTATTTATTGTTTCTGTCGATCACCGAAGATGAGATCACATGCCTAATGATCCCACATGGCTCATAAGATTTGTCCTGTCGTGAACTGAAATAAATATTTTTTTTCTAACTTAAGTGGTAGGATAATGAATGGAAAACATGTTTTAACGTACTTGACGTCTATTTTACAGATGTTCATTCACCAGAAAATACAGCCATATGTGTTATTTGAACCACAGAAATATGTGTACTTTCCAAAAGAACTGTCATATTAGTAATCTCTAGTCAAGTATTTAACCCTCAGCTAATCAGTAATCATTATTAAGGTATCGTACAAATACACGCTAGCTTATTTCAGTGTAAATATGACAAGAATCATCATAAAAAAAAAATAAAAGAATTACAATACTGAAGGTATATATGACAAATATTTTGATCGAGAGTAGAAATACATGTACAATAGTCCTAAAGGAAGAATAGCAAGAGGCTCCATAGGGGGTTTGTTGCATGCACGGTTAGGAAGGGTAAATAACAGTGCCATATACGAGTCAGCGTGAATAATTGTAAAACAATATAATTTGTGGAATTTCTTTGATAGGTGTTTTAGACGTAATAGGCAGCCACAGTTTATATACTACTGTTGTTTAGTTGTTTGTAAAGCAATGTGGTTTGTTAGCGGTAGAGTGTTGTACAATAGCTACCATATGCTTAGTCTGAGGTAATTTTTCGGGGATAACAGGTTTGTTTTGTTGCACAATGCCAATGACTTTACTAATACATGCCGACTCTCAGATGTATTGTTTACTGAGATATGGTAGTGGACATGGTTTCTGCTCAAAGTTATAAACTATCACAATACTTGAATAATGTTCACGCTGAAACCAATCATATATTGATCAATTGAATCACACTACCGGTAGTTTATAAAAAAAACAACACAAATAAACAACAATGATAAATAATTATCAAATACAAATTGATAACCAACCACACAGGGAAATAATTATTAATGATCAAATTGATAACGAACCACACATGGAAATAATTATAGGATAAGGGATGTAAATAGTATACTACGATTATAAGATATTATTTCAGTTTAATCTCTCTAGAAGTATATATTCAATTCAATCTAATAAAATGAACAGTATTGGAAGTAAAAGAAAGCTGTTATGTATATTTAAGTTATTTATTTTTGTTTTAATTGTTTGTTTGTAAGATTCAAATCCGATATTTTAAGTTTAAGATTCATTCATTGGGAGATATCTTTTTAAAAAGTGGGATGATCTGTACTTTACAAATAAACACCCGATGTTGACCTCATTTCTGACCTGGCTTCAGAGTTGTAAACAAGCTTTTAAAATGATTGGTTGATTCAAGGACATTATGGAGCTTTGTTATAAATATCTTTCTATTTTTAGTTGGATCATATGGTGTGCACGAGATTTTCTGAATGTAAATTTGTTCTAAAGATTCTAGAAGATTATGTGACCCCTTCCTTGTTTACGTAAAAACAGGTATATAAATTTTATTTTGGAGTAAACTATTTAGTAGAATATTAAGTTGTGTCGTTTGAGTTATTTTAAATAACCTTGTACTGGAAATTATTTTAATTTGTTTGGATCAAGAGGATTTTTTTTGTTATTTATCTGGAAAATAATTGTGCTCATTGAATTTCATAAGACCAGAACTGACTTCATCAGGTGACATAGTATTCCATCTTGGATGCTTCACCAAGATTCGAACTGGGAATAATTAGGACATTTTATTACCAGGACTTTTGCAATTTCACTAGTGGATTATATTTTGCATTATTTTTGGATCAATTTTGGGAATCGATTTTTAAAACCGTAAGTTTATTTTTCTTTTCTGGAAAATATTTGTGCTCATTAAATTGTATATTAAGTTTTTACAAGCTTGTTATTCTCACTCTTTCTATGTTACTATTTATTCGAGCCTAAGCACGTAACAAAGCGTTCTGCTTATGATGCAGCATTCAAACTTAATGTTACTGAATATGCAGAAGCACATAACAACTGTGCTGCAGCACACAAATTTTTTGTGAACGAGAAGCAAGTACGAGAATGGCATCAATTCGTCTATATGCTATGCAGATGGCAAAAATTATAAATATAAGTTGGCAGATTCAAAATTTGTTGCATCAGCCAGCTGGTGTTCTCGTTTTATGACAATGACAACGTATATGATGAAAGCACGCCCGTAACAGAAGCCAAGTTTCGTGAACTGTTTGGCATGTCTGATACAGAGCCCGATTTTAAAGGATTCTAAAAGTGATTGAACTTTTATAATTCATCATTTTAGAATAAGGATTAATTAAATTTCCATTAAGACTTGACACTTTAGAATTGTTTTTATTTCAACATATAAATTAGATTTCTAACTTTTATTTAATTTAATAATGTGATTTGCCTAAATATATTCAGAACTCACTTTGTGCATGTTGTGATGTACCAGTAGTCTAGAAATTATGGGTCGTCTTATACGCGGGTCATGCCCTTTATAACAGATTTACCAATTCAGTTTGTGGGGTTCAGCTTATACATGAATGGGCTAATACGCAAGTATATACGGTAGTAGTAGTATTATTAGCATACAACATCTCAATCAAATCCTCCAAAGAGTGTTTGAGAACCAGTGATGAAGTACAATTTCTCCAAAACATAAGTAGAGTGGCAGAAGAAACAAGCTCTGTAAAGGATGGATAGGCTAAATAACAAAATGCTCACTTATCACAGAGGATGGGGATTAAAATACCACATCAAAATGTTACAAAGTTAAATTTTCTCACTCATGTGATATCTTCATTTTGTTGATGATTTCTGCAGTAAGTGATGACACAGTCTTATCAGATTTCTTCCACCCCTCATACAGTGATCCTTCATTAGCAGAATCCCCATTCTCAGTATCAACATTTTCTTCTCCAAGTTCACCCTCTGTGTTTTCAGAGCACCAAATAACTCCTGAAAAAAATTATGTATAAAAACATACTTTTATGTTTAACATCTCTCTCTCTCTCTCTCTCTCTCTCTCTCTCTCTCTCTCTCTCTCTCCTCCCTCCCTCCCTCCCTCCCTCCCTCCCTCCCTCTCTCTCTCTCTCTCTCTCTCTCTCTCTCTCTCTCTCTCTCTCTCTCTCTCTCTCTCTCTCTCCATATAATGATCAAATTGGCGTGCATATATGTGTGTGTCTCTGTGTGTGTGTGTGTGCGTGTGTGTTTTAAAAGCTATTTGACATAAACTGTTCATTGAAATAATCAAGATATTACTTTTAACTAATATTAAAATATTCAGATTTGAATTAAGAGGTGCCACCCTGAATTTATAATTCAGTTCTTTATTTGTAAGTGCTACAAAAGTAGTGATATGATACATTTGACACTTTCCATTACTAATGTAATAACAGCAACATCTGCACATGGCACACAAATTGATTCTAGATGGAATGAAGAGAGGCAGGCCCTCTTCTTTTAAGCAGATCTGAGAAGAAAAGCATACATTATATAAAATAAAACTCAGGTGAGTATTGTTTATCAACTGGGGCTGTACTAGAATACTTTGAAGCTTGAATGTGGGCTGAAAACAAACCCAGATGTTGAAGAATTCCATATTAATTCGTAAGCATATGATACAACAGATAAACACCAGTGCAAACAATCATGCATTGGATTTCTTGTCCACAAAGGCATTGTGAACAGCATTATCAGTTGTTGCCCAGTCTCAAGCAGGCTCATTACCATCAACCTGAGGGCTACTTCCTTCAATATCACAATCATACAGGCCTATCCACCCACATCTCACTATGATGACAATGAAATGGAGAAATTTTACAACCAACTGCAAGATGTCATTGATAACTCTCCCAAGAAGGACATTTGGTTTGTACAAGTAGACTGGAATGCAAAGGTGGGAATTGATTCACAGACAAACTGGCAAAGCACATGTAAACCCTTCTGCAATGCAGACTCGAGGAGTTTGCTGCCTACAATAATCTTGTGCTTGCCAACAATATGTTTGGCCCTCACAAAGCATACAGAAGATGGACCTGGCACAGTCCAGATTGACAACATCACAACCAGATCGACTACATCTTGGTGAAACGATGATTCTGCACAGGACTGAATATTGTCAGACCATGAAGTTTCCAGGAGCAGATATTAGAAGTTACCATGATTTATTCATGACCATGTTTCACCTCTACCTGAAAATGATCAAAAAGCCTAACCAACCAAGAACCACTTTGACCCTAAAAAAATGAAAGATACAAAAGTTGCAGAAGCATTCAAAGCAATGATAGGTGGTAAATTTGCACCTTTGATACCCCTGGACAGCCAATACACCAACATTGAGTCCTTAACAACCACATTCAACACAGCTGTGACTAGCACAGCTAGAGAGATCATTGGAAAATATCGTCGACAAAGAAACCTTCAGTCAGAACAGATTCTGTGAATTATCGAACAAAAGAAGAGAACTGAAAAAGGGAAAAAGAGATCATGAAAGAGCTAGATAATACAGAGAATTAATTAAACAACATGATCAGGAAAAGCTTGAAAAAGGCAAAGGAATGCTGAATGGAAAGCAAATACTGCAAAATCAAAGACAGTCTAAATATAAATGATAGCAAAATGGCATAACAAAGACCTTTAAACCCATAAACAAGGGAAAACTACCACAATCCAAGACAAATCAGGAAATGCTTCACAGAAGATCAAGATATACTCAAGCAACTGACAGAATACTGTTCAGAATTATATAATCAAAAGACCCAGGGAGATCCAGCAGCACTTAACTGCCCTCAGACAGAAGAAATTGATGATAACCCCATTGTTCAAGAGGAAGTAGAAACTGCAGTTAGGTCACTCAAAAATGAAAAGTTAGTTTGCAGTGACAACATACCAGCAGTGCTCATTCAAGTAGGAGAAGAGATAGTCACAGTCATGACAACAATCTGCCAAAGAGATATGGCAGACTGGAGAATGGCCCACCACATGGATTCAATCCTTGGTCATCATGCTCCCCAAGAAACCTACAGCTATGCCAAAACTACAAACCCATCATTCACCCAGCAAAGTCATGCTCAAGATAATTCTCAACAGACTAAAGCCTCAAGCAGAGAAAATTATTGTTTAAAAGCAGGCAGGCTTTTATGCAGGAAGGAGCACTACAGAACAAATCTTCAGTCTCAGACTCTTTTGCAAGCAATACCTTCAGCATAAGCATAATCTATACCACATATTTATAGATCTCAAAAGGCCTATGACAGGGCATAGCATGCATCCTTATGGGCAACTATGAGGAAGTACAATATCAAATCAAATCTGGTGCATGATGTTTAGTACTTCTATAACAAAGCCATCAGTGCTGTCCTCATCAATGACAGCAGATGAGATTGGTTTCAAACAACAGCTGGAGTCAGACAGGGATATATACTGTCACCTACACTATCCAACATTTTCATGGAAAGGATCATGGAGAATGCCTTGCATGACCACAAGGGCACTGTCAGCAGGAAGAAGAAAATTGACCAAGATTTGCTTTGCAGATTATATTGATGGTTGAGCAGGATATTGAAAATAACTGGCTGACTTGTTTGAGTTCATCAACACAACCTCCACAGCATATGGTATTAAGATGATTAGTGCCAAAAATTCAAACTAATGACAAATTCCAGTAACAGCATCAGTGCAGAAATAAAGGTCAGTAGACAGAAGCTGGAAAGAGCCACAAGCTTCAAGTACATGGGATCAATTATCAGAGATGAGGGCTCCCAACCAGAACTACTTTGCAGGATTGCCAAGACAACAGCAGCAATAACAAGATTGAGATCAATATGGAAAGATACCAACATAAGGCTAATGTGCTCAATCATCATATCCATCTCTATGTATGCTTGTGAAATATGGATGCTCATATCAGATCTAAAAAGAAGGATTGAAACCTTCTAAATACGACACTACCATAATATCTTGGGCACCTCATACACTGACCATGTAACCAATGAAGAGGTCAACAACAGGATCCAACAAGCCATCTAGCCTATGAAAACGTTTTGCAAGGAACAGTGCAAGGGTCCAGAATAAGAGGCAGACAGAAAAGAAGACAACATTGAGGAGTGGACAGGCATGGGATTTGGAGATTCCCAAAAGGCAGAAGAGAACAGGGAAAGATGGAGACAATTGGTTGTAAAGTCAACTGTGGTGCCCCAACGACCTCTTGGGTTAAGAATTTGATGATGATTTGATAAAGGAATTCGACAAAATAATGTATGTCAGTCATGCCTTAAAAGAAAAAAATGATTGCTGAAGAGCGGGCAGGCTTCCAAGCAAAAAAGAGCACCACAGAACAAATCATCAGTCATGCCTTTAAAGAAAATAAATAAATGTATTCATAAATTCTCTGCTGAGTTTTGAATTATATCAAATGCAAAATGAGAATAGCGTATCACATAAGAATCCGCTATTGTATCAAATATAGGGTGGTGTTGGCTTCATATTTACAATAGTGACATCATGAAATCTTGTGTTTGAGCTTCCCACCGAGGTTGGTTGACCCACAGAAGCTGCCAATCAACAATGGATTAATTTGTACACATGCGAACAATAGTCAGGTTTCTCATTTTAAGGGAGAAATTATGAAGCTCATAATGTAAAGAAACTATTATCAGGTTTTAATGGAACCCAACAATGTTTAGGATCAATATCTTTCAAGACTCATTGGAGCTTTAAGTACACTACTATATGGAGTTTAATGGCATGTCAGCACAGTCATGGATAATAGTTTTTGTCTCAATACCATGACATCAAATAAATATCATCTGGATAAACTAGACTTCACTGCATAAGAAGTGTTACAGTTACAAAAGACCAATATTGGCCTAGAATTGCTCACCTGACCTAACACAGCTGGTCATTATATCTGTGTGTTGCAAGGATGATTTTTGTGAAAATTTATTCCAATGTTGATTTACATTATGCTGTAAAACAGTTTCAAGATTTATAAGTTTTATTTATCTTAACATATTTTTATCACACATTAGCATCATTTAACTAATATTTAAGACCTCTGTGCCAGGAAGCTTTCTGATACATTTTGTCAGATTCTATCATTTGGACACATAACTTGATTATTCTTTACTAACACTGGCCATGTTATTATGGATCACCAATGTTCTAACATATAAGAAAGACAATCAATGCAGGATGCTTTATGTCAAATTGGGTCAAGTTTATTCTTCCAGTTTTATAAACAGTTGCTATAGTGATCACTAACTGGCGATTATAATGTACAAACTTGAAAGCACCTCAGGCCAAGTTGCTTTTAACGAAATTACATAAATGTCTGCAGTGTTGCTATTGAAAAGAAACTGATTAAAGAATTGTCTGATTTTACCAATGGTGACCATATATGATGCTTAATCAATATCATCAGCATAAACCTCTAAAGCCTCGATGTAAAAACGATTTCTGTCAAATTATGCATTTCTAGTTTGAGTCTCTGAACGTCTCCCAAGAGAAAGACAGATTTCTCAAAAAGGCATATCTGAGAGCAAAGTGCATCAACCAGTCATCGATATTATGAAGGATAAAAATCTCTAAGGACCTAGTCTACATTTTAATGGAAGAAGTAAGAGTCCACAGACTTCCTTTAACAAAGACTGAAATCATGATTTCAATTCTGTTTCACTCTTTAAAAACCTAAGTGGGGACAGCTGTGGACTTCGGAGGATAGGGTTATTTCTTGCCAGGTTAGACAGAAATTTTCATCACCCATTATAAGTAAACCAACCTGAAGTGTAATGTTGTATAATGTGCAATTTAACAAACACTAATCAACTATTTAACAAATACTAATCAACTACTATTTCCAACTTGAAACACACTGAAAGTAGAAATCAAAGATACATACTTTAAGAAAAGAATTTAAATCATCTGAAGCAACAATGAAGAAATATATAATTTAATTTGTAGTCTGTTTTCATGACAGCCACATGCATATTCCTTTACATGTTTATGTTTTGTAAACATTTACAGGCAGTAAAAAAATAATCTAAGTTGCTTACACTTGTAAATGTTGCAGCCTTAGCTCACAAGCCATAAGGATGACTTTACTAAAAGTCAACCAAAGACAACAACTCTTACATAATCAGCCAAAATTTTAGCATAGTCAAATTCATCTTAGCCTTGGCAGAAATAGCATTTCACAGCTAGTATGGTTGAAACCAATAAAAACAAGAGTTTCTGTTCAAGGGTGGACACTAAGATTGTAGATATCACCTCAAGTAAGCAGCAAGAAGAATATTCTACAGATACTGTACATACCGTGTGTGTGTGTGTGTGTGTGTGTGTGTGTGTGTGTTGTGTGTGTGTGTGTGTGTGTGTGTGTGTGTGTGTGTGTGTGTGTTTTTTTTGGGGGGGGGACTCAAATTCAGTAAATTCAGTCATATATCTAAAAACGTCTGCTGTGCAGCAGTTTACCCAGTCAGGTTATCCTCACACCAGGCCAACCAATCAAACACTAACCTCGTTAAGTCAAGTACCAAGTGAGGCAGCTGCTAGTACCATTTTTATAAATCTTTGGTATGACTCGACCAAGGTTCGAACCTGCTACCTCCTGCATTAAAGGCAGATGATCTAACCACTTAATCCACCAAAATAGTCTGCTTTTTTAAAAAAAAAACACATGTTAATAAAATCATCCAGTCAAAAAAGAATAGCAATAACAAGATTTTCAACATGGATGACATCATCATTTTTATTCAGGTATCATAAGAGGTTTTCTGGGGAAAACCCTTGCGATATGACATTCCATTTAGAAGCAGCAATAACAAGATTCTAATGATAGCTGCCATTGTAATTATATGGAAAATCAAATTGGCATCATTTCTATTTTGGACCTAGTAGACTTTGTCCTTTGATGAGAACCACGTGTCAATGTGAACATCCATCAAGGAAAAGTAGCAATAACAAGATTTTCAAGATGGTCACCATGGTGACTATACTGGATGCCAGATATGCACCATTTTCATTCATGACAAACAAGACATCAAATCCAAGTCATTTAATGAAAGTAATATGCTCAAAATGACAATCAATTCAGGAGGAATAACAATACAAAGATCTTTAATATGACCACTATTGATGTCCAAGCAATACCATTTTCATTTAGAGACAACAAGATCATGGGATGAATATGTGTAAAGTTTCATGGCAATTGTTCAAGCAATTTAGCAAAAATAGTGATAACAAACATGTGCAAACAGACTAATTAAAGGCCATCCCACAAGCTCTTTTGGTCATTTACCAGAAGAGTTCAAAAAAGCTTACCATCAGTAATGTTGTCAGGTGTCACATATTGGAGAGAAGCTTTGGCAAGCTTCTCTGAATATCCTGCCTCAACTATCTCTTTAATAAATTTCTGTACCAAGGTCTCTTCTATCCTCTCAGTTTCATTATTTATCACATCCTTATTCTCCTGATCTTCATCGCGCTTTAACTCTTCATCTGTTTCCAAGTCTTCTGTCATGTCCTTGAATGCCATCCTCATGGCATCTACTAAATCCTCATATGTACAATTCTCCTTCACTGCTGACAGAAGGGGATAGATCCGCTTGTCTGGACCCTCATTCACACCAAATTTCACCAACTCTTGCTGCAAAATCACCAGCTGGTCAGATGTGAAATAGTTCAATTCAAAATATTCCATTCTCTTTTGGCTAATATGTTCCTCCCACTTCTTCAAACAAGTCTCCATAAATTGTGCTAATCTTCGTATAATTTCAGCATCATTCTTCCTTTTGCTCTCTCTTCCATGTATTGTTTTAACTTCTTCAGGCCTTCGCCCCTTTATTGCTTTAGCTTCTTGTCCAAACTTTATAAATGCACACACAGGTCGGCTGGGGTCACACAGGAATCTGGTTTCCCAATGTTTGAAAAGGACACATCCAGCTGAGGTTAGTTTCAGGAAGACATTTGCAAGCCTGATAACATTGTCCAAAATCTACAAAAGTATTGAACAAATTATCTAACTCTGATGAAGAAAAAAAAACAAGACATCTAACTTGTGAAAATGAGAGTTGTATCACAAATGTGGATATGAATATAGATGCTTATGGAATACTCTCACAACTGTATTGTTACAGCCCAGAAGCAACTAAAAACATTTCAACAGAACGAAGGGATGCCCCCATACAGAGCATTCTGAGATGACGGAAATCAAGCAAATTCATTCTCAGGTTCAAGTACTGATGAAGGTTGCTTAAGATTTCTGTCTTGAAAATATAAAAACCCAAAATAGAAATACCCATAACATCAGTTTGAAAATGTATTTCTCCTGCCAAATTTGAAGCTAGCATGACCTGTTTACAATACATATGAAATTCAGTAGCTTTTGGAATTTTGAAAATAATTATTTTAATGAACTGCAGAATACAAAGCATTTTGTATGCAATCAAAATAAACACTATGGCATCCTGTAAATATTTCTTCATTTGTATGGAAGTTTGATGCAAACTTCCAATCTAGCACATTACACCTGCTGAACTGTCTACCCATTGTTTTATCTTCTATGTTGCTTTTGTTTCCTTTCCTCATATTGTTTCACCTATTACCCTCAAAACATAAAATGTTATTAGGTTACCAATGGTGATTTGGGTACAAAGTGGATGCTTTCATTAATCAACATCATAAAGTGTTGGAACAAGTTGAACAAGAAAAATCAGGTATTTTTTCTCAACATTTTGCAAAAATATTTTGAAAGGTAAATTTTGAATACATTTTAGCTCAAAATCAATCACTTTAAATCATTCAAAAGTGCATGAAATACCTTGCAGAAAACAGTCAAAAAATGAAAACCAAACTTAATAAAATATGTGGGTTGTGCCTCTTTAATTATGTTCACATAAAAGACTCATAGATCAAATGGAGGATTAGTCAGTTCTTTCTTAGAAACTGGAAATTTCAAAGAAACTATACAGTACATGTAAAAATTTGACTCTAATCAAATGCCAATTTCATCATGCCTATGTACTTTAGGGATCGCACATGCTGAAGATTGGTTATTTGTCTGTCAGAACAGGAGATCTGTGTAAAAGAAGGGTTGGAGAGCATATAATCCATAAGATACTAGAGGCACATGCCGTAGACATTTGCAGCATCAAGTCCAACACAGTCGCATATTCTTGACACTTGCCAACCAGTCCTAACACTACCTCTTCATGATGAGCGCCAAGCGAGGCAAAGGTTAGCACCATTTTTGTAAGTTTTTGGTATGACTCGGCTGGGGATTGAACCCATGACCTCTTGCATATGAAGCAGATGCTCTAACCACTAGGCCACCAGAGCGGTCTACTCCATGCACATTTAAATTGGAACCAATATGTCAACTAATATGGAAGTTTGAATCAATCTGATTAAAATCAGCTGTTACGTACTACGACACTAACATCTGAACTAACTCGATATGGGGTCATGTCCAGGCGACCTTTGCATGATACATACTAATTAAAATTTCCACCAATTGGATTGGACCTTTCATACTTCACATACTCTAGATATTTCCTACCCCTAAGAACTAAAAATAAAATGTTGTCCTTGAAATTCACCAATAGTGTTAGAGACTTGTTGACAATGTCCAAAGCAAGGTAAGGAGTCAGATCCACATGCCAAGGTCAAAACTTGTTTACAATTAAAGGATGGTCAACCTGTACTTCCTAGAAAAAATCTCCAATTAATAAATATTAGACCCTAAATGACAAATTTAGATTTAACAATTAAAAAATAAATAATTTAAATCCAATAGCCGTAACACCTGGGCTAGTTAACATAGTTGCCCCTAATGTAAAGGGGAGATAAGCAGCTTTAAAAGAAGTAGTCCTGTATAATGCATTGTTCTAAACATTTCTTTGAGGTCAGTTACTAATAATGTGATTTCAAGATTTTGTAGTCATCCATCTATGGTTGATGGTTCTCACTTGGTACTCTACATTCCTCCAAAACATGTATTTTCATCAGCACTAAATGTCTGACTGCATTGTTTACATTTATATGAATTGCATAATTATAATTATTAAATAGTTCCAAAAAATCTTTCATACCAGCATAAACCTGTCTACATTTTCATTTCCTTGTTCTGCTTTCCCAGCCACCAGCATCAGACGACTCTGAAGATCCTGTAGTTGTTCAAATGTGTATTTCCGATGACCTGCTTGCTCTTTGCTATGGTCAGGCAATGTTAAATGTAGGACATTTTGAAGATTCTGGGAACATAAAATATACTCCATAAACATATGAGATATACTTAAATTTTATATTGCACAGATATGAAAACATGAAAGCCAGAGTCTGCATGCTAAGCCCATGATCTGATGAGTCATGCAAAACACTTTAATACTTTACTCCCATACCCTACTCTAATTTAGTCATATTTAAAGCAATATGATTTTCAGTAAACTTAGCAAGAAAAAACAGTGACCTTTCTTGACCACTGTGATATATTCCCAAAACTATCCTTGGGGAAGTTGATACAATTGATGACAGAATCAATTAAAAGGCAGTCGGAGACATACAACCATTTCACAGATTTCTAAATTGGTTCACATATTCCTTTATTGGATCAGATAATAAATAAATGATAAGTCCTTTGAGCACTTCTGTGGCCAAAGTCCACTGGTTTGACCATAGGTTAATTACACTAAATGAAACAACCCAATTTATTTGAAGTTGGATAAATCAAAGAAGTGAGTGTTAAAAAACACAAGTTATTACACATCAATCTTTGAATGAAAATGTTTAGGTCATCTTTTGATGGTAAGTTTATGCTCACCTGATGAGTCTTTAAAGTCACATTTTACTCCAATGTAAGACACAAAATATGATCATTTAGGAAGTCAAAATAGAGTACAAGTGTAGTTCAGTTCTGGAGATAAAATGTCAAAATGCAACTGTGATTTAAAGAAGCGTGATTAATCCTCAAGGCAAGTTAAGCCCAGCAAAACTAAATTTCAGAAATCCTGAGACCAAGTTTGACTTTGTGAAGCACAGCAGCAGAGCCATTTTATTCAATGCATAAATTGCAAACACTATTATGACATAAGTCATTCTGGAGTGTATAAAATCATCAACATAGCAATCCCTCACAGCCTACTCCCAAGCATCAGGATAATGTACAAATGCAGAGCTCATTCCAAAAGTAATTACACCACTCCCTAGATAACTCATTTATAACATAGGGTCAGTCATGGAACCATTTTTTTCTTCTGAAATACTCCAAAATTTATTCGCTATTTGTTGAACATGAAGAAAATTTAATCACTGAAAACAGTATATAGGACCTGGAAATAATAATCAATATTATGAAATTATCACTCATGTGATATAAAATCATACAATGTGTTAAATTTTCTTTCCAAACAATATTCTTAGTACACTATAATTAACAATATTGAATGAAATTACTATCAATGAAAATGTCATAGATGCCTTGTGGAGGCAGTACTTTAATAAATAAATACCAATAAAAAAAATTATCATGTGAAATTGGTGTTTTATTTCTATTTTTTAGTTCCTTTTAAGTGTAATCATCATAAATACATTGTGTCTTTTTGTATTTACATGTACAATGTGTAAATCTATCATAGCAGCCACATCAATGAGAATTTCTCTGAGAACCTAATTAAGTACCTTACTTGAGGAAGTGTTGTACTGATGCAATGAATTATAGTCTTGCCTCCTTTGTATTATCACATTAATTACATCTTTTGAACCAAATAATGGAGGTGGAATAAAATAAAAGTTTACAGGCAAACAAATCCAAATACTTAAGATCGAACGGCCATGGTCACATGTCAGGTGAACTCATTTCAATAAATTAATCGAACACCATTATAAATATTATTATGTACATAATACAATAAGTACCTTTAATTAATTTTCTAAATCATAATTTACCGAAGAGAGTAAGGCAATTAAGCAAAATGAAATCTCTGTAAAATAAAAGCTTTGTTTCACAGTTACAGACAATTATCAAGAAATGAGTTTCAGAGTACTCCTGAACTAGCATTTACGTAATGGTAGTTGAAACCAGATGGAATCATGTTAACAATCTTTCAGATGTTGGACATTTTGAAAATAAATTTAATTTATACAGAAACTTTGTTATCAAAAGCGATTTATTGACAAATAATTTTGAAATTATTATAAAAAGAGGATTCAATCAGTAAACAGCAACAGAGTTTGTCAGTTTGGTATGAGGTTCAGCAATGAAAATCAAACCTAAAGAAAATGTTCCATCTCTTTGGTAAGCTAATATTATAATCATCAATCCATTAACCCAAGAGGTCATTGGGGCACCACAGCTGACAATGCAACCAATTCTCTCCATCTTTCCCTGTTCTCTACTGCTCTTTGAGAATCTCCAAATTCCATGCCTGTTCATTCTTTAATGTTGTCTTCCCACCTCTTTTTCTGTTTGCCTCTTTTTCTGAACCCTTTCAATATTGTTTTTGCCAGTCCAGATGATCTTGAGATATGACTGTACCACTTCAGTTTATGCATTTTTACAGTGGTCAACAGGTCTTCATAGCATGCGATTGCATGTTGGATACTGTTGTTGACATCTTCATTGGCTACATGGTCAATGTATGAGATGCCCAAAATCTTGTGGTAGCATCTCATTTCAAATGTTTGAATCCTTCTTGTTGGTTTCATGAGCATCCATGTTTCACAAGAATACAGAAAAATGGATATGACAATCAATCGCATCAGCCTTACTTTGGAACCAAAAGCAATGTTGGTATCTTTCAATATTAGTCTCAACCATGCTTGTTATCAGTTTTATTTTCTTTGGTGCTAATCTCCATGCTGTATGCTGTGGAGGTTGTGTCAAGGTGCTCAACCAAGTCAGCCAGTTCTTTTACATCTCCTGCTAAACCATCAAAATCATCTGCAAAGTGAAGACTGGTGATTGTTCCTCCTCTGATATTTATAGTACACATGTGGTCATGCAAGGCATTCTCCATGATCCTTTCCAGGAAAATTTTCAATAGTGTAGGTGACAGTATACATCCCTGTCTGACTCCCACTGTTGTTTGAAACAAATCTCATCTGCTGTCAGTGATGAGGACAGTACTGGTGGCTTTGACATAGAGGTGCTAAACAACCTGCACCAGGTTTGAGTTCATGTTGTACTTCCTCATAGTTGCCCATATGGCTGCATGCCATACTCTATCAAAGGATATTTTGAAATCTTTAAAGACTTGGTACAGATTCTGCTGGAGCTGAAGGTATTTCTCACAAAAGAGTCCAAGATTGAATATTTGGTTTGATCTTCATCAGTAAGTTTCCCTGCTTGAGACTTTAGTCTGTTGAGAATTATCTTGAGCATGACTTTGCTTAGGTGACTGATCAAACAGATGGTTCTGTACTTTTGGCATAGCTGTAGTTTTCTTTGGGGAGCACAATGACCAAGGATTGAGTCCAAGTGGTGAGCCATTCTCCTGTCTGCCATATCTTGTTGCAGATTGTTGTTACAACTGTGACTTCCTCTTCTCATTCTGCTTGAATGAGCTCTGCTGGTATGTTGTCAACACCAGCTGACTTTCCTTTCTTTAGTGACCCAACTGCAATTTCTACTTCTTCACGAACAATGTGGTTATCATTAATTTCTTAATGAGGGCAATTTAGTACTGCTGGATCTCCTTGATTCTTTTGATTGTACAATTCTGAACAGTAATTGCTTGATGAACTCTTTATCTTCTGTGAAGCATTTTCCTGATTTGTCTTGGATGGTGGGAGTTTTCCCTTGTTTTTGGGTTGTGAAATCTTTCACCAGTTGATATACCATTTTCAGTCATTTCTACTCAGACTGTCTTCAAATTTGCATCATCTGTCTTTCAATCCAGGATTCCTTTGCATTTTTCATGCTTTTCCTGATCATGTAGTTTATCTGTGTAATTTCTATCTCCTTCATAACCTCTTTTTCCTTTTTCTATTCTCTTCTTTTGTCGCATAGTTCAAGGACATGTTGTGAACCAAAGGTTTCTTTGTTTGATGATATTTGCCAATGATATCACTAGCTGTGCAATATTCAGTCCTGTGCAGAATCATCTTTGTACCAAGATTTAGTTAATCTGCTTGGGATGTTATCCATTTGGACTGTGGCAGGTTCATCTTCTAGATGCTTGATGCTGGCTAAACACATTGGCTAGGACAAGATTGTTGTAGGCAGCAAATTCCTAGACAATGAGTCCTCTTTCATTTGTTCCTGCATTGCAGAAAGGTTCACATGTGGTTCGCCAGTTTGTGAATCAACTCCCATCTTTGCATTCCAGTCTCCAAAACAAACAGAATGTCCTCTTAGGTGAGTTTTCAATGACATCTTGCAGTTGGTTATAAATATTCTCTAGTTCATTGTCATCATAGTTAGATGTAGGTGAATAGGCTTCTATGATTGTAATGTTGAAGGGAGTCACCCTCAGGTGAGCATTCCTGAGACAGGGCAACAACCCATAATGCTATTAACAATGCCCTTGTGGACTGTTAAGTTCAAAGCATGATTGTGTTTATCCCCTCTTTTGCTGAAATAGAGCTTGTGCCCTTCATCTGTTGTTATTTCATCAAAGTTTCTCCAGTGCGCTTCGAAGAATATTATATTTTAACCTCTCCAACTCAGGTGTAAGGTCTTTCAATTTTCCCACTGCCTTCAGTGTTCTAACAATCCATGTACTGATGATGATGTTGTCTCTGCCATGGATCTTGGTAGTTAGGACACCAGTAGCATGTCTGTCACCTCCATCGTGGTGTGCAACTGAAGGTGCAGACATTGTTGACCTGGGCTGTTAGTGAGCTGGTATGGAAGAATTGTTAGTTGTCTTAATGTGGTGTGTCAAGGACAAAATACAGCTTGGTGGTGCCCATCCTTCTCTGGAATGGATGACCACTGGCGAAATCCAAAGACATATTGTGGCACACCTTGGTCCTAAGCACACGGTTGTTGAGTTCTTCTTGAAGCCATTGTGTCCTGGCTATTGACTTTATCAAGGAAGACTTCTGCCCATTGATGCTGTGCTATCATCACGCTATTTGACCCACAGTTGGGAGACTGGGGAGGGGGGGGGCATCTTATATCCCATACAGATCCAATGGACCTATACCACTTCCCATGGTAAAGCTAACAAGTGATGGCAAAAGAAGGAGAAGGTAGTGTGACATCACCATAATGAAACTTTCATCACATTTCCCAGAGGTTCATTCCAATGAATGAAATGTACCTCTTGGCAAAAACTGATAAGTTCTCTCAATAATTATTGCAATCAACCTCAAAATGACTGATAATAAAATGTCAGCTGAACCCCTAAGTGGAGGAAAAGACACTTCCTACCCATTCTTCTCCTTTATAAGCATCCAAAAAAAAGACTTAAAAGACCCAACTAGTTAAAATCAATACTGATAAGAGCAAGACTAACTAAATGGGATTGAAGCAACCGAGACATACTGGACAATTTACATAACTTGGGCAAAGGTGAAAAATTTACTTAAAATTTCAATTGAACCTTATACTGCCTTGCTCCAAGGATAGAGGATGATGCTTTCTCCTTCATCTCATGGATACAAAAGACAGAAAGAAAACAGTCATGCAGACAGAGTTCTTGAAGCAAGCTACTATGGTTCATTGAGGTTTTGGTTAGACCAAACATCACAAGTGATCCCATCTAGCTAGATCATCAGTTCTGTGAGAGTTAACACTGATGGCCAGGCTTTCAATGACTTTTGTTTGCTGGAAAGGACACAAAGTCCTTGATTGTAAATAGAAAACAATGTTTCTCTCTGAAAAGAATTAGAAGAAAGTTGGCCACCTTGCTCATCAAGGGACGACTAGGACTTACATGTTTCTAAATGCATCAATCACAAAAAATTCTCCAAATGGCATCATCGACCTTACATGTAGATCATCTCCTGGACTGAACAATGCATTTGGCAACTTTCCTCTAAAACTTGCCCTGGCAGAGAGATCATTTGAGATGAGAAAGGAATGAAGGTGGAGAATCTGGAAGCTGTTGTCTAGGAGAGAACCTTGTGCTATAACTGGAGGTCCTGAATCTGGGGTAATGTCATAGAATGGTCCACCTGCATAGTGAAAATATCTACTATGAATGCAGGAGGTGGAAGGGGGTCAAATCAGCTACTACAATAGGCTAAGCAGCTGAGTTCCTTACTTTGTGAAGTAATTGTAGGATCATTGAAGGGTGGGATCATGTATCTGAACAGATAGTCTCACTTCACACTGAAACCCACTGCCAGGTATTCTGGTCAGAGACTTAAGAAACATAAAATAACTTTAAGGTTGAAAACATGATTGGAATCTAGGAGTTTTGATGTGTATGAGTTTCCAGGACAGTCAAAGTGAAAGTTGAAAGAATAATCAGGTTGTCACCTATCGAATTTCATACTCCAGAAGATTCGGAAACTGTTTCAAAAAGAGAGATTCAGTCAGCTTAATTTTTCTTCTAGGAGGAGGGTGGTAGTGGCAGAAAAAAATGGACTGACCTTAGTTCCAGTGTGAGTGTTGTTTGGACTAGCTCAAATGATGTGTGGCAGAAATTGAAGGTTGTGTTGTATTTAAGACATTTTATCATGGAATTCTTTGTGATGACAGTGATTCCACCTCCGCGAGAGTGGTGGCGGAACAACTTGATGTAGTAACTAGTGGGTGTTATATTCGCACACTTGGGCTCATTGTCTGCTGTTTTTAGCCATGTTTCTGTCAGGAAGATGTTGATAGTCTGCTTTTTGATAAAATCAACTTATTCTGTGTGCTTTTCTGGTGGTCCTACTGATTGAGCATTGAATAATGCAATATGCAGTGATATCACTGGGAAATTGACACAATGGTTGGCAATTTAATATGGATTTTGCACCAAGTTATCTAAATTAATGGCAATTTTTTTTAATTGTTTAGCTGGAAAGGTTTAAAGGGGGTAACTGGAATTCTTCTTTCTGTTCTAAGCTGGCCAGCTTTGAAACATTTCTTTGTTTGCTTCTGTTTACATTTAAGATAATGAATGCAGTCCCAGTTCATTTAGTCTTGAGCACAATGTAGTATGAAGAGCTAAGGAGTGGTCATTTAAAGCAATTAATGAGGGTCCATCATAGCATAAATGAGTTGAGTGTCGATCACGTAATGGCAGCTTATTCAAGAACAAAGGACATCATAGCATTGGAGCAAGACAGCTGATAAAATTTCTAATTGTTCTCATTCCAAAACAAGGAGATGAAGAAACACATACAAACTGAAAAGCCAATGCATGAAGGAAACACAATAATGTAGACAATAATAGACAACAAGCATATAGACGCATGTAAAATAAAAAAATCTTTTTTTTTAACTTAAACTGATCATTTTTGTTACATTCAAAGATACTTTTGGGATAAAGTGTAAAGTCAGCTTTTCCTTAATGATCCTGATGCTGTGACAAATAAAATTCAGCTTTCAAACATACACGTTTCCCTTAGACAGGATAATTATAATCAATGTATATAAAAATAAATTATAATAAGTGGTATGCAAAACAGAAAAATCACAAAGAAACTTTACAACAATGGATGAGTAAGAAGAAAGTCTGATACATAAATGTATTTCGAGTTTTTGAGTTGTGCTATATATATATATATATATATATACTCCCTGAAAACTGATGGCAAACTTGAAGCCATCAAAACAAATTAAATAAAACCCTAAAAGCAAGTACAATTTCAAGTATAAATTTTTAATAAAATTGAAATACCCTGAACTGGCAATTGCATCAATTATATGAAAAGAATTTTCAAAAAAGAGGAGAGGCTCAAGGGTAAGTGAACTCAAAGTCTTAAAGAAAATGGGTCATAAAAATACATAATGAAGACTGTGAAATTATTGAAGTTCTAATGCTCTGAATTTGTACATTTTAATTATCAAAGGTGACAAACAAGTACAAACTCCTTTCTTGTCTGTCATGCTTAGTACCCAAATCATTTTAAATAATAAACCAATCAGGCATTTGAGTCAGCATTCCAAACATTAGGATTCTAAACAAACGTCATATTCATCATAATGTGGTCATTTCAGATAAGCCAAAAATCAATTACCAATTTTATTTTTAAAAAGAGCAATTTCTAAAACTCAAAAATGAAAAAATTATAACTTTTTTTGGTGTTAAAATATTTATCTTGGCAAAGTCACAATTCTGTTATCTACAAAAATACACATATAGAACAAATTTATGAACATTTTGTGTGTATATCAGACACTAAGAGGATCAATCATAAATAAATGACAAAGAAAAAATATCTCACCAAAACATTGCTAGTATCCTTATCAATGTTAAATGCTCCTATCTTATAGACACCTAAAGAACTGATGGCCTCAGCTTGGGCAAGGGAGGTAACTTCAACTGACCCATGTGCCTGCATAACAGTCTTCAGCTGACCAAGATGACGATTTGCATCATGCTGCACATATTTAGAAAAATTCAGAAGTTAAGCATACAAGTCATTTCAAGAATTGGTGAAATAAATCAGAACAACTGCAAACAAAAGCATAATTTATACTGGTCACTAAGTATTGGAATAAGAAACAAATTTTTAAAAAGAACACATTGTGCACTACATATAACCAAAGGGAGAATGCTGTACCATGCATGGATGTAAAAAAAAAAATCCCATCCTCTCAATACTGGGGTAAAAACACACAAATGTCCCAGGTGGGTCAGAGATTGTTCAACACCATAACATCAGCAAAAATGCCAAATGAAAGGTATGTAAACTAATAAATATGGGTGCCATTGTAAGCATAATGCAAGCTGTCATTTCAAGTTTATTTTCTATTTTTTGCAATGATAACTATGTTTGATGACAGATCAACATGATTAATTCTAACTTGAAAAGCCAGAATGATTTATGTCAAATCTGGTTCAAATAAAGTTAAGTGTTGTTAAAGAAGTTGTTTATAAAGCTATTTCTATTTACAATAACATCAATAATGTTTCATTATTGATCAGCATTAGATGTCTAGATTTAAAGACCTTTATATTTGAATGTTTTCAATTTTGGCTTTATTCTGTACAGTTCTTTTCAGAGGTGTTTAGCAGCTGAATGTGATAGCAGACCAACATAATTTCCAGAAATTTCAAAAGCCTTCATGCCAGGATGCTTTCTATCAAATTAAGTTAAGTTCAGTTCAGCAGCTTTAGAAAAGTTGTTGGTTCAAGATGTTTCTACTTTTAGTAGGGGTGATCATAACTGATGGCAGAATGGCAAAATTTAAGGGACTTGGTGCCTACATGCTTTCTGTCAGATTTGGTTTGATTGTCTTTTATTTTCCTTAATAACTTCTTTGATGAAGTGTTCTGAAGGTTTCTCATTTTTTAGCAACAGCAGCAATATTTGGTGGTGAATTGGTATTACTTTGCACATATTTCAAAGGCCTTTATACCATGATTTGTTCCGATCACATTTTTTCAAATTTTATTAAGTGGTTTTGCAGAAAAAAAATCACATTTGGGTTGCTCTTTATTTAGGTAATAGCAGCAAGGATTGATATCAGAATGGTTATCATTAACATAAATTTAACAAGTGAATTTGCATAACTAAAGCAGAATTAATGTCATTTGCAATTTCCCAAATTTCAATTAATTTTGTTCAGTGGTTTCTGTGAGGGTTTGCTGAATAATCCTTCAACTTTTAATACTGTGAGCCATATTTTATAACATTGGCTGATCAAAGTCTGTTCAATGATTCTTGACAAGATGTTTTGTCTATTTTTACTAAAAGCAATAAAGTTGATGAGGAACTTGGATAATTTCTACAAAACTGAACAGAATTGACATACCAGAATGCTTTCAATAAAATTTTGGGTAAATCCCATTCAGCAGTTACTGAAAAGATGGAAGATTGTTCACCCATTTTGTAATGGATGCCATATGCCAAATTGTACATTTCATTAAACAAATTCAAGGTTTTTCTATATTTTATGTCTGCATCCAAATCTGATGGTAAATCTGCATCACTAATCCTATACTGAAGGCAAGAATGCATTCTGTTAACTTATGTTCAGTACATTTTGAAAACTATGCCCACAAGTTTTTTTTTATATTTTCAGAATAAAGTGATTTTTGATGGCAGACTGGCATCATTGTGTAAAATTTAAATATATTTCAGCCCTTGTTTTCTTTTAAATTTGGTCAGATTCCAGTAAGCCTATTTTTTTTTTAAATTTCAATTAAACATTCATTTTATGCTAGTAATAACAACTATATTTAATGGCAGATAGCATCATTTGCAAACTTGACAATTCTTCATCCCAGAACACTCTGTAAGAATTGGTCAAAATTTGTTGAGAATTTTCTGAGAAGAGGTTGTTCCAAGCTTCTGAAGTGCTTACAATTTGATGACCTACTGACAATGATTTCTTTACAAAGCCATTCAGGATGCTATTAGTAAAATGTATTCAATTCATGTTCTGATGTTTTGATTAGCCAATAAACATATTGTCCACTTTCTGTAATGATAGCCATATTTGATGGCAAATTTGCAACATTTCTATGAATTAAAAGTCTTTTATCCCAGGATGTTTTCAGTAAAATTTGGTTAAATTATACTGAGCAGGATTTCAGAACTGATTAAAGGTTTTTTTTAAATTTTCTTTAATATTACTTTGCTAAAACAATAGTTAAATCTAATGGAAGATCAAAATCATTTGTATAAAACTGAAAGCACTTCTTGCTAGATTAATTTCAGCCAAATCAAGTTCAATTCTGATCAGCAGTTTTAGTAAGTCCTTTAAAGGTTTCTCAGTTTTTAGTAATTGTGGCCTATTTAATAGAGAACTGTTATCATTTGGACAAATTTGTAAGCCATTTAATGCAAAGATGATTCCTGACAATTTAAGCACATTTTTGTAAGCACTTTTTAAAATATGTATTAAAATGGTTTTTTTTTATAGCAGATGCTGTGACAAATTAATTCAACTTCTGTTATGCAATGTTTGATAAGAAATCATTTAAATGTTTGTATATCTAGTAACAAGTTTGTAATTTGATTAAAAATTAACTCTGTTTAAATAAAGTTTGAAGCACTTCATACCATGTCACTCTCAATCAAATTGGTTCAAGATTGGTTGAGTAGTTTATAGACAAATTGAATAAAAGAACTGTTAATGGATGCATACAAGATAGCACATGGTTCAGTTTATTCAATTCCCATACCTTGCTGAAAAAACAAGAGAGCATATGGCATGTCTGTTCCATATGTCTTGTGTTATCTTGCAAAGATGCATTTTTTCAGTTAGGTGGATGGATTGATTATGTTAAAAGTGATCAAAGATAGAGCCAAATGGAATGCACTTACCATTTAATAGGAGAGATCCACTTAACTGAACTTTACTAAATAAACTGAGAATGTACATTAGAAAAAGGTGAACACTCTTTATCGTGTACCGTATTTTCGCGTATATAAGACGCGTCTTATACAACATTTTACACACCACGCAAAAAGTGATGCGTCTTATATATGGGTGCGTCTTATGTAAAATATTTTTACACAAATCGTCAAAACCCGCGTCTTATATACGGGTATATGCACGAAAATACGGTAAGTATTTTTTTAACACGAACGACCGGTACAGTGTGTGATATTGAATGACGATTTTTGCGGTTGATATTCACGTTTCACGATTTTCATTCCTAGTTGTAAAAACAGTTGGGTAAGTGTTCAGTAATTACCACGTGTACCAATCTAATGCAGGCCACTTCAAATTTAAAATCCTGTCGTTTCAATGTTTTGTATACCGTAGTTATTGCAGATCTACGTTTAGTCGGAGTAAATGTTTTAAATTTAAATAATATAGTATGTTTAAATAGTTTTGTTTATTATTATTAATTATCACAGCAAAAACTACGGCGGCTATATAACCTATACATCCGGTTGGGTTCAAAGATACTTACCGGTAAATTTTTAGTATCTTTGGTGGGTGCGTTCGAAAACAAGACAAGACTAAATAGTTCGAAAACAAGACAAGAATTTATTCAATATTGGACTTAAATATGAAAATCAGTAATACCATATATTTAAAATTTTTATTAAACACAATATAATAAACTGTTACTAAATAGTGTGTGACTTGATCAAACATCAATGTACCGTATTGTTCTATTCATCTTCATTTTCATCGTCATCAGTTTCGGCTTCAAATCCACTGAAACTTGAATCAAATTCACTGTCGTCGCTGGGGAATAACTCCATAACTGATGCTAATCGATCCTCATTGGCGTCAGTGGTATCGGATGCAGCTGAGTCGTCGTCCGAAGAACTGATATAGCTTGCCGATTCGGGAATTATCCCACACTTTCTGAAGCCATTGATGATTGACGTAATTTTCACTTTCTCCCATGCCCGATGAACCCAATTACATGCCTCTACGTACATTGCACGACGTTGTTGACCAGCTGGCGTGAATGTGTGATTACCGCTAGTCATCCAACGATCCCATTCCTCACGAACAAAAGTCTTAAACGGATGATTGACGGCAACATCCAAGGGCTGTAGCTTGCAAGTCAGGCCACCTGGGATAACGGCTATGTGGGCTCCAGCACTGTTGATGTGCTTCTGCACAGTTGTCTCCTTATGGGCAGCCATTGCATCAAAAATCAGAAGAGATTTTTTCGTGAAAAATCCGCCTCTTCTTGTTCTGAAGCATTTGTTAGTCCATGTATGCATCACCTCTGTGTTCATCCAGCCCTTTTTGTTGCAGACAACAACGACTCCAGCTGGCAACGTTTCTCTTGGCATGGTTATCCTTTTAAAGATAACCATGGGTTTAAGTTTTCCTCCTGCAGCAGTGCAGGCCAATACAACAGTGAAGTTGGTTCGTTCATGTCCAGTGGTATTAATCGCGACTGTCTTCACTCCTTTATCTGCCACTGATCTAGTAGCTGGAATATCGAATGACATTGGAATCTCATCCATATTGATAATGTCATCATGGGCCAACTTCAGTTCACTCATTTCCTTCTGAACAAAGGTATGGAAAACATCCAATTTATTTTCCCAATCGTCCAGTAGCTTCTGTCCAACAGTTGTACGTGACCGGACTACAATATCGTTCCGTTTCATAAACTTGAACACCCAGTTTGCACTGCCACCAAGAAAGTCTGTGATGTTCATTTCTGTAGCAATAATTTGAGCCTTCAATTTGATCGCTATTGTTGAAACGGCACGGTTACTTTCACGTTCCGAACGCACCCAGTTGGCTAGATTTTCTTCCAAGTTCGGCCATCTTGCATTTCTACCTCTACGAGCTCGTTTCCTTGGATTCATCTTCTTAATCTCCTCTTCATCCAACCTCCAATCACGTACATTTTTCTCGCTGCAGCTAAATTCTCTTCCAGCAGCTCTGTTGCCACGCTCCTTGGCAAACTTGATGACGTCTAATTTAAAGTCGGTTGTATATGACTTTCGCTTCGGCATCGTGACAAATTTATAAATTTTAAAAATGCAAATTGATCTCTCACTTATATATACCGGTAACAAGATACTATTCCCACGTTTATATATGCTAACCACATACATCAGGCATTTTGTTTTTCTATGTACGGTACTAATCACACTCGCTGAAGACTTGGCCTCCTAGCAGATCAATGAAGCCGCCTTTACATCTGGCGTTTATTGTTCTAGAATCTAGAAACCAGGTACCGGTACTCAACCCATCCGCTATTGGCCCGGCAGCAGATAAGAATAAACAATAATCGTTGCAGTCCTGCCTCAGACAATTCTTTGATCTAAACTAAAAATGTTACAGAATTAATTGATTTATGTACATGTACTTGAACAGTTGTAACAGAGCATTGTTTGTTTCACTTTCTTCGCGTAAATGTATATCTGAGGCATCTAATAATGATAAAGAAAAGAATCCAGAAATAAAATGTTCACCAATTACCGGTATGTGTAGAAAGCCTGTTGCTCAACCTACTAATAAAAGGGCAGCTGTTTTGTTAACTGAGAATATATTCACATTCGTTTTATTGATCTTCTTTGTCTTTTGTATGGGCGAGAAAATATAATGATTTACCGGTATATATTTGTTCAGTTGTCATTACAATATATACTTCTATTCATTAACCGCTGGACATCGTCGTTAATGCGAACTACTGATTACGTCAGTCGGTGTAACAAATAAACGCGCGTATTTGAAAATGAGTTCAGAAGCCATTTGAGTTTATTTATCTACCGGTAGTAAAAATAATATCTCAACGCGAAGACCACAGACCAGTTGGCAATTAAATACACATTTTGTTCTCTCTCTCTCTCTCTCTCTCTCTCTCTCTCTCTCTCTCTCATAATAACAACATATTTTTAAAACGTTGAGCAGAATGAGACCGATTTTGTAAATTAGTACATTGAAAAAAATAATTATTTTTTCGTGTACGAATAATAACATGAAATACGGTACATCCGACGGGTGATGAAACATTGGACAAATTTTCATTTATGATAAAGGAAAGGAAACCACTGGATATAAATTGCTCAGTGCGGCAGATGGCAGGCCGCGTGCGTCTTATGTAATTTTGTTTTACACAAATCGAGAAAACCCGCGTCTTATATATGGGTGTGTCTTATGTAAAATATTTTTACACAAAGCGTCAAAACCCGCGTCTTATACACGGGTGCGTCTTATATTTGGGTGCGTCATATATGCGCGAAAATACGGTACTCTACTTCACCATTTGGGGGGGAAATCCACTTTCCTACTTGTTTCTCTGGGCCCAACATTTGCACCACAATGATGGGTTCCAGGGAGAGATATGCCTGCACTTCGTTGCATTAAAAAGCAGAGGTAGAATGAGGTAGTTGCCGAAATGCACTCTACATGATGTCTTCTAAGGAAGAATAATTTAGGTAAGCCAATGAGGCAGCAATGGCCCAACATATAAATGGAAGAAAAAGACATTTCTTTCTCCCTTTGGAGAAAATGAAATATATTTCAGCAATCTAACAGGGAATGAAAGCCTACCTTGATCACCCCAAGCACATATTTGACTGAGAAAGGGAATCTCAATAGGTAGTAGAGATACTGCAGATAACTGATTTTTGACAAAAATTCATGATTGACAAAGACAGAAATGGAAACATAATTGCAATAATTAGAAACAGCCAGTGTTGATAGACAATGCAAAAGGCTGTCTTGAAAGACCACTTTTTGTTGGCAGAAGGGGTGGTCTCTCATAACAGGTTTTACTGTACAGGTCCTTCAAAGATAGAAAATAAATAGTCTTATTCAATGCCTGTCCCTGCCTTCCATATACCCAACTCCCTCGATAACTCATGTGCTGATAACTCACGAACCCACTAATAATGCAGGGTCAGGCATGGATCCCATATTTTAAACCAGAATGACACCAAAATTGAACCCTATTTGTTGAACTTAAAAATCGTGATCAAAGCTGGTAACAGAAAATACAAGTTATCAAGGGAGAGGTGAAATGACATTATCTTTTTTACAGCATAGTTACCAGTTTTTTAGGTAATTTTGGATCCACTTTCAGTGCATTCCATAATGTTTCAAATCTCTCCAAGAGTTCCTTGTATCCAGATTTTGAATCAAGGTCAAAAATAAGGGAAGCGTATCCTGTTGTGGCAGCATGAAGACAATTGACCTTGTCAATCTCCATGTCTCCCTCACCAGCTGAGATCATGGCAAGATCAACAAATACCTTCAGTTCCTTCAGACCACCTGTGAAAATAAGTTGAAGCTGATATATATATATATATATATATATATATATATATATATATATATATACATACATACATATACATACACACACACACATACATATATACATACAGTGGAGCCTTGTTAATCCGGACTCAGTGTATCTGGAAAACCCGCTATACGGACAAAACTGAATGGGAACGGAATTCCTAAAAATTATTTTGCTCTTTTAATTAAGAAATCCGCGTTTTGTATCCAGAAAATAAAATCGGGGACCAAAGTGTAAAATTACATTAAAAATTGTCTTGATAATCTGGTAATAATCTGTCCAAAAATAAGAAAATTCGAAAAATCATATATGAAAATACAGTCAGTAGAATAATACATAAAACACAATAGTGAAGCCCTTGAGAATCTATGGCCACTATCAATAACTAAGTATCGTGACCATACTGTAACCAGCTATTGTATAAACAATATCTGTTTTAGCTAGTCGCCAACAGGGGTGTTAATAATTAAAAAAAAACACTGGGGTCAAATTGTCCAGAGAAATTAGCAACTGATGCAAGAAGACCCAATAGTAGGATTCAAGCCAAGCATACACCCTTTTTGATCACAGCATCTATGCACTATGATTGATCCTGCTTCCTATTACTACATACAGGAGGGTGCACTATATATATCATTTATCCCTGAGCCTGAAACAGGTTAATAAAGAGGTAAATACTGCTTGTTTTAAAAAAGAACAAAGGATAAGGCGAAATAATGTGTTTCCTATTGCACTGGTTTTAAAATTAGGGTAAGTAAGTTTGTTGTGCATTTTATATATATATATATATATATATATATATATATATATATATATATATATATATATATATATATATATATATATATATATATATATATAATATAATATAAGATAATATAATATCATATAATATAATATAATATAATATAATATAATATAATATAATATAATATAATATAATATAATATAATATAATATAATATAATATAACATAACATAACATAACATAACATAACATAACATAACATAACATAACATAACATAACATAACATAACATAATATAATATAATGATTAGTATGTAAACTATTCCAAGTGCTCCAATTTCAGGAATTTAATTCCTTTTTCTTTCATGAGGAAAAATGTGCAAAGGTCAGCCACAAAACAAAGCAATGGTCAGCCAACTGGAAACACATTTTGTTTTGTTGGTCTAATAGAGAGATAAACTAAATTTATGATGTAAAACAAAGACATTCAATGTCCACACAGCAGATGAAAACAAAAGTCCAAGTAGAAAAATTTAAAATACAGTAGAACCTCATTTATCCGAACGTTTATTATCCGGAGCGTCAAATATCCGGACCAGTTTTTATATCCGGACCAGTTTTTTTTTTAATCAACTACATGTACTGTACATGTATATGAATACGTTTTCGAACAGTGCAATGCTCAACAGTTGTTTCGCGTGAGGCCAAAAGTGACGGGAAAACCCAAGGTGAGGGATATTTGGGGAATTTCAGTTGATAAGTTGACACTAATCCCTTTTCAAGAATCTCAAAACTCGTTTTAGATATACGTAACGATCCCGTTATAGGCATCAGAAAGCGTTTCTAATTTAAGCCCTTCTAACTCGCCCTAGTCCTGAGGAAATTCTGGATTTGGTAAACATCTGCGCGGAATATTAGGTCAGTTTGTTTCCAAGTGAGGTGGTGTATACGTGCTCTTCTGTTGAGTTGTGAACTGCTATGGCTTCGAATTCAAAACGGAAGTGCAACGTCTTGAACATAGAGACAAAACTTGAAATATTGAACCGTCTCGCGAAGGGAAAAAGTGGAGCATCTCTAGCACAGTTTTATAATGTTGGAAAGTCAACAATTTCTGACATAAAAAATGCTAAATGATGACGAGATTGTGACTTCCGTGCAAGAAGAATCCGACCCTGTCGACGATGAAACGGATGAAGACGAGGACAACAACAACAACGAAAGTAGCAAGGGTCCATCAAATGCTGACGCGTTTGCTGCGTTAGAGACAGCTATGGAGTGGTACGAACAACAATCAGAGTGCTGTCCTACTCAACTACTGCTGCTCAAGAGAATCAGAGACCTTGCAGCGAAAAAACGAAGGTGTACAATGGTACAGCGAAAAATAAGTGATTATTTTCCACAAGAAAGATAAAATTGCGACATTTTGCACCTATTTTGCTCTTTCTTCACGCACGTTTCCCGCATGTGATGATTTTCATTAATCGTATAGTTTCCCGTTTCATATACATGTACTGCATGGATCGCATTCGGTTTTCGGTTATCCGAACAATCGCGTATCCGAACGGTGTCCGGTCCCAATTGATTCGGATAAACGAGGTTCTACTGTAAGTAAAATTAGAAACATTTCTATAACAACATGAAAATCTAATCAGGACATCTATTGATGCACATAAATATCCATGCCACATTTCATTTGTAAACAGGTATCACACATGAAATATCTAATTTTTTTAACAAAATGGCAAAAGTTAAAAATTGCATTTTCTTAAAAAGAAAATAAAACAATTTGTAATGGTCTGAAAACCTGTTCATATAATGTAAATATGAATAAATATGCCTACCAAATTTAATTTATCTCAGCTATAAAACTAACAAAGTAAAACTCCTGATATGAACTAAAAATCCAAAAGGGTCATCTACATTTGACAAAAAATGTGCCTACCAAATATCATTTGTCTACCAAACTGGTTTCTGTTGAAATGTACTAACATGGTGATTTTGTTTAAAATGTTCAACCAGAATGTAATCAACCATAACATTGCTCACTCTGCAATGCTTTTAGCTGACAGCAGTAAGCAATTAAAACATCAATTGTCATGTATAAAATGACTAAACTGACCTAAATCAAATCTTGGGCCTCTTTCAAAGTAAAGTCATTTATTTGCTTTGTTCATTACATTCTCATAAATAAACTTTCCATCGTTACTGTTACTAACAACAAAAGAGACAAGAATATATATATATATATATATATATATATATATATATATATATATATATATATTATATCAAAAATGAGATACTATGACGAGTTCATACAATACAAAGATTCATTAAATCACTGTTTATGAAGGGCTTCAGATTTTATTAACATTGTACATTGATTGAGACTGAGTGACAGTCAAAGGCTTCGAGTAACCGTATAGTCACAGCCAGTATTACAACTATTGACTCTAGATCTGCAGTAATGTTTTAGGACAAAAATACTTCTGCACATACTATTTCATAACTGATATCCACTGCTTTTGAAAATTAAAAGATTACATGACTCTATGAGTGTGCTAAGACATGTATAGCACTGAAAAATGTGTGGTCATGAGGCCAACGCAAATACTGTACCTTATTTACCTTATTTTGTTGTAAAGGTGCAGTATTGAAAGAGATGTATCAAATTACAAATATTTATTGGAACATAAAAGAAACTAAATGGATTTAATCACAGCACTCCACAATGAAGTCACCTTAGCATAACAAGTAGGTCACAGCTACTTATTTTTGCAGTGAGGATGTAGTATTTATCATGATGCATCCCCAACCATGTGTTACAAATCTAGATAGAATGCAAACAGCATGCCAAAAACTTGTGGTATTGAACTAAATGCAAAAATGAAACAAAAGCAAAAGAAAAATTAATTAAAGGTTATGATAAGTTATTTTTATTCAAAGAGTGTAGTATGTAGTACAATGCAAGATGTATATCTTCATCAGTTTCACAAAAGTACCTGAAAAACGATAATCTTCTTCCTCTATTTCTCTTCACCTTCTTCCTATTATCATTTTTACTTAAATTTGTGTCAATGTATCATGGCATCAACAAAACTGATGTCAACCTTGCAACCTGAGGCTATCTATTATGGCCACTTATATTAAAAGCCACCCACAGTCCAAAGTGCATGCAATTGTAAAAATATAACTGAAAAAGCATTTGGCTGGATATTAAAAACTCAAGAATGGAAAAGCAATCTGAGTTCTTTTTTTTATCAAAGATGACAGGCAAAAATTGTTTCTGCAAAGAGTGACATACCTGGCATGGATTCTCTAAGCCAATCGACAAGTGGTTTACATTCATTGAAGTTTTCCAGACAAATGATTTTCTCTAGTGCAAGGTCTCGCAGAGAAGTACAGACTTGTAGTACAGATTCATCAATTTCTTTCATCTTCCTTTCTGCTGCACTTTCCTGAAAATGTTGTTATGAAGAATACCAGGATTTAAAGTAAGATAATTAGACAGGAAATTCAAATATATGAAGCCAAATTAAAATTTAAGTTTGGCAAATGCTACAAGGCTAAATTTGTGTTAATGGCTTGGTTGTTGATGTTTCTTTGAGCCACAGTCAAAACTGAACATTACACCTAAGATGAAATAGTAAATTGAGATAACATCAATGGAAGAACATTTAACTTGTCACACTCATAAACATACTCCTCTAAATAATGTTTATAATTTTATCTTAAGTTAGTTTCTTTAAATGTCACTACGGAATTTAAATTAACATTTCCTAAACTACTAAATGCATTTATTTGAAATAGAGATTTTTAATATTGTTCAAGTATAACCATCAGATGACAATATATAAAAAACAACTAATTTCAGGTAGAATAATTTACTTAAATTTGTTCACATCTTGACATAACCTTGATTTGAATAACCTGAGGACTTGCTAATTATTTTAATGCACATAATTTGTTATTATTAATAGTAATACAAACTATCAGTTGAAAGAAAACATACTATGCAAAATGCATGTATGGACTTAAAACCATGTTGGTCCAAATTCATCGTCAAAACTACAAACCAAACAATGACATTATTCTAATCAGACAAATTAATATTCAATATTTCCTATTTGTATTGCTTATTTATTTGTATGTTTTGCTAATCATATAGTTTTGAGAACAGAAAATTTGAAATATAAACCTTTCAATTAATTGATTTAAATAAAATGCAAAGAAACCCAAAGAAACAACAATGTAAGACAATTAGAAAAGAGTGGGAGATGAAGAAAACACATTTAAAACAATAAGACATATGTGATTTAAAAAAAAGAAATAAAAAGCAAAAGTGGCATTTAGAGTATGAATTTGTATTTTTGCTTTGCATTACATATCAAGGTTTCATTGCACTGTACCACATTAACTTGAGGGTGATTAATTTTTAACCATGGTGATTTTAAAATACTTAATTCAATTTGGCTCACAGAAGCATGCACATAGCATGGCAGTGTGAACCTGTTTCACCTCAAGTTTTAACTGTAGATGTGACTACACTCCAATGTTCTCTCTTTATTGTCAATATATAAGTGAGTCTTATCATGAAGCTGTCCACTTAAAAGAAGCAATCTTCAACTGTGTTGGAAAGTTGTTGAACTCTGATTTTGTGTAACTCAAATAATGTAGACAGTGGTGACATTGGTACGAATATTAAGGACTGTATTTGTTTATTCAATTTGAGAAGTCAAAGTTTTCTTAAGGATCCATGGGATATTTAGGTCATCAAGGGATCCTTCAACAGGCCTGGAGAAGACAACAAGGCTATTCTGTCATCAAATCATGGGAGGTGTGGCATGGCCAATATCTTATGATTGTTGATTGAATATCAGATGATAGATACTTTACATATATTCCATTTCAACCTAAAACTCGACATCACCATGTGTAAAAATTATTCAATCAAATTATAGGTCTCTACATGTGCAAAAATCATTCATACTGAATTGTGTTCACATCAGCAGGGTATCAGGTCAATTAAGTATTAATTTGCAATATGAATATCTCATCCACTGAATATTGTTAAGTATTTGTGCTAGGTCCAATCCCATCTGGTTTTCATGCTATTACAGGTAAACCTGTCAGAATAATTTTCTTGTGTGTAGTTTTTCAAGATTATTTCAGTCAGTGTATGTTAGATTTCTGGTTAGATGTGACCATTTCAGTGTATGTTATATGTGACCGTTTCATCATATTCCCTAAATGTTTGATACAGCTTTTATTTTTTCAAATGATATTCAAAACTTTTACCAAAGATGCAAGATTCCTCTTGCACTCTCAAACAGATAGTACAATGAACTTAACCTCAGCATATAAACCATTTATTCAGTTGTTGGATTAGCATTTGAGTTTTTAAAGACCATTTTCCATCCCTTACTAGTGTACTTGTATAAATTATCACACCATGGCCAAAGCTTTAGTACTGTATCACCAAGTATCATCTGAGTCTCTTTGCAGATGGAGATAATGAATCAACTATATTGTCAAAATGATTGGCTCTCAAATCAGATGCATAGGGAGACTGAAATACTTCACATTCTGTTCATCACCAACATTCCAAGAGAGATCAAGTAAAATACATGATTACAGGGTTTAAATTAACTGTTGGCAGTTGTAAATGCTACAACCATCAAGAATTATTCCTTGAAATGACTGATGCTCTATGAAGAACATTTTTTATTTCACCTGCTGAATGAATGTTGAAACCATATTTTTCATCGAAAATAACAAGATTTTCAACATAGCTCCTTTCATGATATATAGGAAGTCAGAATGGTATTACTCTCATTTATGACCATGACAACTTTCAAAGTCTTTTGGTGAAAACTCCACATAATAATAATAATAATAATAATAATAATAATAATAATAATAATAACAATAATAATAATGATAGTGAAGACTTTGTATAGCACCTAATCTTTAAAAGCTCTAAGCACTTTACAACATCTATAATGATATAAATACCAAAAAAAAAAACAAAAACACCATGAAATTGGAATTTAAAAAATGCTGACAATATTTAAGGTTGGAAACATTTTTAGGTCTTTAAGTTAGTTTTTGCAGTCTATGTTATGATGATAAAGACACTTGGTGCTTTTATGAGAAAGGCACTCTTCAAAAATTATAAACTTGCATTGCATTGTCTAGCACCTTAAATTAATTTAAACTCTCATTAACTGATCTGACATTGTCTTAGAATATAGACATAGAGATGAATCCTGAATCATATAGAAATATCATATAAAAAGAAGAAAAAAAACCTGTACAAACCTGTGATGCTATTATCTTGATTTCTTTAAAGTCACCATTTAATCTATAATTGTCAACAAGATTTAGGATGGCTTTAGCTCCTCTGACACACGACTCCAACTCATGAAACTGCTGCAGCTGTTTGATTCTCAGCTTGGCTGTCTCCTCTGAGAGCTTTAAAGAAATCATCTCATTTAACATTTTGTCTGAGTCACAATTGAATACTTTTCCCAGATACTTTTCCATTTCATCAAAATTTAAATCACCATTCTCAAGTCTCTGAATGATATCCTTCATTTTGTTGTAGGCTGGTTTCCAAACCTGTTCAAACACATCATCAAGGGATTCAGCATTGCATGCAGATCCGACTTCTACCCACACTGTTATGAAAATATTATTGTTAAACCACTCATGCAAAGGTCTGAGCATACTGATGACTGCATCAGAAAGGTTAAATGCTGTGATGCGAGGACATACATTCTCAAGTGTGACTGCCTCCATGTTAGCTGGCTCACAAATATCATTTATACAAAGAATCATCTTGTTGTCATCTAGATCCTTTATAGTGCTTTTCAGTTCCTCTAGATTCACTAAAAAAATAAAATATCAAATACAAAAAACATAGCAAACAATTGGTTATTAATAATACGTGGCTGAAAATGTGTTTTGGGAGTGGTAAAACAAATTTAATGATCGAATAATTACCTACTGCAGAATTTACCAGTCTGATGGAAGGCTGATGAGACCCCATAAGATCTTGTGCCATGAAAATGGGTACTAAAAAAAAAATGTCATTTGTTTTAATGCCAAGAAACAAATAAAAAAGAAGCTGATGGTAATGTGATAAAGTAAAAATGCAGCTTTCAGTACACCCTCCAATAATAATTGAGTAAGAACAGCTCATGAGGCAGCAATGGCACAAAACTCATTCTTGGTAGGGGCCTGATAACCTCCATTGATAGTTAATGAAACCCACCTTAAATGAATTGGGGAAAATAGATGTTACTACCCTTTTCCCTTGATTGGCTGCCAGAAAGAAACAAAAAGTTTAATAGCTAGGCATAAAAGTCACAAAGAGACGGATGAGATATCAAAGCTGGTTTTATGCTAAAAAGCCTTTTGGAGAGAAACTAATGCACAGCTGCCTGGTTATATGCAAAAGATGTGAAACTTGTTCCTAAATCTCACAGATGCCAAGGAAAGCAGGAAAATCATCTTCAGAATAAGGTTTTTGAAGAAGCTTCATCAAAAGGTTCAAAGATGGGTGCTGTTAAAACATCACAAGACATACATCTGGTATTGAAAGACTAAGACAATGGCCTCTACGGCTTAAATATAAAATAGGGTTGACAAAATGACCGAACCTACAGATAGTAAAAAACTGAGCCTTGTTCTCTTCAAAAAGGAAAGAGAAGCCACTGAACTCATCAAGCAACAGCTATGATTAATATGTTCCCAAATGCACAAATCACAAAAGATTCTCCACTGTTATCATCGACCTTGGATGCACGTTCAACCTTGGATATCCAAAGAGGCCTTGTTTCTCATCGATAAACGGAAGAAATGCAAGTTAAATAACCAACCGGAATATAGACACCTCAACAAACTGGTCAGAGTTCATTTGAAGGAGGATAGAGCCGTGTATTGGGAAGATCTCGCAAAAGATATGGAAGTGGCAGCCAACTGGAACGAATTCCGAACCCTTTACTCAACCATTCGACGACTAGCCGGGAAATCTCAGCCGTTTGAGAACAACATCAAAGACAAGACCGGAAAATTCATCAGCTCCAACACAGGACGTTTGGACTGCTGGCAGGACTTCTTCTGCACCCTCCTCGACCACGACGCCCCACCTGGACCGATGGAATCGGTGGACGCCAAGGACGAATTGTCTGCACTAGTCGACGAGTCTGAACCATCTATGAAGAAAATACACACTGCCATCTTAGACCTAAAGAACAACAAGGCGACGCGCATTGATGAAGTAACACCAGAACCCTTGAAATACGGCGGAGAGATCATCATCAAAAGATTAAACACGCCATGCTGAGATTGATATGGCGATCGGAAGCGGTACCAACAGCATGGAAGAAAACCATCATCGTACCAATCTTCAAGAAAGGCGACAAAACGGACTGTAAGAACTATCGGGGCATCAGCCTGCTCTCCATACTTGCAAAGTATTTATGAAGATCATCCATAGAAGGGTACTCAAATGGCGGAAGGAAGCAGCACGAGAGGAACAGGCCGGTTTTCGACCTGGAAGAAGCTGCTGCGATCAAATCTTCACGTTCCGTCAAATCCTTGAGGAAAGAATTGGTGTGGAAAACGCAAAATCATGGTGTTCATTGATTTCTCCGCAGCGTTCGACAGTGTCCATCGCCCGGCCTTGTGGAAAGCCTTGGAAGCGGAAGGATACCCGTCAAAATACATTCGGATACTTACCAACACCTATGACAGGTCAACCAGTCAAGTTCGAATCCAAGGGGCAAACACGAAGGATTTCTCGGTGAAAACGGGCATCCGTCAGGGATGCGTGCTCTCACCTAGCCTCTTCAAAATCATGGTCGATTGTGTCATGCGCAAGGTATTCCTGGGACATAGAAGGATCACTTTTGGGGCATGGTTCAATGAACATGCCACAAATCTAATGTTCGCGAATGATAGTGCATTTCTCACTGAGGCCGAAGCCAAAGCAACAGAAATTCTGCAAGAAATCACTGATGAAGCCTCCACATTTGGGTTAAAGATCAACACCGCGAAAACAGTTGTCATGACATCGGACAACACCCCAGTGACTGTCTGCATTAACAGAGCCTATCTTCAGCAAGTGGAGGAATTTAAATACCTGGAGTCCATAATCCGAAGCAGTCCAATAGCGGTCTCCACCTCCCAATACTCCTATATGGAGCAGAGACGTGGGTCCTCCTAGATGCGGACCTCAAGAAGCTGGAGGTATTTCAAATGCGCTGCCTCAGACAAATACTGGGAGTAAACCTTCTGGACAGAATCCCAAACGTGGAAATCCGGGCCCAATGCTCTCACCAACCGACGGTGGAATCACTGATTAGATATGCTAGGCTTCGGTGGTTTGGCCATGTCTGCCGAATGGAAGAGAGGCGTCTACCGTATCGAGCCCTGTGGCACACCAGACTGGAAACCTGGAAGGTCTCAAGAAATGCACCTAAGAAAACCTGGATCCAACAAGTGGAAAAAGACCTGGCGAATTATGGCATCACCTCGGCACATGCCAGAGAAAATTCCACGTGGGACCGAAAATGGTGGAAAGAAATAATGGACTTCATCTGCATGGGCAATTTTCGAGCAGCACCCACAGTCTCCTATCAACTGCGACCACGCTAATTGGATGGAAACTACGGGATCAAATTGAATTGAATTGGATGCAGAGTGTCTCTTGATATTAACAATTCACTTAGCTTAAAGACTTGTTTCTTTTGTAGAGATAATTTGAGATGACCAAAACATGAAGGTGAAGAATCTGTGGGTTGTTATGTGAGAGATATACCCTGTAACACAACAGGAGGTCCCTACCTGAAGGATAATGATCTGAGATGGTATACTAGCAGATCAAGAAGGTCAATTAACCATACTCACTGGGATGATACAGATATCAAGCTGAGCTGAGAAGTGAAGGTTCTTCCTTTCTGAAGTACTTGTGAGATCATCCTAAATGGTGGGAAGGCATAAACAAACCTTCAAGTCATTACTGAATTTCTGCATTGCACCAAACTAGTTACGGGATCCGAAACATGCAAATTTTGCAAATTCTGCCTGCTGGGACAAAGTAGCACTCAGGTGATAACCAGTGAAAAGAGTTACATACACGATGTTTGCAGTTCTAGGATACAACCCTTCCTTAATTACAGAACAGTGGTAGATGCAAAAGTAAGTTTTTACCTACCATTAACTCAATTAAACTTTAGTAATTCTGTTCCATGGAAGAATTAAACATTGTCTTCTTCACTACACATACATTGCATACAATCAACTCTAATTTTTAAAACATGTACACTATGGGGCACACATGTCAAATGGTTATACTTAAATGTATACTCTCATTAATTTAACACAATCAAATGATGCGATCATGTTATTACCTATTTTTGTCTTTAGTATAAATAGTCTACATCATGAAGTGGTTCACTGATGCTCAGATGTTATTAAAGTATAACATTTTGAGCCAATCATATTTCGCTGTTGATGTAAAGCAAGCCATAGAAGATGGTCATGTGCCTTTCAAAATGAAATAGCAGATGGAACTCGAGGGTCATGGATGGAACTAAGTATTTGGAAGTTACGTACCTTCTATCTTATATAGTATGATAGAGAGGGCCCTATGTCATGGGGGTAATCCGAGGTACATGTATTTTTGTCTCTATGAGCACCTGTGGTTAGTACCAGCTTAAATTTCATCAATGCATTAGTTTTATTGTTTTTCAGTAGAATAAAGACATAACAATTTTAATAATTGCAACTTCTCAGAAATAAATTATTTTCATGTCAATTTCAAGCAGGTATAACTCGATTTAATGTTTACGTTGACTAGCCCATCCATTAAGCAGCTATGCCTTAACCCCACCATGTTAGTCTATTGTGATATAAAAAAAAGATATCTAGCTATCTGTGACATAAAAAGTCTACTAGACGAGTCTGATTCATTGAGCAATTGGATCGTCTCAACAAATATAGTTATGGCAAGCATCCAAATGATCCATACTGCAACCCTCTTAATATTCTAGTCATAACTCGATAAATTTAACTCAGGATCAGTTAAGTTATGACTCAGTTACGTAATTGTTTTGAATGTCAAGTTGTGGAAGAAAATTCCAAGCTTTATCCTGACTTTTGTTAATATTTGCAAAATTCAAGGACTTTTCAGTTGAGAAAAAGATTATCATTTCTCTAGACTTTTTCCCCAATTTCCCAGTAGCATTGGGAACTCTGTATATGCTTTCGCAATTTTGTCTGCAATGAACTATAGGCAGTGACTTTTATCACTTCCATCTCTTAGATTGGAACCAAACTTCTTGCGAATGGCCAAACTGTGTATCTAAACTTTCTTACTTATCATACCAAAACATTCATATGACATTTCATCTTGTTTAATCTTCAAAATACACTGGCATACAAAATATTAATCAGTATTAACAGTTTGACATACCTGACATAATACTAACAAACACAAATGACTCCCAAACAACTTGACATGGTTGCCTTTCAATAAGCACAATTTTCAGCAAGTGGCCATCCATAAATGACGTCACACATTTTTGGCCAATTTTGCCCCCCACCCCTTCCCCCCCTCCCACCACGACGTCGCACATCGCCACAAAACATCAGATTCCCCTCAAATATGACGTCACAAAGCTCTGTTTTCCCCCCCCCTTCCCATTTATTTCCTATTTGACAATTAACATGTTTCAAATCACTTTATTGTAATTGTTTTTGTTTTTTTAGGGTTTAATGCCATTTTTCAGCACAGGATAGGCTATACATGGTGGCCAGTATTATTGGTGGAGGAAGAACCCGGGAAAACCCCCGGAAAGAACCACTGACCCACGAGAAGCTACTGGCAAGCTTTCTCACATAACTACATTAGCCAATTTTTAGACTCGAACCCACGCAGACAGAGGTGAGACGGCAGTGATCTTAAACGGAAAGCGCGTTAGACCACTTGGCTACTCGGGGCCCCCTTATTGTAATTGTAGTATGTATTCAGTGTGGGGCTGCACTCGGATATTGTAGGAAAAAACAAATTAAAAAGGAGGCACTGGAAAGCTGAAATTGGCATAAAATTATTTTGAAAATATTCATCATTTAGCTAAAACTGCCGATTTTCATAATAGTGTATTCAAATTCTCCTATACAGTGGAACCCCGCTATAACGCGATGATTGGGGTCCATAAAATCGGATTGCGTTAAAAGTGGGGTCGCGTTAATGCAGGGTTTTACAATATTTAATTTTTTTCCGAGAACATATACGTGTATACATGTACAATGATCAAAAGTCGGCTTATCATCAGATGATTATTAACTGGAATGCATTAATTAAGATATATTCAAAATAATCGATGGCTAATATATTTAAGGTTATTACTGTGCATTAAAAACATTTACTAATTTTTATTTGTTTGAACGATAATACAGATTGACCGATAATACCAGACTATCGCTATATCATGAAAAGTGTATCAACATCGTATGCTACCGTGCCGTCGTGACATGCAATTCATCCATAATAGTTGTAATTTCATTGAAAATCGTACAGATTTAAAATATTCAATAATTTTGTAATAGTCTGAATTCGTCGTGTAAAATATAGGATGAACAAAATATTGAAACCATTTACCTGCCGTCTGATATCGTACGGTCATTCATTGCATGCAGCTATTCCCGGGTCTACATACGGTGTCTGTACAAATTTTATACTGCTAAAATTTTATCATATGTGACAACGGCAAGAATAGTTAACAATCAACGCATGATTTCAGCGTGCAAATAACTTTTATTTCAGATTTTGTGAACATCAAAAGAAACATGTGAAAACTGCTAAATTAATCGTTGCGCAAAGTGCAAAGTCAGTGTGGTTCCAAATTTAAATTTCATCATTTCTTGAAAAATATATCCGATGACGTTTGCTTCTTTGCTCTAGGGTATACAGTTCCTCTTTAGCAGAAAACGACTTGCGTTTTTGAACTTGCTTTTCCATAATAGTAAAATATTTTTTTATATAAGCAAACAACGTACACAGATAAAGCTCGATAACTAAGTAATGAAGGCCTGCAATGGTTACGAATCACTTTTTATATAAAACAAAATTAAGCTGAACGGATGTACAATTTCATACCCTTTTAATTTACAGATAATAAAGTGGATATTATTTACTTTCAACTATTTGTTGTTTGATCACACCGCCAAGCACAGCACACATGTTGGCAGCTTTCGTCCTTTGATGTTTATTAAATTGTGCGACTCTTGTATCAACCACAGCTTTGTCTGCTGCTTGGCTTGATTGAAGTTAAATAAGAAGCCCATGTCGGCTATTGTTTGAGCAACGACTGTATACAGAATTCATGGAAGACAATCACAAAGACGATTTACTGGCTTTACTCATGGGTCCGTAATAAGTAACACTTCCGATAATGTTTACTTCGGCTTAACAATTCAAAAACCTAATGAAACCAGTTTCCTCTTCTTGAGTAGAATACGGAGCTTCACCACAACCTGTTCAAATTGATAAATTTCAGAAGCCAAGCGTTGTACACACTATTTCTCGTATGTTATATATATCGTATTATTTTAGAATTCATACACGATCACTTCTCCAAAATCACTTAAAGAACCTGAATAAATTGTTAAGTTCCGATCGTTTATTATTAAAAGTCATACGCGAATTCTTCCACCAAATTATAATAAACGTTTTACACACTATTTCTCGTACGTTAAACAAATATTTTCACGGTCTGATAAAAATACACATAAATGAATTTCAAATTTCAGGAACCATGCCACGATCATATTATTTCAAAAGTCACAACTAATCTCATGCCCAAAATGAAGTTAATTTCTTGTTTGTTTGTTTTTTTAACTTTTCTCCAAATTTTTTTTATCCATGTGTGAATGAATATACGAAATTTCGGGAGCCATGCTACGACCGCGTTATATCCGAATTCGCGTTATGGCGGGGCGCGTTATAGCGGGGTTCCACTGTAATTATCAAATAAAGTAATTATAATTTTTAAAAAAATACTTTGAAACTTTGTACTTGAACACATAATTCTCGAGGTTTGCCACAAGCACTTTTTTGGGGAGTTTTTTGTATTGGCACATCATGTTTGTTTAGCCCAAAACATTAGAAGTGATCCTTTTTTATGTGGTGGCAATTGTTTTTAATTCTTGCAAACAGTGATCAACTTTTTAACTTGCAAATCTGCATCATTTTTAATTCCATTCCACTTTTGAACCACTTCTTCTTGGCAAATCTTTCTGCTCTTTGTAGGATATGCCAGCATGTATGCCTCAAAAAGACACTGGAACATTTTACTTTTATCCATCGTAGCAGTCAATTCTACCCCAATTTTTTTTATCAACATTACCAAACTTATAAATTATTTACCTTTCTATCAAACTTTTAAATTTATTTTTATAGCACAAAAAAGTTTAAAATTAAAAAAGTTTGGCGAGAGAAAGATCATTTCAACCTTACTTTGTCGACACCAGTGGACTGGAAATAGAAGAATGCTATTTGGAAAAAGCCACTATTGGGGCTAGTAGGAGTGTTGGTAGTTTGAAAACAAGTCCATCTTAATTTGAGTTCATGCATGACAAGCATGAAGCTACTTAAAACATCATTAAATAAATTGTATGCAATCAAACAATTAAGTGAAACTTTTATTTACAGTTGCGCACTTTGATGTGACATCACATTTCTTAAACAGCTCCTTTCGCCCTGGTCACACATCATCACAATGTGTGAACCCCCTCCTCCAATAGGAGCATGACATCATTTATGGACGGCCCCTAACCTTTAAAACAAAATCACTCAATAAAAACTTTTCCAACGGTATTTAGGAAAGCAATAATCTGTTTGCAAAGCATGCCCAGCTAAAATAACTTACAAAATTCCTAGTTATGCAGTTTTACTTTATGAACCATGACAACAGGGAGAAGCAGGGGGGAGGGGGGCATTTTCTGCAACATATTGACAGAAGTCATTCTGAACTGTTTGACTTCTACTAAAATCTCAACACCACCTTTATGTAATATATCTGACTGAACATTCAGATTTGTTCTCATTAATCATGATCTTAATCTTATTTAACTACTATTAACTGACCCTCGCTTTTCAGGATGATTTTTACCATGAAATAGGTTGATCAAAAGACAATAAGCAGCAAATAATCTTGTTTGCACTTTTGACATGTGCTTGATAAAGGGCTAACACCTGTACTGGACAAAGACATTGGACAAAGGCATTTATTTAAGAATGTAATGCTGTTTGTTATGAGTTTATCGAGATAACAACTGTCAGTTGCTAAATCACACAGTAAACAACACTCAAGGACATCATGAAAGCTGTTCGAGTCAACAACTAACAGTTTATACCACGATATACTCAACAACAACATTAAACTCTTATAATTGCAATTCTTAAAAATTTTCTTTATTTATTTATGTTTATTTTATTTTCTTTAAGATATATCCTATCAGTTTTAGAGCTTTATTTAAGATTATGAATTCTTGTTGAGGGAGTCTACTATGCAGCTATTTATAGAACAGGGCATTCTCCATCTGTAACATAATAGCAAAGCAGCATCAAATAAATTCTACCATCGGTAGGCAAGCTAAGGTTTTGAATATTCTACAGAATGGTCTTAATATTTTATCCAAATTGGCATAATTGTGATCTGCGTAGAAGTTCAATATTCAAAGTAAATTGATGTGCTTGTTTTGTGTGACAAAAAAATGACTCTTGGATTTGAGAGTTTCGTTAGTTCATTGTGACTTGGCTGAAATGTTTTTGTTCAGATACACGAGTAACCAATTTTCATTTCTTTAATTCTATTTTTTGTGTTCACTAACAGTTTAGGCTACCTACAGGGGTTACTTACAAATAAAATTAAGACTATGGGTAAAGGGTTATAGTAATAGGAGTCAAATAAACAAAAAGGGCTTCAACCCTGACAGTTACAATGGGTATAGTAGCAGACCTATCTCCCAATAATTTTAGTTTGAAATTCATTTGTAATGAGCAGCCGTCAAAGTGCTGTAGCCAAAATGTTCTTCTTATCAGATTGTAAGATTCCCAGCATTTGTTTTAAAACTTTAGTCCAAGAAAGAATTTTTTATGTTCAGAAAAACTGCAAAGTTGTGCTATTTGATTCTTTCAAATCAATGGTTATGTTCTGACCAATGGAAATCTCTCTGACATTTATCAACTGATGCAACTGAAGTTATTACAGCTGTGCCACCTATCCCCCATTAAACCTGAAAACAGTATATTCCCCCTCCACTCTTCCCCAATGAAATGCTAATATTATGGTCATCAAGAACACACTCAGTTCTGACCAGAATTGAATCAGAAAGTTGGTGACAGCACTAGAGATAAATAAATAAACCAAAATTTTGCCAATCCAACAGACTTCAAAGAGTGTTTGCACATACATTTACATGTATGATGATATCTGGCAAAACTAAGTTTATCAGCTATTTTTCTTTGTAAGTGTATTAAATGCTTTGAAGAAAATAGACAAATTGTTTTCTTTTATATAGATTTTTTAATTTTTAATCGTTTTCTACAGGCTTATATAAAAAGATAGTTTATTCTCATTTGGATGACCGCTTTTTGAGATCATTTGTACTGACCCCTTCTGAAACTTCAAAACACACTTCTGAGTCTAAAACCCCACCAACATTGTTTGGGAATAAGGCTGGTATGGGTATTAGTATTCTATAATTTTCTAAAAATTTACTAACCATGTTCTAAATGTTGACAAAGGTATATTAGCTCCTGAACATAGATCTTCTCGAGGTTATAACTATCCACCACTCTCTGTCGGATCTGTATAATCCTGTCAATGTCATGCTTTGGTCTTTTACAAGAAATTGTGGCCAGCTCCAGGTACTTATCCTGAGCAGCAATTATCTCATTGAAGTCAATGATTGTGATACTTCCTGCCTCCAAAGAAAGCTCCCTTTCCACTATCAAAGATCTTGCTTGAGCTATTGCAAAGCAGCATTCATCTGAGAGATCATGTTTGCTATCATCTCCATCTGTAAAAAAAAATTTTTTGTCTAGCCTCATATACACTGACTGCGCTGTTGATTTGATTTGTGTGATCTTTATGACCTATAACTAACAAGACCACAGGAAACCTGTAGCCGAGTGCTCCTATGAACCATGACACCACTGTGACCAATTTATATTTATCTTACAAGTAGGTCACATTTACCCAGCTCTGATGCACTACATATGAATATCCCAAGATGCACAGCAAGGGCAAGCATGATGTCAACATGTGGTGTGGTTTTGCATACATAGGTATGCCTGAATCTATGCACAAGTTAAAATAATTTATTTACAGAAGGTAACAGTGGTTATGGTGTGCACTCATATCCAATCTAAAATGCACCTTCACGGAATGTTTGACAGCAAATGGTTAAAGTAATAAAATCAAAGCATGTACTAAACTTATCTTTACCATTACAAAATATGTTCAATAGTTTGGGGAGTTTTTTTAATTCTTGTAAGGTTCTTCTTGTTTAGTAACATCGCTGTATGTAATAGTGGATTAGCATTATATATATTTGTTAAAATATATAATTTTTTAGTAAGGTAAACCATCCATACTTGATAGCTGTAAGGAATTTATACAAGTTTTTATGTCTTTATGTCCAGATGTTTTCCACCCAAATTAGTCCAAAACTGTTCAACGTGTTTATTGTAATAATTCATTAACAGTTTTTTCTATTTTCAAATAATGGATATCTTACCTCATAGCAGACCAGCAACATTTGTACAAATCTGTGAGATCTATATGCCATGCTATATGCAAAATTAATTTAAAGTTTTTTTCTTCAGGTTTTTAACCACAAATTGTTTAAGGGGTTTCTTTTATAGCATATTTGCATAATTTATACAAATATATCAGCCCTTCACATGCCAGTGTGCTCTCTGTCGAATTTGGTACAATTCTATTTTGTGGATTTTGAGAAGTCATTTAAAGGATTTTCTACATTTAATAATGATGGTCATATTTGATGATGAAAGCAAATTTTATGTAAATAACTTTTCTCCAAGAATACTTACCCATTCACATTAACATTAGAGATATAAGCCTGCTACCTCGTGAATCCAGCAATACCAAAAGACAAAAAATTTGTCTTTCTATCTACCTCCTATAGACACAAAAGGCAATAACTCTTACCCCTTACCTCCCTTGCCACAACTAAGTGTCACTAGTTTTTAAGATGAGCGATAAATATCATACAAGGATGCTCATATGGCGAGGTGGTTGGGAAGGTTTTTTAGTGATCCGATTGGGTAAGTATTCTCGGAGAAACATAATTTACTTAAAATTTGCTTTCTCCTTTGAATACGTTACCCAATCACATGCGTCATGTCATAACAGATTGAAGTTGGCAGAAGCAGTCACCGCATTGGCCATGGAATGGTGAGCTGCCCTGTTAATAACTCTAGCAATCCAGGCCTTCGCTTCACAAGCGTGGTCATTGCCGGATTTGCCTAGGGAGTGGGAAAAATGGCTAGTGAAGCCAAGTCTAACATCGAAGACGTAGCGACTACATTTTGGACTATTTTTGACATGGCATTGGAGATCAGTACTGAAGGCATCTGATTGAGTTTCATACCGGCTACACAAGAACGTTGCTGGAAGTTAGCTTCCTGAATTTTTACTGACTGGGGAAGAAGCAGGAAGGACATCGTCTCTTCCTCCCATTCTAGATCTACAGACACCTTAACTTTGTAGTCTTGAATGGCAGTAGGAGGTGGTGGGCATTCTGAAGTTTCCAACACCCTATAAATTCTTCCACTGCGGCCTTGAAGCTAAGCTCAGTCGGTTCCATGACTGGATCTGTGTATGGCTGAAAGTGTTTCGTCATATTCACTGTGTGCTGAGTCATGTTCTGGTCAACTCAGGCATCCACTCGCAGCTGATTTGTCAATCAATTTTTTTTTCTATTTTTTTTTTCAATCCAACTTTAAAATTTTTCTCATCTCCGTAATGCTTGCGCAGTGCAGTGAGCACTGCGCGCACATCTACCATTTGCTCAGAGGGAACGTTGGTTCTGGTACAGCTTGCATCTCTGTATAGCATACCAGGTGACATAGATGACACAATTCCGTCATAATTGACAATTTCACTAATTCTCCCTTGTGGAGAAGCCATGAACATATGGACGGCCGGCATTGCCGGCTGGTTTGTCTGGCGAATGGTCGGCCTGAATGCCGGCGACGGTCCGGCTATCACCGGTACTGACAGCTCCAAAGGCCTCACTGGCCGGACAGATTTCTCACTAAAATCTCCATCATAGTATTGATATGTTGCCGGCGGTACAGCTTGATGGACGGATTTGTCACAAAAATCCTTGTAAATCATAGTTGGTTGGCCCGTTTCAGCAATAAGGTCCCCATACTGGGATGGTACTGTCGGCTGGTTTGTCTGGCGAATGGTCGGCCTGAATGTCGGCGATGGTCCGGCTATCACTGGTACCGACCGCTCCAATGGCCTGGCTGGACAGACAAATTTCTCACTAAAATCTCCGTATAGTATTGGTATGTTGCCGGTGGTATGGCTTGACGGATAGATTTGTCAGTAAAATCACCGTAAATCATAGTTGGTCAGCCCGTTTGAGCAATAAGGTCCCCATACTGGGACGGCACTGCCGGCTGGTTTGTCTGGCATGTGGTCCGCCGGAATGTCAGCAACGGTCCGGCTATCACCGGTACCGGCTGCTGCCATGGCTTGGCTGGATGGATAGATTTCTCACTAAAATCTCCATCATAGTATTGGCATGTTGCCAGCGGTACAGCTTGATGGAAGGATTTGTCACTAAAATCCCTGTAATTCATAGTTGGTTGGACCGTTTTAGCAATACGATGGGACGGCTGGACGGCAGGTGACATCGAGGTTGTATAATGAAATAGATCCAGTAAAAACCCCATGCGTCCTGACTTACAGGCCCGAAGGCCATGCTCGGACATGCAGGGGGACTTACGCCCACTGGGCAGCCTAAAATTGGGGGAACACTCCCCCAAAAGATGTTAATAGCTACACCGTAGTTTCCTGGACCCAACGACGCGTATGTTCAAAGGTGGACTATTGTACCATGTCAACATCATTTTCCTCCATTGTCACATTGCCAACACCCTTTTTGCCGTTCATGCATTTGTTGTTGACATTTCTACTGAAACGACAAAAGAAGATAAAACAAAGCAAAAATTAGCAATTCAGCATGTTATTAATTCGCTAATACCAAAACCGTTACTACAGAGTAAGCGAAATTATTCAGTGCCGCGTGAACTCATAAATGACAAAACCGCCATTAGCGTGCTCTGCCCAAAGACAAAGTCCATAAAGGTGATAAAGTCACTCAAAATTTGAAAATATTGGAAAATAATGTATACAACCTGTAGAAGAATGATTATCCAACACAATAATTCCAAATTTAACTTCGGATGGTCCGAATTTACACTAAGATGGCTTGGATTCATGGAGGTCGAATTATACATGGTTGCACAGTACAAGCGAAGCTTAAAAACTGGCGACACCTAGTGGTGGCAAGGGGAGGTAAGGGGCAAGAGTTATTGCCCTTTGTCTATAGGACATAGAAAGACGAATTTTCGTCTTTTGGTAGGGCTGGATTCGCGAGGTAGCAGGCTTATATCCCTAATGTTAATGTGATTGGGGAACGTATTCAAAGGAGAAACATCTTCATTTGTGAAAGTATAATTGTTCTTTCTGTTTAATTTTGTCCAATTTTACTGTGAAGATATCATCTAAATGTTTATTTTTCAAGATTTGTTTTTCTTTGGTCAGCAATGTTAGTCATATTACTAGACAAATCAATCTAAAAGCCCTTTATGCTAAAATGCTAAGTTTGAAAATCTGGTCTGGTTTTAAGATGTTTAAATAGCAAATAATTATAGACAATGCTCAAAACACAACATTCTAGACACATTTGACCCAATAATGAGATTTATACCATTTTTAATCAAGTACTGTAGTCCAAAATTTGGGATTAGGTTTGAGATTTACAGGTATCTGGCTCTGACTAGGTATTCAAGTACATTCTACTGCACTAATGAGTACAATTTGTGTGTTATATCCTGTATCATCTTAAAGTATAAGTGATACAAACTTACACTGCATATTGAGAAAGTGTGGAAAAGGCATCCAGTTGAAGGTATAATGCATGATAAACCTGTCATTCTCCATCTTGTTCCTCGCCAAAGCAGTCCTCCAATCTCTCAGAAACATTTCAGAAAGAAGCTTTCCAAAGTGACATCTTGCTCCTGGTCCAAAGTTATATTTTTTAGGATCATAGGCTTCCTCTATTACCTACAAAACAAACAAATTAAGTCTATATGGGCCTGAGATAACTTTAATCTTCAACCATAATTGATCAATATAATTTGTACACAATTAAAATCAGTATGCTTATGTCAAATATTGAATTCTGTTGAGTAGGTTTTTAGAAGTCCATTTAGCTGTTACAAGCAGTTACCATAACTAATTTAGATCTTGATCATTAGAATCTTAACGATTAGAACAGCCTTAATGCCAGGCGGATAAATCCAATGGTTGAACCTGATAAAATGCTCTTGAGCAGGTATATGAATACATAAGGTATAATCATTTTCTACTTTAATAATGGCAGCTCAATTCATTCATGCCTAGATGCTCCCTGCCAACTTTGATTTGAAATTGGTTAAAGTATTTTTGAGAAGTCAAAAGAAACAAGAATTAATGGACGTAGGGCCATGCCATATCTTACATGGCTCTTATATATATTTTGAATTTTCATTATATTTAATCATGTTTTTAAATTATAGTCATTATCTGTAGTTAGAGTTTGGGTACATTTAGATAATGTAACTATCATCTGCTAAGATCATACAATTACAAAGGCTCTAAAAAAAGATGCTATAAATAGATGCTCACATACATGTTTCCAGCTATTTAATAATAATATTAACAATACCTTACTGACAAATGTGGGTATATTTCACATTTGCTGGTAGTGTTAAGATGATTCTAAAAGAATTAAGTAGTTACCCACTGGATGGGTTAGGTATTTCAAAATGTTTATGGAGTAGTAGTCATGGGGATTTTATTATCAAACACAATGGAAGGCGTATATCTAGGAGAGGGAACTGAGCTGTCAGATTCATTCCTTTTTCAGATTCTTTCATATTTCTTCCATTAATATCAACTGCAGATGGGTTTTATGTTATACATAGATTATTTGAGAGGAAAATAAACATGTTTGGACTATTCAGTGGAAATAGGAAGAGATCAGTGACTAAATATTTTTTGGAACTGTTGTGAATTATTCAAGGGAATTCAGATGGAGAGTGCCACTTTGTCACATCATCAATGTTGGCAGGCCAGTATATTTGGAAACTTGAAATTAATATTGGACATTTCATTCTTTGAACATTTATAGTAAAGTTTCAGGATTATTTTGGATATAATTCATAACATAGTGTTAATTCTTAGCATGACCAAATCAAGAGAGCAATCTGTGTTTGCCATGACTTGTATTAATTCCTTAGCTTTTTCACACTGTTCCCAGAGGTATCTAATAACTGGAGCAAAAGCTACTTCACAGTAAAAAAATTGCCTGGAAATTTAGTCTCCTCCATAACAGCGATAAGATAGAGCTTGAGGTCATTAAAAAAAAGTGTAATAAGCAGAAATGCATATAAATTTTGATTTAAACTATTTAAATCCATTTTCTTCTGTTCATATTTTTAACTCTAATACAGTCAAACCCAGTTATTAAGATCATGTCAGGGGTGTCAAAAATTATACACTGGGTCCTGAGTTATCGGTGTTCATAAAAACCAGTAATATAACTTCAATGATATCCAAAACCTTTATTCCTGTTTCTTACTCTTAGGCATACATGCCAACCTCCTGAGAGGTATAAGTAAAATTATTGCTAGTGTAAGTGTAAAGAAAGTGTCATTTTGGCATAAAAAGTGCAATCTATTTATTACATACATACGTGTCATTTTGGCATAAAAAGTGCAATCTATTTATTACATACATACGTGTCATTTTGGCATAAAAAGTGCAATCTATTTATTACATACATACGTGTCATTTTGGCATAAAAAGTGCAATCTATTTATTACATACATACGTGTCATTTTGGCATAAAAAGTGCAATCTATTTATTACATACATACGTGTCATTTTGGCATAAAAAGTGCAATCTATTTATTACATACATACGTGTCATTTTGGCATAAAAAGTGCAATCTATTTATTACATACATACGTGTCATTTTGGCATAAAAAGTGCAATCTATTTATTACATACATACGTGTCATTTTGGCATAAAAAGTGCAATCTATTTATTACATACATACGTGTCATTTTGGCATAAAAAGTGCAATCTATTTATTACATACATACGTGTCATTTTGGCATAAAAAGTGCAATCAATTTATTACATACATGAATTTAAGTACAAATGAAAAAGATGCATTTATTTTTTTACGACTAACTTGGTTTTGCAGCTGCTGAAAAATCTTGTCATAAAGGGCAAAATCCATATGGATTAAAACCAGAATACAAACTTAAAATATACTGAAAAATTATTTATATTCAGCACTCACTTTAGCTAGTCTACATGTGTAAATTTTGCTGAATGATTGTGAATTCGGCATGATCAGAGTGCTGTACACCGCTCCCTCGATAACTCGCGCCCTGATAACTCGCGAACCTGCTTATAATGCGGTGTCTGGTGTGGATCCCGATTTTTACCCAAAGATAAAATATATTTTTAATTTTTTTTTTTTAAAATATGCTGAACGTGAAAAAACTATGATAAGAGTTGGTAAATTAAACCTTTATACATTTCTCGTTTTATCATAAAAAAAAGGTGATTAATGCCCATAAAGATCGATTCCATATTGTGAAATTCGCAAAATCTAAATAAGATATATATTATGTTCAGGTTTATTTGGTGATACACCGTCATCAATCGCCGTAAATAAACAGTCTGGTGAAATAGCTATCAATGAAAACGTCCGGTAAATGCTAACAGGTGGCAACAGATAATGAAATAAACAACAATTAAACATCTTGCTGTGTGAAAACCACATAATAATCCTTTATTTCCGTTTCAATGTAAACATTATAATTGCCACATATTCTTTTCTATGAAAACATGAAAAGAGTCAATCAACCGTCACATCGAAACCCGCGAGTACTTCCGTGAGAACCTAATTACCTGCCAGCTTTGTTTTGATCAACAAACTTGACCAAGTGTTTGTTGCACTAAAATAATTCATTAAAAGAGACCTGTGTTGTTTTATCACTTATGTCTTGTGCATGAAATCAAGCATGTGACGATTTTGCTCGACGGCAGCGAAATCAGGGAGTAACACACAAAATTAACTGATTTTTTCAAAATATAGAGTCATTTGTCCAGCATATCACAACGGGCATTTGTATTATTGTGTTCTAATTTACATTGTTTAAAATTTTTCATTTTATTTCTACCACAATCAAATATATACACTGTATATGAATCGATTGATTGACATTGTTTCTCGAAAAGAGTCTATCAAATACGTCTAATTTGAATCAAACAATAAAAAAAGAATGTATCCAATTCAGCACAAACATTAGTGACATAATACACAATGCGTGAATCGGTACACGTGTTAATCGAACCATAGGAGTCTGACATTTTATCAATCAACTACGGCGAAATCTCTGACAAAATGAATTCCCCTTATCGGTAATATCGTTTTTAAATATATATAAACGATAAGGGGAATTCATGTTGTCAGAGATTTCGCCGTACTTCATTGATAAAATGTCAGACTCCTGCGATCGAACGGAAACCACGTGGAATAATGTTTTAGATTAACTCATTCCCATCTATATACGGTAATTTATCCTGAAATTAATGTTACTCTATGAGGAAAAAATAAACTACACCATTATGAAGATATATTTATTCACAGTTAATCACAGCACGTTTATGAATTAAGTATTTATACACAACAAAACACATGTTCAGTTAAGTTTTTATTGATAATTATACTCTTTGGCTAGGAGGACTATCTGCTGCTACTAATGAAGCCGTTTTGGTTCATTCTGTCAGTGAGTGATTTAGTGGCTACTGAATGGCACAACGTGGTTGTACAGAGGTCACAGCTGGTCTGTGAAACTCCCTGACAGAATGTTATGGATAACCCTTGAGTAAAGTTCCTTCAGCGGAAACTTTAGGAGCCCAGCGAAGACTGGGCTGTCCAACGTAGGTTGGGATGACAGCGGCAGCTGTGTGGACTTCACTCAATGGTTTAGTATGAATACACCATATAGTGCTGACATTAGATTCTTGGGTGAATAACGAAATGGAATGAAGTGAATGCCCTTTAGGGTAAGCAACATGCAGCAGCAGACATTCCCTTGTCCATGGAACACTGTAGGCGTTGAGGTGGGGATGGCGGCGGGTTTTTCCAACCGAATTAAGCGCGCTGTCGCTATCAGCTCCAAAACCAAAACAACTGAGAACAAAGGACGCTGCAGATGACAGCTGGGTCTGTTCCGATTGGCCGGCAAGTGCTGTATTAATACATCTCATGCATATCAATGCGGACTATTTACGAGAAAGGTAGTGAGTAGGTCACATATTGCTGTGCATAAACCATGCTTAAGTAAGCACTTAAGCGACAATTTATACACAACAAAACACATGTTCAGTTAAGTTTTTATTGATAATTATACTCTTTGGCTAGGAGGACTATCTGCTGCTACTAATGAAGCCGTTTTGGTTCATTCTGTCAGTGAGTGATTCAGTGGCTACTGAATGGCACAACGTGGTTGTACAGAGGTCACAGCTGGTCTGTGAAACTCCCTGACAGAATGTTATGGATAACCCTTGAGTAAAGTTCCTTCAGCGGAAACTGAAGGAGCCCAGCGAAGACTGGGCTGTCCAACGTAGGTTGGTATGACAGCGGCAGCTGTGTGGACTTCACTCAATGGTTTAGTATGAATACACCATATAGTGCTGACATTAGATTCTTGGGTGAATAATGAAATGGAATGAAGTGAATGCCCAAAGAAAACATATGTGCAGCAGATGTTGTCCCCCAAGAATGTAAATAGTGGGGAAGCCTTCAGTGTTCCATGAAGAGAAGAAAAAAAATTGATATATATATATATATATATATATGTTTTACACAATCAGCATAGCAACAATAATGTATAAAAACGTACACCTGCATATAGAAAAGTCAATGAACTATGATCAAAATGTCAAGAATGTCCCAGAGTGGTGCCGAGTACATCTTGGAATACGGCAAAGATAAACTTGAGAATGGGAATGACGAAGTTATTCCATCCAATTCGGAGAGAAGCTAGATGATCACATCCATGAAATTGGTTAGAAGAATAACTTGAGAATTTCCAGGAATAAACCACTGAATGCATGTATGGCTATGAAATGATGGAAATGCACAAGTGCCACACGAAGAACACTAGCAACACACGCGCGCAGAACTCCCATCTAATGGACATGCACAAGTGACAACCAAATAACACTGGTATCACACCACACAATGGATAGGCACAAGTGCCACACAAATAACACTGGTATCACACGCGTGCAGAAACTCTGAACACAATGAATATAGAAACACAATGCACGACTATGGAAACTGGAACCCCAGGAAATACATCCCTGGTACAGTAGCGTTGAACTAGATCTAAAAACACGATCTCTGTTGAATGCAGCATGATCCTGATCACTGTGTAGTAATATCCGCGTCCATTGCCATGGCCCTCTGCGCTGACCTAATAGTACCCGGAGGTGTGCGAATGTATCTTGAGTAACAATCTGAAGACCACCGGCCGAGAACTTTGATCATATGATCTTCCAGATGGGCAGCTGCTGCTGAAGTAGCTGCACCTATTCGGAATGAATGACCACTATACTGGGAAGTGTCGAGTCCCATCTTACGGTAGACAAGTTGCATATGATTAAGGAATACAACTCTTGATAACGCTTGACCTGTGGACGTAATGAAAAGTGGGGCATCGAACCGAGATGATGAACGTCTCCTGAATAGCATGAAATTTGTCAGAGCAGAATATGGACATAGATCACGACCCGTGGCATGTAACTGAATGGTCACACCCCTCCGGAAAGGGTCAGTTTTTGACGATTTTAGCTTTAAGAAAGCAGTTTCTTGTTGGAAATGCACATCGCCCACGCAGAGATGAATGGTTGGATCGAAGAAATCCCTAATAGTGAACTCCCCACATCTGAGAAATCCGAAGAAAGCAACTATGCAGACAGTCAACAACAACAAATCTGTGTGTGCGTCAAACACTCCTCCTCGCAACACAGTACAAATGCTTGTCAGAATATTGTATGTAATAGGCTTCCGTAGTTTTGCCGATGTACCTTGGGTTTTTTTGATGGCCTTTAGGATGGTGGCAAGACGTGGCATATTATTTCTGTCTGTCGTGAATGGTGACTGAATACCAGCCTGCATGTACTTGAACCTAATGCCACATAAATATAGCTTTATTGTAGAATGCTTCAAGTTGAGGGCTCTTGCACAATGTGTAACGAAGTATATTAAGGTGTTCTCCGTAATATCTGGCAATAGTTGCATGTGCGAGGCAAAGCCACACATCAGCATGAAGGTCCTAAACACATTGAATGCAGAGTTGTAGGCGATTTGTGTCGCAGGGCTTAAAGCCTGGTTCCATAGCAAGTTTACCTCTTCATCCAGGTCCATAAGACCTCCGAGGGTAGGGGGCATTTGCAGGGTTGTTGATCTGCATCCGGAGCCAGTGCATGAAAATTCTGAAATTGAAGGCGGGACAAGGCATCAGCTTTAGTATTGACAATTCCCGGAATGTGTTTGGCAGAAAAATGAAAGTTACAAGTAGCAGCACACCATGTAAGTTTACGCATTAATTTCATTATATGCATACATTTTGATCTCCCCTTTTGAAGTATATTCACTGTGGCCATATTATCACATGTAAATATTATGCGTTTGCCTGTCCATTCTGAACCCCATATAATGGCAGCCACAACAATAGGATACAACTCTCTGAAGGCCATAGAGAAATCATCCTCCACAGAAAAGATCATTTGAAGATCATCCGACCATGCAGCTGCAAACCAGTGAGTTTTGAAATAACCACCATACCCTACTTTGGATGAAGCATCAGTGCACAATTCAAAATCATCTGCTGCAGTGGACTGATTGTCAAGAAACAAAGAAACCCCATTCCATGAAGCTAAAAAATGGTGCCACATGTATAGCTCTTCTCTGCAATTTGCATCCAAGTGAATATAATGATCTAGTTCCCTAACTTTGGTAGACAGTCGTATGAGATATGATACAAACGCACGCCCAGGTAGGATAACACGAGTAGCAAAATTAAAATGGCCCAGTAACTGGAGCAATTCTCGCTTGCGGACACTGCGTTTGTTAAGAAATTGATTAATGTAGTTTACAATGCGCTCCACTTTATTATGTGGTAAACGTGCTTGCATTTGCTCTGAGTCTAGAATTATTCCCAAATATTCTATAACTGTACAGGGGCCAATGGTTTTGCTTGGAGCTGTAGGAATCTTCAATCTGTTGAAAATGAGAGTCAACAAAGCCATCGTCCTCTCGCCACATGCAGAAGGAGGATCTATTGTAAGAAAATCGTCAAGGAGGTGCAAGATGTTGTCAATACCATAATTATGCTTTGCTATCCAACAAATCGCTTGAGACAAAGTATCAAATAATTTTGGACTTGAACGTGATCCAAAAGGGAGGCAAACACAAACATAATAATTTCCTCTCCATTTTACACAGAACAAGTGCCATTGGGAAGGTGCAATGGGAATCTGTTTGAAAGCGTCTGAAATATCAGTTTTACACATGATTGCTCCCTTACCCAAACTCCGAATAATTCTAATAGCATCATCAATTTTTACGTAGCTTAGGGAGCATCTATCCTTGTCTATGAGCTCATTTATACTTGTATGCACATTATTGCCATGGGGGGAGGACAGGTCAATGATAAGTCTCTTCTTTTTTGAATATTTCCCCTCTGCGATGCCGATAGGACTGACTCTATATTCTTGATATGGTGGAGATGGAAAAGGGCCAAGCATGAAACCTTTGGCACATTCCTTTGCCAATAACTGATCCACAATATATGGTTGTTTACGTGCAGAAAGCAAGTTCTTACACTCTTTTGTAGGCAAGCTAGTTGTTTGCACCATAGTGTCGAAACCGTGTTTCAGACCGGAAGATAAATATCGGACGAAGTTCTGATCTGGATGATGAAGTAGTTCATGTTGCAATCCGTTAATATCAATGGGAGTGGAAGCATATGGCGTGACAGTCTGTCAGATTTGTTTCATCTTATCTGGTGCTGATTTACTAGTGGCATTGATATTGCGTGTACCAGTGCTAGGAAAAACTTTTTGTGTATTGTTTGGGCATGCAGTTGCCCCATGCGAATTGGCCCTGCATTGATTGCAGGTATGCAAGAACTGGCAATTAGTACGATGGCAACCGCGTATGGAATTAAAATTATTACAAAGTTCTTTCCCATCCATCATCTGTCTAGGCCGACCGTACTTGTCAATATCTGTTTTTCTCCTGTTGGCAAGATTCACCATGGGCATTGCAGTGCGCGTTGTTTGTGGACAAAAATCGGTAGAGTGAGCGACAGAATTGCAGATGTTACACGACTTTGTTTTTCGGCCGCCAATCAACAGCTGAAGAGTTGCCTGATCCCTAATAGCCCAGTTGACTTTTAGTTTGTAGTCGCGAAGTGCAATAGCAGCTTGACTGGAGTAGACATTATGGTAGTCATAGAAAATTTCCCCATACGCATTAGAAATTTTTATAATGTCAGCCTCGTACATATACAATTCGTGTCGTCTGTTGGGGTAAACTGAACAGATGATACGTTTATATTTCCCGAAAGCCGTTATGAACTCACTTAGACTAAGATGCTTAAGTAATCTGGGATCATACTTCGCGGCCTTGTCGTCCGGATTTGATATATCCAGTTCAAAGTGGGGAAGCAAAAGAGTAGCAAGATTGACGTGCTTACCCTCGAGAATCTGTTTTCTTTGGCTTTCGGACACTACGTCGATGGCTGGTAGTATTTCTGGCGAAACTCCGTGGGATTGCATCAGCTGATGGAGCGACGTCACAGGCTGGGCTGCTGGCAATGTCGTGAAATGTGTGGAGTCGCTGAAGGAAAACTCCGAAGAAGACGTCTGCTGTCGTGCCATAATATTGGTGACCGAATTTGTTAAGTCAGCAATAGAACGCTGCATGGAGTGGATAGATGTTATTATACTGTCCGAAGATAACTGGTTTTCGGCAACGTCGGCCATATTTGATGTAGCCCTTACTTCCGGAATACTACATTGTACTGCTGTTCCCGCTGCATTAGAAACCTCTGCCGCATTAGCATGAACAATTGTCGCGCTACGGCGACTTCGACGTGTAGTTGGCTGAGGAAGGGGGGATGCTACTTCTTCCAAAGGACGTATGCTGAGGTTAGCGTGAGGTGATGGGCTGTCCCTCGATTGGCTCTGTACATGATCAACAGGCCGCGAAGTCGTGGAAGGCGCATTATCGATGTATAATTGTCGCAAGGCGTGCTTCGGGAGAACAGATGACACTTTAATACCTATTGATTCCAGTTTCCGCTTCAGATAAAGTGTTGTCCAGTTGTACGGATTGTCCAGATCGTATGGGACTGACCTTTGTTTTGACGAGCGTGACGCCATTGTTTCTAAACAAAGTAAAATTGCGGATGGTCCAATGAAATGGCAATTAAACACAATAGCTGAATCCCGAAACAGGAAGATATAAACTGGGAATTATATCTCAAGTACGATAAGTATATGTTGCTGAAATGAAGCAAAATGCACAGAGTTTTTTCAAACGAAATAAGTTTTTCCAACCGAATTAAGCGCGCTGTCGCTATCAGCTCCAAAACCAAAACAACTGAGAACAAAGGACGCTGCAGATGACAGCTGGGTCTGTTCCGATTGGCCGGCAAGTGCTGTATTAATACATCTCATGCATATCAATGCGGACTATTTACGAGAAAGGTAGCGAGTAGGTCACATATTGCTGTGCATAAACCATGCTTAAGTAAGCACTTAAGCGACAATTAAAAGCTATTAAAAAAACCTCCCACCCACCCACCCTTTTGCCTTTGTATCGATCCTTCTGTTATTATAGGTCCCTCGATAACTCGCACCTCACTTATAGTGCGGTCGATGTTTTTGGACCCCGATGTGCGAGAGTTATCGAGGGAGTGGTGTATTACATTACTATCATAAACCTCAAACATTCACACTGTAAAGTGTTTCACTTCTGGCACCATTTTCTTTCAAAGTAAAGTCTGGTCCACAATGTAAATATCTTATCAATATCATGAATCTGTGAGGCAAAGTTTACATTTCAAGAAACACGTTTTCTTGGAAATGGGTCAATATTACAACTGAAGACAGCTGAAAGACAGAATCAGAATTTTAAACAATAATAATAATAAACATCTGACCTCACCTAATACATTGTCTTGACTAAACGAAATGCCTGACTACGAAATGCATTGTCAACAGCATATATGGTTCTTTAGCTTTAAATTGACTGAGATTTTGGTCTACCTGATAATAAACATAAACTTCTTAATGAGGCTAACAAGAGAAAGAGGTTACTTATTCGGAAGTAGCAAAATGTAAGTGACTAAAGTTGTGTGTGAAAATCGATCGCTTTACCTAATCATTTTTTGTAAATTAGCATAAAAAAGGATTTTTTCACAACCAATTCAATGATTTTCGGACACTGAAGAAATTTATAATACTGTACGGTGTTTAGAATCAGAGAACTTGACCATCCATTAAAAATTATTGCCCATACCACACTATTTAGAATCATCCTTTGCTTCTACGTTTTCATCATGTTTTCTGATTTAGGGCAACATTTATACTCCTTACATGTAATTGTATTAATATAAAAATGAATGAAATTTTTAATTTTGTGCCTTCAAACATATGTTGAGATCAGTATGATTCCACCTTCATTTTATAAAAGCATTCTTATTCTTATCATTTGTCTCTTGCAAATTAGTAATTTTAATCAAAATAATAAATATTAATAATTAATAAAACCTGTATGGACATGGTTTATGTAATATCTCATGGAAAGCTGTCATCATTTTCACATCTCAAGTAACCTGCAAATCTCAGCAAAATACTTTTTTAAATAAATCTGCTAACTTACAAAGATGAAAGATTAGTTAATACAAGTCATCAACTTTCCAAGAAAGGAAGGGATGCTGGTTTTTAAAACCAGACCTTAAGAAACAAACAAAACAAAATAAAAAGACCTTTGAAGATTCAATCTGTCAGTCTTCATACCTGTTCTAAGTATATGGGAAAACAAACTGTCCCTCAAGACTAAGAACTAAATTAAGCCTGATATTATCCATTCACATGCATTTGTGTGTGTGTGTGTGTGTGTGTGTGTGTGTGTGTGTGTGTGTGTGTGTGTTGATATTCTGCTCAGTAATAAACCTGTTATTCTGTTTTGTAAACAAGTGAGAAACAAAATGTTTCACCTTTCAATTTTCATTCCAAAGAAATGAAATGAAGTATGAAATTTTCTACAGCTTGAATACGGCTAGATGTGAGCTGATTTGGGCAAAAAAGTACAATACCCCATCAAATACTATTTTAGGCTTGAAATAGACGCTGATAAATCAAATCTGAATAATTGTTACATCTTAAAAGTATTTTCTTTTGTAAGTGTTGACGTGTGATGAATAGGATAATGTAACTTATAGAACTGTGCATGAAAATTTATCACTTGACACTAAACAGAGTCACTGACTATATCCTGTCCTGAGGTACACCAAACTCCTAAATCTTCAGAAAGGGTTGTGCCAACTATAATGCTTGTAAGATGACTGCTATGATGGTACTATTGGACATTATACTGGCACTATTTTCACCCAGAACCAGTGTAGATATCATAAGAAGATTTTAGTGAAAACCCCCCGTTGATATAATTGTCCATTCAGGATGTCACACTAGAACCATTTTCTGCAAAGATTAACTAGACATTATAGTAAGTCTTTTAGTGAAAAACCAATATTGATATGACAATCATTCAGGAGTGTGTGTGTGTGTGTGTGTGTGTGTGTGTGTGTGTGTGTAATTTTGGTTGTTAACATAGCTTTAAAAACTTTTCAGTCATATCGCTATTTGGTCTCCACTTAGGCCACCAGAGCAGTCACAATTCATTCAAGAGGAGTAGAAATAACAAGAGTTTCCAGACGACCACTGTAGTGGTCCAAGTAGCACCATTTTCATTCAGGTGTGTGGGTGTGTCTCTATCTGTCTGTCTGTCTGTCTGTCTGTATGCATGTATGTATGTATGTATGTGTTTGTGCAACTTTCATTGCAGTCTCCACCAAGTAGTTTAGAAGAACAGCTGAAAACAAACCTGTGTTAAGTGACAGACAGATGAAAGACAAAAAGACAACAGACCATCTGTAAAATCTCCTGATTTATGACCAGTACACCTAAAAAATATTGCTAAATATTCTAACATCACTCCTGTCCCTAGATGAACTCTAAAATATTTGAAAATCACACTGTAATTAATGGAGTGGAAACAAAAAATGACAAGCCTCTCTCAGATGATTACTACAGGGACAAAAGTTTAGTAATTTCAACCAGTGATTTTGGGGTATATGTTGTAAGGGACAGACATCAATGGATATATGGAGGGAATAAATAAAAAAGCAAAAAAATAATACAATTTCTGAATCAAAACAATCTGTTTTTCAATTTCTTTCTTAGGGAATACTGCACAATATAAAATAGTTCAAGTGATTTTCGACCAACAGAAAAATGGAGAAAAATTAAGAGAGATAAGAATTGTATATATGTTGAGTGAATGCAGTACCAAGATATATTTACACACCTTTCAGCTGCTAAAATGCATACGAATATGGCCTTATTGAAAAACACCAACAGAGTGTAAAACAAATGAATATATCGTCAAAGGGAATGAGCAACATTTCTGAATTCACATTTGTATTGGGCAAGCAATAAAACATTTTTTACATACCTTGAAAGCAATCTGGCTTAAGCAAGACTGAATACAGGGTTGCAAACCATCCACCTCTTTGCAGTACACGTCAATAAACCGAAACGGACTGGATGCTGACTAAAAACAAAGTAATTGATAACAACAGACTGACAGACTGCATGTAAAACAAAGATCTTAATTCTTATTTCATTTCATTCCTTTCATTTAAGTTTACCAATATACAAAATTATATGCACCATTAACTACTAACATTGCTAACAGGATTTTAGAACTTATATTGTGATGCTTTCTGACAACTTTGGAATATTATGTTTGATTTGTTTTTACATTGATTTTTAACAAGACAGCAAACTTGTCTAAGACTGCATAATGAAAAATCCAAGGGAACGGCATGTTTAAAGTGTGTAGGAAAGAAGTCAAATTTCTTTTATATATTTGATAGCTTCTATTACATCATGTCATCATTTCTGAAAAATGAACAATATATTTTAAAGAAAAACACACGGATTCCTGATGGTGCTGAATTAACTTAAATTTGCTTTTTGTTCTCAAATGTCAAATATCTACCATAAAAGTTGTTTGTTTCCATTGCATGAGAAAATAAATCCATGATTACACAATTTCCCGCTTCTAAAAAGTTTGTATCAGCTGAAAAATCTTGCAACACATATGAACTCTTGTCATCCTGCTTTGAAAAAGTAAACTGTGACAATGACGCAAACTTACAGAAAAGCTAGTGGTATTTATATTACTAGAACTGTTCAATTGTCTTATGACTTCTTCCATTTGAGACAGCGATTATGAAAAGAAAAAATGCTAGGAGCCTGCCTTATGGCACTGGGAATGTTTTTTAGTCCATAACAGTGGACTAATACAGGTAAAATCCGGTATAATATGATTCTGCTTATAATGCAATGGCAGCATGGCTCCCATTTTTAATTTAAGGTGACCTCTCTTTTTAACATCCTAAATACATGATCTTGGGAAAAAAAAGATTATTCATCATATCCTACGCAGATTTTAAATCCCAGCACAGCATTTAATATTGCCTTAACTTCACCATGCACCATTTCCACAATATTGGCATATACAATTCAAAACTGAAGTATACTTGAAGTCGGATGAAATCCAGCGAAAAAACAAATGATATATAATAAAGAGGTTAGTTAAAACTGATAACATTGAAATTTCAATGCACATTTTCTATGAGAAATTTTTTTTAAATATTGGTAATGCGATCCCGCTTATATCACAATGTTTAATTCTGTGGACCCCATGCATCAAGTTAAAATGAGTTTTACCTGTATATTGAAAATGTTTTTTAAAACCATTCTTTCTGTGGCCTTGGTATAGTGTTATTTTTACTTCTTATGGACCGTAAATTTGGAGTAACATCAGCATCTCTTTGGTTAATGATATTGCATAGATAGACAGGAATGGCTTTCTCGATAGTTTATACATCAATTTGACCTTTCCAAGAATGTTATTTCATGTATTGTTCAAATCTTTATAATATTCATTGCATTATGGAAATTGTCCTTATACTGATAAAGAATTAAATGTGAAGCCCTCTTAAAAATTTTTTTTATGTTTGAATAAGAGGCATTAACAAAAAAAATTACATAACAATATTCCAGATACAGCTAAATATAACTTTTATTAAAGATTACTCGATACTGAATAAGACCCTATATTGAAGAGGAATGTACGTTTTGATTTTTCTCAGTAGCCAATTAACCTTTATTCAAACACGTTTAATGTGAAAAGACTAAGTAAGATTGTTATCAATGAACACACCATGAATTATATCCCGAGTGCTCATATTAAGGCTCACACTGTCAAATAGAACCTGGAGTTTGTCGCTATCTAGCTTTGCTTATTTTTGATGCATTTAGGGCTCTCATTTTTTTCTTTATTTGTTATAAAACTGTTTTCCTTGCACCATACTGGAAGTCTGTTTAGAGCATCATGTAAATTATTTTCTAATACCATGTTGGTTTTACCCATCTCAGACAGTGTACCATCATCTGCATAAAAGTCTGTGGAAGAAATTGATTCCAAACTTAAGAGGTAAATCAGTGATAAATAGAATGAAAAACAGAGGTCCAATGATAGAGCCCTGTGATACTCCACAATTAATATTTTAATTTGAGAAAGTTGACCATTTAAAGATACTTTTTGCACTCTATTGGTTAAGTAAGAAGTAAACCAGTTTAGTGAGTTTTCAGTGCATTGATAAATTTTCAGTTTTTCAGGCAAAATTTTCATGATCTATCAGATCAAAAGTTTTATGAAAATCAACCATTATAGTGCCTACCGACTTTGCTTGATATAATGTTTTCAGTCATTTACCAATCAATGAAACAAGTCCAGTTTCACAAGAGTGATTGTCATGAATAAGATCACAAGTGTTCAAATAGCTGAGAAAAGAATCATGTACATGTTTTTCTACTAATTTGGAAAGAAAAGGAAGGATAGAGATGCATCCTATAATTATTTACATAGTCTTTTGTTCCCAATTTATGCAATGGTGTAACCTTGGCAGTTTTCTATTTTTGTGGAAATTTATTACACATAATTTCAATGCAAATGACATCTATCCTCTCTACTATTGCAGGTGCAGCTTTTATTTTGTATTTTTGGTTCAATCATATCAAGTCCTGTAGCTTAATTATAATCATCCATTTTCTGAATATATTTAAACACAAATTCAGGACTCATTTCAGGAATTGCAAACTTTATATTGTTTGGGAGCTTTTTAGCACAAAAATGTTTTGAGTTCCAGATGATCAGATGAAGTTCCGGGTTCAAAACTGGGGAAGGTAACTGGAACAGTAAGAATTCCTGGATTTCTGGATTTGTTCTTGCTCCTCACATATACATACACATCCAAACCCACCATCAGGATTCCCACCCCTGGAGTCATAACGTACAAACCACATAGATTCCCACCCAATGGAACTAAGTATATACCGATTCATGTGTTGAGAACCCACCGATAAACATGGTCAAATTTTAGACTGGATTTCTTCAGACCCATAGCTTTCCACCCTCCAGGCTACCAATTAGAGAAAATAGGGATACAAATTAGTGCATTTTGACATGAATTCATGAAGCACTCCTCGAGTCTGAAGATATTTGTCAGAACAAATGTTTAGCATGGTCTCCAGCTGGTGAAAATAGATCATGTTCAACAAGAAAACTCACAAACAATGCCGCAACATTGGTACCTTGCAGTTCTTCTGTCGATGGCTTAAAATATTCCAGAGATGAAATCTGCTGCAGATTCTTAATTTTCCCAACCTTATGTGCTTTTTGCTAACAATGTGCTTCCTCACAATGTCTCTGTCACCATAACCAATGCTAACATTTGTGGCACACTGTGTGCAAAGAGCATGATGTATATATCGGAATTGATGTCTGAATGCATGGCAAGTGTTTGGTATTTACCAAACTAAATTTCACTTTTTGTGTAATATATTTTCTGAGTTTCCTCTGACTCTTGCCACCTCATTTTTTATATTTGGACATTTATGTTGGGGTGTAGGGTCAGAGTCCATTCACTATCGAAAAGTTGGAATTTGCTGACACCATTTGGTGTTGGCATGGGGTACCTGTTTACTAGCCCGACCAGCAAACTTGAACAACCTATAATCAAGATAAACCTAACCTGCATGAAATTGATAGGAATATGATTTGTTTTCTCAAAAATACAATTAACTATGTCTATAATCCACTGAGAGAAGAGACAAAAGTAGGTCATTGCTGAAATCTGACATGGATCTGCCTATTTTCAATCTGAGTCACAAGACAATACAAAACTCGAAACCTACATGTCAGTGAGGTCATGTAGTCATGTGGTATGGACAATAAACAAATTCCCAAAGTAAAAATTGGGGTAAAAAGGGTCAGAGGAAACTCGGACTATCATTTTCCCTTGGTGGTGAAGAAATTTTTAAGATGCATTGTTGATTGGTAATTCAAATCAGTGTTGGTGGCGCACGCAGATAAAAAAACTGGTTAGGTCTTAGTTTCTCTTAAAAGCATTTGTAAAACTATATATATATATATATATATATATATATATATATATATATATATATACACACACACACACCAAAATGCTTGCTACTGGACCAGCTGTACCAATCAGCTATAGTTCACTAATATCAAATATCACAACCAGTAGTACTGGACCCTTTCAACAACTGTCGATATCACTACTAGCACTTAACGGGAAATCAGTTATGTTTTGAAATATTTTAAATATTAAAAAATTGGGGAATTTGTGAATTTTTTGCATGTAGCTTAAATCCATGAATCACTGAAAAAGTCATGAAATTCATGCCAAAATCATAAGGGTTGGCAGCTATGTCGAAGCGATGATAATACTCTACGGTCCTCCCTGGTATCCCACAAACTTGCATCAGATCACCTCTGCATTATATGCCATCTGGACATATCAGTCCCTAGCCCTCTACCTTTACTTTCTACAAAGAGAAACCTCCATATGATAAATAGAACCAAATTAATGCATGGCATCCAAGCAAACCTAACAATACAGCAGAATGACTTAATAACTGCCTGCGTTCATTGCTTGAAAAATATGCCCAAGCCACCAGGCACAGAATATCAATTAAAAAGTGTTCTTTTTAGCAATGTACAGTCTGCATATCACCCTTGCCACAGTACTGACACTACTCTTCTGAAAGTAGTTAATGACATTCTCTCTGATTTGGATATAGTGGAAAGATTACAGTCCTCACCCTTCTTGATTTGTCTGCAGCATTTGACACAACAGACCATGATATATTACTTCACCATCTCCAATATGTATTTGGCATTCAAGCTACAGCCTTACTATAGTTCAAGTCCTACTTTGTCAACAGAACACAAATAGTGTCTGCAAATGGAATACACTCCAGCCCAATTTATCTATGTTGTGGTTTTCCACAAGCATTTGTTCTTGGACCTGTTCTCTTCATTCTATACACTCAGCCACTCTCAAGTGTCATAGATCATCATCCAATGTCTCACCAATTGTACGCTTATGACACCCCAATATACAAATCTAGCCACCCAACTTAAGTTGATGCTACCATCCACGGAGTAGAGAGGTGCATTTCTGATGTGAAATCATGGATGACATGTAACAAGTTGCAAGTGTTCATTAGTACTTTCAAGATTGCATTTTTTGTAACTCAGTTCTGTCTAGTTCATTTCAATATCTACTCCAGAAACATCAAAAAGTTCAAAACACAGCTGCTTGGATCGTCCCTAGGGTACAATGGTCAGAGCACACCTCCTTGTACCCTACACGGGCTATCCATTCAATCCAGAATCAAACACAAAATTTGTTCTCTGTGCCATGCTTCACTGACAGACTCCAATCCAACATACCTATCTGACCTCACCATGTGTACACACCAGCAAGATACTTACACTCCTCTTCTGACTATCATATACTCAATATTCCCACTATGAAAACAAAGTCATATGGACAACATTTCTTTGCCTTCCAGGGCCTAGCAATGTGGAACGAATTGCCCATTGAACTTAGTCACAAAACACAGCGATCCCTTTCAAGAGTGCTCTTTAAACACACCTATTTCAACAGCAATAACAAACATAAAGACATAATGTTTCCTACCTTAAATATTTTCAGTATATTTTATGTTTTATAAATTTATGGTGTTTCTTGTTGTTGTAATCATATCATTATATATGGGTTTTTTATGTTATAGGTGTTTTCTAATGTTGTAAAGCACACAGAGCTTCTAGAGATTAGGCACTATACAAAGTCCTCATTATTATTATTATCATTATTTAGAATGTATGCATAACTAACAAATTAACCTCCTGCATTACCAAATAAACACATCATAAATGGTTACCATATATTTATCTCAAATCTGATCATAACTGAATAAGAAATATGGCCTCTATAGCAGTGGTTCTCAACCTATGGGCTACAGATTCCCAAAGGGCTGTGGTTTTTTTTTGAAGAGGTACAAGCGAAAGTATAACTGTTTGAATATGGGGGTCCACAACATATTTTGAGGTAAAGAAGGGGACCTCATTATCAAAACGTTTGGAAACCACTGCTCCTAAATATTCACAGATTCATCTAATCAGATGCAAGATCAGCTAATTAATATTCATGGACATCACTGATAATTAAGCTCATCTAAGATCTTGATTAAACCCTCTCTTATAAAGATATAAGCAGAAATACGCCTGAAGAGTGATAATATATATCAGTCAATTCAACGCAAGATATCATTATTAAGGATCACACTCATAATTAAAATCATATAAGATCTTGATGATATAATGCCATATCCAAGTTTGATGAAAACTGAATCAAAACTATGGTTTCCAGAATGATAAGAATAAGCCAATCAAGTGCAAGATCATCTCATTAATATGCACATTCATGCTTGAAGAATTCCAAGGTAAATATAATATAAACACATATGCCATATTTATGAAAAATCAAACAAGAAAATTAATGTAGCCTCCAGATGAATTACAAGCACAGCAGATGCAAGATCACTTTACAAACATGTATGGATCGTGCTCATCATCAAACATGTCTAAGATTTTGATGATATGACGATATATTAAAAGTTTGATTTAACTCAAAGAAATATTGCATTAAGGATGAGAAACAAGCTCTGTCAACCAAATGCATAATCATAATAATTAGAACTTGTCCAGGTTCTTGATGATACATTCCAAGTCTGATCAAAACTGGATCAAAAACAAGACCCTGAAATGGAAACCAGCAAATACAGACAGACAGATAATGGACAACAAACATAGTGCTATACCCCAAGCTTACTTGCTCTTATTGACAGATGAGCTAAAGATATTTATCCCAAACTGACATTTTATTTATATATTTTACACTTTACCACAAAATTATGGCCCTGGGTGGTCAAGTTGCACATACTTAACAAGCATTTCAATTCTTTAATTTTTTTTTAATAAACAGGTCTTCAAGCAAGTGAAAGATGATATGGTACTAAAAGCCAGTTCTTGTTGCTATTAACTGCAACATTGCCAATCTGAATTTTGAATTTGTGATATTGAAAAGTAATTTTATCAAAATATATTTTACAATTCTTATCCCTTGTGTCAATTATATGAGTTTAAATTTTAAATGTACTTTAAGGTTTTACCTCTTTTTCTAAGATATCATACAGATTTTCCTCAATCTTCGAGTTCCATTCATCTCTTATAGTCTCTGATGGCAGAGTTTGTGGTGCAACAATGTTATTCCAATTCTGCAAATAAAAAAATTCTGAAACTATATTTGGAACTAAAACTGATGAAATTGACAGGTCTGAACACCTATGTTCTGAATGACTCATCTCTTTTTTTATCAAAGGAAATAACACTGTCAAATAAAAAAGGAATGCTAATGGTTGTTTGTCTTTTTAAACTATTATTTCATGGACAGATTAAGAATACATTTACCTGTCTGTGTGGGTTTGAGTCTTGAACAAGCCAAATTTTTAGGCAGATTCCACCTGAATTTTAGGTGTATTCCACTCAAAAAACCAAAATTTCAGATGGACTTTAGGAAGACTGAGAATATACAGCTACGGTGACAAACTGAATCTGTCTAATAGTTAAGCTTACTAATTTTCATATTCCTCCAAAAGGATAACTGTTAGATGGAAATGTTCTGATTGTCCAATTCATTTTCCTATTGTAACACGGATTTTGAACTTATGACTGATTTTAGCAGAAATGTTAAGCATAATTTTGAAATTTATCTACTGAACTACAAGCATATATTAATCTTTGGACTTAATCTGATTTTTACTGAGAAATATTTGTTTTGCTTCCTAATAAAATATGCTTTACAAAAACCATACTCTAGTAAAGATATGACTGAAATTTCAGTGAAATCTCAGTGAAATTCACTAAAATGTCATTTTTTTAAAACCAAAATTAAGGTATTTCACCAGATTTCAGTGAAATTTCAACAAGATTTAGCCAAAATGTCTGAAAATAGCTATGAGAATTTGTGAGTTAAATTTCACAGAGATTTGCTAAAATCTCGGAAAATATATCAGTGAGATTTTGTGATTGTAACATCACTGAAATCTCAATAAAATATATCAACAAGAAACATTACTCTATGGATATTCAATGATCCCCCTCATGAACAACTCCCCTGGCCAGCAGCCACCGCTCTTTAAAGCCAGAATCCCTTGGCAACGACAAATTTGTGTTCAAAAGTACCACTCAAGAAAGGCCACCCTTTAATGTGACCAGTGGCAAACATAATAGTGCACAAATGTAAAATTTAGCTCTCGCAAATGGTCACATGTTAACATGTGTCTGGAACCAATATTTAATTATGGAAAGGTAAGTAAAAGTAATTTGATTATCTTTACAAATGTCTCTTTCCGGATGTCAGGTTTTTGTTACTGAAAAAGAGTGTTGGCTAAAGTACATGTACCACTAAGTTTATTATTATATCATTAACAATGACATTTGCAGGAAATGGGGTCAGCAATGTTTTGATAGAGCGTTGGGCTTCACACAGCAGAATTTTTTTCAATTGACAATTACAACTAGATGTAATTGTCAAAATCATAACATGGTCTGATAGAAATGGGGTCAGCAATGTTTTAATGGAAGTTTGGGCTTCACACAGCCGAATTTTTTAACTTTTTTAAAAAATTTTAAATTGATGATTACAACTGATGTAATTATCAAGATCATAACATGGTCAGAAAGGTTAAAAATAGATTTTGTGGATTAACCTAAGCTAACATGGGAAGAGTTGACAAAAAGAGACAGAAAGACATTGGGGCTGAGCGGAATCAATGCACAGGACCATAGAGCCTGCAAGAAAGCTTTGAATACACAGATGATGAAACAGACAGGCCTACCCTTGTTAGAGGATTAATAAAAGGCCATGATGATGATGATGATGATGATGATGATGATGATGGTGATGATGATGATGATGATGATGATGATGATGATGATGATGAAGATGAACACATACAAACAGAAACAATCAACTTTGAACAAAACTAGGTACCAGACAATTAATTATAACTGAAAAATCACCTGACAATACATGTATCACTTCTTTTATAACAACATAAGTATAAATCATTACAAAACTTTAATATGTCATCATGTAACCAAAGAAAAAATACTTTAGAAGAAAGTTATTCAAATTGATGACAATAGGAGAGTTCACTTGCCAAAATATTTTTGATGGGATCGAAGACTCAAAAAGCAAGATTGTAAAAGATAAGGAGAATATTGTCTGGCATTGGAAAAATGGAGTAAATGGAAAGAGAATAATTTTAAATACCCAACAACATACATGTATGAAACAAGATTTAAATAACGTTTTTGAACAAATGTTTTTTAAGAAATGAAAGATCACCCATAGTATCAGGCCATTCTCCTGGTGCAGAAGTGGTGGCCATATAAGATGGGGACAACTGTAAAACCAACCTTTATTCCATTTAATATAATTTAATTTTTTGTTTCTCGTACATGTTGAATGATTTTCAGCAAATTTTATCTTTCTGTTTGTGATAGTTCTAAATTTATTGTTTATTTTGGAAACTAACTTCTTTCCACATCTTTCCTTGTTATTTTCATTTTTTTGTATGTTTATTTAAATTGAATTGAACTGCCCTGCAGTCAGCAAAATTGTTTTCCTTTTTAAAGCAGAATTCTGCTTTTCTCTGGACCTGAATCTGATTTTCCTCGATATGGAGCTTTTTCTTTCTTATCATGAATGCAATTGTTTTACCGTATTTTCACTTATATAAGACGCGTCTTATACAAAGTTTTACACACCCCGCACCCAGGATGCATCTTATATATGGGTGCGTCTTATATAGAATATTTTTTACACAACTCGTCAAACCCGCGAAAATACGGTATTTTTTAACACAAACGAACACTACAGTGTGTGATATTGAAGGACGATTTTTGCGGTCGATATTCACGTTTCTAGATTTTCATTCCTAGTTCTAAAAACAATTGGGTAAGTGTTCAATAATTACAAAGTGTACCAATCCAATGCAGGCCACTTCAAATTTAAAATCCTGTCGTTTCAATGTTTTATATACCTTAATTATTGCAGATCTACGTTTAGTCGAAGTAAATGTTTTAAACTTATATAATATAGTATGTTTAAATAGTTTTGTTTATTGATATTATCACAGAAAAAACTACGGCGGCTATATTACCTATACATCCAGTTGGGTTCAAAGATACTTACCGGTAAATTTTTAGTATCTTTGGTGGGTGCGTTCGAAAACAAGACAAGACTAAATACCGGTAGTTCAAAAACAAGACAAGAATTTGTTCAATATTGGACTTAAATATGAAAATCAGTTATACCATATATTTAAATTTTTTATTAAACACAATATAATAAACTGTTACTAAATAGTGTTTGACTTGATCAAAAATCAATGTACCGTATTGTTCTATTCATCTTCATTTTCATCGTTATCAGTTTCGGCTTCAAATCCACTGAAACTTGAATCAAATTCACTGTCGTCATCGCGGAATAACTCCATAACTGATGCTAATCGATCCTCATTGGCGTCAATGGTATCGGATGCAGCTGCATCGTCGTTCGAAGAACTGATATAGCTAGCCAATTCGGGAATTATCCCACACTTTCTGAAGCCATTGATGATTGTCGTAATTTTCACTTTCTCCCATGCCGTATATGATTTTCGCTTTGGCATCGTGACAATTTGATAAATTGTAAGAATGCTAAGCAAATTGATCACACATTTATATATAACAAGAGACTGTTCCCACGTTTAGATATGCTAACCGCATACATCGGGCGTTTTATTGGTCTATGTACTAACCCCACCTGCTGAAGACTTGGCCTAGCGGATCAAAGAAGCCACCTTTACATCTGGCGTTTATTGTTCTATAATCTTGATACGAGGTACTAAACCCATCAGCTATTGGCATTTGATCTCATCTAAAAATGGCAATGAAGCCTTGTTTACATCCGACGGGTGATGGAACATTGGACAAATTTTCATTTATGATAAAGGAAAGGAAACCACTGGATATAAATTGCTTAGTGCGGCAGATGGCTAGGCCACGTGAGTCTTATGTAATTTTATTGTTACACAAATCTTCAAAACCCGCATCATATATATGGGTGCGTCTTATGTTGAATATTTTTACACAAATCGACAAAACCCGCGTTTTATATACGGGTGCGTCTTATAATAGGGTGCGTCTTATATGCGCGAAAATATGGTACACTTAGTAGTACTTGTAGTTGAGAAGTCTAGGTACTCGTTATTATTGTCATGGCACGCACAAAACAGACGGCACGCAAATCTACGGCCTGAAAGTGTTTCTTTATATTCATACTATTTGGAGTATTATTTTACATTTGGAATATACAGGATCACCAAAACAGAGAAAGGTAAAGTATGTCATTTGCGAGCTGAGCTCAGAAACTGAGACAGTACTCTAAGTACTTTGCTCTTGCATGTAACTAAGCTCCCTTTACTCCATGACAGTGAGTCTCTACAATCTTCACAATTTGCACAATTTGTTTAAAGTTATATTACTTTGTTCCATCACCCTATTATTTAGTTTAATTTTGAGCACTTCATTGTATTATTTTCATTATACTGTTAACATTTACCCCGCATTGACTGAAACAGTGAAACTGACAGTTACGACAATGGCTGAAGAGTTGAGAATCGATCCAAATAAGCATAGGATCTCTAACTTTTTCAACACTGTGGTGGAGGGAGATCCAGGAAATAGGAAATTGGTCATCTACCACAGGGAGGGCTGTCAAACCCGGGATTTCGGGAACAGCACAAATTTCCCAAGACAGACCGAGGTCCTGACGGAGATGGGGATACTAGGAATCAACCTATCAGACATAGATCCTCTACAATTTGGGGGAAAAAATAAATATATACTATACCCCAAGAGCCAAAGACCAATGATCAAACAATCGTAATTACAAATAGGGGGCCAAAGAGTAAGAATATACGATACAGAGCCCAAAGTAAGAGACATCGAGCCCAGAGCTATGGATCTCTACATTTCGGGCCTACCCCACGAGATATCAATGGACGCAGTGTAGAAAAAGCTGATGGCCATCCACAAGATCCATGTTGGGGAAAGTGTACCAGCTTTATGTTACAGACACCAAGTAAAAACTGGAGAAAGAATAGTCAGAATCCCAGCTGAACAGGCACAAAAGGTACCAGCCTATTTCTATGTAATGGGTTTCTTATGCAAGTCCTGGTATCGAGGATGTGACAGGGACAGACCCTGTCCACGCTGCAAGGTTGTGGGCCATGGAGTTAAACACTGCACCCAACCAATAAAACTGAGAGACCCAAACTCCTATGCGGCAAGAGCCGCGAAGGACCAACAACAACAACAACCACAACACCAAAATCAGGAGGAAGACCAGTCTACTCAACAACAACAACCACAACAACAACTACAGGAGGAACCAGAGCTAGGGAGAGAGCTACAAGTTGAAAGGAGGGAGGAGATCATACCACAGGAGGATATATTTAAAAACCCCTCCAAAAAAACAAAAAGAGAGATCCCACAAGCCCCCCTAAAGACAAGTAATAGATTTGAAGCATTGTCGATAGAAGAGGAAATGTTGGACGAAGAGGAAATACTGATCGAAGGAATAGCACCTCTGGAACCAATAGATAGGATTGACACGGGAAATAGAGCATCTACACCTATACATACGCAAAGAAAACGAAAGAATCATACCCTGACCAGTTCATTGACCAGCGATGATCCAATAACGATAATGGAGAAACCACTGCCCAAAGTGAAATTAGCCTCCAAAACCAAACGGAGAGAACAGAGAAGGAAAATGGTGGAGGAAAATTCCAAATCAATATCAACATCTAACTCAGAAGAACAAGACCCGGACTTCGATTTAACCCCACTTTATCCAAAATCCATAACAACAAGCACGACAATAGAAACAGACACAACGAATGATACAGAACTTAACTTCCATATCGCATCAATTAACACTAATGAAGTAGATAAAGACAAAATTGCACAAATGATAAAATTAAAACAGGACATTATACTAATACAAGAAACACACAACAAACTCACAAATACAATGATATCAGAAATTGAATCCAAAATGAAGGCATTAATTGTAACTAGCGAAGCACAACAAAATGATATTAGAGCCGGGGTGGCAATGATAATTAGAAACAAATAGACAAATTTGGGAAAGAATAACAGAAGATATTAGTCTAAAGGGAAGGGTAATTCACATAAAATTAAATAAATTGCACATTATAAACATATATGCCCCTGCGCATAGAGAAAGTCACTACGACTTCATAGGAAATCTAAATAAATATTTTAAAAAATTCACAGCAGAACACCTGATTATAGGGGGGGACTTTAATTGGGTGGGAGATAATATAGATCGCACCGGCAAACTTACAACCAATGACCTATCATCATCTGACATTATGGGCTGATTATTAAAACAAAATAAATTTACAGATGTGTATAGAAAACTAAATTTATTAAGAATGGAATATACACACAATTATGAAAAACTAGGAATAAATAAATCAAGGAAAATAGATAAATTTTATGTAACCGATTTTGACCATAAAATATACAAAAAAAGCAGAAATACTTTATTACAAAATTTCGGATCACAAACAAATAACTTTGGAAATAGTGATAAAAAATAGTAGATGTGGCTCTGGAGAATGGAGGTTAAATAACTCAATACTGGATGATGAGCAATTAATAAATGAAATAAAAATGGAAATCCCTAAAATACGCGCAAATGAAGAGGGAAAAAATATATCAGATATTGCTACAGATTGGGATAAGTTTAAAGCAAAAGTTAAACAAATAGCAGTATATCACTCAACTAAACGTAAACGGATTCAAAAAATACAGAAGTTAGCATTAAAAAAATTAATAAATAATGACGCAACACCATTAAGGGATAAGGAGAGCTACTCCATACAACTAGAAAAGCTAAGGGAATATAAAACAAGGGGAATGGAAATCAGGGCGGGTAAATTCCACCATATATACAAACAGGGCAAGAAACTATATAAAAGGGGAGAAAAAAGGAAAGGGGAAGAGGGTAATAGATGCACTAAACATTAATGGGGTTAAAATTACAACCAAAGCTGAAATTATGGATGAAATTCAAAAATACTATAAAACACTATACACTTCTCAAAACATAGACAATGACACAATCATGCAATATCTAAACTCAATACAATGCGAAGTGATATCATTGGAGCACAAGAAACGGTGCTATGATCTCATTTCTGTGGAGGAAGTCAAAACCACAATAAAAGAACTTGCAAAAGGTAAATCACCAGGAAGAGATGGCCTCACTGCGGAATTCTATAAAGAAATTCCAAAGTGAGGTGGCACCAATATTAGAAACCTTATTTAATAATATTTTACTAAAAAATGACAAAATGACCAAAACAATGTCTGATTACTTTAATATACAAAAGGGAAAGGGGACAAAACTGACTTAAAAAACTGGAGGCCCATCTCCCTCCGAAACACGGATTACAAAATACTGAGTAGAATTTTAGCTAATAGGATTAAGCATGGGATAAACACCATAGTAACATTAATCAAACATGCGGTGGTAAAAATAGAAGCATACATAACAATATACTTAACATTAGGACAATAATAGATTTTATAAACACAACAAACTCGAAATGTGCTATGGTACTTTTCGACCAGGAAAAAGCTTTTGACAGATTAGAACACAATTATACACAAAAAGTACTGGAAAAATTTGGCTTTGGAAATAATTTCCTAAATTGGACTAAAATAATGTACAATGAAATAACTGTTTTTGTACAAGTAAATGGGGCGAAAACCCAAAAATTTGAAATACAATGATCAGTGAGGCAAGGATGCCCACTATCAATGCTATTATACGTAATAGCAATTGAAATTCTGAGTATAAAGATCAGAAACAATACTAATATTAAAGGAATTAATATTCTTAACTTAAAAGATGAATTTAAGATGCTACAACGCGCTGATGATTGTACGAACTTCATCAATGATCCAAATTCCTTTAAACATCTACAAAAGGAATATGAGGCTTTTTGGAGAGCATCAAGATAAAAAATAAATCACAACAAAACGGAAATACTAAAAATAGGAAACTGGAGGGGAAACCACCCTGGTTTGCCCCCACACCTAATCAAAAACAGAGTGAAAGCCCTGGGGATATTCTTCAGGGCAAATGAAGAAAAGGAAAACTGCCTAAAAGTTAAAAAGAAATTAAAAGAAGTAATAAGTATCTGGGCACTTCAGCCACTTAGTTTAATAGAACGTTCACAGGTTGCAAAAACATATATGTATTCAAATTTGACATACATTATAAACGCTGTGGATATTAACAATAAAACACTAGAAACAATTGATAATGAAATACCATATTTTCCGGCGTATAAGTCGAGACTTTTTGACTTCGCTTGGCTTTGTGCTGTGCAGACGAGCTCAGTCAGTGAGTAGCTGGGAGATAAAGGGTAATATAGTTTTGGACCAAAGTACGGTCCGGAGCTACTGACCCACTCCGGCAACACAAACACGAATGTGAAATACAAAAACTGTAAGTTACCTCACCTACGATCTTATGTAACTCTTACATCCTTTTTTGATAAATTTTAACATGTGTAAATCCTAAATCAATCAATATTTCATTTTCAATTTCATTCGCTTTCTTAGTGTTTCATTTTAGAGTTTTTCTTTGATGTTATTTCTTTTAGTTTTTTAGTTAATTTTAGTTATTTTTATATGTGTGAACTTTGAAAAATGTCGCTCAAATCTACAATGGAAACTATATTAGAGAGACATTTCGTTATGGAAACAGAAGATAATGTAGATGGAAGGAAGATCACTGCCTTCCGGTCTGAATTTGCCCAAGGGATTGATTTATCCTTTGTACCAGCAAACATTAGGCCAAATACGGCCACCATTCTATCTCTATTAGTTGCAAGAGGCATAGATGTTAATAGTGTTGATACTTTTTGCCACATAGGGAGAGGCATCTATGTTATCTATCCCAAAGACCAGTCCTTATTGTTACCAATGGGTAACATTGAAATAGGAAATTTTAAGACTAAAGTTACCAAAGCGCCACCGATGACAAAATTCATAAAAAAAAAAACAATTGAAGTCACGGTTTCGCAATTTCCGATCGAACTACCTTTGGATTTATTCGTGGAAGGATTCGAACAAAGGCTGGGAATCCAAGTGTTACAAGTTCGAAGAGAGACATATAAAGCCCTACCAGGAATTTGCACGGGCAAAATAAAAGTGAAAATTGACTCAAGAGAAGTGAAAAAAGTCCCAGCTTTCCTTAAAATATATGGATTTAGAATCAAGACATGGTATTATGGTTGCGTCCAAGACAGACCATGTGATACATGTGGTAGAATTGGTCATGAAAAATGGAGATGCTCTCAAAGAAATACGGACACCTCCATTCCTGGTGCTACTGGTACCTCTGATTCCACAAATCTACAAACCACAGAACAACAGACTTTGCCACCTAAAACGAACAAACAACAAATTTCATATGCTAATGCTGTAAAAGGAGCATCTGGAACATCAGCAGCAGAAGAGAAAACTAAAAGAGACGAAATAGAAGAAGAACTGAATGTGTCTGAAAGTGACTTAAGTGAAATAGAGGAATATGATTCTGACACCCAACCAGTGTGGAGTCTAAAGGAAAGTAAAAAGAAAAACAAAAAGAAACAAAATCAAAAAGTGTTTATGAACGAAAATCAGACAGCAAGACTCCTGGAGTTTCCACCAATTATAAACACAGAAGATGAAAGAAAGAAAGAAAAAGAGAAAGAAAAAGAGAAAGAAAACGAAAGAATCCTAGAATTTCCACCAATCTCAAACAAAGAAGAGATAAGAATGAAAGAAAAAGAGAAAGAAAAAGAAAAAGAAGCAGAAAAGGAGAAACAACCAGAAAGAGAAGACGAAAAGAGTGAAACAACCTTAATTCATAACGTAACATCAAAAAACATAGGGAAAAGTAACTCAAATCCAAATGAAAATAAAAAAGGGAAGAAAGGAAGAAAAGAATCAAAGAAAGAAAAAGAAAGAAGTGCTGAAAAAGAAAAAGGAAAAGAAAATGTAATAGAAACGGAAAATAACAAGGATGAAGAAGAAATGGAAATTCAGGAAGAAACCCGGAAAAATCCAAAAAGAAAGGTATCCTCAGTATCACCAGCTTTAACGAGGAAAAAAAACTCTCTCTACAGCAAAAAATTGCTGAAGAAGAAGAAGACTCAGTTCTAACTTTAACGCCAGACTCTCAAAACATTATTTATCCAACTCAACAACTGACCCCAATAACAGAGCCTTTGGGGAGGAGACCGTTTGATCAGTGTTTGAATCAAGAAATGAGTAAAGAACTTGATTTAGTCCCGTTGGATCTATCACCAGTCTCCAAATCATAAGCATAAGATATTCTTCTTAGTATCTTATAGATACTTGTTTTTTAGTTTTTCTATTCATTAGTTCAATATTCACATTAATATGATATATAATGGCTGAGATTCAAAATATAAAATTAGCCTCCATTAATGCTGGAGGCCTATCTTTAGAAAAAGCTCAAAAACTAATAGATAACATTACTGATTATGATATAGTAGCACTATAAGAGCTACACAATATTAAACAAAAAACAATAAACCTCATAGAGGACAAATTAGATGCTCTTTTCCTATATAAATTTAATCCTTCTATTAAATGCTCAGGAGTAGGCTATATTGTTATTAATAAATTATTCCAGAATCATTGGAAACTTTTTGATACTCCTGAAGGTCTATATGGCCGGCTAATTCATATACAAATTCATAAAACAAATTTAATCAACATCTATGCTCCTTCGAAGGACAATGATAAACTACAATTTTATGAAAAACTCAGCAATTATACTTCATTGTACAACCATGAAGATCTAGTTATTTGTGGCGATTTCAATGCTTGTAAAGAAGAAATCAATAGATACAATCGCAAAAAATACACTAGACAAATTAATTCCTTAAACTATTTAACAGAAAGTAATGATATAATTGATGCTTTTCGATTTTTGCACCCAAATCTTGTTAAATTCACGTATCGTTTCCTTAATACTAATATACAATCCAGAATTGATCATTTTTATGTACTTCAGAAAAACAGGAGAAACATTATCAAATGTGAGATTTTAGACTTTCAAATTGCAGATCATAAAATGATAACACTAGAGTATAAATCTTTTGTATTTGTCAAATGGGGCAAAAGCTATTGGAAATTGAATAACAGTATATTAAACTTACCGGAACTCAACTTCGAAATTCTAAATGAAATTGAAGATTTTGAACTAGAAAACTTAAAAACTTGGGATAACTATAAAATTAAAATTAAGGAAGTACAGTGGAACCCCGCTATAACGCGCCCAGCCATAACGCGAATTCGGATATAACGCGGTCGTAGCATGGCTTCCGAAATTTCGTATATTCATTCACACATGGAGAAAAAAAATTTGGAGAAAAGTAAAAAAAACAAAACAAGAAATTAACTTCATTTTGGGCATGAGATTAGTTGTGACTTTTAAAATAATATGATCGTGGCATGGTTCCTGAAATTTGAAATTCATTTACGTGTATTTTTATCGGACCGTGAAAATATTTGTTTAACGTACGAGAAATAGTGTGTAAAACGCTTATTATAATTTGGTGGAAGAATTCGCGTATGACTTTTAATAATAAACGATCGGAACTTAACAATTTATTCAGGTTCTTTAAGTGATTTTGGAGAAGTGATCGTGTATGAATTCTAAAATAATACGATATATAACGTACGAGAAATAGTGTGTACAACGCATGGCTTCTGAAATTTATCAATATGAACAGGTTGTGGTGAAGCTCCGTATTCTACTCTAGAAGAGAAAACTGGTTTCATTAGGTTTTTGAATTGTTAAGCTGAAGTAAACATTATCGGAAGTGTTACTTATTACGGACCCATGAGTAAAGCCAGTAAATCGTCTTTGTGATTGTCTTCCATGAATTCTGTATACAGTCGTTGCTCAAACAATAGCCGACATAGGCTTCTTATTTAACTGCAATCACAGCCAAGCAGCAGACAAAGCTGTGGTTGATACAAGAGTCGCACAATTTAATAAACATCAAAGGACGAAAGCCGCCAACATGTATGCTGTGCTTGGCGGTGTGATCAAACAACAAACAGTTGAAAGTAAATAATATCCACTTTATTATCTGTAAATTAAAAGGGTATGAAATTGTACATCCGTTCAGATTAATTTTGTTTTATATAAAAAGTGATTCGTAACCATTGCAGGCCTTCATTACTTAGTTATCGAGCTTTATCTGTGTACGTTGTTTGCTTATTATATAAAAAAATATTTTACTGTTATGGAAAAGCAAGTTCAAAAACGCAAGTCGTTTTCACGTTTCTTTTGATGTTCACAAAATCTGAAACAAAAGTTATTTGCACGCTGAAATCATGCGTTGATTGTTAATTATTCTTGCAGTTGTCGCATATGATAAAATTTTTCGGTATGAAATTTGTACAGACACCGTATGTACACCCGGGAATACCTGCATGCAATGACCGTACGATATCAGACGTCAAGTAAATGGTTTCAATATTTTTTTCATCCTATATTTTACACGACGAATTCAGACTATTACAAAATTATTGAATATTTTAATTCTGTACGATTTTCAATGAAATTACATCCATTATGGATGAACTGCATGCCACGACGGCATGGTAGTATATGGTGTTGATACACTTTTCATGATACAGCGATAGTCTGGTATTATCGGTCAATCTGTATTATCGTTCAAACAAATAAAAATTAGTAAATGTTTTTAATGCACAGTAATAACCTATAAATATATTAGCCATCGATTATTTTGAATATATCTTAATTAATGCATTCCAGTTAATATTCATCTGATGATAGGCCGACTTTTGATCACTGTACATGTATACACGTATATGTTCTCGGAAAAAAGTTAAATATTGTAAAACCCTGCATTAACGCGACCCCGCTTTTAACGCGATCCGATTTTATGGACCCCGATCATCGCGTTATAGCGGGGTTCCACTGTATGTCAAAAATACTCTAGAACCCAAAGTTTAAATAACAAAATCATAAAAGAAGAATGCACAAGGATAATGGAAGATGATAATACCTCCGAAATACAAAAAGAAAAAACTAAAAAAATTTTGGAGAATTTGGAAAAGTATAAAACTAATGGTGAAAAACAGAGATCCGGGTTATATAATGATATATATAACATAGGTAAGAGAATATACAAAAAAAGAGGAATGCAGAAAAGGTAGCGAGAAAACTTTAACCAAACTTGAAGAGAATAACACAATTATTGAAGGTAAAAACGATATTCTAACATTTGTAAGGGATTTTTACAAGAATTTATACAAAAGCAAAAGAATACCGGAAAATAAAATTTCTGATTTTCTCAATAAAATAACTCTTCCTCTTATATCTAACGAAAGTAAAGATTTATGTGACCATAAGATAGAAATACATGAAATAGAAAAGGCCATAGATAAATTATCTAAAGGGAAGGCTCCCGGAATTGATGGCATTAGTGCTGAATTCTACACAAAATTCAAAACACCTCTATTACCCATTTTGGAAAAATTATACAACAAAATATTCGAATCAGAAATAATGACAAACACAATGAGGACTGGAATTATTACTTTATTATATAAAAATAAAGGTGAAATCACCGATTTGAGAAACTGGAGACCAATATCACTACTAAATATAGACTACAAAATTCTAAGTACAATTCTAGCAAATAGACTATCAAACACATTAAATGAAATAATTATGGGAAACCAATCATGTGGAGAAAAAGAAAGACAAATCTCAGATAACATTTTATCCATCAAAGCAACTATCGAGTATATGGAAACAAATCAACAAAATGGTGCTTTGATATTATTTGATCAAGAAAAGGCTTTCGACAAAATAGAAATTAACTTCATAATTGAAACCTTAAAAAAGAATGGATTTGGCCCCAACTTTATTCAATGGATTAGGATCTTATACTACCAAATACAATCTAAAATCCAAATAAATGGAGCACATACAGCTCCTTTCCCTGTCACAAGATCTGTAAGACAGGGATGCCCAATTTCGATGCTATTATACATCATTGGTATAGAAACTCTAAATAACACAATTCAAAATGATGATATGATTTCGGGTGTTAAGATACCCAACTCATCGAAGGAGATTAAAACCTTTCTACATGCAGATGATATGGCAAATTTTATAACAACTGAAAATTCTTATAATAATCTGATTAGGCAATACACAAATTTCAGCCAGGCTTCTGGCTCTGAACTTAATAAAGAAAAAACTGAGATACTATTGATTGGAAATTGGAAATATAGAAAATATCTTTCACTCCCTCATGAAAAAATAAAAACTAGTGTTAAAGTACTAGGTGTTTTCCTAGGAAAAAATAATAAGACTTTAAATATAAAACAAATGTTAAACAAAATTCAAAAGCATAAAAATATCTGGAATTCAATAGAATTCCTTTTTATGGAAAAAATACATATAGCAAAAACATATTTATTCAACTCCATTTGGCATGAGTTTAATATAATTGATTTTGGTATCTTTCATTTTCAAAAAATAGAACAGTCAATATACAAATACTTTTGGAAAACTGTCCACAAATTAAAAAAACCTCACTTCAACTTGATAAAATGAAAGGTGGACTAAATCTACCAAATCTCAGACTTAAACAAGAGTCTATTTACCTACACAGATTAAACTCTTTAGAATTTCCTATCAAACACCCATGGCAAGGAATTTATATTTATTGGTTTGGCTTTTCCTTGTCCCAAAAAAAAAGTATTTATAATAATAATAAACTTATGAAAAAATTAAACCCTCCTAATATGATGAGCAGACAAATTAAAACCATTCGATATTATAAAAATAAAAATATGGCATGGCAACTTAAAACACCTACGGAAATGTATAATGCCATAAAAAATATAAAACCATCAAAACACAGAATTGAAGTATTAAACCCAGCACTTAACTGGGAAACTATATGGAAAAATTGGTCAAAAATTAGACAAGCCCAAAAAGCTAATTTGATGTTTCAATATCTTCATGATATCTGGTGGACTGGGGAAGTAGCTTATAAAAGGAAGATTATTAAAAAACTCCCAAAATGTCCTTTATGTAAAAAATATGTTGATAGTAAAAACCACTTAATTTTAAAATGCAAAACTTTTAACTTGAAAAGGGAAATAATTATAAATAAAATTAACAATCAAATGGATACTTTTAATAATAATATGCTATTGTATACTAACCAAATTGTAGATAAAGATCTATATAATGAGATTATAAAATACTTAATTGATATAATTACAACGAGGAATAAACAGACTTGGGTACTAGGATAATGTAAAATCCTTTATTTGTTCTTCTGTCACTCTACACACTTTAGAAACTTAGCTCCTCTCCCATAAAATGTACTAACTATCCATACCTGTTCTTCTCTCATTCCTAAAATACTTTAGAAATCTAGCTCTCCCAAGTAAAAGTGCACTCACCAGAAACTACACTACCTTTTATCATATTCAAATTGCTTTTCTAATCTACCAAGCTCAACTTTTACTATGTTTACAGTTTCCAATCCTGCTAACGGTAAAATCTACAGCGGGAATACAGGTCACTGATAGAACAATTTCCCACGCCTGAAGCAACAACATGATGTCTTTACACAGACTCTTATCTCCCAACTGACAACCAAGTCAAATCCTTCAGCACCTAGCAATTAAGAGACTTAAAACAATCATTTGACCAAATCAAAAACCAAAAACATCCTTCTCTTGGTCCAACATTTATAATAAACATCTATTTGAAGAATTAACAAAATTTTTAGACTTATAAAGAATTAAAGAAGATATTTTGCTATAAACATCTTTTTCACGAATATTACATCTCAAATAACCCAGTAAAAGGCCAGGCGGCCTCATCATCGAATCCGCAATGGCACTCCGCCTTGATCTATAAATAATGCAATGACCTACAAGCAGGAGTCGCATTTTGACTATGACTTCTGTAAATGTCGGGCTTGGTATATATATATGTATGTGTATATATATATATATATATATATATATATATATATATATATATATATATATATATATATATATATATATATATATATATATATGTATGTATGTGTATGTATATGTATATATGTGTGTATGTGTATATATATATATATATATATATATATATATATATATATATATATATATATATATATATATATATATATATGTATGTGTGTATATGTATGTATATGTATGTGTGTGTGTGTGTCAAGTGCCAAATTTTTCGTCAGTGACATCCAGTAATTAATTCATAGGCTAGCCGACAATTAATTATCTTGGAGTAGGGTTTGGACAAAAGAATGTTAGTTTACCTCGGTCAGACTTTAACAATGTTTAGAGTGGAAACGGACTGGCTGTTTGACACGCTTAAAATTATGGGAATACTCACGTAGAGCTTTCAAAAATGATTAAGACAAACGATAATGTGACGTCTCGACCCTAAGTGACATGTTTGACATCGTGAGAGACGGTTTCCATAAGGTCAGTAAGACTAGCGTTTATGCCGATTGGTCAAAGGTACAGGAGAGAGGGTGGGGTCGAAACCCAGAATCGGGAAATATATAGTTCGTATCAAACGATGTTAGGCAGTCTAGCAAGACGTCTGGAAAAGAGACGGTCAGAAGAATTGATTCCAACACCGGAGAAGACTCCGTACGCCTTTGAAAGAAAGACGTTCGTAAATTAATTGTGGTTCCAGTTAAACTGAATGTGGAACGTTTGTAAGACGCCAGAAACACAAAAGGAAAAATAGTTTACTTTGGCAAGAGTAAGCATCAGCGAGAAGTCAAAAGCAATAGTTTATTTTGGGCAAGAGTGAGAACCAGCAGAAAGTCAAAAAGGAAAGAAATAAGAAGTCAGAGTGTGGAATTCCCATTCAATTAAAGGGCAAGCTGGAGACGGACGCACGCAGGGAAAAGAAAGGAAACCAGTCGACGGAAAAGGTCATGTTGAATCACCAACAGTCAAATGTTAAATGAACATTCGATTCCTTGATGAAAGTTACTCTCAGTATTAACGGCTAACTTCATTTTTATTTCATTAGTGTTTGGATTCTTTGAATGTATCCATTATTTTAAAGCTTCAATATTTGTATTTTTCTGAACTAATTGTATTCAGAAAGAGAGAAAGTGTAATTCTCAGTGTCATTCTTTTCTTAATTGTATTTTTGATTAAATTCATATTTTATCTTTACGGGGGCTCGTGTATTGTCTTGTTCAAAGTACCATCTCAGATTACTATACTCACTGACCGGGCATATCACACCGTAGCGATCATCTCCTAGATAACGCCAATTAGTGGGAGGCGGTCTTCAAGTGTTTTTTTTCAAGTTGCGCAATACCTCTGACCAGGCCTTGTGCAATATTGTCCTAATAACACTTTGATCACCCGCCAGCAGACCTCACGTTACAGTGTGTATGTATATATATGTGTATATATGTGTATATGTGTGTATATATGTATATATGTATATATATGTGTATGTATGTATATATATATATATATATGCAATCTATTATGTAATATTATACTAAGACAAAGGAGCCAGTAAATCGTTTGAAGAATACAACAAAGAATTCTTACTAACATCTTAAATTTCCACTAATAATATAAGACAGTCTTCAAGCCACTCTTGTTTTGTTTTTACTATATAATATCACTTATTTTGTAAAAACATAGGGAAAGCGAATGGAAAATTATTATTCCTTAGTGCTAAGGCACTTAAATATTCAAAATTTTCCAAAAACAAATAGACTAAGGCCTCATGAATAATTTACCATAAACATAATAGTTTACTCAAAACTATATCAAAATTATTTTCAGGATTTCATGTTTACGACTGGAACGATTTTGACCACCCGAAGACTAAAGATAAAACATATCACTTCTAGACATTCTTTTTATCTAAAAATGCCGCAGCATTCAAAGGAATCAATAGAAAACATAAACACATAAACTATCTAAATAAACATTTTGCACTTTTTTGAAAGCATTTTTGATTTAATGGGCTTTTTCAAAATTTCCAAACAACACTAAAATACTATAAGGTCTAAGGGAAATAACTCTTATAAAAAATTTGACCTAACTAATGCTGTCCAACATAACATCATGCAAACATACAATCTAAAAACACAATTTTGCACACACAATGGACAAACTTGACTTTGGCAAAGTCAACTGGGAATAATTTCATATAACATAATAAAATAGTTAAAACAGGAGTGGAAATTGGCCCTGGAATTTTAATAATTCTAAGGGAAAAGAGTACAATCCTAAGTTTAAGGAACAAGACTGTAAAGAAATCTTTAAGCTCTGTGGCACAGGGAGAGAAATCGAGAGTATTATCAGTCGAAATTCCTTTTTCGGTAATGTAACTACTATAAATTTGATGAACAAAGCAAAGATCAACCATCGCCAATTTATTTAAATAAAATAAAATGAAAGACACGAAAACATACACTATCTTACATACATGGGGTGGACAGGGCTCCACAGCACTACATATATACATTTCAGAAATGACGGTGTTCCTCTTCCGACTCAAACCAGCTGTATGAGAGAGACACGAGGCACAACACCCCCCTTCTTGACTTGAAAGTTCGGTCTTCGTTTTATACTCCGAATCGACTTTTATATTGCATTCTGCGTGTTTTTTCTTATTTCTCAAACATAAAATAAAAGAAAACAATTACCGGTAAAAACTTCACCGGGCCGCATAGCACACTTACGGTCTATACTCTATAGTGTACTGTACTAATTCAAAGCATATTGTTTGTTCCTAAAAAAAAAAGATATGAAATAACTGGTCCATTAATATTTGGTTTTCCAGTATAATGTTGGACACACGTGAGCAATTACCGGCATAGCTTTTTTTTTATTGATCCAATTGATCCTACAAAGGGATGTAATCCATATTAACTCGAGCGTTCTATGATTATTTATAAAATAATGTAGATCATGCATTCTACTGAATCCCCCAAATCATATGTTTCTACGGTACTTTATCATTTTAGCTGTGCTGATATTTACAGTGACATAATTCAGTGGTTAAAATACAGCCAGTTCTGCCTGCTGTATTTATTAGAGTACATCAAAAGAACATGATGCAATAGCTGGGCGGCAAGTTCAAAGAACTTTGACTAGCAGCTTGGGTGGGAAAATGTGCTGAAATTTACAATGACTGAATTCAGAGACAGAAAGATCCTGAGATGTACATGTAGTTATTATAAGAATACACTTTAGCTTCCATTATTTAATCTACGGACATGTACTATTTCATCATTCATTACGTACACCCGTTACGTAATTTTTGTTATTTTCTTTTCATTGAATTCAGTCACATAATGATCTATGACAAAATTATTGAATATTTTACATCCGTGTGTGGATATTTTCGATGGAAATATTTGTATTATGGATTCAATGTATGTTACAAGATTCGCTGGTGAGTACACGGTGTTGATACTCTTTTCATGCAATAGATTATACATGTATATATATATAAATTTGACACGTGTATGTGCCAATGCATGGTTCTCTGAATAAAGTACCGTAATTGTATTTGACAAAGTTTCTCAAATAAATTACCGTAGGTTTAAACTTTCAACTGGATGGAATGATCATAGCTCTTGTTGCAATGGATATTGCCGGTAATATGGAATATCATACGACGATACCATCAATATTAATGCAACCGGAAGCTACTACCGGTAGTATAAAATACAAAGCCAAGTTATTGACCTGGCCTCGTCTTATACTCCGAATCGACTTATATATGGACAAAGGATGGAAAATTTACAAAATTGGTCAATTCGACTTATAATCCGCATCGACCTATAGGCCGGAAAATACGGTAGTAGACAACATTTGGAATTACAAAACACACTACATAAATAAGGCAACATTATATAGAGCTAAACTCAAGGGGGGCTTAGCCTTACCTAATCCCCCCTTAATAAAATGTAAAAATATATTAAATAGGCTAAAAAGATTAAGTAACACACCACAGACACCATGGAAGGAACTATACATTTTTTGGCTAGGATTCGGAATGAGAAACAAACAAGACATTTATACGAACAACAAACTAGTTAAGAAAATAGATGCACCACACTTATATAGGGGGATCAAAGAAATTTTATATAGATATTGGGACAACAAAGAATTATGGGCACTAAACAAAGACAAAACATATGACTGGCTTTTAGAAATAGATTCCAATAAGAATAAAACAAAGGTACAATTAGGAAATCCACATGTTAACTGGGACAGAGTTTTGAGGCATTGGTCTGGCATTAACTCATTTAAGGTACAAAGTATCATGTATATGTACCTCCACAACGCCTGTCTAACAGGCGAAGTGGCAATTAAACAAAGATTAATAAGGACCCCTGTTAGTTGCCCTTTATGCAAAAATGCCCCATATACAAAATACCACACAATTATGCAATGTGACGAAACAAAGGAAGAAAGGATCAAACTGATAATTGAAATAATGAAGGTGGACAAATATGACAGACGTCAATTACTCTTCCTAAACGGAAACTTTAACAAACAATTGGTTAGACTAATAACGGACTTTATTACGAATACGCTTATTAGATGTGGATTAATAATGAAGGTTAGGGAGAAATTTTTAAAGCTAAATTAAAATTGATTTAATTTACTCTTAATACAAAAAAAATAATAATTTATTATTACCATATGCCCATACTTAAATACTTTAATTTAATTATATACTACTTGTGAGGGGAAAGTACATATGAGGACGCCATGGGGCTATATCACATGGCGCTACGCGAAGTGAACAGGCCTGTGGTAGAGTTTGGAAAAATACCCAAATATTTAAGATTTATTCTACATCAAGTGCACACTCCTTTTTCTCTGGATTCTACATCCATACTTTTCCTACCATGTCTATCTCCCGAAATAGACATGGTTCCCGTTTAAGGGAAATTAAACAAATTTTGGACATTTCTCTAACTCTTAACTACATTAAATAAATAAAGGCCGGACAAAGTGAGACAGGAACTGTACAGCCAAATAAATTTGTACAGATCCTCTCTCAAGGCGGACGGACCTAGAAAAATAAATATTACTAGATAAATTGAAGAATACTGAATATCTAAATAATATGCACTTCAATTTATACAAAATTCCAAATTTAATTTAAAAATAAAATTAAAATATTTAAGAATATGTCTTTAATTTATAAAAGACATAAAGCAAGACAACTGGTACAAATTTGAAAGAAATGGCTTTCCTTAACACAAACACAAGGTATATACCTAATATAGCAAACAGACATATAGCATCAACACAAACAGCAAACACAAGGAAATAGGCGACCACTAGCCATGGTCAAAATACAGAATAAAGTAGACTACTAGAGTGGGTAGATCAAATCCCATCTAGTAAGGATCTACTGAAAGAACACTAGGGAAATTAAAATACCCCAAATCAAATTTTATAACCCCTATGGGGAAAACTAAATGGGACTTTAAATAAAAAATAAAAAACAAACAAACAACATACTTGAGGGTACACAAACATACATAAAAACTTTTTACTTTTTTTTTATTGGGGGGGGGGCATCTGTCTGGTGCCCCCGAAAAGAAAAAAGAAAATACGGTATTCGCTTTTGTTTGCTTTTTTTAAAATCTGTCTAGCCCCATTCTGCAGTGATCTTTATAAGTATTTCTTCCATATATTTTTTAACTAATGATCGATGTAAAGAGCTTTCTGATTGGTTAAAAGATTTTACATGCCCAAGGAATCTGTGCGTAATGGAAACTGATGGGAATGAACATGCTTACCAAATATGGCGTTTTGAATTTTCGAGCAGGATACGAGTTTGAATAACTATTTGAAAAATGGGCAGAAATGAGAATGGCTTCAATGCAAAGTCAATGGGAACATAATTGGTCAATCTGAAGAAAACTGAAAGAAAGGACTAGCATTTTGCAATTTTTGCAATAAATATCTGAGCTACTATTACCAACTCAACAGTAGAGGTTAATGTTTAAACTGAGAAGGAATGCACCAAGATGAATTCAAAGTTATACACATATAATTTCAAACTGATTCACTTCCAGAATTTAAGGAGGGACAATGTATCAATCACTGGTGGGTAAGTGTTGATCTTGTTGTCAGATATCCATGTTCTATCAAAGATTGTCATATCTTTGCAGAGTTATTTCATGACCCACAAAACATAAATGATACCATTACAGAACCAGTTTCATATGCGAACTGAACAAAAATGGAGACAAGTAAAACCTAATTCTTATTTGATAATGTTTGTCAAAGTAAAATTGATGAGCCATTATAAAATATTATTGTGAGTATTTATCATTGATTCCCAATAATTTCTAAGCATCATTAGGCTGTTTAATAGAAATCTGAAGCAGATTTTTTTTATTGGATGATTATTGTCAGGCCATTTTAGGCAGTCTTTATTTAGATGGAAACCTTAGGTGGATTTTTATTTCAGGTGGAAATCTCAAGCAGGATTTTATTTCAAGCAAATTTTTTATAGGATTTTATTTCAGGCAAATCTTTGACAGGATTTTATTTCAGGTGAAAATCTTTGACAGGTTTTTATTCAGGTGAAAATCTTTGACAGGATTTTATTTCAGGCGAAAATCTTTGGATTTTATTTCAGGTAGATTTTTATTTAGGTGGAAAGCTAAGATGAATTTTTTTGGTTTAATTGGAATCTTAAGACAAACAATTTGCATATTTTGCCTAAAATTCAGCCCTCAATCAACGTAAAGTCTGATTAAAATTCACCTAAGCTTCTTATATACATGTAAGCAGTTTATGGTTTAGGAAGAAAAAGCTTAAATATTCAATCTGAAATCTGCCACAAGTCTGCCTTGAAAACTTTGTACATGTGGACTCAGCTAATGTGGGTACCTGAGAAAGTGTACCAGAAGTTTCCCGTGGATAATTGTTTTTTTCCTGGGTTTACCCAGGTTCTTTCTCCACAGTTATACTGACCACCATGTATAGTCTATCATGTGCCAAAAAATGACATTAAAACAACATCACATTTACTATTATTATTAATAATACTGGTTATAATGGAAAACATCTGAATTAAACACATAATGATGTTCTATGCCACAGAATACAGAACTAAAAACAAGTATAACAGAAATTCATACAAATCTGCATGCACCTCATTTAATTCACCTAAAATAATGTTATCTTTACTTTTCTTAACTATGTTGGTACAAAAGGAATAAAGAATGTACAACTTACAAAGTTTCTGCTTTCCTGTCAAACACAAATCTACAAATTACCACCCTTGACTTGTTTGATATGATGGATGATGATGAGTCTTGTAAATATATGCCAAAAGCTAAAGGATTAAAGTTGCATTTTGCTGACATCAATATCTACTTGGATTTATTTATTATGATTATAAAACAAAATGTAGTTTTTTGGGATGTAAAACAAATTTTAATATTTACCCATTGCTATTTTTTACCTTTATAGTTCATACCAAATAACCACCTTCTTTTTTTATCTAAATACATCCTTCTCAAAAGGTGAAGAATTGTCAGCAATCCACTTATCCATTGGTATGGTCATATTTCAGTTGTGTCATAACTGACTATTACACCAGGACATAAGAATGCGATGAATTATATGCATTTGACAATAACATTTAATTAAGTGTTATTAAAATTATTATTTTTTTCCCTCCAAAAATCCACCATTTTAACAGCAGTAGTAGCTTACCTATTACTACTGTTTAGCTAATTCTGTCAGTAAGGAGGGTTGATGAGTATTCTGTTAAACTAATTAAAAAACTATAAAACATGGAATGTATTCAACACTGAAGAATTCTGCTGTCCATTTTACAGAATATACTGGTATTTCTCTGTACCACATAGGATTTTTGTTTCATAAAGGAATAGTTTTGATCAGAAATAGTCTGGTATGCAATTTTGATTATAGCGACAATCCACCATAGAGAGTGGCAGCTGAAATGTCTACTGAGCCCTACTGAAATGATACTTACTACTCTTTCTTTTAACTTTGGATACCTTAAGATAGAAATGTTGTATTCTCATATAGCATAAGAATCTATCTATATCATCTGCAGAACAGATCTGACTCAGACTGGTGATTACATAACATGGCAATGGATTTTGGCTTCAAGTCCCATTTGACAAAGGTGGGGAACAGAATAATAATTCCCACTAAATAGGAGACAGCCAGTGCAGATAAATAAGACATTAAAAAAAGCCTCACTCAATGGCTCATAAGGGTTTAGTCAACAACCATAAAATACAAGAAAGATACCATCTTGGTGTTAAAGAGCATGAGCCAGGTCTGTCCTTCAATTTGTAAGGGTTAGCCAATTATATTCTGTATGTAAGGGAAGGGGTTGTTTGTATGATTTATACCTCATCTTGAACAGACTGAAACCACAAGCAGAAGAAATAATTGCTGAAGAAAAGGCAGGGTTCCAGAGTGGAAGAAGAACAACAGAACAAATATTCAATCTCAGGGTTCTGTGTGAAAAGTACTCACAACATCAACAAGACATCTATCATGTGTTCATAGATTTCAAAAAGGCTTTAGACAGAGTATGGAACATGGATGAAACATCTTCCAGATTTGACATAGAGATAAGCGCTGGGACAAACAGTGTAAAACAAATCTCAGCCAAGATTAAAGTCAGAGGACAGGAACTGGAAACAGCAGGCCAATTCAAGTACCATGGCAGAAATTTTGTCATGAGCAGCACAAACAAAGGCAGCTATGTCAAAGCTAAGACCCATCTGGAGAGACAAGAATATCCGTCTGAAAACTAAACTCAGACTATTGAGAGCACTAGTCATCTCAATCTTTTTGTACTCTTGTGAGGCCAGGACCCTGACAGCAGAATTACAATGAAGAATCCAGGCACTTGAAATGAGATGCTACAGAACCATCATTGGCATCTCTTACATGGACCACATCACAAATGAAGAAGTGCATAACACCATCAGGTGCAAAGTAGACAAATATGAAGACCTGCTCACCACCATCAAAATGAGAAAGCTGAAATGGTATGGCCACGTCACTAGAGCCAACAGTCTATCCATACCAGTTTTGCAGGGCAGTGTCCAGGGTGGCAGAAGTAGATGTATACAAAAAGGTGGACTGACAACATCACAGAAAGGACCAGGAAATGTTTAGCAGAGACACAGGCATTGGCACATGATTGAGACAAGTGGAAGGAAGTAGTCAGATGTTCAGCAGCAAAGTGCCTCAACGACCACACTAGGTCAAGAGACTGATGATGATGATGATGATGATGATGATGATGATATATATATTTTTATTGTGTGACTATTCTCGTGTCATATATTTAAATTCCAAGACCTTGGAAAACCTAATTAGAATGTTTCTCTTTGCAAATGTCGCTGCCCTTATTGCCAACACGGAATCCACCTTACAGCACATAACATCTTCCTGCTTTGCAGAAGCTTGCCAGCTCTTTGTCTTGAGGTCAAGCTAAACAAAACTGAGGTAATTCACCAGTCTGCGCCCAAGGAAGAGTACCAGCCATCAAGCATCTTCACTGACTGGGCAGAGCTGAATGTAGTCTGCCAGTTCACCTACCTGGGCTGTGTGGTATCCTCTAATGCCAATATCAACAGAATGGCCAAGGCTGCCTTTGGCAGACTCTATAAACGAGTGTGGTACAATGCCAGTCTCAAGAGAGGTACCAAGATCAGCATCTAGAGAGCTGTCGTACTGACCACCCTCCTATATGGCACTAAATCTTGGGTTACCTACAGTCGACACCTCCGCCTCTTTAATGCTTACATCAGCGCTGACTCCGCATCATCCTCAACATCAACTTGACTGACTTTTTCACCAAAATTTAAGTCCTCTGACAAGCAGGGATCACCAGCACTGAGGCAATGCTCATGAAGATACACCTATGCTGGGCAGGACTAGGATAGAGGATCATTGCCTGTCAAAGATCACAATGTATGGTGAGCTGTCCACTGACTAACATGATGGAGGGTACCTCAAAAGAGATATCAAGACTAATTGAAAAAGATCCTCACCACATTGCAGCATCAATCTCTACCAATGAGCATCACAAGTTTCTGACCATAAAAGCTGGCAAAGTACAGTTAACTGGACCACTACCACTTTTGAACAACAATGATGGGCCAGCTTGGAGGAAAAACAATAGCAAAGAAAAAATCCAAGAACAATCGACAGCACCCACCACAACCCAGACATTCCCCTGCAGCTTCTGTGAACAGATGTGCCTGTCACATATTGGGCTTGTCAGCCACCAGGGCACATGCAATAGATTTGGACATCCCCCTTCCTAAATCATTGCAAGTGAAGTCAAGCCAACTCTGTAATAATATTTAACAGCAGATCTGCAACAGCATGAATTAGTATGTACACTTTGCCAGATGGACTGATGTTTCTTTTATTTCATCATATCATGTATGAAACCATCAAAAGAGTACTGCCATGGTCTCTGCAGGTCCCAGTAAATTCTTTGATTTTATCACCAAGTGAGGCTGACAAATACACTATACAGTGTCAATTGTTATTATTTGTAAGTATGAGCTTAAGAGTACTGGTTCCAGCAGACAAGTCTGTGCATAATATCTATAGGTATTAACTGATTCTGGTGAAAATCCATCAAACAAAAAACTGAGGTGAAGTAGGAACAAAATATGCAGATTATATTTCTATTTTTGACATCTGAAGTTACTTTCAAATGCTCTGAAGTTTGTATATTGATATGCTGCCATGTGGACATTAACAGGAAATGTTCTAAGTTAAACTGCATAAAGAAACATTTGTGATACATCATATGCCACCAGTTTTTTTTGCATACTGATCAGCATTGATGAAAACTATGTCAAAAAGCACCTACTTTTTTAAATCAACTTAACAGCTGACTATCTATTCTGTCAGTCTTGAATTTTGTGTCTAGAGCAGAATTCTCAGGTTTACTGCCAAAACCACATCAGGCAATCTGTAAAGTGCTTTTTAGTACTTCTATGCACTTCACAGCAATAATGTATATGGTTTTTCTGAAATACTGCCATATAATCCTTGATTAAATTTTAAATTTCCTGTTTGCATATGCACCACATCACAGTGTAATTACACAATCTAATATAAATATTTTACTCACCACTAAGTGACCAATCAGATCAGTTTTCCAACTACTTAAGTATTTCTTAAGCCATATCCTGACACTTGTATTCATCGAATCAAGAGTTCTCTTGTAGTCAGAACAGTCCATAATTCCTGGCATGTTTCCATCTCTGTTTATCAGCAATTTCTCATACACTGCAGTAGCAAATAGGAAAGCCTGTGTTGCACATGTTAAGATGTCTGTTACATTTGTCCACAGTGCCTCATGTAGAAGATGACTTGACATTTCATGAAGAAGCCTTCCTTGGATATTTCTGGAACCATTGCTGGTTAGAATTAAAATAAAAACAAGAGACACATCATTAAACTGATGCTCTATTAGAACAAAGAGTTTAAAGATATACATGAAAAGTCCATTTCTTCACTTAGGCTTGTATTATTAATTTCATCAGCTGAGAACTGGAATCAGATTAAATATTCTTGAGAAATACCAGCATACCAGGTTTCATCAGTGCCACATAAATGAACATTCAAGTCAGAATGCTTTTGCAAGTATCCAAATAGAAAATTGGTATATGATAATCTCTTTATTTACTTTACCAGCATGAAAGCATTTTGTACAAGAAACAAATGAGACCAAACGTAAGTTATGCAACAATGAATTAGTTTATGAGGGAACAATGTCAAAACAGCTAAATCATCAAATATTCAAACTCCCACACACAAGGTAATCAATCATAATATAAAAGTTCTAAATAGCTTCCATTACCATTTCTATTCATTGCCATTTACCGTATTTTCGTATTAAAGAACACTAATGTAATTTGGGTATTAAAGTATACAAAGCCTTTTTTTATGAACCTATGTATAATTAAATGAAATCAGATAAATGTCTATGCAATTTTGACTGATCAAATCACTTCCCAGAACATTATATTTTAATACCACTCAGAGATAATCAAATTTCTGCCCTTATTTTACCTATAGTATATCAACAGCAGTAAGGACCAATTTAGGTCATACTAAGTTTGAAAGAAACAGTAAATAATATACCCAGGCATCTGCATTTATGTCTTAATTCCCAACCCTGCTTCAAATTTACTCAAGACCCATAAATGCTTTTAATTAGGTCTTCTTGAATTACAAAGTTTACAGTGTTATTTTTTCAATGTGATTTGTTCATGATTGAGGTATGTGCCAATCAACACAAAGAAGACAGAGAAAAAAGATTTTATGGCCTTATCAACATCAACAAATATCTGAATTTAAGTCAAATATATTTAATGATTTATAATTCAATAATGAAAATCTTATATTTGTTTCAACTCTAATAATTACATATTCCAGTCAACAATTTACAAGGTATTCAAAATCATGACTTTAAAAACTGAAACTGAACAGATTACGGATTGATTTTGTCCTGGATATAGTTGACAGGTACAAACAGACTAAGTTTGACAAAATTCATTAATTTAACTTGCTTAAGTTATTTTATTTGCAAGTGATTATTGCTGACAAACACATGTTGTAACTATTAACTATGATTTCGCAAAAGAGCTTATTGCAAACATTGAGGCATTCTTGAGGTATACCTCTAAACCAAGTTGGATCTAAAATAATATCACCGAGTTTTGTAACTATAACATTCATTGTGCAAAATACTGATTAAAGACCTTCAAATCTGACCATCAAACACACCATGTATCTTTTTTCAATGTAACCAAGAGTTTTGGTGAATCAGTAAACATATCATTAAGGTACACAAATCTGAAACATTACTTTCGATATAAACCCACAATGGCATTGATAACAGATATAATACAAGTTACATGGATCATGTAGTCATTAAACACAGACTATTAAGGTAATGGGTGTCATATTCAGAATCTGATTCTGCATAGCTTTAAGTGGCAATTATTCACTTATTTGGATTTGTATACATCCACAATCCTTTGGAAAGTCATTATTTAGATGTCCTGAGAGGTGCATACAGCAAAATCAATATTAAAGTACATAGACATTTTTTGATGAAATGAACCTAAAGGTGTGATCCAGTACAATCTGAATCTAATGTTATGTGCTGTGACATCACAATGAAAGCTATGCATATTAATAAATTAGTTCATACTACCCTCTATTATGATGATTCCGCTCATTGAGCTCTTAGATTGACCCAAGTTTAGTATATGGCCATCATTGTAAAAGTCCATACCAATAGATAATTTCCATCTGGAAGTTTCTTGGTGACAGTTAAAGGGCAGAGGATTCAATAACCAAGACAGAATAGACTTTAATTAAAGAAAAAAAATCTTAAATTTTAAAAGAGCAATTTTCATTTAATTTAAAATCAGTAAATGCAAATACATAACCAATGTGACCTTTACCATAATCAAATTTCTTTAAAATATTGCTGAGAACTCTATGCTAAATGTAAATGAAAATTAAAAGTGCCTTTTTTATGCTCACATATAACCACATTCAAATGTCATTACAGACAAAAACTGGTCTCTGACCTTTAACCTTATGCTGATTATCAAACTTATTCAAAAGTTGGTGGATATACACAAAAATTATGGTATTTACAAAAATAGTACAAAAATCTATACTGCAGTATTTTGTGGTGTTATGACTCTCACTCTTGAAATCTTCTACACAAATCCAAAATAATCAAGTGTTCCAATGCATTCCAGGTCCTCAAATGTCTTAACATACAAGTCCTCAAATGTGTTAACATACCAACAGTCTTAATGTATTAATATTACATTGTCCAAAGCATCCTTGAATGAATTTAATAAAGTTCTAGAATAATATTTTAGTCACGAGGTAAATGAGCTCTTGGTAATTCCAAATGAATTATCCAAACAAATGTTTCCTCTCAGATTAAATCCAAACTCATCATTAAACACATCAACAGAAATATGTTAATACAAAAACATATGAAATAGGAATAAATTAATTGCTCGCCTCTACATTTGTATATAAAAATAATGAGGGCCTAAAAACATAACTTTTCACCTACTCAATGCACGACTTCTGTCCCAATACCCCAAATCATAAAAGAATAAATTTGACCAATCCATCCAGGCATCCAATGGGAAAAAAAGCCAAATTTATAAACAAGTTCCTTATTATATGTAATATTAACATTAATGATGTTAAACACAGATTTATAGAATGTATGCATCAGGCACACACCATAAGTAAAACACATAATATAGATATACATAATAGCAGTGGTAAAACTAAATTTTGATCATGTTTGTTGCTATGTTGCTATTGCAAACCTGGCTCTTTTAAGACACAAAAAGCCAGTATGTTGAGAATTTATCCTACTATTGGGTGACCTGAAAGTTTTGAAACACTGCCATGCCCACCCCTAATACAATCCCCACCCCTAGTCCAAACCACAGATATCATGCCCATGTGCCCTGTTCTTCATTCTTTACAGGACTGCTCCAGTGGCCTTGTAACTGGAGTGTCTGCCAATGATATGGACAATGACAGGTTCAAACCTAGGCCAATTTATACCAATGACTTATAAAATAATTCTAGAATTTGACAGCATATTGAACATGGTTTCAAATAATATGTACTGAACATCATCAACGTAAAATATTAGTCAGTAATGTATCCTATTTATTTGTAAATGTGGTCATGGATTATCATGGAACCAAAGCAAAAGGAATACTCAGTGAATGAAATCTTCGCGACATAGATATACAAGATCAAGAGTTTATAATGCACTAAAAAATGCCAAGTTTACACTCCTTATATGTTGGCTCAAGGATGATCAGACATTTCTGAATTATTTGCATGATGTTGATTCCCAAAGTATTCCAAGTAAAATAGGCATTGACTGCAAACAATACAGAACTAGATGATGCTGAGTGCACTTGTGCAGAGTGCACCTGGTTCACACAGCCTGGTGAATCTCTCTCTCTCTCTCTCTCTCTCTCTCTCTCTCTCTCTCTCTCTCTCTCTCTCTCTCTCTCTATATATATATATATATATATATATATATATATATATATGTGCATCTTTTATATCAATGATGTTGTGTTTTTCTAAAATTCATAGGGAATACAGACAAATGGGAAGGAGTGCAGATACTGTAGTGTATAGTGTCCTATTTATGTAAAAATATGCCATCAAACATTTTTAAGCTATAAAAAAATAACACATGGACCAACTATGTTCAGCACAGGCATTATTGCTCACACAAGTGAATCATTATTATTTTCCAACAAGACTCACAACAAATATATTAGAGAGATAAAAATAATAATACTTAGATATATGAAAATTATTTGTGTCCTATATACTTTTAAATTATTCCATACGTGAAGACCTAAATTTTTCAGTTTGTAACTCACCTTTTATCTGGTAGAACCAATGCCTTGCATTGAGTTTGAAAGGCATAAAGAGCATCAACTACTTTCTGCTCCATGAAAATAAAGACAAAAATTATTAAAAGCATATCATGATGAGCAATTAGCACATATAAAGACACCAATTCCTTAATTATTTTTCAAAGAAAACCTTTATGTTTTAAAAAGAAAAGTGTAGGTTTTCTTTGTATAGTTAAACATCCTCCATATATGCTTTACTTAATCATGATATGGTGTGGTAATCAATCATATCAACCAATTTAAATGTTTCAATTCGCTTTCTCACACCAATGTCAAGTGAAGCAAGTTATTCAGCATATTTTCTATTATCCCTGAGAAATAAAGAATCCACCAAATTTTTAACCAGTAATTAGTCACTCAGATTCTGTACAGTACTCTGACTAATATGCACTTGATAATACACTGTGGATGACTGGAGTTTACAGCTTAAAAAATAAACATTTGCTTGTTAAGATGTTCATTTACTTTTGCTGTGATGCACTAGGAAAACTGAACATCATTCCTCAAAATACTTCTTGTTTTCATTCAGACGGAAGAACAAAATATAAGATGCTACATTAAAAATCTTTGCTGAAGGTATAGCCCATAAAAAGGATAAGTTCAACACCACACCATATCAGATTACATTTTCATGTACTAAGTTTGTGTTAGTGCAAACAAGTCATCTTCAGAAACTTTGTTGGAGAAGAGACTGCATATAAATTTGAATACAAGACAATTGTGGCTGAAATATTATATACATGTACATGTATTATTCTCATACTCTTCTTAAAAGTGGGAAAAATAACGTGTAGCAAATTTATTATATTTTTGTGGAGGAAACTGCATACAAATGTGAATATAAAACAATCATGGTGTGGGTCTAAATGTTTTAAAATTTAACCAATTTCTTACAGTTTTGTGCCAAATAAAACATCAGAAATGTGTGTATCCAAACCAGTGGCTGTACCTTTTGAGAACTTTGACCTTTGTTTATTGTTGAAAAATGACAGCTCATAAGAATTAATATTATTATTTAAACCATTATGTATTGGAAAATTAAAATCTTCTAGGTGCTTTCATCATTTGAATGTGAAGACCCTACCATTTTCATATGATGCCACAGAAAACGCATGGATGACAGCTGCTTTGTTTGAAAAATGGCTTCAAAATGAATTTATACCAGCAGTTCAATCCTGCCTCAAACATCTTAAGATGAATCTGAAGGCATTGTTATTATTGGACAACTGCCCTACACACCCACCTGCAGACAGCCTGGTTAGTAAGAATGAGAAAATAAAAGTTAGCTTCCTCCCAAAGAATACAACTTCCAGGATTCAGCCTCTGGACCAGGGCATAGTATCAGTTTTTACAATGAATTATCAAAGAGAACTTTTGAAAAAGATTGTTTGCAATGAAACCTCAGTCCAGGCAAGACTAAAAAGTTTAAAACTGAAAGAAGTAAGAACCTCAGCAGCAAATCTCGGGATGCCATTACACCATGCTGCATTGAGAACTGCTGGGGGAAAGGACTTGGGGCAGCATTTACTATTACACAGGAAAACAGAGGCAACATCAGTGAGGATATCAATAATTTATTTGATGGATTTATTTCTAATGATGTGTTCAAGGCTGAAAGGGCATTTCGAGAGCTGATGCAGTCAAGTGAAAGTGTTGATGAATGGCTCAATTTTAATAATGACTGCCCAGTTACAGACCACGTTTTGTGATATGGAAATTATTCAAAATATTTTCAATAACACCAATTCTGATGCTGATGATGGTGATGCTTCTGATGATGACAGCGAGGACATCACACCTGAGGATAATCCACCATCAGCACAGAAGCAGTCAAAAGTTCAGAGCATGCTTTGAGATGGATAAAGATGCAAGATATCGACTAGGTTTGAATTCTTCAACTGAGAAATATAATTGACTTTGCCATGAGCAAATGTGACAGTAGCAGAAAGCAGCTGAAATTCACAGAGTTTTTCAAACAATATAATGTATTACAATTCACAGATGAGAAATTTAGTGGTATGAAATTTATACATACACCGATAATTAACCTTCAGACGTACTGTTTAATCATTCATTATGTAAACCTGTTACATAACTTTTGTTATTTTTTCTATTAATACAGTCACATAATGATCTCTGACAAAATTATTTAATATTTTAAATCTCTGTGTGGATATTTTCAATGGAATTACATGTACTTGTATTGTGGATTCAGTGTATGTTATGAGATTAGTGGGTGAGTACACAGTGTTGATACTCTATTCAAGCTATAGATTAGACATATATATATATAAACTATACATGTATATGTATCAATGCATGGTTCTCTGAATAAAGTAATATATTGTACAGTCCTACCCGTTTATATCGACATCGCTTATCTCGACAAGCCGCCTATGTCGACAAAAAAGCAAAGTCCCGGTCCCATGGTCTACTATTACTATCAAATTGTCATGCCTATGTCGACGTCGAGATAAAAGAAAAACGTATATGTCGACAGAAGCCCTTGGTCCCAGCTTGAACAAATCCTTTGTTTTCAAAACGTTTATCTCGACAAGCTGCCAGTTAAGACCAATACTTTGTTCAACAATTAGTTGATCTTGCCGCCAGGCTTTAATGTCGCGGTCGGATGAAAAAAACAAACAAACCCATTCAGCATAGCAGCACGTTTTCTCACCACTCTGCAGCTAGTTAAGTCTTTGATCTTGCCGCCTAGCTTGTGAATCATGTTATTCAAATGTACTCTTACAATGACAGCATGTACATCTGTGGGTCTTTCAACCACTGAATTTTCTGATTGTAAATATATCAGCACAGCGAAAAGGATCAATTGATGTACACAATTTCCCAATCAACAGGTGGTAGAAGCAGAACTAGCAAGCCCTTAAATTTGCCGTCCAGGAAATTGATGCGTACAGAGGACTCCTGTATACGTGATTTTCTGAATCCCATATATAAAAATTGCATGAAAATACGGATTACACGTTTCCGAGACCTTTGAAAGTGATCGGTGATTTTCGCTGTGAAAGTTTCGTTTTTAATTTTATTTACATTTACGATGGCTACCGACAGAAGGGTAAAACGCAAATTAAATTTACAGTCTTTCGAAACTAAATATCTGGCTGTTAATGAAGTTAAGGGATGAACATCTCGCAAAGAGGTCTGTGAAATTTTTCATTTAAAATTAACACGTCCAGGAAGGATGAAAGCTGCAGAGTCTATAAAGAAAGACTAAGTTGAAGGTAACTGCGCTCCCCTAAGAAGCAAGACTGGTACATTTGAAGACGTGGAGGAAGCATCTAAATGGTTCACGGTTCAATTAGGCATTATTGAAAAAGCTTAGTGTGGAGAACTTCGCTGCAACAAAGTCGCTTTAATGTTCGTCATAACATCGGATACAAAAGTATTTGTGGAGAATACATGTACTGTTGACAGTTTTTCATTTCCATGTGAATAGCCCTATCCCCTTGGTACCCTCAATACCATGGGAACAGACTGACCGATATCTAGGCTGATTTAAGTACATGTACTTGAAGCATGCAACTAACAACTAGACAAACACGTGCTAATGCTGACATTGAATCTCGCATGTTTTTCATATCAGGATTCGACCGATGCAATATTTTATTGTGGACTTTATTACACAAAGGTAACCAAAATGTTATTTGTCAATATACAAGTATTTCACTCTAGTTTTGTCCCCACATACTAAAAATTTACATTGTTTTTTTTCAAAGTTTAAATACTGATGACCGGTTACCCCTTACTGAAGAATTTAACTTTCATTTTTTTTTTTTTTGCAGACCCCCCCCCCCCCCCCCCCAACACTTATCTCGACATCCGCTTATCTCGACAATATTTCCTCGGTCCCGAGGATGTCGAGATAAACGGGTAGGACTGTATATGCAATTTCTGTTATCACTGCAAATGTTTTTCTCGTTTAATATACATTGATTTAAAATGGTAAGTGTGCCAACGAAGCATGTATTTTCAAAAATGCTTTTAATTATCCCCCACCCCATTAAATCCACAAATGTTTTATTACTGTGCATGGTTGCATATAACATGGTATGGATCATAACATGGTCAGATTGACTATGGCTACCATCTCCCATGTTATAGCAGGGTCACACTGCATCCATGTAAGGATTCATAAACTAGTAAACCCCTTGAAACAGTTCTCTGCTAAAATGAAAGCCACTTTCTTTAGGGTTTTAAAAAGTTTTGTTGATATCTAAGTCAGCAGCAACAATAACTCTTGCTGCTCTTGCTTGAAATTTCAGTAATCTTGATTTGTTGATTTTCTGCATCACTATTATTCTAAATAGAACAACAATATTCTAGGTGTGGATTATATATGCATTGTAGAATATTTTTTTGTTTGAGGGATATAAGACTTGATTCTAATCAAGAGATAAAGCAGTGAGTTATTTTATTTTAATTGATTAAATGTTGTTTATATAACGCACAGTGCATCCTTCTCTGGCCCTTGCTCTTTGTCTACTATGTTTTCTCTGCCCATACATAATGTCATTGCAGCCAGTATATGTTAATAAGCAAGACCCAGCTGAAAGGGGCTCTGGATTGACTTCTTTTGGAGCTGCTGAGGAAGTGAAAAGTGCCATAAGGCTGGTGTCAACTTTGCAGTGAAGACAACACTGATTGGAAAATTGTCTTGACCTCCTAAGGCAGTAAACGACAGACTCATGACCATGAAACTCTCCCTCTTGTCTGGAATAAAGCACATTATCATCATTAGTTGCTATGCTCCAACCATGACCAACCCAGATGAAGTGAAGGTCAAGTTCTATGATCTTCACTCCATCATTGCCGACATTCCAATTGCAGATAAGCTTGTCATTCTTGAGGAGTGCTAGGAGAGTATGGAGTCAGTCACTGTAACAGCAACAGTCTCCTTCTGCTACAGACTCACCAATAGTCTTTTGCCTCCCTATCCATAACTGGACGTTATGGATGCATTCTTGCTCCAAGCACTGGCACCTCATTAACTACATCATTGTCAGGAAGAGGGACAGGCAGGATGTGCATGTAACCAAGTCCTTATGCGGCGCTGACTGCTGGACAGACAACCGCCATTTCATCACCAAGCCCAACATCCACATTCAGCCCAAAAGATGCCCACAGGGAAAGATGGATCATAAACAACTAAACATCACCAAGCTGAAACGGACCAGTACTAAACAGTTTCTCATGGATGCCCTGGAAGAACATCCAAAATCCACCCCTCTTGACAATCAGAATGTGGAAACTGACTAGGCGTCATTCTGAGAGCTGATCACAACACAGCACTACTTCACAAATCCTAGGACTCTCAACCAGAAAGCATCATGGCTAGTTTGATGAGAACTGTGATGAGACCTCTAGGAAAGATGCATACAACAATATAAACAGAACTGTACAGCAGAAACTCCATCAGATGCAAGACACATGGATGAGCAACAAAGCTGATATAGATCCAGTGCTACGCAGACAGGCATGACATGAAGAACTTCCACAATGCCCTGAATGAAGTGTATCAACAGATCCATCACCGATGATGTCATCAATTGTCTCCCCCAATTGCCCAGCACTTGATGACCCTACAGCTTGCTCGAGACACAGAAAGCAATATGTCGGCTCTCCAGTAGCAAAGCATCCAGTTCAAAATCCATCCCAAATAAAATCTACAAGGAAGAGTGCACAACCCTGATAGAAGGCTCCACCAACTGTTTTTACTGATGTGGCAAAAAGAGATGATCCCCTAGGAATTAAAATCCACCTGTATAAATGCAAAAGGAACTGCCATGCCTGCGACAACCACTGGGGTATATCCTTACTCTCAACTGCAGGAAAGATACTCTCCATTGAGATGGTCTTTGCTGCGAGAAATGTCAAGAGCAAAACACCGACCTTTTCTCCATCTACGTTGACTTGACAAAGGCCTTTGATAGTGTTGACAGATAAGGCTTGTATAAGGTAATGACTAAGTACGAATGCCCAAGAAAATTTATATCCATAGTGCAACATTTCTACAATGGCATGCAGGCACGAGTCCAGGACAATGGAGAGACATCTGAGCCATTCCCAGTAACCAAAGGCATCAAGCAGGGTTGTGTTCTGGAGCCGACACTGTTCAATCTGGATTATTTGGATAAATGGGCTATGTTTGTGACATTTTTCTTAGCAACTTCAAAGATTTGTTTATGAACAGAGAGTCTGGTGGAAAACCAAAGCCTCTCCACTTTACGGCAGTCTCTTTTAGCAGTATGAAGCTTGTTCCTTACACTAATATACCTTGGAGAACACTTTTGAATTGATACTCTGCCCTTGGTGGCTGGAGCATGTTTTTCAAGCAATGAATGCAAGCAGTTCTCGAGTTGTTCTGATGTAGGAGGTACACTAGTTGTTAGGGTTGCTTGGATGTCATGCATTAGTTTGGTCCTATTTATTATACGGGGGTTTCTCTTAGTGGTAAATAAAGGGTTAGGGACTTACATGTCCAATTGGCATATAATGCAAAAGTGATTTGATGCAAGTTCGTCGGATACAAGGGTGGACAGTAGAATAGTGTCATCAGGTCTATAAAGAATCCAATCTAAAATGTGATCATGTTTATGGGTGGGTTGGTTAACTGACTGCTTAAGGTTTAAAACATGAATGGAATCTAGGAGTTTTGATGTGTATGGGTTTCCAGGACAGTCAAAGTGAAAGTTGTAATCTCCAAGAATATTCATGTTGCCACTTATCAAATTTCCATGGTCGAGGAGATTTGTAAACTACTCCAAAAATAGAGATTCAATCAGCCTGTTTTTTCTACTAGGAGGAGGGTGGTAGAGACAGAAAAAATGAACTGACCTTTTCTCCAGTGTGAGTGTTGTCTGGACTAGTTGAAACGACATGTGGCAGAAATTGAAAGTTGTGTTGTGTTTAAGACATTTTATCATGGAATTATTTGCGATGACAGCAATTCCACCTCCACAAGAGTGGCGGGGGGAATGACTTGATGGAATAACTGGTCAGTGTTAGATCCACGTACTTAGGCTCCTTGCTTGATGTTTTTAGCTATGTCAGGAAGAAGATGCTGATATTAAGATCATTGATAAACTTATCTATATCAGTGCACTTTTCCAATGGTCCTACTGACTGGGCATCTAAAAATACAATCCTGGGACAGTTGGCACAAAAATTGACAACTTAATAGTGATCTGCACCAGATTATCTAAATTAAGTCGAATTTTTTAATTATTTAGCCAGAAAGGGCCAAAGGGATATAACTGGAAATATTCTTCTCGTGCTACGTCAGACAGCCAGCTTCAAAATGCTTTTTTCTTCCGTTTACATTTAAGTAATGATGAATGTAGTTCCAGTTTGTTAAGTCTTGAGCAAAATGTAGTATGAAGAGCCAAGGAGTGCTCATTTAAAGCAAATAATGAGGGTCCATCATAGCAGAAACGGGTTGACTGATGATCATGTGATGCATTTTATTTAAAAACAAAGGACGTTGTAGCAGTGGAGAAGTTTAATAAGACAGCTGAAAAAAATTCTAATTGTACTCGTTTTCAAAACAAGGAGATGAAGATACACATACGAACTGAACAGCCAATGCATGAAGGAAACACAATAATGTAGACAAACAGCTCAGCTGGTACATTGTGATCTAACAGTATTTGCCCCCATTATGCCAAAGATTATTTATTTTACAATAAAGTTTATACTTAATATATGTATTTTGTTATTTAAAACTAGTATCGACCTTTATTTCCAGCATAAGATATAGTCTATCATGATGCGAAGTAGTTTTTCATTTTCAGACATTCCTTTCTTCATTACTTTGAAGTTATCTGCTCAGCCTTTATTCTTGCTTGACTTCGTTGATCATAACTTTTGATTTTCTGCATCTATCTTCATACCATTGTCTTAAAGGCAGTTAAGGTATGACACTTCTGTCAAAAGTGGTCCATTAATGCATGCCTGGAGTTTATTTTGAGAAGTTAAGATAGAAATTGTTAGTTGATTAGCGAGATGTTTTCTAGTCTCAATAATTATGTTAGTCATATTTGATGGCAAGTCAACAAATTTTACATGTCTTTATCCTTGGATGCATTTTGTATAATGGTTTCTAATTCTGTCCAACTGTTTTTGAGATTTAATTTAAAGAGTTTTCTTGGTCATGTTTTCAGTCAAGAATCTTACTCTCAAATAAATGTCAATCTCCAAAATCCATTTCTTTGAGCAACAAGTATCTTAGTCATCACCTCTCTGGTGGCCTAGTGGTTAGCACATCCATCTCAGATGCAGGTGGTCCTAGGTTCGAACCCCAGCAGAGATATACCATAAACTTTTAAAAATTAAACTTACAGCTGCCTCGCTTGGTGCTTAGCATTGAGACTAGTGTTACAACTGGACAACCTGGTGTTGGGATAGTGTGACTGGGTAGGACATCATGCTACATATCTGCGATACGATGCCTCAATTCTAATCAATCATCACTATAAATTGTCACAATGAAGACATTATAGCGATATAACTGAAAAATTTTTAAAGCTATGTTAAAAATCCAAAAATACACATGTTAGAAATCAATCAGCTTCTTTCTAGCCCACTGTGTAACTCGTCCAGAAAATCTTGTGAGGACTCTTGGCTGAGAACTAAAACTTCAGTGCAAACACAATTTATTGTACCTTGGCCAGCATTACCTAGATTTCATTTCAAAATCAACAGACTTCAACCTTACTTCAAGTGCAAGTCATCCACAATGCTTAGTTCAAACCTGTGATTTATAACTGAAGTAATTATGTAGATATTGTCATTCCTCTTTCAGATGAAATAACCTTGACATGATAATTTGACTTACACACCAATCTATTTATTTATGTTGCAAATAATGCCTGAAAAACTGGCATAAACAAAACATCTACCGTATTTTCCAGCCTATAAGTCAATGCGGAGTACAAGTTAAATTCACCAATTCGACTTATTTTCCATCCTTCGTCCATATATAAGTCAATTCAGAGTAAAAGAAGAAGCCAGGTCAATATCTTGGCTTCGTATTTTGCACTAGTAATGGTATCGTTGTACGATATTCCATATTACCGGCAATCACGAAATTGCATTACTGATGCTAACAAGTTTGTGATTTTACTTCTGAACAAATTACTGCTATATTCTGTTATCAATTGACACAGCTGAATACACAGTCCATGCTTGTTTTCATTATAATTGAAAGCACATCCATGTTGTAGTTCATTTTATTACCTGTAGTTATGAACGTTTTATAAACTTTCAATGACACAATCCATATATAAGTTGATTCAGAGTATAAGACGAAGCCCTGACTTTCAAGTAAAAAAGTATCAACTTATAGGCTGGAAAATACGGTAACTGAAGTCAGTGAATGATGTAATCTACACATACATATGTGACAAAGTATTCAAAGGGTATTATTGTACACGCCAAGATCCAACCACAAAGTTGTAATAAAAATCAGGGGAAAATGTGACCTACTTCTGGCAAGACAGTACTAACCAATTTGCACCTAGCATACATAGATGAACTAATGTTGGTGCGGTGACATTGTTGTCACCAAGAACATACATGCCTCTCAAGCATACAATGTGTAAAAAACTTACCTAATGCAAAAGTTAACTAAACTCAAACAAACATGAAAATTACCTAATCACTTTACCAGGGTGAAGTTGCACTAGTATCAGGGCACATAAATGGACATAACTGAATTACTTATCCTAACTGTAAAACATAACATTATCCAGAGAAAATTTTTTGTCAGAGTGACCAATTTTTGGTAGGGTAATGTATCTTTCAGTGGCTAAGTGAGAAAGTGATTCAAGCTTAAAAGTTAACTAAAGTCACTGGAGAGCAAACATTAAATAATACTGAACCACCTAGGGTTAATATGATATGAAATAGAGTCTACAATAGTCAATGGCTCTGGAACAAAACATTCCTGATAAGCTGGCCTAAATACTAAACTTAAAGCAAGACATGGTGAACAGATGTACATGGTTAACACTATTTTCCTTTCAAAATGTATGGTTGGAAAAAAAACAAGCATAAAAGCAACAATATCCTTATAATCATGGTTAAAGTAGCACAAAACTAACACAAAATTAATCAAGAATTTTTTTTTACTACAGGTCAATTTCAAATTAAGAAAATAATATTAAAATAAATAACAAAACAGCTATAAAAGTAATACTGATTATAATAATTCGTAATAATAGTAATACCTGTTGTGAATGTGTCAGAGCTGTGGTGGGATATTCTGCTCTCATGCTCTTCATAAAGCGAACTAGGTAGGCCACACAGACTTCCAAGGGTATTTTGCAAACTTTAATTGCTTCCTCTACTTCTTCCAGGTTCAAGAATGCCATTATAGTGCGTGGAAAGAAGTAATCCAATTCAAACAGAGGATGTAAGAACGTTATCACCGTTTGTATGGGCCTGAAAAAAAAAACAATTTAACTTGTTCACCATTAAGCACCTTTTACACAAGAATTTAAATCTGGAAGTGCCATTTTTAAGAAAATATCATAATGTTTAAAACTTATAGGTGGCAACCTTACAAGTTAAACTTTCTGAAATCGACCCAACAATTTTTTGGTGCAAAAAATTATAACTAGATGACTACTTTGATCCCTAAATGGGGCCAAAATTAAAATTAAGTTTGTTTCCCATTACCCGACCGACCCTCTTAAAATCCGACTGAAAAAAATTTTGTGAAAAATTTGCGATAGTATTTTTTTTTTTTTTCATTTTGTTCAAAAGTTCGTTTTTTCGTTTCGTTTCGTTGTGCGATCCGTATTTTCATGCAGTCAACAAAATCGATGTCACTAGCGCGCGAAAAACGTTTGTTGCAAGGTGTTTAAATTAGATAGGAAAAGCATCATGACCAGCATGGCCGGCAAAAGAAAATACGAAGAAGATTTCATTATATGTGTAAGCGTAATCGCGAAATGTGGGAAATCAAACAAAAAAATTTGTAACAACAGAATACTAGAATACTCAACGGAGTGTACATGGGATGATGTATATCACGACATTAACAATGATATAGACTTTCGCCCTCATAAAGCAGATGTACTGAACGTTAGTTTATCAGACAAACTGGATGGAACGATGACTTTTCATCCAGACCTTCACGAAGGTCTGCATGTGGTGAAAGAGTTTAATCAGCGACTGAAATATGTTACATTTACGGTGACCTGTGATGAAAGTGTTGGGTTGGATGATGTTTCCTCAACTACTACTAGTACAGAAAATCAACAAGCACCACCTGCACGGACTGCCTTTTCTGTTTTAATGTCTACTTCCGTGGCAACAAAACTACCACAACTTAAGGACACAAATGCTGAGCTTTTCACTGGTATAAACAATTTTTTTTATATGAAATAATGTTATTTTCAAACATCTGTCTGACAGTTATTAGAAATGAATTCATGCACCCTCTGACAACTGCAATCTTTCTAGAATTTTTACTGCCTTCCTAATAATATATTTAAAGTCTGTTTGTCAAGTACAAATGTTTAAGCTTTGACCGACAATAAACACAGAGCATACACAATATAGCAAAAACTATACATATATAACATACAAAACAAAAGCAGACAATAAAAACATTAAAGACATACATAAACATGATTAAAACATTATTTTGATACCTGCAGTGCATAATGAATATGGCAGTGTTAAAGTCTATTAATTATGAAATCCGTTTGTTGATATTAGATTCAAGGTTTTGAATTTTATCTGCCATGGGGCACGATTGCAAGACAGCCAACAGTAACTGGTGTCACATTGAAGACTGCTGTCTGTTTTTTGTGTGCCATGTACACTTATTCCACATCTCATATCTCATTTAATATTATCTATCAGTAAAGCTGGCCATTCCATCTCAGTGAAAGTTTTTTTTATTCCATTTTTTCAGCTAAAGATGAGTTGTTTAACGGCATAGTCAAAGATATGATAGAATGTGGAGACAAATTTCCTGGAAGCATGTCCCACCAGAGTATATCTGAACAAGTCCTGGTGCTAGTAAATGCTTTGTGGTACATAAGTGGCAACATGTACACAATAGAAGAGAGAGCGGCCCACCTGACAAGAATCAAGCACATCCCGGAGAGGTGTTTATCTTTGATAATATTAAATTGAAGTAAAAGATTAATCTTTATTCAATGTATATTTATTACAAACATTCCTGCAACACATAATTCTAGAGAAATTTAATATAGTAAGTGTCTTAATGTCCATAGTTTTTTTTTTTTTTTTTGATTTTCAATGATAAAACTGAGCAAGCAATACTATCTCACGTTAAAGGAAAATATGACATAGACTTTTTAATATTTGGTAAGCTGATTAAAATAAAGGTTCAATGTCATAAGATTTAAAAAATTGGTTGAACACTTGACTTTTTTATTTCTTTTGTGTTGCTACCCAACCCTAATATTGCGATGGAAGAGGGTGGTTTTATAGCACCATAAAATCTGGTTCAACCTTCCACGGTTTCATTTAAGCCTATACAAAGTCAGGACCATTGCGGTTGTCAATTTCTCCATTATGTACATGTAGTAACCTCCATTTTGCTTACTTTACTTTTCCGTGACATTTGTCAGAGATTGATTATCCTTGTTCAGTAATTTTGTTGTAACTTACCTTTTTTACAGGTTTTTAAAGTTTGATGGTGCTAATGATTATAAAAGAAAGAAGCAAAAACGTCCACAGCTTACTGCAAAAGATCTGAAGTTACAAGTCCAGTGTTTATTCAGGCTAATCTCAAGACCTTTTACACAGCATTGGACCATAAGAGGTGACATTGAAACCTTAACTGGATGTTTACAGTCTTATGCAGATTATTAAGAAAAAGCAAATGAAAAACAGATATCACAACAATTACAAATGAATCCAGTTCGTCAGATTGATTCCAATCTCTCCATTGCACATCGTCCTAGACAAGATGAAATCCTACCATGTTACAGTCGATTGGATGGTCAGGTATCTCAGATGGCAATGTTTCAACCTCTCTTCTTTGATGAAGATTTGCATTTAAATGAACCATTTAAAGGGCCAGAACTAACGATTTAGATATTTTGAGAAACTTTGTCTGACCATACCAGTACATATGTTAAGGTACGACCCTGGTGGAGGGATTGGGGCGATTTCTTTTATCTGGAGAATTCCTGAAGATGGGATGTCTTCTTCGGAAATGTTTATGAGAGACAACCAAGTTTTGCACAGCTTACGCAGTAAACTGCCTGAATATCACACAAGACAAATGAGACAGGAGTTCTTCAATGCTTACGGAAATATTGCTGGAACCATTATACCTCCACACATTTTGCGGTCTATCTACACAACCTTTACAAATGATGCTTCAGCAGATCAAAATAAGGAAATAGATAACCGAGTACGTCTTTTTGTTTTGGGGATTGATCCTGATCTTGTGGTAGATTTACGTCACTTAAATAAGGGTAGACCTAATGACACTTTCGATGTATTTTTTCAGACCCTTGAAAAGGAGATTCAGGACATGGTTGCTGCAGATGAGAGGAGACACAATACAGAGCATATTTCACCTTTTTTGTCTGTTAGGGATATGATAGAGCAGGTGAAAAGTAAAGTACCTGAAGGAACCAATATTCCCAGTGAGTCATCAGTCCTACTAGCATTTGTTCCAAAAAATGCACATCAAAATGTAGCCAAGTTATACAAAGGTAGAGTACCTATTAGATTGAAAGTACAGACCAGGCAACTTCATGCACAACACCAAGATGATCACTTCTGTTCAGCTCTTTTTAAATATTGTAGAGCATATGCAACACAATTTAGAGACATTAGTAATTTTGTGTGTATGGACGACAAGTCTAAGCTGGACTTTGGAGAACCTGATCTCTTCACCTCAACAGGGGTAAAAGGGAAGAAGTCCATAGTTCCGATGAATTCAGTACTTTCCTGTCTTGATCATGATGTGCAGAGCAAAGGCTCACTTACTCCTTCTGTCGTACTTGATGTAGATATTCCAGGTGATGCAACAGAAACATTCTACAGGGGACAAGTCTCGGTTACATTCAAAGATAGTATCTTCCAGGCAAGCACCCCCTTCCGTCACATAGTAGAGCTTGAAACTATTCTGAAAGCTAAAAATGAGAACAAACCAGCTTTATTTATGTACACAGATGGTGGTCCTGACCATCGGGTCACATATGGAGCAGTAAAGTTGTCATTGATTGTTTTATTCAGAAGACTCCAGTTAGAATTCTTAGTTGCCTGCAGAACTGCACCAGGTCACTCTTGGACTAATCCGGCTGAGCGGATTATGTCACTTCTCAACATTGCCTTCCAAAACACTGCACTTGCACGAGAGCTTGCCTCATCTGATGTAGAAACAATTCTGAAAACATGCGGAAGTATGAATGAAATCAGAACAAAAGCTGGAAAAAACAAACAAATTAAAACAGAATGGCTACAGTCAGTTCAACCTATGATCAAAACCCTGTCCTCAAGAACAGAGAGAGTCCAACTTATGGAAAAGTCTTTCAAAGTATTTAAAGCAGCAGAGGATGCTGATGTTGAAATGGCTGAAGCTGAAGTGACCCTTATAGACCCTGCCATCAAAGTTGGAAAGTATCAGCAGCAGCAACTTAGCCATGCAACACAGCTGAAAAAATTTATTGGTAAGTAGAGATCTACAGAACATTTTTATTGCTTGCGACACTCAGAAAGTGCCAGGGTTGAAGTTGCAATATCTTGTCAGTCTGTCCGTAATTTCAAGGGTCAGTGTCAGAGCATTTTATAATTCCAAACTGAAAGTGGACATGCAGCTGTCCCGATTTGTTAGACTTCTACATTATAAAAACTCAACATTGACAGATAAATCATGATTTATTTACAGATATACACAAATTTTAAAAATAGAATAACATTGCATACAAATTGTCTTTGTAAGTCGACAGGAATTATTTTGAAATATTAATTTAATGGCCCAGGGCACTACTCTTAAACATTATGCCAGGAACCCGTTCATTGTGCATTTTCTCATTTTTTCTTCATATGAAACATAACTCAAACATAATTTAGTCCTTAGTTTAAACTTATTGGCTCATTTTCAAAAGTGATGTGTTAAATGTCCCTGCATGTCAGCCCTTTCTATTAAATAAAAGATTTTCATGTCTCTTGGTATTTTATTACAGCTGATCACTGCCGTGAACGCCATTACTCCTTTCAGATCAGAAGATGTCATGATGAGGGTTGCTGTCCTACTCCAGAGAGGGAATGGGCGTGGTTACCAGACCCCATATTAGACATAACTGGACAGCATTACAAGCCATTTGATGAACTGCTTGGTAAAGAAACTACAGATAAGGACAGGCCGTCTAGTTTAAAGCAAACTGTAGCTGCTGTGGCACAAGAACAACAGGTAAGGATGTTCATAAATCTTATTAAAATATAGAAGTTTTATAAAGTATTGATTTAACAGTTATAAATTGTGCAATAATAACAACACATGTATATAAAAAAGTTATTTAAGAAACTGCAACTTTAATAGAACCCCTTGTAACATAATAAGTTACAAAATAGAGGGCATGTCACTACACAAAACTTAAAACACAAGTGATGATATTTATGTTTCTTTTTACAGGGTTGTAAAAACAGTATTCTTGTGGGACAGAATGTTAGACAAACTGTTAACTGCTGTGAGTGTCTAAAACCACGATGCATATACGCTAAGACGAAACTAACAGCAAGAGACCAGAGAGCTTTGACACATACTTTGGAGAAATACGACTATACTTGTGGTTCTGTTATCACACCTGATGGTAAGTTCTAATGATTTAATATTTTATACTTTTATCCAAGTCCTTAATACTTTATTCAAAAATATACCTATACACTCTTCACATACTGAATGCGGTTTGACTCTTACCTTGATTTAGAATCATGTCTGACACTGTCAGAGAGCCCAGATAGTTTTTAATGCTCTTTCATGTCAGATATTGCTTTTTTTAACTGTGATTTTCTCTTAGTACTAGCCATTGCACTAAAATTTTAATGTGAATATTATTTTACAAGTATTCTTGTTTCCTGGTCCATGCTCCCAATTTTTAGTGAAGTCCAAGTTGCTCATTTATCTTTTTATACTAGTTTCTCTGTGTTTATAAAGATAATTATTTACATATTTAGTTTCAGGTTCTATATGCTATTTGCTGTGTATCATGTCTAGTCACCTTCGGACATTAAAGTTCAATTTTGGATAATTGGTGTTCTATTTAATATATTTTAGGAGACATCCTACAGGGAAAAGTGTTTGTAAGACTACAATTGTCTTGTGCTGTACACATTGAATTCCCATACTATGCCAGCAACATTGGCAGACCAGATATTTGTGCTCATTGTGGAGCCATAGGAGCAGAAAAATCCCAGGGAATGACATGAAGATTCCGTACTGTTCTACCAGTGTGCCAGCAATGTTTAGCATCTGGAAAGGACATTCCAAAACGAAACCCAGTTAAAAACTAACCACCAGCTCTTAGTGACATTTAAAATGATGTTTTGCATTGTTTGTTTCTTTTTTGTTAGTTAAATTTCTACATGTATTTAGTGTTCTGACATTACTTTATTGACATGTTTCTGCATATTTGAGACACTATTCAATGTCTAACTTTATATTTGTGCATTTTGACAGGTCTTGCAAATATGTTAAGTCTCATTATATATTGAACCCAATGATACTAGTCAGAAAGAATACTCAAGACTTTTAAAATACTTTTATTAATTATTTTAAAACATTTTTATACATTTGACCTAGTCAGAAAAAATACTAAGGGTTATTCCAGCAAATATCTACCTTAACCCAACACTCCTCAAAAACTCAGAAAAAAAACACTTCTTGCACCTTTACATGTGTATCTTTATATTTCATTGAAATTACTCTCATTTAATATATGTTTCAAAATTTGAGTAAATCTGTTAAATTGGTACCCTGGCCAATGCCTGCAGGGAGTATTTTTATTGGAATAGCCCTTATCAAAAACTAACCTAGTCTATAAAACATTTTAAACTTGTTCACAAGTTACTGTATTTCAGTTCATGAGTTACTGTATTTCAGTATTATTATTAAAGTTGAATTTATCGTTTTTCTGTTTCCTATGTGTCAGTTTATAGTGTCATGAATTTCATGAGAAAAAAAAATTATTAGCCTACCTACCTACCCAACTTCAAATTGTTGGGTAGGGTAAGGGGAAACAAAGATATTTTTAATTGCAGCCTGGAATTAAAAAAGCATTGATGACAATAACTTTTCTTGTTTGGGTCTTATTCCTAATAGTCTGTTCATGCCTGATATCATACTGAGAATGTCAATGGGATTCCTGATACAAATCTGCTTCTTTTCAACACAAATTTGAATATAACCTAATCACAGCATTGTTCACAAAACTGAAAATAACACCAATTTAAAAACCGCAAAAAGAAACAGTTTTAAAGATATGTAATGTTCCTAAACTCTTTGCTTCCCATATAAAAATCTAACCCTCATACCTGTGCCTCCCATATGATGTTCACGATGTCATATTCTTGGTCCCATTAAAAAAAAAAAATAAACTGTAAAGCAATGTCATCATCAAAGATTTATATTATCACATTGCTGGAATAGCCTCAAAATAACCTAATCATTTCCACTGCAAGTTAGTATTATTTATCACTGCCCGATTACCATATGTTACTGTCATCATTTCATGACAAAAACAAATACCAGTGCACAAATTACTTTGTTTTAATCACAACAACTTGTGCTTCAAAACTTCAAACATCAATATGTAAATAACAATATGTATTTAATTAGCATACTTGGTGACATTATTTTTGAAAATATTTAACTGAAACTTTTCATTGACGTGATCGCATTATATTCTTCATAATATCAGTTACAAGTCACAAGTGAACCTGACAAGGGGCAGAAACATAATAATGGCAGACATCACAATATCTAGTCAGTGTTTGTTCATTACTACACTACACATGCCGTAATTGTAGTTTTTTTGCACATACATTAAGGAATATATAACATTCATAAAAAGCATGATATAAACATCCTGTGATTAAATATTGCACTATTTATTTTTAAAAAGTCCAAAATATATTACAAAATGCAACATTGGATAATTCAATGCGGTATATATGGTCATGGTCGTTTTCTTACATCACTCATTTTGTAATGATAATAACAAAACATAGCCAAGAAACTCATACCTAACAAACAGAAAATAATATTACGAGTACATACTAATTATTACAACCTATAATTATCAATAATTTGTTTCAAAACATAATTTAAATGTGCGTGGTCATATTAAGACAATCCCTGTTTCTAAAAATAGATATTGGTTTTAAATAAATTTGTGGTGTTAATTTTACAATCACAAAGTGAAATTTAGACAAATAGACTAGTCAGAGTGTGTTTTATATATTATTTGTAAGTAGTTTTGTGTTTGTATTGTTTTACTAATCTACACAGATTATCCCCATTTATGAAGAAAATTTTAATCAGCTATATAATCTGGATAGTAATTCAAATAAATTTACATTTTTTGATACAGATTTCTGTAAAATTACATTAGTTATGCAAAAATTATGCATATTTGCATATATTACTCTACTAGTGCATTAACAATTATTAATGAATAGAGATTGATAAAATGGTTGACTTGTTGAATGATAGCATGTTGATTGTCTGACAACATGGCTAAACAAAATATGCATGATGGCAGACTTTTGTTCTTTTATGTTTTTATAAAGTGGTGGCCAATAGTTATTCCTTGGCAGCACAAAACTACTTACAAATAATATATAAAACACACTTTAACTAGTCTATTTGTCTAAATTTCACTGTGATTGTAAAATTAACACCACAAATTCTCAAAGAAGCAATACAATATGCTCAACCTAAAGAGTCCTAAGAATCTGTTCATTTGTTTTAAAGATTAATTTTTGGTTATCAAAGATTCAGTGCTGTTTGAGCAATTAGGACATAATTGCAGCAATTTCACATTGCAGCAATTTCAAACTAAACTGAAAAACAAAATTCACTTGACATTCAGGAATAGTTTTTGCATTATATCCATCATGTGAATTGAAAGAGTTATTTTACTGAAAACACAGTATCTGCATTTAATTTAGCATTAGTTTAACTAATACATACTAAATTATCTCCTATAAAAAATATTTAAGTGACTATGCTTTTACATCAATTTTACCCGTATATTTTGTAAAATTAAAATCATCACATGACCAATTCAGCAATCCTAAGTATTGTTTGTTGGTTATAGTTATCATATACTTTGTAAAATCTGTCTTAAAACAGAAGGATTATGATGGCAAAATTAAACAAATGTCTAACTCCTTTGAAAATGTGTCACATGGACAGGTATATTTAAGTTTAAAGTACTAAACAAAGTACTAAACAAAGGCTCATCTTCATCATCAGTCTCTTGACCTAGTGTTGTTGTCAAGGATTGACTGTTGGCTCTAGTGACATGGCCATACCATTTCAGCTTTCTCATTTTGAGGGGGCTCAGAGTGGCCGAGTGGTCTAAAGCGCTTTCCATTACGAATCACTGCCATCTCACCTGTGTGGCTTCAAGTCTAAGATTCGGCTAATGTAGCTTATGTGAGAAAGCTTGCCAGTAGCTTCTCGTGGGTCGATGGTTATTTCCAGAGATTTTCCCAGGTTCTTCCTGCACCAATAATACTGGCCGCCATGTATAGCCTATCATGTGCTGAAAAATGGCCTTAAACTCTACAACAACTACAACTTCTCATTTTGACGGTGGTTAGGAGGTCTTCATATTGGCATACTTTGCACCTGAATCGTGTTCCACACTTCTTCATTTGTGATGTAATCCATGTAAGAGATGCCAAGGATGGTAGTAGAGGTTATATTTATGACAGCAGTGTTTATATTTCATTGTGTGGCAACATGTTAAGCAAACAATATAAAAGTGACTGGAGGGATAAGAAAATAAATCTGAGCATTTCCCACATTTATTATTTAATAACATAATGAAACAAACTAATATTATCTTTCATTTCCTTTTGTTGTTTAACTATCTTTCTTTCATTAAAATTACAATCATTAAACATTTAATATTTTATGAAGCACCAAAATAATCTTATGTTCATTTGATTGGAAATGCATGTATCATCTCTCAAAAAGTACACATATGAATGCACTTTTTAAGCAAATATTTGAATACTGTGTACTGTTAAGAGAGTATTCTGTACAGTCTAGTGTAACTCTGTTGGCAACTTTCTAATTGAAGCAATAAAACTCAATTCATCCATTAAAAGTCATGACATGATGACCACTATATACACTCTACGACACAGACAGCATTAATTTACATGTAGGGACATAACAAGGGAGTGCATATACTTGATTTTGAACCCAAGCATGATTTTGCTGTCCTTTCAAAAAGAGTTTAGCCTGGTTAATGCAAATGTTGTCTGAGCAATCCTGGAAAGAACCTCAGGTTTTCAACCTTCATCAGAGATGATACCTCCAAGGTAATATAAATGTGTCACTGTGCCTAGCTTTTGGATACCAATTGGATCTTATAGTCTGTGATGTTTAGGCGCCGCCGGTTTGAAGCCGGCCAGTTCTGAGTGACTGTTTTGGCACTTGGATGTTTTGACATGGGCTATTTTGACACCGACATGCCATTCAGGCTCAAACCCACTTCTATATAGTTGTTTGTTTATGTAAATGTGCTGTCGAATGTATTAACGTAAAAGTTTTTTTTCAGAAATGAGCATTATGAAATCGAAGTGTGATCAATAAAAGTACGTGCACGATAGATATCAATATAATTTTGATAAATACAGTGCCAATAAGCTTAAAAACTTTTGGCAATGCAAGTTGAAAAATGAATGTAAAACCAGTCTTCACACAGCCAATCATTCTACTGATGAATGAACATAATTATGGGAGTGATGTTGCAAAAGCAGAAGTGGACAAGATTGTGAATCATATGAAGAAAAAGGCATCCGATACAGTAGAAATCTTATTGGTGATACTTAACAACGTTTTGCAGGAAACATCAGTTGCTGTCCATGAAAAGATGCCAAAGAAAGATGCGGTTCGCAAAGCAATACAAAGGTTTCGAAACCATATTCAAGCAGTACCTCCTCAACCAAAAGAGCAAGCGTCTATTGTCATCCCGGAAGGCTTTCAAAGGTATGTGGTTGTAGCAAGTCAAGTAGAAGAATTTCTATTGTGGGATTCAGACTAAAATGGCAATGATAGGATATTGATTTTTCGTCAACAGTCACATAGGATTGGAAGTCAACACATGGAGAAGCTGTATGTTGATGGAACGTTCCGCCCTGCTCCTGCTCTCTTCGCACAAATTTATGCCATCATGGCAGCAAGAGAAGGATTTGTTCATCCGGTACTGTATACACTATTGCCTAACAAGGAAGGCGGTACATACTTCCGAATGTTCGAAGCTTTGAAGGCAATGTGGCCAAACCTGAATCCCACTTCAGTATCCATTGACTTTGAACAAGCGACGATAGGTGCAATTCAAACAATGTTTCTTTCCACTGAAATCCATGGATGTCTGTTTCATCTGATGAGGAACATGCATAAGAAACTTGCAAATGGCGGTCTCCTACATAGGTACAACACCGATTCCATATTTACTCTGCACTGTCAAATGATTGTTGCTTTTAACCATTAAAGGATCTGGACATTGGGCTAGAATCAGTTTCAAACTAGATATCAGATGACCTTCAACCAATCATCAACTGGTTCGAGGACAATTATGTTGGTCGCCCAAATCGCAACCAAATATGATGTCAACCAATGTTTCTGCCAGAAATCTGGTCTGTGTACAAAAGGACTTTAAACGGAGACAATCGCACCAACAACCACGCTGCAGCTACTAATCACAAATTACAGGCCAAATCTGGGATGAAGCACCCTACCCTTTGGAAATTCATCAATGGACTATGCATCATTCAATTTTATGAGGAATTCATTTGTAGAGATGAACATCCTGCAAAGTGCAAGAAACACATTGACACGGACGCATGAATTGTGGAGAGCTACAGATCAAGAAACATTAACGAATATTTACGTGGACTGGTTCATAATTTCCTAAAGGACTAAACACAATAATTACTGAACAATCAGCTTTCAGACCTTTTAGCTATGTTGCTATTTGAATAAAATGTACAAATCAAGAACTTTTCACTGTTATGTTTCACTTACAGATTTTGTTAAAGTTATTTTAATAACACACAGGCTGATCATTGGAATAATTTTACTTTTTTTTTCACTTTATATTTCACTTACTGGTATACACTACATCTCTTTGATCCCTGAGCTAATCAATGTCATCCTTACCTGCTCCACTAATGTAAGGTTACCTCTCAACAGGAATAACAATTGATTGACGGAGCCAAACTGGCCCATGCCAAAACGTCCGACACTAAACCAGTTGTGCCAAAACGTCCAGCACCAAAACGTCATGCTTTGTGGATTTTATCATTAGCCTGGTCTTATCAGCATAACATTTCTTGTTTGAGATGGTTCACTAAGGTTTCCAGTTCTTGTTCATCTCCTGCTAAGCATTGAAATTACCAGCAAAGTGCAGAATGGTGACTCCCAACACTGAAGCTGCCCTCATGGTCTTCCAAAGCAATGGACATGATCATTTTAAAGGAAGATTTTGAGAGTTGGTGAGAGAAGGCACCTCTGTCTGACTTCGACTGTGGTTCTGAACCAATATCCTGTATTGTCCTTTATTAAACTGCAAAAGTTGCCTTGGTTTTTATGGTGCTTATAAGTTTTGCATTTATGTTATACATCCAAATATGGTGGTGCACAAGGCTGCATGACATACCTTGTTGAAAGCTTTCTTTCAATCAATGAACACATCACTGAAGTCACTGATGCTGCAGGTACTTTTCACAGAGGATTCTAAGGCTGAAAATACTGTTCTATAGTGCCATGTCCTGCTATGAAACCAGCCTGTTCTTCAGCAATGATGTGCTGTGCTTGGAGTTTCAGTCCGTTAAGGATGGTCTTAAGCATAACCATACTAGGGAGACTAATGAGGCTGATTATTTGGGAGTTCTGGCACGGCTGCAGATTACAGATTCCACTTATTATGGAGAGTAATAATCAGGGACTGGGTCCATGGGGTGGGCCATTCTCCTGTCTGCCAGATTTTATTGCAGATTGTCATGGAGTTCCTCCTGCTTAAGCAACTTCTACTGGTATATTATCTTTCTTTAGTGCCTTTACCGCAGCCTCTACTTTTTCCCTGATGACAGGGTTGTCAAACTATGTTGTGGTCATTGGGACATTTAGTACAGTTTTGTCTCTTTTTAATGGATTATATTAGTGCAACAAACAATTTGCCAAGTTGTTGATCAAAACAAAGCCGGATGGTAATTAGGTTTTCATGGAAGTACTCACATGTTTCGATGTGATGGTTGATTGACTCTTTTCATGTTTTCATAGAAAAGAATATATTGCAATTATCATTATGTCTACACTGAAACGGAAATAAAAGATTAGAATGTGACTTTCACATAGCAAGATATTTAATTGCTGTTTTTATGATCTGTTGCCACCTGTTAGCATTTACCGGACATTTTCATTGATTGTTATTTCACCACTGTTTTTTTTAGAGTGTATTGATGACTAATTATCAACAAATAAACCCTAAGATATAATGTGATATCTTATTTAGAACTTGCAAAATTCACAATTTGGACTCGATCTTTATGGGCATTAATCATTTTTTATGATAAGACAAGAAATGTATAAAGGTTTCATTTACCAATCATAATTTTTTCACATTCAGCAAATGTATAAAGGTTTCATTTACCAATCATAATTTTTTTACATTCAACATATTTGAAAGAATTTTAAAACATATTTTCTTTGGTGAAAAATTGGGATCCATGCCAGACACCACGTTATAAGCGGGTTTGCGATTTATCAGGGTGAGTTATCGAGGGAGCTGGCAATGACAATGTCACCACTGGAAAAGAAATACCTATGTTTAGCTCTTTGCTAGCATACTGAAACAAAAACAAAATGTACTTACACTGTCCATCTAGATCGAGCGCGTATTGAGTCAATAATAGTTTCATCTAAGGATTCTATCCCCCACCATTTCGGTTCATCATAATTTGTGTCATATGGCACTGGACCAAATGGCTGCACCTTACCAGTTAGGAAATGATAGAGCGGCACACAGAGAAATATGAAGGCAGATTTGGCATTTTTGGCAGATTTGGGCATTTTCTCCAAGAAAATTTTCAGCATTACAATTAGTTTTCTGAAAAAAAAAGATTATAGTAAATGCCACACTTAACTAGTTTAACAAAGCTATAAATCACTGGTCAAAACCCCTGCCCTGTTTGGGTCAACCAAGCATTTATGAACTACACAAACTGCATAGACATGACAAAAATGAAGCTGAAATACAGCTAAACTATCTTGAAAGGCCAACTCAAAATATCATGTTCTCTCAAGACACACGAGGTCTCATGACAAGTCATTAAAAAAACACATTTACAATTACACAAATCCCTGCAATGATAACCTGGCCTATCAAGACATCTGGTCTCTAGCAGCAGTCTTCCATGTGCATTGGTTAAGTACACTGCCACCATAATGGTGAATGATAAAATGCCAACAAATCTAAAAACCACCCTACCACTGTACATTGATTTTTTGCAAGAAACTGCAGCTTGCCATGCACAGTTATAGAAGAATAAACTTAATCTAATGTTGATATAGTTCATGACTCTGAGATTAAACTAGTTACTGGAGCTCAAGGGGCAACTTAGCGCAGTCATTTCAAATAGCTAGGCTAGTTTCTCCCTCTTCTCCTCTTGTAGGAAAGTCACTAAAACTATATCTAAAATCGATATGGTTCAATATGGTTCATGACAGTAAGTTTAAGCATGCTGTCTGAGCTCATGAGACTTCAGAGTAGGGCTTCATTTAGTAGGGCTAGTTTAATTCACCATCTTTATCTTATGCCAGCAACCTAGCTGATCTCTTTGCAATGTTCTCCATGTGGCATCAATTAAAACACCAACTGTTTTTGTGCAAAAATCATATAAAAAGTGCATACAAGAACAGACATTTCAAATATCCCAAGATGACAAAAGCAATGAGAATTCCTCCTGCTTAACCCTTTGAACCCTAATCTCCCCCATATTTCGGCACAATAACCCGAGCCTCCCCGGCAATTTTTGACAATTTTATAAAAAGTAAAATTTTGCAAAATAAAAGTAATATTATGCCTTAGAATGATAATCAACTATGATATAACATCAAATATCAAATTGTCTCTTTTCAAACATGCTCATAAAATGCTTTTTATTACTATGACTATGTAACAAACTGTCTCAAAATTTCTTCATATTTCATATTTTTCATATTTTTTCTATATTTCACTGACCATCTAGCAAATAACATAACACAGGCCAGTATACAGGCCTTTCGGGTCATGACGGTAGATAGCTAGGCCAGTATACCGGCCTTTTGGGTATATATACCGTTACAACCGGCCGGTAAACCGGCCTGTCGGGTTCAAAGGGTTAATGAAGATGATGATTCACTCACTCGGCAAACACTTGTGATGAATGAGAACATTGGCAAAGACAGAGATGCAAATCCAGGTAAACAAACGTCAGATGGCAGTGATTGGTAAAGAATAGCACTTTAAATCACTCAGCTGCCCTGGACCCCTATTCATTCACTTGAAATGTACACACTGATTATGCTTCTGGCATCAATTTCTTTTAAATGAAGGAAAACCTTTCATTTCATTATCTTAAAAAAGTTTGATATAAATAAGAACTTTAAATATAGTTGTATATATATGAACAGATTAATCTGTATAATAGCATAGCTGCCATAAAATGACAAATCATAATAAAAAACATGAATTTTTACTCCCCAATTATGGTATGGCTATGTTTCAAAACAAATATTTTCTTTGATCTTCAGAGAAAACACACCTTTATATAATCCCATAACATGTAACCTTGCTGCATAAAATGTAAACAGTCCTACTTTGAGCACACGTAAAACAATCCCTGCAGCATCAAATTAAACAAAACATATGTCACTGAGCCAATTTCCTTCAACCTCCATACCCTAAGTGAACCCATGATGGATAGATTATATGAATGATTAGTATGCAAGTTCGAAACAATAGTCAGTTTGTGGTTTTAGTTACTAACAAAGCTTTTGTAGTTTTTCCATTAGTTCAGTGTGTTTTCACATTAGGGTGAACCCAAAATCTTCCATCAGCTCTGCATGAGAACCCATCTTTGACATGCATTATAGACCATCTACATATCTTCTCTGTCCTTGACAGAATGTCTACCAAAATGTTCTCCCTGCCTATAATGTGTCAAATTCAAAGGCATATTCCATCTGATGAATCTTCCAGTGAAGGAGGTTCCAAACCCTCATACAGAGAGAAGGTACATTTGTATCTCTTCGTCTCCAAAGCTAGCACTAATGTGTTGTCAGAGGAGACCATCACACAGAAACCTCTTTATTGCTGGATGCACCCCTCAAGGCCTAATAAAACTGCCCTTATTTCCAAAATGTTGATATGGGGGTAGATTCCTCCACACACCATAAACTCTCAAGAATCTGACCCTCTGGCTCTAGATGAGCAACCAACCCTGAACCTGATGTATCTGCAAATAGGGAAAATTATGGTTCAGAGGTGCATGTGGACTCCAGCCAGCCGCTAGTCACCATGTGCCCAAACATTAAGATGGTGGTGGATATAATAACCCAGAGTAACTGGAGCAATCAAGAGGTCACAATACAGTTTTCAAGAAGCTAAAGTAAAAACTGGAGCAGACGCAAGTGAAGCTTGCCTAAGACCACCAGGTCCACTTCTGGTGTTAAGGTCCTGAACTAAGAGAGAAAATGATAAGACAACAGCTTGATCTCTCAGCACCTCCAACAGCATATGAACCTTTGTCTGTTCTGTTCACTGGGACATGGTGGACTCTCCCTCTTCCTGCTATTAAATTCATCCCCACATAGAATAAAATCTGAGATGGATTTAGCACTGATATCTCAGTTTATTAGAAGACTAAACCAAGTCATTACAGACACAAGAACTACACAAATCTAGTCTCAGAAACTTTAGACTGCCATTGTGGATCAACCAATACTATGATCTTAAAATGGCTGCAACTACTCCAATGATCCTTGTAAAAGGTCTGGGGTTGGAACTCGGAAATGAAAGACCTTCCCATCCATACAAAATCTGAGGAAATTCCTGTGTGGATGATAGATAGGGATGTGAAGTTAAACATCATGAAGATCAAAAGAAACGGCTTAATTGCTAGGCCTGAAGGCATTCCTGACTGAAGGTTTGGGCTTCATTGTGATTGGCTCCTGCTGCAGAGATCTGTTTAGAGAAGAAAGGTCAAAAGGTGGACAAGGTTTTTAAAATTTCTTGGGAACTAGGAAAATCCAAGAATAGAAGTCCATAGAATAGTCTCAACTGCATCCTTCTTTAAGAAGGAAATTAACCTCTTCCTGAGATTCTGGAAATGAAGCCAGTAACCATCTCTTATCATAGAAAGGATCAAACCATTAATCATTAAGCCAGCTGACCAAGCCTTCAAAAAAGATATTTAGTCCTGCACCAACAGAAACCAAAGGAACAGGTACAGTCTGCATGACAGGTAGTAAGTCCCTAGGGCTGTCCACCTTTGTCCATAGGAAAGGGGAAACTATAAAAATCTTCTATGGGTCTTTAATTGTGGCAATCTTTTTATAGACTTCCTGCTGAGACGAACTCACAAAAGGGGCTGGTGGGCTCTGAAACAGGATGTTTTTGTTTCTTGGTTGGTTTCAAAAAGCCAGAAGTATATGTAGGAGATAGTTGCTTGTGGTATCTCAAATCCTCAGTAGCCACAGAAGAGATTAGTACTATGCTAACATGGAAGGTTGTGTGTGTACTCTTGTAAGACCAATGAAGTGACCAGTGCCAAATCCATGCAGATAAAATCATGAACAAAAGTTTCAAACACTGCTTCCAAAAAATGATGGAAAGTCAGTTACAGCAGAGATTCCTCTTTCATCATCAGTGTTTCCTTTTACACACATATGTGCATCAGATACATGCTGAAAATTTCTGCTACACACATTTTGTTGCTGTAAATATTTTTAATGTAAAGGATTCATTTTATGTGATCAGGATATATTCAATATTCAGGGGCGGCATCATGTATACTTTGAGCATAGGCATTGTTATGATGGAGTAGCTTCCCCATAATTCAAAAGCTCTTATGCAATTTCCATCGAACTTAGCAACATGTAGTCCAAACTAACTCAGTGCTTGTCAGACTAGAAAGTGATCTCCAGCTTGCACTCACAATCACTAGCCAAGAAAGTGAAAGAAGCAGAGCACAAAAGAGTGACTGTGGATCTAACTTCAATGAAAAATGGAGAAGATAAATCCCTCGACTTGAATATGGCACATCCATTTGAATTACCAGTGTGACTTCTGATTGCATGATTGTGAAGACTGCAAAAGTGAATAATCCTTTCATGACAGGGTTTACAAATTTTCAAAAATCTGCTTATGTTTGCCACAAAATATCTGACGAACACGTTGTTGTAGAATTTAATGCCATTTTTCAGTACAGGATAGGCTATACATGGCAGCCAGTATTATTGGTGCAGGAAGAACCCGGAAAAATCCCCGGAAATAACCACCTACCCACGAGAAGCTACTGGCAAGCTTTCTCACATAACTACATTAGCCGAATCTTAGACTCAAACCCACGCAGACAGAGGTGAGATGGCAGTGATCCATAATGAAAAGCACTTTAGACCACTCGTCCACTCGGGGACCCAGGAACACATTGTCATCCAAGGCATTCTTTCGCAACAAAGAAATCAGTAAGCTTGAAGAGACTAAATGCATTATTTGCATTACAAAGTGTGGGTGTGGGGGCCAATGTAGATTTTGTTGGTTTGTAACTTTGCTGCAATAAAGTAAGATTTAAGTGTTTAAGTTTAACTTATTAATGAGTGAGAAGATGAATCATTAGCCTCACTAATTTACACAATAATGTTTATGATATTGTGTACAATAAAACCGATGAAAGTACACATTTTTGGACAGACAGTAAATTAATTGCTATTTGGTTAAAATTATTTATTTGGTTTTTTGTATTGGCTTATATATGTAATGTGTTGGTTTATAATATTATTACCAAAGATGAAGGAGACTTAAAAGTATGACTATAAACTAAAAGGAAAATGAACTAATAAAATTATGCAATGAATGCATTGGTTTGTTAATTGTGCATGTTTGTTAATTTATTTTTTTTAGACAGAGAGACACACACACACACAGTATATAGTGCAAGCTGCAATTTCCTATTTCAAGCTGAAAAAGAAAGGGTCAGATAAAAATTTGTCAGTATGTGGTTTTACTCCTTTATTTTTCATTTGACCCCCAGTTCTGACACCAAGATAAGGATACACTGTCAACCAAAGCTAATATCACTAAAGTCTTAGCATTTTGTTCCAAGGGTTCCAATGTTATCACTGGAAGGTAAACACATGTACCTGTAGAAATATCCACTAGAGATATCTCATCATCCAAAGTGGGAATTCAAGTGGGCCAGGGAAGGAGTATGAACCTTGTAGCAAGAAGAACCTAGCAAGAGTCATAAGGTAGTTAAAGGGACAGACCATCACCTACATTGATATCTATTTCGCATGTTTTACATTGTTTTAAAATTTGTACTTACCTCTTTCCATGTTTAGGCAAAAAACTGTCAATGCAATTCAAGTCATGGCATTTCTTATCTTTATGATTTGGTCGAACCAGAAGTCCCCTGGCCAATAGATCTTGTGCATTGGGTGTCAAGTCCAAGTTGAAGCTTACCACAACAGAGAGAACAGTGATAGCTTTCAACATTCTTATCCTTGCATTAGCAGGGCTTTCTTGCCAATCAGAAACACTAATCTTAGCAAAAGACTCCAATAGCGGCATCAGAAGTGAGTTTGTTACCTGTTTTAAAGATTACATCGGTAAATATTATATTTCATACTAATTAAATTATTATCATCATTATTATACTTCCACTGAGTTACACAATTATTATAAGTATTATGTTTCAACCCAATCACATTATTATTAGCAGTATTATAATACATGTACCTCTATCTGATCACATTATTATTATAATACTTGTTTTATGTGTTACATTATTACCATATTACATCATTACTATATACATTAAAAGTAATATTATAAACTTCAACTGAATTTCATAATTAAATAAATAAGTATTAGTATACCTGAACCAACCTAGCAATCACATTAGTATATTATACTTAAAGTTGTGGTTGAATACCTGATAACTATTTAAATGTACTGTTGTATACAATTTAATTTCCTTTGCTGCCACTACCCACCAGTTGCAAAATATGCTACTTAAAATGGAAATTTAAAGAGAACATGGGGGAAAAAAGATTGTATTTTATACAGCTGGCTATCTGACAACTTATGAACAGTGATGGCCATACTGTGGTAAAGATTGAATCATATTAAAAGTATCTAGGATGCAGTTTTTTCAAAAACCTCCTGGTATATGTGCCAGAAAATTCAAGTTTTGCAAGCAATGAAGGCTAGATTTTCAAAGAAAAGTCTTCAATATCTGGTAAATTACATGTAACAAGATTGCTTATTCTGTTTGACTCAATGATAGCTCCCATTCTTAACTCCGGGGCTGCGGTTTGAGTTTTTTATGATTTTGAAAATATTAATTTGTCATTTTGTACAACAAAGTCTACTCCAAATGCATTTGTATCTAATGAATTAAGTATAAAGGATATAAGATTAACACATTTTGACCTGTTCGATTAGAATTTTAGAAATGTCAATTTACAGATATAATAAAAATTCCCACAAAATTTACAGCTGGGGCTGGGGGAATTGTGATTGCTGGGCTTACAATGTTAAAAGGCTTCTATTTACATATGGACTTGGCAATTTTTTTGGTATACACAGGGCATAAATAATGAAAATACAGATCTTAGTTTAGTCAGAGATGTGAAGACTTTCTTGAGTATGTGGAAGACTTGAACACTGAGTAGTAGTGAACATGTGTACAATTAATTAACAGGTGAGTACATAATATAACAATGTGTTAAGAGTAGTAGTACTCAATTCAACAAAATCATACAAATGACTGTTTCTGTACGTCCACATATTTTTGCAAATAGAAAAGGGAAAACAATGAAAACTGAAGGCTGCACTGTTTAAGCATGTGCACTATCAATGCTTCATTTCATTAGTTACCTGTCTCCTGAATTTCTCCTCTGATGAACTAAAACAGCCTCTGTCTGTGAGGTAAATTTTTCTCAAGCAGTGCAGAAGTTGTTCAAGATGCATTATACACTCTTCAATTATACCCTCTTCAACTTTAAGTTCCTGGCCACTGGACAAGTAACACAATAGTTTTGGCTGAAAGTGCAGCAAGCTATAGTTGAAATCTTCTATATGTCTGTCAGAACTATTTCCCCAGATCATTCTGCTAATTTTCTGCCAATTCTTTTTCAAGAAACTTTCTTCTTTCTTTGAGAAGTAGACAACTCCATCATACTGATGCCATTCATCTGTAAAATATTAAATAAGATATATAATATTTTATTTTATTTAGAGCATCATGCATTAGTTCATATAAGTGTATAATGTTTACATATACATGTAATGTATAGCATGAAAAGACTATAAACATTAAAAATATGCACACACACAGATTAAAAGTAATCAATAATTTTGTCACAGGTCATATAGGTCTGAATTCAGTGGAGAAACATGGCACAATCATGTAACAAACGATGAAATACGTTAACTTTACATTTCAGCAAGTCCCAAGTCAGTAAAACTTTGTTTGCATTTTAAGCTGCCGTTGGTAGCATTCATAAGCATAAACTTTTTCCCTGCAAAAAAGACACTTTCACTGCACAGTAAACATGTTCCAGTCATGTTGGAATAAAAAAAATCCATCAGATTCCATTGTTTTTATTTAAGTTTAGTACTGACTTCCACTGAAGAAAGGTTCTTTGAATTTATTGGAGATTCTAATTGCATTCTTTGATGAAGGGTGCAGGCATTAACTCTTTCACTACCACTGACGTGTATATCCGCTGAATAAATATGCCTAGCCTCACCAGTGACTGATCTATCCGCTTGTAAACAGAGCACTATTACGCGCAGTGACAGATATATCCGTTTGCATTTTACCCTTCCTGTAGCGCAGTGACGGATAGATCCGCTCTCTATGTCATTGTTACAATCGGTCGTATTGGTCAATATATAGAAGTAAAAGTCTATTCAACCAATCAAATTAGAGTTAACAAATGATTGTTCTTACTAAATCCGGTTCCTTTTTTCAAATTTGTACCGCGTGTTTGTTAATACATGCATTTGTAGTTGACAGTGGAAACCATGGCGTTCACTTACGAAAGCGATTCAGATTCCGACTTTTCCGGTTTTTCTGAGGATGATATTGACCACCATGAATTAAGAAGTATTGGAAATGATATTAATATATCTTCTTTATCAAGTCTGTCAGAAATTGAGACAGAAACTGATGATGAAGACGACGAAGTGTGGACAAGAGAACCACGTGCGCCGAAAGTAACGGAGTTTACAGAAAGCGTCGGTTCAGTTTTCGTTTTGGATGAGGGGAAAAAAGAAATAGATTTTTTCTTTAAATAGATATCACGAGGAATTACTTAAGAAATAGTAGAACATAGTGACTAGGTAACAGTGTTAGTAATTAAATGTATATATTTGATAAATAACTTAGTATAAAAGACTCCCAGATAAATTTTAGTGTTTACAAGCAGTTTTGTGTTATATTCCTGAATAAATTTTAGTGTTTTCAAGCAGTGTTTTGTGTTATATTCCTGGATAAATGTTAGTGTTTACAAGCAGTGTTTTGTGTAATATTCCTGGATAAATGTTAGTGTATAAAAACAGTGTTTTGTGTTATATTCCTGGATAAATGTTAGTATTTTCAAGCAGTGCTTTGTGTTAATTTTAGTGTTTACAAGCAGTGTTTTGTGTTATATTCCTGCATTTCAGCAGGATAAAATAATCAAACAGATATAAGGTAGTTATAGCTTTTATATATGCATGATTTTAGCCTATAATCAGTTTATTAGAGAGAAAATAACTAACACAATCCAACCATACATCAGCTAAAAAGTTATCATTTGGCTACAGCAGCATTTGGCTCTGGTAGTCAGCCCACAAATCAGCTGCAGTAGTGACCCCAGCAGCTAGGCATAGCAGTGAGCCACTACAGTAGCATTAGTAGTTAAAGAGTTAATAAATACCTCTAATGGACAGATGTAGAGAACCAAACAAATGACAATTTCTTATTGTGGTGGCAGTATCAAATAATTGTGTTGAATGATTAAGACGGATTTATTTTTCATTTGCTTAGTACATTTTCGCCACAAATTGGTGCTTCAAAAATTATGTTTTCTTTTAAATTTCAGCAAATTATTTTATCTGGGTACATTTTTAAAAGAGGAATTGTCCATTGTTTGGTTGATTGTAGTTACTATTCCTCCCTGCCTATCAAATAAATGACCAACAAGTAAGATGTTGTTCATTTGTTTTTTTTATAGAGGGATGCTGCCTTCCATAGAGACATAGGTGTTCTGGCCTTATTTATGACAAGGATTAGTACAGAAAATGTGGGTGTTCTGAAGGATTTAATTCTCAGTGAAAAGAAGCAGAATACTACTTAATATCCTTATATAATGTCAGTCTATGTAAATATATTAATTACCAGCAAGCGGAGAAAAATCGGAACAAAAGAAAAATTACAAGATAATGCCTCATCAAGTTGATCTCCGCTACCAAAAATGTCAACAACAACAAAAGCTGATATCTCACAACATATAGTACTCATGCTAGATGTCAACATAAGTGGATTACGATATAACAATGCACTGTTCTGATGGTTTTTCAATATGGAAAAAGAATTTGTTTATGTAACAAAAGATAAATTTCTGTGCATTTTATATAAAGTTTGTGGCATCCTTTCATGGGGTCTCTGAATTATTCCACTCTAAACCAATGGTCGTATATACAAGTTTAAACAGCCAACAATGTCACCAATAATACAAAAAGTTGCCATATGGTATAATTAGGAAAAGAATCACAGTTTGTGACATTGGTGAAGCCCTATGCGATCACAAAATAAACTTTATACATTACTTTTTGTACTTTTAAGAAGAAAACTATTTTTTCATATACAAGAAAACTACTTATACAATTTCAGGAGCCACACCATGATCATCTTGTATTATTCATTTGGAATCTCTTTGCCAAAATGATAATAAATATTTAACATTTTTTGGGGTACTTTTAAGAAAGATTTTTTTGGGGGGGGGGGGTATATGAGAACAATACATGTATATAAAATTTTGGGAGCTACACCACTACCATATTATATTGTGTTATAATGGAGCGTGCTATAGCGGGGTCACACTGTACTGTCATAAATGAAAAGAATAAACTGACACATCATTTTTTAATTAATTGTATCAATTCCCTTTAATATCACGTGAGTTGGGACCAAACTTTATATCAAGATCACAGATGAGAGATACATATATCTTAACATGTTGAAAAATAAAATCTGATTGGCTGAGATTGTTACTCCATAGATACTACATTATTCATTATGGGGCCCTGAATGGTCTAAAGTGCTGTTCGTTACGGATCACTGCCATCTCACCTGTCTGGGTTGGTTCGAGTCTAAGATTCGGCAAATGTGGGTAAGTGAGAAAGCTTGCCAGTAGCATCTCACGGGTCAGTGGTTCTTTCTGGGATTTTTCCGGGTTCTTCCTCCACCAATAATACTGGCCGCCATATATAGCCTATATTACGCTGATAAATGGCGTTAAACAAAAACATTATTCATTTGATTTTGTTTTAATCTTAAACAGATTATTCTTATCTCAATTAAAGGAATTAAACCCAATGTTACACAAACTGGCAAACATACCAAACACAACAATGATTGAATAAATGGCTCTTATAGTGCAATTGTTTTTAAAACTTTTGTTTTCACATTTAGCTTTATATATTACAAGCTTTAAATGTGCAAATATCACTATGAAAGTAAAAAATATAACAATAATATTTAACATATTTGTTGGGGCCCCAAGTGGCCAAGTGGTCTAAAGGCTCTCCATTACTGATAACTGCCATCTCACCTCTGTCTGCGTGGGTTCAAGTCTCAGATTCAGCCAATGTGGGTGTGTGAGAAAGCTTGCCAGTAGCTTCTCTTGGGTAAATGGTTCTTTCCGGGGGTTTTCCCTGGGTTCTTCCTCCAACATTAATACTGGCCTATTGTGTGCTGAAAAATGACATTAAACCCTACAACAACAACATATTTGTTAATAATGTGTCTGTCAAACATTTTCAAATTAACTGATTTTAATAGATGTGAAAGTGTCTTTCATCACAGCAGAGAACTCATTATCAGAAGGGTTTACTAGAAAGCCTTACATGGTTGGGCTCCTGATTATCTTTTACATTTGTTGAAAATGTTCATACGTATAACTAAGATCCATCTCAAACAACAAGTTATATTTACCTAAACCAAGTTTTATTAGAAGAGTTTTGCTTTTTTTCTGGAGCCAAACTATGGAATTCCATACTACCTTATATAAAGTCAGCTGACACATTCCACGGAGAGTTCCAGCTGCAAAGAGCTCTTCGAGATAACTAACAAACTAATGTCAAGGAACAAATGTAAACCATTTCCAACGACCTTCTCTCCACTAGACCTACCAGACCAATTTGCAAATTTCTTCAATGACAAAGTTCAAACCATTAAAGATTCGCTTGACAGCACAATTTCAACTGATTCGTCACTATACAGGTATGATGCAGAATTTAAGCGACAACCGTTAGGAGCATTTGAACCTGTTTCTATAGATTTAGTACGAACAATCGTGATGAAAAGTGCACCAAAGTCTTGTGAACTTGATCCAATTCAGACATCACTGCTGCTTGAGTGCTTAGAACCAATATTGCCTTCAATAACTGATGTTATTAATATCTCTCTCTCATCAGGGGAATTCCCATCATTTTTCAAAACTGCAATTGTAAAGCCACTGCTGAAGAAACCAACACTGGACCATAACGATTTAAAGAACTACCGTCCAGTCTCTGATCTCCCTTTCATATCAAAAATCTTAGAAAAGGTTGTTCTAACTCAGCTTGTATCTCATTTGAATTCAAACAGTCTTTTTAGCAATGTACAGTCTGCATATCGCCCTTGCCACAGTACGGAAACTACTCTTCTGAAAGTATTTAGTGACATTCTCTCCGCTTTGGATAGTGGAAAGATTACAGTCCTCACTCTCCTGAATTTATCTGCAGCATTTGACACAACAGACCATGATATATTACTTCACCGTCTCCAGCATGTATTTGGCATTCAGAATATAGCCTTACAGTGGTTAAAGTCCTACTTAGTCAACAGGACACAAATTAAATCTGCAAATGGAATACACTCCAGCCCAGTTGACATGTGTTATGGTGTTCCACAGGGATCTGTTCTTGGACCTGTTCTCTTCATTCTGTACACTCAGCCGCTCTCAAGTGTCATAGATCATCACCCAGTGTCGCACCAACTGTACGCTGATGACACCCAAATATACAAGTCTAGCCACCCAAATGAAGTTGATGCTACCATCCATGGAGTAGAGAAGTGCATTTCGGATGTGAAATCATGGATGACATGTAACAAGCTGCAGATGAATGATGATAAAACTGAGGCTATTCTGATCATAACACAAAGACTTTCTCATCCACCTCCTTTACCTCAGACAATAAATATCAGCAACACCAACATTAAATTCTCACAGTCAGTACGGAATCTAGGTGTTACTCTAGACAGTACTCTCACACTGCACCAACATGTCATGAACATCTGCAGGGCTGCATATCTTGAATTGAGACGCATCAGTTCCATTTGTAAATATCTTTCTGTTGACGCCACGAAAACACTTGTGTGTTCATCAGTACTTTCAAGACTGGACTATTGTAACTCAATTCTGTCTGGTTCGTCACAATATTTACTCCAGAAACTTCAAAAAATTCAAAACACAGCTGCACAGATCATCTTTAGAGTACCTCAATCAGAGCACACCTCACCACTGCTCTATACCCTACACTGGCTATCAATTCGATACAGAATCAAACACAAAATTTGTTCTCTGTGCTATATTTCAATGACAGACTCCAGTCCAACATACCTATCTAGCCTCACCCATGTGTATACACCAGCTAGATCCTTATGCTCTTCTTCTGATAATCGTATAATCATTGTTCCTAAGGTGAAAACAAAGTCATATGGACAACGTTCGTTTGCACACCAGGACCCGGCAACGTGGAACGAATTGCCCATTGAAATTAGACACAAAGACACAGTGGTCCCTTTTAAGAGTGCTATCAAGACAGACTCACCTGTTTCGACTTCAGGTACAAACTTAGTGACATAATCATGTTTTGTATCTTATATATTTTCAGCATATCTTTTTTATGTTTTCCAATTTCATTGTTTTTGTCATTTGTTGTTCTGTAGTGTAGTCATATCATTATTGATGGTGTAAAGCGCTTAGAGCTTTTAAAGATTAGGCGCTATACAAAGTCCTCATTATTATTATTATTATTATTATTAAAAAGCTTCCTAGTCGATATCTACAGAAATAATCATTTGTATGATTATGTTTAATTCAGTAATACTACTTTATACAGCATTGTTACCATGTACTGACCTATAATGTTTTACATATATTTGCTACTACTATTTGTATGAATCCTATATGTACTCATTCTTGAAGCCTTGTACCTATTTTATTGTAGCAGTAGAAACATTTTTAAAAAATTATATTTCTTGTCTAAAGACACCATATTGTGCATTATATATATATATAACAACTGTTATAATTTTGTGTTACTGTGCTAATTTTGTTTGGTTAACAAACCTCTGTTTGTCATGTTGTCTTTCAAAGCAATTGTTCTGTTTCCTGTGTATTTGGTTGTATAATCCTCCCAAATTTCCTTTTTTGCACGTTTCCTTCTCACTAGATATTTGTATTCAATCCTCTTATCTTTACGATAAAAGCATTCTTTAGGTATATTCATCTGAAGTAATAATTCTAAAAAATTATCTTTCAAGCAGCTGCAATGAAAAGAATAAGCAAATATCACTATTTATCACACATAAAAATAAGTTTGTGTTCTTGAAGAAGTCCATACTCTTAAGCTATTCTCGATAACACTAGTCTTCAAGCATTTCTACATTTGTGCTATGATAATGACCCAAAGATCAATGGTACAAGAGAGATTGAGTTGCAGAATGTATTGTGACAGTCTCAGCTTCATAATGATTTGGTCCAAGTGTGAAATTGTGAATATATGTTGTGACTATATTGTGCAGTAGAAGAAACTACAGTCAAATTAACAGATATTATTCTGGCTTTTATTCATTGCATCTCATAACGCGCTCTAATTAAATAATATATAATTAAATAATATATATTTTCAGTGTTGCAAAAATGCTAAAAACTTGAATTACCTGTACTTAGCTGCCATATAAATAAAATGCAGATATATCAAACAATGACTTTGTAATCTTGCTACATACAATCATTGAGATGACACCTCTGCAGATCATTATTATTTAATGCTGCACTTGCCAAACTGCAGTAATCGATGTAATGCTGTCAGTTATCGACAATAGGGTCACAAGATTATAAAATTACAGGCGCGTTTTTTAATCTCATTTCCAATATTTTTAGCGTATTTCTTTTTCCCCTCGCTTATCAAATTCAACAATTGTTCAGAGGTTGTTACACCTAATTCTTTTCATTCTCAAAGAAGATGGCAGTTATTCTTTAACTCCTGTCCATTACGAATTACTGCCATCTCACCTCTGTAACCTCTGTCTCAGATTCAGCCAATGTGGGTATATGAGAAAGCTTGCCAGGATCTTCTCGTGGGCCGGTGGTTCTTTCCGGGGGGTTTCCAGGCTCTTCCTCCACCATTAATACTGGCCGCCATGTATAGCCTATCTTTTGCTAAAAATGGCGTTAAACCCTAAAAACAAACAAAAACAAAAAAATATTTCAACAAGTTTCAATACATTTTTGTGTTTAAAGCTTTAAAGTACCATTCATTTTACATGTGTTGCAGCACTTTCAAAATGGATGTACAACTAAAAGTTAGGAAATTTTTAAGGGATGATTTTGAATAAAACATACTGATGTTTCTATGACTTGTTAAGTGATTTTTTATTACTGAACTAAAAATGGCATGCTTTTGCCAAAGAATCATTAATATAGCATATATTACCAGGAACTTAACAGTTAACTTAATACTTTTAAGCCTATACATTCATTTGCAACTAAGCAGCTAAATAAATTAACGTACTGAATTTACGTAACTCCACCTGACATATTTTGTATCTGTATAATGATCTTGATGATTTGAAACTCTTGCAAAGTGAGTAAACACAAACCCAATCCTTTATTCAGCAAATTTGCTATGCAATAATGAAAGAATATAATCTAAGAGTTCCATTATTGATACATGTTAACTCCATAACCCCACATGTGACATTTACACATCATGAGTTTGTGCCCTATTTACAAGCTCTGTAATATCAACAATATTTATAATATACCAAAGTTGGTGGTATTACAGAAAAGGAGACAGATATAAGTCTTACAATGATACCAAATAATGTAGACTTTCAACCTGCAATAAAAAAGGCAACTGAAAAACCCTAAGTTTTGCAACCCTATGTTTTTTGTCCAAATATTAACTGTTTAAAAACCCCGAGGATTTTAGGCTTTTGGGCCTGAGATCTAAAGCAGACCAGTTCAAACTGCAGACAGGTCAACCTTTTCAAAATGCAGGATAAGTTTGAGATTTGGAATAAAAAGTGACCAGGACATGAAAATCATCGATCCGATATTTTAAGATAAAGTCCAATTTGTACCATTCTAAACATGCATAACAGTCAAACAAAAATAATGTTAATACATCTAGGAATCTGGCTAAATGAAAACTCCTTGAAGCAGATTTATTTGGATGCAATCAAAAGTAACAACTAAAATATCTTTCCTAACCACATTTCTGGCAAAAATGAAATAAATCTCCATGAATGAACAAATTAATAGATAAATTTCAATGATGTCACAAAATTACTTATTTTATAATTTGTGCATTCATTCTGCACAGAAATTAAAAATAGTCATTCCTTGCCATTTAGAAAATCACTGACTTTATTAACCAAGCATGCTATGTTTACATGCCTTGAGGTTGTACCCTACTTCCAAGCTCTGTATGATACATGGACAGATGAAACTTTACAAATGGTAAGTTTAAAATTTGGAGTAAAAAGTAGCCAGTGAACATGAAAACCATGGGTCCCATATGCCAAAACAATGTCCATTTCTGGACCATTATGCACATGCATGAGTGTAACAGCCAATAAGAAAAAATCATTTATAGTGCAGAGGCTAAATGCAAGTCTCTCACAAGCAAATATATTTGGATACATTCAAAGTAACACAAAAAATATGTTTCCTCCCCACACTTATGACCAAAATGAACAAAATCTCCTGGGATTAACAAAGTCATCAAAATTCTATTCTAATGGAGACTATAATATCTGAGCCATTTGGGAATTCTGTAAGATTGTATAAAGTTATGAATGTTAGCACTAGCATCTAGCATAACAAATGAACCACATGGTCACATAAGGCCTGCATAATATGCAAATGCATCATCCTGAATATAATGATGTCCCCACCTAAAAGGTAGGATAGTTAGTATAGTTTTAAAAGTTCAAATCTCTTCAGATGAACATGGGTGCTAATGCTTTTCATAATTTCAGTCACTAAATAATCAATTTATCAAATAAAATACTAATTTAAAGCATTACAGAGAGATATATAACACATGATTTCCAGAAGTATCTGGCTACCTGACAATTCTGCATTTATGCTCGCTAGATTCCCATCCACCAAGTGTTGGCTCGTCAAATTTCACAACAATCTTGTCCGCACTTTTTAGGTCAAACTCAGCGGACAAAAGTGAATGGAAGTAAACTTGAACATATTCCATTTTATTCCTTAAAAGAAAAGATTTCTGCATCAGATTCACTACATTAGCATGATAATTACAATAACAAGCAAAGTATAAAAAAAAAGACAATAACTTTTAATTACAAAAATAAATCTCTTCATCAAAAGGAGCACATAATAAACATACAGTAAAAGCTGTCTCAAGAGACCACTGCTATGAGACTCCACCTGTTTTGGGAGACCAGAATCTCAATGCACAGATTTATTGATTATATAGTGTTATGACCTGTTATGAGAGACCACCTGTATTGAAAGACCATTATTTTTTTGCAGAAGATGTGGTCTTTCAAGACAGATTTTACTGTACTAGTATAAAGGGTTGATATAGAGTCAAACGCCTTGCAAAGAGACAGGATCGGAACCCATTACACAACAGCTGTTGAGTCCAAGCTATGAAATAACAAAATCTAATATACTCATTAAGATGCATCTGTGTAATGGAATTCTGAGGTTCAAAGAAAATGGATTGGGAAGATATCTGATGAATATATAACAGAAATAGTCACAAACTGGTTCAACAAACAGGACAAAATGGCTAATATCTGCAGAGAAATTTAACTAGTCCAAGACCCTGGACCACCATTATAATCATCCCCAGATTATTATACTACACAATGAAATAAATACTTTCTTATGATCAAAATCTCATGTCAGTATGACTTTTTAGTTAGAAGGACAGCAATATCTGAGACTGCATCAGCAGCATTTTCATTCATGGAAAATTAGACTTGATTATTTTGGTGAAAACTCCACATTAATACGGCTTTTCATTTATGAGTAGTGGAAAGATTACAGTCCTTACCCTCCTTGATTTGTCTGCAGCATTTAACATAATAGACCATGATATATTACTTCACCATCGTCAGTGTGTATTTGGCATTCACAAAACAGCCTTACAATGGTTCAAGTCCTACTGAGTCAACAGGCCACAAATTGTATCTGCAAATGTAATACACTCCAGCCTAGTTGATATATGTTATGGTGTTCCACAGGGGTCTGTTCTTGGGCCTGTGTTGTAGCTGGGTTGGGGTAGGTGGCAGCTACATTGGGGAATTAGCTGGTAGAGCCAACAAACAAACATCTAGGTTACATATTTCTTTAATTCGAATTCAAACTCTCTCTCAGGCCAGTTCTGCCCCTGACATATATTATAATATCAGTCTAGAGCGGACTTCACAGAAGACATCCTGATATTGTATTTCTGTAACTGGCTTCAAAATCTGAAACTAATTGCAAGTCACTATAAATAATCATTTAATTAATTTGCAAAAAACACAAATGACTATTCTCACTAGACTTGTAAAACCATATGATTAATGTCCATAAGGTCATGGGGTGAGTGTGCTGTAAAGATCTTGCTTGTATTGTTTTGGAAGATGTGGATTCTATTCAACAAGACTATATACCAGACTAGGAAATTGGAAAACAGTTGAATCATATAGAAGTCTCTACTACACCTGTTCTCTTCATTCTATACACTCAGCCACTCTTAAGTGTCATAGATCATCAATCAATATTTTACCAATTGTACGCTAATGACACCTAAATATACAAATCTAGCCACCCAACTGAAGTTGATGCTACCATCCAAAGAGTAGAGAGGTGAATTTCTGATGTGAAATCATGGATGACATTTAACAAGCTGCAGATGAATGATGATAAAACTGAGGCCATTCTGATCACATCACTAAGACTTTCTCATTCACATCCTTTATCTCAAACAATAAATATCAGCAACATCAACATTAAATTCACAGTCAGTATGAAACCTAGGTGTTACTCTAGACAGTACTCTCACAATGCACCAACATGTCATGTACATATGCAAGACTGAATATCTTGAACTGAGACACATCAGCTCCCTTTACAAATATCTTTCAGTTGATACCGTCAGCATTGCTGACTGGGGACTCGGAGCTTAAAATCTATCTTTCACTAAATTTAACTTCCAACAAAATAGAGCTATGGTGGAACTTCTACAATAGTTTTAATAAAATATTGGGAGCACCCAACCCAACCATATACATCATCACAATAAAGATTGCTCTACTGCCTCAAAGAAAGAGCAAGAAAACAGTTTTGAAGGAAAACTTCTCAAAAAAGCTTAACTCAAATATTCAAATGGGGGGTTTAATTAGAGCCCATAATTTATAAGAGACAAATCGAGAGTACTGAAAAGAGCTGCTCAATAGCCCTTGATAGCAGAAAATAAGCATAGTTCCTCTTCAAAAACAAAGAGAAGAAAACTGGCCATTGCACTCACAAAGGGATAGCTAGTGTTACGTATATTTGGTATATCATTCACATTTATATTCATTGTCTGTTTGTTAGATTAAAATTTGGCATTTTAAGTTTTAAGATTCGTTCATTGAAGGGGGGGGTGACATGTACTTTTACATAGTAAACACCAGATGTTAACCTCATTTTCTGACCTTGCTTCAGAGCGTAACAAGCTTCTAAAATGATTGGTTGATTCCAAGGACATTACAGCTTTATTTTAAAAATGATTGGTTGGATCCAAGGACAAAATGGAGTAAAGTATAAACATCTTTCTCAATTCAGTTGGGTCATATGGTATTTACGTGACTTCTTGAACGTAGGTTTGTTCTGATAGTTTCTAGAATATCACGTGACCCCTTGATTACGTAAAAAACAGAGATATAAACCATGCTTTAAGAGCGAGCTATTCAGTAGAAGTTGGACTTTTATAATATAAAGTTCTGTCTTCTTTTTGAGTTATTTTTAATCACTGTGTATGGGAAATTGTGTCAATTTGCTTAGAGCAAGAGGAATTATTTTATTATTTATCTGGAAATGAATATGTGCTCATAGATTTTCATTTGGATTATTAGAAAACAAGAACTGACTAAATCACGTGACATCATCGTCCATATTGGATTAAATCATCAAGATTCGAACTGGGAACTATTAGGACATTTTATTATCAGGACTCTTGCAATTCCATTAGTGGATTATATTGTGAATTCAATATTGGATTAATTTTTGGACTTGATTCTCTAAAACCGTAAGTTTAAATATTTTCTTTTATGAAAACATCTGTACTCAATAAATTGTTTGTAAAAGTTTACAAGCTTGTTATTATCACTTCTTTCTATGTTGCTGCTTATTCGAGCCTAAGCACGTAACATAGAAACTGGGGGCTCGTCGAGGATTTAGATAAATTGGAATTTGGTTAGAATTTTTCTCAGAAAACTTTTGTTTTAAATTTGAATTCCCCTAGTTTTTGAAAATTTTAAATCTTTAGTGAGACTGACAGGCTTGTATTAAAATGACATCTAAAGTAGAAATATTCATTTCTTATCCTACCCAGGAGCAATTAGATTTTTTCAAAAAAAGTGAGTTGATTCAATTTCCCAGAAAATATGATCTTTCTGAAGTCAAGGCTTCTTTAACAAACAATGACATCAAAACAATTTTGGTTCAATATATGGTAGAAAAGGATGTTTTGGAACAAATTGCTTTGATTTCGGTCAGTAAGTCTGCATCAAACTCTGACATTAAATTAAAGGAATTAGAATTAAAATTCAAGATGGAATTATAGTTCAAGAAGCTGGAATTTCAGGAAAGGGAGAAAGAAAGACAATTACAAAATTAAAAAGAGGAGAGAGAGAGACAGGAAAAGGAGAAAGACAGGCAAATTGAATTACAAAAAGAGCAGATGCGGATTGATAGAGAGAGAGAGGAGAAAGAAAGGCAATTAAATTACAAAAAAAGCAGATGCAGGTTGATAGAGAGAGAGAGAGAGAGAGAGAGAGAGAGAGAGAGAGAGAGAGAGAGAGAAGGAAGAAAGGGAATATCAAATTAAAATGAAAGAAATATAGCTGGCAAGTGAAAATCACCATCATACTTCAAATCCAAATTTAAATTTTGATTTAGCAAAGAATATTAGATTAGTGCCCCCTTTCAGAGAAAAAGAAGTAGACAAATACTTCATTCGTTTTGAAAAAATTGCAGAAAATTTAAAGTGGAAAAGGGAGCATTGGAATCAGTTATTGCAATGTGTACTCACTGGTAGGGCTAGTGACATTTACACTTCACTGTCCATTCAGCAAAGTGGTGACTATGATGTGATTATAGAATGCATTCTAAGGGGTTATGAGTTAGGCCTTGAAGCTTATCGGCAAAAATTCAGAAATTACAGAAAAGAAGCTGGACAAACTCATGTCGAATTTGCTAGACAGTTGTTTGATAGATGGTGCTTAGCCAAGAAAGTTGAACAAGATCATCAAAATCTCATGCAAATTATATTAATTGAAGAGTTCAAAAACTGTGTCCATAGTGATGTTAAGTCTTATCTTGATGAGCATATGATTGAAACCTTGGAAAATGCTGCTCGAGCTGCTGACGAATATTCTTGGACACACAGAGTTCCTTTTGTTAACAAGACTACTACTCAACAGTCTTCTGGCAGAAAAGTATTTCCGCCTAATACAAGCCCTTCTAAAACTCAAACTAGCACAACTTTCAAAAATCAAACTTCAGAGAAGCTTGATTCTAGATCCTTGTCTCTTCCAACGTGTACCTATTGCAAGAAAAAAGGATACGTTATTTCTGATTGCTACAAATTGAAAAATACGCATTAGAATCAAGACAGACCTGTTCCAAATGCTCTTACTTCTAAGAGGTAAAGGTCACGGTCATGTATTGAAACCAATACATTTGTCGGGTTTAATAAATCTCAGTCTGATTTTATTATGGAGAATTATGAACCATTCATATCAAAGGGTTCTATATCACTCTTGGGTGATTCAGCCAATCCCACCCCTATTAAAATTTTACGGGACACAGAAGCTTCTAAGAGTCTTTTATTATCAGGTACTTTGCCTTTTTCTGAGAAATATTCTTCTAATGAAAGTGTTCTTATTCAGGGAATAGAGTGCGGCTTTGTTAATGTTCCTCTCCATTGTGTAAATTTGTCATCAGACTTAGTGTCAGGACCTGTGACAGTCGGAACAGTCTCGGTTTTACTCGTTGAGGGCATTCATTTATTGCTAGGCAATGACTTAGCTGGAGACAAGGTTGTGGTTAATCCACTTGTAACTGACAAGCCTAATTTGGATCAGAAAGTTGATCCAATTGAAAAAGAATTTCCTGATATATTTCAAGCTTGTGCAGTTACCAGAGCTATGGCAAAGAAAGCTCTTGAGAATGATGTTGATGAAGACAGCATTCCTTTAGCTGACATTTGTATAGGTCACGCTTTTGATGAGGTCACTTTTACTCCTTGTTTGGATCAATCAGAAGGTATTGATCATAGTGATCCTCTTTTAACAACTCATTCTCTTTATTCTAATCAGGGTGATAAACGACAGTCACTTGTCGTCGAACAGGAAAAAGATCCTGAGATCTCCTGTTTGTTTCAAAGGGCCATAAGCAAGACTGAAGCCACTTAAGTTTCTGTCTGTTATTTCATTAAAAATGGAATTCTTATGAGAAAATGGAGACCTCCTGAGGTACCTGCTGGTGATGAGTGGTCGGTGAACTATCAAATAGTAGTTCCAAAACCTTACAGACAGGAAATACTTAATCTGGCCCATGAAACTCCTTTTGGCTGGTCATTTAGGGATTAATAAAACTTATCACAAGATCTTGACTCACTTCTATTGGCCAAAAATCAAAACTGATGTTACCAAATACTGTAGATCTTGTCATACTTGTCAACTGGTAGGAAAACCCAATCAGAAGATACCTAAGGCTCATCTGCAACCTATTCCTGCCTTTGACGAACCATTTAATAGAATTATGGTAGATTGTATAGGTCCCTTACCCAAGACCAAGTCAGGTAACCAATACATGTTGACCATTATGTGTGAATCAACAAGGTTTCTAGAAGCAATTCCATTAAGGAATATAAAATCTAAAACAATAGTAAAAACTTTATAAAGTTTTTTTCTCAGTACATCCTTCCCAAATCTCTTCAGTCTAATCAAGGTTCAAACTGCATGTCTGGAATTTTCCAGCAAGTTATGAATGAAAGAACTACAAGGGAGAGATCTTTTGAGTATGATAATGGAGTTGTATCACTCTTGTTCTTTCTTCATACTTTTCTTCAGATTAGATATTACGGCCCTTACAAAGTTAAGAAGAAATGAATTAGTTAAATTATAGTATTAATGCTCCTAGACCTAAATAAATTATAGGAGTACCAGTATATTGAAAGAGATAGCCATGTTAAACATGTAATTAATTTAGTTGTACATGTCCCACTCAGTGAAGGAATATCATCAGATTCTACTGATATGGAAATGATGACCGATATTCAAATCACAAATCTTTGTAATTCAGAAATTATGAAAAATCTAGACCAGAAACTTTCACATTTACAAATGCAAGAAAGAAATTAACTGAAATAATTATTATTTGAATATGAGCACTTATTTCCAGAAATTCCTACAAGGACAAACAAAATTTTCATGACGTTGAAATTGAAAATTCCAAACCTGTTAAACAACATCCATACAGGATGAATCCACTCAAACAGGAATACTTAAAAAAGGAAATTCAATATTTGCTGGAAAATGATTTTATCGAGCCCAGTAAAAGTGATTGGAGTTCACCATGCATACATGTTCCAAAACCAGATAAAACTTTCAGTATCTGCACTGATTATAGGAAGGTGAACAGTGTGACAAAAACAGAATCATTACCATTACCAAGAATTGACGATTGTATTGATAAAATTGGGAATGCCAAGTATGTCACCAAATTTGACCTTCTGAAAGAATTTTGGCAGATTCCACTAACGGAAAGAGCAAAGGAAATCTCAGCATTTGTGACTCCAGATGGATTTTATCAATATAAAGAAAGTACATTTCAACGTCTCATAAAAACTATCACCTCTGGTTTAGAAAATTGTGATGCCTATATAGATGACGTCATTATCTACAACAACACCTGGATAGAACATCTAGCAACAATTTGAAAATTCTTTGACAGACTCACTGATGCATGTTTGACAATTAATTTATCTAAAAGTGAGTTCTGCTGTGCTAGTGTGATTTTTTAGAACATATTGTGGGACATGGACAAGTAAGATAATTTAATAGCAGACGTTATATCCCGTGTATAACAATATATTATATACACGAGTTCTTTTAACCTCAGATGTAAATTGGTTTGTGATAAAAAGAAAGTTTTATCATATAAACCTTTCTTTTTATTTTATGGGGGAAGGAGTTACGTATATTTGATATAAGTCATTTTTATTTATTTTTATTCTCTGTTTGTTAGATTAAAATTTGGCATTTAAGTTTTAAGATTCATTCATTGAAAGGGAGGGGGGACCTGTACTTTTACATAGTAAACACGAGATGTTGACCTCATTTTCTGACCTTGCTTCAGAGTGTAAACAAGCTTCTAAAATGATTGGTTGATTCCAAGGACATTACAGCTTTATTTTAAAATGATTGGTTTCTTCCAAGGACAAAATGGAGTAAAGTATAAACATCTTTCTAATTTTAGTTGGGTCATATGGTATTTACGTGACTTCTTGAACGTAGGTTTGTTCTGATAGTTTCTAGAATATCATGTGACCTCTTGTTTACGTAAAAAACAGAGATATAAACCATGTTTTAGGAGCGAGCTATTCAGCAGAAGTTGAACTTCTATAATATTAAGTTGTGTCTTCTTTTTTAGTTATTTTTAATTACCGTATATGAAAAATTGTATCAATTTGCTTGGAGCAAGAGGAATTATTTTATTATTTATCTGGAAAAGAATATGTGCTGTGATGATGGGTAGGGTACTGACTATTTCCTCCACCTCCCAAAGACATGGCTGTAATCAGCTGGATTCTAGGTTTCAGGAGGTCATAATTTGCAATGTGTGCCACATCTCTGTGTTGTAATCTGAGCAAATAATGCAGTTTGAGTGAGTGTCCAAAGGCACTTCTATAGAGACTCTCTTGACATTATTCTGATTTTGAAAAAGGAAATAACGACAATATATTCAAATGGCAGACATACATTAACCTGGTTGTATGCAAAATGTACTACATACACCCTTGTGTAGGCACTACATAACAACTGAGGACCCATTTTACCTGTCCTTTTCTTTTTGTATCTCACTGCAATCCTTTCAATGAGGAAAAGTAAATAAAAAATGCTGATACACATGCAATAACAGTTGATTTTTTTCTTCTCTCTTCCAACGAGAGCTCAGATATTATTAATAAACAACAACAATGATATTCTTGATAGAGAGATACAAAAACCCTCTCACTGCACTTGAATGTTAGGCAGCTGTGCTGTTATTCTGTAACAAAAGGACTTACCTTAATTGCATATATAAAAGTAGGTTGGTATACCCAAAGCCCTAAAAGTTTGATAACACATGGTAATTCAATGTTCCTTCAGGAAATAAATTCCATCAGGATAAAAATGTTACAAAGACATAATTTAAACTATGGAACAGATAGTCTTACCCAGAGATTTTAATTAATTGTTAGAAAGGAGACCACTAATGCAACAAATTTTTCTAGTGACAATCTAGGCATAACATACATTGAGCATGGCCTCCTCAAAAAGATGACAGTTCTATGCATATGCCAGGCAAGGTACACGAATGGATTGCATGATACTGACAGTTCTCCACTCTGTGGGAGGATTTGTTCAGATCAAAATAACGTTGGTATTTTGGCATGTCATCAAAAAGCATAAAGCTACACAAAAATGACATATGTAATTGCTGCGATTAAATGAGAAAGTATCTGCAATACAATGAGGTTTAATAGCTACTAATTTTAATTCATGATTAATTATTTATTACATAACAAAATGGGTTACTGAAACAAAATGTTCTGCATGAGCAAAATGACACAAATGTCCCATACTTTAATGTTTGTACAGGTCAATTGGCAATTCACAGGTAAGCAAAAGAATTCAAAATTTCCATGCTAAATTATTATCAAAGAACAACTAAAATGAAAATGAAAAGCATAATCAAGAGAAATGAAAGAACATTCTTAACATTTGTGCCCATCTTGTTCCTATAACATTGCCAGCATCACTTTGTGTTGAAATCTTACTGCATATATCTATACCCAAATAGGATCCAATCACTTTCCAAGATTGGCTACTGCCTCATAAATTCTGCACTTACATGGGGTGTAATGAACTGGCAGATGGACATACAGAGGGAAAGAGAGAAAGATGAAATTAATGTACTTTTATACAAAAAAGTACAGTAGTCCCCCTCTTGAACGGCCCGCCTAACCAGCGGCCACCCGCTTCTTACGGCCAGAATTCCTTGGCACCAACGAGTTTGTATTCAAAAGTACCCCTCAAGAGCAACCACCCCTCTAACGCGACCAGCGGCCAGCATTTTAGTACACAAAATTTAAAATATCCCCCTCATGAACAACCACTTTTGTTTCTTCAAATGTATCCAGAACCGATAATTAATTCAAATCTTGATGTAAGGTAAGCAATTTTGATGATCTCTATCGTAGATACACATCTCCGAGTATCAAGTCGCTGTTAAGTGTCGACTAAAGATTTATAGTATATCATTATCTATAAAAGTCGATGTTTACAGGAAATGGGCTCAATAATGTTATGATAGAGTTTGGGGTTTAACACCTATGTCGAGTTCTTCTCTTTGATGATTATAACCAGACGTAATTGTTATAATCATAACAGGGTCAGCATATGCTAAAAATAGATTTTGTCCATTGGCACACACAGAGTACCTTAAAAAAAGCAGGGTACCAGACAAAGGCAGGAAAAATCATGTGACAACACATTATGGCTTCCTTTACAAAGACTGTATTTCATACACTCGACACAAGTTTTGTCAGCAAAATTAAATCACATACAGTCAGCAATAACCGAATAAATCATTACCAAATATTGAAATGTCATCATGTTAACGGATACATTATTTTACAAGAAAGTCGGTTTACACGAAGACATCAAGGAAGGGGGGGGGGCATGCCGAACAATTTTATGTAGAAAAGACTTGAAACAAGTTTATGTTGAAATAATTTGAATAAGCAAGGTCGTAACCGATAAGAAGGTTATTCAGCAGCAGTGGGAAAATGGAGCAAATGGAATGATAATTATGTATGTACCAAGATGTAAATGACGCTTATGAATTTATTTGCAATGTGCATAACAATACCCGCACGCATATCACACTTACGCCAAGAAAGAAAAAATAGTAACGTATCTTCAGTTGAAATAAATTTCTTATTATAACAAAAAGAACCTTTTAATGATTAATATTTCATTTAGACGAATATATTTAATGTTTTGAAGTATGTAGCTTTCTTACTACGTACATTACAGATACATGTACTTCTCATAATAAATTTAGACCCCCCTCTGGAACAGCCACCCGTCTTATAAGACCACTTTTCCGGTGCAGCAGTGGTGGCCGTATAAGAGGGGGACTACTGTATATGTAATTATTTATGACATACACAGTCAATATACCAGCAGCATTTGTGTTATCAAGAAAAATTAGTGATGATAACAAGAAATATGAACTTAGCAATGGACAGCTGACAAACATAACAGCTCTTGACAACCCAAGTCACAACACCCCGAGCTGAGCTGTAACAATTCTGTAGTTACCTTTTCCTATTGACATCCAAAAATACTCACCCGTGATTGGCATTTTTTGTAATTTTACCGCCGTTTCTTCCAGGTTCCTGCTGAAATGACATTGAGAATACCTGTAAATGACACCTATAACTAAAATAATTCTTATTAAGCCATTATCTGTTCTGGTAATGGTTGTGTCTTAACATCCCACAATCGAAATGTTAATGGCAGAAATCCTTTTATAGAGTTTTTCAAAGAATGCGTAACGAAATGTTTAAATATATTATACATAGAGGATATTTTCTTTTCCTACGTTAAAACCAAATATATTTCATCATATGGCTTTTTTAAAACCAATTTTAGTGCAGAGTAAAAAAAATTGAAAACTGCCATTTGGTTGTTTCCACAGTTATTGTTCCAAAGTTAAGCAGTTTTGCAGGATCATTTTTAACCCTCAAGATAAATATTTGCGATTGATGTAGATTATAAAATGTTCTTATGTGTCTAAATTCTAGATGTGTATGCTAATGATAACAGAATAATTGCAAATTTAATAATGATTAAAATACATAATTTAAAACAGAACATTATTTTTTTTACCACTTCTTAGAGAGAACTTTCTTTTCTTTAATGTATGCATCATAATTCTGTATTAATTCTCAATTCCAGAATTGAATATACATGCTGGTCTTAATTAAAGATGTACTTTATCATCAGAGAATAATGAACAAAGCAATGTTTACAATTGAAAACATCTTAAAACAGCGTTTATTATCAAAGTATATCAAAATATTGTATCTTACAAAATCAAAATAGGTTCTAACAGAAACATTCATGGGCACATACATGATAACTGACTCTTCTCACATCTAAATAGATGTGGGCATATCAGACTTATGATTACTTTGAATTCCATTTAAAAGAGAAAAATTAAAATATGAATTTCACTGAAAAGTACTTTATTATCTGGTATTTATTTCATAATATTGCTACCCAGTGACATCACTAGGGGGTGCAGACAACACTGGGTGACACCATCAGAAGGGTAGACACCAAACTGTCCATAAAATTTCAGAATTTTTGTGCAGAAAGACAGTCCATGGGGTAACACTTTGAGTTACTGCACGTGACAGTCTATAAAATTTTAGAATTTTTGTGCAGAAAGACGATTCATGGAGTAACAATTTGAGTTACTCAGACCTGCCAACCCTAAAGGAACATTTTTAGTAAGTCAGTCAAAATTTTCAGTTTTCAGTAAGGTGTCAAAACTTATGTTCTGGCAACAAGTAAAATTGTACTAACTATTACAGTTTAATATCCATGTTGTAACTTACAATAAATAGCTACTGATGTGACTAGTACAGGGTACTTTTGCACTTTCTAAAAACCTTCTGGTCAAACTCCATTTTGAAGCATTCTCCCCTCTTCACTTTCATGACTAGTAGTGCTTCCAAGGTATCAACTGACGTAGATGATCTGGATTTTGAGTGGCTTTTTGCAACAAATGAGAACACCCTCTCACAACCTGCATTTGAATGAGGAACAATAAGTACATTTTTCATGATGTTGAACAACAATTTGTATTTGTACTGGCCATTAGCATCCTTGAGTTTACTAACAAGATCCACTTATCAACTCATTTAATGTTTAAGATCTCAAGATTCAATTCATCTACTTGATAATTCAAAAACTCTGCTTCCAAGTTGTCTTGCCTGTTGGTTTCTTTGGGTTCCATACACATAAACCTTGATGGAAAATACATCACACTGCTAAAATCACTCATCATCCTTTTTGACACATCAGCAACTGCACCGTTTCAGAAGTTCATTATTCAAGGGAAACCTCTTAACAATGCAATCACAAACAGTTGCGTAATAGCATACATGCCAGCCCCTGACGAGGAAATGGCATATCTAGGCAGAAAAAGCCTAATCCACATATAACATGCTAAAATTTCAATAAACAACGATTATTTGCCCTTTTCAACTTTTAACATCCTTTACTGTTTCAAATTTTCATATGTAGCACTTTTAGCTTTATACACATCGACTAGAAACCATCTTAAGACTTTTAGCGCTAAATTTTTAATTATTTCCACACGGCCAGAAATAGATGTCACATGATGCTGTACTCTTCTCTTAATATTTAGAGGTTTCTGTTATATTTTGTTTCGGGGTTTTTCGGTTGCCTTTTTCTAATTTATCTGGAAAATTTTGAAAGGGGATATTTTTGCTCACATAAATGCATAGACTAAAATAAAATATACTTTTTAAGCGCTAAAATATCTTTAGACTGGTTCTGCAGCAAATATGAATTAGAATATGGAATCTGCACATAAAGATTAAATTTGGAAAACCAGTCTGTTCTCTCCTGAGCATACAGATTCTATAAATAGAATTCAAGGTCAACAGTAGAACCAGGTTAGCTATAAATAGAACATGATACTGTTACGAAAGTCCACGGTCAAGCGTACTCTTATATTGTAGTTACGTAAAAGCCATCTTTTCTAAGATATGGTCTGTGGGATTAATGGAAAGTTAATAATAACAAGAAAACAAATAATTGATCTTTTTTGGGAGGTGGATATACTGGAAAAGCATAATCCTTATACGTTTGAGCGTAATGCGTAATTTAATGAAAGAAAGCCTAATGATTGCGCCTAGGGCATAACCGATTAGCATTTTTCTACTAATTTCCGATTCCGGATTTTGGGCATAAATTTTTCTGATTCCAGATATGATTCAATTAATCGGAAATGCTTAAATCCGTTTTTTTTTCTAAAAAATTTCAACTTCCGTTTCCAGGTTTCTGGTATGTAGTTTTGCCGTGTCTAGCATGTTACTTAGTACTTTACCATATCCGGCTTCATTTCCGGTTTTCACCCGCCAGTTCAAATAGATTGTCTCACAGCGTGGTTGTGTTGACCATATTGGACTTTTCTGACTTCTTATTTAACTTTATTAACGCACTATCGAATGACACACACTGTTAGACACGGTGCTATAGAAATTCAACTTTATTATTTTTATTATCCGAATCGGTCGTTCCTGCCTTGTCCGACTCCGATTAATCGGAAGTTCATACTATCCGGTGGAATTGATTTCCAGATCAAAAGTCTGTTATGCCCTACTTACGCCAAAAGCATAATGGTTGGCATGTATGTAATAGTCCCTTACACCTTTATAGAACTGACAAAGGCTACCTTCATACAACTTACTTTCAGCCAAGTATTTTCTAGTTTCTGAACCTAGTATTAGCTTAACATCTGAATTTTGTTTCTTACAGTCATAATAATCAATATCACTAAGATCCTTAGCTTGTGAAATTTCTGTAGCCTTTATAAATCTGATAAGCAATGCTTTAATAATTCAAGCATGTTTTCTCTAAGTTTGTGGATTGTAGGCTCCTCCTGTTGCATGATTAAGTTGTACTTGTTAAATAATGGAATTATGTGGTCTAGAAATAAGCAATAAATCTTTGCCCTCCAGGACTGCAAAGCCTTACACACAGTCATAGCCTTTTCCTCTCTCTAACTGATTTTTTTACTTTCTTTCCTGTCATTTCTAACCAATGATGTCTGACATCTAGACAGAGCCTTTTTATCCAATACCTTTGATTTAGCTTTCTGTAAGGAAGCTATCTTGGGTTTCATTTTCTCAGTCTTTCCTGCTGAGGCAGACTTGAAGGTAGTACAAGTCTGACTTCTAGATTTATCACTGCTCAAAGCTTTACTGCATGTGCTGCACTGTCGTTATTTCCTTCTTTATTGCTAGATACGTGTGGAACTTTATCCTTGGAACTAGATACATTCTCTGACAGACTACTTTTGGCTTTACTTTCTTTGCCTTTAATCTCTTGCTTCTTGGTTTCTTTATCAAAATATATTTCTAAAGGTTCCCACTGTTCCAACAGTCTCTTTATACCTTCACCATCAGACAACCATCTTGTTACACAATGCTTCAATATTTTTCTCTGCTCTTTAACACAAAGAGTCTGAAGATATTTCAGTTCCATATGTCTATTCACACTTTTATCCAAATAATATATGTCAACTAATAAGTCATCAAAACTAACAGACAGCACATCTGTCCCCTTTTTAGCTGCTAAATGTACCAAATGGCATGAACATCCACTCAGATATACAGAGGGATTCACCTTAGTTATATGTCAAAATGCACCTTTATTGCAACCTGTCATCACTGAAGCATTATCTGATTCAAAGGCAATACATGTATTCCAACTTATGTTTCTCTTTTTCAAATCATCATCCAATAATGTGAAAATATTTTCCCTAGTAGAGGCTCTATCACATGTTGGAAATGACAAAAGTGCTTCAGTTACAACCCCGTCTGTGTTATCAAAATATCTAACAACAACTGGGTACAGCTTCTCAAAATCATTGCTACAATCAGTTGCTATACTGAAAGGTTGGGATGAAACATTGTTAACAGTCTTCCTGTATTGACTTGCACTGTTGTAATACAATAAAAGTAGTTTTCGTTCTGCCATACTGATACATATTTGCTACTGACGATTTGGGAAACATACACCTGAATAGCTTAGAAGCATGCAGAAGCAGCAACTGCAACATTATGCTCAAACAAAAAGTTTATAAAATATACCCCAGCCTTAATGACCTCCAATTCAGTTTCTGACACTGCAGATCAAAATCCCATAGGAGTAATAGACTTAATTCATTTCATTGCAACGTATTCTGTATGTCTTTTAGAATTCACATGGCGGCGACAGTCATCTCGCACACCGTAGGAAATGTTCAAGTCAAAAACAACATAACGTGCAATAAATGTAATGGACACCTTAATCACTTTTTTCTAAGCATGACCAGGTATCCGAGTTGCCTTGTTTAATACTTTTGCAACCACTGTTTCAGCTTTTTTCGAGGCTAGTTGTCCTCTCCACCTTTAGCGCATTTTCGTTTGGAAAACATATTTCAGACGACCGGATGGATGACAAACGAAAAAAAAAAATGAAGTCTAGATCAGAAACGCGCTTCTCGCGAACAAAAAGGCTGATTTAAAGCATCTAAGGTACCACTGTATAGTTAGTCTGGTTCCCATCCAAAATCCACTCAGTCTAAGCTACAACTCCGAATCCGAACACGGAGTCTAATTACAAAAATCCGGATACGGAACGAACCAGTACAAAATATATCCGGAACAGAAAAAAACGTTCATATTTCCGTACTTTTTTTTTATTCGTTCCGTAAGTCCGTAATTTTAGTGTTTTTTCGTAAGACTTACGGCAAAATCGTAAGAGTTGGCAGGTCTGAGTTACTGCACAAGACTGTCTATAAAAGTTTTGAATTTCTATGCAGGTGACACCAACCCTAGTGATGCCACTGTTGCTACCAGTTCTCATTGTTGAATATTAAGTTAATAATAATGGAAATATTTTTATTCAGGAAAACCTTACAATAAAGGATTTAATTTCTTGATGATGATTTCTGATCTCTGCATGCTGACTGCCATTTTCAACAACAATTTGAAAAATTTATACTTTCAGTTTCCAACACAATCATACATTTTTTGATAATAAGCAAATAGAACCATATTTTTGGCCTTTTCTGTAAATAAGTGGAAACCACACATGCCTCCAAGTTATTAGCAAGTTCATGACTTATCCAGGCATGCTAAAATTAGGGAATTATAGGCTAGGAAACTCTACCACTTCTAAACATTATGACACAAGGGTTGTGACATCCCTAAGTCACCCTCTAGCAAATGAATAAAAGTTTGACAACCTCTATGCAAATTTATTGAGTGCATCTTAAGGTTTCCCATCTCAAGCAGTGTAGAAGGAGCTATGCATAAAGAAAACTCCTGATATTAAAGTACTGTTTGATAAAGTATACAGATGGAAATATCCTCATCCCAAATTCCACACCCTGAGGATGAATGAAAATTATAAATGCATTGCATACCCATACTGCCTCCAGTAATATCCAAAGGCTTCAGGGCTATGATCTAAATAGTGCCTGAGAAATTGTGATATTAATAATGCATGCACGTAAATACATACTCATCCAAACAGCAGTATGATGTAATCACCACCTCTTTTTTCAAAACGGGCAGGATTAGCAAAAAAATGCAGTATACATGTAAAGAAATAGTACCTTCATTCCAAAAGTCAATGAATTTGCACCTTCAGGTTCAGTCTTCATCCTATGAGCTTCATTCACAGTTCCATCAGAGATTTGGTTCTTTTTACTATCCTTTGTTTTCTCATCCCTTTGGATATTATCAAATTTACTTGATTCAGCTGTTCCCATCCCGGAGGGTGAGTTTGAAATTTTTATATTCTCATTTGTTAGTGCTCTTGGGTCTATTGTAGTTGTTTTTTCTTGGGTGGGATTTTCTTTTGGTTCCCCATTACCATATTCATGTTGCTCCTGACTTATTTCTTTTGACTTTTCACTCTCATCTTCTTGCTTTGCAGTGATTGGGTTTCTTGCACATATTGTTCCATGGACAAGCATTTTGTCAGGATAATTTTCTTTTAGCTCCTCAACTTCATTTTGCTCAAGACTTATCTTATTTAATTCTTCATTTTCAATCTGCACATTGATGTTTCCAATTTTGTCTGCTTCTCCTTCTTCAGTTGTATTTGTAGGGCCTATTGAAGGCTTTGTTTCCTGGACAGGTTTTTTGTCAATGTTATCTGCATTTACCTCATCAATTGGACTGGAAGGGTCTGCTGCATGGGTGTCTTCAATCTGGTCTGCTGCATGGGTGTCTTCAATCTTTTCTGCTTTTACATGATCAACTGGACTGGGAAGATGTGTTTCACTGATATTTTCCATCTTTTCTGCTTTTCCCACATTAATTCGACTGGTAAGGTCTGTTTCATTATTGTTTTCAATCTTTTCATCAACTGCACTGGTTTGGTTTGTTGTTGGTTTTGCTTCCTGTATTGCTTTTCTGTCGATATCATTTCCTTCTAGCTCTTCAACAAAGTGCCTATCATCATCTTCCTTTTCTGTCAAGTTCTGTGTGCTTTTGTCAATGGCTATATTTTCAGTTTTTGGATTTTCTTCTCTCAGCCTCTGTGTCAAATATGATGATTCCACAACTTCATTTTCTGATGAGTTACCAGATGGCTCAATTTTGGATGCATTTTCATACTTTTCTGGATTGTCATTCCCTTCTGAAAGTTGTTCTTGACTTACATCTTTTCCCTTTGCAGTCTGGTCAACAACGCTTTTGTCCTTGACACTCATATCTGATCGATCATCCATTGACTTTAGATCTTTAACATCTTCAATAAATTGTTCTACCTCTGCAGGTATGATTTTGAAGTTAATATCTTCTGTCTCTATTTCTAAACCTCCCCTACAAACTTCTTTTCCTTTTTCAACTTGTGCTTCTTTTTTGCTTTCTGATGACGCTAATAGACTGGAAGCAGCCAACTCATCTGTTTCTGTTGCTGAATTCATATCTGATTTAGTACTGTCAAGTTCCAAAGTGTCTGAAGTATACTGATAATCTCTATCTTCCAATGTACTTTTACTCTCCAAGTCTGATTCTGTCTTTTTCTCAATGCAATTATCACCATATGACATTTTATCAATTTTACCACAAATTATGGTTCCTCCATCTGAAGTGGTGCCATCTACGTCATTGACAACTGGCTGATTTTCAATTTGTACATGTCCACTCTGTGTTTTCTCTGTTGTATTTTTGTCTATTTCCTTATCAGGTGAATCAGATTTGTATTCTGCATTAACATCATTATCTTGCAGTGTTGTTTGACTCGTTTTGTAAACATTATCATCTAATGAAGCATTTTGATCTAATGCTTGACCTGATGGAGGTGATGGAGCAGTTTTGGCAATGGAACTGAGTGCTGCTGAATCCTCATCGGTGGATGCTGGCAAAGTATCTGAAGAAAAAAAAATACATAGAGCAAACAAAATATCAAATAAATATAAATTCCACCATAAACTTTTTAAAATCAAAGATTCAAATTTTTGACATTTTAAATTTCAGCAAAAATGTTTATGATTGCACATTACAAATGAAACCAAATGAGACATTCACTTTCCCATTCTATTATTCTGAGGACACTAATAATATTCATGTTCCAAAACCTATTATCAACAGGTCACACACATGGTTGATATACAACTAATATCCAAATGCAAAAGTAGATGGCAAATTACTTCTAACATGGCATATATGCCAACCCCTGGCAAGCAAAAACTGTAATCCCAGTGGACAAATAGTGTAATTCTAGCAGAAAATGAGTAATCCACATATAACATGATACAAATTTAATGAATATATGTACTAAATGATTAATTTGCCCCTCTTGCCTTTAAATATAAATTACTGCTTCAGTAAGTTTTCATTTGTAGCACTTTTAGCTTTTTAAAAGTAACGGCCTCTTATGTTGCATTTCAAAATACTTTCTACCATCTGAGATTATGAATGTTTTGCACACCAGTAGAGCAGTAAGTACTGGGTTACTGAGCTTGGATCTGAATTCAGTTTTATTTTTTAATCTTTGGAGGAATCAGATTTTTGTCCTTTTCTGATCCATGTGCGAAATTGTTTGAAAAACATATTTGCTCTAACATGTACATCAACAGAATCCATTTAATGACTTTGAATGCAAAATATTACAATTATTTCCACACAGCCTACAATGTGCTGTCCTAAAATGGAATGCTGAATTATGTCATTCATGTATTCATCTTTGGATGATTTTGTTTCTTTCTCCTTCTGTGAAATGATTTGAAAAACATTTTTGCTCTAACACACACATCAACTAGAATACATTGGACTTGACTTTTAGTGTCAAATACCAACACACTATTAGTGTAACTAACAAATTAGAAACTGAAATAAAATATTAAGTCTGTGTCCTCCTAACTAAGCCATACATATGCTATAAATAGAATATAATATTAGTGTCAGGAAAGTATATGCAAGTCGATTGTACTTTTGTACAAAAGTTTGCGACAATGTTCCAAATACAAGCTTGCGGCAAGCTTGCAAAAATAAGCTTGCGGCAATGTTCCAAATACAAGCTTGCAAAAATAAGCCTATGCAAGCTTGCGGCAATGTTCCAAATACAAGCTTGCTGCAAGCTTGCAAAAGAAAGCTTGCGCAAGCTTGCTACAAGCTTTAAAACAAGCTTGCAATTTTGGTTTGGTTTACACATGACCTATAGCGCACTATAGATTGGTTCTCTAAGCAAACATGAATGATAACAATGAATCCAAGTTCAAAGGTCTGAAAGTAAAAACCAGCTTCTTTCTTGGAAATAGGACAGCTGCTATAAATAGAACATAATATTGTTAGGAAAGTGCATGCAAGTCTACAGACAAGTGTACTTTTATGACGTAGTTATGTAGAATACATCTTTTCTAGATTACGGCCTATGGGATTAATGAGATGTTAATAAAAATGAGAAAACAAATTCTCTTTTTTTTAGTATAGGGATTTATCAAAAACACAATCCATACACACATATGGTTATGCGTAAGGCATAATTTAGTGAAATAAAGTATAATGTGTCACACAAAAACATGATTTTCTACTCCAAAAACCACAGATACAATCATGTTACTCAAAACTTTCCAAGAAATGTTTAAATAAAAAAGACATTTCTTGACAGAGCAATATAAGCCTGTTAAACAGTTAGCAGAAAGTTTACAAAGTTAATTATCATAGAGGCAATAAAGATACAGAGGCAGAAAGAGACTACAAATCACAACCCAGAATATCTGAAGTTTGATAAACATGACATGGCTTTTAAAAAATGCCATAAGTTTTACACTTCATACACTTGAATCAGCAAGTTTTCAGTCAGACATTTTATTCCATTCATCAAATGCAAAACATCTTCAGCAGATTGCTTTGTTTAATGTGCATGAGGGTTCTGTGATTAAATGAGTGATAATATATAACAATGTGTTATGAATATCAATAAGTTTTTTAATTTTTGTTGGCAATTCTTATATAAAGTTGTGTTTGGTGTAGGTATATACAGTCTATTACAAGAGGCTAATTACATAAAACTACATAGGATCTATTAACAGGTGCATATGTACACGTTTATAGTTACTAATAATAAAATCATTAGCAATATGTTGACGAGTTTTGAGCTTTTTCATATTAGACAGGTCAGTCAGGTGGTATTTTAGAAGAAAGTTAATTCTCACTGGATGTGTTAAGTCATAAAAGTTCTTCTGCACTGTTAGAAATTTGCAAATTGTCATGTAGTATTATTGATAATATGTATATTTTAGCCTTTTTGCTTGTATATAAGTAGTTCAGATTGGGCATTGTTTTTCCTGCAACATCAGGTATGCAGATGTATTTAATGTTTTATTCAGATATTATTGGAGAGGAAAAATATTCATTTGGGTTATTCAGTGAAAATAGAAAGTGTTCCTTGGATTATAATATAATTTTGGGACTATTGTGATGTAATCAAAAGAGTTCTGGAAAATGCCATTTTGATATGTTAGGAATGTTACCAGACTGGTATATTTATGGATCTTAAATTTAAACTTTTCATTCTTTTATACTTCAACAGAACTTTTCATGATTATTTTGGATTCAATTCCTAATACTGTAAGTTCCTCTTAATTTTTCATTTTATAACATTGATAAATTAAAGTGATTAGTAAGTTTTACAAAACTTGTTGGTTTTGCTCTTTTCTGTTAGTTTATGACCAAAGAGATTTAATACATGTTAAGTCAAACCATTATTGTTTGCTTTGAAGTACTTTTGCTGCCTCAAAGGAAACATTTTAATTTCTTTTATTTGCGTTCTGATGAAGGTAATAATATTTAGCGTCACTTATTTTGACCATACACATTTACCTCCCTTGTGACCAATAACACATTTTTAAAAAACCCACCAACAGGATAGTAGGTATGGTATGCATCTGAAAATGTATTACTTACCAGAGATACCATTCCTGGCAAAACCACAATCAACACAGAAGTCTTCATCATCTGCAAAGGCATGGCCACAGTTTGCACAAAGTACTTCTTCCTTCTCAAAAATAGACTGGTCCACCTTGGCTCCACACTTTTTGCAGAACTTTTTGTCTTTTTGCAGCTCTGCACCACAAATGGTTCCATTTCTTCTCTTTCCTTTGCACAGCACTATCTTTGGGATGCTGACAACTTCTTTCCCACATTCCGAACAAAAATCACAATCCTCCTCCAACGGATTATGACAAAACCTGCACTTCATGTTCCACAAGCTTCATATCCTTCTTCTGGGAAAAAATAATTAAGTCTTAAATGTAACAGCAATTAAAATACATGTACCTATAAAAACTTATAATAGAAAATATAATTCTGGTTTGTTCCTAATTATTTGGCAATGAATCTAAATCTAATACAATCATGAAACATTTACTAATAATAGCCATATACTAGACATAAAATTTCAATCTAAACAATACATACATGCATAATGCATTCATTATACTGCAGTGCCAGTTAAAAATAATACACAGTAATTGGCCATAATTATGATCACAAATTATTAATGTAATGAGAGTTTTGCAAAGGGACTGGAAATACACTAATCAAACAGAATCCAGGTTAGCCAATAGATTCCACAAATTTGTTCTTCCCTCCTTTTTTCTTATAACTGCTGAGTATGGAAGACAAAATTTTGAGGGACAAAGGGAAAAAATAATACATAATGCACTAATTGTATGTGCTATGAAAAGGAGAATCAGTTTTGTTTTGACACTTTTATCAAGTCAACTTTGTCATCTGCACTGTACTATAATATTTTCCATGGAATCTTAAATTATTGCAATAAATGTTCTATCATTAGCTCAAAAAACTCATTTTTAATGTTTAATAACATGTTCAAAAGACTGATTAACTTAAAATGGACTGCATCATGGAATTTTCTGTTCTCGATGATCTTAATGTTTTACCTTAAATAATGTAGATTCATTATCTACCAGCATCTATCATAATAAATACGTTTTCTGAATTACTTTCTTTCCAAACAAAGAAATCTTGAATTAAATGAAAATTATACATTTACTTAAATTTAGTCTGTACACTAGTTCAACCAATATGGTGATTTAAATCTCAGAACTATGTTACAAATTTTACATGGCAACTTTGCTGTCAATCTAATTCCTGTCACACTGTTAAAAGCAAGTCAACCATGAGTAAATCCATGAATGATAAGTTAGTTTAAACTCAACAAATTCTACAGGAGGGGATCAAATAATTTCTGTTAAGCTTTTAAAATCTGGGGCACCAATCCTTGAGGGCAAATTACAGATCAATCCTCCAATAGCAAAAATATTTACAATTCAATATTTTTCCGGATTGTCTGAAGGAAGCTGAAGCAGTTCAGATTTTCAAACAGAACAATCCTCTTGTTAAAGTAATTATGGACCAAACAGCATTTTACCCATCAGATCCAAACTGCTTGAAAAAACAACTGAGACCCAGTTAGAATAATTTATTTTGAATATTTGTAACAAATATTTGGGTGCTTTTTCTAAAGGTCATGGATGCCAGACCACCCTGTTATGTTTGCTTAAAGACTTGAGGATGGATCTTGATGAAAACAAATATGTAGCTGCTGTTCAGATGTACTTCTCCAAAGCTTTAAACCATCTCCCTCATGATATTCTGATTTTCCAGATAAAGGGTTTATATAATGTCAGATGACTCAGCAGGGCTCTTAATGAACTATATGTAGATATGTAAGCATCAAATTAAGTTGCAGGGTGTCATGAGTAGTTGATCTATAATTCAAAAAGAGGTGCCTCAGGGGTCTATCCTTGGATTATTACTTTATAATGTTTTTATTGATAATAATAATAATAATAATAATAATAATAATAATAATAATAATAATAATAAAGACTATTTAGAGAAGGTAACTTAATTAGTTACAGAACTAACCTATTGTTACGTATATTTGATTTAAATCATTTATTTTGTTTTAATTGTCAGATTCAAATTTTACATTTTGGGTTTAAAATTCATTAAATTGGGAAGTGTTTTCTGGAAAATTAGGATGACCTATACTTTACAAGTAAACACCAGATGTTAACCTCATTTATGGCCTTGCTTCAAGGCTGGTCAACAGGCTTTTCAAATGATTGGCTGTTTCCAAGGACATGACTGATTTGGCTGATTATCATGGGATGTATACATGATTTTGCGAGCGTGGGTTTGTTCTAAGGTTTTCTAGAATGACATGTGACCCCTTTCCTGTTTACGTAAAAACAAATTATTGTTCTGGGAGAGAACAGTCAGTAGTAGTCTGGGCTTTAAAATAATAAATTGTGTTTTCGAGTTATACTGGAAATTATTTCAATTCGTTTGGATCAAGAGAAATTTATTGTGTTATTACCTTGTATTGGAAATTATTTCAATTCATTTGGATCAAGAGGAATTTATTGTATTATTTATCTGGAAAAACTTGTGCTTATTTGACTTTCATAAAATCAGAACTAACTTCATCACGTGACATCGTCTGCCATCTTGGATTGCTTCGTCAAGATTCAAACCGGGAACAATTAGGACATTTTATTATCAGGACTTTTGCAATTCCAATAGTGGATTATATTGTGAATTTCTTTTTGGATTAATTTTTGGACTTGATTCTTAAAACTGTAAGTTTGTTTTTTCTTTTATGAAAATATTTGTACTCAATAAAATTGATTATTAAGATTTTACAAGCTTGTTATTTTCACTCTTTCTATGTTACTGTTTATTCTATCCTAAGCATGTAACACCTATCTTGAGGCCTTCTATCTGTTATGTACAGTATATACAACATGATGTGAAGAGTCTGGCTTGACACTAAATAATTAAGTGCTTTTAAAAATCAAAGTATCCAGGCTGGAATACATGCACAATATGTAAAAACAAAAACATATATCAAACATAAAATATCATTCTGCATTGAAAAATTCAGCTTTGAAAATGATGCAAAATTTTAGAAAAATTATAGAAAATTTAGGCAGTATTTTTTGTACTAGCACTGTTCAATTTTCTAAAGATTTCATCCATTTAAGACATTGATTATGAAAGAAGAAATGCTAGGAGCCTGCCTTATGTCACTGGGAATGCTGTTCCATACTACTGGACCAGTACATGTATATTGAAAACATTTTTTTAAATAATTCCTTTTTTGGCCATGGTATAATGTAATTTTTTCTTCTTATGGACCTTAAATTTGGAGTATCATCAGCATCTCTTTGCTGAAAGATATTACTTAGACAGACAAGAATGGCTTTACATCAATTTGGCTTTTCTAAGAAATATTCTTTCATGTATTGTTAAAACTTTTATATTATTCACTGCATCCTGAAAATTGTCTATACATTGATCTAGAATTAAATGGCAAGCCCTCTTTTGAGCCTTAAAAGTGGTTATCTTTGAATTAGATGTATTACCCCCAAATTACGTTACAGTAGTCCAGATATGGCTGAATTTAACTTTTATAAAAGATGACCCTATACTGAAGAGGAATGTATGTTTTGATTTTCCTCAGTAGCCAAAAATAAGAATTAACCTTTTTTGAAATGTGTTTAATGTGAATAGACCAAGTAAGATTGTTATCTATGAATACAGCAAGAATTCTATCTTGAGAGGTGATAAAAGGGCACACGTTGTCAAAAAAACCTGGAGTTTGTCGCTATCTGGTCTACGCTGGTTTTTGTTGTCTAATGTAACTACCTAGTAGGGCTTTTATTTTTTTCTTTATTTATTATAAAACTGTTTTCCTTGCACCATACTTTAAGTCTGTTGAGAGCATCTTTAAAGTTATTTTCAAGTACCATTTTTTTACCAATCTCAGACAGTGTAGTATCATCTGCAAAGAGGTCAGTGGAAATTGAAGTTCCAATCTTAAGAGGTAAATCGTTGATAAACAGAATGAATAAAGGCGTTCCAAGGACTGAGACTTGTGATACTCCACAATTAATATTTTTACTTTCAAAAAGTTGACTATTTAGAAATACTTTTTTGCACTCTATCGGTTAAGTAAAAAGTAAACCAGTTTAGGGAGTTTTCACTGCATTGATAAATTTTTAGTTTTTCAAGAAAGAATTTCATGGTCTACAAAATCAAAAAGCTTCACGAAAATCAACCATAACAGTGCCTACTATTTCTCCTTCATCTAATGCTTTCAGCCTTTTATCAAAGATACAAGTGCAGTTTCACAGGAGTGATTCTGGCTGAAAGCCAGACTGATTATCATGAATAAGATCATAAGTGTTTAAATAGTTGAGAAAAGAATCATGTACATGTTTTTCTAGTAATTTGGAGAGACAAGGAATGATAGAGATGGGTCTGTAGTTATTTACATCATCTTTTGTTCCTGCTTTATGCAATGGTATAACCTTAGCATTTTTCCATGTTTGTGGAAATTTATCAGACCTACTTTCATTAAAAAAAAAAGCAATACTCTCTACAATTGCAGGTACAGCCGCTTTTCAGTAGCCTAGATCCAATCATATCAAGTCTTGTAGCTTTACAAACATAAATTGTTTTAAAATAATTTCAACACAAATTCTAGACTCATTTTCAGGAATTTTAAATTTTATATTGTTTGGTAGTTTTTTTAGCACAAAAATGTTTGAGTTCCAGATGATCTGATGAAGTTCTGGGTTCTTCAAGTTTTTCAGCAAATTTGAACAAAAAAGTTGTTAAAATATCTGAGATGTCTTTTGGATTATCAGTATAAATGCACTCATGATTGAGGGATAAAATTTCAGCTGTATGCTCACATTTGCTTGCACCATACCCTGTAAACACTTTCCAGATAGCTTTCGGGTTATTTTGGTTTTCATCCAGCACTTTTTTGTAGTGTACTTGTTTGGCTTGATGTATCATTTTAAGAACTTTATTCCTCCAAACTCTATATTCAGTTTGATTTCCTACTGATTTTAGTTGGTCTCTTTGCTTTATTGCTTCTAAAATTTCTAGGGAGATCCAGCCTGGCTGATGGTCTTTCTTTATCCTGTGTATTTTTAAAGGGGCATGCATGTCCACTATACTGATGAACAGATCTGTCCAAGTATCTAAAACATCATCAATAGCCTCCAAGATTTGGACTGTATTCCATGGAATCTGTTTAAGATCTTCTAGGAATTTAACAGTATCAAAGTTTTGAAAGGATCTGTAAGTAATGAATTTTATTTTTTGTTGATTTGCCATTGACTTTACTTGTAAGAAAAATTACAAAGTTGTCACTTATACCAATCTTTGGAACCATTACTTCCAAAACAATTTCTTTTGTATTGGTATAAATATGATCTATAAGTGTTTTAGAGGTAGAAGTTACTCTGGTGGGTTCATTTACTAGTTGCTCCATACCTAACGAATCAATAAGTTTCATCCAATTCCCTTTTATCTGATCATTGAGAAGGTTTCTATTTATATCACCTAGAATGTAAAATTCTTTCTCTTCATTTGAAATTGTATCTACTTGAAGTTCAAAATATTAACACAAATGATGGTGGTCTATACTCAAAACCTACTAAATAGGGCTTTGCTTTTTCTGGAGTGATCTGAGGCCAAATGGATTCTATTTCCTGTATTTCTAGGTCTTCCTGTCTTTTACAAATAGTACTGGTTTTAATATACACAAGGAGCCCACCACTTCACTTCACTTGATCAATCTTTCTTCGAAAACCCCGAAATATTTAAATAACCTATGTGTAAACCTTTGCTAGAAACTCCTAAATTCATGAAACTAATATCAATGATATTAGAGGTACTCAAGGAGACATTGAAAGTATTAAAACTATGTTCACAGTGATCATCATTATAACTATCATTACTGTATAAAAAATTAGTATTTCTACAACTGTATTTTCTACTTTTATAATCATTGTATTAATCTGAACTATCAGTCATGTATGAATATGTACAAGTAGCTCGTAAGTTTCCACATTCAAAACATGCATCACTGCTAACAAAATGTATACCAGACTAGAGCTGTTAAAATTTCAAAAAAAATTCTTCTGGGTACTTGTCAATTCTTATGATCAGTTACCTAGGTCCCAGATCAAAAGGAATTTGTACTAAATGTATACAAATCTGAAGTTAAGACCCCATTTTTAAAATTCACAGTATCCGATATGTATCACTACTTAATGTCATCTGCTACCAAGAACAAGAATTCGTCCACCTCATCTGAGGCAAAAAGGAAAATGTGTGGTCTTAATTTCAGATCTGTATACATTGAATACATTTTCCCCTTGATCGGGGAACAAGATAACTGATCATCTGGATTGACAGGAACTTGGAAGAAGCCAGTTTTGCCCATTATATATACTAATCATTATAATATTTACCAAAAAATAATCTACCCTAATTTTAAAATCAATGCAATAGGAAACACATAAATTTGTTATGCCTGATAAACTTCTGAAATCTCTATCATTTAGTAAATAATCATGATCTATCACACATATTATCTGTTTTCCGTTTCCTTGCCTCCCTGTCATATGTGGATGCTTACTTTGAGACAGAGCTGGTGCTTTGTAAGTAAGACTTTGATCCTACAATTTTTTTAATCTATTAACGGTTGCAACTACACAGATGTCAGTTATGCAGCTAGATCAAATAACCACCCTATGTTACTTGCCTGTGAACCACAGTTGTGGCACAATTAAAGGTTCATCACAATGGAAAACAAGCAAAAGGGATTAATGTCAATTCTTTACTGGAAGATTCTCAACATTTCCATGGCACTCAATAAGTAAACATATCTGAGGCTCAGTCAAAAGGATTGTCAACTTAAAAACAAAGAATACTGCCTTAACAAGCACTATCAGAAAACTTGTATATGTTTAAAGGGGTACCCAGGTATGTCTCGTTTTATTACCTGCATAATTAATATGTGGGTACCCAAGTATCCAGGTACTCGATGACAGCTTTATACCAAACAAAATTAGAATGAGAAAGGAAAACATGATACTGGCAGGTCTGTGGTTTGTAAATCAAAAACTTTCCAATGGAACATACATGTACCTACAGCCTTTCCTGGATATATTGAGACATTTTGGATTTGGAACTAAAATGTCAGCTCCTTGTAATGGTATATTCATATGTAGAAAATTTTTACTCTATGCAGACTTGCCTACTGGTTCTTTACTGTATAATTGTACACAAAATTAATGGCATTTTTTCATGCTGCAAATGCAGATCAAACAATATAAGTCAGAAAAAGGTATTGATGTATTTTCCCATTTAATAATGAGGAAATTAATGAACTGGTCAGAACACACCACAGTATTGCTGAGTATGCCCTATACTGCTGTGGCTAAACTGGAATCGGGAGAGAAAGGATATTCTGCTAATTGCATGAAGGGACCTTCCTCACTATGATTTTTTCTATTTTTCCATAGAGGTTATGAAATAGCCATATATCATATGCACTGGCTTTTTTGGGGGTATTATAAAACTATTAATTTTATTGTTCTCAATATTATATTTATTTAATTTCCATTGTTTGTAGTTAGGTTTCTCAACTTTTTTTAAATTTCGTTATATTGTATGAGTTCGTGCTCTTAAAATAAGTAACAGAAAACAGTGAAAGTCAACAAATAATTTATTTACCTAGAATACAAAGTGAACATGATAAAAATGAGAAAAAATACCTTATGGAATTGTAAATTAAATCCCCAAATAATCCATGAATTACATACACATTATCTGAATAATTTAAAGTACTGAATAAAATTAGTAAAAGTCCAAAATAAAAAATGATGCCAGATGTTAGCATGGGTATGTTAAAACCCTGAGGCTAGATTTCTCGCCGGCAAAATGTCTTAAGTGTCCAGCGAGCTTAATTGAAACAGTCATAAAACTCAAGACACGCTGTTTATTTTGCCAAAGTCAGTTACGTAACCTTTTTCACAGGTAAGTGGTGATTTTTTTATCAAACAAGGCATCATCCAGTTATCGTAAACATCTTTGACAGACAGTTAGGAGGAGCAATGTCGGATCATTAGGAACCAACCTCCAATCGGAATTGAGTTAGGCGTGCCAGACATTAGAATCTTCAGTTTCAATATATCACCTTGAGAATCAAACATTAGTAGTGTTTCAAATTTGGCAGACAAAGCAAATAATTACCTACTCCATGACCATTCGTAATGGCGGATTGATTCGAGGAAGAATCAGAACGCTTCGAAACAGGTCAGTTATTATTTGCTCGATTGTTGTGAAATATTACTGCAAAGTAAGTGAACTTTAATTATTGCAGTATATCTATATATTTGAGTATATATAAAATCGCAATTGTAGTTTCATTCATTCGTAGTGTTTGATGTACATGCATATTTTGAGATATGAGCAATGTGATGTCTAGAAATAATATTGTAATTCGTTATTGGGTTAATTCGTTGTAACCTCATGCATGTATTCATTTGAATTATAGATTTGCAAATGTTGAATTGAATTATAAACTTTGTATAATGTTACGGTATGCAACATTAGTATAGGAATTTGCCTATTTGTGTATACTTGTAAAAGTATCATGTGTATGGATATATCAGAGCATGAATGTGCATATCTGTGTACACTTGTAGAAGTACAATGTACAGAAATGCATCTGAGTATATAATATTGTTTGCATATAATAAAATTGAGAATTTATATTTATATATTTACAAATATGTTTTTAATTCCACTGGACTCATTATACTTATTGTTTATCTTTGGCATTTTTCTGTATTATATTCCACAAATTTCACCCAAAATCCAACATAACCACTTAGAAGCTGTGATCTTTTATATTTGGTGTCAGATTGGCTTATTGCAACAATTTTATTCAATACACAAAGGAGGAAAGCTTTCTATTTGTGTGACAAAGAGGTTGGATAGGTTGACTTTTATGTGAGGACTTAGGGTTTGTGACCTCGTGTATCTGCAGACAGTGTAAAGTGTTCAAAGCTTTTACTTTATAATAAGATTGGGCCATATCCATCTGTGTCTGATCTTAAGTTCTGCATCTACCAAACAAATATAAAGCACTTTAGTATAGGTGAGTTGTACTTTTTGAAGAAGGAGAGGTACATAGTATTTGGTACATTGACCTTTGATCTAACTATTACATACCGTTAATATGATATGTAATTTTCCCATATCACCCATGTGAAGTTCAATATGTGCTGATATGAATGAAAAACAATCCATAGTTAAAACAAATCATTTTATTCCCCAAATGTAGTTTGGTAGCAAAGCACAAATATGAAAACAGCAGCTAAAATAGTTCAAAGACACATTAATATATAAGACACAGCGTGGTACCTCCTAAAATTGTTTTTGATAAGCGAGACTAAGTACACTTGTTACTTGTACAGTTCCGAGTTGTATCACAGATTACTGAAAAAATCAAGACTGGCTATAGATATAACGGTACCAACTGTACAATCCCAGGTGGGCGGAGCTTAAGGTGTAGGGATTCAGAAATAAATAACAACACTAGTTGTGATTGGTGCATTATGTAAGAGTTGTACTTTCTGTTAGACTTTAAAAATAGCTAAGCCACTTGGCAACATGTCAGATTATGTTAATTTATATCTAGATCATATTTTGTATTTTTTTTTTTTTAATGTGGCACACAACGGTGAAAATGGGTCTGTTGTGACAAGATAACTCTTATCACTGTCTAGTTCCAGAAGAGTTATCTCTCTTAAATGCTATGATAATCCTGGTTTGTCCTTGTCAAAATGACAGTCTAACATTGTTCTCTGTGACAGTGTGTGACATGCATGCTGAAGTAGGATAGAGAGTATATTATTTCACAAAACATTAGGTCTCACTGGACAGTTGTATTGGCAATTTTTTGCCTGACAATGACCTATAGCAGAAAAATGATAATAATATTACATTAAAGACACAAATAAAAATGAACTAATGATTTTTGTTCAAATGATGCTTGTAAGATTATGACTGAGGAATTAAGTTAATTCCTCACACAACTAGTGGCTTTTATACTGAATCAACACTGCCCCCGACACTAGTCCTACCCGTAAGACGTATCACATGTTGATCTTGATTTTAGTGCTACGACGAGCAAACATAAATATCAGCGTCGGGGCTTACATTGTAGGACTACCCCCGACCCCTTTTTTTTACATTCATTTTTTACAGAAAGGGGGTATTTTGAATATTAGCCTGTGACATGTATCATTAGTATGATAGAGAGGGTCCTATGTCAGAATGGGTCATGGAGGTAATCTAAGGTATTTTTGTCACTCTGTATGATTTTTTTTCCTTTAGATTATTTTTTTTTCTTCACATCAAGCTCGCGTCAAGCACCTGTGCACTCACCAATCAACAACTAATTAGTGTACACTTTAGTTTACCGCGGAATCAAGTGTATATGTGGCTACAATCACAGGTGCTCGACGCGAGCTTGATTTGAAGAAAAAAAATAATAATTTAAAGGAAAAAAAACATAGAGAGTGAGAAAAATACCTTAGAGTACCCCCATGACCCATTCAGACATATGACCCCTCTATATTACTAGTACCCCCATGACCCATTCAGACATATGACCCCTCTATATTACTATACTTTTTATATAGTAATATAGAAGGGTCATATGTCTGAATGGGTCATGGGGGTACTCTAAGGTATTTTTCTCACTCTGTATGTTTGTTTTTTCTTTAAATTATTATTTTTTTCTTCAAATCAAGCTCGCGTCGAGCACCTGTGGCTACAATGGGTGTATGTCCGTGCGAATAGACATCTCCATTTAATTTCGTTTACATAATATATTTGCCTTAATGTCTACGTACATCATCTAGATCATCTATGTACTCGGCCAGCATCAATAAAACAGTGGCATAACAAATAAAGAGAAGTAAAACAAACGGAATACACAAACCTTCTTTGTCGCTGTCGGGTATTACACGATTTACCAATTGCAGGTCGCTGGAGGACGGAATGGCTAAAGTTGATGCTCGAATATTATTTAATAGTTACTCACTAAAGGCGGCATTTTCGGTAGCTAAAAAAGACACCATGAACATTATATTTTGGAATAATCACATTTACAAAAAATGGGTTCTTCTTCCTATGCAGATGTCGACTTCTCGATGAAATCGAAAATGGAAAATACGTCACGTGATAACAAATTACATTGATATAGTTCGGCGAAATGAAAATGAAACCATAAGTTATTACCGCAGTCTTTTCAGGAAAGATCATGCTAAGTTTGGAATCGAGATTGTCAGTCGAAAGTACAAATACTGCTTGATTTAACTTATTATATTATCAATAACTGCTCACAACACCTGTTCATTCTAATGTATCATGTATACAATCGTTTGCTTTACCAATGTATGCTTTTCTTTTTATCCCCCCCCCCATTGATAATCATTGGAAAATAGATTATTATTAATTATTGACTATTGAGATTCTGGTTCAATCGCTTATGTTTTGCTTTGACAATGTCTCCTTTTCTTTGTAGTCACCTGCTGATAATCATTCGCAAAAAGATTACTATTAATTAACGATACCATATTCAGATTTTTATGGTACATTCGTCGATATATGCTTGCTTTACCAATATATTCTTTTCTGTTTATTTCCCCGTTGATAATCAGTATCATTAATTGGTGGTTCTCTACAGGGTTGTACTGGAGGGGGGAAGGCAAATTTGTCCCCCCCCCCCTCGAATTTGCATGTGCTGTAAAATTGCAGTAACCTATATACGTACCCCTACCCCCGTCCCCCCCCCCCCCAAAAAAAAAAATTCAAGTTTTGCCCTTCGCCCCCAAATTAAGCCTCCTCCTCTGAAAATCTGAAATGATGTCCCTGGTTCCTTATTGAGTGTATAATCTAATTGGGGGGGAGGGGCCTCATAAAATAGAGGCGCAAAACCAGCGAAGACCAGCCATCGTCCTAATGATCAGAAATACTTACTGACCATGTTCTCAGTGTATGTTATGCACTTTGTGATTACCTACATCTGATTGTTAAAGTTTGTACTTATTAGCTGTATGTGCTGAGTTTTTTCTGTGGTAATTATTTAAACAAATTTCATTGATTTAAATTCAGTAAAGTTCATACTTATTTAACAAGATCAGTCATCATCAATACAGATCACACACAATATGTTTTGTTTAACGTTATATGTCTTGGTATAGTATCACCTGAAAACGACACTAAATAACTATGAACTCTGTGGATTGGTATGAAAACTAGTAAATAACTACGTACTCTGTGGATTGACATGAATGCTGTATTACATATGGACTGGTATACACTCGGACATGAAAGCTATATTTATATTTTTTTAATTAAAAAAAACACACAACAACAACATGAATTATGTGTACTGGTACATTCGTACATTAAAATTGTACTAAATAATTATGAAATCCGTGGATTGACAGACTTTCACCATCTAGACCGTGTATATGAATTGCTGCTATTTCATTTGAAATTACTCACATGGCTTTTACATGTATTAAGAAAATTTAACCTTGCAAAGATCTATACTCATGCATCACATATGCAACCTGCAGCTTTCACGCAATTATTTTTTAAATAAAAAAAACAGCATTATACTGTTGTTAACTTTTATCTTGGCAAGGTATTGATCATTTTCTAAATCAAATAAACTAGGGTCATTTGGCCGTATGGCCGTGTTTGCGTTTATCAAAGCACATTTATATAACCTATAAGGTGATTTCATGTTTTCAGAGATTTCGCCGTACTTTATTGCTAAAAAGTCGGACTCCTGTGATCAAAGCTACGGGAAATATCGGCGGGGCTATCTAGGGTTATCAACAATCGGAGTCAGCAGTGACTATCTTCGTAAACATCAGGTCAAAATATATAATGTTGAAGTATCCAAACGTCGTACTCAGTTAAACACTCCCCCTCACATGTTTGAGGAAGCAGTCAACTCAAATGGTTTTTAAAATAAAAGTCGTTTTAGGAGCTTATTGCTATGACAGAAATGACCGAGCGATGCTCCAAATGACCTCCCGAAATCCGGTTTCCGACTCAAGCTCTATTATATTTAACATTTTGATGTAGAAAACAGGCCTCGTTCCTAACCTTGATTTGACTCACAAAAATACTACCATTACGGCACCAAACATCAAGAGATTTGGTTACCGTTAACTTATTGTTCTGTGCAAAATTAGGATTAGTTGATTTAGAGATTATGCGAATAATGATTCATTGATCTATCGCCACTTGTCAATCATACTCATCAATAATCAGCAAGTGGAAATTAGACACACCTCCGCATTGCTTTCGTCTGCCATTTTCCTCTGATAAACTAACTGCTTAAAGCAAGAATGCTTTGATAATGATAAGTATTCACAAATTTTGCAGTGATTTGTTGATTTCTCCATCGAAAATGGTGAAAAGAAGTCAGTGGGAGCCTCGTAATTCGGACAGTCGATACTCAGATGTATAAATGGAGGAATTAGATTTATTCCTTTCCCGAAACATCTTTAAAACTTTGATTGATAAAGATTTTTTTGTGTGTGTGGAATATGGAAACAATTGATGGCAATTACAACATGTTTGGTTACATAAGCGTATGTAGAAAGTACTTCCCGTCGACGGCTTGAAAAAAAACAACAAAACAAATTGAAATTGGAAGATATTTGTAAAAATAAACGTTTCTAGAATATGGGCGGAGAACCCCGTAACTTGTGGGTTTTGATGTATATTATTTTTCTTGTATAGGATGGATTGAACCCTAAACTGCATTATTTTAAAGTTTGAAAATTTACGTTTTAATGTTGGATTGTCTCAAAAGTAATAATTTATCGTCTCAATCTTTCAAACACTTGAGTAGCTCTTTACTTTCTCATATAGGGCTGAAGGAGGGGTGGGATATAGACATGTAATAATAAGACATACCAAAACAATAGTATCAGATAATATCGTCCGATATATCAGCACGTATTTACATATACGGCAACATACATATATGATCAAAATTCCGCCTGACAAACACAATAGAACCTTACAATTATTATGTACGACTGTATATTATAAACATTAATTATTTAGGATTTTTAAAATTAATTTTAATTAATTTACTTCCAAGGCAGCATAAACACAAGCCAGATAAAATAAATAAGGATAAGATTATTTACTTAATACATTTGTATCTTGCACCAGCGAAGTTTCGTTCATGAATAAGTTCTATAGCAGCTTTGAAATTGATTTTTATTAATACTGAAATAAAACACTTAGGTTATTACTATACGAACTTGAACTACAAATATAAATATTGTGTACTGCAGTATAAATTATGTAACTTTGTAATTTTACATTTAAACAATAATACAAATCATTTTTAATATACATATCACTCAAACTGAAACATAAGTCTGTGCCAAATACTGCATGTTTGTCGGAGGTTATCAGGTGTCATGTCACGTGATTGGTAGGCGGAGCTATCTATCATCTGGCGTAAGGTCAACTGAACATCAAGACTGTTTTTCGTTTGCTACATAACTGCTATCATTGTTGTCATTTCAACATGCTTTCATAATAACGGTTGTTATAGACATCATTCTTAATATTTCGCCATTTTGAATATGAACACTACATTTTCTTTGATACAATTATACAAGAATAGAAGCAATATAATAAACTGTACTGACTTTATTTTGTTTTCTGCATGTATAATCTAAATAAGAACTGTTGTGATGAAAGCATCATTTCCTGACACAACAACACATTGGAGAGATCAGGTAAATTAAATTAGTTTCTGCACGTATATATACCATTTTACTTGTCCTTGACGCCCGACACACGCGCGCTTCCGTGTGTTTGTGTGTGTGTGTGTATATATATGCGTGTTTGTGTGTGTGTGTGAGAGAGAGAGAGAGAGAGAGAGAGAGAGAGAGAGAGAGAGAGAGAGAGAGAGTTGTTATAGATGGATATATAGATGAAGGCATGAGAAGAGAGAGTTGAAAACATTTTTGGTGCAAGTAAACCAAATATATAACTAAAAAACGATATATGAAACTACATTTTAGTTGCGTTTTCGTGAGCATTTAAAAGTCAAGTGCCACGATAGTTACAAACAAGACTGTAAGAAAATTGAACGAATATATCTTAAACTTAGTCGATGGGTGTGGGTTTTATTATAGATTAGAAACAAAAAAATACAATATAATACTACACCGCACACACTTTGCCGTATAAGTTCTAAATATTTTTCTTTCAACAAGTGCCACATTAAAAAATACTTTAATCTTACTTAGGTTTATTCAACAGTGAATTGGAAAGTTTATTATTTAATGTCCATATAATTTACAAAGGAGACATGGTCCCTTAGTTAAGAAACTGTATTAGGATATGAACTTAATCGTGCCCCAAACCTCTTATATGAAAACTATATTTGGTGTTTCTGTATTCCAAAGATACGACATTTATTAAACTTATATCATTTATGCAGCGATATGTTTGAGTTTATTAAAAATGTGGAACTATTAGATTAGATTTCAGTCTAAATATACATCTTTTTTTTATAGGATGTTTCCTGACAAAACGTAGATCTATTCTGACAAGAAAGACCTACAAAATACTTATACATGATCGTTGCTGAACAAGAGAAAATACTACTCGGGCTGTAAGATTGATGCGTTATTATGTACTCACACACTAAGATTTAAATCTTCCACACTTGGTTCTACAATAATTGTGCTATACCAATTACAATATTATCAACGACTTCTGATACAGGCATGCACATCCCTAATTGTTAAGTATGATTGTAGAACCAAACGTGTATGGAGGATTTAAATCTTAGTGTGTGCGTTGACCTGATAATGTATTCGCCATTATTCTGATAGGTCTATGTGAGTGTGGTTAATTCTCCTGAGATTAGAGCAAGGAGACCAGATTATACGTCCCTTCAAATTCCACAAGAAGCTTTATGGGAAAGTGAGGCGACACCATACAATCGGAGAGAAGGAAGACACTTTGAGAATATGTGAGAAGTATATTGTGAGGTAAGCAGATGGGTGGAGGAGAAGTACCAGAAGGAAGCGTGGAAGAGAGTTCCGGAAGTGCAAGAAGATCAGGGAGTCGAGGATACTGGAAGTAACAATGGAGAGACAGGAGAGTCGGACAGAAGAGTAACAGAAGCAGCACTAAAGGGAAACACTTTAAAAGACTGTGATTTCATGTGTGGATTGTAATTGCCAACATAATAGGTCATTGTTTGTATTTGTCGCAAGAATTACGGTTGAGAAATTGTCGATGAAATGGTTAAATACTTTGATATTTTATTATTTCAAGATGACCGCTATTGCTTAACCAGCTTGAAGAGCTGTTCCGTTTTGTGCCGTTTTTCATGATATATGTGTTTGTTGTCTGTCTTCGTCTACATTACTGCGTTTCATCATGCATTGGCTGTTCAGTTCGTATGTGTTTCTTCAACTCCTTGTTATGGAAATGAGAGAAATAATTTGTTTCTCAGTTGTCTTGCTCCACCGCTACAACGTCCTTTGTTCTTGAATACAACACAACTTTCAATTCCTGTTATACATTATTTGAAATAGTTCAAACAACACTCACACTGGGATAAATGTCAACCCATTCTTTCTGCTTCTACAACCCTCCTCCTAGAAGAAAAATCAAGCTGACTGCATCTATCTTTTCCGAATCTCCTGGAGTATAGAAGTTCGATAGGTGGCAACCTGATTTATTGGAGATTTCAACATTCACTTGGATTTTCCTGGAAACCCATACACATCAAACATATAGATTCCATTTATGCTTTCAACCTTAAACAGTCAGTTAACCAACCCATGCATATACATGGCCACATGTTAGACTGGATTCTTCATAGATCTGATGATGATAGTCTACTGTCCACTCTTAGACAGACACGATATAGCCGCTATCCACAAAGATGTACATCAGATTATGCTTTTCTGGATGTACGAAACTACCCTCTCGCCGCTTGACACAAATACGATCGTACCCCACGGTGTGGACACGCTGGCTTATGTTCACTACATGTTCAGCTTTTCTTTTTCAAACCTACCCCTGACATTGAGCTAAACGGTGTCAGAGTGAAACCGCCCAGCAAAGGCTATGTATAGGCCAGAACAACGACCAATTCTTCGATGACATAGCCCCGTTCTGGCAGCTAGTAGTTCGAGGGGTCAGTTTTCAGCGGCGAGACTAGTCGCCCTGATAGGTTGTATTACGCGGATAGTGGTCTCAGTAGGTACATCCCAACAAAGCAGTATGGGCTACAATCTCGAGTTTGATATCGTGAATATCAGCACGACTTTTTCGCCCTTCTCGCGTGTGACGCTATAGGTGGTACTTATTGCGACACGAGTACACCAACACTCAGCCGGTTTCTGGCAACCTACTTTTCGACTTCAAACCCTACCAGGAGTCTGGACGCATATTCTGTTTTACGCTTCCTTGCCCAACTACACGCCTTGCAACCGCCATAACCTCACCCAAATGAATTTCTTACTGACGTACCAGCACGATGACCTTCGCGGTGAGACAGTGACGATCGGCCTGTTTTTTTGGGCCCCTCGACATCAACCCGCGAATGGCAGGGCCCCTAGGCTTCAAGCTTCTTTGGGCCCCTCTATATCTACCCGCGAATTTAGAGCTCTTTTAATTAATACAAACTTACCAATAATGTTTTTAAAAAAGTGGAATTTAGCAGCAGTCTGATTGTTGTGGCATGGAATAGGAGTTTTTTAAATGTGGAAGTTTCGATTACGCAACGTTGCCATGGCATGGCTTAAGGTTGCATGGGCCCCTGCTCTTGGTGGACCCCTAGGCTTCAACCTAGTCAGCTTTATGGATAATACGTCCCTGGACCAGTGTCAGATTTTAAGCAGTGGCTTAGGGGGAAGTCAGTTTTGTTGACGTTGTACGCCCGTAGCTTCTTTCGTATGCATGGTATGCCTTCCTAACACGTCTACTTTATCCGAACTTACGGGATAGTCATCTTGTGTGCTTTGCTATAGATAACTATATAATTTACCCGCAACTCCTCGCCATTGGCTGAACTAGTTTTTCTTTGAATCTTTCCAACTCTTAGAGCAGATAATTAATTTCAGACTGCCCAAAAGGCATTTAAATTGGCATTATTTTAAGCACTGGTTCACTTGTACGAAATGTACTACTCCGATGGCTAGGTTGTAAGAGAATCTACATCAGACGCAGGAGCTCGTTGGTTTCAACCCCGGACGTGTCATAGCACAAAGACTTATAAAAATGGTACAAGCAGTTGCCTCGCTTGACACTCAGCATTAAGAGGTAAGTATTTGAACTGGTTGGCCTGGTGTCAGACTGTGACTGGGTTGGACATGATGCTACGAGTCTGCGGCATGATGTCCCAGTGCTAGACATCGCTATAAACTGACACTCTGCAGACATCGTAGCGATATGATGGAACAATTGTTAAAGATACTTTAAAACAAAAATATCTAAATCACACACACACACACTGTACGAAATGTCAATAGTATCCATCGACTTATCCTTGATTTTCAAACGCATTAGTTACGCCTTATTTTACTGATTCCTACCGACGAAATTTGTCTAACATTCTTTTGTGGGTCGACCATATTCCTAGAAGTTAAATCTCAGACAGTCATTGTACAAATTCTTCAAGGATGCTGTGTTAGGTCCTATGTGAGAAAGTAAGATCTTATTCTCTCACAGCCTGTGTTAACTAACCCCACTACCCGATTCACTTCATAATCTGCTGACGAAGTTTACCTAAACCTATCCTATAATTGGAACAGATATATAGTTAGCATTTGAAACAGGGGTTGCAATCAACCATCCTTAAGCAGGGCTTATTGTATTATTACATTACTTCCATCTGTCACAACTCATAGTTTTTATTGGTTAATTCACGTTTTGCAAAAAGAAAGACAATGTTATTCGCACAATGAGTCCAATGTAACACATTAAATATTATGCTGAAAAGCTAATTTCACAAAATTCGTTAAATTTTTTTTTTACTCCTTTCTATTTCCGTTATTTTAATCATATTAAGTTGCTAACAGTAACCATAACAAATAGTAACCGTAACTTAAAAGTAATTATAATTTACATTGCTTTTACAGAGTTAATAATCAATTACAATTAATGAATACTTTTGTTTTGCAAGGAGTGACTACAATTACAATTTTATAATTAGATTAATCCAGTATTTAATTGATTCCTTTAATAATTTTTTTGCTGTACCATACTCCATTAGGATCATCCTATATCTTTGAGTTCCTTTGAACAACTTCATCAATACTTCTTTTGCGGGTCAAACAAAATCTTATAAAGGATTTATGTGAAAATGAGTTGAGTAGCGAATGTTTGGGTCCTGTCGTGGTATTAAGACTTAATCCCCTTGCGGGTTTTCTTACAGCGTCAATGTAGTTAGCCATCTATTTCTTGAAATAGGCTGTACGAAAGTTCTCTAAACTTTTCCTACCTTTTTTTTAAATCAGATCCTTGACTAGAAACTTTCAAAGAGTAGTTAAAATCAAAATACTCTTAAGTCGTTATTAACTTGGTACAATTTCTTACTACCAACATTTCAAAGCGTTCTTCCTTTCCGTAGCCAGTATCCATAAATGAGCTACTATTATTGTGATTAATCTTTACGAATTGTTTCAAGACATGTCTTGTGGGTCGAAAATAATGCTAGAGATTAAATCTAAAAAATGGGCTTATATCAAAATTATTTTCTTTTGGGATGTTCCATATGAACTGTCAAGGGGTATGATTAAATATGATAATAATTAATACTCTAACCCACTCCCTTTTGGTACTTGTTAGCTAACAGATGACCGCCCTCGATATAATTGTCCGGTTCGAATATGAGAATAGATAGAATAGATATAGTAAGCTGAGCAGATATAATGAACAAACAAATACGTGCCCCAGTAAAGATAAACAAATAATTTAATCAAGTACATACACAATTGTGTAACTTCCTTTGATTAGGAATACGCTCTGCGATAGAAATAAAACGTTCACCGAATTACAATAAAATTCGAAATAGATTTAAATAAATTAGCCGATCTGTTACTGATAGCTTTAAATCATCATAGGATCGAGTGGTACAATCGTAGATTTTTCCACACGATGCCGGACTTTTCCACTGTATCATGCCCTCACTGCAAACCCCGTTTCCAATTTCTTTTCCAAATGTACGCCACAGTTTACGTAACCTCAATACGTTCCAAACAGCTATTTTCTCCCTTTTAAAAGAAATTAAACAACCCTAAGTCTTTCGTTATCATTGATACAGTCGAGAATTTTCGATACGACACGCTTTTCTCCCCGAGTCGCTTACGTCGGGTCAGCCTGACCTGGTCGTTTATAAATAACAGGATCTCTGCGTTTTCTCAAGTTTGACACTTTTCCATGAAAATGGAACCTTACAATGTCCCTAGCAGTGAGTGTGGCTGCTGAATAAACAAAGGTTCTAATTAGTAACAACAGCCCCACTCTAAATGAATACATCCCTATACTAGACAAACACTCTTTCACATGGGCTTGTCTCCATAATCTAACTAATATTTATCTGTCCTCACCTAATTTATTCTTGATAGATCGCCAGAAATTTGCCCTTCACATGAACACTTGAGAGCACCTTTTTAGGGGAGTAGGGGGGGCTTTTTATAGCTCGTATATTTATAGAGTTCTTGTATCAGCATATATTTACCCCCAGTGTTAGTCTATACAATTAAGAAAACCAATTTGTTGAGGAAACAGATTCGATTTCATTATCGATTACCTAACTCAAGGACCTATTAAGGAAAATCATCGGCGTCCTCGAACTAAATAGGGTTGGCGCAGAAACAATCAACTTTTACAAGACTACTGCTGTTTTCATTTTATACTTACACTAAACTTTACACAACCACTTGTCGATATGATTTTTAAGAATCAGCTCTGTCTATTATATAACTCATCATCATGAAAATCATGTACAAATTAAGTTTACCACTGAAGAGAGAGAGAGAGAGAGAGAGAGAGAGAGAGAGAGAGAGAGAGAGGGTCTAGTATCTTGTGAAAATTTCCATGTGAGACGTTGATTTATTGACAAAACATTTGTTTAGCACATCAGCTATGAGCTTAGTGTATTTATTCTGAGATATCGGGTTGTAAAAATTATCAGCAACATCAGAAAGCGAATCTGTAACCTACTAAAGCTTACTAAAATAATCTGAATTCTCCTTGCAATCCAGATACAACTTGATGGGTTTCTTTTCCCTTTCAAATATGTACTATATTTCTCCTTGTCAAGCATAATTGTCATATGCTTACCTCGGAAAAGAATGCTTTAAATCTTTAACCTAATATCTTCTATTGTTATATCTTCCATTTGTTTTTATATTTTGCACAAAATCATAGTAATCTTTTATTTTCTTCAATACATACAAACGTTTATCATATCCATTTTTGAAAATTACACCAAATTTTTAGTAGAACTATTGTTTCGATTGAACACCTCTGTTCGGTATCATATCAACAAGCAAATCATTTTTGACTTGCAGTACTTATATTAGAGCTAACACAATAAACTTCTAACCTCTGAGATAAGTTCTGAGTTATATTGTAGGTCGCTATTGCTATTTACATGACATACTTTTGTTCCAATATTTGGGTATATGAGTTTTTAAAATTTAGTTTTTATAATACAATGCATGCCCCTGACACTATCAGAAGTAATGGATTTATTTTTTCTCCTGCTGATGCGATTCCAGTTGTTGCAAACAATTTAGCACGCATATTATTCTGCTGTAATATTCCTAGCTCGCCTGGCGCAGTAAAGTTTTATTATCATCTTATTTATAGTATTTAATCAGCTCATCAATACATCCCTGACAATGTCATAAAAACCCGACGAGATATGACCAAAATCAATAATTTCAGTACATCCCTGTCATCCCTGTCATTGTCATAAAGACTCGATGAGATATGATTGAAATCAATAATTTTAATAATTTCTTTTCTTGTCATTACGAAACTAATTTAGTTATTATTTCAACTGACGAAGTGATGGTATTTTTAGCAGCAGCTTTATCAACCTGACAATTATATAATATTAACAGGATCAGCAAGAAAATTGTACTTATCATATACTTCAGATGAGATATCGTTATACCTGCTATCTGTTAAAACATTACATACTGAGGATGAAAATGAAGTTATAAATTAGTTGGTATTTCAATAATATCATTAATTCTACCATGTTAAATATCTTCAGTTTCATCTATCTAAAAAATAACATAACTGTTGCAGTTTCAATTTTTTTAAGTACTAAATGCTGCCTGAAGATTGCATATGCTCTTGCAGAACTGTATATATCTGAAACATCGACAAACCTGGATATGGACTTTCGGTGGCGACCACTTAAATTCGGAAATACGAGTACTTGTTTGTGGTTACTGCAGGATAGCAGCAGAGAGGACGAATCCGACAACTTTATAGAAGCGTCTATTTGGCAAACCAAGGCTTCCTCCAAAATAAAAGAAAAGGTTCCTTTGGAGACGCAAAGTCGTTGTCGCGCTCTCTCCGCTGATATGGGAGTAAACAATCTTTTTACGACGAAAGTCTTAAGACAAAAATCCTTTTAGGATTTTACAAAGAGACTAATTTGTAAAACCTCACTTCGTAAATCAATTAGATTATTGGACTGGTCAGTGAGTTTAAAATCAATTCTCGTTAATGAATCATTATGACATCGCATATAGACTAGATTAGTTGGATCTTCAATGATTTAAAAATCCGGGTGGAGCTGTTGGTGCAAATGAGTATAAAATATATCCTTGTTGATTTGATCTTTCGAGATTTATTTGATACCTTCCTTCGATAACATCACAACTAAATTCACTGCAATCACCGATGATATATTGACGTTTTGAGGAGTGATATGCCTACCACCACTATCTGGGTCATTATTATGTTTGAGGATAATTTTTTGTTGTGGCATTTACTTCCATGTGGCGAGTATTTGTGGAAAGTATTCATCGAGGAGATAGTTTTTTTATTTTTTTAATTGATCTACATTATACTTGGGGAGTTTAAATGCTGTAATATTCTCTACTCGTATATTATATGGTTTTGCAAATTCTGTTCTTGATTTAGGATTTACAGCATTTAAGATTGCTTGAATAATCCATAAAATAAATGCTTCCATATCAGAGATAATTTGATTACATATTTCTATGTATTTGATGATCTCATCTCGCGGAGATTCTTTGGAAAGTTTTTCTCGCAATATATTTCTATATTTTTCAAATTCATTAATTACTTTTATAAAGTGTTCATTATTTTTACTTTGAATTGGTTGAAACCACCCACCGCTTGGTTCTTCTATCCGCCTACTAAAGAAATCTAAAACTCCAAAAATTTGTATCGTATGATATCATTGCATCATGATATGATTTCTTATCAGAATTATAGTCGGATTTTAGTGGTTCTGGTGGTATTTGATAAGATGTCCGAGGTGGGGTTTCAGGCCATCTTAGCACGGTTCTGATTGAGCTCTGATAGATATCTACGACATACCCGGGTGAGTTTATCTCAAAGGCAGATGATAGTGTTGGTTCATGAACCGTTATATCAATTTTCGATTCTTTTCCAGTAATGGATTTTATTCTGCGTTGTAATTCATTATTAATTTGTTCGATTTGGTAGGATCCAGATGGCAACGAAACAACGTTCCAGTCAGGAGTTCCGTCTTGTTTATTAATACTCGCAAACACCAGGGAATTATTCGGTTGCTGACCACCGAATGGTACTAATCTGATATTTGGCCAACTATGGTATACTCGTAGTTTTGCTAGTGCTATTTCCTTAACTGAAACCGATAGTAGGGAAATTCACACTGAATTCAGGATTCGTTGAGGTTATAGATATCATGCTGGTTTTCACCGGAGTTGTGTTTTCCGCTATTCGTTGAAGTACCGGTAGTTCTTGCGATGTTGCCATTGTTATTATACTCATGTTGTTTTTCTAATTTTGACATCGCGGAATCATAAACACGTACCATCACTGAAAACTCACTATCGGATATTAATGTGTCATCGAGGGAGAACGACATCATCGAGTATAATTGCGAGTATGCGGATGATACAACATGGAACTTAACTCCTGCAGTTTATGCAGGCTACATGATGATATTTTTTTTTTGTTATTATTGAAATAATTCACGCGATTGTGGTCGTCGCTGATATACAAATTGGAACAGCTATTGGGGCAATCATTGTCACCGAGTAGAGTATTATGCCAGCTCCGGTCATTACACCTGATACCGAGTACACGGTAACATCAACTGCGATAATTCTTCGTCGGTATTTTTTTAATTATTTTTCTTGATACGCCTCAGTGAGTGTTTTGAGTTTAGTTTGAAATTCTCTGACCTGATCATAGCGATATTGCTCTGACGTTGCCAATGATGACATTTTATTTATTATAACAGATTTCAAATTGCTGACGTTAAATTCGCCAGCGTTGAAAATCCTATGGATATTTAATTCAGTTGTTTACTTAAATCCGCTACGAATTCCACATACCATGTTACTGAAACCCTAGCCAAATTATTATCAGTGGATATTATTGTGAATCGTTCAGTTGTTTCCTTGTCGATCATCGTTGATATCATATTGTTGACCCCAGATGAACTCGTTGATGAAATATTAAATTGAGTCGGCGACACTAGTGTTAATCGATAATTACCTTTGACGATCGTGGTGATATTTAATATGTTAGTGGATGGTGTCCACGTAAATGATCCGTGTTAGATCGCGTACACATTATTTACGATATTTTTTTGTTCGTGAGGGATTTTTTTTTCTTCAAGTTTTTCTTTATCATCCTCGGTAGATCATCCCTGATGACATCTTTGGTCGTTTTAATATCTTCGCGAACAACTTCTATTCGCCGATTAATCACAGTTATTTCATCGAGTTTCCTGATAATACCAGCGAGATCTGTTTTGATTTATTCGGGTTTAGCATTTATACCCAAAAATTTATCGACGGCATCATCGGTTTTTTTGAAAACGTTTTTACGTAACATAGTAAATTGTTCGATATGAGCGTCATAATCGGATCGTATTTTTGTGAAAACATCGATAGTGGTTTTTATCTCCGTGAGTTTCAGTGTGGTCACCGGTGGATTTCCAAAGAAATCGAATAGAGGTTTATCAATATTGTCGATTATACTTCTTTGTAATTCAGAAAACTGATCGAATTTAGTTATATGGTCGTCTTATTCATCGCGTATTTTTCATTTCGGCGGATAATATCTTTTATTGTTTTGATTTTCGAGTTAATTGTGCGTTTGAGTTCATATTGTTGCCCCAATTCACTTCTGACCCTTTCGACATCAGTAAAAAACGGGATGAATTTGTTGATGTCATTGTTATATGCGAGGGAGTCATAAATAGCGTGTTGAATTCTCTTTATAAAAGAATGGGATTTCGATAACACATATTTATTATTCCGAGCGCAATCATCAATATCTTGAAAATTAGAAAGAATCCGATCACAATCTAATTTATCTGACAATTGAATTCCTTGATTTTTATAAATTTGAAATCTCGATAATAATGACCTTCATATTTTCGAAATTAATTATATGAAATATTATATATCTAAAAAAAAATAGGGGTCAATTTTGACCCGTTTTTGTATGATATGATGAACCCCATTTGGAACCCCTCAGGTATTATTCACATCGGAGGGACCCAGAGGTTATATATATATAAGACAACACATCCCCATTTGGAACCCCTCAGGTATTATTCATATCTGACCGGGCCCAGAGGTACCACGAAACATAGTCTCCAAGAGGAGATCTAACTCGTCAAATAACGGGTTAGAACTCCAAAAAGGTATGCTTGGTGAATGGACGTCACATTTACATATAGATATATAGATATATACATATATACATATATACATATACAAGAATTTACATAATGGTATTTACAATGAAATGATAAGGTTTTTACATAATGGTATTTACAATGAAATGATATGATATTTACAATGAAATGATATGGTATTAACAATTAAATAATACGGTATTTACAATGATATATACAAATAGGACAGCACAAGACAATACAACATATAATAATGGATTATAGGTGGACACACACGGGGCTGTTCTACATTCAAACTGAAACCACCATATCCCCAACATAATCACCCCGGGTTGAATGCAAAAACACATTCACACCGTGTGACCGTGTGTGACGTATGGTGGTTTCACGATTTGAATTTCGAATGGCTTCAAGCTCCAATTATTATACAGAAAAACCTTCCGATCCGTACCGTCGACAATAATGCCTGCCACGAGATTCGAACGATGGGCCCCAGGACGAGATCCCAACTGTGTATGGAATACACTAGTGTTCGTAATCTACATGTCCATAAGTTTGAATACGATATATGTGTATGTGAACAACGCACAAAAAGCCATTCAGTCATCGAAAAATCCCATTGAGATTCGTGACTAAAACAAAAGAGTCATCGTTGTTTCAAAACTACACATACACAAACACCCACACGAGTTACTCCCCTTAATGCTACATATAATAAGTCAGGTATATACGAAGTGAATTCTATTTTTAATTTTTTTTAGAAAAAGCGGATTTAGTTATATTCTCTGCAACATATGGTACTGAAGGTATACAAATATCAAAATACTTTCCAGCTTCATTCATTGATTGAAATACTCTTTCTTCGTTATTTTCTGTATTAAATGATTTTATAGGTTTCGCATTTTTCGAGTTTTTTCCAGTCCCTCCTCGTTAGGTTTTTCATTTTGTGTTATAGCTCGTAGATTCGATAAAGAATTGTTCTTAGGATTAGAATCAATATGATCCACTACAAAACCATCTTTGATCAATCCATTATAACATTCATATATTATACGGTGGTTGAGATATCTTTTCTTGCCAGCACCAAATATAAGATACCCCATACCATCATAATACCAAACTGGTATCTTCAGTCTGCGGTGTCTGACAATACCATCACGAGATGCTTTATAATTGGTAATCACGGGATGTGGTTGAAATTCTTGGTTCATTTATATACTAAATACTATTTGTCTAATTAATTATTTGGTTTAATTATTACTTGAGAATCTATCAATGTAGTCTTGAGGTGTTCTTATGATTTTGTCTTTGACAGAGTCAGAGTCATTGATGGAGTCTTTGATGGAATCTTTGATTCTCTTATCATAATAGCGCTTTAGCTCTCTGTATCGCTTACCACCGCAATTGACACATAACTGCGACTTACACTCCACACCTACCCCACATCGTATGCAAGTTAAGGGCCATAAGCTTCCACGACGTACTCTTTGTAAATGATACCGATATAATTCATTTCTGCATGATTTGTTACAAGCGGTTTCTGATCCTATCATAAGCCATTTGCAATGATTCATATATAATAAATTCCTTATTTAAATACTTGTTTTGATTATAATATGGAGGAGTTCGAGAGATTATCGAAAATTACACCTTGGAATAATGTTGAATTCAATCTCAATAGAGTCTCCACTGATGTACCAAAGGATCTAACAAGTAATAGAAGCATGTTGGGTAGAATCCGTTATGCATTTAATGAATTCAAGCGCGATGGAGCATCTCACTGTTGGTCAACATTTCGAATTGATGGTAGTGGTGATGCTACCATGAACGACGAAAGAGCAGCAGTGATGATCTCACATCTTGACCAGAATAAGTATTTTTTAGAGTGATATTCATTGTCCGTTCAGAAACGGGAAATTGGATTATATGCGACAAATTCGAACCCATCCTGAAAGATAAAAGAACTGTCTTTGTGAGTCAGGATTCCAAACCAGGAATTCTGACTGGGATTGACAACCCGTACTACGAGCGAGCTTATCCTAAAACCCATGAAATTGTCAGGGAATATAAATTGTGTAGCAGAACGAATAATAGAGCATTTTACAAATGCGTTGCGTGGAAACAAATTGACGGATCTAAGACGCAAAAAAAATAAAAGAATGGGAATTATCAGTTAGGAAGAACTGCGCAACAATTCAAGATATAGCCAAATTAGAAACATCATTAAGATTCCCAATAACCGTAATGACGATAACAGGAGAGGTACTACACGAAAAAAAATATAAATCAAATGGAGCTCCAATCAAAATTATTGACCATAATGAACACGCGTGGACACCTTGGGTAACAATATTTCCGCGGGATGGAACCATAAAATATCTACCCGTTGAATTCTCCCTCGGGGATTTCTCCCCCGAGGAAAAATTATTTGATTTTGTTTACGAGTTGAGTCAAAAAGATCCTATGTCAGTGTGGTTACTTCACAGTTTTGAAGACGAAGAGGGTAAATTCGATCAATTTGTAAGACCCAACGGCAAATTATACCGTACTGAAACCCTCCACAACGAGATGAAAAATACTAGCTAGTAGTTTTTCAACGGAACACGACGAACAATTACTGACATACTGTTTTACAATTCCATCAGTTGCAGCTCATTTCACGAGAAAGAAAAACATGTGGAAACCAACACTCGCTTAATTTCTCTCGGATGTACAAGCTAGTTGCGTCGTATACGGTCATGGTGGATTATGGAATACAAAATACGACCGCGAAAGTATTATTTCGGTTGATATGATTGCGTGTTATCCTGGGAGTTTTCTTACGAATGGAGAGTGTTCTGAGTATTTTAAACGATTTGGACATCCCACACACGAGATGACCCGTGTTGCGATTAATGGACCGCTACCCGATTTTGATTTAACTGGATTCGCTCGTATGGTATCATTTGAATTGGCTAAAGGACTTCATTCGTTCTGTTATGTTTGTTTTGGTAGACACATCTCTGAAAAACATTAGATGCCATAGAGTTATTACGGTATATGATCGATTTACAATACTAATATCTTTGTCAGTGAAGCGATTATATCATATCGAAAACAAACTGAGGTCTGGTTATTACAACCCGATAGTCTACATAGTATAATCAGCGAAAATAGAAAACAATTCCCCGATCTCGACGAAAATTATATCGTGAAATGGTCCAAAGAAATCTTTCAAGTTAGAAATAAACAAGCTAAAGATCTAAGTAGAAGAATAATTGGTAAATTCACCCAAGGTGGAAAAAAATGCGACCACAAACGATATTCATCGCGGTTGATTATAGATGATGTTGAATACGATTTTATAATCGCAGATGCAATATCTAGAGATATATATGTCAATCGTAAAGACGCTTTCTTGTCCGATGGAACAAAATTCGGTACAATTGTTACTTACAACGATGGATATAATCGTCAGTATACGCACTTAAGGACGTCTATGCTGGCTTATGCTTCTATTAATCTACTTTCGATGATAAATAGATTTCCTGAATCAGCAGTTAGAGTCGCCAATGATTCATTTTATATAGACGTGAAACATAAAGAAGCAGTGACCGAATTCACAAATTCCGACGAGAGTTGGGGGTCATGGAGAATTAAAAAGAAAATACCATGTGATTATTCCAAATCAGCAGATGTTACGATTGAAAACAATTACTTGACAAATAATCAGATAGCATAACTATCTAATGCACCTTCGATATCCGATCCAATATGTAAATATAAAACCAGTTATTTAAACGGCTGTGGTGGGTGAGGGAAGACGATCGTGCGATTGAATTATTTCGAGCGAAACCAAACATGATTGTTCTAACACCAACACACAGACTTGCAAGAGAGATGAAACAACGAGAGGTTAATGCTTGCACTTATCACAGTTTCTTTCGATGGAAAGGTGACGAATGGACTCCTGATCGAATGGGCGAAAATATATTCCTGAAATCCTCATTAGGGATGAGATATGCACATTGTCGTTAGATTTATTACAAAAGTTTCTAGATTGGTTATTGCTAGCGAATACAAAAGTGATAATGTGTGGCGATTATGGTCAACCAACACCATTTGTCGGTTTGTCTCCACATAATTGGCTAAAGAATTTTGTAGACTATTATGAAGAAATTAATACTGATCATAGATCACTTAATATTGAATTACGTGAGTTCAAGAAACTAATCAGATTACAACCGGATAGAATTCAGTGTGAAATAGAGCGTGACATAATTTCAGAAATACCATGAAATGATTTTTGGGAAGCGTGGAGACCAAACGATTTGATAGTGGCAAGTAGAAAATTGGTCAGAGATAAAGAAAAATCAGAAAGTTAATGCAGAAAAATCATTTTGTGGTTTTACGGGTATATACTTTTTTTTTAAATCGCGTTTTAGGTCTCATATTAATTGTTCGAGTAATCTCATTATTCAGCGCGGTAATTACGCCTGATAATCTCTTGACCCATTCACGAGATCGTTTATCCTGAATAAACTCATTCGCGTATTGATATCCAAATAACCGCTCAGCAAGTGTCCGATTAAATCGTTCAACAATTGCCTGATCGCGATGTAGTGTTGATGTCCTCGTCTGATGGTGACATTATGATGCTTCATTGTTGATAATACTGCACCCTGAAATTCCTTGCCAGGATCAACTTGTAATAGATTTGGCCAATGCAGAGGACCCCTACGATAAATCCTTTTAAATCAGAAGCCACCTCAGTTGATGACTTTGTTTTTAATGGCTCTGCTTGTTTGTATCGACCCGCAACATCAACTACAGTTAGCGCGTATTTGTAAACACCATCATGCAGCAGAAATAATATATCGGCCTTATGAACCGCATTAACGACGCTGACATCAAAATGCGAGAAGATAATTTGTTTAGGCGGTGGTAGATAAATTTGCCATATCGCCTGTTTGGATAACCAATCTGCTGCAGTGGTATTTTTCACCTTTTGCGGCGCTAGCGAATTTACCGATTGCTGATTTACCCCTCCAGTATCCTCTTGGGGAATAATAAATAGATTCCATGATGTTATTAATTACGAGCACCCAACATCAATTTACTTTTCATCGCCGATTTTATCAACCATGAAGCCAATTTTTCTTTGAAGGATTTATCAGTGATAGAATTCAACGCATGAATTAATTTCACATCTGCGATATGTCTATGTTGCAGATTACTGCTTTTATAAGCAACATCATGAGCATGACACGCCTTATCAATGTCGTTTATTGGATATTCACCAGGTCGGGGTTGGTTTTGTTTTCAAGATGAAAACCTGAAGCTTGAAATTGGCTTCATCACCGTAGCAGTTTGCAAGAATCCATCAGAGTAGGGGTCGAATAGGAGCCTTTCCTGAGTGCTGGTGTAAGGCAGAAACCAGTAAGCTCTGCTTGTAGAGGTTTTTGAAGGGTCTACAGACACGTGCGAGGAAAGTACATATAAAACTGTAGTCGAACATTTTGAAGCAAAGTTAAAACTATTTGTATTAAATTTCGAGTATGTGCGTTTGATGACATCCCGTTTTAAGGAATGTTTAGATTTGTGTGATTACTTGTGTAAATAATTGGAATATCCTCAGCTAAAAATAATTGACAATTACTAGGAGAATACGTACCGCATTAAAGTGTTAGTGAGTCTCCATGATATCATAGTTGACTTCTAGTGAAGTCAGGCCGATACCGAATGAATGTCCCTGGAGTAACGTAGTCCATATTAAAATATATTGGTGTACATTGGTGCTGTGACTCCAGTCTAAAGCCTCCCTCAGCTCCAATAAAGAAAACAGCTGGTTATAACTTTTAGTGTTGTTTGATGTGAATTTTAAACGTGACTTTTCTTTTTGAGATTTTAATCTTCGAAAGGCTTCTGAATAATTAGATGATGATGAGTTTTTTTGAGAAACTATCGGCAAAAATATTTGCTATGTCACGTGTCGAACTAAAATTGATATTGTTTGTTTTCAGGTGTCGAAAAGAATTGTTTCCTCTTTCCATTTATTTTTCGAATAGTATCCCAAACTTGTTCCATTAAGGATACGATATTTGTTTAAATTTTCGGGCGTTGGACGATTGTTGAATTGTTTTAATGCTTCTCGGCGTTGTTTTATGGCTTCTTTGCATTCCTTGGTTACCCAAGGTTTTTGCGATTTCTTAATGCTCGGTGAGGACTTAGCAATAGATTCATCTGCAATTGTAATTAGAATTGAACTAAAATGCTGTATAGTATTAACAGCGTTGAATACTGTATCATTATTCAGTCTAGTTTTACATAGTGTTTCAAACATAGCCCAGTCGGCCTTCTTGATATTTCATTGTGGAATTGCGTCATCAATTTAAAAGTTAATTTCAAGAGTGAAAGTGATCACTGCTGTGAAGGTCATCAGCGACCTTCCATTCATAATCCAAAAGCAGCGAAGAGGAGCAAATTGTCAAATCTATGCATGTGTACGTACCCGTTCCTGGGTGTAAATATGTCGGTGAGTTAGTGTTAAATAGACACAGATCGTGTCTAGAAATGAAATCTTCTACTTTATGGCCTCTGTCGTTTATGTGATTCGATTCCCATAAAATGTTATGGGCATTAAAATGGAGCAAAAAGTAATCACTCGATGCAAAGTGACGCTTACAACAATGGCTTGTAAATCTGTATTTAAAGGAATGACTCTGTGAGGGGCTCTATTGTTCACAACAACAGAGACTCCTCCTGAGGCCCTGTCAGCGTGTTTGAAAGTACGTGTTGAACAGGGAAAAGATTTTAAATGTAATTTTATCTGTCTCTTTCAGGAATGTTTCCTGTAAACATAGTACAGCAGGACCGTGTTCAGTTAGAAGCAGAAGAATATCATTGTAGTTAGCTTTAAGTCCTCGACAGTTCCATTGTATGATGGTGTTCTTCATTATAAAATTATGTTTGGAGATTCTGAAGCTAGGTTAGACTATTCGCGGAGAAAATTTGTGTTGTTATTTGTTTGGACGAAGTACGGGAGTTTATTTGGTTTGACTAGGTTTGGTTGAACCTTAAGTACATGGAGCAGTTTCTTCTGCATCCATGCTCTCAAAGTCCCCAAACATATTGTAAAGTTTAATCGGGTCATCTGCCCCCTTTTGCGGCTTATTAGTTTGTGCTTATTGTTTATTTCTTGGAGCTTTTGGTGGTGGGTTGTTATTAAATGTTGTCCGAGTTGATGCTGTATTTTTCTGTGGTTGGTAATGAGGGACTTTAGCACTTATTGAATCGGGTTGATCCGTCTGTGTTTCCGCGTCCTTCGTGATTTTTGGCAAAGATGAAAAGATATTATAATTTACAAATTACAGACACAAGATGAAAGTGCTTTATATAAATTATGGATTTCGAGTCTATTTTACTTTTGTACTAGAAGCAGAAAATAACCCTGATGAAACTTCAACAAGAAAAATTCAAGAGGATATTCCGTGTAGAGAGTAGCAAATAAATTAATGTTGTCTCTGTTGTTGAGAAACGTTTATCAAAATCAACGAAAATTTATCCTGGCGCAAATCCTGCTGTCCGACTCTTGATAAAACCCTATCAACGAGATTGCTTTTATCCTGATATTACTCGCAAAGACTGCAGCGATAAAACCGCTTACAACAAAGCAAGTATCTCCGTCCAGCACATGACAAATGTATTTTAAAATATACCACACCAGATTTCGTTCATGTTATCTTTCACAATTTTAGGGGATATGATACTCATAGAGTCATATTATCGTTGAGGCGTTTGGAAACAAGGATATAATAAACCGTCTGAAAATCGATAACAACAAGAAAATAAAATGTATTCCTAATTACACTGAAAAGTACATGTCTGTGACACTAGATAAGATATTCTGATAGTTTGACGTTTAAGTCAGCATCGAAGGACAAGCTTGTAAAACGCTGCGGTAAGTTTGACAATTTGCGTATTTCGTTGACAAGTCAAGCTTGTTGACACGAAAATGAATTTTTCTTAATGAATATCTTGATGAATAGCGCAGAGTTGATGAAACAAATTTACCTGACAAAGATCAGTTTTATTATTGTTTAAATCTTGAAAGTGTTAGTGATGATGATTATGCTTCTTCTAAATCGATATGGGTATCGTAATCGATATGGGTATCGTTCTGTTTCAACAAACTTCGGTGATTATCATGACTTGTAGCTTTCAGACAAGTCAGCGCTGAGAACTACGACCTCGACATAGCTCTCTGTGTATTATTGTGGGATGCATTGCTGCAACATAGCAAAATAAAATTAGAGCTGTTAACAGACCCGGACATGTACTTTTTCTTCTAGCTGGGACTCAGAGGTGGAAAAAGTGTCATAACAACAATATGCGAAGTCTAATAATACATATTCACACGACTATAATAATACTGCAGCATCAAGCTGTATAGCCTATCTCGCGCCAAGAAAATGTATGGCTATGTTATGTATGTAACTATGACATGTGGTGATTTCAAATGGATCAGTGAAAAACGATTTTTTGATAAAATCGTAACAGCGGGATGCTAGCATCCTGATATCAGTTATTTGTTGAAGTTGATATTGACTATCCTGTTGAGCTTCATGATGCGCATACAGATTACACTGGACAACAAAGTTTTATAAAAGTCATGTTACTGAAATAAAATTAGTCAATTCTTATCAATTTTTATGTGCTGAACACGAATATAACAGTCAAATTGCAAAATTGGCTCTAGTTTTTTTGTAATCTGCAAGAAATTAATGTTTACATAACGAAATGCATTCCAATAGTAAAAGGTCAACTGTAATAGCCTACCTATAAAAAATCAAGTCATTGACTACATCTTAGGTTTCTTCGCCTGTCTCTTGTACAGCTGTTCGGGAGCATCTCTGAGGAGTGTTCAGCAGTAGTCAGCCAGCATTGTAGTGGACCATTTTCCCTGGTATCTTTGTTCCATTGTTGCGATATCTTGATGAAAACGTTCGCCGTGTTCATCACTAACAATAACACAGTTGCTAGGAAAGAAATCCAAATGGGAATGAAGGAAGTGAATCTTTAGAGACATATTGCAGCCAAGTTGGATATTCTTCTCTCCAATGGCTACATTCTGCCTGTGAGTCCATTCCTTCCTCATGTAGTGCATTTCCCTTGCTCGGCTATCCCACTCGCATAAGAAACACATGTATTTTGTATATCCTTGCTGCAGTCCCATTAAAAGGGCAACTACCTTCAAATCACCACAGAGGTGCCAGCTGTACTTGTTATACTCAATGGAATTCAGTAGCTGACTTAAGTTATCGTATGTCTCTTTCATGTGGACAGCATACGCTACTGGAATAGATGGAAGAATGTTTCCATTGTGCAAAAGCACAGCCTTGAGACTCAGTTTCGAAGAGTCCACAAATAGTCTCCATTCTTGTGGGTCATGAGTGATTTTTAAAGCATTCATGAGGCCCTCAATATCGGAACAGAATATCAGATTACTTTCCTTTCTGAAGAAAGGCTCCAATTGCTGGTGGCGCTTTCGATATGCAGTAATTGTGACATCTTCTTCTAGAAGATTCCATTGTTGGAGTCTTGATCCTAGCAATTCTGCCTTGTTCTTTGATAAGTCCAAATCACGAATCAAGTCATTTAGTTCTTCCTGTGTTATTCTGTGTGGGGTTGATGATGCACCACAGTGAAAATCTAGATCACTGCATACTGATGGACCAGGAGAAGAACAGGTCGACTCACCTTTGTCTTCGTCAGATGAATCAAGAGAATATTCTGCTGGAGGTTCTGGAATAGGAAGTCCCTCACCATGTGGAACTGGTCTCAATGCAGACGGAATGTTTGGGTAGACTATTCTCGACTTCTTTCGCTTCGTTATTCCGCCGGAAAGAGGAGGAACCAAGCAGAAGTAACAGTCATTTAGGTGGTTGCCTGGCTCTCTCCACACCATTGGGACTGCAAACGGCATTGATGACCTTTTGCAATTCAACCACTGTGAAAGCTGTGTTGTACATGTAGCACAGCATATATGCGGAGCCCAAGGCTTGTCTTGGTCACCAACCTTGCATCCGAAGTAAAGATGATATGCCTTCTTCACTTGAGAATTGATACTTTTCTTCTGGTTGGCAAATGTCACTTCCCCACAAATATAGCAAAAATTGTCCGCGGTATTAACACACTTTCGAGGCACTACTGTTCTTTATTGTACGTAAATGGATAAAATAATAAGTTTTATGTAACAGTAGCTTGAACTGTCTCGCACAACGTCTAAAATATTTTAAATGCTGAACCTATCTGATTGGGCTTTATATAGTACACTGCTTACGTCAGCTTCAGCAGCCGCCTGGCATTAGTATAATAGGCCTACACATGTATCGTACACTGCTGACGTCAACTTACTTCAGCAGCCGCATGGCATTAGTATTGCATTGCATCAGAAAATGATGCAATCAACTGTGGATGATGTGAGCATGATGGTATTATGCAATGTTACATCATTATTCCGGATGTTGCTGCACTCCTACTGGAGAAATTGACACAGTGAAACATAGAAAATGAGGAATATGAATATCTTCAAAACGAGAGCCAATAAAAAAAATTCACGGTTATATTCGTGTTCGGCACACCAAAATACTACAGATTAGGGCCTTTTCAAGTCAGTAATGATTTCACTGTCGACCAGTGTTATCCACATTGTCCACAGTCGATGTTGATAGATTACATTTTCCACAGATGAACAGAGAAATGATTCGCATGGTAAATCTATCTCAAACAAGTATGTTGTTCATAAACTTGTTCCTATTCTATTTCACAAAAGAGATACATTTTACGCTATAAAAATAAGATACAAGCAGTTGATCACGGTATTCTTCTAAGAAGAGTTCGACATGTTTTAAAATTTAATAAATCACGTTGGATGAAAGATTATATCATTGACGATTAAACTTCCCGAAGATCATTTGCTACATCAAATTTTTTTCCCAAAAAAACCCAACTTTTATAGATATAAAAAAATATCGTCATCGGAATGACCATGAAAAATATCAGAATGCGAGTTCAGAGTTCGTCAATAACGTAAAACGTAGTTATACACTTGTTTCATCTGATGATTTTGAAAATATTTAATCTAAATCTAGTAGCAATTCATAAAAGAAAGACAAATTTGAAATTAAACAAGGCAGTTTATGTCGGTATGGCTGTACTTGAGATATCAAAGAAGTTAACGTACCGTTTCCACTAAGGTTAAGGGACCTTATGCAGAGTTGCTATTTATATTCATTGATTTGCTATTGTACAATATAATGTCTGATTATATTTATCAAGAGTTTTACGAAAGGCGAGAATTGTTTTTATATCTTTGAGCTTATCATAAAACAGCCAAATTTGACAATAACAGAAAGGTTATAAAAACATTTAAGGATGAAAAAAAAGTCGCTATTGTTGGATTCGTTGGATTACGGAGTAAATGTACTCTCTAAAACTAGCAGATAATAAAGTTAATAAACGAGCCAATGGAATGAAAGAAAATGAAGTTGATAAAGTGTTATAAGGCTGCATTAGACTGATTTTCTGGACTTGTTGAGATGATGGCAATAAAATCAAATTGTCATAAAATTGAGACTGACGTTATTAAATCTGGTCTACGTAATTTGGTTGATGTCATTAACACGTTCGCGTTGGGATATTAAATGTCTGATGGCATTGATTTTAGAAAGATAGATTTTTGTTAGATTGGTTATTACAGTAAATGTTGTGTGAATATTACAAATAGTGATATTATGTAAAGTTTTGTGTGAAACATAAAATAAAAACCGCAGTAGTCTTATTATAGGGGTTTGTTTCAGTGCCAACACTATTTAGTTCGACGACAATGATGATTTTCCTTGATATGTCTTCGAGTTAGGTAATCGATAAATAAATTGATGTTGTTGCCACAAAACATTCGCTTTAATTTATACTAACATGGGGGTGGGAGTGGGGTGGAATAAGGGGTAAAAAGCATGCTGTCGTCCAAGTACAAAAATAGGAGTTTGAATTTTTTTTAAACGCCTTTTTTATGACTACTGTTATATCAAGCAAAATGATCAGCGGAGTTTCACCTAACGTTTCCATCTGCTGAAGAGTATCCCAAAGTAGAAAATGTCAAGGAGGACTCCATATGAAAATACTTCTGTGAAATGTTCACGTCCTTCAATATTTATAATCTTTCCTCCTTTTGAATCCAGCTTATTACGTCTGACACCAATGTGAAATAATTTGTCAAATTAAGATAGACTAACAATATTTTGTCTCAACATATAGGGTTTGACTTGGAGCACTTGATTTTAATGTCGGGGGTAACTTAAGCTACATTGAGACTTCAATGTTAGAAACGGGTCACGGCAGTTTGGCAACAAGGGGAATTTACACACACACACACACACACACACACACACACACACACACACTTCTTTTTTTTCTCTCTCTCTTTTATAAGCATCCGCGATATTTACATCCCTCTCTTAAAATTATTAATTTCGATTTTCAATCGATTGGGGGCTATAGGAACCATACTCAAGCCCTAACAAGAACATCTTGAACATTAAAATGGTATCCACACCTATTGTAGCTTCTCCATCTTCTCAACGTCGTTCGATCACATTTTTGAATATTCAATGGTGAATGCCGCAAATGACGAACGCTACACTTTATATTTCTCAGGCACGGACATGAAATAAACATCCCCACTTACCAACTAGTCATATGACATACCGAACATCCCATTTCGATTTGAGTGGTGACCTCAATTAACTTATTATACAGAACAACACACTAATACTAATAAGATTCACTAAACTTTATATCAATATATATGGAAGAACAAAAGTATTTACTTAAAAAGAATAACATTAACTACAATCACATCAACAAAGGAAATAGTGTTTATAGTCACACTAATACACACTCACAGTCCAAAGACTTACACAAATGGCACTAACAGCTACCTCGCTAGGCGCTCAGCATTAAGAGGCTAGTGTTCGAACTGATCAGCCTGGTGGCAGAATAATTTGACTGGGTAGGATATAATGCTATATTTCAGCAGAACGATGTCCCAGTGCTAGACATATATATATATATATATATATATATATATAAACTGCAACACTTCAGACATTGTTGCGATATGACTGAAATATTGTTATAGCTATGTTAGAAATCCTAATCACACACACACACACACACACACACACACACACACACACACACAGATACATACACACATAGGTGCACACACACACACACACACAAATACACACATGTACGCGGACGCACATAGAAAAATACATATATACACACGTACGCGCACGCACAAAAACAAAAATAAACACACACGTATGCACAAACACAGCAACAAAAACAAACACTATATCGTACAAGCCACTGAAACGAAATGTTTATCGGCACACTTCTCTTTATTACCTATAGACAAACATAATACACATATTTTACAATTTGACTACTATCTCTTTTCTAAATTGTTGGGGTAACCCTGAAAAGGGTTGTTTTCTTTGGGGTTGTGGCAATCTATTATCGTCTAAGATTACGTTCCCGTCTGGCTGCAGGCTTTCCCACAAAATAGGGCCTGCTTCTTTGGAAAGAGAATGAGAACTCCTTGGTATTCACTCGACAGTCCACAAAACGTCTGGCTGGCTCCAGCTATTATTGCTGATGCTCCTTATGCTGTTCTTTCAGCTGTTTCTGAAGTCCATACTTCTCAGTCCATTCTTCTTGCTCCTTTCTATTTATTTGTGAAGGACTTATCATATCAGATCTTATACCATTTTCAACATCCTGACATTTTCATTCTCTTCAGGATTTGGCATTAGGGTTTGCATGACAAGATGCAAATTAACGTCTGCTTCGTTCAGCTTTCCGAGTCTTGACGACTTATTCACAGGACGACGCATTAAAACAGTGGATGGTCAGACTCAATTCAATTATATGAATTAAGGTCGCATGCGCAACTATATGCTTTCGCGTGACCGCCTCGTTTCATACGTTTCAAGCGCGGACGGAATAGAAAACATCCATACGATTTTTTGGTAGGAACTCTATAGCACATCTCATGGTGAGGAATAGAAAGTCAAAGTGCATATATAATGATAAATGTGTTTTTAAAAGAAACCACTAACAAATATTTTAATGCATGTTTTTCAACCTATTAACTATCAACACATAATATAACATAACCACATTCCTTTTTAAATAATTTATTTTATACAAGGATGAAAACGTTTCATCAAGTTAGACTTCCACTATGCAGGTCATTTGGCCATTGATGTACACTACGTTTCCTAGCTAAAGACAAGATATATATATATATATATATATATATATATATATATATATATATATATATATATATATATATATATATATATATATATATATATATATATATATAATGGTCACAAAACCATATATCTACTTTTTCATCGTTTCTAGAAGAGTAGGGTTCCAGATAAACCAAATGTTTTAAGGGATATCCAAAACTGCGTTCATGAAGAAAATATACACAGTGTTGTCCACACACCATGGATGCCGTGCCTTGTAATTTCACTATATGGAATCATGTCGTCTGGGCATTTCTTCTCGTAAAGTCGACGATGTCGTCTTCCAAAGCCAGTACTCTACACGGGAATTGTGGAGAAAGTAGAAGGCTACCCAGTGGGTTGATGGGAGATGACTGTTGTCCGTGTTGATGATATAAGCATGATGGTCGTTAGGTTTGCGATGAGGAAGTTAATATTTTTCTTCTTTCACAGGTAATGATAAGTCATTAGTTTAATCCCGACTTTTTGCTTGAAAATCTACGTCAAGTAATAGTCTCGTCTCTTCGTCTAAGTACTCTGTGCCAAGAAAGATTCGATACGATGGTTCTCTAAAGTAGTCAATGGAGGGAGGAATGATCATGCAGGTCTTTTATACCACTGATGCAACACTGCTTCTTTTGAGATGAGACCCAAAGCGTCATCCGAATATTCGACAACTTTTTCTTTTAGGATCATCATCAGTAATCGTTCGTGCTGAATTTGACTGGGATGATCGTTTTGACATCCATAGTCATCTTTCTTGGTCAACACAGTAGTTTTGTCCACCAGGTGTTTGCCTAAAGAGAGACTAAATGTATTTGTTCTGGTTATCAGCACATTACAATCACCTATTCGTTGTTGGATTTTTTAGTGGGTAGTTCTACTTACAAGATATCCTCCCATTCAATTTCATAAGAAATTCCACTGTTCAAAGAGCCTTCCATAACTTCTAATAGTCTTGAATGACTTATCTCAAACAGTTGATTTCTAGAGGGTTGTCAAATTCAACATAGAAGATGATTTTCACCGTCTGTTACAGCTTGTGCAAACTGAAGTTTTACACGCAGTTCACCGGATTTTATACGGTGAAAATAGCCCTCGTCGTTTCCTTGGTCTGAAATCAACGGCCCACAAAGCGTAACCTTCTGCGTAATCGTCGTAAGAAATGACATGGACAAGTACGATCTCAAGTAATTTTTCTGAGCAAACAGTTTCGAGCGGTCTTTTACACAAGGTCTTGACACTGTAACTTAGTTCGATCTTAGACACTATGTTGTGCGTAAACTAGAAAGGATTACCAGTGTCTGCTCCGCTGAGGACTTCGTTGATGACGCTACCAATGAATGCATGAAATTGTTGATCGGAGCTACTCTAGCATCGACTCCCGGACCGCAGTCGTCGGTTTTGATCACTTTCATTTTACAAGTAACTGCTATTCGGTTCGATGCAATCTTCGGGCTGTCCCATGATGTCAAATTTGATGGGAGCTGTGGTTGTCAAAATATACATCAAAACGATCAAAGTGGAATATAAACAAGTCACGGTACAACATTGTGACGAATGTGTGGACACTGGGTAATGTTCTTAGAGTCTCTATTCCACTTGGCAACGTCACACCAGTGTCCTCCCTGAATGGCTTTTCGGTAATGTCCATGCCAATGACAGTTCTAACCTGAATAAAGTGATTTTCCTCGGTGTTGGGTTCTTCTTCAGACACTATGGTTAACGCATGTTTAAAAGTTACCTATTTACACTGATCACAAATCTTGAGTATTGTTTTCAGCTTATTTTGTCCAAGCCTCGAAACCAAACATTTTCCAGTCGCGTACATGTTGCCAGTGAGTGTGTAAGTCACAAGAAATACACACGTCTTCGTAATTATCTTCAGTGACTAAAAGTTGATGAATCTTTTCTTCCCGTAGAAGTAGAAAACGCGCAACGCTTTTAACAAATCATTTTCTCGTGCACATTTAAAAGTACCACTCTCATGTTTTTGATGGTAATGTGGGGTACAAATCATAAACAGCCGCCAAGAAATTGGCTGAAAAACGAAATCCCATAAAGGATTTCACTAATACACACACCATACGAGAACCTAAATTCATCGGACTCATCGTTGGTAAAAGCGTTGGTAATCCTCACAATTCTGAATACTGTCATTAATTTATTTCCACAGCAATTGTTTTATCACTAATGATACAGGCTGTGGCATGGTAGCAACCTTTTATACCATCTTTTGTTTAAGTTAATAAATGTACATTTTGAACTGAAGTGTTTTATTTCAGTACCGTACTAAAATTGTTTATTAACTAACTCACACACCACATATCGCACAGAAGTTTCCTCTTCAACCAAAATTTGTTCGTGCAAAATAGTTTGGTAATCCTCTTGGGTATAATTTTCAGCTTCCTCCGGAATTCTGTGTACTATGGTCACCTTATAAGCTGAATGAGTGGCATCCAAAGTTTTCTGAATCTCGTGTGATTTATCAATGTCTGAAAACTAGTAAATAGTCCAAGATAACGTGTGGCATCGCTTTCGCATTCGTCTGGTTTGCTACGCAAGTATCAGTTTCCATGGTAGATGTAGTAGTAGTCATAGGAAAGTTCCCATGATGTTGTACTGAATCACTGAAATCAAAACCTACGTCATCGCTACAATTGCAAGACACAACATTGCACTCCACTTGAGAATCACTGAACTTGAAATGTGTCTGTTTAAAAGGATCCATCTTTCTCTCTTGGCGTTTGTAGTCACAACGAATGGACGTTTTCCCTTTTTATATGCCGATCAATATCGAAGTGTCCGTAAGGTCAAGTGAAGGGATTGGGAAGCTTCGCTCGGTTCTAGTACACAATCCTAAACGTTCTACTTCGATGTCATAGTAACGGCGACCTTGGCGATCGACGTAGATGCAACTTTCCATGTCACAATACAGCACACAATCTCCTAACTGGTGTAAGGCTTCACACAATTTTAAGGTAACATGGATTGTCGCGTAGGCTGCAATGATGACATTTCCAAATTCGTCGTCCTATCCAAAGTCCGGTTCTTATAGATAATTAAACATGATTAAGTATTTACGAAGGACGTCCACGTGTTTCATGTATTTGGTTCTGTCGCAAATCATGTGGAAGTAGCGAGAAGGTTCTGTCAAATACTCCATCTTGAATAAAAACTGACCTTGTGCCATTTTTAACCACAAATAATTTGACATCACTTTGGCAAACGATCGCCTGTGTTCGTTTCTCTCGATTTGGTCTATCGAAATGCCATCCTGATTAGAGTATTTCTCCTAGAATTTCTCTTGGTCATTTGGATTGTAGTACCAGCAAGGAGAGCCGCTGCCTTCTTGTTTCAGTTTCAAAAACACATCCTCGTAGTCTGCGTCTCTTCGCCGTTAAGGTACTATTCTGTCTTGGGAAAGGGATAAATTTCGTACACTAATAACAACTGGTATCCCAAGGTGAGAGCTTTGAACAATTCCATACTAACCCATGTTCCTGTCAAGGCATATTGTTACTGCGTGTGCTGACAAGGTTGGTTTTAGTTGCACGTTTTGGCACAAGTATGGCAAAATGGAAACATCAGTTTTCCTTGATAATGGTGAGGGATGGTACAAGTCTGTGGGAGGCAAGACTTTACACTTGATCAATCCTTAGTATTGTCGAATGTTTTCCATGTCGATATGTTCCGTGAGCAATTGTGAGTGTCCTGCGGATTAGTTAAAATATTTGCACACGTAAGGAGAGAGTGAACACACGTCCAAGTATTTGATTTCTTATCCTTTCTCGTCGGCATGGTACAGGAAACAGGTGGCATTCGTCCGTCCTCCATACAAACTTTTGCGGAGATTCAGAGGGTACTAACTTGTAACTTTCCACGATGCGCTTAAATTTGGGATAGGTTTTCAAACGGTGATCATACTCGTGTTCCACATTTCGAGAACTTATTATCCTTGCTGTTCTAATTTTAAGCGACCATGACAAGTGGTCTGGTACAAGTCTACAATGGTACGTTCTAGAACTGATTTTGGGTGTACCGTTGAGGGTAGCAGGTCGGACATCCGTGAAATCAGCAACCGTTAAACTCGTACGCGATCTTGGGGTTGTCTAAGTCGCAGCCATCCACCGAATACGTTCAGATGGTCTTTTCAACTACTCCGTTTCGGTCCTGTTGGATCCATTTGTCTTTCTTGTCACACAAGTAATGTAGCCAGCGTAAGGCTTATAGCGAGTATTCACTTTGACGAAATTTTTCGTTTGAGTGCACATGACAGCCAGGGTCTTCTCACATATTTTTGGACTGGGACGACTTTTTTCCTTCAAAAGATCAATCCCTCCGTGTTCCATGAACACTTGTCGAAATTTACCACAGCAACGCCTTAAAATGTTCACGTTGTACCGATAATACTTTAGCATTTCTTTCTGAAAGTCGCAAGGTCCGAGGCGTGAGTTTGGTAGCAAGCGTATAAAGCTTCTCTTTATTCGGTGCGCATGTTGTCGGGGTTGTTGTAGTGGCCATCAGGCAAATGGAATAGAACAGCATGTTGATTGGCTTCGGTATTTAAAAAGTGCGGAAGTAACCTTTGGCCATATCTGTCATTCCAAACATTTTAGGCATTCGACTCGAAAGCATTAAGCAGGTAAGCTCATTGAATCTTATCCCACTTGCAAGGAAATGAACTTGGCTCCTTGCAAAGTCACATTAGAACGTTCGTGCTTTGTTCCCTATAGTATTTGAGAATAAACTGCTCGTCTTATCCCGAGATATTGTGAGCCATTACCTTGGCATAGCGATGGCAATCTCTGTAACGTCCTCTTGACTCCACGTCTCGTCGATATTGTCTAAGATCCATTGTGCAAAATCGGTCAGCTTGTTAAGTCCCCGAAATATATTTTCAAGTTCCCCAGGAATCTTGCTATAGAGAAGACAATGACAAAAGTTCTGTTCTTGGATGCACTTTTTAGAAAGTAGGAATGTGAATGTCAGTCTCTTGCATGCATTCAAAATCGAAGTAAAAAATAAATAAATAATGAAATTGCCTTTCTTCTTGTAGTCATCTTCCGTCCTGTTGGGTTTGATATTTTTTTTAATGTAGCATTCGTGTTCCAAGTCCACAGTTTGGTGACAAATGTGACATTGTTTCTTTCCTGGACAAATGTGTGCCTTGTCATTGTTGCTACATATAACTTGTCCACGTGTTGGACACAATCTCAGGAGTTGACCAAGCACTTTTCTGCTGTGAATCTTGCGTCTTCAGATGTTGTTGGCAACAGGTTGGGCTGACAAAAGTTCGCTGACAAGTTGGGCAATGCACTCGTTTTTGTCATTGGTCATGACAGGGTTTAGAGGCCAAACATTCCTCACATTTTGATCCACAATGCTTGTATTGCTCTCGATTGTTATACCTATAGTCTCATTTCTCACAATAACAACTGTATCCCAGGAATACAGTGACACTGGTAATGGCATCGACATCTTCATAGTGATGATAGACGTGAATGTATTTTCTGCCTTTGAAATATTTGTCTCGAAACAACAGAGGTCAACGCACTTTACGAGTGTGTACTTTCAAGGTGTAGTGTGGAGCCAAGACGTCTAGCAATTTTTGCATTTCAGGAATGTCACATGGTGTGTCTTTTAGATAGATCAGCTTGCTGTAACACGAGTTCTGCTTCTCTTTGTTGTTTGGTTCGGTCCGGTCGTTGAGTAGTTTTCAAGGCTCTTTTCCATTCTGTACTGTCGTTCTTATCGGCTTCCGTTCGTCCAGCCACGATGACTCGGGTTAAACATATCTGATCTTGATGGTTGTTTATTTGGACGATGCTTTTTTTGTGCTATTCATAACTTTCTTTGAGTAATATTAAGCCGCTTGGCACTATAGTACAATTAAGTCACAAGAGTCATGTGGGCAATTCCACGCCGACTCTTTCAGTAATGGATGTCAATTTTTATAATTTGACTCCTCACACCTTAAGTGGCAAGTATTCACTTCATTTGGATTCGTTTACATCCATATTCCTTTAGAATGTCATCATTTATACGCCCCGAGAGGTGCATACTGCAAAATCAATGTTAAAGTACATAAACACTTTTGGACAAAACGATCCAGTACAATCAGGAGTGAATGCCGTGCGATGCGATGTTACAATGAAAGCTATTCAAACTGATAAACACGTTCGTACTACATTCCATTGTAAAGTCCATTTCGATAGATGATTTTCGTCAGGAAATTTCTTGGTGATAGCTAAGGTGCAGAGCATACACTAATCAGGATTTAAAAGACTTTGTTTAAAGAAAGTTGGTGTTAAATTTTAAAAGAACAATTTATATTTAATTTAAAATGTGTAAATGCGTCTACACGACCCATGTGACTTGTACCATTGGAGTCTGACGATTATCAATACTACTAAAACTCTGACATGAAATCATCTTATCGGTGATATAAATTAACACATTCATGTCTTTTGAATGGATATGTGTAGGTTTCAGTCTTCTTGCGATTCGGAAGCGATAAAAAAAAATTAAAAAAAAACGCGTGAGAAAAGTAGAACGAAGCAGAGGATTGCGGTCACGCTTGCACTCCTTGTGTTCATTAATATTACCGATAAGGTTATTTCATGTTGTCAGAGATTTCGCCGCACTTTATTGATGTGGCTGCTTGAACCTGCAAACATATACGTATTATTTATTGATCCTGAAATTATTGATTTTATATTGAACTTATGAAATATTACAGTCAACTCTCTTAATACCGTGAAATTAATCATAGCTTTGTGTAATTGTTTTATCATATTTAAACCAGTGACTCGATGGTAATTTTTTCTTTCTCTAAAACTTCAAAGACGTCAAGGGCTTTGAAGAGTAGTTTATTAATAGAGAGTGCTTAAATTAGACTTGATTCCTGCATTCAAGATTATATTCACGCAACAAAAAAAATATTATTACAAGTTTCAAGTGTTCCGTCATTCAGTTACCTTACACAACAAATTTCGTACTGTCTGTAAATCTTAAGATGTGAATAGAAATTTGTAGTACCGTGTCTGAGGATTGTTGTTTTTCCCTATATTTGACGACTCGGATGTTGCTGTGAAAATGAAAATTTAGGTATACCGTTTTAGGGATGTGTGACGCTTTTAATATTTGTCATTCATGGTAAATACGGATAAGGGATTAACCATGGACGTTAATTTCAATAAGTAAAAAATGGAAAACTATAAGTTATTAACAGTTGGGAGAAGGATAGGCCTAGTAGTGGGTGTTGTCATTCATTTTCGGTCGGTCAGTCGAAATACCCGAAGACACCCAAATACTGTCCCAAAACACTCTCTCACCTACCCATAATACATTAAATCAAATTTTAAAAAGTGTGCACTATAATTATTCATTTTATATTTATCGAGAACTAACATCAGTAGTTTTTTTTTCCCCCTCGTCGGTCATCGCCAAAAGAAAACTCCCAGGACCTCACAAGACTCTTGAAAACACCCCCAAGACACCGCAAATTATATGTTACAGTTGAAATTATGCTATCACTTGACCAAAAAAGATCGGTTTTTTAAATCTTACAGTAAAACCTGTCTTGAGAGACCTCTGCTATGAGTGACCACCTGTCATATCCGACCACATTAGTATTGCACATGATTTTATTATATAAACGCTCTGTTATGAGCGACACTTGCTGAACGCGACCAGCGACTGTGAAGTCTTGGCAAAATATGCATTTTGACACTGCTATGAGCGACTGCATCACAAAAATACCAAACAAAACAAATCAAATCAACATCACTAAGTTGTCTTAATTCGTAGTAAACACGAAAGGTCAGGATATGTGTAGTATTCAAACAAAGCGCACATTCAATAACACTACAGTTGAACAACCATATAGCAAGATAAACACCAATAACCATCATTTAATACTTTGTAACAACGATGGCATAAATTGTAATGATTATTCTAATAAAGAAAAATTGGCTAGCAACCAGTTTGTGAAATTTACAAGTCCAGCATTTGGTGTCATTTGTAAACTGCAGTAAACCAGACTAAAGTACATGTCACTATCCGCCAATGTAGTGCTGAAGGTCTGTGAATAGACAGTAAGATTAACCATTTTTTTTCAAGAAAGGGAGTAATGATAGACATACACAGTCAGTTTAGAGGTTTGTAATTTTTATTTATCTTTGTGAAAACCCACACAACACTAGCAGTACTAATGTTGAAGTGAGAAATCTTTTGAAAGGGCTTCAGTGCAGGGTTGAGTACATAATTTGTCTTTCCAATCCATAATGCCTGGGGGTGAATGAGCTCTAGCAAGTGTGAATCATTTCCGGATATTTTTTTTCTTTTGTTACAGTGTTTCACCAAGCCACCATCTGTTTATCTGGGTGCAGATTTTTGCAACCTTTGTTTATCAAGCAATAACGCTGGTGATTTAAACTTTGTCTCAAAATAAATGTATTGTTTCTTGATGAGTTAATTATGTCCTTTGGTTTCATACATTGGTGTATAATATATATATTTATTCCACATTTCCCCAAAACCTGATCAAATTCTAAATACATCTAGTCATTATTACGTCAACACTAATAATGTCAGAACCTCCTATGAAAAAAAGAAAAATTCTAACACTGGAAGAAAGAATTATTGTAATTGAAAGAAGTGAAAATTGAGAGACTGCTCACAAAATAGCAACCAGCTTAAACATCGGTAAAAGACAAGTTCATAACATCATCAAAGACAAGAGTCCATTAGAAATGAATGGCAGAAAGGCTACTTTGCTCAGGAATGGAGATACATATTCAGACCAATCAGCTGAGTAAATAATTTCAACAAAGAAGTAAACAGATTTTTTTTTTAAGAAAAGGGATTATGTGCATAGAATAAGGTATATATGTCATAGCTAACTACATGTATGCAGTTTTTGATAGATATAAAGTTATTTTGAGAGTAATGAATGCAATATTTAACAAGATTTATGAGTAAAGGATATGATACATGTACAGTGAGTAAGAGTACTTTTTCTTCTTCATCAATGCTAACTTTTGACCCTGGAAACCAGTCCATTTTCACACCTCTTATGAGAGACCCCCTGTCTTGAGACTTTTGATTTGATAGCAGGGGTGGATTTTCATAACAGGTTTTACTGTACCCCAAAATTGAAAATAAAAAATCCAAGTAATTTAAGCTGATTACCTCAATGAATTACAGTGGTGACGAACCATTCATGTTTATTAAATAACCAGTATGTCTAGGATTCCAGAGTAAACTGAATTTTTAAATTATAAATTTATATTAATGATGAACTCTGTGTCCATTGTTTATTTTCTTTGTTCTGCTGATTCAGTTCAAACACAAATTTTCTGAGTCTTGATGTTTGATTATTCACATTGTATTGTTGTTCAGTGAGGCTTTCAAACTCCATAGTAGTATTGGAATCCATGAGACCTCCTGACTGTATCATGCTTAACCTTTTGTCAATTACTACTTTGTTTTGTAAGTGAAACTTAATATTGCCTTTTAAATGTTTTGTGTTCATATATCCTGCAGAATGAACACATGTTCGATAGCCATGATCAAAACTTTCTTGTCATCCATGTCAAATTCCATATCCTCTGATATTCACGTTTCAATAGTCTCCACATCACTATCAAATTCTTTTGCCACATGTTCCAGGACTGATTTGTACATTTTATATGACACTTCATTGTGCAGAAGTTAAGGACCAAGAAAAATAGGATGGTCATTTGTATTTTTCCCCACAAATCTGAAATTTTTTTTGTTTGTTTCCCAGCAATTTTTACCGTTCCGGTTTCCTAGTGGTTAGAGCGTTCGCCGCAGAAGCAGGAGGTCGTGGGTTCGATCCTCGGCCGAGTCATACCAAAGACTTACAAGAATGGTACTAACAGCTGCCTCGCTTGACGCTCAGCATTAAGAGGTTAGTGTTAGGACTGGTCGGCCTGGTGTCAGGATAATGTGACTGGGTGGGACATCATGCTACATGTCTGCGGCATGATGCCTCAGTGCTAGACATCACTATAAACTGCCTCACAGCAGACAACGTAGCGATATGACTGAAAAATTGTTAAAGCTACGTTAAAAATCCTAATCAAACAAACAAAATCCCAGCAATTTCACATAAGAATTTCCAAACCTGAATGTTCTGTCATTGCCAATGGTTCATTTTTTTGTGTTTGTCAAAATGTGTTTCAGATTGTTTATTTGTTCTTGAGCATACAACTACTGGCACTTGTAATTTGTTGTGTATTGCATTTTGTACATAAAAGTTTTCATTTAACATTCCCAACACATCTAAAATCTTATCAGCTACATTGGTGTTTCAGCATACCCCTCTTTGTCAAAGAAAAAGATTTTAACAAAAACTAAAAGAATTTCTGAAATAATTAAACTAGTTCTTTTTTAAATTTTATTTCTATAATTCTATGTAATCTGAATAAGTTGAGGGTGTTTTGGTGTAGTTTTGGGATGTCTTGGGCAATGTTCCCTCTAATTTTTCAAAAGCTGTGTGCTGCAAAAGATATTGGCTCTGCAACTTTGGAAGGAAATTTAAATTTTTGTGCGACACATAATGGTATATAGGTCTACTAAACGAAACATTTGTGCGCTCTGTTGTAATGTGTGTGCACGTGCTCGGAGAGTTGTGTGCGTGCACACGTGCACAGCTTAGAGGGAACATTGGTCTTGGGGTCTTTCCCTTGGCGAATACGGACAAAGGAAAAATATCTACTGACGTTGATCAATAATTATACAATGCATAGTTATGCTGATCAGTTTTTGTTATTTGACTTTATTTAATTGTATATATGTATCATTCATGTGTGTGTTTTGGGACAGTCTTGGTGCCTTTTGGGGTAGTTTTGGGGTCATTCCTTTGGTTATTACTGTATTTTCTGGTCTATAAGTTGATTCGGAGTATAATTCGAATTCACGAATTTTATAAATTTTCCATCCTTCATATATAAGTCAATTCGGTGTATAAAACAAGGCCAGGTCAATATCTTGGCTTCATATTTTACATTAGTAATGATGTCGTTGTATGATATTCCATATTACCGGCAGTCGTGAAATTGCATTACCGATGCTAACATGCTTGTGATTTTATTTCTGAACAAATCACTGCTATATTCTATCAGTTGACACAATTGACATAGTCCATGTTTGTTTTATTATAATTGAAAGTACATCCATGTTGTAGTTCATTTTATTACCTGTAGTTACGAATGTAACTTAATAAACTTTCAATGACACAATCCATATACAAGTCGATTCGGAGTATAAGACGAAGACCTGACTTTCAGGTAAAAATGTATGTACTTATAGGCCGGAAAATATGGTACCAACAAAGGTTAAGGCTCTATTGATGTTACTCAATTGTTATACAGTGCATGATTATCCTGATCACTTTTTATTTAACTTTATTTAGATATATATCATATGTATCCTGGATAGTTGAGAGTGTTTTGGGACAGTCTGGTATTTTGGTGTCTCAGTGTCTTTCCTTTGGCAATTACCAACAAGGGAAAAAGCAGACTCAATTGATGTTACTCTGTAATTATAAATTGCATAATTCCTTTGATCATTTTTTTAAAATTTGACTTTATTTAATTGTATATATGCATCCTGGGTAGGTGAGAGTGTTTTGGGACAGTCTTGGGATGTATTGGTGGTGATATATATTTTATTTTGACAGAAAGCTACTCAGTAAACCAACAAATTGTTCTCCGTCACTTTTCTTATTTTTCTGCACATAAGATTAAATGATGGAGTTTGAAGAAACGTAAATTGTAATTAAGTCCAAAAGGCAATGTTAGTGCAGGTTTATGTCTGACAGGTACTTCACATGTAATTATACCACATACATTAAAAAAAAAACAAGTGGTGGTATAAAGCAATTTGATATACCAATATTTTTGATGTATCATATTTTGATCTGCCCAGGGTGCATTAATTTCAAGATTAGGTTGTTTCAGCAATAGGCCATCACTTTGATAGTCTCTAACCCTTTGATGAATTTCCACTGATTAATAACAACAAAATCTCTGTCTTCTAAATGAATATAATATGGCACAGAATTTCATTGAAATCCTCACTCTCTAAAGCATAAAGGAGATAAATTGATAAAGCACTCATCAAAACATAAGGGAGATAATATGGGGATGTGGAGTGAGAGCTGTCAATGATGGCTGGTTGTTTTTGTTGTTGTAGGGTTTAACGCCATTTTTCAGCACACGATAGGCTATTACATGGTGGCCAGTATTATTGGTGGAAGAAGAACCCGGGAAAACCCCCAGAATGAACCACCGACCCACGAGAAACTACTGGCAAGCTTTCTCACATGACTACATTAGCCGAATCTTAGACTCGAATCCATGCAGACAGAGGTGATATGGCAGTGATCCGTAACGGCCACTTGGGGCCCTTCATTGATGGCTGAAAATAGCCATTTCAGTGGTAGCAGTTTTGTTCAAACATACATGAATATACGCTCTGCTGTTCCTGTAGCGCTGACATCATGTGTCATGCAGAATTCCAATCTTATAAAAGCATATTAACTGCAAAAACAAATACCATATTGCTAAAATCCTATATATATGCATGTTTGCAAAATTGCATTGAATGTTGATCAAGTTTGACATGCTATGACACTATTTGCCAACTTTTTTGCTGAACATGATCTCTCATGTGTGACTATCTGGAGAGTGCAAGCAGTGATCATAAGTTTTTAGGCAAAATGTATATTATCAATACTTTGAATGATTGCATTACAAAAACTGATTGTGAACCATGAATGGCCAAGTGGTCTAAAGGGCTCTCTGTTACAGATCACTGCCATCTCACCTCTGTCTGCGTGGGTTCAAGTCTAAGATTCTGCCAATGTATTTATGTGAAAGTTTGGCAGTAGCTTCTCGTGGGTCGTGGTTCTTTCTAGGGTTTTCCCAGGTTCTTCCTCCACCATTAATACCTATCACCATGTATAGCCTATTGTTTGCTGAAAAATGGCATTAAACCCTACAACAACAAAAACTTATATAAACACAATGGAACTTGAATTATTCTTTTGTAAACAAGAATGTAAACCAAACTACAGTGTATGTCACTAATTACCATTGTAATCAAAATGCCAGGGACAAATGGGGTCATTGACTCAGTTTATAAACTGTACTATTAAGTGATAATCACTTTCTGGATTTTAATGACATCAAGTGTGGTAATAGTAATGATAATGCTAACAAAAAGGTGTCTGCAAATTTGATTTAAAATTACTAAGTGTGTGATGGTATAATGTATGTGTTAGTGCTGGACATGAAGAATCTTACCAACATTTAAACAATATTAGAATTCGTCAGGCAGCCATCAATCTGAATCTGACCTCAGGCTGGAAACATTTTAAACTTCTTGGTGGAATCAGCAGAGTTGTACTGACAATGTCACATTCTACTGCAGACACTAAAAAGGACATTGTCCATTCTGACTAAAACTGGGCTGATTGTTGAGGAAATGTAACATCTAATTGGTAGGATCAACAACAATGATTAGGATTGCCACCTGTATAATCCAGTCATGATCTAAGAATTAATGATCAGAGAAATGCTAAAAATGGTATCAAGAGATTATGAATAAAAACAAGTTAGCCCAGAACACTGTATTAACACAGTGCTTAATGTTGGTACATATTTAAACTGTTTTGCAATTGCTGCTTACTTATGATTTATAAAGTTTCTATGACTATCTCTCTTTCAATTCCTTTTTAAAAAATCTTTGTCAATCAAAGAGAGTAAATATTAAAAAAAAAACAGCACATGGTTGATACCCCAGATAAATGTACCATGGAGGAACAACGCTATATTATCACGGTATTTGCTTAACTTAGGTATGGTAGCATGCAAGTACATGTAAACTGCAACATACCTATGGAAAGCAATTTGTCCTTTTAAAAGTATAGATAATAAAATAAACATTGTGGACATGTTGTTTGAGTCAGAAACAAAACTTTCTAACAAGCACATGAATGAACATGATAATTGCAATGACCCATGGGATAAAATCTAAACGTGTATGAGTTGTGAAAAGAATGTAACTGAAATGGATTGGTGTTGGATTTTTTTCTGTTGATGTTTCAGGTAAAGCTTTACTGAGTATATGCATACTGTATTTACCATATATGTTGGGACACCAATATTTGTTGGGACACCATAAATTAATTTTAAAAGAAATTTTTTGTGCTCTGTATGTTTTGGGGCACATCATTGTTTCAAGTCGTAAGTTGTGGGACACCTTTTAAATCATTAAAAAATTATATGTTGAAAAATGTACTCAAACTGAAATTTTATTTTAAACAATATAAAACTGTGTACATGTACTTGACACTCTTTATCCTCTGTAGCATTATCTCATCAATTGCCCTTCTCCATTTTTTTATATATTCAAGAATACTTTTATAGCTTTCTCAATACATCACCTGAAGCGGAAACTGCAAGGACTAAAGTCAGATTGTTTTCAAATCCGCACCAGTCATGCTAATTCTCACACTATGATCCGCATTTTATCATCAGTCCATCCAGGAATGACATCAAAGTACACTAGAATTTTATCTGTTTTTATAATCATATTGTTGGCGAAATCATCTGATTCTCTTCTGGTCATCATGAATTCATCAAATGATTTTCTTTTACCAACTCTTCTGGGCAACCTGGGGGATTGATGTCCTTGCACAAAGCACGAAATTGTGTCAATTTAATTTTTTTTAAAATTGTTTCAATTTTTTTTTAACATTCACATGAAAACCAATGAAAAGTCAGCTTCCATATCTTGGCCATCTTTGTATGTTAAAAAAAATAATTAATCAGTACACTTTAAAGAATTCGAAATTGGCTTCTAAGGCAAGCTTGCTTTATTACAAAATGAACCTTTGTCTTTGATTCACTGTCAGTAAGTTCAAATAATAAGTTTACTGCTCACTGCCAGTTTTGTTTATTCACTACCTGGGCTTCTATATGCTTGGCATCTGTAGATATAATTAATACAATCAGGCATTGATGTCTGCGGGTAAATAGTATATAGAGCAATAACTTACTTTAATAATACTTTTGTAACCTGTACTAGCGAAAAGATTGTCAAATGCACTCAAGTGAATGTGTTTTCAAATAATGATTTTTATTTGCAAGATACTGCAGTATAGCTGACCTAATTAAGTCTTAGTTATTTTGCACCTAACACCATGTCATTCATGTATGACATTTGTTTTCAAGATATTGGTTGATCATTTCCCACTTGTTTGTGATGTTGGTACCAGTTTTCAGTCCGATAACATATTCAGACCTCTGAGCACAACTAAACACGATTTGTTTCTCAATGTTCATGTCATTGAACGTGTTGTGTGTTATCGAACACAAGCAATACATGCTGCAGTACATAAGTCTACCTTACACATGCTGAGTTCATGGTGATATTTTATTCTTTAATGTTCATGATGATAAAAAGGAATAAATGATAACAGTACAAGGTTAGTTCTTTCAATTTATTATAAAATGAGCATTTTGTTTATCTATTACATTGCAACATGCAGCTGGAGGGGGGCATAAATTCAGTACAAAATTATTTTGTTTCTTAAGTCTTTGGACATATGACCTAGGTGAAAAAAGTTTTAACCATTTATTCTGGGACTGTAAAAAAAAGCATTTTTTTTATCATGTCTATGTCTATATGGTAAATACTGTTGTTGCTGCTGTTATAGGGTTTAACGCCATTTTTGGCACAAGATAGGCTATACATGGTGGCCAGTATTAATGGTGGAGGAAGAACCCGGGAAAACCCCAGAATGAACCACGACCTACGAGAAGCTACTGGCAAGCTTTCTGACATACCCACATTGGCTGAGTTCGAAATTCAAACCCACACAGAGGTGAGATGGCAGTGATCCGTAACGGTGAGCACTTTTGACCACTTGGCCACTTGGAGCCTCACAGTAAATATGGGAGTTAACTGATATAATGTGTGTGTGTGTGTGTGTGTGTGTGTGTGTGTGTGTACAAAATAAAGATAACATTTTATTTGTTTACAGAATCATCCAATGGCTGACAGTGTCTTAGAGCACTGTATATTCTGATGATGATGTTTGGAGCAGGTGTGGCAGAGATGTCAGTACTAGGTGGGGATAGGAAAATGAGGTTTGATCCACCGGATCATTTTTTCCCCAAAGATAGACACTCCAACCCTTGGTTGTCACATGATAGCAGCAGCTTGGATGACTTCATCCTTATTGCTGAATTTTCAGAGCGTGAGGGACCGAAACCTGTGGTAATATTGAAATACTGAATAAAATTACTGTACATTATAGGAACTGTACCAGATGTCAGGATTCAATAAAATTTTAAGACCATATCTACATGATTGAGTCAAGTTATTGTCCATTATAGGGACCATACCATATGCCAAATGATTAAATCAAGCTATACATTTTGTGAACAGTATCAAATGCCATGTTTGAATAGAATCATGTAACTGTACATTAGAGGCATTGTGCTAAATTCCATGATTGAATCAAGTTACTTTACATTATATGGACTGTACTAAATGACAGGTGATTGAATCAAGTTACTGTATATTAGAGGCACTGTACCAAATGCCACATGATTTAATCAAGTTATTTTATATTAGAGGGATTGTACCAGATGCCACATCATTTAATCAAGTTATTTTATATTAGAGGGATGTACCAAATGCCACATGATTTAATCAAGTTATTTTATATTAGAGGGATTGTACCAAATGCCACATGATTTAATCAAGTTATTTTATATTAGAGGGATTGTACCAAATGCCACATGATTTAATCAAGTTATTTTATATTAGAGGGATTGTACCAGATGCCACATGATTTAATTAAGTTATTTTATATTAGAGGGATTGTACCAGATGCCACATGATTTAATTAAGTTATTTTATATTAGAGGGATTGTACCAGATGCCACATGATTTAATTAAGTTATTTTATATTAGAGGGATTGTACCAGATGCCACATGATTTAATTAAGTTATTTTATATTAGAGGGATTGTACCAGATGCCACATGATTTAATCAAGTTATTTTATATTAGAGGGATTATACCAGATGCCACATGATTTAATTAAGTTATTTTATATTAGAGGGATTGTACCAGATGCCACATGATTTAATTAAGTTATTTTATATTAGAGGGATTGTACCAGATGCCACATGATTTAATTAAGTTATTTTATATTAGAGGGATTATACCAGATGCCACATCATTTAATCAAGTTATTTTATATTAGAGGGATTGTACCAGATGCCACATGATTTAATCAAGTTATTTTATATTAGAGGGATTGTACCAGATGCCACATGATTTAATCAAGTTATTTTATATTAGAGGGATTGTACCAAATGCCACATGATTTAATCAAGTTATTTTATATTAGAGGGATTGTACCAGATGCCACATGATTTAATCAAGTTACTGTTCTACCTTGGTAGACTTGGAATTAAATAAGCTTTATCAAGTAACAACATATTTTTTTACCCATTTGAGATTTGGTATATCAGATTCTTCATTGTCATTAGTCTGAGAGCATCTCAGCAAAATTCTTCAAATTGCATAAGAATCAGTAGACCACTATCATTCATAACACACATCAGTAACAAGCTGTTGTTTTATCAAAAAAGTTTGATTATACGTTTTTCAATCTGTAAATATCAGACATGTCATCATCCAGAATTCTCATTGATTTGTATTCTTGATAGCAAAAGCTGAGCACTGGAAGCCACCTCTAAAGACTTTTGCTACATTGCTATTTCTAACCGTGTTTTATGCAGGATATTATATCCCCATATCATGGGTTGAGCATCATTGCTTGAGAGAGCCTTCTAAGATGTACACTACTGTATAATTGTCAGAATTTATCGAACAATCGTCATAGAAACTAAATTGAGATTATTCTAAATAATTGTAATCTTTATTTGACTACTTGTAATCTGCAGGTGATATTCAGTTTTTTTAATGTCTTTTGTTTTTACCATTCTTACAGCTTGTCATTCCCAAAGATGGAGGTCAGGGCTTTGATCAAAATGAGTTCAGTGTGAGGATTTTGGCTGTGGACCACCATTCCTCAGTAACAGAGTAGGTTTCAGTGATGTCTACAGTACACTTGTGTTGCTAATCATCTTTCAAGCCCTGCCACACCATTTGAATGGGCTCTAATATAGCTTTTGAGAGAAATAATTTTTGCCCGTTGGTTCCAATTGTGAGATTGTTTATTTACACTGATCAGTTAATACTGTGCACACTGTGTTGATTGTAACAGGTATCTCTGGTGACAAATAACTTAAAGCACAGTCTGAAAGACAAAGAAACAAATATATATATTTAAGGTGAGGTCACTCCTGTTGCAACTGCATGTATTGAGGTAAAACTGATTTGTATTTCAGTACATGTTTACTGAAAATGAATGGACATAAAATGGGTCAGAGAAGAAAAAGTTAATATAAAAAACAATATAAAAATAGTTTTAATTTTAGGGGAAACATAATTTCTGTTTATTTAAAAAATATATGTTCACTGTATGATAATATTAAGAAAGTTCATACTTATAAAATTTTCGTTGAGTCTAAGTTAGTGGGAAGCAAGAAAACAGTATGATTGGAACAGCAGTAGCTTCTTGTGGTTTGCCTAGAACAGACATGGGAAAACTATGGCCCGTGGGCCATATATGGCCCGTTGGGCTTTTTAATCTGGCCCGCTGAACTCGTCCACGTTATATTATTAAAAAATTTTATTATAAAGACACCTCAATCATTTTACCTAGCTGTAATTCCCATCTTTCCCCAGCAGATGGCGCACCCAGAAGACATTGACCCTTGAGTGTGATGCATTACGGTTACTCTCTACTTCATTTTGTCGCTTTACACTTTCAGCCCTTCAGTAAAAATGAGCGGACCGAAGAAAAGAAAAGTAGACACTGACAGTGAGTGCCGAGTGTTCAATAAAGAGTGGACAACAAAATATTTTTTCACTGAAGTCCGATCAACAGCTATATGTCTGATATGCCAAGAAACTGTAGCAGTTTTTAAAGAATACAACATCAGCCATCATTTTGCCACAAAACATGCTAACTACGCTAGTAAACAGTCTCCACAAGAATGGGCAGCTACAGCTCAGAGATTGACAGCTAATTTACAGACTCAGCAAAACCTTTTTCACAGACAAACTGCGATTCAAGAGTCAAGTACTAAGGCAAGTTTTTTGCTGGCATTCAAATTAGCAAAGGCCAGTAAGCCTTTCTCCGAAGGCGAATTTTTAAAAGAATGCATGGTTGAGACAGCAGGTCTCTTATGTCCGGAGAGCAAAGGCAAATTTGAACAAATCAGTTTATCACGCAGAACTGTGACTTGCCGTGTGGAATTGATTGATGAAGATATAGCCAGCAAATTAAACAAAAAGGCGGAGTCCTTTTAGTTTTATTCACTAGCACTGGATGAAAGTAACAACATAAAAGACACTGCTCAGCTCCTAATTTTTATCCGAGGGATTAGCGCGAGTTTTGAAATCACAGAGGAATTTTTGACAATGGAGTCCATGAAAGGAAAAACGAGGGGAGAGGACTTGTATAACCAGGTGTCTGCTGTCATCTAGAGAATGAAGCTACCTTGGAGTAAACTTGCCAATGTCACCACGGATGTATTGCCAAATTTAACTGGGAATAACGTTGGGCTGCTAAAAACACTGCAGGAAAAAGTAAAAGAGGAAAATCCTGATCAGGATGTTTTCCTTCACTGCATCATTCATCATAAAGTTCTGTGTAAGTCTATATTGCAGCTAAATCATGTCATGAATCCAGTCGTAAAACTTTATACGAGCAAGGGGACTTCAGCATCATCAGTTTTTTGCGTTCCTGGAAGAAACCGATGCAGATCACCAGGACTTACTTTACCACTCTCATGTGCGCTGGCTAAGTTTGGGCAAAGTCTTTCAAAGAGTGTGGGAGCTGAAGGAGGAGATCACTGCATTTTTGGAGTTAATGGGGAGATCCGAAAAATTTCCTGAGCTAAGCAACAAGAACTGGCTTTGTGACTTTGCATTTGCTGTGGACATACTTTCGCACATGAATGAGCTGAACACCAAGCTACAGGGGAAAGATCAATTTGTGCACGACATGTACACAAATGTTAGGACGTTCAAATCCAAGCTGACTCTTTTCTCCAGACAAATTTCAAACAAATCTTTCACTCATTTTCCCACACTAGCCATGCAGAAAGAGGCGACCCGAAACGCACAGAAATACAGCAAATCACTGGACGACCTGCACGGAGAATTCTGCCGTCGTTTCTGTGACTTAGAAAAAATTGAAAAGTCACTTCAGCTGGTGTCCTGTCCCCTGTCACAAGACCCTGAAACAGCACCACAGGAGCTGCAGTTGGAACTGATAGATCTTCAGTCTGACTCTGTATTGAAGGAGAAGTTCAACTCTCTTAAACTGAACGACTTTTATGCTTCACTTAACGAAGCCACGTTTCCAAACCTAAGGAGGATGGCACAGAAGATGCTGACGTTATTTGGCTCAACCTATGTGTGTGAACAGACATTCAGCGTCATGAACATCAACAAAGCCCGTCACAGATCCAAGTGAACTGACCAACACCTCAGATCTATCTTGAGAATTGCCACAACAAATATAACGCCAGACATTGATGCACTTGCAAAAAAAAGGAGACCAACAACACTGTTCCCACTGAAACTGAATGGGAGTTTATTACTACGTTATTAAATTAATAAATTTGTAAAACAATTTTTACAATAAACTAAGCACAATGGTGTTTTGCTGCCTGTTAAAGGCCAAATCTTTTCATGTAATGGTTTTTACATTTAATTTATGTTAGTTCACACAAACACACCAATCTCCTATTCTGGCCTGGCCCCTGTGTCAAATTTTAGAAACCATTGTGGCCCGCGAGTCAAAAAGTTTGCCCACCCCTGGCCTAGAATGACATGGATACTAATTCAGGGCACTACCACTCAGCCACAATATCAGCCCCTGATTCTTCACTCATCTCATGAATCAAGTCAAGGCGCATGTCTTGACCATTTCTATGGTGGCAACATCATGTTATCTGGACGATATCATATAAAACATCAGATGAGTCCTATTTTACATCACAATTTGATAACCATTGTTACTGTGACATTACTTACCAGTCTGGGCTTTCTTGTCAATGAGGACAAGTCAAACCTAGTACCATCTCAACAATGTGTTCATCCATATATGGAGTTAAATACACAGTAAAACATGGTTTGTCTCCCTCAGGATTAGAAATTGGCGCAACATGGTGACTATTTTACTCTCGAGGAGAACCATATCAGCATGGGAATTCATTCGCATCCTAGGTTTGCTCATTGTGGCAGCGGACTTTGTTGTCCTTGGTAGCCTTTTTTACACCCATTACAGATGCTTCTTCTTGCTCAATGGAGACCCAAGTTAGCCACTGGACCAACCTCTAACCATCTGCTCACAACTGAAGCACCATCTGCAGATTTGCGGCAACCTTTATTGGCTCACAGTGGGTATAGCTCTGCACCTACCATTTATACCAACGCCAGTACAGACGGCTGGATGGCCAACCTTCTACCACCATTTCATAAAGCCAGCAGTGCATGGTCTTGCCATGAACAACTTCTGCACATCAATATTCTGGACATGATGGTCTTTGTGGAAGCCTTTCACTGGTGGCAGGAATGATTCTGTCTGGCATCTTTACAGTAGTGAATTATCTCAAACAACAGATAGGATCCATGTCCCCAGACATTTGCATTATGGTGTGGAGCTGTAAACAACACATCAACGTACAGATTTGCCATATAAAAGGATGCCTCAATGTTCTAGCCGACTCATCACAGAACAATCAACTGATTCAGACTGAATGGTCACTTCATCCCTCAGTTTTCAACCAGATTTGTACCCGATGGGACTGACCATAAGTGGACCTATTTGCCACAAGGTTGAAAACTAAACTCCCAACCTTTGTCTCTCCTGTCCCAGATCCAAAACATAGTTAGTTGATGCCCTATCCTTAAATTGGAACAACCTGAACATATATGCCTATCCTCTAATACCACTGAATCCAAGTGAGATACAGAAAGCAAAGGAATCAGCCTGTCATCTCATCCTCATCGCACCACTCCGATGAGAGAAGTGGTGGATCAGTGACCTCATCAATCTTGTATCAGAAACCCTGCAGATGATTCTGGTCTTCCCTCATATGAATACAGCCATTTTTTCATCACAACCTGGAGCTCCTAAACCTGTACTGGCTCTCAGACTTAAACAGTTCTCACAAACAATGCGTATCAAGGCAAATAGCACATTTTCACCCATTGTTGCACAACCGATCATATTTTACCTCTCCAGGCATCGAGAACACATACAGCTAATTTCTTCCTCTGTCTCTTTGAAGAATGAAAAATAGATCTGAGTACGATCAAAGGCTACTGCTGTATGATCACTGGTACCTTTCCTCATCATGGGCATGAAGATATCAGACAAAACAAGGACTTATCCGATCTACTCGCTAACATGTAGTATACATGGTCTTAACATTTAACCCTCTGCCCCAAGTGAAATCTATCTTGGGTACTAACCTGGCTGAACAAGATCCCCCATTTTAACCAATTGCATGTGCATCTCTGGCACACTATTCCTACAAGACTTGCTTCCTCTTGGCCTTAGCGATGGCATGCAGAATTAGTGAAATACATGCCCTGTCAGCATATCCCAATTACCTGCAGTTCCAACAAGATGGGTCAGTTTTACTCATGGTGGCTACCTCTTTCTTCACCAAGAACTGTCTTCCACGGGTAGCCAGACTCACCTGGACACATTATCTGAAAGCCACTTACAACACCCATTCAGATCTTGGTAGTGGTACCTTAATCGAACAGAGATGGTACGTCAAGAGAGATTATCCCTTTTTCTACCACTGAAATCAGGACAAAATGTTATATCAGCTCAAGTGGGTTATTCACTCAGCATACAGAGAAAAAACCTCAGCTCAAATGAATTTGTTTTACACATCTTGGCTCATGAGGTTAGGGCAGATGCCAAAAGCCTAGCATTAGAATGAAACTGTTCTCTAACCAACATCATTCAGGCTGTGGGATGGAGATCAGAGTCCACATTCTCTAGCTTTAATCTCCAAGCTCTCTCTTGCCAAGGGTCTAATTTGACCTGGTAGGACCTATCTCTGCACCTCAACAGGTCACACTTTCAGGTTGATTGATACTGCTTCTCGACTTCCGCTGGATTTGCAGGGGTGGTGGTGTATTTTCCTTTTTGAATCCATGCCTGGCAATTGGAGTCCCCTCTAGTCAGGTTACTTAGAAGTTGACTCTCTACCTTATGGGACTGGAGTTGGTCTCTCCGATAAATAAGGATGTACTTCACTCCACCTCTTACATATTCTCCAAAGGTATTATGAATGGGTAAAGTATTTGAAGAAAAAAACAATTTTTTTTACAAATATGTTTCTGTCAAAATACCCAATCATAATACACATACACCCTCCCAGCCACCACGGGTTATATTGATGGCTTCCACTCAAGAAATAATTGGGATATCCTTGCTGCTTAGTCTTAAAGTCATGGGGAGATCACTCTGCCCAACCACCTCATATGTTGGCAGCCAACCTTTAGCTCCTTATAGCTAAAAGTAGTATCTGGGAGGGCTGAATTTGTGAGGTAGTGGTAGTTTCCCCATTTTAAATATTTCAAAGTAACATTTTACTATAAAAATTTGGATTAATGGACTTGTAGGGATATCATTGTGAAAGCAAAATAAATATCAATCATTAGGGGATGAGAGTTATCAAATTAAAAATGTATGTATGTCTAATTGTTGTAAAAATATAATGGTGATAATAATAATTTGAAGAAATAGTTATTTCAGTAAGATCCAACTTCAGAGTGACGTCTTGTGTGTAAAAAACTGAAGTGTAAGAAATGTATTGATTTTATTTAACTCACCTGTCCATATGCCATTATCCTCACATCTATCTTTCATTTTACTTTCATCAGTGAGGTACCACCAGAGACAGTCTTGAACTTTTTAAAAGAATGCAGTTTAACATTACAACTTTTGACTATATATATTATGGACTTTTTTAAAATTTATCTGTTATTTTTTATATACCTTTTTGAGACTTGACATCTTATACTTTTTTATTTTTTTAGCTTGTAGGACTGCATGTTCACATTTATTTGGTGGAATGAGTTTTTGTTCCTAAAATAATAGCATTATCTAGCTGGCATTATGCTGACATACTGTTAAACCCAATATGTACATTTGCAATCAACAGCATTGGATAGCATTTCTAGACTGTATCCTATGGACCCATATATTCTAACCAACTTGTCTTGCCTTTGGTTGTTAGGCAAATGATATCTTGGTAATTTCACTCTTGCAGTTGGATTAATACTGAGTCTTTTTTTTCACCTTTTTACAGTGGTTTCCATCTAACAGAAGATAATCAAGTGGTGATGGAGGATTCTAAAAATGAAATTTATACATTTGTAAGTTATAAATGGCATTTTGAAAGAATGCCATATTTAATAATGGTATACACTTATTTTGAATCTAGTCTCGACTGTATCTCACATATTGCCACATAAATTTTTGTGGTTGACTATTCATATTAAGCGATGTGTGACCATTAGTATCATAATCCTAGGTATAACTCCACATCAGCATACCTTCATAGACAATAGTATGAAACATAAAAATGTGCTGTTAAAGTCAACTAAAAGAATTTTAAAAATCGTTTCTTTGTTAAATCTATGGTAAGTTTCCCATATCATAGTTTGTTAAACGTTACTAATGATATTTGCATCTGTAGCTCAGCGAGTTTTCATATTTCTGGAAATGTTAGTAAAATTATTTATTAATTTTGTGCTTGAATGATTTCAATGCTACTCATTCAATACATGCTCAAAGAGTAATCAGTGTAATCTGCCATTTTGGTGATGGAGATGTGGAATTCAGTTTTGATACATGACTATGCACTTAATGCAGCGGTTGCATGCCACAGGTAAACATTCATCGTCTAATAATTAGACAAATCACACCATGAACAGACATTAAGTATAACTTTAAGAAAGTTTAGTGCAAAGTAGATTCTGTTGACAGCATAGTTTTACATGTAGAATGTAAATCTCCATAACCACTTAGTACTATATCAAAAATGAACTCCTCCCTACCGCTGGGGCCAATTTTTCTGATTACAGATCTCCCTTTATGAGTATGTATCTAATGAGATTGATTTATTTTGAATACAAATAATACTGACTCTGTTCAATTTTATTGAAAAAGCCAAATAATACAAGTTCTATATCAAAGAATGTACAGAGGCTATGTGAGACCATTTTGTATTAGCTATATCACAAAGGATTCAAGGTATTAATCCAATGCATAAACAATACTCTATAGTTTTAGTAGTGAACAAAACGTAGCAATTTAGCGGTCATAGTTTGAGTGGTGATAATAAATCCCCTTCATATTTACCCTCTTAAATAGTATAATCTCTACAAATCTGCAATCACTAAATTATGTCACAAAAAAGTCTCTTTTGTTTCTAAGCAAAGTTTTTGATTTTAGAAAAATGCCTGCTCTGTTTTATTGATTATAATGATCCTGTATGTAACAGCCACTGTTGGGATGATTTCCATTATTATTGATGTAAGAGATGTCGCAGGATATTTGTTTGCCAAGGCCATCTAATCATTTTGTTCCACGTCATCTCTTGGCATTATTGGCTAGTTGAAACAGTATCTACAGCTTCACTATCTGGTTGGATGCACATAGCTGCCAAGTATCCTGTTTTTCCCATATTTGTCCTGTATTTTGGACCAGAATATGTATGTTTTTCTTGTTAAAAGTCCTTTTTCTATTAAAACTTAAAATTTCCTGCAATGTTTGTTTTATAATGGGCACCCAGTTCCATTCTGAGTGTATATGTATTGCATGTGTATAGGGATATTGAGTTCTTGAATATGATTGGTTCATTTGAAATTGATCTACAATGCCAGTCTTTAAGCACCATATTGGATTGTGCCATTATCACTGTATCTCATCTTTGTAATATTCAGGTTCTAGTCATGTTGAAAAGTAAAGCAGAGGATTCAGAATTCTTTCAAGCAAAGAAAAGAAAACAGAACTGGAAGGACACTTATGCTGTCATGTTTAAATATGTGAAACCATCAAATAAATGAAAAAACTTTGCATTTTGCAAATTATATAATTGTGATTTTGCTTATTTCATAGAGGCACCCATGACAGAAAAAAACAGCATGAAAAGCTAATAAGATTAGATTGCTTCTTCATCATCAACAATACATTCTGAACATACAGCAGAATTTTAATACCAGAGAGAAGCTAGATATAATTTGCTAGGATTTTTGTTTAACTAAATTTCATATTGTAATGAACGTTCTTCTTTCAGTTGCTATTGCTGCTTGTGATTTATTTCACACACTTTTTCCAGACAGTAAAAATGCAAAACAGTGCAGTAAAAAAATGATACAGAATTCCGATCATCAGTGAAGGATGGTACATTGAAATTGATAATGATTGAAACAAGGCGTAGAAAAGGTTTCCTATAAACAGCCTGTGACTGCACCTTCTGAATTAGCACCTGGTGTCCATTCAGAAGGTGCAAGAGTGTACATCATGCATCTTTGACATTAGCTAATTAAGTTATCATCTTACTTTACTGATGGTTATAAATGTTGTAAGTAGTTACATATGCTTCAAAGATTTTAAAATCAGTAGTTCTGCTATAAGTAATCAGTAATTTTGTACTCGGGGTGGGTGGGTAATTAGCAGTTATTGATGCATCTGTAAGAAATTGATAAAATCAAATCTCTTGTCTCATTAAAATGGGATTTATAGTTTGGAATAATCATATTGGCCTCTACACAGAATGACACATATTGTGTGTTTTTCTAAGTTAAACATTTTAAGAAGCTTTGAACTTGGAGTCAGTGCTTGTGGACATTGTGTTCATGGCATTATTGAATACCTGACAAGTAATTAAATGAGCTCACTCATTGATTAGTTTATTTTGCTTGCCTAGGTTAGGTGCTATTATTGATTTCACTTAACTTGTTCAAAACAGTTTCAACTGTATTAATATGCCAAGGCTAGTTGCGGAATGAAGTGAATTGACAATCCTTGGTTTGCAAAAATGATGTTACAACAATGTGAACATTTTTGGAAGCTGCTTTTCTCCTTTGAATACGTTCCCCAATCACATTACTTTAGGGATATTAGCCTGCTACCTCGCGAATCCAGCCCTACCAAAAGACGAAAATTCGTCTTTCCTGTCTATGTCATATAGACAAAGGGCAATAACTCTTGCCCATTACCTCCCCTTGCCGCCCGTTAGGTGTCGCTTCTTTAGTTTTTTAGCTTCGCTTGTTGTGTGTAAACACGTACAATTAGACCTCCAATGAATCCAAGCCATCTTAGTGTAAATTCTGACCATCCGAAGTTAAATTTGGAATTACTGTGTTGGATAATCATTCCCCAACAGGTCGTATACATTATTTTACAATATTTTCCAATTTGAGTGACTTTGTCACCTTTTCTAGACTTCGGACCAGGTTGCAACGTGGTCAAAGCACGCTTATGGCGGTACTAGCATGTAATACATGTAGCACTCAATAATTTCGCTTATTCCGTATGTAACGTTTACGATATTAGCGACTAATAACGTGCTGCATTGATAATATGTGCTTTATTTATCTTCTTTGACGTTTCAGTAGACTTCAAAAAAGTCTTTGAACGACCAATTTGCGACTCTAATGGCGGACTTCGTGTTGTAGTCACGAGTTCACGCAACACTTAATCATTTCGCTTCCTACGTTAGTTACGGTTATGGAATAGCGACTTAATAGCGTACTGAATTGTTAATTTGTGCTTTGTTTATCTTCTTTTCCGTTTCAGTAGACTTCATCTCTGAACGACCAGTTGCGACTATTAATGGCGGAATTTCGTGTTGTAGTCACGAGTTCACGCGACACTAAATCATTTCGCTTCCTCCGTTAGTTACGGTTATGGTAATAGTGACTTAATAGTGTGTTGAATTGCTAAATGTGCTTTGTTTATCATCTTTTTCATTTCAGTAGACTTCGTCTTGAACGACCTATTGCAACACGCTCACGGCGATAACTAGTGTGGTCATTAAGAGTTAACATGGCACGGAATAATTTGACTACTCCGTTAATAACGGTTATAGTATTATCGAATTAATAATATGCTGAATTTTTAATTTGTGCTTTGGCGGAATTCATGTTGAAGTCATGAGTTCACGCAACACTAAATCATTTCACTTCCTCCGTTAGTTACGGTTATGGTAATAGCGACTTAATAGCGTGCTGAATTGCTAATTGTGCTTTGTTTATCATCTTTTTCGTTTCAGTAGACTTCGTCTTGAACGAACCATTGCAACACGCTCACGGCGATAACTAGTGTTGTCATTAAGAGTTAACATGGCACGGAATAATTTGACTACTCCGTTAATAACGGTTATAGTATTATCGAATTAATAATATGCTGAATTTTTTAATTTGTGCTTTGTTCTCTTCTTTTGTCGTTTCAGTAAGCAAAGTCGACAACGAAGGCATGAATGGCAAAATGGGTGTTGGCAATGTGGAAATGGAGGAAATTATGTTGACATGGTTTAGGCTGCCCAGTGGGTGTAAATTTCACCGCAGATCCGTACATGGCTTTCGGGCCTGTAAGTCCGGACGCATGGAGTCTATGCTGGATCAATTGGATCCATTTTAATATGCACTTTCGCCGGCCTTCCAGCTGTCAGTCCAGCCGACACCGTCAGTTCAGCCGGCACTTCAGCAGGCAAACCGGCATTAACCGTCCATCCGGCACCGTCCGTTCAGCCCAAATGGCACCGGACGGCCAGCCGACCTTCCAGCTTGCATCAACAGGCACCGGCCGTTCAGCCCAAATGGCACCGGCCGGCCAGCCGACCTTCCAGCCTGCGTCGACAGGCACCGGCCGTCCATACGCATAGCTGCCAACTGTCCCGTTTTTTCCGTATTTGTCCCGTATTTTGGACCTGAATACGGGTGTACGTTTTTTTGGCAAAAAATACGTTTTCTAATTAAAAAAAATAATAATAAATTTTTTTGGAATTGTCAGTTTAGAACGGGCATTTGGTTCTATTTTGATATAATTTATCACTTGTGTATACTAATAAAGTTCTATAATACGATTTCGATTATAATTCGAAATCGAGGTTACCATGCCTGTCGTTATCCGCCATATTGGATTTCGCAATAGTTACCGCTGTTGCTGTATCTCGTTTTCGTAATATTCAGCTTCTAGCCTTGTTAAATAGGAAAGCGGAATATTCAAAATTTTCTCCAGGAAAAATAAAAGGAAACAACTGGAAAGACATTTCTGCTGTCTTTTAGATTTGTGAAAACATAACAGAAAAGGAGAAAACTTGAAACTTTTGCAAAGTGTGTAACGTGATTTCGCTAATGGGCATGGAGACGCCCGTGAAATGCAAGAGCACGAAAAAGCTAATAAACATCTGCTTCCTGTTTCATTACACACAGCTCAGCCTGAACTTACGACGTAGATAAATGCCAGAGAGAACCTTAATGTACATCGATCAAAATTTGATTTATTAAATTTCTTTTAGAAATAAACCTTACTTTTTCAGTTACTATTGTTGCTGGCGATTTATTTTTCACACGTTTTTCAAACATTAAAATCGCAAGGATCACTCTTATGCTTGAACGAAAACAGATCAATAAATAAATCTCAGAATTGAGATAATCAATGAAAGTTGGTACATTGGAATCAATGATTGAAAAAGAAACAAGGCGTGGAAAGGGCTCCTATAAACAGTTTGTATTTGAGTGTGTTACACTCTTGCACCTTCCGACTGGGCACCCGAATGGAACATGGTGCAACTCCAAATCGTACAAGTGTGCAACACGTGCATCTTTGACATTAAATAATTATGTAAGGCACAGTTACTGATGGTTGTATACGTAAAATTACATATGCATTAAAATTTTAAAAAATCGGTATTTCTTCCTAAAAATCAGTATTTTTGTCACAAGTAATCAGTATTTTTGTGCTCGGGGGTTGGCAGCTATGCATACGGCAACGACCGTTCAGCCCAAATGGCACCGGTCGTCCAGCCGACCTTCCAGCCGGCATCAACCGGCACCGGCCGTCCATCCGGCAACGACCGTTCAGCCCAATTGGCACCGGTCGTCCAGCCGACCTTCCAGCCGGTATCAACCGGCACCGGCCGTCCATCCGGCAACGACCGTTCAGCCCAAATGGCACCGGTCGTCCAGCCAACCTTCCAGCCGGCATCAACCTGCACCGGCCGTCCATCCGGCAGCGACCGTTCAGCCCAAATGGCACCGGTCGTCCAGCCGACCTTCCAGCCGGCATCAACCGGCACCGGCCGACCATTCGGCAACGACCGTTAAGCCCAAATGGCACCGGTCTTCCAGCCGGCATCAACCTGCACCGGCTGTACATCGGATTTACGGAGATTATAGTGATGTACCCGTCAGTCAATCTACACTACTGGTTACATATCACTACCATGAGAGAAATGTTATAGATGAATCTCCCTCCAATCAGACCATTCGAGAGGCAGGTGCCGGTCATAGCCGGACCTTCGCCGACATTCCGGCCGACCATATACCAGACAAATTAGTCGGTATTGCCGGTGTACACCTCCCGTCATGTCAAATACGTGACGGTGTGATTTTAAAACAAGGGAGAATTAGTGATATTATCAGAGGTGACGGAATTGAGTTATCTATGCCACTTGGTATGTGCTACCCATATATGACAGCTTTTACCAGAACAGGTCTTTCAGGCCGACCATCCGCCAGTTCAATCAGCCGGCAGTGCCGGCCGTCCATATGTTCACGGCTTCTCCACAAGGGAGATTTAGTGAAAGTGTCAATTATGACAGAATTGCGTCATCCAAGTCACCTTGTATGCTGTACAGATATGCAAGCTGTACCAGAACCAACATTCCCTCTGAGCGAATGGTAGATGGGCACGTAGTGCTGGACGCACTACATAAGCATTATGTAATTGTTATTACCTTACAGTCGGCAACATCCGGCACCGGGCGTCCATCCGGCAATGACCGTTCAGCCCATATGGCACCGGTCATCCAGCAGACCTTCCCGCCGGCACTAACGGCACCGGGCGATCCGGCAATGACCGTTCAGCCCATATGGCACCGGTCGTCCAGCCAAGCTTTCAGCCGACACTTGCCGGCACTGACCGTTCATCCGGCTCCGGCCGTCCAGCCCAACAGGCACCGGTCGTCCAACCGTATGGAGATTTTAGTCTTATACCAGTCCATCCGACTATACCGCTGTACCAGCACGGGGACTTTTATCATACCGCAATCCGCACAAATCGGATTGACGAAGATTCTAATGATGTTTCCGTCTGTCAATCCGTACTACCGGTTACATATCACTACCATGACACAGATAGTTGGCGAGGAATCTCTCGATCCAACCCGACCATTCGAGCGGTCGGTGCCGGTCATAGCCGGCCCGTCGCAGTCATTCAGGCCAAACATATGCCAATCAATTCATTCGGCATTGCCGGCCGTCCATAGGCTAACAGCTCATCCACAAGGGAGAGTGAATGCCTTTATCAGAGATGATGGAATCGAGTCATCTATGCCACCTGGTATGCATTACCCCGATATGGATGCTTTACCAGAGCAAGATTATGTACATAGTGAGTGCGATGAGTCGCAGGCAAATCAGCGGTATGCAGATCCAACTATGGAACGGACTGAGTTCAGCTTCAAAGCCGCAGTGGAGGAAATTTATAAGGTGTTGGCCCCTTCAGAATGCCCTCCACCTCCTGCTGCCATTACCGACTATAAGGTTAGAGTGTCGGTCGATCTGGATGAGGGGGAAGAGACTCTATCCTTCCGCCTCCTTCCCCAGTCGACAAAATTAAGGAAATTAATGACCGTCTGTCGACACGCATAGGGGATCCAGGAATTGCTAAGGTTTTTCTTTTCTGAAAGCCAAGTACCAGCGTCGTTTTCAGGTCGATGGTACAAAACTCACTCCGGTGCGTTCAGTACTGAGGTCCCGGCTCTGGATAAAAATATGGCAGCAGTCCATATGTCTGCTCCATTGTCTTATAAAGTGGACTAAACGGTGTTCAATGCCAAGTCCAAGCTGGTTCGAAATGTAGTTGCTACGTCTTCACTGTTAGATCTAGCCTCCCTAGCCATTTTCAGGATCGCTGATAAATCTGGCAATGAACATGCTTGGGATTCGACGGCCCGGTTAGCTAGGGTTCTTAACAGGGCAGCTCACCATTCCATGGCCAATGCGCTGACTGCTTCTGCCAACCTAGACCTGATACGTCGTGACGCACATTTCACGTCCCTATCCCACGAGTTGCGGACATTCTCCGTTGTGCTTGTCGGGACTAGGCTTATCAGTTCCATGTCATACCTTTTGGCCTAAATTTAAGCCCTTGGGCTAGTACCAAGGTTATGGATTACGTCGTCACCCTGTTCCGCTCGACTTCATCTATTGCGTCGGCAGTATATTTGGACGACATCCTCCAGTAACATCTGTCAAGTTCTACTCTGCTCAAAGGCAGAAACGATCTTATATCACTTTACGTCATATAGGCTTTCTCGTGAACTGGATAAAGTCTGATCTGTCCAATCCGGATTTTGGTCCATCTGGGTGTGGAGTTTCTCCCGATCTGAATCTGGTAAGGCTTCTTCGAGTTTGCGATCATCCAGATAATTGCACTCGTAGAGTTCGTTTCCGGCAGGATGCGCATTTTAGCGAGAGAGTTGCAGATCCTCGGATTATTCAATGCGACAGCAGACTTGATCCCTCTCAGCCGTCCTTTTAGGCGCCCTTTACAAAGGACTTTGCTAGCGTAATTGCGCCATTTTCAAGTCCCTTCGATCCCAGAAAACAGTCATGCTCACGCCAGAGATACGATCATTCTTGAGTCAATGGCACAACCCCTGTAGGCTGTCCACAGGGATTACTCTGGAGATACCCCAAGGGGATAACGGTATGTTCCGCCACTAATACCTACGGTTGGGGTGCCCACCTGTTGCCGGACTTAGATACTGTCAGCGGCACGTGGGTGCCAGGGGCGAGCCCTTTCCACATCAACCTTTCAGAAATAACGGCTGTCATCAATGCCTTTCATTTCGGGCAGGATCAACTCTTATTACAAACTGCCCTCATTATGTCAGACAACATTGTGGTGGTGCCTTGCCTCAAAACAAGGGGACACCAATCACCAGACCTGTGCAATCTGAACTGGCAGTTTCTACATTGGTTCGACAATCTCCACCTCAATGTACAATTCAGACACACAGAATGGTCACTCCATCAATCGGACTTTCTTCCAATCGACACACTTTGGAGACGTCCGATGATTGATCTTTGCAACGAGGTGGAATAGCAAATTCTCCACCTTTCATCTCACAGGTTCCAGACCCAGAAGCTTGGGTCGTGGATGCTCGATCAATCACCTGGGAAGGGTTGTGGTCATTCTCCTACCCTCCCACGGTCTTGGTACTGGAATTAATCCAGAAGTTAAGGGGTCAGAATTGTCAGATGGTTCTGATTACCCTTCTCAGATGGAACAACTACTGGGTCTCCGATCTACTCAATCTAGGCGATAGATCTACCCAGGAAGATTACAGTCAGCACAAGTATTCACAAGCAACCGCGGCCAGGGGTGTTCCACCCCTGTCCGGACCGTCTTTTTGTTCAAGCTTGGCTCTTGTCCAGACAGCCTTGCAAGACAAACAATTTAAATCTTTGATTGCGGAGAGAATCTCGAGAGCAAGAAGGCCCTCTACTCTGAAGGTTTACGAGGGCAAGTGGCATGTTTTCAGAGACTGGTACCATATCATTCACATTGTTCCTCTGAGTGTCACAATCCCTCAACTGGCCAACTTTTCTCTGGCTTTTCAAGGAGAAACATCTGGCTCCAGTTATTCTCAAATGTTACCGCTCCATGATATCAGACACATTCCGCCATTCTGGTACATGTGCTATCAGCCATGACAAAGATTTGTCAGATCTTTTAGACATTTAAAAAAAAAAAAAAAAAAAAATTCAATCGACTTATATCCCTCACCCTGTTTCCAAATGGAATCTGTCCTGGGTTTTAACATGACTCAATTCAGACAGTATTGAGTCTTTAACCCACGATTAGTTAAAGCTACTATCATACAAATTGGGTTTCTTGATAGCCTTAGCTTCAGCATGCAGGGTGAGCGAGTTACATGTCCTTTCTAGTGACCCGAACTCTCTTCCGTTCCGATCAGAGGGTTTGATGGTCCTCTTGACGCAGCCAGGCTTCGTAGTCCAAAATAGATTACCATACATTGGCGATCAACGAGTCGTCATTAGCTCGCTTTCTTTATAGATAAGTCAGGATCAACAGCCATGTAAGATCCTGTTTGAGCACTCTAGCACCATTTCAATGCATAGAGGTGAGTCAGGTCACATACAAGCACCTCTTTTTTTCTGGTGATAGCTGGGATATGAGACATCACCATTCAAGCCCTTGCTTCATGGCTGTAGTGGGTTATACGCTCGGCGTACTCTGAGAATTCGCAAATCAGTCACCTTATAGAAGCTGTTGGCTGACATGCAGAGTCAACCTTCTACAGTTTTATCTTCAAGTTTGTACTCGCAGAGGCAAACATTGATTCTAGTAGGTCCGGTGTTGGGCAGCCCAGACGCCCACCAGACTCATGTACAACAATCAGCACAGCCTATTAGCTTCGCTGGATTCGCCAGATAAATTTTCGTAGGTAAGAAGATTTCAATATCTATCTTCTTAACCGTATAAAAGGGTCACATATCACGTGACCCTGGGCTGTGTTGCTGATTGAAAATTAGGAGACCGGGTTATCATTCACATGGGGAATCCAACCATCATTCCCTAGAGGATACCCGTGTGGAGGTCGGATGCTCCGCATTCCCTCCTCCTATTACTTATTCTCCTAAAGTAATGTGATTGGGGAACGTATTCAAAGGAGAAAGCAAATTTTGTAGTAAATTATGTTTCTCCGAGAATACTTACCCAATCACATTACTAAGAAACCCTCCCAACCACCCCGCCATGCGAGCATCCTCGTGTTTTATATATCGCTCAGCTTAAAAACTAAAGAAGCGACACCTAACGGGCGGCAAGGGGAGGTAATGGGCAAGAGTTATTGCCCTTTGTCTATATGACATAGACAGGAAAGACGAATTTTCGTCTTTTGGTAGGGCTGGATTCGCGAGGTAGCAGGCTAATATCCCTAAAGTAATGTGATTGGGTAAGTATTCTCGGAGAAACATAATTTACTACAAAATTTGCTTTCTAAATTATTTACACATAACATATATCCTATAACATATATCCTATAACATATATCCTAAACAAAAATATATAATATTTTTAAAATTCTAATATGACTTGTTATGACCCACCCAAATACGTCGCTTTTGCAACCTAAACAAATGTGCTTGTTAAATTGGATGGGTACATTCACACAGTAGTTGTTCAGTTCATAAGAAAACTGAACACTAGAGGACTTGCATTTTGTGATCTTTGGAATAAAGAATTGAACTACGCCATTTGCAGTTGATAGAGTTGGGAGCATAAAATGATGAAACCTGCAACACAGTACAGGACATCCCCACTCCTTAATAGCTTTAGGTTTTTTGGGGGGCGGGGGGCAACAATCATGTCTGATGTTTGAAAGCCCACATGCATGTAGCAAGAAATCTATGCAAGCTTGCAAAAATAAACTTGCGGCAATGTTCCAAATACAAGCTTGCAAAAGTAAGTTTGCAATTTTGGTTTGGTTGCGCAAGCTTGCCGCAAGGTTCCAAATACTAGCTTGCGGACATCAGTTTTGCGCAAGCTTGCATTAAGAGCTTGCAATTTCAGTTTGGGCAGGAATTGATGTGGAACTGGAGTCTGATGTACATGCTCGCTTGACATGAAAATATGGCATGCCTGTCAACCACCATTCACTGGTAATTCAAAATTAAACATTGAGATGGTGAATACTGAACCAATTGACTATTTTTTAGATGTCAAGTTATTGCATCTGATTGTAGACTAAACAAAATTGTTATGCAGATCAGAGAGTTCATGGGTGCAGACTTGAAGGAAAACAGTTGCATGAAGTTGCATGGTGGCCTCTTACACCTGAGCATCTATAATTTATTCGCATGGGTTTGGTACATGCATCTGATCTAGATTCCTACTGGGCTACTGATGATGTAATATCAACCGCATACAGCTAAAAATGAGTATGGAATAGAGTAACTATTTTAAGCAATTTGCACCTGGCAAACAATGAGAACAATCAAGGTGACCCTGTACACAAAATTGGCCCAATGATTAATAAAAAAGGAAGCCTTTGCTGAGGTTTAATCACCAGATATTAACCTCAGTTATGATGATATTAGATTAAATAACAGGTGAAAATTTTTCATGAACATTAATTACTGACTGGGGGTCTAAACTTACCTCTGACATTCATGGAGTGGATGTTTACAAAACTCATCTATTCTTCACCTGTGGTTTTCACAATTTAGATAAGACATTGTGACAGACATAACATGTACATAGTTGAACTACCATTGAATATAACATTTCTTCGATATATTTGAACTTTTCCATTAAAAAACAAACAAAAATACTGATTAAATACAAATGTAATTTGTCATTTTACCTGTATTTGCACCTGTACATGCAAATATGTTAAACTTACACTTGTCTTGATGTTAATCTTAAAGTTTAGACATCCACCATCATTTTTCATATAGCGTTTGTGTATCTATTGTGTATATTTATTGAAATGCATGCAATTTAAAAACTATGCAGTTTTCTTCTTTTTTTCTCAAACATTTCAGCATGGAGGGATCTTCTCCTGCAAAACAATGTAGCACTTTTAGGGTTAAAATTACATGTAAATTTTGCATGAAATTATCTGAAAGTCTGAGATAGACTATAGTATTGACAAGATATATCATCTGGCATTCAAACTTTCCTTGATACATTTGAGAGGAATAAGTAAACTATTGATTTTGATTTTCATTTCTGATATAGAGCAACTAAAGACAGATCTTGTTTATTACCATTATCAGGTCCCTAGGTGACCAAGTGGTCTAAACCACTCACCTTTACTGATCACTGCCATCTCACCTCTGTCTTTGTGGGTTTGAGTCTAAGGCTCGACCAATGTGGGTATGTGAAAAAGTTGCCAGTAGCTTTCTCTGTAATGGGGAACCTTACTGAGATTTTTCCATATTCTTCCACCATTTGTAACCACTCCAGTGGCCTAGTGGTTAGATCGTCCACCATGGAAGCGGGAGGTTGTGGGTTTGATCCCATGCCGAGTCATACCAAAGACTTACAAAAATGGTACTAACAGTTGCCTTGCTTGACGCTCAGCATTAAGAGGTTAGTGTTAGGACTGGTCGACCTGGTATCAGGATAATGTAATTGGGTGGGACATCATGCTACATGTCTGCTGCATGATGCTCCAGTGCTAGACATCACTATAAACTGCCTCACTGCAGACATCGTAGCGATGTGACTGAAAAATTGTTAAAGCTATGTTAAAAATCCTAATCAAACAAACAAACAAACCACCATTTATGACAACAACTTTCATTACATTTTTCAGAAATAGATGTTTAATTATAAAGCAATAAACTAACAGTAGTCATTTTGTCTAATATTTGGCTGCAATTTTTTAGCACTTAATGTTGTACTTCTGTATTATTAGAAATTATGAACATGAGAAAAATATTGTATGTTAAACTCTGTCAATTACAGTGAAACATGTTTATAAAGGAAATCGTTTACTATTAGCCTTCCAGACAACATTTGAGGGTTATGCATTAAAGGAATTTTGAGATTCGAACAAATTGTATTTTATGGTTGCAAGGAAAAGTCAGTGTGAATAACCCAAACAAGCAGTGTTGTACAATTGAAAATAAGTTAATATATATATGCTCACACATACCTTTAGAAAATAGCAGAAAATTTTTATTTCAATAAAATACAAATGTTTTCTTTGAATCATTAAGTGTGTGTGTGTGTGTGTGTGTGTGTGTGTGTGCCTTTTAATTGCCAGTAAAACAATTAAATGTATAAACTGCCCAGTGGAGATGGCATTCAATGAGCAATAAACATGAAGCTATGAGAGAAATCATAACTGTTTATTGTTAATACAGGTTACAAATATGTATAGCAGTGTTGCAAAATCTCTCCCACCCCCCACCCCCACTCCCACCATCTTGGTTACAAAAGATTAATTGGAAATCATTTTTGTATAAACTTAGCTGTGCTGGGGTGGTGTTAATAGGGTAGGATGAAAACATTTTTCACATGACACATTGTGATACCATTAAGTATCGAGGGGTTATTGGATTTTTATATGGTGAAAATCATAATTAAAGAAGAGTGATCCTTCTTATCCTCTTTGGGCAGGTTTCATTTAATAAAAGGTTTCAGATGTTGATGAAGATTGACCTTTTGTTGTTGTTTTCTTTGGACAGATTTCATTTTTATGTAAACCAAGGATAGTGACCCTTCATTTTTTTTCTTTTATGGGCAAGTGTCTTTTATATGGAGTTGTCCAGCAAGACAGGTTTCATTGTATTTGTTGTTATATAATTAATTTTGTGTGTTATATTATGCATTCTGGTTGATTGTATGACGTCCCCTCTTTCCTCATTGTTATACTATTATAATTATGGGTAAAGACTGAGTAAATCTGCTCTACATACTAACAAAAGCATGGTCAAATTTAATACATATTTTTACATTTAAGCCAGTGATCTCAATATAATTAATTTAACCATAATAAAGAATGGAGGATGTAAATTTCAAACATACTAATAAACACTCTAGCTGTAAGGTCAAGTAACTTATGTAGCTCTGTGTTTGTCAATCAACAATTGCTTGTTGGTATTCTGGAGTCCATATTTCTATTCCAATTTCAATCAAACTTGTAATATTGGTTTATATCATCAAAATTTTAGAAGATTTCAGTAATGAGCTAGATCAATGTAATGAGGTGATCAGACATCTGATTTGTTAACCTTGTTATCACTCTGATCTGATTTTGATCAAACTTTAAATATCAGATTATATCATTAAAAATAGGTTTGATAATGAGTGAGATTCATACATACTAAGGGGTGATCATAGATCTGACTGGCTAAGGGTTTTACCATTCAGATGGCCACATTTCTGGTCCAGTTTTCATGCATCTTGGAATATTTGTTCATATCATTAAGATTTCAGATAAGTTGGATGATGAGCTAGATTCATGTATACTAATTAGGTGATCTTGCATATGATTGACTGAGCTAGTTACTAGTCTGGAGGCCATATTTCTGAGTTCACTTTGATTAAACTCGGAATGTATGCTTACATCATCAAGATCTTTTACAAGTTAGATAATTAGCAAGGTACATGCATATTAATGAGATGATCTTGATTGGGAGCTTGCCGAACTCTGGAAACCATGGATTTCACCATTTGATCCAACATGAAAAGAAGAGATTGTATTTGTAGAATCAAAGAACCTTTTGATCATGAGCAAGTTCCATTCAGTTCAATGATTACACCTTTATCATGAGAAATAATTTGTATCAGGATATAATTAAAAAAATTAATATAAAAATAATGTAAGGTTTTGGAGACAGTATACATAGGATGTACCGATATTCTTAGAATATTTCATAAGCCTACATAGTGAAATGATCAGGTGTTAAGTTGCATCAAAAGGTGAGCAATATCTGGCCTACTTAGGGCCTTTTATTATGAGCCTGCCATAACATAGAACATATCGTGTTATGATGTTACTTGCTTGCATTTAAGTCACAGAAGATACCCATTTCTTTTGGGAACAAAAGGTGAAGGATCAAGGTCACAGGGACTATATATATATATATATATATATATATATATATATATATATATATATATATATAAAGGAAGAAAAAGTTTAGTTTGATTGATTTTAGAAGATTTTAAAGTTCTCTAACAAATGCCCTGGCTAAACATTGTAGATGGCTTGAATCTCATAGCAACTCCAACAAGGAAAATGGTTTCCACAGAATAATTGGTATGCCTTTAATTTTGACCAAACATTACAGATGACTGACACATGAGATGAGAAAGATACCTGATGGGTTTTTGTGAGGGTGGGTGGGTGGAGTATTAGGTTAGAGTCACCAAGACTAAAGAAGAAAATATGGTTTCCAGGAAGTAACTTTCATTCTGTGTTCTTGTTATTTTAATCACTTTTGTTGCTTTTTTTTATTGCTTTCAAGACAAGGATGACACCTAATGATTTTGGTTTTCAAAGGTAAAGTATCTGGTCCATCATAACAATGGTGGGCATTATCGTGTTCTTTTTGCATTTTCATTTTGCCATAAATTGAGATTTAAAACTGGTTCTGTTTAAGAGTTATTTAAGCATCTGTTTTGTGTTATTTAGATGAGTTGATGGTGTACAGAGCTGAATACACTAATGCCACAGTTTTCAGAAAGCTACAAGAGAAAATTCCACAGGTGAGAACAGATTCTTCAAAACCTATTTAAGGTTTATATATTTTTTATTTACATTTACATAGTACAGTTGATCACATGATGTGAGAAACTGTGTAGTATTTTTAAATATCAATTTTTACAACTCTATGTGTGTAAAATAAGTAACATAAGGGAAATGAAACAAACTATTTTGGTAAAATTTCCCTTGATTACAAAGTGAAAATTCAAAGGACACTTACAGTGTTGTGAATTAAATTCCAAAATAATCATAAATACCTAATCACAAGTCCTGAAGTATAGAATGTTCCGAATGAATTCCAAAAGTCTTTAATATCTTGATATGATGGAATCCAGAATGTTTTTGTATGAGTCTTGAATAATCCCAAATTAGTGTTTTAGTCCAAAAAGTCAATGAGCACTTTATAATTATAATGAATAATTCAGATAATTAATTTTTCTCTAATTATACCTTAACACAAGTATAAACTCTGCCATAGATTCCAAAAGACTGATATTAAACAGGAAAGAAGACTTTGTTTACAAAATCACTATTTTTATATAAACTGTCATCTGAGCTGTGATGCAGCAGAATGTTCTGGAAACGGACCATTTCCAATGGAAAAATAAACTAAATTGCAAACAATGTCAGATCTTGAACTGAAATTCAAGTAAACATCTTGTTTACCTCTTAGAAGCATGGTCAGGTAGGCACAACCCTAAATTACAGACAACAATTTAGCAATATATTGATATACATATCACAACTGTCAAAATTTTCTATCCTTTGGAGAAATAAAAATTTAAAGAGAACTGTCTGTAAAAGACAGGGCAATTTTCTTCACATCCCTGAATGTGTATGACAGTTTTCCAGTATAAAATACCTATTGAAAATGATATTTTTTCTTCATAGTGTGACTGTTGTCTTACGTCACTCTAAGTCCAAACAGCTTTTTCATTGTACATCCCCACTGACTCTATATTGTCTGCTGTTGTTATGTTGCTCTAATTCATTTATCTTTTTAGCAACATTTTCAAGTGTACATCAATTTTGTAATTTTACATACAAAATTCATGCGTTCATGGTATATATCCAAACATTTGGATATTTTGATGTGCTTATATGTACCAACTAAGCATCATTTTGTTTATAACCTAAATTTATTCACCCATGAATGTGATGAATATGTAAAATGCACCTTCTGGAATGAAATTTTTCTATCCAACCTGATGCTGATGAAGATATCTGTTCTATGTAGATTTAACACAGGTTTTACCCATATGCCACCTGAATTTACGTAATCCACATATTTCTATATGTTTTTGTCCCAAACAATTAATGGATTTAAAATATAAGATGTATTGTTTTAACATGTCTGTTCATCACATATTCAAGTGAAGTCCCAAAATAGTTGCAGCAAATGTGAATAGATATACAAGAATAATGCTCACTATCAGCATTCATGATCATATATTTTCTAAATATTCAGTGCAAATTTGAATTGAGACAGAAGTAAGTATTGTATATCCATATTAATGTTGGGAATAATAGCGTTTCATAATCAATTAATGGTGTTTGTAAACTAATGTTGATTAGTCAGTAATGTCTTGCTAAATCATGTATATTTTCAACTAGCATAATACAGCTGACATAATACTTTATTTCTGTAGCCATCATATGTGCAGGTGTTTACATTTATGAGGCTCTTTCATTTGTGGCCTAAAAACATTTATGTTGTATAACTTCATCTCTTTCACATTGTTTCAACAAATGTTTTTATTATTGTTTCAATTATTCCACTTCTAAGGAACCCCTGAGTACTGCAGTCAAGCACAAAATAAGTGAGGAGTTCCGCAGTTTGCCTGATTTGTGTCAGGCCCTGGATAACCTTGACATTGATATCAGCTTCCTGAAATCTATTGGTGGTAACCCAGGGAACAACCTTGACAAGTTCATGGTGGAGACACTCAAGATGGAACAGTCATTGTACAGTCCCAAGGTAATTAATGTTTTTAATTTGCTGTCGCATGCATATTTTCAACTTAAATAATTCAATATACATATTTTAGAGACTGATAACAAGTTTTTTAACTACTTGAAAAGTTACAGATCAGTTTTGACCAAGCATCAAGACTTCAGGACCTTTTAAAAGTCAGTGTGACCCCACTATAACGCGCTCTGCTATAACGCGAATTCGGATATAATGCGGTCGTGGCGTGGCTCCCGAAATTTCGTATAACATTTGCACATTTAAAAAAATATTTTTGGGTTCAAAGTTTATTATCATTATGGGAAGAGATCACGTATGAATTCTAATTTAATACGGTTGTGGCATGGTCCCTGCAATTTTGATGTATATGTATTTTTCTTTTTTTAAGTACGAGAAATAGTGTGTAAAACATTTATTATCATTCTGGGGAAGAGTTCTAATATGAATTCGAATATAATACGATCATGGCATAGCTTCTGAAATTTAACAATTTCACCAGGTTCGTAAAGTGTTATGCCAAAAATTTACATTATCGGAAATGTTACTTGTTACTGATCCACGAGTAAAGCCAGTAAGTTGTCTTTGTGACTGCCTTCAATTAATTCTGTTTACAATCGTTGCACAAACAATAACTGACATGTGTTTTATTTTTCACTGCATATATATACACAATCAAGCAGAAAGTAAGAAAAATAAAGTGCAAAACGTTTATTCTAGAATCACGTAGGGCTTCAGCAATGTCGCAAACTGTGATTTTATTTTCCTTATTGGCGGCAACATATACCATCTGGCGACTTTTTTATTGGCAACATTGTTGGCTGTTTAAACTTGTATATATAACCATTGGTTTGGAGAGATTCAGAGGCCCAATAATAGGTAACCATACATGCCAACCATTACGCTTTTGGCGTAATCATTACGCTTTTTCCCACTAAATTCCGCGTTACGCGTTAACGTTTATAGATTACGCTTTTTCGATATATCCATCTTGCAAAAAAAATAATTTTTTTTTTCGTTTTTATTAGCATTACTTTATTTTTTACATACTGTTTTATTTTTAATTAAAAAATACCCCGCTTCTACATAACTACGATATACGAGTATACTTGACCGTGGACTTTCCTAATATTCATGTTCTATTTATAGCAACTATCTTTCAAACTTTCGACCTCATATTCTATTTATAGCGGCTTAGTGAGGAGGGAACAGACTGGTTTCTATTTTGTTTATATCATTATGCACATACTCTTTGTTCTAATTTTGTATAGTGCAGAACCAGTCTAAAAGTTTTTTTGCGCTAAAAAGTATTAAAAAGTTCTCAATGTGTTTATGAGTGCAAAAAATATCTCTTAAATAATTTCACAGATGGGTTAGAAAAAGTCAATAATAAACAAAGCAAAATGTAATCAATCCTCCAAACATGACGAGGGCATCATCACGTGACGTCTAATCGTTGGCGCTAAATGGCTTCAGATGTTAAGATGGATTCTAGTCTTTGCGTATGTTAGAGCACATTTTATCCCCCAAGAATTTCGCAGATGGATCAGAAAAAAGCAAAACAACGAGTCCTCCAAAGATGAATATATGAATGGCATAATACAGCGTTCCATTCTAGGACAGCAACATGCTCATTGCAGACTGCGGAAACGATTTTAGCATTGGTCATGGTGGTAAATTTTTATGTGGAAAAACACATGAAAACAAGGAAACACATCGAATTAGTTCGCCTTACGAACTCTGATACTAAGATAACTTCTTATTTACAGCAGAGCTCAAGTGCAGACTTGAATACTATAAATGCTGAGGTGTTATTTACCGAGTTTTTAATAGAACACGGACTACCCTTTGCGGTAGCAGACCACGTTGGTCCCTTGTTCAAGCGAATGTTTTCTGATTCGAAAATTGCGGAAAAATATGCTTGTGCAAGAACAAAATCATCTTACATTGTTCGGTGCCTAGCAGAAGATACTTCACTTAAAATTGCAGAAGCAATGAAAATTGGGCCGTTTAGTATTGCCACAGACGGGAGTTGTGATTATGATGATAAAAAGTTGTACCCAGTATGTGTTAGATACTTTGACAGTGAAAAAGGCAAAGTCATGAGTGTTCTTCTTTCTTTACCAGAATTAACAGTAGATTCCACTGGACAAAACATTTTTGATTTGCTTGACAATGTTTTGAAGAAACATGACATAAGTTGGCAGAACTGTATGGGGTTTGCAGCTGATAATGCATCAGTGATGACTGGAATTCATAAAGGAGTTGCATCCTATATTTTGAAAATGTCTCCATCAGTGTTCATAACAGGTTGCCCCGGTCATTTGATGCACCTTGCTGCTGGTAAGGCTGCTGATAAATTAGAAGTAGATATTGGCCATTTATTAATAGATATCTACTATTATTTGGAGAAAAGTAGTAAAAGGAAACAGGCTCTAAAGTTGTTACAAGATCAGTTTGATCTTGAAGACTATAAAGTTATAAAGCATGTGTGTACAAGATGGTTATTCCTTGGCATATGTGTTAGCCATTTACTTGAGCTGAAAGTGAATCTGCACAGAGAAAACGTGGTGGAAAAGTGAAGAAGAGTGGTACAAAAGCAGAATCTGTTATTGCAAGTCAGAAGAGAACAAGAGATGAAAGTATAGACAGACATACTAACAATAAAGAGATTGGTGTAGCAGAAAGAAATTTAAATCCATGGAATTTTTATTTGAGAGGCCTCAATCTATCCAGCTAGAGGGCCTCCAGGCTCAGACCATGACTGTGAAAGATAAATCTTTTGACATAAAATTTCATCAGCCATCTGGATCAGGTTCTTCAGAGTATAAATCTGTTAAAAAGCATACTGGATCTTCTCATACTTCAAGGGCAAAACTAGCAAAGTGGATACTAAGATGGCACAGAAAGAAAAAGAATCTGTTCACTGCTTTGAAGACTCTAAATGTGAGATGGTTTACAAAAAGCTTAATGATCCAGTTACAAAACTGTATTGCTTGTTTATGAAGAGTGCCATTCCATTGTTTGATGCAGCAAATGTTGTCTTGCAGAAAGAAGAACCATGCATTCATATTATGCACAAGATTCTGTCAAACCAGTTGTCAGATTTGCTAATAAGGTTTATTAAGCCAGAAATCATTGCATCAGCCAAACTTTTAACTGATATTGACTTTCATGACCATGCAAACCAGAAAGATAATGAAGATCTAGCTATTGGTGCAGAAGCAAGAGAATTCATAGAACACAATTCTACTCTTCCTGTGAAGATGTTCTATGATAATGTTAGAGATTATTATGCTACAGCCTGTGATTACATGCTCCATAAATTCCCATATGGAGATGAACTGCTTTTAAATGCTTCAGTTGCTTATGTAAATGAGAGACAGTCAAAAAGCTTCAGAAGTGTTAGATTCTTTGTCAAGAGATATCTCTTTCTATTGTCACCCTTGTCTAGCTTGGATCATCTGGAAGAAGAATTCCTGAAGTATCAAGTTGGGATTCTACCTGACAATATACTTAATGCAGATAGAGTTGATGTGCAATGGCACCTTATTTCCCAGCTAAAAGACTATCACTAGAAGAGAAATAAATTGTCTCTTCTTTGTCTGGTTATGAAAGGAATATTGGTTCTTTACCATTCTAATGCTGACTGTGAGAGATTGTTCAGTGTTGTTAACAAAAATAAAACTGAATTCAGGTCCAGGCTAAGTAACCCAGTACTGAGTGCTCTACTGGTATGCAAAACATTCATGGCCTCAGCTGGTACAAAATGTTTTGAAATGCAACATGACATTCTGTTGCTTTCTAAAGCTAAAAGTGCTACATAAGAACACTTGAACCATTAATGAATGATAAAAGACGAGAAAAGCAAATAAATCATTGTTAATTGTAATTGTAATATGTTATATGTGGATTACTCTTTTTCTGCTTGGATTCCTCTTTTTGACCACTTGGATTACACTTTTTCCTTGTCAGGGGTTGGCATGTATGGGTAACCGCAAACTTGATATAAAATGCACTGAAATGTATATATTGTTACATAAACAATTTCTTTGTCTATACTGAAAAACCATCTTAACAGTGTACTGTTACATCATAATCCACGTATGCTGACATTGAGCATGGGTACTGTGTGTTTTGAGATATCTGCTTTTTTTGTTGTTGACATTTCTGGTAGCGGAGATCAACCGGATGAGGCATTGTCTCGTAATGTATCTTTGTCGGATTTTTGGCCACTCGCTAGTAATTAATATATTTACTTAGACTGATATTTGTATATGGATGGTAGGTAAAATTCTTCTTCTTTCCATTTAGAATTAAATCCTTCAGAACACCCACATTTTTTTGTAATAATCCTTGTCATCAGACCAGAGCACATGCGTCTCTATCATACATTGACCCTTTGTTAAATTTCTGACGCATGGGTGCAAGGCAGCATCACTCCGCTACCACATTTGTAAAAACATTTTTTTTAATAAAAAACATCTCGTAGTCTATTCAGTAGGCAGGAGGAACTGTAACTACAATTGACCAAATGACGGCCAGATAAAATAGTTTGCTGAAATTTCAAAGGAAACAGATTACCTTTGAAGCACTGATTGTTATGAAAACAAACTCAAATGGAGAAAAAAAAATCATCTCAATCATGCAATACAATTATTTGATGTTGCCACTACAATAAAAAATGGGCATTTGTTTGGTTTTCCAAAGCTATCCTTTAGCAATGACTTCAATAACACATGCACCCATCATCAAAGAATGCCGGCTACAATCTTTCAATAAAAACAAAGATCTTTTTATTCAAAGGAAGTCAATACCAAACTTAAATAAAAGTGATGGAATCTGATGGATTTTTGTATTTTCCAATGTGACTGGAACACGTTAACTGTGCCGGGAAAGTTTACTTTTTGTTGGGATAAGGTTTATGCTTACAAACGCTACCAACGGCAGTTTTAAACACAATCTAACTTTTACCGACTTGGGATGTACTGAAAAGTAAATGTGCTTCATCATTCGTTATGTGAGTGTGCTATGTTTTTCCACTGAATTCAGATCAGTATGACCTGTAACAAAATTATTGAATATTTCAATGCTGTGTGTGTGCATTTTTTCGATGGAATCACTTGTATTGTGGATTCAATGTATATAATGAGGTTTGTAGGCAAGTACACGGTGTTTATACTCTATTCGTGTTATACATTAGACATGTATATATAAACAGTATTCACGTATATGTACCAATTCGTGGTTCTCTAAATAAAAATAAACTATTATATATGTCTTTATTAAAGGTGTATTTCTCAATTAATATGCATCAATTTAAGATGGTAACTGCCGATGAAGCACGTATTTTACTGCACACATTTATTACGCAATTTTTTTGGGGGTACATGCATCATTTTCTTCAGCTAACTGACCTGGTTGCTTATAACACGGTTCGGTCTATAACGCGGTCGGGTTCATTGGCTCCTGACTACTACGTTATAGCAGGGTCACACTGTATGTGCAAGTGATGCTAATCTTCCAGAAATTTGAAAATTGCACAGAAAAATCTTGCAGCCTGTATGAAAAAATATCAAAAGGCATACGTTAATATTGTACAGAACAAAGCATTTATTTTTTTAAAAATTGGACTGTCTCAGTCTCACTCCCTGAGTTAAATTTATCACTGAATTTTAATAAATTATGTTGTTGATGTTCTTAGTTTTGATATTTTAATGTTTCTATTGAACTGATGAATACATGAAAAGAAAACACCACCTCATGTAAGGTCACCCCTTCTGCATTAAGACAGTGGCCTTACAACAAGTGTGGCTTTTCATGAGTGGGGACAAATTATTTAAAATATACTGCTTTGTTGTAAGACAAGGTAGCCTTACATATGGCGTGGCCTTTCAAAGGGAGGGGGACACATGATAGAACAGAATAATAATTTCATTGTTATTCATGTGCATATTCCATACTTTGTGAAAATTATTAAGCATGATATAATAATAATAATAATAATAATAATAATAATAATAATAATAATAATTAATAATGAGGGCTTTGTATAGCACCTAATCTTTAGAAGCTCTAAGCGCTTTACAACATCTATAATGATATGACTACAAAAAAAAACAAGACACCATGAAATTAGAAAACAAAAAAACGCTGGAAATATTTAAGGTTACTGTGGCAAGGGCGATATACGGACTGTACATTGCAAAAAGACTGAATTCAGATGAGATATAAGATGTGTTAAAACAACTTTTTCTAAGATTTTTTTGTATGAATAGGAGATTAGAAACTAGGTAGTAGTTCTTTAAATCATTATGATCAGTTGTTGTAGTGTTGTTTTTTTTAGCAGAGGCTTTACAATGGCAGTTTTGAAAAATGATGTGAATTCCCCAAATGAGAGAGAGGTATTAATAACATCAGTTAGTGAAGGCAATATTGGATCTAAGCACTCAAGCGGCAGTGATGTTGAAATTGGATCAAGTTCACATGACTTTGGTGCACTCATCACAATTGTACATACTAAATCCATAGAGACAAGTTCAAATGCTGCTATCGCAACTGTATGGTGACGATGAGTCAATTGAAATTGTGTTGTCAAGCTTATCTCTACTGGTTTGTACCTTGTCACGGAAGAAATTGGCAACAGATCCAGAAGGTCTACTGGAGAGAAGGCAGTTGGAAGTGGTGTACATATGTTCCTTGACATTAGCTTGTTAGCAATCTCGAAAAGCTCTTTGCAGCTGGAACTCTCTGTGATCTTAGTACTGTAGTGGGATAATTTGGCTAAATGGACTATGTTTATGATGTTTTTATTAGCAGCTTCATAGATTTGTTTATGAATAGTGAATCTGGTGGAAAGCCAAAGCCTCTCTGCTTTACGGCAATCTCTTTTAGCAGTGCAAAGCTGGTCACTAACACTGCTAAGCCATGGAGAACATTTTTGAATTGATACTCTGCACTTAGTGTCTGGGGCATGTTTTTCAAGAAATGAATGCAGGCAGTTATTGAGTTGTTTAGCTGTAGGAGGTAAGCAAGTTGTTAAGTTTGCTTGGATGCCATGCATTAGTTTGGTTCTATTTATCATATGGAGATTTCTCTTTGTGGTAAATAAAGGTGGAGGGTTAGGGACTGATATGTCCAGATGGCATGTAATGCAGAGGTGATCTGATACAAGTTCGTGGGATACAAAGGTGGACCATAGAATATTATCAACAGGTCTATGTAAAATCCAGTCTAAAATGTGACCATGTCTTTGGGTGGGTTAGTTAACTGACTGTTTATGGTTGAAAACATGAATGGAATCTAGGTGTTTTGATGTGTATGGGTTTCCAGGACAGTCAAAGTGAAAGTTGAAATCTCCAAGAATAATCAGGTTGCCACCTATCAAATTTCTATACTCCAGGAGATTTAGAAACTGCTCCAAAAAGGGAGATCCAGTCAGCTTGTTTTTTCTACTAGGAGGAGGGAGGTAGAGGCAGAAAAAATGGACTGACCTTTGTTCTAGTCTGGGTGTTGTTTGGACTAGTTCAAACAATGTGTGGCAGAAATTTAAAGTTATGTTGTGTTTAAGACATTTTTTATCATGGAATTCTTTGCAGTGATGGGAATTCAACCTTTGCGAGAGTGGCAGGGGGAAGACTTGATGGAGTAACTGATAGGCGTTAGATCCGCGAACCTGGACTCATTGCCTGATGTTTTTGACCATGTTTCTCTCAGGAAGAAGATGTCGATATTCTGATTGTTGATAAAATTAACTATTTCTGTAAGCTTTTCCAGTTGTCATACTGATTTGGCATTCAGTAATGCAATACACGGTGGTATCTTTGGGATAATTGACACAAAGATTAGTGATTTGCACCAGATTATCAAAATTAATGACCGAATTGTTTAGATGGAAACGGCAAAAGGGAGATAACTGGAATTCTTCCTGTTCTATGCCGGTCAGCTTTGAAACACCGTTTTTTTTCTTCTTCCGTTTACATTTAATTAATGATGAATGTAGTCTAAGTTCATTTAGTCTTGAGCATGGTGCATTCAATCTTTAAATAATAATGAATTTATATTTAATTCATTTGTTCAGAGTCTCTGGCATGCAGATCAACATATAAATCTGTGTTAGTCAGCCTTGGAAACCTTTATTGTACAAAAACAATATGAGTAGGATTGTACTTTACCCACTAGAAGTTTTTTATATTGTATTTTTGTGACATCCATTTCATTGTGTCACTTGTGACATCCATACATGAGAATATTTCAATTTGTGCAATACAATTGTCCTATTTAAATAACCTTTGGTATCCCTTTTTATTTTTTATTTTTGACACTGTAATATTAACTTTAGTTTATGATTTGAGTTTCAGAGTGTGAATAGTATTTATTTTACACTCTGTTAGAATTATAGTTTGCCAAGTTCATGTCATTTCTTCACATCAAGGGAGTTGGTGTCAGCTGAAAGTCTGGCTGGATCCATTTTTGGCATTAGGTTTCCAACCCCTATATACATTAGTTTCTAATGTGACAAGAGTGATGCTAAGCAAACTGAACATTTTAGCTGTTATTAAATACTTATTGATAAGCGATTCAGAAAAACAAAAACTAATATGAACATTTTAGACATGTTGATGACAACAGGTGGTTGTGTAATTGTATTCCTCTTATTACATATTGCCCATAGATGTACATGTATATTGAATGCATGCAAATGAGTATGACAGACATGAGATGCAATATGTACCTGGTCTACAATTGAGTGACTTCCGACTTTACATTGTCACACTAGCTGGGGACATCCTCCCTTGGAAACATACTAAATAAAAACTGTTTCAGAGGCAGTTTTCTTTTGAAATAAATGTAGCAACTAATTGTGAAATTTGCATGATTAGGCATCTATCCTGACAACAGGTTTAAATTGGATAAATTGAAACACCACTATGTGTACATATATGAGACCCTGAAATAGGTGTCAAATACTTTTATGTGAGACTAAAAGGCTTTATCTTAATTGCCTAGCCCCTCATTTCAACATTAGCAATACAGATAAGTGATCTCTGAATCTGTTTGGAATATTGTATTTGTAAACATTACTAGAGAAAGCAAATTTTTAGTAATTATAGTTTTGATACTCTATAATATATTGAATTGTCTTTTTCTTTTAAAGGCCAGGCAGATATGTCAGTATCGACATGCACAGTCACTCTGGTTACTTTTGTCCTTGGAAAAGAACAAACAGCTTGCACGCCATAATCAGGTATAAATTTCTTTCTTCATTTTTGTTATAATATAGAGTACTGTGCTATATCCTGAAGCACATTATAATGAGGCAGAGTTTTAATAACTATCATTTAAATACCATATTTGTTGTTTTTTCATAGCTGGTACTTTTCAAGGAAGAAAATACCCTGAGCACATGATGAAAATTTCACCCTCCCTTTAGGGTAAACCAGAAGATTTCAGAATACCCCACAGATACTGATTACATGCATAGCCACTTTCATTCTTTTTTTTTTTTCAATTGACATTTTGAACGTACAATATCGTTTATACCAAGAAGATTTAGCCCCTGCTTCATGGGTCATTGAGCTTATTACTGTTTGTCTTGTCTGCTATATTCTTCATTTGTAAGATTTTTTTTCAATATACATGGCTTACCGTATTTACCATATGTTTTCGGACACTGTATGTTTTCGGACACCGTTTTTTTCGGGGAAAATTCATATTTAAATGCCTTGTAAGTTTTCGGACGTTGCTCCACTATAATTGTTTCTACAATTTATGTTTTCGGACACAATCTTCGATGATCTGCTTCGTCGTTTTAATGTAAAATTTACAGCGTGTTTGCCGTTAATTTAACTGATACAAAGTTCGCTTCATTTGGTCGCCAATTATTTAATGCGATCATGAACGTCCATGAACTAATATAATTTAAAATTATTAATCACATGTAATTCGGGATAGTGACAACACCTGCTGCATTAGTCGGACGTGTTACACGAGCTCTAAAGTGTATATCAACAACGGATTGTCTTGTTAAATCAAGATGTTCCAACGAAAAGTAACAGATCGGATATAGATTTCTGAAATCATATTGTGATATTTGCAGACCGGTATCAACATTTTGATCGCGTCACATATATGACAACATACGATGATACACGCGTGCTATTTTATTTTGATCAGACTCGTCATCTAGAGCAGCTTTCTTCGTAGGCGGTTGTTTTTGTGATGCTTCCTCAGAATCATTAATTCGAAGTCGCTTCTGTGGACGGCCTTCTGGTCTCTTTGGAGACGATTTTGGCAAGGGCGAGTCCCTCCAAGAACTAGGCAGTGCCTCCTCACTTGTTGCATAACGTATGATAAACTTATTCATCAAATTTATTACAGTACTAAGTTACTAACAATATTATATTTCACAACGATAGCTATCCAGTATACTAACTTTTGTATGTGGTGGGTATTTTATTTATACTTTTTATTTTAATAGTTTGATTCAGCTAACAAAAATATGATTGGTTGTCAGTATAGACATTGTTACACACGAAACCACTTCATACAGGTGTGGCAGTTATGGCTTTGATTAGAAACCATGACCCCTGCTTTATATCATTAAACAATACATCAGAGTCGGTATGGATTAGTAAAATTCATTGGCATTGTCCAACAAAACAAACCCCTTATCCCTGAGGCATTATAGTTATTGTTCTACAGGTAATAAACCTCTTGGTAGACGATATATTTGATTGTGGGTGCTAAATGTTAGGTACATCATGTGCTCTTTTAATAAAATCCAGATGGCTGCCTTTTATTTCCGAACACATCTGTTAAAGAAATCCCACCAGTTATATTATTAACAATTAACACCCAGACACTTTGAAATCTCTGACATGCATCACTACAATCTTCGAGCAGTAGATCGTTTCCAGCCGGCAAGCTTTGCTCATTTTAATCTACCCTCGGCTAGGTGGAAAAAAAGAAGAGAGAACCACAACAAATGCATCACCTTTATTTAAAACAAATATCAACATATTAATCACGCCGACTCGTATATTGCAAATTGCTTTTTATTTTTACCCTTCGTAGGCGTACATACAGCACTCACCCCATTTGGAGCCTCTCACCCTTGGTGCTCTAAGAATAGCCATCATACATGTACCGGTGTTTCGACTGTCGATACTAAAATGTTTCTGCCGAAAATATCTTAAGAATTATAACTCCAAAATCTTTTTATTTAGTTTGTATTAATATCTTAATTACACAGAAATAAAGCTTGCGTGCGTTTGTAATGTAGATTTTAATGATCATTAGCAGAAGGTTAAACTGGATTGCAAGATTACTATGTTAATATGGCGGTTCTTTCGGAAAATACGTACACATACGTGGCTCTAATACATGTATGGCTTTGTTTTCTGGTGGATGGACATGTATCAAATTGACAAAATAGGCAAGTAATGCCCATTTTTCATTAATTATCCTTTCCGTGGTGTTAGACAAAATACTTGTTTTACTTCATGGCAGCACGTTGTCATGTGAGCTAACGGTAACTTCGTTACGGACGGGTAAGGGGGGGGGGGCGGCATAATTCTATCTTCACTTGTATGTTTTCGGACACCTAATCAAAGAATTTAATATGTATTCGGACAACAAAAAAAGTAATTATTTGTTGCAGTCCGAAAACATACGGTAAATACGGTATATATGTATTTGATTTTATTCTTTTTACCCCTTCACAGGGTGGGCTTGTATTTACAAGCTAAGGGTGGGTATTTTCGTTTTATGTCCCTATCCTTGCATAATTGCAGTTTCCAGACTCACCTTTATTCATTTTATTGTTCCTTACAAATTTAACTAATCTTGCATATACTCTATAATCAATTTTGCTAAGCTGGTCACACACCACTTGATTACATTCATATATATTAGTCTGTTATTGAACTCAGGTTCTTTTCTGTTTAGTTTCAGATAGCCTTTCAACTTTTTTCCCTTATTTTTAGCAATTGTAACCTACTGAGGATTTCCTAATTTTATATTCCTTTATTTTATTTATTCCCGTTGGCTTTGTTATTTTACCATTTTCTGTTCTGAGCTTAATGTTGCTTCCATTTAGTAATTAATCAATTGCTAAGCAATATTGCTAATCTAAGCAACACCCAAGCAAGGTGACCTCTTACTAAAAAAAATTTCTTATTAGCATAGACTTTGTCTATGTACTGCTTTGTATCTTGTTAGTGCATGCAAGTATTTTGTGTAACAAAGCAAACCATTTCTTTTCAGATTTTCAAGTAAAGAAAAGGCAGCTATGTCTAAGGATGGTGTGGGTTGGTGTTATCAGATAAAATCTTCCTGCATAGGACTTTTGGTTGTCCTTTTTGTAACTTTTGATCTGATGATACCTTGTATCTTGCCAAAGCACATGCACATATAGAGCAATGGAAAGGGTATCCTAGTATTTTAAGTTTCTGGGTTCTCATTTTCTGAATGTTTTGGGTCTCAAAGAAGGATTACCCAAGTCTCTTTTGAGATGGCTAGGATTAGTGGGTCCTCTCCCAAGAGAGGTTATAAACAGGTGGAGAGTGAGTTGTTCCCTTCTGTTAGATAGGAGCAGCACCCTCGCTTTTCCACTAGGACAGAGAGTGAGTCACACCTTACTCTTCGGTAGTTGAAGCACCCTCTCTCTTTCAGAAAGACAGTTTGTTGCATCCTCCTGTAATGGGGTAGCAGCACATTCTTCTGTCCCACAGTTCATTATAACCTGACAGTTAGTCATCCCTGCCAATTATCAGCAACAGGATCAAGCCTGCAGGTAAGGGAAATCTAAATCTAAGTCTGTTAAATATAAGCAAGGGGTTCTTCTCACAAATCTTAGTTGCCAGAAGAGTCCTTATCTGTTAATCAGGCATCTAGACTCAGGCACCAGGCACTAGTCTTTGGAGACATACAGTGTGGAGATAGAGATGAGGCCAAGTACCCACTATCAACACCGCTCTCAAAACTACTTTTACATCTCACAGGAGACTGAGAATCAGCTTATACAGTAGTCCCCCCCTTATACGGCCACCCCTGCTGCACCGGGAAAGTGGCCTTATAAGGTGGGTGGCCGTTCCAGAGAGGGGCTAAATTTATTATGAGAAGTACATGTATATGTAATGTACGTAGTAAGAAAGCTACATACTTCAAAACATTAAATATCTTCGTCTAAATGAAACATTAATCAATAAAAGTTTTTTTTGTTATAATAACAAATTTATTTCAACTGAATATACGTTACTATTTTTGCTTTCTTGGCGTAAGTTTGATATGCGAACGGGTATTGTTCTCATGCACATTGCAAATGGATTCAAAAACGTCGTTTACATCTTGGTACATACATAATTATCTTTCCATATGTTCCATTTTCCCACTGCTGCTGAATAACCTTCTTATCGGTTATTACTTTGTTTATTCAAATTATTTCAACATAAACTTGTTTTTACGAGTCTTTTGACGTTTTGTACATACAATTGTTCGGCATCCCCCCCCCCCCCCCCCCCCGATGTCGTCGAATAGAATAACCGACTTTCTTCGAAAATAATGTATCCGTTAACGTGATGACATTTTAATGTTTGGTAATGATTTATTCGGTTATTGCTGACTGTATGCGATTTAATTATGCAGACAAAACTTGTGTCGAGTCTGCCGAAATACATCCTTCGTAGGAAGCCATTTTGTGTGGTCACGTGATTTTTCCGGTCTTTGGTACCCTACTGTCTTTTTTAAGGTTGTCTGTGTGTGCCAATGTACAAAATCTATTTTTAGCCTATGCTGACCTTGTTATGATTATAACAATTACGTCTGGTTATAATCATCAACGAGAAGAACTCAACATAGGTGTTAAACCCCAAACTCTATCATAACATTATTGAGCCCATTTCCTGTAAACATCGACTTTCACAGATAACGATATACTATAAATTTTTGGTCGACACTTTTAACGGCGACTTGACACTCGGAGACGTGTATCTACGATAGAGATAATCAAAATTGCTTACCTTACGTCAAGATTTGAATTAATTATTGGTTCTGGATACATTTAAAAATAAAATGTGGCCGCTCGTGAGGGGTAAATTTAATATTATTGCACAAAAATGCTGGTCGCGTTAGCCGGGTGGCCTTTCGTGAGGGGTACTTTTGAACAGAAACTCGTCGGTGCCAACGAATTCTGGCCGTTAGGAGCGGGTGGCCGCTGGTCAGGGGGGCCGTACAAGAGGGGGACTACTGTAGATGTAAAATTATAGAAGAGGATCAGATCGGCATCCCTCCATTCCCATTTATTCTTCTGAATCCTCGTGAGATTAGGGACCATACACCACAGAGAAATGATTGCCCCAATCCCAGCATGCATGAGTTGATGCCAGACTTTGGCCTTTCGGTAGTGAGGTCATGGTTGATGATGACAGACCTGTGTCTTACAAGGTTGGGTAAAACAAATGGAGGAAATAGACCTTTTTCCCCATAATGTTCTAAGCTGGTGAAGAGTCAACCTACCCAGATGTTGAGTCCAATGCTAAGAACAGTGCATTAACTCCACTGCAGAAGTTTGATGTTAAAGTTTCTCTGCTCTGATTCTCCTCTGCAACAGAGAATCATTGAGTCACACAGGTCTGCCTCCCAGGAGAGGGAACAGGATGAAGACATCCACATCACTGCACACAAGGTTGTTACATAACAGGCTTATATGGTACTCCTTCACAGGGTCTGTTGCCAAAGGCTCAAAAACATTTGTTTAAAGCAGTGGCAAACACATTTATAGTCATGTGATGACCTTGTCAGTGGAACTTCTCCACCTCTGCCAGGATGTTGATGTGGACACTTTCATGGTCTTACTAGAGCACAGTAAGAACTTTAAGGGCTGCCCCCCTAGAGGCCAAGACTTTCTTTTGAGGGCTTATCCCCTCTGTGACTACTTAGGATTTGAGAGAACACCAGCATTGATACCTTGCATCTGCTCCTGACTCTTCAAAACCAGCCAGGAATCAAATTCATCCAGACCACCCATCAGCTAAACTGTTTTACAGCTGTACAGTCCCAATCAAAGCAACACACCTTTTTAAGAGCTCCCCCTTTGCAGTTGGATCTTAGAAGGGCATGCCACAAAGACCCAGAGAGGACGAACTCTGGGCCCCTTCCCTAAGGATAATGGTGGACAACCCTAGGAACTTGATCCCCTTCCTGCAGAGTCTACTTCTTTGTTTGGCTTCCATTGGCACCAGGCTATACCTCTTCACAGTCTTGGTCTGGCTAGGTCCTTTCTTTCATTCAGGATGGCTTCTAACTTCAGTTCTAGAATCTCCCTCCTCTTGCAAGGTACCCCATTTTTTTCCACCAGTTTAATCTGGTGCTCTTGAAGAGATTTACTCGCTTCTTCAGAAGTGTGTAGTAGATAGATTGTTAAAAGACCAGTCACCAGCCTGTAACTCAAGTATGGGGAAAATTCCCATCTAATTATTGACCTTTCCTCCATAAACAGATTTCTGTTAGAGGAACCATTCAAAATGCAGACCACAGCCTCAGTCAGGAATGCAAAATGATTGGACAACTGAGCAATCTTCATAAATCTTTTGGATGTGTACCTTCACCTCCATATTTTTTGCACTATGCTTGGCTTTGCTCTGGTGGGGAGGTCTTGGTCTTTGGCCCAACTTAGAGAAATCAGTGCTCACTCCATCTCAAGATTTTGTCTACTTATTGACCTTTCATCACAAAAAAAATAGATGGATTTTGTTTCTTCCTTTTTTGAAGAGAAACAATGCTTGGTTTGTACTATTAAGTATTAAAGACTTTAGGGGAGCCCTTTCCAACACTTTTGGTTTTCTAAAGGCCTGGCCATTGGGAAAGATTCTTGCTTAGCAGACCTCATCAGGTATTTTGAACTGCAAAGACAACTGACTTGCTCTCTAATGTCCAAACAGAATCTTTCTTGTGTCTTATGGTCACTTAATAAACCCCCCTATGAACCTTTGATTTCAGCTTCCTTCAAGAACCTCACCCTTTGGCTTTCTTGCTTGCCATAGCACCTGCAAGATGAAGGAGTGAGCTTCATGCCCTAACTATAGAGCAGGTCTTTTTCAAGGTCAGCTGGAATCATGAGTACATTTCTCTCCTTTGCCAACCAGACCTTTTAGCTAAATAATCTTGCTTTCATTGGTTGCTTCATACCCAACTGAGATCCCTAGTCTCGGTCATATCTGTACTGGGATGATCAAGACCTTTTTGTTCAGTTAGTTTTAATTTTACTTAGCCTCTAATTGGAGAAAGAATGGTAGGAAGCTTCAGTTCCATTCCATTAAGGATTTAACTGATATTTCAGCCTTCACCATTTCTAGGTGGATTGCATTAACTGTAAAGAGATCTTTTAACTAGTCCCTTAGCAATAGGGACTTGTCTTGGATGAAAATTAAAACCTGAGGTTTGAGCTATTGCTACCTCATGGGCCTATCTAACTCATTTATCTTTGGAGGACATGATGAAATCTACATTTTTTATCCTCCTTTTACCTTCACTTGTTACCTAACCAAAGTGAAGGCATTTTCTATCTGGGCCTATTCATTGTCACACAAAACTTATATAGAATTTATCATTAATCTCGTGCTTTTTAATGAGAGTAAGTATTCTTTGTGTTTGGTTTTTATTTTCCATTTGTGGATTCTTCTTTCTTCCCACCATGCTGACTAATTCAGGTATGCAATAGCAACAGGTGAGACATTACTGACATTAAAATGTAGTTTTTTTTCAGGTGGGTAAAACTAGTTTTAATGACAGTACTTACCTGTTGATGTTACCAGATTCCCTACTCCTGCCCCACACTGATGTCCCACTAAGTTTAACTGCTTTGTTAAAAAGAATGCGAGTAGCTGTGTGCATGATCAGTATGTATGGGATGTTCCAAGTGTTCTTGAATCTTCTGCTTCACCCTATAGTAGGATGAAATTTTTGTCATATGGTAATATGCAATCTGGTAATATCAACAGGTAAGTACTGTCATTAAAACTAGTTTTACCCAGTTTTAAAACTGGTTCACCCTATAGTAGGATGAAATTTTGTCATATGGTATGGGTATTTCCTCTGGAAAAGTACCAGCTGTTAAATAGCAACAGGTAAGTATTACATTATTAAAATTAGTTTTATTCCTCTCAAAACATATTATCATGAATAATCTCATAACATAATACCTAACACAATGTTTTAATTTGGACACACATTTTCTTTTCTAGCACTCTGGACAGATTAAATATAATCATTTAAATATGAATACACATGTATACCGGTATGCTTGCTCACTGTTTGTCAAGTTTGATGCAGTCTTTTATAATTAACTTCACTTATTGTGTTGATATTGATACCTTACTCCCAAGAGTAAGCTGTATGAGGGGTACCGGTATTTGAAAATTTATGAATATTATTACAACTTTTTTTTAAAAACCTGTCAATAAATTTAATGACAGTTGATAGACAAAAATGATGTTCTTTAAAATGTCTGGAAGCTGCACATGCAGATAACTTCACAATTGCAGATATATATGTGTTATAATATATGTACATGGCAATAACAAAAATGGAGAAGAACAATTCTGGTCGTATGCAAAACTATTCAAATAGCATGCTGTAAAGTCCAGGTGCTTTTATGGTAATCTCTGATTTAGATTTGCGTAGTGGTTATAGCATCTGCCTCACATACGGGAGGTCGCAGTTTCAAACACTTATAAAAATGGTACTATAACCTGCTGCACTAAGTGCTCAGCATTAAAAATTCAAAACACGCACACACACACACACATATTTTGAAGAATCATTTCAAGCTCAGAAAGGTTTATACAAGATGCGGTCTAACATTTGTTGACAGCTGATCAAAAACAGACTTTTGGTTGAAATAGTTAAACAGCTACTCACAAAATATGAAAAGATTGACTGGATACATTTTATTGAAATTTTCACAGATGATGAATCATTAGTTTACTCTTTTCAACCTGATTCAAGAAAAATACAAGTTTTGATAAGAGAAAAGCAGCATAGACCACAAATCAATCTTGATGTAGTTGGACTGTTGAAAGTTTTATGTGTATTAGTTTTTTTATCCAAAAGCCCATTTGTCCCAGTACCATTGCCTGACTCTGCAAGTGTTATGAACATTTGTATAAATGTGTCCAAAATTATGAAACATTACTGAACCACTCATCAATGATTGGTTCCCATGGTACCCATACACTTCATGACAAGAGCAACTTTTTGGTGCAGACTTCCTGAAGGAGTACAGCATTCAAATAGTGCCAATCCATCATACCATATGAAATTTGACTGAATCCTGTTATCAAATTTTTGCATTAGGGCAGACAATTCGGAAGCTGCCATGCAGTTAGAAGTAGTTATTTTCAGTATATGAACAAGATGCCCAAAGTTAATGCAAAACAAGTAATACATAGATAATCAGACTGTAAGAGTGTGTATGGAGGTGCATGGAGAGTGCTTTGATGGGATGTTCTCATATACTCTTCAATATCAAGATTGTTTTTCTAGAGTGTACTAAAAGTCACAAATCTTGAAATACCTCTTGTACCTGTCAAGTTATGTACACCTTGTTTTTATATACATTAACTTTCATAGGAAGAAATAATTGTTTCTAATCATTTTTTAAGATGAACAAACCATGATATAAACATGCATTCCCAAGGGCAAAAGTCATTACAATGCTATAAAACTACAGTGGGACCCCGCTATAACCCGCCCCGCTATAACCCGAATTCGGATATAACCCAGTCGTGGCATGGCTCCCGAAATTTCTGGTAATTTATTACAGGTATTTTTCTCAAAGACCAAAAAAAAAAAAATTTAAGTATGAAAAAAAAAAATTAAGAGTTTAATTATCATTCTCATATTCGTCTAAAATGTGTAGAAAATGTATTGTCAAATTTCTTCTAGTTTTGTGCCAAAATAAATGTCGGAAATACGAACCAATTGCTGAGCCTACTGAGAACTTTGATCTTTGTTTATTGTTGAAAAATTACAGCTCATAAGTGTCAATATTATAATTACAGATTCCTGAGTAATGAAGCCATCGTGTCTACTTTGTGTTTGTCTTGAATGCATTCCGAATACAATCGTTGTTCAAATAATCTCCAATATATGTTCTCTTAATTTCATACACAACTAAGCAACAGCCAATGCGGCGGTTGATTAAAGATTCTCACCAGAATGTATAAATCAATTAATTTAAGTACATTGTTTATCATCAAAGTGAACTGCTGAGCTAAACAGTGACATAATTCAGTGGTTAAAAAAATAAAGCCAGTTCTGCCTGCTGTACATCAAAAGAACATGACGCAATAACTGGGCGGCAAGTTCAAAGGACTTTGACTAGCAGCTTGGGTGGGAAAATGTGCTGAAATTTACAAGGACTGAATTCAGAGACAGAAAGATCCTGAGATGTACATGTAGTTATTATAAGAATACACTTTAGCTTCCATTATTTAATCTATGGACATGTACTATTTCATCAATCATTACGTACACCCGTTACGTAATTTTTGTTTTTTTCTTTTCATTGAATTCAGTCACATAATGATCTGACAAAATTATTGAATATTTTACATCCGTGTGTGGATATTTTCGATGGAAATATTTGTATTATGGATTCAATGTATGTTACAAGATTCGCTGGTGAGTACACAGTGTTGATACTCTTTTCATGCAATAGATTATACATGTATACATAAATTAGACACGTGTATGTACCAATGTGTATGTACCAATGCATGGTTCTCTGAATAAAGTAATATATTATATCTGCAATTTCTGTTACCACAGGAAATGTTTTTCTCATTTAATATATATTGATAAAAAATGGTAATTGTGCCATGCATTTTCGCACCCGTCTTTATGTAACACCCCCTCCCATTCAATCCAAAAATGTGTTGGTATTGTACATGGTTGCTTATAACACGGTTCGGTTCATAGCCCGGTCGGATTCTATGGCTCCCAACTACCGTGTTATAGCGGGGTCCCACTGTAGTATTCTGTTATGATATTTAACCCATGCAAAGTAGGCACTTGCATTTATTTCATATGAATTTAGGGTAGTTGTGATCCTCAAGTTATAAACTTCTGTACAGTCCTGATAGAAGATGGCAACTTCCAGTAGGATACCATATTCTTCTATGAAATATAAATGGACATGTCAGCTTATGAATGTGATTGTGTTATAATAGGCTGCTGTGTACTTATGAAATGTCTCTTTCAGGTGATATTTGATGGATTACCAGAGCAGTTCCACGTACAACTGGGTGCTGAACTTATGGAACAAGTGATGACCTTCCTTCAGCCACTGTCGTTAGAGAAATTGGGATTTCTTTTGGAGTTGATGTTTGAATGTATTGTCTTGGTCATCTCTGTTCCCCAAAACCAAGATAATGAGGATTATGTCGATGCAAAGGAGAAAAAGTGAGATATCTATATTCTTTTACTACTTTTAGCAAGGACATGACAGTTTTTGCCCTGTTCTTACATTGATCCAACCATATATACATCCACCATAATGTTGTTATTATGATTTGGCAAAAACCAGCTGACATAGACAAATAAATGGACAAGGTTTGATGAAGAATAATATTTGGCCCATAAAATAGCAATAAGGTAATGTGTTTGTAGCATTAGTTTTAGGGTTATACCATAGTTACAATATGTCTACTGTAAATATACACAGGATAAAATTAATCAATGTGGGAATAATGGTTATTTTTCTTTTTAAATAGGCCTGTGTTAACCTAACTCCTCAAATTTTGCCAGATTTCTGCATCTTTGTAGTCCTCAGCTCAGTTGAGAACATGGATTTTTTTCTTCCCAGGAGACACTTTTTGTAAACAACTAACAAATAAACAAATTGTGTACATTTTAATTTGCACTCTGCCCTAATGAACAGCATACTGAAGAAAAACTGCATTCTTAGTTCACACATTATATTGTCCATCCATCACCATATGTTCCTATTTCACAGCATCACAAAAAGTGCCAGTTATTTTCTGTAACCAAAACTGACAGTCATCTGTAGATTCCTGTTTGTTAGGAAGATGTTTTTCTGTTTCTGATTACATTTTTGGGGTCATTGTTTAGTGCAAACTATAATCAAACTAATTAGATTAGCTAAACACATAAGAGTTGCATGAAGGAATTAGAGTAGTAACATAAACCAGCCAGTTATGTTATTTGACCCTATACCTCATGTAAGTGCCTTTGGACACCTTTACCTGATTCACATGGAAGTACCTTTTGACCTCTACACCAGTCTCAGGGAAGCACCTTTCAATGCCTGCTGTAAACATCAGCCATTTTAAGTGGGTTTTTGTAGCACCTCCTTCTTCGGGGAAAACCCCCACTTAGATGCAACATTCATTGATGTGAATTTCAATTCTATCAGATCACGTGGTCACTGTTTAAGATCTGGTCATAATCTGCTATTTAAAGTAACTGGATCATATTATCCACTCTACAAAATGGTGGGACTATGGATTTCATTCAGTATTTTATAGAGTAAGCATGATTAGAATCACTACTATGAAAGCTTCAATAACTTGGGTAAAAACTGATAGTGATGTATGCATCAATTAGTTTTTATAAATTATCAAATTCAGATGATTTAATGATGTAGACACAGATAAAGAACTTGTACATTTCAAGTACGAGAATGGCAGCTATGGTTGGTCACACAGCTTCACTGGCTCGACTGTGAATTAGTTCTCTCAAAATTTTAAATAAAAAATTATTCCATGAAAACTAAATATGCAACTATTACAATCAGATTTTACTCTTAAATCTTTCTTTACTTAATAGATATGTACTAATAATATAAAACAGTTAAAATTGATGTTCAACATTGTGTATACTACACAGCTGTAACAATTAACAGAGAGGCCTATGTGTACAGGTGTTCTGTTTATAGTGTTCTGCTCTGTGTAACTTTGGTACATATATATCAACTGCCTAAAAAGCCATACACTCTTTGAGGGAAAGGGTTAGACTAGTTGGGTTTGTAGGTGATATTCTATTCTTGAGTCACCAGTCTGAAAGACATGTTCAAAATATGAATTACACTCATACAAGGCATGAAATGTCTGAAATCAGCATTGAACCCAGTCCAAAGCAATGTTTAGCATCTTTCTTCGTTTGTTTTTATTTGAAGTATTATTTTTAACTTTAAAGTAACGATCTTCTGTAGACTAGTTCTAATAATACTTTTGACCTACCTGATAGTATTGACAAAGACAAAAAAAAAATTGATTACTGCAGTTTTCAAAGATGTATCCACTGAAGAAAGGGATTATTTTGTATAGTAGTAGTAGTCTACTTTTAAAGAATGACAAGGATGTTAATATATCTGTCAGTCTATGCTGTTTTATTTTCCCACAATAACTTGTGTTTTCTACCACCTACCATCAGCACACTTTGTTGATGATTTGTGGTAAGATAGAAACCAATCAGTTTTGTGGTCAAACATTGAGGTCATTGTGGCTGAAAGATGTGTTATGTATATTTATTTTATGTTGTGTGCATAATGTTTGTCCAATGTTGTAAGTTGTAAAGAGAATGTTTACCTAGCTAACTTTGTCCATGATTGTAAGTTGCAAACAACATGTTTAAATAGCATGAGTTCAAGATCAGTTTTGCTTACAGTTAGACTGTGTTTCCATTGGAAATTTTTACATTCTGTTATGTTGTATGTCAAGTGAAAATATGTATAAATAGGGATTTGATAAACAAATAATTCATTCCTGTTATATATCAGTCTGTGGGAATCCATGATCAGAGTTAACGTTGTAGTTGTGTTCAGATATAATTTGGGAGGAATTATTAAGTAAAAATATTTATTGGAATTACTAAAGTGCTCATTGACAATTGTTTTTTTATACACACTACTTGGGATTGTTTGAGAACTCATTCAAAGATATTCTGGATTGCATCACTGAGATACAATAGGAAATTAAAGACTGGTTGAATTAATTAGTGCATTCTTTATTTTCGACTTGTGATAGAACATTTTTGGATTATTTGGAATTTAATTTACAGTGCTGTTTCTCTTAAATATTCACTTTGGTTTGTAGAGAAATAAATTATTTGTTGTTTTTCTTAAATTGTTTGGTTTCACTTTCTTTTTGTTACATAATTTAAGACCTAGAATAGTAACAGATCTGATGTAAAATTGTTCCCACAAAATAACATTAATATATCACAGACATGGACAAAACAGTGTGGATGACTTGCCCTTGGGATAAGAAGTTTTATCAAATTTGGCTTCAAAGGTCAAGCTTATTTTGACTGAAAGTATAAAATGGTTTCTCATAATAAAAAATAAAATGGTTTCAACAAGTCACTGACATCCAGTATAGTTCCAGACCTCATACCTGGACCACAGATTCAGATCATTGACACCTTTTGGACAATAATCTCTTGAGACAACTTACCCTACTATACAAAGAACTACTTATACACTGGACAGGCATATAATGGACTACACACAGTTATAATACTTTTTATATTTTTCTTCTTTTTGAACATAACGTTTTGCAATGAAACCTTCCTAGGATATTTACACAAAACCACTGGAAACAAGTATAGTAGGAGGGTCAACAGGCATGTGTAGATGACCTTTCTAAATTATTGTGCTATTCAAGCATTTAAAATTATTTAATTTTGTTCTTTTGCTTTGCAGGTGGGGCATACTTAGTTTTCTCTCATTAAAATGTGTTGACTCATGGCATGGGGAATAGCTAAGCATATGCCATTTTTTCAAATCTGCACATCTCAGCAGTCACATTAGCTCATTTATTATTAGGGTAGTAATATTAGTATTATTGCATTTGATGCAAAATATATTTATTTCAGGTTCAAAGATTATCTACTTGCCCTGATGAGTGAAAAGGAGGTTGAGCTTCATTTTGGACTTGATGCTTTCCCTGACAATGTTCAGTCCAAATTCTGTGTGTCCACTTGGACACTTGCTTATCAGCATATGCAGGAGAAAAAAAGACAAGGATCTTAACATTACCATTTTGAATTCAGTTTCCATGTACCTGTTAATTTTTTTAAAAATGTTCAAAACATAGATACTAGTGTCCACTTATTTTTTTTTACTAAAGATTGATGCAGTGACAATTTAATCTGCATGGTTACACTTACTGTCCAGTTACCTGCCAAATGAAAATAATCAAGATCAACATCAGTGTCCATTTCTCCTGTTATAAAAAATACTGAAACTCATATATTTTTACTTTTGCTTCACTCGCAACAGCACAGATATATACTATTAATTGTGCATGTTTTGGGATAACAACATCAGCAACGAATTACCTGTTGATGAAAATAATTAAAGTTGTATAACTCTATTTTTCCAAATTTATGTGCCTCTAAATACTGTCTAACTATGGCAGATTTAACATGCTTACTTTCAAACTCTCTGGCATATTTGATATGAATATTACCATGATTCTGTTCAACTCATTGGCATATTTAGCATGAATATATGATGTTAGTATTTTTTTCCAAATAATTCACTAATCACTTTGTAATTTTTAAAATGTTTAGTTTTTTTCCAATTAAAGCAGAAAACTTGGATTTTTAATACTTTTAGAGATTGTGTAGTTTTAATATTTATTGTTTGTTGACTTTCTGTTTCAAAGATAATTTCATGTATTTTTAATAATAATTTTTAATAACCCTGTGATGTGCTAAATTACACATTAGTTTTAGTTCTATTGGTAATAGACCAAGAGCACTTATGAGATGACCTATTTTTCTTCATCAATCGATCATTCATTTAGCACAAGTTTTTTTTCACTACTCCTCCTAAACTATTCCTAGGATTGCCATGAAACTTTATGCATATATGATTGCATGATCTACTAATTCTTAAATGATAATGGTGCAGCTTGGACAGCCAATATGACCAGTGGTGTACATCTTGAAAATCTTGTTATCATATTTGATATAAGGCTTTCACTGCAAGAGCTTTTATGATGTCTGTTTAGTCATGCCACCAGGAGATCCATTATGACCACCAGAGGCCAACTTGATTGGAAAGTCATATTGACATCGGGTTTTCGCCTAAATACTTCTTATGGTATCTAGTTTTTCATAAATAAAAATGGCTCTGCTTGAACTGCTAATGTTTGCCAACACTTTAATATCTTGTTATTGCTACTCCTTTTGGATGGATGATTTTATCAGCATTTTTTTTCCACCAAAAGACTTCTTATGATGTATTCTTGGTCATAAACGAAAATGCTACTCATCTGAACTGTAATATGACCACCACTAAGTTCATTTTGAAAATCTTGTTATTGCATCTTCTCAAGGATGGATGGATGGTCAGCATCAGACTTTTAACTATGTCTAATTGGTCCTAAATTTAAAATGTGCCAGTCTGACATTAAATTTGGCTACCATAGCAGCCATCTTTACAATCTTTATATTGCTAGTCCTTCTGCACCTTTTCCATTTTGGAGCAACTAGCTATCATAGAAAACTTCTTATAATAGCTAGTTGCTCCAAAATGAGAAAGGTGCAGATCTGACTTCTGATATCCAGGTTGAAAATCTTGTTATTGCTATTCCTCCAAGATGGATGGTCATATCACCATAGATTTCAAGAAAAGACTTCTAATGAAGTCTAATGGGGTCTACACAAACATTATGTCTATCGGATATCCAAGTATGTCCACCATGACAGCCATCTTGAAAATACACCTTCCAGCATGACCATTCTGGTGACCATCTTCTTTTTATTGCGAAATGAAAGACCATATCGACATAATACTTTTACTACAAGAAAATTTTTATTATCACAGAACCTTCTGAATGGATGGTCATATTGACATGGGGTTTAACCAAAAGACTAATAATTGAGTCTCTAATTCATCCATAATTAAAATAATTAAAATGAAAAAAATCCAAAAACAACCACTTTGATACTATTGTTATTACACAAGAATATCAAAAATGTTTTTTTTTGTAAATAGAACATTAGGAACTCATTTTAAGTATGTAAATTGTTCCATTTGATGTTCATCCAAACATTACATTTCAAATTATAGGTTATGTTAATAACCACCAGCAATATTCATTTAAAGTCAAAGACTTAAGAAAAATAAGTAATCACACCTACATTACATGGTAATCTGCAGAAGGCAATAATTACAAAGATCTTTCCATTTAGGAATATAAAGTAGAGTAAAACCCATCATGAAAAATCATCCTATCTGCCAGAAAATCATGGTCTTAATGACAGGTTATGACATTACATAACCAATACATCTATGCGTTGAGACTCTGTTTATTCAAGGCCGGTTGTCTTATATGACAGATCATAACACTATAAATAATAAATCCATGGATTGAAATCTGATCTTTCAGGACATGTGGTCTCACAAGACAGGTCATAACACTATATACCGGTAATCAATAACATCTTTTAACATTTTAATTGCACCTATTAGTATAGTTATATAATGTACAGGATTGCAAATCGTTAATTAGTTTCAGTGCTTAAAAAAAAAAAAACTATTTTTGCTAATATTGTCTTTTTCCTTCTTTTTCCTTTTCTTGGGCAATGATCATTAATAATCCCCATGTGGTCCAATATTTTTATAAATCATTTTCACCCAGGCACTTGCTTGAGAGTTGCTTTTCTACAGAGAAACAAAGTTATGTGTCACAAGTCTTATAAAACCAGCTCATCATCACCCTCTAGATGTCATATTTGACTTTGTACTAGATGAGTGGTCATAATTATGTGTATGTGTGTGTGTGTGTGTGTGTGTGTGTGTGTAAAACGGGCATAATATTTTACAAATTAAATGTAAATAAATCTTGAAGTATGTTCTTTTATTGAATCATGTATATACCCTTGGGAAATCTGTTGAACCTGTAATATTGACCACTAAAGACTCCAGTTCCAGACATAATAGATAAAGTGATCAGTCAACCATAAAACACAAGAAAAACTAATTGGCTTTTAGAAATAGAGCACAAAAAACATAAATTTGTGTAGTCAGTGAGTTTTTTCCATGCTTACGAAGAAAGCTAGATCAATGAAGAACCACTGAAACACCATTTGAAAATAAGAAATATGAGGCATGTAATATGTATATACAGTACACAGTTTTAAACTTTATGTAGTGTTATGTTCAAAATTCTAAATAGTCTCGCTGTTCATTGTGGATAGAATTTCATATTATAACGGTGTAGCCAGTTAGAGTCCCAACACTTAACAAGTATTTACTGTATAGTATTTTTAAAGTTAATTGTAAACTAAAACATAATAATGTTTGCAATTTTAGAATTCAAGACATTGCAGTACATTACAGTATATCATTTTATAATTTGTATATCTGACAGTATCCATTCAGTTTGTAGAATTTGCTCATAATGATCTCAGTCCATTGTTGTATATATCTTCACATATAGAAAATACCAGAAAACAAAGGAATGCAGCTGCTAGCAATATCGAGTTACCCTTGTTCTATAAATAGGGTAACGTTACCCTTGTTCTATAAATAGGGTAACTATAATTTGTGCTTACATCATGCTCAGGTAATTTGTCATGTTGCCTGATTAATGAATAGTCACAAGTTACTTTATTTAGCAGTTAAATATTATTTCTTAAGATTAGGAAATAACAAGGATTTAATATATACAATAAAAGCTGTCTTGAAAAACAACTGCTATGCGAGACTGCCTGTCTTGAGAGGCCACATTCTTAGGTCACAAATTCATTGATTATATAGCATTGCAATCTGTTATGAAAAACCACCTGTCTTGAGAGACCATAATTTTTAGCAAAAGAGGAGGTCTTTCAAGACAGGTTCTACTGTATTGACATGTTCATTATTAAGGATTGAATATTTGATGTTCGTTTTGGTACCCGCCTATCATGAAGTTGTAGTGATACTATAATGCCAATCATGTTTTCTTTATTTAAATGAATTTGCTTTATTTTTTGTAGTGTGTTAGTTGTCAATTTTTTTATCCTTATCCTTTCTTATCTATTTTCGGAATGTTCTTTCTTCTTTCAAAAGAACAATGTAATATGTCATCCTTACAGAAAGGAACATTGTGAGTTGGCTAGTATTCAAATAATTAAGATACAGAATATTCTTTTATTCCATTTTCTGGGTTTGATTTTGATGCAGATTAAGTTAACTTAATCCAATGTAATTTGATGTGATGTCAATGAAACCAATATTGTGAAACCATGAGTGTTTCCTTATATATGTGGAATTACTGCCCCAAACTCAGGCATGTTTTGAAGACCACATAATGTTACATATAAGTCAGATACAGTGGGGGATTACATCATGAAATACATATAAGATGCAAGATGCCATTCATTTTAATTGCTATATGCTTTTGTTTGTCCCATTTGCACTAGAAATTTTAATTTTTGCTATTCTGAATGTTTATAGAAGTTATTTACATTTATTTGGGATTATAATATGCACACTTGTAAATTTAATATCTTGATTTTGCTTAATAAACTATTTTAACCAATTTTGGATTTTTTCTTTGAGCACTAATCAGTTCTATATCAGTGTATTGTCTTTTTTATATCATATAGAGTCTTGAACAGGAAATTGGTTCATCGAGGATTCCCTGTATTTTCCATTCTCCATCATGAAGTTGTCTGGGGAAACAAATTGGTCTATCAAGAATTCCTTGTATGGTCCATTCTCCATTATGAAGAGTCTGGAACAATAATTGGTTCATCAAGGATTCCTTGTATTTTCCATTCTCCACTATGGAGATGTCAGGAGCAACAAATTAGTTCATCAAGAATTCCTTGTATTTTCCATTTTCCATCATGAAGAGTGTAAAATCACATTGATCAATGAAAAATGCCTTGTATTTGTCCATTTTCCATCATAAAAGGTCTGGAATAACACACTGGCCATCAAGAACTCCTTGTGAAAATTATAATGGCTTTTTATTAGCATAAATCTGGGTGGGTGCAGTTGTCTGCTATGTTATGTGAGGGAGTTTGTTTTTTCACTGGCTGTGGGCTTGATGCTGCAGTAGACTGTCATGTTCTATTATGTGTCTGGTGTCGTTTGTTTGGATTCTTGTCACATGGTGAGTTCATGATTCCATCATTGCAGAGCATTTCCTCATGCAACTACTTGAGAATATGACATGTGACATTTTCAGTGGACAAGCCTGTATTTATACTCTCTCTGTCATCTTCAAAAATGGACCGGTTTCCTGCTGGTATCAACATTTTTTTCTTTCAGATGGAGCAGTATTTGAGTCAGCAGTGGCAAAGTGCTTTGGCTCTGAGGTTATGGTGCAAATGCTCCATTTTTGTGTGGATTCCATTGGACATTTTTATGTGGGGAACTTTTTCTGTCTTACTTGAAGTTCCTGCTGGTTTGCTTAGGCTATGATGAGCAAAATCTTTCTGGTCATTGTTTTATATTTGAGCAGCCACAACTGCAGCTTCAGTTGGTATAGAGGACCATGTAATTAAGACTTTAGAATAATTGTCTTCATCATGTTCTATGATGCTAATCCGAGTTCACCCTAAATGACTTCTTTCTATTCAGCAACAGTTGTGTACATACATTTAGTGTCATGTGCTTTGGACACCATTCTTTCCAAATTTCAAGTCATTTTCTTTTGTTGTAGCCAGTTTTCAAGTTATATGTTAAATTTTCTTTGGATTATTTGGATTTTAAAAGATTAATTCATTTCACTGGAAATATTTGAGTGCCCATACAAAATTCTTAGACAAAGACATTTCCTAAAATTGTATTATGAATTCAAACACCGGAGCGTTATTTCTTGTGCTTCAACAAGAAATTGTAGATAACAACACTATACAGACTACAGCATAAGTCATTGTCTTCCATATTGGATTCTTCATTAGGAGTCAAACTTGAATTCATTTGAACATTTAATTACTAGAACTTCAAAAATTTAATTCGTGTATTATTCTTGGATTATATTTGGATTTGATTCTTAAGACTAAGTTCTTTTTCTCATTTTTACATTGTTTTCCAGTGAAATAAATTATTTGTTACATTTTATAAAGCTTGTTTTCATTCTTTCTGTGTTACTGTTTATTAGAGTCTAAACACTCAGCACTAATACATAGCTTATTCTTTTCTAGCTGGGAAATACCCTTGATCATGTGATGAGAATTCATCCACCTATCATAGGGTGACTTTCTGGAAAATACCCTTGATCATGTGATGAGAATTCATCCACCTATCATAGGGTGACTTTCTGGAAAATACCCTTGATCATGTGATGAGAATTCATCCACCTATCATAGGGTGACTTTCTGGAAAATACCCTTGATCATGTGATGAGAATTCATCCACCTATCATAGGGTGACTTTCTGGAAAATACCCTTGATCATGTGATGAGAATTCATCCACCTATCATAGGGTGACTTTCTGGAAAGAGCAAAACATCCAGCCCTTGATACTGGCTGATGCATACCAGACTTTATTCTTTTTCAATGGCCAGTCTTATTAAGGCAGTTTAAAATATTCTTCAAAGAAACTTGCCTTAGGTTCAAGTCATACTTTGAGCATTTTCTTTATATGCATCATTTTTTTAAATTACTTTTAGATTAATTACTATTCCTGTTTGGATATTGCTCTTGAAAGAGAGTTATTGGGTTATTTGGTTACATTTGTATAACCGTGACATTTAGGTTCCTTCCCCTGCCTCTACAAGTACATGTATGTCAGAGTAAAATTTATTGTGACTAAGAATTATTTTATTCCTTTTTCTAGCTCAGATAGGTATTTAGTTATCTCTATCAGTCTCATATTAATTCTGTTTTGTTGTTTTGATACATTAAATACTCACAGAAATTCATATTTCAGTTAATCGACAGTTGATATTTTTTTACTCCAGAAGGAGGTCACACACCAGTCCTAACTTTAAATTATTGTTGTTTAGCGATCTAGCACCTTTCATTCTTAAAAGTCAGTTTAGGATAGATTTCATAATTATTAAAAATCTTAGGATTTTTTTTTATAAGACCCATGTGGCCCCTCCTAAGGGATGATATAAGGGGGCAGAGTGATTCATACAACACCTCCAATCCTGTGATGCTGAGAGTGTTAATTGCACCCTCTCCCCAACACACTATAGAGACCTATAATTTGGTACATGTATTGGATTAAATCAAGTTGCCCTGGTGAGAGAGGAGCACCCGTTTCATCCCTGAACCAGCGGGATCAAACCATACGCAAAAGGAATAGCGACATACAAGTCCATAAGATCTGAGGAATGGTCTTCTTATTGATCAGATTCATCTGACCTGTTTCCATTATTTGCTCTACTCCTGACAGATCCTCAGTCTCAGTCATATCTGTTCTGGGAATGATGAAGATAGACTTTTAGGTCCAGTTAGGGCTCTTATGTTTTTGCTAGGTAGCTTCTAAAGGGAGAAGCAGGGTAGGAAGCATATTATTCCTCTTCATTAATCACTTTGATGATATTTCAGCTTCCACCATTTTGAAATCGATTATAATGGTGATCAAGAGAGCTTTTGAGTTCCTGCTTTGACCTTTCATCTGATTTCTGTTTGTTTCCTTAATTATAATTACAATGAACAAAACACACATATATATATATATATATATATATATATATATATATATATATATATATATATATATATATATATATATATATATATATATATATTCCAACAACCCCACTACACTGCTTTGCACCTCCTGTGATAAAGCAAGAGATGATGCAATCTTAAATATCATAACAATTGTTGCACGTTTTTCCTACAAAATTTTAATGTCACCTAATGGTAACTTTTCTCTGTTATTAATATTTTCTCTTAAGTTCTTGACTATCTCTAAAGTGTAATTGTTTTCAAGTTATTTACCTACTGAAAAGTTATTTGAATAACTCTTTTGCTTTCATAAGATAGTTGCAATAGTTCTTGCAAGTTCAACAGCCTTTTCTAATATAATTTGAAGTTATAAACTTCTATTTAAAACAAGATAAATAGGTTTAAATGAATATTTGAATTCTACTCATGTTAATTAGATCTTTGTTCAATCACTAATTTTTAATTGTGCTAAAAATTAAATGGAACAAAGAACAATAAAAAATAAGGAACGAGAAGCAAACAAGTTCCAAAAGATGAAGACTGATTCACATAGACTTGAACGTGGAAGACAAACTGGAAAATGAGCACAGGATTTATAAACAATTAATTGAAAGCAGAAAAGTTGAATAGAAACAAAAAGATAACAAATAAGAAGTACTTTTCAAAGATATAGTCAAATGTAAATTTCTTGATTCTTGGAATAAGTGTTGTTATTGAATTATGTTGTTTGTTTCTTCATTGAGTTGTATTTCTACAAATTTATTCAAAGATAAGAATAATAAAACATTTGATGGGTGAGAAGAAATTGAAAAATCAGACACTATTGCACTTGTAATTTCATCTCCAGAAATGCTAAAAATGTCTTTATCCCATATGACAAAGAGTGAGACAAATAATTAACAGTGATTGTGATGCAGCTTAACATTCAATTCAAATAGCAGGATTTTAAAGAGTTTGTTTGAAATATCAATAGATTTGCCATCAGGCATGACTTTTGAATAGATAAAATAGTTCATAATTCCAGTTTTTTAAGTGATTATCTGATAGCACTTTGATTGTTCCCAGAAAAATAACTAAATGTGTGTTACTTGCCCAAATACAAATAAAGAAGTATTTCTTTTAGAATAAAAGACGGAATAATGAGAGTAAAAGCAAAAGAGGGCGAAATGATCAAGCTATTATTTCTGTTGAGAGAGGAGAGCAAAACAAACTACCGTATATACGCGCGTATAAGCCCGTTCGAGTATAAGCCGACCCCCAAACTGAATCGGTAAAATTGTTATAAAGTGCATGACCCGCGTATAAGCCGACCCATAATTTCTAGACTACCGGTACATCATAAGATGCGCAAAGTGAGTTCTGAATACGTTTATTTAGGCAAATCACATTATTAAATAAAAATAAAGTAAGAAAGCTAATTTATATGTTGAAATAAAAACAATTCTAAAGTGTTATGTCTTAATGGAAATTTAATTAATCCTCATTCCAAAATCATGAATTATAAAAGTTCAATCACTTTTAGAATCCTTCAAAATCGGGCTCTGTATCAGACTCGCCAAACAGTTCACGAAACTCGGCTTCTGTTACGGGCGTGCTTCCATCATATACGTCGTCATTGTCATCATGGTCATCCGATTGTCCGGTTCTTAAAACGAGAGCACCAGCCGGCAGATGCAACAAATTTTGAATCTGCCAACTTATATTTATTATTTTTCGCCATCTGCATAGCACGTAGACGAATTGCCGCCATTCCCGTACTTGCTTCTCGTTCACAAAAAATTGCGTGCTGCACGAATACCTAAATACACCCAAATACTCCCGAATATTGTCTAGAAGCAAGCACGTGATACATTTACAACTAAAAAGATTTTAAATTCATTGTAAAACTAAGTTCTGGCTTAAAATCAAATACGTTAAATTACTAAAACCATTAGAAATTCTTTGTATGACACGTTTCGAACATTTCAAATTACCAGGAAGACATATACAAGTCCTTAAGTTGCATATTTAATTACAGATATCTATATTCTAGAATAATGTTAATTTTTATTTATTGGCACACCTTCGACATTTTTTAGATATAATTAGATATTGGCCTTGATTGTGTCACCCCCCACCTCCATGATTCTTTGTTCAAAACATTCAAAGGCTTTTATTTCTTCGTATTTCCACCCTCAGATATTAATGTGGTGTTTTTCCCGTAAAAACTCAAAATGAAGTTTGAAAAGAAAATGTATTTATATGATCGTTTCTTGCTGCGATAGTCCCTCTTAATTTGCTACTTTCTTGGATGAGTCGTTCACCGAGGTTCTTTTATATACAGACCCTTATTTCCTCCTCTCCCAATACTTGAGAGCACGATTCTGTAAAATTAATAATTTGTTATGTTTTGTACTATCACCCACTGACATTTATGTCTGTGACTTATTATGTAAGATGATCCCTATTTTCAGTGATCGTGGCCAACGATCTTCCATGTTTGCTATGTATATGATATTTTGTTTTGTCTGTTATATAGTGTCTATGTCTGGACTGGCCTTTGTGTGGTCAAATTTTGTCTTTTTGGTAATTTGGTATTGTTCTTTTTGAAAAGATATATATATATATATATATATATATATATATATATATATATATTGTTGAATTTGGCTATAATCCTTGGATGCATGCATATGTATGTAAACAATACTGCCAAATATACCCAAATACTTCCGAAGACCCCCCCAAAAAAAAGTTATATTTAAATGCTACTTATACATGCCGATGCTATCCTTATGTTCTCATATATATATATATATATATATATATATATATATATATATATATATATATATATATATATATATATATATATATATATATAGATATATATATATATATATATATATATATAGATATATATATATATATATATATATATATATATATATATATATATATATATATATATATATATATATATATATATATATATATATATATATATATAAATATTTCCAAATATACTCAGATGTATCTATTCTATCTCACAACTTCCGTCTTTATTTTCATAGGCCAGATAATTATTTCTCTATTCGCGTCAATTCAAGTTGTATTTGCCTCTGCTGAGTTCATTAGACAATATGTTTCGTTCCATTTTATGCAATCTCCAACAATTTAAATAATTCGTCCTAATTATTGGGTGTTAAATTTTAATGTGGCCATTTCTGATACACAAAATAAACTCGTTAACTTGACTGATCAAGGAAGGAATTGTGAAATCTTTATGCTATTCAAATCGTCATGTGAAGTCATTGTCTGATAATTGACAGTCTGGCTAGATAAGAAAACATGTTAAGCATACAAAAATGGTTTGTTTCATTTTTGTCCAGCTACTCCATGCCACATGCAGTAGTCACTGCATTTGGATCTGACCATGTTCCATCTCGTTTTACCGAATACTGAATAGAACTTTGATGCATTATTCACAGCTCAGAATCACTAAAAGAAATATTAAAAGAAAAAGTTTGTCTACTCAGGATTTAAACAAATTACATAACGAGTCTTTTCTTTCATTTTTCTATTCATCCTGATGTTGATTTAGACGTTCATAAACTTGGATGATTGGTATGAGTCTTCTAGTAAAAATCATGATTTATGAATAGTAATTAATTTATAATGAGCATAATAATTTGCTACAGAATCCAAGGCAGCAAGTTTAACGGTATAAAGATTGATGTTAACACGTTAAGAAGGTCATAATTTGTGAGTAAATAAATGGCAACATATGGAAATTATAGAACTTCTCGTAAGCAAGAAGAAGAAAAAAAAACATTACAAAGTGTAAAGCATCTTTATTTCCTCATTGTATTATTCCATATATTCCTAGTAACGTTATATCCAGAAAATATTTGCAAGTGTTAATACTTAGATTAGGACCAAATATTACGATTCAACTGGTTTTAATGATTATAATAATAATCTGTTGCTACCCACATATGTTAAAAACAAAATAGATTAGAGAAGCTTTTTAATGAATTCAAACTAACTTGGACAGTTACAATCAGGAGTGAACTAAGACACAAAACACTGGTACTGAAGCTGTTTAGTGTTTAGTCAGATCATTCAGTCAAATCAGGAGCTAATATATCAGGTGCTAATGGATAGTCGTTTAAAATAATCTTGATTGTATAATGGAACTTCTAAGTCAATTTCCAACATGCCACGAAATTTTTTTATCTGTCCGACATATCATATGTTTCTCAGATACTTTCATCTGATATCTATTTACCCATTTAACCTTTTTAACAATATGTGTTTGGCACATTGTCCAGCTATGTACTGATTGCCTGTGCCTTGATAAACAGTATAATACTTTGGTAAAAATGAATTAATCTGCATCATTAGGAATTTGTTAGTATTTCACTCTGTCTGACTCGCTTTACTAATCAGAATAAAACTCGTCATATTTGGCATATCTATTTGAATTCATACAAATTCCTCCTCATATCCCTGATTTAAACCATTATATGTATGTAATAATCTATTAATAACTCTGATTCAACTTAAGTTTCATGCATCATGTGTTAGTACTGCAACACTAAAATAATGTGCAGAATCTAATTTGTAGTTAATTAATCTGTATTTAGTGACAACAAATTAACACGATCATACACAATGCCCAGCATGGACCTGTGATAGTCAGAGTGATAACACCATGATTACCAACATGTAAAAGTTATTTAAGGAGATGGAATTGGTGATGTTCAAGGTCTTTTCAGAACGGTAGCCCCAAAAGCGATCAAGATTGCAAACAAATTAGTAATGAAAATCAAAGACGTTGTTCATGACAAAGCTACCGGTGCCATCGCCAACGTTGCTGATAAAGCACTCTCAGCTCTCCGAGACAGACTCGCACAATTAATACACGACAAAAGGATATTCGGCTTCAGACAATGTGGATAAACAATCAACAACACGTTTCCTTAGCTATCTCGTTCACACACCTACAACCACTCTACTTTTATATTGGCGAGACATTTCCATTCTAATTTTCTCTATGGCGCGCCAAATTGTTCGTAATTGATGAGCTGGAGCAATCGTAGGGTGAGCTTGGAGCGATCGTAGGGTGAACTGGAGCAATCGTAGGATGAGCTTGGAGCGATAGTAGGATGAGCTGGAGCAATGGTAGGGTGAACTGGAGAGATTGTAGGGTGAAGTGGAGCAATTGTGGGGTGAACTGGAGCAATCGTTGGGTGAGCTGTATTTAAAACTTAGTGTCCTCCATCAGAATGATATAACTTAGTCTCACTTATATATATATATATATATATATATATATATATATATATATATATATATATATATATATATATATATATATATATATATATATATATATATATAACTTAGTCTCATCAACCATCAAGTATTCTCAGATCGCTAGAAGCTCACCCTACGATTGCTCCAGCTCAACATACGATCGCTCCAAACTCACCTTACGATTATTCCAGTTCGCCCCACGATTGATTCACTTCACCCTACGATCTCCGTTAAACTTAATGAATTAATCACAATATGTTTGCCACCCTCCTCAATGCGGCTGTCACGATTTACCCAAATACAGCCCAAATATACCCCAATACTCCCAAACACTGCCCAAATTCTATCCAGAGATGTGATACATTTACTGCTAAATAAATTATTAAAATCATTTTAACTGTCTTTGTAGCGCCGCATTGATAATTGATGTATATACTCGGCTACTTGTGGTTGTAACACGATTACAGCAGCACTCTCATATTCCTTAAATGTTGAATCAGGTACGTGTTTATTTATATAATTCGATATCATTTCGGGTCCTATTCATTCTTTTAACATTTAATTAGATATGTTTAGAATGTTACACGAGGACATTTCATGGTCAATACGAAACAAGGAGAGAAAACTCATGTCCCCCATTTTCAAATATTGAAATAAGAAATAAAAGAAAAATAACGATCAACGTATAGGCAAATCAGTAGGTTTTAATAAAAACTCACCCACACCTGTGATTTAATTCACGCAGAAACGATCAGGATTAATAATATTAACGTGTTTAATAAAACACATAGTCCACCGACGTTAAACGTCTGGCTTCATCAAAGTAAAAAGATGCGTAACTTTAAAAGGTTTCTCTAGTGTCCGCTAAAGTTCAAACGCCGACTGAACCCAGTAGAACAGGTTACGTATTAGACAAATTATTATCGAGGTTTCATCAACATAGTGAAGGGGGAAAAGGGAACGACTTTCCCGACGACTGTGGGCCATGGGACTCTAACTCGGGCACCACTGTAAACCAGGTATTCGTTGTAATTAAGGAAAACAAATTTAAAAATATTTTCAAGAAAAATGGTCACTTTTCCTGAGAAAAAAAAAAGATCGTTGAAGAAACTTAACATATGTTTCAACTGATCCTCAACCCACAGATAGATTAACTCGTCATCGGTATTACACTAAGGTAAAAGACAAGAGCTACATGAAGCGAGTTATTAAGACAGAATTTTTAGTAACATTAATAAGATTGAAATTTTCTCTAAATTGTATTAAAAGTATTTTTTATTTTATACTAAAATATATTGAGATTGGTTTCATTTACTTACATATATCACAACTATATACTATTATAATAAAGATTAGGCCCTTATAAGTTAAGGCAAAACTCTCAAACACCGGAGTGGTTTATCAAGTTAGTTGTTTCAGAGATTAGAAGAACATGATTGTGACTCTAAAACAATCATCGAACACGAACAGCTATTTTATTGTTTGTTTAAGTGATTCGGTAACATAAACTGATATGCCTACTAGACATTTAGTAACTACATGTGTTGGCTATCTGTATAATCGAATGAGATATAGCCAGAAAGTTAGCAGTACATAAAATGATTATCCGTTTCAATTAGTTGATACCAGCAGTACAAATTAAGATTTAAGTAGATATCATAAACCATGGGGTCATTAGGACAGAAGTTTTAGTAAAAGTAATAAGATTGACATTTTCTCTAAATTGTATTAAAGTCATTTTTCACTAATATCTATATTGAAGTAATTTTCTAGTAAAATATATTAAGATTAATTTCATTTATTTCTATATCACAACTATATACTAATTAATAAAGTTGCGCCCTTTAGAACAAACGCAAAACTCGCTTGCATTTGTAAATTTCTCTCGTATTGCAAAGTCAGCAAGAAAAATACTCTCGGCAAGCTACATAGGTTACAGACAACACATTCGTAGAATTCCAATTTAGTGACTACATTAGTAATGCAGCAAACTTTCTGTCGAATGACCTAAAAACAATATGGCCAATTTCATGTAGTGGAGAAGAGAGCCTCTTTCTGGCTAGAATAAGTCAACGCTCACGAGAATCCATATTTGGTCGTGTGGTTACGTCCGGATTACACATTAAACAGGTGCAGACCACGCACCATCAGTTCCTTCATTCTGAAGTCAGAAAGACTCGCCTCTCTAATTACAGGTAAGAACAGTCTATATTCGTAGACTTCTTTAAGGAATAAGCACTTTTTAATGTTTGAGATTTTAACGGTTTCATATGTTTGCAACAGTTAGTAACTGAATTCTCCTACTTATACTATATTGTAATGGAATGTTTAATTGCTTAAAAGAATTCAAATTTATTTAGATTTAAGATATACAACGATTGTAAAAGACGAATTCGCTACAAACTTCATGTTTAGATTCAATATTGAAATAAATTATTCTTTAAGTAACAGAAAATAATATCTAGTAACATATTACAAAACAGTATTATATTTTAAACTTAGTCAAATACATTTCTTCAAAATGATTGTTGCATTAATCGCAGCTATTATATTTTATACTCTTTAGCTATAAAGAAATTAATCGAAATTTGACTATTTGTATTATATTCTAAAATGCAGAAATTATACAAATGAACGAAGTTGGCAAGCTTGAAAGGAAAGTGTAATTTTATATGTATTTCGTATATTTTAACTATAAAGTTTTATAGATGTATTTGCAGAATGTAGTAATATATGTATATTAATTATTTAAATAAAATTCCTTCATTCTGAAGCCAGAAAGACACGCCTTTCTAATTACAGTATCCCTGGATCTCTCGCACTGCCATTTTCCCCAAGATATAGCCGTATCTACACCATTATGAGTGACGACCTTCTTTTAAGAGATCCTGATCTCTCTCTCTCTCTCTCTCTCTCTCTCTCTCTCTCTCTCTCTCTCTCTCTCTCTCTCTCTCTCTCTCTCTCTCTCTCTCTCTCTCTCTCTCTCTCACCATGGACGTTGACATTCCTTAACATACGAGTAATTCCTTCTTATAGCAAGAAATGAGAAAAAGGTTATGATAAGGCATACAACATTACATAATAGGGTAATCGCAGAAGGAATTCCCTTGGATCTTAGGGTCAGCAAAAGTACACTTGGTATGTTCTGGAGGTTACGGACAAATAAATGCCAGCTATACCTCGTGATTGATTAAGAATGCTGATGTAGCTAATTGACTGTATAACGTACTTAGTTCCAATCGGTAGTCTGTTAAATACGATGAAGCCTCACTCTGAGATTCTGGCGAAACACAAGAGCTTGTTGTATGACTATATTTGGCATGTCCTTAGAGACTATGTATAAATAAAAATCAGTGATATTAGAGCGAACCAGATCGTTTTGTCGGAACTCAAAGAAGACGTGTATCATTATATGTAAGATACCGTCTGCGTACAATTCTCTATACAGTATAGGCATTTTTAGTGTTAAGATGTTAATCTATTTAGTGTATTGGAAAATTTAATTATTGTAGAACTTATATTTAATTGTACTTATATTCTTGATTATAGTAAAATACGACGTTCGCTACCAATTTTATACTCAGTAATAGTTAATTCAGAAATAAAATACTCTTTAAATGATAGAGTTTAATATGTTGGTATTATAGATTAAATTCAGTCAAATATATTTCTGCTAAATGATTGCAGTATTAGTCTGAAATATTTAATTTTAGACTCTTTAGCTATCATGAATTTATTAAATATTTAATTACCTGTATTATATTCGAAAAGGCAATAATCATACATGTTGGTAAGTGATGGAATATCGTAGTTTTATATGTATCTCTTATATCTGTATTTTAAGTTTATGTTGATTGATATTTGAATGCAATTGTATATATTGAGTATTTCAATAAAGAGTCCGTATCGCCGGAATCCAAAGGAGACTTGTATCATTATAGCATGCGTGGACCTCTCGCACTGCCAATTTCCCCCATGATGTAGCCGTATCTACACCGTTATGAATAATACCCTTCCTTTAAGAGAGCCTAAACTTTTTCTTCTTCCTCCTCCTCCTCCTCCTCTGCTCTCTCTCTCTCTCTCTCTCTCTCTCTCTCTCTCTCTCTCTCTCTCTCTCTCTCTCTCTCTCTCTCTCTCTCTCTCTCTCCAAGGACATTGACATTCCATAACTTATGAGCAATCCCTTCTCATAGCAAGAAATGAGAAGAAGGTTATGATAAAGCAAGCAAACCCATCATAACTACTGTAACTGAAGCACCGGAATGGCTTAGCCATTTAAAAACCATCGCGGTGATTGTGTATTTACGTGTAAAGAAAACAAATTCAAATCATCCGCATGGAAACTCAAAAAGTGGTGAATCATACACAAGAACGGATCTACGTATCCTCCAAATGGCATATGAAAAAGTGGTGAGGAAGAAGGCGACAGAAGTCGTAAGCAATATTGCTGATGATGAAAGTTTCATGGCCCCTAAATCAGGTCGCCAACTCCAGGATAAAATCTACAGAGAAAACACAAAGAAAATACAACGGAAGGTGCCTGGAAGCAATATTGCGGACGAGATATTGATAATAATCGGAGAGATACATGACAAACCTTTCGTCCAGGGTGTTACAATGACAAAAGCAAACAACCAATTCTAATTTTGTACACTGACGATCAAATATTAGACTTTTAAAAAAATTTGGGGGGAGGGGGAGGAAGGGAGTGTGATCGGCATCGACAGAACGTTTAATATTGGTAAAGTGTTTGTAACAACAATGTTTTCTAAGAACTGAAGCATCATCAACAGAAAATCTAACCAACATTCAATTTTTCTAGCCTTTTTGTCTTCAGTTTGTCTTTGTTTTCAAGGCGAGAAGACAACCTCTCTGTCTAGTTCGATAAATATCCGAAATTTAAAACTTATTATGAAACACATTTCAAAGGTAAAATTTTAATACATGTTTACCAACCATTAGCAAATATCATTTCTAAGTTATGGACCAATAACAAATTAGAATCCCTAAACAATCGCTTAAAACAAGCCACTGAGTGGAAACAGCTAAAGCTCCCAGAACTTGTAGACAGATTGTCTTCCGTTACAAACACGCAGATTAAAGACCTATGTCGAGCTATGGATGGTGCTGGTAACTACAGGCTTTATGGTCAGTCTTTTTCTTTTCTTTTGGACAAACAAGCCTGGCACTTAAAAAAAGTGTAACAAGGAAGGAAAAATAGGTCTTTATATTATTAGGACCTGTGTCTGTAATTCTTGAATTATTTATGGATTTTATTTGCAAAAAAATATAAAGTGTATCTATTAACATTTACCATTTTGTTATGTACTACATGTTAATTATTAATAGATTTTTTAGTGTTATTAATATTAATTTCATTACACACTGGTGTTAGAGTTTTATTGTTACGGTTGTGTATGCATGTTTATCATGTACTTTCTTAACCAAGTGTTTTTGTGGATTCCGGGACTACTAAGTCCATAACAAAATCAGCCCATTAAACGTTCTCGGAACTTGGCCTATTGAAATCGACAAATAACGTACTTAGTCCATTATATATTTGGCCCACGATTTATATAACAGAAATGCATATTTGCATCAATTGGTGTAATGGGCTATAAAAGAGATATTAAGGTTTCATTGAGAATACTTCTTCGCTAATTATTACCAAACCATCACAGCTTTAACCATTCAGTATGAAGAATCACAAGCAGAAATTTAGGTTTCTCTGAAAATAATTTATTAATCATTACAAACCCAGTCTGTGAAAGTTCAGGTATTCATCCAGACAACTACCTCTGATTGCGATTAACTACATAAGCAGCAGGATAGGGTATGCTGACCATAAAAAAGTGTGAAAAATACACTGCTAAAGTAAATAAAAAAGAGGACCAATTTCTTCAAAAGTGGACCTCAATAATGAATATGTAATATGTATCTGATTTTATGCTAAACAGGAACAAAATACTGTAATAATATCACAATGTCACCTAGATCGTGTGCCATGTGCATGTGTGTATGTGTGTGTGAGAGTGTTTTCCTTTTCTGTTGATTATATTTATTATCCCTAGATTATCAAAAATGTTAGATTGTAAGGTGACCTTGAGATGGCTCCCCGACCCAGTGGTATACCTATTACGGGGATAATAAATAAAATAAAAAGAGTGTGGCGACGACCTTGGGTGGAACGCCCCATTTCAAGGCCCAATTTTGTAATCTGGCCAAGACGAAATCAAGGACAAAAAGGGAGATGAAACAACGTGGATTTAAGTCCTGCACGTAACATAGTTTTTATGGCGTGGTGATACGTGGACTACCACGCGGATGGGTGAGAAATATATTCTTAAAATCATCATTTGGGACACAAGTATTATGTGCACCGTTTACGGGACAATCATCACACGACCGGCTAAAAGATTACGTCGAGGCTTATGAAGAAATGTTGTACCACCACCGAGCCAGCGACGAATCATTACGTGAGCTGAAAATGTTGATTAAACTTCAGTAGTACACGATTCAGTGTGAGATAATACACAGTGTAATTCCAAAAACCGTCCATGTCGGAATTTTGAAAATTATTACACCCTATTCACTTCAACGTAAACTACTTGAGCTACAACACGAAAGATTTCCAACGTTGCCAGGTCCACTGTGTCATCGTTCAGCGGATACACGTAGAGAAAATATTCCAGTCACGATTTCAGGAACGGGCACACAGCAAAAGCTCGTTCTTAATGATATCGGTGAAGTTCCCGTCACAGGTTATTGATAAGGCTCTGTCACAACAACCATCTTGCTGAATTCTAGGATATGTCATAACTATTCACTCATTGGAAGTGTAACAATCTCAGATTCAGATATCTGGATTGACGATGATCGAATCGAATGATCAAATATAGTATATTTGGCAGTATCGAGAGTTCCAAATATGTCTCGACTGCGCAGAAATTTCATATAGCATTCCAAGAGTCTCTACACAACACCAACTACAGAAGCAAACACACCCAGCACGTTGAGGAAAAAAATTGTCTGGATATGCGCGACAAGACAAAAAGAAAGCAACAACAATCAACGTCAGTTTGGTCTTGATGTTGAAATCTGAGCCACACCTACTAAAATGTCACACTGACATGTCTTGCATGTAACATACGTAGGGGTGCTAATGTCCTTTTTTGCGCTAATTAAATTTGGTGGTAATTGTATCTTTTCAGGAATCACTTGTAATTGTTCAAGGACAAATTCACGTTGAGGAACTGTTGAATCTAGTCTGTAGAACGCAGGCCTGCCATTATATCTTACCACGCTAGAAATTGTATGCGTGGGTGCATTCCAGACGGGATCGGTTGCTCTTTGTTACAGGCTTCAAGTTCACCAGGTTCATATAAAGACATGACTGTCACGTTTCTCCCCAGCACAGGACTATGTGAGTGACTTACTCGCTTAATCGGGATGTGTTTCATCACGATTGCACGGATGGGTTTCATAGCAATTTCACGAGTGACATCGTTGTTTAACGAGGTTATCAGGTGATGTAGTCTCACAACCCATTTACAAAATCTATTTTTGTTCAGTAATTCTTGGAAGTACTGATATCCAAACAATCCATCAGCAAGTGTTAGATTAAACTGTTCAACGATTGCCTGATAACGTTGTAACCGGATGTGTCCGCGTCTGATTTTAAATTAATGTTGTTGTTAGCGATGTCACTGTACCGATAAATTCTTTTCCAGGAACAAATTGTAACAACTATGGTCATCGCAGGCATCCAAGTGAATAAAATCGATCCAATTTGGCTGCGACTTATGTTGCTGTTTTAGTTGATTGCGGTTCTGCTTCTTTGTATCTGTTTGTAATGTCGATGACCGTCACCGCATATTTGTGCGCCGTTTACGGGATGTGCCAATGACGATATATGGTAAAACAATATATCTGCCTGACGAACTTCGTTGGTCGTATTTACATGAAACCGTCCATGCTGAATCGTTTTGGGACGTGGCAGATAAATTTGTTATATTGATTATCGTGTCAACCAATCTGCAACAACATCATGTGTAACACGAGCTGCATCGGCCATTTTGCTAATCTCTGATGTACCCTTCCATTATCCTCTTGGACTATAATAAACTGATCCAATATCATTAATTATTGGACACTTGATTTCCTGTCCCACACAGCTAATTTAACACCCATCGTCGATCTTGTCAACCAGTTCGCGAGTGATTCTCGTATATTTGTTATTTTTGCTGACTTATCGTGTGAATCAACTTAACGTCCGAGATATATCGTTGTTACTGATCTTTATTTTTGTACGCGACATCATGAGTTAGGCATGCTTGTTTAATCGCTTTTACTGGATATTCGACTGGTTTTGGTTTTGCTTGGTATAATATCAAGTCGGTTTCCAGGACCACATTTATTATATCCTGTAAGGTGTCTTTCCCCTGGGTAATTGTCATGGTGTTCCTGGAATTTTCCAGGTGTCGCAAAACTTTCGTAGCAATGTATCGCAGAGTTTCAACAGGCAGCTGATCATGGATAACACAGCCAAAATGCTTCCAAATAAATGTAGTCAATCTTGAATAACTCTGGGTCACGAGAACGGAAATGATGCTTAAATTTGATGATTGGCTCTGGTTTTAAAGGTATGATACTGGGTCGGTTTATACCATCCTTGACATGGGAATGACTGAGTATAAGTGAGTTATAAAGGGAAGATATCTCAATTGAAACCAGAAATTAACAAAATACATCTTTGACTTATTTATGAGTAAATATATGACTGGGTTTAGACAACACATGCTTTATAGGCAACACATTGAACGATGCATATGGAGTTAGTACTGCGTTATACATGCTAAAATTGTATCATGTTATTCATACATGTCATGGATGATGGAATCATTACTAAGGTTACAACGTTCTGCTAAACAAATTGCCCGATATGAGCTCTAAAAATCAAAATTGTTTCATGCTTTCTTTGCTGGTGTCCTTTGTTTGCGCTAAGTAAATTTGGTGGTAATTGTATATTTTTAGGAATCACTTGTAATTGTTTACGGACAAATCCACGTTGAGGAGCTGTTGAATCTAGTCTGCAGATCGCAGGCCTGCCAATATATCTTACCACCCTGGAAATTGTATGCGTGTTTGCACTCCAAACGGGATAACTTGCTCTTTTTACACAGGCTTCAAGTTCACCAGGTTCATATAATTACCTGACTGTCACGTTTCTCACCAGCACATGACTATGTGAGTGACTTTTTTCTCCAGGGACAAATTGTAGCAACATCCAACTTGGCTGCGACTTAAGTTGCTGTTTTAGTTGATTGCGGTTCCGCTTCTTTGCATCTGTTTGCGATGTCGACGACCGTCACCGCATATTTGTGCGCCGTTTACGGGATGTGCCAATGACGATATATGGTAAAACAATATATCTGCCTGACGAACTTCGTTGGTCGTATTGGCATCAAACCGTCCATGCTGAATCGTTCTGGGACGTGGCAGATAATTTTGCCATATTGATTATCCTGTCAACCCATCCGTTACAACATCTTGTGTAACACGAGCTTCATTAGCCAGTTTGCTAATCTCTGATGTACCCTTCCATTATCCTCTTGGACTATAATAAACTGATCCATTATTATTAATTGACACTTGATTGCCTGTCCCACACATCTAAGTTACCACTCATCGTCGATCTTATCAACCAGTTTGCGAGTGATTCTCGTATATTTTTATTTTTACTCACTTATCGTGCGAATCAACTTAACGTCAGATATATGTCGTTGCTGTTGATCTTTATTTTTGTACGCGACATCATGAGTTTGGCACGCTTGTTTAATCGCTTTTACTGGATATTTGACTGGTTTTGGTTTTGCTTGGTCTAATATCAAGTCGGTTTCCAATACTTAGTACTTAGGCCATTGTGTTCCTGGAATTTTCCAGGTGTCGCAAAAATTTCGCAGCAATGTATCGCAAAGTTTCAACAGGATGCTGATCATAGATAACACAGCAAAAATTCTCCCAAATAAACGTAGTCAATCTTGATTAAGTCTGGGTCACAAGAACGAAAATGATGCTTAAATTTGTTGATTGGCTCTGGTTTAAAAGGTATGATACTGTGTCGACATATATAATTCTTGACGAAGGATAAATGAGATATAGAGGGAAAGTATCTCAATTGAAACCAGAAAATGACTAAAATACATCTTTGACTGATCTATGAGTGAGTATATGGCTGGGTTTAGACAGTACTTGATTTTTATGCAAAAAATTGAATGATGCAATCTGGAGCTAGTACTGCGTTATACATGCTAAAAGTGTAGCATGTTATTCATATAAGTCATGGATGATGGAATCATTACTAAGGTTACAGCGTTCTGCTAAACAAATTGCCCGATATGAGCTCTACAAATCAAAATTGTTTCATGTCTCTTATTTGTCAGTGCTTGATTTTGCAAAGGGATACATTTCGGTTTAGCCAAAGTGAGCAGAGATGCCACGTACATATGTAAACAATGCAAGTAACTCCTACTATGTTTGTGGTCAAGTGGCTTTTGCATCACAAAAAGTCAGTATAACCACTATGGTCAAGAAAGCCTATCACTTTTATTGTTTTCTGCAAATCGGAGATCATGACAAGAGGTGGGCCCCACACATATGCTGAAACACGCGTACAACAAACCTTTGCCAGTGGTTAAACATGAAAATAAAATAAACGCCTGTTGTAGTGTCAATGATCTTAACAGAGCCAACGGATCATATCAGCAAATTTGTACTTCTCCATGGTGCCTCCAGTTGGGAAAGGCGAGTCAAAGAAGAAAAAATAGATTGTGTATTATCCAAACATTCTATCAGCATTACGACCAGTACCCCACGGAGAAGGACTGCCGGTTCCTGATGCAACATAACCATTTTCATTTGAGCTAGACGAGAAAGAGGAAGATGAAACATCTAGTCTGGCACCATCAATGTCACATGACCCATATTTTCTCCCATCCTCCTAATTTGAACCTCAGATCATAAGACAATGTGAAATGAATGAGCTTATCAGGGTTTTGGAACTATCTAAGAGTAGGGCAGAGCTGTTTATGTCCTTTCTACAGCATTATAATCTACTACTGGTGATGTTAGGGTTTTAATGTTCCGTGACCGTTAAAATGATCTTGTCCCAATTTTCTTCATGGAAGATGATCTTGTACCCTACAAGAACATTGATGGTGTGGTGGCAGCCCTCAACATTGTTCATGATCGAAATCAGTGGAGACTGTGCATTGATTCATTGAAGACGAGTCTTAAGTATGTTTTCTTGCATAATATCGACAATATATTTATACATGCATGGATTGCCGCTCACGTTATTTATATGTGTTAAAGTTTTTACCGGCATATGTAGTTTTTTTTCTCGCAATAATGTTAAGAATTTCAGGAACGCCAACAACAGCGACACTGATTCCAACCACGGTCGATATCACGAGCGCTTCTGATAACGTACAGATTAACGTAATAGTTACAACGATCAGCGAGGACACCGCGTAAACAATGTTGTCGATGACGATGATTCGTCTGCGGTATTTGTTTGGTTCTTGTGTATTCGTCGATGATTTTTTTTTTCCGACGATGCCTTCCACGTACCTACTTGATTATATCTGTAAGTTTGCTTTGGGTTTGATTGTCGGGTAATCTTATATACTAAGTAATTAATTGTAGTGTTTATGCGACGAATTCCATCCACAACCAATACGTCGTTGCCGTTAGGTTTTTCTTTTGGTTCCAATATGAATACTTCCTCGGTATTTTGATTTAGCACTATTCACACGATTCCAGAAAATAAATTCATCTGTTCAATATCATCATGGATATATAGTAAAAATCCTAAATCTCGCTGAGCTAAACACGGACAGCCTGTTCACATGGATGATCTCAGAGGTGTTTCATGAAGTCGTTTCTGTTGTAACCATGTTGCTGATCCAGAAGTGGCCGAAGTGACATTCTTGTGGGTGGAAACTATGTACTTTTCTTTTTGGTGGACTTCTCTGTGCCCTGGTCTTGACACCACTGCTGTTTTTCTTTTGGGTTTGTTTGGCTTTTTTGGGAGTGGGTTTTTTCTTAGGGAGAATTTTGGAAACAATGGGATACCATTTTAAGATGGTGCGAATGATGCCATCTCCTACAAAACAGCTAAATCCATGTTTCAAAATGATCTGCTTTTTGGTTTGAGTGTCGATGCGAGGATCGGCTTGTTGTGTCAATGCCACTTCGATTCTCACAAGTGTTTGGTTTGATGTGGAATGGGAATGATAGCTTGCAGTAATTGACGTGATGTCACCGTAAACCATCATAAGACTTCTTTGAGACTTACTTCAAAGTCACGAGCATGTATCTGATGCCGTACTATGCACAAATTGATTTGACGAGAAGATGAGACTGAAGGATGTCATGTTGATGCTCTGTGAGACAGAGCTAAAGTGTCTGAGGTTTTCTAAAATAGATTTTGTGTTGTTGTAAGGTCAACGAGGTTGAAGTGTACGCGACAGTCGAGAAATAAATGGGTACGAAACCGCAAATAATCGGATGGTGGTGGATGGGTTTAAATTCACGAGTAATTAGGCATGTGTATTTTGAGTGGCATCATCGTATGCATGAGATATCAAACATTAAGGAACACTTTGGCTAAGACTTGCATTTGTGATTTATCTCTAGGGCTTTTAAGGAAGACTACATAATGAGCATTGAGACTGATGGTGTGATTGGCTTTACTTTGTTGAAACAAGTGTTGTGTGATCCAAATGACACTGGCATTATGATGATGCCCTTTGCATATAACCCACAGCTTAATTTCTTCTTCGTCTTTTCCTAACATGTCAAAAATGACCAGATGGTCTTGACTGCAGTCTTCGATAAGATGCCTTCCACAAACACGATGGTATCGCCTTGACCTTCTCACAAGAGCTGTACAATGATTACCATTCTTTGTAACATCAAACGATGCATTGAGGTGGACGATCGATCAAATGATTATGTTTTATCAAATGTTTGACAAATTCGGTTTAGACTGAACCGCTAGCTCCGGCAGTTGACATGTTAAAGGGATGGAGAAGATACAAGGCCTTCCATCAAGCACCATCTAAGTGTTCGTCAATGACTTTTAAAATGGAGGAAGAGGGAGCAGAGACAGCACAGGTAGCCATAGTAGTGTAGGGAATGTCACTTTTGACACTAAAACAGACAGACAAGAATATTTGTACTTTTTTCAGGACAAGTTTATTGCTAAAAATAAAATGGACAACACGAAAGACAAAAATACATAAAAGCCATGAGGTTAAGCACAACAATAAAATACACATTACAACAACCAAAGTGGAATATAAACAAGTCTCTGTATAACATGTTTTTGGTAACCAAGGTGTCTTAGGGACAGTATGTAATGTTTTTACAGTCTCCCCATTGGGTACAGTCACACATGTGTCCTCCTGGAATGGTCTTTTGGGAATGTCCATGACAGTCCTGTCCCAAAGGGAGTGGATGCCCAAGGGATATATATATATATATATATATATATATATATATAAAGTTTAATTTTGATTAAAATCTGTTCAGAAATTCTTCTAAACTGCTATACCAATCTCATTACTTCATTTATTTCATGACTGATAAACATTTATTTCATGATTAACAATTGCTAGTTCACAGTTAAACAAAGTTTGAGGAAATTTAGCTCAAACAGTTACCGGTACTACCCAACTACCGGGTAGTTCAGTTTGCTAAATGCTTGATCTATTCGTCACTAATTGAGCCAATTTCACTTACTGTTCAACTCATCCTTGTGCTCCCCAAACCCATTTTCATCCCTAATTATTCTGACATCAAGTCATCATAATTTCCGCTAGCAACCTTTGGTGGACCTATGTATTGTTACTGATTATTCATAATGGAAAATGGACCACATATGGATACATAATTAGTCATTGTGCAAGTAAAAAGAAAGATAATATTAGTGAAAACAGTTTGATTAAGAAACTGGATTTATGGAAAATCAGTGTATTAATTTTCCAATCATTCATGTTAGATTACATACAAATTGGTATAATATAGGTGTAAAAAAAACAAAAACAATGTACATTGTAAATTACACACAACAAAAACAGTCTGTACTCAAAGTCAATGGCACATTATGACAAGGGATGCAATGAATACAGTATATTGCCTGTGGCTCATGAAAAAATGTAACCCCCCAACTTGAGAAAACTTTACCACTTTTAACAAGGAATTTTGATGTGACCCACGCTGCTTTAAAAATTATTGTTACATGTACATATTTATATATACTTCAGCAGACCAGATAAATCTAATAATTCATGGCAAAAAAATCCTTAGTAATAAATCTGTTGATGTTTATCTGGAAAGAAAATAAAGTTTTACAGGTTGTGTAATAACAAACCATCTAGAATAATAAATTAGCATAATCTTGTACATGTATTTTCATTTATAACATTTGTAGAACACACTCATGAAATACAATAGGCTTGATATGCATAAGTATTATGAACCAAATGTATATTCAATATTTCCAGATATGAAGCTCCAGGTGCTTGGTCCATGTGGTACAGGTTCAACACAACATTTACAAGTAAAATATTTAAAAAGCATTCTCAACACTGGAAATAAACTAAAAAAGAAAATCCAAAACAATAAATTAAAGCAAAATATAGTCATAATGTAATTAGAGATAAGTATAATAATATAATATCTAATATATAGTTTAATATAATTTGTAATCTTAGCACATGGGCCAAGCCAACCAAACAGGAAAAAACATTTACAACTAAATAAATGCAAAGAAAATGGAATACTGACTGAATCTTGTCTTCATCATATGAAAAATATTCCAAACAACATATTCATAAAAAATGTAAGTTTCAGTGCATGCTAAAACAATTTTATATGCTTAATAATAAAAACAGAATTTTTCACATTTTAAAATTTTTTGGGATGAAAATGTTTTTAAGTATCCATAGTCTATTTCATTCATTTCAAAATTCTAAGTTATTCATAAAATCAGTATTTGAGTTTCTTCAAGTACTCAAGCTGAGTTTTATGATATAAGGCTACTTCCTCAAGTTATTGTACTAATGAAGGGAGTTATCTCACCAGAGGTTTGTCCAAACCAAATGCAATATACAAATTAAGTGATATACCCAAAATATTTATAAAAAAATTCAATATTTGATTTTTTTACATAGTAGCCAATTTAACCAGCCTATGAAAACACATCACACTTAACATCACACTTGCAGCCTTTTCTTATAATTTCTGAGCATAATTATAAATGCTACAAAAATTAGAAATTATGACTACTATACCATTAAACAATGCATACTACACAACTCATAATTTTAAAGCAGATCTTTTATCAGTTATACAAAAATGATTGTACAGATTAGGCTTCAAACAATGTAACAATATGTGTTAATTGCTACTTTTGTATGTATTATGAGTAAGCCTATTGCAATGTAAGCTTAATTGAAATTACAGTATTGCAAGAATGGAAACTTTGATCTTTTATTCGTACATAAAAGTTGTCTTTGATGGGTTATTTTCAACTTGGCATTGATTACTTAAAAGATATCCAAAATGCAGATAACTTTTTACCTATAATTTTTTTTACAAAACATTATTCTGTGATACTGTGCCACATGTATGGCCAAACTTGCAATAGGCTGGACCTCTCCTCTGCACTCATTGTAAATATACAGTTAATTTGTCAGCAACATGGATTCCAATTTTTACAATGACATCTTTTTATTTACATGAGCAAAAAAACTATTCTTATGAAATGTGCATCATAGAAAAAGTAATGTCTATATGTTACATCTCAATATATTCATTACATGATCATTAGAAATATAGGAAAAGAAAACACAATACTTACAAGTAACTTAAAAAGTGTTAAACATTTTGTCTTTATAGGTTATTAAGTTACTTACATATTCATCATTAATCCCAAATAAAATAGAAACAAATCTGTAACTTTCACTAAGCTGCACAATCATGTAATTAAACAGCTGCATTGCTTAACTTCAAAAAGTATATTATATTCATACCAAAGAATATCATATTCAATATAGGAGCAAAATAGGAACTTCATCTTTTTTGTAAATGTACTTTGTTCATTTTCCACATTAAACCTCCCATGAAGATAAATATTTCATTAACAAGAAATACACAAGTAGCATGTGGAAAGATAAATATTTCATTAACAAGAAATACACAAGTAGCATGTGGAAAGATAAATATTTCATTAACAAGAAATTCACGAGTAGCATGTGGAAAGATAAATATTTCATTAACAAGAAATACACGAGTAACATGTGGAAAGATAAATATTTCATTAACAAGAAATACACGAGTAGCATGTGGAAAGATACATATTTCATTAACAAGAAATACACGAGTAGCATGTGGAAAGATAAATATTTCATTAACAAGAAATACACGAGCAGCATGTGGAAAGATAAATATTTCATTAACAAGAAATACACAAGCAGCATGTGGAAAGATAAATATTTCATTAACATGAAATACACGAGTAATATGTGGAAAGATAAATATTTCATTAACAAGAAATGCACGAGTAATATGTGGAAAGATAAATATTTCATTAACAAGAAATACCCGAGTAGCATGTGGAAAGAGAAACAAGCAATTATACAATAATAATTGATTCCATTCAAATATTCACTGGTTAAAATGTCACTCATTATCAAACATACAGGAAATGGGGATTGGAGTACAAATTCTCACAACCTGGAAAGAAACACTTTCCCCTGTATCAATATCTTTGTCTCTTTTTCTCCTGTAAACAAGAAATACCCTAGTAGGATGTGGAAAGAGAAATATTTCATTAACATGAAATACACGAGTAGCATGTGGAAAGATAAATATTTCATTAATAAGAAATACACGAGTAGCATGTGGAAAGATAAATATTTCATTAACAAGAAATACATAAGTAGCATGTGGAAAGATAAATATTTCATTAACAAGAAATACACGAGTATCATGTGGAAAGAGAAACAAGCAATTATACAATATTAATTGATTCCATTCAAATATTCACTGGTTAAAATGTCACTCATTATCAAACATACAGGAAATGGGGATTGGAGTACAAATTCTCACAACCTGGAAAGAAACACTTTCCCCTGTATCAATATCTTTGTCTCTTTTTCTCCTGTAAACAAGAAATACCCGAGTAGCATGTGGAAAGAGAAATATTTCATTAACAAGAAATACCTGAGTAGCATGTGGAAAGAGAAATATTTCATTAACAAGAAATACACGAGTAGCATGTGGAAAGAGAAACAAGCAATTATACAATATTAATTGATTCCATTCAAATATTCACTGGTTAAAATGTCACTCATTATCAAACATACAGGAAATGGGGATTGGAGTACAAATTCTCACAACCTGGAAAGAAACACTTTCCCCTGTATCAATATCTTTGTCTCTTTTTCTCCTGTAAACAAGAAATACCCGAGTAGCATGTGGAAAGAGAAATATTTCATTAACAAGAAATACACAAGTAGCATGTGGAAAGATAAATATTTCATTAACAAGAAATACACAAGTAGCATGTGGAAAGATAAATATTTCATTAACAAGAAATTCACGAGTAGCATGTGGAAAGACAAATATTTCATTAACAAGAAATACACGAGTAGCATGTGGAAAGATAAATATTTCATTAACAAGAAATACACGAGTAGCATGTGGAAAGATAAATATTTCATTAACAAGAAATACACGAGTAGCATGTGGAAAGATAAATATTTCATTAACAAGAAATACACGAGTAGCATGTGGAAAGAGAAATATTTCATTAACAAGAAATACACGAGTAGTATGTGGAAAGAGAAATATTTCATTAACAAAAAATACACGAGTAGCATGTGGAAAGATAAATGTTTCATTAACAAGAAATACCCGAGTAGCATGTGGAAAGAGAAACAAGCAATTATACAATAATAATTGATTCCATTCAAATATTCATTTGGTTAAAATGTCACTCATTATCAAACATACAGGAAATGGGGATTGGAGTACAAATTCTCACAACCTGGAAAGAAACACTTTCCCCTGTATCAATATCTTTGTCTGTTTTTCTCCTGTAAACAAGAAATACCCTAGTAGGATGTGGAAAGAGAAATATTTCATTAACAAGAAATACACGAGTAGCATGTGGAAAGAGAAACAAGCAATTATGCAATATTAATTGATTCCATTCAAATATTCACTGGTTAAAATGTCACTCATTATCAAACATACAGGAAATGGGGATTGGAGTACAAATTCTCACAACCTGGAAAGAAACACTTTCCCCTGTATCAATATCTTTGTCTCTTTTTCTCCTGTAAACAAGAAATACCCGAGTAGCATGTGGAAAGAGAAATATTTCATTAACAAGAAATACCAGAGTAGCATGTGGAAAGAGAAATATTTCATTAACAAGAAATACACGAGTAGCATGTGGAAAGATAAATATTTCATTAACAAGAAATACACGAGCAGCATGTGGAAAGATAAATATTTCATTAACAAGAAATACACAAGCAGCATGTGGAAAGATAAATATTTCATTAACAAGAAATGCACGAGTAATATGTGGAAAGATAAATATTTCATTAACAAGAAATACCCGAGTAGCATGTGGAAAGAGAAACAAGCAATTATACAATAATAATTGATTCCATTCAAATATTCACTGGTTAAAATGTCACTCATTATCAAACATACAGGAAATAGGGATTGGAGTACAAATTCTCACAACCTGGAAAGAAACACTTTCCCCTGTGTCAATATCTTTGTCTCTTTTTCTCCTGTAAACAAGAAATACACGAGTAGCATGTGGAAAGAGAAATATTTCATTAACAAGAAATACACGAGTAGCATGTGAAAAGATAAATATTTCATTAACATGAAATACACGAGTAGCATGTGGAAAGATAAATATTTCATTAATAAGAAATACACGAGTAGCATGTGGAAAGATAAATATTTCATTAATAAGAAATACACGAGTAGCATGTGGAAAGATAAATATTTCATTAACATGAAATACACGAGTAGCATGTGGAAAGATAAATATTTCATTAATAAGAAATACACGAGTAGCATGTGGAAAGATAAATATTTCATTAACAAGAAATACATAAGTAGCATGTGGAAAGATAAATATTTCATTAACAAGAAATACACGAGTAGCATGAGGAAAGAGAAACAAGCAATTATACAATAATAATTGATTCCATTCAAATATTCACTGGTTAAAATGTCATTCATTATCATACACACAGGAAATGGGGATTGGAGTACAAATTCTCACAACCTGGAAAGAAACACTTTCCCCTGTATCAATATCTTTGTCTCTTTTTCTCCTGTAAACACTGATAAGTAAGTGTCCAGGTGGAAACACAGAATTTGGACAGAACATCATCAGGGAAAGCATCAAGTCCAAAAGAAAGCTCAACCTCCTTTTCACTCATCAGGGCAAGCAGATAGTCTTTGAACCTGAAATGAAGCATAATTTGCATAACGTTTTTATTAAGGTCTACTTACACTGGAGATTGATAGTTGCATGAACAAATGTGCCATTACACTATTACACAAATGTTAAGAAAAAGTGCAAGTTCCATAAATGAAAAATGCAATAATGTTATAAAAAATCTAACAAGGTTACTTACATAAGCATTCCAATATGCTTACCAAATTTTATTGTCTACATCAATTGTTTTTTGTGCAATCATCCTTCCAAGGTTTTTCTTCAAATTACAGGCCAATTTTAATACTGAGTTGCTTTGGAAAAGTAAAGGAAATAAATAATTTTCAAATAGCAATACAACCATTTATAATACAAAGTTGTTATAATCAAAACTCAGAATGGTTTTCTTCTTCTGCCAATGGCTAGAGAGACTCTGATGTATGACAACTCTACATTCAGAAGTGTTTGTGTGTGTGTGTTTGTGTTTTTTTGATTTTTAGCATAACTTGCACAATTTCTGAGTCATATAGCTACGATGTCTACCGTGTGGCACGTTATGGTGATGTCAAGCACATGGGCATCAGGCCACAAAAATGTAGCATGATGTCCCACCTAGTCATATTATCCTGACACCAGGCCGACCAGACTTAGCAATAATCTCTTAATGCTGAGCACCTGGTGAGGCAGCTGTGATTACCATTTTTATAAGTCTTAGGAATGACTTGGCTGGGGTTCGAGTTCAATCGCAACCTCCCACATTTGAGATGGATGCTCTAACCACATAGGCCACTGGAACAAAGAGAGAAAGAGACAGATAATTCTTTATGTGATTGTGATGAATACAGAGTGAGTGTGCTTTGGATTTGTAATGTAACTTTAACAACCTGAGTCATACTGCTATGATGTCTCCAGTGTGGCAGTTTGTAGTGATATCTGGCACTGGGTCATCATGCCACAGACATGTTGGAGCATCTACCACCCTATCAAATTGTCCTGACACCAGGCTGAACAGTCCTATCACTAACCTCTTTAATGCTGAGTGCCATGTGAGGCAATTGTTAGTACAATTTTCATAAGCCATTAGCATGGCTCGGCCTGGAGTCGAACCTACAACCTCCTACATATGAGGTGGATGCTCTAACCACTTAAGCCACCAAAGCAGTGAGAGAGAGAGAATCCTTTTATGTAATTGTGACGAAGAGAGAGAGAGAGAGAGAGAGAGAGAGAGAGAGAGAGAGAGAGAGAAATCCTTTATGTGACCATGGCAAGATATAAAGAAAACTCTGCATGTGTCTGTGGTGAAGATATATGGGAACAATTCTTTATGTGACTGTTTTCACGACAGAGATAATACTTTATGTGACTGTGTTGAAGACAGAGAGATAATTCTTTTTGTGACTGTGTTGAAGACAGAGAGATAATCCTTTAAGTGACTGTGTTGAAAGCAGAGAGATAATCCTTTATGTAACTGTGTTGAAGGCTGAGAGATAATTCTGTATGTAACTATGTTGAATACAGAGAGATAGACCTTTATGTGACTGTGTTGAAGACAGAGAGATAATCCATTATGTGACTGTTGAAGGCTGAAAGATAATTCTATATGTAACTATGTTGAATACAGAGAGATAGACGTTTATGTGACTGTGTTGAAGACAGACTGAGATAATTCTTTAAATGACTAGTGAAGACAGAGATAATCCTTTATGTGATTGTGTTGAAGACAGAGATAACATTTTATGTGACTGTGTTGAGGGCAGAGAGATAATTCTTGATCTGATTGTGTTGAAAGCAGAAAGATAATCCTTTATGTGATTGTGTGGAATACAGAGAGATAATCCTTTACATGACTGTGTTGAAGAGAGAGAAACAATTTATGTTACTGTTGTGGAGACATAGAAAATGCATACCATCATGTATTTATTTCTAATCATAACCTTGTCCAATGTAGGATACTGATTCTGTATTATCGTATTAGAAAATGCAAATCATTATTAGGGGCTGAAAATTCTTCAAACCTGTGGTCCCTGACACAAAATTTGGAATATTTGACCAAACTATATTCTTGATAAAAATGTCAGCTGGACTTGGTGTGTGCCTACCATTTATTACCTATTATTAGTTTTGCCTTGCAGGTTGAAATTTTTATGTAAAAAAAAAACCATTCAAAATTGAATTTTTACCTCTGCCAATCAACCGTTTCAAAATGATTCACTGCTCACTTATAAAAGTAATGTGACATATGAACTAAAAAGATAATCTTAAAAATTTATTTCTGATAAAACATTCATTATCAACATGTAAATAACTCATTTTTGTGGATTCACATGTGAAATAGAGTGAAAGAGAATTCGTTGACATAATTTTACTTTATATATGATTGTGAAATTCCATGATGTCTTATTATAGGCCCTTAAAAGTTTTGGAAAGGCCTGCAAATAAAGTTGATGAGATGTAAAGTGCAGCTAAAAAATGGTCAGTTTAAAATGAATTGATCTGCACTGGACCAAAGCTAAAAAAATGTGAAATACAAAAGAAAATGTCCCCTCCTAGAAATTTTAAAATGACCTTTGGCTGAATATAATTTTGAAAACAATGTTCTGTAAATACTGTAGAACAATTTTTCACCTATCTGAAAAAAATTATGCCCAAATGAAGGTCACGTTAAAGCTAATCAAAACAAACTGCATTGAAGCCAAAGTTTTCTCTAATGTAATGACTTAAAGGTGTGTGTACGTGAATGTGGTAAAGAAATTATAAATTAAATGAAAAATAAATTTCATTTTCAGGAGCAGCAGAGAGGGTGAATCAGACAACTTTTTTTTTGGTTATTTTTTATTATACCTTTAAAACGGTACGAATAGACCCTTCTCGCGAAAAAATAAGTCTCCGACCCTTATGATTGTTCGCGTTTTCGTTGATGAATCATAAATGTCACAATGATGTTGTCACTCACCCTCTCTGCTGCTATGGGTTAACCGAATATTTTATCAAGTCCGATACGATATCGTGTCCTAGGCCTTGTCTGGGGGACGAAAATCACTACGATTTCACAAATAGACTAATTTGTAAAACCTCCTCTTGTAAATCAATCAGATTATTAGACTGGTCAGTGAGTTTGAAATTAATTCTGGTTAATGAATTATTATGACATCGCATATAGACTGGATTCACCGGAGACTCAATTTTTAAAAACCCTGGAGGAGCTATTGGTGCAAATGAATACAAAATATATCCTTGCTGAGCTTGATTTGATCGTTCTAAATTTATTTGATAGCTTCCTTCGATCACATCACATACTAAATTGAGCGCAATCACCGTTGAAATATTCACATTGAACGGAGCAATATGCCTGCCACCACCATCTGGGTCATTATTATGTTTGAGGATTTTTTTATTTCCGGTGATGCTGTTTTTTTCCACGTATCATGAATTATTTTAAAACCGACATCGATGGCATCACTGAGAGATTTTTGTAGTTCTAAGATATTATATCCTGGTAGATGGAATTCGGACATATTTTTAAAGCTTATATATTTCATCGCAAATTTTATTTTCGTGTTAGTGTTGGCAATGGATACCTCTCGCATGATTAGTGAATGAAATGTTTCCATGTCACTGAGGATTCTGTTACATGTTTCTATGACGCTGATAAATTCATCTCGGGTGAGAGTACCGGATTTAAGGGATATTAACAACAGTGAAATATCGTTATTGAACGCTGTGAAATTTTCACTGATTTTATCCTGTCGAGTTATGTAGTATTTCTCCCCTCCCTCATCTAATTCAGTGAAAAAATTCAATTTGTCATAATCGCTATAGCTTTTTATTGGATTATCAGGTTTTATTCTGTCGGTGATATAATCAGTTTTTTGTGGTTCTGGTAAATCAACGGTTTTTTCCCGGGGTGGTATTTCAGGCCATCCTAGTACGGTCCTTATTGAGCTTTGATAGATATCTACCACGTATCCTTCTGTGCTTATTTCAATGGCAGATGATAGTGTTGGCTCATGAACCGTTATAGCTATTTTTGATTCTTTTCCAGTAATCGATTTTATTCTACGCGCGAATTCATTATTGATTTGTTCAATTTGGTATGATCCGGTTGGTATGGAAACAACATTCCAGTCTGGGGTACCGTCTGGTTTATTCTTATTTGCAAATACCAGTGAATTATTGGGTTGTTGACCACCAAATGATTTTGACCTAATATTTGGCCAACTGTGATACACTCGTAATTTTGCTAGCGCTATCTCCTTCACTGGGACTGGAGAGGGGAAATTCACACTGAATTCTGGATTCGTTGAGGTTATTGAGATCATGCTTGTTTGTACTGGGTTTGTGTTCTCCACTATTTGTTGAAGTAATTCCATCTGTGTTGTCATTGTTATTATATTCATGATGTATTTCTAATTTTGACATCGCAGAATCATATATATCTACCATCGCTGAAAACTCACTCTCTGATATAATTGTATCATCGAGCGATGACGATATCAATGAGGATAATTGCGAGTATGCAGTGGACACAACATGAAATTGAATTATGTAGTCTTGTAGTTTCCGTTGGCTGCATGAGGATATTTTTTTTGTGATTATTGAAATTATTCCAGCGATTGTTGTTGCCGCAGAAATGCAAATTGGAACAGCTATCGGGGCCATCATTGTCACTGAAGACAGTATAATACCAGCTCCGGTGATTACACCACTCACAGCGTACACAGTAACATCAATTGCGGTAATTCTCCTGCGATATTTTTTAATTTTCAATTCATACTCCTCAGACAAGGTTTTGAGTCTAGTTTGATACTCTCTGACCTGATCATAGCGATATTGCGATGATGAAATCATTTTTTATTTTAAATACGCTATCGTTTTCAATTACGATTTACTTAAATCCGCTACGAATTCCACATACCACGTTGTTGAGACCCTAACCAAATTTTTATCAGTAGATGTGATTGTAAACTTTTCAGTTGTATTCTTGCCGATGATCGTTGAAATCGTATTATTGATCCCGGATGAACTGGACGATGAAATATTAAATTGAGATAATGGTGTTACTAGTGTTAATCGATAAATACCCTTAACGGTTGCAGTGATATCTAATTTGTTGTTTGTAGGTGTCCACTCAAATGATCCGTGTTGGATCGTGTATACTACGTTGTTGGTTTTCTCATGAGGAATTTTTGTTTTTTCAATGGCTGTTATCATCCTCGTTGCATCCCCCTTGATGCCTTCGATGAAAGTTTTCGTCTCATCGATGGATTTTTTAATATCAGGGAGTTTTATTTCAATTTTATCAAACGGGGTTCCAATAAATTTATCAATGATATTTCTACGAAAAGCATTATAACTTCGTATATGATTATCCAGCTCACGGCTGTGGGTGGTAATCTTGTTGTCTTGGGTGGTAATCTTGTTGTCGTTGTCGGCAATCATGCGGTTGTTGGTGATAATCATCTTGTTGTGGGTGGCAATCGTGTCTGTGATCGTAGACACAAGTGCGCCTGGTTTAAGTCGTCCGTCATTGGAATACAGCGCAATAGAGTTTTCAGCGGCGTCGCGCTGCCGTATCAAAATATCATCCAGAGAAATATTACTGGTTTTCAATTTACCCTGATCGGAAAATAACGCAACGGTGTTCTCGATTGCGTTTTGTTGTTTAACTAAAATATCATCCAGAGAAATATTACTAGATTTCAATTTACCCTGTTTGTCTTGAAATACAACTATTTCATTCGGGTCAACACTTGTTAAGTTCAACGTCTCAGCGATTTCATCTTTAATTTTTTTTTTATATCCTTGATAGAATCAGGAGTTGCAGTGTCATCGGGTTTGGGTTTCAGAGGTCTTCCCCAAATATCAATCATGATATTTTATATATCTCTCTCTAAAAAGCGATTACTAGTGTAGTCATTAACGACAATATGAGGTGGTTTTCTAGATGCTGAAATAGCGTCAAGGACATTTAATACTTCACTGCCGCATATTGGTGGGTCATTGATTTGTTGTGTTGGTAGCGTAGAATACCAAGTCTTCATTGGAAATTGTTTTATGTAACGCATAAACTCTTTTGGTGGGGCTAATCCATATGAATCAAAATAGACAATCCCACGTGGATCATTAGCGTATGCAACCCAGCGAGTTCCAGGTCCGGTGCTGTTATCGAGATTAATAATACCTGTTTCAGTTTTGTTTGGTTGATGTGGTAATTGATCTTTCATAAAAACACCTCTGAAATTTTTAATCACTAGTTTTTTAGCCGCATCCATTAAATCAAAATTGGACATTGGAACCATCGAAGATTTGGGAACCATAGGTTCCTCAATTAATAAACCGTTCCTGGTAGTCTCAGGCCTGATCTGTGAACGGATCTCCCGCTGTACCATGAATACGGGGTTCCTGGTAGTCTTAGACCTTTTCCGCTGTACCATGAATACGGGGTTCCTGGTAGTCTTAGACCCTTTCCGCTGTACCATGAATACGGGGTTCCTGGTAGTCTTAGACCCTTTCCCTTTTTTTATACCCTTGACCTTTCTTCGGTTCATATGATTCAGCAATGCTCTGTACCGCTTTTGTTCCCAAGCCTCCAACTACCCCCAGTGCGGCCGCTTTTGCTACTGCTGGGGCTGCTGCCGCAACCAATGCTGGTATTGCAGCAAACAACGGAAATATACCACCTGTTTTTATCATATTTTTGATAGCAGCCGAAGAGAGTGTGATCTGAACTCCTTTTTTATCCTTGAAAGCATCATTGAAATGTTTCACTTGACGAGTTGTCAGCGATAATTTATTTGCCCCGCCATTCATTTGATTAGGTTTCAACGTGATTGTGGTTCCACATTGTTTAGCGGATTTTGATTGCAATTTTTTTAACTGACCAGGTGTCAATGACACATTGATATTACTATATGACATTATACAAATACAGATTGATTCTAATGGAAAAATCCTTCGGATTTTCAATCAAAGATTTTCTACTGGGGCATCTACCACTCTCATTCTTCCACCAACACCTTCAAGTAGCATTGATTTATCACTGAGAATGACAGCAACCGCTCTATAATTAATAATACCACCAGGACGGGTTACACGGGCTCTGAAGTGTATATCAACGACAGATTGTCTCACCAAGTCGAGATGTTCCAGCGAAAAGTAATAAATCGGATAGAGGCTTTTGAAATCCCATTGTGATATTTGCAAACCGGTATCCACATTTTGATCACGTGCCATAAATGACAACAGGTTATGATAGACACGTGCAATATGATTTTGACCGTAATCAAGTTGCACATCTTCAGATGGTTCCTGTTGTCCGTTTATTCTCAGCGAGACTTCATTAACACCTAACTGATCAAATATCATATGACTTCGTTGTTGATTACCAACTCGATCATTATTCTGTAATGCAATAAATATATGACATGGAGCTGAAACTCCTTGTTTTGATGCCAGGTGCCATGTGAATGTACCATTAACATTGTCTTGTTTAGTATCCGTAGTCACTGATAACCAACTCAATAACGACTTTCCTCCTTGGTCCATAAATGATAACAATTTTCCTTCTGCTGTGATTGATGGAGTTAACACTGGCATCCACAATGATAGTTTTGTTAAAACGACTTTACCATCAGGAACAGCAGCATCACGCCATATTGCATCATTATCAGTACCCTTTCGTACAAGCGCTACTGTGTGTTTAGCTCCATAAATAACTTTTCGGACGTTTCTACAGAATCCGAATATATGATGCAGTGGAATTGCACATGAAAATTGTCGACGCTGTCCTTGTAATGTTGATACACGTGTTGCAAATCCTAGATTGTAAGTAGTAATAGTATTTATGACATCAAAATCACCAGCTGGTCTTGTATATCCGGCTGGTGCTGGATTAACTGCAGTGGCTTGTGTTGCCTTGACTCTAGAATACGGGTTGTGTTCAGGGTGATCAGTAATATCCTTAGAAAACATCATAGATGGACCTGCTGATCTTGTATAATCATCAGAATATCTTGCTAACCCTATGATTGTTGTAGCCACATCAACTTCACGGTCAATGGATTCAATTTCTTTTCCATCAATGAGATATCTAGCGCTTTCAAATAACGCCATGATACCGTTATTAACAAAACCAACTCGGATAGTTTGGCTAATGTCATATGGAGGATCATTATGTGTAGCATCATTTGTTACAAGTTCTCCTTCTACTTCAATAAACGCTTCACAAGGCAAAAAGTATTTACTGGTATCATGAACTTGAAGTTCAATTCGTGATCGGAGATCTGGTTGTACTGCGTGATAAGAATAAAATTGAAAATCGCGTACAGAATCATCTTTACGCACTGGGGCATCCATATCAAATGCTGGATCAGGTGACCTTTTGAACATTTTATTCTATTTATCAGAGTCTAAATCGGATTTTCCATTTCATCGTGAAAAACGCTAGCGTTTTCGTCGTGGTTTTTTAAAGCCACTTCCTGCTATCATGTTTGCTGTCATGTTATTTTGGTCCTCTTGATTTACCATCGACGCTAGTTTTTCATCTACTGCGTTATTTATAATTTTACTAACACTTGCAGGCATTTCTTCTGTAGACGGTAACGGTTTCTTTTTTCGCCTCACTAATGATGTTATTTTATCCTTCGCAGTTGAAAACGCTTTCCCGGCAAGATCTCCAACAGTACTAATACCCTTATCACGAATAACATCAATGGCTTTCATTCCTAGTTGTTTAGCTAACGGCATCACTTTTGGGGCCGTTCTTGAAAAGAATCCTAAAATGGTATTACCTAAACCATCTCCGTAGTATGCTCTATAAACTGGAAACCGTGAATTAACTACATAGACGGGGGTTGGTTTATCATGATTGTAGTGTATAATCATCTTGTTATAAAACTAGTAGTTTTTTAATTAGTAATCAATCGCTGTAATAACCATGGGCATCTTTGTGATTTTCAACTAACTCAGCAATGAGTTCTCGATATACATTAATGTCCATGATACCACCGGCAAATAATCGTCTACAGATATCAGCTGCTTCATTAATTATTTCCGGTGAGTTATTTCCGGCTCGTTTCCCTCCGATGAGGACTTCTAACCGTGATATATCACTGAGAATGTTACCAGGACAAGTAACGCTAGTGTTTTCAACTATTCCGCTACCTAAATACTTATCTTCAGTTGACTCCTCTTCATCCTCTTTAACTACGATATTCATTTGATTTATTTTACTCAATACTTTGTCTTTAAAACTCTCAAAATCATTGCGGTTACCTTCTGTGATTCTAAATCTACCACGGTTTGCCAAGTATACTTTTTTTTATCCAATTCTCGTCGTTTTTTATATACTCTTTATACCCTTTGTTTACAGCTATTTCTCTTTTATCGAGTGGAAAATTCCGCGCGGTAAAGTTAATTAAATCATTGTCATCTTTATAACTTTTAATTATGTTGTATGCATAGTTTGTAATTATAGTTTGCGGTGAATACATTTTTGCTATAGTAACGTCTTCTTCCTCTTCTTGTTTTCTTGCAATAGCACCTAGTTCTTCTAGTACTTGCTCTTTTTTTTTGTTGTTGCCGTGAAGTAGCTACTATATCCACTGGAAGCGTTTCTAAAGACTTTTTTGTTTGTTTAGTTCTTTTTGCTATTTTTTCTAACACAGGGAGAAAAGTCTCTTCTTGTTTTTTTCCTTGCTCAGAGATTGTTGACACTATCTGTTTCGTTGTTGTAGTTATTGGTTTAAACAACTCTTCAGATCCTGCAGCAAAATCAGTCTGAAGACTCTGTCGTTCTTGCAGTTTATTCCTGACAGAGTCGCGAATTGGTATAAATTTCTTAATTGCATCTAGTCGCTCACGAGCCAATCGGGTCGTTAATGCTTCATTGACCATTATTTGAAATCAGAAACCATTTTTCAATTGCAAAACAATTTTCCCCATCGATGATTCCATCCTTAACGGTCCAATTTTTTATTGCTGTGAAATATTTTTATTTTTTATCCATTGATTTTGCCTGTTTTTGACAGTTTTGGTGGTTTTCAGTTGAAAATCTCAAAGAGATTTTACAGTCAAGTAGTCGATTTTACATGGGATTTTCCATAAGGAAAAGCTGTTAAAACTCATTTTTGATGATTTTTAGCCATTTTTCATCAATTTTTGCCTGTTTTCAGTGATGTTTGGTCATTTTTCATCGATTTTCATCAAAAAACCTCGTAGAGTCAAGTAGTCGATTTTACATGGGAAAAAGTTCTTAAAAGTTAGGATTCTATTTTATTTTCGCAGTGTGAAATATTTTCACTGATTCAATCAAAAAATGACAAAAAAAATGAAAATCTCAAGGAGATTTTACTGTCTGACAAAATCTTTTGAGGGCCGGTCAATCAAAATAGTTCATTTTCTTGAATTAACGCTCGTAAGTTTCTAATTTTAGAATTAACTTCCTTTTTCAATTCATATTCGTTACCCAATTCTTTTCGTATTCCTTCCACGATAGTATATAACGGAACAAACACATCTACTTCACTGTAAAATGCAAGAGAGTCTCGAATAGAATTTTGAATTTTTTTGATGAGTGCATATTTCTTTGGTAACATATACTTGTTAGTGCTAACTCCGTATTCTATATCCTGAAAATCCGACTTGATTTGATCAGGATTTAACCCATCTGACAATTTAATATCCTGATTTTTCAATTTTCCAATTTCAACTATGATGCTATTCATATTTTCAGAATTCATATATGATAATACATATTTCTAATTCATTTTTCAAAAATAAAAGAGCCGTTAATATTTTAAAAATTCAGTCTGTATATATAAATATCTTTTTTAAAAATTCAGTCTGTATATATAAATATCTTTTTTAAAAATTCAGTCTGTATATATAAATATCTTTTTTAAAAATTCAGTCTGTATATAAATATCTTTTTTAAAAATTCAGTCTGTATATATAAATATCTTTTTTAAAAATTCAGTCTGTATATAAATATCTTTTTTAAAAATTAATTCTGTATATATAAATATATTTTTTAAAATTAATTCTGTATATATAAATATATTTTTTAAAATTAATTCTGTATATATAAATATCTTTTTTAAAATTAATTCTGTATATATAAATATATTTTTTAAAATTAATTCTGTATATATAAATATCTTTTTTAAAATTAATTCTGTATATATAAATATCTTTTTTAAAATTAATTCTGTATATATAAATATATTTTTTAAAATTAATTCTGTATATATAAATATCTTTTTTAAAATTAATTCTGTATATATAAATATCTTTTTTAAAAATTCAGTCTGTATATATAAATATCTTTTTTAAAATTAATTCTGTATATATAAATATATTTTTTAAAAATTCAGTCTGTATATATAAATATAAATGCAGACAAAAATAAATATCAACCATGATGAGCGGTTATCAGTCATTTGACCCCCTTGATATAGGCCGCTTTTGTTCTATTTGCATTCATTGGGTCCCTTATTAGGCCTTTGTGTCTTTCATAGGGTCCTTTGTTAGAGCATTTTTCTGTTTCTGTTTTATATCAGAATGTTTTTTTTTGTTTTTGCTCTTTGAGATATGACCCTATGACCGTTTCTTTTAGCCGATAATTCATTCTGGGGTTACCCAATGTGCATCCACGAACCTTTTTTTGGCCGGTAATTCATTTTGAACACCATACGGGGCTACCCAAATGTGATGGAGAGCTAATTACATCCATGGATGTTATTTATTTTAGGGCATTTATGTGTTTACATTCAACATGCAACCCATGAAATCAAATTCATGGTTGCGTAAGTTGTCAAAAACCGACAACCCACCGCTACCGTAAATTTGATAGCATGGGTTTGCATGTTATGTGAATGTGCACACAGAGGGGTTGCCCTACCTCCCCTCAATTAAATAGAAAAAAAAACAAAAAACATCCACCGTTTCACCATCAGACAATTTGTCTGCTATGGGGCGCGAACATGCGAAGAATAATTGTCTGGGTTTACAAGCCAAACACGATACCGTTAGACCACTGTTCACGTCCATAAAGAATAACGTTTTTTAACATATATATGTTGTAAATATTCATATAGTATATAAAGGGAATTAATACAGCAATCCGCAAGGTATGCTATTTTATTTTCTTGAATTACTTATTAATGGTGTTTCACAGTATTTAAATAAGACAGCATATTTGACTTAAACACTAAAACAAAGAATATAATTGTTTGAAAACATTTCTTTTCTTACAAAACAATGCCCAGCCGCTGAATCGCAATAACCCATAAAACAAGTTAACACAATCTAAGGGAGAAAGTATACACGTGTGTTATCCTGTAACGCCTGCATCTCCGGATCACATCCTATGTTTATGAAATACGCATTAATCGCGCGTGAGACAGAATATTTGACTTAAACACTAAAAAAAAAAAGAAAATATTTCTTTTCCTATAAAACAATACCCAGCCGCTAAATCACAATGATAACTCCCTTGGTTATATCCATTGGTTATATTTAAGAGTTGTCTCCCTTGGTGTTATAGACATACGAAAATCGAATTTTTTGTCCTGTCTCTTTTGAAATGGTAAAGAATTATTCTGAGAATCGGAATCAATATAACCATCCTTGATTCTATTATTCAAGAATTAAGTTATCATTCAACACCTACAGAGAACATTAAATGTTCACATATTAATCTATCTATCTGACTGATCAAATACCACAAATCCAACTGGATTCTTCAATCTGCGGTTTCTGATAATACCATTACGGAATGCTTCATAATTAACAAGCATGGGTGAGGTCTGAATTCTTGGTTCATTTGTATAATAACACTATTTTTCTAATTCATTGTTTGGTTTAATTATAAGTCTCTGTATATAATCTTGAGGAGTCTTTATGATTTTGTCATCGTTGGGGTCAATGACAGTATTTTTTATTCTTTTATCATAATAGCGTTTTAGTTCCCTGTATCGTTTGCCGCCACACCTAACACATAATTGCGACCTTCCCCTAACCCCAACCCCACATCGAATACAGGGTAACGGACCAAGGCTTCCACAACGAAAGCTTTGCATATGATACCAACAGAATTCATTTCTGCATGATTTGTTACACGGTGTCACTGATCCAATCATAAGCCATTTGCAATGATTCATTATACTTAAATCTTTCATTTAAATGCTTGTTTTAATTATAGTATGGAGGAGTTCGAGAGATTATCGAAAATTAAGCCCTGGAAAAGTGTTCAATTCAATCTTGATAGAGTTTCTGATACACCAAAGAATAAAATTCTTGATAGAACCTTGATTAGTAAAATCAGAGACTGTTTTAATGAATTCAAGCGTGATGGGGCAGCTCATTGTTGGTCAACATTTCGAATTGATGGTGTTGTTGACGCTACCATGAATGATGAAAAAGCAGCAGTGATAATCTCAAATGTTGGGGAAGAAAGAAATTTTTTTCGAATAAAATTCCTTATCCGTGATAATGGAAAATGGATCATTAGGGACAAATACGAGCCTATTCTTAAGGACAAAAAAACTGTCACTGTGACTCAGGATTCAAAACCAGGAATTTTGACTGGACTTGATAAACCCTACTACGAAAAATCTTATCCTGTCACAGTAGTTGTTTACGGGATATATCCACTCAATGACAAACCTGATATTGCAAAACTAGCACCCATGAAATATTCGACAGGGCTCAATTGTGTAGCAACACGAATAATAGAACACTTCACAAATGCGTCCCGGGGAAATAAACTAACTGATCTAAGACGAAAAAAAATAACCGAGTGGGAGTTCACGGTAAAAGAGCATGGTGCAACAATTCAGGATATAACTAAATTAGAAACATCATTGAGATTTCCAATATCGGTAAGGACAATCACCGGTGAAGTATTATACGAATCGAAATATAAATCACAGGGAGCTCCCATTGAAATTATTGATCATAACGCACACGCGTGGTCATCTGCAGTAACAATATTCCCACGGGATAGAACCGTAAAATATCTATCCCAAACTCTGTTTGGAACCGAAGAGTTTTTTTCTGAGCAGAAATTATTTGATGCTATTTACCATTTGAGTAAAAACGATCCTGTGTCAGTGTGGCTATTTCATAGTACTTCAGACGAAGAATGTAGATTTGATCAGTTTGTAAGGCCCAACGGAGAATTGTACCGTACTGAAGAACTGCATAATCAAATGAAACAACTAGCTAGTGAGTTTTCTGGGGAAGGGGAAAACAACGATCAATTATTAGCAAACTGTTTTACAGTACCATCAGTTGCAGCACATTTTGCTAGAAAGAAAAACGCGTGGAAACCAACCCGAAGTGAGTTCTTATCAGATGTCAAATTGTCCTGTCTTGAATACAGCCATGGAGGATTATGGAACACAAAATACACCGCTGATACCGTTATTTCAGTTGATATGATTGCATGTTATCCAGGAAGTTTTCTTGGGTATGGAGAGTGTGAGAAATATTTCAAACGATTTGGACACCCTACACACGAAATGACCCGTGTTGCTATTAATGGACCACTGCCACATTTCGATTTAACCGGATTCGCTTGTGTAGCATCATTTGAAATGGCTGAAGGGCTTCATCCGTGTAGTTACCTTTGGATTGGTAAACACATGTCTGAAAAACACTGGACGCCAATAGTGTTATTACGGTATATGCTTGATTGTAAGATGTTAAAATCATTAATTGTCAGTGAAGCAATTATATCCTATCGAGCACAGAAATCAGTCTGGTTACCACAACCTGATCTAGAAAAAATGATTAGCGAAGAGCGAAAACTGTTTCCTGATTTTAATGAACAACAAATCATGGATTGGTCCAGACAGTTATTTGAAATCAGAAACAATGAAGCAAAAGATCTTGGACGAAGAATAATCGGTAAATTTACCCAAGGTGGCAAAGATGATAATACGAGATATTCTTCACGATTGATTATAGACAATGCTGAATACGATTTTGTAATCACGGATTTAACGAATAGGGGCCTATATGTCAATCGTAAGGACGCATTTATGTCCGATGGAACCAAATTGGGTACAATTGTTACTTACACTGATGGATACAATCCGCAGTACACACATTTGAGAGCTTCTATGCTTGGTTATGCTTCTATTAATTTATTTTCAATGATCAATAGATTTCCTACCACCGCAGTTAGAGTTGCTACTGACTCATTTTACATAAATAGCAAAATGGCTGATTTTAAGGCTACTGGCAACGAGAATTGGGGGTCATGGAGAATTAAGAAAGAAATGCTTCATGATTATATTCCATCAGCAGATGTTACCATTGAAAATAATTACTTAGAAAGCAATCAGTGTTCAGAATTTTCTAGTGCACCACCGATTTCTGATCCAATATGCCTGTATAAAACAGTTTATTTAAACGGCTGTGGTGGGTCAGGAAAAACAACCCGGGCAATTGAGTTATTTCGTGTTTCCAATCCAAACATGATTGTACTAACACCGACTCACAGACTTGCAAGAGAAATGATACAGAGAGGGGTAAATGCCTGCACTTATCATAGTTTCTTTAGATGGAAGGGAGATAAATGGACTCCTGAACGCATGGGAGAGAAATTTATTCCTGAAATTATCATTTGGGATGAAATAGACACAGTGTCAGAAGATGTCTTAAAAATATTTCTTGAGTGGTTGTTATTGAAGAATACAAAAGTCGTCATGTGCGGTGATCACGGCCAACCACCACCATTTGTCGGTGCATCCCCCCATGAATGGCTAAAGGGTTTTGTAGACTATTGTGAAGAAATTGATACTGATCATAGATCACTTGATAATGAATTAAAAGAGTTTAAGAAATTAATTAGATTACAACCGGATAGAATCCAGTGTGAAATAGCCCGTGAAATAATCGGAAACTCCCATGAATGAGTTTTGGGAAGCGTGGAGACCAAATGATTTAATCATTGCAAGTAGAAAAATAGTCAGGGACACACTTCAGATGAAGTTATTTGAATTGCATAAACAAAAATTTGCAACACTTCCAGTACCGTTATGTTATAGGCCATCGGATACACGAAAACAGAACATCGAAGTTGATATTCCAGGCCTGACAGAGTCAGGGCGTGAAAAGAAGATTCTCGTATTAAAAGATATTGTGCTGGTTGATATCAATGTTGTTGAAGATGCATTGCATGCTAATAAATCCCCATGGACGCTAGGTTATGCAGCAACAATATACTCTTCACAGGGATTGACTATATCGGATACAATTGTTTGGATGGTAGATAATCGCATAGAATGGTCGAATTTAGTCTATCTCGCAGTGTCTAGAGTACGAAAAATAAATCAACTTCGAAGAATTGTCTTCGATGATGAAATCATTGGTGGCGATGATGAAATCATTGGCGATGATAATGATATTATTGATAAAAAACTCTCCGGTTACAAACAACAAGACAAAAAAAAACAACGAGAATTTGATATTGATGCTGAATTAATAATCACTTTGAAGCAACAACAAAATAATCACTGCGCAAGTTGCAATTGTATAATGTGTTGGCAGTATTCGGATAAGGATCCTCGCCAATTCACTGTTGACAGAAAAAATAACAATCTCGGTCATGTCAGAAATAATGTGATGTTGACTTGTCTTGAGTGCAATAGACGCAAGGGTGCTAGTTAAGCCCATGCGGTGGTAATTGAGTATCCTCAGGTATCACTTGTAATTGTTGTCTAGTAAAACCCCGTTGAGGGGCAGTTGAATCCAGTTTATAAATTGGATGTCTACCCGTAGATCGTGTTATACTAGATATCTTATGTGCAGTAATACTCCAAATAGGATCAGTAGCCCTTTTTGTGCCACCCTCAAGCTCTCCTGGTTCGTATAAGTACCTCACAATGACATTACTACCAAGAATTGGTTGGGAAACGCTAAAATCTTTTTGAATTTCCATTTCAGGTATTGACTTCTTTTTAATCGCATTGATAGGTTTCATGTTGATGGTTCTAGTAATCTCGTTATTCAGTGCAGTAATCACAGCTGGTAACCTTTTAAACCATTCACGGGATCTTTTTTCTTGGATGAATTCTTTTGCGTATTGATATCCAAATAACCGCTCAGCAAGGGTTTTATTAAACCGTTCTACAATGGCCTGATCACGATGTAGCGCAGTATGTCCTCGTCTGATAGTGACTTTATGATTTTTCATTATTGATAACACTGCACCCTGAAATTCCTTGCCAGGATCAATTTGTAATAGATTTGGCCAGTGTAGAGGACTCCTTCGATAAATTCTTTCAAATGCAGAAGCCACTTCAGTGGCTGATTTTGTTTTTAACGGTTCTGCTTCTTTGTATCGACTTGCAATATCAACTACGGTTAATGCGTATTTGTAACCACGATCATGTGGCAGAAATAATAGATCAGCCTGATGAACTTCATTAGGAACTGTCACATCAAAATGCGAGAATTGAATTTGTTTAGGCGGTGGTAGATAAATTTGCCATAGTGCCTGTTTGGATAACCAATGAGCCGCAGTGGTTTTTTTCACTTTTGCAGCGCTAGCGAGTTTATGGATTGCTGATTTACCCCTCCAGTATCCTCTTGGGGAATAATAAATAGATTCCATGTTGTTATTAATTACCAGCACCTAACATCAATTTACTTTTCATAGCCGATTTTATCAAAAAGGAAGCCAATTTTTCTTTGAAAGATTTATCAGAAATAGCATTTAATGCATGAATTAATTTCACATCTGCTAGATGCCTGTGCTGCAGATTACTGCTTTTATAAGATACATCATGAAGGTGACAGGCCTTATCAATAGCGTTTATTGGTTCCTCACCGGGTCGGGGCTGATTTTGATCATTGAGTCTGATATCAAGTCTTGTTCCCGGTCCACAGTAGCTATATCCTGGAAGGTGCTTTTCTCCAGGGTATTTTGCCCATGGGGTTCCAGGGAGTTTAGTTAGCTTGGCTGCGATATCACCTCCTCGTTTTTTTTTAAAGGTTCCTTGAGTTCCTTGGGTTTAGAAACAAATCTAAATTTCTTTGTACTACATTGTACGCATTTACCAGAAAGCGCTGATCGGTTATTTTTAGTTGTAATCGTCGTCAAGTCATCTGTGCCAGTACGTTTTTTACACTTCACACAATATAGATCCATAATTTATATATAACGGCATGAATATAATTGATTATTCAGCTACCCGACGACGGGAACCTATTAAACATCATGAAATGTTGCCGAATTCAATTAGAATGATTATAATCGGACCATCTGGAAGCGGAAAGACACAACTGCTACTTAATTTGATAACGAGATGGATGAAATGGAACAAATTGTATTTAATAGCCCCGAGTGTAGACGATCAGCGATGCTATGAAGTGCTAAAGGATTTTAACGAGAAAGCAAAAGAATTTCAAATCGATGAAGATTTTATTGAGTTTATTACTGATATAGAGGAAGCCCCGAGCATTGATGCTATTGATGGAAGTATTAACAATTTAGTGGTATACGATGATATCATGTTAGATAATCAAAAAAATCCTGCTAGAATATTTTCCCGAGGCAGGCATAAAAACACTGATGTGATCTATGTCACTCAACGGTACACACAAATACCAAAAGTGATCAGAGATAATTGCAATGTGTTGTGTGTATTTAACGGCGTTGATACTCATACGCTACGAAATATTCATCAAACTTGGTGCAGCGGTGATATGAATCATAATCAGTTTAGAAATTTCTTTAGTCACGCTCAGTCAAAACCACACGGATTTGTGACAATAAATTTAGCAGACCCTAGGACACGATATCGTATCGGACTTGATAAAATATTCGGTTAACCCATAGCAGCAGAGAGGGTGAGTGACAACATCATTGTGACATTTATGATTCATCAACGAAAACGCGAACAATCATAAGGGTCGGAGACTTATTTTTTCGCGAGAAGGGTCTATTCGTACCGTTTTAAAGGTATAATAAAAAATAACCAAAAAAAAAGTTGTCTGATTCACCCTCTCTGCTGCTTCAGGTCATATTCAAGTACATTAATTTTGTGAATACACTTATATTAAAGTAAACATAAGTTTATGAATATGCATAAACCAAAACTATTTCATGTTTGTGGAGCTTTTGGCTCCAAACTTCTCCATTTGAGAAAGAATTAAGAGTCTGACACAAGGTAAAAAAAATTATGAAAAGTTGGAAAAACTAAGGCCACTTAAAAAACTGATGATGTTCTTGTTTATAAGCAGCTAAAAGCATTAAAATATCTCACTTTTTCTCCTTTGCATCAACATAATCCTCATCATTTGGGTTCTGGAGTACAGAGAGAACCAGGACAATACATTCAAACATCAATTCCAGAAGAAGTTCCAGCCTCTCTAAAGACAGTGGTTGAAGAGATGCCATCACTTGTTTCACAAGCTCAGCACTCAGTTGTTGGTGGAACTGCTCTGGTAATCCATCAAATATCACCTGAAAGAAACAATTGATAAGTTCAATGTATAAAGAAAGCTTTTCTTCTGTGTCAAAACACAATAATTTACACTCATGTGCTGACACATCAGAACCCATCTTGAACAAATACTCCTTTTCCCAAAATATAATCTTTCAAGACAGGTGATCTCTCATAGTATAAACCTTCAAGACATGAAGTTTAGATTTACATTTTAAAGCCATACTAGAAACAGCCATTTTATTTGAGGACTGTGACTATGCTCCTAAAATCAAACTTCTAAGAGTTTCAACATAAAAACAATAGATATGTCTGTGGTTAACCCCACTACGGCTACTACACGGACTTGTTTGTATCATTGTCCCCAATGAATAGATTGCCTGGTTCATTTTCAGATTTGTTTAGACAAATACAATTTTTCATAAACATGTACATGTAGTATGTAAAAACAAGGTGTGTTTTTTATTTTTACTGTAGCTTTAAAACGAAATTCAGTTATATTGCTATGATGTCTGCAGTGTGGCAGTTTATAGTGATGTCTAGCACTGGGGCATTATGTGTCACACATGTAGCTTGATGTCCCATTCAGTCACATTATCCTGACACCAGGCTGACCAATCTTAACACTAACCTTTGTCTTATGTGTGACTTGGCAGGGGTTTGAACCTGAGAGCTCCTGCATCTGAGGCAGATGTTCTAACCATTCAAAAGAATGTTGCACATACTAAATATTACAAAATGTATCCTACAGGATGTCAACTACATACAAATTGTACAAAATGTATCCTATTTAGATTTGGGTTCAGGATCATGGGTTTGCCTTGGAAAATTTTATTGTCTTCCTGATTTTTGTCATGATGATTACTTACATTTAAGTTCAAGACCTGACCTAGTTTAACAGTTTGGTATTTTCTGGAAGCAAACTTGTTTATCAATTTTGATGGGAAATTGACCCATATCCTGGGCATTGATTGTGGCATAGGGTCTGAGATGACAGTTTGTATATAACTAAGGGACTGGGTGGGTAACAATATTTTCCTAGTTTAATATCAGTCTAGTGAAATCACTTTTAGTTATGTTCAGTTATAATTTTGAGAGGACTTATTAATTGAAATTATTTGATAAAATGTATTTTATGTTTTTACACTAAACATATATCTATATGGTATGCATCTTTAAACTAATGTTGTGACATACAATTAAGACGAAACAAGAAAGCACAAGTTATTGAAGTACGAGTATTACTAGAAAGGAAAAAAATAATACTAGTATATAAAAATTAGATTTCATACTTATTATTATTCATCTTGATTTCACATTCAAGTGAAAGTGTTGTCAAAAATATGAAATCTTTGTGAAAGTATGTCTTATTGTATCAATGACTGCTTAATCCAAATAAAGAACATGACTGTAAAATACTAGTACTATAAAGTGTCTTATTGTATCAATGACTGCTTAATCCAAATAAAGAACATGACTGTAAAATACTAGTACTATTACCTGAGGACCAGTTACTATAGACATGTATACACATTAATAGCTTTAAAGCACTGAAGTTCATAGTTCACTGATTTCTTGGATGAAAAACCTACAAATAAACATCTTGTCAATCAATTTTGATGGTAAACAGAAATGTTTGTTAAGTAAATAATCCTAAATTTTCTGAATTAAATAAGTCCAGCATTTTCAAAGCCATGAATATATAGTGTGGTCTTTTACAGTGATTTAACTCGGTTTGTACATGAGGCAGGCTAAACAAATTGAGTGATTCCATTGGTTTCTCACTCTGAAGAATGGTGAACACATTAAATGCTGTCCCTGCTCACTAACTGAAAGGCAAAACCACAAATTTAAGTCACATTTATATTCTTCTTTTTTTAAAACATGACCACAAAAACTAATAATACTATATTAGTATAAAATACATCCTGTGGGGTGTGTGTGTGTAAGGTCTGGACCTGACATCCCACTTGCCAAAGGGAAGTGAAGCGTCTTTCATAGTCTCTTCTTTCCAGGTGTAGTGATCGCTGCAGGACCACTGTCCCGCTCGGATGGACAGGAGGTTACTTGCATATAGCCTCTCCTACACTATAGTGTCCACATCAGCACCTTCATGCAGGGCCCCTTGTTTTCACATAGCCTGTTGTGTGGTGTGACCGAGTGCTCGGCGGTATAACTGGGTGGGCAGACTGGGCTCATTAGCCTTGCCAGGCAGTTAGTCTAAGAGAAGGGAAACTCTGACTCCAAACCTGGGTAGATGAAGCTCGTTAGCCTGGTCAAGGCAATTTTTCTAGGAGAAGGAAACTCTGATTGAAAACCAATGGCTCCACTGCCTTGTGGATATCTTCAGGAGAAGGAAAGGCTATGGGAGTAAACCCAGACAGAAAATCCGGAGTGGAGCCCTCAAGGTGGCTGGATGTCGACTATGACTTCCTTCAAGCAGCTCCTGCATCCAAATTGGTGCCAAAATTTCATGCTCAGCATCCCTTTGGACCCAACCAGCAAGGACGAGAGGGGGATCCTGACATCTGGCAACCCAGGATCTCCAAATTCCATGCCCAGGCTTGTGCCCTGGAGAGGTCACTCCAGTCTCCCTACTAAGTGAGGAAACAACACGGAAGCTGACAGTTTACAGGTTACAAGTCCCAACTGAATGGCGTAGGGAAGGGGTGTCACAGGTCAGCTTTGATGGTGGGAGGGGTCATCGTGTCTCACTGGCCAACTACCGCCCGCCTCAAGCCAGGCAGCCTCTGGTCAATAAGGTGTTGACCCGCCATCATCTGCCTGCTCCAGTGGGTGTCTGGAGTTCAGTGTGTTGCTCAACATGACAAGCAGACGAAAATTCCACACCAGACAAAAAGAAAAAGAAAGCAATAAAGAAGACTCCAGCTTTTCGAGTTGCAAGCTGGAATGTGCACACTATGTGTACAGGCATCTCCGATGACCTCAGAGAAGTGGATGACACCAGGAAAATGGCCATCATTGATGGAGAACTCACCAGGCTAAATATCAGCAAAGCTGCCCTCCAGGAAACTAGACTGGCCTCTAGTGGCTCTCTCAGAGAGGAAAACTACACTTTCTTCTGGAAGTGTCGCAAACCTGAGGAGCCCCGTCAGCACAGAGTGGGCTTCGCCATCAAAAACAATCTTCTGGCCTTGGTTGAACCTCCCACAGGGGGCACTGAGCATCTCTTGTCCATCCGCCTCACCACTGCTGCAGGTCCTGTCAACATCACCAGTGTCTATGCCCCCACCCTCTCATCTTCAGAAGACACAAAGGATCAGTTCTATGGGCAGCTGGACGAACAGATTAAAGGATGCCCCAAACAAGAACCACTATTTCTTCTCGGCAACTTCAATGCCAGAGTAGGTGAAGATCATGAGTCATGGCCTACCTGCCTTGGATATCATGGTACTGGAAAGACCAACAAAAACGGTCAGAGACTGCTGGAGCTGTGCACCTACCATGGCCTGTGCATAACAAACACTTTTTTCAAGGGTAAGCCACAACACAAAGGGTCATGGAAACACCCGAGGTCCCATCACTGGCACCAACTTGACTTGGTCATCACCAGGCACTCTGCCCTTAACAGCGTCCTCTCCACTAGAACCTACCACAGTGCAGATTGTGACTCCGACCATGCCCTCGTGAGCAGCAGGGTGCAACTACATCCACAGACACTACACCACTCAAAACCAGAAGGACACCCATGCATAAACACTGAACAGATGTCGGTTCCCTCCAAGGTGCAGGAGTATGTGTCCGCCCTGGACAAGGCTCCCCAGGACCTACGAGAGCATGATGCCACAGCCAAGTGGAATGCCATGAATGGTGCCATCTACAAAACAGCCATGTCCACGTTTGGCTAAAAAGGAACGACCCAGTCAGGACTGGTTCAACACACACCTATCAAGGATGGAACCACTAATCGAGGAGAATTGAAAAGCCTTTATAGCATACAAAAAATGCCCCAATGAACGGACGCTTACTGCTCTTAAAAGTGCTCGAACCAACGCATCACAAGACTGTGCATGAACGAGTACTGGCAACAACTGTGTGAAGGAATCCAGTGCAGTGCCGAGTCCAGAAACATAAAAGGTATGTACAGTGGCATCAAGAAGGCTCTAGGCCCTACAGGGAAAGGGGTTGCTCCCCTGAAATCAATGATGGGAGAGAAGATCACAGACCATGGGCAACAGATGGCCATATGGGTGGAGCACTACTCAGAGCTATACTCCCGTAAAACGTTAGTCACTGAAGCAGCCTTCATCAGCATAAAGAATCTTCCCATCATGGAGGAGCTCGACAAAGTGCCAACCTTAGAAGAGCTCAGCAAAGCAATTGACTCCCTCCCTATTGACAAAGCACCAGGTAGTGACAGCATCCCACCCGAAGCTATCAAATGTGGAAAACCAACACTGCTTCAACCACTGCACAAACCACTTTGCCTCTGCTGGGAGGAAGGAACAGTCCCCCAAGACATGTGTGATGCCACAATTGTGACCCTTTACAAAAACAAGGGCGACCGCAGTGACTGTAATAATTACAGAGGAATGCCCGCATCATACTAAACAGGCTGCAGTTGCTGGCAGACCATGTGTACCCAGAATTCCAGTGCAGCTTCAGAGCAGGCATGTCGACAACAGACATGATCTTCTCTTTATGACAACTCCTAGAGAAGAGCAGAGAGCAAGGTCAACCACTCTACATGATGTTCATCAACCTCACAAGGCCTTTGACTTAGTCAGCAGGAAGGGCCTTTTTCCACAGCATGATAATCTCTTTCCATGCAGATATGAAGGGAACAGTCTTGTATAATGGATCTTCCTTAACATCCTTCCCAGTTAACAGCGGTGTGAAGCAGGGCTGCGTTCTGGCACCAACCCTATTTGGGATCATCTTCTCCTTGCTTCTGTCCTACATCTTTGACTCATCCACTGATGGCATATATATATATATATATATATATATATATATATATATATATATATATACACACACACACCAGGTCCGATGGGAGGCTGTTCAACCTGGCACAACTGCACTTGAAGATGAAAGTGAGAGCTGTGCTCATCAGGGAGATGCTTTTTGCAGATGACGCGGCTCTTGTGGCACACACTGAGGAAGCCCTTGAGAGACCATTTGCTGATGCAGTTTGGACTCGCCATCAGCCTGGAAAAGACAAAGGTCAGCATGCAAGATACCACCATTGCCCCTACAATCAAAATCAACGGTGTCACCGTGGAAGCAGTCAACAACTTTGCCTAACTGGGGTCAACCATCAGCAACACTCTCTTGCTTGATAAGGAGCTGGACAGAAGGCTTGGAAAGGCAAACACCATCATGTCACGACTGACAAAGAGGGTGTGGGAAAACAAAGCGCTGACAAAGCAAATCAAAGTCAAAGTTTACCAAGCCAGCATTCTCAGCACCCTTCTATATGGAAGTGAGACCTGGAGTACCTACATGAGATAAGAGCGCCAGCTCAACTCCTTCCATATACGATAATACGGTGCCTTAAATGCATTTTGAAAATCAGCTGGCAAGACTGTGTCCCACACAGCAAAATTCTGCAGCATGCAAATACCCACAGCATGTTCTCCCTGCTGAGCAAATGTCACCTTCGATGGTTGGGACACGTCCAACGCATGGAGGATGGGAGGCTGCCAAAGGACTTCCTATATGGACAGCTGGCCACTGGCATGAGAAGAGTCGGCCGCCCCTCACTCCATTTCAAGGATGCATGCAAGAGGGACCTGAAGGTATGTGACATCACACCTGATGGCTGGAAAGTGCTGGCCGAGGACCAAGTCACCTGGAGACTGACAATAAGTAAGGGTATATCAGTCGCTGATACGAGGAGAGGCCAGTTGGTGGCAGAGAAACGTGTAAGAAAGGGCCATGTGACGGCAACCACTGCAACTCAGGCTTCCCAGCATGTCTGCACAAACTGCAAGAGGAACTGCCACTCGCAAAAAGGCCTGCACAGCTACAACAGATGATGCCAACAACTCAGAGACAGATGACACACCCTAAGGGCGCAATCTGCATGGTCTCCAGAGACTAAGGCACCAATGATATCCTGTAGGATGCCACACCTTCTAAACAGCAAAGCATATTCTACAGGATGTCACATATATCAAAACTTTTTCAACAGGATGTCACACATACCAAATAGTACAAAATGTAATAATGTTTAATGTAAAAACCTTGATGTCCATGTCTGATGTCCCATGTTACAGTTCTTATGTCGAGACCCCATCAAATTCTCTTCTATGTTAACTATTATGCTTACTATATATTTATGTTCTGTGCAATCATAATGTGAAAGAAAGAATGGTAAAAAAAAAAAAAAACTAAAGGAAGGAAGATTCATATTTGTATATGTAAAATGTGTATATCCCTAATGCAGAATACAAGTGCAAAAGGTTAAAAATGCATTTTTTAAAAACCCAAAGAATTTAAAAGTTCTAAGACTGGGATAAATATCTAATCAGCTCATCTATATATGGATACAAAAATGCTAGTGAAATATATTTTGTCGACACTAAATTGGTTGTGTGTTCTTGCCAACAAGTTTCTCTGGACAAAGGGACATCAATAACCAAATCAAGGTTGGGTGGAAGTAGAGAAAGAAAGATTAAAAACATCAAGAGATTAAATCTTACCTGATTATGGAGTGCAAGCTTTTTGTTTTTTTCCAAGGACAAAAGTAACCAGAGTGACTGTGCATGTCGATACTGACATATTTGCTTGGCCTGTGGAAGAAAAATAAAATTCAACATATCACAGAAATAAAACTTAATGTAATGCTAGATATTGTAATTACTCCAATTACTCTCCAGCAATGTTAGCACAATGCATATCACTGCTGCTATCATCTTAGAAGCAAATGCTTACCGAGATATACCGAGATAACTAACACCGACATTTGTTTGAGAAAGGATAGCAATGATATGCCAGGCAATCAAGACAAAAGAAAGTTGCAAGGTCCTGTGTGAAACTAATTTAACCTCGGATATTTTAGAACTAAAAGTATATGCACCTAATGGTCTTTTAATTAATACTTCTTTATCTGACTTGTACCATATGTTTCTGAAGTTTTGGATAGTATGTAATTTGGGCTAATACTGAATGAAATAATTCTCATTCCATTCCATCAGTGGCCCCTCTTGAGAGATTCCTTTTATGAGTGGCTACCCCTTTTATAAGGCCACCTTGACTGACACCAAAGCAGTAAATTGTAACTAATTTCTCCCCCTCATAAGAGGCCACTCTTTTTACTGCATAACAGGTGGTCATCTATTAGGAGACCACTGTGCATATTTACTTTATCTGCATTAATAAAAATATGATGTAAAAAAATTCTTTGCATCCAAATTTTTATAATTCAGCGAAAAAGTTAAGTCAACGATTGAGACTGTGAGATGGACAAAAATTATATAAGAATGTTCTCAATGCTAATATAGAGAACATGATTGCCTGACATTTGTTTAAATATGCTGTTTCTTATGAATTTTAAATCATTTGGCACAGTAGCATCATTTGCACATACATGGAGGGAAGTTTTTCTTTTCCTTTTTTAAAAAAAAAGTAAATTTTGTTTCTCCTATAAAACTTACATGGTCACATTACATTAGGATAACATGCTTTACTGTCTCTGAAAACCGCTCCGGTGGCCTAGTGGTTAGAGCGTCCGCCGCGGAAGCGGGAGGTCGTGGGTTCGATCCCCGGTCGAGTCATACCAAAGACTTACAAAAAAATGGTACTAACAGCTGCCTCGCTTGACGTTCAGCATTAAGAGGTTAGTGTTAGGACTGGTCGGCCTGGTGTCAGGATAATGTGACTAGGTGGGACATCATGCTACATGTCTGCGGCATGATGCCCCAGTGGTAGACATCACTATAAACTGCCTCACTGCAGACATCGTAGCGATATGACTGAAAAATTGTTAAAGCTACGTTAAAAATCCTAATCAAACAAACAAACAAAACTGTCTCTGAAATCAGCCCTCCCAGAAAGATGAAAAACAGCTTTCTGTCTATATATTATACAGACAAGGGAAGCAACTCCAACAAGTTAACACATTTTCCACCCACTAGGTGGAATCGCATCACAATTATTTCCAGTTCAGTACCCACGAATGTAGTTCTAGTCTATTTTTAGAACATTTTTTCCTCTCATAGAAGAGGTATATTAATGCATTTTTGGTAGAGACTTAAAGAGGTAATTGTTTATTCTTAAGAATATGAGCTCAGAGAGTGGTAGTCTGTGTGTATTTTGGCGACAGTGCACATTGAGTAATAAGTCCTTGGTGATGGTCCGGAAGTAAAATCTGTTCTGCTTACAGTGCAGCCTCTCAAAAAAAAAAATTCTGGTGAACCCTTGACAAAAACTTCACGGTGAAGTCATCTTTGGAGGTATTTTAGATGAACATATGATTGTATTGATTGTCACACAGTTGAAAGGTCAGTACTGAGAAATATATGTAGAGAACATATAGTAAAATTAACTATGATGTATGTCCAGGTGGAAATCATAACTGGATTATAAGTTTTACTTGAATGAAACCTTAAAGGAGCTCACATTGTGGGTAAGGGTGGGAGGAATTTTTATTAATGTGATCAGTTGAGTAATATAGTTTAGTAATTAGATAAATATATAATTTACTAAAGTCAATTTGCTTTCTCTAACAATACATTATCTGATCACACTACAAAATCAGAATACGTAAGAAGATGAGGAACTGCTGAGCATCTTAACTCTACCTGTGACATCCAGTAGGAGCATGATTGCTCTGCTAAATGGATGAATTTTTCCTAATGTTAGCTTAGCACAACAATTAAAAGTTATACATGTAAAGTAGATCCCTGTGGGTATTTGTACTTGGTTTTTATCTTATCATCAGAAGTTTCTAAGGCAGATCTAACAAAAGTGGCATATTTATGTCTTGGTATAAGGCTGTGCTTTCATGAATAAGGAGTGGTCACTGACTGTGCAGCTGCCACATACCCTGTGAGATTCAGTTCTCTCCATAGAAGGCCATATCATGCATATGGAAGCTAGAGATGGCAGACTGGGCTGGCCAGTACTTGTTGTTGTAGGATTTAAGGCCATTTTTCAGCACAAGATAGGCTATACATGGTGGCCAGTATTAATGGTGGAGGAAGAACCCTGGAAAACCCCGGAAAGAACCACCGACCCATGAGAAGCTACTGGGCAAGCTTTCTCACATACCCACATTGACTGAATTCGAGACTCGAACCGACGGAGATAGAGGTGAGATGGCAGTGAACCTTAACGAAGAGCGCTTTAGATCACATGGCCACTCGGGGAACCTCATTAGCTAGTAAGCTGACTCCACTATGTCCCAAACTGAGAGGATGAATAGTTATTGCTGGTTGACTAGTGAGAAGGCCATGTCATTAGAATGACTGAATTGGAGTAGAAGCCCTGTGTGTACAGTTTTTGTTCCATGTATACTGCTCTTAACAAGCAGAAAACTAGAATTTGTGAACAAACATCCCCTATATAGGATCACTTGGGAGTTCCTTCATGCAGGTAACATGAAGAAAGTGAAGGAAATCAATCATAAAATCCTGAGATGATGAATGGTTGGTCCAAATCTGAATATTCTGGCACTCATAAGGGTCCCAGAGGGCATGGGTGATTATGTATCACTGACAATTGGCTGAGGGCCTGGGTAAGGAGAAATTTTGTTCCTGTCTATCCCCTTCCTCCCTGCTTGTGCTAATAGGGACATAATGCTACCTACAATTCACCTTACCAGAAGAAAAAATAAATTATTTATACATCAATCATTATTAATAATTGCTACTACAAATTCTCTGATGATAATTGTCACTTCTCATGTATGTTCTCTAACAGAGACATGCTTTGATAGGAGTGTGCGCTGAAAGTTAAAGGGCACCTCTTGTGCATCTTGCTTTCTTACCTGCTGGACTGATTAGTTAGAACAGCTCACCAATGATGGCATATGCTGGCTGGTGCATAATGGTCAGTACCATATAGGTATAGACCCCATGATCCTTCCACACACTGATCGTCAAATTGAAAATCTTCATATCTGCTCGTTTTCATAATATTTTCATGCACATATGGGATAAATTGGGATAAATGATTGAAAAGCCTTCACTTCTCATGGGCATGATCCTATATGCTTGTGAGCACTCATGTCTCATAGGTAAGTTCCTCGGCTTATCCCCAGTAGGATTACAACAAATAAATGCCATTTCAACTAAACATAATGACAATGAAGCCTTAAGTCATTTTTACTGCATGTGATTCAAAAGACTAATTGATATTGCCTGCACTTTCTACTTTATCATGGATACAGCATGTTATCTTGCTGTTTCTAATTATGCATGTAAAAGAGCACATATCGACATCACCCAGAAGGCTAATGAAAGATTCTGCTGTATTCAGACATACAGTATATTCTGGCACCCTTCCGCATCTTTATGGCAGGTGGAGAGGGCATCTCGACGTCCCCTATGATATTAATTGACAAGTCTACTATATTCATAGACATAGTATATTCTGAAGCGGTTTCTGCATCTGCATGGGGGTGGAGAGCATCTAGACAATACCATGAGACAAATCAGTGATTCATATGTCACATGTATGATAAAGTCCTGCTAAGATATAATGGAGCATGTTTGTTTCTGTGGTGCTTTAGGAGCTTTTATCAAAATGTTGGACCAAGTAATTTTGTGCCAAAGTGCAAGCAATTGTATACATAGACATGTTATACAATCAACTACATGTGCAGACATGTCATCTGTCTATTGCTTCTTGCACCTGATTGTCATCTCTGTAATAAAGATGAACAAACAAGTACATACCACAGATATAAATAAATTAAAATAATGTCAACGACGTTATCAAAATAACTTAGAAGCGTAATTCTTGAGAATTACAATGCCAACATATTTATCCAGTGAAAATGAATATTACTGATTAAAATCATTTGACAATAACAAATTGTACAGTAACTGCAAAAATGTGAATAAGATCACTGGGATTAGCAAAAGTGCTGCATAAAACAGCTTTCTGACTAACAATACCACTCAAAAATATATGATCGATGATTTGAAATTTCACTATAAGATTATATGCATTCTATTGAGGACATCTTTACAACATGACAGTGAACGTTAAAATCTGGTATATCAGCATGTAAAAACCAGTAGCCAACTTGAGATTAGAATGGGCGAGTTAACCTGTACATATCGCTTCCCTTCATGTGTTTATAGATATACAATATGCATTTAGTACAGAAATATTTTCATGTTTCTGTGATAGCTGGCTGAGATATAGCAGAGAAAGTTAAACAAAATATAATGTGATCAGGTAATGTCTTTGATGGAGAAAGGCCTTGATTCCAGTATGTTTTCTTTGATTCTTAGTCAAAACCAATATGAATATTTTCCAGATTTCAGAACAATAAATTAATGGAAGGAAAATGTACTTTCAGTGATCCATTCTATTTCAAAACAATTTATGGATATTTGTGTTGCTAATATTCCTGACATCCACAAATGATCACAATAACCTGTGTGGTAGCATGCATGTTGATCAATTTACCTTGGGACTGTACAATGACTGTTCCATCTTGAGTGTCTCCACCATAAACTTGTCAAGGTTGTTCCCTGGGCTACCACCAATGGATTTCAGAAAGCTGATAGCAATGTCAAGGTTATCCAAGGCCTGGCACAGGTCAGGTAAACTGCGGAACTCTTCACTTATTTTGCGCTTCAATCCAGTACTCAGGGGTTCCTGAGGAAGTGAAATATTGAAAATAATGAGGACAGTAGTTGAAGAACTGCAAAGGAGGGAGAAAGTTTTTATAAAAAAAAATATTCAAGCATAAGTGACATTTTTTAAAATAGATTTAATTACACACACACAAGCTCCCACTAATATGACACATTTTCAAAATATATATTCTTTTAAGATCACAAAATAAAGTACCTTCTAAATTTTCATACCTGCATACAGCTGTATATGATAATTATATAAATTAAAACAATGGCTTATACGAAATGTCAGTGTTTCAGGATCAATGAAAATATATCTGGTTTTGGCAAGACACTGTATGTGCACATTAATCAATTACAGATTAAGTATCAACCAGTTAGCAAACACATGGATAAGTAACTTTGAAACTTACAACTTTACTCAATTAATTAACACCCCAACTAGAGTAACAGATAAAAGTGCTATTATCATTGATCATGTCTATACTAATAAACCTGAAAACATAAGTGAAGTAAATGTGCCAGTGTATGCATTGAGTGACCACTACCCAGTCTGTATAACTAGACATGTTCTGAAATCATCTGAAAATGGGCAACACATTGAAATACAATACAGGGACTTTAAACAGTTTGATATGGAAATGTTCTTAAATGATTTAGTTTGCAAACCCTTTCAATCAGTCTGCAATATAGCTGATGTCAACATTGCTTTAGACAAATGGTATCAGATGTTCAATGCAGCCTTAGACAAGCATGCCCCAATTAAAACAAAAAGGGTTAAACACCAAATTAGACCCAAGTGGATTACTCCTGTGATCAATGAGGCTAGGCACCTAAGAGATAATTTCCACAAGAAAAAAGACATGAAAAGCTATAGAAAGTGGAGGAATAAAACTAAGCATCTGATAACTAAGGCAAAAGAGAACTACTATAAACAGGCTATTAATGAAAGTAAGAGTACCAAAACAATGTGGAAGCATCTAAAAGAGCTGAACCCACCCAAGAACAGTTGTATTCCCCTTAGACTTAAGCAAAATTATGATATAGCAACATCTGTACAAGACATTGTGGAAATGTTCAATAATTTCTTCATAAGAATCTCTAGTAACAGTATTCAGAACCAGACTAACATCCCAATTGAACTTGATGCTCTACAGTTATTTATAAAAGCTAAAATCCCTGAAGATAATTATTTTTCAATAGCTAATGTTAGTGAAGCTGATGTTTTTGATATGCTAATAAAGTTGAATATTAATAAATCCTCTGGACTGGATGGTATTGGTCCACGAATTCTTAAAATTGCTGCACCAGTAATAACAAAGTCACTAACGCATATCATAAATTTAAGTATAATTGAGTGGTAATTTTCCAGAAAAACTGAAATGTGCAAAGGTTACACCTATCTTTAAGAAAGTAGAAAAGGAGGATCCAGGAAATTACAGACCAAAATCAATTCTACCTGTATTGTCAAAACTGTTTGAAAAGCATGTAGCCATTCAGGTCTATAACTTTTTTGAAACAAACTCTATTTCATAAAGCACAATCAGGATTTAAAAAGTACCACTCATGCCAAACAGAACTTACCAAATTAATTGATCTTTGGCTGAAGGAAATGGATAATGGACATATGACTGGGATTATCTTCCTTCACTTCAAGAAAGCTTTTGATCTTGTTGATCATGAAATTCTGCTGCAAAAGCTGAACTGTTACAGGTTTGACTATCCTTCTTTAAACTGGTTTAGATCATACCTAAACCAAGGTCTCAACAAGTAAGCATTGGCAATATTAGTTCTCAAACTCGCACTATTCATTCAGGAGCCCCTCAAGGCTCAGTTTTGGCCCCTCTCCTCTTCCTTATCTATATATCAATGATCTACCATTAAATAATGAATCCACAAATACAGATTTGTTTGCAGATGATGCAACCTTGTATACATCTAGTTCTGATACTGAAGTTATCCAAACAAGATTAAACTCAGACCTTATTAGAGTCCAAAACTGGGCACAACAAAATAGGATGGTAATTAATGAAGGTAAAACAAAATGTATGATTCTGGGGACGACACAAAAACTACACAAGTCAGGGAACCCAAAACTATCTCTTGCAATAAATAATCATCCATTAGAAAATGTCAATCATGAAAGGCTTGTAGGTGTGTCCATAGATACTAATTTATTATGGAATGACCATATTGATAAGCTTTGTAAAACACTGTCATCCAAAATTGCCCTTCTCAGCAGAATCAAGAAATATTTACCTATGGAAACTCTACTACAAGTCATATATTCTTCCAACAATGGATTAATGTTCTAATGTATGGAGAAACTGTGCTAAATCTGAGCTTGACAGGATTTATAAACTCCAGAAGCGAGCAGCACGTGTCATTTTAGATGCATTGTGTTGAGGTTAAACAAAATGTAATGATCCTGATGTGAAAGAAAATGTTGTTGTAGGGTTTAATGCCATTTTTCAGCACTAAATAGGCTATACATGGCGGCCAGTATTAATGATGGAGGAAGAACATGGCGAAAACCCACAGAAAGAACCACCAATCCACAAGAAATTACTGGCAAGCTTCTCACATACATGTACCTACATTGGCCAAATATGAATCTCCAATGCAGCCAGAGGTGAGATGGCAGTGATCCATAACTGACAGCGCTTTAGACCACTTGGGGTCTGAAAAGCTCAGGTATTTTTACTTAGGAGGAGTAGTGATAACAAAATTTTCATGATGGCTGCTGTGGCAACCATATCGGATTGGCATCATTTTCATGCATCATGGCATTCCTCCAAGTACTCTATGCAGAACAGTCATTAACTGCTGTTAACATAGGTATAGTTGACAGATGGATAAAAAATGATGGATAACACCTTAAGGTTTTCTGTAAACTTGGAATGTTGCTAAAGCAATGATATGTTTATGACTGAAATTAAATACAAATAGTAGACAATGATGACAAAACTGCCCAGTAATTTCAGATACTTTTTTCTCTTTTTCTAACACTTGATTTTAAGAGCAATGCACAATTTGCCATGTCATGTGAGCAAAAGTGTAAGGTTCCCAGTATCTTTTGTTAATGTACAATAGAAAGATTTACTCTCACCTGTGGAATTTTCTCTTGCAACTTTCTGAAGACTGTGGCATTAGTGTATTCAGCTCTATACACCATCAAATGAATCTAAATAACACAAAACAGGAATTAAGATCAATCTAAAATGGAAGGATGCAGTCAGATTTATATCAATACATGGTAAACAATGTATATGCTATTGAGATCATTGCAATAAATAACATGAAAATAACTGATGGGGATATGCATGCTGTAAATTAATATCATTTATTTAAGGGGTACCAATCCTGCTTAATTTATTTTGGTTCCTTTTAATCTGACTCATCTAAAAATATACAACTTATGTGATTCAACAAGAAATAGTTTCTGAAAAAATTACATGATGCAAACCCAAACCAAGAGAAAATGAGCTCAATACAACGTATTTACAAATAACTAGAACATGAAATATAGCTGACATTTACCTCATTTTCACAGATGATTATCATGCTCATTTTGGATCTAAGGGATGAAAGTTTCAAAAAAATGTGCAGCCCTCTATGTGATACAACTTAACTGAATCTACAAGTAATAGTGTGAAAATACTGTCCTACTTACAAAGAGTAACAAAATCACTGGACTGTGAAACAGGTAAAAAGGAACTAGCTTTCACTAATGACTGTAGTATTCCTTCTGATGCAGAATCACAAGTTATATTTCTTCATGAAACATTAATGTCTGAGAAAATGAGGTGAGCACAACGATAACCAATCACATTTGAGTGAAAATACATGATGTATCTAAAATAACTTTACTCAGGTAATAGTTTCTGTGTAAATGTGTCATCAGGCAAACTTTAACTAAATGCTAAAGGTTAAACAAATTTAAATAACTGTGAAATAAGTCCAATAACTTCAGTAATTATTACTGATGTTTTAGCACTCCACGTGACACAAAAAATATCAACTTTATATGACTCTACATGTATTTTTTATACTGTGTGAGAATGTGACTTAAATTCAAACCCCAACCTAGATAAACTGACTTACATAATGCACTTACATTTGATGAATACAGAGGAAATATTATCTAAGATTATCAAAATATGAACCAACTTTCAAGTGTTGTTGTCAGACAGATTCATGGACAGAGATAATCAACCCATATGTTGGAATTTTGTTTCAATCCAGCCAAAATATGATTTAAATTTTAACATGCCCATAATTACATAATAAGAGTAAGGGATCATTACAGTGATTGCACATATTCTACTATAATATGCAATATAAAGTACAATTTAAAATACATAACAAGAATTAAAATACAGTGAGACCTGTCTTACTTGACAACTCCATATAAAAACACCTGTTTTCATAATGGACAACAATTAAGAAAAACTTTACTTCTCATTACCATTTTATCAATTTGCAATAAAGGATACCTGTCCACATAGGTGACTACTTTTTGTTATCATTTTAGCCTATATACTAGACACCTTGAACACACATCATTTTAACCTATATACTAGACACCTTGCACACACATCATTTTAGCCTATATACTAGACACCTTGCACACAGATCATTTTAGCCTATATATTAGACACCTTGCACACACATCATTTTAGCCTATATACTAGACACCTTGCACACACATCATTTTAGCCTATATACTAGACACCTTGCACACACATCATTTTGGCCTATATACTAGACACCTTGCACACACATCATTTTAGCCTATATACTAAACACCTTGCATACACATCATTTTAGCCTATATACTAGACACCTTGCACACACATCATTTTAGCCTATATACTAGACACCTTGCACACACATCATTTTAGCCTATACATATACCAGACACCTTGCACAGACATCATTTTAGCCTATACATATACCAGACACCTTGCACACACATCATTTTAGCCTATACATATACCAGACACCTTGCACACACATCATTTTAGCCTATACATATACCAGACACCTTGCACACACATCATTTTAGCCTATATACAAGACACCTTGCACACACATCATTTTAGCCTATATACCAGACACCTTGCACACACATCATTTTAGCCTATATACCAGACACCTTGCACACACATCATTTTAGCATATATACAAGACACCTTGCACACACATCATTTTAGCCTATATACAAGACACCTTGCACACACATCATTTTAGCCTATATACCAGACACCTTGCACACACATCATTTTAACCTATATACAAGACACCTTGCACACACATCATTTTAGCCTATATACCAGACACCTTGCACACACATCATTTTAGCCTATATACTAAACACCTTGCACACACATCATTTCAGCCTATATACAAGACACCTTGCACACACATCATTTCAGCCTATTTTATACCAGACACCTTGCACACACATCATTTTAGCCTATATACCAGACACCTTGCACAAACATCATTTTAGCCTATATACAAGACACCTTGCACAAACATCATTTTAGCCTATATACTAGACACCTTGCACACACAGTCCACTGAGTTTCTTTACAACCATGTTTCACTGTAAATGACATACCATATTTACCGTATGTTATCGGATGGCAACAAATAATTACTTTTTTTGTTGTCTGAATACATATTAAATTATTTAATTATGTGTCCAAAAACATACAGGTAAAGATAAATTTATGTTCCCCCACCCACCATAATGAAGTTACCGCAAGCTCACATGACAACATGCTTCCATGAAGTTAAACAAGTATTTTGTCTAACACCACGGAAAGAATAATGAATGAAAAACAGGCATTACTTGCCTACTTTGTCTATTTGATACATATCCATCCATCAGATAATACAGTTACACATGTATCAGATCCATGATTGTATGTGTATTTTCGAAAAGAGCCGCCATATTAATCTTGCAATCTAGTTTAACCCTCATCTAATCAGTGATAATTAAAATCTACATTACAAACGCATGCAATCTTTATTTCTGTGTAATTAAGATATTAATACAAACTAAAGAAAATGATTTTGGAATTATAATTCCTAAGATAGTTATATTATCGAGAGTAGAAATGTCAGTACATGTATAACGGCTAATTTTAAAGGACCATTGTGAGAGGCTCCATATGGGGTGAGTGTTGTATGCACACCTAGGAAGTGAATAATGAAAAACAAACAAGTTGCAATATACGAGTCGATGAAACTAATATGTTGGCATTTTTTAAATTTTTTTTTTTACAAATAAAGGCAATCCATTCGTTGTGTTTCTTTCTTCCCCACATAGCCAGCTTCAAAATGATCAGAGCTAGCCGACTCGAAACAATGAACTGCTCAAAGATTGTTTTGATGCCTGTTGAAGATTTCAAAGTGTCTTGGTGATAATTGTTAATAATGTAACTTGTGGGATTTCTTTGACGTGTGTTCGGAAATAATAGGCAGCCATCTGGATTTCCTTACAAGAGCACACAACGTACAGATTAGCACCCACAATCAATATTTATCATCTACAAAGAGGTTTATTACCCGTAGAACAATAACTGTTTTAAAATAGGTATATAATGCCTCAGGGATAAGGGGTTTGTTTTGTTGCACAATGCTGATAAATTTGATGAATCCATACAGACTCTCTGATGTACTGTTTGTTTATATTAAGCAGGGGTCATAATTTCTAATTAAAGCCATAACTGTCACACCTGTATCAAGTGGTTTCATGTGTAACAATGTCTGCACTGACAACAAATCATATTTTTATAGCAGAATCAAGCTATTAAAATAAAAAGTTTAAATAAAATACCCACCACTATCAAAATTTTATAAACTGGATAGCTGTCATTGTGAAACATACTACTGTTAGTACTGTAATAATTTTGATGGACAAATTTATTATACGTTATGCAATAAGCGAGTAGGCACCGTTTGATGATAAATTTATTTTTAACATAGATGAAACACCAATATACTTTGATTTTGTGCCAGGGAAAGGAGTTTTGATTCATACAACGAGAGTGGAAAAGAGAACGCTACTGTCATTTTAGCCATTGCGGGTTCTGGCGACGCATTACCCCTGATGATTATTTTCAAGGGAAAGAGAAATCTATATCTGAAGGCAACACAAGGGTTGATTATCGCAGTTGAAGAAAAAGCATGGTTAGAAGAAACGCTAATACTGCGATGGATTGAAGAAATTTATTTGCCATTCACCAGAAGAGAGCGACTACTATTAGTTATGGACTTGTTCTGGGCTCACATCACTGATGATGTAAAGAAACAGTTGCAGTGAGGAAATGTTGTGCCGGCAATAACATCAGGAGACTGCACATCCAAGTTTCAACCTCTTGATGTGAGCATCAATAAACCTGTCAAGAGCCACCTCCATGACAGCTGGAAGGAAAACATCAGGGATGCTACGAATGCATTACAATCATCTGATGAAAGCGACCAAATGAAGCAAACTTTGTATCAGTTAAACTAATGAAAGACACACTTTGAATTTTACATAAAAACGATGCAGCCGATCTTCGTTGCTTGTGTCAGAAAACATAAATTGTAAAACAATTATAGTGGAGCAACGTCTGAACACTTACAAGGCATTTAATTATTATATTTCCTCTGAAAATAATTATGTCCAAAAACATACCAGGTCCGAAAACATACGGTAAATATGATAGTTAAAAATACAATATATGGCTATCTTCATAATTTACATTTCTATCCCACCTTGTTTTAATGGTTTCAGGTTGCAAGAAAACGTTTACCTCAATGTCTATCCAAGACTTTCCAAAGAGAAATCTATCCATAATTTGTCTCTCTAGGTTGGTGAAGTTGTACTCAATAGTTGTTCCCTTGCCAACCTCAAAGGAATAGTTACAGTTGGCCAGAACCAAGGGCAGAATATCCTGCTCTGGGTGGTAGCTGATCAGGTGAGCTGGAGTTATGTCCCTTACTTTCACATGTGGTATCTCTGCTACTCTGAAATAAGAAAATGTAAAGAAATTTAGCACAATTTAATAAAAAAGAAGTCTATAACAAATCTCTCATTTAAGGGTAAAGATATCCAAGACATTTTCAGTTTAATTCTGACAACAGATTAATGAAATGTTGGATGATAAAGTTTGATATGATGAACCATCAGGTCTCTTCACATTGTTAAATTTACGACAACAAGAGTGCTGATATATATATATATGGTTGTGTGTGTGTGTGTGTGTGTGTGTGTGTCTGTGTGCATACTTGCGATGTGTTTAATAGCCCTCTATGTAGGTGACTGATATTTGTGTGCTCTTTTCTTCTTTCAGTCAGTGTCCTTGGTCTCTAACCATATGATTCTAACATAACAAGTCATGCATCTGTGTAGATACAATTTCTTTTTATGAGTCACAGCGACATTGACCTCTGACTTTAAATTAAATGGGTTCTTCCTTATCTCAAGTACATGCTATCCACAACTCTAACTAGTTATTTTGCAAAAATGAACTGGTAAGAGATGCATGGATGAACAACATGATAACATAATACATTCTGCATTACAGGTTCAATTGTCTTTCTCAATTTATAAATAGACAATACTGTCTGTGATCACAATATTATTAAAATTCTAAACAAAATAATGTCTTAGTTTGGTAATTACCTTTAAGAGACATAATTGGTAGTAGCTTCTATCCATTTTTGGTATTTGTTTCAGGTATTATCCAACCTTCGTAAATAAATTGTGCAACTGTGATGAATGACTCTAGTTTACCTTTTTTTGACTTCTCTGTAGTAGTTATCCATGAATTCATTTTGTGTGCGGAACAGGAACTCCAGTACAGAATAGGCACACTGACCAGCATCACTTGCTGTAGGAAGAAGCTGAGACACAGGTGTGTTTTGATCAATACGTTGTCTACGGTACTCCTGAGGTACATACACTGAATGGATTGGAAGAATAGTTCAGTTGTTAGCTTTTTCATTGATTTATTGCACACTAAAATTAGATGACATTAGCAATCCTGTTAAAAGATCAAAGGTTTTGTGACCACAGTAGGTTTATTGTAAATGAATAGGTTACATAAAATGCCCCCAATCCAAAACAATACATTATGTCCTGTGTTTCAATATTCCACTAGTTCTTTATATCAAGGTACCAGCAGGGAATTGCTAATTCTGGATAGAATTCAGCTTTGGAATTTATCAAATGCTCCAAATGGATGGAAATTTTGACAGACATTAAAAGCCCTAAAAGACCACTGGAAGTTTCTGCAGAGCAGTTTAAATTCAGTCTTATTTGTATTATGTTATGTATGATATTCATTGCAACAGGTATGAAATTCCCTTGGAGTTTCTGTAAACAATATAATGTCACCTCTAACTGTTTTGTTTTGTATAGTTTAACGCCATTTTTAAACACAATATAGGCTATACATGGCAGCCAGTATTAATGGTGGAGGAATAACCAGGAAAACCCCCAGAAAAAACCACCAACCCATGAGGTGCTACTGGCAAGCTTTCTCACATAACTACATCTTAGACTTGAACCCACGCAGACAGAGGTGAGATGGCAGTGATCCATAATGGACAGCGCTTTGGACCACTTGGGGCCCCATCACCTCTAACTGGAAACTATCCCTGCATTATAGTTTTCTACCCAGACCAGTTAATTTCATTAGCAAAAAAGAGATTCCCAACAAATAGCTGTCATTAAAATAAAGACAAAAAAAGAATGTAATAATACCTGTACAAATCCCCAAACTATTATTATGCTGTAAACACTGAGAACTGATAGACATTATTCATTTATCCAAACTTGATAAATAAAGCAAATGAGTGGTGGGTGGGATAAAGCTATAATAATGATGATTTAAATGGAATATCTACCCCAACAATGAATTTCTATCATGGCTTTATTCAAATTCTTCAAATTAAAATTGAGAATTATCAAATGTATAGATACACTGATAGAATGAGCATGGTGAATATAATCAAGATAAGACTTGTTGATAAAACAGTTCACATGACATGTCATCACTAAACTATGTCTTTCTTTTATACACTCAAATGACTATTTAAGGCAGTAAAAGGTCGCTGATTGGTTAGGAAATACCTCATCACTAACTGGAAAGCAAGTGACTGTTTAGTATGGGACTTTTAAATAGGAAATTTCACATGGTGAAGTGGGAATGGCCATTATGACCAAACGACCACTATACTTATAAAGGTGACCATTAGGGCAGGTTTCAGTGTAGTTTGAATGGCTTTGGTACTATGCTCTGGAAACAAGAGTACCGTATTTCATGTTATTATTCGTACCCTTTAATTTTTCGTACACCATCAAGTCTTAGAAAGAATAATTAATTAAATCTATCATAATTTTTCGTACACAAATTTTTATTTTAATTTTCGTCTTCCTATTTTTTTTCGTACATAATACGATCTACAATACTGTGAAGGGAAGATTTACTTTTCAAACGGATTTTAAAATATATACCAAAGTTCGATTTAGTTACATCAAATGACCAGGGTATTGTTTTGCAAAGTAAGTTATGAATAATGGCTTTGGGCACGTTCTTAACTGAGGCACAAGTCGTCAATTCATTTTCAACTGGTTGTGATATTTTAAAAGAGTGGGTCACCAAACATGATGTCGGGCGGGGGGTAAGTGATACACACACACACACACATATATATATTTATTTTGCTCAATGATCTTTTACTTTGTCATTTTACCATTTTACGAATCCAGTGTCTTATTCTAAGCAACAAAAAGTAGCAAATCAACAAGTTTTGCATAACTGAAAATATTTTAAATCATAAAATGCAGGAGTGAAAGAATTGAATTAACTTACAGCATGGCGAATAAATTCCTGTTTCCTAAATGATCTTTGAAGTCCAATAATTCCAAGAACTCCGAATACGTTTTAACGAAAAACGTTTTCAAACAGATTATGTGTTAATGCTTCCAATGTATACAGATAGATCTCCAATGAATTCAAATGGTCATTGAATATATTTAGTTAATGACATCCATAATACGATGAGGTATGTCATGCAAAAAAATAAATCTTTTAAAAACCCAAGTTGTGAGATTAAATCCAAAAACACGCAGATGTGACCTACCATCAGTAAGTAGTTAATGTGTGGCATATTTCAGCATCGTTTTCTCTATATACCGGTATTTGCTGATTTTTCGGGTCGAAAATGCGTGCAGTTCTCAAAAGACATGCCGTTTCTCCCTGTGGATTGCATTGTTCCCACGACCCCAAAGTGCCCCAGTTTCATATTCTGTTCTAAAGGTTAGACTCAAGAATCTCTGACATACTTCAAAGAAACCGCCTGCTCTACTCAGAGTGAAAGTCCTTGCAATTGATTGACACATAAACAATGTCATTTTTTTTATATAACTAGCAATGCCTAAAATGGGTATTTATTTATGTTTACAGTTCAAACGTGGTCTCAAGCTATCATAATTGTGATTACTATTTCCCAAATCTTATATTCCACCTTATTTCCTCAACTCGACTATTCATACAGCACTGCTTACTAAGTAACATACGTCTTTCTAATTTGGGGGGGGGGGGGGGGGGGCTAATATGCTATGTTTTTTTCATTCCTTCTTTTAGTGTAATGAAGGTATTTACCGTAATGCTTATATATACGGTACAGGTATGTGACTCATGTACCGGGTAAGTTTCATTTGTGGGAATGGTGATCTTATTATGCCTGTCAACAAAAAATCAACATTCAGTGGTCATATTGGGAATTTAGGAAGCATATCACTACAAAAGTCACAAGCAAAGTATTAAAGTGCGTTGAAGATTCACGCAATATAACAAATGTCATTTATAATCATGCATGTAGGTTACTGATTTTATTGTATTTTTATGTTTTTGTTTGCATCACGTTTCAAATGGGGTAAGAAAAATGCTGATACCTGTATATCACTTAGATACGCAAAACTACCAATTTATTTTCTGTCGAGTATATTTGGTACATAAAATATAAAGTTTTAACATACATATTTGTTTCCACAACAAACCCGACTTATGGCATCTTCGCGTAAATGTGCATCTGAGGCATCTAATAATGATAAAGAAAAGAATCCCGAAATAAAATGTTCACCAATTACCGGTATTACCTACTAATAAAAGGGCAGCTGTTTTGTTAACTGAGAATATATTCACATTCGTTTTATTGCCCTTCTTTATCTTTTGTATCGGCGAGAAAATATAATGATTTATATATTTGTTCAGTTGTCATTACAATATATACTTCTATTCATTAACCGCTGGATGGGGCCCCGAGTGGCCAAGTGGTCTAAAGTGCTGTCCGTTATGGACCACTGCCATCTCACCTCTGTCTGCGTGTGTTCGAGTCTAAGATTTGGCAAATGTAGTTATGTGAGAAAGCTTGCCAGTAGCTTCTCGTGGGTCGGTGATTCTTTCCGGGGTTTGTCCGGGTTCTTCCTCCACCAATAATACTGGCCGCCATATATAGCCTATATTGTGCTGAAAAATGGCGTTAAACCATAAAAAACAAACAAAACAATTAACCGCTGGACATCGTCGTTAATGCGAACTACTGATTACGTCAGTCGGTGTAACAAATAAACGCGCGTATTTGAAAATGAGTTCAGAAGCCGTTTGAGTTTATTTATCTACCGGTAATAAAAATAATATCTCAATTAAGGAACTCTCTCTCTCTCTCTCATAATAACAACATATTTTTAAAACGTTGAGCAGAATGAGACCGATTTTGTAAATTAAATTTGTACATTATTTTGTCGAGTGTCTTGATCCCTTTATTTTTCATACACGGTCATTACTACAAAATGATAATTGTTTATTTGACATAATTTTTCGTACATTGAAAAAAATAATTATTTTTTCGTGTACGAATAATAACATGAAATAAAAAAATCAGAGTCATAATGATTTCTCATAATGTATTCAATACAGTTAAACTTCACTATGCTGGACAGATGGGTCTCTGGATGGTCTATGGACAGATAGTCTATGAACAGATGGGTCTATGGACAGATGGGTCAAAGGCAGATAGGTCAATGGACAAATGGGTCTATGGACAGACGGGAGACAGATGGGACTATGGACATTTGTATGTTCATCACCAACTTCATTCAGTGGTAAAACATTACAACTGATGTAAAATTAATTTTTTTCTTCAAAAATACAAAGAAAAAAAATTGTTATGTTGAATTAGATACAAAATTCCCATTTCTATCTTACCCAAATTTTCTCTGATAAGGTCCCAAACCTCTGCATATTCATCCAACAATCTTGGTAATTCATCTGAAAAAAGGATAAGTTAAATTTAAGTTAAATTTACAAAGGGATCTGAATAATCCCAAAGTTTTTTCCTCATGAGTTATTTAAGTCAGTGAAACCTTGTTATAACAATATCTCTGAGGTCCCGTGAGTTTTCATGAGGTGGTTAATACAGTGTACCAGTAACCCTGCAAGGGTCTTTATGATTCCCATGAGGAAGTTAACACAGTGAAAACCAGCTGAAACAAAATGGTTGGGTTTGTCATCACTTCTTGAAAGGTACTCAATACAGTGAAAACCTTACCATAACAAAAAAATCAGAGTCATAATGATTTCTCATAATGTATTCAATACAGTTAAACTTCACTATTACACAATGGCTGGGGTCATATTGATTTCACATAAGGCAGTAAATGCAGTGAAACCTCACTAGTAAAATGGTCTGTGTCATTGTGATTTCTCACAAGGCAGTAAACAGTGAAACGCTGTTACAAAATGATAGTAGAGGTCCTCAAGAATTCTCAAAACAGTTAATACAGTGAAACCCTGAAACAACATGATGGTACAGGTCCTCAAGAGTTCACATAAAGGCAGTCAATGTAGTGAAACCTTTCTACAAAATGTTAATTTTGATACTGAATATCTTGAAGACTGACAATATACACCCATATCATGAGAACAAAAGGGTGATATCTATCTTAACTTTGAAATTTCTTTCAAATAACTGGACCTAGAGTTAGGTGGTCAATTATACCTAGGTTGAATCAAACCATACTTCCAAGTGGTGTCCAATGCTTTCTATAAGATGAAAGGTATCCAGTCTGACTACATGTTCTGTTTGTGTTTTTCTCTGTTTATAAAGTAAAATATGTAATACTTGTTGGTTAATACAAAATCATCAAATCTGAAAAATATGATTATATCTATTAAAAGTATTGAAATTAGTTGACAATAACAGGCTGTTTAGAAAGATTAATATGTTAATGTGCTGTATGTACATTTGTATATGTGTGCATGTGTTTATTTGTCTGGATGTGCATGGGCATGTATCATGGAAGTGAGTTTCTTTTATTATTTTACTTTTAACATCATAACTTCTCTTCTTTTTCAACAATCTTAATTTTATTCTTTATAAAGCTATTTTAAAAAAGCCAAACAAAACTATCATTTATTGGTTTTCCACTGTTGCTATGGAAGCCACATTACTGCTGCTAGGGGAGCCACTACACACACAACATTACCACAAATAACACTGTTAGAACATGTTCTAAGAAATATTCATGATCAAAACTGTCGATGCCATCCTCAGGAAGTTGAAAATACATTTACCCTATGCATTGGCATGGGAGCAACATCATTTCTAGAGGTCACCCAGACAAAACATTTTGAAGAACACTGTCCTATGAAACAATTCAAAATTTGATACAAATTGGCTTGTTCTAGAGAAGTCAAAAATAGGTTTTCCATATAGTGGCATTAGAAGATACACCTATATTATGGCAGACACTTCATGTTAGACTGAAAATGGCTCATCTGCTTTAAAGCAGTCATATACAGATTTCCCATACAGTTGATAACATTGATAAGCCCTTGCTATGGGAGCCACTGAGGATCAAGTTTTGATTGTGCATTTGCTACCAAGTTTGATCAAAACTTACTCAGCTATCCAACAGAATTAGTCTAAAATGGGTTATCAACCTTGTTGTTTGGACAACCACATGAAGATTCACTCCAAACACAATTTCGGCAAGGCATATCCTAAGAAACATTCCAACTAAGTTTGATCAAAACAGGCTGATACATTCTGGAAAGGATGAATATAGGTTTTCCATATAGATGCTTTGGAAGGCACATAACTGCAAGGGAGCTAGCGCAGACACAATTTTAATAATGCATATCCTTGGAAACACCAATACCCAGTTTGATCAGAATTGGCTCTGCTGTCCTAGACAAGTAAAAAAGCTTGTCCACCTTGTTGCTAATGAAGCCACACCATTGCAGGGTATTCACTCCAAACATAATTTTGACAGAGCATATCCAAAGAATCATTACAACAAAATCTGATTAAAACTGGCTCAGCTTTTCTGGAAAAAGTTAAATACATATTTTCCATATGATTCCTTTGGAAGGTACACTAATAATTGGGAGTCAGCCCTGATACAATTATAAAAATGCATATTCTATGAACCATTTTAAGTTTGACTGAAACTTGTTCAGTTGTCCTGCTGAGAAAATTGAAAATATTTTATTCCACCTAGTTGCTAAGGAAGCCACGCTGTTGAAATGGGAGCAAACCAGGACAATAGTTTAAAACACCATGTTCTAAGAAACATTCCAACCAAGTTTTTTTGAAACTGATTCAGCCATTCTATGGAGAATTAAAACAATAGTTTTCCACCTGGCTGCTATTGAAGCTATTCATTATACAATTTTGACTGAGCATGTTCTAACCAACATTCAAACCATGTTTAATAATAACTGAATTGGCAATTATGGAGAAGGAATTTAAAATTAATTTTCCATATGGTTGCCATGGAAACCACACCATTATTAGGGAAGCTACCCTGAAAAGAAGTTTTATAATGCATATCCTAAGAAATATTTTGCTCAATTACAGCTCTCTCATTCTGAAGAAGTCAAATAAAAGGTTTTCCATTCCTAACGATTTTTTTTTTGTTTTTTCATTGATCTAATTGATCCTACAAAAGGATGTAATCCATATCAACTCAAGCATTTTATAACTGTTTATAAAATACCATAGATTATGCTTCCTACTGAATCCCAAATCATATGTTTATAACCGTATTTGTCAAAGTTTTTCAGGTAAATATGGTTTAAACTAAAATCAGATATACAGTGCATGTGCGCATATGTGTGTGTAAAAGAGATGAAAGAAAAAAAAATTGTCCAAGACCGTTCTTTATTCAGGGTAGGTTTTCTGGTAGCTTTTGCAATGAAACAAAAGATTGTATTTTGAGTGATAATCCTTATCTATTACAACCGTACTATATTCAATTATCAATAAACATCACTAAAGCAACAACTCATTCTAGTTTTAATTATGATGTACATTGTCACAACTACATGGCCATGTAGTGTTATTTACTTGGTAATTAAAACATGCTTAGCACTTTGGTTATTGTTGAAACCCGATTGAAGGCATGAATCAACAGCATAGGTCAAATTAGTGAGGCTGCCTGTAAAGAAAAAAGTCTCTCTTTAGGGAAATGAAAATCTGTTAAGGATATATATATATATATATATATATATATATATATATATATATATATATATATGAATCGATTTAGCTGAGTAAGTGACTTTCAACTTATGATGGAAAATGACAAGGTTTTATATTTACGTTTGTATGACTATAATGATACAATAAGAACTGCTGACCAAGGGTATGTGGTCTTCACTTTAGCATGTAGTGAGATGAAATTTTTGTTGGATAATAAAACATCCAAGGACTTCAGAACTCATTCTAAAATGCATGTGGTGTTTTGTCATGGTGCCAAATGTTATAAGGACAACTAATTAATGATAATAGTTACTGTATATACTCGCATATAAGCTGAGAAATTTAGGAAAAAAATAAGGCCTGGAAGAAGGGGGGGTGTCGGCTTATCTGCAGGTCAAGGTCCAAGTCTGAAATTTATAATGCTTTTTCCCTCGATTTCCAGTATTTATTGTTTCTGTCGATCGCCAAATGAGTTCACATGCCTAATGATACCACATGGTTAATAAGATTTGTCCTGTCATGAAGTAAAACAAATATTTTTTTTCTAACTTAAATGGAAGATAATGAATGAAAAACGTTTAAACGTACTTGACATCTATTTGACAGATGTCCATCCACCAGAATATACAGCCATACGTGTTATTTGAACCACAGAAATACATGTATTTACCAAAAGAACCACCATATTAGTAATCTCTAGTCAAGTATTTAACCCTCAGCTAATCAGTAATCATTAAACTCTATGGTATTGTAGAAATGCACGCTAGCTTATTTCAGTGTAAATATGAAAAGAATCTACATAAAAAAAAATAAAAGAACTACGATACTGAAGGTATATATGACAAACATTTTGATCGAGAGTAAAGAAATACATGTACGATAGAAACAATCACGAGAGGCTCAATAGGGGTTTGTTGTGCACACGCTTAGGAAGGGTAAATAACAGTGCAATATACGAGTCAGCGTGAATAATTGTAAAACAATATAATTTGTTGGTTTTCTTTGATAGGTGTTTTAGACGTAATAGGCAGCCACAGTTTATATACTACTGTTGATTTTTTGTTTTTAAAGCAAAGTGGTTTCTTAGCAGTAGAGTGTTGTACAATAGCTACCATATGCTTAATCTGTGGTAAATGCCTCGGGGATAATAGTTTTTTGTTGTTGCACAATGCCAACGACTTTATTAAAATATGCCGACTCTCAGATGTATTGTTTACCGAGATATGGTAGTGGACATGGTTTCTGCTCAAAGTTATAAACTGTCACAATACTTGAATAATGTCCACGCTGAAACCAATCAAATTTTTATCAATTGAATCACACTACCGGTACTTAAAAAAAATAAACACAAATAAACAACAATGATAAATAATACAAATACAAATTGATAATCAACTATGGAAATAATTACAGGATAAGGTATATAAATAGTACACTACCACTATAAGAAATTATTTCAGTTTAATCTCTCTAGAAGTTTATATTCAATTCAATCAGATAAAATGAGTAGTATAGAAAGTAAAAGAAAGCGTTATGCTTATGATGTAGCATTCAAACTTAACGTTATTGGATATGCAGAAGCAAATAACAACTGTGCTGCAGCATGCAAATTTTTGTGAACGAGAAGCAAGTACGGGAATGGCTGCAATTCGTCTACGTGCTATGCAGATGGCGAAAAATAATAATAATTACTTGGCAGATTCAAAATTTGTTGCATCAGCCGGCTGGTGCACTCGTTTTATGAACCGGGCTATCGGATGACCATGATGACAATGACGATGTATATGATGAAAGCATGCCCGTAACAGTTTCGTAAATTGTTTGGCGAGTCTGATACAGAGCCCGATTTTAAAGGATTCTAAAAGTGATTGCACTTTTATAATTCATGGTTTTAGAATGAGGATTAATTAAATTTCCATTAAGACTTAACACTTTAGAATTGTGTTTATTTCAACATATAAATTAGCTTTCTTATTTTCATTTTAATTAATAATGTGATGTGCCTAAATAAACGTATTCAGAACTCACTTTGTGCATCTTATGATGTACCGGTAGTCTAAAAATTATGAGTCGGCTTATACACGGGTCTTTATAACAGTTTTACCGATTCAGTGGGGGGGGGGGGGGGGGGGGTGTCGGCTTATACGCGAACAGGTTTATATGCGAGTATATATGGTAAAAGGTATGTTCTGTGACCTGGCATTGACTTGTACTCCAAATTGACTTATGTATGGACGAAGTATGGAAAATTAAAAAAATTAGTGAATTTGACTTATACTCCACATTGACTTATAGGCCAGAAAATACAACATGTTATTAACATATTACTTCCCTAAAAGTGCATACCATAATCTGCTTAAATAAATGTATCGCCTATGCCCATATTTATGACAGATACATCTAAAGGAATTAAATCCAGAAAGTACAAGTTACAGTCATTACCTGTCCAATTTTACACACCAGATGTTCAATGATAGATAAATTACAATAAAAATCATGACCTCGCATACAACATGCCAACTTGGACCTTTGCACTTCTACTCAATACACTCAAGATAATATTGTGTTCTAGAAATAGTCCTGTTGGTAGTATATGGTAGCATTTGTGCTTCATGGTACAAACCTCCAACAGACTCTTTTCTGAGCATCTGCACCGTGATGGTGGAAGCTTCAGCACGATCCAGCTTTCTCTGATATTTCTGGAACAGGATTCTCTGCAACTTCAATATGCTAGGAAGGTAGCGAATTGCCCGCAGATGGTGTTCCTATAATACACAGAAAAAACAAATTATTACCATGGAAAGTGGTCTTATGCCTTTAAATGGGTATGCTGGAATTAAATGTGGAGATGTATCTGGATTGCAGTAAAAACAAAAGTAGTTACAGAAACTACAGAACATTCATAGTTGTTCTTTATAACCATTGCATATACTGGTAATACGAACATTTGGTTTTTTTTTTTAATACTTTTGAGTTGCAAAGTTACTGTGAAATCTAAAATGATGTTAAGTTTAGACAGCACTGTGGCTTGCACAGCCCCTTAAAATATTCAGGCCCATGGGACCAGGGCAAATTCTATCTGCTGTTCACTTTAATTTAAACTGTCAATAAATCTTCATAGCATTTAACACATGGGCTTGACTTCTGATGGCCTAAATTATACAGATGCTTGAATTTAGTCTGAAAAGCATTCTCAAGCACTTCAGTGACAGAGCTGAAAAATCTAATAATTGAACTGAACAAAAACATACTACATGTTGTTTGTCTGTAGATTCAATGAGGACCTCTCTAATTATCTGAGGGTTGGATGGGCTGGTTCTGTTCTGTGTATGCAGAGGTGGTTGATGATGCCAACCCTTGCACAGATTGTTCGTTTGCATATGGGACGGGGAATGAGTGTGACATCTCCAGGAGGGTTGATGGCACATGCTTTTCTGGCTTGCCTCTTCAACTGTTGTCCTGCTAGATTTGCACAACTGGTGAGCCATTGTGCACAGAGGAATGCCAAGTGACTCGATCACTTGCTGTTTGCTCCCAGAAATCAGGATTTATGTCGATTGCTTTCAATGCAGTTTTCATATTGTCTTTAGAGAATTTCTTCTGACCTCGGTGGGATCGTTGTCATTGCTGTAGCCTGCTGTCAAAGAATCTCTTAGGCAGCCGGTGGTCTGGCATGCGTACATGTCCCACTCAGTGTGGCTATCACTGCATCAGGATGGTGTGGATGCTGGGGAGACATGCTTGGGCGAGTACCTCAGTGTCTGCTACCTTATCCTGCCACTTGATGTTGAGGATTTTCCAGAGACTTGTGGTGTGAAATTGGTTCAGCTTCCTGGTGTGGCACTGGTACACCTTCCACGTTTCCCATGCGTAAAGTAGTGTGGGGAGCACAACTGATCTGAAGACCTTTAGTTTGGTATGGATGCTGATGTCTTTTCTATTCCAGATGATGGCATACAATCTGTCAAAAGTTGCACTCACTATGGCAATGCGAAGGTTCACCTCATCGTCAATAGTGATGCTCTTTGACTGTGTGCTGTCAAGGTAGGTGAAGCGGTTCACTATGTTGAGTTTTTGGCTGTTGATGGTGTTGTTGGGTTTAACATAGGGCTTTCCAGGTGCAAGCTGATGCAGGACTGCAGCTGTACAACTTGTCAATGCTGCATTGCAGGTCAGCTTCTGAGCTAGCATTAAGAAGGGTGCAGTCATCAGCAAATAAGAAAACCCTGATGGTGTCTGTCATGACCTTAGTTTTTGCTTGAAGCCTACTGGGATTGAACAGTTTTCCATCTTTAAGGTACCTGACGCTGACTCCATCCTCTCCATCTCTGTGAAAGCATTAGTCAGCATGGCGAAGAACAATAGACTGAAAAGTGTTGGTGCCAGAACACAACCCTGCTTGATGCTATTGGTTACTGGGAATGGCTCAGATGTCTTCAATTGTCCTCGACTCATGCTTGCATGCCATCGTGGAAATGCTACACCAGGTATATACATTTTCTTGAGCCATTACCTTCCACAAGCATACTTGGCCATTACCTTCCACAAGCCTTCTCTGCTGACAGTATCAAAGGCCTTTGTCAAGTCAATTTAGATAGAGAAAAGGTCGGTGTTTAGCTCTTGACATTTCTCTTGTAGCTGTATCACAGCAAACACCATGTCGATGGTCCCACATTCTTTTCGGAATCCACATTGGCTTTCTGGAAGTAGTCCCTAGTCATTGTGTGTAATGAGGCAGTTCAGTAGGATTCTGGCGAGTATCTTTCCAGCAATTGTGAGTAAGGATATACCCCAGTGATTGTCACACGCCTGGCGGTTCCCTTTGCTCTTATACAGGTGAATTATGGAAGCGTCTTTGAAGTCCTGGGGGATCATCTCTTGCTGCCACATCAGTAAAAACAATCGGTAAAGCCTTTCTATCAGGGCTGTGTCACCTTCCTTGTAGACTTCAGCTGGGATGGAGTTTGAATCAGGTGCTTTGTCACTGGAAAGCAGATATATCATTTTCTGTGTCTCCAGTAAGGTTGGAAGGTCATCCAGCGCTTTGTTGATGGGTAAGTGGGGGAGATAATTGATGGCTTCAGGATGCTGTCAAAGTCTTCAGCCTTGCGTTGAAAAATCCAATCTTTGTCAGTAGTTAGTGTGTTCCAGTCTCTGTTGAGAAGGGGGGATGATCCAGTCGATGTAGGTCCATACACTTCTTTCAGGGCATTGTAGAAGTTCTTCACGTCACGCTTGTCTGTGTAGCACTAGATCTCATCAGCTTTATTGCTCAGCCATGTGTCTTACATCTGATGGAGAATCTGCTGCACATTTCTGCATATATTGTTGTACACATCTTTCATAGAGGTGGACTTAGGGTTGTTAAGGTAGGTTTGAAGGAGGCACTGTTTCTCATTCAGCAACTGAGAAAAACCGCATGCTACATACAATGCAGAAAAAAACATTGCAGGTTCTATATACCTTTTAAATTTTTAATGAAAACAATTTTAAATAAAAATCATCCTAAATTTGCTAAGAAAATTAAATACCTCTTTTAGGAAAAGATCTAGAACCTTGTGTTGTCCCTGTTTCTTTATGTCCATCATATGAACCTCAAATTCATGATGTAGGTGTTCCATGGTAATCCGTGATCTGAAGCGCCACATGGATGGCATTTCTTGCAGCATTTCAAGAGAAATATTCTCTTGTGGTTGGGCAATCTCATACAAAAGGCACAGGAGTGGATCTGAACCTGTAATTTATTGTATTGGAAACATGATAACATACAAATTAGGATTGGATAAGATGAAGTTTGACTTGTATTGGGATATCTGATACAAATGGCATAGGAGTGGATTTGAAACTGTCATTTCTTGCATTGGAATCATGCTAACATTCAAATTAAGACTAGAAAAATTGATGTTTGACAAACTATGATTGACCTGAAATGATGAATGCTACTGAAGACTTACAGCAAAAAGGGACATCCCTGCCTTTTCACAAATACAACTTTTTAAATTTGCTTTCTCCCTGCAATAACAATGTGGAACAAGTCATAATTTAAACAAATATTATTCAGATTATTTACATCAATCAAAATCTGATCAATGTCTGGAGTTTCTACCCATGTCAATATTGTTCAAATTACATACATGGCACTGGATCAAATAAGCTCCAGTTTAGCTCAACACAACAACACAAATGATAAAAATAATAATAATAATAATAATAATAATATTAGTGATAAAGGCTTTATATAGAGAAGGTAACTCAATTAGTTACAGAACTAATCTACCTTGAGGCCTTCTATCTGTTACGTACAATATTTACAGTATATATACATGTGACAAATCAGGCTTGACACAAAATCAAAATATCAAGCCTGGAACATATGCACAGGCATCTGTGGACACATAAACATATATAAAATATCATCCTACATTGAAAACTTAAACTGCAAATATGATGCAAAATAACAGAAAAGAAGGCAGTATTTACAATAATATAACTGTTCAATTATCTAAAGATTTCATCCATTTGAGACATGTATTATGCTAGGAACCTGTCTTATGTCATTGGAAATGGTGTTCCATACCAGTGGACCAGTATATTGAAAACTGTTTTAAAAAATAATATCTTCTTTGGCAATGGTATAATGTAATTTTTACTTCTTATAGACCTTAAATTTGGAGTACCATCAAGCCAGTTCACAATCTGTACAAGATGTGTTTTTAACTGTAATTAACTGGAACCTTTGATTATGATGCAATTCTTGCTAGTTCACAAATTGTACAAGATGTGTTTTTAACTAGTTATGGTTATGTTAATGCATTGCAGGTAACTGGTTTAAGAACTAACCAGCTGTTACAGCCCAAATGCTTAATAAACAAAAACTACTCTTGTAAAATATGCACCATGTACCTACTTAAAATGCAAACCTACTTTCTTTGCAAAATGTTGTTGTTGTTGTTGTCGTTGTAGGGTTTAACGCCATTTTTCAGCACATGATAGGCCATATATGGTGGCCAGTATTATTGGTGGAGGCAGAACCCTGGAAAAACCCAGAAAGAACCACCAAACCTACGAGAAGCTACTGGCAAGCTTTCTCACATAACTACATTAGCTGAATCTTAGACTCGAACCCACACAGACAGAGGTGAGATGGCAGTGATCCATAACAGAGAGCACTTTAGACCACTCAGGACCCCTTCCTTGCAAAATAATGACAGGATTAATACATAAAACTTCTCTCTCTATTTAAACCATGCACCCACTTAATATACAAAAAAATCTCCTTGCAAACTATGCATCTGCTTAATACACAAAACTACTCTCCTTGTCAACCATGCACCTGCTTAATACAAAACCTTTTGTCCTTATAAAATAGTATGAGACATAATATTTCAGCAACATATGAAAAATTTATTCACATTTTATCAGATGGATTTGTATTTGCAAATTTGATTACTTTTCTAAACTTTACATGAGAAACAGTGCAGAATGAAATATAATAAACATTGTAAGAAAATCTTTTATTTGCTGACAATAAGAAACTGATTCTCAAAAAAATATGAATTAATAAGACCAATTAGCCAATTTAAATTCCAAATTTCCATATTTCATTACCAAGGATTCAATATACATGTATTAATTTTTCTGATCAATGTTTCTCAAAAATTGAAAAGATAACTAGCCTTTAAATAAATCTGTAACTTTGGTCATTGGTCAGGTTTCCCTTTAGGAAGACAACACATGCCCCTATCTCCACCTCCTTTGAAAAAGTGTAGGATATAAAGGAAAGAAAAGAAAACACACAGAACTTAAAGTTACCTAGTCTTTTGTCCTGTGCTAGTTGTTGGTTGCATTGTTTCAATATATTTTCCATGTTCTGTGAAATAAAATAAGAAAAAGATTAATAGTTAGAATAGTTTCAGAAAATCTTTCCTAATAATTTTTAATTCAAGTATGTACAAACTGAATACAAATATAATTCAAGTATGTACAAACTGAATACAAATATAATTCAAGTATGTACAAACTGAATACAAATATAATTCAAGTATGTACAAACTGAATACAAATATAATTCAAGTATGTACAAACTGAATACAAATATAATTCAAGTATGTACAAACTGAATACAAATATAATTCAAGTATGTACAAACTGAATACAAATATAATTCAAGTATGTACATACTGAATACAAATATAATTCAAGTATGTACAAACTGAATACAAATATAATTCAAGTATGTACAAACTGAATACAAATATAATTCAAGTATGTACAAACTGAATACAAATATAATTCAAGTATGTACAAACTGAATACAAATGTGAAAAGATGAATAACTAAAGAGTAGCTCAAGATTTGACAACAAACAGGACTAGCACCATGACAGCTGGTTGCTGTAACTAAAAATTACATTTGGTTTTTGTCTATGGTTAAAACCAGCCATCTATCTGGTCATTAAACACAGGAGTACCACAATGACATATGATACCCCATTAATATAAGGTTAGTTGTTTCACTTGTAGTTGGAGATACTGACCCTCAATTCAAAAGGGTTCTTCCTGACAATTAGTAAACCAAAAGAACTATAGTATTTGCACATACCCCAAAGATTTTAGAAAAACAGATATCATGGACATAACAAATGAATGAAACTTACTCACTTTATTCATATTTTCTATACTAACTATTGCCAGGAGGTCCCAAATACTGTGAACTTGTATGTATTTCAAAGCAAATAAGAGTTTCTTTTGTAACATGGTTAACCTATTTCCATGGGCAAGTTGGTTTTCTAATAAGAGACATGAGATAGTTCACAACCTTTGAAAAGCTCAATAACTTAGTATAATTTGGACCTTTGTTTCTTTCTCCATTTTATTTCTTTAATAATTTTTTGTAGAAATATTAAAACTAGACAATACAAATATTGGACAATTGATATAATTTTTTTTTACAGAAATGGACTTATCTAGGAATCAGAAAAGGACGGTGAGCAGTATGTCTGCTTGTTTAAATTAATTTGAGAGTTCCATTGAGTTTAAAATGCCAATAAGTTACAAGCACAAGAATTGTGAGTCCTTGCATAATTACTCCAATAATGCTGGATCACACAAAGCATGAATTCTGTGGAATAAAAATACTTGCTTTGGATGTACTAATGTAACTAAAGCAGTCTAGCTTTGTGAGTGCATGACTACACACATTAAGGTCAGGCAAGAACTTAATTTTAGGGACGAGTGACTTTTCTTTTTGGATGATTAGGTTGAAGAAAAAAAAACAGCTGAACTGTGAGAAGTGGAAGCAAAGTAAAAAACACAATGCGTGTGTGTGTGTTTGTGGATATGGTTTGGTTCTCTAGCTCTCTAATTTGAGCTGTCTATTTCTAAATATGCATATTTACATTTAACTTTGGTTTTTAAGCAATTCTTTATTTGAAAGCAAAACATTCTTAGTGTTTTATATACATTATAAACACAGTGAAAGTATGCTTAGATGGAACGATACATACAGTGCATTTTGGCCATGTGACTATAGAAGAGAAAAGTAAAAACTATACATTATAATTAATTTTAAGTGATAGGAATACTCAGCTTAAAGAATTCTGATTGCCAGAAGGTATAAATACTTAATCAACATTCATTTAAACAAGGTATTTTTGTTACTTTCTAAAATGTCACTGTAACATGACATTTAAAAACATTTGTAAAGTTTTAAACAACCCTTTTTACTGAAAATGTGAGCACATGCACAAGTGCCTTCATATTATAGTGTTCATCTTAATTTTCATTGTTACTGATAAAATGTATTGATGACAAACTGAAGCTTTAAAATCAATGTATAAATGAACTAGACCATTGTTTCCAACCAAATGAAAAATGGTACCATGCATGACATCTATAACGTTGGTGCAACTATCTTTCAAAAAGAAATTTCTAGCTTCCAAACAATCCATCGAGAAGATTGGAAATGTGTTGTTTTATTATTGTTTACATACTTATAGTAACGCCATGTATTTGTTAGATATTATTTGATACAATGATGTTCTTGTATTTTCAACAAACATTATCAACCTTACATCACTTCTCACAACACAGCATTGTTTCATATGTTTCTGACCTACATAATTATGTTACAAGCTAAATCTTCTATCACATAATAACTAGAATTCGCTTTCTATGAAATGTATTTTTTTTTCTCAATTTATTTGCCCAATGATTTACAAAACTTAATGAACAAACACTTTCTAAACATAGTGATGTCTGCTTTTATCCTGATACATATTTAAAGTTTCAAAATGATTTGAAAATCAAATACCACAAACAAGACACTAAAAATATTCACACACACAAAAATGAGAAAGTGCTTTTCTACTCTTAAAACAAAAACGTGAAGTTTCAAAACACAAGTTTGTATATTTTCATCATCAAATGATAACTTGTGGAAATCGGACAGTGATAATTTAATTGGGGAAAGGGTTAATGGTCAATCTATTATAACCTATCACTATCAAAAGTTTGTTTATCAGTACAATTGATTTCAATGTCATTAATTTCCTATGTGTAATAAAGTTTGCCTTGGGCTATGACAACACTGGAACAACCTGACTAGAATGAGTGAGCATCTAAAAATTCACAAAGTACTGTTACTCAATATACAGTGAAAACATCATAAGGCAAATTCAATTTTGCTTTCCTAACACAAGGCTACAAAATTTAAAATTTTTAGTCAACTGAATTGCCCATGTCACCTGGTATTGTGACCTCTGACACACACGTACACATGTACACACACACACACACCATACCTGTAATGATGGAGCCACATATTTTTCAGAAAACCTCTTTTCCCACTTATTTCTGCCTCCTTTGCTCATCAATCCACAGAGATCATTTTGAAACCTCTCATCTAAATAGGAGGAATTTGTTTTATTGAAAGAGAATGGTATTCAATTTATTTAATACACATAACATTGGAAGGATTTTTGTTTTCAAATAATGCAATGAAATGAAGATAACAATTGTTTGCTTTCTTTCAGTATAAGGTAAAACACAAATTCACCAAAGGAACTGACACAATTTACTGTCCAAAAAATAATTTCTGGAAATCAAGACTTGTTTCTTCTATTTAGCTTCTCTGGGTGCTGAAATCATCTGCGATGTTTATGAATTAAAAGATTTCTTAAATCAGCAATTGCTGCAGCCATATTGGATACAAGATCAACCCCATTCTCAATTAGAATAAACCAGACACCAATGAAAGACTTTTGGTAAAAACACCAAGATGACAATCCATTTAGGAGAGTCCATGCCAAGATTATTAATGTTCATAGTAGCAGCCATATTTTAGGTCAGACCAGCATAATTTTCATTCAGGAACAACTATATATCACGATTAGTTTTTCTATGTTAATATGACTTTCCTTCATGAGTAGCAAGATTTTCAAGATGGCTACTGTGGTGGACATATTGGACATCAGATTGGCAACTATTTCCATTTAGGATTAACAAGACATCATAAGAAGGACTAGCAATAACATGATTGGCTGCCATATTGGAAATTTGTGCAGCACAATGTTCATTTAGAACCAGATAGACTTTGGGATGAATCTGTGTGCAAAGTTTCATGGCAATCCTTTAATTAATTAAGGAGGCGTAGTGAAAATAAACTTGTGAAAATAGATGAATAGATGCAGAGGGATAGACAACAAGCCATATTATAAACTCATTTAGTCTCTGAAATGTATGTGTTGTTTCACAAAAATGTATTTTTTTAAAACCTTCCCTAAATTTATCAAAATATTCATTCTTGAGCACATCTTGATGCAAATATGTCTCAAAGAAGGGAAGTAACTGCACAAACACTCATTAGAATTGCAGGACTACCTTGAAAATTTCCACAATGCATACCTACTGTGTTACAATGACTTAATTTTGAGGGTTGAATCAATCTCAAAAACAGATTACATGTGCTTTATTTAAGGGTAATCATATTTGGAAAGAGCTTACCCTTCCAAATTTAAGAATTCCCACATGAAGAATTGGATCTAACTGTTTGAGCATAACTATAGACTTGTCAAGAACATGTTTAATGAAATCATCAGTGTACACTTTAATAATGACCTGTAACCTCATGACCTGACAACAATGAGTATATGGAATAGATGTTCGATCATAGATTGTAATTTAAATGGACAATCAATAAAGGTTTACTTCCACCTGGTCAGAAATGTTCCCATGTACATGTCCTACGAAAATAACAATGCACTGTACAATTGAAATTCAAAATTCTAGGTCAAGCAGTAATCATATCTCAGTAGAGTTTAATGTGAAAATATAACTTCACCAAGGTCATTTTCCTTTATACAGGGTATTTCTTCAATATATAATTTTTTTCCAATGTTACTGAGTAGAAGTTAAAGGGCAAAATTTCAAGTCAACAATGTGGCCATAACTGTGTTAACTTTTGCCAGAAAAGTGTGAAAATTGACCCTGACCTCCTTAATGTAAAGCCTCAGACCAAATATGGCTTCAATCCATTAGGTCCTTTAAAAGTTACTAAGCAGAAACAAATTTTATGAAAGATTAGTGGTTGGCAACCTATGGGATGCATGCCACACTAGGTGGCACGCCAAGAGGTTTTGTGTGGTTTATGTGAAGGGAAGCCAAAAATCTCAATTTTAACAGTGTTACTTTCTTACTGATACACACTCATTCATTTTGTAATTAATCCAGAAATAGTGACATGCTATGTAAAATAGGTTGCCAACCCTTGCAATAGATATCACATGATCCAACATTTGTTTTCAGTTTGGTGTTGTATGGCATAGAAACACAAGTACATTATTTAGTGTCAAATCAACTTAAGTATAGTGCCTTGCCCACATACACATCATAGAAGATGACCTGGCCTTATTAGATGAAAGGATTTGAACCTGTACCCTTTTGGTCATGAGTATGGCATACTATTCATTTAGCCAATGTCAATGATGTAATGGGTGAGATGGATATGTATAGCACTACATGTCCCCTCCATGAATATTTTAAGCAGTCATTTCTTGGAGAGAGAGAAACTGGCATCTGTGGTTCATACTACAATATCTGATGTCTTGGGGATCTTTAAAAACTGCATGACTTTGTTTAAAACAACTAGGTCATTGCTAAAGAAGAGGTAACCATCAATTAGGCAGGTTTTATTGTACTTAAATTTGCATTACAAAGTCATATACATGTCTATGCAAGTACAGAAACAATGTTCACATGTTGTACAAAGGGAACTGTCAGTGTTGCTAACATTTTCCAGTTTCCCTGAATGCTTTGATGGCCATGGGCAAGAATTCATAACTGATAAACATGAACTATTTTTATGTATGCACTTATCTACTCAGTTACAGCATAATTATATAGAATTACCAATGACTTACTATCTGTATGCCATTCCATTATGCCAGAAACAATACTGTGCATATACATGAATCTATCTACTCGATTACAGAATATATAGAATTACTAATTAGTTACTATCTGAATGCCATTCCATGGTGCCAGACAATGTATTGTGTATATGCATGTATCTATCTACTCAATTACGGAATATATAGAATTAACAACAACTCACTATCTGTATGTCATTCCATGGTGCCAGACAACGTACCGTATGTATGTATATACCTACTATCTAAGCAATTGCTGCATAAATAGAATTACCAATGATTCACTATTTTAATGTGCATCCATCACGACTGACAATATATATATATATATATATAAACTCAATTGTATCATATATGGAGTTATATATAAATAACTTACTCTCATTATGGCCTTGCAACATTCCATACAAAATACTGTGTAAAATGATGAAGACATCATCCAAGCTTTTGCCAAGTGCTCTGTGAAGGTCATCCAGATCATGTCCAATGTGTTGCCATAGAAACTGGGGAACTATGTTATTATTTATGTTTGGTTTGATAAATTCACTCACAGCCTGGACAAGAGCAAGGTAATTCAATTAATCATGATGGAATAATAATAATAATAATAATAATAATAATAATAATAATAATAATGTGGAATTAGTACAGTGCATAATATTTAGAAGTTCTAAGTGCTTTACAATATTGAATAAAACATTAAAAACACCAGGAAATTACAAAACAATAACATGCTGACAATAATTGAGGATTTATACCTAATCAAATCTTCAAGTCTATTCTTGCACTTGAAATAAGTGTGCTAATATGTGTACTGAATGGGTAATTAGTCTTGAGATTAATATGGAACAGATGAATATCATGGCATAAAATCAACAGTGGAAAGAAAAACAAAATGCTTGACTAAATGTTTTGCAAGATTGATTTTAACTGTAAATAGCAACGGAAATTTGTGATGTTAATGACAGTAATGCAGTCATCAATCTTGTTATTTTAACTGTTGTCACAACAATGGAGCAGACTGAAAACACTATTATATTATTAGAAAAATTACACATCACCAATAACACAAAATATTGCTATTCTGACATACTTTATACAACAGGTTACAAGCCTTGTTAAGTTACACAACTGTAACATACCATTTTGTTAACTGGGAATGGAATTAGTGTATTGTGAATGCTGCCTGCTGAACTGCACTCTATGTAGTTAAGTAAAAATTGTGTACATAAATAATTTTTCTTTTTTCAGTCACAGATACTTTTACTTTGATCTTTGGGACCCTCAAATCAATATGCTTCTTTCTTACCCTAAGTGCTTGCCATCCACAATGATTGGATCAAATATATGATATGGAAGTTAATGTTATTATGTGGGAAGCATTTTCATCTTTCAGTTAGTGACCTTGACCTTTAATCTCAAAATCAATAGCCATCTTCTTTACCATACGTGTAAACCATCCACACAGTTTGGTTGTCATGTAGAACTGATGTTATACTGCAGAAATCATTTCTTTTCTTTCAGTTAGTAACCTTTACCTTTGACCTTTCTTACCTTGGTCTATACACAACTTTGATAACTGGAGATGGAGAAGTTGATTATATCTGGAGAAACCTTGTTCCTTCTGTCAGTCATGGTAAACTTGACAATTTGTGCAATTGAGCCCAAAATTAATAGATTCATAATTTATTCTAGATGTAAGCCATCTGCAAACTTTGGTTACTGCAGATGGCAGAAAACTAAAGTTATTATATGGAATCAAGTTGGTAACAAACATGCAGATAGATAGAAAAACATTGTAACATAATATATAAACATAATATATATATAGCCTTACAGCATTGGTAATATCCACAATTAACCAACTGACTGGCATATAAAAATGGAATTATATGAAAAATATAATATTAATACCTACAAAGGCAAATATCTATAGCTATTTCTTGCCTTGAATAGCAACCAAAACTTAGGTGTGACTTAGACTGCTGGTCTGGCTGATATCTTCTCTTAAACAAAATGTAAGAGCAGCAAGAAATCTTAATCCGTAGGTAATGCTTCTTTCAAAGCTGTAATTTGCATATGTTATGAAAACAATTTTTTTTGTAGGTTTAGCTGTATTTGATGGCAAATCGGCATAATCTGTACAAATTAGATGGGCCTTCATGTCTTTATGCTGTCTGTCAAACTGAGATGGAAATGGTTTATTACTTTCTGAAAAGAATCTGAAGATACCAGTTGTTTACAGATACATGAACAATGAGAAATAATGTACAATGGATACAGGTTTATAACCATTAAATCATTTCTCCTGATGTGAGGTAAAAACTAACCAGTGAATTGATATTGGCTCCAAGCATCATGGTGAGGTGTGTCAGAAGACGAATGATGCCACAGTAAGCCGGAGTAAGAGTTCTCTCTAGACCAATCTGTGTCCTGTTCTCAGCACGGCCCAGAATATGTCCCGTTTCTGTATGATCCACGCTGCACATGGAAAAAAACCCAAAAAACAGTAATCTGAATGATGAACATATTATTATACTTTTAATAAAGTTAATTTGATATCTTTCTGCACAACAAAATACAGAATGGGATGAGGAAAGCTTTTATACATGCACTGTAAGAAAATAAAGGTTACACAAGTATATGCTCTCTCTCTCTCTCTCTCTCTCCTCTCTCTCTCTCTCTCTCTCTCTCTCTCTCTCTCTCTCTCCCTCCTCCCCCCCCTCCCCAGACAGCCACTTTTCATTATTACCAATTTTATACAACATATAAAATGCATAACTACAATAACATCAATACTTATTTAAAATACTTGCCTCTCCCTGTGGGGGCTACTCATAGACTAGAATCTGAATGTACAAGACTATGTTGATTCCCAATCAGTGATAGGCTAGACCTAGCATTACAGTGTATTCTGGGCTGATCCCAGCTTAAGTAGAAATGGTGCTAGGCTGATCCCAACTCAAGTAAAATCTGTGCTAGGCTGATCCCAGCATTACAGTGTATTCTGGGCTGATCTAAGCTTAAGTAGAATCAGTGCAAGGCTGATCCCAACTCAAGTAAAATATGTGCAAGGCTGATCCCAGCATTAAAGTGCATTCTGGGCTGATCACACCTTAAGCAAATCTATGCCAGGGTGATCCCAGCATCACAGTACATTCTGGACTGATCCCAGCACAAGTATAATCAGTGCTAGAAAGCTAGGCTGATCCCAGCTTTAAAGTGTATTCTGGGCAGAACACAGCATCAGTCGACCATGCTAGGCTGATCCTAGCTTAAGTATTATATGTGCTGGCTGATCCCAGCATTCAAATGTATTCTGGACTGATTCCATCTTAACTAAATCTATGCTAGGTTGATCCTCACATAAGAGTGTATTCTGGATTGATCCCAGATTCATGGAATAGTGCTAGGCTGATCCCTGCATGAAGAAAATATTCTTATTTTATTCCTGTAAAATAAATGTATAGAACAGGCATGACCTTTTTGTTAATAGTATAGCATACAAGCATCCTTTTGGGAAAAATGCACCATGGCAGCCCCATGAGAAAGTACTCAAACAAAGGCATTGGCAATATATACAAAGGGCACAACCCACCATGTAGGCACCATTGGGTGGTGTCTTGAGGGGGGGGGGGGGGGGAGGTGACAGGCTAACAAATCCAAAACAAAGGTGGATACCAAAACTCCAAATCCATTGCCTGTACCTTCAAAAAGCCAGAGAAATGAATGATCACATGGTACTTTACATCATGATGTCATGTTACAAATGAGATTATTTGACTGTGCATGTAGCTAGACTCAATGAAGAGATTACACATTGTTTTTGATAGCAATTTATTTAACTAGCTTAACTCCAAGTTGATTCAACAACTTTACTGAGACTCTATAGAACAAAACAAATGACCATATTCCATTCACTTTTTTATTTATTTGTAAAAAAACAAAGCAAGCAGCATTAACGTTTTTTCTTAAAGACACTTTAAATTTCACCATAACTGGTTAAGGTTTAAAAATCTAACTTTCTGAAACCTTCATCCATCTGAATTATCAAGTCCACTCTACTGTCCACAGCAGTCACCTTGAAAATATTGTTATCCTTACTGATCACAAACACAATATTAAGACCATGATGTGAAATTTCCAGATCCTAAGATTGGTAAACTTCTTTGTTTTGATTTGAACACAGCTATTACATTGCTGGTAGAGAATTAGCTATGGGAAGGAAAGCTTAATGAAGTATTCACGCTCTGAATGTGGGCTCTAAAACTGATACGACATCAAAAAGCAGACTAAATATAACTAAAGATATTTTGATGGCACAATAGATTTGTTTTTATATTAAAGAAATATACGTTGTTAGTTGGAGGAGGCGGCAATAAATTGAAGAGAGAGAATACACAGCATTATATAAGAAGTTTAACAACTACATTGAGAAAAAGAACATCCACCATAGCACATCCCCTAATACAGGACAAAAAAAGCCCTAAATATAATAAGAACGTTGACACACAAAAAGAACCCAATTATTATGATTGAAGTGATCGCCATCAGGTTATAATTTTAGTGTAATTTATTTTACTGTCGTTAGTAGGAAGTATTTTAAATACACTGATATCACATCTTTATTTTTGATTAACCTTTAACAAAGTATTGTTTTAAGGCAATATGCATGAGTCTCAGTCATGTACCAAAATGACAAAATACATAAACCTCTAATTTAACTGAATATGGCAAATATGGAATAACCATTAATGGTATAGTGTTGGTGTGCAGTCAAATGATCATTACAAGGTTGCATGTACATTAAGGTATTTTATTGAACCCGTCCATTTGTGTTGAATTCTTTATTATTCAATATAATTTATTCAACACAATATAGACTTCTACAATAAAAGTTGATAATGCACGGACCACTGAATAATTACCTCTTCGTATTATTTAATCATTTAAATAAGCATCAAACCATTAGTTATGCACTTGCTTGGAATAATTAATTCTACATGTGTTGTTCCTAGCTGAGAATAAAAACAACGACCAATTTGTTTTGAAGAAGAGGCAACAGAGTTCAATTTTGGTCAAAACCAATGTCAAACGCTTGAATAAAGCCTTGTACTAATATTTCCAAACTGAAGTCATAGCGTAGTATACCACATTGTTGTTCCAAGCTGAAAAAAGAATCACGAGTTGGACAATAAAGTTTTGAACAGACACACAGACACAAATATATATTAAGCATTTACATGAAAGTGAAATATATAAAAATGTTTGATCAGCTTATATGTATATGCCTGTATTATATATGTTTACAAAAAAACAAATGCAACCAAATAGGAATGAAAAAAGAAAAGAAGATAAAGAATATATACATTATGCCTCACCACAACAGTGCTTTCGCAAGAGATTTCATAAGACAATAACCTGTTTCTGATACCAGGGATATTTGAAATGCTCTGGGCATTTTTTAAGACCTTATTTCATTGAACCTGTCAATTAAATGATGATTGATAAACAAAATAGCTTTCCCTTAACTGATCTGCCTGCTACACCTGTCAAACCCATATATAAAAACATCATTAAAGCCTAAAGACATTTGAAGCCAACCTGTGTAATGCCAACAAACCAGCTTCAAATATGTTATATTTAGTGACAAGAAAAATAAACCAACCAGCAAATCAGAAAAAAATTAAACTGTTATTACAATCTTGTGTTATTTTGAAGCCCACCTGTGGATTGTCAGTAAACCAGCTTTAACTGTGCTGTATTTACTGATAAGGAAGGAAAAGCCAATGTATGGATATGTGTTTAACTCTTTCACTACCACTGACGTGTATATCCACTGCCTAAATATGCCTAGCCTCACCAGTGACTGATATATCCGCTTGTAAACAGAGCACTTTTTCTCCCAGTGACGGATTTATCCGCTTGCCTTATATGCTTCCTAAACCCTAGTGATGGATAGATTCGCTCTGTATGTCATCGTTACAACCGGTCGTATTGGTCAATATATGCAAGTAAAAGTCTATTCAACCAATCAAATTAGAGTTAACAAATGATTGTTCTTACTAAATCCGGTTCCTTTTTTCAAATTTGTACCGCGTGTTTGTTAATACATGCATTTGTAGTTGACAGTGGAAACCATGGCGTTCACTTACGAAAGCGATTCAGATTCCGACTTTTCTGGTTTTTCTGAGGATGATATTGACCACCATGAATTAAGAAGTATTGGTAATGATATTAATATATCTTCTTCATCAAGTCTGTCAGAAATTGAGACAGAAACTGATGATGAAGACGACGAAGTGTGGACAAGAGAACCACGTGCGCCGAAAGTAACGGAGTTTAAAGAAAGCGTCGGCTCAATTTTCGTTTTGGATGAGGGGAAAAAAGAAATAGATTTTTTCTTTAAATAGATATCACGAGGATTTACTTAAGAAATAGTAGAACATAGTGACTAGGTAACAGTGTTAGTAATTAAATGTATATATTTGATAAATAACTTAGTATAAAAGACTCCCAGATAAATTTTAGTGTTTACAAGCAGTTTTGTGTTATATTCCTGGATAAATTTTAGTGTTTTCAAGCAGTGTTTTGTGTTATATTCCTGGATAAATGTTAGTGTTTACAAGCAGTGTTTTGTGTTATATTCCTGGATAAATGTTAGTGTTTACAAGCAGTGTTTTGTGTTATATTCCTGGATAAATGTTAGTGTATAAAAACAGTGTTTTGTGTTATATTCCTGGATAAATGTTAGTATTTTCAAGCAGTGTTTTGTGTTAATTTTAGTGTTTACAAGCAGTGTTTTGTGTTATATTCCTGGATTTCAGCAGGATAAAATAATCAAACAGATATAAGGTAGTTATAGCTTTTATATATGCATGATTTTAGCATATAATCAGTTTATTAGAGAGAAAATAACAAACACAATCCAACCATACATCAGCTAAAAAGTTATCATTTGGCTACAGCAGCATTTGGCTCTGGTAGTCAGCCCACAAATCAGCTGCAGTAGTGACCCCAGCAACTAGGCATAGCAGTGAGCCACTACAGTAGCATTAGTAGGTAAAGAGTTAAACCAGCTTTAACTGTGCTGTATTTACTGACAAGGACTGGGAATCCCATCTGGATTGCCAGTAAACCAGCTTAAAATGTGCTTTATTTACTGATAAGGAAGGGATAGCCAATGTGTGGACTGCCAATAAACCAGCTTAAAATGTGCTATATTTACTAATAAGGAAGGGATAGCCAATGTGTGGATTGCCAGTAAACCAGCTTAAAATGTGCTATATTTAATAACAGGGAAGAGTCAGCATGAACACTCTTGCTTGCCAATCACATTTCCTAACCTGACATACCTGGCTAGGAAAATTTCCCAATTATACTGCAATCAAACATGAAATAGAACATTAAGCAGTGATTGGCAGTGAAGTGCCCCTGACTATGTCATAACTACTTGCCCACATAACCATGTTGAGTATTACCCTTGTGACAATCAAGAAGCCATGGATCAAACATGGCCAGTATAATATAATCAGCTACTCTTTAGTATAGCTGCTTTTACTTGGATGACATGTCAGTTACTGTGGTTTCTTATTGCTGGCAGTCATTGCTTATGGTGGATCAGCATCATTTGAATAACAGTGAAACCCTTTAAGACAGGGATTTCAGTCATAGTTATCATTTGTAGTCTGTTTTTTTGAGAAATATTTTAATGTATTGTATGGTGGGCATTGGAAGACTTGCATCACAGTAGGGTCTTTTGAGAGGAAAAAAAAAATCATTTCAAAGTTTTCCTGTTTATAGAAATAATGTCAATTTTTTTTCTCCAATCAGCATCATTTTATTTTACAATACTAAAAGGCATTCATGCCTGAATAATCTCTGCCAATCTTGGATGAAACTGTTATTCTTTTAAAAATGTGGTTAAAAAACAGATGATGGATGAAACATGTCACATAACCTTATGACCAGGTGAAAACGTATTATTCTTATAGAAAATGTGTTCCAGGACTGCAACTGTTTCTTTTAGAGATTTTAAAACATATTATGAGCTAATACAAGAATATTATTGACACAGCCATTGGAAAGTAATATTCATCCCGTTCAACAGAATTATAAGTTATGAAAATACATAGACTACATAAGTATCTGGATATCCAAGAGAACTTCTATTATACAGGAAATTTTAACATAACGATGAATGCAAGTATATAAAGATACTCATTTTCCCTAATTTTTTCTCTTAAATGCACTGAAATACTATAATAGGAAACAATGTTTTAGAACTTTAATTAATGTATTTTCGCGCATATAAGACGCACCCAATTATAAGACACACTCGTATATAAGACGCGGGTTTTGACGATTTGTGTAAAAAATATTTAGCATAAGACGCACCCATATATAAGATGCGGGTTTTGACGATTTGTGTAAAAAAATTTTTTACAGAAGACTCACGCAGCCTAGTCATCTGCTGCACTGAGCAATTTATATCCAGTGGTTTCCTTTCCTTATCATAAATGAAAATTTGTCCAATGTTCCATCACCTGTCGGATGTAAACAAGGCTTCATTACCATTTTTAGTTGAGATCAAAGGCCAATAGCGGATGGGTTTAGTACCTGGTATCAAGATTCTAGAACAATAAACGCCGGATGTGAAGGCGGCTTCTTTGATCCCCTAGGCCAAGTCTTCAGCGGGTGGGGTTAGTACATAGACCAATAAACGCCCGATGTATGCGGTTAGCATATATAAATGTGGGAACAGTCTCTTGTTATATATAAATGTGTGATCAATTTGCTTAGCATTTTTAAAATTTATAAAATTGTCACAATGCCGAAGCGAAAATCATATACAGCATGGGAAAAAGTGAAACTTATGACAATCATCAATGGCTTCAGAAAGTGTGGGATAATTCTCGAATCGGCTAGCTATATCAGTTCTTCGGACGACGACACAGCTGCATCCGATACCACTGACGCCATTGAGGATCGATTAGCATCAGTTATGGAGTTATTCCGCAATGGAATTTGAAGCTGAAACTGATGACGATGAAAATTAAGATGAATAGAACAAAACGGTACATTGATTTTTGATCAAGTCAAAAACACTATTTAGTAACAGTTTATTATATTGTGTTTAATAAAAAATTTAAATATATGGTATAATTGATTTTCATATTTAAGTCCAATATTGAACAAATTCTTGTCTTGTTTTCGAACTATTTAGTCTTGTCTTGTTTTCGAACACACCCACCAAAGATACTAAAAATTTAAGTATCTTTGAACCCAACCAGATGTATAGGTAATATAGCCGCTGAAGCTTTTGCTGTAATAATTAATAACAATAAATAAAACTATTTAAACATACTATAATATATAAATTTAAAACATTTACTCCGACTAAACGTAGATCTGCAATAATTACGGTATTGAAAGGATTTTAAATTTGAAGTGGCCTGCATTGGATTGGTACACGTGGTAATTACTAAACACTTACCCAATTGTTTTTACAACTAGGAATGAAAATCGTGAAACATGAATATCAACCGCAATAATCGTCCTTCAATATCACACACTGTACCGTTCGTTCGTGTTAAAAAATACTTACCGTATTTTCGTGCATATGAGATGCACCTAATTATAAGACGCAGATTTTGACGATGTGTGTAAAAAATATTTTACATAAGACACACCCATATATAAGACGCATCCTGGTACGGGGTGTGTAAAACTTTGTATAAGACGCGTCTTGTATATGCGAAAATATGGTAAACATGTGTAACAAATTCATCTTCAAGCACAATAAGGTAAGTAAAGATTTTAGTTTATTCTTTGCTCAAGAGTGGGAAATATGTTCTAAATTGTGTATTTGGTGAGTATGTATATAAAAATGTCATGCAGATTAAATCTGACCTTCTCCACCCCACAACAGTTGTTTGTCAATTATCCAGTTTTATGAATGTACTCACTCATATGAACTACTGCCATGTCATGCAAACAGTTTACGGTAGTTATTAAAAATGTACACGTGTCTACATTTGAAATTAATCTGCTCATTATGATACCAACATATGACAGTCAGTAACAGAACTTGAAACAATTACAAAAACAAATATAATCTCATGCAATTGTAGTTATTATGTATAACTACATTATCCTTTTAAATAAAAAAGAAATGCAATTATGAAAAAATTTCTAAACCAAACTGTTGCTAAGTGAGAAACTACAATATTCAATTTGTCAAAATGCCAAGGTAATCAATTATGAATAAAGGCTCATATTGGTACAGTGTATCATGGTGGACATTCCAGACCTATAAATTATTCACTATCAGTGAAGAATGGCAACTTGATCAGGTATGAACATTAATCACATATTGGTATTAGTGAGAACAGAATCCATGTCAGTGTCATAAGCTTCAATTGAAACCATGTGACATTCATGTTTACAAGACCACAGATAAAATGAGCATCCAAGAAACCTACAATATCATTCCATAATGGATATATCTATTCAAATATACTTTTTGGCCAAATTTTGATCATCTGGATGACTGATTATCTAGATAAAAATTGTCTCCCCAAAGAATCCAGATAACTTTATTAATATCCAACCAACAGACCAAAAATATCCTATACCTGCAAAAAACATGATAAAATTCTACACATGGTAAATGTTTGAAGTAGTTTAATCTCAAGTTTGGGCAATCTTTCTCTAAAAATATATAATAAGAGTACTATGAATGACATATGATTCACCCACCCCATTACTGAATAGGTCTCTATGCAGACAGCTGAAAATGTTGTATATATGTTTCTTTTTCTTCAGTAAGCAATCTTGACTTTTCATCTTGAAACTAATAGGCTATGTCCTTATTGAATGTGAAAACCATCCACAAGGTCTGCATCAAAACTGTGATGTATAACTAATGATGTTGTGCAGAACCATTTTTTTCCCCAAGTCAGTAACCTTGACATCTGGACTTCATATTCATTAGCCTTCTTTCTTATTCCAAGTGAATGTTATTAATAAAGTATAGTTGAGGTATGTCAAGTAGAACTGTTGCAACCGATTTTAATCTTCAAGTGACCTTGATCTTTGACCTTCTGAATCCAAAATCAATAGGGTTTTTCTGTACCTCAATCAATTGCAAGTCATCTCAAAAGTTTGGAAACTGCATATGGTGGAGAATTAATGTAACTGTTCAGAAAAAAGGCTAAAAATAGACATGGTCCTACACAACATCATAACATAATTCCATATGATAGGTATATAAAAAAAGGGTTATAAACAAGAGTACTGTAGATGGGCTATTAAAGGCCTGCCCTGTGCTTAATATCTCTTTGTTGAAAAATGACATTTATAATAATAATAATAATAATAATAATAATAATAATAATAATAATAACAGAAGAAGAAGAAGAAGAAGAAGAAGAAGAATGGTCAATTATTCAAAGAATTCAATTTGGCCTCATATAACCAAGATCATACTAATAAAATGTGATAATTTTTACTAACCAAAACTTTAGTAAATTTAATTGATGAACTCATCCCTAGATTACCAAAGGTTAGAGAGAGAAATATACCAGATTTAGTTTTAGCCCTACTTAGTTGTGTCATTTCATTAATTACTACCAAGGCACAATTACTAAACAATATTGATACAGTATGATAATCATATTTATGATATCAATATATAAGAATTAAAATATAATTAATCAAAATATTATTATTTTCTGAGGGCAATTTTACTGCTACAATGCTCGTGTTATGCAATTTCATATCATTCAGCAGCAGGGAGGGTGGGCAGACTGAAACTATTTCAAGCAAACCGAAACCAATTCAGGCAGACAAAAAAAAGAGAAACTACTTCAGGAAAATCCTAAAGGATTTCAACTGAAATCAATTCAGGCAGACAAAAGAAAAGAGAAATGGTTTCGGTTTGTCACGCTATATAACCCGGCATAGATGTCGCTGCAGAGATGAATTGTTATGGTAAAACTCTTTACGATTTCAACTGAATATTTTATCAAGTCCGACATGATATCTTGATCTAGGATCATGCAAATTTATCATTACAAATCCATGTGGAATTGACTGAGCACCAAGTTTGCCAAATATTTTGTAGCGTATGTGTGTCAACTCCGTAGAATACAGCAAGAATATTGTAGTTATCTCTGATCGCTTTTGGTATATGAGTGTATCGTTGATGATATATATCACATCGGTATTTTTATGCTTACCTCTGGAAAATATCCTAGCGGGATTCTTTTGATTGTCTAACATGACATCATTATATACAATTAAATTGTTAATACTTCCATTAATATCATCAATGCTCGGTGCTTCCTCGATATCGGTTATAAACTCAATAATATCCTCATCGATTTCCGAGTTTGCTTTCTCGTTAAAATCCTTTAACACCTCGTAACATCACTGATTGTCTACACTAGGGGCTATTAAATACAATTTGTCCCATTTCATCCATCTCATTATCAAATTAAGTAGCAGTTGCGTCTTGCCATTTCCAGATGGTCCAATTATAATTATGCAAATAGAATTTGGTAGCGCTGCATGATGCTTAACTGGTTCTCGTGTTTTTGTCGTCAAAAAATCAATTACATTCATGTTATTATAAATAAATTATGGATTTATATTGTGTGAAATGTAAGAAGCGTACTAGCACAAACGACTTGACGATGATTACAACTAAAAATAACAGATCAGCACTGGCTGGTAATTGTGTACAATGTGGTACAAAAAGATTTATATTTGTTTCTATGAAATCTGCAGATGATTTTAAAAAAAAAAAAACCAAGGAGGTGATATTGCAGCCAAATTAGTATAACTCCCAGGAACGCCATGGGCAAAATATCCAGGAGAAAAACACCTTCCAGGATATAGTTATTGTGGACCAGGGAGCAGACTCGATGATCAAAACCAACCCTGACCTGGTGAGTATCCAATAAACGCCATTGATAAGGAGTGTCATGCTCATGATGCTGCTTATAAAAGCAGTAATCTGCAAAACAGACATTGCAGATGTAAAATTAATTCATGAGTTGAATTCATGGTTGATAAAATCGGCCATGAAAAGTAAATTGATGTTGGGTGCTGGTAATTAATAACATCATGGAATCTATTTATTATTCCCCAAGAGGATATTGGAGGGGTAAAGCAGCAATTGGTAAACTCACTAGTGATGCAAAGGTGAAAAATACCACTGCAGCGGATTGGTTATCCAAACGAGCGATATGGCAAATTTATCTACCACCGCCTAAACAAATTAACTACTTGCATTTTGATGTCAGCATCCCTAATGAGGTTCATCAGGCTGATATATTATTTCTGCTGCATGATGGTTTTTACAAGTATGCGCTAACCGTAGTTGATGTTACAAGTCGATACAAACAAGCAGAACCTCTAAAAACAAAATCATCAACTGAAGTGGCTTCTGCGTTTAAAAGGATTTATCGAAGGGGTCCTCTGCATTGGCCAAATCTATTACAAGTTGATCCTGACAAGGAGTTTCAGGGTGCAGTGTTATCAACAATGAAGCATCATAATGTCACCATCAGACGAGGACATATTGCACTACATTGCGATCAGGCAATTGTTGAACAATTTAATCGCACACTTGCTGAGCGGTTATTTGGATATCAATACGCGAAGGAATATATTCAGGATAAACGATCTCATGAATGGGTCAAGAGATTACCAGGAGTAATTACCGCGCTGAACAATAAGGTTACTCGAACAATTAATATAAAACCTAGCAACGCGATTAAAAAAAGGTATATACCCGTAAAACTACAAAGTGATTTTTCAAAACAACCAATACTTGGCAATGTCACTGAAAGATATTTATATGAACCAGGAGAACTCGAAGGTGGCAAAAAAAGAGCTAGTGATCCTATTTGGAGTGTCACCGCACATACAATATCTAGTATAACGAGATCTACGGGTAGACCGCCAGTCTATAGGTTGGATTCAACTGTTCTTCAGCGAGGATTTACTCGTGAACAACTATAAGTGATACCCGAGAATACTCAATTAATACAGCATGGTCTTAACTAGCACCTCTGCATCTGTTGCACTCAAGACAAGTCAGCATCACATTATCTCTGGTATGATCAATACTGCTATTCTTTCTCTCTACGGTAAATTGGCGAGGATCTTTATCCGACCAACACCAACGCATTATACAATTGCAACTCGCGCAGTGATTATTCTGTTGTTTCAGTGTGATTATAAATTTGGCATCAATATAAAATTTTCTGTTATTTTTTTTATCCTGCTGTTTATAACCAGAGAGTTTTCTTCTGATTATATCATCTCTGACAATATCACTTATTGTAGTGTCATTATAATCTAAAACAACTCTTCGAAGTTGATTTATTCCTCATACTCTGGACACCGCAAGATAAACTAAATTTGACCACTCGATGTGATTATCTATAATCCAAAGAATTGTATCGAATATAGTTAACCCTTGCAAAGAATGTATCGTCGCTGTGTATCCTAACTTCCGTGGGGATTTATCAGCGCGCAATGCATCTTCGACAATATTGACATCAACTAACTAACCGTCCTCGTGACAGACAATATTGTCGACGGTACCGGTTTTGAGGTTTTTCTATATAATTAGGGGATGTCAGCCTAAAGGTACTTCGTGTACACCTCCCGTCAAGTCAAATACGTGACGGTGTGATTTTGCACCCCCGGGAAATTAATTCTCGGGGAGAGGTGTACAACAACAATGGCGCCCCCAAAATAAACAATGGCATGGATGCAAAAGCTCTATGTCACACTAGGGTAACCCCACAGGATAGTTCAGAATGAACTATCGTCTAAGAGAAATGGTCATAGGGTCAAAGAGAGAAATCTCAAAGAGAAAAAATTTCAAAAGAAAAAAAAGAGAGAAAAACTCTCAAAGAGAAACAAATCTCTCAAAGAGAAAAAAATCTCAAAGAAAAAGAACCCTATGAAAGACACAAAGGCCAAATAAGGGACCAAGTGAATGATCATCGCTATTGTTTTTTTTGTTTTTGAAAAATATATTAGAAATATAATATATTATTATATATATGAATTCTGAAAATATCAATGAGATAATAACCAAAATTTAAATTTGAAAAATCAAGGAATTCAATTGTCAAATAAATTAAATTGTGATCAGATTCTTTCTGATTTTCAAGATATTGAAGACAGCGCTAGGAATAACAGGCATGTGTTACCAAAATTGTACTTTTTTATCAAGTGAATTCAACAAGCGATTTATGACTCATTTGCATATGAAAATGACATAAACAAATTTGTCCCGTTATTCACTGTTGTAAAAAAAATAAGAAAAGAATTGTGGCAGCAATATCAAATCAAATGCACAATTAATTTGAAGATCAAAATAATAAAAATGATTATCCAACAAACTGAGAATTCTCCTTTGATCGCCTCCATGGATTGACGTGTATAATACCCATACCTGTCTATTGTATACTTACAAACAGGTATGTGCGCTTACTCAGCTAGAACTTACTCAACTATAGACGATTTTTTTTTGCAAGTTAATTTAATCAATGGTGACTTTGTCAATGGTTTGTCACTGATGACTTTGTCACTACATGGAAGTAATAGTAAACTGGGGTGGGTGAAGCAATCTACGGATATTTCATTTTTGACAAAGTCATTACATTTAGATCGTACATTAATTTATAAATAGTGGGTGAAGCACAGACAACTAAATTATCACAACAACGATTAGATGCGATTAAGAAATTTATCCTGGTTCATGATTCCGTCCAATATATGCCCCAAGCGAGACAGGAATTTTAGAGTGATTTTGCATCAGACACTCAACAGCTATCCAAACCTATTACTTCAACTACTGAAAGAGTTATATTGGGAGAGACTATTGAGAAGAAGATAGGAAAAAGGGTATTCTCCCATTGTTAAAACAGATAGCTGGAGATAAACAGGGCGATGTTAGTAAAACAACGGGTGTTTCTTTAGTTGATAAATTTACTGAAGTTGCTAAAACACTAATAAAACATTTTCAATTATTAAAAAAAGAGGATTATCATGCTTTTGGTAATATTGCTGCTAACAGTTATCATTCAAAAAGGGAGTTTTTAAAGGACGAGTATAAAGATAGTGGAATAAAATGCAATGCCTGGGTTGATTGGTTGGATAAAATAAACAAGGAGAGAGATTGTTTAGATAAGAGGGAGATGGGGTATACAGAATTAAAAAAAGGAATTAGTAATTATGATAAACAACAAACAGAAGAACGACAAATTGAAATAGAAGAACGACAACAAGAAAGAAAGTGCCCAACACCAAAATAAAGACAAACATGAAGACTAAAAAACCAAGAACAACCTCAATGGGATACATCACCTGATGATGATAATTTAGAAAGAATGGACAGATCACTGAATGAATTGTCTTGCGAGCAAGGTGCAACTGGTACAACTGAAAAAAATGGAGATGGATATCAAAGGGGTTTTTCAGGGAGTGGTCTAGTTAGTTGTCCTAGTGATATTCTCAGGGATATATCACAATTAGAAATTCTCATAGGAGGGAAACGAGCCAGAAATAACTCACCAGAAGTAATTAATGAGGTAGCTGATATCTGCAGACGACTATTTGAGAGTGGTATCATGGATATTGATGTATATCGAGAATTTATTGATGAGCTAGCCGAAAATCCTACTGATTTTTACGGTTACCATAGTGATTAAATCACCACATTAGATAAATAACATTTAAATAAGATGATCATACACTACAACCACAGAAAACCAACTATGGTCTATGTAGCAAACTCATGATTGCCTGTTTATAGAGCGTACTATGGAGATGGTCTCGGCAATACCCATTCAGGGTTATTTGCAAGAATGGCTCCAAAAACAACACCAATCGCAAAACAATTATCAATGAATATAACAAAATTAACACTGTGGATGCCAGTAATGACTCCATCAATCACCGTAGAGCAAAAATTACTATCATTTTTGAGTACAGGTGGCAAATCATTACTAAGTTGCCTAACAGTGACCACAGACACCATGGATTCTACTATTGATGGTAAACTTACATGGCACCTGGCATCAAAACAAGGTGTTTCTGCGCCGTGACATATATTTGTTGCGTTACAGGATAAGGCGCAATTGGGTTCACAAACACGCAGCCATATGATATTTGATCTAATTGGGTGTAATGAAGTTTCGCTGAAGATAAACGGTCAACAGGAACCAACCGAGGATATACAACTTTATTACGGAACCAACCAAATAGCATGCGTGTATCATCGTTTGTTGTCATATATGGGACGCAATAATAATGTGGATACTGGTCTGCAAATATCACAGTTGGATTTTAGAAAACTATATTCCATATATTACTTCTTGCTGGAAAATCTTGACTTAACAAGACAATCCATAGTTGAGATACACTTTCGAGCTCGTGTAACCCGTCCGACTACTGCAGCAGGTGTTAACACTATCCACCAATATAGAGCAGTTGCTGTCATTCTCAGTGACAAATCAATGCTACTCAAAGGTGTTGGTGGATGAATGAAGGTAGTTGATGCACCAGTGGAAAATATGTAGCAATTAGATCAATCTGTTATTAAATAAAATGTCATACAGTGTTGTTAGTGTTACATTAACTCCAAGTCAAATTAAAAAATTGCAATCGGAATCAGCTAAAAAATGTGGAACCACAATATCGCTGAAGCACAATCAGATGTCTGGCGGTCAGAATAAACTATCATTGACAACTCGTCAGATAAAACACTTCAATGATGCCATCAAAGATAAAAGGGGTGTTCAGATCACTCTCTCTGCAGCTGCAATTAAGAACATGATAAAATCAGGTGGTGTATTCCCACTTCTCGCTGCGATTCCAGCATTAATTGCAGCTGGTAAAGCCACCACGTTAGAAGCTGCTGGAGCTCTTGGTGCAAAAGCAGTACACAGCATTGCTCAATCATATGAACCAAAAAAGGGGCGGGGATACACAAAAAAAGGGAAAGGGTCTAAGATTACCAGGAACTCTGTATTCATGGTACAGCAGAAAAGGCCTGAGACTAGGAACAGTTTATTAACAACAATAGTTCCCATGTCAAATTTTGATTTACTCGATGCTGCTAAAAAACTAGCAATAAAAACTTTAGAGGTGTCTTTATAAAAGATCAATTACCAAAACAACCAAACAGCATTGAAACCGGTATTATTAATCTCGATAAAAGCACCGGACCTGGAACTCACTGGGTTGCATACGCGATTGATCCGTGTGCAATTGTTTATTTAGATTCATATGGGTTTGCGCCGACTAAAGAATTCACGCGTTATATAAACCATTTAAAAACTCCTATCTGTTATTCTACGCTACCAACACAGAAAATGAATGACCCACCAAAATGAGGCATAGAAGTATTGAATGTCCTCAACGCTATTTCATCATCGGGAAAACCACCACATAAAACCATACACGAATATACGAGTAATCGCTTTTTAGAGAGAAATTATATAAGATAACATGATTGATATTTGGAGAAGTTTATTCGAACAAGTGAAAAAACTAACAGCGTGGTTTTATAAACCTATTTCTGCTAACATATTACCAATACCCATAGTTGAAAAGTCCAATCTTAACACGGCTGACATAGTAAAGAAACTCCCAATAAAACATTTCAGAGGTGTATTCAGGAAAAATCAATTACCAACACAACCAAAAATCTTTGAAACCGGTATACAGTAGTAGTGTTGTTCCGATTATCGATTATAATCGATAATCAGTTGGTTGAGTGAACCAATTCGCCAATCGATTGTGAAACGCCATAATCGATTGCATGGTAAGGGAGACAACTGTGAAGCGCTTGGCACAGACTAGTTCAATCCCTTTGTTTGTTGGGAAGAAAACCGAGGATTCCGAACAAAATGTTAAAACCCCGCTAAATATCATACACGTGCCATGGATGAAAACGATCGCAAAATAATATATCCATATCCTGGAGGAAAAGCTCGTCCTCGTGTATGGACATATTTTGGATTTTACAAAATACAGGAGGGTCCACCGACAAAGGAGAATTTAGATACAACGAAGGTCATATGCAAACTCTGCAGAAAGGAATATGCAAACAAAGGTAGGTCCAGCTATTCTCATTGAAATCAACGCGGGGATACATTTATTTTTGGCAAACACATTCTCCAATACATAGTGCAAAAAATGAACAATATTCTAATTTTTTGTGGTGCTACACGAAAACAAAATTATCATGTGATACGCTTTACATTTTAGGACTGTGGAACCATGATATTAGCCTTCCGATCCACAACAGTAAAGCTAAATTATTTATTCCCTTCATAACTTCCAAATATATAAACATACACCATAGTTAGATTTTTTTGGATAATTTGGAAACAAATAATGTCGTCAACGACGAATGCAATTATTAGGAGACAGAACAACCTCGTATAAAATAAATGAGTTGCACGCACGCACACGGAAAAACGTTTCATGGCATTCCAGTATCAAATATTTTAAATCAAGAATTTTATTTTCATTAAATCATTTGTGTACTTTGTGCTTTCCTCTAATATAGCATGTGTTGTTGTTAAAATACTTCAAATTTCTTTTCTTAATAAAGCTCCATGTCATGATTATGATTGAAATACATAAATAATCACAAGATTATCCTGCTATTTAGGCATATATGATAATGACGGAAAAGTGATCTCTGAGGTTTGTTACAGATATTCCCGGAGACATGTGACTATTTAAAAACATTAAATAACTTTTTAAAATGTTGCAGATTAATTTTAAAATATATGTACAAATTTAATATTAATTTTAATCCTGATTTTCTTTAAATAATTTCATTCCATTCATTTAAGATACTTGTGCATAAAGAATTTGTTGTTTGCTCTTTTTTCTTCTCAATATAAAAACATTTATTTCAAATACATTCCAGGCAATACTACAAATTTGGCCTTTCATCTTGATCATGACCATAAGGAAATGGGATCAGCGACAGCAAGAGGTGCTGATGTTTCCCCCCAGCCACCCAAACAGACTAAGATTGATGAACAATTTAAGAAGCCAACAGAGAGGATGTCAGCTACAAAGCAGAAAGAAATTGATGATGCACTCTTGAAACTTATTGTTGGCAAAGTTCTTCCGCTAAGCCTTGTTGACCATACATATTTTAGAAACTTTGTGATGCTTCTTAATCCAAGGTAAGTTTTAAATGATAAGATTAAAAATTAGTAATATTTGTTTAAACTGACAGTGAGAAAAGAAAAAAAGTGTGAATCCATTTGATTCTAGATGTCAACACTGTTGAATTTTGAATTTTCATACTTAAATTAAGCAATATTTAATTAAATATAATGCTGTCCTGTCTAAATAAACATTAAATAAATTCATTGTTTTCACTATATTTAGACACAGTAAATATTCCAAATACATGTCTTGTTTGACTACCATGACTAAATGTTTCAAACTTTACATTTTCAGGTATGAAATTCCAGGTCGTAAATTAGTGTCCTCCAAACTAGCTGAGAAGAAAGACCAGGCTGAGAAAAAAGTAAAAGAGGAACTACATGATGTTCTTGATATAGCTGTTACTCACGATGCATGGACTTCATTAAATACAGAAAGTTATAGTACAGTGACTGCACATTTTATTTCCAAAGATTGGGAATTGAAAAGTGTTGTCTTAGAAACACGAAAAGTTGAAGGCAGTCACACTGGGGAAAATATAAAAGAAAGCCTGTTGGCCACTCAGAGGCGATGGAATCTTCCAACACCAACTGGAGTAACTGATAATGCAGCCAATGAGATCAAGGCTTTTGATTTACTTCAATGGACTCGATTTGGTTGTTATGGTCACAGATTTAACCTTATTGTGAAAAAAAACTTTAGCTATACCAGAACCGTCACGAATCATTGCAAAGGGGCGCAAACTGGTGACTTTTTTCCATCAAAGCACGAGCATAAATGATTTGTTAATGAGAAAGCAGCAGTTACTACTTCACATAGGTGCTAGAGGACACAAGCTCAAGATGGATGTTCCAACTAGATGGAATAGCACTCATGACATGCTTGAACAACTGCTTGAGCAAACACCTGCTATTATGGCTGTTATCAGTGACCCAAACATAAGCAAGTCAGCAGCTGCAACATTGAAAAATTATGTCTATACATTTGACGAACAAGCATTGGTTGAAAAACTTGTGGAAGTTCTCTCACCGTTCCTGAATGCAACAAACAGTGTTTGCAGAGACAAATCACCAACCCTTCATAAAGTTATCCCAATACTTCTTAAACTTACCAAATGTATAGAAACAAATGCTGATGATCTACCTTCAATTGCTAAACTTAAAGATGTAATGAGACAAGAATTTGACAATAGAACACAGGACAAAGATCTAGTTCTGTTGGGCTGTTTATTGAATCATACTATGAAGGATCTGGAGTTTCTATCTGACAGTGAGCGAGCAGATGGACATGCTCTGCTTTTGAAGGTTGCTCTTGATATGGCTGATGTTAAAGTGAATGTCCAAGTGGAGCCAGGGACTAGTGATGAAAAACCTTCAGACTCATTGCCACCTCTACCAATTGCACCATCACTACTAAATGTCAGAGATGACAACACTAAAACTGTGGTTACACTTAGTCCACCAAACAAGAAAGCAAAGGTCAATGTTGACATGGATGATTGGTTGCAAGATGTTGTTTGCCTTGGTGAAAGTCAACAGCCAATAACAGATGTCATCCACCAGGAGGTTTCTAGATATCTAGTTGCTGCTCCATATGAAACCAATCTCACAATGTTACAGTGGTGGAAACAAAACTGCCAGTTCTACCTCCATCTTAGCTTACTAGCTCGGAAGTACCTAAGTATTCTGGCATCATCAGTATCCAGTGAGAGGGTATTTAGTCTGGCTGGACATCTTGTCAGCAAGAAACGGGCTCGTTTAAGTTGTGACAATGTGGACCTGATAATATTCTTAAACAAAAACATTAACTATTGGTAGTGTCAGTGTAACAAGCACAAGAAGAAACAGTATTCTGAAAAATGATTTTTGTGTTCAGCATTGCTCAAACATTACATGATTTTGCTGATAAATAGTTCAGTTAGTTTGAAAGTTTTTGTAATTGGTGTTTATTTGTTTTGTTTAAACTGCTTTGATTGTAGTATTAGTAACTAATGACAAGCAAGAAAAACATTTCTTTCTATACTTTAAACAATTGAAAAATCACATATGAATAAAAGTGTTCTGGGGGATTGTTAAGTCTTTCAGCTGCATAAAACTGATAAGCCAAAGAAAGTTGCTTTTGAGGTTAAAGTATATATATAGAGAGAGAGAGAGAGAGAGAGAGAGAGAGAGAGAGATTAACTCCTATACATTTTAAACTTTTGAACAAAGATATAACTCTGTAACAACAAAAATTAAAACTTACTTGTAGAAAGTTAGCAACCGATTATAATCGATTATCAGTAAGTTGTGTGCAACCGATGATCGATTATGAACTTCTAACCGATTCCCATCACTATACAGTAGTCCCCCTCTTGAATGGCCCCCCTGACCAGCGGCCACCCATTTCTTATGGCCAGAATCGAATCCATTGGCACCGATGAGTTTGTATTCAAAAGTACCCCTCACAAGCAACCACCCGTCTAACGCGACCAGCATTTTAGTACAAAAAATTAAATATGTCCCCCTCATGAACGGCCACTTTTGTTTTTTTAAATGTATCCAGAACCAATAATTAATTCAAATCTTGATGTAAGCCTATGGTAAGATAAGCAATTTTGATTATCTCTATCGTAGATACACGTCTCCGAGTGTCAAATCACCGTTAAAGTGTCGACTAAAGGATTTATAGTATATCATTATCTATAAAAGTCGATGTTTACAGGAAATGGGCTCAATAATGTTATGATAGAGTTTGGGGGTTTAACGCCTATGTCGAGTTATTATCTTTGATGATTATAACCAGACGTAATTGTTATAATCATAACAGGGTCAGCATAGGCTAAAAATAGATTTTGTACATTGGCACACACAGAGAACCTTAAAAAGTCAACAGGGTACCAGACAAAGACCGGAAAAATCATGTGACCACACATTATGACATCCTTTAAGAAGACTGTATTTCGTACACTCGACACAAGTTTTATCTGCATAATTAAATCGCATACAGTCAGCAATAACGAAATAAATCATTACCAAACATTAAAATGTCATCACGTTAACGGATACATTATTTTAGAAGAAAGTTGGTTATGCTATTTGACGACATCGGGGAAGGGGGGGGGGTGCTGAACAATTTTATGTAGAAAAGACTCAAAAAAAAAAAGTTTATGTTGAAACAATTTGAAAATACAAATTCATAACCGATAAGAAGGTTATTCAGCAGCAGTGGGAAAATGGAGCAAATGGAAACATAATTATGTATGTACCAAGATGTAAATGACGTCTTTGAATCCATTTGCAATGTGCATGACAACAATACCCGCTTGCATATCACACTTACGCCAAGAAAGAAAAAAATAGTAATGTATATTCATTTGAAATAAATTTGTTATTATAACAAAACAAAAAAAACTTTTATTGATTAATGTTTCATTTAGACGATGATAGTTAATGTTTTGAAGTATGTAGTTTTCTTACTACGTACATTACATATACATGTACTTCTCATAATAAATTTAGCCCCCCTCAGGAACGGCCACCCGTCTTATAAGTCCACTTTCCTGGTGCAGCAGGGCTGGCCGTATAAGAGGGGGACTACTGTACTTGCTATAGGTTTTAGCAATAAATCTAGAGTATATTGGGTGGGTTACGTGATACATCCACAATGTGTCATTTATTTTGACCCGCATGGATTTCCTCCTTATAAAGAAGGAGGATTTCTTGAGTATATATCCAAGTTGGATTCTTCAGTTCCTGTTTGGTATTCAGAGTGAGTCTAGGACATCTCCCCCCCAGACATTTCCCCCCTGGACTCCCCCCCCCCCAGTCATTTCCCCCCCATTATTTTAAAACTTAATTCATATTTAGTTATAAAAACTTATATTAAGTTATGTTAAAAGAAAAAGGTTATTTGAAATAAAGATAACAAGATTTGTAACAAAAAAACCGAGTTTGGGATTTCCAGATTAACAACAAAACACTATTGATGGTAATGCAAATACAATATTTAATGATATATGAAAATAAGGAAATAAGTATGACTGATACGTGCGTGTATGGGTCCAAATATTGGACAAATTAACATAATTAGCATGATCCTACTAATGCAACAAATACAAATGCAAACACACTGTCATATACGGTACCAGGAAAAAAAAAAAAAAAACGAACCATTCATGGTATATCACAAAATGAAAATACGATTTTCACAATAGCAAACCAAATGATGTTTTCACTCAAAATAGCAAATTGATAGTTTACTCACTCAAAATAGTGAACTGCCATTTCATTCATTCAAAATAGTGAACTGATATCAACAAAGCAGATATCTCAAGATATCTCTTCACCTCGAAAATACACACACACGCACAGCACAGCACAGCACTGCACACGCAGTAAGTAGTAAGTGTTAAAGAAAGTTAACATTTTCACATATTAAAAAAATGTATTGTTTAAAAGTTAATGTTGTAAGCAATTGCTTTTAAGTATTCTATGGTGTCACGATTGTCGAAGTCGGCGACTATGTATGCACTAACGGTGATGCGAGGTGCGAGTATACATCAAAGCTAAATGTTACTATATATAAATAAAGTAGTATAAAGATAATGGGGGGGAAATGACTGGGGGGGGGAAGTCCTATTTGATGGGAGGGGGAGTCGGGGGGGGGGGGGGGATGTCCAGAGGGGAGATGTCCTGATTTCATTTAGAGTTACCCATACTGTACTTACTTGAAAATTCGTGTGGACAAGAAGTCCTTGAAATGCTAATGGCGGTTTCAGCATCATCTGAATCACCTTATAAAGTCATCTACGAATACACAATAATGAATTACTTAAAGAGACGAATATAATATAAACATGATTGATATTTGGGGGAGATCTTTATCAAGCCTGAAAAAAACCACCGCGGAAATATCTGCAACCGGTGATGTAAAAAAAATAATCGAAGATGAAATAGCTGAGATGTTGAACTTAGCAAGTGTTGATCCCAATGAAATAGTTGTATTTCAAGATCGTCAGTGTAAATTGAAAACTAATAATATTTCCCTTGATGATATTTTAGTTAAACAACGCGGTGTAACGGAAAATGCTATCGCGGTATTTTCCGATCAGGGTAAACTCAAACTAAGTGTCCTCGTTTCAACTATTGTGGACGCCCAACAAAAACTACAATCAGAATATAACAATCATATAATTAATTTTGGTCGATTACAACAGAGTATAATTGATAACATCGAAGCCCCGATAAATAATTTCTTCGGTGTTCCACGTTTGCAATCCAAGTTGCATATCATACACGTAAAAACCGCTATCAATAATTTGGCAAAATTGTGATCTGATTATGACGCTCATGTATCTCAATTTACTACGTTACGTAAAAACTTTAACAGGACCCATGACTCCATTGATAAATTTTTTGGTAAAAAAATTCAAAACACGATGATGTTAAAATAGATCTCACTGGTATTATCACGAAACTCGATGAAATAATAGTGATTAATCAGCGATTAGGAGTTATTCGCGAAGAGAAATAATTTTCAGATGCAATCATGGAAATAAGGACAATCATCGATATTAAAACGATCACCGATGCCATCAAGGATGATCTACTGAGAATGATAGAGAAACTCTAAAACATAAAAATCCCTCATGAACAAAAAAAATATCATAAATAACGTGTACGCGATCCAACATGGATCATTTATGTGGACACCTACAAACAACATATTAAATATCACCACGACCATCAAAGGTATTTATCAATTAATACTAGTGACACCAACTCAATTTAATATTTCATCGACGAGTTCATCTGGGGTCAATATGATATCAACAATCATCGACAAGGGAACAATTGAACAATTCACAATAACATCCACTGATAATAATTTGGCTAGGGTTTCAGTAACATGGTATGTGGAATTCGTAGCGGATTTAAGTAAACAACTAAATTGAATTCTGTTGTAATAAATAAAATGTCATCACAGCAGAATCGCTATGATCAGGTCAGAGAATTTCAAACTAAACTCAAAACCCTCACTAAGGAGCATCAAGTAAAAATAAAAAAATATTGACAAAGAATCACTGCAGTTGATGTTACCATGTACTCGGTATCAGGTGTAATCACCGGAGCTGGTATTATACTCTCCTCGATGACAATAATTACCCCGATAGCTGTTCCAATTTGTATATCAGCAGCAACAACAATCCCGGGAATTATTTCAATAATAACAAAAAAAATATCATCATGCACCCAGTGTAAACTGCATGATTATGTAGTTAAATTTCATGTTATGTCAACAGCATACTCGCAATTATCCTCGATAATATCGTTGTCGCTCGATGACACATTAATATCCGATAGTGAGTTCTCAGCGATGGTACGTGTTTATGATTCCATGATGTCAAAATTAGAGCGACAACACGAATATAATAACAATGGCAACATCGCAAGAACTACTTCAATGAATAGTGGAAAATACCACACCGGTGAAAACCAGCATGATCTCAATAACCTCAACGAATCCTGAATTCAGTGTGAATTTCCTAACTGCGGTTTCAGTTAAGGAAATAGCACTAGCAAAACTATGAGCATACCATAGCTGGCCAAATATCAGATCAGTACCATTCGGTGGTCAGCAACTGAATAATTCCTTGGTGTTTGCAAGCAAGAATAAACCCGTTGGTACCCCAGACTGGAACGTTGTTTCACTACCATCTGGGTCCTACCAAATCGAACAAATCAATAACGAATTACAACGCAGAATAAAATCCATTACTGGAAAAGAATTGAAAATCGCTATAACAGTTCATGAACCAACACTATCATCTGCCATTGAGATAAACTCGCCTGGGTATGTGGTAGACATCTATCAGAGTTCTATAAGAACAATACTAGGATGGCCTGAAATCCCACCTCAGGCACCATCTTATCAAAATTTACTCGAACGTAAAAAATCTGATTTTACTTCTGATAAACAATCATATCACACTGAATCAGATAGCAGATATAACTATATAATCAAGACTCATATAGATAAAATAAAAAAAGTGGAGGGAGAAAAAATTGAAATTTATAACAAAGGTGAAATAATTCATCTTCTTTGGACTCTTTTTAAGAAAAATGAACAAGATTATCAATATTCTGGTTCAATAAAAGTTGTCGATTTTGAAGGATGGTTTGATAATTTTTATCATACATTTAACAGACGTACAATTCTTCTAGATGATAGAGTTGATAATTATATTACCGGGAGAAAAGAAGCTCATGATGAAATTATCAAACACGTAGAAATATTAAATCAGATTATATTCAAGGTAGAATATATTCATAACCGAATATTAAAAATGGTGATTAACCCATTAGCTACGACTACCGCATCTAAGCGTCTACTGCAAATAGCTCTCAAACCCCAGTGACGCATATATGCAGTGCCGATAAACCTAGTTTACAACTCCAGTGTCGCACATATGCGTAAAGTTCAGCAGTACTCGAAACCCCAGTGATGCTCATGTGCACAGAATACTAAACGTTGATTGGTTGAAAGTACGAAAATGTACATATTTTTGATTATCGTAACCAATGAGAGGATTGTTTACTCAACATTTTGATACAAGTTGGAAAGCTGAGAGGTTAAATTTAGACACACTAAAATGAATTTTCCGCTGTTTACGAAACACGTGTTTTCGAGATGAACAAAGATGGATTCCAATTCAGATATGAGCAACTTTAGCGGGTTCAGTACAAGTGATATCGAAAAGTTTAATGGATCATAATTAGAAAATGGATCAGATATTGATGTTAGTCCCATTTCAACATCAGATACAAACGATTTTTAATTGGATCACAAGGCGGACGTAGTTTCAATTGCACAATGGAGTGACGACCTCGCCGTATTCGAAATCTATGTTTTTGATTCTTACGTTGGTTCAACAGACAACAATCAAGCTTGGATCAGGAATGAAAGATTCTTTACTCAGATTTATTCCTGAATATCTGGTAGAAATTTTTGTGAAAGAAACAAACAATGTTGTTAAGAAAATAGGGGACCAAAAGCAAGACATGAAATGGTATGAAATCAGCATCACATATGTAAGCATTAGTCCTACATGTAAGACGTAGAACATGTTAATTTTGCTATACCTATATTGTAATATACATAATAACATCGTCATTTATGTGTGGATAATTACTGTTTTGAAAGGTACCAATTGCAACATTGTAATTAGAGTGGATTTCATTCATGTTTTTATATGTACATATGAAAATATTGGATTTATTTTGTGAGATTCAAAACAGTTTATATGACTGGGATTTCTTATATGATAGGATATAGGAGTTTATATAAAGTAGAAATATTTGAATAACAGACACTATACAAGATAAGCTGTTTTTTATTTCACTGAAATCTAGTAAAAACTATTGAAATAATGAATATAAATGTAACCATGTTTTTATTGTCAATTTCTGTTGTCAGCCTTGATGATGCTCTAGTATTCAGCCTAGCAGTCAGCCTAAGTAGTCTGAGTAACTGATATGATAGCACAGAGCAGTATTGAAACTACACAACAGCTCTAGTAGCTAAAGGGTTAATAGCACAGGAGAACAACGACAACGAATTTTAACTGATTTTTCGTTAAGAGAGGATAATATATCTCAATTTAGATTTCCTGGATACATCGATGTAGCAACTCTAAGGAAAAGACTCAATGATGCCATCGATGATTTCAAAAGGATTCACGATGCATGGAAAAAAACAACAACAATCCTCAAGCATAATAATGACCCAGATGGCGGTGGGTGGCATATTGCTCCTCAAAATGTCAATATATCCTCGGTGATTGCATTGAATTTAGTATGTGATGTTATCGAAGGAAGTTATGAAATAAATCTCAAAAGATCAAATCAAGCCCAGCAGGGATATATTTTATATTCATTTGCACCAACAGCTCCTCCAGCATTTCTAATAATTGAGGATCCAACTAATCCAGTCTATATGCGATGTCATATTGATTCGTTAACGAGATTTAATTTCAGACTCACTGACCAGTCAAATAATCTGATTGATTTACAAGGTGAGGTTTTACAAATTAGTCTGTTTGTGAAATCGTAAAGAGTTTTACCATAACAATTCATATCCGCAGCGACATCGGTGCCGGGTTATATAGCGTGACAAACCGAAACCATTTCTCTTTTTTTTTTTTGTCTGCCTGAATTGGTTTCGGTTGAAATACTTTAGGATTTTCCTGAAATAGTTTCGCTTTTTTTTTTGTCTGCCTGAATTGGTTTCGGTTTGCTTGAAATAGTTTCAGTCTGTCCACCCTCCCTGCTGCTCATTCAAATAAAGGTTTCAATATTTAAAACTTTACAGAAAATGTCATGTTTTGTGTGGTGCCAAAACTCATGCATAAATCACTGCTACATTGATAGGCTGCAAATGATTAAAATAAATCTCATGTGAATTAATTTACAGTATTAACAACATGAACCTGAGTCTAACTGCTAAAGACTATTTAGAGAAGAGTAAAGTGACCTTTCTTTATACAAGAATATAAAACTTGGATGTCTTTTATTACTTACTACACCATAATCAAGTTAACAATTCATAACAAACCTTTTGGGACTAAACAAATTACTTTTTTGGGGACCAACATCTATGGGTTTTTGGCATTTCAAATAAATTGCACATGCAGTACACCTACAAAAACTAACTGCTGACATGTTTAAAAACATTTTAACAGTTTCATGTTAGTGGAGGTACCAGACAGGAGACTGCTTTATATACAATGAGCATGTCATTGGAGTATAAGTATCAAATTTATTTATATTTGACTAAGTTTGACTGCATTTAACCTCTTTGAGTAAGTAAATTCACTTCATATTAATCATTAATTCATTTCATGCTTGTGGATACTAAATGTATTTCACTGCAACTCATCTATGCCTGCTTGATATGATGAAGTCTGCAGACATGGCAAAGCTATAAACTGTATGGGAATAAAGGTAAACTCAAAATCAATAACTTTATGTGAAAATAAACTTTGTTCTAAACTGAAGCAAATAATACTACTGTAATTATCTTTTACCTCTTAAGCCCTACAAAAGTAGATTACAAAGGGAAGTAACTCTTATGAATATTTTCTTTGGTTAACACATGAACAAGACTTCTGAGTTTGGAATTCTTGGTTTTATAGGAGTAACTGTTGGTGAAAATGCATAAGACAAAAGTATTTGCAAAACAGGGAAAAATGAGCCTCTGATGAAGAAAACATTATTTCATCTTGTTTTACCCTGGGTCACGTGTATTTCCTGGGCGTGGTTTGTGTTCTTCACCTCCAATCTCCAAGCCACATTTTGGACATTTTCCTACAGTACTTGGGCGACCACACTGTAAAAATAAATACAAAAATGATTAATGAAAATTTACCATCCTTGATCCTGAACATTTCCTGCTCTTAGTTGATAAAGCTGACCACCAAATGCTGCACCACATGCTTTGCAGATGCCTTCTGTAGCAGGACGACCACAATTATAAAGAAAATACACAAAATATTATTTTACAACACTATAAGTATTGCAGCATTCATCCCATGCACAAAAGATCTTTATTTCATACCCACAAGGTTTTTCTTCCATCTATACAAGGTTTTCAAGCAATGCACACAAGGCTTTTATTTCATGCATACAAAGTTTTCACAAAATTCTGTATTCATATTTTTGTTATGTACTATAACCATTATGGCATGCTTTTTTAAACATCATCAGACAAATTAGAATCTGATTTATTTAACAAGAGCTACATGTGGATCCAATATCCCTCCAAAAAATGACATCTGCCTAACAGACAAATGCATGAGCAATAAATCTGAGTTAGTAGAAAACTAATTTTTGCAAGGAAAAATGTTTCTTCAATAATACTTATGAATCACAATACCTAGTCTTCAATAGTAGTTACCCAATCACAATCCCCTTAGTCTCCAATAAACCTTACCCAATCACAATACCTAGTTTTCAATAATACTTACCCAATGACAATACCTTGGGATAAATACTACTACCTCACTCATCTAGCCCTTCCAGATTAAAACCTTTTAACTAAAAGTTACCTGCCGACCTAGGTGGCATTTAGAATGATCTCCAATTGGTACCAGAACATCATCAGTTACTAACAGAGTGAAAGCCATGCTCACCATATGGGTTTAAATGCTGGAAGGCTGGGAGGTCGTATGTGTATTCTGACAGATAAGGTATTATTAAAGAACATATTTTACTAGAAAAAATTTTCTTTCTTCAAATATGTTTCCTTATCATAATACTTTAAGAGAATAGGTAAGAGATTGAGGGAAACACATCCCGTTTCCCCAGAAAGACAATCTCTGGTCAGTTAATGCATGCAAGATGGCTTCTAGATAAACCCTGCTGAAAAATAGACTCTATATATCAGAGAGCTGCTTCAAAAGGAAAACATTTTCCTTCAAGCAAATCAAGTGGAAGTCGTGAAGTTCTCCTTATAAAGCAGTTAAACAGACAAGAAAAGTAACCTTTTGTGCCTTGGCTATAGGTCTCACCAGACTGAGTTGAGCCTTATAGGATAAAAGATCTCTGAGTTAAAACTGGGGAAGTATACTCAGATCTCCATTACATGGCACAGATTACAACAGTTAGAAAAAGTTTTGCTCATATCCAATGTTTTTAGTGACTGTCCTAACTTTGTGAGCTGAGATGTCAAGCAAATATATTAGTGTGGCATTATTTCCAATACATCTCTCCCTCGATAACTCATGCACATTGGGGTCCAAAAACATCGAATGCACTATAAGTGAGGCGTGAGTAATCAAGGACCGATAATAAAAAAATAAAAAAACAAAAGGATCAACACAAAGGCAAATGGGGGGTGGGGTGGGGGTGAGTTTGGCAAATTATTGAGTTGAATACTCAATTTATAATCGTACTGAGATTAATTGTGAATAAATATCTCTTCATAACGGTGTAGTTTATTTTTTCATCAAGAGTAACATTAATTTCAGGATAAATTACTGTATATTGAGAAGATAATCGAAAACATTATTCCACGTGGTTTCTGTTTCCTTAACATGTGTACCACTTCACACATTGTGTACTACATCACTAATTTTTGTGCTGAAATGGATACATTCTTGTTTTATTGTTTGATCCAAATTAGATGTATTTTTTAAATACAAAAAATACAAAAGCATGTGTGTATGTATGTATGTCTGTCTGTCTGTCTGTCTGCATGTATGTATGCATGTACCTGCTATATTTAATACATCACATTCATTATACAAAATTTAAGGTCATAATATGAAAGATACTGCAGGAAATTTGCTTCACATGAAGATCATTTTTCACTGTTCCAGAAAATTCAAAGCAAACAAAATGTGTACTTGATATTTCTGCTTCTTAATTTCTTCATGAATAAATTCATATGCCAGTGAGCAACAATATTTTTTCACTTGGAAATTGAATCAATGCACTTCCTGTTCACCACTAAATTTAAGTTAGCAGGCTCTGTTCTGAACTGTAGAAAGATGAAACCTGAAATGGAAATGAAAAAGTTGGTAGAAGTTTTTTTCTGATCACTGCATTTAAGACATTCTGTAAGGTGGATGTTTGTAGAATCATTTGACAAGGTATAGGCAAAATACATAATTGTAGTTTGGATTAGATAACACTTTTATAACTGCAAGTTACATATGCCAAATCTGAATATTTCTGGATAAAGATGCCAATGGGTATCTTGGTATTCTCCCACTGATAATAACCCGGTAACAAAAAGAACAATCAAGTACCTGTGTAAAAAATTGTTCCAAGTTCAGATTGAGACAGAATAATGATTACAATTCAAAGCTTGTATCATGTATGCATTTTTTCATCATCACGGGGACTTGTATGTTTGCTTACAATTTACATGTAACATGTGTTTTATATAATAATCCAATCCTTTCTTGAGTAGCTTATTTAAGAATCAATGAGCTTTATAGTCCCAACTTTGTGCCTGTCCATGATTCGTATGCCATTTTTCTCATGACTTAAAACACTCTTGTTTTGAGATCTTGATGACATTAACTTGGTCAATACCTTTCGTCAAAAGCGACAGTAAGTACTGATTCGAAAAAATAAAATTTAAATACATACTACAATTCAAAGAAAGGAAAGCACAATATAAATGTCCAGTTTAAATAATGCCATTTTTGCCTCCAGTTTGTGGCACAAGAACAGTGTTTTTCAACCGGGGTTCCATGGAACCTAAGGATTCCGTGACCACCAGCCAGGGTTTATGTCAGTGGATAGTAAAAATATAAAAATAACGGCCGAAATCGCCAGGGACCAAGTCTGGCAGAACTGGAACTGTGTGGTAATTAGTCGTTTATCCATTTAAATACAGTTTCCGTTGTTCCTCATGAGCGTTTAGTGTTTGAATTAATTTTCATAACACTGTTGTTTTTTGCGCACCCATGGACCGATTTATTAAGAAGAGAAAATTAGACGATGCCACAGATGACGACCAAACTAAAACTCAGGAGCAGTTGACTAAATCTACAGCTAGTATTGCATCATGTGAGCCGAACGGACATCGATCGCAATCTTATTAAAGTTTGTCAGTACAGTGACAATTACTTAGCTAAGGAATTCACATGGGCAGACTGCCCCTTACCGCTCTGTGTTGTCTGTGGGGAAAAGCTTGCCAACAGTGTCATGGCATCAGCTAAATTGAAGCACAGGAGTCTGATGTTTTATCAAAACAGTACAGAGAAATCTCTGACAACATGAATTCCCTTATTGGTAGTATAAATAAACACATTCTTGTTTATTTATATTACCGATAAGGGGAATTCATGTTGTCAGATATTTTGCCTTACTTTACTGATAAAATGTCAGACTCCTGTGATTGAAGTGACACTTAACTAAACGTCCAGATGTAGCGCACAAGAATGTGGCATACTTTGAGAGGGCACTAAACTTGAATAAAAAACAAACCGCCACATTCAAGAAAAAGTTGAAGATAAGTGACAGCTCAAGAAGCATGTTATGCTGCCACAGAGATTGTTGCAAAGAAAATGAAATTGCATACCCTCACCGAAACCATAATCTTACCTGCATGCTAAGAAATTGTGAGAATTATGTTTGGCGAGAGTGCCATATCTGACATCAGTAAGGTTCCACTGTCAAACAAATACGATAAGCAGACGTATTTCAGACATGTCCAGCAACATTGAAAGTCATGTTTTAGCAAAGATAAAGACACGTGGATTCTTTACACTGCAGGTGGATGAAAGCACAGATGTCAGCAGTAAATCACAGCTTATGGGGTTTGTACGTTTTATTGACAATGGAGCTATTGTTGAAGACTTTTTCTGCTATAAGAAGTAACCAGAAATAAATATAGGACAAGGCAGATTTGACGTCATTTTATATCTGCAGTCATGTGACTTCAACTGAAAAAAACTGCGTTGGCATTTCTATGGATGGCACCCCTGCCATGATGGGAAATGTCAAAGGTTTTGTCTCGCTGATCATGCACTGTTTCATCCACAGAGAATCACTAGTTGCTAAAACAGTTGGAGCCAAGTTAACGTCTGTGCCGGATATGGTTGTGAAATTCGTTAATTATATGAAGATGAGACCTCTGAAATCTTACCAGTTTGCCAAACTTTGTGAAAGCATGGAAGCAGACCATGTCACACTCATCCAACACACGGACGTATGATGGCTATCTCACAGAAAAGTTTTATCTTGTTTCTACGAGCTTAGAGAGGAGATGCTGATGTTCTGTTGTTGTGAAAACTTGAAGGATTTTGAAGAAGTACTGAGCAGCAAGTGTTGGTGTTCCAAACTAGCTTATCTGGCTGATATATTTCATGAATTGAACATTATGAACAGTGGAATGAAAGGTAGACATGAAAACGTCTTTACTTCAACTGACAGAATAAACGCCTTTCTGAAGAAATTGATAAATTGGAAGAAGCATGCATTTGCTGGAAATTTGGAAATGTTTCCCAATGTTGTTCAAAACAATTACCAAGAAATTCTCCCATTGATTCTGATTTGGATGCTCTGTTGAATAGTCTCAGCAAATATTTTCTGTTGATTTCTGTTGACCAGTACGACTGGGTTAGAAACCTGTTTGTGGAATTTGAACTGTGCCAAGGACAGTTTACTTTGAAGGAAAAGGAGGAACTCGTTAGAGTTGCGAGTGACAAAACACTGAAGCTAAAACATGCAGAGTTTAACATTGGTTATAGTTGAAAAACGAGTACCTGGCTATTGCTGTGAAAGCTTTGCGACTTCTCTTGCAGTTTTCAACTTCTTACATGTGCAAGTTTGGATTTTCTGCTATTACCACCATCAAACACAAGAAACGAGAATGACTTTTGTCTGTCGAAGATGAACTTGGGATGTCTCTCTTGAACATTTGGTAAGGAATTGAACTGCTTTGTAGAAATCACCAAGCACAAGTTTCACATGAAATGTTCGCTACTGCAAACTGATGCTTACTGGTGACAATAAAGTAACTTGGTAACTAGTAATATTGGCTATTCTGGCCACACGAGTTTATTTTGTATTTGGGCTACAATTACAGTGTTACACACATATACCTGTATCAATTGGTGTTTTATTGTGTCACTGCATGTGGTTCCACGAGCAATCTAAATGCTTTGAATGGCTCCGTTCCAATAAAAATGTTGAAAACCACTGCCCTAGAGTGTGTGTTAGCTGTTCCAGCTAAGGTTGATGTTTATATGATTGTTCACTGGACCCATTTTATTAGTGGGAAACCCAAGACGTATTTTTTGTCATGGCAATGGCAACACAAAAACTTGGCTTCTGTAACATGCACTTCTTATACCATGTTAGGAAAAAATTTAATGAAACAGATAACTACAGTAGTCCTCCTCTTGAACGGCCACCTCCTGACCAGTGGCCACAAACATATTATGATAGAGTTTGGGGCTTAACACCTATGTTGATTTCTTCTCTTTGATGATTATAACCAGACGTAATTGTTAAGATCATAACAGGGTCAGCATAGGCTAAAAATAGATTTTGTTCATTGGTACACTCAGATGTACTTATAAAAAAATTGGGTATGAGACAAAGACAGGAAATTTACGAAAACTGCATTTTTAAATCGTATACAGTTAGCAACAACTGAATAAATCGTTACCAAATATTAACATGTCATCATGTTAATGGAGACATTATTTTAGAAGAAAGTCGGTTATTCTACTCGAAGACATCAGGGGAAGAGGGACTTGCCAAACAATTTTATGTAGAAAAAACTTGAAAAAAACAAGTTTATGTTGAAATGACTCGAATAAACAAAGTCAATAAAGATAAGAAGGTTATTTAGCCGCAGTGGGAAAATGGAGCAAATGGAAAGATAATTATGTATGTACCACTCACATAACTATTAATGTATATTCAGTTGAAATAAATTTGCTATTATAACAAGAACATTTTAATGATTAATGTTACTTTTAAACGAAAATATTAAATGCTTTGAAGTATGTAGCTTTCTTACTATGTACATTACATAAACATGTACTTCTCATAAAAAATGTAGACCCCTCTGGAAAGGCCACCCATCTTATAAGGCCACTTTCCTGGGGTGGCCATATAAGAGGGGGACTACTGTATACATACTGAAATGTTTTACTGTAATATTTAAATATAAAGGAAACAAATGTTTGTTACTTAATAACAGTGAGAAAGAAATCAAATAAAATTCACCACATGTGTAAATGAATTTTACATCAAACAGTTCCAAGAAAACAGATGGGTTCTTGAATGAAAAACCACTTGCCCTAGATTTATTATAGTATGATACTAAACACATCGAAGACATCGAAAATAAAACTGCCAAATATCATTAAAAAAATTTTAAAAAAAAGATATTGTTGTGACTGATGGATGTTATATGACTGAAAAATGTTAGAGAAGAGAGATTTTGTTAAACTTAAAAATATGCTGCAATGGACTGTCATTATGGGACAACCATGAATATAGCTAACTTGTGACAAACTTATTAACAGCAATACGTTTTTTATACAGTTTTCTGTAATAATGGTGTGTAATATATAAATTGCTCTTTTCATGCTCAGATTATGCTTATTTGCCACTTATATTAGTAATAATTATGCTTACCGCTCTTTTCATGGAAAGCATGTGTGAACCTACAACAAAGTAGTTCTGGTTCACATTTAATACAATTTCCTTTTGGTCATGTACCCTGGAAACTGATCGTTGGAACTGATGGGTACCCAGTAGAAATTTCCCAAAATTTTGACCATTGTTCCTTTTAATAGTTTTCCTGTGTGCAAGAAATTTTTAAACTGCTGTGTGGCATATGTATTTGCCACTAAAACTTGTGTGCAGAATTTTGAAACTGTGTGGTATTTTCTATGCATTGAAATGGGAAAGAGATTTGGTTGGCAAAAGAGTCCAAGTGTTTATAAGCATTAAGAAAAGCTGTAATCCTTATCCAATTAATCTTTATTTTAGCTCTACTAAATTGAAAGACTTGACAGACAGGGCAAATGTCTTTTAGGAATAAATTCATGAATTAAGCTACTGCATTTGGTTCTCAATCATGTATGCTGAATTTTCTCCACCCAATCAGCAATAAAACAATACGAAAAACATTTATGTTTTACCAAATTCAGATAGGATTCAAAATTCTGAGTGGCTGGGTGACTAATTGTTTCAATTCATAATAAAAGTGCTCCTCACTGAGGCGCCTGCAAAATTATTGGGGGGAGGGAGGCTGACATGGTTACACAGTTAAATTGTGGAAGGCATAAAAAAGTATGTGATGATCATATGGTGTAGGTATCATTTATAGCAACACGAAATTGAATTATATTTGTAAGTAAAATCCAAAACAAAACCTTGGCTAATGTTTAAGCTACAGAATGTATGCTTACACTTATAATGTCAATGATTCAGGCTATCCACTTTGATCATTTCATATGCGAAATTTGTAAAAATAAATGACTTAATGTAACTTACCTTTTTCTTGGTATAGAACCAGTCCTTCATTAACCTTGAATCTTCTCTAACTGCATGTTGATGTCTTCTGTTTCATACTGAACTTTAACATCAGTAACAATGTGGAAATCAGTAGATGTTGATATTGGTTTCTTTTTGTTAATAATGTCCACACTCTTTCTATCACAGAAATATATAAGAACAAACATGTTGCACAAGAATATTAAATAACTTTCTTCCTAAACAGTGTGATCCTTGCTATGTGAACATGGCCCATGCACAAATTTGTGTCTGTTGTGTTTTAAAGTGCTATTCTGTATGTACACTGTAGGTCAGCATGCAGCATCTGTTGACTTCATTTGAGGTGTAAAAAAGGGTAAATAAGTAGTAAACATTTTGTTGTACACAAAGGGGCTTGTACCATTGATTATGATATAAATATAAATCATACATGTAGTATAAAATAATACTTTTATTTTTTTATACTAATGTATGACTGACAGTTAAATTGTAAGCAGCAATATGAGCTCCTGCTATTTTACACTCCAATAATATCAAGCAGCTGTACGCCAAGGCTACCAAAACAGTAACTGCTCAAGGTTCTCTTGGAGACTGGTTCCAGACAACAATTGGAGTACATCAAGGCTGTCTCCTGTCACCCACACTTTTCAACATCTACTTAGAGAACATCATGAGTGAAGCCCCGGAAAACCACTGTGGGACAGTCAGCATTGGAGGGTGTACTATCACCAACCTTCACTTTGCAGATGACATTGATGGGCTGGCAGGCAAGGAAGAATAACTTGCCATCATAGTCAAGAACCTGGATAAAACATCTTCCAGATTTGACATGGAGATAAGCACTGAGAAGACAAAGATGATGACAAATAGTGGCAAACAAATCTCAGCCAAAATTAAAGTCAGAGGACAGGAAATGGAAACAGTGGGCAAGTTAAAAAATCTTGGATACATAATCACTGAAGAGGGGTCAAGAGCAGAACGTTTGACACAAGCAGCACAACCAATGGCAGCTATGTCAAAGCTAAGACCCATCTGGAGAGACAAGAATAGCTGTCTGAAAATTAAACACAGACTATTGAGAGCACTAGTCATCCCAGTCTTTTTGTATTCATGTGATACCTGGACCCTGACCCTGACAACAGAATTACAACAAGAATCCAGGCACTTGAAATAAGATGTTATAGAACCATCCTTGGCATCTCTTACATGGACCACATCACAAATGAAGAAGTGCAAAATACCATCAGGCACAAAATAGGCCAATATGAGAGCTCCTCATCACCATCAAAAAGAAAAAGCTGAAGTGGTATGGCCATGTCACTAGAGCCAACAGTCTATCCATCTATCTATACTACAGGACAGCGTCCTGGGTGGCAGAAGGAGAGGTAGACAGATAAAAAAAAGTGGACTGACGTCACACAATGGACCAGGAAAAGTTTTGTGGAGACACAGGCATTAACACATGACTGAGACAAGTGGAGGGAGCGAATCAGATTTTCAGCAGCACAGTACATTAATGACCACACTAAGTCAAGAGACTGATGATGATGAACAGTTAAATGAACCTTTATATGTTCCAATAACAGAAGACTGCTGGGTCAAAATAAGACAAAAAACTCACTGTGAGAAAATAAATTTACAGACAGTGCAAAATAGATATAATGTCTATTTGACAATAGTTGGGATCCTCGACATTCAACATTTGCACAAAATATTTAAGTCCGTATTGCTCATGTGATAACTCACATGAGAAAATCCAACTTTGAATAAATTTGAAAGAATTGTTTAATCAGAATCCAAGTCCAAGTTTCTCACATGATAACTCACGTGAGAAATTAGAACTCTTTCTTATTTTCAAACATGGTTACATGTAATGGAAAAGAATGTTTCTTGTTCTACTTTCTCATGTGAAAATTTAGATTCTCATGTGAGCAAAATTGGCACATGTGAAAATCAGGTTAGTTTTTCCTTGGCTCTGTACATATAAGCTTGCAAAATCTAACCAATCTGCATACATTTCTAACAAGGTTCTCATGTGCAACTTGTGAGCAGCTCATGTGAACTGGTGAGATTTTTCTGGATGGGTGCAGGTTCTGGAATTCTGGTCTGGGATGAAAACCTGCCGTTGTGGTTTCTTAATGGTTTCTTAACGCAGATGACAGAATACCTCAATTTTCTGGCAATTCTGTTGTAAGATAGATGAGTATGACCCAAGATTTGATTGATTAGTATGAGTTCGTTTGCTTCCTGTATCACCTTTGAAACCTTAGGTGTTGGCAGATTAGTGCATTGGCCATTTCAGTCTATAGAAAGAGCATTGATTATCCAAGTCTTTTTGGAACAAGGACAAAGGTTGTGAAAATCCGAAGCAAATATACAAAGGTTCTTATGGACATGGTACTGCCATGATGTATGAGATGTCACCATAGTTGTTATCAGAAAAAAAAACTCCTATCCCATGTAGGTTCTCCACACACCAAAGAAAAGCTTGCAGAAATGTATTCAACTCAAGAATGTTGATTTGCCAAAAATGATTCTGAGGGTGGCCACACTCCAATATCAGCTGAAATGGTAGGAGATCATGATTGTCTGAAGTTGTATTTGCAAAGGTATTTCCAATGCGAATCAAATGAGGTTTCCATGCCAGTAAGATGGAACCTCATTGTAAAGGCTGTGAAAGTTGGTCAAATGGTCAAAGGTTCAGCCTCTATTTGGACCATATAATCATTTAATGGGTTCCCGAGAAGGCAGCCTAGGACTAAGACATCTGTTGTAGTGTTCAGCAACACTGAGGAAAATGGGAATTATCCAGCAGATGGATTGTTCCATACATGCACAGGATCCATCATTGTATTTATTCATTTCTCATTCCACGGGAAGACATACCCTGCTTATTTGAATGTTTGTTCCGGACATAAATGACCACAATTTTGAAACTGTACAAAATCAAAGATGTCCTTGTTGACAAGAAGACTGAGAATGAGGAGGTTATAGCAAGTGATATCAAGTATTCTTCCAAAATACAGCTTACCTGCTGATTTCTTGGCTATAGTATTTGTAGGGCAATCATAGGACTTCAGGAAGCCATGAGAGTGGGGACATGAAGTTATGCTTAAAGTCCACACTCATTGCATAGTTGACTGAATGTGCTTAGGTTGATGACAAAAAAGTGCATATTGCTATGTTTGAAACTGAAGGAACTTTTAACAAAGGAGGATGTGCAGTGAACATGATACCAAGTCCCATGAAAACCACTTGTCAGGTTCATGTGTTGTAGTGGCCAAATCTTCCACATTTGGCAGCAAACAATAGGAATATTCCCCTACATGATCTGTTATAAGGAGGGTATGAAAATCATATTGTATGTATCTGTAATCGTTTTTTTGATTGCCTTGCAAATCCCTCTGCTGCAGCTCAGATTGTGAGGGATGAAAAGGTTATCTATGGTTATCTCAGTTAGATCCAGAATGAATGGATTCTTGATTTTCTAGAAGTAATGATCCTCACAAATAGTATTTTCTTTTTATATAAAAGATATTTGATTTCTGCATGCTGTCTCCACACCATATTGGTGAGTATGTGTGTGATTTGGATTTTTAATGTAGATACAACAATTTTTCAGTCATATTGCTATGATGTGTGCAGTGCAGCACTGGGCCACCATGCCACATGCATATAGCATGATGTCAAACCCAGTTACTTTATAATGACATCAGGCTGACCAGTCCTAACACTAACCTCTTAATGCTGAATGCCTTGCGAGGTAGCTGTTAGTAAAAAAAATTATAAGTCTTTGGTATGACTCAAACAAGTTCGAACGCACAACCTCCTGCATCTGAGGCAGATGCTCTAACCACTAGGCCACTGGAGCAGTTGCATGCTATTGGTGAATTCTACCACAGTTATGCAAAGTTATTATTACAGCAAACTAGATCATTCAATATTCTAGGTCTATGTGAAATCTTTCTTTTTGATGATACTGATGATTTGGCTCTCCAAATACAGGGCTTCAACTTTGAAAGAAAAGATAGAGACTCCAATGGGTGGTGGGGGTATTCTTCTCTATGTAGACAGTTCCATTAGTTATTACAGACGTGTTGATCTAGAGACTATTGGGGTAGAGAGTACAGTGGAACCCCGCTATAACGCAATAATCAGGGTCCATGAAATTGGATTGTGTTAAAAGCAGGGTCGCGTTATCGCGGGGTTTTACAGTATTTAAATTTGTTTCCCCAGCAAACACCGCATTGGTGTATATACGTGTACTCATGTCTAATGTAAGAAATTGGGAGTATTATCGGATGAATATTAAATGGAATGCAGCAATAAGACTTATTAAAAAGTGGACGGATACTATATTTATAGGTTATAACTTTGCGTTATATAGATAACACCCCAAGTGACGTTATATAATGAATAGGGAGGGTATTAACATCGTTTACTATCGTGCCATCGTGGCACGCAGTTCATCCATAATGCATGCAATTCCATTGGAAGATTGCACAGACTTAAAATATTTAATAATTTTGTCCAAGACCATTGTGTCTTGTATCAACCACGACATTGTTGGCTGCTTTGTTGTTTATGCAGTTTAAGAACACGTGTCCTTACTCTTGGATTAATAATAAGTTATATTTCAGATGTTTATTTAGGCATAACAATTCAAGGAGCTGGTGACATTAGTATATTTTAGAAGCCACGTTTTACACACTATTTCTCGTACTTTATCGTATTATATATTGTATTATATTAGAATTCATACACGATATCTTCCCCAAAATCATAATAAATATTTTAAACGCAAAGTGCATTTAACGACATCCGTTTGTGAACTTGCTTTTCCATAATGGTAAAATATTTATTGAGAAAAAACAGGAGGACATTAATAACCATTTCATAAGCAAACCCAATACACATTTAAAACCCGAGAACTAAGTGCAGTAGGCCTGCAATGGTCTCAAGTCACTTTTATGATTGTTTTTAAAGCTGAACAGATGTCAATTTCATACCCTCTCAATTTCCAGCTAGTGAAGCAAACATTATTTACTGGTCAACTGATTGTGTCTAATAACACAGCTAAGCAGAGAAAACATGTTGGCAGCTTTCGCTTTTTGATGTTTATTAAACTGTGACAAGCTTTTATTAACCACCGCATTGTCTGTTGCTTGGTTGTGTGTGCAGTTAAAGAAGAAACACATGTCGGCTACTGTTAGAGCAACGATTGTATACAGAATTAATTGAAGACAACCACAAAGACCACATCATGTTTATTTTGGCATAACACTTCAAGAAGAAGAAAAAAAATGTATAAAAAAATATACGAAATTTTGGAAGCCATGCTGCAACTGAGTTATATCTGAATTCGCATTATGGCGGGGCTCCACTGTATCTGGATCAAAGTAACCCATGCCCAATCCAAGCCAATACTCTTATGTTCAGTTTACAGGCCACCTAGTTCCACAGCTGATTGGATTGATAGATTTGAGGCTCAAATTTAAAAAGCATTACTAAAGGAAGATTTAGAAACTATCATATTAGGTGATTTTAACATTGACTACATGAAAATTCCACCATTAACATTGATAAGTAACTTTGAAACTTTACTCAATTAATTAACACCCCAACTAGAGTAACAGATAATAAACTACAGTAACAGATAAAAGTGCTACTATCATTGACCATGTCTATTCTAATAAACCTGAAAACATGTGAAATAAATGTGCTAGCGTATGCATTGAGTGACCACTACCCAGTCTGTATAACTAGACATGTTCCAAAATTATCTAAAAATGGGCAACACATTGAAATACAATACAGGGACTTTAAACAGTTTAATGAGGAAATGTTCTTAAATGATTTAGTTTGCAAACCCTTTCAATCAGTTTGCAATATAGCTGATGTCAACACTGCTTTAGACAAATGGTATCAGATGTTCAATGCAGCCTTAGAAAAGCATGTCCCAATTAAAACAAAAAGGGTTAAACACCAAATTACACCCAAGTGGATTACCCCGGAGATCAATGAGGCTAGGCACCTAAGAGATAATTTCCACAAGAAAAAAGACATGAAAAGCTATAGAAATTGGAGGAATAAAACTAAGCACCTGATAACTAAGGCAAAAGAAAACTACTATAAACAGCTATTAATGAAAGTAAGAGTATCAAAACATTGTGGAAGCATCTAAAAGAGCTGAACCCACCCAAAAACAGTTGTCTTCCCCCTACACTTAGGCAAAATGATTATATAGCAACATCTGTACAAGACATAAGCATCTCCAGTAACAGTATTCAGAACCAGACTAACATCCCAATTGAACTTGATGATCTACCGTTATTTATAAGAGCTAAAATTCCTAAATATAATTATTTTTCAATAGCTAATGTTAGTGAAACTGATGTTTTTGATATGCTAATTAAGTTAAATATTAATAAATCCTCTGGATTGGATGGTATTGGTCCACAAATTCTTAAAATTGCTGCACCAGTAATAACAAAGTCACTAACGCATATCATCAATTTAAGGATAATGAGTGGTAATTAAGTTTCTCTATCTTAAGTTATCTCTATTTCATAAAGCACCATCAGGCCTCAAGGGAGAATAGTCCTTGACTAATGAGCCACCTTCCATAAAGCATTATTATTATTATTATTATTATTATTAAAGTGTCCTTTACATTTTGATTATGATCATTCATTCATTGATCCTACACATAGTCAACTAGGATTAGCCTAGGATAATTCTGCTTAATCAACCCAGATTTGCTGGGATCATCTTTGCACAGATTCAATTTAATCTGGAATCAACCAAAATACACTCTAATAGAAAGTGCTGGAGAGTGAAAAATAAGATTTGTGTTTGTGCGTCTTTTCTTACAATACAAGTATTAAATATTCCTTAAAGCTAGGCTATATACTGTTGTGTAAATATCTACTACTGTTTATGCAAAGAAAATTCTCATAAGAAAGATACATTTGTTTTCAGAGTAAAATACAACACGTAATCAAAGTTGCTGGCAAGATTATGCTGAAATGACAAATATCTAAATCCCATACCCTAAATTTGCACAAGACTGAATTGGAACTTAAACCCAGTACTACTGTACTACTGAGGTGCACACTCATGTTACCACTACTCTCGCTTATAACTGTCAGACCTTATTTTAGACTGAAAATAATACAAATTTTAAAAATGTTCTACAAAAGTTAACAAAAATACTTACATTCCCAATTACATATGGGTGGCCATTTGGACAACCTATAAAATGAACAATTTTTTTTTAGATAAATAGTCAAACTAAATAACAGTATCAATGAGTATATTGGTGTAAAGATAAAGGCTAATATAGTTGAAATTTTCAAAACAGTTTTCTAAGTACGGGTGGCCACTTGGTCAACCTAAACATAGCACAAACAAATCTTGATTAAATAATATTATTCAGTAGTATATAGATGTAATCCATGACAGCTTTGACATAATATGCAATGATTTATTCTTGACAAAGTTTTCTAAGAGTCACAAAATTTGGCAAGATCATGAAAATGGGAAACTAAAAATGTGTTCAAGGAACATGGATGCTCCACAACAGCACTTGAACAGTGCCCTAATCACAGAACTTAATCAAGATGGGGTAGATATATGAATGGATGGACAGACAGACAGACAGACAAATATATTACTATATTCCCCTACAAACGTCATGGTTAAGCCTAACAATGCAGTGTGATCTTCATGTTTTCTGCTCTTTAGTTCAAAGTAAAAGAACACAAAGAAAAATCGATGCCTTCAAAAGTTGCCCAAGAAATCCACTATCCATCACTAAATGTAGGCTGTATTAATCTACACTCTCTTCCTTGCTTGCGCAAAAGTTGACTTGTATCCTACAGGCTTTAGGATAAGCCTGATGCCCCCACCTGCATGTTATAAAATACAACAAATGGAAGAAACTATGGTTGATCACTGGACATCATACTGGACTCATGACCAAAAGTGCAGGTTTGAATCCTACTATCTGATCCATTTGGGCAGATAACTGTAGAATGTCCTTGAATGTAGAATGTAGAATGAAATGCCAATGAAATCAAAGTAAACAAATACATCTCTTCATCTGCCACCATGCAACCATTCAATTTTTATATGCACTATAAGAACGTAAACTAAAAATTTCAGAGCATGCTACTGCTGTTTCTGGGTTGATTCCTTGAGATCTTCTGCTACATAAAATCCAAACTATTATTATAACATAAATAATATCAGACAGCTTACGATAGAAGACTGGGTTGTCATCCTGTCTTCTGTGAGCTAGTAGCACTTCTCTAATTTCTTCAACATCATCTTGAGGCATTGTTGGTAAGAAGGCAGCCTGGAATACATTTATAATATTGGTAGTCACATATAGATAATATTTATTATATCCTAAAATTCCATGCAGCCTGATTATAGTAATTAAAGGACTATAATTCTAATAAATAATAATGTAAAAAAAATTAATATTAAAGGTTAGGCATGTAAAATTTACCTGAAATCTAATAAGACGATGAATTGAGTCACTGTTATTATTAATTTATATTGATGATACCATCACTGATGTACAGTCCATTGTAAGACTGTATGCTGATATTTCCTTATCAATAAAGGTAGAGAAACCAAACTTAGCATCTGGTCTTCTAAGTGAAGTCCTATATACAATCAATTTGCAGGTTGGTAAATCTTGATTGACCATATCCAGAAAATATCAAAAGGAACATCCTCCACATTTAAGGATTGATTCAATTATGAATCTCATTGTTTTGCAAAGCATTTATTACATAAATGATGACAAACTCTGTGTTCAGGCATCAATTAAAGAAACAGGAGATTTTGCAATGAAATAGTTTCAAATTTAATAAGCACAAAGAAAGGTCACTGATTATTTCATTCTTTTATTACATTTTTAACCATATATTGTGATGCCTTTTCTTAATTGAGAGAAGTTCATGTTTCAAACAGCTTTGAAAAATATATTGATGTGTGATTTGGTAATATCAAATAACAAGGTATTGTTTGCTGAGTGCATATGTTTCATATTATCCCATATGAAAAATATAACTATTTGTTGCCTTATTTAAAACTTACCTGAACTATTTGTCAAAACTTTGTAAAAATTTGTAATTGAGGCATCAAATAATGAAACAGGAGATAAAGATATAATCATTTTTTCAAATTGTGCAGAAGTACTTTGATCATCTGACTTTGAGAGGGTAATTCTTGTATCAATTTGTGTACATTCATTCATTCATCCACCACTATTTGCCTTCTTTATTAGTGCATACATGCCAAGTTTTCTGGAACCAATACAGGGAGATTTGTGTTCAAAATCAGGGAGACTGGGTCCAAAATCAGGGAGATTAGCATAACGACTATTTTTCTCATAAGTTTAAGTGCGAAAGTGCAGATCGTACCACAACAAAGTAAAATAACTATAATGAATAATAGTTACTGAACTTTATTAATTTTGTTATATGTTATTTTCTACATAAAAATAATTTAGGAATCTTCACAAGAATCACTATGGTTGAAAAATAATGACACAATGGAACCTCAAATGCTCAAACAAACTTAGTTTTTTTCTACATGTGTTGGTTGTCTTTCAGTCTTGTAGAGAAGCTCCTTTTGCAGCGATACACAAATCATTTGAAGGTCTGAACTCATAACAGTCACACTTTGCATTTATCTTACATGATATAAGTGACGACACAGTTTTTCCACATAAATTTCCACGGTGGTCTGTCTGAATCTTCCTCAACATGCTGAAACAGCGCTCAGGGTCTGCATTACTGTGTGGCAAGCTGAGTGCTGCCATAGAGAGCTTCACTAGATTTGGGAATCTGGGTTTCTTCAATGGTGTGGAGACTCTGCTCATGTCTACCCAGAAGACATCCAATGGTGTTTCTCCCTGAGTGAAACTGGGCAGGTCTGAGGCTGGGGAGAGCTGGAAGTCCCTGAACTCATCTTCAAGTTGACACTGTTTGTCAGTTGCTGTAACAAGTCTGTCACTCAGCTGAAGAACAGCTTCTACTGAGATCTCCAATCTCCTCTCAGGATTCAGGTAACCAAGGGCCTTCAGGGTCTGGTCATTAAATGGAAACTTGGCTAGCATCATTGCTGTAACTTCCTCATAGAAGGACCTCACACTCCTAAAGAAGGAGCTCAGCTGGGATGGAGAAATGTCGTCTGAGTTGTTGTGAACGAAACGCCTGGCTTCCATACCCACTGCTAACAAAGAGTTGTCATGCTGGTTTTCTGGTGACATAAAGTTGACCTCTGTAATTCTGGCTGATGCAGTGATGACACTAGTTTTCACAAACTTTCCCATGAATTTCCGTAGAATTCGTTCCATCTCCACATGGAGGTATCCCACCATAGCATCACCAGCCTGGAACATAGTGTTGAAGTCATTCAGTGGTTCCATGATGTATAAAAGAAAGTGGTATGTCAGTTTCATCTCAGGGTTTTTAAGGTTCTCCACAGATCTGTTTACTCTACTCCCTGTCTTCTCAGCATCTTCATGGCTCTTGAAATATGACTGGAGAGCTGGCCACTGTTGAAGAAAGCGTGCAATACATTTCTGGAGTGACAGCCACCTTGTACTACAATGCTTGACCAGTTTGTACTCCTCAGTGTTGGTAAATCTAGGAATTCTTAATACACCTCTCTACGCTTGGAACTATAAGTGAAGCGATAGTAGGTGTCGACCAGAAGTTCTTCAACTGGGACAGCCAATTTTTTCAAACCATACTGTGTACATGTACTGGCCAAATGGCAGATACACCCAAAGTCAATTACATTTGGTTGCTGTTCACGAACTCTGGAGAGGACTGAATTTTTCTTTCCAACCATTACATTTGCATTGTCACTGCTAAACCCTACCAGGTTATTCCATGGAATCTGTCTCTTTGTTAAGACTTCTTGAAGACAGTTGAAAAGGTTTTCACCAGTTCCAATATTGCAAATAGGCACAGCCAGGAATTTGGTTGTCACTCTGTGAATGTCAATGTCAAACACCCTTACAAGAATTGCTACACACTTTTCATCACCACTGTCATTAGACTCATCCATCATCACTGAGAAAGGGTTTTCCTTGCATAGTAATGTTACCTGATTGTCATACATTGGACCCAGTGCATTGTTAGCAATGTTTGTTACCTTAGTTCTTTTGCAGCGAAATTTCTGAGCAATTTGCGAGTCAGGACACATAACCTTACACAGCTCACTAAAGTGATCAGCAACCAAAAATGGTAAATTATGCTCTGCCACAAAGTTAGCAAACAGAACCTCAGCTTTAGTGACACTGTCTGCTGATGTTGGTGCAAACATTTGTGTTACTTTAGGCACATTATGTGATGATTTCTCATTTGCAATGTGCTGCATACTTTTCAAGTGCCTTGTAAGATCATTTTTTCCCCCACTAGAAATGTTCAAATGTGTGTTGCAAGCTGTGCAGTACGCAAAGCTTTCTCCCTTTTCACTACACTTCACACATTTAAATTCGCCTATCCAAGCACTATTGAACTTGCAAACATATTTCTTTTTTTTCGAAGGCATATTTTCCATCGAATCCGTTAGTGGACGTTTGGACATGGCACCAGAATTTTTGAAATAACCAGAGAAATAGTTGTAGGAATATACATCAATTTTTATGTGTTTGGTAATTCGCCTCCGGCGGAGCGCACTACGTACTGTACAACAGCAAAGGCCAATGATATTCCGATTGTGATGCGTCTCCTTCCACTGCTATATTGCTCCATGTGAACAAAAGTAGTTCAGAATATAGCGGGAATGAATTACATAAGAGCTTTATTGCTCGAATAAACGGAAAAGGCAGAGAAAATTCCGATTGTAATAACTTGATTGATGGATTACGGTAGTCGTGAACATGTTGTTTTAGCTGGAAATACCTATGCTTGGCAATTTTTTTTCTTCCGGGAGATCTTGTCAGCAAATCGGTAGATCAAAAGATGGGGTCGAAAATCAAAAGACTCCCAGACAATTCGGGAGACTTGGCATGTATGTTAGTGACAAAATATATTAACTAATGTGCATGATCTATTATTGTAATTACAATATCTACTGCTGGTCATTACCAACTGGATAATGTCAATATCATTAATGAGTTCTCTTTGTTAAGTCAGTCACTGTAACAAAGCATCATGTGAATTTTAAAAATGAGTTTGGAATCCATTTGATGTATTCTTTTCTAGAACAAAATCAGACCTCTGTACGTACAAAAGTGAAGTGCAATATACCATTCATCAATTAGTCTTATTGATGGCAATTAATAATAAAAAAAATACAAAGTGGTGAGGTCACTGACTTCAGTGCTTGTACTATTTTTACATGGGTATGTCATCACTGCAAAGTTCTTGGTTCTTAAGGTTAATGATTACTCTTACAAAGGCCATCACTTTCACAAATGGTTTCAAAGAACCAGAATACTGGTTACATTTTAAAACAATAAGTTGTGACCTCATTTGCATACCTGCCATAACATGCTGTGTCACAAGAAACATAATGTAACAGGATTTTCAGGAATCTTTACCTCAAAGTTTCCCAGCAACAAAAAAATGCTTTATATTTTGACCACTGCAAATATGCATGTAATTTGTAATATTACAATAAAAAGTCCTGCTCAAAGCTCAGCAAAACCTATCATCAGGGCTGATAACACAACTAAAAGGCAGTCAGAGATAAACAACCACCTATCAGAGATTACTTAAATGGCTGTCAAAAGCCTGGATGCTGTGTTTCAAATTTTGCTGTGGGCAAGTCCATTGAGCTAATTTGCACAGGTAAAGTAAACAAAGCAGAACAACCCAATTCATGTGAATTATACATTAAAGAGACATGCTAAAGTTTGTGATCAGATTCTTAATTAATGCAAAACACGATTATTTCATTTGTCAGAATAGTGTTAAGTGTGATTCATTTTTGAAGAATGATTCTGGAAGCAATACCCTATCAGCAAAAATAAAAATAAAATTCTAGGATGACAGAATATTACTTTGTCAAGCACAGCAGCAAGGGGAATAATTAATTCTTTGCACATACTCAAACATCAAAATGACATGATGTACAATGAAATAGGATAACCACCTGTAAGTAGCATATCTGACATGCTGAAATGATCATCTTAAATTTGTTAAAAATTACAACTATTATTTGACCTCCATTTTTCATCATAATTATAGCCAGTAAATAGCATAAATGAAAGACAATAGTAAGCACATGCTCATGTTTGCACAGTTGCTTTGTGTTGGTAATGTAAGTCCCATACTAAACATAGGCATTTATTACAACTGCATTACTATACTTGCAAGGCTCCCACTGAAATGGTTGGTCCAAATTGTGATATTAATTTTTCTACAGAGAAACATACTTATCTCAATATACTTTACTGACAATATTTACACTATAGTCGTTAGGAACAACTCTGTTCTAACCAAAACTCGTTCTGAGAATCTAGCAGGGAATTTTGGATAAATGTTCCATCCAGTCTCTAATGAGTGCAAAGATGAACAATGATGATACTTGCTTTACCTTCAAAGTCCCTGCTGAACTATTGAAAGCAGCTAAGACTGTATCATATTAAACATATATTTTGCTATCCAACATATTTCAAAGACAAAATCTTGATGTTTTTATTTAATATCAGAGTGGCTGTGATAAAGAGTGTTTGCACATGTGAATGTGCATGGAATTGATATCTGACAATATTAAGTCTACCAACTATAGCTTTCTATCATAGTGTATTAAATACTATGACCACAAAAAAGCCCCGACATGTTAATCGTTTTTATCCAGATTTGACTTTTCAATCACTTTCAATAGGATTATATATATTTGAACAATATTGCTTTTTTGTCATGTGCACAGGTCCCCCTCCCTCATTTAGGACCTCAAAACACTTTTTTAAGTCTCGAAAACCCACCAATACTACCTGGGATATTAGCAGGTATGCATTTATTCTCTTCTGATCAAATTAACATTTTATTATGAATTTATTGTTCTATACACACCTCTATTGTTATCTTTAGCCATGAGTATGAATAACAAGTGATGCATGCGGTAATTGTCATCATAATATTTACTGACGATAACCTTCCTATTGGTATCCTCACTATTTCGATCTAAGCTAATAAATTTTGCCCTCAGTCTGGTGTCAACTTGAATTACCTGGTCAAAGCTCAAAGCATATTTAATTAATTTATTAATTAAGAATAATAATAATAATAATAGCAACAGTAATAATAAAGACTTTATTTTCAACGGGTGACTCAGTTACAAATGAGAAACTAATCTACCTTGCGGCTATCTATTATGTATATATAAAATACAAGTTAACAACAAAATATTCACACACACACACACACACACACACACACACACTATAAACAACTATTCATATAAATGCATAGAACTTTTAAACACTGCACAGTCATGTGGTTTTTGTGAAAATGGATATTGTAATTAAAACAAGAATAAATTACTTTTTTAAAGGTGTTTATTGATAATGGAATACAGTAGTGTCCTTTTACATGAGAAAGATTAGAATTGTCGTGTAACTGAAAATACATATTACAATTGGCTTGTAACCTCTCTTTTTCTCTCTCAAAAAGGCTACATATGAATACTGACATTAATACACACAATCTTACAGACACAATGCTGTTTCATCTCTCTCCAACACCCGATACATTCATTAAAACAGTTTATCTTTTTATTGTAATTTGATGAGGTTACTGTTGCTGTAAGAAGACAAATTGCACTTAACTTCTGAAAACTGGGGGTGGTATTGTTGTGTACAAGTTGCCAATAATTAATACCTTAAATAATACATGTGCAGACAGTATTAATCATTTTGCCACCAAAACATACCATAACAGCTACAAACAAATATGCTCTGAAGAGACATGATCTTGTACGCTAAGACAACATTAACATTTTAGTTATCTCTCTTTTATTTTTATTTTACATTTGTATTCTTGAGTTGAGAGCAGAATGAGACATAAATTATTTGCTAGTACTGTTAGATTGCTCAGTATTGTGTTTCATGTAGACCTTGTTTAGGAATGAATCCTTGAGAAGCAAAAAGGATTTGGTGTGGAGTCAGTTTGCTTTCATTTACAAGGAATTAACTATGTTTAATAAACCCATATACATGTAATCAATGAACATAAATGATTTAGTGTTTTCTTAAAAAAATCTTTCAGTTCAATATGCATGACAAATTGAAAATAAAACCAAAAACCTACCCAAAGTGTCTAAAGCAAGAAACTTCAGTTCCAGTGACCTACTTTTGAAACTGTATTCAACAAGATGCAACCTCATTATTTCTGAGACCAATAATGGCCAAAAAACCAAGGTAAATGCAAAACTCTGGTATCTGAATCAAGAAATATATGTCCCAGTGACCTACTTTAAAGTACAGAGTGTCATATTAACCAAGATACATCTAAATACCATACAAACAATATATATATATATATATATATATATATATATATATATATATATATATATATATATATATATATATATATGCACACACATATCAATCTTCATGAGCCAGTTGCTGAGTTTTTACAAATGATTTAACAAATAGTCAAACAATGGGTCACTTTAATATAGAGTGATAATAATAATATAGACAGATACCATAAAGTTGCATAATCTGGGTGAATTTGCTGTGAAATAGTAACAAGATTCTTACCCTCATGGTTTTAGGCTGTGTGGCCAATCTGACCAATGGTTGCACAAGTGTACTATCACCACGGAGATTTTTGAGAACAAGGTCACAGTGCATTAGCAGACACAATACTCCCTGTTGTTTAAGGTCAAGGCCTGGAATCACATTCAGAAAGGGAGACTGGACTCCATATTTATTCTGAAGAATCTTCTGTGCTATGTCCTGGAAATTTAGATAGTATTTATAATTATCAGACCAGCAGGAGCGAATGCTTTTTTTATGCCCATGTCCTGAAAATTTGGAACTGAAGCATCACAATTAACATGTAAATGTGTCTTGTGTCTTCATAAGTATATATATTAATTTTATTCTTCACCCAAATCAAGTGCAGACACATTTCAGTTTTAGCATTTCTATTTAAATGTTATAAATAAAACAACAATTTATGACTTTCCATCAAACCAAATGAACTTTTGACAAGCATCTTTGCAGTCTGTTCAAAACATTCACACTTTATCCACATTTTTTAAATTTGAAAGGTTGCAAGGATTAATATGTTTAAGATTTGACAGTTTATGATCGACTCTGAGGCAGTTTGGGTAAATATTACTGCAGAAAGTGTTAGCTTTATTAGCTAGCTAAGGTGGATAAGCAATGTACAATATTAGAGAACATCTCGTATTCAATCCTGGGCCTTTATACTTATTTCTCTTAAATATAAAAAATTTATTTTCAATAAAATAAAAAAATACTTACCCCAATCTTTATACATTACCAACACCTACACTACGTTTCAAATCAATTAGCAGATAGAAGTACATACAAATGTTATCTACATGCCTACTTAAAAGTCAGTGATCTCCCTTGAACAGTGACTGGTGCTGGATATTGTCGATTTGTCAGCTATTACTTCTGCTCATACCAGAAAGCTTGCATTTTCTAGTGGCCAAGTAAATATAAATATCCACTTATGCATTTCATTAACTAAGTGAGTCTGTAGAAGTTTCTGCACAGCACTGAAACATACTTCTGCTATATTTCACTTTTCATTGTAGACAAATGTTTTACACTTCATTTAGAACTCTTTCATATAATAAGCATATCAGTGCCATCCCAACTGCCTGCCTTAGGGTCTAAAGTAAATCAATTCATCTTGTACATCTTGTCAAGTCTGTTATTATATGTTGCAATATCATGAATCTAAAGTAACTTAGTGTCCTCTATAACATTAAGTTCAATGTGATGCTTGACTCATTTCACTTGTGAATGGCATGGTTTTGATCTATATTTACAGATGTCAACACATTGGGCATGATTAAGTCAATGGCTGCTAAAAGTTAAAGCTAGATGAAGACAATTACTCTAGCAGTATAGGATACAATTTAGGTCAAACATTTGATGAATGCTCATGTTGATTTTATGATCCATGAGAGATTATATACGCCAACATACTTGGGCAAATAAATGATCAAAGAAATGTATCATTAAAAAGGCTGATGGCAAGTACAGTTACTGATGCTGCCTCAATTGACAACTTCCTCTTAGATGAATCTTTCAAGGCAGAAAACCTGGCAACATCTTTCAAGCCGATTGATGGTGATCAGAGTCCACATTCCCTAAATTTTATCTCGAAGATCTATTATCTCAGAGAATCCAAATCAATCTGGTAGGAAGTTCATCTGCAACTTAATGGGCCCCCCTTCAAGGTCATCTGACAGCTTCTTAAGACACGGCTTCACAACATCTGCTGGATTTGTTGTGGAAAATTGTTTCAGTATTGAAAGCCATGCACCAACATATGATGTTCTCTTCAGCTTGGTTACCTAGAAGCCATCTCACATACCTTAGAGGACTGAAGCTGGTATCTCCGGGGTAAGAGGATGGATCTCCCTCCACCTTTTATATATTCTTCTGAGGCATTATGACTGATCAATGTATTTAAAGATGAAACCCATTTTTCCTAGTAAAGTATATTTCTTTGAGAATATTTACCCAATCATAATATGCATACAACCTCCCTGCAGTTACATTCATTTAGAGTGTCTTCTGCTCTTGTAGTAACTGAAATCTATGCATTTTGCCACCTATCCTGATACATAAGGGAGATTATTCTGCCTGACCATCATCCAGGTCAGCAGACAACTTTTAGCTCCCTTTAGCTAAAAGTAGTATCTGGGAGAGCTGGATTTGCAAAGTAGTAGCAGTAGTTCTCAAAATGTATTATGATTGGGTAATGTATGCAAAGAAGGAATGCATGGATCTCGCTCCAAATCATAATTGTATGGATCTTGAGGATATAAGCTTACATTACAAATCAAATCAAAATCTGATCCCATATATGGTTCAGAAGCTCAACCCATCAGATGCAGTATCACCTCTTAATTAAAATGTGTCTGATGTCTGGATGATATACGCTAACATAGCAAATATAAAAAAATTAGGTATATATAGTGCTTACAAGTGTTGATTCACAAATAGATGAACAATGATGCACAACAGACCAAAGGCCAACCTGTAATCTCCTTTTTCTTTCCCTTTGGCCAGGTTAGCTAAAATTGAGGAAGAATTATCTCAAATTAAAGTGAACCAAACATTGTGTATTCTTAATGTGTCAACCCAAAGCTGACATATTTACCTTGTGCTTTATGAACTTGGCTTCAAAACAGAATTTATGTAGTATTTCAATGGCCTGAAAGATACAAATATATAAGTCAAAAGTATTACATCTTCACCATATATAATGAAAGGATTACTACATTCTCTTACTATATGGAATTTCTAACAAATGTTCATGGTAACAAATGAAATTATGGTAAATACTATTTCAGGACATTATACAAGGTAGTCATATAGTCTACCATATCATATTCTGCTTCTAACACAAATTATTGCTCTTATATTGTAAAAAATATACTGAAAAGGTTTGTCTTTTAATCTGGTAAAGACAATATTATATATGCAAAATTTGACAATAAAATATAGTCAAAATGTCTCTAGTCAACAAACTGTGTTCATCAGATTTGAAACAAATACATTATATATCTCATTAAGCTATTGAAACTGCCATGATGAATTCACAGAATGCAATTGAAATATGCTAATGTGTATATACATGATCATATATGCAGTAAATCTCTTCTAAAGTAGAGAAAAAAAATGTTCAATATAAAGATTGAGGTTTTTATACCTTTAGTGTAACTTTACTCTTGTCCTTTTCTTGTAATTTGGACATTGTAATTTCTCTATGCAGGGCAAGGCATAGCAGAATTTCCATCCTGTTTTCTGACATCTTAGTGTCCTATTAGCAAAAGTATAAAATGGTAAATCTTTTTAAATTGAAGTCTTGCAGTGTCTTACCAAATTTTGAGCATCCCCTGATGCTGTAAAAAGTTGGACACAAATGAAGTCATACTTACAACTGATGTAATCTGTGTGTATTGGCAATTTAGTTATGTTCAGTAACCATGACAACTGAATTTTATATAACCCTTAATATGTCAGACATAGGCTCTGATACATATGTAGGCAACAATGCTGTTGATAATTTATCAAATTCAGATGATTTAGTGTTATAGGCATACAAAGTCAGCTATAGTTGGTCACACATTTTCAGTATTTGCTGAAAAATAATTATGCAGCCATAAAGATTAGATTTTACTCCTAAACCTGACAGGATTTATAAACTCCAGAAACGAGCAGCACGTGTAATTTTAGATACATCTGTTGACCATCCCTCAAAAGCATTATTTACAGAACTCAAATGGTTCACAATATATGACAGGATAGATTTTCACAAGGCAGTTCTTTTATATAAATGTCTACATGGAACTGCACCAGAGTATCTTCAGGACTTATTCAGGCCTTTTTCAACACAATACCAGTTGAGATCAATCTCACATGGAAACCTTCTAGTACCAAAACCAAGAACAGAGCAATTCAAAAAGAGTTTTCAATACTCTGGTACAGTTCTGTGGAATAAGCTTCCATTACATGTAAAATCGGCTGAAAATATTAGAGTATTTAAGAAGAGATATCAGGAGCATGCATGTGTTTCTAACAGATAATGGAATTTAGTATTTTAATACGAAACATGCTAATATAGGCACTAATTATTGCTTCTTCACACAATGTGCATTTGTTATACTTTCATTAAGAGGGCCTCAAGGGAGAATAGTCCTTGACTAATGAGTCACCCTCTATAAATAAAGCATTATTATTATTATTATTATTATTATTATTAACAATAGAAAACAAATATCTACTAAAAAGGTTAACACCATTAAGTTCTTCATTCAGAAATTGCCAGAATAATATCATCATCCAAGACAATACCATTATTATAATATGAACTCAAAATATTATTTAAATCTTGACTTGCTTGTTACATCTGTTAAATCAACAATCAAATTCATTGCTGTAGTCTCTCATTTTATTGAATGTCATTATTAATTTTACTGAATTATGATTAATATGTGTTTTAAGACCTAAATGACATGGGGAAACAGACATCTTTGTAATTAACTACTCACTTTATTAATTAATTTGAACTCAAAACAGTAGTCTGTAATCATAACATGTATTTATCCTCTTTATTGGTGAATACAATCACATACTGTGTTTACTTTTGTACAGTAATTTGTTCTTAATAAGACCCGACAGATTTGTGTGATCAATTAATGTGTGATGCCTGCTAACATTGTGTGCAAATAGGGGTGAGCATGGATTTATTATTACATACTTGTTTGGTAAAAACTATACAGGAATACATTGCTAAGACAGATTAATATCAATTATCCTCATTATCCACACTTGTGGGTGTGGTGGGGTGGCGGTCAATTTATAGTTTCAGTTTCTTATATGGCACTTTTGGTAAAGTTCTGAAGGATAAATCCATTATGTGTAGAATAGTTTTATTATTTGGCAAGGGCAGAAATAACAATCAACAAAAGCATTGTTCATGTGCAGTAATTATAGTTAACTGTAACTAATTATATGAGAACTTTAGGGTCATATCAAAATATTACCTTCACTTAAAGTATTACCTTGATTGCCTTATCCAGCTGCTGAGCACCCTCTCCAAGTACCACTTTAGTCACAGCCTCTCTGATGTTAACATAATGGGGTCCACAAACAATGTACCTGTCCGACACCTCTCTCACCTGCATAATATTTTATGACAATGGTAATACTACTAAAATTTTATTATAACTTTTTGTGGGACATGAAAATTAAAGTTTACTATATAATTAGTCATAGATGCTTTAGTTTTGACTGATTACCCATTTTATAGAATTTATTGGCATTTCATAACAATCTTGTTTATATGCTGATTTCTAAAAAGTAAAACAAGGATTCTGTTGAATGATGTGTCTTGCTTTTGAATTGCATGAATCAGTTTTCTATGAAGGCTGAGACAAGAAGCCCATAGCATACAATATATTGATCTCAGTGGCATGCAGCATATGATGTACAAAAATATGACCTTTTAAAAAATCGTTTGGAACAGAATTTGAATGTCAATGCCATGGCTGCATCTGCCCCCTCCACACTATGAAAACTGACCCCCATGTTTGACTGTTAATAACAAGAGGCCCAAGTGGGAATGGGATCATTCTGGCTAACATCTGCCTAAAACAAAATGCAATTTGCCAAGAAATCTGTGTCACTAGGATGCTTTCTGGATAAAGTTTCTCCAAAACTCCTAATTGCATATGTTATTTAAAAACTGGTTTCATGGTTACTATAGCTGTAATATCTAAAGTGCTTAGAGCTTCTAAAGATTAGGCGCTATACAAAATCCTCATTATAATTATTATTATTTCAAATGGCAAATCAGATTTATTTGTGTCCAGTACTGAAAGGCCTGAAAAAGTTAAGTTGAATTCTGTTAATTTGCGTTTAAGATAAAGTTGCAAAAAAATTATTTGCAGTAGTTGTTGAATTTGATGACAGATCAGCATTTATTTCATGCTAGGACACGTTCTGCTACATTTAGTAAAATTCTGTTCTTTTCATGTATTTTTTGCCAGATTGCCATCATTTGTACAAAATTCCTTCATGCCAAGATGCTTTCTGTCAAATTTGGTCAAAATCTGTTGAGTAATTTCTGAGAACACTTAGTGGATATTAATTTTTAGTAACAATGGCCAACTGTGCATCACTTGTACAAATTTTCCCTAATGCATACAGTTTTCTCAATTATTGAAAGGATCTTCTGAACAGTTTCTGAGAAAACTTTTAACAATAATGTTTTTTTAAATTTTAGTAACAGTGGCCATATCTGATTGAAGAGTGGCATTATTTGTACAAAGTTCAAATGCCTTTATGTTAAGATGCTTTCTACTAAATTGTGTTGATTGGCTTTTGTGAAGACAGTGTTTAAAGAGTTTTATATTTGGTAATGGTGGCTATATCTAATTGCATAATAGCATCATTTATTAAAAACAAAAGAAAAAAGTTCTTGAAATCAGGATGTGTTCTGTCAAATTTGGTAAGATTCTATTAAGCAATTTTAAAAAAAAAATAAAGTTATTTAAAAGCTTTTCCATTTGTTGTAATAACTGTGAAATGTGTTGTGGACAGGGTATCACCTGCACATATCTGTAAGTCATCCATATGCCAGGGTGATTTGTGAAGAATTTGTTCAAAGTTTATTTTTATTTTTAGAAAGGTGGCAATATCTGGTGGATTGGCAACATTTAAAATTGTTTTTAAATACCTTCATACCAGATCACTTTCTGTTGAATCTGGTTAAATTCTGTTGATTAGTGTTTCCAAGTAGGTTGTTTGAAGGTTTCCTTTTTAATAATGGTGGCCGAATTGTATGACATATTGGCTTCCAATGACCACATTTTTAGATCTTGATGCCAGATTGCTCTCAGTTGAGTTATGTGCTAACTTGCCAATTGGCCTTGTGGAATTATCAATAAGTTGAAAATAATGAACTTTGTTATTTTCTTTACCTTTTATAACTATGTATATTGTCACTGACCTAAATAGCTGGACACTACAAATAAATTTACTTTTCTCTCTATGTATTGAAAATAATTAAATGTCCTCAATGGTTGACAGAATTAGTCACAGTAGGTAAAATGTGTTGTAATATATCCTTCATTTCCTATATAGAAACTTGCATAATAATGTTTAATTGTTATCTTTTACAAATAGAAGAATTCTGTTTTCATTTTGAAAGTTTGTTTTTCTTTTCATTTGTAAAACTATGACTGCCAGTTCATCACTTACATGTACAACCTGTATTTTTAAATCTAAAATTTTTAAAGATATTCCATATTATCCCACAAACATTCTTCATGTGATCTTGACACTAGATTTCAAATATAGCAATAAGTGCCCTAAAATAATTAATGGAACCAAATCACTTAAACTAGTAGAGGAATTTAATAGCAGAAATGATCTTTTTCACTCTAAGTATAAAGTCTGAATGGAATTCATCTGAAATAACTGATATCATGGTAAAATTTAACAATTGAATAAGGTGAGACTACAAGAACTTGTGAAACTTATATGTCAGACATGTTGACCAATTTATCACTAATAAATGGAAACATAGTATAGTTACCAAAGTGGGAAAAGAAAGCTACCGTAATAACCTGAAGCCACATAAAAGTTCAATATAACACTGATGGCCATTGATTTTACAGATATTAAAGTGGTTCATTATGGTAAATAATACTGCCAGCTTTTTATAAGATTAAAGCTTTTTTTTTCTTCTTCTTCATTTATTGTTACCATAATAAGATTATGCCTCACTTTGTTTAGGGTATTTCTTGATCATGAATTGTGGAGTTGTTTTGTATTGCTTCCTACTGACAACTTCATTTCACCCACATTATAATTTGGAAAATTTAAAATATGTCAGGGTCATATGGTTTACTACTCATTCACCAGTTTTTGAATTGAGATAAAATGCATATGAGTATACCTTTAAACTGGAATATTTTATTTTTCATCCACCTAAATATAACATGCTAGACATCTTGAATAGTTGTGTACTATTCCAAGGTACAAATTTTCAAATCCTAGTGTCCAGAAACTTGGAGAATCGATTATAATAAGAGTCATATACAAGTTGGTGATACCCTGTCCTTTTCTTCTGCAGGTTGATATTTGATCCATCTAAGGTATCTGACATCTGTCATCCTGCATACTGCCTGGTAACTGTCAACTCCATAGCAGCGACATAGATACTTGATAAAGAAGATCCTGTAGAATACAGAAAACCAAATTTATACTAACATGTGTAATGAATGTTTAAGGTCTGATGACTTTTACAAGGAGTTTGGATCATATTTTTCATCATAAAATGCATTTTTTGATGGCAATCAAACTAAGGCCTTTTTATAATATGCAAGAGATAAACATTCAAGAACGGTCACAAATTGAACAAACCAGTTTAGCAAAACAAACTGACAGCAGTTTTGGCAAGTGAAAATCTTCAGTTGCACTGCTTGCTCTTGAGTATATTCTAGAAGTACCAGGCATTTATCAATTTCAGATTATATTATTTCTCATACATTTATGCATTAGAGTATATTCTAGAAGTACCAGGCATTTATCAATTTCAGATTATATTATTTCTCATACATTTATGCATTTTAATATCTCTGTAAGTCCTAAAGCTTGGAACAAGAGTATTATTATAACTTCTTCTGCTTAATAGTCCTCAAATTAGGCACTACGTAGTGTTTTCTTGACGTTGGAGTTATTAAGAATATTCTGGACCTTTGGTCTAAGGATTGCAGCCCTGAACTAAACTTTCTATGCTGAAAACATCATCTTCTTATTAGGATTTCTGTGACCATGACCTCTTATTGTTAGACTCCAGAATGCAATTTTTTTTTTATTACCATAGATACATGAGATCCACAAAGTTTGGCCAAAGAATTTACTTTATATCAAAAGTGACTGTGCAAAACCCATTTTTTTAATGACCCTGACCTTTGATCTTTTGACCACAAAGATTCTATTAATAGGACTCTTGAACATGTAAAGAGCAATTCCTTCATAAATTCTGGTCCAGATAAATTGCCAAATTTTAAATCTCTTTTGAAAAAGCAAATTTTTCAGTAAATTATGTTTCTCTTACAATACTTAACCAGTCACATTAACATTAGGAATATAAGCCTTCCTAAAGCCTGAATCAAACCTTCCAAACGATGAAAATTCATCTTCCCATGCCATATTATATAGATAAAAGGCAACAGCTCTTGTTCACTACCTCCACTTTATAACTACAAGTGGCACAAGTATTAAGCTGAGCAGAACAGGCTCTTATATTTATAGGTTTCCTGAATATCCATTGTGAAAATCATCCATACATTTTAATAACTTTTGATGGTAAAGAATCCAAGTTATTATATGGAAATGAAAGCTAGTAACAGATTGATAGATGACATAATAATCCTTACAACACTGGTCTACAGCCAAAATGCTTCAGAAATAAATGGAGTCAAGCTTTGCTAATTCTGGGTCACTGTTTACAATTATTGATTTGGCTCAAGTTCAAATATATCATACTGAGTCAGTATATACAACCCTTGACTTGGGAATGGCAGAGGATAAAAGAGTTATAAAGGGAAGGGATCTCAAATTAAGCCAGAAATGACTAAAAATACATCTGTGACTGGATCTATGAACAAATCTATGACTGGGTTTGGAAAATACTTGCTTTTTAGGAAAAAACAATGAATGATGAACTCTGAAGCTGGTATTGTGTCATACATGATATGAATTGCATTATGTTAGAAGTCATGGATGATGCAATTGTAACTAAGCTGACATCACTCAGCTGAACACATTGCCCTATATCAGCTCTAGAAATCATACAGTGTCATGCTCTCTTATTTTTTTCAGTGTTTATTTTTGCAAAGGGACATATTTCTGTTTATCCAAAGTGAGGAGAGATGCCTCCTACTTGTCTGAATAATGCAGATACTTTCTGCTATGATTGTGGTGTTTGTGGTGAAGTGACCTTTTGCATCACAAAAACACAGTGCATTTGCTTGCAGACAATTGCTGGACAGTGACAAGACATGCCCCATTTAATGAATACAAGAGACAAGCTAGGAATTTCCGAGCTGACACTGAATAAGGACTAAACTATGTCCTTTTATATACATGACATATTTTTGCCTTTTGTTTCAACATAAATTTTATTATATAATCCTATTGCTGTTTTTTAAAAGTGTTGCATAAACAGGACAGGTGAAATACTATCATGCAAAGCAGCCATAAACACATGAAAAGACCTAGATTTACAATTTATGATTAAAACTCTTCCATCTACACAATAAAACAGAAGTAAAATTTAAAAAAAACTTAAATGTCTTAGAAATAGTAGCCAATCGGTTGTTTTAATTGTCATATTTGAATTCAGCACACCAAAATCCATAATAAATATCACATTTTTTTTCTGAAGCAGATGATTTCGAACCAATTGTAGATCAGTGTAATGAGAATAAAAAGAAGGAAAAATAAACATTTTTCAAGGTTTGTATTAAAAACAATTGTGTTGGCAGTAGTAATATTTCAGAAAATAAGTTGCTTTTTAATTTGAGATATAAAAGTTTAATATCTTCTAATATTAAACTTTAAATCCAAAGTTTTCACAAGATTAAAAAATTACTTTGTTTTGTATATACAATTATGTCTGCCTCACACTTAAGATGAAAATATTCTATTGCAATTAAATAATTCTACTTAAGAAAAATGAAAAGTTCAAAAGAACCTGTTAACTCTTAACAAATTTATATAGATTATACAAATGTACTTACTTTGGCCATTTGCAAACATCCTCACACAAAGTTTCTGCTTTTTTGATTAGCTGTCGTTGTTCATGAGTAACCATCTGTCTCTTTTTCAACACAGTGTCCTGAATGTGCTTTGCTGTTATAGCAAGGCCAAATTGGGCTTTGGCAATTCCACAGAGTTTGTCTAACATATTGGTACTTGTTCTTATGTTATCCACAGCATTAGTCAAGTGATTGGCTGCAATGGCAACCTCATTATTTTTAAGACAGTTCCGGTAAAATGAATCCTGAAATATTTTATGAAAATATATATTAGAGGCATTTTATTTAATTTCATAATATAGACTAATCCATTCTTGTATCTCCTATAAGAATTGGTGTTGTTCAGTGTGAATATCAATCTTCATAGAGTTTAGTACTATCACTATTTGATTACCTTGTTTAGGTTTAATTTTCATGAGAACAAACTTTGTATTGGAACCATAAGAAGAAAAGGCTTGAGCATGCATGACAAGTGCACTATCAAACCATTGCCATAAAATGTGTGACCTTAACCTACAAGGTCAAAAAATTAAACATGCATGAAGAACATCCATGAATAGATTTAGAAATTATATGCAAATGAAAAAATGTAACCAAAATCTTGAAACAAATTAGCTTTGATTGTGACCTTGTCTGAATGGTCAAAGGGTCAAGAATGCATATAGAAAAATCAATTATCTTACATCCATAATGATTCGTTCCAATTATGAAAAAATTCCATAAAGGGCTTGAGAAGCAGAGATCCAATGAGTGCCACATTTTTGCTGGATATGTCCAACAAATGAGATAAAAAGTGTCAAATGACTGTTTGCTAACCTGGTCTTTTGGACACTGGGCATATGGTGCCCATCCCATGCATTTATTTGGTTCATTATACTTTTGTATATTATTAAACACTGTATACCCAAAAAGCATCAGACAAAAGAGGCATGAAAGCTTATCTCCTGATCTTATCAAAAGCCCAATAACTGAACAACTGACCCTGGGTCCATAAAGACATTGCAACAGTCTCTAGCAGCATACATTGTTAACTCTCTTGAATTGAATTGTGCCTGTATATTAGACATTTCGAACAATTTATGTAGCCATGGCCTGTAATTAAAAATAATACTAATAATTACAATAAACATTTTCTTATCCTCCTCCAGGATTTGATTTAATAAAACTTCACCATCATGCTTTAGCAGAAATGACAATCAATTAGGTGTTACATATTGGGAGATGCCAGTAGTAAGTCTACACAATGTCAATCAAAATTAATGAGTGGAGTGGAATAAAATACTGCTGTAATTCAAAAACAAAGTTTTATTAGTGAAAAGAATGATTTTCTAAAAAATAAATAATTATTTGGAAAGAAAACCAGTGAGTCATGGAAGAATAATACCAATGATAAACATGCAGCAAATAAAGAACCAAAACTGACATTTTCTGATACATTTAACAACTGGTGAATCAATATCTTTTTGGTTGTTAAGTATATTTGATTTAAATTATTTATTTTTAAATGTCAGATTCAAATTTGTCATTAAAATTCATTAATTGGGAGATATATATTCTGGAAAATTCAGACTGACCTAGACTCTATTTGTAAACAACAGGTGTGGCATCATTTTCTGGCCTTGCTTCTATAAGCGGGTACATAAGCCTTTAAAACAATTGGTTAATTTCAAGGACAACTTTTTATTTTTAGTTCTTGGGGGGTGTGAAATGGCTAATTTTCTTCTAGGTCATTCCATGCGTACGTGTTTTTTTTTATGATCGTACATTCTTTCTGTGACCTTCTGGAAAATCACGTGTTCCCTTGTTTACGTAAAAACAGGTATATAAATTATTGTTTGGGAGAGAACAATTCAGTAGAATCTCTGGGCTTTAAATTAATAGTTGTGTTTTGAGTTATATTGGAAATTTTTCAATTCGTTGGAGCAAGAGGAATTATTTTATTTATCTGGAAAAGAATATGTGCTCATAGATTTTCATTTGGATTATTATAAAAAAAACAAGAACTGACTAAATCACGTGACATCGTTGTCCATATTGGATTACATCGTCAAGATTCAAACCTGGAACTATTAGGAAATTTATTTATCAGGACTCGTGCAATTCCATTAGTGGATTATTTTTGTGAATTCTATATTGGATTATTTTTGGACTTGATTCTCTAAAACTGTAAGTTTATTTATATTCTTTTATGAAAACATTTGTACTTAATAAATCCTTTGTTAAAGTTTTACAAGCTTGTTAGTTTTCACTCTTTCTGTACTGCTGCTTATTTGAGCCTAAGTACGTAACATGGTCACAACCTGTCCAGTCTTCATTCAATGCTTATATATTAAATTTTACAAATTTACACAGAACCCCTTAGAATTTCAGGATCCATGTTTAAGAATTTAAAGAAATGGAAAGAGCTTTATCCAAAACCATAACACAATGCTTTTTTCTGACTTTGACAGGGACTTCATGAAAATAAAGAACAATCAAGCATTACAAAGAACTGTGTTGGCTTAATAATAATTAATATTTAGTATGGTGGTTATCTATCATAGATTTTGGTGATATTAACAAACAAAAACACTTCAACCAAAACCTATATGCAAATTGAATTAAGTGGATAGTCTGTGTAAGCTTTAGTTGGGTCAACACAGTTTATGAATTAATAATAATAATAATAATAATAATAATAATAATAATAATGACTTTATTTAAAGAGGGTGACACAATTAGTTGCATGGAACCAATCCTCCTTGTGGCCCTCTATTATATGCACATTTACATACTGAGTACATGTGCATAGTTGCATAATAATAATAATAATAATAATAATAATAATAATAATGATAATAATAATAATAAAGCATTGATAATATGCTACATGTATATATGAACATATTAAACAGAAAGTTTTGTAAAAGATGATCAAGCTAGGTACATTGTGTATATACAGTATAAAAATTGTGAGACAACAAAATGGAAGGTTTGAGACTATTATGCTTTAAGTTGTAATGCATTTGTCAGGCCGCAATTAAAAATATCTTTGTTTCCCCTTACCCTACCCAACAATTTGAAGTTGGGTAGGTAGGTAGGCTAATAATTTTTTTTTCTCATGAAATTCATGACACTATAAACTGACACATAGGAAACAGAAAAACGATAAATTCAACTTTAATAATAATACTGAAATACATTAACTTGTGAACAAGTTTAAAATGTTTTATAGACTAGATTAGTTTTTGATAAGGGCTATTCCAATAAAAATACTCCCTGCAGGCATTGGCCAGGGTACCAATTTAACAGATTTACTCAAATTTTAAAACATATATTAAATGAGAGTAATTTCAATGAAATATAAAGATACACATGTAAAGGTGCAAGAAGTGTTTTTTTTCCGAGTTTTTGAGGAGTGTTGGGTTAAGGTAGATATTTGCTGGAATAACCCTTAGTATTTTTTTCTGACTAGGTCAAATGTATAAAAATGTTTTAAAATAATTAATAAAAGTATTTTAAAAGTCTTGAGTATTCTTTCTGACTAGTATCATTGGGTTCAATATATAATGAGACTTAACATATTTGCAAGACCTGTCAAAATGCACAAATATAAAGTTAGACATTGAATAGTGTCTCAAATATGCAGAAACATGTCAATAAAGTAATGTCAGAACACTAAATACATGTAGAAATCTAACTAACAAAAAAAAAACAAACAATGCAAAACATCATTTTAAATGTCACTAAGAGCTGGTGGTTAGTTTTTAACTGGGTTTTGTTTTGGAATGTCCTTTCCAGATGCTAAACATTGCTGGCACACTGGTAGAACAGTACGGAATCTTCCAGTCATTTCCTGGGATTTTTCTGCTCCTATGGCTCCACAATGAGCACAAATATCTGGTCTGCCAATGTTGCTGGCATAGTATGGGAATTCAATGTGTACAGCACAAGACAATTGTAGTCTTACAAACACTTTTCCCTGTAGGATGTCTCCTAAAATATATTAAATAGAACACCAATTATCCAAAATTGAACTTTAATGTCCGAAGGTGACTAGACATGATACACAACAAATAGCATATAGAACCTGAAACTAAATATGTAAATAATTATCTTTATAAACACAGAGAAACTAGTATAAAAAGATAAATGAGCAACTTGGACTTCACTAAAAATTGGGAGCATGGACCAGGAAACAGGAATACTTGTAAAATAATATTCACATTAAAATTTTAGTGCAATGGCTAGTACTAAGAGAAAATCAGTTAAAAAAAGCAATATCTGACATGAAAGAGCATTAAAAACTATCTGGGCTCTCTGACAGTGTCAGACATGATTCTAAATCAAGGTAAGACTCAAACCGCATTCAGTATGTGAAGAGTGTATAGGTATATTTTTGAATAAAGTATTAAGGACTTGGATAAAAGTATAAAATATTAAATCATTAGAACTTACCATCAGGTGTGATAACAGAACCACAAGTATAGTCGTATTTCTCCAAAGTATGTGTCAAAGCTCTCTGGTCTCTTGCTGTTAGTTTCGTCTTAGCGTATATGCATCGTGGTTTTAGACACTCACAGCAGTTAACAGTTTGTCTAACATTCTGTCCCACAAGAATACTGTTTTTACAACCCTGTAAAAAGAAACATAAATATCATCACTTGTGTTTTAAGTGTTGTGTAGTGACATGCCCTCTATTTTGTAACTTATTATGTTACAAGGGGTTCTATTAAAGTTGCAGTTTCTTAAATAACTTTTTTATATACATGTGTTGTTATTATTGCACAATTTATAACTGTTAAATCAATACTTTATAAAACTTCTATATTTTAATAAGATTTATGAACATCCTTACCTGTTGTTCTTGTGCCACAGCAGCTACAGTTTGCTTTAAACTAGACGGCCTGTCCTTATCTGTAGTTTCTTTACCAAGCAGTTCATCAAATGGCTTGTAATGCTGTCCAGTTATGTCTAATATGGGGTCTAGTAACCACGCCCATTCCCTCTCTGGAGTAGGACAGCAACCCTCATCATGACATCTTCTGATCTGAAAGGAGTAATGGCGTTCACGGCAGTGATCAGCTGTAATAAAATACCAAGAGACATGAAAATCTTTTATTTAATAGAAAGGGCTGACATGCAGGGACATTTAACACATCACTTTTGAAAATGAGCCAATAAGTTTAAACTAAGGACTAAATTATGTTTGAGTTATGTTTCATATGAAGAAAAAATGAGAAAATGCACAATGAACGGGTTCCTGGCATAATGTTTAAGAGTAGTGCCCTGGGCCATTAAATTAATATTTCAAAATAATTCCTGTCGACTTACAAAGACAATTTGTATGCAATGTTATTCTATTTTTAAAATTTGTGTATATCTGTAAATAAATCATGATTTATCTGTCAATGTTGAGTTTTTATAATGTAGAAGTCTAACAAATCGGGACAGCTGCATGTCCACTTTCAGTTTGGAATTATAAAATGCTCTGACACTCACCCTTGAAATTACGGACAGACTGACAAGATATTGCAACTTCAACCCTGGCACTTTCTGAGTGTCGCAAGCAATAAAAATGTTCTGTAGATCTCTGTACTTACCAATAAATTTTTTCAGCTGTGTTGCATGGCTAAGTTGCTGCTGCTGATACTTTCCAACTTTGATGGCAGGGTCTATAAGGGTCACTTCAGCTTCAGCCATTTCAACATCAGCATCCTCTGCTGCTTTAAATACTTTGAAAGACTTTTCCTTAAGTTGGACTCTCTCTGTTCTTGAGGACAGGGTTTTGATCATAGGTTGAACTGACTGTAGCCATTCTGTTTTAATTTGATTGTTTTTTCCAGCTTTTGTTCTGATTTCATTCATACTTCCGCATGTTTTCAGAATTGTTTCTACATCAGATGAGGCAAGCTCTCGTGCAAGTGCAGTGTTTTGGAAGGCAATGTTGAGAAGTGACATAATCCGCTCAGCCGGATTAGTCCAAGAGTGACCTGGTGCAGTTCTGCAGGCAACTAAGAATTCTAACTGGAGTCTTCTGAATAAAACAATCAATGACAACTTTACTGCTCCATATGTGACCCGATGGTCAGGACCACCATCTGTGTACATAAATAAAGCTGGTTTGTTCTCATTTTTAGCTTTCAGAATAGTTTCAAGCTCTACTATGTGACAGAAGGGGGTGCTTGCCTGGAAGATACTATCTTTGAATGTAACCGAGACTTGTCCCCTGTAGAATGTTTCTGTTGCATCACCTGGAATATCTACATCAAGTACGACAGAAGGAGTAAGTGAGCCTTTGCTCTGCACATCATGATCAAGACAGGAAAGTACTGAATTCATCGGAACTATGGACTTCTTCCCTCTTACCCCTGTTGAGGTGAAGAGATCAGGTTCTCCAAAGTCCAGCTTAGACTTGTCGTCCATACACACAAAATTACTAATGTCTCTAAATTGTGTTGCATATGCTCTACAATATTTAAAAAGAGCTGAACAGAAGTGATCATCTTGGTGTTGTGCACGAAGTTGCATGGTCTGTACTTTCAATCTAATAGGTACTCTACCTTTGTATAACTTAGCTACATTTTGATGTGCATTTTTTGGAACAAATGCTAGTAGGACTGATGACTCACTGGGAATATTGGTTCCTTCTGGTACTTTACTTTTCACCTGCTCTATCATATCCCTAACAGACAAAAAACGTGAAATATGCTCTGTATTGTGTCTCCTCCCATCTGCAGCAACCATGTCCTGAATCTCCTTTTCAAGGGTCTGAAAAAATACATCGAAAGTGTCATTAGGTCTACCCTTATTTAAGTGACGTAAATCTACCACAAGATCAGGATCAATCCCCAAAACAGAAAGACGTACTCGGTTATCTATTTCCTTATTTTGATCTGCTGAAGCATCATTTGTAAAGGTTGTGTAGATAGACCGCAAAATGTGTGGAGGTATAATGGTTCCAGCAATATTTCCGTAAGCATTTAAGAACTCCTGTCTCATTTGTCTTGTGTGATATTCAGGCAGTTTACTGCGTAAGCTGTGCAAAACTTGGTTGTCTCTCATAAACATTTCCGAAGAAGACATCCCATCTTCAGGAATTCTCCAGATAAAAGAAATCGTCCCAATCCCTCCACCAGGGTCGTACCTTAACATATGTACTGGTATGGTCAGACAAAGTTTCTCAAAATATCTAAATCGTTGTTCTGGCCCTTTAAATGGTTCATTTAAATGCAAATCTTCATCAAAGAAGAGAGGTTGAAACATTGCCATCTGAGATACCTGACCATCCAATCGACTGTAGCATGGTAGGATTTCATCTTGTCTAGGACGATGTGCAATGGAGAGATTGGAATCAATCTGACGAACTGGATTCATTTGTAATTGTCGTGATATCTGTTTTTCATTTGCTTTTTCTAAATAATCTGCATAAGACTGTAAACATCCAGTTAAGGTTTCAATGTCACCTCTTATGGTCCAATGCTGTGTAAAAGGTCTTGAGATTAGCCTGAATAAACACTGGACTTGTAACTTCAGATCTTTTGCAGTAAGCTGTGGACGCTTTTGCTTCTTTCTTTTATAATCATTAGCACCATCAAACTTTAAAAACCTGTAAAAAAGGTAAGTTACAACAAAATTACTGAACAAGGATAATCAATCTCTGACAAATGTCACGGAAAAGTAAAGTAAGCAAAATGGAGGTTACTACATGTACATAATGGAGAAATTGACAACCGCAATGGTCCTGACTTTGTACAGGCTTAAATGAAACCGTGGAAGGTTGAACCAGATTTTATGGTGCTATAAAACCACCCTCTTCCATCGCAATATTAGGGTTGGGTAGCAACAGAAAAGAAATAAAAAAGTCAAGTGTTCAACCAGTTTTTTAAATCTTATGACATTGAACCTTTATTTTAATCAGCTTACCAAATATTAAAAAGTCTATGTCATATTTTCCTTTAACGTGAGATAGTATTGCTTGCTCAGTTTTATCATTGAAAATCAAAAAAAAAAAAAAACTATGGACATTAAGACACTTACTATATTAAATTTCTCTAGAATTATGTGTTGCAGGAATGTTTGTAATAAATATACATTGAATAAAGATTAATCTTTTACTTCAATTTAATATTATCAAAGATAAACACCTCTCCGGGATGTGCTTGATTCTTGTCAGGTGGGCCGCTCTCTCTTCTATTGTGGACACGTTGCCACTTATGTACCACAAAGCATTTACTAGCACCAGGACTTGTTCAGATATACTCTGGTGGGACATGCTTCCAGGAAATTTGTCTCCACATTCTATCATATCTTTGACTATGCCGTTAAACAATTCATCTTTAGCTGAAAAAATGGAATAAAAAAAACTTTCACTGAGATGGAATGGCCAGCTTTACTGATAGATAATATTAAATGAGATATGAGATGTGGAATAAGTGTACATGGCACACAAAAAACAGACAGCAGTCTTCAATGTGACACCAGTTACTGTTGGCTGTCTTGCAATCGTGCCCCATGGCAGATAAAATTCAAAACCTTGAATCTAATATCAACAAACGGATTTCATAATTAATAGACTTTAACACTGCCATATTCATTATGTACTGCAGGTATCAAAATAATGTTTTAATCATGTTTATGTATGTCTTTAATGTTTTTATTGTCTGCTTTTGTTTTGTATGTTATACATGTATAGTTTTTGCTATATTGTGTATGCTCCGTGTTTATTGTCGGTCAAAGCTTAAACATTTGTACTTGACAAACAGACTTTAAATATATTATTAGGAAGGCAGTAAAAATTCTAGAAAGATTGCAGTTGTCAGAGGGTGCATGAATTCATTTCTAATAACTGTCAGACAGATGTTTGAAAATAACATTATTTCATATAAAAAAAATTGTTTATACCAGTGAAACGCTCAGCATTTGTGTCCTTAAGTTGTGGTAGCTTTGTTGCCACGGAAGTAGACATTAAAACAGAAAAGGCAGTCCGTGCAGGTGGTGCTTGTTGATTTTCTGTACTAGTAGTAGTTGAGGAAACATCATCCAACCCAACACTTTCATCACGGGTCACCGTAAATGTAACATATTTCAGTTGCTGATTAAACTCTTTCACCACATGCAGACCTTCGTGAAGGTCTGGATGAAAAGTCATCGTTCCATCCAGTTTGTCTGATAAACTGACGTTCAGTACATCTGCTTTATGAGGGCGAAAGTCTGTATCGTTGGTAATGTCGTGATATACATCATCCCATGTACACTCCGTTGAGTATTCTAGTATTCTGTTGTTACAAATATTTTTGTTTGATTTCCCGCATTTCGCGATTACGCTTACACATATAATGAAATCTTCTTCATATTTTCTTTTGCCGGCCATGCCGGTCATGATGCTTTTCCTATCTAATTTAAACACCTTGAAGTTGCAACAAACGTTTTTCGCGCGCTAGTGACATCGATTTTGTTGACTGCATGAAAATACGGATCGCACAACGAAACGAAACAAAAAAACGAACTTTTGAACAAAACGAAAAAAAAAAAAAAAATACTATCGCAAATTTTTCAAAAAATTTTTTCAGTCGGCGGATTTTAAGAGGGTCGGTCGGGTAAGGGGAAACATACTTAATTTTAATTTTGGAATCAAATCAAACAGGTCCCACTTTTAATCCATTGAATTAGATGATAATTAAATGTATTTATATTTGTACTTTCTCTAATTTCCTTTGGGATTCGATTCCAAATTAGTGACCCTGAATATTTAAAACTTTTCTTAAAAAGTTCTTTGTTTGGTTTGGTTTTGGAATGCAGAGGTGGTTAGCTGAAATTGATCTTAAATTGGGAGTGTTGCCTTGTTTTCTAGCATGAAATAGTTCTTTGAGATATTATGGGGCCATATTGTTTAAAACTTTGTGCATAAGTCTAGCCTTTCTCAAATATATTCGTTCACTTACTGTTAACATTTTAATATTATTCATTGCATTTGGGATGTTTTCAGCATTATCTAGGATGAGTTTGCAAGTTCTTTTTTGCAAGTGGAATAATTTGCAAATATTCTTGTCGGAAGTGTTTCCCCAGATAACATTACAGTAGTCTAGGTGTGGTTGTATATAGCTTTTGTAATATATTAACCTATGTTTAGTTGATAGATATGGCCTAATCTTGCTTAATAACCAAAGACATGAATTGACTTTATGACATATGACTTGAATATGTTCATTCCATTGCAAATTGTTGTCAACCATTACCCCAAGGATTTGTCATGGGTTACCATTTGTAGACCAATTTCATTCAACTTGAGATTCAAATTGTTATTTTCCAATTTTGCTCTTTTTTGTTGGGTAGTAATCATTAATACTTTAGTCTTGTCCGTGTTTACTTTCATGCCATTTTCCTTACACCAGGAATGAATTCTAAGTAAAGTAAGGCTGTCTGAAGGGAGACCTCTAGGTCTGATTTTAGTTGTTTGAAATCAGATAGAGTGGTGTCATCTGCATACAAGTCGGTAGATGAAATACAGTTGCCTATTTTCAGTGGTAGATCAATTATGAAACTGAGAAAGAGGAGTTGGCCAAGGATTCATCCTTGTGGTACTCCACATGTAATTGGTTCTTCTTTAGAAAAACTGCTTTTTATTTTCACACACTGTTTTCTCATTGTTAGATATGATGTAAACCAATCAAATGTTGAATTGTCACATTGATAAATGCTTAATTTATTGATAAGAATATCATGATCAACAAGGTCAAAAGCCTTTCTAAGATCAACCAGTACGGATCCAACTAATTTTCCCTGATCCAAGGCAGTAATCCAGCTATTTATCATGGAGACCAAAGCTGTCTCACAGGAGTGGTTTTCTCGGAACCCTGATTGGTTTTGATGAATTAAATTATAGTTTGATAGATACATCGAAAGATTGTCATGGACATGCTTTTCAAGTAGCGTGGACAGAGTTGGCAATATAGATATTGGTCTGTAGTTATTGACATCTTCTTTACTGCCAGACTTGTGAATGGGGGTAACTTTTGCCAGTTTCCATGTCTGGAGAAACACTGAGGTGGATATGCTTAGATTACATATGTAAGCTATGCTCGCAAATATTATGTTTGCAGCAGCCCTCAGGAGACGTGGTCCAATATTCACTTGCCTTCAATGGCTTGTCCTAAGCTCCTTGTGTTTTCACAAAGCTGTTAAAGCCATTTTGTTCAATGTGTCCCAGCTTCACATGTTATTAGTATTGACAGCTCTAATGTGGAGTGGGGACGTTTCAGCTATGTGTCTAGCTTATCGGCAGGACAAAGGTCAACAACAGAAAGACTGCCTCACACTAATCAACTTGAATTGAAAGCTGATTCTTTTTCTCACTTTACAGTGCTTTTGCTCTGCAATTAAGGATCAGCACATACGACTGCTCATGGACAATAATTGTATAGTTTTGTACATTAACAACATGGGGAGGGGTGAAAACTCAAACTTCTTTTTGAAATATGGGAATGGTGTAGACCAAAAATATTAGGCTCATTTCAAGTCATCTGCCAGGACCATCGAACATGGAGGTTGATTTTTAATTCCACAAGTTAAACTACGATTCTAAATGGATGTAATGACTTGCAATTGGTAAATGTTGTCAGCTGCCAAGATAAAAAGCAAGCTAAAGTATATCCCTATACATCTATTTTCTCACCTCCAGGCACTGTACTACCAGCTGACATAGTTTTACTTCTATGTCAATGTCTCTACCAATCACAGCTTGTGCTTTGTGGAAGTACTTCTCCAGGATAAAATGCACCCTCTCCTCACTGTAAAATAAAGTAAAATACTTGTATGACAGCACAGCTTTACAGTAGAAAAGAAGCATAAAAACATAAGAGGCAAATTAATCAAAGTTGTGCCTAAACCATAAACATATCCAGGTAAACAATATTTTACTCCTATTAACCTATCCTAAACCCTTAAATTTCCTGATACCATACTTTTTCTTTCATTCTTTATAAAAATTTTAAATAGTATATACAATTTTGGAAAAGCCAGTACATATCTTAAGTAGGCAAACAAAAATCAAGATGGAATGCAAGCTAATGAATGTTATTTTAACCTGTACAAACAATTAAACCTTTCAGGTGGCTTGACTGAATAGATAACTGTCAGAGAGTTAAACTGTTTTGATTATAATTACACTAATTTAAGCCTGGGTTCCCCTGGCTCTAATAGTATTTTTTAGAATCTGCTAAGAGAAACTTGCTGGTAGCCAAATCTAAATTTTTATTTTTCTATGGCATCAACATATTCTTGCCATTATTATCAATCTAAACAATTTCTAATCACAAACAAGGATGCAGAGATGGTGAAAACTGTTTAGCTGACAGTAGACATTATTTTTACGCAGTAGAAAAATGTGTGAAATGGGACACGTCTTTGTTACCATTTAAAATAACCTAAGTTGGATACTCATTTCCTTGTCAATGAAAATAACTTGATAAAATCAGACTGTCCTAAAAACAGTTTAAAGCATATAGCAATAATAAGAAACAAAAACTGTTCTGGGGGAACATTATGGCTCTTAAACTACATAAACAAGAATGAAACCAAGAAGTTCTGTACAATTAAAATATTAATTTATTTTCCTAAAATACAAAGTGAAACAAAATTAAAAATCCCTTGCAGTATTGTGAATGAATTCCTAAAATCTTAAACATTCTATCAATTCAGAATGATGTCACTACTGCTCTGATGTGTTAACAGTAAAGAAGAAATAATTTATATAACGAATTCACGGCAAGTCCAATACCCTGTTATTTCCCATGTAAATGCCTCGAGATCCCATGAGATGGAATTGGTCACGTGACAAGTCAGTGAATGGTCCAGCATAAAGGAGTCAGCACTTGTTTTTCTCGAGTTATAAAATGTTGAGATTCCAGTAATTTACAGTTGAACTTTCATGCTAAATTAAACTTAGCTCAGGGCAGAAACTTCCTCTACCATTTTAAAAAGCCTTATACAGTCTTAACTGTATTGTCTTCATTGTTTCATCATTTTTGAGTGTCGTCTCTTGCACAGCGCTGCACAATAGCAGAATCAGGACAAACCAAAGGTATCCTGTCAATATGGGGAATGGACTATTGCAAGAAATATGGCAAAATAGAGCCAAGAAGCATTTAGCTGCTAGGCTAAAGATTTCTCCATCACAGTTACAACAAAACAAAATGATTCCCAAGGGGGAACAACTATGCAAAATGATAGCCCTGTAGTTCTATCAAGATCAAGGAGAAATCTTGTATCTACAGATTAGGGGACTATGCCACTACCAGCGAGTTTGTCACATGACTGTGAAATCTCAAGAGATTCAGTGACGAAAAATGTGACATGTACACAACAATGTTGGTGCCTAGATGACAGTCTTATTGAAAGACATGCAACCCGCAATCAAGTGAAGTAGGACCATCAGCTTGAATTACTGACAAATTTGTTAGCTATGGTAAAAACTTTGAAGTCACAAGTTTACAGTCTTAGCAAAATAGCATGGCTGATATGCTGGGATTTGATGGACCGGCATGGAAATGTGATAGGATTGAAACAGCTCATTTTTAACTAGGGAAGTGATCTTTCCAACACCAGTGCAGAAAGTGAAGAAGATATTGATGACTTCGAGCATGGCTTTCAAAAGTTAGTAACATCACCACCAACCTTATCCTCAGACACTGAAGGAAATGACATCCTGAAAGAACTCTGACATTTATGAAGTGCATGAAAGTTGTGGGTCACTCATTCAGGAGAGCTTGGTTGAAGTTGTGAATGCAGGATTAAGGGTACAATGGCACAGGATGAATTAAAGGACTTGAGCGAAAAACATTTAAGGCCCAAAATCTGGGTAAAAATGAACAAAGCTACTAAACAAATGGATTCCAAGGAACTGTTGCTAAAGCTGTGTTCCCCTTCTCAGACTCATGGATGAATTGTTTCATAATAAGTTAGAGGGTACACCTGCAAATGCCAATAAACTACTTGAAGATGCTGGTGCTGTATTGCTGACACTTTTTTCTGCATTTTGTGACATGTCTCATAAGATTGAAGCACTGATGAAGCCAGATCTCCATTACAGTAATCAATCTCTCTGTGCAGCCCAAAATAAGGGAACTGACCTCCTGTTTGGAGGTGATCTGTTTACAAAAGTTAAAAATATTGCAGATGCTCAGCAGATAGGGAACAAAGTGTTGGGAAAGCTTTCATCTTCAATCACTGGAAGATACTCAAATTGTAAAAGTGCTCAAGCAGGACCCAGTCTTTTCATTCAAGATGGGGGCAAGGTCCCTGTCGTATCAATGGCAACCATACCAACAGGAACCACAGAACCTCAAAATGAAGAGATCTTACAACCCCTGATAAGATTTGTGATCAGAGGCAATGTTGCATCTTCCACAAAAACTGTAAGTAGCAGTATTCCCTTTCATGAGAGCACAGTTTCTTTCCCAGTCTTATATAATACGTCAGAAATTTTTGTTGCTGGTAAAATTGGTTGGCATGCTAAAAAAAAATGGCAGAGGATATCGATAACATCTGATGCATTGATCTTATCTAATCTGGAAGGTTAAAGACTCAAACTCGAAAGCAGCCCAGCCCAAACTTGTATTCCAAAGTAGAGAACATTTTCTGACAAAGAATCCACTGTAATTACAACTGAAATTGATAAACTGCTGAATAAGGGAGTAGTTGAGAGAATAAACTTTGCCTGTGTAAAGTACATGTCTAACATTTTTTCTAGAGAAAAGCATGATGAGAGCATCTGGGTTATTCTTAACCTGCATGCTATCAATGCACATGTGGTAAATTTTAAAATTGAGACATTAAAAACAGCACTGACCATTGTTTTCAAAGATTCTTATCTTGCTTCTATTGACCAGAAATGCAAATTACTCTATTTTTGTTGACATCGCTGTTTGCAAATATTTATGCTTTCACTGGAATGTATAATATATTTTATTGGTACACCTGTTTACCAAATTGACTGGCATCTTCACCACGAGTACACACCAAAATCATTAAGCCTGTTTTTTCTTCCTTACGTAAGATGGGTTATCTCAATGTTGGCTATTTGGATGATAGTCTTCTTCAAGGTTCAACCTACTTAGAGATTAAAACAATGTGTACCATACTGCTGCTTTATTGGACAAAATAGGATTTACAATACAACCAACAAGATCCATTTTGTAACCTATACAAATTATCATCTTTGTGGCCTTTCTCATTAATTCAGTGAATATGATGGTTAGATTGACTGAGGGATTCACAGGCATTGATTGAAATTTCTCTGCCTAATGCAAAAAGAGTCTCTCTTTTGAGCAGATGCCTGCTGATACCAGCAGACCTGCAGAACAAAAATATGGGGATGTAACAGAGAGTAGGATTCTAACAATACCTGAATAAATTAAAGTTTCTTCATTTTCAGGGCAGTGGTACAACTGCCAACCAAAAAGATGCATTGGCCACATGATCATTTTCTTGGAAACAATGTTTGCAGGAGTCAATGACATCCTGGCAACTGGCAAAAGGGAAAGTGGAAGCACCCTTCTACCCTTTCACTAATGAAAACACCAAAACCCAAAATGAAACAGCATGAAAGGCTGCTTAACGTAAGACCACTAACATATGTGACTTAAACAAACTTCAAGCAAATTGGTCAAGGACACACGAGAACCAGGTGATTAAGGAATGTTTAAATATATCTCAGCTAATAACAATGAGAAAGAAAGTCTAAAAGTGATGTGATACAGCAAGTGTTTACCACCTTTAGTACAAAATCAATTTTGGCCATAATGACAAAGACAGGGCTTACAGAGGGCTTAATCATGTGATAAAACCGGTAAAAGCCATATGCAAGGATCTGAATGAGTGTCAAAATGTGTTTATGGATCACTATTTTACAAGTATTAAGACGTATGTGGCAACAACAAACCAGGTATCCTAGTCCTTTTCTTGTATCTGAATTACATTTACATATGAACTGACACATTGTATTTCACAGTGATATTATATTATTAACTAAAGTCTGCATAGAGAAAACATTACAGACATTTTATATTGCATCTATTAGAGACATACTGATGAAATGTCAGCAAGAGTCCCTGCTTTGTCCAGTCACCTTTATACTTATAGGAGGAACCATAATGGCCTAATAGTCAGCCTTACTATTTCTCTCACTCGAACTACTGGACATGTTAGTAGTATGTTCTGGAAAAGGCACTTTATCTAACTGCCTTGGTTTCACTGAAAATGTCAAACCAAAACAATGCATTTGCTAGACTAATATGAAGAGGTCAGGAATTTTACATTTGGAGCTGAATTCTTTGGCCCATATTATTATGATGGCCATAATAATTCTAAAAATCTTAAGCCACATTAATGAAAGTGAGCATTTTAATGCTAATGTTGTACTCAAAAATGTTTTATCCATTTCAGATGAATGGTTACATGACAACTGCTATCATGTGAATTTTCTGAAATCTTCATTTATCAATGAAATTTATTTATCTATACAACTGTAGCATTTATACATTCATATACTGACAACCAAACATTGCCGAAAATGACTGTTGACCAGAAATTGTGCAACATCACAAATCCATATATTTTCAGTGCATAATTAAAACCATTGCACTTTCATCCTGACAATGAAACCAGATGACATAACATGTGTCTTTCAGATATGGCTGCATAATACATGAAATTTGGTCAGAAAACATAAAACAATAATATTTTGTCAATTTACTGATGAAATATTTTTTCATACAGAAAGATAGAACAGATACAAAAGGTATCACAATATTCCCAATGTTATTTATTTACAAGTGGGGGGTATAAAAATCAATTCAATTAGGCATATATTTTATTTACTGTAATGTAAACTGAATCTTCAAAAAATTCACGTTGTTTTATCTTTCTTTGTTATGAACACATTTAGGCCTTTATGGTCACAAAATGCAATGATGAATGTGATATTAAAGCACAAGTTTAACAATCCAGTTTTGATTTTCTGGGTTCTGGACTCAATAAGGATTGCTAAGGCAAACAAAAGTTTTTCCAGGTACATCATTCTCTCGTTCTTAGAGGTCACTTATTTCTACACCCAATAAGAAAGCAGGATCAATTGTGAATATTTACTGTAAATTAAAAGAAAAAGAAAATTCACATTCTGACCTTGTTCTCAACAGTAACTGCAGTAGGAATGATCTGAAAACTGGATTGGGATCTACACAGTCATTAAAAATGGTCAGTTCCTTTGTCAGATGACGAGTTTCCATTTTTCCTTGTTTCCAAGACGTTGTTCTCATGGTGATGTATCCTAGCAACTTATCCACCACTTGATCTGATGGAGCAGTGTTATCAACAAAACACAGCTGTGACACAACATCCATAAAAAAACTGTTACATCTACTCTGGTAATCTTTGAACTTTTGAACTCCTTTCCTGAAAAGTAAAAGGATTGAAACTGAAAAGCTACCAACTTCAAACTGTTTGATAGAAATATTTATGCTAAATTAATATTAATCAACCCATCAACCTAACAACATAACAATGCAATACCTTAACCTCTGACCTCTAATCTTTAAATTGAAAGGCTTTTTTCTTGCCCTATTTACCAGCCATTTGAAATGTCTGGTCAAGGTAATGTGGTTTTGGACTCAACTTCCTATAAGGAAATCTGTTTTAAAATTTAGCTCACAGTGACTCTTACTTTAAGTGCAACTGAGGGTATGTTGTTCTAAAAGTAAACTTAACATGCAGAAACCATGTTTCTACTTTACATCACTGTGATTCTGACCAATAACCTTTTAACCCTGAAACCAATATGTTTCTTCCCAAGTAATAAAAAAACTTTCCATAAAACATTGTTGTATGTAGTACTATCTAGAACTGAAGTTACAATAAAGAGTCAATTTTTCGTTTTGATTCACAGTTGACATTTTGACCCCAAGTAAATACCTTTATCTTTGATAACCATTTATAAATTTCAGTGATGGTATATGGTATAGAAGCAAACTTAATTAAGTTATTCCTCACTTTTAGATAAAAACCTAAAATAATTATTTTATAAGAATCAATGTGTGCTTAAAAAGATGAATTCTGCTGCCAAAGAACATTTGGTTGTAATTTAAGCTATGATAGATGATGATAGCTTATATGATGTCTGTTGCTACAATGTATATTAGTGTTTGTGTCACTTGTCTTCCTTTCAGGTATACACATGGCAGACTCTTTTGCTTCCTGTTTAAGTGATTTTGTAAATAAGCTTTCATTTTTTTGTGAACTAAAATAAAATGAATGAAATATACAACAGAGTATCAGTTTTAATTCATTATAGTACATGTAAAATGTGATTACACTACTGCATAATTTAGTTGTCATGGCTTGGTTATAATGTTTGTTTCTGAATACTGAATGTAATTACTTTTTGTAGATCATCCAAAACATGCAAACAATATGAAATACACTTTTCTTGGCATAAAAAGGCCCTCATTATGTTGCAACCAGCATTGATCCCATGCCCTGGTGAGACTAATGATTAGTTCATTACTTAGAAACTGTTCATTGGAGCAAAGTAAGTCACAGTTACCTATTATTTACATAAATTAAATGCTGTTCCTGAGATGCATAAGATATCAGGTGACAAAATAAATGACAAAAAATTACAGTAACTTCAAAATACCTAAAACAAGTCAAGAATTCATTTTCAGTGAATTAGATAAACTTCAGGTCAGAATAACTACAGGTCAAGATATAATTTTGATCAGTGTAGGTGACACTGGGATCAATATATGGCAGTTGTAAAGAATGAAAACATAGTACAGAAGTTTCTCAAGCATTAAAATAGGTCACATGTACTACTGTGGTATTGCTAATCATCTATATAGATAAATTATGAAAACTTATATGTTACCTACATATAGATTGGGGCCAATATTTTACCTAATGAAGTCATCATAGCTGCAATTATAATCTCATCCAAACTCAACAAATGAAATAAGTGGTCTCTATTTTGCAGAATGGAGAATCTGACCCAGTTACTTTTAATAACAAATTTTGACTGTAACTTTAATAACTACTTCATGGTGTGATGTAATGGTCATTTACCTCAATGTCTGTAATTTCTATTACTTTTTTTCTTCTTCCAAATATGACACTAAAATACACAGCTCAGAATTATTGATGCTTACTGGGACATCAAAACACACTTCCATGTAGATGATGCAAAGGCATCCAAACATGCATGTATGCAAATTAGATGGAGGCATCCAATAGTGCTTCCATAAGTAATGAGCAGAGGTGTCCAAACATGATTACATGAGACAAAGGGTTAAGTTGCCTTATATAAATGTATTTATATACAAATCCTTAGCAAATTGCAATCCCAAGTTAAGATCACATTAGCATGTGATAGCTGGCAAGTTCATTGTAGAATCTAGCAGAATAGGTGGGAGCTTGCATTATTGTAGGGGAAAGTTTCATATGGTAGATAAAAAAATGTCCAAGATATAGATGACATGGTGAACATATAAAAATGTAGTAAACAATGATCAAATAAAGAAACAAATGAATGGGCGAAATACTATATGGGCTGACATCCATTCTGGCAAGGGTATGAAATTTATTAAAGATCACACAGCTGTTTCCTACTCAAACCCATCATATTTGCAAAGAAAAACAGTCAGTATCAAAAAAAGACATAACGTGGCAATTTACATCAGCATTATCAGCTTGACATACTTGATCACATTTAATTTACAAAAACCTGAAACAGAGAAAAAGCCTTTATAGAATATAATAAATGTTTTTGCATAACAAACCTTTCATTTCCTGTTGCTTCTGGATTAAATTTATCAGGGATGGCTCTTGAACATTTAAAACATTTCTTGGTGCGTAACGCCTCTAACTCACGGAAACATCTGATGCATATTGCATCTTTACATGGCAGCACAACTGGAGTACCCTCTATTTTGTCTTCACAATAGCAACACTTCTGTTCTTCCCTGAAGCATAAAATATGATCAACAAGGTTTACATTTACTACAATATAAGCATTTCCATAGGAAAATATAACTAATAAAAAAAACAGTTTAATACATCATAAAAACAGAAAACATGTATTGCAAGTCTAAACTTATGATGACAGCATTGAGAATCAAAATGATTCAAAGTCTTTTCAACCACAGTCATGTTTGAACAATATTCTGGAGACATTCAGCCAGATATATTTATCTACACATGGGTCAATCCAATAGTCATGAAAACACTTACTGAGTGGAATCATATATGTACTTTTCTTTTTCCTTAAATAAAAAAAAAAGCTATCTCACATATTTATGATCTGGTTTGATCCATTTAATTGCATCAAAAAGCATGATTTTGTGCCCTGGAAGAAGTTGCACATACCTGATCTATCTACTTATTTTCACCAATGTAAACCAATTTCACTGTATTACAGAAGATTCCTCATTGTAAAATGACCAAATCAGCGAACCAGACATATGCTAAATGCATTGCTGCAGGGAAGATAGTCCACAAAAGAAAGATACTGCAGGAAATTCAGTCCATATCATAGATTGGAGTACTATTTATCATTAACCACTTTCATAGTTTAAAAGAAAGAGCAAATAGGGTTAACAATAAGCTTCATATAAGATTCCTATTTTATGTGGCTCAACTCTGGGTGAACATGGGTGTGTGTCCTAGAGAAAGGGCACATGATTTTGGCATTTCTAATTCCTATGCCTTATTGAGCATCAGTAGATCTAATAGGATGCCATTAGTCATTCCCTTGTGACCCAAAATGGCATAAATTGTTTGACTAGAGGGTGGGTGGGGTGAGAGTTGGTTTTACATCTCTTGTGGACAGTAAAAACTGGATGCAAATAAATTAGGGTCATATATATTTCCAACACATAAATATCCTTAAAAATGCATACTAGTTGAAAACAAAACAACACAATGTTTGTGTGCCACATGCAAATGGAAAAGCCTGCTTATGACTAACAAGAGAGTTGGCAAAGTAGAGTTTAATGCACATGTTTCCATAGTGCCATTACCAGTTGATCTGCATGGACATTCCCAAACCACAATGCATCCTTGCCGAAAGCTTTTGGCAAGCCTGCAATAAGCTAATTTGATGTTTTTAAGCTAATATGGATGCTTGCGCAAGCTTGTACAAGCAAGTGCAGGCTTAAAGCAAACTAACTGGATATAACCGCAAGCTTGTACAAGCTTGTGCAAGCTTGTACAAGGTTTCTTATTTGCTTCAGAAAGTAAAACTAGCTTGCACAAACTTACTCTTACTTCTTTTCTTGCATATTGTGATTTTTGCAATAATGAATTCAACTGCCATTTGCAGTTGGAAGAGTTGGGGGCATAAAACAATGAAACCTACAACACAGTAGAGGACATCCCCACCCCTTAATATTTTCAGTTTTTTTTTTTTGGGGGGGGGGCAACAATCGTGTCTGATGTTTGAAAGCCAACATGCTTGTAACAAGAAATCTGTGCAAGCTTGCCACAAGCTAGTAACAAGCTTGCAAAAATAAGCTTGCAAAATAAGCTTGCTGCAATGTTCCAAATACAAGCTTGCAAAAATAAGCTGGCTGCAATGTTCCAAATACAAGCTTTCAAAAATAAGCTTGCACAAGCTTACTGCAATATTCCAAATACAATCTTGCTGCAAAATTGCAAAAATAAGCTTGCTGCAATGTTCCAAATACAAGCTTGCTGCAAGCTTTAAAACAAGCTTGCAAATTTGGTTTGGGTTTTGCCTGACTTCAAATCTGTTCTACCTAAAATCACATAATAGGTCTACAGCAAAACAAAGCCATTAGGGGGTATCTACAGATATTATGAACTTTATATCATTTATTTATTGTTATGTATATACTACTACTACTACTACTAATGATAATTACTATTTAGAGAAGGTAACTCAATTAGTTACAGAACTAAGCTACCTTGAGTCCTTCGATTTGTCATGAACAATATATATAGTCTATCCAACATGATATAAAGAATCTGGCTTGACACTAAATAATTAAGTGATTTTAAAAGTCAAAGACTGGAGCATATGCAGAGGCATCTGTGAACACATAGACAAATATATAATATATAAAATATCCTCCTGCACTGAAAAATGAAACTGCGAAAATGATTCAAAATTACAGAAAAGCAGGCAGTATTTATGGTACTTGAACTGTTTAATTGTCCTAAGATTTCATCCATCTGTTGATCATGAAAAGAAGAAATGCTTGAAGCCTGCCTTATGTCACTGGAAATGTTGTTCCATACCAGTGGACCAATATATTGTAAACTCTTTTTAAACAATTCATTCTTTGACCTTGGTATAATGTAATGTTTACTTATTATGGACCTTAACTTTGGAGTACCAACAGCATCTCTTTGGTCAAAGATATTGCCTAGTTAGACTGGAATGGCTTTTCTGCATATTTTATACATCAATTTAGCCTTTCTAAGAAATATTTCTTTCATGTATTGTTAAAATCTTTACATTATTTAATGCATCCTGGAGATTATCTATACAATAATCTAGAAATAAATGGCAAGCCCTCTTTTGGAGCCTTAAAAGTATTGTTACATTTGAAATAGAGGTATTTCCCCAAATAATATTACAATAGTCCAGATATGGATGAATATAACTTTTATAAAAGATGAATCTAATAGATACTAATTGAGGAATGTAAGTTTCGATTTTGCTCAGTTGACAAAGATGAGAATTAACCTTTTTTGAAACATGTTTAATATGAATAGACCAAGCAAAATTGGTATCTACAAATACACCATGAATTTATCATGACAGGTCATGTTAAGGCTCACATTGTTGCTATCTAGCCTTGATAATTTGTGTTGCACTGTAACTAGTAGGGCTTTTATTGTTTATGTAATTAAAATCATACTGTTTTCCTTGTCATGAACTTTAAGTCTTTTAAGAGCATCTTGTAAATTATTTTCAAGTTCCATTTTGGTTTTACCAATCTCAAACAGTGTGGTAACATCTGAATAGAGGTCAGTGGAAGAAAGGTAAGTCATAGATAAATAGAATGAACAACAGAGGTCTAAGGATAGAACCCTGTGGTACTCCACATATAATATTTTTACTTTGAGAAAGTTGACCATTTAAAGATACAATTTACACTCTATCATTTAAGTAAGCATTAAACCAGTTTAGGGAGTTTTTACTGCATTGATATATTTTATTGCTTTTAAAGAAAACTTTCACGGTCTACAAGATCAAAAGCTTAATGAAAATCAACCATAACAGTGCCTACCATTTCTCCTTAATCGAATGCTTTCAGCCATTTATCAATCAAAGACACAAGTGCAGATTTACAGATTAAGTGATTCTGTCGAAAGCCAGACTGATTATCATGAATAAGATCAAAAGTGTTCAAATATATGAGAAAATAATGATTATGTTTTTCTAGTAATTTGGAGAAACAAGGAAGGATATGGATGGGTCTGTAGTTATTAACTTTTATTTCCATTTTATGCAATGGTGTAACCATTGCAGTTTTCTTTCAAGCAATATTCAATAAACTCTGGATGAATGAAATGGATATAACATTTCACTGAATGACATGAATGTCAATCCAATCTCTTAGCCTTGATAATGGGGGAATTTATTTAGTTTTAAAATATTTCAAAACCACTTTAGCAATTAAGTGAACATAGAGTATGAAAGGACATACAGACAGAATGGTAATACAGATAGATGAACAAGCACTTGGATGCCAAAGTGATCACTACACCTTTTTTCAATCAAAGCAGGCTCAACAAAAGTTTGGTATTTTTGAAGAATATGTTCACAATAGCATAAGTCTTTCATTCTGCCTAAAATGTAAACGTAAGCATATTCATCAATGATAATGTATCGAAGGAACACTTTTTATGGCCAGATCTAATTTCACAGCAGATAGTATAAATCAGTTTACTTAAATACCATTACTTCTTAGATCATTCAGATATGTGTATTAAAGCATCAGATTTACCCTAAAAGATCCTTGATGGCAGTTCTATTGCACATTTTGAGGAATTTCTCCACATTTTCAATGGATTGCACTTTCTTCAAGTCTGTAGTGTCCCCAAGCATCTGAAAGAACATAATTCATAAATGTAAAGAAACCAGTACTACTTGAATATATGCATCTGTTGTCACAGAATTGTATAAACCCTTTTTATTTATTTATTAAGTTTGTGTACTAGAGTTTAATTTTTGGAGTACAATGATACCTGAGTGTGATTAATGTATATTGTGCCGTATTTCAAAAAAGTAGTTCGGTTCATCATATGCCACACGTGCAAAGTGCTTTTGATGTGATGAACCAATTGCCTTGTGTCTGGAGTTGTCCAGTGGTGTCCAGAGTGACTAGAGGGATCCAAGCGTTCCAAGTATCAGAGGAATCAAGCACATATAAATTTATCTGCTCATTCAAATCATCCATTATTAACTCTTTCAGCCCCAAGAAACTTATCAGTAACACTGTTACTGTGCCCCAGCCACACTAAGCTGTGACTAGCTGCTTGTGCCCCAGAGTGTTTTACCTGTTTGGAAAATTTTGTAGAAATCATGCACATGCCTTCACATTTACTTTAATTTCTCTTCTTGTATCCATTATTAATCCATGAAAATTTCACCAAATAATCCAAATTAATTTGTCTACGCAGTGATGTATTTTTCTTTCTATTTTTCCAAGTCTTTCATAATTTATTTATACATTTTTTTACAAAATTATGTGCAACATTGTTAGGAATATCACATCATCAGCCATTAAAATAAACCAGGAAAATTTAATATGTGATATGGTTTGAAACAATTTGTACATACATTACTTGGCAATATTCACATCCAGTTTCTGGTTAAGATAGAATTTTGTTCAATAAACACATTTTGCAGGTTGGATACTACGTTTGTTTGGTGATACCAATATGCATTTTTAGGCGTATATGGATTGGTTTTGTTTGCGATGTCCGTGTACAGTTTCTCCGGAAATAATTATAAGTGAAAAAAGATAGATTTCTCTTTTTTCCTTGTCAATTTGTCATTGTATGTTGTAGTTCCATGATTCATTCCACTAAAATCATTGATTTGGATAGACAGAAGACGATCGCTCCAATCTGCTAGATCGGCAAAAACTCTTTCATTTTCGCTATCAGCATCCGCTTTATCTGACTATTCAATCTCAAAAATCTTCAATGTCCCATTCGAAATCTCGCAAATTATCCAACTGTCGAACATATCTCTCCTCTAATTACTCAATATTTTCGAGATCAAACCCGAGAAACTCCTCATTCTCGCCCTCACCGCCATCAAAAACCACTCTTGCTTCGGCCATCATTTTACGATTTTTTTAAGAAAAAAACACATGTATTGAAACGGATCCCAAGTAGTAATCCATGGTTTCCGAACATTTAAAGTTTGCCCAAACGAATGTAAATTCATTTCTGATTGGCTACATATGGTCTGATGCTAGGAAAAGCCCCATTTGTAACCAATCAGAGACTTTCTCTCGACCATACATTCGGACCGTATAAAAGCGGTACCGGCCATTGAATGCAGTCGAAAATCTACGCTAAAATACGGTATTGGCCGTTGAATGCAGAAACTGGATTACGCGTAAACACGGCATCGGGGCCGAATGAGTTAACTGTTGTATTTATATCAGCGTCAAAAAATGTTCTGTTGTGAATCCGAAAAATCCCACCTGGTTATCTTGTTACATCTGCATCATTGCTGCAAATATATCAACATAAAGCTTCAATGACATGACTGCTGGGGTATAAAAAGAGAATTATTCCCACCATGTCACTGTCCCCCTGGCTGATGGAAAGCCCATTTCTAGATAAGCAGCTGAGTGGTCAATTAATTATATGCAAGACTGTTTGAAAGCAAGGATCTGGCGTATTACCTGTACAGGTCCAAACCATACAATTTCAAAAGCCAGCCTAAAAGATACAATCATTATGTTGCTGCTATGGCCCAGTTCAATAAGGGTTGTTATCTCCCCTGATTTATTACCTCCCCTTGCATGCTCTTCACAAATAAAGATAAAATTGACCTGTTCACAAAATTTTGGGGAGCAGAATGGCACATGCAAGGTTAGCAGAGACTGTGTGTGTGTGTGTGTCTGTGTGTGTGTATATTCGACTATGTCTACTATGACAACACATGAGAAAATAAGAAAACACACATATATATATATATATATATATATATATATATATATATATATGGCATAATCACTTTTTGTGGAATTCAATAGTGTACTGAAATTTAAATTCTTTTCCAGCAGATAAAACTTATTTGTATTAAGAGGCAGAATAGAAGCTTAGTATCAATTGAGCCGGATATGGTCAAATGTTGGGGGGGGGGGTTCCAAAATTTTAAAAGAACCCTGATTTTCCACAAAAGGACATCAAAGCAAAATCATGTGCCTATTTACTAAAAGTGTGCTTATTACCCAATAAATATGCTCAAAAACAAAATGATGAATAAGTTAATTTTCTTCTTAGAATCATTTGACAACAATGTAATGGCTTTCACATAGCAATGAGAGCACTCCTGCAAAGTTTTCTGATATGCAACCAAGTGCACATGTGTCTTCATAAAAAAATTAGTCTTCAACTACTTATTGACATTCGTCATTTTACAATCAAAAGTTTTTCAATGTACAATCTTCTGTTCTGAACAACGACAAATGAGTCAAATCACTATCCCTTAAGCCGTTTAAAGTCCATTTATTTGGAATATTTTCTCCTGACAAGTGTGTTCCTCTATATCTTAAATAAACCTTCAATTCACAAACTGATAACTTGTCAAAAGAGCATGCATAGTCAAGTGATTCCTTTATTAGATATCATTTCATCGGATTTTTTGCTCACCGGAAGTAACAAATAACAAATAACGATAACTCACACAAGGGAGGTAACAACCTTTATTAAACAGGCCTATTGCTGCCCTTGTCTTTGAGCTCAAAAAGTGATATACTTGTATACACTAGTTAAACAATTTGACAATGTTGCTAGATAAACAGAACAGTGTTGTATAACATCTTCCAATCAAGACTTTAAGTTATAACTTCCTGCAAAACTACATTGAAAAATGAAAGAATACAATCTTGTTAACTCATCATCCCTGAATGCCACATTTACGTGTCATGTGGTAGTACCCTACTTCCAAGCTCGTCAACATTATTTAAAATACACCAAAGTGGGTGATATTACAGAAAAGAGGAATGATGTAGTTCCCCGGCTGCAAATTTTACAAGGTTCTACTTGATATTTTTACCTAAAACCTTGAACGAGCTATACAACTGAAAGATGCCATTTACCCACTAGGCATTGCACCATCAGCCATATTGTTTTCACACTAACATGTAGGCCTATAGTGTTAAATATATCTTTTGTTCTTTTCATCTTTATTTCATTGATAGCTTGTGTGTGTTCTTGAAGAGGTTTTTTTTAAAAAAAACTTGTTGTGAAACAATGATATGGAATTGGAATGAGTAATCCTGCTTCTATGTATCATTTAATCCTGAAAAGATATGTGATAAATACTACTACTACTCTTATTATTGTTTTCATTTTTCTAATTTTATCATTGTACCATTCAGTTGTAGATCATTGGAAATGAATTACAAGAATATAGTACATTTTAATGATAAAGAAATTACTTAACTACGCCCATTTTGAATAGCAAACTTACCCATTAACATTAGTTGAATTTAGAAGAAAGAATTAATGGTTTCAATTATTTATCATTAATATTTAACATGAAAATGAAGTCATGTTTAAAATCATTGAAAGAACAATAAAATCCACACAAAAATTAATGAGTCAAAAATGGATCTTAGAATAACTGTGTACATAATTAGTACAGTGCATACAATCAGAAGAATAGGTTTATGAATAGTGTTAAAGACGTATAAGAATAGAATCGAAAATCCATGCATATAGGGTGTTAGGCAGTAAGAAAATATACAAAGCAATCAATCAGATTCATTACTGCTTCAGTATAATGATGAAAAGATATATTACTTATCCATTTTCTTTAGGTACAGTATCTTATAATTTAAATAATTGCCTGCCATATTATCATGTGCTTGTCCAAAATTGCTTGCATTTTACTTTGAGATACAAGATAGTGATTCGTGACATCACATGATGGCCACTGTGTTAACAACATTATAGACCTAACAAACCTTCATTTTGGGTGTAAATTTGTGTACCATATTAAAATGATTAATGCTCATGCATGTCATATGTTGATGATATTAAATAGTACTTAAATTGGATTTTTTGTTTGTCTAACTGAAAAGAGAATAATATGGCATCCACGATACCAAACTGAATCTAATGCTCTATTTTACCTGTTGCATACAAATTTGCAGAAGTGCAAGCATCAGTGATCTCTTAACTTTAAAAAAGATGTCAGGTTGTATAATGAAAATGACTATTATTTTTATTTTTAAAGGTCAACATGCAAAACCACATTTTGTTTCAGCAATAAACATGAATATATGTATTTTTTTCACAAGTAATCAATTCCCATCACCAGTGAATGGCATGGTATGTGCTGCATATTATTTGAAAAGTCTGCTGTAAAGATGCAAATCCACAACCACCAAAACCACTGAAAACAGCAAAGACAATTGCAACAAAATAGACCACCAAGACGGCAACACCAAAACAGACTAAGACGGTGACATAAAAAAAGTCAGAGGTAAGATAAAGATGCAGCAATTTCAAACTTTCTAAAAAGTTCATAAGCAACAAGCATTGTGTAATATCTTTATGGGTTGATTACAGTACAATGAAATAATAAGATAGCATCTATGAATAATTTTAATAATATCTTTAAGGGTTGATTACAGTACTTTGAAAAAAAATAAGATCATAATTCTGAATAATTTTAATAATATTCTTTAAGGGTTGATTGCAGTACTTTGAAGAAAAAAAAAAGATAATAATTCTGAATAATTTTAATAATATTTTTTAAGGGGGTGCATCAGGATCTTATAATTGATTGAATACATCACTTTGAACTCGTAAGGCATTGAGCCAGGAATAGAATATAATCTTGACTGTATTTGTTATCCACAATTTAGAATGATGGTCCCAAATTAAAAAATAGTTCACTGTTTAAATATAGCTTTTTAAAGTGTATTACCTTGTTTTCAGAATAAAAGGATTCCAAACATGATTTGTAAATTTAAGGCTGCTATGTTATATGCATAATATTTGTTTATTAATTCATCACATTTTTTATTTTCAAACAATATTTTTCTTTTACAGAACTGATCCAAAAGAAATGGCAGAATACCAAAGAGGTGATGATAAACATCAAAATCAATGAAGTGCTAAAACCATGAAGAAACCAGGATATATATGGTCGGATTTTCAAAATTTGGCACTAAATGAACCATCTTGATATTTGGACGTTTTTAAAATTGTATTTATACATGTTGAACAAATTAAAAATAAAATGTATTCTAATATTCTGTAATATTTGCTTCAATTCTTGGTCTGATGTTTTATGACAGGGAGGTGTCCAAGGAATCCTTGGACAATATGCTTGAAAACCATGGACATGTCTGAGGATTTCTAGGAAACCTCAGAGTATTGGTTACAAACAACCTTGGAAGTCCAAGGTCAAGCTCGGATATTTAAGAATAAAAACCTTGGACATCGGAATAAAAAATATTTGTCCTTGGACTATTACCTTGGAAAGTCAGCAACCAATACTCTAAGGTTTTTCCTAGGAACATTTGTCCAAGGTTTCCTAGGAAACCATGGAACATGTACTGCCGGCCACTGGGGATAACAAACCAAGGTTGTCTTTACATGCACAGCCGGGTGTACAATGATACCAAATAATGTAGACTTACTTCATGTTAAAAAATAGCGTAAGAAAAAAATAAATTTGGAGACCTGACTTTAAAGCCTGAAAATTACTGGTTTCGGAAATGGAGTTTGTTTCTGGTTTTGAGACTAGTTGGCATTATATCTGAAACAGATGGGTCTAAACTGCACAAAGACTGATGAATGTTTACAAAAAGCAGCACAAGTTTGAGATTTGGAGGAAAAAGGAAAAAGGGCCAGGATGTGAAAATTATGGCTCTAAGATGATAAAAAATGCTCAATTTTCATCCTTCACAATGTGTGCATGGGCAAAATAGCCAATTGCAAACAATGAATTTCATACACCTAAGCATCCAGTTAAATGAAAATATGCTAGAAACAAAAACAAATCTAATGTATTTATAACCATCTCCCTCAGTAAGGTGTTTACTTTAAAGACATGACCATGCCAACAGGAAAGCATATGGAGTAACCTACAATTTCACTGGTATTTTTGAAAATTCTAGTGTGATTCAAGCCTGAAGATTATTTGAAAGTGACCTACTTTTGGTATGGTTGATTTACTTTCCTCAAGATGCATGAAAAATGGTACAAGATCTAAAGGGCATAATGAACATAGTGATGAAAATACAAAAGATACTAAAGCATGTGACCTAATTTTAGTACAACCAAATAACCCTCCTTCAGAGGTATCCACATGCAAAGTTGATGAAATGGTGTCAAAGACACTGAGAGTAAAAAATTTATAAATGCAAACATGTGTAGACAAACAAGGATCCAAGATATTGTTGGTGTTATGAAAAAGTAGCCTAAAGTACAAAAGTCACTAAAACATTGCAAATCACTCTGACCTAGATCTAGTATGGTCTGGTTTAGTTACTCCTGAGATCTACAAATGAATTTTCAAAAGAGAAGGTGAAGTAAAGTCCAAGATAATCAGAGTGTAACAAAGAAACAGCTAAATATAGAAAAGTCTTTCAATCATGTAAATTAGGACAAGGTCAGTTTGGTATGGCCCAAGTACGTTTCCTGATATGTATTCATACACATTTTAGAATAGGGTCTTAAATGAAAACATGGGTAGACAAAATCCCTTCACAATTTCAATGGTGATGGGCTAACAAGTTGCTGAATTATAGTAAATGATAGTAATTAAGGTTTCATGGATGGTATTACTCACCACCCAGAGAGGCATAATGTGTTTAGGTCCATGTTTCTCTGCATCCTTTTCTGATGTCACCACATGTTCAATAAACAGCTTCACCACTGTTATTCGTGTCCACATTTGCCTGTAAATGCAAAGAAATCATCAATGCACTGAAACTATGACTGTGGCTAAAGGACACAGATGCCCCAGCTAATATTTTACAACTGAAGCAATCATGGTTTAACATATCCTGAGCTAAAACTTCTAAATCAAAGAGGTGCCATAAATAAAAAACATTCAAGTAAAAAAGTATCCTAGGCAGTCCATCCCTGGACAACATGTGAACTCATGTATAGTGTGATAAGATGTATAGATCCAATATCATTTTAATGTTGGTAACAAATTTAAAGAAATGAATGATGACCATATCTGACTCATCTGCAATAACTTAATTATAATCATAGAATATTCAAACAACTTAAGGGTCGACATGCTAAATAATCTTGAAGTCAAAGATAAATATATGAACTCAGCATATAATTTATGATAATACTGCCTGTTATCATGTGACTGAACTGGCTTGGGCAGGGCATGACAATTTAGTTGCTAATTTCAAACTACATAAAACAATTGACACCTTTATGATTCTGTTGTCTGGGTTAATTGAATTCAGAGTTGCAAATTTGTTGACATAGATTAATTATACTATGTATAGAAGTAAATTACAGATTAAAGAGATTACAGTCAGAATACTAACTAGCACAATTAGTATTAAAACAAGACTGGTTCCTCTTTGATGCTTAAATTTAGATTGTTTCAATGTCCAAGTGTGCATTATCTCCATTGCTAAAATCCTCAAACCTAAGCAAATGAAGTATCACATACAATTCAGTGATGGATGGAAATGGTAACTTTAGTGGTTGGAATAAAATTCATTGGACATGAAAATGTCTTCTGCCATTACTGTAAAGCAGACTTTAAAATCTGCTATAATGGGAACAAGAATGACATTATGTATCTTGTAGCATGAAAATACATTTTAAAAACAACAACAAATATGCCATAATTAAAATCCATGTTCACAGCATCTGCATCACTTGTTGATAGCAACATATGTGTAGAGACCTTGTGAACTTAAAAGGTGAATATAATCTAACATTTAGGGTAATAGGTGATTTTTCAGATCAAGTAAAAATAATGTTCCCTGTTTTGGAAATAGCACAAAAGCTGGATTAGAAGGGCTGGCCATCTTAAAAGGATACTTTTGAACACAAATTTACCAGTGCCATGGACTTCTGGCTATATTAAGTGGGTAGCCATTGTACTGCCAAAATGAAATTAAAATCTCTTGAAAATAAGATGTCTAGAGAAAAAGCCTGTGAAATACAGCCAAACCCACTTATATCTACCTTGGTTATCTCAAGAACATGTGCATTTTGAGCATTTTGGCCCAGTCCGTAAAAAAACCTTCGGTTATGCAAATTTTTCCCTGCTTATCTTGACCAATGTTAAGTCAATTTCCCTGTTATGTTAAGCATAAGTTTAGGTCTGAAGTAACAAGCGAACCTGCTTAATTTGACGAAATGCAACTTTTGATGTCCATCTCTGAGAAATTTTACAACAAATGATCCAGTGTACCAGCAAAGGTGGAAAAAGTTGGTAGAATACCAAATTTTACTAGTACAAAATATTAATCTACCATTCTCATCAATGCATGGCTTATCAATTGCATAGAGTGGAGAAATTTATGTTATAAACAATACTTCTCTTATAAATAGTTAAAGTGTTTCCATGCTTGGTGTGAGTGTAAGCCTTCAACTTCAGCATTGCTAGTTCACATGACATACAATCATCTATAAATAGAAATTGGCAAAATTCCAAAACCAAGCTGGTTTGCCATCCCCCCCCCTTCCAAAAAAAGACATGGTTCTTAATTTGTTTTCAACTAGAGCAAATAAAAGCACAAAAAGTATTTTTAAAAATCCATAGTGCCCATTTTTTTCTATTAAGTTATTAATCGCTGTGCCATGAATCTACAATTCAAATATAATGAAGCAGAAAGTGACTGATAAGTGTATGTTTTATATAAATGAAAGAGGAGTGCTTTCATTTGTATTTTTTTTATTTAGGCTTGAATATCAAAGTCTTGCAATCCATCATTGTGATATGTTGACATTCCTTCTGGTGCAGTGTTGTTGCCAACACAGTCCTTGATCGAAATCAGGAGGGATATGGGACTACAACTGAATGAATAGAAGTCAGTACTTACAGAATTTGATGTTGACGCAGTTAAAGACTTTAACACATTAACCCCTGAGCCAAATAGCTAGGCAGCCCCCTGCAGCATAATTGCAGAGATCACCTAGAGCAGTGTTAGCATTAGCAGTGCTTGTATCCCTGAGACTTTCTGACAGCACTTGGCTTGCAGATTTTTATAGAGGGGCCTACTTGCAATAAATTGGTTATTACTTTATTTCTATTCATCTAATTAAGCTGAAATCTGACACAGCAGTTCTCAATAAAATTACATACATAATGGTATAAATTTCATGCTACATGCAGAAATATAACTCATGCATAAAGGTGACAACAAATGATGTACTTACCAATTTGCTTCTCTTGCCATGAATATCCCATACAATCCATTATGAATTCACACAGAATTATGAACACCATCAACCCATTATATAATTATATTTATGTACACTGAAATAACATTTGTCATCTCTTTTGTAGACTTGACATCCTTAGAATACTGTACACATATTGGCATATTTCTCTTGATCTTTACTTACCTTTCTTCCTTAGAATTCTAACTGAAAATTTAAAAACTAATAAAACATTTATCAAACATTGAATTATGAACACTCTTGGTAAAAAAAATATTTCACAAATATTTATTTAACGATTCTTCAAAAGATCTACATGATATGGCTTAAAACAATCTACACATAAATGAACATTGCAATGAATGCACATATTCATAACTTCACGGCGTCGCTTTTCTTTACTGCACTGTCGACATCTTCCCCTCTTTTCACCATTCTTAGGATAGTGGCCTCCTGTGCTTGTAGCTAGTGCTGCTAGATCATTTTCCCGGTAATCTCCAATAAGCAATTTCGCCAGATTCATATTAAAATCAATTAATCTGTGTGCTTTTATCCTTCTGTTCTTGCTCCGCTTGACATGATGTTCTGATTCTCTCATTAGTATGAATCCATTGGTGACGGCGACATCAAACAAAAACCAAAACAGGTACAACCACCATTTTTTCGCTGCTCTATATGTACTGTACTGTGTCCTCAACTGGTCTGCAGTGTCCACTCCCTTCATGTTGTCGTTGTATTCTGGCACGATAGATGGTGCTCTGATTTCCTTGACTTGCCCATTTTTGTTTTTACGCTGTACTGTTTTCTCTATGGCTGCTGGATCTTCTGCTGTTGATAGAGTGTATATGTGCTTCTTGTCCATCCAGATACAGGCTGTTACTTCCCCGCGCTGTACTGTTTTGAATTCCCCTTGAACCCTAATATCTCTTTTATTAAGATGCTGTATAGGATATCCTCTTCTGTTAGATCTTATGGTTCCGCGTGCATACGTACCTTTCTGTAGAAGCTTCTCGAATAAATCTGGGCTGGTGAAATAATTATCTACATTTACTATGTGGTTTCTTTCCCAAATCTTTTCTGTCAGGTCCATAACGACACGTGTTGCTAATCCAACTTCTCTAGTACCTGCGTCCTTACCTGTATAAACTTGAAATTCATTGGTGTAGCCATTTGTTGGGTCAGCCCTCATCCAGACCTTGATTCCATACTTTGTCGGCTTGGCTGGTAGATACTGGCGAAAAGATAGCCTACCTCAAAATTTTATCATGGCTTCATCTACACTTACATTTTGATGAGGATTGTAGTTTTCTAAGCAGCACTTTAGAATAGCATCATGGACTGGCCTCACGTGATGCAGCTTGTCATGACCTGGTCGAAGCCTGGGAGGATTATGACAACTATCATTGATATGAAAATATTGTGATATTTTATCAAATCTATCTCTCTTCATGATTCTTCTCACACTCAGGTTTCCAAATAGGGCATCTGTTGACCAGTACATAGCTGTCTCCGGGAGCTGAAGAATACTCATAAAAACTCTCATTCCCATCCATGCTCTAATTTCTCTCTCCGTAACATCTCTCCAGTTTGGGTCTTCTTTCTCCTCCTGCTTCCGTCTTGCATAGAGATTTGTCTCATCTACGATCAGCTGAAACAAAAATGCTCGAAAAAAAAGCTCAAAAAAATTTAATTCATTTGCATTCGGGTCTAAATCTGTTGTTGGTCCTGGTGTTGGTCCTGTGTATGGCCTCTTGTCAACGTGCGTTCTATCATTTACGATTCATCGGTCAGCTATTCTTCCATTTTCTTCTTCTTCTGCAGCCTCTTCAACATTCTCATCCTCATCATTGCCGCTGTTATCATCAAAAGCAATTTCGATGTCACTATCGATCTCGTCTGATGAAAATCCCGAAAATTCACCGTCAGAATCTGTCAAACAAAACTCTTCTCCAAGCGCCTGATTCTCTTCAATTTCCATGATTTTCAGATCTATATATCTTCACTATTTCTGCTGCAATCGAAGTAAACAAAAGTTTCTTTTGTTCACGAATGTTTGCTCTATATTTGTAAGCTGAAATTTCATTGGTTAAGCTGCTAGCATATTTCGAAAAAAGCTTCAAACTAACCAATGGTTTGCGACGACACAAGTCATCGTGCGGGATACGGGCCTTGCTAAATACTGCCACCCAAACTCGGCGCTCGGGAGACAAGCATTGCAAACTCAGCCCCGTTATCGAGGCGCTCGGGAGATAAGGGAGGTAAAGTGCGACGAGTTATCGAGGCGCTAGGGGTTAATGTGTTAAACACATTTTACAGTTTATCAGCACATGAATACAGACAGCCTCATCTTATTTCCAGTAAAGAGGCAAATTTTATTAGTAAAATCCAGCATATATACTGGTGTCTGATGATAAAAAAAGTGATAAATCTTCACACGCAATTTTGGTTAGTTTCAGATTGTTACTAATTCAAGTCAACACTAAGAAACAAAAATATTTTTAAAAAAGTACAGTCCTAAATTTATGTTACATAAATTAGCCTAGATTTTAGTCAGCATGAGAAACCATTGCCTTGCTGAAGCTACCAGGGGGACAAGGCTATTCACAAGGAAAAAAACAGCAACACTGTTACAGTAACTTAATTGTTGATAACATGTGTTACTTGTTACACAATCTCATTAGTTTTCTGCAACCTGGCATGACTAAATTATTATTTTTATCGTGCATTAGAAGTGCCATTTGTTTTTAGAAACAAAACTCCCCATTTTGATGCTTTAGATGCATAATCATTTTTCTGCCGTAGATTTGTCAACTAAACCCTGATATCTTGGGACCCAGTTATGTTGACGCCTTTTTCACACAAACGACATAATCAAGATAACCGGATTTGACTGTATAAAGAAAATTATACATGGTTTATTTCTTCACAAAAACAAACTGTTACATTAGTCAAAAACATGGAGTATGCTTTAGTTTACTCCACAACCCAAGCTTTTTTTCAAAATAATATAACATTTATACAAGTGGTAAATGCATTTGTGTCTTTTCAAATAGTCTGTACTTCTGCAGTGCATGTAGATCAGAATATGGGCAGTAGTAGTGTCTTTTTAATATCAGCCACAAGTGTAGAATTCCTGAGGATTAACTGGACAAATGTTTTTGAGCCCATGAACAACTAAGCCACCTACTCCCTTAATACGTGGTTTATCTGTTTCTCTAATAAAGTGGTAATAGTTTGATATTGATATGGCAATTGTATTTACTCTGAATGTTTCAAACACTCAAAACATCTTTTTCTAAACAATTTGGCAATGCACTTGGTTATTTTGGACATTATGGTTTGTAATTTATACAAAATCTTCATTTTCTGATACACTACATATGCTCTGTTACAGTTTGGAGATGAAACAAAGGTAATTTAATGTACGTTTCTGGAACAAGAGAATTGAAAACCAAGATGACAAATACAGAAAATAAAAAACTGTTATGGTTTAGTTTTATGATTATAAACCAATCAAGCCTTCTCATTACCAGTCAGTTGTTGGCTACATTGTCCATGATCTCATCCAGGACTGCAACCTCCAGCATCATAACAATCTCATCAATTAGATTCAAGATCAACACATTAATATGCATAGACCTTGCTCACTACTTAACTTCTCAAGGATCTTGATAATGGAAGCACCGATTCCAAATTTGGTCAAACTTTTATCAGAAACATGGCTTCCAGAAAGACAGCAAGGTAATTAAGTCACTGAGATGCAAGACCACCCAATAATATGCCAAGATTCTGCTCTTAGGCAGATTCCTCCTTATGGCCAGGCTAGCAAAGAAAGGTCATACTGAAATTTGAGATGAACTGTAATTGCTAAAGTAAGCAAATAAGATGGCTATGACTAGCGTATTGTACAACAAAGTTAGATAACTGTAAAACATTCACATATGATGACAGTGAAATTTAGTGAAATAAAAGTACACTTCCTTGTGGTATTAAAGCTATGAAGAATCACTCCAACTGGTTAAAAGGCACAGACTAGAAAGTATTAATGAGGCTTCTTGTAATAATGTGTTTTGACTGCACAAGCAAAAGCATTAGCTGAAAAGTAATGGGATTTTAGAACCCATCTGACAAATGAAGAGAAGATAACTCTTGTCTACATTCCTTGCAGCAAATAGAAAATTTCTGGCACTTTTAGTTGCTAAACAATCTTAGCTTAGATTTGTGAGATATTAATGTTCTCTTAACAAATTATGACTGGGTTTTTTTTATCAGAAGAAGAAATATCTTACCTACATTTTAAGCAACATCCGAAGAGAAAATTTTCCAATATTGGTAAAGAGAGGCTGCAATGTTTACACCAAATATATCTAAGTAAGCAACAACAAACCACCAAACTATTCTGGTGCAGTAACAACTAGTCCAGGATTAAATGAAACTTGCATTGTGTCTACTTTTGTCGTATTTATTACACGAGTTTTAAACTCAAGCAGTACAATCTAAAAATATAAACTAAACCAAGATACACTGTACATACTTTCCTTGTAAAACAGCTTTATCCACTCGAGTTCCACTAGCTAACGAGTAAAGATCAAATCCCTTCTCTATAACAGGGCGATAGTTGCAAATTTTTCGTAACCATTCCTGACGACTGGCTGCATTGTTCAGGTAATTATGGTCTGGAGGTCTGAGTTGCTCAATAAGCATGCATAATCCAAGGATTCCAAGTGTCTAGGAAAAAGAATTGTATATAAATATATTTTTTGTTGTGAAAATTACGTAAATAATATGGAATAACATCACATCTAACAGTACATAAAATTATAAGTCTTTATCAATACATGCGTGCAAACATTACAATGTGATTCATTTTTGAAAGCACAATACTGTAATATCAAAGTGCAGCTTTATTCATTATTTGATAAAGGATTATAAAAACAAAAACTTGCATATCTTTCATCCAACTATGACAGTTGTAATAGCAGAAAGTATAAACCTTGTGTGTATACCCATTCATCATGACCTTTCAGGTTTTGCATAAGGTGCTTGGACTGATTGATTACCATTGTTGGGCTGGCCATGTGCAAAACAGAAGTAAATATTTTCAGGATGACCCTCATGGATATGCAGTGTATTGGAAAGTCAATCAAAGTTTTACATTTAATGCTTTAGAGTAACATTTGTTCGGATGAATAATCGCTAGCAACAGGAATGGTTAAATGTCAAATTTCTTCAAAGAGATCTGCTCATAATAATTCATGTTTCAATGTTTCAACTGTTTTTCAACTATAATGCAGTTGAATCCATTCAAGTTCAAAGTGGTGTACATTTTTTTACTTTTCAAATGTTCCTTATGCATTTTTCTCATATTTAAGATTAATGCCCTTATTGATAGAGCATGAAGAATACCAATGGAGTAGAGACACATTGTGGAAAGTTTTTAGAATTTTATTACTTGAAATGTTCAGTGAAACAAATGAGGGGAGTGGGCAAGGACCAAGAAAAATAAAGGGAGTTTTAACACAAAAAGAGTTATATCTCACAAATTCATAAAACAAATCAGAATAACCACATATAGATAAACAAACACTTAAAAATGATATAAAATTGATCAAACAATATGAAAGACTAGCAACATGGCACTGACCATCTGTATCTGTGTAGATAGGGTTATGGGAATAAATAGAGAATGGAAACTTTTTTTTTTTCTTTTTCAATATTTTTGGCACGGTATGGACTCAAAGCCACAACAACACCAACCTAAACACAACACTTTCTTTGATTCAAATAGTTGCTGCCTAATTATTTGCTTCAGAAAAATGAATCACAAAGACAGAAGAGAAAAAACTGTATATCACAAACTGAAAAGTGAATTTTTAAGTAAATTATGTTTCTCCAAGAATACTTACCCAATCATATTATGTTATTATTATTAGGGTGCTACCTCATGAATCCAACTCTACTAAAAGATGAAAATCATCTTTTCCTGCCTATATCAATATAAAATGGGCAATAACTCTTGCCCATTACCTCCCCATAGGCACCATCAGGTGTCACTGGTTTTTAGCTGAGTGAGATGTTAATATAGATATTCACATGGCAGCGTTGTTGGGAGGGTTTTTTAAAGTAATGTGACTGGGTAAGTATTCTCGCAGAACAATTTACTTAAAATTTTGCTTTCCCTCCAAATATGTTCCCCAATCATATTGCATTAGGAGAATAAGTAAAGGAGGAGGGGATGCTGAGCATCCATCTTCTACTAGGGTATCCTTTTAGCAAAGAACAGTTGAATTCCTCCAAGTGAACAGTAACTCGTTCTCCTAATTACAATGTCATTAGCAACACAGACTGAGGTCACTTGACCTGTAAAGCTAACATATGGTTAAGAAGCCTGCCTGTGTCAACTGAACCACCGAACCCTCTGATCTGAACGGAAGAGTGTTCAGGTTCACATAAAGGGATTGCAGCTCACTTACTCTGTATGTGGAAGCTGAAGCTATCATGAAAAATTAATTGTGATAATGACTTTAGCAAACTGTGGACTAGAGGTTTGAATGGCTTCAAATCAAGTAGATAGGTCACCAGCAGAGAGTTTTTGGACCTAATGAGGACTATTTTTGCCTCAAAGTTGATCTTGTAAGAAGTGAAAGGTATTGATGACATCCTTCATTTCCAGGATGTTGATATGTAAAGGACGTTCCTGTCTCCCATTTGTTGCTAATTGTTAGTGTATGTCAGCAGCAGATGGGCACTCCCACCATGCGTACTGGCATCAGTAACTACTTTTATTTCCACTTGTGGTTTCTCCAGTGGGATTTCCATGGTCAGCAGATCTGGATTACCTCATTGATACATGAATGATCAAATCTAAGGTGTGTGCATGACTTTAATCAAGCGGACTTGAAAAGGGGCACTATTGTGTTTGCAATGTTTGCATAAACAGATGGCTTAGCAGGATCAAGGCTGCAGCCACATTCAATAGATCAAGGCATTGCAAGAACTCTCTTGTTGAAATCCATGTCTTGTTGGAGAAGGCATTCAATGATTCTGGTAACATGAACACGAGGAAGCCACAACAGATTCCAGTTGGCTAAAAGCTCTGTATTCAGAAGGACAAAGTTCTGGGACGGACAGAGGTCTAACTTTTCCCAACTCACTTAAAAGCCTAGATGATCTAGAAGAGAAAGATCATTCCTGCCTTGGAGTAGGATAAAACTTATCATGTGTTTCTAGAGGATGTCATCTAGGTATGCTGACATTATAGATGATGCTGACTGGAACAGGACACCAATACAATTCATAATCTGAGAATCAAGGCCAAAGGGAAGAACAGTGAACTCATAAACTGTGTTGTGGTAACCGCCCCAAAAACTGGAGAAAATATTCATAACATGATTTTTTTTAAAAATGTGTTACATCAGTTGGTCAGATCAAGACTGAAGGCATGCTTTTCCAATCAAATGAAATTGTCATCTGCATCTTAAATTTGTTGAGGTGATACCAGCTGACAATGGATCTCAACTTTCCATTTGCTGTCAAAAAGAGATAACCCAAGGGACTATGGTCTTTGTGCAGTCTCAATGTCCTTTTTTATCCTGTTGTAGAAAGGCATCCTTTTTCCAGTCTGTGTATTTGTGAAAAGGGGTGAGAAGATAGGAGGGGATTTCTTCTTGAATGAATCCCAAAGCTCCTTTGAATGACTTGTACCACCCACATCCTCTGATCTGAGGGAATAAAAGATCCAGAGTGAGCTCAAAAACTGGTTTATTACTGCATTGGTATGACTGCTTCCTAGTGATCAATATTGGTGTACCTGTGACTAAAAAGATCCACTCTCCTGAGGCTGCTTAAGTCTGGCAGGCAATGAGTGGTACCAAATGCTGGTGTGGATTGAGTACTAAGGTGGAGGGGCAGTTCCTGAGGTGCCTGCCTCCAAACTTCCTCTAAACTGATGCTGACCCCCTCAAAGGGGAGGGTATGACAAAGTTGGAGAGACATTGATTGCAGACATGTGACATGTTGTATCCAGATTAGGTTGACTGAACCCATAAAAGTTTTGTATATAATTCCAACATATAAAACAAATAAGCGGTCATTTGAACAGCTACAATATTATTGTCAAGTGCCAGGAGATCAATACTAAAGGCATTTGTCACCTTAAGTCCATCTCTTCCTGATGATTGAGACCTACCAATTCTTTAGAGCAACTGTAGTAGTGGAAGTCATTCTGAAATCACAAACACCTTATAAATGTCCTCAATGGTGACGTGACAGCTAAACTGCAGTTTGTTCCACGTTCAGATCCAAGTAAGATGTAAAGAATGGTAGATATGAAGGAGTTCTGTCATACTGTGTATCAAGGTTCAACTGGGTCTACTTACAGTGCTGGAGAAGACATACCAGGTTGTATGAAGATTCAGTTCTATTCCCATGAAAATGTCACTAGCTCTCTCTTATGAACAAGCAGTGAACATAAGTAAGTCCGGCATTTCTGGCTGGTTTACCTGGCAAATACAATAGAAGATGGTCTGGCTATCACTGGTACTCGCTGCTGCAAAAGCCTGGCTGGACAGACAAATTTCTCATTGAAATCTGTCACAGAAAGGGAATGTTACTGGTGGTATGGCTGGACAGGATATATCACTAAGATCTCCATAAATCATAGTTGGCTGGACCAATTCGACAAAAAGATCCCCAAGGTGGAATGGCTGGATGGCCAGTGATGGCTGAACAAAAAGTGATGGTGTGGTTTTAATATGTATTTGATTTAATGGTTCTGGTGTGAATGGAATATGGTCAGCCCGTATGCTGCTAATGTATAAAATGGTCAAGTAATCACCAGGACCAGTTGCATGAAAAGCCTGGTTGAATGGGTAGATTTTTCATTGAAATCTCCTGTTTAATAATGATAAGATGAAAATACCATGGCTAGATGGGCAGATCTATAACTAAGATCCCTGTATGAACTATCTGGATGGAATATTTCAACAATAAAGGTCTCCATGTTGGGATGGCTGGTCTAATAGAATCTTCTAGATGGCAGGTGATATTGGGATGGTCAGTGATGGCTGGATGACTGGTAACAGTATGGCAGTATTAAGAGCTGAATCAAATGGAACCAGCTTTAACCCCATGCACCCTGATTTACAGGCCCAAAGGCCATGCTCGGACATGCAAGTGTGTGTGCGTGTGTGTGTGTGTGTGAATGACTTTTACATCATAGGAAGCCTTAAATTGGGGAATAATCCCAAATGAATCAGGATCACCAACAGTGAACCGTATGTTGTCTTCTTTAATTTATTCCATCTTTCCTTCCCTTTAATGCCAAAGGGATGATTGCTTTGAATGTGCATTTCATGCATTTAGTAAATATTTCTCCTGAAATGACACAAGTGGAGAAAACTAAGCATAGAATAGCAAATTAGTTTTTGAATATCCAGCTAATAGCATACACTGGCAAATCAGATTAATTAGTTAAAGTGGAAGCCCATACTTCCATTGACAATGTATTATAGATGCTGTATAAATAAAACAAGATTCATGGCAATCTTCCATGCTCCGAAGTTGCATATAATATATTTAAATTGACATGCTGCTAATATGACACAAAAACATCAATTATGAATTTAGGCATAATGTTTAGTTAATAATGAAACCATTATTCTATCAAAACAGCGTGAAATATAAACTAAGCATAAATATCAAGCAACACTTCAGAATTTTGATAAGAAGTAATGACAGAGTAAGTAAATAATGTTAAAGGTATGCTAACTCATAAAATGACCTTGTATAAGGTCAATGATGGCAAGATGGGACAGAGGTTTGAAAATACAAAGTCACAAAAAGTGACAAAGTCACTCAAAATGTATCAGAAATTGTAAAATAATGCATACAAACTGCAGTAGACCAATAAATCAGCACAATAAATGCAAAAGGATTGTTAGATATGCCCATATAAATACAAAATAGGATGGATTGTAGGAGGATGTATTGTAGGACAAGTAGTTTGTACAACAGTAAAGCTAAATACTAGCAACATCTGGCAGCACCAAAGGGAGGTAAAGGGCAAGTGTTATTGCCCTTAGTCAAATGATATTGACAGCATCCTGAATCGCCCTTCATCCATCAATGATGAAGCTATCAGTTTCCTCTCCCAATTACCCATCAATGATGCACTGGATGACAGTCCAACCTTGGTGCAGATACAGAAAGCAATATGTCTGCTCCCCAGTGGCAAAGCTCCTGGTTCAGACTCCATCTCAGCTAAGTCTACAAGGAAGGGGGCACTGCCCTGATAGAAAGGCTCCAAAAACTGTTTTTACAGATGTGGCAGCAAGAGACAATCCCCCAGGAATTCAAAGATGCTTCCATAATCCACCTGTATAAGCGCAAAGGGACCTGCCAGGAATGCAACAACCTCCGGGCTATATCCTTACTCTCAATTGCATGAACGATACTCACCAGAATCCTTAGTAACTGAACCACCTCACTATGAACCTTAACCAGTGACTACTGCCAAAAAGCATGTGTGGATTCCAAAAAGAATTTGGGACCATCGACATGGTGTTTGAGGTGATGCAACTACAAGAGAAATGTCAAGAACAAAACACTGACCTTTTCTCCATCAATGTCAACTTGACAAAGGCCTTTGATACTATCAACAGAGGAGGCTGTGAAAGGTAATGGCCATGAATGGATGCCCAAGAAAATATATATCCATGCTGCATCATTTCCATGATGACGTGCAGGCACTAGTCCTGGACAATGTCAAGACATCTGAGCCATTCCCAGCAACCAATGGTGTCAAGCTAGGTTGTGTAATGGCACTGACACTGTTCAGTCTATTGTTCTAAGCCACGCTGACTGATGCTTTCAGAGACGGAGAGGTTCGAGTTCGCATCATGCACCAAATAGATGGAAAAGTATTCAATCCCAGGAGGCTTCAAGCAAAAACCATGGTCATGACAGACACCATCAGGGATCTCTTATTTGCTGATGACTGCACCCTCAATCTGGCTCAGAAGCCAACTTTCCAAGTAGCATTGACAAGTTCTCAAGCTACTGCAGAAGCTTTGGTCTCACCATCAGTACCAAGAAGACTGAAGTCCAGCATCAGCCGGCCCCTGGAATGCCCTATGTTGAGCCAACATCACCGTCAACAGCCAACAAATCAATGTAGTGAAGCTCTTCACCTACCTTAGTAGCACATTGTTACAGAGCATCACTATTGATGACGAGGTGAACCTTCACATTGCCAGAGCCAGTGCAACTTTTGCCAAATTGTATGCCAACATCTGGAATAGAAGAGGCATCAACATCCAGACCAAATAAGGGTCTACAGGGCAGTTGTGCTCCCACACTACTTTATGCATGCAAAATATGGATGGTGTACCAACGCCACAGCAGGAAGCTGAATAACTTTCACACCACAAGTCTCAGAAAATCCTCAATGTCAAGTGGCAGGACAGGTTCCAGACACTGAGGTACTCACCCAAGCAGGTCTCCCCAGCATCAACATCATGCAGTGCCAGCTATGCTGGCCAGGACATGTATGTATGCCAGACCACCGGCTGCCTAAGAGACTCTTCTATGGTGAGCTACTGCAAGAACAGACATCCAATGGAAGTCAGAAGAAACATTTCAAAGACATTCTGAAAGCTGCATTGAAAGCATTCAATATAAACCCTGATTCATGGGAACAAATAGCAAGCGAATCTAGCAGGACAGCAGTACAGAGCCAGAAAAGCAAGTTCCATCAACCCTCCTGGAGATATCCCACTCATCCCCCATCCCGTATGCAAACAAACATTCCATGCAAGGGTTGGCCTCATCAGCCACCTGCACATGCACAGAACAGAACAAGCCCCTCCAACCTTTGGATGACTAGAGAGGTCCTCATCAAATTGACAAACAACAACAACAATGATAGACAGGAAAGACCATTTTTGTCCTTTAGTAAGGCTGGGTTTGCGAGTTATTCCTAACATATATGATTGGGGACCAAGCAGACCTCATAAGAAGTCTTTTAGTTAAAAGCCCATGTCAATATGTCCATCCATTTAGGTGGAGCACCATTAACAAAAATTTTCAAAATGGCTGCCATTGTGGCCATATTGGGTGACAGATCACCACTATTTTCATTTCTGACCAACCAAGTATCATAAGAAGTATTTTAGTGATATAACCATCCATTCAAATCAGGATAGTATGGTGGCCAAATTGTGAGAAGCTCCATTTTCTTCTAGGACCAACTATACCATGGGATGAATGTGCGTGTATAGTTTGATGACGATCCCCCATGTAATTTAGGACAGACGATGGACAATGGCCTATCCCTTAAGCTTTTCTGGTCATTGATAAGTACAGCTAAAACAAGTTCTGTTTAAAACCTAATTGTCATACTATTTTAATAAAATGTTTCTTAAGAACTGACATATGTTAGCCATAAAAATACCTCTGTCTTGTTTCAACACTTACAAACTGATCTGAGACCAGCAGAAAATGATCTGGTTTCTCCACTTGCATAGTCCTGATGGCTGCAGAACACTTTGGCCACACTTGATTAATGCTCCAGAAGTACTGAAGATGCTGAACAATCTTACTGTGACTCTCATGGATCGAGACAAGTCGGGCTGAGATGCTAGGGGAAGTGTCCTCCAGCATTATGGCTGATGTATGCATTATGGCTTTGTGCACAAGCTAAAAATTAAAATGAAATGTATAATTATTTTCATTTTCAAATCAAGGTAAGTTTGTTGGAATCGTACAGATGCAAATGACTGAAGTAAAATATAGGCAGAATGTATGATTCTAACAATGGGAAAAAAGAACTTAAACTTACCAAACTAAAAAAATACATAGAAACTTGAGAAAATTTTGTTAGTTGAATAATCATTTTGCCACTGATAAAAAGTTCATCATTTGGTGCCCTTAAAAATTTAATTCTACCTTTTATGTAAGTCAATATTATTAGGACCATCCCCTTACTCCAGAAAAAAAATCCCTAGTCCCCTAAGATATTTGAGGTAGTTTCAACTCTTGAGGTATAACTAGGCTGGAATAGGAATGAGACTCTGTATGCCTCACTATCAATGACCCAGAAAAATATTTCCAAAATCGAGTGGTAGTCACAGAGCTAGTATCAGTGGGACATTGCCAAATAAGCTGGAAAGGAAGCCTGTTACATTGCTGCTATACATCCCAATAGGTCAAAATGGGATATTAGGGATGAAATACCTTGGAGATAATGATAGAGAACGTTGTCTCTGATCCAACAGCTTGTAAAATGTCCAATAGGAAACCGAGTCACTCTAATCCAATTCTGGTGGTGGCTGCTATAATCTTGTTAAAATGGCAATAATTTTATTTGATACTGGGTTAATTCTCTGTATGCAGAGTGAATACCCTTTCCTATCCTGGACAATACAGGCTGAGATACTGACCATTTCCACTTTCAAAAGTCATAGTAGGTTAGGTCTTCAAGTCCACATCAGCTCAATTCATGTTAGGTACCACTTTAAAAACCTTTACTAGGTCCTGTAGACATGTCTGAGGTAAAGGGTCTGATGTGTGAAGAGGCTTCATGACAAAAACTAAATGTGGATGGGGAGAAGCCTGTTATTACCAACGAAAGCAGGTGACTTCGCAAATAAAATCAAGCCAACCTATGAACTGTATATACCATAGCTTAGGTTAAGAACAAGGTATGAATTTTGCTGATCCTGCCACCTGTAGCTAGGACCACTAGGAAGTAGGTATTACAGCCATAGTAGAGCACAAGGTAGATCCATTTCAGGTACATGGAAAAAGTCTTCATTTATGCCAGGTCAAAGTTCACCAGATGGTCAGACAGGTCTGAACTTTGTTCCATATTCTCCTTTCTCTGATGATGCTCAAAGATTGTGGAATGGTAACTCTTGATTGTAATAGGTACTCACTTTTTTCATAATAATGTTGCTATAAGCAGTGGAAGATATCCTTGCCCACACCACTGTGAAAAATTCAATACTTCCCTTATATGTTTTCAATGTGGTGCACCTCCTCTGGGTTTGGATGAAACTTAACACCTGCATCCTGTTGCCAGAGCAGGCAAGGAGTGTCCATGACATCTTGAAATTCCCAAGACCAGATTTAACAAGTCATTTATCTATTATATTTTCCATTTCAAATGAGTAAACAAGACAAGAGGAAACTTTGATTTCTCACTTTATGCAAGATTGTTTGGATCAGAGGATACGTGCAAGCATCCAAACTATTCCAATATATGGAAAGAACATTTACTGCCAAAGCCTTTGGATCCAGGACAGAAGAGACAAAGGTTGGAAAAATATGTTCCACCCTGTTATAAACCCTGTTATAAATAGATTTACCATTAATCGATCCAGTTATTACAGATCTGAATGAATACCAAAGGCTGAAGCTACCATCCTTTTTTGGCTTAGTTGATTACCTTGAGACAAGTTCACTTATACATTTATCCTGTCAAGAATGTGATAGACTTGAACATGGATTTATCATTGATGAAACTACCTGAGAAAATCCCAAGCAGGGGGCAGAGGTTTGGAGATTTGGCTACCCCTTGCCCCAAGACAATTCATCACAGTATTATTACCTCCTGCCACCAATGAAAAGCTTCAAATTACTGCTTTTATCACTTGAATACTGATGTGTAAATAGTTAATCCTGCATATCATATGCCCTAATCTGCTGGCTTCAGTAAATTATAACATAGTATCCCATTAACTGACATGTGACCTCATATAATTAGAAAATAGTTTTGTTCCTAATATGAACAAAGCTGTGAAAACCACTGAGGCACCCAAGTCATTTGCAATAATCTCACAAACCAGGAACCATGTACAAGATGCTTTGCTGCATTGAAAAGGCAAATTAGACTAAGGAATTCTTATGCTGAGATGTGATTCTTGGAGGAATGACAAAGCTGTCAAGATAATCTCAAGGCATACTCTTGAGGGAAGAGACCCTGCTCATGTGTTTTGAACCATAGACACGATGAGTTAAAACTATGAGATGCTACTTTAATAGATTTTTCCTTATTGGCAAGGAATCAATAGAGAAGCAGTCATGAAACAAGAGTGAATCTTTACAATAGAACACATCTGGTGTTTTTGTTCAATGTTGACCTCGTAGATAGAAATCACTAATGTGGAGGTGGATGTGAAGTGTGACAGAATTCTGTCCATATAGAACTTAAACCCAAGGATTGATGTTCAAACCAATGGGAAGTATCCTGGACTGGTATAATCGACCCCTAAATGCAATTAGCCTCCCTTGTTAATGGTGCTGACAACCCATCTGGGTATTTTCTACTTAGAACCATTGTGCCTCAATTTCCAAGACCTATTTTGTATAAACATAATAAGAAGATATAAGAAAACAACAAATGCAAAATACTACAATATTGTTTAATGATGAAGTGAAACTGAATGAGCCATCAAAAAAAGAAACCAGGAAAACTTGACAACATCTGAATCTAACAACCTTGGGCAATTTTATTTGTGATTATGGAAAGAAATAAAAATGTTTGGGTTTAAATTTGATTTTAATTTAAAGACATCAGGGTAATCTGCTTAATTTTCCCAAACTTTCAAGGCCTTGAAAATGTTATTTCATTTTCCCAAACTGTCAAAGAGCTTCAATGATCACATGAACCCTGAACTAGCTAGAAACCAACACGGGTCTGTCTTGTTATGGAACTTCAATATGTGGTTACATACTGGTCATGGGTCATTGTACCTGGTCGTAAACCACCATGTCATGTCATATACTGGGTAGAGACTATGTGATTTGCCATGCTGAAGCCAGTGTTATGGTTATGGGACAGGATACATGATGTTGAATCCCTTTCCCTGCTCCCCTCAGGTAAAAAAAATGGCTGTATCAGAATCTGCCACACTACAGTGCAAAGGTCATAATGCCCTTTTTTTCTAACTGTATAGTTGTTGGTCTGGGCATCTGGGTACTAAATACTGCCTTAGCTGGTATGAGAATTACATCATGATGGGTTGTTCATGAGCCATTCGACAGTGGTTGTTGAAGCAATTAAGATGGATTTATAATGTACAAAATGTACTAGATCAAGATGGGGCTATTGTGGTATTATACTAGACGCTGGACGTTTTATCTCTATGTAATCTTTTGAGTCTGGAATAGCAACTGGGCACTGGATGTCTCTCACCTAAGAATGTAGGTGTCATGATGCTGTGGTATTAGATTACTGTAAGTAATTGCCTTAGGCATATTATTATGCTAGATTGGATTTGGTGTTGACCATAAACACTCGATATCTGATGGCAGAACCTGGTCTTAAATGAATAGGGACTTCATTTCCCTTCTTGAGGTGCCAAATTCATGATGTTGGGATAGGCTAGGGAATACTGGATTCTCATACCCTGTCCCCATCTGCATTAGATAGGGTCATGTCTTTGAACTGTTATCAATCTGCCTCAAATGAAATTAAAAGTATAGCTGGGCTGTGATACCTATCCAGAATTAGTCCTAGTTATACCACTGAAAACATCTGTTCCAGTAGAGAAACAAGATGTGGGTGGGTTAGGGGTTATTGGGTCTTCATAAGTGGTTCCTACCTGCATCAAATGAAGATTTTCCAGTTGGTGATTACTACTTTTTTCTGCCTTGGATGTCTACCTTATCTATATGATTTGATGCAAGCATCTTAACTAATATGATAATATAAAGCATGTCAAACTCTAGTTGATTGTTTTTATTTTTTTTGTTTTATGGTTTAACGCCATTTTTCAGCACAATATAGGCTATACATGGCGGCCAGTATTAATGGTGGAGGAAGAAACCGGACAAACCCCGGAAAGAACCACCGACCCATAAGAAGCTACTGGCAAGCTTTCTCACATAACTACATTTGCCGAATGTTAGACTCGAACACACGCAGACAGAGGTGAGATGGCAGCGGTCCATAATGGACAGCGCTTTGTACCACTCGGCCACTCAGGGCCCCCTCTAGTTGATTGTAACAATGCAACAAACACTTCTCAAGTTTCAAATTAAAACTAAGCTGGTATTTAATTAGGTTCTCACGAAAACCAATTGTTCCTAGTAAAATGCTTCTTCGAGAATACTTGTCCATCGTAATACCTTAGTATAACTACTACTATCTTGTGAATCCAGCCCTCCCAGATAGTAGATAGTACATCTGTTTAAAAGAGCTAAAAGTTGTCTGCTGACCTATGTGGCAGTCAGACAGAAGGATATCCCCTTAAGTATAAGACTTGGTGCCAAAGCCTAAGAATATAATAGTTCCAACTGGAGCAGAAGGCACACTATCCATGGATTAACTATGGCGAGGCTGAAAGGGTGTATTTATATTATGATTGGGTAAGATTCTCAAAGAAACATATTTTACTAGGAAAAATAGGTTTCTTCTTTAAATACATAATCCAATCATAATACCTTAGGAGAATCGGTAAGAGGTGGAGTGAAATAATCTCCTTACCACAAAGCTGCATCTCTGGTCACCTCAGGTATGCTACACAGCTTCTAGGTAACCTGACTTGAGGGGACTTTATCTATCAGGGTGAGGCTTCAACAGGGAAAAATCCCCTAAACCCTTGCAAATTCAGCGAAAATCATGAAGTCGCATCATAAGAAGCTGTTGATCAACCAGTGTAATGGTGACCTGTTGAGCTGGAAATATAAGTGCAAGAAAAACTGAATTGGGCCCATTGAGATGACAGATCTCTGAGACAAATGCAAGAGAATGTAGGCTCCAATCTCCATCTCACAGCCTATATTATGTAGGCTAGCGACAACTGATATAACCTTGTGAGCTAACATAACAAATTTGTTTGAACTAGAGTTATTTCTCTATATATGCCAAGCGAATAGCCCACTTAATCCATGATGAGATAGTCTGTGTTGATATATTCTCCTTTCCTGTCTTGAGAGGTAGAATGAGGTGTGATCTCCCTTGATGCAATAGCTGTTTTATCAAGGTACCAGTTCAATGCCCAAACAGGGTATTGTTGGTGGCCTTCAGCTGATGTGTCCATACTAGACAGATTTTTTTTAAGACAGGTTTCATGACAAAGAAAGAGAATGCTCTGATGAGTGAGACTAACCCATCAAATTGGAACTACACATAATTTGGGTCTGCTTATAGGGCATGTATTTTACCTGCAATCACTAACATGAGGTAGCAGACCTTGTATGAAAGGTATGCCAGAGGTGTCTTTAAAAGTGGTTTAAATATGTATTGTTAAGCCAGTTAAAACCCAATATATGTACAACACTGGGCATTAGGCTAACATTTTATGGTCACATATATTCAAAGTTGGAGAGTAGGTTAGATAAGTTTTTGTTTTGTCTTATATCCTCTCTTAAGTGGATGAAAGGTTTGAGTACAATGTATCATGGAGCTGTAACCTTTTATATTACAAACATAGCTGCCTGGAGAGCTATGCTGTTTTCGTTTGTGTACCGCTGGGTGCAAATGTGTCCTTTGCGTTAGTATGCTTTCAGAGTGCAGGACCTACTTGTTAGGGCAATTCTCTCCATGACTGGTTGTGAGAACTGTTCATTTCTGAGGGCTTGTTTCATATGATCTAGATGTGCAGTTTCCGTAGCTCTGAGTAGTAACAAAACAACTGCCATTATGATACTTCAATAAAATAAGGGGAAAAAGTCTCTGAGGAGTTCCTGTTGCCAGATTGATGAGGTTGTTGATCACTGACTTCTCCCATCCGAAATGTGCAATGTGGCAGCACTATTTCTCTTGCTTGCTGAATCACTTTTGCAATCTGAGGTGCTGGAAGGTAGGCGTATGCATCCAGGCTTTTTCTAATCTATTGGTTGGTATTCCACCTTATCACAAACGGATGCACCAACAGTTAGTCCCATTGGGTATGTATTTGAATGAAAACCAAGGGATGACGAGACCATTCTGCCTGCTTTTGTTGCTTGTTCCATGATAAAGCTTTGGCTATTACATAGGATTCATGGGATATGGCAAAAATGTACATGATTTGTTATTCAAAGCACCACTGAAGAAAGTCCCACTCCTGATGGGGAGTTGGTTCCTCCATGTCATTTGAGATAAGTCACCACTGTAGGACATGGTTTCTCCTTGTCACATGAGATAAGTCACCACTGTAGAGTTGTAGGATGGAATGAGAACACCACTGATATGCAAATATTCTTACCACTAGTGAAAGCTTTCATAATGGCCGTCATCTCATGAATTTATTGATATGAATATGTTGTTCCTGGGGAAAAACGCACTGATGGTTTCCTGAAAGGATGGTAGTATGTGGGCTCCCCAGCCTTTTGTACTTGCATTGGTACAGACTGTAATCTTAGATGGTTATTTTGTATATGTACAATTGGCATGAGCGAAGTTAGGTAGCTCCTATTGGACCAATGGTGTCTTTATTGAATGCAGATGGTGAGGGAATATTCTAGTAGACAATTTTTAGGACTCCATTCAGCAATAGAAACATCTGCAATCAGTGGATAAGAAGGCGACCTAGGAACATGAGGTTTGCTGCCATGTTCAGCAAGCCTAGTAGGTGAAGGAATTCCTGTGAAAGTAAAACTTTTCTCGAAAGTAAGGTGTTACCATGGTTCAGATTTTACTGTCCAATCATAAAAGAGAAAAATATGTTGCCTGTGTATTAAATCCATCTTTACATGAACAAATTGTCAAGATGGTACTAAGTCAGGTTTTTCCTTGTTGATTAGAGTCCAGATTGTTAACAGGGGCTCTCATGCTGAGTTAGATTCAACTCATGGATGTTTCTGCAGGATGTCATCCAAGTAACTTGATGTTGTCACTATATGATGTTGTCAGACAATTCGTCTGAACATGTGCCATTACTTAGTTCATGAGACAAGTAAAGACTCAGGGACTGATGCTGAGTCCCATTGGGAGTGCCTGAATCGGTTTATGACGTAAGTGAATGGCAGGAATGTCCTAGAAGCCTTGTGAACAGGGACATGAAGTTATGTGCTGATTAAACCCAGATGGATGGCAAAGTCTCCCTCATAGATGACATTTAAAATGCAATGGTGTTTCCATTGATATCTAAGAGACATAAATTAACTGATCGAGGGTACTTATGTTAATGACTGGATGCAGAGTGATATTTGCCTTTAGGATAAAGAAAAAGTCAAGAATGAACAATAGGACCCTCAAGTGCTATATCTGTTCTGGTATGTGATAACTGTGGCTTTTGCTAGATGGAGCTTTGATAGGATGGTTTCAGAAGTTCATGTCCAATGAATGGCCATTGCTTCCTTTAGCTGATTTCTCATACTATCCCTGTATCAATGCCAAGGTTGTGAAAGGAGGGACATTGGTCACATGGTTACATGTTGCTGACTTCTTCAATCTTGCAGTGAAACAGAAGGTTAGAGGATAAAGGTTGTGTTCGTAGCTTCACCTTATGGTAGTCCTTCTGGAAAGTGCAAGCAGACAGCACCGAGTCATGTTCCACGAACTCTAAATTTGTAGCTGCGATTATGGCATTGGTGTGCCGAGTGGCTCTTCATTACCCAGGCCATTCTTGAGACCAACTCCAATGCATACCTTGAGGTATTCGAGTGAGAGAAGAGAAGCTATGTTCCACCTGTTGGAAGATAGCCATAGAGATGAAAGTTCACCATCAAGGCTATAGCAATGATATTGTGCAACTAATTGCCAAAAATCACTAACAACTGCTGGGATTTCCAAATGAAAGACTGGTTTGTGGCAAATGCAGAACTGCTGACAAACTGATGATGAAGGAAGTCAAGAATGTATGTAACTCTGAGACTGCATAAGTAATTTAAATTAGACTGTTCCATCACAAGATCAACAGATGCTGGTGCTCTGGCCCAGATTTGTTGATGGAGTGATAAGAGAATGACAAAACTCCAGTTATCAATGATGGAAAATGTCCTCAATTGAGGCTCAGAAGGCTGAATCTTTCCATGCCATCAGATATGGTAGCAACAAGCAACACCATCTTGGTTGCATGAGGTGTGGCTAAGGTCCCCTGCAATGCTTGAAGTGAAGATGGTGAAGAGTGACATGGTCTGTTGCTTACTAAACTCATAGAATAGGCTGAATAGGAAAACGTAATTCTGTTTGAGATAGTTACTAAAGTAAAGAGTCTCATCTCATGGCAAAATTTGAGAAAATTGTAAGAAATTATGAAGCAACTTCTGTTGAGGCATAGGGCTCTATTCATGGCATCATGCTGAATTAGTGTCTTGAGGTAGTAAGAGTGTTATACTGGTCTCTGCACATGTCTGCAAAAATAGGGTTAAATGTACTCAGTTGAAGCTAAGCTGCTAGTGATTGAGTCCATAAGATTGAAGTTTAAGCCATTGTGATTTATAGAATATGATCTAGGCCAGTCACAACAACAACAAAAAAACTGTTTGGAGAAGGTATCATTATGATCATCAGGTGCAACAGGTTATGGGATGTTTGTTCCATGTGGTCTGTCCATATGTCTGCTGAGTGAGAGGGAACTTTGGTTGTTTGTTAGCTCTGTCCTCACTGTTTCACAATAGGAATCAAGTCAAACCCCAAGGAGGTAAGTTAGATGGAATTGCCAAAATTGCTGAATCATGTGGTGGTGACATGGGTGCTGGAACTGTTTCAGAGTGTGTCAATGTCCTTCGTGGCTGAAGGGTAATTTTATTTTTCTCCTATGTCTGCCAGAAATGTACACACTGAGAAAAGGTCAGCATGCAGACTTATGTCTTCATCCTGAGCTGTGTTTTTGAGCTCTGCCCATAGTATTAATTTGTAAGATATATAGAGCAAAAAATATAAAACATTTGCCCTGAAGCTGTGTTTTTAGAATGCAATGTGCAGAGCTAAATCTTAAAAAGTTGACTTGGAAATTGATAACAATCTAATAAAGCAATGAAACATTCAGGTAAAATATAATGACAATAACACATGTACTTTGGAGAAGTATAAACCTATGAGCCTAAACATGTGATGCTGAAATAATGTTTGGTCACAGAGCAATACTAAATGATGGTTACCTGAAAAAAGTGATAGATGGGATCTTAATTAGAATGCTAGCTGAAGGAAAGATCAAGAATGGTATGTCCATATAGAATAGTTGAGGCAAGGTGTTCTAAGGCTAAGGATGCCATGGTAGCTGAAATTCATACAAGATGTATCAGACAAGCATAAATCTGTATCATAAAGTTGCATAAGCTACCCAAATGACTGACTAAGTGCTCCTTAAATATGATGCAATGCTTATTCACATAAACAAGACTGTGGCCTTCAGAAACATGTACAAGTAAGACTTGACTGAGTAAACTGTATATTTAAATCTTACCTGTACTTGTCCAACCAGAGTGCATGCAATACAGAAATGTACACAAGTGTCTATATTACACACAAAAACCTTCACATAAAGGAACTCTGATAGATACTAAGAAAATTGGTGTGACAATATCCAAAATGAGGCATATACCTTTAGGAAAAAAGAACCACTGACCACCAGTTCAATTAAAAACACTGATGTTGGCATCTGGACACCAAAAATGTCTTGGAATAGAAACTTTCCAATATGTACCCGTTCATAATAGCATCATGTATATCATAAGAGTTTTATAAATGCTAGAGACTTACATGTAGAAAAAACAATTATAGCCCAAACTTAATGTGACAGCTGCTTTGGCTCCCTGTGCCAGAATCGATCTAAATGTGTGATAATGACAAAGTGTTAGCGAAATGTCAAGGCAGAACTTTGCTGGAATAGGAATAGAAAAAGTTGGAAATATATATGGCGTATACTTTCCTTAGATGTGAAAAACTTCTCCAACTTGTCACAGTATATCTTCCATGTGCATACTGGTTGTTGCGAGGTCTTTTGTGACTAGAGCGTGCTTCTTGACATGAGTGGAAGTAATAAATTATGTATTCTTACCCTTTGCTGTCAAGTCTTATAACCAAGGAGAAATCACTATGCCCAACCACCATATAGTTCAGCAGACAACTTTTAGCTCCCTTTAGGTAAAAGTAGTATCTGGGAGGGCTGGATTTGTGAGGTAGTAGTAATAGTAGTTATCCTAAGGTATTATGACTGGGTAACATATTTAAAAATGAACCTTGACTTCAAAATACTTATTAAATTGGCATTTATTTCTTAACATCAAAATTTAAATACAGCAATATTTCACTATGTGTTGTTATTTACAGTATACAGTGGGACCCCGCTATAACCCGCCCCGTTATAACATGAATTCGGATATAACATGGTCGTGGCATGGCTCCCGAAATTTCAGGTAATTTATTACAGGTATTTTTCTCAAAAACCAAAAAAAAAAAATCTTTTAAGTATGAAAAATAAAATACGTCAAGAGTTTAATTATCATTCTCATACTCGTCTAAAAAGTGTGAAAATAAAAACGTGTAGAAAATGTATTATCATTTTGGTCAGGAAATCCTAAAATTTAAAAAAATAACAAATTTCTTCTAGTTTTGTGCCAGAATAAAGATCGGAAATATGAACCAATTGCTGGGCCTACTGAGAACTTTGACCTTTGTTTATTGTTGAAAAATGACAGCTCATAAGTGTCAATATTATTATTACTGATCCCTGAGCAATGAAGCCATCGTGTCTACTTTGTGTTTGTCTTGAATGCATTCCGAATACAAATCGTTGCCCTAATAATCTCCGATATATGTTCTCTTAATTTCATACATAACTAAGCAACAGCCAATGCGGGGGTTGATAAAAGATTCTCACCAGAATGTATAAATCAATTAATTTAAGTACATTGTTTATCATCAAAGTGAACTACCAAGCTAAACTTGTTCAAATCAGGGGGAAACGATTTATACATCATCAAAGAAACAAAAAGACCGCCAACATGTGTGTGTGGCTTGGCAGTGTTGTTTTATGCAATCTGTTGACTAGTAAATTCGAATTCTGCAAGTTACTTTATCATTTTAGCTGTGCTGATATTTACAGTGACATAATTCAGAGGTTAAAATAGAGCCAGTTCTGCTTGCTGTATTTATTAGAGTACATCAAAAGAACATGACGCAATAGCTGGGCGGCAAGTTCAAAGGACTTTGACTAGCAGCTTGGGTGGGAAAATGTGCTGAAATTTACAATGACTGAATTGAGAGACAGAAAGATCCTGAGATGTACATGTAGTTATTATAAGAATACACTTTAGCTTCCATTATTTAATCTATGGACATGTACTATTTCATCATTCATTACGTACATCCGTTACGTAATTTTTGTTATTTTCTTTTCATTGAATTCAGTCACATAATGATCTGTGACAAAATTATTGAATATTTTACATCCATGTGTGGATATTTTTGATGGAAATATTTTATTATGGATTCAATGTATGTTACAAGATTCGCTGGTGAGTACACGGTGTTGATACTCTTTTCATGCAATAGATTATACATGTATATATAAATTAGACAAGTGTATGTACCAATGCATGGTTCTCTGAATAAAGTAATATATTATATCTGCAATTTCTGTTACCACAGCAATTGTTATCTCATTTAATATTGATCAAAAATGGTAATTGTGCCATGCATTTTCGCTCCCGTCTTTATTTTACCCCAACCCCCAATTAAATCCAAAAATGTGTTGGTATTGTACATGGTTGCTTATAACACGGTTCGGTTCATAACACGGTCGGATTCTATGGCTCCCAACTACCGTGTTATAGCGGGGTCCCACTGTATTATGAATTTTTTCAAAGACAATCTAACAAAATATATTTTGATTAAGATTTTTTTGTTCAGCATACAAGGTTCCATGTATCTACTGTATTAGATAAGAACAAATGAGATCTACATACACCCCAATGTTATTAGCAGGTTTGATAGTTATATGGGTGTGCTGACAATTAGGGAGTGGTATTTTTCTTTGGAGAAAAAAAAGCATTCAGCTGAATTATCTGAATATCAAAATTTTATCAAATTTTATTTTCATAAGTTAAATGCAAGGGAAAATATTTTTTTAATAGAACTTCTGCTTATTAGCTTGTGACTGCTTTCTGTCTTAACATTTAAACTTTTTTTCTGCATAACCACAACCATCTATGAACACTGACCTCATACTCAATAGATGACTGGGCATGATAGACCACATAGGTAAAATCTTGAGCATACAGGTATCCAACATCTTCTGAAGGAAGACTACCCTCCAATGTCTCAAGCAGCTGTCCTAGTTTGGTTTTCTTTACAAGACCCACAATCTTCTCCATTTTCATATTTACTGGAATAGTACAAATACAGTAGTGTGTATGAAGAAAGATAGTCATACTGATAAAAAAATGTGGAAAAAAAGAAATGAACTTGATGGATTCATATAACAAAACAGTAAGATTTTCAATTTAATTATTAGGTCATACTAAATTTCCATAATATTTCATGACAAACTTTATCAGTCTGACAATGCAGCAAAAATGTGATATGCTGAAAAGATGAAAGTTTATGTGATTTAACACATCCACTGATAACTTATAGGATATTTGAAGATACAAATTATTTTACTCTGTTCCATTTCGAAGGAATGCTTACGGTAATGAAAATGTCATCACGATTTCACAATTTAATGATAAGAAATGTTCAGGTTCGAATTCTCCAAATGCCTTGTCAATATATCATCTTCATGTGTTGTATTGCCATAAAAACACCAAACAAAATAACAAGTGATGTAATTCAGACAATACAAGAATCAACATCTGAAACAGTATTATTTTCTTAAATACGCATGCTCCTACAGTCATGCTGGCTTTTCAATGAACTTAAGGTCAAACATGTCATTATGACAAATGTGACATGGAAAAACAATCTACATAATTTAATGTCAGGTATTTCCCAGTGTGACACCACTCAAGGGCTGAGATATTTATGATCAACTTTCGTCTGAAAAGGCCCTAAGTGTCTCCAAAGAAGTTTTAAGAAATATAAACAACAAAATCAAGTCGCTTACAAGTTATAATGAACGTGACTAAAACAGTTCATGTCTATACATAGCTCATTTTAAGAAATCATGCAAAGTACACAGGGCCAGACAGATGGGTGAGTGGAGCAGAGGACATTTAAGACAACAGGCAATCTGTATGCCTCACTGCATATGTAGTGATGGCACATTAAAGGAACAGATTCATTAAGACAATAAGAATAGTCTCAAGTTGTCTTACCTTCTTCCTTCTCCTGATTATCTTGGGCAGTTCTCCAGATGCCATCTATCTGTTCATAAATTAACCAGGAGAAGGGCATCACAGCAGTAAACATTTGACCTTCACACCCTGTTGTCTTGACAACAACCTCATTTAGTTCCTGTTGCCTGGTAGGAGACTGAAGGTCAGAGTATTGTAGTTGAATGGCACCTGGGGTGTTGAGAATCAGAAGCCATAACCTGGCCTTCCAGTCACCATAAGAGATATGATTGTGTATAATATCCAGATTATGATTGGTGTCAATGTGGGCAATAATTCCAGCAAGTATTGGAGAGATCTTGGATTCAAGGTGTTGGATGCAAGCGCGTCTGAAAAATGAAAATATGAAATAATTATATCATATACTGAAAACAAAAAGGAGAACTCAAATTTTTCAAAACTTGAAATATACTTTCAAAGCGATATGCTGTTAACATTTTGCATGCCTCTCTTTCTTGTGCTACCTTTGGCAATGTTCAAGCTTAATATGCACATAAAATATTGAAATCAACTTCTGTGTGTCTGGCAATCATTCCACAAACCAAACAATGGATAGAAATTTGCCTGAAATCAGCCATTTTCTTTTACAAATCTCTAAAGGCTAATATAACAATACTCAATGTCAAACTTTAAAAGTCATGCACAAGCGATTTTTTTAAAGCTGTAAAAATATTAAAGGTCCCCCTTTTACAGCAACACCAAACATTCTTGAAAAGGAAATGAAATCATTCATCAAATATAAATCTGATTAGTATTAACTATTTAACCAATTCAATTTAGTCAATAATTTTCCTGCTTTTAGTAATAGTCAGAATTATGCAAATGTGTTCATTGGCTTATAAAATTCATCAAGACCACTGAGTAGTTTATGATAGGTGATCTTTTAGCATTTAATAGTGAATTGACATCCACAAATCAACATATTATTAATCTGTACCAACTAGGAATGCTCACATGTTACATTAGTTCAAAAGATTTTGTGCCATATAGAAATAACATGGCAACTTTTTCTAATGACAACCATATTTAATGCCACACCAGGATCACTTGTACAATTTACTAACCACTTGATGAAAAGGTCATCTATGCTGAAGTTTGGTACATAATAATTTTGTAGATCTAAATTTGATCCAAACCGGTTAAGATTTTTGTCACATTAGTAGTCAACATGGTAATAAAATTAGTAATGGCATGTATTTCAAACTAATTATGAACCACACTAGATCACACTGAGTATAAATCATGCTCCAGTGACTGTATTTAGACAATCTTTATATCTCTATAAAACATTATCTTCATGATTAAATCTGTGAAACATAATCTTCATGACTAAATCTCTGTGACTAAATCTCTATGAAAAATTATCTTCATGACTAAATCTAATTGACAAAATCTCTATGAAACATTATCTTCATAACTAAATCTCTATGACTAAATCTCTATGAAACATTATCTTCACGACTAAATCTATGAAACATTGTCTTCATGAGGAAATCTATATGATTAAATCTAAAGGAAACATTATCTTCATGACTAAATCTCTATGAAACATTATCTTCATGACAAAATCTCTATGAAACATTATCTTCATGACTAAATCTATGAAACATTGTCTTCATGAGGAAATCTAAAGGAAACATTATCTTCATGACTAAATCTAAATGACAAAATCTCTATGAATAAATCTCTATGAAACATCATCTTCATGACTAAATCTATATGAAACAAATATCTACATGTCTCTTGACTAAATCTCAATGAAACATCTTCATGACTAAATCTGTATGATTAAATCTCTATTAACCATTATCTTCATGACTAAATATGTATGAACAAATTTCTGTGAAACATACTCTTCAAGACTAAATCTCTATGAAACATGCTCTTCATGCTAAATCTCTATGAAACACTATCTTCCTGACTAAATCTAAATGACAAAATTCCTATGAATCACTATCTTCATGACTAAATCTGTATGATTAAATCTCTATGAAACATTATCTTCATGACTAAATCTAAATGCTTGATCTCTATGACTAAATCTGTATGACTAAATTTCTATAAAACAAATATCTACATGACTAAATCTCTATGAAACATTATCTTCATGACTAAATCTCTATGAAACATTATCTTCATGACTAAATCTCTATGAAACAAATATCTTCATGACTAAATCTCTATGAAACAGTATCTACATGACTAAATCTCTATTTTTAATATCTCTATGAAACATTATCTTCATGACTAAATCTCTATGAAACAGTATCTACATGACTAAATCTCTATTTTTAATATCTCTATGAAACATTATCTTCATGACTAAATCTCTATGAAACATCTTCAGGACTAAATCTCAATGAAACATCTTCAGGACTAAATCTCGATGAAACAATTATTTTCAAGACTTGATCCCTATGAATCAATTACCTTCCCGACTAATATAAACTTTACCTGAAAGTGCCAGCCTTGTTGATGTTTTCAGGTTTGGCAGCCTCAGCAGATAACCAATTGTCTGCTCTGAAGGCATTTTTCTCCTTCTGTTTCAGAAGAGCAGCAATATGGCAGCTTAGACCTTGCAGGAACGAGGGAAGACCTAGGGAAAGATTGTATACATTTCAACAAAAGATTTACGGACAGATTAAACTAAAGCAAGTAGGGATGGATGCATAATAAAAGACCTTACAATGTACATTTTTCTAAGCAGGGCATTAAGCAGAACGATTTCTGTTGGAAAACCAAACTTTGAAGATGAAGGACATTCAGGAGAAAAACCTTTTCTGAATGAAACATAAAATACAAGATAAAATATGCAAAATATTTTGGAACTTTGTGTTGGTAACAAATAAAGCACTAGCTCTGAAGACAAGCTATTACACTGGCGTTGAAAGACACTTTAATGGCAGCAATATTATACCCATGACTATTGTTAAGCTTTCCTTTCCATGCTAAAAAAAGCACCTGCTTCTTGATTACATAAATAAAGTTGTCTTCTGACTAGAATACCCCTCCCAGTACATCGCTTCCAACCAATGTCAAGGAGATATAGTGACCAAAATGGACCATATAGCAGTGTGTCTGGAGAGGGATGGACTCTGCCAGACGACTTTTGCCCAAGACACACTGATAATGCTGGATAAATCTGAAGTTATCATACCGGATCGGTCGTCACCCGGGTCAACAAGGACCCGCCTGCCGTTTTCCACCAGGACGGAGGTGACAAGTGTGCTACTGGTACTTTGCATAAAATCAGAGCAAGAGACAATGTTGCCATCGCCACCTGGAACATTAGAACTCTGGCGCAAACTGGAAGACTCCAAGAGTTGACACATGAGATGGAACATTACACATGGCACATACTGGGACTCTGTGAATTAAGATGGAAAGCCCTAGGAGAACACCAAACTGAAGATGGGCATATATTATACTATAGTGGAGAGTTGGACAAGTCCATAAATGGAGTAGGCTTCCTTGTAAACAAAGCCATCAAGGGATCTGTGCTTGAACGTTGCCCCATATCTAGCAGAATCATCTGCATTCATCTCAAAGCATCCCCCTTTAACATCACAATTATCCAAATCAATGCTCCAACTACTGATCATAATGATGAAGAAATAGAGGAGTTCTACAACAAACTTCAAGGTACAATGTATAATAAACATGGTAAGTAAAAAAGACATCCTTGTTATCCAAGGAGACTGGAATGCCAAAGTTGGCAAAGATGCTCTAAAAGACTGGGATGATCATTGTGGACCTTCTTGCAATGAGCTTACCAATGAAAGAGGGAGACGGCTGCTCGAGTTTGCAAGCTACAACAACTTGGTACAAGCCAACACCCTGGGTCAACATAAAGCTTCCCAATGCTGGACATGGCATGCACCAAATGGAACCCATCATAACCAGATTGACTACATACTAGTTCAAAACCGGTACCGATCTGGCATCAATAGAGAAAAAACAAGAACGTTTACAGGTGCTGATGTTGGGCGTGATCACGACCTCATTATTATGAACTTCCAAGTGAGGTTGAAGAAAATTAACAAGCCAAAAAAAATCAGGCTCAAATTCAACCTTGAACAACTGAAGGACCCTAATATCTGCAAGTCATTCCAAGCCAAAATTGGAGGAAAATTTGCTCCACTCCTTGTGATGGATGTTGGTGTTAAAGTGATGACAGCCACTTTCAACACAGTCATGACAACAGTTGCCAAGGATATCATTGGCCTCCATTGTCCAAAGAAAAAAACCTGATTTAGTTTGCAAATACTTTCAATCAGTCTGCAATATTGCTGATGTCAACAATGCTTTGGACAAATGGTATCAGATGTTCAATACAGCCTTAGACAAGCATGTCCCAATTAAAACAAAAAGGGTTAAACACCAAATTACACCCAAGTGAATTACCCCTGAGATCAATGAGGCTAGGCACCTAAGAGATAATTTCCACAAGAAAAAAGACACGAAAAGCTATAGAAAGTGGAGGAATAAAACTAAGCATCTGATAGATAAGGCAAAAGAGAACTACTATAAACAGGCTATTAATGAAAGTAAGAGTACCAAAACATTGTGGAAGCACCTAAAAGAGCTGAACCCACCCAAGAACAGTTGTCTTCCCCTTAGACTTAAGCAAAATTATGATATAGCAACATCTGCACAAGACATTGTAGATATGTTCAACAATTTCTTCATAAACATCTCTAGTAACAGTATTCAGAACCAGACTAACATCCCAATTGAACTTGATGCTCTACTGTTATTCATAAAAGCTAAAATTCCTGAAGATAATTATTTTTCAATAGTTAATGTTAGTGAAGCTGATGTTTTTGATATGCTAATAAAGTTGATTCTTAATAAATCCTCTGGATTGGATGGTATTGGTTCACGAATACTTAAAACTGCTGCACCAGTAATAACAAAGTCACTAATGCATATCATAAATTTAAGTATAATGAGTGGTAATTTTCCAGAAAAACTGAAATGTGCAAAGGTTACACCATAATCTTTAAGAAAGGAGAAAAGGAGGATCCAGGAAATTACAGACCAATATCAATTATACCTGTATTGTCAAAACTGTTTGAAAAGCATGTAGCCATTCAGGTCAATACATTTTTTGAAACAAACTCTCTATTTCATAAAGCACAATCAGGATTTAGAAAGTACCACTCGTGCCAAACAGAACTTACCAAATTATTTGATCTTTGGCTGAAGGAAATGGATAATGGACATATGACTGAGATTGTCTTCCTTGACTTCAAGAAAGCTTTTGATCTTGTTGATCATGAAATTCTGCTGCAAACGTTGAACTGTTAAAGGTTTGACAATCCTTCTTTAAACTGGTTTAGATCCTACCTAAACCAAAGGTCTCAACAAGTAAGCATTGGCAATATTAGCTCTCAAACTCACACTATTCATTCAGGAGTCCCTCAAGGCTCAGTTTTGGACCCTCTCCTCTTCCTTATCTATATCAATGATCTACCATTTAATAATGAATCCACAAATGCAGATTTCTTTGCAGATGATGCAACCTTGTATACATCAAGTTCTGATACTGAAGTTATCCAAATAAGATTAAACTCAGACCTTATTAAAAATAGGATGGTAATTAATGAAGGTAAAACAAAATGTATGATTCTGGGGACGACACAAAAGCTACAGTCAGGGAACCCAAAACTATCTCTTGCAATAAATAATCATCCATTAGAAAATGTCAATCATGAAAGGCTTGTAGGTGTGTCAATAGATAATAATTTATTATGGAATGACCATATTGATAAGCTTTGTAAAACACTGTCATCCAAAATTGCCTTCTCAGCAGAATCAAGAAATATTTACCTATGGAAACTCGCAATCTATACTACAAGACATATATTCTTCCAACAATGGATAACTATTCTAATGTAAGGGGAAACTGTGCTAAATCTGAGCTTGACAGGATTTATAAACTCCAGAAACGAGCAGCACGTGTAATTTTAGATGCATCTATTGATCATCCCTCAAGAGCATTATTTACAGAACTCAAATGGATCACAATATATGACAGGATAGATTTTCACAAGGCAGTTCTTTTATATATTGTCTACATGGAACTGCACCAGAGTATCTTCAGGACTTATTCAGGCCTTTTTCAACACAATACCAGTTGAGATCACATGGAAACCTTCTAGTACCAAACCCAAGAACAGAGCAATTCAAAAAGAGTTTCAATACTCTGGTACAGTTCTGTGGAATAAGCTTCCACTACATGTAAAATCAGAGAGATATCATGAGCATGCATGTGTTTCTAATAGATAATGGAATTTAGTATTTTAATACTAAACATGCTAAAATAAGTACCAATTATTGCTTTCTTCACACAATGTGCATTTGTTAAACTCTCATTAAGAGGGCCTCAAGGGAGAATAGTCCTTGACTAATGAGTCACCCTCTAGAAATAAAGCATTATTATTATTGATTTGATGGTGATGTAATATTAGTAGAAAAGGACAAAAACGCCATCAAATTTGGACCCTCAAAAAATGAAACCTTTAAAGTACTTAAAAACCTTTACATGTAAGAGGCAACTCAAATGGCATCCAGTTAATGTGTAAGTGATTCAGAACCTTGCCAGTGTGAATGGATTAATGCAAAGGACTATACAAGTTTCCTATTATTTCAGTGTTGCACCATAAGAATGTCATGGCTTGCAGAATGCATAAGCATATGGGCTCATTGTATGTTTCTTAAACAAGGTCAAAAGACTGACCAATCTTAGAGACTGGTCAATCAATTTCTCAAACTTGAAATACAGACCTCTTTTCACAATGAGGATGCTGAACTTCTCAAAATGCATGCACACACCTGTCACATAACAGCCACAGACACTCAAGTCACATGACCAAATTAACAAACTTGTGAATCAGCAAATGAACTAAAGTCACATTGGATTTGTGCTGAACCTAATGAAACGGCCAGCTGTGTAGATTAAATTTAAAATGGTGACCAAGGTAAGTATCTTGCTTTTTAATAATGGGATTAACTTAAAATAATTTTCAAATTTTATTTTATTGAATTTAACACACAGACACTATTGAATACAAACTGGGTCACTTCAGTGGCTGTAATTTGTAGAGTGAACCTACAAGATAGTTCTTTTTCAACATTGTTTGATTTTCGTCATTTTAAAACTCTCCTTTGGCTAGATCATTCACAGGCTGTGAGCATGATTGACCAGACCTTTCATGCTGTAATTTAACCTCACATTAACATTACAATCCATGGGAATTGAATAATTTGCCTGTACCTGTATAAAGGGCCACAAAAACCTTAATTTGCAAAAACTAGACCTAAGTAAAATATCAAATGTAAGTCAGTGACCTTCTTTAGTTTCATGGTTGTAGTAGATATCCATATGATCACAGAGCTTGAAAAATGAGCCAGAATACAAAAACTTTAAGCAAGTTCAAAAATATATGTAACAGTGACCTGTTTGTGAAGAGGGTGCAGTACTTGTCAGATGCATGTGTTTACCACAATTCTAGATATAACAACATTTTAAACAGATTGCAAAATACCCAAGCTAAATGTAAAACATTATCAAAGAGGGTACAACTATTTGTAAATTAGAAACATCAGCCCTTCCACTGAGGGTAGGTGCTATGAAATCCACTCACAAACTGTTGCAAAAGATACAGGAAGAAATAATTTGGTGATGTCGTACAATATGCTTTTCATCTTTGTTGATGCAGATTCCTACGCTGTCATAGATGTTAATGCCTATAATAGGAGTAAAACAGTAGCTTACCTCAAATTTGCTGAGATGAGCTAACAAATGTTCCTTGTACATGTCATGAAAGCAAGAGTTCATTAAAATACTCACCCACATGAGGGTTTTGATGCAGCAAATCAAGCATCAACTCAATTCTCCGTGTTGATCTGCCAGTAGATTCTTCTCTGTCCTTTACCATGGCCAAAGCTGGCTGTATACAAGACCGTATCAAACTGCAGACATTCATTTTGCGATCAATTCTTTTATCAATGATATTCTGAAGGTCACGATCCTGATCAGGTATAGGTTCAGTGAAAGGCTTCTCTGCTTCTTCTCCATACCATTCCATTTGTTCAGTTTTGACTTGCCTGTTGAAAGAGATAAATCGTTCTTTGAAGAATACATTAAGATTTTACTGCTGAAAATCTGTCCGTGCAGTATTGTTGGAAATAGGGAAATGAATTAGAACATTGATATAAATTTCTGCAAAAATTTTTAATTTAGGTACCTCTCCAAGGTTGGGACTATTATCCTTTCAAAGCATGTGAAACTTTACTGGACTAAAACAAAATGCACAGGAGACCAAGATATGCCTTACATAAGACTGATACCATATTCATTAGGGCGAACTATAAATAGTCTTTTGGTGAAAACCATATACTGATATAATTAGCCTTTCATGAGAACTCACTAGTTCTGGGAGGGTAAACTAATATAAACTATGCAATACTGGCTAATATTGTGCTGTGATATATTATAGTGTTACTAGCCTCCAGTTCAAGGACACTATTCCCTTCTCCAATTAGTAATTTGAAGTTTAGAACTTTAAATTGCAATCAGACTATGCTCCTTTTTGTGCCCCTGACAAAGTATGAAAGGTCATCAGAATGGGGATGGAACTGGGATGTGGGGTTTAACCGCAGACAAATATTACATAATTAAAATCAATGTTAAAAATTTTAAAAGCTGTAATACATTATCTATTATTATTAATGTGCTGAATTTGCCAGATCAGTCGGAGCATGATGGCCAAAAACAAGCTGTCCAAGTTAACTTACCAATGCCAGCTCAGTGGGAGCATGATAGCCTAAGACAAGATGCAAAAGTCAATCATTGCCAGCTCATATGGAAACCTGATGGCCTAAGAGAAGCTGTCAGAGTAAATTTACCACTGCCAGCTCAGTGGGAGCCTGATGGCCTAATAGGAGCTGTCAGAGTCAACTTACCACTGCCAGCTCAGTGGGAGCCTGATGGCTTAAGAGAAGCTGTCAGAGTCAACTTACCACTACCAGCTCATTAATTGATGCATATAAAAATAAAACTCTAACTGGGCGAAGGATTTTTTCTTTATCATCATCAGCACAGATATGACCAAGACTGGATTTCAATAGGAACATGATGTACCAAAGGTAGCTGATTCTTGCCCAGAAACCAAAGTTGGAAAAGAAGAGAGACTGAATCATAGTTACTGCTGAATGATAATAACCCTTATTTAGTGATAATGCATGCAGTACATTCCTTCTTTTCTTTGCAAGACCAAGAAAACTATTTCAAGAGTAAGATTTTTGAATGGAATGTCATCTTCAGATCTCATTTCTATGGGAACTGCAGTAAGTTTTGGCATCCTGTCCTATATTTCTTGTTACCACACACAACAAACTTAGCATGCATCAGAGACTTGTCTGGGTTCTTTGTATATTTTGAGATCAAAAGTAAAACTGGAGGGTCCCAGCCCATGCCAGGAAATTGTTGTTTTACAATCATGCATATAAGCATTACTAGTTGTCTCTCTTTATTTTCTTGTCAGCATCATTGGCCTTCATTAATATTAGTTTTGTTTTCTGGGTTATTTATGTCATCTCTGTCTGATCTTTCTGAATGTTTTAGTGATTATGTACTGTTATCTTTTGGGCTTCTGTAAGGACCATTTTCCAGATTCCTGCACCTATTAATTGAAGTCTCTAAATTTAGGTATTTCACCTAGTATGTCCTTGATTCTATGTACATGTTTCACCCTATGGCAAAATTATTTTGATGTTGCCCACTTAGCCCTAAACCAAATCACTTAATATAGTACCCCAGTCTATCTGGTTACCCAAAACAAATACATCATATTTTGTTTTTGCAGTCTCTACAGCATATTTAGCATGCATTGTACTTGATTTGGTTTTGTGAGATTCTATAGACTTGTTAGAACTTCTATCAGACACTTCACTTGGCAAATTTGGTTGCTAAAGTCATATTTGCTTGTTTTGTTGTGCTGATTTATATTAGAAAGCCGTGCAGTCTGAAATTGATTTTGCTAATTCATGGTCTTAGGTTATGGTATATGCAAGAACTCTGTTTATTTGTTCTGTCTTATCAGAGTGTATGATAACAAATTCCATCATTGAGCTTTTGTATAAACAACCACCCGACAATCTTTTTGTACTGATTTCAGGCATATGCAAACTTTCATAGATAATGACAGTGCAACACAAATAAATAGATTGGTTATGAAAATTGCAATGTCTACCTTTTTCATACAAGGGCTTAACTTCTGTCTTGCACCAGTTTAGTAACCTTGCGGTAATTTTTGTGCTTTTGCCTTTTGCTTAGCACCTGTAATCTTGATCACATTCATAGTTATCTTTAGAAATGAGCAACCATGGACTTGGTCCTGTTTCAATGATAAAGCCTCTTAATGGTAACTCAACTCTGTATATAGTTTCTTATGTTGATATAATCATCACTCCAATGCACTATGTAAGCTTTCTCTAATTCCATTATACTTTTCATACAGGTGCAGCATGTGCTTTAGAAATGTCAGAATATTATGGTTAACTGATGTCTTGTTGATGGCTTTGTCTTTGGCAATTTTGACTGACAATTCTTATTCAGTTTGGAATTCACACATAAAACTAGGTCCATTGGAATGTGTTTGTTGACAGTGGTACTGGTAGTTGCCAACTTACTACTATGGATCTGACAGCCACACTGAATGATGGTTATGGCATGTGGGGTGGCTATCAATCTTTTAAGCTTAAAAAAAACCCATGATGTAAAGATAATTGGCTACTTTGACAACACACTTTATATTTACAGTTAATGAAAACTACACAGTATGCAACTGTGCTGGAAATAGGCTTAAATTAGAAAAGTGTTGGTCTGAGAGACAACACCCAGCTTATTATGTAGTCCCATTGAAATATTTATGATCTCATTGTTGACTTTGCCTCTCCTTTGAGTTATTAGTTAATTTTGTGACATATTAATAATGACACTCAAAGTGCGAGTCTTGCGCAATACAGCCCATATCTCATTTTTCATGGTTGTGTATTTGTCAACTTCATCTGGTGTAAGAATGAATTCTTTTTTAGACATGGTATGGTCTGGCAGTGCATAAGATGTGTTCTGTAATTGTGTTAAGCTCTCATTCAGCCAACTCATGCATTTTCATCAAGCTTTACAGTTGCCAGCTGATAGAATTCCAAGCCATATAAATCAGACTACAACTCAAAGCTGTAACCACAATAGAGGCAGCAATGATTGCTGATAACATTCTAATCCCTGCCATACTGGTGCCCAGAAACACTTTTCAAGTGTTAATACCATCCACTGTATTTTATGTGTGCTCGACCATCTTGTACATGTACACTGCTGTTCAACCTCTGCCAATAAGGTGAATTTATCATTGCATATTGATTTTAGGTGAAATCTCTTGAGTCTGGGATATATATATATATATATATATATATATATATATATATGTATGTATTGGAATAAGGAGGGTGAGCTTCACTCTACTCCAATGCATGATCAGGAAACAGTACATGGGGATGATCAGGTAGCAGTATATGGGGTTGATCAGGAAACAACAGTACATGGGGATGATCAGGAAGCAGTACATGGGGTTGATCAGGAAACAGCACATGGGGATGATCAGAAAGCAGTACATGGGGTTGATCAGGAAACAGCACACGGGGATGATCAGGAAGCAATTACATGGGGTTGATCAGGAAACAGCACATGGGGATGATCAGGAAGCAGTACATGGGGTTGATCAGGAAACAGTACATGGGGATGATCAGGAAGCAGTACATGGGGTTGATCAGGAAACAGCACATGGGGATGATCAGGAAGCAGTACATGGGGTTAATCAGGAAACAGCACATGGGGATGATCAGGAAGCAGTACATGGGGTTGATCAGGAAACAGCACATGGGGATGATCAGGAAGCAGTACATGGGGTTGATCAGGAAACAGCACATGGGGATGATCAGGAAGCAGTACATGGGGTTGATCAGGAAACAGCACATGGGGATGATCAGGAAGGAGTACATGGGGTTGATCAGGAAACAGCACATGGGGATGATCAGGAAGTAGTACAACTGAGTGCCATGCCATTACAGAATGATGATGAATACAAAGATAGGTCGAACATTAATGTCAACAACCCAGCATAAAGATGGAAGTTTGTTTCTTTAAGGATATGATGAGGAGCACTGACTTTTCATGCAAGCAATTCTACAACCCATTTATTAACAAAGTGTGATAATCGAGGGCATTCCAACCCATCAATATGCCAACTAGCAGGTGAAATAATAGGAGTGAGACGAGATATATAAAATCCATGTTGGGGTTTGGACCAAGACAATGAAATCCCAGCCTAGGGGTTATATTATTTGTCTCCCCACGAGGCTTGTCCGAGTGGGGAGATATATAATTTAACCCCGCAGCTGGGATTTCATTGTCTTGTTCCAAACCCCAACTTAGATTATTTTTCTCACCCAATATTATCCTTTAAAGTAAAAAGAACTCTTTAAAAGTGTGCACGTTGCAATGTTTACATGTGGCGCATGAATACAAATATGCTAATGAGGGCTGTGGTGTGACAGCTGAGTCCGAAGTACACAGTTCATAAGCGTGAGCAAAGAAAAATAACAACATAAATAGTTATAATTTATTAGAAAGAAACTGTTTCCTTTCATCATTTCCAACTTTGAGTACCCCACTCTCCCATATAAAAGACCCTCGTCACCCTCCAAATATGCGGACCCTAGAGGATAACAATGTGCTAAACTTTCAAGTTCACGGATTCTTTGAAAATTTATATTTCTGTCTTGGAAATATGGCAAGTGATGCAGTGAAATTTGCTTATGGATTAGTGTGTTGAGGGAAAAATGATTCCTTCTGGCTGGTAAGTGTATTATTTGTCAATAAATATTGCAGGTATATTCAGCTGGAGCACAACAGAGATGCTCAACCAAATTATAATAGAGCATGTTTGACATAACCCATTTCTGGCTGTTGCTAAGTTTTCCATTGTTGTTTAGAGAGTTGGGATGCTATGAAGTGTATAGGTATATAGTCTTTATAGTCTTATGTGCATAGATCAGTGTTTTCTGACATAGTTCATTTCAAACACCATTGAGAATTTTATCCTATCTGTAGCACAGTAAATTTTCAGGTCAGCTTCATTAAATGTAGCTAACAGTATATACAATGTTTCACGCAATGTGTTTACAACTAGTTCAGTTGCTTTAGCTGCATTTAATGTTCTGAAAATGTACTGAGCTAGTCCTGGATAAACGTAGCCATGCTAGTTAGAATGAACTAACATAATATCAAAACCTCGAAATAGTATGCATGTGTGTATTTGTCTCTATCCAAATGTTTTTGTTTTGGTTTGTTTTCTAAGACAGATTGACCTTAAATAACTATGTTTTGGTTATATATTATTTGTTGTTGTTGTTGTTTTATTTGAGAACAACTATGGCACAGCAGAAGACAAGAAGGGTTTATTTTGTTAAAAGTAGTTCTCAGCGCATGGACACCATGACTGAGACGATTGGTCTGAGATAACTAGACTGAGATAAGAAAAGTAAGGTTAGCAAAACAGCTAGATTTCTCTGTCGCTTGGGTGAGAAACTTAAATACTTGTATCATAGTCAATCTGGACATGAAGTTGCCATGAAATGATGTTGGTGTCTTTAACCAAAACCAAATTGCCCTTCTCACTGATACGAATGGTGGTCACTGCAACTGTGTCTTCTCACATTGGCATTTAAGGATCATTTTCATTTTATAGCTTTCATCTACCAACTATATGTCTAAACAAGGTATATCACAGGCCAACATCCCTCATCAAACCTGATGTTTGGTTAACCTCAGGAATGATCAGCATGACCTAATCCATGCAACTGTTGAGCATATTAAAGAAACCACAACTTTTCTTAAAGACAAATTCTCCTTTATTTGGTGTCTTATTTAAGGAATGGCCCTCAGTGAGTGCTGCCACTGTAATATCAGTGTGTGGTCATAACCAATTAACACAGTGACATTGCTCATGACTTCCATATGCTGACTTCATTGCTTTCACTGTTTTACTGGAAAGAGAAAGACTCATTGGAAGACAAGCAGCAAACAGAAATCACTGTATTCCTCAAGCAGACTTGTTTGAGGAACCTATCGCTATTAGCTGACCCACACAATCATATCTTTGTTAGCTTGCATTCACCTACAGCTTTAACTATTTCCATTTATAAGTCCCTTAGAGTTCTTGGTCATTTATTGGAACCTAACAAGAACCACCATGTTGGTAAAACAGTTTACAATAAGGATGTTAATGCAGAACAGGATGAAAAATGTTAAATGAAATCTATAACCTTACATGTCAGCCAGCTGCTTTGGGTATTCCCAAAGAAAACAATGGACAACATCTGAGGCTGTTACAGAAATTAATGACAAAGATGTTTGAAAGGAATACATTGTAAATGAAGTTAAACTGGGGGATCGCCCAAACCAAAATGCATCCTTGCTGAAAGCCTGTGGCAAGCTTGCGATAAGCTAATTTGATGTTTATAAGCCAACATGGACACTTGTGCAAGCTTGTACAAGCAAGTGCAGGCTTAAAGCAAACTAGCTGGATATAACCACAAGCATGTACAAGGTTTATTATTTGCTTCAGAGAGTAAAACCAGCTTGTGCAGCCTACATGTTTGCTTCAGAAAGTAAAATTAGCTTGCGCAAGCTAACTTCTTTTCTTCAGAAAGTAAAACTAGCTTGTATGTTTCAGAAAGTAAATTTAAACTAGCTTGCAATAAGTTTCTTCATATATTTCCATTTGTGTAAAAAGATTGAGTCCATGTATCCAACTAGCATGCACATGTTTGCAGCTTGGGGAATACATTCTGCAACCATGGGTAAGCTTGCAGTGAATGAATAAACTTGAAAAATGAAATTTAACATAATGTTTTTGCTGAACAGATTTGTTTTCCACTACACTGCATCTATAAGACAACATTATTTATCATTAAATATGCAGGTAGGTGAAGGAACATTTAGTAAGTCATAATTTAACTTTGCAATTCCACAAAAAAAGGCATATAAGAAAATCAAACTTGTACCAGGATATGAGTTATACCTAACACAGGGTGAGCTGCTGTCTCAGGCTATCCACACAGGATGAAGAGAAAAAAAAAACTAACAACTGCATAGCTGCCAACTTTCCCTCTTTTTTTTCCGTATTTGTCACATCATTTGGACCTGAATACATGTGTATGTTTTTCTGAGGCAAAAAATAAGTTTTTTCATTAAAAAAATAATAACAATTTCTTTGGAATTATCAGTTTAGAACATGCATTCGGTTCTATTTTGATAGAATGTATCGCATATATATAGGAATACAGTTCTAGAATAGGACTGGTTCATTTTAAATCAATGCTACCATGCATCTTTATCCGCCATATTTGATTTTGCAAATAGTTACTGTTGTCGAAGTATCTTGTCTTCATAATGTTCAGCTTCTAATCATGTTAAATAGGAAAGAGGAGTATTCAGAATTTTCTCCAGGAAAAAGAGAAGGAAATAACTGGAAGGACAATTGTGCCATCTGGTGTAGATTTGTAAAGCCATATAGTAATGGAGAAATTTTGCAAATTGTGTAATGTGATTTCGCTATCAGGCATAAATGTGCACGAAAAAGCTAATAATCATCAGCTTCCTGCTTCATCACACACAACTTAGCCTGAGCTTGCGACATATATACCAAAGAGAACCTTACTAAAATTTGATCAAAATTAGATTTATTAAATTTTTTTTAGAAATAAACCTTCATTTTTCAGTTACTAGTGTTGTTGGTGAATTATTTTGCACATGTTTTCCAAACATTAAAATTTCACAAAGGATACCTCATATGCTTTTGTTTTGAAACATTTTAAAAAGGAATAAGGAGGAGAGCTCTGTCTTACTGAAGCTAGCTTCAATGAAGTTATCAACAAAAAATGTCCTACAATTCATTGATATCATGTACTGCACTTGTTTGTTGTTACTTTTATAATGCTCAATGTTATTTTAATTGTGATTTTTCCACAAAGTTGATGTTAATTAGCTTTATATTTTTGCAAAACATGGTATCTAGAGTTACTGACAGACCAGGACACAAAAAGTTTGGATAAACTTAAAGGTTTTTAAAATGTGTGGAAATAGGAATGGCCTGAGTGCGTGGAAAGTCGATGTAAATATAGTTGGTCAGTTCATAAGAAAGCTGAATGCTAGAGGACTTGCATTTTGTGATATTTGCAATAAAGAATCGAACTATGCCTTTTGCAGATGGAAGAGTTGGAAGCATAAAACACTGAAACCTACAACTCACATGACATCCCCAACCCTGAATATTTTCTGGTTGTTTTTTTTTTGGGGGGGGTCAACAATTGTGTCTGATGTTTGAAAGCCCACTTGCTTGTAGCAAGAAATCTGTGCAAGCTTGCCACAAGTTAGTAACAAGCTTGTGATTACTCATTGTACTAGTAAAAAAACAAGCAAAATAAGCTAGCTGCAATGTTCCAAATAAAAGCTTGCTTTAAAACAAGCTTGCAATTTTGGTTGGGATCCACATATTAAATATAACAGCTTTTTCAACACCATCACAGCCTGAACTTTACAAAAGTATATTATTACGTTTCATTTATAACTATTCATAAACAGATTTTGAAATAAAAAATTTTCCAGCAGTAGATTTATTATTCTTCTTCAAAATATTTGTTGAATAAAATAATGAACAATCTAAATGTTAATGGCTTGCTATCACTAACTTCCATGCAGTATACCTTCATGGTCTAAAACGTTATGTTCTTTCACATGGGACCCACTGTAGGTTTAGGAATGAATGCCTGATGTACTCTCCTTTATATTATAAGAGGTATCTAATGGAGGCAAGAAATGTGATGGCTCAGTGGTTAGCAAGTTGGACTTGCAAATAAAAGTGTTTGAATCCAATCAACAGATCAGCTCAGGACTGTTAATGTCATGTGTCACTGAGCAAGGCATTTTACCACAATTACCTTGGCACCAAAGAGCTTACCTGTGTTGCTGTGCCATAAAACACAACACACAATCTCTCCAAGCAGAGGATAAATAAAAAACTACCAATTTCATGAGAGGATAGAGATAAAGGCAGATACAGACACAGATGGATGGAGTAGATGGATAGACCAGAGGAGGGTATAACAATATCATTGACAGCTATTAAAATAGCATAACAAATAGTAAAACCTTTGTATTTCTGTATCACTCCATTTACTTTCCATCTCATCTGTTTCCATGGCAACAGCACTCGGACCAATCCTGTTGGCTTCAAAGTCTTCTTCGTCATTAATGCCAGCTGTGTATGCAGACTGAGTGCCCACTGCCCTCTCAATCAGTGTACCCACTGACTTGCCCAGCATTTCCATGATAGAGGGCATTTCTTCATCTTGTGCCCTCAGGTCATCTAAATGGACCGAGTGCCAGAGATGACACTGAAATTTAATTAACATTAAGACATTACATAAAATATATCAATATTTAATACATGTCTCTACTTTGTTACTGAGTGTGCCCAACTACATTCTCCAGCAACTCTATGATGGAGGGCATCTGTTCATTTTTACCCTCAGATGCCCAATAGAACAGTGCCAGAATCCGCATCATGAGACTGATTAAAGATTAACATAATGCCCACTTCATATTAATAGATATTCAAATATTTGAGAAAAGAAAGGATGACCTAGAAAGACTAATAAATGTGATATGTATATCTATAGACCTCTCCCTCAATAACTTGCGCACAATGGGGTGAACAAACATAGACAGCAAGGAATGAGTTACCAAGGAACCTCCAAATCACATCAATATAATAATTTTTAATAACGCGCTTTTTCTAATGAAGTTGTTTGTTATTCTGTTTAAATGACATTTATTTTCAAAATGTCCAACATGTAAAAGATTGTTTCAACTGGTTTCAACAACCATCATGTGTACATGTCAAATCTGTGAATTACATCACTGCTTTTTGTTTTCTTGATGAGTCTGGTTCCCATAGTGGTGTTTAATAGCAACCAGCCAAATCAGGAATCCCCATAGCAGGGAACTAGACTAACTGTTGATACACCACCAAACAAGATTCCTTTTCTCAAAAACAGGCGACATTTATTTCGTGAGACAATCATCTATGTCAAAACTCTATTTTTGTATTGTTCAGTTAGTACAATATTGATGTTGTGATTTCAATGGAAGTAATAATTAAACTTATTATTGTCCTTGAGGATATCTCTAAGTACCAGTTCAAGAATTTTCTGAAACTTGCTTGCCCAGAATGGTCTGTATCTGTATCATTATTTTATGAAGTATTCATTTCGCTTGGATGCTATGCTATCTTTATGAAAGTGTCGGTTAATTTAAGGTAGTTTATGTTACATACACATTAATATTTATAACAGTGTTTGATTGATCAAATGAAGTGAGTTCACCCAACATATGACCGGGGCTTAATTTTAAGTTAACCCTTTAACTACTAGAGCTGTTGTGTAGTTTCACTACTGCTCTGTGCTATCATATCAGTTACTCAGACTACTGAGGCTGACTGCCAGGCTGAATACTAGAGCATCATCAAGGCTGACTACAGAAATTGACAATAAAAACATGGTTACATTTATATTCATTATTTCAATTTTTTTTTACTGGATTTCAGTGAAATAAAAAACAGCTTATCTTGTATAGTGTCTGTTATTCTTATATTTCTACTTTATATATACTCCTATATCCCATCATATAAGAAATCCCAGTCATATAAACTGTTTGAATCCCACAAAATAAATCCAATATTTTCATATGTACATATCAAAACATGAATGAAATCCACTCTAATTACAATGTTGCAATTGGTACCTCTCAAAACAGTAATTATCCACACATAAATGACGATGTTATCATGTAGATTACAATATATGTATAGCAAAATTAACATGTGCTATGTCTTACATGTAGGACTAATGCCCACATATGTGATGCTGATTTCATACCATTTTATGTCTTGCTTTTGGTCCCCTATTTTCTTAACAACATTGTTTGCTTCTTTCACAAGAATTTCTACCAGATATTCAGGAATAAATCTGAGTAAAAAATATTTCATTCACTGGTCCAAGCTTGACTGTTGTCTGTTGAACCAACGTAAGAATCAAAAACATTGATTTCGAATACAGCGAGGTCGTCACTCCATTGTGCAATTGAAACTACGTCCGCCTTGTCATCCGATTAAAAAATCGTTTGCATCTGATGTTGAAATGGGACTAACATCAATATCTGATCCATTTTCTAATTATGATCCATTAAACTTTTCGATATCACTTGCACTGGACCCGTTAAAGTTGCTCATATCTGAATCAGAATCCATCTTTGTTCATCTCGAAAACACGTGTTTCGTAAATCGCGGAAAATTCATTTTAGTGTGTCTAAATTTAACCTCTCTGCTTTCCAACTTGTATCAAAATGTTGAGTAAACAATCCTCTCATTGGTTACAATAATAAAAAATATGTACATTTTTGTACTTTCAACCAATCAATGTTTAGTTAACACAGCCGTATAGTGCGCACATGAGCATCACTGGGGTTTCGAGTACTGCTGAACTTTACGCATATGTGCGACACTGGGGTTGTAAACTAGGTTTATCGGCACTGCAGATATGCGTCACTGGGATTTGAGAGCTATTTACAGTAGATGCTTAGATGCGGTAGTCGTAGCTAAAGGGTTAAACTTTGTAAAATTTTCATTTCTTTTCACTTTTTTAAAAATTCTAAGTCCTTTATTTGATTCAAAAGACATAATAAACGTTATAATATAAAGGAGGCCAGCTTTAATTCATAGCACAATACAACAAATACTTCTGCAAGTCAGTTATAAAAACATGGTTAGCACTTAATAGTTCTCATAGAAATGCTTGCAGGCTTAGCTGTTATGGTAGATTGACACATTGCATTTATGATGAATACATTTAAAAATAACTAAAAGATAGAAACAGAACACAAATCTCAATTGAAAAAAATATTTATTTAAAGTGTATTTATTTATTAAAGTAATGCCTCCTTTCAGCATAAGGACGTTTTTGTTGATCAAAATTACTTACAGATCATTAATTGCGGTGTACTAGGAATGTTGTTGGGAAAGAAAACGTAACAAATTGTATGACCATAATTTTAAAATTGATATTTAACAATGTTGATTAAAATTTTCTGGTCCTATTTATCCCTTTTGATGATAAAACGAGCAATATATCAAGGCTTCCGTTACCAATTTTTATCAAGGTTTTCTTCAACAAATATAGATTTTTGGAATATTTTCTAGTTTAAAAAATGTGATCCACATCTGACCCCGCATTATAAGTGGGTTTTCAAGTAAGTATGGCATGAGTTATCGATGGAGTGGTGTAATGACAAAATGAAATAGTTTACTGGTGTATATTGCACATTTCCCCATGAAAACCAAATTTTATTCAAGTTTTTGTCCACATTTTCTATATAATCAGTTGTTCCATGAATTTCTCCCTCTCTCATGTGGGAGGTTGCATAAATATAAAATTAATTAGGTTTCTTAAGTGTCAATATATATAAATAGTTTTCAATATATATAAAAAATGCTCAATAATTTTATTATTCGTAGATGATAAAGTAACTTTATGAAATGATGCAGAATCTTTCCAATACAGTTTTAATGCCTTATAAAAGTATAATAAATGATGGAAACTTATTTTATTTTTTACAAAAGTAAAGCTCAATATATTTGGTATATGGAAAAATGACCACTCTGAATTTAAGCTTGGTGTAAATAATATTTCTATTAAGTGATAAATTTAAGTACTTTTCATTCCTACCCCTTCATTTTCTTTAAAGCTACAAAATAATGTTTAACAAGCAAATAAGAAGAAATACATTTAAACATAACTTTCACATCCCCACATATATGAAATTATAACTTTTTAACCATAAAATGAAACTACATGTATTTTTATTTTGCATTTTGAATGTGGAGTCTGGGGGCTTAAAAATACTCAGTCAATTCAAAATGTGCACAATGACTCCCTCTGGAACATAGCTTGACTAGTGAAAAGTAGAACTATTTATGTTTCATTCAGCACTTGGCAAATCTTGCCTGGTTAGTTTTTTTAAAATCTCAATTAATACTTGAAAAGAATCTAATAAATATAAATCATAATGCATTATGAGTTATGATTTGATCATAATTACAAATAGACTGATTACATCAAATATACTGATTTCTATTTAAAGAACATATCTCTTTCATCAGGACTCAAACTTCAAGAGTTAAAAACTGCTCAGACCCTAAGCAGCTTGAATATTTAAGGAGGAAATCTTTGAGTACCTACTGCATCTACATGTAAGATTTATTTTTCTTCTTTTTGAGAATATTAATTTTTTTTTAAAACATTGCTCATATTCAGAATGAGTATTCACAGCATAAGCAGGGTGGCAAATTAGAATTTGCCCCAATGTTCAATGACCTTAATGGTCATGCACTAAATTGGATTCTTATATGGGCTGCAAGCCAGACTTGTCACAAGTAAAATTATGACCTTAATGTCAAAACAAACACTCACATTTAGGGGTTATGAATCTGCCATCTTGATGTAAAAACTATAAATAATTTTTCCAAAGATTTCCATGCAACTTAAGTTGTAAATTAGAAAGCCTGATGTGACCATTAAATACATAAATTTTACTCTATTCTATGCAAGACCACAGATCTCTTGCCTGTCCAATATCTACAAATCACACATCTGTATGGTTTCCCTTCATCAGGTTTCCATACTGCCAGCACTTCATGCTGTAGAAACTAAACAACTCCCCTAAACAGGGAACTATTTTAACTCTGCACCCTTAGGCCAGTCGATGTATGCTTTCCAGGCACATTTCACTATAAAACTGCATGTTTGCCAGCATGATGACATAAACTGTATCTGCTGAGTCCCTTATTTATTCCTATGAGTAATTTACTAGTTTTCTACTGTAAATCCTGCCACTGCAGTCATACCACCAATGTACACCACTAGATTTTAATATGGACTACATTACTCTGGGACATTCATTCGGTTTTGACACTTCACTACTAGTCAACCATGGCATCATGGAAACTCGCTCACACTTTACTGCGTGACATTTCCTCCTAGTATTTGCTAATTATTTTGGGCCAAGGATATTCATATTATTCATAAAAGTAATCACACAAATCTAAAAATTCCTTAAAATGTGGGCTATCAATTGCACATACTCCAAATTTATTACAATATATAATTCGAATACTGAATACTTTAAAACCATTAAATCACTGTGGTTTAAATTATATGTACTATTTACTGATCAATTTTTTAAAAATAAAATCAGTTAGTATTTTATCTAGATGAACCTATTACAAACACCTTAGACCAAATGAATATTATATATATATATCTTTAAAAATAACCTGGAATCCAGTAAAGCATCCCCCTGCAATCCTGGGCAGCTGTATAATGATGACAACATGACAGGGCGCTCTCCTTCTTTCCTTCATCTGTTGGTGTTCATCTAGGATACAGTATCTGGCACAGGCCACCAAGTTGGCATTGGTGTCACCTGAGTCACACTGAACTACAAGAATCGACTCTTCCTCACGGTTTGACTCAAAGAAAGATCTAGAACACAGACAACATAGAAAATTATCGTGATTTGTTACCATATTCAACTGAATTGTTTGATCTTTTGGAAAGCAGTAAATAGAACTCTATTGCATGCCATTTTTAAATGTTGATATGTTGCATTCATCATATGATCACTAGGAATCCTGACAGTACAACTTCCACTGCCTTAGTAATATTCTTACATAAAGTTACCTACTATTTAAGGTTACAATGAGTTAGGTGTCACTTTGTAAGAAAATAACCAGATTGCAACATGTATATACTAGATCATGAGGCAGATAATTTCATGACATAAATATACGAAGGTCAGTTCTGCAAACAATGAGGTGTCAAGCCAGTTATTTGATGTGGTCATAGGAACTTGTGACTGACACCTTATTTTGGCCAAGCCAGTTACATAACATGGTTTAGAGGTAAGTGATGAAGTCCTGTGTTCGGATCAAAGGCACATAAAGTGGGGGTCATAAATCCACCCTTGACAGACTGCCGGGGAGGGAGCAGTGTCTGCTAATTATGTGAATTAGGGGCGAATCAACATCCACTCAGAGTTGAACAAGGCGTGGCCACCATTAGAATTGCAAGTTATCAATTATCTTGAGAACTAAACGTTAGTAGTCACTAAACCATCTTGTGGGAATTATAGATAAGCTACTCTGACATCATTCAAAATTGATGGGAAAATTCTGGGAATTACAAGGAGCTTCAGAACAGGTCAGTGACTATTTGCTCAATTGTTGTAATCTATTAAGGAAAAGTAATTGTATTTTAATTATTGTATGTAAACTTCAGTTGTTAGTACGTAGAATTGCCATTTGTAGGGTTTGATCTACAGGCATATTTTTAGATATGAGCAATGTTTATGTAAAGAATTAATATTGTAATTTGCTATTTGGTTGACTCATAGTAACCTTGTGCACTTATACATGTGATATTCTAGATTTGCAAATGTTGAATTAAATTATAACTTTGTATAATGGTTGCAGAGTGCTACATTAGTTAACAGGGATTTGACTATTTGTGTATACTTTGTAGGAGTATCATGTGTAAGGATATATTGGCGAATGGTTATGTAGATATATGTGTACACTTTGTAGAAGTGCAATGTACATTATTGCATCTGATTATGTGATATTGTTCTGTATAACAAGATTGAGAATCTATATATACCACGTACACCACATCAGAGAGAATGAGTATTTTGATGTGCATGAATGCATAACCAAAGGTCTAATGTCCTTGTGTGTTTGTACAGGAAGCTTTTAGGGACCAGAGGAATTGTAGGAAATACCCTAGTGCAGTTGGTCCAGAGTCTCTTGGAGACAAAGAAAAAGGAAGAATGGAAGCATAAGTTAGACAGACTGGAGGAAACTGGAGTACCAGTCCAGAGAAACATAATACAGATGAGTAGGAACACAAAATAGGAGGAAAATCTGTCACACTAAGTCAGATGATGAAATAGGCCATCACTTGGTGGAGTGAAAGATGAGTGATAGGGTTTTAAATTTGAATTTTATTTGAGAAATGACTATCTGTAAATGAATGATATTAAATTGTTTATTTGAATTTCACATTTTGTGTATTCATTAATTTCACTGTTGACATCACTGACTGGGGGCTCGGAGCTTTGCATCTCTCTATCACTACTTCAATTTCTGACAAAAACGAGCCAGGGTGGGTCTTCTGTAATAATTTAATATAGCATTGGGAGCACCCCACCCCAACCTAAAGAATGGGAAACCTCTACATTATGTATGTGTTGTCCTATATTTGAATAATACCATATCTCACTATCTCACATTATGACGGATGGCACTCTCCAATAATGTGTCTTAAGTCACAAATGTTTACCAAGAACATGCTGATATAGTTAAACCTGTATATAGAATCTCATTCAGACATGAGTGACTGTATGACAGCCTTTGCTTTCTAAAAATTAAATGAATTTTTTAAAATATAAATTTGCATAATCCTTTTATTAATGTAAGAAATAAGGTACATCTCCCACAAAATCTCTACATACATGACATGATAGTGTTATATTCTAAAGTCGTGGTATAAGGTCTTTTGAACTTTTTGTGTGTGCTGATGCCTCGTCACTTCTGAGGGTAACATATGACAACTTTGAGATGGATTTCAATGAATGTTTTATATTTTTTTTAGCTGAGCACAATGTACGGAAAAGAGTTAAGAGTTAGTGGTAAAAAAAAGGCCTAATAATTAAATTTAACTGAGTTAAAGTCCTGAATAGGTGTACAAGGGGTATACATAAAAGGCCATGCAAATTGTACTTGATTTTTCGACTGAACTGCTGCTCAGTGTCAAATGACTGAAGAGTTTCCAATGCAATCCTTTCAGGTGGAATTCCTACTGCTCTGTGTATATCTGACTTGTCAGCTATTGATAGAAGCTTAGAGTGTGTTGTTATCTGAAAAAAAAAACAACAAACAATTCAATAAATACAGGCTGGCCAAACACTATGTTGTATCAATTAACTTAATTTACAAGGCAGTCATTTTTTAATATAAACTATATGAAGTTCACAGCATAATGTGTGTAGTTACTTAACACATTAACCCCTGCTGCCTCAATAACTCGTCGCACTTTACCTCCCTCATCTCCCGAGTGCCTCGATAATGGGACTGAGTTTGCATAGCTTGTATCCTGAGCGTCGAGTTTGAGTGGCAGTATTTATCTATGCCTGTGTCTCGATTGAGGAGTTAAATCAGTGCAAACCATTGGTTGATTTAAAGCCATTTCCAATTATGTAGGCAGTTTAACCAATAAAATGTTAGCTTATATAGATAGAGTGTACATTGCTGAAGAAAGGGAAATTTTTTTGACTTCGATAGCGGCAAAATTAGTGGAAATATTTAGATTAGAAAATGAAGAAAATTACGAGAATCAGCTGCTGGAAGTAGACTTTTACTTGACAGACTGAATAAGTATTCACACGAGGTTTAGTTTGCAATAGAGATGACAAGTGGAATTTGTGTGTACATCAAATGGAGTAAATTTCATGTGTTGATAGTCTTAATTATTCAGTGTGAATTCATCATGGATTTTTATAGATTATTCATGGCAAGAGAAACAAATTGGTACAAAAATCATTTTATCTTTATGTGTCAGTTTTATTTCTGCATGTAGTTTGAAATTTTTATACCATTTTTGTACTTAATTTTATTGAGAACTGCTGTGCCAAATCTCTGTGATCTTGGCTCAGGGGTTAATGTGTTAAACAAAGTACCCCCATTCTCTCTCACATGAATGCATATATGGAATAGGCAATAATGAAATATTCACATTTATTACACTTCTAAATCTAATGAACACTGAATTAAATGTCTATTAAACAGTATATAGTTATGTAAAAATTACTTTATGAATCTTCCTACACACATTAAATTCCAATCTATATTTTTCATGCTTATTCACTTGTCCACCAAAATATTTATCTACTTATAAATACAGATGTTTTTAGCATTACCTGTGCAAACAATTCTTCTGTTTTCTCCATCATTAGCTTGAATTGGAGATACTGGGCCAAATTGTCATGACACTGCTTCCTCATGTAGATATGTGTTATAATTTTCCTCTCCTGTGGTACCAGACGACATCTTTCAAGCCGAACTACAGCATCTGGGGTTGCACACCACAACAACAGTCTTTTGGCTTCATCCATTATCTACAAACAGAAGATAATGATTCAATTTGCATGATATTGGTCTACAAAGCAATTAAGGGAGACCAAAAACCACCAGCTGACTATATCTCATGCAGTCCGAAAACTGAGCCTCACCAATACTGTGCCAATTTCTTAAAATCCCTTTGGCACAGTCAGCTGATGATTACATATATCATTGTAATAACTTGTTAATGATGTACAACTTAATTACTTTACAGATCATTTACTTTTTCAAGAAGCTTATCTGTTGCTTTGTATCTATCTGAAAGGAGTATTAATGCAATGCTTACAGTGTCATGAAGTGAATAAACTAGTTGATTCTGATTGGTGGTTATTGTTTTTCCAAAATATGAACAAACATTAATCACCAATCAGAACTGAATGTAACATTTCACTACATCACACACCAGATTTGTAGCCTTCAAATTGAATCCAAGCAGACATGATACAAGGCAACAGGGAAGATTCATGTAAAAGTGGTAATAAATGATCAGGAAAACATTTAAATTGTACATGTAGATCAAGTTTAAAATGTTTCCTATATGCTGATATATGTTACCAGTGGCTGAACTTGACAACTGGATCAAATAATCAGCTTTGAATTTGTGGAGGTGGTAGAGATTCAAACATTGTTAGTTCAAACCACATGGTTTTAATTTGTAGAAGACAAGTGCGTGCTATCAATAGTTTTATTGTTAAGTGATACACATGACTGCTAAAGATTCAAGTAACTTTTAAGGAGAAAGAATCATTTTGTATCATTTATTCATCTCTTGTAGTGACATAGTTATTGATATGGAGACCATAACAACGTCACACTGATATATCAATTAATCATTTCACCCCAATTTGTTACCTTGAATTATGATCTCTGGGAGAGATGAGATGCAAAATATTGAGGAGAGTAAAATATCGTTTATGATTTAATATCTACAATATCAATCATGTCAAGCACAATGATAAAAAAGATTTATGTAAATTACAATCTGTCATAAAATGGATGTGTGGACTTTCTTTTGCAGAAAACTAACATATCTATGTATTAGCATTTAATGACACCTTAGTATAAAAATAGCTACATAGTGACAACCAAAATAAAAACAAGTAGCCTGATTTAATTAAATTTATACTAGATCTTCATTTTCTGATACACTACATATATTAACTCAACTGGCCTGCATAACATAACAGCCGATTATTTTACAAGATCCGATATATAATTAAACAACCAAAACTTTATATCATGTTGATTTTACCTGGTTTAAAATAGTATGTTAAAAATTCTTTCCAAAGAAAACAAATAAATTTTTACATGAAGTCTCTTGCATGTAATCAAACTCATTCAACAGCATTGAAACTTAAGTTTACAGATGAATCTGTGGTTTACAGCATGTCTTTCAAACAAATAAAATTATAAGTGACAAGTTGTTTTGCTTTTAGTCCTTAGGTTCTTTACCCTTGTACAAAAATGTGTTTATGGATAAATTATACTGGGTTATGTTGTTTATTAAAAGCAAGAAAAAAAAATCAATTCCAGATAATTTGTGAGTAATGGCACTGAATTGATGAATGCCATGAATTATATGTATTCAATGAATGACAAATGTTACATTTATATGGCAATATTAGCAACTATTTCACCAAACATCAAACATGCTTTCATAAATTTAAGAATTTAGCAATAACAATATTAGCAAAAGAACACAATTACTTGCAAACAAATATCTATGATCCTTATTCACAACATTGCACTGTTTCATTCACTATAACATTTATACTTTTTCTTCTGTCATAAATTACAAATCATTAACTTTAATCACTAAGGGATATCATTCTAGTGCAGTTTATACATCCAGTATTCTAATATTTATTTTTAAAAGTTTTTCAAACAAAGCAAAGAAGTATGTAATCTGAAACAAGTCATTCTCAAATTTCAATTTCATGGGTTGCTTCCCCTTCTTTACTATAAATTTGCGCAAGTTTTCTTGTACGTTTCAGAAAGTAAATTTAAACTAGCATGCAACAAGTTTCTTCATATATATCTATTCTTGTAAAAGATTGAGACCATGTATCCAACTAGCATGCACACACTTGCAGCTAGGGGAATACATTCTACAACCTTGGGTAAGCTTGCAGTGAATGAATAAACTTAAACAATGAAATTTAACATAATGTTTTTGCTGAACAGATTTGTTTTCCACTGCATTGAAACTATAAGATTACATTATTGAATCATTAAATATGCAGGTAGGTCAAGGAACATTTAAACTTGTCAGCATTTATTAAGCCTTAATTTAACTTTGCAATTCCACAAAAAAGGCATATAAGAAAATCAAACTTGTACCAGAATATGAAGTATATCTGACACTGGGTCAGCTGCTGTCCCAGGCTATCCACATAGGATCAAGCCAACCCAGAAAACTAACAATTGCATAGCCGCCAACTGTCCCATTTTTTTTCTTCTTCTGTATTTGTCCTGTCTTTTGGACCTGAATACAGGTGTACATTTTTTTTGGGGTTGGGGGAATATACGTTTTTTAATTTAAGAAAATAATAAAAATTTCCTTGGAATTTTCAGTTTAGAACTTGCATTCGGTTCTATTTTGATAGAATGTATCGCATGTATATATGAACACAGTTCTACAATATGATTGGTTCATTCAAAATCAAGGCTACCATGCATGTCGTTATCTGTCATATTGGAGTTCACAAATAGTTACCATTGTCACTGTTTCTCATCTTTGTAATATTCAGCTTCTAGTCATATTAAATAGGAAAAAGGAATATTCAGAATTTTCTCCAGGAAAAAGAGAAGGAAACAACTGGAAGGACAGCTGTGCCATCTTGTGTAGATTTGTGAAGCTATATAGTAACAGAGAAAACTTGACGTTTTGCAAATTGTGTAATGTGATTTCGCTATCGGGCATGAAGGCAACCATGAAATACAATAGTAAGAAAAAGGTAATAAACATCTTCTTCCTACGTCATCACACACAACTCAGCCTGAACTTGCAACGTATATAAATACCAGAGAGAACTTTAAATGTAATTCGATCAACATAAGATTTATTAAATTTCGTTCAGAAATAAACCTTCCTCTTTCAGTTATTAGTGTTTCTGGTGATTTATTTTGCACATGTTTTCCAAAAATTAAATCGCAAATGATTACTCTTTTGCGTTTGTTTGGAAACATTTAAAAAAGGAATTAGGAGAGACCTGTTTTACTGAAGCTAGCTTCAATTAACTATAAATGTGCTACAGCTCACAGGGCTTTAAAGTCCAATTGATACCATATACTGCACTTGTTTGTTGTTACTTTCTATAATGCTTAATGTTATTCTAATTGTGATTTATTTCCCACAAAGCTGAAGTTAATTAGCTGTATATTTTGCAAAACATGGCATTTAGAGTTATTGACAAAGACCAGGACACAAAAAGTTTGGATAAACTTAAAAGCGGTTTTAAAAATGTGTGGAAATGAGAATGGCCTGAGTGCATGGAAAGTGATCTAAACGTAGTTGGTCAGTTCATAAGAAAACTAAATGCTAGAGGACTTGCATTTTGTGATCTTTGTAATAAAGAATTAAACTACGCCATTTGGAGTTAGAAGAGTTGGGAGCATAAAACAATGAAACCTACAATGTAGTACAGGACATCCCCACCCCTGAATATTTTCGGGGGGGAAGGGGGGACAACAATCATGTCTTATGTTTGAAAACCCACATGCTTGTAGCAAGAAATCTGTGCAAGCTTGCCACAAGCAATTAACAAGCTTGCAAAAATAAGCTTGCCGCAAGCTTTATAAATTAGCTTGTTGCAAGCTTTAAAACAAGCTTGCAATTTTGGTTTGGGTGGGCTTGATGATTCAAGTCTATCAAGTTGACACAAAATACAGTCTCTAGACTGCTAACAAGTTCAGTGAATCAGATGCAAGATCATTTCATTAATATGTGTTGCTTGTGCTAAATATAAAGTCATGAGAGATCTTGATCAAATAATAATATAGTCCAAGTTTTAAAAAAATCAGCTCAGAAGTATCACCTCCAGAATGGTAACTAGCTCATGCAGCCAATCACCTCATTAATATGTCTGGAGATTGCTCAATATTGGATTCATCCAATAGTTTTATGATATAAATCAAAGTTTAATAAAATTGTATCCAAAATATATTTCTGGAATGGTATGAAGCTCAGGCTACTAGATGCAATGACCTTGTGAAAATAACTCCTTGACCATTAATTCTGAGATAGTGATAATATCAGTATATATTCTGTGCTTGCTAAAACTCAGATAGGAAAACTGATTCCTGATTCAAGCTCAGCCAATCAGATAAAAGATTACATCAGTACATGTACTATGCATAAATCTCACTCATCAATTATCAAACTTGTCTGAGATCTCACTAATACAAGTATATATTCCATGTATGATTAAACTCAGATAAGAAACATGGAATCCAGAGTTGCAAGAAGCTCAGCCAATCAGATTCAAGATAATATGCTAAGATCTTGCTCATTATAGAACCTGTCCAAGATCATGGTGATAGAATCATATGTTGCAACTTTAATCAAAATCAGGTCAGAAATAGAGCTTCAAGAGTGGTAGCAAGCTAAGTTACTAAGATGCAAAATCACCTCATTAATATGCATAGATCTTCCTCATTTTCAAAGTAAATTGAGATACGCAATACCTAAACCTTTATGCCAAGTTTTATCAAAAAATGGATAAAAACCATGGCCTCCAGCATGAAAACAAGGAAATGTTGATGGATGATGAGCCAAATGATTGATGATGGACACATCACCATACCATAAACTCACTAAGAGCAACACGAACTGACAATGCAAACACAAAATAGCCTGTAGAAAACCAAAAAGTAATCTACAATGGAAAAAAAAAAAAACCTTAACCAATATACACTTTTCTTTTTGTGTTTGACTAGAAGTCTATGATCTTCAACATGTGCAAATTTAATGACTTTTTAAACAGTCATTCATCTACTATTTTATCAACAATTAGAGACTGGTTACTCAACTCTCTCCCCTATAAATGTTTAAGTGATTTTGAATCACTTGGATCTTTAGATAACTAATCATTTTAATAAGGTTAAATACTCAAACATTTCACAAGTGATCATTTTTAAAGTTTTAATCTTTGGTAAATTAATGAAAGTTGGAAGGATGGGCTGTCAGGTGCTTCACTTCCTCTAAGTGATGTCAGGACAGTTGAAAATTTGACTCTTTTGAGGTCTTGTCAATTTAAATCTGCAAGGAAAATCTGGTTTTAATCTTACAACTTCTAGAAATGTTATCCATCGGAAGTGATAAGGATAGGTCTCTGCCAACTTCATCAATGACAATATCAATTTATATTGCTGTCTACTGAACAATAGGTGGATGTCAACAGTGATTATTACCTTGTGATTACAAAGATAAAGCTGAAGCTATGAGCAACATATACTACACAGCAACAGCAAAAAGTGTTTGACATCAGCATTTTTTGCTTACCAGAGATAAAGAGATTTTACCATCAAGCTTAGAAATTGTTTTAATGCATTCAAATGTGATGATATGGAAGACCATGACACAGATGAAATTACATGGACTAAATAAAATACATACTCTGAAGCAGCAGAGAAAATTATTGGTAATAGAAAGAAAAATCAAAAGAGATTGTTAACATCAGAGACTTGGATGAGAATAGATGAATGGATGTATATATTAAGATCTGGCTTTAAGTTGTTCCAAAACATAGCTGTTGGAGAGACACAACAAAAATGTTTATATGCAGTTATATCCTCCAACATTCATAATGTAGTTTAGTATGTCTTTGTGGTGTATTTACTTGTAATAAGTTGTTTTCAAGAGAGAGAAAGAAGGCTTGCTTGAAAATACCTTGCTTTATTATGACTGATAATACTTTATACTGTTTTTTTTTTTCTTTAGTAAAGGGCCTCAAGAGAGATTATCAGTAGCTGTCTTTAACTAATTGAGTTACTTTATTTTTTTTTGAAAGATACCATCATAATCATCGGCATCATGGGAATGATAGATGGATGAAAATGAGAAGAAAAAAATCAAGATGCAGGCAGTGGTGCAATGAAATTGACTACCTGGTCTTTGGGGCGTTTCTGTTTTCTGTGTCTCTGCCAGACATGCAGAATAATGGAGGAGCAGGTGTCAGCATCGTACCCCATGAATACCTCTCCAACTGACTGGACTGGTTTGTTTTTCTCATGTCTAGTGGTTAGAAAAAGAAAAAAGAAAATAATTTTTTGCCAAAACATTCCTGTTTTAGACATTTTAATAAAGAATGCTATCTTCATTTGCAATACTCATGAACATCCTAATTAATGAAACCAAATCATTGTGATAGAGCTGCTGATAGGTTGGGGTGAGTGAAATGATGCAAGATTTCCACTACTACTTCCTGCCATGGCTAAGATGACCAGTACAAGAAGTCCCCAGAACTTTACAATGTGGTTTGAAGGCTGACTTGTTTAACATGTCAAAATCCAATGATGGTTCCAATTTGGACAGAAGGCTAAGGCCTTCAGTTTAAATGAATTAATAATGGTTATAAATCAGAAAGGTATTAGTTCTGGCCCATGTCCTCCTTTACATCATATCAAACTGTGGAATGTCGGCACTTGATTGAGATTTAGGGCCAACTTTTTCCAAAGTCACATTGCAAGTCAAATAAATGTAAAAGGTGATCATTTTGACAATAAAGTGGATCCAATAGCCTTATTTACAAAGATATTTTTGGATGTTGTTGCAGTTAAAATACCTACAACTGTGGTGATTTCTAAATATGTCAACCAACTTATTCTGCAATAAACTGATGGAAAAACAGAAAGGAAGACAAGCATTTAACATCTTCCAAATTTCCATAAAATGCTGGAATAAAACATCTGATGTTGAAATGATTATAGATCATTTAGAGTATAAAAATTCAAAGTCTTTAAAAGTACTAATTTCATATTCAGCAGGTATTCTTGGCATACACTTATTTCCTGAGTCATGAGACTACAAAAAGTTGAAAGAAATTATTTTCAATCACTGTTATACATCATATTATGTAAAACCTATATGTATCATTCATGATTAAAATGAATTTTAAAAAAAATGTTTACTAGTTTACACACCTGTTTGACCAAGACATTCTTTTGATGCGTATAATTTTATAAATATAAATATTTGTCACTCATATTATGCTGCAATATCTAGAATGTATTTATGCTGTATGTTCTGCACATCAGCAGTAGCACTACATACTACAGTTGTACTTACAAGTGTTTAGTCACTTCTATTGAAAAATCATTTGCCCATTTCTCGAGCTCTTCTGCCAGATTATGCTGGTCACGAGTAAGGATTGTATTTACAGTCAGAAAATGTTTCTCAAGTCTGTTGATCAGGGGAATTGGGAATTTCTTGTAAACAACGTCCTTTTCTGCTACCACAATTAACCTGAAATTAAAGTGTTTAAATGATGGAATTAATATAAGCAAAGTAGTCAGCCATCATCTCATAACTACAATTTTTGAAAAACATATTCTTAAAGAGTTAATAAAAAAACTCAATAAATAAAAAACATAAAGAATGCAATCATACTTAAACATGTAATTATTTTTAAAGTTGTCCTGATATTCTGTTTTATACAGATGAATAATTCAGTGAATAAAATAATGCCGAGTTGCAATGAAGGTCAACCTCTTATCTCTTGGTAGAGTTAGATGCCATGCCTGATAACCTTGCATCTTGCATGCAAAGAGGAAAAAAAAAACTATTACTAAAACTTGCTATTAAAATCTTTGTTCTGAATTAGCAACAAATGAATGAATTTATTTAATTATTTATTATCTTTTTAGCCAGTAATAGGATACTAGAAAATCCTGTTGGCACAAATCAAGTCTGGCTAAAAGAGCTGTTTATTCATTACATGCCAGTGAATGTTGTTCATCAGCATGCATGTATTCATTCTATGACATTAGATGCAATCTATGTGGCAATACCAGTTTACCGGTACCTGTTATTTTGCATGTCTTGAACTTTTCATTTTCTCTGTAAAGTCAAGTGATGAAAACAGTGCCTTTCATATTTAAGATTTCAATGCTGGAATGCTTTCATTCAGATTGTATGAAATTATTTTTTTGTGAAAAGAAGTCATTTAAATGTGTTCTACTATCTTAATAACAGTGTACCAATATGATAGCAGATCAGCATATGTTTACAAATTTTGAAAGCCTCCATGCCAGAATACTCTGTACCATGCTAAATGTGGTCTTATATGGTTCAGTCAATTGCAACTGCTAACAGAAGCATGATACACACTGCACAACAATACACAATGCATCACAATTCAACAAAGTTTTGAATGCACCACAATATACAAAGCATGATGAATACAAAACCAAACTGTGCATGAGCTCAAATGGCTCAATCGTCAAGTCAACTAGAACATATGCATGATCCAAAATATTGCTGCTGAGCAAAATTGCAAAGATTAATTCTCTCAAAGAAATATATAAATTATGGAACCCTAGCTAATTACACATTCACAGTGCAAATTAGATCTTTCATATTTGCTATACATTGGTTCAGTACTTAAAGTGTCAGTTATGAAATTCAATCACCATGTTATAGTGAAGGAGAGCTGAATAGCCATTGAATAATTTCAATTTTTATAAATGAAACAGATTTTCTACAATACGATTGGTTGTAAATGGTCACGTGATACTTATCTGGAATTTTTTACACATTGATCAATTCTGTGATGGCTTTCAGTTGTTGTACTGTTTGCAATATAAATAAACATTGCAGACACATCATTATCAAATGACTGTTTCATCTTTTAACATTTTTATTCAGCAAATAAATATAAATTATACCCTTTTTATACTTTTTCAAATTATTTGACTGAAATGCATAGCTTACAATTTGGCATTTGTCTGCTACAGTCGTGCAAAATGGCAGATAACGGTGATTTTGAAATGCAATTTCCTGCTGAGTTCTATAATAGCAGTTTTTGAAGCAGATGAAGTTGGATTTGATGATAATGTGATGGATGTTACAATGAAGCAGAATAACAGAGATTGATAAATTCCCTCATACAGCACTCAGATGACCTCAGTCACCCTAGCTGTACACAATAACAACAATAGCATGAGAGATCAGGGCCAGCCAATTCTGAGGTCGCTGAGGGACATTAGCCAAGATTCAAGAAATTATCTGAGAAAGACTCGAAAGCTATTGAAATAAATCAATACTCAGAGGCTACTAAATGAAACACAAAATGGGGTATTGGCATTTTCAATAGTATATTTTTAAAAATTTGTTTTATTCTAATTTTGTTTGCTTATTTTAAAAAAACTTGTGGGTGTTGGTGGCATGGTGTAATATGACCACTTACACAAAAATAAAATAAATATTTATGAGACCATTGTTCAATGACTTAATAAAATGTTTAAATGGTAAAACTACCATCTCCACCAATGTGACTTAATACCATTGAAACATTATATAATAATAATCCATAAAGGTGATTGTTTTGCTAATTTAAATTATTTTGGATGTGTAGTCATTAATTCCTTCCACCACTCAACTATGCAACCGGAAAAAAACGTATGTTGGGTTTGTGAGCAGCCCTACATTTAACAACTGCACATTTCATTTCACATTAGATAACTGATAATTGTTAAGTATTAACGCTGATGAAAAAGATATAAAATGTTATTCTGTCTAGGACATACGAAAGTTAAAGAATGTTTTTTTTAATGAAAAGAAATGTGCTGACACCAAGGGTAGCCATTGCCCTAGATGTAAAGTATGAAGTTGCCGAATAAATGTAACTGTGACAGTAGTTACATTTCATTTGACTTTAGATCACTGATTGGGTCTTCATAAGTACTAAATCTGTTGAGAATTATATAAAATGTTATTCCTGCATACAATTTATTTAACTATTTTCTTTATGCTAGTAAGGGATAGCATCATCTTGTTCATTTTTCCGTGATGTTCATTGATAAAATCCATTATGATTTAAGACTTGACTGGAAATTTAATCTAGCACACTTGTGCATTCCGTTTCATGTATTATGCAAGGTCATGGTCATCTGATGAAGCAGATGGGACTGACAAAAAATGAACAAGAATGTTGTAAATAAATTAAATGTGTTGAAAGCAGTGACAGTAGTAAAAGTGAGTGACTATAGTTATACATGCTTCATTCATAAGCTGATATTCATGCATGTAAAAGCTATTTAAAAAATTGAACTCTGTTTTATGAATGAAGATGAATTTCATTTCAGAAGGGTTGAAATTTTAAGCTATATAATTTTATTCATTTAGAGTGTTTTATTAATTTTTCTGAAAATTGATAGGTATGTAACAAAATTATTACTATCATAGTATTTTGATCTTGACTGAAAGAACATGTCTTGTTGTAAGGAACTCCACATGATCTAACATTTATTTATTCAATTAAAAAAGTTTGATGCTTTCAATCAAATACATGAAAGAGTTCAATCACTGTATACACAAGAATGCATTTGAACTCCAACAATGTTTGGCAATTCTCCACAATCTGTATAATTCATAATAAATCCATGGATTTTTACAATTGTGGTATAAAGTGTGTGATTATTAATATGCTTAAAAATATATCTTAAAATATGGATTACAGCATGTATTAGTTGATGCATGCAAAATGATGCAGTCGACTGTCAGTATAAAATTGTTTGCGACAACCACCTTGCCATTATGGCAGATGTTGATTCATTTCACTTGTGAAACATTTCGAGAGTGGAGATTTTGAGCATTCTGGGAGGTGAGATTTTGAGCATACCAGCTTCATTGCTGATATCTAAAGATCAAAATCAAACATCACTTCTTGATAATATTTGAAAGATTTTTGCAGAAATGTCTCATAAACAGTTATGAAGTAGTTTATCTAAGAGAGCACTATGGCTACACTCTACAAGAAGTTGACTGGAACTAAGTTTTGTTACACTTCTTGGTTCTCTAGCCATGCTTCAATGAACCCTGGATATAACAAAATATGGTAGTTTGATGATCAGTTTTGGGTTCATCATTGGTTGAAGGATGAAAATTTGTTGCCAATTTCCCTGACTTGGGGAAAGTTTCTTCACCTGGGTTGCTGCTTTAAATTTCTGGTTTACTTTTTCCATATTTCCTGATTATGAGTTGGTCGCCTGTGCTCCCTAAGAAGAGGACTGATATTTATGCTTTTTTGTTGTTGTTCTTGTTGTAGGGTTTAATGCCATTTTTCAGCACTAAATAGGCTATACATGGCGGCCAGCATTAATGGTAAAGGAACAACCCTGGACAACGCCTAGAAAGAACCATTGACCCACAAAAAGCTAATGGCAAGCTTATTCACATACCCACATTGGCTGAATCTTAGACTGGAACCTACACAGACAGAGGTGAGATTGCAGTGATTCATAACAGAGAGCACTTTAGACCACTCGGGTCCCCCTCTGCTCATTTATTTTGTTTTTCATGTGAGGGCTACATAGGCAAAGTAAAAAATTCACTCAACTGACCCTTGCCACCCCACCCCCCAAGACAATGTTCTTTGCAAGTTTTGATGAACATCACCATGGCAATTAATCACAAAAGTTACTTTAAACTGTATGAACTCAGTTAAACTGAGTATCTTTAACACAACCCCTGAAGTTTGGTATGACTAGCTGATTGATTAGATCCGATCCTTGTCACCACTCATCCAGCTGAAGATGAGACCACAGCTTGGCATGACTAGCTGATTGATTAGATCCGATCCTTGTAACCACTCATCCAGCTGAAGATGAGACCACAGCTTGGCATGACTAGTTGAATGATTAAACTTGATCCTTGTGACTACTCATCCAGCTGAAGATGAGACCACAACTTGGCATGACTAGCTGACTGATTAGACCCAATTCTTGTGACCACTCATCCAGCTAAAGATGAGACCACAGTAGTGAGCTGCATCAAAGCAACAATCATCAGTATCTCTCTTCAACTATGAGGATCTTTTCTTCCAATGATATGGGATGCTTCCCAGAGCAAGCAGGGTGCCTCTATTCTCTAGCCTAAATACAATGAGGTATTGGGCCTATTTCACAACCACAAAAAACCAACATGGATTTTCATGAAGGACCAACTAGCTCCTGGAATGAAAGTGAATGTAAAACAAATTCATGGCAATCCCCCCCAGTAGTTTAAGGGGAAGTAGCAAATAAAATAATTGTGGTAATGGATGGATCTACAGATGATGGGTCCTCACTTAGGTTCTTCTTTTGGTCTTTGATGATTACAGCTAACAATATGTAAAGAAGTAAAAAATAAACCTAAAATTCTTGTGTATCATGCACTTCACTCTGTGGGTTCCTAATCCAAGATCCACATATCTCTGTCCTCCGAAGTACACATAATACTGAAATAAACCAAAAAATAATAATTTCAACAAAACTTGTAACTCTCATGTTCATAGTAGAAGACATAACTTGATATTATATTGATAAGATATGAATTCACTTGGACTCGGGAAGGAACAGACAGTTGTCATAAGTTTTTTATTATTAATGCATTTATTTCCTACTTTCTCAGTACCAAATTAATAATACTTATATTAATGTAAGTGCTCCCAAGTAATTGCTTTTTCTGGAAAAAAAAAACTCTCCTGAAAACAGCGTTTGTGTGTCAATTTTTAATGTAGCTTTAACAGTTTCAGTCATACTACTATAATTGCAATCCAAGTAGCTGGTAGAGGAAAGTAATATTTCCATTGGTCAGAATGTTATCATGTGATCAAAATGAATTGCGTTCATTTCAGTATGAACTGTCAGGAGAACTACTCTTCTAAAAATACCCATGTCTATAAATAGAGTCACATGTACAGCAGACGATAAACACTGCTAGTGAAGGCTGAAAGGAAGTAAACATTCAAGGAAAAGAACAATTTTACAATTTCTTTTAAGAATAATTGAATTAATTTAATCTGAAAGATTAAAGCAACATATATTTCACATTTTTTTAAAAAATGAAATCATTCTTTCTTCGTTGAAATTTGTGAAAAGTATGGATAAAAATGTTTGAAGTGTGCTAGGTCAAGGTCACTGGTATTATGGTCATCCAACGCTGAAACTAAAATGTCAGAATTTGGAGATTTTTCGCTAACTTTGCCTTATCAGATAGATTTCACGCATGATGATATTGAAAATTTTGACCCATCTATATTTAACGAGCCTTTTGAAGTGGAAGAAGTATTACAAACTGAGTTATCATTTAGTTAGAATGAACAATACAGTTCCCAGTTGATCAACAGGATGACTAGGCTGATAAATTAGCCCTTCACCCTTACGATGTTAATATTGGGGTTAACATCAACATCGTAACGGGTGAAGGGCTGATTTATCGGCCTACAGGATGAACACAAACCAAACGCTTCAAATCACTTAATGAGGATGATCTCTTAAACATATCAAAATCTACCAATAAAAACACTAAATGGGGCTACAAAACTTTTACAGGTTGATTTATTCATTCATTCAATAATCATAATAAATTAACTATAATAATAATAATAATAATTAATGACCAATATACTGGACTGTTCATTAATATAAACATAAGTAATATTGCTTGATACTTAATTTGTTCTTATCTGTTATTTTCTGAAATAATATATTATGAAAAGGCAAGATACTGTTAATATCTATGCAAAAAGGAAGCCAAAAATCATTCATGCCATTTTTATAAAAAAACAGAGACTTAACCTGCTTTTAAGTGAATAAAATGTTGCTTATCTTTAAATAAATATTTGTGACAGCATAATTTTTTTTTTATATAAATACAAATTATGTAAAGGAGATAAGCATGAATGATTCTTCCCAAAGATCTAAATATTTCAGGTGTCATAAAATAGTTTCTACCAAGCTGAATAACATATGCATGTTTGGCCCAAATGTTAACCATATTTTATGCCAAAGCAGCCCCTAAGGTCACCACAACATGAAAAAGGATGCTCCCTGAAGCCCGAGCTAAGGAATACCATAAAAACACTTTTTAAAATGTAGAAGCTATTATTAATTTCTATATTCATTTTGAATATGGTCATTCAATTAATATTGTTACAGTTGAACACAAAGAATGGCTTATCAGAATGAACTCAACACAAACCAGTTATTCCTGATGCAATAATAATACTATCACACTCAGATACAGGGTTTGGTTATACCTCTCCATCCACTGTTACACTTGGATTAGAATTCCACAGCCAATTAATACCCTCCAGTCTCAAAATCAGATTTGATGACACAGGGGCTGAATATGTCATTTTGACACCAAAACATGAAATTTCAATTATAAGAGTTTAACGTTGTTTTTTTCTGCATTTATCATGGTATGAACTGTCAGATGCCAACTCACACAGCTTACATAATGCCCTTTGAGCATTATTTGCTGTGTGAGTCGGCAACTGACAGTTTATACCGCGATAAACGCAGAAAAAACATTAAATTCTTCAATGATGTATGCAGTGTGGCAGTTTACAGTGATGTCTAGCACTGGGCATCATGCCACAGATATGTAACATCATGTCCCACCCAATCACATCACTCAGCCAAGGTTGTTTAAAGTTATACTATCTTAGGCATCTCATGTTGATCTTCTGTTGGTTGTTTTGTACTTCACAAAATGATTTTTCAGTCAAGATTTTAATAAATTACAAACTTACCTGGTTAAGAGCATCATAGAGACTTTCATACAAATTTTCCAGGTTCAGCAGGACAACCGTGTTTCCTGTCTCCATACACACCTTGATACGGTTGATGTTTCTACACACCTAAAACAATTAGCAGAAACATGTCTCTTATTATTTATGACTTGTATCAATGGTCTTATACACTTTCCAAGGCAATGCATGAAATATTTCAAAACTCCTGAACATTTTAAAAACGTTTCAACTCTACTTTAAATAGTTATGACAATGACAAGACAAAATAAATGACATAATGTGCTTTTGACTACCTCCATGCTAAATAAAATGTAATCGACAATAACATAGCTCACCTGTACTATGATAAGTCTCCAGTGACCATTATAAACATTAATTTTTATACTGGCCGCCATGTATAGCCTATCGTGTGCTGAAAAATGGCGTTAAATGCTACTATTACTACTAAAATTTAATCAGTGCTCTATAGCCAGTATTCTGCTGATAAACTTTGAAAAGTAACTACCTACCTGTCTCATTACACACTCACAAATATCTACCATACCTTCCTAATAAACTACTCACACATCAACTTCCATGCTATTCTACTATGATAGAGCATAAATGACATTTAAAATATTTTTTGTCTATAATATCAATCTTGAACTAATAAGAAAAATACTATGAATAGCATAGTATATGCACATGCCATGTTTAATAGTCTTCTATGTAGGTAAATTATATTTGTGCACATAAACCATTTATCTTCCTTAAGTCTAAGTGACAATGACATTTGATCTCAGGCTCTGTTCTTACCCTAAATGCAAGCCATCTATTGTTGTGCAAGGTTTGCATTGTAGAACTGATGTTTTGTACAGAAACCAAATTTTTTTTTTCGGTAGTCACACTCTGCCCTTTGACCTTCTGATTCTAAAGTCAATAGCCTTCTTCCTTATGCCAAATGCTAGATGTCCAGAATGTTTGAGGTAATGTCATTAAACAACTAATGCTAATGTACAGAAAATATTTATATATTACTTCAGTCAGTAACCTTGACTTATGACCTATTCACTACATAATCAAAAGGATTCTTCCATATACCAAATGCAAGCCATTTATAAAGATGCTAAGAAGGCTACATGGTGTTATGTCTGGGAACATCACAACAATTCAGCTGAAGATTTTTTTTTGAAAGTTTTGTTTTTTCTTATCTGCATTATAATTATGACCCAAAATAATCTTTTAAATAAAACTAATAGTACTTGGCAAAAGAAAACCCACAATTGTAACAGTAATATATGCATCTGCAAAATTTAATATCCTGGGGTGGTTAATTTGTTCTGACCATGATGTGTCCAAGTAGTTTACAGCAATCCTTTAAGTACTTTGGGAGGATTAAGAATAAGAATCTTGTTCCATCAGACTGATGAACAAAAAGGAATACGGGCCATTCCATATGCTTTTCTGGTGTATGACCAGCTGAGCTAATAAACCATGTTCAGATGCAAAAAATGGGATAACATATGAAAGAGCACAACAAAGAAACCTCACCTGACAGAACAGTTTAATATTAGAACAATATCTTTATATGGCTTTAGTCCGTATAAATTTATTAGCCTTTATTTTGTCTAAAGTACAGAAAGAAAAAGTCAATCCTACTTGTAATAAAGTATCCACAACTTCCCAGCCAAAAATGTATGTAAAATTCAAACAAACAAGCCAAAACAAAAATCTTGTGTGATATAAGTGAGGAACACATAGCAACCTAAGTGACTTCCATATGATGTAATTTATTTTTACACACCTGAGTGTATTCTTGGTCACGAGGAAAACTACTGCCAAATATGGTAATAATGTTATTTCCTGCTGGTATCAATGGCTGTAAAATTGTCAGGGCTCCATAGTTCTCTGTCAGCAGCAACAAGTATCTACTCTCACTGAAAAAGAAGAAATAAAGAATATGATGCATTTTACATTAAAGTGGGAAGATTACCAGTCCTGAAGTAGAAATAGTTGAATTAGGCTTTGCTAAAGCATCTTAAATTGTTGGCAGTATACATGTAACAGGAAACAACAAGTTTGGTATTTGTTAAAGTATTTTATTCTGATTTTAAAAATGATATGGATGAATAAAGTGAAGCACAGCAAAAGCAAGATGTTAAAAAAATAATTAAAACCTGACTCCACCATAATAACTGTAAATCTTGAGACACTATAAATCTTGGGACATCCATAATTATTAAAAAATTGATGACCTATAAATGTTGCGACATGAAATTATAGTGAAAGTTTTAAAGCTTAATTCATCTGGTTGGTGTAGACAATTTATACCAAATTAGATAAAATGAATTTTGAAAATAAAACAGAAATGAATAAAATTTGTTTAAAACATTTGGAAACATGATTCTTAACACCAACTGGTAAATTAACAGTTCTGAAAACCTAATTATTTCAAAGCTTAATCATTTGTTCATCTCTTTATTAAATCCTCTACAACATTGTATCGGAGAATTAAATGAATTATTTTTCACCTTTATATGGAAACTAAAGGTGAACAAAGTTAGAAGAGAGGTTATGATGCAAGCTTTTTATAAAGGTGGATTGGCGATGACATATATTGCTAAATTTATATTAGCTTTGAAAATAAGATGGATTCGTAGAAATCTTCTTCCTCATAGGAAAATTGATAAATTTATTTGAATCTGAAATATGTGAGATTAAAAACCTGTTCCTACTTGGAGATGAAAAAATGATTACTTTATCCAAAAAGACAACAAATGCTTTTTGGCATGATGTTTTGCTGGCATGGAAGGTGTTACTAGAGAAAAATATAACTGACAGGAGAAGATGTTATGAAGACAAGTTTATGGATGAACTCCCATTTAAGGGTGAACAAGGTACCCATTTTCTATAGGAAACTGTAATGAACATAATATAATCTATTGGTGATATGCTTATAGATCAGGGAACTATGATTGGCCTTGAAAGCTTTAAAGCTAGATATGGTCTCAATACCAACTTTCTTGCCTTTCAAGGGATAATTCAGTATGTAAAGTCCTTGTGTAAAACGTTGCAGTTAGGTAAATCAACATTAGTCAGACCATTTATCCTGATCTGTTTAGAAATCATGTTTCATACCAATAAAGGGTGTAAAGATTATTACAATTTACTTTAAAAAAAGGATATTAAACCAACTAGTGAAAACAATTGGAATGAAACTTTTAATCTGAACATATATATGTATATATATATATATATATATATATATATATATATATATATATATATATATATATATATATATATATATATATTTAAATTTATAAAATAACAAGAAATACTGACCTTTGTTTGTTGGTATTGTATAGACAGGCTGTGATCAAACCTGCTGTAGTGCAATCAGGGTCACCCACACGAAACTGAAATCATAAGATACATAAACATTCACCTTGATTACTCCTTAGTACTGGAAACAAAGAGGCCAATACCAGATAGCTCAAAGCGAGTATACTGGTCTGTTTTTAACAGAAATTAAGTCTAATTAGTACATGTGACAGAAGGTCATTATTGACCTTACACACTCTAGAAATTTCATTCAGTACTGATCAATGGATAAACCTGCTAACTTTCTCGATCAGACAATTCATTTGGAAACCATCAACAATTTCAGCACCAACTCCTCCAGTTCTTGTTTATACAATTACTGGCCATGGAAATACTACATCTACCTAAATACTGGTCAAAGGAAAGCAAGATGTTGATTTGATAAACATTTATTTTGAGCCTAAAAAGAACTTTTTTTTGCAAAACTCTGCCAATCCTGTAGTGTCACAAAATGTGCAACCAAAGACTCTAATCAACTGTTGACATACCGTATATACTCGCTTATAAGTCAAGGTTTTTTTTACTTAGAATTTGACTCGTACAGTGTAGGGGTTGTCTTATAAGTGAGACATTAAAAAAATTAAAAAATCTTGGGGTAATGTTGGAAACTCTAGATGTTTGCAGTACATAAAAATACTGTCAATTCATATATTTTTACGTTTTCAAGCCACTATTCCTATGCAGTAATGCATATATGGTATGCATTGTGTTTATCCGTTTCATGACGGTCTTATAAGTGCAACATACAAATATTTTTTAATCAGACCCTAATCCCTCAGCTTATAAAGGCAAACATGCTTTGTTTTTCTCCAAGTTCACAATCTTTTGATCGAGATACTAATTTGACAATTATGACCTTAATCCCTTAGATTGTAAAAGTAGCACTGCTTTGTTTTCCCCAGTAGACAATCATTTGATCTTGCCGCGCATTTGATACTTGTTCAATGTCATGTTGAGTCCCTTTGATCATACCGCACCTGCTCAGTTGTGGCGACCCTTTAATGAGATATCAAAGACCATATAGTCAAATGCTCTCACAGAGTCTCTACATAAATAATGGTCCAAGTTTATGAATTGTTAGTGTTCTGTCAGTTACTGTGTACTTTGTCACTTAGATATCATACAGCGTGAATAGCTAAACTTAGGTAATTTCACCAATATGGGGAAAAGACAACGTAATGCGTACGATGGAGCATTTAAGCTAAAAGTTATAGACTTTGCAGAGAAAAATAACAATAGCGCTGCAGAACGTGAATTTGGTGTGTCGGAGAAACAGGTGCGTGACTGGCGCAAGAAAAAGTCAGTTATAGGTGATAGTGCCAGGCATCTGAAGAAAATTCGAGTAATGGAAAGCCCTTATGTAAACTGGGAGTTTAGTTTAAACGAGTGGGTTCTAGAGCAGCATCAAAATGGGCATGCAGTCACTAAAAACGCGATTAGACTGAAGGCCCTTTCTACTGCCAAGGATAACGGCGATGAATATTTTAAGGCTTCAGCCGGATGGTGTACGCGATTTATGCAACGGCATGGACTTTCAATTCAACAACGTACTCACATAGCCCAGAAATTGCCTGTTGATGTTGAGGAGAAAGTGGAGAGTTTTTTTAAATTTGTTATCAACGAGAGGAAACGGAATGATTTTGATCTGGCACACATTGGAAATATGGACGAAACTCCTATGTTTTTTTATATGCCGGGAAATTCAACTGTACACCCAGTTGGAGACAAAACAGTGATTATAAGGACTTTGGGAAATGAGAAACAGCATTTCACAGTAGGATTAAGTTGTTTAGCAAATGGTACAAAACTGAAGCCTCTACTTGTGTTTAAACGTAAGACGATGCCAAAAGAAAAAATGCCAAGTGGAGTGGTTGTAACTGTTAACCCTAAGGGGTGGTAGACGAGGCAATTTGTTTGGTGTGGATCGAAAAAGTATGGAATGCTAGACCAGGCGCATTGTTGAAACATAAGGCATGTTTCAGGCGCATTTGATGCAGTCTGTGAAACAGAAGTTGCGGCAACATAGAACATACCAAGCTGTGATCCCTGGTGGCACCACGTCTGTACTGCAACCATTGGATGTTTGTCTAAACAAGCCATTTAAGGCAAATATGCGTAAACAGTGGCACAAGTGGATTGTAGATGGGCCCAAAGAAAAGGCAAAAGCAGAAAATCTGAAGTGTCCAGGGACTGAGTTAGTAACTCAGTGGGTGTGTAATGCATGGGAGGAAATTCCAAATGAGATGGTTGTGAAATCATTTAAGAAATGTGGTATTTCAAATGCAATGGATGGGACAGAGGATGACGAACTCTTCAGTGATTTAATTTGTGACAAGACTAACACCAAAGCAACCGCAGATGACAGTAAAGACAAAGAATCGGAGTCGGAAGAGGAATCAGAGTCGGACGATGTTTATGATGACGGGACGACATTGAAGGAATTTAGAACTTTATTCGGTTACTCTGATGATGAGGATGAATTCTTGGGCTTTGAACCAGAGGACATTAGACAGTGACATTTATAGGATACCAATTTTATACCTGTATGTGACCTATAATCCAATTCATGGATTTAACATATAAATGGATTAAAAATGTTAAGCTATATGGATTTCATTACACAAAGATGGACAAAATTTAAGTTGTAAATTTATTTGTACATATTCAACTCAATAATACAATTGTATTTATTCTACATTGGTTTTTGTTTTTATTTGTCCTATTTATCTATATGTCTATCTATCTATCCAGTTTGTCTCATTTATTTTTCCTAAGTGCAGCTCTGACTCAGTGATGACATGTCACCCCTTGCAGACGGATTTAATTTGCAAAAAACACCTCGACTTATAGGAGGGTCATAGCTGAATTGGCTTTTTGAAGCCATGACAAGGGGGGGGGGGCGACTTATAGTCGAGTCGACTTATAATCGAGTATATACGGTACCATATAACAGTACTTTAAAATATCAGTGGCAAAATTTAGTTTACTTGTTGCATAATGAGATCATGCAAACAAATCCCATCAAAATTTCTTATCCATTGAAATAAATATGGACACATTTTGTTTTTGGGAGTTCATGAAAAATAGCAAAATACCATAATGAACAGTCTTTTAAGATTGATCAGAACCTTTCACTAGTCTTCATTCTCAGCATATGTTGTAAACACAACTTGATGTAGTACAACTGTGTAGTACAAGTCACATGTTTATGTTCAATGCCGAAAATATCAGTAATGGGTGTTAATTTTTAGAATTTGACTCAACATACCTTTCAATAACAATTATTCACTTTATTGAGATCCTCTTACATTCATATACCTTTGAAAAGTCATTATTTACACACACCGAAAAGTACATATAGCAAAATCAATGTTAAAATATATGGATAATTTTTGGATGAGATTCAGATTGAATGTTATGTACTGTAATGTCACAATGAAAGCTATGCATGCAATCTTATTAAAATCAGATCTCCAACATGAATCTCTGATAGCGACTGCTTAGAGGTGATGTTCTGGTGACATGTTCTTACCATAATTGCTAACTTTATCAATCTGATGAAGTCTTTTATCTTTGCATTTGGGAAAATAGCAGTATGGCTGAAGAGCATCAGTGTCTGCTGAACAATTTCATTCACTTTCAGATTTCTAAATGATGCATTAATTGGCTATTTCAAGGGTCACCAGTGCATGACCCCTAAGGGGTTACTGTCAAATCTTCATATAGGACAGTGGAGATATAATTTTAATCTGATTGGCCATGCATGCTACCCTATCTTATGATGATTAGACTCAACAAGCTCTTTTCTTGACCCAGTTTAGGACCTGGTCACCATTGTAAAAGTCTATAGCAATCGATAATTTTTATAGCAAGTCTATAGCAATCGATAATTTTTATCTGGAAGCTTCTTGATGACAGTTAATGTGCAGCACATTCAATAATCAGGATTGAACTGACTTTGGTTAAAGAATAACAGTATTATATTTAATAACAACAATTTATATTTAAGATGAGTAAATGTGCGTACATGACCTGTATGACTTTACTAAAGACAGTATTCATCCTTCCTGGAGGCAGATTTTCTATTTGCTAATCATGTACAGACTGAATAAATGAGTTCATCATCACTGAAATCCCAGTACACTAAAATTATGAATGAAGAATCTGAAATAGCATATCAATTGTCATGGATGACAACATTAAGGATAGTTTACTGCAGGGTGTAAAAGTTACTTCCCTTTTGTCTCACAGGCAGTAAATACAATCTGTAAGATTAAGTTTGATGCCAAAATATTTTACCAAAAAGGCCATTTTTCCTTATGGGTTTAAGATAATACAATTCTTCATGTATCTGCAATACCTATTGCAAAATTGTATTCACCCAACAAAGATACCAAAGAGTTCATATTGGTAATGAAGAAAAAAAAATGTAATCCAAATATACCCCCTCCCTTTGCAAAACAAAGACATTCATAAAGAAAAATTTACTGAAATAAAGTTGAGAAATCTTATTCCTTTATGTTGATTCAATGCAACAATAATATTAATTTCCTCATGTACTTGAGTATAAAAAGTAGTCATCAGTACAGACCTCTGCCTCTTTGTCCACCATGGTCAATCTTTTGGCAAATGTTTCTACTGGGTTGATAGCATCCAGTCCACCAAAATTCCTCTTTATGGAATGAAGAAGCTGGTACCATGTTGGGGGCTTCTTTGTTTGCTTCACAAAGGAATAAATCATCTTCATTAGACTGAAACATAGAAACACTTCATGAAGAAATCTTTGGTGGAAAGATTTCTTTTGTTACTTATTCATATATTGTGTTGAAGTGGCCCTGAGTGGCCGAGTGATCTAAAGCGCTCTCCATTATGGATCACTACCATCTCACCTCTGTCTGTGTGGGTTCAAGTCTCAGATTCGGACAATGTGGGTATGCGAGAAAGCTTGCTAGTTACTTCTCGTGGGTCAATGGTTCTTTTTGGGAGGTTCCAGGGTTCTTCCTCCACCATTAATATTGGCTGCCATGTATAGCCTATTGTGTGCTGAGAAATGTCATTAAACCCTACAACAACAACAACATATATCGTGTTGATGAACTATCTAGTTTGAAAAGATTTTATAAAAGTCACATTCTTAAATTTGGTGACAGTTCAAACTTGATTTAAAGTGTGAATTATAATAATCAAATGTAGCACATGATTTCTTGTACTATGTTAATGTTAAATTTTCCAGAACTATTAATCATACCCATCTTCACAAAATGTACAGCTCAAGTCCACACTAAACTTTTATCAATGAATCACTTTTTAAAAAATGTTCTCCGTATTTAGCAGTACAGTGATCTACAGCCACCCACTTTTTAAGACCAAAATCCATAGGCACAGACAAGTTTGTGTTCAAATGTACCCCTCAAGAAAGGCTATCTCTCTAATGCAACTAGCACATTAGTGCAAAAATGTAAAATTTACACCTCACAAGCAGCCAAATTTTATTTTAATGTGTCCAGAACCAAGAATTTAATTCATATGGTATGGTATGGTAAGTAATCCGATTATCTATACCAATGTCTGTTTCCTGATGTCAGGTTTTTGTTGATTAAAGATGTTGTTGGCTCAAGTACATGTATCCTTGAGGTTAGTATTATATCATTAATGTTGATGTTCATAGGAAATGGGTCAGCAATGTTGTGTTAGAGGTTTGGGCTTCACATGGCAGTTGAGTGTTTTTCTTTGATGATTTCAACTGGATATAATTATCATGATCATAACATGGTTAGCAAACGCTAAATATAGATTTTGAGTATTAAAACACAGACATTTTAAACCTGAAACAAAACCGGGTATTAGACAAAGACTGAAAAATCATGTGGCAGTACATGTATCAATTCCTTTATTAACAAGGCATTTCATCAATAACACAAATGTTTCATCTACATAATTAAGTTCAGTACTGAGCAATTAGGAATAAATCATTACAAAACTTGAACATGTTATCAGATCATTGGAAGATTAATACCTTAGATGAAAAAGTAAAAGTTATTTGACTTCTTGACAGTGGTGAGAGTTCAAAAGTTCTTGCCAAATATTTTTAGTCTATCTTGGGAAGACTCAAGTACAGAACATCATAACAGATAAGGAGAATATTTAGCAGTAGTGGGAAAATGGAGTAAATGGAAAGATAATTATATGAAATGCCAAGCAATGTATGTACCAAGATTCAAATGACATGTTTTTAATGGTTTTGCCATGCACATGTCTTCAATACCCTACTGGCATTTCATCCTTAAGATTAAGAGCTATTAATGTATGTTAACACATTAACCCCTGGAGGATTTTGCTGTTTTTGCATGAAATGCAAGTAGGAAACACATTTTGGTGACTATTTCTGAAAACATCCTAATACATCAACTTCCAAGCAATTTTCCATTAGCCCAATGCCTAGTTGTGTTAAAAAAAAACTTTTCCATTGGTTAGTATGCTTGTGCATGAACAGAAAGTGAAAAGTTTAAGTTCCTTTTTTTTTGCTTAACAGACCCATAATTTTCGTATGGAGAAGAAAATATATATTCAAAATGTCCACCTTATCCTACTTTTTGCACAGGTTCATCTGTCTGTGTGCACTTCAGAGCAGTCTACCTTAGATCTGAGATTGTAAAGTTTAAAATCTGGACACAAAATCGAATTCCAACCATAGGCGAATTTGGTTTTAAAAAAAAGGGTCTGAAAAATTAGGTTTCTCCCTCAGTATTTTGTAGTGCAACTAAAATGTCCAGATTATTTGTTATCATTGTAGAGCTAAATCTATCTTTCTATAATACCACCCACTTTAGGCTACTACCTATTGCCCTGTAAATGCAGCGCTACGGGTTAATGCGTTAATTTGAAATAAGTCAGTTTTTAAGACAAGCAGAAAGTTTTAATAATTAATGCTACTTTTAAATGATGATATTAAATGCTTTTAAGTTATTTATAGCTTTCTTACTACATACACTTACTTGCCACAAATATAGTCCTGCTCTGGAAAGGGCACCTGTCTTATATGCCCACTTTCCCATTGTAAAAGGGTGACCATATAAGACAGGGACCACTGTACCAAATACAAACACATTTTTTAGCAGACATCTCAGGAATAATGAGAAAAATTACATCACAAGACTGTAGTAGGCTTTTTGGCTAGGTGAATTAATGAAGTCATAAAATCTGCATGGATATCAAACACAGTCAAGGCCTCAGGAATATAATCCTCAGAAACCAGCCATGTGACCAGCGTCATCTCATGTGATCATGAGGCACTTATGGGGGATATGAAATCATCATCATCATTCTCTGGACCTAGTGTGGTCACTGAGGCACTTATGGGGGAAATGAAATCATCATCATCATCATTCTCTGGACCTAGTGTGGTCGCTGAGGCACTGTTCTGCTGAACATCAGGAATATAATGGTGCATGTCAAATCTGGTTGAAATTCAGATAAATTGGTAAAGTCAGGAGGCAAGCAAACAGGGGGATTGATTCCTTTAAATGAAACCATGGAAAAGTGGCATTCAAACTCATTCAAGACATAATTTATATAAATCCGCATGCCAAATTTGGAAGTAATCCGACCATTCCTCAGTAAAGTTATGCTGTAGAAACAAAAGTCAAACGTTGATGATTCAGGGTACATAATGTTTCTAAATCATATTGTCAGAGACTGAAAATCAAACACTTTCAATATCTTTTCAACATAAATACATGCCAAATTTGGTTAGCATCAAACTTCTCCTAATAAAGTTATCTTCCAGAAAACTAATTGCTGTCAGACTTATGGATTTGATTACTATAGGGCCAACAAGTCTTTTCTTTATGTCAGCAATGTTTTTACTATTTTAGATCAACAAATTTGGCAATCAATGCATGTGATGCATAACTAATATTACATAAACAATTTTTCTTCTTTCATTTATTTATTACCTTTGACCATTGCCTTATTGACCCTAAAATCAATAAGGCTTCCCCTCTATCACAAATCCAAGTCTTCCACAAGTGTTGGTCCAAGTCTGTGACAAAATATAAATCTTCTTGTGCAGATATCATTTTTCTTCTTTTAGACCCAGACAATTGAAGTTTAAAACTCAAATACAATATGCTTCTTCCATACCCCAAGTGCAAGTCATTCATATACACTGCAACTTTGTTTTAATGCACTCAGATAAACTGCATTTGTATTTATGTTACATGAAAATGTAATCGAATTTTGGTATCAAAGCATAGGTTAGAGCATGGTCAATAACTGCAGAGGGAGGAGTTTGTAACTTGATGGTGACTGACAAACCATGAAACCAATTTGTGTTTATAACATATGATATAATTCTCCAATGCATATCTGTAATAATTTCCAAAAACCTACTATGGAAGGACTTACCAATGACATAGCAGCAAAACTAACACTCTAAAGAAATTACGCATTTGTTTCAAAAATAGCCCTGATCCAACTTCAGATTTAAACTATGTGTAAAATATCAAGGGCACAGGAATACCTCCCTGCCTCATTCCATTAGTTATATGGCATGACTTGAATATTGCACTTCCCCAGCACACATAACACACTTATTTTCCATATAAGCTAACTAGAATATGAACTATGTACTATTAGATGGGTATTTGATTGTTGATCAACATTTTAAAGTGTCCAATAACCAACCCTTGCAAATAAACATGCAAACACAGGGGGTACCATATTGTAAATAACAGTTGATAGTTTCTTTACAGGCAGAGAGGCATAAGTACACTTAATGTTGTTTCTTAAAACCAAATTGATTAGCAAAAATTGTGACTTCACATTGTATCATACATTCAAATATTTTTCAAAATAATTATAATGATAGCAATAGAAACAAAGTTATGTACAAACAAACAATTTGATAAAATTTAAAACGTTCAACATAAAAATCTAACACTGGACATGTATCTCCTCCAGATTCCAATCTCAGACATGATCAGTTCAGTAATACTATATGCTGAAAGAACATAATTGTTATTAGAATCAATTTAAAGAGTAAGCTTTGAAATGATTTTCCACATGTTTCATATATTTTTTTTAGCCATGGTTCCCATCTTTTAAAATTGGGATCCTAATGTAAGTTGCAGTTTTATTTGGTTTGACTTCTTTCAGGAATTTATCTTGGTCTACATTTTCAAACTGATTTGCATGTCTTCTCTGTTTTAATTCTTCCTTTTTACAGTCTAAGGGCTTACTTAAAATGAGCTCTAGTTTGACTCAGCTGTTCACTGAGGACCATGAGGCGGTTTACTGTTATCATACCACACACTAATATGCCCATGAGGATGTTTACTGTTGTCATGTCACACACTGAGACCATTGTGGAGGTTTCTGTTATCATGTCACACACTGAGGCTTATGCGGAGATTTACTGTTATCACATCACACACTGAGAGGCCCATGTAGAGGTTTACTGTTATCACACCACATAAGGTAAGCACTTTGGTGCATAGTTGTTCACATTTTACAGTTATTCTAGCCTAATAAAACAGTGACCAGGTTTAGATTTTCTAAGTATTTACCACTAATAAATATTCGTCTCCAATAGAGATTAAAAACTTAGCATTAATGACTTAAATGTTTTATGTATGAAAACTGTATACATATATATATATATATATATATATATATATATATATATATATATATATATATATATATGTGTGTGTGTGTGTGTGTTGGAATATTTCTTTTTGTTCTTTCTTTTTCTGTGCTTCAGTGTTACAAAAACTGATGTATAGGCCCAAGTGGGTCAAGATAACTCATTTTGCTGACATCCAAGACAGTAATTATTGATTGCATTTATGAAAATAACTGTTTCTCCAGCTTGTATACCTTCATCCCTATTTGAAGGCACATCAACATCATTTGTTAGACATTGAAAGGGCCATATATCATGATGTTTTTTTGTTAGAGTATGTCAAATTCTACTGAGTGTTGTTTTTGGATGTAGTTATAGAAACAATTTTATAATTATAATAATGACTCCAATACTTGATGGTGGATAGACATCCTTGTCATTCATAAAAAGTCACTTTTCTTGAGACACTTTCTGTCAAATTTGGTCAAATACCAAGATGAATTTTGTTGAATTTTGTCTTTACATGGTTTTAATTTTAAAGACCAATTGGCACTATTTTAACAAATATGAAAGAACTTCATGCCAAAACGCTTTTGGTCAAATCTGATCAAATTCTGATGAGTGGTTTTGAAAAGAATGATTCCCATATTTATGGTGTATTGGAATCATTTGAACAAATCTGAAGACAATTTTGTGCCAGATTCCATATATAAAATTTTGTACTAAATTCTATTGAATTAATTTTTAGAAGATGTGAAAATGTTTTATTACAAGAGTGGTCATGGCTGATGGTGTTTATGACATAAGCATATAATTTAACAAATTTGTTTGCAGCTATTGGGACTAGCCAGTTAACTAATTTACTCATCATGTTTAATCTTCACTTAGTCTAGTCTTTTGTACCAGTCTGAAAGGAAATTAACTAGCCTTGGATGAGTGGTCTAATATTAATTTTTTGACTACCAAAAATAGTATGCTTCCTTTCATATTAAGTAAAATTCTGTTGAGCAATCTAACAAGGAGATTGCAAACAGAACTGAAAATGAAAACAATGAATGATATACAAAGGATTTTCAATAAACCAAATGAGCTTTAAAAAAAAGACATCATCCTATCTTTTAAGCCCGCATTTTATTTCACTTGGTGGGATACATATAAAAGGAAATAAACCTTATCATTCAGCATAATCTAAAAAGCTTAGACACTGAACTTAACTTAGGGCATGGACAATAATGAGAACTGGCTGCCTTGATATACTGTATGCTTCAAATGTGTAAACTTTATTTCTAAGAGTTCAAACCTGTAGAAATCACGGAGACCAAAGAATTCCCGAAGTTTGTCTGAGGCTACTTTAAAGAGATCCAAATAAGATTTTGCCAGGGGTTCGATGAATGGTTCTACATGCTCAAAGCCATGGCCCTTAGCAGACCAGATTCCTCTGCAATGAAAAAATATTTGCGAACATTTATATTGTAAAGGTCAGAAAATCTTCAGATTACCATACCACAGATTAACAGCAACTTTCAGAGCAATCACTAACAGGTTCATCAATCCATTCATATATGGAAATGGGTTTCTGATTTATTTTTCTGTATTTTTAAAAACTAGAGACAATTTGATCCTGGTAATAAATGATAGTTCAAAGAGCTAATTGTAGCAAATTTATATTAAAATCAGATGTATATTAATTAAAATAAAAGTGCTAATTGTAGCAAATTTATATTTAAATCAGATGTATATTAGTTAAAATAAAAGAGCCAATTGTAGCAAATTTATATTAAAATCAGATGTATATTAATTAAAATATTTAACATGAATGAGAAAAATGATCTCATATATGGAATTCTATACCTATTACTCAGATCTCTTTCCTTTTTGTCTGATTATTGCCATGCATTTATACAACAAATATAATCCTACCAGCTTGTGTGTGTTTGTGCTTGTGTATGTGTGTTCTTAACATAGCTATTACAATAATTCAGTCATATCTCTAGGATGTATACAATGCGGAAGTTTATAGTGATGCCTATCACTGGGGCATCATGTCACAGACATGTGGCATCATGTTTCACCCAGTTACATGACACCAAGCTGACCAGTTTTAACATTCACCTCTTAATGCTGAGTGCCAAGTGAGGCAGCTGTTAGTACCATTTTTATAAGTCTTTGGTATGACTTGACCAGAGTTACAATCCATGACCTCCTGTACCCAAGATGGACACTTTTAACAATTAGTCCACAAGTGCAGTCTCCTACCTGCTTAGTACTAAGAAAGAGCACCTAATATAGAAATAACAGTAGATCAATGGTGTAGGGTTTTGACCTCAATAGTCTTAAAACATACTTTTACAAAACTGTATAAATAAGTCTTGATTTTTGTTATCCCTTAACCTTCATAAAATAACTTTCATCAAACATATGACTTCAGTTGGGATGGGATTGGTATGGTGTTTTATGGCATAGTAACACAATTAAATTTCATATATTCAAAATGTAACTAACACTGCTGTGTTTTTTAGTTCTTCTAGGTCAGGTACTTCCCTCTGCACCAAAATTCCACGGTTCATCTTGGCTGGGTCAAGAGCCCAGTTAGAAATACCAATGAAAGCAACCTGTCAAAATAGTAAATTTTCTCTCTTTTAATTATGAAACCCTTCACAAAGACTTAAGCAACAATCTAAAGAAAAGACAAGATAGGAAAAAGAAGTTCTGGCCTGCAAATGTTTTCAAACTTTAATTTTTGTTCTCTCTTAAGTTATCTTAATAAAAGACACACTACACAGACTATTTTGTATCTGTGACTATTTTTATATTTTGTCATTATACTAGCTGCTATTATTGCAATAATATGAGAAGAAAACAAGTATCCCTTGATGGAACTGACACTCTGTTAGTTAAAAAAAATCTCCAGGAATTCAAGTCATGACCATTTCCTTATTTTATCTGCCAAGATATTCCTTCAGCAATAACAAGATTTTTGTTGGATGAGTAATGATAAGATTTTCAAGAAGGCTGCCATGGTGACCATCTTGGTTTTCAGATTAACACCATTACCATTTAAGAACAACCAGACATCATAAGACATCTTTTGGTGAAAGCAAATTACTGGTATCATCAACCATCTAGGAGAAGTGGCAAAAGCATGATTCTGAAGATGTCCATTGCTGTGGTTTAATTTTAAATCAGATCATCATTATTGTTTATGATCAAATATATAAAAGGTACAGTCCATGCTGAAATGACCATTTCTTCTGGAGTAGTGATAACATGATTTTCAAGATGACCATTTGAATCATCCGATTGGCACCAATATCATTAAAGACCAAATAGACATAACAAGTGAAAACCACATACTAACATGTTCATCCATTCTGCAAGAGTAGCAATCATAAGATTTTCAAAGATGGCCATAAATGACATCAGGTTGGCACCATTTTCAACTAGACATTATAAGAAGTCTTTAACTGAAAACCCCATGCTGATATGATCATCCATTCAGGAAGTGTAATGATAACAAGCTTTTCCAAACAATCACTGTGGTAGTCATGCTGGTCATCATATCAGTATCATATTCATTTACTACCAACTACCATAATCAATCTTTTGGTAAAAACCAATGTCAACTGGTTCACGAGTAGTCTTAACAATATTTTCAAGATGGCTACTGTTATGGCCATATTGAACATCAGATCAGCATCATTTTAATTTAATACAAACTAGATATTATAATGTCTTATGGCAATAAATACATTCTGTAGTAGTAATAATATGATTTTCAAGATAGCTGCTTTAGCAACCAAATAATAGATTTTAGATTGGAACCATTTTCATTTTGGAACCAGCTAGACATCATAAATATTTTAATGAAAAGCCATCCATTTTGAAGAAATAATGATAATAGGTTTTTCATGATGATTGCTAATGTCTGAGTCACTAGACAACAAGCATCATATTCGTTTTAAATTTTATCCTTTAAACTCACATGGCTCAAAAATCAGAGAACAGAATGTAAAGTATGATGACAAATTTAAAATACTGACCTATGTCAAAGACCTTGAAAGAAGCAAAAGGAAAGTAAGGAGGAAAGCCTCAAATACTGAATGTTGACCTTGTCCATTAGGATAAAATTCTTCATGTGGTGTGTGACACACCTTCCAATATAATATATATAATGATCAAACTTAAAGTTATTGAATATGCAAAAGTAAATAACAACTAGGCTGCAGCATATAGAATGATATAGACAAACAAGACTACTGTGAACAGCACATTATATGCATGACCTGTGCATGGAAATCATTTTTTTTCTCTCAGTTGTAGTGACCTTGACTAGTGACCTTAGGACTCTATCTGGTAACTGTAAATGATTAAGGACTCTAATTATGATGATGCAACCTTGTGTTCAAGAGGAGCAGCAGAAAAAAAGATTTCATTAAAGCTACCATTGTAGCCATGTTGAGAAATGAAAACCAAACCATCTGAAGTTAGAGTAGCATTAACTAGATTTTAAAGATAGCCATCATGATCAGTGTTTACTCCATCATTTCAAGAAAATGGGACATTATCAAATTCATGAGATCCTTCTAACTTTCAGATGGCAATTCCGAAAATTCCATCATTTACTATTTATTACTTTCTTTTTACATCACCATAATATTTAACACATTAACCCCTGAGCCAAATAGCTAGGTAGTCCCCGACAGCATACTTGCAGAGATCGCCTAGAGCAGTATTAGCCTTAGCAGTGCCTGTATCCCTGAGACTTGCTGAGAATACTTGGCTTGCAGATTCAGAGAGATATGAGTAATAAATGTTTATTTTTATATATTTACATTCATTTAATTAAGCTAAAATTTGGCACTGCAGTTCTCAATCAAATTATGTACAAAAATGGTATAAAAATTTCGAACTACATGCAGAAATAAAACTGACACATAAAGATAAAATGATTTTCTTACAAATTTATTTCTCTTGCCATGAATAATCCATAAAAATACATGATGAATTCACACTGAATAATTAACACTATCAACACATAAAATTCACTCCATTTGATGTGCATACAATTTCCACTTGTCATCTATATTGCAAACTAAACCTCGTGCAAATACTTCTTCAGTCTGTCTTGTAAAAATCTACTTCCAGCGGCTGATTCTTGTAATTTTCTTCATTTTCTAATCTAATAACTTCCACTAATTTTGCCGCTATCAAAGTCAATTTTTTTTCCCCCATTTTTTTAGCAATGTACACTCTATTTATAAAGTTAAATTTATTGGTTAAACTGCCTGCATAATTAGCAAATGGCTTCAAATCAACCAATGGTTTGCACTGATTTAACTTGTTGTTCAGGATACAGGCATAAAAAAATACTGCCACTCAAACTCAGCGCTTGGGATACAAGCTATGCAAACTCATCCCTGTTATCAAGACACTCAGGAGATGAGGGAGGTAAAGTGTGACAAGTTATCAAGGCGGCAGGGGTTAATGTGTTAAAATATTGACTTTTTACCAACATTCTTCTTTCATGCTGAATTGTTCATGTTTTTATTCAATATGAGAATGGCTTAAGATAATTAAAAAAATTAGTGACTACATATAAATCCAACATGGGTTGCTTCTCTCAGACAATTATAGAGTCAAGAAAAATATTTTCATTTGTTATTTTATACATTTTTCAGCCAATATTTTATTAGCTGGACCTACAGTTTTTTAATTCGAGAACTACAGCTTCAGATCTACATTTTCAATTTCCTAGAGAGCTTTGGCACTGTTTGTGCTTGAATGGCTGAGCTACTATTCCCAATACCAAAATCGGATTTTGCGCATCGCATTCTTTGTAATCATCCTTAACTTACGTTTAGTCACTTCCTACAGCTACTACCATACCTGCCAAACTTCCATTACAGTTTTGGGCGTTTTATTTGGACACAGAAATTACATTTTAAGTTCACATAGAGAGAAGAATGCACACACACCCATAAGCAACATCATAAAATTGAAAACATGATCAACCCATTAATCAATAGAAATGACTTGAAATTCAACTAGTAAAGGAACATAGAATATCAGACTTTTTAAAAGTATTTAATACACACTGTTTTCTTCTCTCAATTCCAATTAAATAATGTATTAACTATCAATTAAATGCAACATAATGCAACTGTATATTCTAGATCATCAGGTGCATTCACCACATGGCTTCCTCAGATGGGCCAACTATATCACAAATGTACAGGAATAAAAGAATAGTGTGCAGAACCCAGTGACTCACCGGAATCCATCCAACAATACGGTAAAACTCCATTGCAAACTTTTTAGCAGTGAACTTGAACATTAGTGATGATTCTGATGACATCATCACAACCAGAAAAGTATTTGTCTTGCCATATTAATAAAGGTCACAATAAAAATGGTTCACCTATCACTTCTGGTCTAGATATTAGAATCGAATCATCAGAATTTGAGATATATGCCAGAAACAGATCAAGCCTCACACATGAAACTGTTTTTCATTGCTGAGTTTGATTTTCCTATTTCACATGACCAAAACTATAAATGAACTAGAATTGTTTCCACATGCGATAAATGACCCCATCAATATGATGCAATAAAACAGTCAAATTACAAATTAAACCAAAGAGCAATTACTCAATCACATTCTGCCAGAATAGATTGACACAAGTCACTCAAAGAGACTGAGATTCTACTGGCCAAAAAGAAGTTACAAGAATCCAAGATAAGATGGTTTCCTCTTTTGAACCACAAAGAGATGAAACCTTCTGTTAGCTTGATTGGATACATTTATAAGATTGGTACCATTTTCATTTAGGACAAAATCAGACATCCTAAAATGTCTTCCATGAAAACCACATGTCTCTATGACCATTCATTCATGAGGAGTAGCAATAACAAAAGTTAAAGATGGCCATAAAATTTTGACTATATTGGATGTAAGATCAGCAGTATTTCCAATTAGGACCATCTAAAGAGCATAATAAAGTGTTTTGATGACGACCCATGTCAATATGACCATCCATCCAGAAGAGGTAGTCAATACATGATTATCAAGATGTTGACCATGGTGTCCATACTTAAGTATTATCCTCAGTTTAACTTTTAACCAACTAGACATTATAAGAAGTCTTTTAGTGAAAACCCCATTGGAACTATCAAGACCCTGGGATAATAGTCTCATAAGTTTGGTGGCAATCTTCTCAAAGTCATCAAAAACGCTCTTCTATGAACATTGGAGCTAAAAATCAAACTTAATCAAAGCTTTCTAAAGAACAAAATTTGTACTAAGTTGATTTCAATCCATTAAGTCCTTGATAAGCTAAAATGTGGAAACAAAGGGCAATTAGAAGCCATAACTCTGCTGAAAAATGATGAAAATAAAATGTATTGTATGTCTTTTTAAAGTAAGTCTAAAATGAAATTCGACCTTTAACCATGACAAACACAATGGTTTCACAAATGGATTTCAATAATAATATATACCCCTTCAAAGATCCAGAGAGAGAATACAAACAAGTTTTCAAATATGTCTAGATATTTCATAGTTATCTTTATGAAAATAAAGTTATTAAATGGAAGTTGCCTTATTGTATGGTTCTGGTTTTTCATCCCCATGGCAACCATCTTCCAGGAGTGGATGTAGTGTCTTCAGAGGCATTCTGGGACTGTCTTCTGCAAGCCCAACTTCATCAAGAACAACCACAGACACAAATCTTTCAAGATCTTTGTCCTTTTGAAATTGTGCACACTGACGGAAAGTTCCCACAATTCCATCTGGTGTTGATAGGGGGCTGCACTGGAAGGGCACCATGTGGACCTAAATGAATAGAAAACATGCATACTGTTAAAATTAGGAAACTTACAATTTTGAATTAATTTTCCAGTAAATAAAAATATCTCATAAAAACCAAGTGTTTAATAGTTCTCTCTGAAGATATTAGCAGAACCTGACTATTCCACTGACCTTTAGACCTATAGGTTTCTTTAATACTTTAAGTGTAAAGTTTTTCACCACAAGACCAATAACCCTCTTCCATATTTTAAATGCAAACAACTGATAACATACCCTTGATAACTTGCACATTGATAACTCATGAACCCACTTATAATGCGAGCGCAGGAATGAATCCCATTTTTTAACCCAAAAAACTGCAGCAAAAATTGACCATTATTTGTTGAAGCTGAAGAAAATCACAATCAAATTTGGTAACTGAAACTAATTTTTATCATCAAAAACAGTAGAGGAGACACCTGGAACTTTTAAACAACATTATGAAATCATCAGCATTTAATAAGAAATCATATAGTTTGTTAAAATTTCTTTCCAAACAACATTCTTAGTTCACCGTAATTAACAATATTCAAGGAAATTTCAATCAATGAAAATGTCATACCTAGTGGAGGCCATACTTTAATAAATTAATACCAATTAGATAAATTTGTATCAAGTGAAATTTGTGCTTTAGTTCTGTCTTTTAGTTCATTGTAAGCATATTCATCATATATACAATGTCCTCTTGTATGTAAGCGTACAATGTGTGAATCTACCTTAACAGCACTGTCCACAAGCATTTGTCTGAGAACTTAAGTGTCGATCAACCATGTTTTGATATCTCATGAGTGTAAATATGTTCTATTGTTGCAATGAATTAACAGCTGTTCTCTTTTTTATTATCACATTAATTATGTGTTTTAAATCAAATAATGGAGGTTTAATAAAATTAAAGTTAAAAGTCACGCAAATCCTACATGCTTAAGATCTAGCAGCCCCAGTCAGGTGAACTCATTTCAATTTATCAATTGAACAGTGTTAAAACTGTTACTGTGTACATACAATATAATTAAACTACAATAAATTAATCTACTCAATCATAACTGATCAAAAATAGCAAGGCAACCAAGCAAACATAAAATTAAAATAATGAGCTTTGTTTCACAGATAGGGACAATTGTAGGGGTAACAAATAATTGGCACTTAGAGATATTCTCAAGGCTGTCAAGAAGTTTCACTATTACTTGCAATGTAATCACAACATCAAAAGTTTACCAACTGAACAATAAAAAACTGAGTTTCAACATAGCTGATCGTCTCATGAAATGAATGTCACTAGCTATTGATAAAAGCAATCTTGTTTGGTGGTGTATGAACAGTTAGTCTGGTTCCCTGCCCAACAGACTCCACTTTTCCATTCTTCTATTACATACCACTCTGGGAACAAATTTAAACATAAAGCAGTGATGTAATATACAAATGTTTTCATGTACATCTGATGCTGAAACCAGTTTGAATAGTGTTAACGATATTTCAGATGTTGGAAGTTTTGAAAATAAATTTATACAGAATAACACATAACTTCATCAGAAAATGTGATTTATTTACAATTATCCTTAATGTGATTATAAAACAAGATTTAGTCATTTTACCACCCTGTTACTGAACATGGTCTCTAGCAAATGGGTGTGATTTATTGTATGACCCCAGCAACCATGCTCTTTAGAGGTGTATGGAGAAAGAGACAGAGTAACAGAGACAAGGAGAGAGAGAGAGGTGCCAATTTATCGTTATTAGATTATTATGCACATTTCCTAGTTGGTATAAATATTATGTAATAGATATAATGCCAAATCAAATTTTAGATAATTTTAACATATTCACAATCTTTTGAAAACTGTACTAATATCACTGTACTTTTTTCATTAACAAAAGGCTGATTTACACCTTTTGCAATAAATGTACAATTTTACTCTATTTAAAGAAATCATAACAAACTTATTCACTAACCTTGTTGATCTTCTCTTGATCAGTGCAAAGTTATCCTACTGTTTAAATGTGAAAAAATGCTACATTAAAAATCCTAATAAATAAAACAAACAATAAAACACATGCAAAATAATGTACATTTAAATTCCTGATTACTTCTGTAAAAAAAACAAATGCCCACCAAAACAGAAGATGATGAATTTACACTTAAATGTGAACCACATGTTTTGTCTTTGAAAAGGAAAGACCTAGTCATAAAGCTGAATATACATGTAGACAGCTATCAATGTTATTTCAATTCTGATTATACTGAATGGGACTGGCAATATAATTTATTGTTATTTCCAATTGGAGTACACTTTCTTTCATTCATCAAATAAATAAAATTTTGTTTTATAAAAAGGACATGTCATTAATTTTCTTGTTTGAATAAATTTATCTTCTGATGATTGAAATAACAATAAAATATCCCAGTCAGAAAGAACAATCTAGCCCCGTAAATAAAATGACCTTGCAGTACACATGTAGTTAAAATTGAACAGTAGGTATATTCAACCTTGTAACTGGGTCATTACACGATTTGTAAATTCTACATTTGCTCTTTTTTATAAAGGGGGTGGGTGGGTATTTTTGGGAAATAAAAGAGGCTGTCAACTGGAATTTAATTATCTAAACCTAAAGGATTATTTTTCATGTTTAAACAGCATTATAAGTTTAGACTGTTCAAGAGAAGATCAATACAGTGTGCCTTTCGTCATGTCAATGTGCATGTTTGTTCAGATTTCTTTGAATAAAGAAAAAGTGTAAACATATTGCAAAAGAAGCTGATCAGACATCTCAAAATAGACAGAATATAAAGACTTTTTACATCATTTATTTTAAATGTCCCGATATATTTAATAGAAGTTAAGATCACCTGACTCTTGAAACAGTATCTGATTGTAAACCATGCATGACATCAGGGTCTTTCTGCAAGTGGTCATCACTGATTCACTATTCAAATGTCAATCAGTAAAACTTGTTAATGACTCAATTATAATTCGAGGTACATGTATTAAGTGCAATGCACCATGTTATTTGTGTGATAGAAATACATCTTCCTCAAACTGAAATTGACATGTTCTGATGGTAATATTGTATAAGTGTTGACAATGGTCACTTCCTTGACTTCTATTGAACATCGCTTAAGCCATAACTTTAACAGGGAGAGACTATTTAAATTTCTAAGGGGTGTGTAACTGCTTGAAAACTATTGTCTTAGTCTGATTTGTGTTATATTATTAGCTTTACTTGAAACAAACAATCAAAAATACAAATAAGACCAGTCAGAAATACTAATGAAGCCAATAAAATAAAAAGACCTTTAAAATTAATTTCTATTGTCCATAAATATGATCTAAATAAAGATTACTGATTGCTGAAATTGGTATTTGATTGTCAATCACTCATGACATATCATATTTTAAATGATTGGCTGTTTAAATGTCAATCAATATTGCAGATCAGCTGCTCCACAGTGGAGATGCCATCAGCATGCTGACTGATGCATGGTGGTGATATGTAAGTATTTGCTCCGTCATGAAGTGTTATCATGTAATGAAAATGAAGGGATTAAGCCCCTAACCACAATGTGTAGAGTTCTAAAAATACACATAAGCCTACTGTACAAGAGTTATTGCAAGCAGGAAGTGCATTAAAAAAAAAACTTTCTGTTAATCTCTGGTCAAATACTGTTGTGCAGTGTTTAAGAAATCATTTAAAGGTTTCTACACTTTTAGTAACAGCAGCCAATTTGATGGTAGATCCACAATTTTGCTACAAATGTGAGAGAGACTTGTATGCAAGATAGACTAAGGACCATACCATAACAATACAGGATCAGGTGAGCTATAAAATAAGGGCCTGATGGATTTGTTCTGTAGCCAAATTGTCTTAAAATAAAGTGTGTTAGAGTGGGTCTCCTTATACCTGTTTCAATTCTCTGAAGAAATCCTTGTGGGCTGCATTACCCTGCATTGCATCAGCCACAATGGTTTTGGCCAGTGATTTGGAACTGCCGGGTTTTCCCACCAGGAACAGAGGAATACGCAGCTCAATACTAATGACCATCATGAACACATTCTCTTTAAGAGCAGTATTCTTGGCAATGTTCTTATCTAGCTGAACATTTTTGAGGAACACATCCTGGCATCTGTGAATTACAACATATATAACAATAAACATCTATTGTAAATGACTTGTATTAATTACTAGGCTTGATTTTATAGTAGAAAACTCAAACTCTCTAACATAAAACTGACCACACTTGTATTGAGTTTAGGTAAAGCAGCATGGATTCATCTGACCAGATGAAATAGTAATGCAGTGAAACCTGTCTTGACAGACCACCCCTTCTGACAAATCTATGTATCTATAAATCTCTCACATTAGAAGTCAGAACATCATGAAAAAATATATCAGTGCAAATTAAACATGCTGTGCTGCTAAAGTATGAGATGAGTTTTTATTACTCTGACTACACTATACTAATGCAAACCTGAAGGGTAAACCACAATCAGAAACAGCCATTGACCCTAGAATCCATTCTGGCCGAATACTAGGAGGTCTCAAACTTTTGATAGAATGCTATGTGAATAACAAATTTTATCCTTATACTTTAAGAATTTTAAATTTTTTCCATTACCATTTTATTTTATTTATTATGTACAGAATTTTAAAATCTTCAGCTAGTGTCTTTATTGTTGCAGTGTTACATACTTATGTTTATCTTACCTTAACAATTTTAGACCTTACCTTTGAAACAAACAATATACTGTATATACTCATGTATACACCTGTTCATGTATAAGATGAACCCAAACTGAACAGGTAAAAACAGTAAAAAGTGCATGACCTGCATATAAGCCAACCCACAACTCCGAGACATCTTAAGATGCAAGAGGTAAGTTCTAAATGCATTTATTTAAGCAAATTTATATTTTAAAAAATTACATGTTTACAACAATCTTTCAATAATTCGCGAACCTGCTTATAAAGCAGGGTCAGTCATGATCCCATTTTTTAAACCAGAAAATACCAAAAAAATGCATCCCTATTTGTTGAACATTAAGAAAATTACAATCAAAATTGGTCATGAAAGCTCTGATATATTGCTCATTTTATCATCGATAATAGTAGATAGGACCTGGAAATTTTAATCAACTTTTATGAAATATCAAATTTAAAAATATATCATACAATTTGTTACACTTTCTTTCCAAACAACATTCCTTGTACACCACAATGAACGATCTTTAAGTTAAAGTTGATTATCAAAAATGTCACTTATGCCAAGTGGAGGTAGCACTTTAATATATAAATACAAATTAAATTTAAAAAAATTATCAATTGAAATATTATTTAAATGTAATAACAAACAACTTCATTAGAAAAAGTGCATCATTAATTTATTTTAATCAACACAATTGTAAAACAAGGACTCGGTCATTAAAGATCCTACGTCCCTAACGCTGCACTCACACAGATTTTCTTGATGTCAAAGTGACTTTTTCAATTTTTTGAGGAAACTCTGTAACATGTGCCTCATTTATAGTGCATCCTATGTTTGTGAATCCCATTGTACGTGAGTTATCAAGGAAGGGTGTACTAATCTTGATGTTGGGGTGTATGATTATAAAATGAAAATGGTATAAACCAGTTTTGAAAAATAATTTATTTAAATTTTCTCTTTTCTTGTTGTTTCTGGCTAATTTAGATTTATGCATAATTTGATCGAATGATAACAAGAATTTAGCAATTGAGAGTTGCTGTAACACTACATCTTCCTTTTGACTTTATTGTTTGTTTCTGCATTATTGCATTGGACATTTTAGATCAGTACACTGGTAATTAAGTTTTTAATTTGCTTTGAAATTGCAAATACCTAATTCATTAAAATGTAATCCCAGTATGACAACACAACAAACAACAATATGGCTAGATTCAAGACTTGCAATTAGGCTACTGAACGTATTTTTAAAAAATGGCACCACTGCATATACATTTTAGGTTTGATTATGCGCTGAATTAAGTACATCCTTTGGAGTCAAATTATGGGCACCATTACGCTAAACTTTAATGATAACTCCGAAATACAATACTGAAGTTTCAGAAATAATGCTTCGAAAATGATGTTATACCATAAAAGTTGAGTTGTAGTTTACTTTTATGCAAGCAACCCTTACACCATACCTGTCAAGTTTCATGGGAAAAAAACTCCCAATTTTTGGGTCGCTCCACACCTATGTCCTGATTTCATAATATCTTCTGATTTTTGCAGAGAACTCCTGACTATTACATTATGTCTTCGATTTTCATTTCTTCTAAACAAGAAAAGTTCTATATGTTCTGTTGTATCACCTGTGAATTATTGTTGTGATAGCTATACTACAAAGAATTCACTTCTTCACTAAATAGAATATGAAGTTAAACATTATTCATGTAGTTTGATGTTTTTTTCACCTCTACAACAATACAAAGAAAAGGCCAGAAGAAAAAAAACCAATAAAATTGTTGACAATTTAAATCCCAAGAATGATCCCTAAACATGCAATAACTCCATATGTTATAGCACTATTCCCATGAAAAAAACATACACGAGTGAACACCTGGCATATTTATACCATATATACCAATGTTAATTATAACCATTGTTAAATTAAAAGATGGAATGAAAATACATACATGTACCACACAGCAAATGTATCCAAAGAAAAATTCAGAATACATGTTTTATAGTAAACAATACTACACGTTTTACAAGTTGACAACAAGGGAATAAGGATGGATATACAATGAGGGGAAAATTATAGTTGCCACACATACGTTACCATAGCTGCATCGATAAGGGTTAACTGTTAATTAGTCACACTGACTTTCTTGCTTCTTTATTTAAGACTAATCTTAAGCTATTGTTTGGTTTGGCCACAGCTGACCAGAATATGAAAATAGGGCATGTCCTGGGGGAAAATAGGGCAAACCACATTGAAAAACGTCAAGTCTTTTTCTGAATTTAATGCATATTGGACCAGGAAGCTCAATTAATATTTAGTGAAAACAAGACTTTAAAAATGCCACAAAAAACCTGCCGATTACAGGTACCAATCTCTATTTTAACGTTTAGTCTCCCTACTTGGTTTTTTAAAGTTCATAGGTATGCCTTACACTTCAGTTTTACAAAACTACAGTAATTGTGCTAATATTATGGAATAAAAGGCAATTACACATCAATGTACTAGTATAGTTACCAGTCAAATTCCCTCTTAACACAAGCCAGTTTCAAGGTTTTAATGATTAACTTGCCTGTACTACTGTTGCAAAACGAAAGGCAAATTTGCTGACTATCAACATAGGAGATGCCAAAACATCAAGCTTTCCAATGTGTGGAAAGTTATGATGTTTGTTCAGCCAAAACCCAAAACTATAATTGACTGATGTTGACCATACTTGATTTATATGAGAATTTTTGTCTATATTATTACCAAACTCCATGAATTTGTAAATTATGCAGGTTATGTGCCTAATATAATTAAACATGTGTACCTTTACAATAATATTATCTCAATTTGTAGGATTGCTTATATCATTGAAAATGAGTAACTTGTGATTCAATGTAAATGAAACAGCTATTAAGGACTAGCTGAAATGATATCTAGAAGAATGCAATTTGGTTGAAACAATAAATAAAGCAAAAACTGCATCTAATATGTTTGGGAATAATTAAAGAATTAAGTGATGCTTTGCACTGTGTAAGTAATGTGCAGCCAGGTCTCCTAAATAAATGCAACCTGCCCATGAATTATGAAGTCTGTATTTGCCTTTATTTTTAATTTTTTGTTGAAAAAAGAAACAAAATTTGCACATGCAAAATAATAACAAATTCAATCATAGTACTTTATAACAGTTTAATAACTGTTGGGTCATAGAAAGTTATTTTTGTTTTTACATGCCTATGTCTTAGGACACAAAAAAAATATTTTTTCGTGTCCCAAGATTTACGGCCATTACAGTAGTTCACAAAAAGGCTTAAAAACTGTCAAGTTTAGACATTGGCCCATGGATAAGCTGACCCCCCTTATTCCAGGCCTTTATTTTTTCCTAAATTATTTGGAATATACAGGAGTATATATGGTTGGCAATATTGTGCTGAAATGCAATTAAACACAATACATACATTATTTGTGCACATCCTATCTGAAAATGAAAGAAATGCAATCTAGTGTTTATATGATTATAACCATACTGCATTTTCAAGAATTGTTTAGCAGGGCATGGTGAAGCAGAACAAAACACACAATTACTCTTAACTCAACTTACACAGAAATTTCCCGTTCAATCTGATCAGGTCCATATGGGAGGTTACATGGAGCCCTGAAGAAAAGTGCTACATGTCTCCTGTACTCAGCTCTGTTCTTCAGGCAGGCATGGTAACACACACCCAAAGCTAAGACCAGGGATCTAGTTATGTCATGAAGCCCTTGATTCTGAAAAGAAATAAGATACCCAAGTGGGTATTACACTGCTCACTCATATGACATATGCCTTATAACCAAACCCAAGAGTTCTAGGCTAAAATTCTGCATCAGTAGGATGCATACTGAAAACATTTCTTCCATTCTATTGATTGTATATGTCATAAAAAAAACTGTTTCATGATATCTCTGTTTTTTGTATTCTGATCCTGAATTTATCGTACAACTGTAGACCCTCTAGTGTAAATTCATGTAATTATTGATATGCCATCAAGAAATGCCTAAAATCTAATTAAAAACAACAAAACAAGCCTTCAAGTATTACTTTTAGTAAAATCAGTTTTCCACATGAATCATGAAAATTGTCAGTGGCAAAACTGTTGCTATTTAATATTCTGAGTGACCCATAAAGTACTGAACACCAGTTAAACTCGAAGACAAATGGTACATACATCTGTCTAAAAAAAACCATTTGATTACATACAGTAATGAAATTAAGTAGCAATTTTAACTTTCATCAGAATCGTGATCATGGTTGTAAAGGACTGAGAATCATGCACTGATGAGTTCAGACTGCAAACAGTTTTAAGTGACAATCAAAATTTTGGTGCAGCATCTGTTACTAATTTATATGGCAAGCCTGTCAAAACCACAAAAAATGATGTTTTAATTCAGAATAAACGAAACAAAGAACCCAAATCCTTATAAGTAAACTTACAATTATTCAAATCTTTTGTCTATGATGTTTCTTCTACAGTACCCCCACCACAACAATGTTAAATCAATGTATCAATCCATGCAAGAAATGTGTTAATGGAAATTTTATTAAGAAAACTGGTACTTGTCAATTTCAAAAATACACAATATACAGCATTAAATATACAATTTCCTCATTTCTATATGAAAATTGTCATTGTATTGACAAAATACACAATTTTATACATTACGTGTAAATCATATGAAAAATTAAATTGTGTATTGTATTTCATTTCTCAGATCAATCTTCCATTGATTATGGACAGCAACAAGACAACATTTTGTTTTGCTAGTTGAGTATCTATGCATCTAAAACAAACCAGGAAAGTGACAAATTAAGAGGTGCTGTGGGCTTCTGGCATACAAACTGCAGACATCAAAGTGATGAGATTGAGGATGGATCACGAGTTTAAAAAAAATCATGTTTTAATTAATAAAAAAGTTTTGGTGTCAAAAATTGTAAGTTAGGAGCCTGTAATAAAATTTTAAATATAAGACTATAATCAGTAGAATAATATTCAAATTCAAAATTGCTATATGCAGTTTTATCAACTTCTCACTCTTATTGGAACCTTTCCAGTAAAGGGCTGGATAATTTCATCCATTTGGTTAAACAGAGTACCCTCTTGGCTTTGCGCATAGAACCAGCTCATTACAGTCAGAACACGCTCCACATCTCGTAAGGATACAAAGCTGCACTCCCCCTGAAAATGAAAATGTATACAAAATTACTAGGCTACATTTCATTCATTGTTAATATTAATTTTAAAAAAATAATAAAAAAACGTGAATTCTTTCAAAAGCTTCGGAAAGTTTTCTTCTCCTAACAAACTGTATCTATCATGTTTAATGTTCATTTTGGGTGACCATATTTTGTTTTGTTGTTCCCAATGATATAAACAGCAAAGACTGTGAGCTTGGGGTGGGTGGGTGGAATTTACCTGGTTACTTTTTCTTTACACTCAGCTACTTAAAGAAAAACCTGTATTCCGATTGAGGGAAGTCCCCTAACCATCTCCCCTCCCCCAATCGACTCTGACAACTCACCCTCGAACTTTAAATCTAATGAGAAGCTCTGACATGACTCCTTGTTTTTGTCTAACAGAATGAATGTTTTTCATTAAATGACCCAAGATCTGCATCACCAAAGAATTGATAGCAGAGAGATATTTTGGTATTAGAATAGGACCTACAGTTAAGTCCCTGCGATCTGTAGCTAACATGTTTATAAATGAACTAAAGTCAAGAACATACTTTTCTGTCAATAACATCATTTACAAGATTTCTTGATGAACAAAGATTTTACTGAAAGACTTTTGTTTTTAGAGAACAATAATTTCAAAATCAGTTATTCCTAACCACTTGTCAGGATTTAATTATTTTAGGTATCTGGTTTTCTGTAAAGTGTATTTTTCCAAGTTACAATACAAAAAATTCCTGAGTTTTTTCACACTCTTCTTTCCATCCAGCACTTGCACTCAATATAATACATGAAAATCTTTCTCCTCCAACACAAATTAATTGTGTTTGTAAAATAAAAATTTTACCATATTTTATCATCAGTTTGATAACTGTCATACAAGTTCTTTTTTATTCCTGTCTCCTTTTCCTGTTGATCTCTTTCTTCTTCTTGAAAGATGAACAAGATTCTATTTATTTATGATTAAATTTTGACAGTTTCATAGAATAACTGATAATACTATAATCTATCTAAATTTGAAATATTCATTCAAGCATTTGACAATCTTTATATATTGAGGATCATTCAAAAGATTGTTGTTGAATTTCTCTGTGAGTCACCCTATTGGTGCTTATTCTGAAAACCAATATCAGTTTTTTTTAAATGAATCTTTGAAGGTTGGAGGATACCAAAAAAATAGTCCTAGTTAGCTTGTTTATTAAAAGGACCCCTTTATGCATGTTGTTTTTGTATGTACGGGTGTCTATGCCAGGGATTATATAATAACTCCTCTAAACTTCATAGCGGTGAGCGCAAATTAATCTACAAAAAACAGATCTGCATTGTATGTTGTATATATTGTTTTCAATTAATAAGTATCAGAATGTAAAATAATTATGTTATTTGTCTCATGACAATTTTCATATTAAAATACCAAAAACTGAGATCATTAGATGTATAAGTAATATTTCAGATTTTGATCTCTACTCTCTTGCATGCCTTTAAAATACAATTACTTGGTATTATTTTATTAACTATTTGAGAAGTTATAATGAAAACAGTCTAATTTTTAAATTCTTTTCTTCAGATTTCCATGGATGGTGTCACATTATTGTATAAATCAATTTTTATTATTAAATACATGTGCTCGAGTTTTGTTGCTGGTGTACAATGATACCTGAGGGTGATTAATGTATATTGTGTCACATTTTGAAATAGTGAGTTCAGTCCATCCTATACCACATTTTTAAGAAATGTTTAGTACAGTAGGATTCTTATCGAGCAGGGTTAGGTTTACTTCGGAACTTGTTTGTAATTATTTTGCCTGTAACACAATCTGTACAACTTACCATGTATAACGTTATTACATTTTTATGCCTGTTTCATATATAGTACATAATATTGGACATATGTAGTACATAATATTGGATAAGTTTTCAGCTGTCTAGTTTCTGGAGTGTCAAGAGTTTAGAATGCCTGGTGTTGTCTGGTGTTGTCCTGAGTTTAGAGTGTCCAGAAAGTGTAGAGCTGTTTGGAGTGTCCAGAGTGGTTAGAGTGACCAGAGCATTCCAAGTTATCAGAGTGATCGAGGTCTATGTGGTGCAAGCTGTAAAGCCAACCACAGGAATTGATCATAGCAGCTGTGAAGCTGAACCTTAGCAGCATTGGAGCTGAAATAAAGTGCTCTGATGATGAAGTGTATCTCCTTGCATATAATCCTGTAGCCATGAGCTAATTTTGCTGTTCGTAACACCCATTTTATCTTTCGGGACTGTAAAGATAAGTTGTATATCTGTCCTTTTTCATTTGCATAATTTCACTATTGAGTGAATTACTTTTATGCACGAGTACAATTCTACATTATTTGCTAGCTGAGTAAACTATATCCATCTTTCCATTGTGAGGTCACTGTGAATCATCCACCCCTAATGTTTGTATTTTGTAGAGTAATTTGTAGTTTTTATTATTACATTTGGGTGTTCATATGTTAATTAATCCAATATTTGGATTATATATACATGCACATATTGATAATCAATTGCTCATTCAAGTCATTCATTATTAAACATTGTATTTATATCATTGTCAAAAGTGTTCTGCAGTGAATCCGAAAATCTCACCCAGTTATTTTGTTACAGATTGCAGATGATGACAAATGGGTAGAATATGAGTTTTTCATTGATGGCTAATGATGACAAATGGGTAAAATATGACAGATTTTCAAGGATGATAGATGATGCCAAAATGGCAACATGTGGCAGATTTCAAGGATGACAGATGATGCAAAAAGGGTAAAACATGGCAGATTTCCAATGTTGGTAGATGATGCCAAAAAAGTAAAACATGGCAGATTTACATATATGGTAGATGATGCCAAAAGGGTAAACCATAGCAAATTTCCAATGATGGTAGATGATGCCAAAAGGGTAAAACATGGCAGATTTTCAAGGATAGCAGATGACAACAAAAGGATAAAACTTGGCAGATTTCTATGGATAATAGATGATGATGGGGTACAACATAACAAATGTTGATGAATGGTGGATGACAAGGTTCAGGGTACAACCAACATGGTAGAATTTTATGGATGGTAGATAACAATGTTTTAATTCATGATTAATCTGAGTTTTGACCAAGTGGGCAATGTAAAATAAATGTAGTATTCACTTTTTCTGCTCCAATTTTCATGTTATTTTCTTCAGACACTTAATGATATATTTTACATCTCATTAGGACACAAAACCCTAACTGTAAATATGGTATATACACCACTTGAAGGCTAACATGCAGTCATTTTCCAGTCAAGTCAAAGTTTTTTAAGAGAAGAAGCTGACTATCATGGTTTGTGTGGTTTGGTACTAAAAACTGAATAAATAACAAAAAATAAAAATAAAGTAATTACAGTAAAACCTATTATGTGAGAGCAAGACTTCTGCCAACCAAATGCAGTCTCTCAAGACAGGTGGTCTCTCATAAAAGGTATGTAAAAATGGACTGGTTTTCAGAGTCAATAGTTAGCATTGTTGAAAAATAAATAATACTCATACTCACTGTACATGTATCATATCCTTTATTCATAAATCTTGTTAAATATTGCATGCATTCCTCTCAAAATATCTTTATATAATAAAGATATACATCTATCAAACAATGAGAATAAAATTTATATTTCAATATCACATTACCAGTAATATGTAAAAAAATTAAAAGTTAGATATAATATATATATATATATATATAAATATATATATATATATATATATATATATATATATATATATATATATATATATATATATATATATATATATTATTCTATATACTTATTCACTTGTTTTGTTAGAAATCCATTATACTTCTTTGTTGACATGTTTTACTCAGCTGTTTGGTCTAAACATATATCTCCATTTTTGAGCAAAGAAGCAAAATTTTGTCTTGGATTACATTTTGAACTCGAGTTTTACCGATGCTTAAGCTGACTGCAATTTTGCAAGCAGTCTCTTTATTTTCATTTCTTTCAATGACATTAATCCTTTCTTCCAGTGTTAAACAAATCTGTTCAGTGGAGGTTCTGTTATTATTAGTAGTGCTGACGTCATAAAGACTATCGGTTTTGATCAGGTTTTGGGGAAATGTGGAATAAATATATATTATGTACCAATGAATGAAACCAAAAGACATAATTAACTCATCAAGAAACAATACATTTATTCTGAAACAAAGTTTAAATCAACAGTGTTGTAGCTCGATAAACAAAGGTTGCAACCATTTGTAAACAAATGGTGGCTTGGTGAAACACTAACAAAAGAAATAAATAATTTTTAAAAAATCCAGAAATGATTCTCACTCACTAGTATTAAAGACAATGACCTCATTCACCCTTCAGGCATTATGGATTAACTGGAAAGACAAATGATGTTCTCAAACCTACACTGAAGCCCTTTGAAATGATTTCTCACTGGGACATAAGGACTACTGGCATTTTGTGAGTTTTCATAAAGATTAAGAAAAAATACAAACCTTTAAATTTACTGCATATATCCATCATTACTCCCTCTGATGTTACTCTTACTGGCTATTCACATGACTTTGACACTACAATGGCAGTTAGTGACATGTACTTTAGTCTGGTTTACTGCAGTTTACAAATGACACCGTAAGCTGGAGTTGTAAATTTCACAAAACGGGGTAGCAATAAAAATTCTTTTTAAATACTTTATTAGTAGCAAACTTTACTATTTATGCAGTCTTTGTTACAAGGATTAAATGATGGTTAGGTGTTTATCTCGATATATGGTTGTTCAACTATAGTGTTATTTAATGTGCACTTTGTTTGCATACTACATTTATCCCGAGCCCTAGTGTTTACAAAGGATTAAGTTAAGGTCAGTGGTGTCAATCTGTTTTGTTTTTTTGGCAATGCGGTCGTTCATAGCAGTGTCAAAATGCATATTTTGCCAAGAAATCATGGTCGTTGGTCGCATTCAACAGGTCATTGTTCATAACAGAGCATTTATATAGTAAAATCGATCCATGCATTACGATTGTGGTCGGATATGACAGGTGGTCGCTCATAGCAGAGGTCACTCATGACAGGTTTTACTGTAATTTCCAATGCTTCTAAATTAAAAATTTACTTTTTTAAACTTTTTCTAAATTTAAACAGATTACATAGATCCATGACTGTTATATGTGCGAGTGTGGAGTTTAGTATTATTATAAATAGAGGATCAGACACTACTTTTCTTAGCATGATGAGACTGTTTCTTGACACACTGGGGACACACAGTTTCCTGACATACTGATAGCGAACACAGTTTACTGACACAATGATGAGGTACACACTGTTTCCTGATAAACTGTAGACAGTGGGGACACTGTTTCCTGACACACTGATGGAGGACATACAGTTTCCAGACACAGTGATGGGGGACACAGTTTCCTGACAAACTGGGGACAGTGGAGACACACTGTTTCCTGACATACTGATGAGGGACACAGTTTCCCGACACACTGATGAGGTTCACTGTTTCCTGACACACTGGGGATACACTATTTCCTGACACTGATAGGGGACACACTGTTTCCTGACACGCTGATGGGGGACACACTGTTTCATTACATAAAAAAGCTGAAAGATGGGTCAAAAACAAAATATTTAGTCTAAAATAAAGATTGTCACCAAGGATAAGATGCAATACCTATGAACTGGACATAATATTCTCAATAATATTATCAATAAGTTGTGCATACCTCCTGTTGTCTCATGAAGTCTTGTGAGGCAGTCAGAATACCACTGACCACTTCAATTAATCCTAGTAAGTTGGGAAGCCTGTTATCACAAATCTGAAGAAGAAATGGCAGTTTTCAAATAAGACTGGTTTAGCTGATGTATGTATTTCAGCATTTATTTTTCACTTACTGTAAGATTAATGGAGGTTATAGATACTGCAAAGGTAATTTATTATTATTTTGAGGATAAATAAAACAGGTGTCACATCTAGATGTGCTAACAACAAAAGTAAACATAGCAATGACTATTAACATGCTGTTTTTATAGTCAACTGATAGTATTAGACCAATATCAGTAAAACTGTTATAAGGAGATTCAACTTGAAATGTATAATTTCAGATGCTAAATATCTCAGATCTCAGTTAAATTACATATATCCTGGTATGAGTAATGAAAAACAAACAAAAGACTCGATAGCTTCAACCTAGTTAGTTTAAATACTAATAATTGTTCAAACTGCAGGTTATGCCCAAGCAGACTCACTAATTTGCAGAGAAAAATACTGCAAAAATGACTTAACTTCTTTATCTTGAAATTACACTAGTTATACTGATATCACTTAATTTGATGATCAGTATTAATTGATTGTCTAGTCTTGAATTGATGGTCATCTTACCATTAAAGTAAGAGCTGTGTGAGCAATGACACGTATAGTGTGTTAAATGAGCAAACAAGAAAGTCTTAGCGATGGCTTCTCATGACTAGTCAATCTATATGTAATATATTTATTGTAATGGGATGTTTGCATTATCTAGGAAAAGTGGAAAAAAGCAATTCTCATTCATATGGATCAAACAGATTTTTTTTCTGACATTTTACTGAGTATTTTAAGGTAATACTGACACTTCTCAATCCCGTTATTTAATTAAACAATCAGCTAGCATAAATTAGATGCTCATCCAGATATAGTTTACATCCACTATTTTCCTCCTACAAGCTGACTGTCATGCTAATGAATATATTATTATAAATAGATTATAAATATTTTTTTAAAATGTAATACTCCATCAATTTTTCTATCAATAATAGTGAAAAGGAGTCAGTTGGGCTCTGTAATTGTAACAGTCCATATACAAGTTATCTAAATGGAGGAGTTTGATTTATTCCTATCCCGAAAATTAGACAAAATCTTGATAAATAAAAACTTGTGGATGTGTGATCAACTAACTGAACATGAACACAATTCATGGCAATTGACAAATTTGTTTAAACAAAAGTATGTAGAAAAACATGTCATGTTGATAATTGAGGAAAAAAAGAAAAGAAAACAAATTTAAAAAATGGATAACGTCTAATATAAAACTTTTTTTTCTGTCTTTAATCTTCAACAGGAAGCTTGGGACCTCAGGTTGCATCATTTTCAATTTTAAAAATGTACACTTTATTGTTGGTGTGTCCAAAAAAGTAATGCTTTACCATCTCAAACTTTCAAACATTGGTGCTACCAATGGTGCTCAGGTTTATTTGGGGGTGGGTTTATGTTTAAAAGGGAGAGTCACCCTGACAAGGTTACTGGCAAGTCATAATTAATTAAAAATGATCTATTTAATTTATTACCTTGCTGTATCAGCCTATTTATTTTCCAACAGTTTTAAATATTGGGTGAAGTAACATGAAAACAATTTATTAACACTTGGAAATAAATTGTTTTGGACTTTACAAAATGATAAAAGATGCAACAAACAAGCAATGATGATAAAATGATGTCAATAGTACTTTTTATCTTGATTATTATAACTATTTCTGTTAATAGTGCCAACATACATTATGTTTTCATTTACTTTATTAATTTTATTTAATTCACTCCATTTCAAAGATCTCATATTATCAGATATGGATATTCTTCTGTGATGTTTGTTTTACCAGAACTGCAATTTAAATTGTGTTTTGTTAAATTTAGAAATTAATAAATATTTGTGAGGTTTCCACCATCTTTAAACTCCAAATTGTGTCCACTTATAAGGCTTAAATTTGACACTTTAAATTATGCTGGCAACTATTTGTGTTAGTGACCATCTAAATGGAGTACATGTACTTTTAATCACAAACTTGTTAGTGCCAAGCATTCTGGCACTAAAAATTGTATGTTAGCAATTAATAGCTAATAACATGCAAAATACATTAAAATATTCTAAACACTTTCTCAGACCAGGACATTCTGTCTTTCTCCACATATCATGGTTGCAAATTTAGGGAATTGTGTTCTGCAAATCGTGAAATTGTCAGTATGTATGTTTAAAACAATGTTTTTGTGTGATATGACATGACTTGATTACCTTGCACTGCTACTACTACTATTACTACTACTTCTACTACTAATAATAATAACTAGCGCAATGGTGACCATTTTTGTAATGTAGATATAGCCCTGCATATACCACATCCCACTACTAACACACATACATAAGTGTAAGCATATTTAGATATACAAAATAGCCTGGTTGTACAATAAGCTTACTTGACCTTACAGTCATTTAACTACAAAATATCAAACAGCTTTTTAATAAACATACACAGGTTAATTAAATTAGTTCCTACAAATATACTTACATATCTCCTGACCATCTGTCTGATGTAGAGGTCTTCAATCTGTGTATTCAACTGTCCAAAGTCCCATACAAGGGGCAGCAAACTCTGTGGTAGTGGCTGTACCCTGTATACCAATCTTCTCATAGGAACCCGACCTGTGAATATGAAACAGAAACTGTAACTGTAACATCCTAATATTTATATCAAGATATAATTTAAAGCTACAAAATAAAATTTCATTTGTACAATTTTTGTTTTTGTGTATTAGGGTAGGGAGGCAAAGACAATCTATCTGGAACAGCAGGAGTTTGGATTAGTTTTTGTGTGATATTTGTGTTGGTTTTAAAGGCACTTTAACACAATGTTTTCAAATAACACATTGAAGCAGTAGGCCCATGCTGGCCTGGGCGAGTTTCAAATGTATGACCTCATAGCTAACAAGTCCAAGGTTCTATCAACCAAAGGGGCACACGTGCACTAGATGAACCACAAGGTTTAGACAAGTCAAATTTCTTCTTTACTTGAAAATGAAATGATAATAAAGAGCAGTGAATATAATGGATTATGTACCAGAACATACCATAACATTTTTCCATATAAAAGTAAAACATAATTATGATGAACAGGATAAATTAGTACTAACTCAGTCTGAATATTTTTTTTATAATGTGTGTGTGTGTGTGTGTGTTACATCAGCACAATACTAGCTATGTCCTAACAATTAAAAGTTAAGTTCTAACAATGTGTATTAAAAAACTTACAAACAAGAGTTCCTAGAAGGGACTGACACTTTACTGTCAGAAAAGAATATTCAGGACTTCAAGATAAGACCATATATAACTTAATTTTAACTGCCAAGTGTTGAAACCAACGCTGATATTCTTGAGCAACAATATTTTAAATAGGCCAATGCATGTGGTAGCATACTAGATATAAGTCATAACCATTTTCATTTAGGACAACTGACACCATTAGAACACTTCTGGGCAAACAACCCATGCCAACTCATGACACAACTTTTAGCAACCAAATTTTTCAATGTTCATTTGTGTCAGGCATGTTGGACATCTGCAGGGCATCATTTACATTGAAGGCCAACAAAATATTGTAAAAAGCATTTAAACCTATCTTGTTTTAACCATAACTTCTGCAAAGTAGTATTAAGATTTTCAAGATGGTTGCTGTGGTGGCCATCAGCTTGGCATAATTTTTATTTAAGACCAATAGGATACCATTTAAACTCAATGTCTATAGATCTTTCCATTTAGGTAGAGTTGCAATAAGATTTTCAAGATCTATCCCATCAATATTTGTAGTAAAATTGGCATCATTTTCATTCAATACCTACTATATATATAGACTTGGCTTTGTGGTGAAAACTCCATGCAGATAGGACTTTCCATTTAGGAATAAGATTTTCAAGATGGTTGTCATTAAGGCCATTACTGGATGTCAGATCTTTAGCATTTTCATTTGATACCAACTACACATCATAAGAAATCTTTCAGTAAAAACCCAAAATCGATATTTTTCAAGATGTTACCATAGTTGGTCATTCGTTAATGCCCAATGTTGTCAACTGAATGATTTCTCTTCCTTTCGGTAAAGTGATGTCTGCAGAAAGGACAAGTAGCTGATTAGAGCTAGTAACCAGTCAAATAAACGAAATGACAATTGCAACATCATGGAAATCTGCTAAAACAATGAACAGGTAGTAAATCACATATTTCCCTAGCAAATATAAACCTAGTTTTGCTCAACAATTTGCACCTGGACAACTCATGAACCCGTATATAACACAGGGTCAAGCACGGATCCCATTTTATTTCCCTAGAAAATGCCAAAAGAACTAGCCCCTTATTTGCTGAATTTGGTGAATTGTGATTAACAAAATATAACACATTTTATTAGATTTTTATGGGGAAAATTATTTTCTCAATATGCTCAAAATAACAATAACAGAGCATTTGATAAAAACAGGTAAATTAAACATTGATACATTTCTAATTTTATTGTTGAAAATGATGAACATTTAGAATCAACATCATAATATTTTCAACTTTAATTTAAGAAATTACATATCTCCCCCCAACTGAACAGAGCAGGAATGGTATGCAATGCAAGAAATGTCCCAAAATAAATAACATGATGAAAGGAGCGGAGGCAGGTGGTTGAATCTGCAAATAATATTTAAAAAATGCAGCATCAGCACTGAAAAGAACACATCTTTACAGGTGTCCCAGCTGCCCAAACTAACACAATGTTTGATCACGTGCTCCAACTCAGTCATCTGACTGGTTCAACATGACAATATATCTAAATTTAGTTACTAGCTTATTAACATAGTAGACAAAGAGAGAACCAGCAAGGGGCCAGAGAAAGATGCATTGTGTATTACTTAACCTACATTTAATCAATTAAACTATAATATCATTGTGGAATGTTCCCTTCTATTCAAATATGAAAATAATAATCAACTGCCACACTAGTACCTTAAGAACTTAATTAAGTGTGTGTGTATTTGGATCTTTAATGTAGCTTTAAACAAATTTTAGTCATATTGTTATGATGTCCCCAGTGTTGCAGTTTATAGTGATGTCTAGAACTGAGTCAATTTGTCGTTAATATGACTTGACCGGGGTTCAAACCTGCAACCTCTTACAGCTGAAGTGATTTAATTAAGTGCTGGCTGTATTCTGATGTACAACTTGGGGAAGTTATTTGCTATATTAAAACAATCGATTCAAACAGAGCTACTTTGTTTTATCAAATTAATTGTTGTCTATCCTTGGGTGTTTACAAGTAAGTATATTGCTTCCATTTTCCCATAAACTCAAACAACCTGTGTATGTTATTGTGTATTTGGCTGCATAACTGTTTAGATTTAGTTTATAATTCCCTTCTTCATCAGTCAGATCTAATTCCTGATTAATACTTCCAAAGTTATCTGCCAGCATAAAGCCCTTCGATTGTAATGCCAGCACTCACTTTCCAAGTTGACAATCCTTTCAAAAAGCCACAAATGTGATACTTATTCAGTGCAAATTGGAGTCCTGCAATTCTCTATGCATGTGAGACCTTAATCCCTTAACTTGTGAAGACAGCATCCATTTTGTTTTTCAGCTGACAAACCTGTGAGGCAGCCATGTATTTGATACTTGTTCAGTGTCAAATCTAGTCCTATATTCACTTAACAAAGTTTATTTGGACTAAATGTGATCATGCCACATGACTGATACATGTTCAACTGTGGCATATTCTTTGAAAGATTTCAAAGAATGTATATTCAAAGTATCACTCACTGACCACAAGATCAGTCTCCACAAAAGCACCCACTGATGACAGTTACAAAAATGAAGAATTGTTGTCAATGTTTACAACGAACAGGATAATTCTTGGGCTTTGTACCTGATGACACCAGACAGTGGCATTCATAAGATAGAGTGAATCACAATGTGTGAGCTCTAATTTCATTGTTTATTTGTAATATGTATGAAATGAACTTTTGTGAATGTGTTTAGTATTACACATGTGAAGTGTACTGAATTAGCTTGGAATACTGATGACACTGTTTTACAACTTTAGTTTAGTTAACCAAATTGTGTTCTGTTATGACATTTGTTTCATGCTTTTTACTGTTACTAAAAGTCAATATAGCTTTATGTAGAATTTAATTTTGAAATTAAAGTTACATTTACATAGTGAAAAATGAACAATTTCTGTATAAAAAGCTATTTCTTAAGTTATTATAAGCATTATTCGAAAATCAATATTCAACGATATAACCCCTCAACACACCATTTTCAATTTGCTCTGTCAATCTCGATCCTTTTCTTAGTGCTTCAAATGTCCCTTGGTCACTTTCACCCTTGCTTATTTTGCAGCCTATGTTTTTGGACCCTGTTGTGCATGAATTATTGAGGGAGAGAAAGGAGAACAAAAGCCCTAAAATACTACAGTGGCCTTGTGGTTTTTTAGCCTCTGCCTCTGATGCAGGAAGTTGTGGTTTCGAACTCCTGCTGTGTCATACCAGAGACTGATAAAAATAGTACTAGCAGATGCCTTGATCGGAACTCAGCTTTAAGCAGTTATTGTTAGGACTGGTCAGCCTGTTGCCAGGATAATTTGACTAGGTGGGATATGGTGCTACATGTCTGCAGCATGATGCCCCAGTGCCAGACATCACTCTAAACTGTCACACTGCAGATATCATAGGAAGATGACTGAAATTTTTTAAAGCTACATTCATAATTAAATTCACATACATGCACACATAAAAATTATCTTTAATTACCCAGTCTGTCTCTAGTTTTGTCAGCATCTACATGGTATCCCAGTCCAGCTTGCTCTAGCCGCTTTATCAAGGTCTCAGAGTGCCTGCAGTATTGTAGAAAAGTATAGTGCAAAACAAAATAACGCACTAAAGGTAAATTACATAGATCTATATCTAAGATATGGTAAATAATCATTTCCCAATAGTGTTATTTGTCTAAACAATACAGATGTACAATAAGTTTTAAAGTATTATCAGCACAGTCTAGCTCCAAATAGTTAGATGACTTTTACTGCAATTCTCTAAGATGAAACAAAATGGCTTATGGTAACTACATAGCTACTCTCACATTTAGGTTTATAAGCAAACCGAAACTTGTACGTAAAGTGCAGTGCTCATCATGTAAGTGTTAACTGATCTTGGCTAGATGTTTTAACCAACTGACACATGAAATATACAACACATTTTGTATATAGTTCATTGACCCTTCATCACATTTTTCAAGAGCATACAAAATCTTTTTTGAAGTGGTACATATAGCTGAGTGGCGAATATTTACAAAAAAAGTTTTAATAAAAAGTACATTCATCTGAATGACAGTTTAAACCATAAAAAACAAACAAACATTCTTCAGAACTGTTTCTTTTGCTATATCATCACACATTTTATGCTTAGTGTAAGTGCTGTTGTGAACAGCATGAAATAACAATAATAATAATAATAATAATAATAATAATATTCTTCTTATTATTATTGTTCTCATTATTATTATTATTATTATTATTATTGTTGTTCTGTTTATTATTTTTGTTATTATTATTGTTCTGATTATTATTATTATTATTATTATTATTATCTGTTACAAGTAAAAGAAAGAATGGCAATTATTTTCATGCCTAATAAAAACCTAAAAATGTATATATTCTAGAATAATTAGTTTTTTCTTTAAGACAGAGAGATCCATCCCTTTCTGCCAGCAGTCTATAAAGAAGTATGCAAATAAAGAAGTATGCAACACACATTTTGCATGTATATTTTTTGAAAACAAATTCACAGCAGATGAAATGTGGTTTTCTATAATAGAGAACTAATTCCGATTCAGAAAGTAATAGTGGTTATTTTTCTTTTTTTTACAGCCTGGAAACCAATTTACTGATGAAGAAAAATGTACATAAATGATTAGATTTTGGATATTATTTACTGCTATACCTGCCAAACTGCAGTTCTTGATGTAGGGCTGTCAGTTATCACCAACATGATGATCACATGCAAGTCAAATTCTACAGTTGCCTTCATGTGTGTGTGTGTGTGTGATTAGGATTTTTAATGTAGCTTTAACAATTTTTCAGTCACATCGCTATAATGTCTGCAATGAGGCAGTTTATAGTGATGTCTAGCACTGAAGCATCATGCCGCAGACCTATTCTGTGACTGCATGAGAAGTTGTATCAAATGACTGTTGTATATGTCTTTGAATATGTGTTAGACATGAAGCACATTTTCATGCCTATCTACAAAAATGGCATATAAACAATGTAACACTGAATAATATATAAAATTTGTGAGGGTATAATGCTACAGAATTGTTCTAATTAAAAGTAAATTTCTAAGTTTGCTTGTTCTCCTGGCTACATAAAAATTTAGGATAAATTGTAAGCCTGTGAAAAAGTAATCAATGTTCCAAATTCTGGCTGATCATTGTCTTTTCCAAATACATTTCACATTGTACACATATATATTTTGGCTCATGATATACATTTAGTTTTCTGTAAGAACTCTACTGAATCTTGTGATCCTACTGACGTAAGTTATTCATTACGAAACTTGTCTATTGACAAACATGCATACTTTTACATATTTGCTCAAAATTACTCAATTCTGTATTTAATTATAGTTACTTAGTAAAATCATAACTAAATAATAATGTTTAAATTAGAAAAATTATTACTATCTAACAATATTTTCCTTAGTAAATACCAATGCATTATGAACCCCTCCTCCCTTTATATTGAGCTTCCGAATGCAATAATGATCCAATGTTAATGATGCATTAGCCACTCTCACAAACAAATACCTGTCTCCCCATGCTTATGTATGTGAGATTAAAAATATTTAGTTTTTTGTTTTTGTTTGCAAATCATTACTCACTTTCTGTATGGGTTACAAGCAGCCACAAATCTGAGTCTCTGACATCTGTCTAAGCGGTTTCCTTCCATGGACCTATCACACATGATCTCTTTGATCATTCCTATAGCCTCTGTGGTGTTTGCTTCATCAAAGAAAAGCACTGTGTACATGTTGAGTCCATAAGTGTCAATATTCTGTTGTGCAATTATCATTGCTTCCTCTATTTTCCTCTTTATATCTGAATTTGTTGTGCCACCATGCACCTTATAAGAGAAAAGATCAAAAACAGTGTTTGAATTATTGACTGCAATTGTTAGATGTGTAACACATCAATACAGGAAAAGCAGTTTTGAGCTGTGGATATGAGAATGAACTGCTTAGTCCAGGGCAATCTAAAAATACATTCTTTGTAAAGTAGTTTAAGCCAGAAAATCAAGATATAAAAATAGTGCAACTGAAGTGTGAATTGCAGAGTTTAAATAAATGCTGATGAATAGTATAAAAATTATGAACATTAATGATTAACCTGAGTACCACAAATGGCAAGATGTACCTATCTTCTGTCCTTGACACTTGAACTAGTGACAACTTGTATTTATGGAGGTTACCAATTAACAATCTGAAAAAGGAAACTGGCCACTGACACATTTTTCATTTCTGTGTCATTGACCATGTGGCAAAGGTCTTACTGAATATACAAGCAGCTCTTTGTCAAAACATACAAAAGGCTAAAATTTCATGACAATATCTGACGGATATTTTCTTTTGGTGTGACCTTTTGACTTTGAGGTATGAAGTGCAACTATTGTACATGACACTGTCTAGTCATAATATATAACTGGTTAATGTTAAATTACCAGAGGTTTGAAAGTTTTGTTTCAGATAAGGATGCAAGACAAAGTTAAATATTCATCTGCTGTGGACTTCACCTCGAGACAGGATGCATGTCTATGTGAGACACTGTCTAGTCCTGATATATATTTGGACAAAGTTAAATAAAAAAAACCTAAATAAATAAAAATATTAAACTGTTACTGAGGTTTTGACACTGAGCAAATCATGAAACCATAACCTGGCATCATACATGGCAGCATATTGACTTATGTACAGTTTAGGAGATGAATGGTTGAACAATTTTTTTACTTACCTTCACAAGTATCATGTTCTTCACATCAGATCCAGGTGGGATATTTAGTACACAGAAACCCGACCACATAATGTCCATCATGTCACACTTAGAATGGTTTACTTACACTGATAAGTATCATATTCTTGGCATCAGTTCTAGATGGAGTATGTAGTACACAGAAACTTGACCACATCATGTCCATTATGTTACACTTAATTAGAATACTTTACTTACCTTCATGAGTATCATATTCTTCACATCAGTTCCAGGTGGAGTCTGTAGTGCACACAAAAACTTGACCAGTCTTGTTTTACCACAACCCGTCTCCCCCATGATAATCACTGGAATGTCACACCTAGTGTAAAAAGAAAAGACAAAAAGATTACAAGTAGCGAAATTTATGAATTATGGTTTTGATATACATGTACATGTTTGCCCCATTAGCTTGATGTCCACACCCACTCCAGACATTTATAACATTTATTATGTTATCATCACATTCATTCTCTGCCGTCAATCATTTAATAATGTTTAATTAAAGAAACAGTTTTAAGGATTAATTTTGAGCCAATGATAATACGTGTAACTTTAAATTAAATCTACTGCCTCATAAACTCAGTCTTTATTATTTGCATCTTTATATGATAACCACGAAATACACAAATGCCAGAAGAAGAAAAAAAATGCAAAGTATGTTGCTTTCACAAAATCCTGTCTTTTACTGCATTCAGATGCAAAGGAAATAGCTAACAAAATCTTGAAGTGCAAAGTGCTTTTTTCAATATGTTTATAATTAAATGATGATCTTTATGTGTACAAAGCTTCATGGGAATAATAGCTGTGTTCACATGATTCTGACATTCGCAATACACTACATTTGGCTTTTGATCAAAAAGGGCATTAACTTCTAGTAAAATTGATGACTTGTCATGTATAACCACAATATTTAAACAGTGTATGGAAACTGCAGGTCTAGAGAACTACCAAGCTGGCCATATTGGACAGCATATTGGCACTATTCAATGAAACATTATTAGAAGTCTTTTGATAAATGCATAATGTTGATATAACCAGCCATCTAGGAGAAGTGATGATGTCAGGATTTATAACATGGACTTTGTGATAGCGAGATTGGAAGTCAGAACATCACCATTTCCATTTATAAGCAATTAGATATAAAGTCTTTCAGTAAAAATCCTCTGCTGATATGATATTTTTTTTTCAGGAGAAACAATAATAAACCACTCTCTCGATAATGTGCACACAATGTGGTCCAAAACATAGACTGCAGCACAAACATGGGTGCAAGTTACTGAGCAAACACTGAAAAATTAAGGAAGGAGTTGCCATCAACAGTAAGAGGAGGGGGATGTGTTTGAAAATTTAATTAATAATCATATTGGGAATAATTGTAAATAAATAACTTTTTCTAATGATGTTCCTTGCTCTTTGGTATACCACTCTGCTGACCTAGTGGTTACAGCATCTGCCTCGGATATGAGAGGATGCAGGTTCAACCCTCAGTCGAGTCATATCAAAAACCTATAGAAATGGTCCTAACAGCTGCTTCGCTAGGCACTCAGCATTAAGAGGTTAGTGTTAGGACTGGTCAGCCTGGTGTCAGGATAATGTGACTGGGTGGGACATCTTGCTATACGTGTGCGGCATGATGCCCCTGAGCTAGACATCACTATAAACTGCTACAATTTAGACATCATAAAAATATGACTAAAAAAAATTAAAAATCCAAATCACACACATACAATCTACTGTACAAATTACCTGTATTTTTAATATAACCAATCTCTGGCAGATTGTTAAAAGCTTTACCTCAAGTAGTTACAACACATATCATACAAGCTCAAACTTTGTGCATTACATCAGTGATTTCTGTTTGTGAATGTGAATATATTCAAGTGTTATACTAGATTCAGATTTAAACTTGATTCTTTATCTGAACAGGAGTAATATTTAAAAGTTTCATATTTGAGTAAACATTTTAGTGCCAATTTGGAACTTTTAAGTTTACTAGAAACTTTGGAACTTGCTTCTCCCAGGGTTCCTGCAGATATAACTAAAACAAATTCCATGACTTTTCCAAAACTTTTCCAGGGCCATTTCACAAAACTCAAGGACCACACTATCTTGCAATGTGAAGTAAATTAATATAAATAATGACATCTATCAATGAAAACTAACAAATAAGTTAACAACAAATATTTATAATATGTCCATTTTAAATTTACCTGGGCTTGCACACCTTGACTTTATGTAGTAATTCATGTCATAATCCAATGTTTAATGTATTTTGTATTCAAAAGAAAAAAATAAACAAATCCTATGTAGTCTCTGTATGTGTTCCAATTTACAATACTAACAAAACACATCGCTTTCCAGTTGCTTTCTTGTATTTAGTGAGAAGCAAACTTTTTCTGCTCTATCTCCTTTTCAAGGTCCTTCAGAGTCTCTTAAGATTTTAAGACTTTACTATCATCATGAGATATTGTGTATTGTATTATGTGTTCAGAATTTTCTAACAGCCCAGTGTTCATTAAGTAATTCATTTTCATCACCTATTTCCTGACCAGACTTACAATCTAAGATTTATTCGTTATCATATTACATAGAATCTTGGAGATTTAAAATTTAAAATCATTTCGGACACTGACAATTCTTTTCTTTAACTTTAAAAAAAAAAAAATCATTAAATATACTTATAACAGCAACAGTAAAAAAGTCGTCAAAGTTTACCAGATACAGAAAACTGACTGATTAAAGTTAAACTATATTGGCAGTAAACATGTTTCATCTTAACCTAACAACCCTCTTGAAAAATGGAAGTCGAAATTCCCACACTGTAATATTACAGGAATTTACTGAAGCCTTTTGAATTCTGAATTTGAACAGTTTTCTTGCTCTAATACAAGATCTATTATAGTATTTAATATTTATTTTTATTGAGGATTTTGCAAAATCAGGAGATTCAATTGGGAGACCTAGACGGGTCTAATATTAAAATGATTCTCTGAATTTTTTTTCAGATGGGTTGTCAGGTTATCTAAATACGGCTTCTGAAAAAAACTATAATTTTCAATATTCTGAAACTAGAACTAAAGTAACAGCCCAAAACAAGAATATGAAATCAACAATAATGATTATAATCATGTCGTACCCTCCAACATAATAAATGACTGACTATGCTGCATGAGATGTTACGACAGACCCGAAAAACAAGTGAGGAATATAAACAAAATCAAATTAGTACTTACCTTGTATGTTACATCGAAGAAATAACAGACTTTTTGGAAGAAATTAACTTCGATTTGACAGATCGGCAAGTGGTAAGTACTCAAAGCGCCATTGAACAACACTGGAAACCACGTGATATCTACTGTTTGGGGAACTTACTCTTGCTATATGAAATGAAACTATTTATCTATCGTATCTTTTTTATCATGTTTTATTTAACTGGTGCTCTGTGCTCTAAGAAATTTGAAGTAATCAATTTCTTTAACTCCCTTGTCAGAAATTCCATGACTTTTCCAAAACTTTGTTAGGTTTTGACAAATTCCATTACTTTTCATGACCCTTGAAATTTATTTTTTAAATTCCAAAACTTTTCCAGGATTCCATAACATGCGGGAACCCTGTTCTCCATAATGAACTCTATATGTTAAAGAAAGCATCTAGTACACCTTTCCCTTGGTTATCACTGATCACATTTGCTAATAAGTATAGTAAACCTATGACTAATTATAGATTACTGCATTTGTATGGGAAACTATGAATGAGTTTTTTTCCAGGTAATACTGCATGACTTGGTGAACTACTGGTAATACTACATTAGTCCAAATAAACATGTTAATATTTTCCCATACAAATGAAGTAACTATTTTCATTATATACTCATTTCATTTTCCTACCTAAGGCATAATAATAATGGAACATACTAAAAAAAAAAAAATAACTGAATTTATGTTGCATTTCAAAATAAAGAAACAATCATACAGTAATCAATATATAGTACACAATATTAATGTGCATAAAACACAGCCCAGTGACATTTGAACTTTGTCACACAATCAACATTAAGTTGTTTTTTTTATAAAAATTTGTAAAGAAAGAAGAGCACTCTGACTTTGCCCTTTTCATTGTCAAAGTCTCTTACACAGACTGGGTACAACCTTTCGTCATCATTTTATCACTACTGTCTATTGCAGTAATAAAAAGGGGTGTGAAGCTGCCCTAGAATAGAACACTGTAATATGTAATTCATGTATTCATCTCTGAATTGATTGTTTATCTTCTCAAATTCATCTGTGAATTTATTTTTAAATATATGCACTGACTAGATTTTTAGTGCTAAATAGCTATAGACTGGTTCTGTACCAGATATGAATTTGAACACAGAATCTGTGAGCAAAGATTATAAGTTAGAAAACCAGTCTGTTATTCTCTCCTAAGTAAGCCATACATCTACTATAAATTAAACCGATGGCAAAAGTTTGAAAGTAGAACCCGCCTGTTGGAAATAGGGCAGAGGCTATAAAAAGAACATACTACTATTAAGAAAGTGCATGAAAGTCTATAGCCAAGCATACTTTTAAGTCACAGTAACATAGAAGCTGTCTTTTCTAGAATATGGTCTGTGGGGTTAATTGGATGTTAATACAAATGAAAAAAAAAAAAAATTCTTTTCGGAGAGGGGATATATTTAAAACTCGTAATATGAACACATTTACACATAAGGCATAATTTAGTGAAAAAAAATGTAATGATTACACCAAAAGCATAATGGTTGACATACATGTATTGAGCATAACAGGTAACATGTGTTATATTTATAATGCATTATACTGTATGTCTTTGGTACTTGCATATCAACTGCCTACACAGCAACAGACTGTACGAGGTAAAAGGTTATGGAAAAGAAGCAATAATAAGATTTTCAAGATGGTTGCTGTGGCAGCCATATAGAACATCAGACTGGTACCATTTTCATTTAAGGCCAACCATACTTCATACGAAATCTTTTAGTGAAACTCCTATGCTTCTACAAGCATCCATTCTGGAGGAGTAGCACTAGTCACTAGTAGTGATACCATATTCATTTAGACATCACAAGGCATTGGGATGAATGTGCATGTAAAGTTTCATGGCAAGCCTCCAAGTAGTTTTGAAGAAGTAGTTATAACAATTTTGTGCTAATGGACGGATGACAAACAACAGATGTCAGACAATGAATGATGGACAACAGGTCATCTCATAGAGCTCGTGGTCTATGAATCAGTAGAGCTAACAAAAGTAAACTTTTAACTGTTGCATGGAACATCTGACAAAAGTCTTACCTGAATCTCATGTAGATGGCCATAATCTTCTTAACGTTATCTGTCGTTAATTCATAGGTGTCATCAGGGTCATGAGGTAGATCATTTCCCATCACAATACATAGTCTTTCTATTTTTTCATTCCTGAAACAAGAAACAATATAGGCAAGAGATTATTAACCTGGCTTATACTGGCCTTACATGCAAAATTAAATATCAAGATAGTTTGGAGTTATTTATACCTATCCCATCACTCTATTTTTAACCCAAAGTTTTAGTCTTAGACTATCATCTATTGTAAAGCTATAATTATCATTTTAAAAGTTGAAACATTAAGAAGTAAATAAGCATTAATTGTACACAGTTACTGAATCAATAAACAAAGGTCTTGATGACATAATGCCCCATATGACATTTGATTCTGCATTCAAAACTGCCACCTGTCCCAAAAAAGAAGCAGTCTTCTGTGCAGACTGGTAACATTTTAATTAAGGAATCAATCTATTTGATTCCAAACTTGTTATTAGACCAAATGCAAAATATGTGGTTCTGGTTATATTGAAAAAATTATTAGGGTGGGTAGATTGGTACAAACATTAGGATAGGGGTGTGTGAACATAACTAGAAAGTAACCATCACTTGCAGCTCAAATTTAACTTTATTCGTAACTACATCCTCTGTTAATTAATTTTCCAAATGTCTTGTTTTTTTAATTTCAAACATAATGTAGAATCAGCAGAAAAATATTATGTTAATTGGATCACAGCACAGCATATATTTTTTATTTGGCCCTAGTTGCTATGAGAGTTACTTATGAACACTGATATCCTTGGGCAATCCAAGTTATCATGGAAATTCAATTTCTGTGATTCACAAATTTGTTATATGTGGACAACTATTATAGTCGCAAGGATTGGCAGATTTTTAAATACATTATTCAAGCAAAAACTCAAACAATAGTGCATAATAAGAAAAAGAGAAATAGAACACAATCTACACAGAAAGTGAACACAATCTACACAGAAAGTGAACACAATCTACACAAAAAGAGAACACAATCACAGAAAGAGAACACAATCTACACAGAAATAGTTCACAATCTACACTGAAAGAGAATACAATCTACAGAGAAAGAGAACACAATCTACACAGAAATAGATCACAATCTACACAGAATGAGAATACAATCAACACAGAAATAGATCACAATCTACACAGAAAGATAATAAAATCTACACAGAAAGAGAATACAATCTACACAGAAAACACAATCTAAACTTAAATTAGTAACATACTTATCCATAAAGGAAAAACATAATAGCAGTCTGACAAACCTTGGGAGGGAATCAAAATCTTCTGAAATTGGTACCCTGTTGAAAAGCAGCCTGTCATACAGATTTTGAGGCATGATGGCTGTCTCAAGCACTCGTCTGGTTTGCTGATCTATCAAATTTCCTGTATTCCTTTCGATATTGAATCCAAGGAATGTGATAGTGTGTCCATCAGGATTAAAAAATAGATATGGATGAGGGCTGTGAAGGAAACAGAAAAAACACATTGTTAACAATATAGTCATTGTAGACTATAAATATTGTTTAAAACATTTAATTAATAATACAAGAGTCCCTGGAAGGTACTGATGCTCTACTGGGGTGAAAAGAATTTCCAGGAATTCAAGATAAAACAATTTCTTCTTTTTAACTGTCATGTACTGATACCATATTTGATACTCTTCAGCATACATGTGACAGAGCTGAGAAATCTGCTTAGGATAAATAGGGATCTTTGCAAAATTTGGATCAGATGCTTGACTTCAGAATGGGGGGATATTCACAGAAAATCATGAATTTTAAAATTCACTGCAACATATATCTTCAATTTTCTTATTCCAATGTAAACCCAATGCATGGGTCACTATGTGAGTAGCCTGTGACCTTCTGTAGAAGAACTTGTGTGTGATTTCTTAGTCAGATAACATTATTTTGATCAGATCTGAAAAAATTATCAGCTACAATAGATGGGTGATTATGTGTGCCTATAAAGCAGAAAAAACAGTGTCTCAGTACATATATCTTTATCCACCTTTGATGCAGATTCAGTGAACAATGATTTCAGTGATGGCATATTTGTTGTTGGGTTTAATATACTGTGTGATGGGTATTATGCTACCATAGCAGATTTTAAACTCAGTTTATGGGAAGGGCAGAATGCATATTCATGTCCTTTGAACTTGATTCCATCCTCTGAAGTTTCCATTTCTATCCATCACTAAATTTCATGTGACATTTCAGTTGCTTAGATTTGACATTTTTAGCAATTGGATATAATGCACACTTCGACAGCTTGACAAACTTAACACTAAAACTAAACCAACCCTGTTTGATGCATACTGAGCTCTTTAGTATTCCAACTATACCGTATTTACCGTACAAGTTGAGACTCCATAAATTCATATTAAAAGTAAATTTTTTTGTGCCTCATACGTTCTGGGACACATCGTTCTTAAAGAGTCATAAGTTGTAAGATACCATTTAAATCATTCAAAAATTACATGTTGGAAAATGTATTCAAACTTAATTTTTCAATTTTATTTTACAAAATATAAAACTGTGTACTTGAGACAAAACTCTTTAATCCACTGAAGCATCATCTCATCAACACAACCCTTCTCCTGCACATGTATGATCCATTCTTTTGGTACATGAATATCTATTTTAGCTTTCTCATACCATTATTTTTAGAGGCAACACATCACCTGAAGCAGAAACTGCAAGGTCTAAGAGTCAGATATTTTTCAAATCTACACCAGATTTGCTAATTTGCACACTTTTGAACCCCATCTTGATTATTTTCCTCTTGTTGGTGATTTTGTCAGTTTCAGTTTTTGAAAGGATAACATAGTCATGCCTATGAGCACAACCAGACACACAAAAAAGGAATATACAAACTTAAATTTTAAGTTTTGTTCTTTTTTATTATCAAATAAATGTTTTATGTATCTATTTTATTGCAATGTGCTGTGGAGGGATGAGCACAAATGCAATACATATTTAGTTTTTTATGTCTTGAACATATGACTTAGATGAAAAAAAAGTTTCACCATACGTTCTGGGACGGGAAAAAAATAGTTATTTTATCGTGTCCCAACATAAATGGTAAATATGGTAATCAATTTTTATTTAAATTTATAAGAAGTTTCTGGTGAAAACCCCACATCAATATAATTTTCATTAAATTAACTTTTGTGATAAGATATCTAAGATGGCTGGCATGGCAGCCATATTGGATGTCATATCAGCACCATTTTTATTTACACCAGCTAGAGCTCAGAGTAAGTCTTTAATGAAATCCCCATGCTGTTGAGATTATTCATTCAGGAGAAATAGTACACAGATTTTTGTGAGGGCCACTGTGGTGACTATATTTGCCATTAGATCAACACTATCGTCATTGAGGACCAACTAGGTAATATTGTAGTGAAAATCCCATGTTGATATGACTATCCATATATGAGGAGTAGCAAAATCAAGATTTCAAGACATCTAATTTTTGACCATTTTGATGATTTTCATTTAGGACCAACAAAACCATGGGATGAATGGGTATGTACAGTTTCAAAGGAATCCTCCAAGTAGTTTAGGAGAAGTAGCAATAATAAACTTGAGCTAACAGAACAGACAATGGATAATAAGCATCAGATGATGCCATAAACTTTCAGGTCCATGACCAGTAGAGCTAAAATATCATTAATGATGACACGTCAACCACTAGCTTTCTTCAACTCTAGCTCCTTGAAATACTCAGATTACACCTTAAAATGCTCAGTCTCACCATTGATAAAGAAAGAGCTTTTCTTTCACCAGCTGCTCTAAATCTGCAGCAACAAGAGTTTAGCTTGTGACTTAGGAGCAAGAAAAAATGCTTCTCAATATTGCACTATCTAGATCTCCTGCATAGACAATCTGAGCATACCTGATCAATACTAACAAAATTTAATTTTAAATTTAACATTTTACCATTTCTACTGCCTCCATAGTGAAATTAGTAAATCAATTAGTCAGGTAACAATTAAATTCTCCACTACCCAGACAAACATGTTTATGTATAACATGTAAGATGACAATTACATCACAAATGAAACTTACAGTTCACAATTTTACCAAGCTTTTCAATGCCTTTGTAACCTATCATAATACTCACCTGTTTTCCCATGTTCGCCTCATCTGGTACTGTGCCAGACCTTCCACTCCCTCTTCATCACTATCCTCATCTTCTCCATTAACCTCTTGATCTAGATCCATCTTGTGGGTTGGGGACTCCTCACTCATCTCTAGGGACCTTGTAGAGAAGTCCTGTTTGAAAAAAAGGATATGAAAACAGATAATAAGAAGCATTACAATGTTAATTCTGTCATATAAAGTGGAAATTGCTCTGTCTATTTTACTTGTTTTATGGTTTAAAATATTTAACTCTCTACTTTTTTTTCTATAATGATAAAGATGAAAACTTAAAGCTGAAAAATCTGTGACTCAGTAAATTCTGAGAATTGATTGCATAACAAAATGAAAGAAATGTAAGATTTAAAACCTTATAACAAGAGTACCACAAAGATGTGATATGATCCCTACTATTTACCATAACATCTTAGCTTGGGTCTCGACAACTGTATGATAAGTTGTTGACTTCAATTAAAACTAACTTACATTATACCTTGTTATGACCTTGACCATGAGGGCAAAAGGTATGCAAGAAGCTATCAACTCAAGATAAATAACTGGTTCAAGTTTCATTAAATTATATTCAGTGGTTCAGAAGTTATACCAGTATGAGGATATTGGTCACCATTTTAGTGGTTTCAAAAGTTATACTTGGAACAAATATACAAGTCATAGAATAACAGTTTCCATTACTGTAACTTTGACCTTTCGGTATAGGGCATGGCCAATGATGACAGTTTCATTCAGGAATTCCTTTAGGCTAAGTCAAACAATGTCTCTATATGATATAACTGACTAAAGTTTCATTAAAATATCGTTTGGTAAAAGTCATAGATTTATATTTCCACATGTTGTGGCCTTGACTTTGAGGATAGCATTTGGTATTGTAAATGACACATTGTCAACACATTTTGTTTCCCAGACTATTTGATTCTGGGGTCAGTCTCACTGAGGTCTTTGTTGTTAAATATAGATTTTCTAAATGTATTCATTTCTTAACAGAAACCTAAGTTCTAAATAACAGAATATAATGAAACACAGTATATATGCTCCCTCTAGCCAAAGAAAAAACCCTGTTGATTTGGGGTCAGTTCTTATGTCAAGAGCACAGTCACATAAGATTATTTTGTCCATTGTATTGCATTTAAGAACACTACCTTCAGCACTACTCACTGCATTTATATGAAACTTTGTGCATTAATCTCCTCAGCACAAGATGGACCCTCTATGGATTTGGATGTGTGTACCATCAAGGATAAAGTTAATACTAAATATATAGTTAGCTTTTGCATTTTAGTCCAGTTTGGCTGCCTTGGTGTGCCATTAGGAAAGGCACTTACTTCCCATTTGCTTGGAATGATATAGCCATTATTGTGTTAAACATGTCAATGAAAAAAACCCAACTATCATTCAAGACCACAACATGAGTTCTCTTTAACCCATTTCAGTTATACCTGGCATCACTATTGTAAACCTTTTACCCAAGGTAAAACCCTAATGATCTGAGAGTGAGTAGCTTGATGTTCCAGGTCAATATTAATAAGATGGATTTCACTCTTCCATCGAATATATCATGATATATGCAAAGATTACTTGAAGTCTTTCCACAGCTTTTCTTTACGAAATGAATGCATGGAGAAAATCTATTTTGATATATACATAGGCAAATGTTTCTTAAGATCTTTCCAATCATTACAAAGTTTTGGGACACAAAGCAATAAAGAAGTTCAGTTATTGTCCAGAAATTCACTGCAAGAGTAAAATGAATGGGGAAAGTATTTTTAACAACATACCTTATCCTTGGTGAGACTGATCCCAGAATCAATAAGCCAGAGAAACAAAAGATGTTGAACTCTTTATATCATCCTTAACATATAACTTATATCATAAGTTATCATCACAAACTAGAATACATAGGTAGAATCTATCTGAAACAACTATGAACCTGACTTTGTGGCAACTTCCTTCAAAATCAAAATATTTCTTTCCTGGAAAATGGGGGAAAATGTACCATGCTGCATTGAAATCTGATCACTAGAATAGTCAATCAACATTAAAACAAATGAACACCTGCCTGCCTGACCATTTGCTTGCCTCATGAGGATGATGGCAAATGTTAATACCATGCAACTTATTTTTGACATACAATATCCAACAGTCTCTTATACTGGCACTAAAAGAGCATGGTTGACAGAGATTACTGTCTTTGACCTTTGACCATCTGACCCAAAACTCAAAAGAGTTTCTGCTATAACTTCAGTGCAAGCAATCTGGTCAAGGTAAACAATCTAGAACTAAGGTATTATGCAAAAACCATTTCTCATTTGAGTTCAAAATTCATATGAAGTAAGAATTGTGCAAGTAAGATATACACACTTTCAATGTACAGCGTGACAGATAGTTTTGCTGTAATAATGACTTTATTTAAAGAGGGTAACACAATTAGCTAAGAACTAATCTACCTTGAGGCCCTCATACAAGGAATTTATTTAATTCAACAGCATCTCAGAAGCCACTGGATATATTGGGTTTGGAAGATGGAAATAGAGTGGGCATTTCTAATCTCAACTGGAATACTATTCCAAAGCAAAGTTCCAGAGTATTGGAAACTTTTCTTGAATAATTCCTTATTTGGTTTGGGAATTTTATACTGTTTTGTAGATATTGATCGCAGGTTGGGTGTATTACCAGGTAGCCTATACTGGAATAGGGATTGTAAATATTCAGGAGCACTATTATTGGATATCCTGTACATTAATTTGGCTTTTCTTAAACATATTCGGTCTTTAATAGGTAATATTTTTAACTTACAAGCTAAATTTTCCTTGCTTTCTTTCTGGTTTGATATTAGCCTTAATGCTCTTTTCTGAATTTTTTCCAACTTTGATATGTTTTTATCATTTGAATTACCCCATACTGTATTACAGTAGTCAAAATACGGTTGTATGTAACTGTTATAAAATAATTTTCTGTGCCTTTCAGGGAGAAAATGTCTTATTCTACTGAGAAGCCATAAACTTGAATTGACCTTTTTACTGATATGTTTGATATGATCAGTCCATGATAGATTATTATCTACCAAAACACCAAGTAGTCTGTCGTGACAGACCATTTGCAAATTTTTATCCTTCCATGTTAGACATAGTTCATTGCTATCAAGATTTTTCCTTTTTTTCCTTGTTGAGATAAGTAATATTTTAGTTTTACCAGTATTTACTACCATGCCATTGCATGTGCACCAGTTTTCCAGCTTGTTTAATGCATTCTGTAAAGAAATTTCGAGTTCATGCTTTGTGTTTTGGATGTCTGACAATGTTGTGTCATCTGCATAGAGGTCTGTAGATGATATTGAGTCTCTTAGTAAAAGTGGTAGGTCATTAATAAATAAAATAAATAGTAATGGACCTAGAATTGAGCCTTGTGGCACTCCATATCTAACTGTTTCAGGTTCGGACAGAACGTTATTTATATAAACATGTTGTGTTCTCTCACTTAAGTATGAAGTAAACCATCTGTTTTTTCATCGCATTGGTAGATTTTTAGTTTCTTCAAAAGGATTTCATGATCCACCATGTCAAACGCTTTCCTGAAATCTACAAATACAGATCCTATTATTTTACCTTGGTCAAATGCTTGAAGCCATTTATCAGTTAGGGAGATCAAGGCAGTCTCACATGAATGTTTCTGTCTAAAGCCTGATTGATTAGGGTCTAACAGCAAGTGTTTGGTTAAATATGACATGAATGAGTCATGGACATGTTTTTCAATCAATTTTGACAAGTTTGGTAGTATTGAGATTGGTCGGTAGTTATCAGAATCATTCTTAGATCCAGATTTGTAAATAGGAGTTACTTTTGCAGTTTTCCATATTTTGGGGACAGATGAGGTTGCAATACTTAAATTGATTATGAATGTGATGCTATCTAAAATAGCAGAGGCAGAAGATTTAATGAGTCTTGGACCAATCTGATCAAGTCCTGTAGCTTTCTTGGTATCAAGTTCACTGAGACATTTTTTAACAAAGTTTTTTGATACTGGTGGGATAGAGAAACATACTTCCTTAGAGATTTTGCTGCTGCAGAACTTTTTCAGTTCACTAAAGTTGTTTTCTATCACTGGTTCTTTTAACTTTGTGGAGATACTGGTGAAAAAATCATTGAAAACATTTGCAATGTCAGTTTCATCAGTGACTATGGTGTCATTTACCAGAAGTGAGTTAATTTTACTTGTCTGATTGTTGTGTGTTCCTCCAGTGAGTTCAATGAAGACTTTCCAAATGGAGATTGTGTTGCTCTTTTTGTTTTCAAGCAATGATTGATAATACAACTTTTTAGCTATTTTAATCATACTTGTTATTTTATTTCTCCATACTTTATATTTTGCATGGTTTTCCCTAGCCTTGAATTGGTCTCGTGTTTTCATTGCATCTAGTATTTCAGTAGTAAGCCAATTAGGTTGGATTTCATTCTTTACTCGATGTACTTTCAGTGGTGCATGCTTAGAGACTACATCCATAAATAAGTCAGTCCACACTTTCAGAGCTTCATCTATGTCATCCAAATTTTGGATCATATTCCATGGAACTTTATATAGGTCATCAAGAAACTGTTCTTCACTAAAATGTTTGAATGATCTGTAAGTGATCGTTTTGTGTGTGTTTTTCTTATCTCTCTGGCATTTAACCTTTCTTGTCAAAAAAGTAGGATAGTGGTCACTAAGACCAACATTTGGTACATTAACACAAGCCACATTGTCTGGTAGGTTGGTATAAATGTGATCAATAAGAGTGCTTGATTTTTCAGTTACCCTTGTGGGCTCATTTACCATCTGGACTAGGCCTAATGATTCAATAAATTCCATCCAGTTGTCCCTTATTTGAGTGTTGAGAAGGTCCTTATTTATATCACCAAGTATATATGTTTCTTTCTCCTGTGCAAGAACATTTTCCATTTGTTTCAAAAAATCATCATTCCAGATTGCTTTGGAGGAAGGTGGCCTATAAATGAAACCAATTAGGAATGATTTAGCATTATTTTGAGAAATTTCCGCCCAGACACTCTCAATTTCATGTGACTCCAAGTCAAGTCGCCTTTCTGCATTTACATCTTCTCTAATGTATACAACAAGACCTCCCCCTGCTGTCTCTCTGTCCCTGCGTAATGGTTTATTGTAGCCTTGACAGTGAAATAGATTATCATTGTGGTTAGCATTTAATTTAGTTTCAGTGAGTCCTAAAATATGTATATTATTTTCTTTAGAAAACAACATTAACTTAATCTGGTCTATTTTTCCCAATATACCTTGTACATTTAGGTGACCTATGTTAAAACCTTTTGAATTTAGTTTTATATCGATTATATGTATGTTATCATGCAGTGGGGCACACAATGAGATTGTCTCCATACTACTTTTATCATTCTGACATCCTATTTCTGTATTTAAATGCTCATATATATTAGCATTTTCAAAGTCACATGCATACCCTGAAAATCTGTTAATTTTTGTATTTACAATAGTGTGCAGTGAATAGTTTGAGACAAGAGTGTCACTTGGTACATTTAGATTTGTTGTTGTAAATGAAGCATTGGCTGTAGTGTTCTTGTTGATACCATTTTGTCTAACACCTGTATCAATCATATGCAAATACTGTTAAGTGATGTTATGAAAGAATAAACATATAGTGTTAAGTTTCAATCAATAAAAGTGGGTAAAAATCTGACCCATAACAATTTTCATACCCTTGACATTTGGATCAAGAACCTCAGTACAAAAATGGAGAAACCAGGAAGAGATCTTTTAACAGCAGCACTACAAAAACTAGACTTTTCAAAGTCTATTAGTTGGGTATTGAAGAACCAAACAAAGTGGTGAAGCTCTGCCCAGGAGGGGTCTGGGACTCCACAGTGCCTGGTAAAATAAAGAAATCTGTATCATCTTTTTGTGTGCATGAGAGAAATAGAGAGCAAGAAAGAATGAGTATGTATATATGAACATTAAATTGCATGACATCACAATAATTGGTATACAGCACTAATTGAAAAGTTCTAAAAATTTAAAAATCAAAAAGTGCTTTAAAATTAATTTTGAAGATAAAGACTTCCAAAGTACAAAAACATGATGTACTAGAAGATAAAAGGTAAAGAATTTGGTCTTACTCTCCTGAAGCTATGCTATATATGTTAATGTCATCAATAATGCAATTTCATGAAAAAGGCTACTTTGTTTGTCACTTATTCATGTAATCAATCATCAAGCACCATCCACAGAGTGACATTCTTACTCTGAAGTTGTCCAACATGCCTGATAACAATGGTAGGTACTGATGGTGTCAATATTCAATTTTATTTTTGGCACCGATCTTTAAAAAAAAAAACATTAAGTTCTGAATATAAATGGTTCTTGTTGTCACAAAATCAAACATGAAATATACCAGTAAGTTATTAGCTTTTTAAAAAATCAATTGATGAAGTTTGTAATATGGACAGAGAAACACAATGTAGTTGTGATATTAATGTGTAAAATTTGTGCATCTAGTCGTATACTAAACAAGTCATATCAAAGTATACTTTCTCCATTAATTATTTCAACACAGCACATACAATAGAAATCTACCATGGCATGTAACAATATGTGTCCTTAAATCTTTACTACACTAATGGTTTTCTTTTGTTAAAAATGCATCTTTCTTTTGTAATGAAATGAGTTTATTATATGCAAATGAGATTATGCATTATAACTTTCAATCAATGTAGCCAATACCTTTTTCTCATTACCTCGTACATTGATACTGATCATTAGAGTGTGCATTTTTTAAATGTGCATCAACTATCTTCATTTTGGAATTCATCTAGTAAAATATTTAGAAATGAGTGAGTTTTTGAATAATAAATGACACTGTGTACAACAGCATTTGGCATGATCTTCTGTAGCTCAGTCAACATCCACTACAAATACATGTGATTTTACAGGTGGCATGACCAAAATACTATTTTAAAGGCAGTCTACCAGTACTCTATGAGCCATGATACAGACATCCACCAAAATCTTTACATATTGTCCTCAATAGACAACAAAAAATGGACAAATTAATTCCTAAATATGCAATGCTTATACTGTATATAAACTCAAAATGAGACAGACAGAATATAAGAAGAGACAGACAAGAAGAAAACACCAGCAAGAGACCAAAATATGCTGGCAGACAAGAAGAGATGAAGAAAAAGATATAGAATGAAACAAAGATATGAACAGAAACAGAGATAATGAAGATCATGTTTCATGATCAAAAACCAAATGCCAATATGAATTTTATGTTTTAAGTCATTTTTTTTCTTAATCTCTTAAAAGATAACTGATACAAATAACTGTAAAACATCTGATAGAAAAAAGTAGAAGCAATTACCTTTTCTGAACATTTCCATCGAAATGGTTAAATCTTAAGTACCAAACAAAAGCTGTCAACTACATAAAGGGATGTAATCACAAACTCATAATTTTCTCTTAATTTTGTATGAAAATGTTTTCAGACCAAAAGGACAACAAAGTTAAATAAACAAAAATGACAACTGTTAGAAAACCAAGCTATTCTAAGTAACTGACAGCATGTTGTGGACTTCAGAAGGAGTAATCCCTCAAAGCCAAACATAATGCATATAAGTGGTTGAAAAAGAAAAAAAGACTGAGGGATGAAGAAGTGGGCAAAAGATATGTATTCAGAACACACAAAGAATAAAATTTAGAAATGTTGCAAATTGGAGGCAAAATATACAATCTGGTGATTTGTTTTCTTTGGCAACATTGTTGCTGTTTAAACTTGTATATATAACCTGAGCAGAGAAATTCAGAGGCCCCATGAATTGAATCTGCAAACTTGATATAAAATACACTGAAATCTATCTATTGTTCTAAAAACAAATGCTTTGTTGACCAGCCATCTTAACAGTGCATTGTTATATCATAATCCACTTGTGCTAACATCTAGCACGAGTAATGTATGCAGTTCAATATCTGTCTGTTTTTGACATTTCTGGTGATCAACCTGACAAGGCACTATCTCAACATAATAATAATAATAATAATAATAATAATAATAATAATAATAATAATGAGGACTTTGTATAGTGCCTAATCTTTAGAAGCTCTAAGCACTTTACAACATAGATAATGATATGACTAAAAAAAATTAAAACCCCACTATGAAATTAGAAATATAAACATGCTGAAAATATTTGAGATAGGAAACATTATTAGGTCTTTAAGTTTGTTCATGCAGACGAAAAAGGTGTATTTTAAGAACACTTTTCAAAGGGATCACTGTGTCTTTGTGTCTAAGTTCAATGGGCAATTCATTCCACTTTGCTGTTTCGTTAGCTTACCTAAGAAGAACCCTCAGGCAGTCTGCTGGTGTTCCCCAGGGAACACGTGGATTTACATCATCAATTACACGTCCCTGGTCAAGTCGACTCAAATACTGGTAGGACCGTTGAAAGATTTCTCCTGTGAACTCCTTCAAGTCAAACTGTGGATCTTTCTGGTTGAAATCTGCAATGAGAATTACCTGAACATTTTACACTCAAGAACAGCAGTCTAGGTCTGTATGTGTTGAAAATGTAATCAATATACATCAAAATAGACAGCATTAGCATGTGACTCAAAATCTGTATGTGTTGAAAATATAATCAATACACATCAAAATAGACAGCATTAGCATGTGACTCAAAATCTGTATGTGTTGAAAATATAATCAATACACATCAAAATAGACAGCATTAGCATGTGACTCAAAATCTGTATCTGTTGAAAATGTAATAAATACACATAACAAAATTGACAGCAGAAGCATGTGATTCAAAATCTGTATGTGTTAAAAATGTAATCAAATATACGTTAAAATAGACAGCAGAAGGATGTGATTCAAAATCAATATGCATTGAAAATGTAATCAATATACATCAAAATAGACAGCAGAAGGTGAGATTTCAATAGTTTATTTAAGTTCACATTTGATCAAGATGGGGTCAATTGGAGAACTGGCATAATATTATTCACCTGGCCAATATCTGCCTAACAGCAAAATGGAAGAGCATTTGGACAAAGACTATTGGACAATATAATGCTTTCTGAATATGCTTCTTCAAAAGTGATTGATTGCATATGTTCTTGAAAGAAAAAAAAGATTCAGTGTGTCTCAATTTTGGCATCTTCATCAACATTTGAGTGCACCCCAGTAATTTGTATTCCAAATTAAAAGGCCATGGTGCTTTCTGTCAAATCTGATCAAAATGCTTTGTGGTTTTATGAGTAAAAATATCTCAAAGGTTTGCTTAATTACTTGTAACAGCAACTATATTTAGGGTTAGATTGAAATCATTTGTACTTGCTTAAAATGCCTTTTGGCTATGAAACTCTCTTCAAAGAGAAAAATGGATTTGGGGTTAATAGGGAAAACAGAAATTGCTGATATCAAATGACAACCATGTTATGATGGATGCAGGGCTATACCGTAAGTTCACATGGCCTTACAATCCTGGTTTGACCAAGTGGCCTGGTCCTTGGATTGAAAGACAAATCTCTGGATAATTTTCAGCTACTTTTAATTTGAGTAACTTGGTTGAAATGCATGGTTAACTGGCATCATTTGTATGAATGTGAAAGGTGTTCATGTGTGGTCTGATGTACTACCTCAGTTTTGGGGAGATAGGATATTTTATGAGATTTTATTTTTGTACCCTTATATTAGTAACAGTTAGCTGTGCACTTTCTGCCCAGTTGCTATGGAAGCTACACGACTGTTAGGTGAGAAATTCAGGCCACAGAGCATGTCCTAAAAACATTCATACTGGGATCTACCTTGGTTGGGATGAGAGCAATTATGCATGAAAAGTTAATAGTTTTAGTTTCATGGAATCATTTTTAATGGGTCCCCTATATGACTAATTGAAATAAAGCATATGTTTAATTTTCCATTGCTTTATATGGGAGGGAAGGCAATTTGTATATCACAAGGCTGTCTGATTCTCTGAGCTAGGGAGATCCTGATACCAAACTTGTTTGTTTAAAACTGGAAAGGCCATTCTGAGAAAAAAAGCTGAGAATAAGTTTTTCATTTGTCAACTGTGGAAGTCAAACTAGTGGGTGCTTTGATGTCTAAAACTTTGCTGTAACATATCCTAAGAAATGCTCCTTAAAAACTAGGTTTCCAACCCAACTACTAAAGAAGTCATACCGTTGCTACTGAGCCACCAATATAACTTTGACAAATAAGACCTTAGAAAACATTCCTATCAAGTATAATAATCAAAACTGACTCATGCAGATGAAGTTGAAAATAAGTTCCATATGTTTGTTATGGAAATTACACCACCCTGGACGAAAGTCTTGGTACAACAGGTCCAACGTAACATTTCCACCGAGTGTGATTAAAATTGGCTCAGCTGGTGTAAAGGAGTTATTTCATCTGGTTGTTGAGGAAGACATACTATTGCTAAGGGAGTAACAAGAGACAAAATTTTCAAAACACATCAGAAGAAACAATATTTGAAATCGGCTGAGCTTTTCTTCAAAATGTTAAAATATATTTTCCATTTTGGCTGCTAAGGAAGCAACATCATTGCTTCAGGAGCCACTCCGTGTATAATTTTAGAGAAGTATGTACGGAGTTACAATCCTAACAAGGTTAAATGAAATGATTTTTGAGACACTGAAGAAAAAAAAGTGGTCAGATAAAGAAGGCTCATACTGGATACTACCACAAATTCACTTTGACTGACATTCTTGTGAGCTAATATAAAGCATTTGACACTCAAAGTTAACAATATGCTCATCCACAATGCATGGTAATAGCAAAAAAACTAACTATTAATATCAAAATCTCTAAGATGCCAACCCATGCTAATCAGGAATTTTACTGTCCATTATTCACATCAATGCAACCCTCCCACAATTGACAACACACTTCAGCACAATCATATTGCATTTTCCTTTAAGCCTATACCTTTAACATTTTTATTCCTTCCACACTTTTGGCCAAAACAATAACATGGGTTTTCCTCAACATTACCTGAATTATCCTTTTCTGCTTATACTTTACTTATAAACAGCCAAATAAACTAACTTCTTGTCATCTACAATATGGTTTCAACATTAAGAAACTATATTCTATATACCAGTAGAGTATACTGGTGCTTAATTTTCTCCTTATATATCTGTGTGTGTGTCTGTGTGTGTGTGTATATATATATATATATATATATATATATATATACTCTTAAAAATAATAATTCAGCATGATTAAGACGAATATTTGTTTGATCAGTAGTACAATCTAATGTTAATAAAGCTTTAAGATAACAGAAACTAGTTAATAAAGGTGAGACAATTAAGAGTAGCTGATATATAGTTGTATCAATAGTCTTTCTGTCTGGATACTGGTACTGACAAAATGTGATAAATCAATACAAAACAACATTTACCTAAAACAAGTTACTTTTTTTCTTCAATCTTCAGCACTCATGATACATCATAGTAAAGCTGTAACGATGTCACATTTGTCGATTATGCTGATACCACATATACCGATTATGAGACCGATTATTGCATTATTACAGTATATACTCGTGTATAAGTTGAATAATTTTGGAAAAAATATTCGCAGGCCAATGTCTAAATTTTACTGTTTTTAGGTCTTTTTGTTGACTACTGTAATGGCTGTAAATCTTTGGACATAAAACAATAATTTTTTCCATGTCCAAAGACAGGCATGTTAAAAGAGTAACTTTCGGTGAACCGACAATTACTAAACTATTAGAAAGTACTATAATTAATTTTGTTATTATTTTGCAATTGCATATTTTCTGATGTCTCCAAAATGAAATTAAATAAAGGTAAATACAGACTTCATAATTTACGGGCTGGTTGAGTTTACCAGGGAGACCATGTACTGTAATGTACAGTACTTACACAGACCTAAAGTCAGGAGGTTTTTCATGGCATCTTTAAAGCATGGTTTTCACTAAATATTGATCCATCTTCCTGGTTCAACATGCATGAAATTCACAAAAAGACTAGCCATTTCTCTCTGTGACATGCCCTATTTTCCCCAGGACGTGACCTATTTTCATATTCTGATCAGCTGTGGTCAAACTGCAAAATAGCTAATGATTAGTCTTAAATAAACAAGCAAGAAAGCCAGCACGACTAATTAAAATTTAATCCTTATTGAACACGATTGGCCCTCCTTCATAATTCACTGAAACCACATTCTACACTATTGTGTGTTACGCAATCACCAACAATTGATTGGCAAATAAAGGATTCCCCATTTTGTTGAACACCAGGTACCAAAATAGCCGCCTCATGGAACCGTACATGTGGCAACAAATATTTTCCCCTCCTTGTATATCCGACCATATTTCCTTATCGTCACCTCGTAAAGCATTTAGTATTGTTTATTATAAAACATGTATTCTGAATTAGTTTTTTTGAGAACACATTTGCTTCACGATATATATTTAATTCCTTCTTTTAATTTAACAATGGTAATTAACTTTGGCATATATGGTACAAAAATGCCAGATGTCCACTTGTGCTAGTTTCTTTCATGGGAAAGGTGCTGTAGCATATGGAGTTAAGTATTCATAGTGATCATTCTTGGGATTGAAATTAACTGTGGATGATTTTATTGTTATGGTTTATTTTTTGTTCTGGTTTATTTTTGTAATGTTGTATAGGTAAAAAAATCATTAAATTACGTGAGTAATGTTTAAACTTAACATTCAATTTAGTGAAGATGCAAATTCTTTATAGAAAAGTAATTATTTCATCACAACAACAATTCAAAGGTGATATAACAGAACATGTAGGACTTTTCTTGTTTAGAAGAAAATGAAAATCGAGGCCATAATGCAATAATCGGGAGGTGCAAAATATTATGAATTCGGGTAGTAGGCAAAAAATCGGGAGTTTTTTTTTCTTGGCCCAGCGTGAAAGTTGACAGGTATGGTGTATGGTCACTTACATCAAAGCAAACAACAATTCAGCTTTTATGGTATTAGGATAACTTTACAGCAAGTGTGTTAAAAAATATTTACTTTTAAAAATATATTGTCTTTCAATTAACTCCCAAATCAAATGTTTATTCCTTAATTTCCACGACTTACTTCTAAATTCAAGCCATGTTAAAATGAATGTTATGATTGAATTTATATTTTGGAAATGTTATTTTTTAAATTTGTTTACATCGGCACTGATTATTTCTGTCATTACTGATTATACCGATTTTTCCAATAATTGGCCATATTATGAGTACAGTCTGGGGAATCGGTACAGCTTTACATCATAGTGTCATTCAACTTTTTGTTGCTTGAAATTGAGAATTCATCTGAGACAGAAATACCAGAACATCAACAAAAATCTTTGGCAACACCCACTTGCCTTCTATAAATTAGCAAAATCAAGGTGACAAGAGACTCATGGAATGAAATCTAACCTGACCCACCCCCCAAACCCCCACAGTCCATGATAATTATTTGATCCAATCTATATGATATGCCACTGGTAACATATATCAACCATAAGAAGACATTCTATATTTGTTTGCAATGTATGATCTATTTACTTTTCTGATCATTTCTGTAACATTTCTCTGTTGCTTTACATCTTGCCTACTTGTATTAAATATGAGAGCTATACATCTAGTGTCACACAGAGAAATAAGTTACATTCAATTTTGATTAGTTGTTATTGGTTGTTCAAATCCATAGTAAAAAGTAACCTCTAATCACAGTTAAATGAAGCTTATTCAATTCATGACACACCAAAAGTATGGGCATCCAAACTCAACAAAAATAGATACAAAAAAACAACAGAGAAGCTTTGCACAAAAGTGGCTATGAAATGAAGTACTTAAATGGGGAACAAGTTTGGAATGTCATCTTAAATGTTGAAATATGTTATCAGCAACAGTACATGCCAATGGGATAAACAAAAATTGACAAAGATACAGCAAATAGAAGATTACAATCTGCAGATGATATAGTCACCTTGTTAATTTGTAGGAGTGTGTGTTTTAAATAATTTCCTTTTACACTCAAAACATGAGTGTCTGTGTCTCTGTCAGATGTTTTGCATCTTCAGGAGGTACAATGTGAAGATCTTGTTGTTAGTCATCTCCACTACCATATTCATGCTTGTTCTAAATACGATTTTACTTGTATGAGGAAGTTGCAGTATTTTGTCTGTTTTGAAGATACCCAAACCAAAATGCATCCTTGCCACAAGCTTGTGGCAAGCTTGCGACAAGCTTGTGGCAAGCTTGCGACAAGCTTGCGATAAGCTAATTTGATGTTTATAAGCTAACATGGATGCTTGCGCAAGCTTGTACAAGGTTTCTTATTTGCTTCAGAAAGTAAAACTAGCTTACTGCAAGCTTATACAAGCTTGTACAAGGTTTCTTATATATTTGCTCCAGAAAGTAAAACTAGCTTGCACAAGCTTATTTCTTTTCTTCAGAAAGTAAAACTTGCTCAAGTTTTCTTATATGTGTCAGAAAATAAATTTAAAATAGCTTGCAATAAGTTTCTTCATATATTACCATTCTTGTAAAAGATTGAGACCATGCATGTATCAAACTCTCATGCACATGCTTGCAGTGAATGAATGAACTGGAACAATGAAATTTATCATAATGTTTTTGCTGAACATATTTGTTTTCCACTACTTTTCAACTATAAGATTACATTATTTAATCATTAAATATGCAGGTAGGTCAAGGAAATTTTAACCTTCTCAGCATTTAGTAAGTCATAATTTAACTTTTGCAATTCCACAAAAAAGCCATGTAAGAAAATCAAACTTGTACAAGAATATGAGGTATACCTGACACAGGGTCAGATGATGTCCGACCCGAATACAGTATACGTTTTGTGGGGGCAAAAAATACGTTTTTTAATTAAAGTAAATAATAACAGTTTCTTTGGAATTTTCAGTTTAGAACGCGCATTTGGTTCTATTTTGATAGAATTTATCACATGTATACTATTTGAATGCAGTTCTACAATACGATTGGTTCATTTGAAATCGAGGCTACTGTTTATGTCTTTATCCGCCATATTTGATTTCGCATGAAGTTACCGCTGTTGAAGAATCTCGTCTTCATAATCTTCAGCTTCTAATCATGTTAAATAGGAAAGAGGAATAATCAGAATTTTCTCAAGGAAAAAGAGAAGGAAAGAACTGGAAGGACAATTGTGCCGTCTTGTGTAGATTTATGAAGCCATATGGTAACGGAGAAAACGACGTTTTGCAAATTGTGTAATGTGATTTCGCTATTAGGCATGAATACGCACAAAAACGCTATTAAGCATCAGGTTAGGAAAGAAAAATATTCAGAATTTTCTCCAGGAGAAAGAGAAGGAAACAACTGGAAGGACAATGTGCCGTCTTGTGTAGATTTATGAAGCCATATGGTAACGGAGAAAACGACGTTTTGCAAATTGTGTAATGTGATTTCGCTATTAGGCATGAATGCGCACGAAAACGCTGATGAGCATCAGGTTTCTGCATCATCACACACAACTCAGCCTGAACTTGTGACATATATAAATACCAGAGAGAACCTTAATAAAATTCGATCGAAATTATATTTATTAAATTTCTTTTCGAAATAAACCTTTATCTTTCAGTTACTAATGTTGCTGGTGAGTTATTTTGCACACGTTTTCCAAACATTAAAATCACAAAGGATAACTCATATGCTTTTGTTTTGAAACATGTTAAAAAGGAATTAGGAGGAGAGCCCTAGTAACTGTCTTACGAAGTTATCATAAATGTGCTACAGATCACAGGGCATCAACAATTTATATCATGTACTGCACTTGTTTTAAATTGTTGTTACCTTTTCAATGCTCAATGTTATTTTAATTGTGATTTTTTTACAAAGTTGAAGTTCATTAGCTTTATATTTGCAAAACATGGCATCTATACTCTAGGGTTACTGACAGACCAGGACACAAAAAGTTTGAATGAACTTTAAAAAGGTTTTAAAAATGTGTGGAAATAGGAATGGCTTGAGTGCATGAAATAAGCTTGCAATTTTGGTTTGGGTTGGCCAAGCTTGCGAAAATAAGCTTGCGCAAGCTTGCCGCAAGCTTGCAAAAATAAGCTTGCGGCAATTCCAAATACAAGCTTGCGCAAGCTTGCCGCAATTCCAAATACAAGCTTGCCGTAAGCTTGCGGCAATTCCAAATACAAGCTTGCGCAAGCTTGCCGTAAGCTTGCAGCAATTCTAAATACAAGCTTGCGCAAGCTTGCTGTAAGCTTGCGGAAATTCCAAATACAAGCTTGCAAAAATAAGCTTGTGCAAGCTTGCCGCAAGGTTCCAAATACTAGCTTGAGCAAGCTTGCAAAAATAAACTTGCGCAAGCTTGCAAAAATAAGCTTGCAATTTTGGTTTGGGTAACAGTGTAATGCCTTCCAAATTTAAGTTCAGTCATCACATTGGTAACAAAATGCTTTAATAGCCCTAAAGCCACTTATGTAGTGTAAAATAAAGGGTGTGGTAATCGTACCGATTAATCGCCTGTACGCGTAATCGGGCCGATTACTAGCACAATCGGTATAATCGGCAAAAATAATCGGTGCCGATGCAAATAATTTTTTTAAAAAACCAATTTTTCCTGATAAAAGTTGTATATACAGTCGCATTTTGACTGACCGTAACTTAATCCTTTGTAACACTAGAGCTCGGGATATATGCAGTATGCAAACAAGTTGCTCAGTAACTAACACTACTGTATAGTCGAATAACCATATATCGAGATAAACACATCGAACCATCAATTAATCTTTTGTAACAAAGAGATTGCTCTAATAAAGTATTTAAAAAGAATTTATCTTGCTGCCAGTTGTGCAAAATGTTCAACTCCAGCGTCCGATAACATTTGTAAACTGCAGTAAACCAGACTAAAGTACATGTCGCTAACCGCCATTGTAGTGCCAAAGTCATGTGAATAGCCAGTAAGATTAACATCAAAGGGAGTAATGATGGACATATATACAGTCAATTTTCAGGTTTGTGTTTTTTCTTTATCTTTATGAAAACTCACAAAACATCGATAGTCCTTATGTCCCAGTGAGAAATTTTTTGAAAGGGCTTCAGTGTAGGTTTAAATACGTCGTCTGTCTTTCAGTTAATCCGTAATGCCTGGAGGGTGAACAAACTCATTGTCTTTAATACTAGTAAGTGAGAATCATTTCCGGATTTTTTAAAATTATTTTTTATTTCTTTTGTTAGTGTTTCACCAAGCCACCATCTGGCAGAAGGGGTGGTCTCTCATAAGTCATAACAGGTTTTACTGTACCTTTGAAGCACCGACATATACTAAACAAATAAAACAATTCTATATCAATGTTTTACAATTATCTGATGTTGCCGCAGCAATAACGAGTATTTGTTGTTGTCAAAGCAAGCCAACGACCTTTGCTCATAGAAAGTTGGCAATAAACTCAAAAGCATTTATTATTACCACGCTGCGTGAAGATGTAAATTAGACCGGTTGTGTCCCTTGTACACTCAAAATATTACCTCATTTTGTAGGATCACTTATATCATTGAAAATGAGTAACTCGTGTGAGGTGATTTGTAGTAAATGAAACAGCTATTACAGATTAGCTGAAATTTTATCTGAAAGAATACACTTTGGTTGAAACAACGAATAAAGCAAAATCTGCAACTAATATATTTGGGAATAAAAAAGGATTTAAGTGACGCTAAGCACACTTTGCACTGCGTAAGTACTGTACATTATAGTACTGTATATGGTCTCCCTGGTAAACTCGACCGACCCGCGAATTATGAAGGCTGTATTTTATTTACCTTTCTGTAATTTCGTGTTGTGGAAATCAGAAAATATGCACATGCAAAATAATAACAAAATCAATAATAAATAGTACTTTATAAACGTTTAATAATTTTCGGGTCACCGAAAGTTACTTTTTTAACATGCCTATGTCTTAGAACACGGATATTTTTGTCCCAAGATGTACTGCCGTTAGAATAGACAACAAAAACACCTAAACCCTGTTAAGTTTTGACATTGGCCCATGGATAAGCCCCCCCCCCCCCCCCCAATCCAGGCCTTTATTGTTTTCTAAATTTGTCGGCTTATACTTGAGTACATAATATGATAATCAAATAATCGGTCTCATAATCGGTATCGGCAATTTTGATAATCGGCTATACGCGGTATCGGCATAATCGGCAAAAAGTGACATCGGTACAGCTCTAGTAATCACCTATCAAAACAGAATGAAATAGAATAAAAGTTTAAACAAAAATCACTGACACCTAACAGGAAATCTGTTTGGAAGTTTTTTTTATCTTGTCATGGATGCGAATGCCATTTGAATTGATGTTAAGTCAGCCTGTCTGTAATATGCATGCTAGAAATACAACCATTATATAAACACAAGCAAAACAGCACTAGATTACTTGTGAGATGTAAAGATGTAAAGATGAAAAGATCACTGTAAAAGATGAAAAGATCATCAAGTTGGTATGTGTATTATAATGAATTTTAATGTATATTTAATATATTTAATGTGTATTATCTGATTGACCACTGTCCATAAATGAGGAAAAGAGCTTGGGCCTACCTGATTGTTAAAAAAAAATGCAAACCCTTGTCTATAATTGTAAATTATATTTAAAGTTAATTATCACTTGTAGGTAAACATGTTTATGTGGCCTTTTGACCTTACAAGCTTCTAAAACATGATCCTTCTTATGAAATTAATAGTAAAATGATCCGTATTCTGGTTCTGTTATCATTTTTTAGTTTTTTTTTATATAAAAGTAAGTGATAAACTGAATTGTTTATTCCATATATTAACATCAGCCTTAGTGGAATCAATTTTAATTATGTTTACTAATAATTTTAAGCAAATTATTAATTTAAATTATTCATTGGAATTACAAAGTACTCTGATACTTTTAGACTGTAAAGTCATTCAAGGATGTTTTGGATTGTATCATTGTGATATATCAAAATTGTTAGCACATCAGCAAATTTAAGGCCACTGGCACATCAGTACATTCAGGATTGGAATTTATTATGGACTCTTAATATAACATTTAAGACTAATTGGGATTAATTCACAATACTACAAGTTTCTTTAAATTTTCATTTTGTATTCTAGGAAAATAAATTATTCGTTGAATTTTAATTTTGTTTGGTTGGTTTTCAGTTATTTATTTTAAGAGTCATGACATTGTATCATAGTAACAAAGGTTTATCACTTCACCCTGATTAGCTAATACATGTATTAAAAATAAACACTTACAAAAAAAATAAAACTTTAACCTATATTAGAATGAGCAAAATATTTCTAGCAGTGTCTCAATCAAAACTTTGATGGTAAAGACTTCCTCTTTTATTATCGGGACTGCTAAAAAAAGTACATGCAATGGGCAATGTTCTCACCTCTTGGCTTTGGTCTGTTGGTCAGTATATCCAAACTTTCTTGAGGGGAACGGCAGGTCAAGAATGGCAGAAAGTCAAACACATGATGGACATAACTTGTATTGCCTCCCTGTTAATTTAAGCAAAATAAATTTTATTCCTATAATAGATAATTTAATGATAAATTCAATTTGGAGATTATTTAAGAGCTCAGTATGATATAGACTATTTCTTGCTGACTTTAAGTGCAAAGCTTAATTCTACCAATTTGGATAAAACCCAGTTTTGTTTCCATAATAAGATACTGGTGTCATAAATTTGGTAATGCCTCCAGTCTGACTCTAGATCCTAACCATCAGAATGAGTTGTCCCAATCAAGTACTATGTAAAGTTTATGAAGGACTCTATTAGTCTACTTATCTGCTAATGTTGCTCTTAAAATAACAGGAATCTGCATTAATTTTATTATTTTATTATTATTATTATTTATTTAATGACGTTTATATATATCATCATTATCACAGATCAGCCATTTATGCAACACACCTAAAAGTACACTTGCTATTGTTATATACCGTATTTTCCGGCCTATAGGTCGATGCGGAGTATAAGTCGAATTGACGAATTTTGTAAATTTTCCATCCTTCGTCCATATATAAGTCGATTCGGAGTATAAGACGAGGCCAGGTCAATAACTTGGCTATGTATTTTATACTACCAGTAGTAACTTCCGGTTGCATGAATATTGATGGTATCGTCATATAATATTCCATATTACCGGCAATATCCATTGCAACAAGAGCTATGATCATTCCTTCTAGTTGAAAGTTTAAACCTACGGTAATTTATTTGAGAAATTTTGTCAAATACAATTACGGTACTTTATTCAGAGAACCATGCATTGGTACATACACGTGTCTAATTTATATATACATGTATAATCTATTGCATGAAAAGAGTATCAACACCGTGTACTCACCAGCGAATCTTGTAACATACATTGAATCCATAATACAAATATTTCCATCGAAAATATCCACACACGGATGTAAAATATTCAATAATTTTGTCACAGATCATTATGTGACTGAATTCAATGAAAAGAAAATAACAACAATTACGTAATGGGTGTACGTAATGAATGATGAAATAGTACATGTCCGTAGATTAAATAATGGAAGCTAAAGCACATTTTCCCACACAAGCTGCTAGTCAAAGTTCTTTGAACTTGCCGCCCAGCTATTGCGTCATGTTCTTTTGATGTACTCTAATATGCGGCACGTTGTGTCAAAACATAGTCTTCTAATTTATCCTCAATATTACTCCATCTTGCTTTGCAGCCACGATTTGCTTTCTTTGTTTTTTTGTAGCGCATAATGCAACCTTAGCTTTACGCCAATCCCGGACACATTTTTCACTTACACCATATTTCCTGTGAGCAGCCATATTCCCACCATTCTCTTCAGTGAACTTTACAACTTCCAGCTTAAAAGCCGCCATGTAAGACTTGCGTGATTTTACGGGAGGCATTGTGAGAGAAGTTGTATGATTTGTAAGGGGATATTTATATGAATGATTATGACTGAAAAGATTGATCAAAATATACCGAACTCATTAAAATGTGCCCGTACTAAAGCAATGAAAACAATGCCCATGGCTAAATTCATTATTTACATCGAGAGAAGGGAGTGGGCATCATTTCCTGTTGTACTTAATCCCATTGATATTAAACACGAGTAGCGTAATTGATGCGGATTAATGATAAAGAACAATGGGGTACCGGCAATATGGTAACTAGTATCAGTAGCTAAAGCCAATATCAAGATCGAAACAATTGAGGCAACTGGCTTTGATTGTTGTTGGAAACCAAATACCAATTTATCAACAACCGATATAATCAAAGAGAGACACCGAAACGTCAGCTGGTTAAAAATGAATATAGGTGAAGTGTTGACATTACAATTTGCTTTAAACTGAATTGCGAAACTAAAAATCATGGATCACTGATGATCTATGAGTACTGGTAGTCCATCCATATATCTGATTTTAGTGTAGTTTAAACCTACGGTAATTTATTTGAGAAACTTTGTCAAATACAATTAGAAACATATGATTTGGGGGATTCAGTAGAATGCATGATCTACATTATTTTATAAATAATCATAGAACACTCGAGTTAATATGGATTACATCCCTTTGAAGGATCAATTGGATCAATAAAAAAAGCTATGCCAGTAATTGCTCACGTGTGTCCAACATTATACTGGAAAATCAAATATTAATGGACCAGTTATTTCATATCTTTTTTTTTTTAAGGAACAAACAATATGCTTTGAATTAGTACAGTAAACTATAGAGTATAGACCGTAAGTGTGCTATGCGGCCCGGTGAAGTTTTTACCGGTGTTTTCTTTTATTTTATGTTTGAGAAATAAGAAAAAACACGCAGAATGCAAAATAAATAATGACAAAACTTACAAATATAAATGCAGTCATATTATTTTATGACAATTTATTGACATAGTAATTTAACATGAATTTGTACTTCTATGTGACCTGTTTTCGATTATGCCGATTATAGAGCAATATCAATAAAATACCGGATACTGTAATCCATATATAAGTCGATGCAATTTCAATGACAAAATCCATATATAAGTCGATTCGGAGTATAAGACGAAGACCAAACTTTCAAGTCAAAAAGTCTCGACTTATAGGCCGGAAAATACGGTAAATGAAACTTTATCAGTCGAGAGACAAGGTAATCAAAGAAGGAGTTTTGATTAATGGAATAAAGACATTAAGAAAAAAATGCACTTGCATACCTGAGAATGAACATAAAACTGCACTGACTGTCAAGACAAGCATTTCAATGCTTAATTAATTTGCAAGTGGACATTTTAAAAAAATGAGATAGAACCTTCAATTAATTGCAAAATGCCAGTCAAAAATGCTGAAGAAGTAGCAGTAAAATAAAAGTATTGTCTATGAAAGTAAGACATTACAATCACAGTTGGTTTCAAACTGCACTTAATTTTGTATTACATGTAAACCTTTAAATAAACAGCTTATCGTGAAAATAGTGGTAGTACTAGTCAGTAGCTAAGACATGCCTATAAAATTAAATAAGACATAATTGTAGGCATCAGTAATTTTATATTTCAAATTAAAAAAATGTAAAACTGCTGCACATGGGACTTTTTGTGTGCATATGTGATGCTCCATGATTTGAAGAATAATGGTTACAAATATTAAAACAACATACCTTCCTTGCCTGAATAAATTCAAGTATTGGCATTGTCTCTACTAAGTATAGATCTCTTGATGAGCGTCTCCATACATATCCAAACTTGTCTGTCAAGCATCCCAGGATCAGAAGACTGAACAGCAGGAAGTCCAGTCCTTGCTGGACCTACAATATCATACATAAGGACTTAACTTTAATGTCAAAGAACAGAAACATAGGAAGGCCAGGCTGTGTATGTCAAGCCCATTTAACATACATGCTGTAAACCCTATGATCTTAACCCAAAGGACATAAAATTGAACAAGTATTTTTGCAGAATGAATTGTCTTTGCATTATCATAAGACATACCAAGTATAAACAGAATCAATCAAGGGCTTAAGCAAATATAAGCCAAAAGAAAACTCCAAACAAAATCAAAATATACATCCATATTTGTGATCATAACCTTGTGGTCAAGGTGGGCGTATGGAAAAGAAGTTTTTTGTTTCTGATGATACATTCCAATGATGAACAGAATTCATCAATAGTCAAAAAAAATATAATTACATGAAAACCTGTAAGAGAAAAATAATATAAATATTCATATATAAAAGTCATGTTTGTGATCTTAACCTTAAGATAATTAAAAGAATGTTAATAAACTATGGTAAACAATTTTCTCACAAATGTACCCCTCCACATCCTCCCTCTTGCAAGTTTGGGAATGCAGACCTGCCAACCCTAAAGAGACATTTTCAGCAAGTCAGTCAAAAATTTCAGTAAGTTAGACCAATTTTCAGTAAGGTGTGAAAACTTATGTTCTGGCAACAAGTAAAATTGTAATAACCATTACAGTTTATATCCATGTTGTAACTTACAATAAACAGCTACTGATGTGACTGGTACAGGGTACTTTTGCACTTTCTAAGAAACTTCTGGTCAAACTCCATTTTGAAGCATTCTCCCCCCTTCACTTTCATGACTAGTAGTGCTTCCAAGGTATCAACTGACATAGATGATCTGAATTTTGAGTGTTTTATTGCAACAAATGAGAACACCCTCTCACAACCTGCATTTGAATGAGAAACAATAAGTACATTCTTCATTACGCTGGAAAACAATTTGTATTTGAACTGGCCATTAGCATCCTTGAGTTCACTAATAAGATCCCATTGCTTGTCAACTTGTTTAGTATTTAAGATCTCAGGATTCAATTCATCTACATGATAATTCAAAAACTCTGCTTCCAAGTTGTCTTGCCAGTTGGTTTCTTTGGGTTCCATACAAATAAACCTTGATGGGAAATATATCACACTACCAAAATCACTCATCATCCTTTTTGACACATCAGCAACAGCACTGTGTTTCAGGAGTTCATTATTCAAGAGAAACCTCTTAAACAATGTAATCACAAACAGTTGTGCAATAGTTCCTTACTTCCTTATAGAATTGATGAAGGCTACTTTCATACATCTTACTTTCAGCCAAGTATTTTCTAGTTTCTGAACCTACTATAAGCTTATAATTTGACTTTTGTTTCTTACAGTCATGATAATTAATATCAGTAAGATCCTAGCTTGTGAAATTTCTGTAGCCTTTACAAATCTGATAAGCAATTGCTTTAATAATTCAAGCATGTTTTCTCTAAGTTTGTAGATCATAGGCTCCTCCTGTTGCATGATTAAGTTGGACTCATTAAATAATGGAATTATGTGGTCTAGAAAAAAGCAACAAATCTTCACCCTCCAGGACTGCAGAGCCTTACACACACTCATAGCCTTTTCCTCTTTGTAAATGATTTTTTTTACTTTCTTTCCAGTCATTTTTAACCAATGGTGTCTGACATCTAGACAGCTTTTTTATCTGATTTCTTTGATTTAGCTTTCTCTGAAGAACCTATCTTGGGTTTCATTTTCTATGTTTTTCCTGCTGAGGCAGACTTGAAGGTAGTACAAGCCTGACTTCTAGATTTATCACTGCTCAAAGCTTTACTGCATGTGCCTGCACTGTCATTATTTCCTTCTTTATTGCTTGATACATGTGGAACACTGTCCTTGAAACTAGATACATTCTCTGACAGACTACTTTTGGCTTTAGCTCTTTTGCCTTTAACCTCTTGCTTTTTGGTTTCTTTATCAAAATATATTTGTAAGGGTTCCAACTGTTCCAACAGTCTCTTTATACATTCACCAAGAGACAACTATCTTCTTACACAATGCTTCAATATTTTTCTCTGTTCTTTCCCACAAATAGTCTGAAGATCTTTCAGTTCCATTTGTCTATTCACACTTTTATCCAAATAATATATATCCACTAATAAGTCATCAAAACTAACAGGCAGCACATCAGCACCCTTTTTAGCTGCTAAATGTACCAAATAGCATGAACATCCACTCAGATACACTGAGGGATTCACCTTAGTTATATGTCCAAATGCACCTTTATTGCAACCTGTCACCACTGAAGCAGTATTTGATTCAAAGGCAATACAGTTATTCCATCTTATGTTTCTCTTTTTCAATTCATCATCCAATAATGTGAAAGTATTTTCCCCATTAGAGGCTCTATCACATGTTGTAACTGACAAAAGTGCTTCAATTACAAACCCATCTGTGTTATCAAAATATCTAACAACAACTGGGTACAGCTTCTCAGAATCATTGTCACCATCAGTTGCTATACAGAAAGGATGGGATGAAATATTGTTAATAATGTCTTCCTGTATTGACTTGCACTGTTGTAATACAATAGCAGTAGTTTTCGTTCTGCCACACTGATAACAATTTGCTACTGACGACTTGGGAAACATGCACTTGAATAGTTTAGAAGCAAGAGATGCAGCAATTGCAACATTTTTTCGGGGCTAGTTGTCCTCTCCACCTTTGGCGCATTTTCGTTTGGAAAACATTTTCAGACGACCGGATGACAAAAAGAAAAAAAAGTCAAGATCAGATGCGCGCTTCTCGCGAACACAATAGGCTGGTTTAAAGCATCTGAGATACCACTGTATAGTTAGTCTGGTTCGCAACCAAAATCCATTCAGTCTAAGATAAAACTCCGAATCCGAACACGGAGTCTACTACAAAAATCCAGATCCGGAACGAACCAGTACAAAAAATATCCGGAACAGAAAAAACGTTCATATTTCCGTACTTTTTGCTATAGCTCCGTAAGTCCGTAATTTTAGTGTTTTTTTTGTAAAACTTACGGCACAATCGTAAGAGTTGGCAGGTCTGCATCACACACCATCACAAAATGGAGAATAGTCCTTGATTAATGAGTCACCCTCTATAAAATAAAGCATTATTATTATTATTATTATTATTATTATTATTATTATTATTATTATTATCTCCTGAAACTGGGTCTTAGATTATCCATAGTATGTGCACATGCTATCTGGTGGATTAATTAATGTTTGAACAATTTCTTTTTTCATTGATTCTCTTGCTCAGACAAAAGGAATTTAAACACACATTACAAGCTCAGTTAGACTGCTGGCAACAATTCAGAAAATGATGGATATTGGAAAATTTTAGTTCAGCATTTACTTGCACAACGATATATATAAGGTAATTTATGTTCTGAGGAAATGGTAGTTACACTACACATATGAAATTCCAACTGTCTATTCAACAATGTGGATGTGGTCATGTGGCAAACGATTAAGTGCCCACAACAAATAGGATTTTATATATATATATATATGTATATATATATATATATATATATATATATATATATATATATATATATATAAACAAAGTCTGGATGGATATCCATTCATTTTTGTTGCAGATGAAGTAGGTTGTGATAATATTGGCTGATTTTATAACACTTGCCCTGCAAGTGAACACACTAAATAAACAGATGGGAGACTCCACTGCATCTTAAACCTGACCAGGACTGGTGTAAATTTCATATTTTGACCTGTATAAACTGCAGCATTAAAATTGTTTGTGGTATTTAATAATGACTTAGGCATATGCACAAACATGTATAATGTTGCAACAAATCCCATGTTTAAAATTTCTTGAATATTCCCCACTCCTTAACCAGTTACAATGTACATCCCTATTGATCAACTACATGTATCTGCAAGTGTACCGAGAAACTTTCATACCATTCTACATGAAGCAGTACCTTTGATGTTTTTAATGAAACATGTTTCATACTAGTACATGTATTGGTTATTACACTTAAATTTAAGGCTCATTTTACACAAATTATTGAAAGTAGTATAGAATTTTTAAAAAAAGAGAAAAATTAGTACCATTTGCCATTTCATCACAAATCTCAAAATTTTCATGAAATATATCACTTATAGCATGTGTTTTTTAGATAAGATTAGTAAGAAGCCCATAAGACGTAAACAGCATATATAAATTTACTAACCTGAATAAATGAAAGTAAAGATAAATTTTAAGACTAATAACTATGAATAAGTTTATTAATTAAGAATAATGTAGAATTATATGCTGAATTTATTTTAAAAAATATACAAGGTATGCAAGAAAATGTTGTTCTGTAGCAATATCTGTACACTTTAATATGGACATCATTAGAGATTATGACAATTTTAAATTTGCAGAGGGAATCCAAAATGTGCAAGAAAATGCTATTCTGTAGCTATATCTATAGACTTGAATATAGACATCATTAGAGATTATGACAATTTATAATATGCAGAAATCATCTACACTTTATGTGCTCTAGCGAGGCTGTTCACATCATCAATAAAGTGATTTTCATGAAAAAGATAACTATTTGCTACTGACGACTTGGGAAACATGCATTTGAATAGTTTAGAAGCATGGTATGCAGCAATTGCAACATTTGCTCAACCATAAAGTTTGTAAAATTTACTTCAGCCTTAATGACCTCCAATTCAGTTTCTGACACTGCAGATCCAAATTCCAAAGAAGTCAGCAACTTAAAACTTGATTTCATTGTAACGTATTCTGTATTTTTTTTTTAATTCACGTAGCGGCAACAATCATCTTGCCCACCGTGGGAAATGTTCAAGTCAATACGACATAACATTCAATAAATGTAATGGACACCTTTTTCACTTTTTTCTAAGCATGACCAGGTATCTGAGTAATCTGTTTTATACTTTTGCAACCACTGTTTCAGCTTTTTATGAGGATGGTTGTCTCTCCACCGTTGGCGCATTGTTTTGGTAAACATTTTCAGACGACAAGATGACAAAAGGAAAAATGAAGTTAAGATCAGATGCATGCTTCTCACAAACAAAATAGGCTGGTTTAAAGCATCTGAGGTACCACTGTATAGTTAGTCTGGTTCCCAACCAAAATCCACTCAGTCTAACATAAAACTCCAAATCCGAATATGGAGTCTAATACAAAAATCCAGATCTGGAATTAACCAGTACAAAAAATATCCGAAACAGAAAAAAAAACCATTCATATTTCCGTACTTTCCGCTATCGTTCCATAAGTCCGTAATTTTAGTGGTTTTTTTTGTAAGACTTATGGCAAAATTGTAAGAGTTGGCAGGTCTGGGAATGTAGAATACGCTTCATGTTGCAAGAAGTGGCTAATGCCAGCAACCTTACTGCATGGGATTCATCTGGCAATGATGTTCCAGCTATAACAGTTTTAATTTTTCTAAAAGTGTTTCATATATATTTTTAAAAATTGTGACTTAATATTTTATGGTTTTACCTTTATTTTTTGCTCCATATGCTTTGTCTAAAGGCCTCAAAGTGTTTGACACAGTATAACCAGGACTGTGCCAAAATACTGTTAAACTCTAAACATTATACCATATAACTAGGACTGTGTTAAACATATCTAATTCATCCTATGCATATCCCACAACCGAGATAAAACATATCTAATTCATCTTATGCATATCCCACAACCGAGATAAAACATATCTAATTCATCTTATGCATATCCCACAACCGAGATAAAACATATCTAATTCATCCTATGCATATCCCACAACCGAGATAAAACATATCTAATTCATCCTATGCATATCCCACAACCGAGATAAAACATATCTAATTCATCCTATGCATATCCCACAACCGAGATGAGTCTAAATTAACAAAAGTACATAACTCTTCCAAAATTTGTGGAAGTACAATGACTGATAAAACATGTATATCCTCTTCTGATAACCTTAATATGTAATAACAGCAACTAAGGCTGAAATGTTTGACGTTTTTGTATGTATAATATACAATGCAAATTAATTCCAACCAATCCAAAACTCAACCCTAAAGCTTTCTATCATCTACATGTCAGGCATACATATAACAGCTATTTATTTTTAAAAAAATTGGAAGCCAAATACAATGTGCATCCTTTAAATCATTACAAAATTTTTTCAAAAATAGTAAATCTGGACATGATGAAAATTTTTATAATGCAACTGGACATGCCATCTTAATATCGAAATCAGATAACACTTGATAAATCACATGCATGTTATTTATGCATTTGTTTGTACATGCAGTAAATCATAAAGCCAGTTACATGTATCAACAATTAATAGCAATAAAGTAAAAACATATATATGATAGAACTGAGAAGTCTGGAGTTTTCAATTCAAAAGATCAAGGATTTTTAATGAAAATGGCAAATTTTACACTGCAGCACATGTCTTTAACTTTCTTATCCCAATGAGGACCCAAACCTTGGGTCACTATGTCTGAAATCTTTGTCTGTTTGTATGCAGTAAGGCATTATTGTCAGGTACACTTTACCTGTATGGCATTTGTATGCAGTAAGGCATTATTGTCAGGTACACTTTACCTGTATGGCATTTTTGATAATATGACCATATCAACAAAATTGGGTTGGTACTGTATGGGTAAGAGTTGAAATCTACTTGCACAACTGTATATGTGTGAACGTTTGTGTGATTTCTGGATTAAGAAATATTAGTTTAGGTCTGCTACTGTAAATCTGAGATTATGTTTGGCTATTAAGTTTCTGCAAACGATGTCTCTGCATGTTTATCTTAACCCACATTTGATGCAGATTCAGTAAAGATGAATTTCAGTGATGTCATATTTCTGGTAAAAAAAATTTTATATATTAATATCCCACATGATGCATAATGCCTTTCTTGCCAAGGTAGTAATTTTTAGAATCATCTTTACAAGTCAGGCCAAATATTTTTTTAAACTGGATTCCAACTACTGAAATTTAATTATATCTATCATTGAATTTGGAGTGATATTTCATTTTGTTAGAGTCTGAAATGTTAGAACTAGGAGAAAATGCACACTTAGACATTTCAACAAACTTGAAGCACCAAAGCATCAAGGCAAATATATTTCAAAAATAAGTTCATCTTGGAAAGTGTTGGAAAGAGCTTTAACCATTAATAGCAGGAATAGAAAAAAATTGGCTGTTACACTCAGAGGGACAGCTAGGATTGACAGACTGTGAAAAAATCTTTTTCCTGCCAGGAATGTATCACACTCAAAAGAATATTCCTTCTGAAGATGTCCAGTGAAGAAAGTTCTAAACCTCCAACAGAGAGAAGGTGCATGTGTCCCTCCTTATCTAATGAGTTATGCTACCACCAACACACAGCAACCTCTTATTTCCTGAATGCAACTAATGACAGCCTAACAAACTGCATTTTTTAAAATAGTTGATGTGGAGAAGAGATTCTTCTAGAGACCATAAACCCTGAAGAATTATAACCTCAAGCTGTAGAGATTTTGTTCTTTTCAAGTTTCATAGAAAACCAAGCCTGGTTGCTATGGACCTACAGCGAGACAGGTCTAGCCTGACCGATTCTAAATTGCCACTATTAAAATATTTGGATACCTAAGGACCTTTGTATCAAGTCAATGCTCTTACAAAAAAGGAACAACTGCTAATTAAAAGAAAAGATTTTCTGAAGACTAATTGAAACTAAATATAAAAATAATCAGAGTTTGATAACCGAGCATGAGAGATGAAATTAAGATTAGTGTGCATCATGCTTACTAAACATAAAAATGTCACAGTTCAAAGGGAATGAGACTGGCAGGCAAATATGTATCATACCAAATGTAAAGATAGGATTTTTAAAATAAATTTGCAGCTTGCAGCAAGCTTGCAATTGGCTTGCAATACCATTGCAGCTCTGAAAATGTTCTTTTTGAATACAATTAAAGCAACCAATTTAAAAAATATAAACACCCATGGAACAAACAATTAAATGACAATATGTACATCCATTGGATGGAACAAGTCTACAGAGTCATTCACATATGCACAAATGTACGAGGTTCTCGTGTTGTGCTGATTTAGTGTTCTGGTAGATTCTGGGAGGGTCGACATACCTTTCATCAATTGGTCAGGTATTTTTCCCCTGGAAAAGTATTAGATATACCATGTGTGTGTGTGTGTGTGTGATTCAGATTTTTTACATAGCTTTTAAACAAAAATCAGTCATATCACTACATTGTCTGCAGTGTGACAGTTTATAGTGATGTCTAGCACTAGAGCATAATGCTACAGACATGAAGCATGATGTCCAACTCAGTCACATTATCGAGACACCAGGCTAACAATAACCTCTTAATGCTGATCGCCAAGCGAAGCAGCTGTAAGGACCATTATTGCAAGTCTTTGGTGTGACTCAGCCAGGTATTTAACCCAAAACCTCCTGCATCCAAGGCAGATGCTCTAACCACTAACTATGCACTGGATTTGCAGCAGCAAGATGGATGGTATAACTAATATTAAAAAAATATTTCCTGTAATGGCAGCCGTTTTTGAAGGCAGATCTTGTTGTATACGTTAGAGAAGATGTAAATGCAGAAAGGTGACTTGACTTGAAGTCACATGAAATTGAGAGTGTCTGGGTGGAAATTTCTCAAAAATAATGCAAAATCATTCCTAATTGGTTTCATTTATAGGCCACCTTCCTCCAAAGCAATCTGGAATGATAATTTTTTTGAAACAAATGGAACATGTTCTTGCACAGGAGAAAGAAACATATATACTTGGTGATAAAAATAAGGACCTTCTCAACACTCAAATAAGGGACAACTGGATGGAATTTATTGAATCATTAGGCCTAGTCCAGATGGTAAATGAGCCCACAAGGGTAACAGAAAAATCAAGCACTCTTATTGATCACATTTATACCAACCTACCAGACAATGTGACTTGTGTTAATGTACCAAATGTTGGTCTTAGTGACCATTATCCTACTTTTTTGACAAGAAAGGTTAAATGCCAGAGAAATAAGAAAAACACACACAAAACAATCACTTACAGATCATTCAAACATTTTAGTGAAGAACAGTTTCTTGATGACCTATATAAAGTTCCATGGAATATGATCCAAAATTTGGATGACATAGATGAAGCTCTGAGAGTATGGACTAACTTATTTATGGATGTAGTCTCTAAGCACGCACCACTGAAAGTACATCGAGTAAAGAATGAAATCCAACCTAATTGGCTTACTACTGAAATACCAGATGCTATGAAAACACGAGACCAATTCAAGGCTCGGGGAAACCATGCAAAATATAAAGTATGGAGAAATAAAATAACAAGTATGATTAAGATAGCTAAAAAGTCGTATTATCAGTCATTGCTTGAAAACAAAAAGAGCAACACAAACTCCATTTGGAAAGTCTTCAATGAACTCACTGGAGGAACACACAACAATCAGACAAGTAAATTTCACTCACTTCTGGAAGATGACACCATAGTCACTGATGAAACTGACATTGCAAATGTTTTTAATGATTTTTTCACCAATATTACCACAAAGTTAAAAGAACCAGTGATAGAAAACAACTTTAGTGAACTGAAAAAGTTCTGCAGCAGCAAAATCTCTAAGAAAGTGTTTCTCTATCCCACCAGTATCAAAAAACTTTGTTAAAAAAAAAATGTCTACAGGACTTGATCAGATTGGTCCAAGACTCATTAAATCTTCTGCCTCTGCTATTTTAGATAGCCTAACATTCATAATCAATTTAAGTATTGCATCCTCATCTGTCCCCAAAATATGGAAAACTGCAAAAGTAATTCCTATTTACAAATCTGGATCTAAGAATGATGCTGATAACTACCGACCAATCTCAATACTACCAAACTTGTCAAAATTGATTGAAAAACATGTCCATGACTCATTCATGTCATATTTAACCAAACACTTGCTGTTACACCCTAATCAATCAGGCTTTAGACAGAAACATTCATGTCAGACTGCCTTGATCTCCCTAACTGATAAATGGCTTCAAGCACTTGACCAAGGTAAAATAATAGGATCTGTATTTGTAGATTTCAGGAAAGTACGTGACATGGTGGATCATGAAATCCTGTTGAAGAAAATGAAAATCTACCAATGCGATGAAAAAACAGTTAGATGGTTTACTTCATACTTAAGTGAGAGAATACAACATGTTTATATAAATAACATTCTGTCTGAACCTGAAACAATTAGATATGGAGTACCACAAGGCTCAATTCTAGGTCCATTACTATTTATTTTATTTATTAACGACCTACCACTTTTACTAAGAGACTCGATATCATCTACAGATCTCTATGCAGATGACACAACATTGTCAGACATCCAAAACACAAAGCATGAACTCGAAATTTCTTTACAGAATGCATTAAACAAGCTGGAAAACTGGTGTACATACAATGGCATGGTAGTAAATACTGGTAAAACTAAAATATTACTTATCTCAACAAGGAAAAAAAGGAAAAATCTTGATATCAATGAACTATGTCTGACATGGAATTATAAAAATTTGCAAATGGTCTGTCGCGACAGACTGCTTGGTGTTTTGGTAGATAATAACCTATCATGGACTGATCATATCAAACATATCAGTTAAAAGGTCAATTCAAGTTTATGGCTTCTCAGTAGGATAAGACATTTTATCCCTGAAAGACACAGAAAACTATTTTATAACAGTTGCATACAACCCTATTTAGACTACTGTAATACAGTTTGGGGTAATTCAAATGATAAAAATCTTCAAAAAGGAGCATTTAGGCTAATATCAAACCAGACAGAAAGCAAGGAAAATTTAGCTGGTAAGTTAAAAATATTACCTATTAAAGACCGAATCTGTTTAAGACAAGCCAAATTAATGTACAGGATATCCAATAATAGTGCTCCTGAATATTCCCTATTCCAGTATAGGCTACCTGGTAATACACCCCACCTGCGATAAATGTCTACAAAACAGTATAAAATTCCCAAACCAAATAAGGAATTATTCAAAAAAAGTTTCCAATACTCTGGAACTTTGCTCTGGAATAGTATTCCAGTTGAGATTAGAAATGCTCACTCTATTTCCATCTTCCAAACCCAATATATCCAGTGGCTTCTGAGATGCTGCTGAATTAAATAAATTCCTTGTATGAGGGCCTCAAGGTAGATTAGTTCTTAGCTAATTGTGTTACCCATATTAAAAAAAGTCATTATTATTATTATTATTATTATTATTACTATTATTATTATTATTATTATTATTATTAACAATATCAAACTAAACTACTGCATGCCAAGATGCTCTGAAAAATTCATCCTCATGACGTGAGCATTTAATTGGTTGTTGATCCCATTTCCTGGAATGACTAGACTGAAGTTGTTTTTTGTATATTTGTAACTGCAGATATATTTGGTCAGTGACAAAGCTCTTTATGCCAGGTTGCTCATTGCCAAATTTGGTCTAATCCCTTTTTAGTGTTTTTAAGAAACGCTACCCCCTTTTTCTTTTCAACAAGACATGGGACATGCATGATTGAGTTCATCCACCAGTAACTGTAATGAACAAGACATAAAAGTGTTACTTACCTCATGTGCAATATCAAGGTGAAAGATGCGAGGAGTAGTGACGCCAGGTGGTAGTATATGTGTTAGAAGAGTCTGAGTCACCTGTGAGACACTTATCTCTTTGTCCTGAATGGGGATTTTCACAAGATCAGTTATCTTGTGGCGAGGATTCTTTTGCATCAGCTCCTCATTCTTTCTCTTGACATAAAGGGATTTCCCAACCCCAGCTCGCCAGGATTTCACAACACGAACACCTAAACTGTAAAAAGAGATTGTTCTAGCATGATTTCATAATACAAAGTAGGTTTGTGTTTATGTTATTTAGAACTTTTCCACTTAAGAACTATCCTCAGCAGGAAAAAAATCCATGAGAAGAATGTCTAATTTCCACCCCAAAACAGTAGCTATTACAAATGTAAAATAAACATAATTTTGCACAAAATATCCAATGACCTTTACCTCTTAACTATCAAGGACTCAAAATGGAGTAGCTCTCCATCAAATATAATGCAAAAATGGAGTTTATAAAATTGGGTGTGGTAAACTTGGAGAATGCAGACATAACAAATTAGGTCCAAAATGAGAATTTTACCTCCAGTGACTTCAGGGCTTGAGATGAAACAGGGAAGTCTATCACCCAACTGTCAACTACATATGAAGTTGATTAAAGTTTGACTAAGTAAAACTTAAAATATTCAGCAAAAACATAACAAATGTGAGCCTTATATTACTAATTTGGGCATTTGTCATTTGTGAATTTAAGAATGTAAAATCACACATACTGAAACTGTAGCATGTCAGCCATAACATGATGTGAAAAACAGAATTTTTTTACAACCCCAAAAAAAACAGAATTTTTTTACAACCCCAAAAAAAACAGAATTTTTTTACAACCAAAAAAAAAAAAGATTTTTTTACAACCAAATCCTGACATTGGCATGTTTTGAAAAACAAGATTTTCAGCAAACTTAGGGGTAAAAAAAATAATAATTTCATTTCAACATATGCATTTAGCATTATAAATGGTAAACAGTCCTGCCTGAAGCTCTTGTAAAACTATCCTTGGGGCAGTTTATACAGCTACAGTGGAACCCCGCTATAACGCACCCTGCCATTTAGCATTATAAATGGTAAACAGTCCTACCTGAAACTCTTGTAAAACTATCCTTGGGGCAGTTTATACAGCTACAGTGGAACTCGGGTATAATGCGCCCTACCATAATGCAAATTTGGATATAACGTGGTTGCGGCGTGGTACCCAAAATATCGTATATTTATTTGCACGATTTTTTTTCTTCTTATTCAAAGTAAGTGAAATAGTGTATTAAGAATTTATTATCATTTTGGGGAAGAGATCATGTATAGAGAAGAGATCACACATGAATTTGAATAAAATACGATCGTGGCATGGTTCCGGAAATGTTAAATATATGTACGCATATTTTTCTCATACCAGGAGATTTTTTTTATTTGCAGTACAAGAAATAGTATGTAAAATGTTTATTATCATTTTGGGGAAGAGTTTGCATACGAATTTTAATATAATACAATCGTGGCGTAGCTTCTTAAATTTAACAATTTCACCAGGTTCTTGAAGTGAATGGTGTTTGTTTATGAACTCTTCATTACTTTCCTACATTTTGTATATAAAAAAATATTTCACCGTTATGGAAAATAAAGTTTACAATTTGTATAGACACCGTTCATAGACCATGGAATCTAATGAAACGTACACTTGTTTCATCTTTCTCAACCTAATTTTCTGTTAATTTTTCCCATTGAATTCAGACACATAATGATTTGTGACAAAAATATTGAATGGGTTAAATATATATATATATATATATATATATATATATATATATATTCATGAGGGACCAATTTTCATGGTTTTCATTGTTGCCACTAACCACAAATTTAAGTCCTCAATGAAAAATGAGCCACTAAGGAAGATGGTCCTCCCCTTGCCTGTTTTCATACAGTGTTTCATTCCTAGAGATTAACACAGCTACTTGTATTTGATAAATTAAGATCAATACTGTAACTTGGTAATTAAATATAAGCTTTTACATGTGTTTGTTTTACTTTTTTAAAATTTTTGAAGCAAGAATTATAAATCAGTTTATATTGTTTCAACACACACGATCGATAAGATACTTTCCGAGACAGAGAAGAAGGGGTTCTACTGCATCATTAGCTGCCTGGTAAGCAAGTTCCTGTGCTGGGTTCACAGCTTCTGATGGGTTAGGATGTCCATCAACCGTGGGGGGGGGGGATCTAAGTTGAATTTTACCACTCTTTATGCTTGTTTGTTTGTTTTTTAGGGTTTAATGCCATTTTTCAGTACAAGATATGACGGCCAGTGTTAATGGTGGAGGAAGAACCCAAAAAACCTTGGAAAGAACCACCAACCCATGAGAAGCTACTAGCAAGCTTTCTCACATACCCACATTGGCCAAATCCAAGACTCAAACCCATGCAGACAGAGGTGAGATGGCAGTGATCCATAACAGACAGCGCTTTAGACCATTCTGCCACTTGGGGCCCCTTTACCACTCTTAAGCCACTGTGTTAATGCCATGATAGTCAGAAAATACTGATTGTGTAACTTGATAGACAGTGGTTTAAATAAGAAATCATTCACATCTACTTTAATAACTGACTGGTCTGGTTTTGTTGGATGCATCGGCTTCCTTTGATGTTGAAGACTCAAATAAAGACATAGCAAAACTGATTCATTTTGATGGGTGTTTTATTTGTGCTCATAGATATGGAAGTATTGCTTTAGTGTTGTTGGTCAAAAGCATGGTGTTAAGTTCTGAACTTGCCAGGTCTTTGATTTGTATTCATACAGTTGGTAGTATTGTTTTAAACATTAATATGCCCACCATTTGCACTGACATAGTTGTATTCTTTTATATTCCTTATTTTGGGTACTTGTAGAGGTTAACTATAAAATTAAATACCTAATAATATGCAAACTTTGACAGGCAAAATCATGAATTTAAGTACCCAAGAAAATGCATTTTTTAAATACAAAACCACGACAATTGAGTCTAATGAAAATAAATGTATAAATATAATATATATTAAGGTATCCACTGCCCAAGCCTTCTGGTTGGGGACAAGAAATACATAAAAGGAGAGGTTGTTGTGCTGCTTGGTGACAAACAAGTCCATTATGGGAGTTCCCCAAAGACGGAACAGCAAGTCTGCTACCAATTGGTGGACAGTTCATTCTGTAAAAACAATCTTAACTTTCATTGAAAGACTGTCAAAATGTTTATCATTCCAGGAATGTGGCACACTTGAAGGAGTATTCCTTCTTAAGCTGTCATGTGAAAGATGTTCCTCAATGCAGAGAAAAGGTGAATGCACACCTCCTTATCTCTAGGGCCTAACCGAGAAGATAATTTTCGCCGAGTACCGAATCCGAGTATTTGGATGTACTATCTGCCGGATCCGGGCACGAACTGAGTAGTAGGTGCGACTCCGTACAGTACCGTTTGTTTTATTATCGTATGTGAAGCTTAAACTTTTTGTGTACAGTATACCGTATATATCGTCTATAAGAGGAAATTTTTTATTATTAACTAAAATTATTATGTATTAAAACACTTTTTTTTAAAGTTTGATATTTATTGAATTATTTTACTTGTAACCATTTGTGCGCGTATTATTTGCCAAGGCGAATACTTCTGAATAGTTCCGATAAACCGGATATTCAGCCGAAGCGAATGTCCGAGGTGATTTCCGGTTAGGCCCTACTTATCTCATGAGGTATGCCACCACCTATGTGTTGTCAGAGACCTATTGGCTGGATACAAGTATGAAGGACTAAAAATAGTGTATTCATTTTGAAATTGTTCAAGTGGAGGGAAGATTCTTTTTTAGATAATAAACTCTGAAGAATCAGATCCTCTGGTTTTAGATGAGCACCTCACTCTTAATCTGACATCACTACCAACCCCAATTTAGATGGTGGTGAAAATCCCAAACCAGACAAATCTTATTATTCAAGGGGTCTATGTGTGACTTTCAAATTGGCTGCAATTACTCAAATGACCTTGGTAAAAGCTCTGAATGTGGTAGCTAGGCCAAATTGCAGAGCTCGGAATTGAAAGAATTTCTTATCCAGACAAAATGTGAGGTACTGCTTGTGTGGTTTAAAGATAGGGATATGAAGGCATGCATAATGAAGATTTATGCACACCACCCAATCACCAGGTGTTATGGCATTCCTGACTGGTGATGTGGTCTGCATTCTTAAAAGCTCCTCAAGAAAGAAATATGTTTAGGAAGAAATAGCAGATAATTAAAGGACACTTTTCCACTTTTCATAGTGTTCATTCTTACCAAAGTGCAAGACATAAAAAATTTTGGTTACTGCAAAAGGTGAACAACTCAAGTTCTTGGAAAAAAATGGCAACAGAAAGATGGATGGATGGATGGATGGAAATCATCATAACATAATAAGCTCAGCCTTATAAACTATACACAATTTTAGAAAAATTAACCTAACAACTGAAACAAGACTAACATGCATTAAATGTACTCTAAGATAAGCTTTAATAGCTTTATAAAAAGATGTTACTTCAGAAGACATTATTTGATTTGCACACACACACACACACACACACACAAACACACACCTGTCAAAGTCTACAGCTGCAGCTCTATTTCTTTCCTTCACTTGAAGTTTTCCCCTGACATAGTCTGCAATATGATGAATGTCTGGAATTGGCAGTGGGGGTCGTCTAAACCTATCCAATGCTGTGATGATTCTAGATTTATACTCATTTTCTGCACTACACACCACAACAAGTTTGTAATGAAGATCTGAAATAAATTTAAAATGTATAGTCTCACATGTAACAATTGTTGTAATCATCACAACCATCAACTTCTTATGATCATGACCTCAAATTTGAAATTATATTAACACCCCATGAAAGATATCCTATGTCCTCCACTGAGCATATAATCTGATTTCAGGTGACTAATTTAAATAAAAGAATACTGTCATTTACAAACAAATTCATGTTGAAAAATGTATTGTTCATGAAATAATGAAACTACTTTTCAGTCCAATCTTAAATAAAAATACAATCAAAGTGAAACAACAAAAATAGAAAATATAAAGGCCACCAACCTCCTGAAATGTTAAATGTCTGCATTAATGAAACTGTCAAACTGATTTTATATACCCAAACTTATTTTCAGTAAGAGTCCCTTGATGACAGTGATACTTGACTGTCAAAAAATAATTTTTTAGAAGTCAAGATAAATACAACTTCTGCCTCAGTTGTTGAGTGTTGAAACCATCTTTGATGTTCTACAGTGATTAGGCAATTACGGAAATTAGGCACTCTAACAGTCATACTGGTTTTAAGATTGACACCATTTTCATTTTCATCAAATTAAACACCACTAGAACACTTTTTGTGAATACCCAGAATCAACCTGACCATCTACTGAGGAGAAGTTACAAGCAATCAAGAATTTCAAGATCGATCTTGTGGTGGCTATACAGTGGATGTCTGAGTAGTACAATTTTCCTACAGGAACCACTAGACCATGGCTTGAATGTGTGTAACTTTAAAATGTCATGACGATCTTATAAGTAGCAACATAACACTTGTGCAAATAGATGAACAGACAATAAAAAAAACAGACCTTGGATTATCAACAACAGATGCCAGATCATCCTACGAGTTCATCTGGTTTATGACCAGTAGAGCTAAAAATGTTTTTTATTTTCAATCCCTGTGCTTAGTACCTCCTCAGTCACCTCTTGTCATGGTCAGTAACCTAGAAGTTCACATTAGTGTAATTATATGGTGACATTTAGGAATACTTGCTACAAGTTTGTTACTTATACAAAAAACTCAGAGAGCAACTGCTTTTTTTTTTATTTCTGGGCCTCACAATTTATCTTACTGCAAAAGATAGCTACTTTTGTTTTTTTAAAACATGAATTCAAGAAATTTTCACTGATGACTATTTCATCCAGGTCTGAGGAAAATGGGGTCATGTGGCCTGCTTCTTTTGAAAAAGTGGGCCAATGATGTGATCATTATTGGCTAAACTCATAATAAAATGAAATCATTTACATGGTCTGTTTTACCATTTATCAGCATGAATAAAAAACTAAATAAAGGATATTTTCTTTTCCAATGTTAATACCAGATAAATTTTGTGTGGTACAAAAGCCACAAGTTAAAACAGATCATCTTGGTACCACATGATGAAATTTAGCTGGTCTTAAGGTAGGAATAGAAAATTTTATTATTATTATTATATACCAAACGTGCTCCAAATCGAGGTTTAGAAGATTAAACTCACTCTTTGGCCCAACACACACAACCTCATCACCTTTTCATAAATTCACCTCACAATAGTAACCTGATCATATAAATATACATCATTTAAGAAGGCAGTAGGATTCAGATAATTAAATTTTTGTCATTTTGTAAACTATATGACCATATCAATCAGAAAACAATGCACATCCGACTCAATAATGCATCACACACACACACACACACACACACATATATATATATATATATATGTTTATGGTTAGGTGAATGGGAAAAATAGCCAGACTTAGTATAAAGTGCAATCAGAAAAAAAATCACTAGATGCAATTTATTCATTTTCATTACAGAATTCTTCACAAATTTAGATACAGTAGTCATCCTTTTGAACACCCTCCCTTCACCAGCAGCCACCCCCTCTGATGGCCAGAATCCTTAAGTACAGATGAGTTTACATTCAAAAGTACCCCTCAAGAACAGTATCCTTCTAACACGATCATGTAAATGTAAGATTAATATTACATCATTGTCTATAAAAGTCGCCATTTCCAGGAAATGGGCTCAACAATGTTATAATAGAGTTTTGGGGCTTCAGACAGCTGATGAGTTCTTCTCTTTGATGATTACTGTTACGGCTATTGGATTTAAATTATTTATTTTTTTAATTGTTAAATCCAAATTTATCATTTAGGGTTTAATATCCATTAATTGGGAAATTGTTCTAGAAAGATTAACCACTTTAACTGTAAACAGGCTGACCTTGGCTTGGTTACCTCAATATCTGACCTTGCTTTAGACATTGTAAACAGGTCTTTAATACGATTGGTTAATTTTTATTTCTTGAGCGTGGGGAGTGAATGATTTCCTTCTAGATCATTCTTTTAGTATGTGACTTGGAGAAGGTAGCTTCTTTCTGTGACCTTCCAGACTCACATGATTCCTCTTGTTTACGAGGGAATTACATATATATAGCTGTGTTTTGGAGGTTAACTTTAGTAGATTTTGGGCTTATTGTAATATTAAGTTGTGTATTATCTGTTTGAGTTTAATTATTTTGGACTTTGTGTCAATTCATTGAAGAAAGAAGAATTATCTGGAAAAGGACATATGTTTAATAATTTCATCTGGATGATTTTAAAACAAGAACTGCATCACGTGACATTGTCAGCCATTTTGGATTACATCGTCAAGATTCAAACCTGGAACTATTAGAACATTTATTTATCAAGACTTGCAATTCCATTAGTGGATTATTTTGTGAATTCTATATTTGTTGGATTTGATTCTCTAAAACCGTAAGTTTATTTATTTTATGAAAATAATTGTACTTAATAAATTCATTGTTAAAGTTTTACAAGCTTGTTAGTTTTCACTCATTCTGTGTTGCTGCTTATTCGAGCCTAAGCACGTAACAATTACAACAGGACATAAATGACAAGATTATAACAGGGTCAGGATAGGCTAAAAATAGATCTAATACATTACCATACACACAGAAATTAACCTTGAACAAAACAAGAGAAACAGACAAAGACTGACAAATCACATGACACATTTATCACTTCCTTTATGAAGAAGGCATTTCACTCACTCAACAAAAGTTTCATCTGCATAATTAAATTACATACATTAAGCAACATCCCAAAAAATTATTATCAAGTATTAACATGTCTTCATGTAAATGGAGATGTATTATTTTAGAAGAATGTCTGTTATTCTACTCGATGACATCGGTTGAGATGAGGAGGGGAGACTTGCCAAACAATTTTATGTAGAAAAGATTTGAATAAATAATTATGTCATAGCTGATAAGGAGGTTCTTCAGCAGCAGTGCAAAAATGGAGCAAATGGAAAGAAAATTGTGTATGTATCAAGATTTAAACAATAATACCTGCATGACAACAAAACCCGCTATTAATGTATATTCAGTTGAAATACGTCAATTATTATAGCAAGAAGAACTTTTAATAATTAATTTTACTTTTAAACGAATATATTAAATGAAGATATTAAATGCCTTTAAGTATGTAGTTTTCTTACTATGTACATTACATATACATCTCACAAAAATTTAGTCCCCCTCTGGAAAGATCAATAGTTTTGTAAGGCCACTTCCCCAATGCAGAAGGGGTGGTGTTATAAGAGGCAGACTACTGTATTTATTGACTGATTGCTGCAAACAATGATGAATGATATAAAAAATGCAACATGTCCATGTTGCACCACTTTTGATGCACTAAATATCTATTTTTGCTGGACATGGTGTCTATTTTGGGCAAATTCCACAAAGGCACATTCTGGCTGAAACACTGCTGATGAGGAAAGAAATTGGAATGAAATCAATATATTTACAAATCAACTGTTCTACTCCCTGATTCTTACCATGGTCTTTTTTCTGTTGCATGTAATGTTCCAATCGTCTCTCCCCACAATCACTGACTTCAAAATCCAAAAGGTCACCGTTGACCAAACAATGGATCTTTCTACTTGTGTCTTCTATGGTACGTCTCCAGAACACATCCAACTACATAAAATTAAAGAATATATGATAATAATGGAGCCATCAAAAGAGAATAGTGGAAAGAAGTATGTAAAAAATATGTGAATGTTCAATACTGATATAATGTATAATATAAGACTAAAATATAAATGTAAAATTTAATAAATCGGCACAAATAAACAACATGATGCAAATTAAAAACTTTAAAACCCAATGTTACAGGAGTAATTATGACACTACACTAATATATAAAAAGATGTTACAAAGTAGCATCACTTCACTTTAAATAACTGCAGGAAAAAATAACAGTGTTTTGCATGCTCTGAAAAACATTCAGAGCATAGGACCCGTTTCTAAAATTTGCTCTATAGGGACTGAATAGAGAATTTTAGTGAATACAAGGGGGACATATTGAACAATACTGTATCATAATTATATATATATATCCAACAATACTGTATCATAACTATATATAAAAAATGCTGGCAATCAATTCATGCAAGAATTCATTAATACAGTGAAGCCAAAAAAATTCAAAGATTTCTGGTCCTGCATGAATATATAAACCAAAGTTTAAAATGAAAGTCTCTAGAAAGTACTGATACTCTACTGGCTCAAAAAAGAATTTGCAGGAAATACTGTTTCTTCAACTACCGGTATATATTTTAACTCTGTAGTATAAGAGTCATCCCAGATTATTTTGAGTAAATCCAAATTTGATAACAAGATAAGTGCTATAGAAAGATCTTTCTCACAGCCTTTAATCCTAAATCTGATTTTATGGATATAAATGCATCACTGAACTTGTCTTGTATGCTACTTGTCAAGATACAAGCACACAACAAATTTGGTTTAATCCATAAAAAATATATTTTTGAGAACAAAAAGCTAAGTTATTGCAATGGCATCATTAAAAATAGTCTCCAGAATCATATATCCACAAACTACATTTGATAAAACTAATTTCGTTCTTCTTTGTGTTATCATAATCACAATTCATTAGAGTTATAACACCATTGACTTATAATAATTTTAGAACTTGTTTATGAACTACAAAATGCAAAGTCTAGTTAAAATTCTTTTGTACAAGTACATATCACTGTGCTCACAAGAACTACAAAATGCAAAAGTCTAGTAAAAATTCTTTTGTACAAGTACATATTATCACTGTGCTCATAAGAACTACAAGATCTATGACTCTCTCTCCTTCACTAATAACAACAAAACTTGTTCTGAGTACTTATATTTTTCTTGTAATTATATTCTTCAGTTAAGAGCAGAATCAGACAGAAAATATATGTTTACTTTGTTTGTACTGTTAGCTTTTCAAGTAGTAGGTGTTCCATAGAATTTGATCTGGTATGATCATTTCCTTTTTTGTACATGGTCAGAACCGCAAAATGATAATTATTTTTTTTACATATAATTTTTTGTGCACTGAAATTAATTATTTTTCGTGTACGATAAATTACATAAAATATGGTAAATAATGAATTATTGTATGTCAAAGAGACAAGTGTAGAAATCCACAGCAAAGAAGGACAACATTCTGATCAGACGACTGAGTGATCAGACTGGGATCATGTTTATTTTAAATTATAGTCCTACATTTTCTAACTTGATGATGGAATAATCTCCTTAGACCCAAAAAAGGATATAGCAATGCAAAAACAGAAGGTAATTTATAATATATTTTATCATGAGCTATTGAAATATGTCAGTAAGAGAAAAATTAAATTGCCAAAGTAGTGGTATCACTTTTATAACTATAGTATTTTCATTTCCCATTGAGGAAATATATCTTCACTTTTTCAAAACTATATTTAGATATTAGGCCTATTTCACTTTGTTCTTTTTCTGCTCTTCTCTGTCCTGCTACCTCATTTTCCTCCATGATGTGCACCTTAACACATTAACCCCTGGACGTTTTTGCTGTTTTTGCATGACATGCGAGTAGGAAACACATTTGGGGACAATTTCTGAATACATCCTAATACATCAACTTCCAAGCAATTTTCCATTAGCCCAATGCCTAGTTGTATTAAAAACAAAGTTTTCCATTGTGTTTTTACTTATGCATGATCAGAAGGTGAAAAGTTGGAATTCTTCATTTGTTTGCCTAACAGCCACATAATTTTTGCATGTAGACAACTCTTTATTAAAAATGCCCACCTTATACTACATTTTGAATAGGTTCACCTGTCTGTGTGCAGTTCAGACTGGTCTGCCTTAAATCTGAGGCCAAAAAGTCTAAAATCTGTACACAAAATCGAATTCCAACCACAGGTGAATTTTGGGTGAAAAAAAAAAAAACGGCTCCAAACAATTAGGTTTCTTCCTCTGTATTTTGTAGTACAACTAAAATATCCAGATTTTTTAGCATCATTGTAGAGCTAAATCTGTCTACCTTTCTTTAATACCACCCACTTTATTGTATCATACATGACCTTCAACTCTACCGAGATTGGCAGTAAGCTACTCCCTCCTGCCCAGTAAACGTGATGCCAGGGGTTAATGTGTTAAAATGTGTCAAGACTGTTGACCAATCCATTTCTCAAAGGAATGTTACGAGAGGGATTCTGAAAAATAGAAGCTCTAGGATAAGCAAATGCTAGTCCTAGACTAACAGTTGAAACTATTCCAGACATACCACTGGATATTTAAATCCTGGGAAAAGTGTCAAATGTATGAGTTATGAAAATAGGCAGAAGGCCAAGTAAGTGATCACACAATACTCAATTCACAGATCTTTCATCTACAACATCAGTGCTAATACAAATATGACAGCCTGACACCTGATCGTGCTGATGAAATGAGTAAACGTATTTTCAAGATCACAATCTAAATCAAGTCACCATTGTCCTATGTTAAATTGGGATCTGACTTTAATCAAATGGAAGCTTTGCTAAAAAAATTAATAAGATTCTTAATCCCTAGACGGTCATGTTTTGAGAAAACAATTTTCAGTAATCTTAAAAATATTTAAAAATTAATTACAAATAAAAAACCTTTCAGTCCATGCCATTATACGTAGAATGTATAAATGGTAATCTGTAATGATTGGAATTGATATAAAACTATCTCATGGGCAGTTTAAGTAGCAGTGATTAAAAATAAAAGAGGTCAGATATAAAATCAAAATATCACATTAACTAGCTGACAATAGAAATTGGGGAGGCGACTATTGACCCCACCCGCTTGCCCCAATGTGCAAGCGCCTATGGTACACATCATTTCTCCCTGTGATATGCCTTATTATCCCCCAGGACAAGACCTTTTGTTCATATTCTGGTCTGCATAATAGTTAGGGATTAGAATTAAGTAAACAAATGTAATGGCAGTGTAACAATTAACAATTAATCCTTATCATTGCACTTGACTTGTGAAAAGGATTGGCTCTCTGACATAATTTGAAGAAACCATGTGCTACAGAGTGTGTATGTAAGCACCAGAAAATTGATTGGCAAATAAACGATGCCCAATTTTGTTGTAACTTCGATGCCATAGACTTCATTTTAACAGTTCAAATCTGCAGTCAATTAAGTGTAAGACATGTAACACTGTTTACTGAATAAAATATTTATTCTCAATTAGTTATTTGGCGGTTTATATACTGTGTCGTATAATTTGTTTTATTTCTTCTTTTCATTTAATCATTTTAATGATACTTTACATATATGGTAGAGGAATGTCAGGTGTTAACTGTCAGAATTTCTTTGGCAGAAATGGAGATTTTGTTTCTAGAGAAAATTACACAGAATTCATTGTGTACATTCATGGGTTTTAAACTAACTGGTAAAAAAAAACACTACAGTACTTTTGTACTGGTTAAAAATCTGAAATTGACGTGAATAACGTTGAATCTTAATCTTAATCTATTTATTGAAGACAAAAACTGTTGTGTGATATTAATTATGTCAATACAATATTCACAAGTGATAAAACAGAATATGGCATTTGTGGATTTCACACCTGATATCTATTTATGTATGATTTTTCTTCTTCTGAGAAATGAAAATTGACAGACATATTGAAATAATCGGGAGTTCTCCGTGAAAAATCAGGAGATATTATGAGATAGGGAGGTATGTGAGGAAATACCCCCAAACTTGGAAATTTACAAAATCGCGGTATCTTCCACGCAGTATAATCACTACCCGCCTATGATATTAAATTTATAAACATTACAGTCTAATTAAAATATGTCGAGAATAACATTCTTAAAAGGAATTTTTTTTATTTCTGGTCTCCTTTAAAGTCTCACTGATACTAAATAACACATTACAAGATCACAGTGACTTCCACATGTCATCATTATTACATAATTCACAACAAGTATTTGTCAATCTTCTTCATATCAAAACAGAAATGAATGTATATGCACTTATATAACTGAGAGAATTTGTGAAAAAATGTGAGGTAAAATATTTTGCTAACATTACAGTCAAACCCAGGTATCTCTACCACCAAGAACAAAGTCATCTGCATACATAAACTTGCTCAATTGTGTTTCTGGAAAGTTATTGATACAACATTGAACACATTAGCAAAAGAACAGACAGAATAAGAATTTTAAAAAAAGAATATATTAATAAACATTTGACCTCACCTATTACATTGCAATTTCTAATAGTAATTATCAGGTTTTTAAAAAATGGATATTGAGATGAAAAATTTATGCAAAAAAATTTATATTTATTATTATATTTTAATTTTAAAAATTCCATCTCAGTGACTTAAAACACTGAATAAAATCATAATATTGTTAAAAGATGGCAGCTCTGCTTTCTGTACTGTCTAATAAACTGTCAACCAAAACAAACAGTTAACCATGATTTGCACTGTCTAGCAGCATGTGGCTGTTTAGCTGTTACAGCATTTGCTTTACTTACAATAATACCTGATAAGATTGCGGACTCCATTGGCATTGGTCAAGAAGAACTTTATCATTATGTACATGTGGATGATGAAGCTACAGTCGGTGAAATGGCTGAGTGTGTTAATGAAAATGAAATTGTTTGTGGTATGTGTTGCCAGTGCTGAGAATATGTATGAAAATTTAAGTGCTTTTGAATTATTTTGTCGAATTAAATGGATCTTTGCACATGTAACTTGAGACCTAAACATGTCCCTGCCATAACAGGATTATCTATTTAATAGGGGTCAAGATAAGCAGGGAAAACTTAGCATAACAAAGACAGATTTTTTCAGGACCTGACTGAAATGCTCCATATAAATAGGTTCTCAAGCTAACCATAGTCAAGATAAGTGGGTCTGACTATTATCTTTAATACTCACCTGGTCCAGTGTTGTCTGTGGTGTACACATCAAGATCTCATCTGCTTGAGGTAGAGGTTGGTTCATGTCCATCATGTACATTGACAGGACAGTGGACAGGACATCAGCTATATGAAAATGGTGACCAGTTAAGAAAAATATTTTATGACAGAATGTTATGGATAACCCTCGAGTAAAGTTACTTCAGTGGAAACTGAAGGAGCCCAGCAAAAAAGACTGGGCTGTGCAACAAAGGTTGGGATAACAGTGGCAAATATGTTAATTTCACTCAATGGTTTAGTTTGAATACACCATATAGTGCTGACATTCAATTCTTGGGTGAATAAACGGAATGGAATGAAGTAAATGCCCTAGTGGGAATGCTTTATTGAGGGTAAGCAATACACAGCAGCACAAGAAGCACACTGTAGGCATTGATGCGGGTATGGCAGAGGTTTTTACAGAAATATGTGTGTTGTCGCTATCAGCTCTAAACTGGAACAGATGCTGCACATGACAGCTTGGTCTGTTTTGATTGGCTGGCAAGTGATATATTAATACATCTCATGCATATCATTGGAAACTATTTGTAGGAATAGTAGTGAGTGGTTCACCTATTGCTGTGTATAAACTAAGTGACAATATGAATTCACATTGAATAATTAACACTATCAACATATGAAGTTCATTATGAATTCACATTGAATAATTAACAATATCAACACATGAAGTTCATTATGAATTCACATTGAATAATTAACACTATCAACACATGAAATTCATTATGAATTCACATTGAATAATTAACACTATCAACACATGAAGTTCATTATGAATTCACACTGAATATTTAACACTATCAACACATGAAGTTCATTATGAATTCACACTGAATAATTAACACTATCAACACATGAAATTCATTCCATTTTTTTATGCATGGAAATTCTACTTGTCATCTTTCTTGTCAACTTAACCTTGTGTGAATACTCCGTCAGAGTCTGTCAAACAAAAGTGTAATCAAAGTGGATGATTCTCATAATTTTCATCATTTTCTAAATCCAAATATTCCACTATTTTTCCTGCTATCAAAGTCAATTTTTTCTTTTTTTTTGTTTAGTGATAATCACTCTATGTAAGCTAAATTGTACTTTTTAAAATGCCTGCATAATTAGGAAATGGCTTGGATCAACCAATGGTTTGTGCTGATTTAACTCGTGCAGAATACAGGCCTAGACTAATACTGTCACTCAGCAGACTTTTGGCACTCAGGAAATAAGCTAGGTAAACTGTGCCATGTTATCATTGCACTCAGGAGATGAAGATAAGTATGATGAGTTTTAGAGGTTAATAAATTTAAAAGAATGTAGCCAAATATAAGGCTTCTTATATATAAGCTGAGAATTTCATGATGTCGATTTCTTTTTCTAGACAATAGCTACCTATTTTGGTCATAAATGGGAGCATTATACTAGTGTTTTGATTACCAATTCAGATTGAGATTTTCTTCCCTTTCATTAAATAAGGGTCAGTTCTTGTGGCATTTGCAAAAAAACAGAGATCCACAGTTGCCCCAGCATTTTAAGGTTTCAAGTTACCTGGGTCAAAGTTAATTAGAGAGAGTGGTGTACTTACCTTTAGGGCAAATAATCAGATTTGGTGTTCCTGGCACAAAAGCTGCTGGGAAAGGTCTGTTGATTTGCCTGTGATCTAAAAATTTGAAAATAAACATGGTTTTAATTTGGCACTTACAGGTTTCTGAGCATTGCTTTGTTTGGTTTTCTGACAAAACCTATATAATAAAGTTTTTTTTTTTCCTTTAAAGGATTAAAATATACACTATTCTCTGATTTACTTTGCCAGAAAGATTCACTTGTAGGTTTATTCATTTCTGTGGAGAATTTTATATAATTCATATCATTTGATGAACTGAATCCAAGATTAAAAACTTCTTCAAGTCTGACTACTCTCAATGTCTATGCATCATATATATATATATATATATATATATATATATATATATATATATATATATATATATATATATATATATATATATATATATATACACAGTCCTACCCGTTTATATCAACATCGCTTATCTCAACAAGCTGCCTATGTTGACAAAAAAGAAAAGTCCCGGTCCCATGGTCTACTACTAAATTGTCATGCCTATGTCGACGTCGAGATAAAAGAAAAACGTGTATGTCGACAGAAGCCCTTGGTTCCAGCTTGAACAAATCCTTTGTTTTCAAAACGTTTATGTCGACAAGCTGCCAATTAAGATCAATACTTTGTTCAACAATTAGTTGATCTTGCCACCAGGCTTTAATGTTGTGGTCGGATAAAAAAAACAAAAACAAACCCATAGCAGCACATTTTCTCACCACTCTGCAGCTAGTTAAGTCTTTGATCTTGCCGCCTAGCTTGTGGGTCATGTTCTTCAAATATACTCTTCCAATGACAGCATGTACATCTGTGGGTCTTTCAGCCACTGAATTTTCTGATTGCAAATATATCAGCACAGCGAAAAGGATCAATTGATGAACACAATTTCCCAATCAACAGGTGGTCGAAGCAGGACTAGCAAGCCCTTAAATTTGCCGTCCAGGAAATTGATGTGTACAGAGGACTCCTGTATACGTGATTTCCTCAATCCCATATATAAAAATTGCGTGAAAATATGAATTACGCGTTTCCGATATCTTTGAAAGTGATCGGTGATTTTCGCTGTGAAAGTTTCGTTTTTAACTTTATTTACATTTACGATGGCTACCGACAGAAGGGTAAAACGCAAATTAAATTTACAGACTTTGGAAACTAAATATCTGGCTGTTAATGAAGTTAAGGGATGAACATCTCGCAAAGAGGTCTGTGAAATTTTTTCATTTAAAAATAACACGTCCAGGAAGGATGAAAGCTGCAGAGTCTATATAGAAAGACTAAGTTGAATGTAACTGCGCTGCTCAAAGGAAGAAGCAAGACTGCTACATTTAAAGACGTGGAGGAAGTATCTAAACGGTTCAATATCGAAAAAGCTTAGTGTGTAGAACTTCACTGCAACAAGTGATTGGTGCAGTCGCTTTAATGTTCGTCATAATATCGGATACAAAAGTATTTGTGGAGAATACATGTACTGTTGACAGTTTTTCATTTCCCTGTGAATAGCCCCATCCCCTTGGTAGCCTCAATAAGATGGGAACAGACTGACCAAAATCGAGGCCAATTTAAGTACATGTACATGAAGCATGTAACTGACAACTGCCGACGTTGAATATCGTAATGTTGTTCGTATCAGGATGTGATCAATGCAATATTTTTATTTGGATTTTATTACACAAAGGTAACCAAAATGTAATTTGTCAATATACAAGTGTATTTCACACTGATTCTGTCTTTATGTACTCAAAATTTCCAATTTTTTTTCTCCAAATTGTAAATGCTATTCACTGATGACGGGTCACCCTTTGCTGATGAATTTAAAATTTTATCTTTTTTCAGCGCCCCCCCCCTCAACACTTATCTCGACATCTGCCTATGTCGACAATATTTCCTCGGGCCCGAAAATGTCGAGATAAACGGGTAGGACTATATATATATATACACACACACACACACACACATACACACACAGTGTATATGCAACACAATACACACCCTGTTCCATCCCATGGAAAGTAGTAAAATGAATGGTGATATTTTGAGGCAATAATCCTTTCATATTTATGGTATTTTATATGCAATTAGAAACATGATGTGCAATTGTTCTAATTATGTACAACACCAATTTACACATGTACATATATTTAAAAGTTTCAGTTTAAATTTTCTGTACCTTTATATTAAATTAAAGAATCAGAACATTTTCTCAATAAAACATTTTTAGAAAATAATAAATATTCCAATAGGGAACACATGTATCAAGAATTCTCAAAAAAAAATATCCATCAGAAGTAAAATTTGCTTACAATATTCAGTGAGTTTGGTAGGGTGTTTGGTTCACTATGGTGTTTTATGGCACAACAAACTGAGATTGTTATTTAGTGCACAAGACAGTGATACCTGTAACAGTATGCAGTCATTATCTTTAAACTTTTATAATGTTTAAAAACAAATATATTTTGGACTAAAAGTTAAAACATTAAAGCTATGACATGGAATGCTGTTGCATGGATAACAATTTAAAACTTCAAAAATATCAAGATTTACCACAGGCTGCATTCTTTTTGATTCAGCACAATATGTAAATAAGTACAAAAAAGAACTGATAAACATTGAGACATTATTGCACACGAGGTAAATGAGAGCAGTACCACCACTATGAGATGCCCATATCTCAGTTCCATCATCACATAGAACCTCTGATTTTGCTATAACATATGATTTATCTTCAATCTCAACCAATTCCCTTCTTCATCAACAAATTATCCTTGCTCTGCCATGGTAACTTGTGATAATTTACCTAACTAGTCTCCCATGTATATTGATAAATTTGTGCAACTGACCAGGTCTCATGACTGAGCAATATCAGTGTATCCCCTAGGGGCGCAAGACTGAGTCAAAAATCTTCTTGGTGTCAAAACTGTGGGTAAGAATGAGCAAAAAAGAAATTTTGGTATCAAAACTTGGGGGTCAAATTAAAATATTGGGGTTCTCTGAGGGTAAAGGGAAACACTGAATATTATTAGTATAGACCCCCATCTCACGTTATAAGTTAAACATTTTCCACCAACTATTAATTATACATGCAATTCAATCAATCATATGTTACCATACAAACATACATAGAGAAAAATTATGATAATAAAGAAAAGAAAATTTGATTTCAATAGCAACAAAAATAGTTATCTGAAAATCAAGATGAAAACAAGGAATACCTGCTACCAGGAGGAGAAACTACCTCACCTATTGTGATGGAGAATGCTCATCAGCTAAAAGTTACAGTGACCTTGGAAGATCTTCACGAAGAAAGCCCAGATCATGGAGATAAGAGCAAATAGAAGATAATGAAAAAATAAAGCAAATGAGGACTGATGAATTATAACTGACACAATCTATGTCAACAAGATGACATTTACAAAACCAGATGCCATTTAAAGAACCAACATCGGAACAAGCAATTCATATCAAATGCAAATGAATTATATTTTTGTTCCAGCATTTCTGGATGACAGTGTTGAAGGTAGTGTTTTTATCTGTTGGAATTCATTAATTTCATGTAATTATTTGTGGAGTAAAGGATCATTTATGAGGACCAGTACTGAAAAGTAAATCACTTTTTGATCATAAAAGTTCTGAGATTTTAATTTGTTCATGTTAAATAAATTTGTATCATTTTTGGTAAGAAGTACCAAATACCAAATTACACCCTAACTGAAAGAATACAAAGCAAACAATAACTGGATTTGTTCATGAGAACACCTCTGTATAGATTGGTAAAAAAAATATTGAAAAGTCTCAGAGATATAGGCATTGATCTCACTCCACTGCCTGACAGGTGATTCATCTATCTGTATGCTGTTGGAATTATAACATTTGTCTTGTCTTGACAAAAACAAAATTAAACGAAATGTGCGGAGCACATTTGTAGTCTTGTATATAGGCTTGCAAAAATACAAAAGCAATAATCAATAATGGCACTGAAAATTATTTATTGGACGTATGCCCTATGCATTTCCTGTTCTGCTACTTTGACAAGGCTAGAAAAATGTAAAATTTTTAGAAAAATTAACCCGAAAAAAGGGCTTTGGTTAAAGTTATGAGAGGAATGTGGTGAAACTGAAGAAATACAAATGATTCAATGCATTCAAATCAAAATAAGAGTTCTTCATCAAATCACAGTTGGAAAATTCCCAAGATGAAGTACTCCTTTTTCATGGACTCAATAAGCAGCTTTGCCTTATTGAAGTCCAAAGATTTTTCTTTCTATTGGAATACAAACATAATGTCAAATGAATGTATAAGAATGCACATGGAATGCAGAATGGACACAACAAAATGAATTGTTGAGAGTGAATGCCAATCAAATGAATGCATTCTGAAGAAAGCAGACTGCATAAATGAAAAAGCAGAATAATGAATCCCAAATTAAAACAGAATTAAATGCAAATTTGTTTCATAAAATTTAAACATTTATTAATTTCAAGCTGTTACTAAATCTTTCTGTTGAAAACCTTTCCTTATGATAATACAGAATTAGATCCTGGAACTGGCAATTTTTCACACCTTACAAGCTGTGAATTTTTTTTTGACAAGGTAATAGGGCCTAACCGGAAATCGCCTCGGACATTCGCTTCGGCCGAATATCTGGTTTTTCGGTACTATTCGAAAGTATTCGCCTCGGCAAATAACACGCGCACAAATAGTTACAAGTAAAATAATTCAATAAATATCGAACTTTAAAAAAAAAAACGCTTTTTTTTATACATAATAATTTTAGTTAATAATAAAGAATTTCATTTTATAGCCTATATATACGGTATATGGTACAAGAAAAGTTTAAGCCTCGCATACAATAATGAAACAAACGTTACTCTCACAGGGTCGCACCTAATACTAGGTTTGTGCCCGGATCTGGCAAATAGTACATCCAAATACTCGGATTCGGTACTCGGCAAAAACTTTTTACTCAGTTAGGCCCTACAAGGTAATCGCAAAACAAGAGTACCTCAAAAAGTGACTGAGGATTCAGGAGAATTTGTGACAGCATTATCATCATGTTCATTGCAACATGGCAGCCAAATACCCAACTTAATACAAAATCTGAATGATCGAATAAAAACTGATATGAGAGAACAAATGCAAAATTGAACAGAATGCAAGCAAATTCAAACAGAACACAGATTAAAAATAAAATGCCAACAAAATTCAAATTCAGAAAAAAATAAACTCTTTTAAGGGGATGTACAATAAATATTTAACAGATTATAAGCCCTTGCTTTGTTTCCATTTGTATAAAATTGTTGGCAAATATATATTGAGTATATCTATGTATACTAGTAAGCTTACTCCATACCTTTAGACAAATTTATTAGTGGCTCCAGGTCATATCATGGGAGAAATACGCGAGTGGCTTATGTTACATGCTCTGTAGATTTATATTTTGTATACCTTTTTCTGCCAGTCTTCTTAGAATGAGTCCAAGATGTTCTACACTGGAAGACGCTGAGGTCAGAAATTTTTCCCAAAATACTTCCATATCTGCAATTATTGGATCTACATCCATCTCTCTGAAGAAATGAGAAAAACAAAATATTCATGTACTTGTAATTAATGATCTACTGTGTATTACATGATAAATCTTATGCTTAGCTGCTCGATGATACTTGCTACCATATTCGTGTTCATATATACCATGATTTGTATCATAGTATAGGAGGCATAACTATACATTTGTGACAACGATGTGCTATTTGTAGAACGAAGAAATCTCTTAGTCATATAAGATAACTTTTATTGCTGTAACGATTGATTTGATTTGATGATTGGTTATGTTTGCCATTTAATCAACAAATTGATTATAGGATCATGATTGTTTATACACCATTATTATGTTTGTAAGCTATTTTAGAATGAAAATTAAAAGCAGGGCTTGCATGGTGACCCCATTATCAAAGTATATAAAAGGTTCAGCAAGCATCACAGAATTCATTGTTTTAGCTTCATAATGATTCATATTAAAAATGAAGAAAACCTATCACAAGTTCAGGAAATACAAGCAAAAAATGTTGCAACAAAAACATTAATGCAAATTTTAAATGATTGTGACCTTGACCCCAAAGTCAAGGGGGCAAGAATGTTTATCAAAGAATGAAATGCCTTAGCCTCATATTCATTCATCCCATGAATGAACTAAATGCATCAAGAGGTTTAAAAAACATTAGCACAGGCATAGTTTTTAAAAAAATCTAAAGCAAGCTGTTGACAGCAATGTCACCAGTACAAGAAATGTTACTGTTACATCTCACTTTCCACTAACATGGGCTCAACAAAGATCTTATATATTGTTATAAACTTAAATTTCTGATGAGTATTTGTTGTTTGATTGGTTGCCACACAATTATGTCTGTGATTATCATCCATGCATGTCTTCTGTCAATACTTAAAGCATGATGACCAGTCATTACAGTTTCCATGTCACTAAAGCCGTAAAGTACCCCATTGTGCAGCACAAGTGGTTTAATAGAATTTATCAGATTATTCAATAGTGCAGCAATCTTAAATTAAATAATACTTATGAAAAACTATGCTTTAAAACTCTCGAACATAGGGAATAAAATTTAAAAAATGACATCGGAAATTTTCAATTTAAGACAGAATGATGTCATATACCATATTGTTACATATAGTAAGTTCATAAGTACAAAGAATAGATAGACAAATACAAGTTTGCTAAATATAAGTGTAAATGTATGGTATAGATACTGGTAAAAAAAAGCGTTAAAAATATAATTAAACTGAATTACTGTGAATTGCAAATTGCAATTTTAATATTAATTGTATGATTCATTAATATGCATGGATATAATTCATACCTGAGCTCAAATGAAATCTTAATATAAACATACAAACCAAGTTTGTCTGCAATCTGGCCATAAAAGAAAAATGTTCCAAAAAAAATGTCAACAAAAACACTTGTACAGTCCAATAAACAACTCAAATAATTTTTGTCAGAGTGAGCTACATGTAAAGAATGGACAAGTGGATTAAAAAGTACTGAAACTGGAGAATTGTAACATCAAAATGTGCACCTAGATCACTACATGATTAGTACAGCCCATAAGAGTTGTTTTTCTGGGACCTTACAATGTTTTCATGGAGTATTATTTTGTGCGGAAATTGAAATTTCTCCATATGTTGCTTTGTTTATCACTGAAAAAATGAGTACCGTATTTTCGCGTATATAAGATGCGTCTTATAAAAAAATTTATGTACCCTGCACCCTGGGTGCGTCTTATATTAATGGGTGTCTTATCTAAGTATTTTTTAACACGAACGAACGGTACAGTGTGTGATACTGAAGGACGATTATTGCGGTCGATATTCACGTTTCACGACTTTTATTCCTAGTTGTAAAAACAATTGGGTAAGTGTTCACAATATAATAAACTGTTGCTAAATAGTGTTTGACTTTATCAAAACTCAATGTACCGTATTGTTCTATTCATCTTCATTTTCATCATCATCAGTTTCGGCTTCAAATCCATCGAAACTTTAATCAAATTTACTGTCATCGTCATGGAATAACTCCATAACTGATGCTAATTGATCCTCATTGGCGTCAGTAGTATCGGATGCAGCTGAGTCGTTGTCAAAAGAACTGATATAGCTAGCTGGTTCGGGAATTATCCAACACTTTCTGAACCATTGATGATTGTCGTAATTTTCACTTTCTCCCCATGACGTATATGATTTTCGCTTCGGCATATAAATTTTACAAATGTTAAGCAAATTGATCACTCATTTATATATAACAAGAGATTGTTCCCATGTTTATATATGCTAACCTCATACATCGGGCGTTATTGGTCTATGTACTAATCCCACCCGCTGAAGACTTGGCCTAGCAGATCAATGAAGCCGCCTTTACATCCGGCGTTTATTGTTCTAGAATTAGATACCAGGTACTAAACCCATCCGCTCTTGGCTTTTGATCTCAACTAAAAATGGTAATGAAGCCTTGTTTACATCCGACAGGTGATGGAACATTGGACAAATTTTCATTTATGATAAAGGAAAGGTAACCACTGGAGATAAGTTGCTCAGTTCGGCAGATGGCTAGATCGCGTGCGTCTTATATTTGTGGGCGTCTTATTTAAAATATTTTTTACACAAATCGTCAAAACCCGTGTCTTATATATGGGTGCATCTTATAATTAGGTGCGTCTTAAATGCACGAAAATACGGTATACCAGCAAATGAGAAACACAAAAAAATTAGTGCAACACTACGTCAAAGAATCACTACTTCATCTGGTAACTACCTATGTCATGTGTTATTTGAACCACCCAGTTCTATCCAATTTTTAAATGTATTCATTCATTGATATAGAACAATATGAACACAAATTTAAAATGATAATAAAATCTGAGTAACTTTGGGAACAATTCAAAAGATTTTTCAATATATTAAAGAATTCCTGAAAGAATTTCTTTGTTGAAAATTCATGGAGTATTCAAAACAACACCTAAAAATAAAGATTTTACAAGGCTGTACGAACCATGCACAAATCTAATATGTGATGCAAGTTTCATAGATACAGACCTGCCAACCCTAACAAAACCTCAGTAAGATAGTTGATTTTTGTTCCATAAGCTGGGCCAGTTTCATTAAAGTATAACAAAATTTCACAAGCTGCAGTTCAATACCCTATGGAGCTCAATGGTGTCTTGATATCTCTTAACCTAACATAATCCTTTAGTACCAAAACCAAGAACAGAGCAATTCAAAAAGAGTTTTCAATACTCTGGTACAGTTCTATGGAATAAGCTTCCACTACATGTAAAATCGGCTGAAAATATTAAAGAAGAGATATCATAAGCATGCATGTGTTTCTAACAGATAATGTAATTTAGTATTTTAATACTAAACAGCTAAAATAAGCACTAATTATTGCTATCTTCATACAATGTGCATTTGTTATACTCTCATTAAGAGGGCCTCGAGGAAGAATAGTCCTTGACTAATGAGTCACCCTCTATAAATAAAGCATTATTATTATTATTATTATTATTATTATTATAATTATTATAACAAATAACTGTCACAAGAGCAATCATCTTTCCCACCATCTGACAAACTCAAATCAACAAATGATGTTCACTAAATGTAACTGTTGCCCTTCCTACTTTTTCTCTTAAGAACCTTCATATTCTATTTTATTTTTCTGTACTATTAAAACTTGTTAAGATTCTTTTGGTCACTTTCATCCTGACTGAGTGCTTTTTGGGTGCCATTTAATAATAAAAAATAAAAAAATAAAAAAGGAAGCAATAGCTTGATCATGCAGACATTTTGCATCACAAAAGGTCTAAGGTATTCTGGTCAAGTTAGTCTCATTCCCTAACCAATTCCACAAAATCTAATATGTTTGTGTTGTTTGTCCATCAACGAGGACCACTCTAGCCATCCAAGTGTTGGAGCAGCTGGTTATGTTCTATGTGTGTGCAGGTGGCTGATGAGACCAATCCTTGCATGGAATGCTCATTTGCATAAGGGACTGGAGATGAAATGAGTGGGACATGCTTTTCTGGCTTGCCTTTTCAGCTCTCCAGCTGCTGTCCTGCTAGTATCGCACAACTTTTAGCCTTTGAGCAGAGGAGCACAAGTGACATGATCACTTGCTGTTTGCTCCCAGAAATCAGCATTTATGTTGAACGCTTTCAATGCAGCTTTCAGATTGTCTTTGAAGCATTTCTTCTGACCTCCATGGGATCGCTGTCCTTGCTATAGCTCGCAATAGAAGAGTCTCTTAGGCAGCCAGTGGTCTGGCATGTGTACAACATGTCCTACCCAGTGTAGCTGGGACTGCATCAGGATAGTGTGGATGCTGGAAAACCTGCAATGGTGAGTACCACAGTGTCTGGAAAATTGTCCTGCCAAATGGTTCAGTTTCCTGGCATGGCATTAGTACACTGTCCATGTTTCGCATGCATAAAGTAGTGTGGGAAGCACAAATGCAATCTAGATCTTTAGTTTGGTCTAGATGCTGATGCCTCTTCTATTCCAGACATTGGTATAAAATCTGCTGAAAGTAGCACTCGCTCTGGCAACGCGAAGGTTCACCTCATCATCAATAGTGATGCTCTGTGACAGTGTACTGCCAGGATTGGTAAAGTGGTTTACTATGTCGAGTTTTTGACTGTTGACAGTGATGGTGGGCTCAACATAGGGCTTTCCAGAGGCTGGCTGATGCAGGACTTCAGTCTTCTTGGTACTGATGGTAAGACCAAACTTGTGCAGGAGCTGGAGAATTTGTCAACTCTCCATTGCAGGTCAGCTTCTAAGTCAGCATTGAAGGCGCAGTCATCAGCAAATAAGAAATCCCTGATGGTTGTTTCATAACCTTGGTTTTCACTTGAAGCCTCCTGGGCTTGAATAGTTTTACATCTGTATGGTACCTGATGCTGATTCCAACCTCTCCATCTCTGAAAGAATTACTCAGCATGGTGGAGAACACTAAACTGAACAGTGTCAGTGCCAGAACACAACCCTGTTTGATGCCATTGGTTACTGGGAATGGCTCAGATGTCTCTCTATTGTCCTGGACTGATACCTGCACACCATTGTGGAAATGCTGTTCCATGGATATAAATTTTCTTGGGTATCCATACTTTGCCACTGCCTTCCAAAAGCCTTCTCTGTTGACAGCATGAAAGACCTTTGTCAATAGATGGAGAAAAGGTCATTGTCAGCTCTTGACATTTATCTTGTAGCTGCCTCACTGCAAAAAAAAAAACACCCACCATGTCATTGGTCCCACCTTCTTTTTAGAATCCACAATGGCTTTCTAGCAGTAGTCTCTGGTCAAGATGCATAGTGATGTGGTAGAGTAGGATTCTGGCAAGTATCTTTCCACAACTGAGAGTAAGGATATACCCCAGTGGTTGTGGTAGGCCTGGCAGTTCCCTTTGTGTTTAAACAGGTAGATTATGAAAATATCTTTGGAGGATCATCTCTTGCTGTCACATTAGTTAAAACAGTTGGTTCAGCCTTTCCACATCAGTAAAAACAGTTTGTCAAGCCTTCTATCAGGGCCGTGCCCCTTTCCTTGTAGACTTCAGCTGTGACGGAGTCTGAACCAGGGGCTTTGCCAATGGACGTATCTTTTTCTGAGTCTCGAGCAAGGTTGGTGGGTCATCAATCCAGTGCTTTGTTTATGGTTAATTGGGGGAGAGGACTGATGACTTCATCATTGATGGATCAAGGGCAATTCAGAACAATGTCAAACTGTTCAGCCCATTGTTGAAGAATCTTCTATTTGTCAGTAATTAGTGTGTTGACATCTGCGCTGAGAAGGGGGGATGATCCAGAAGATGTAGGTCCACACATTTCTTTCAGGACATTGTAAATGTTCTTCATTTCATGCTGGTCTGTGTAGCATTGAATCTCATCAGCTTTGTTGCTCAGCCATGTGTCTCGCATCTGATGGAGCTTCTGCTGTACAGTTTTGCATATGTTGTTGCACACATCTTTCCTACAGGTGGACTTGGGGTTGTTGAGGTAGGTTTGAAGGAGGCAGTGTTTCTCATCCAGCAACTGCTTAATCTCGTGATAGTTCTCATCTAATAATCCAATATGAAACTCACATCCAAATCAATCAAAGACATGCCAGTATCTGAAATATTTGTATTTCCATAATTTACACTTTTATTTCATTAGTCCATGATTAAGGATAATTTCTGTAAAACTTATGACAAAATCACAAGGGTTGGCAGTTCTATAAAGATATTTTGAATGGTTCGTGAGTTATGCTCCATAAACATAAACGAAAGTGGATATTTTGAATGAAGCTATGGACAGAAGAATTATTATTACTGAAATTGAAGAATTGTGAATTGCAAAAGGCACATCTGGATCACTAGTCAAATATGTACATGTTTCATAGAGATACCATGAATTGTTTGAGAGTTATGAAATAATGAAAATGCTTTTGGACAGACAGAAAAATACATTGAATACATCACACCAACAAAAAGACACATAATTCATTATAATAAAATTGTTATAATAAAAATTATTAGGCAATAATAATACTTTATCATAATTTCCCTTTGTTCCTGATCCACCTCCACATCTTTTGAAGCCTTCTTCATGGCATCTACCAGATCTTCATACGAACAATTCTCCTTTACAGCTGATAAAAGGGGGTAGATCCTGATGTCAAAATCTTCATTTGGACCAACTTTCACCAGCTCTTGTAAAATAACCAACTGATCAGTTGTGAAATAGTTCAACTCCAAATATTCCAATCTTTTCAGGCTGATATGTTCAATCCACTTATCCAAACAGTTTTCCATGAATCTTGCTAATTTTGCTATAACTGCAGTGACATCGTCATTTTTGGTTTGTCTTCCCTCTATTGGTTTGGCTCCTTGACCAAATTTGATAAAGGCACAAACAGGGCTCTTGGGATTACATAGGAACCAGGTCTGCCAGTGTTTGAACAGGACACAACCTGCTGAATGCAGTTTGATGAATGCATTGGCAAGTCTTGTAACACTGTCAAACACCTGCATGATTAGAAAAAGAATTTTAAATACAGTACCAGATATCCGCAGCAAATAGAGCTGTACTAGTCCTAAAGTTATTCTCATTCTCACTGCACCCTTCCAGCTTTCACAATGGTAACCAACAATTGCTCACAATCTTGTCAAACAATATTAAAGGAATACAAGCAATGTTTTTTCAAAATACCTTACCTGGGAAATGAAAATATGTAAGCTTAGCAAATTCATATATTCACTGATCCTTTGGAGTGGGAAGTAAAGACTGGAGCAATTTGCCATATTAGCTGCAAGTTTCAGGCTGAAAAACAATCTGGTTGGTCAGTCAAAATAAGATTTTCAAGAATTTTTATTTCTTCTCCATCTACCATAACTGAATCACAGTTGCAGGACCTAACTTTTCTGTAAAAAAGCTTTGTCAACATTACCATAAAAGCACAAAAATCATTGGACACTTTAAACTTCTTGTCACCACCATGACTTTCTCTGAACAATTATTATTTTGTATCCGTCTATTTTATAATTTTTCAACTGTTCATAATTTTTAAAAACAAAATGTATATCTATTTAAAGACACAGTACCTATTATAATATTAAACAAATAACAAGTTTTTAATTTTTAGATGCATATTATTTTACTCTAAAAAAGGTAAAATATTAATACTGATTTCAACATCTTTTCAAAACATTATTAATAATAAAAATAAAGCATAAATAAAAATAGATGGCTTCTGTTTTTATAAAGTCTAAACAAGAGAGCCCATTTCTTCATTTTAACTACCAAGTGTTGCAATACTATTCTTAATCAATAGTAAAATTTTCAAATCGGATGCTGTGGTGGACATACTGGATGTCATATTGGCACCATTTTCATCCAAAACCAGCAGGACATCCTTTAGAACCTACCAGTCACCATTATAAGTCTTCAGGGGGAAACCCATGATGGTACTACTTACTTTTTGGGAGGACTAACAATAAGACAGCCATGGTGGTCATAATGGATATCATGATGGCAAAATTTCTATTTCGGATCAACTAGACATTATATGTTGTGTTTTGCAAAAAGTGGAATGTCAAAATATGATCAGCCATTTCGAGAAAGAGCTGTAACAAGATTTCCAAAATGGCCATTATGGTGGCCATAATGGAAGTAAGATCAGTACCATTTTCCTTTCTCACCAACTAAACATAATAAGAAGTATTTCAGTGACAAATGAACCTGCTGACACTACTATTCATTCAATTGTCATAACAAAATTTTCAAGATGGCCACTACAGTAGCCATACTAAATATCTGAGATGCACCATTTTTATTTAAGAATAACTAGACATCATAACAAGTGGTTTCAATAAAAGCTCCATGTCAATAACACCATCCATTCCTTTGTGTTTGCTTTCATAAGCCATTTCCATCACTCTCCTTTGGTTACCTGTTTTTCCACATTAATGTTTTTTGTGCTATCAGAAGATTCCACTAGTCATTTTCAAGGAGGACCAACTAACTGGTCATTTAGTGAGTTACTTTAGCAAATTTCCCTTCAAACAAGCCATATGAATAGTCTCTTCTGAGGTATTGCAATGTACTAAAAACATGTCTATTGTTTACATAAGGTCACCAACTAGTGACCAGTAAATGCCAACATTGACAGGCTTGAGTTTTACTTCACTTCTCAGTTTAGCAATGAAGTGTAAAAGTCTGAAGTGATCATATATCAAATATGACTCAATCTAGTATGTATACATGCATGTACGTAGTATTGTTTTCTGACATATCATCAAAATATTGGCTGTACAGTGCAGACTCAAGTTGAAAAGATTTTCAAATTAGCAGCAGTGGTGGACATCTATGATGTAAGATTGGCACCATTTTTATTTAGGATATAAATAACAAGTCTTCTGGTTAGACCCATGTTGATATGACTTTCCATTCTGGATGTCTTAAAGCAACAGCATTTTTAAGACAAGTACCACCATGATATCAGATTGGCATCATTTATATTTAGTATCAACCAGACATCATAAGAAGTGTTTTCAAGGAAACACAATGTTGATATGAAAGGTCATCTAGGAAAAGAAGTGACAAAAAGAAATTTAAGACTGACATTGCGGCAACTATATTACACGTTCAATTGACTACATTTAAATTTACAACCATACAGACATCATAAGAAGTTTTCAGTGAAATATCCATTCTGATTAACCATTTATTTGGATGTAGATATAACTAGATTTTCAAAACGATCACCATGGTCAGATCAGCACCATTTTTGTTTGGACCAACTAGACACCATAATAAGTCTTCTGGTGAAAACCCCATGTAAATATTAAATTTTATTTAGGAGGAATGGCACTGTGGTGAACATATTGAACACCATAATTGCACCATTTTCATTTGCAACCAACTAGACAAATTTTTCTTTGCTTGTGAGGAGTTGCAGTAACATGATTTGAAAAAATTGGTAGCCATAATGGATGTCCAAACAGCACCATTTTCATTTTGGTCAAACTAGATCATGAGGTGAAATGTGTATACATGAGTGTAAAGTTTTATTGCAATTCCCCAAGCAGGAGGAGTAGTGATAACAAACCTGTGCTATATGTTAGATGCCAGATGACAGCTGATGGACACTGGGCTGACAAGAATTACAGCCAAGACTGACAGACATAAATTCATCTTTCTTTAAAAACTTTGCAGCTGCCCTTCACCGCAAATTATTTGATCCCCAAACATGACATTTCAAATGCATCTTTCATGTTTTGTGTCAATGAATCTTGTACTAAAACATTATTTTTAAAAATTGTTTGAATGTTTTTTCCACACAAAAATACAAACAAGTCATTACAGGTTACTTCCCATGCTTTAAAAAGGAGAATGATAAGAATATCATTTATTAGTATACTTTAAGTAATTTGTTTTTCATAAATTTCAAAATCATTAAGGAATTTTTTTTGTTAATTATATTTAAATAACTTTTTCTATTAAAGTTCAAGAAAGTTTTATTCTAACATTATTTTCTTAAAAACCTTATATAATTTTATGCAAGGAAGAAAACTGCATAACCCTAACCAACAATTTGGAACAGTCTTAGGTGCAGGTTACTTCTCTTGCTTTTTACAAAGCAAAAATACTTCTTTTTGTCATTAAAAAGATCTTCATGCAAATTTTTTTTAAGTAAGGCCAATTATATTCATCGGCTTCATAAAATAATTAGTTGAAAGGTTTATCTATTTCTGTCCCAGAAACTTTTCTATTTTTAGTAATGGTAGTCATGTGTTGTCCAGAATTCCTTCAAATAATTCATAACAGATCTAGAAAAATATTATAGTCCAAATAATGAGGACTTTCTTTTCCAGTGAAAAGTCCAAACAAATGTTTTTCCTCCTGAATAATGTCTAAGTACAACAAAAAATATGTCTGTTGACTTACAATAGTAATACAATAACTGTGAATGAAAAAACTATCAGAATAAATCTGAATGCATAACTTTCTCCTTGTATACGCCGTATAATGTGACTCTACTTCACAATAGACCCATACATGATAGCATACACTATTGATTTTGCATGTAATTAAGCATATTCACATGACTTTGCGCAACCACTGAGAATTTACAGAATTATTCTGGAAATATCGAAATCCAATCAGTCACTGAGAACTACAACATAGGTGCCATTTTCAGTCTATTTTGAAGGTTATTATTAATAATTGTCAACAAATGCATAAACATTTATTTAAAGTTCCTATGTAGTTTGTGCTATTAACAGAACCAGGTCACATAGACAATTTTTTAACAAACATTATTCAATAAAGTTTTCCACTGTTAATAAAAATTACAAAAATTAAATAAAATTATGTACTAGAAATTAAAAAATTTAAATTTAGATATTCATAACACATATTTGACCATGAAACTGCATTATTTATGCACATTTGCATGGTCTTCCTGCTAGGATGCTGTCAAATTTCATAAAATTCTAATCAGCAGTTTTTGAGAAGATTTTGTTTAAAGAGGTTTATTTGTTTTTATTAACAGCAGCCATATACGGCCCAAACCAAAATTGCAAGCTTGTTTTAAAGCTTGCATATGCTTAATTTTGCAAGCTTGCAGCAAGCTTGTATTTGGAACATTGCAGCAGTTTATTTTTGCAAGCTTGTGCTAGCTTATTTTTGCAAGCTTGCACAAGCTTGTTACTAGCTTGTGGCAAATTGAACAGATTTCTTGCTACAAGCATGTGGGCTTTTAAACATCAGACACCATTGTTGTCCCCCAACCCACCAAAAAATAACCCTGAAAGTATTAAGGGGTGGGGATGTCCTGTACTGCGTTGTAGGTTTCATTGTTTGACCAACTACATTTATATCAACTTTCCATGCACTCAAGCCATTCTTATTTCCACACATTTTTAAAACCTTTTTTAAGTTTATTCAAACTTTTTGTATCCTGATCTGTCAGTAACTCTAGATGCCATGTTTTGCATGCACCTTCATTCCTGATAGCAAAATCACATTACACAATTTGCAAAAACCAAGAATTTGCAAAATTTTCAAATTAAAAATAAACAGGCAGAAAATAAAACTGATAATTTTCATTATTTAAATATAACAGACATCTGTGCTCTCAATGTGCAAATATATGAGAAAATACTTTTTTTTAGCAGCGCCAACACAAATGAAGTCTTTTCTCTTCATTATAACATTTGCTGCATATCAGCTGATGTGATTTATTTGATAACCTGTAACATTTAACATGCATCATGTTGGACAATCGATATTGTGCATGGAGACATGAACACATTAATCCAATAACTATAAGATACTATACAATTACATGGCATTACGTGACATAAATCCATCTGATTAAAATGTAATTGTGTGTATGGCTGTTTGTCTCTATTTTATTATTTGGCTATAATTTTAACTTAACTTTTCATAACTTTTCGCACTTTTCTCAACTTTTCATAACTTTTCACACTTTAGTCATACTGCAAGCATGGTCTCAATCTTTTACAAGAATGGAAATATATGAATAAAGTTATTGCAAGCTATTTAAAATTTATTTTTTTAAACATACAAGAAAACTTGTGCAAGCTAGTTTTACTTTCTGAAGAAAACAAGTAAGCTTGCGCAAGCTAGTTTTACTTTCTGAAGCAAATAAGAAACCTTGTACAAGCTTGCGCACCAGCTAGATAATTGCGCTCTTCTTCTGACAGTCGTATATATACTCATTGTTCCCACTGTGAAAACGAAGTCATATGGACAACGTTCTTTCGCATACCATGACCCTGCGACATGGAATGAATTGCCCATTGAAATCTGACACAAAGACACAGTGGTCCCTTTTAAGAGTGCTCTTAAAACTCACCTGTTTCAACTGCAGGGACAAACTTAGAGACCTAATAATGTTTTGTATCTTATATGTTTTCAGCATGTTTTTATGTTTTCCAATTTCATTGTTTTAACATTTGTTTTTCTTTAGTCTAGTCATATCATTATTGATGGTGTAAAGCACTTAGAGCTTCAAAAGATTAGGCACTATACCAAGTCCTCATTATTATTATTATTATTGCGCAAGCTTGTACAAGCTTGCAGTAAGCTAGTTTTACTTTCTGAAGCAAATAAAAAAACCTTGTACAAGCTTGCGGTTATATCCTGCTAGTTTGCCTTAAGTCTGTACTTGCTTGCACAAGCATCTATGTTAGCTTATAAACATCAAATTAGCTTATTGCAAGCTTGCAACAAACTTTCGGCAAAGATGCATTTTGGTTTATACTTTATAGCAGATTTGCATAATTTGTAAAGCTTTGAAAGGTCTTCAAACGAAAATTAATTAGGTTCTGTTGCTGTTCAAACATTGTTTAAAAGGTCATTTTGAGTGACACACAGTGGATAATAGATCCAGAACCTTGCCATAAATTCACTTTTCTCGATGGTTCTTTCTGGAGCAGGTATTTGAGCAAGAACCAATATAAACTCCAACATAATTCATATCTTTCGTCTTGTAAACTAGTTTTTGTCACCAATCTGTTCACTTAAATACCTCAATATGTTATTTTGTTCAATAATTAAAAAGGAGCCTGGTCTTGTCCAATAAATTATTATTATGGATTATATATTATAGATTCACTTACTAATTAACCAAAGTTTCTTCACTGACCTGCATAAATCTGTTTACATCATCTTTCCCCTGCTCTGCCCTCCCTGCCACCAACATCAAACGACTCTGAAGATCCTGCAGTTGTTCAAATGTGTGTTGTTTACAACCTTGGAACTCACTGCCAGGGTCAGGAACTGTCAACTCCATCAAACGACTCTGAAGATCCTGCAGTTGTTCAAATGTGTGTTGTTTACAACCTTGGAACTCACTGCCAGGGTCAGGAACTGTCAACTCTAGGGTATTTTGAAGATCCTGGAGGAAGTAAAAGTAGTAGCAGTGTAGCACTTTCAACCATGAATGTTATCAAAAATCTATACAAAAGGATTTAGATTCTTATTGTCAAAATCATTCTTGCTTCCTGCAACTAACCTAAATATCTGCTATCTACAATTTAGCAGACACCATTTAAACATTTCTAATAATAACTTCGAATAGTACCAATAATTTTGAACACCAAATACATTTTTAACAATGATGAAAAATTAAACATTTCAAACATATATACAACCATCAGAGCATGAAACCACTTGTATTACCATCCTGTCATGTGGATTACTTGAAGATGTTAACATGCAGTAAGAAAAACAGCTGACATGCCCCACAACTTTGTAATTATTCAATGTGATAAATTGCAGGATTCTTTGCAGACAATTTCTACTGTCAATAAACTGGACTATTATGTATTGTTTTCATTATCTTTGTATTCCCTTTTCCAGTGAGCTAAGTGACTTGACACTGATTTACTTTAAATAAAAGGATTTTTAACCCCATAGCAGCAGAGGGGGGCGTGACAACGACTTTGCGTCTCCAAGGAAATTTTAATTTTTTATTTTGGAGGAAGCCTCGGTTAGCTAAATAGATGCTTCTAAAAAGTTGTCCGATTTGCCCCCTCTGCTGCTTGTAGAAACATTCTATAAACCCCAAAATCAACTGGTTTATTTTGTATCCTAAATACAAGATATCCACACAGTTAGGTCAACATACTCAAGAACAATAGTTGTTCTGCAAAAAAAGTTTTTTTCTTTGCGCAGATTTTCATTTCCCTAAAGACAGCCTCATTTCCTGGCTGATAGTCTCACTGATTTGACCTCTTCTGTCGATTCTTACTCTCAATCTGGTTTCAACTGGAATAAGCAAAATGCTAAGCATGTTTAATTACCATGTAAATAACACTGCATAGCCAAGTGGTAATTGTGACAATGCACACTCTAATTAAAACAAGAATGAGTTGCTGCTTTAATGGTGTTAATTGATAATGGAATATAGTATGGTTGTCATAGATAAGGATTATCACAATCATCAGGTAACAGTCTTTGTTCTTGTTGCAAAAGCTACAAATAAAAACCATCATGAATAAATATGGTCTTGTTCACTGACAAAATTTGTTTCATCTCTCTCTCACATTTTCATTAACTAAAATGTGATTTAAAGTTCTTTATTTCTTTTTATTGCAATTTGATAATGAGATTATTCCTGGTGTAAAAATACAAGTTGCACTTAATTTCTTGACAATGTGGTCTCATATCATTGTATACAGTTTACCAATAAATAATACCCATAACTTATACATGTTCAGACAATCTTAATCATTTTGCCAACATTACACAACAATATTCTCTAAATGCAGACGAGCTTGCACACTGAGATATAATCTTTGCTCCCTTGTTCACTAATTAATACATGTAACAACAACACAAATTTGGAGTACTTTTATTTAAAATGTAATTAAATTCTTGAGTTGAGAGCAGAATAAAACAGAAAATATACATTTACTTTGTACGTTTGTACCATTAGGTTGTCAAGTAGCATGCATTACATAGAACTTGTTCACGTACGATCCCTTTATTTTCCATATACGATCAGTACCACCAAATGATAATTTTTTTTGTACACAAAATGTTTCCTACACTGAAATTAGTAATTATCTTTTCATGTATGAAAAATAACATGAAATATATTAAACATCTTTTTAAAAAGTCAGGTAGACCATAACTACTCTACCCTAAATCACAAAGTCAAGAACACAATATATAAGAAAAACAGATATAACAGATGTAGAACTTTAGTTGTTGTGCAGAAACCAGTTTACTTCTTTGAGTGAAAGTGACTATGAACATCACCATCCAAAGATCGGTCAAGGTTTATGAAGTAGAAATAAAATTACTATGTGAAAACCATTTTCCTTTTCAAGGTGAACATAACTGTTAATCTTTATTTTTAACCAGAATCAATAGGCTTCATCCTTACCCCAAACACAAGCTATTTTAAACAAAGTTTGGTAATGGTAAACGCAAGAGAACTTTTATTAAAAAGAACATTATGGAAGTAGGTCACAATGTAATACATTACACCTTACACTGGGGATGTTCAAAAGGAAACTTACCAAGCCTACTTTGGTGTACTTAGCAGCATTCAAAGCACCTACATGAAAGATTCCCATAGAATTGATGGCCTTAGCCTGTGCAAGGGAGGTAACTTCAACTGATCCATGTGCTTGTTTTACAGTCTTTAGCCAATCTAGATGACGGTATGTATCAACCTACAAGACATAAATGAAAATTATACTGAAATAAAGTAAAATGTGTCTGTAAATGAGTGTGTGTGTGTGTGTGTGTGTGTGTGTGTGTGTTTTAGATTTTTAATAAAGCTTTCTTTATAAAAATTCAGTCATATTGATACAATGTCTGCAGTCACCTGTGAGAAAAAATTGTTCATGAATGTAAATGAACTGTTCTTCAAATGTTCATGATCAGCTTATGAAAGTTCCACAACTAGGTTCATGAACACTTCATGAATTCTGATGCATCAAACATAAAGTTCATTAACACACTGATGAACATTTATGAACTATTATAATATCTCAAAAGATCCAGAAATATCAGAAACTTGTTTCAAGAACAAGTCAAGCACTAAGGTATTTATTGACAATTTTTATGTCCGTACCATTACATTCATAAAATGTTCATGAAAATGCAATACACAAACTTCCTTACAATAATTGTGAAATATAAATAAAGGTGAATAAATTAAAACAGTATGATATGATACTACATACATGTTCATAGAGATCTTTCATTCAATACTTTTGTACTTAACTTGATTAGTTTTGGATTAATAGGAGTACATATTTTCTGGCCAGCATGAGCAAAATGTACTTGCTACAAAAGCTTTCAATGACTTTGTTGGGTACATAGCAGTGGGGAGGTGTGCTCTGATCATGTTGCTCTAAAGATGATCTGAGCAGCTGTGTTTTAAACTTTTTGAAGTTTCTGGAGTAGATATTGAGATGAAACAGACAGAAATGAGTCACAAGAGTCCAGTCCTGAAAGTACTAATGAACATACAAGTGTTTTAGTGGCATCAACTGAAAGATATTTGCTAATGGAGCTGATGCGTCACAGTTCAAGATATGCAGCCTTGCTTAATGTTCAAGACATGTTGTTGCAATGTGAGAGTACTGTCTAGAGTAACACCTAGATTCCGTACTGACTGTGAATTTAATGTTGGTGTTGCTAATATTTATTGTCTGAGGTCAAGGATGTGAATGAAAAAAAGTCTTTGTGTTGTGATCACAATGACCTCAGTTTTATCATCATTTATCTGCAGCTTGTTACATGTCATCCATGAGTTCACATCAGAAATGCACCTCTCTATTCCATGGATGGTAGCATCAACTTCAGTTGGGTGGCTAGACTTGTATATTTGGGTGTCATCATTTTACAATTGGTGAGACACTGGGTGATGATCTATGACACTTGAGAATGGCTGAGTGTAGAATGATGAGAACAGGGCCAAGAACAGACCCCTGTGAAACACCACAACATAGATCAACTGGGCTGGAGTTTATACCATTTGCAGATACAATTTTTGTCATGTTGACTAAGTAGGACTTGAACCACTGTAAGGCTGTATTCTGAATGCCAAATACATGCTGAAGACAGTGAAGTAATATATCATGGTCTATTGTGTTAAATGCTGCAGACAAATTAAGGAGGGTCAGGACTGTAATCTTACCACTATCCAAAGCAGCGAGAATGTCATTAAATACTTTCAGAAGATTAGATTCAGTACTGTGATTCATTAATCAGTTGTTGGTAATGAGACTATTATGATACCTTTAAGAGCCTTAGAACATCATTTTCATTTTTATGTATTGGTCAGTGTTTCCTAGTGTATTATATTGATCACATTTTTTACTGCTTGTGTGATTTCTGCAGTAATCTAAATTGATTGAATGATACATTTAATTCTGTGCTTTTGATATATATGCATTGTAAGTACTCCAGACCTAGCCAGATGCATGCACACCAGTGTCTATTTTGCAAATAGATTAGATTCTTATAAATAATTTGCTACAATGTCAAGATGACAGAATATTCTGGTTAAGCTATATCTCACATGACTAACATCAATGTGAGCTAGGAAACTGAAGTCCCTCTGACTCATCACTGTACATACCAGTTTCTCTGGGAGATTTCTATCAGCTTTAAGCTCTTTCCATAATATCTGGCACTTTTCCAGCAAAGCCCGGTATCCAGAATTCTTATCAAGGTCAAATATAAGGGGAGCATATCCTGTACTGACAGCATGAAGACAGTGCACCTTGGCAATCTCCATGTCCCCCTCCCCAGCCGAAATGCTGGCCAAATCTACAAACACCTTCAGTTCCTTGAGACCTCCTGTAAGAATTTAATTGAATGCATAACACATGACAAGCACTGTAATCCTGAAACAATAAACAGTATGAAGGTCTTTAGCTTGACATTCTGATGCATAAACTACTGTACCTTGCATTATGGAGGTTCAGAATATATGATATTCAATATGAGAGTGCATGTGAAAACTAAATTTATCTATAGTTCTGAAAATTGCTCTAAAATACCTAGCAAATCTTATCATTAAAATGGTCAATGCAGGAGGAAGCCATCACAGCATCATATATTATAACAAGAATTCATCAAAAGAAACAATGCTCTCACAGTTAAAAAGAAAGCTGAAAATATATCACATCAATTTTCTGTCACACTTCATGAAATATTTTATATACAACTTCAAATAAGATATCTCTGAAAGATATATACAGTCAAAGATGTCCTAACAGTCACCATTTCACAGCAGACATCTTGTAACATATCTTTTCTCACTTGTACACACCGTACTCCAGTCACATTGTCATTGTAACTCAAATGTGTTCATATATCAAATTCAACACATTGTCATTGTAACTCCAGTGTGTTCATATATCAAATTCAACACATTGTCATTGTAACTCCAGTGTGTTCATATATCAAATTCAACACATTGTCATTGTAACTCCAGTTTGTTCATATATCAAATTCAACACATTGTCATTGTAACTCCAGTGTGTTCATATATCAAATTCAACACATTGTCATTGTAACTCCAGTGTGTTCATATATCAAATTCAACACATTGTCATTGTAACTCCAGTGTGTTCATATATCAAATTCAACACATTGTCATTGTAACTCCAGTGTGTTCATATATCAAATTCAACACATTGTCATTGTAACTCCAGTGTGTTCATATATCAAATTCAAAAGCAAGCAATGTTTTAACCATTACAGTAGTGGGTTGAAGTAAATAGCTTGCTGGATAAAAAAGTTGCATCATCACAGCAAAGCTAGAAGCTGTCTTTTGTGCCAGTCTGACAGGTACAGTTCTCTATCTTCATCTACATGACTGGGAACTAAAGCCATCTCCAAAGTAAAAAGTTCATCTCTGAGAAGATATACAGTTTACAGTTCTAATCATCAGGGTCAGGGGTCATTCAATAATTAAGACCTGTCTATAAAAATATGTAAAATTTGAGTTTTTGGGTAACAAAGAATATCCATACACCAATTCTATTGACTTCATATTCATAACATGCCTCTCATATAAGCTGACCATCTTTTGATCTTGGTGATGTAAGCAATTGACTCATAAACCTGAAAACGTTAAGTGAAACAAATGTGCCAGTGTACACACTGAATGACCACTACCCAGTCTGTATAACTAGACATGTTCCAAAATTATCTAAAAATAGGCAACACATTGAAATACAATACAGGGACTTTAAACAGTTTGATGAGGAAATGTTCTTAAATGATTTAGTATGCAAACCCTTTCAATCAGTCTGCAATATAGCTGATGTCAACACTGCTTTATACAAATGGTATCAAATGTTCAATGCAGCCTTAGACAAGCATGCCCCAATTAAAACAAAAAGGGTTAAACACCAAATTACACCCAAGTCGATTACACCTGAGATCAATGAGGCTAGGCACCTAAGAGATAATTTCCACAAGAAAAAAGACATGAAAAGCTAAAGAAAGTGGAGGAATAAAACTAAGCACCTGATAGATAAGGCAAAAGAGAACTACTATAAACAGGCAATTAATGAAAGTAACAGTAAAAAGACATTGTGGAAGCATCTAAAAGAGCTGAACCCACCCAAGAACAGTTGTCTTTCTCCTAGACTTAAGAAAAATGATGATATAGCAGCATCTGTACAAGACATTGTGGAAAGGTTCAACAATTTCTTCATAAACATCTCCAGTAACAGTATTCAGAACCAGACTAACATCCCAATTGAACTTGATGCTCTACTGTTATTCATAAAAGCTAAAATTCCTGAAGATAATTATTTTTCAATAGCTAATGTTAGTGAAGCTGATGTTTTTGATATGCTAATAAAGTTGAATCTTAATAAATCCTCTGGTTTGGATGGTATTAGTCCATGAATCCTTAAAATTGCTGCACCAGTAATAACCAAATCACTAATGCATATCATAAATTTAAGTATAATGGGTGGTAATTTTCCAGAAACACTGAAATGTGCAAAGGTTACACCTATCTTTAAGAAAGGAGAAAAGGAGGATTTAGGAAATTACAAACCTGAAGTTGAATATCGATTCTACCTCTATTGTCAAAACTGTTTGAAAAGCATGTAGCCATTCAGGTCTAAACATTTTTTGAAACAAACTCTCTATTTCATAAAGTGCAATCAGGATTTAGAAAGTACCACTCGTGCCAAACAGAACTTACCAAATTATTTGATTTTTGGCTGAAGGAAATGGATAATGGACATATGACTGGGATTGTTTTTTTTGACTTCAAGAAAGCCTTTGATCTTGTTGATCATGAAATTCTGCTGCAAAAGTTGAACTGTTACAGGTTTGACAATCCTTCTTTAAACTGGTTTAGATCATACCTAAATCAAAGGTCTGAACAAGTAAGCATTGGCAATATTAGCTCTCAAACTCGCACTATTCATTCAGGAGTCCCTCAAGGCTCAGTTTTGGGCCCTCTCCTCATCCTTATCTATATCAATAATCTACCATTAAATAATGAATACACAAATACAGATTTGTTTGCAGATGATGCAACCTTGTATACATCAAGTTCTGATACTGAAGTTATCCAAACAAGATTACACTCAGACCTTATTAGAGTCCAAAACTGGGTACAACAAAATAGGATGGTAATTAATGAAGGTAAAACAAAATTTATGATTCTGGGGACGACACAAAAGCTACACAAGTCATAGAACCCAAAACTATCTCTTGCAATAAATAATCATCCATTAGAAAATGTCAATCATGAAAGGCTTGTAGGTGTGTCCATAGATAATAATTTATTATCAAATGACCAGATTGATAAGCTTTGTAAAACACTGTCATCCAAAACTGCCCTTCTCAGCAGAATTAAGAAATATTTACCTATGGAAACTCACAATCTATACTACAAGTCATATATTCTTCCAACAGTGGATTATTGTTCAAATGCATGGGGAAACTGTGCTAAATCTGAGCTTGACAGGATTTATAAACTCAAGAAACGAGCAGCACATGTAACTTTAGATGCATCTGTTGATCATACCTCAAAAGCATTATTTACAGAACTCAAATGGTTCACAATGTATGACAGGATAGAATTTTACAAGGCAGTTCTTTTATATAAATATCTACATGGAACTGCACCAGAGTATCTTCAGGACTTATTCAGGCCTTTTTCAACGCAATGCCAGTTGAGATCAATATCACATGGAAACCTTCTAGTACCAAAGCCAAGAACAGAGCAATTCAAAAAGAGTTTTCAATACTCTGGTACAGTTCTGTGGAATAAGCTTCCACTACATGTAAAATCGGCTGAAAATATTAGAGTATTTAAGAAGAGATATCATGAGCATGCATGTGTTTCTAATTGATAATGGAATTTAGTATTTTAATATGAAACATGCTAAAATAAGCACTAAAATTATTGCTATCTTCATACAATGTGCATTTGTTATACTCTCATTAAGAGGGCCTCAAGGGAGAATAGTCCTTGACTAATGAGTCACCCTCTAGAAATAAAGCATTATTATTATTATTATTATTGTTATTATTATTATTATTTATATAAAAAATTAAGACACAATAAAAGAACCAAGATGAGAGTCACTTTCCATTACATTCAAAAACAACTTGCCTCTAAAACATTCTTTAATTTCTAAATAAAGCTGGACCTTAAACTCAACATCAGTAAACATGTTTACCTCCAATTAATAATCATCATAATATATAATGTAATCTTTAGTCTGATTTACATTGATGTTTACAATACTTTAAATCAAGGGCAGTGTTGCTTACATCAGTTTGTGTGATGCAGTTATTCATTACAGCATCAATTGCATGAAATTCATGGTTGCTGGTCGTATTGTGCAGAAGAGCTTTTATAACAAAACATTCATATTATCATTATATTTATTATTATTATAGTAGTAGTAGTAGCATTATTATTATCATTAAAAATATTATTTTTAGGTTTTATTATTAGTAGTAGTAGTAGCATTATTATTATTATTATTAAAAATTTTAGTAGTAGTAGTAGCAGTAGTAGTAGTAATAGTAGTAGTAGTAGTAGTAGTAGTAGTAGTAGTAGTAGTAATAGAAGTAATATTATTTTTATTATTAAAATGAGTATAATTATTATTATTATTATTATTATTATTATTATTATTATTATTTAGTAGTAGTAGTAGTAATAGTAGTAATAGCATTATTATTATTAATATTATATTATTAATAATAAAATTATCATTAGCTTTATTAAATATAAATTAATATTATTATTATTATTATTATTATTATTATTATTATTATTATTATTATTATTATACTACAATTAGATTTAGTATTTCTTTAAGACAATAAAATATTCACTATTTGAGTAATTTTTATCTACATGTATTTGCATGAGTACTTTCAAGAGATTTCTTAGTCAGGAAAAATTATATTTGACTAGATCTGAGAAAATGATCTGCCACTAGAAATGGGAGGTCTTATGTTCAGCTATAAAGATAGCAAATATTATCATGGCATGTGTAACTTTATCCACATTTGATACAGATTCTGCAAACAGGTTTCAGTGATGGTATATTTGTTGTCATGGTTAATGGACCCCTCATCCAAGTATTTGTGAAGGATGAGGGGCATTATTGGAGTAAAGCCAGAGGCTGAGCATGTATACATAGCATATTACTCTGTCATTGGCGGAAACGGCGCTCTTCAAAGAAAAACACTTTTTTCCTAAAACACGTGATTTCACCCGAGGCAGCCTATATAAACAGGCCACCCGCACGAGATATTCATAGTTTAAAGAGAAGTGTTTTGTTGTCTAAATAAGACAGGGAGGGAAAAACCTCATTCTGATGAAACTCAAACTTACAACAAAATGGGTGGGTGTATACATGCTCAGCCTCCGGCTTTACTCCAATAATGCCCCTCATCCTTCACAAATGCTTGGATGAGGGGTCCATTATTTTTTGTAAAGCCTTCAGCATCACATGTATACATAGCATTTTTAAAGATTGACAACAAAACATTTGCTAAAACATCAATAGTAAAAGTAAGCATATTTCTGTTAAGTTGTAAATCATAAATTGAAATTATTTGCTATTAATAACTGCTTCAGCAAAACCCATACTATTAGTCTGAATATCCCTTAGATAAAATTTTTGAAAAGATTTTACTGATGCCCAGTCTGCTGTTTTTAATATAGTGTGCAAGGAACAGCCTTGTCTGAAAGCAGCTGATGCTGCAGCAGTTCTGTAATAATGTGCTTTAAATTTAGAAGTATCAATTCCTGATTGTTCTAAAACCATTTTTAACCATCTTGCAATAGTACTTGATGTCACAGCTCTATAGGAACAATAAGATACCAGAACTTGAGTAGATTTCTGAAGATTTATAGTTCTGTCAAGATAATGCAGCAAGGTATGCATAGCACAAAGCTTTTCATCATCATAATGTAGTAGTTCCAACTGGAATTTCTTACTTGCCTTGAAGTTTTCAACGGATCCGAAAAATTGAATACTATTTGATTTGTCATACAAGTCATGTTATGTAAATTCAAAGATTTTAGAGTTTGTGCTCTTGGAGCTGTAGATAATGCAATAAGAGCAACGACCTTCATTGTTAATAACCTTAAAGATACAGTTTCCAAAGGAAAAAGGGTACACAGGTATTTTAAGACAATGTTTACATCCCAAGTATCCATATACCTTGGTTTTGGCGGACTTTTGTTAAACAATCCCTTCAAGTATCTATTAATCAACAATGGATTTGAACACCATGCATTATGAAACAGTCTCAAAGTAGTAACTAACATTGCCTTGTGAGTATTGACAACACTATATGACTTACCTTCAGTTACCGAAGAATCTAAGTAAGAAATAACTGTTACCACAGAGACACAAAAGGGATTAATTTTCCTGATTTTACACCAAAAACACCATTTTTTCCATGCCAAGTTATACTGTTTAGTTGTCCCTGATCTCCATGAATTAATAATGATGTCCACAACTGTTCTTGGAAGTCCTTGGTTTTGGAGTAATCTCCTGATACAGTCACCACGGTTAAGGATAGGGTCTTCCCTAGAGGATGAATTTGACCACTGTGTGGAAGAGTCAGTTTATTTTTGTGTCTTGGAAGTCTAATTGGAAGAGAAATTAAACATGACAAGAGCAAAGGAAACCATGATTGTGATGTCCAATGGGGAACAATTAATAGTGCTTTACTAACCTTATCGGCAATAATTTTATTCAATATTTTCCCAACAAGATTAAACGGGGGGAAAATATAAGGGGTTAAATCATGCCAGGAGAATGAAAAAGCATCAATTTTAAATGCACCTGGTTCTGGGAACCATAAAGTGAACTTCTTTAACTGACAGTTTAATCTAGATGCAAAAAGATCTATGTCTGGAACAAATGTCTGTGCACACACTCTGTGAAAGATTTCTTTCTTTAGCATCCATTCAGTGGAGTCAGAAAAGTTCCTCGACAGATAATCTGCCTGTACATTATCTTTGCCTGCAATATAGACTGCAGATATGAAAATTTTCCTTTCCAAACACCATTCCCAAATCTGTTAAGCTAGCTGATCCATTTGAATTGATGCCATTCCACCCATCTTACTAATATAAGAGACCGCACATATGTTGTCAGACTGAATCTCAATATGTACATTTTTGTGATCTGAATGAAAAGCTTGTAAGGCAAAAGAAATTGCTAATAACTCTTAGGTAATTTATTAAAAAAATAGTTTCACTCTTGTCCCATCTACCAGAGACCGACCTGTTTGAATCCAATGTATAAGCTCCCTACCCTGAGAATGATGCATCAGTTTGAATAGTAAAAGCAATGTTGTCTTGTCTAATAGATTTCCCAATCCTGGCAGCCACATTTAGGTACCACCATTTAAGTTCCTGTATACTTTGAGAGGATAACTGAACTGTACTATCATAAGTTTTATTTTCACTCTTACCTTTTATTTTATCATGTTCCAAAAACCTGTAGTGCATTGGGGCTTCCAGTATAGCATAAAGGCATTAATGAGCATACCAATAAATGAAGCCAACTCTTGTATTCTAACATACTTGATATCCAAGAGTTTCTTGGCAAAAACCTGGATTTTTTCCACTTTATGCTCAGAAAGAAAAACTTTAAACTGAACCGAGTCCAACACAAAACCAAAACAGAATTCGTTGAGATGGAATAAGCATAGATTTTTCTAGACTGATTGTGAAACCAAGAGATTTCAATGTCTCAATCATAGTCCAAGTATTTTGCAAGCAAATGTGACTTTCAGCATCCAAATTCAACGAGTCATCAATATAATATGAACACCTAATGCTCTACTGCCTAAACCATGCATAAATGGGTTTTAGGATCTTAGTGAAAACTCTGGGAGCAGAAGAAAGCCCAAAAGGTAAACATACAAACTGAAAAAGCTGACCATTACAAACAAACTTTAGAAACTTCTGATAATCTCTATGTATTGGAATACTAAAATAAGCATCTTTTAGATCAATGGAAGTAAAGAAATCATTTTTCTGGATGAGATCTAAAACAATCTGAAATGTTTCTTGCTTAAAATGTTCATAACGAACAAATTTATTCAACTGTTTCAGGTTAATAACTGGCCGAAAGTTTCCATTTGATTTGGGAACAATAAAAATGTTAGAAATAAATTGATTTTCCTCACAATGGGATGGAACTATAGCTCCTTTATGTAGAAGTTCAGTGATTTCATTAGATAAAATTGTTTTCTGCTCAGTTGAGACTGGAATTTCCTTAGGCAATAAAGACTGAAAAGGCATGGAATCAAATTCAATTTTGTAATTGTAACCACACCATACAGCAAAACATTGTTCCAGTTTTCCAACAGAACTTACCTCAACCAATTTTAGTTTATAAGCACGTTTGGGGAACTAGTAGAGGCAGGTTTCCTTCCTCGATTGGAATTTTGGTATTGCCCTCGGATTGAACTCTGAACCTCGCATGGGTCCACCACCTCGAACACCACGGCCTCTAGTAAAATCTCTGTGAATATGGGCAAAATTTTCTTTGGCAAGTGCAAAGCCAGTGTCACATCTTTTAACCTCCTTGGACACATCATCCCCAAAAAGCATGGATGTTATGGGGGTATGCATATTACACAGATTGGAATATTTCCGTTTCAAATGTGGTCGAATCATGTACCTTCTTCTGAGGGAGACGTGATATTGTACCTGACCCATAAGGGTAATACCATCTGAAATTAAGGTCTTTGCTTTTTCATTAGCAGCAATCTGAGGCTTTAATAATTCTGCTAATTGGACAATTAGCATAATGCTTGCAGCAGCAAGATTTTGGATATCCCTAAAGGCTTGAACTCGTTTATTAAGGTCATTCCAAATTTCCTGATTAACAAGCGGTGGGCCTAACCTATCACAGTTTTCTGGGATCTTGTACTTCTGTACAATTTCATCTGTTGCACATAAGGAAGTGCAAGCCATGTTAATTAGCATTGCTAAGGAATTTGGTATGGGCTCTCCTTTCTGGGGAGCTTTCAGTTTGGGTAACTGCCACATATCAGCATAGTTGGTAGAAAAACAGTTGTAATCAGGCTGCAAAGTGTCAAATAAGGCCCCATTGATTTTCCCACTCACAGAAATTTGCTCGAGTGGTCTACCTGCATTACCCTCTACTGGAGTAACATCAACATCGCTATATGGCCCTTCGTTTTCAACTTCTACATGTAACTCCGGTAACGGTTCGCCAAACAGGGCATCAATTTCATTGACATCTGCCACAACAGGCTGCATATTATTTAGACCCAATTTTGTCTTCAACAGCTCAATATCGGTTTCCGACAGATTATTGATATCTATGAGATTGGACGTCTTCGACTGTCCGACATTTTTTACTTGCTTTGTTGCCATAACAGGCTTGCGTTTTGCCACTTTCTGAACTCTAGTCACAACAGACTTGAATTTTTTGCCTCTAGTTTTCTGTTTTTGTGGCTTCATAATTCCTTTCCCTCGTGAGGAACTAGCCTCAGCGTCACAAAAGGTTGCAATATCCTCAGGCCCAAAACCCGAAAATTCCGAGTCGTCTTCGAGGTCAGTAATTGAAAGGACTTCGTCCTCGTCAGTAGCCAGTACGACTAAATAAAAATAAACTAAAACAGTGAGCACGTATAGCTTGGACTACGTCCTAAGCTGGCTACAACAAACCTAGGCACGCGACTATTACTTACTATGTTGTACTTACCGCTCCGCTACAACGCCAGAATAAAATATGAATATCTCGTGCGGGTGGCATGTTTATATAGGCTACCTCAGGTGAAATCACGTGTTTTAGGAAAAAAGTGTTTTTTTCTTTGAAGAGCGCCATTTCCACCAATGACAGAGTAATATGCTATGTATAAATGTGATGCTGAAGGCTTTACGAAAAATAATATGCTGTTATGCTTCTCTATGATGCTTGATGTCATTCTTGCCATCATAAGTGATTTTAAAATTAGTTTTGCAGGAACAATAGAGTACATTATTATATCACCTTTGAATCTGACAACTTTAATTTCCATTTCTATCCATCAATGAATCACAGCTGCATTGGTCTTTTCACAATGAAAGATGTTTTCTACACACTTGGACCCATCTGCAAACTTTGTACATCAAAATTCAAACCAAACCAGTATTATGCCACGTTAGCTCTTGAGTAATCCAACCATAATCAATTAACATCGTTAATCTGTCCAAATTACTTTTAATCATGCATAGTATAGACACTTATCTATATAGACAACTTTAAGCTCCAATTTAAAGCATACCATGCCATAAAATCAAATCAACATTTATTAGTTTATACTGATCAAGCTCCCAAGTAACCCATCCATAATCAATTAACATCTTTAATCCTTTCGGAAATCTGCTCATACATGGTAAAATCCGCCTTGACAGACACTATTGCCATAAATATAATACACTAGAAAAAAGGAGGAAATTTTTCCATAATAATTTAGTGAATGCTGGAGATTTCAGTGAGTTATGGGAAACCCCTAATCTCAGGAAACAAACTGCCCATACAGGAGGTTTACATATACGTCAGAGGCAAAGCAGACTCTTCAGGAAGCCAAGACAGCCACCTTAGTCTGTGAGGTGAAACCATCATGTCATCAGAGGTCTTGCAGACCCTTTACATTTATCACCTATGTGCCAGTTACTAGACTTGCAACATGGTGACACTGATGTGCAGCCAAACACAGTTCATGCTTTAAGAAGTCAGAGACTTGGCACTTATAACCACTTGGTCACTGATCCACAAACACAGTGTGTATCCATTCAAACCACAGCAGTCACTTATGTTATGGATGTGTAACCTAAACCTTACAAATACATATTTAATGGATTAATTTAAACTAAAGTGAATCTTTTGTCAAATTGTGGTGAAGCTTTGAAAGCTAAATAACTCAACATAAATCACTTGTTTAAATGTTAATTCATTAACTATATATACCTAATGTGTAAATTACAATAATGTAATCTAGGTACAGTATTCTGATAAATTATAATGAATTACAATGTATATTCATTTTTGTGCTTATGTGCCACTGAATGTGCAAGAGTTTGTCTTCCGTGAAATTAAAAGATTTGTTTCACAAAAACGGATGAGTATGGAGAAGTAAGTTTCAGAAACAAATATCCTCAAGGATGAGAAGCAGTTCATTATTACTTGCAATGAAGTCACATTATCAGTATTTTCCTAAAGCTTACCTGCTTTCCAGCTTTAAATTCCAGTATAGCATATTAAACTGGGAACCAGACTAATCAACAATAACAAAATTTAGTGATGTAATACAACAATATTTTCACATACATGTGAAGGTTGTTCAAACAGTTGAAATAATGTTAATGATCTTTCAGGTGTTGGGCATGTTAAAAATAAATGTAATTTATAAAGAAAGAGATCAACTTCATTAAAAAAATTGCTTTACTGACAATTATTTTCAAAGCAATTACAAAACAAGTATTCTGTTTCTCACAAACACATAAGTTTTGCCAGCAAGGATGACACTACTTATTTGTGGTGATCCTTTGGTAGTTTATAGTGTATTCTATATCTGCAGTAGTTCTTAATGAGTAAAATTTAGCATTATATATAGAAAAAGTAAAGTTAAGACAATCCAGTAAATAATAAGATTCTAGCTTCATTCAAATAAAAATTATGTAATGTCTAAATTTTGAAATTGTGAGCTTGAGCTTGAATTTTGTGATAGGAAAGTTTCAAGAATACAGAGTTTGAAAATACATACCTTTCATTGATTCTCGGAGCCACTGAATAAGAGGGCTGCACTTGATAAAATTATTCAGACATTTGGTCTTTTCTGGTGTAAGGTCTTTAAGAAATTCACATGTTTTTAACAGAGAATCATCAAATTCTTTCATCATCTTGTTTCCATCATTTTCCTGAAAATGAGTAAGAAATGTGTTTCAAAATTGATGAAATTTTAAATCTGAAGATCCATGGGAAACTACCATATGAATTTAAATGAAACATGAATTTGTCAGAGTTTTAATGGCAAAATACAAAAGATATCGGTCCAAAATGTTTAACTCAATTTACATTTATATGTAATGGGTTTTCTTTATCCTTCCTTCTGCAAGAGATTGTCATGGAGTTGTATGGAGGTTATAGAAAATAAGCATCAGCATCAGCATTATCATCAATCAATATCTTCAATGTTCAACAATTTTATAAACATCTACATTAATTTTCTCAAAATACTGCATAAATTTATTTTAGTTCCCTTAACTTTGTCCAGTAAATATGTTTGTGTTCAAAAAGAATTTCTACATAACAGATGCATTAGAATTAAATTAACACATACAGCAGCTCTATGATAGATGTTACCTTTTTAAGTGCACAGTTATTGACAAAATGAAAAGAAATAAGTTGGAGGTTGGGGGAATGATGTAATTTAAATTGACTGACTGAAATGAACTCTGTATAATGGTATCAGATCCTGTGGAGAAAGTTAAATTCAATTCAACTGTTTCCTATGATCCCATAATTCATCACACTTGCATCATAATCTGACCATCAGTCACCTTCACCATCATCAAAATGAATGACTAATGATGCCCCAGGTGGCCGAGGGTCTGTTGCTCATTTTACAAATCAATGACATTAACAATTAATGGTTTAAATACCTAGCATGAAAGTGAGACATTCCTTAATTATGTGTGTTATGATTTACTAATTTTACTCAAAATGAGCACTCTTGGTCAATTTAAGTTTCAATTTGCTTTTTCCTTGTGATTCAAATGTCCACGAAAAAGGAAAATTAAGCTTGCTTTCATTGTAAGTAGTCTTAAATATCACATTTAATGTTGGTCAAGCATTGACATACATACAAATTTGTTTGTTCAAAAATAAACCTTGACTATATTTGGTCATGTGATGTATCACATGACAATGGTAATCTAATACACAACTGACAACTAGGTCTTGCTGAATGCATGTTGATGTTTTCACATTAATTTATGTGATAATAAAAGACTATCTTCTGCTGTCACCCATGGATTGAAATAGTTTTAATGCATGGTAATGTATTCTTCTATTAGAAAAACAGTTTTGATAAGCTGATTTAGAGCGATAGGTAAAGCAAGCCAGGTTGTATATAATAAGAATCATCTCAAGGTATTGCCCTTTGAAAGTTTACATTATAACATATTCTCTCTCTCTCTCTCTCTCTCTCTCTCTCTCTCTCTCTCTCTCTCTCTCTCTCATCAAGAAAATAATTTTATAGCATGAGGCACCTGCTTATTTGCTCCTAAATCAAAATACTATATATAGGTTTATCTATTTTTAGCACCAATAGCTGTATTAGATGGTGGATGAACATCATTGCTGCGTCTTTTCTAGTGCTGAACATTCAGGAGAAAATCCTCAGTTTCATTTTGGAAAAGAGGAGAGAATAAGAAGGATTTAATGAAAAACATAAGGTATGGATTGAAAATGTTTGATTTTTGCGCATTCAGTCAATTTTTCACCATGACATTAGAAACATTACAATGAATTCTACAATTACACATTATAGAATAGATTCTACATTTGTATAAATTTGAAAGGCATTCTTACCAGAAGCTCTCTGCCAAATTTTATAAAAACTCATCCATTCCTTTTGGGTTATTTTGCAAGATGTTCTGTAAAGTTTTTTCTACTTTTAGTGAAGACTTTTCTAGTTTTAGTAATGGTGGCCATTCATTTTAATCAAATAAGCATAATTTCAACAAAAAAAAGTGCTGCATACCGGTATGCTCTTTACATTGTTTAGTCAAATTAGGTTTATAAGAAGACATTTTAAACGGATGACAGGTGATGCACTGTGGGTGTAAAGCCATACAATTAAGCTCATGTGACCTTATCTCCAGGTGAGCTTAAAATTCCTCCTCCTGTTACACACACACACACACACACACACACAGCCCCTATGAAATTTTCCAGACATACTTCTTAAGGCAGATTTCAGACAGGTTCTTCAAGTGTTTTCTTCCTGAACCATAACTGCTTATTCCTACTGCAATTCAATTTTGGTAACATCTGCAAACTCTCAGTTCTTGGGAAAATTATTATTCCAGAATGCTCTATAACAGACTGAATGCAAGCCCCTAGTTAAACGATTGTCACAATACTACTGGTTGTTCCCATGAAGGTCAATACAGGAATTATAAGACAAAATAAGGATTTGCTGGGACTTTCTAAGACTTGATTGGGTATTGATTTTGAACAGTTCAAATCAATCACAACATTTTTAAAAGTACAGTCAAGATTACACTCCCTCTAAATTTTCTGCAACATTTTCATTTTTCATGCTGTCTCTTCTCAAATCAAATGCTGATAGGTTACCATTGCTATTGGTGGAGAATTAACCATATTTTGATCATTAGAAGCACATTTACTTCTGTCATTTTCTGAAGATATTCACTTTGAAATATTAACATCCGACCCCAAGACTGCTTTTTGACATGCTTACTATTTCACTCGGTTTAAGAACTTTCTGATAAAATCTAAGGTCTTTTCAAAGCAATTTGCAAGGCACTGAAATTAAAGAATATTTTAAGATTGTGTGTACCATGTTCACTATTTTTTTGCCTACAAACAAATACGTTCTGGCATGACTGAACAGTTATAGGGAATTGTCATTTTTTTTACACAGAAAGGCAAAGCAAAATGGCTCTTGTCTGGAAATTGTCAATAAATTCTCTGACAAGTACATGTATCTGGATTTCCTTATTTTAATTAGTGTATGAAAAAATGCCATCTATGCTTTAAATGGACATTTTCTCCAGATTGTATGGAAATAATATTGGCAATAATACTATACAAGGTGATCATGAAATTCTGCTGCAAAAGTTGAACTGTTACAGGTTTGACAATCCTTCTTTAAACTGGTTTAGATCATACCTAAACCAAAGGTCTCAACAAGTAAGCATTGGCAATATTAGCTCTCAAACTCGCACTACGCATTCAGGAGTCCCTCAAGGCTCAGTTTTAGGCCCTCTCCTCTTCCTTATCTATATCAATGATCTACCATTAAATAATGAATCCACCAATACAGAATTGTTTGCAGATGATGCAACCTTGTATACATCTAGTTCTGATACTGAAATTATCCAAACAAGATTAAACTCAGATCTTATTAGAGTCCAAAACTGGGCACAACAAAATAGGATGGTAATTAATGAAGGTAAAACAAAATGTATGATTCTGGGGACAACACAAAAGCTACACAAGTCAGGGAACCCAAAACTATCGCTTGCAATAAATAATCATCCATTAGAAAATGTCAATCATGAAAGGCTTGTAGGTGTGTCCATAGATAATAATTTATTATGGAATGACCATATTGATAAGCTTTGTAAAACATTGTCATCCAAAATTGCCCTTCTCAGCAGAATCAAGAAATATTTACCTATGGAAACTCGCAATCTATACTACAAGACGTATATTCTTCCAACAATGGATTACTGTTCTAATGTATGGGGAAACTGTGCTAAATCTGAGCTTGACAGGATTTATAAACTCCAGAAACGAGCAGCACGTGTAATTTTAGATACATCTGTTGACCATCCCTCAAAAGCATTATTTACAGAACTCAAATGGTTCACAATATATGACAGGATAGATTTTCACAAGGCAGTTCTTTTATATAAATGTCTACATGGAACTGCACCAGAGTATCTTCAGGACTTATTCAGGCCTTTTTCAACACAATACCAGTTGAGATCAATCTCACATGGAAACCTTCTAGTAGCAAAACCAAGAACAGAGCAATTCAAAAAGAGTTTTCAATACTCTGGTACAGTTCTGTGGAATAAGCTTCCATTACATGTAAAATCGGCTGAAAATATTAGAGTATTTAAGAAGAGATATCAGGAGCATGCATGTGTTTCTAACAGATAATGGAATTTAGTATTTTAATACGAAACATGCTAATATAAGCACTAATTATTGCTTCTTCACACAATGTGCATTTGTTATACTTTCATTAAGAGGGCCTCAAGGGAGAATAGTCCTTGACTAATGAGTCACCCTCTATAAATAAAGCATTATTATTATTATTATTATTATTATTATTATTATTATTATTTATCTGCAACAATTGCTAGAGTCTCATGGAAGACCTGATTTCCAGCATTTTACACACATCTGCAACAATGAAAAGATTTTGAAAGATAATCATTATGTTTTTGTGACCTTTGAAATAAAAACTTCATGAGTTCTTATTATAAAAAAAATTCCATAATTTACATTATAGCTTGCAAGTTCTTTGTTACTGTTGTTATATTTAGGTAAAAGCTGCATTGATGTCAGCCACAGAAGATGACTAAGTAAATTTTGTTTGGACAACTTCTCTGGAACCTTAAAAGTAATCTCCAGTAATTCCCTTTTTAACTTATAATGGATATGTGAAACATTGCTAATTTTTAAGTACAACAGTTCTTAATGAAATCATTTTTGTTATAATAATCAATATCTAACATTATTATCATCATAATCATTAATATGAAACACAATTTAACATGTTTTAAGCTTACAGACAAAACACCTACCTGTGATGCAATCATTTTTATCACTGCAAAGTCACCTGTCAATCTGAATGCAGTAGCAACATTCATAATGGATTTAGCCCCCTCAACACATGCCTCCATCTGCCGAAACTGCATCAGCTGTTTTACCCTTTCTTGAGCTTGTGCTTTTTGCACATTTATCAAAATCATCTCCTCCACCATTTTATCATAGTCATCTTGACAAATGCTTCCAAAATAATTTTCCATTTCAAGAAATCTGATCTCACCACTGACAAGCTTCTGAGTGATTTCTTTCATGTTACAATATGCTGGTATCCATACTTGGTTATACACATCATCCAGAGAGACAGCCTTTGATTTATGTCCAATGTTTTGCCACAACTGCAAAAAAATGTTACTAATGTAACATTTATGCACAGGTTTCAGCATCTGGATAACTCTATCTGACAACTTAAATGCTGTTATATGTGGCTGAAATGTGTCTGGTACAGACTTTTCCACATCAGCTGGATTACAAATGTCTTTCACACAAAGGTCTTTCTTCCCATTAAGGTAACCAATAGTACTGTCCAGTTCTTTCAGCTGAACTAAAAAAAAAAGAGACACAAGTTAAATGCAGTAAAATAAAAATGATAAAGTAAGTATAGTGAAACTTTTTGGGCATTTTTTCTAGTTAGTAACCCAGTAATAGTCAATGATTTTTGTAGTTGTTTTACTGTTTGGTTTTGTGACAAAAAGAAACATTTTCATTAAACAATTAATGTTTTTTTTTTAAACAATGGTTCAAAAAAATAGCAATGGAGATTAGAATCTATTACTGGCTGTTAGGAACTGAGAGTACATGTACTTTATGACTGACCAATGCTGCTAAACTGATAACACACAAACACATAGCAGTTAATGATACAAGTGATCAACAAATTGACCTTTTTCATGAAGATCTCTTAAATGCAATGCCTAAAATTAGGTTCTTTTCCACCATCCTACAGGATCACCAGAGTAAAGTTTTTACTGATCCTACATGAACTTTACTAATCCTGTCAAAATCAAACAGATGTCAGTTTAATTTATAATTCAGCATTTACTATTTAATAACATCAACTCAAAACAATACCAACTATTTTACCAACAAAACTCATGAACAATGTACTCCATGTACTCTTGTATTTCTCCAAATTTCCAGTGTAGACAGTACAGAACATCACCACCTATTCTTGGTTAATTATACTTCAGCCATTTATATTCATTTTCTGAGATGTAAAATAAAGTCAGATATGCATATTTTATCCTTACCACAAAAGTCATGGCCTCTTAGTGAATATTAAATGATCATTGAATAACTTACAATAACTTGGGAACTATGAATTTATCTACCCTATAGCAACACAGTATATATATATATATATATATATATATATATATATATATATATATATATATATATATACATTTGAATATTGAGTGGACAATCCAAAATCCAGATATCAGGAAATACCTTTGATGTTATTTTTTAATAAATAATGTTTAAAAGAAGTGCGTGTTGTACTGGTGATAAATCATCTGTAATAGTTTTCTATTAATATCCATACTGTTTCCAAGACTTCCATTGAGTAAGTTATTAAAAGCGTTACACAAATTAAGAAAGAAAAAACCTATCTTACCACAAATGTTCATATAAGACAGTTATCATTTTGTTGCATTTGTTTTTTAAGTAGGATTTGAAACAATTTAGGTAGGATTTGAAATAAAGACAAATACAGCAATAATGTTCAAAAATGAAGGTAACTGTTAAGGCTATTGATATTATAAACCAATGCACAAAGAAGCACTATTTTTATTTTGAGCCAACTAGACATCATAAGAAGTCTTATCGTGAAAACTCCCACATCAATCTAACTTTCTGACAGATAACATACCGACCATTAAGTCCTTATGACTAGTGGAGTTAAAATCAGGAGCTATGACATGTATTTTAATGCAAATTCGCATTTTAATGAAGCATGTTATTATATCTATATATCTATTTATACTGCAATGCCCTCTTCTGAGAATTATGTGAAGGAAGTCAAGGGGACCTTGTTCAATATAGTACAAGATTATCATCTGACATTGTATAGAAATAATAATACGCGAAATTGCATGGAATAACATTTTGGTATCCTTAATATTCTTATCACTTCCCAAAATTTTTTTTTTTTGTATGTACTGACCTGAATGTATATGCTGACAAAGAAACTTTAGAGTTGCAACATAATTCTTTTGTGTGAAATAGGCATCCACCTCTTTCTGGCGGATTTTCACAGCTTTGGCCACAATACATGTCTTTTTCTTTTTCTCATCTGATTTTTCCCACACAATCCTAGCAAGTTCTTCAAATTTGTCCTCTGCAGCTTTGATTTCATGAAGATCTCTGAGAGTGATAGTTCCATTTTCAAGAGCATCTGCTCTTTGATATATCACAGACACTGCCTGCCCCAATTCTTGACAGCACATCTCTGATAAGAGACCAAGCTTCAAGGCATCTCCATCTGTAACAAAAGCATTAAAGTACTGATACTTTAAAATATACCAAAAAGGATGCAACATTTCTTGCAGATTATAATATATACAGTGGGACCCCACTATTACCCGCCCCGTTATAACACAAATTCAGATATAACCTGGTTGTGGCATGGCTCCCGAAATTTCGGGTAATTTATTACAGGTATTTTTCTCAAAGACCAAAAAAAAAAAAAATTAAAGTATGAAGAAAAAAAATACGTCAAGAGTTTAATTATCATTCTCATATTCGTCTAAAAAAAGAAAAAGAACGTGTAGAAAATGTATTGTCACATTTCTTCTAGTTTTGTGCCAAAAAAAACGTTGGAAATATGAACCAATTGCTGGGCCTACTGAGAACTTTGATTTTTGTTTATTGCTGAAAAATTACAGCTCATAAGTGTCAATATTATAATTACTGATTCCTGAGTAATGAAGCCATCGTGTCTACTTTGTGTTTGTCTTGAATGCATTTCGAATACAATCGTTGCTCTAATAATCTCCGATATATGTTCTCTTCATTTCATACACAACTAAGCAACAGCCAATGCGGCGGTTGATAAAAGATACTCACCAGAATATATAAATCAATTAATTTAAGTACATTGTTTATCATCAAAGTGAACTGCCGAGCTAAACTTGTTCAATTCGTGGGGCAACGGTTTTATACAGCATCAAAGAAACAAAGCCGCCAGCATGTGCGTATGGCTTAGCGGTGTTGTTTTATGCAATCTGTTGACTAGTAAATTCGAATTCTGCAACTGAGAACTATAATTGATATATATAACTCCATGCAGGAGTCCTCCGTACGCATGCAAATAGCTGGGAGACAAAGTTAGTGTTGATTACGTTATCATTTTAGCTGTGCTAATATTTACAGTGACATAATTCAGTGGTTAAAATACAGCCAGTTCTGCCTACTGCATTTATTAGAGTACATCAAAAGAACATGACGCAAGTTCAAAGGACTTTGACTAGCAGCTTGGGTGGGAAAATGTTCTGAAATTTACAATGACTGAATTCAGAGACAGAAAGATCCTGAGATGTACATGTGGTTATTATAAGAATACACTTTAGCTTCCATTATTTAATCTACGGACATGTACTATTTCATCATTCATTACGTACACCCGTTACGTAATTTTTGTTATTTTCTTTTCATTGAATTCAGTCACATAATGATCTATGACAAAATTATTGAATATTTTACATCTGTGTGTGGATTTTTTCGATGGAAATATTTGTATTATGGATTCATTGTATGTTACAAGATTCGCTGGTGAGTACGTTGATACTCTTTTCATGCAATAGATTATACATGTATATATAAATTAGACACGTGTATGTACCAATGCATGGTTCTCTGAATAAAGTAATATATTATATCTGCAATTTCTGTTACCACAGCAAATGTTTTTCTCATTTAATATATATTGATCAAAAATGGTAATTGTGCCATGCATTTTCGCACCCTTCTTAATGTACCCCCCCCCCAATTAAATCCAAAAATGTGTTGGTATTGTACATGGTTGCTTATAACACAGTTCGGTTCAAAACCCGGTTGGATTCTATGGCTCCCAACTACCGTGTTATAGCGGGGTCCCACTGTATATCTCTCTCTCTCTCTCTCTCTCTCTCTCTATATATATATATATATATATATATATATATATATATATAGTGGAACCCCGCTATAACGCGCCCCGCCATAACGCGAATTCGGATATAACGCGGTCGTAGCATGGCTCTCGAAATTTCGTATATTTATTCACACATGGAGAAAAAAAATTGAAGAAAAGTAAAAAAAAAAAAAAAAAAAAAAAAATTAACTTCATTTTGGGCATGAGATTAGTTGTGACTTTTAAAATAATATGATCATGGCATGGTTCCTGAAATTTGAAATTCATTTACGTGTATTTTTATCGGACCCTGAAAATATTTGTTTAACGTACGAGAAATAGTTTGTAAAACGTTTATTATAATTTGGTGGAAAAATTCGCGTATGACTTTTAATAATAAACAATCGGAACTTAACAATTTATTCAGGTTCTTTAAGTGATTTTGGAGAAGTGATCGTGTATGAATTCTAAAATAATACGATATACATAACGTACGAGAAATAGTGTGTATAACGGTTGGCTTCTGAAATTTATCAATTTGAACAGGTTGTGGTGAAGCTCCGTATTCTACTCTAGAAGAGGAAACTGGTTTCATTAGGTTTTTGAATTGTTAAGCCGAAGTAAACATTATCGGAAGTGTTACTTATTACGGACCCATTAGTAAAGCCAGTAAATCGTCTTTGTGATTGTCTTCCATGAATTCCGTATACAGTCGTTGCTCAAACAATAGCCGACATGGGCTTCTTATTTAACTGCAATCACAGCCAAGCAGCAGACAAAGCTGTGGTTGATACAAGAGTCGCACAATTTAATAAACATCAAAGGACGAAAGCCGCCAACATGTATGCTGTGCTTGGCGGTGTGATCAAACAACAAACAGTTGAAAGTAAATAGTATCCACTTTATTATCTGTAAATTAAAAGGGTATGAAATTGTACATCCGTTCAGCTTAATTTTGTTTTATATAAAAAGTGATTCGTAACCATTGCAGGCCTTCATTACTTAGTTATTGAGCTTTATCTGTGTACATGTACGTTGTTTGCTTACATAAAAAAATATTTTACTATTATGGAAAAGCAAGTTCAAAAACGCAAGTCGTTTTCTGCTAAAGAGAAACTGTATGCCCTAGAGCAAAGAAGCAAACGTCATTGGATATATTTTTCAAGAAATGATGAAATTTAAATTTGGAACCACACTGACTTTGCACTTTGCGCAACGATTAATTTAGCAGTTTTCACATGTTTCTTTTGATGTTCACAAAATCTGAAATAAAAGTTATTTGCACGCTGAAATCATGCGTTGATTGTTAATTATTCTTGCAGTTGTCGCATATGATAAAATTTTAGCGGTATGAAATTTGTACAGACACCGTATGTAGACCCGGGAATAGCTGCATGCAATGACCTTATGATATCAGACGGCAAGTAAATGGTTTCAATGTTTTGTTCATCCTATATTTTACACGACGAATTCAGACTATTACAAAATTATTGAATATTTTAAATCTGTACGATTTTCAATGAAATTACATCCATTATGGATGAACTGCATGCCACAACGGCACTGTAGCATACGATGTTGATACACTTTTCATGATCTAGCGATAGTCTGGTATTATCGGTCAATCTGTATTATCGTTCAAACAAATAAAAATTAGTAAATGTTTTTAATGCACAGTAATAACCTATAAATATATTAGCCATCGATTATTTTGAATATATCTTAATTAATGCATTCCAGTTAATATTCATCTGATGATAAGCCGACTTTTGATCATTGTACAGGTATACACGTATATGTTCTCGGAAAAAAGTTAAATATTGTAAAACCCCGCATTAACGCGACCCCGCTTTTAACGCGATCCGATTTTATGGACCCCGATCATCGCGTTATAGCGGGGTTCCACTGTATATATATATATATATATATATATATATATATATATATATATATATATATATATATATATATGTATGTATGTATGTATGTATGTATGTATATATATATATATATATATATATATATATATATATATGTATGCTGATGCAACACATATGCAGCAACAAAATGCATTTGAATACGTGTATACTTTTCAAAATAATAATTATAATTCTATAAACAGGTTTCACACACTATCTCATTTGTTTACAAAGTTCAACTTGTTAATATGTAAATAATTATGTGATATTGTTCAAGTTACTTCTCTCTCTGAGGTTCCTCATGTGTCTGATATATTAATGTTTTCTTGTAGATATGCAAATCAGTCACAAATTGAACATTCTCATGTATCCACTACTTGTGGTCATGGTAGATCAGATGGATCTTATATGTTATCTTCTTCATGTGTTTATAATAATCAAGGCAATTAAATGAAATCTGTCAAGTCTAAAAACAATACATTGCATACTACCATGTCTGAAAATCAATCCTCTGATCAAAATTGTCATGACTTTGGCCTTCACAAAAGAGGTTTGCAAGTAATTCAGTCTGAATATTCAACACATTCTCCTAAACTGAATGAGATTAAATAGATAATACAGCAAACTAGATCATTCAATATTCTAGGTCTATGTGAAAACTTTCTTTCTGATGATACTGATGATTTGGTTCTCCAAACAAAGGGGTTCAACTTTGAAAGAAAAGACAGGGAATCCATGGGGGTAGGGTGGGGTATCCTCTATGAAGACAGTTCCATTAGTTAGTTATAACGTGTTGAGGCTATTGGGGTAGAGAGTATCTGGATTGAAATAACCCTTGTCCACTCAAAGCCAATACTCTTATGTTCAGTTTACAGGCCACCTAGTTCCACAACTGATTGGATTAATAGATTTTAGGTGTAAATTCAAAAAGCATTACTAAAGGAAGATTTAGAAACTATCATATAAGGTGATTTTAACACTAACTACATGAAAATTCCACCATTGACATCAATAAGTAACTTTGAAACTTTAAAACATAAGTGAAATTAATGTGCCAGTGTATGCACTGAGTGACCACAATCCAGTCGATATCGCTAGACATGTTCCGAAATCATCTAAAAATGGTCAACACATTGAAGTATAATACAGGGACTTTAAACAGTTTGATGAGGAAATGTCCTTCAGTGATTTAGTTTGCAAACCCTCCAGTCAGTCTGTATTATAGCTGATGTCAACACTGCCTTAGACAAATGGTATCGGATGTTCAATGCAGCCTTAGACATGCATACCCCAATTAAAACAAAATGGGTTAAACATCAAATTACACCAGAGTGAATTACCCTGAGATCAATGAGGCTAGGCACCTAAGAAATAATTTCCACATGGAAAAAGACATGAAAACGTAAAGAAATTGGAGGAATTAAGCACTAAGGCAAAAGAAAACTACTATAAACAGGATTTTGATGAAAGTAGAAGTACTAAGAAATTGTGGAAGCACCTAAAAGAGCTCAACCCACCCAAGAATAGTTGTTTCCCTGTACAAGACATTGTGGAAATGTTCAATAATTTCTTTGTAAGCATCTCCAGTAACAGTAATCAGAACCAGACTAACATCCCAATTTAACTTGATGCTCTTCTATCATTTATAAGAGCTAAATATCCTGATGATAATTATTTTTCAGTAGCTAATGTTAGTGAAGCTGTTTTTTTTATATGCTAAATAAGGTGATTATTAATAAATCATCTGGATTGGTCCATGAATTCTTAAAATTGCTGCACTGGTAATAACAAAGTCATTAACACATATCATAAACTTAAGTACCGGTATAGTGAGTGATAATTTTCCAGCAATATTGAAATGTGCAAAGGTTACACCTACTTTTAAGAAGAAAAAAAAGGAGGAATCAGAGAATTACAGATGAATATCAATTCTACCTGTATTTTCACAATTATCTGGAAAGCACGAAGCAATTCAGGTCTATATATGATTTGAAACCTACTCTTTATTTCATAAAGTGCAATCAGGATTTAGAAGTACCACTCATGCCAAACAGAACTTAACAAATTCATTCATCTTAGGCTGATAGTAATAGATAATGGACATATGACTGGGATAGCATTCAATTACTTCAAGAAAGCCTTTGATCCTGTTAATCATGAAACTCTGCAACAAAAGTTAAACTGTTTGTTTGTTTGATTAGGATTTTAACATAGCTTTAACAATTTTTCAGTCATATCGCTACGATGTCTGCAGTGAGGCAGTTTATAGTGATGTCTAGCACTGGGGCATTATGCCGCAGACATGTAGCATGATGTCCCACCCAGTCACATTATCCTGACACCAGGCCAACCAGTCCTAACACTAACCTCTTAATGCTGAGCACCAAGCAAGGCAAGCTGTTAGTACCATTTTTGTAAGTCTTTGGTATGACTCAGCTAGGGATCAAACTCATGACCTAGCGCTTCCACAGCAGATGCTCTAGTTTAACTGTAAACGGTTCGATAATCCTTCTTCAGATTGGTTTAGATCATACCTAAACCATAGGTCTAAACAAGTAAGCACTGGAAATATTAGCTCTCAAACTCACACTATTCATTCAGGGTCCCTCAAGACTCAGTTTAAGGCCCTCTCCTCTTCCTTATCTATATCAATGATCTGCCGTAAAATAATCAATCCACAAATACAAATTGTTTTCATATGAAGCAATCTTGCATACATTTAGTTCGATACTTAAGTTATCCAAATGAGATTAAACTCAGACCTTATTAGAGTCCAAAACTTGCCACAATAAAATAAGATGGTAGTTAATGAAGCTGATACAAAATATATGATTTTGGGGACATCACAAAAGCTACACAAGTGATGGAACCCAGAACTGGGAATCCTGAACTATCTGTTGCAATAAATAATCATCCATTAGAAAATGAAAAGCTTTCAGGTGTGTCCATAGACAATAATTTATTATGGGATGACCATATTGACAAGCTTGCTAAACACTGTCATTCAAAATTTCATTACTCAGCAGAATCAAGAAATATTTACCTATGGAAACTCGCAATCTATACTAGATGTCATATATTCTTACAATAATGGATTATTTGTTCAAATGTATGGGAAAACTGTGCTAAATCTGAGCTTGACAGGATTTATAAACTACAGAAATGAGCAACATACATAATTTGAAATGCATCTATTGATCAAACTCAAAAGAATTGTTTACAAAACTCAAACGGATCTACAATATGCAACAAAATAGATTTTCACAAACCAATTCTTTAATATAAATGTATACATGGAACTGAACAAGAATATCTTCAGGACTTATTCAGGCTATTTTCAACACAATACCAGTTGTCATCAATATCACATGGAAACCTTCTGGCACCAAAACCAAGTACAGAGCAATTTAAAAAGAGCTTCCAATACCCTTGTATATATATATATATATAATAATAATAATAATAATAATAATAATAATAATAATAACAATAATAATGTGGACAATGTATTGCGCCTAATCTTTCAAAGCTCTATTCGCTTTACACCATCAATAATGATATGACTACACTACAGAAAATAAAATTGGAAAACATAAAAAGATGCTGAAACATATAAGATACCAAACATGATTAGGTCTCTAAGTTTGTCTCTGCAGTCGAAACAGGTGAGTTTTAAGAGCACTCTTAAAAGGGACTACAGTGTCTTTATGTTTAATTTCAATGGGCAATTCGTTCCACATTACCGGGTCTTGGTATGCAAAAGAACGTTGTCCATATGACTTTGTTTTCAACGTGGGAACAATGAGTATATGATTGTCAGAAGAATAGCATAAGTATCTAGCTGGTGTATACACATGGGTGAGGCTGGATAGGTATGTTGGACTGGAGTCTGTCAGTGAAACATAGCACAGAGAACAAACTTTGTGTTTGATTCTGTATCGAATTGATAGCCAGTGTAGGGTACAGAGCAGTGGTGAGGTGTGCTCTGATCGAGGTACTCTAAAGATGATCCGTGCAGCTGTGTTTTGAACTTTTTGAAGTTTCTGGAGTAAATATTGTGATGAACCAGACAGAATTGAGTTACAATAGTCCAGTCCTGAAAGTACTAATGAACACACAAGTGTTTTAGTGGCATCAACTGAAAGATATTTACGAATGGAACTGATGCATCTCAGTTCAAGATATGCAGCCTTGCATATGTTCATGACATGTTGGTGCAATGTGAGAGTACTATCTAGAGTAATGCCTAGGTTTCGTACTGACTGTGAGAATTTAATGTTGGTGTTGCTGATATTTATTGTCTGAGGTAAAGGATGTGAATAAGAAAGTCTTTGTGTTGTGATCAGAATAGCCTCAGTTTTATCATCATTCATCTGCAGCTTGTTACATGTCATCCATGATTTCACATCAGAAATGTACCTCTCTACTCCATACATGGTAGCATCAATTTCAGTTGGGTGGCTAGACTTGTATATTTGGGTGTCATCAGCATATAATTGGTGCGACACTGGGAGATGATCTATGATACTTGAGTGTATAGAATGAAGAGAACAGGTCCAAGAACAGATCCCTGTGGAACATTGCAACATAAGTCAACTGGGTTGGAAAGTATTCCATTTGCAGATATAATTTGTGTCCTGTTCACTAAGTAGGACTGGAACCACTTTAAGGCTATATTCTGAATGCCAAATACATGCTGGAGACGATGAAGTAATATATCATGGTCTATTGGGTCAAATGCTGCAGATAAATCCAGGAGAGTGAGGACTGTAATCTTTCCACTATCCAAAGCAGAGAGAATGTCATTAAATACTTTCAGAAGAGTAGTTTCCGTACTGTGGCAAGGGCGACATGCAGACTGTACATTGCTAAAAAGACTGTTTGAATTCAAATGAGATACAAGTTGGGTTAGAACAACCTTTTCTAAGATTTTTTATATGAATCGGAGATTAGAAACTGGGTAGTAGTTCTTTAAATAGTTATGGTCAAGTGTTGGTTTCTTCAGCAGAGGTTTTACAATGGCAGTTTCGAAAAATGATGGGAATTCCCCTGATGTGAGAAAGATATTAATAACATCAGTATGTGAATTCAATATTGGGTCTAAGCACTCAAGCAGCAGTGATGTCGGATTTGGATCAAGTTCACAAGACTTTGGTGCACTTTTCATCATGATTGTCCGTACTAAATCAATAGAAACAGGTTCAAATGCTCTTAATGGTTGTCGCTGAAATTCTGCATCATAACTGTACGGTGACGAGTCTGTTGAAACTGTGCTGTCAAGTGAATCTCTAATGGTTTGTACATTGTCACAGAAGAAATTTTCAAATTGGTCAGGAAGGTCTACTGGAGAGAAGGTTGTTGGAAGTGGTGTACATTTGTTCCTTGACATTAGTTTGTTAGTTATCTCAAAGAGCTCTTTGCAGCTGGAACTCTTCGTGATCTTAGTACTGTAGTTGGATAATTTGGCTAAATGTACTATGTTTCTGATGTTCTTCTTAGTGGCTTTATAGATTTGTTTATGAATAATGAGTCTGGTGGAAAGCTAAAGCCTCTTTGCTTTTCAGCGATGTCTTTTGGCAGTGTGAAGCTGGTCCCTAACACTGCTATACCATGGAGAACACTTTTTTATTGATACTCTGCATTTGGTGGCTGGGGCATGTTTTTCAAGCAATGAATGCAGGCAGTTATCAAGTTGTTCCACTGTTGGATGTAAGAAAGTTGTTAGGTTTTCTTGGATGTCATGCATGAATTTGGTTCTATTTATTATACAGAGGTTTCTCTTAGTAGCAAAGGGACTGATACGTTGAGATGGCATACAACGCAGAGGTGATCCGATGCAAGTTCGTGGGATACAAGGGTGGATTGCAGAATATTATCATCAAGTCTATAAAGAAACCAATCTAAAATGTGACCAAGTTTATGGGTGGGTTGGTTAACTGACTGTTTAAGATTGAAAACATGAATGGAATCTAGGAGTTTTGACGCATATGGTTTTCCAAGACAGTCAAAGTGAAAGTTGAAATCTCCAAGTCTTAGAATAATTAGGTTACCACCTATCGAATTTCCATACTCCAGAAGATTTGGAAACTGCTCCAAAAAGCAAGATTCAGTCAGCTTGTTTTTTCTACTAGGAGGAGGGCGGTAGAAACAGAAAAAATGGACTGATCTTTGTTCCAGTGTGAGCGTTGTTTGAACTAGTTTAAACGATGTGTGGCAGAAATTGAAGGTTGTGTTGTACTTAAGGCATTTGATCATGGAATTCTTTGTAATTACAGCAATTCCACCTCTGTGAGAGTTGTGGGGGAATGACTTGATGGAGTAATCGCTGGGTGTTAAATCCGCACACTTAGGTTCACTGCCTGACGATTGTAACCATGTTTCTGTCAGGAAGAAGATGTTGGTATTCTGGTAGTTGATAAAATTAACTATTTCTCTGCGCTTTTCCAGTGATCCTACTGACTGAGCGTTGAATAATGCAATACTTAGTGGTATCCCTGGGACAGTTGACACAACGGTTGACGATGTAATAGGAATTTAAACCAGGTTATTCAAATTAATGGCAGAATTTTTAAATTGTTTATCTGTTATGGATGAAAGGGAGATAACTGGAATTCTTCTTCCTGTTCTACCCTGGCCAGCTTTGAAATGTTTCTTTTTTTGCTTCCGTTTACATTTAAGTAATGATGAATGTAGTCCCAGTTCATTCAGTCTTGAGCACAATGTAGTATCTAGAGCCAAGGTGTGGTCATTTAATGCAATTAATGAGGGTCCATCATATTGTAAGCGGGTTGACAGGCAATCACGTGATAGCAGTTTATTAAAAAACAAATGACGTCTTAACAGTGGAACAAAACAGCTGAGAAAAATTCTAATTGTTCTCGTTTGCAAAACAAGGAGATGAATTAACACATACAAACGGAACAGCCAATGCATGATGAAACACAATAATGTAGACAAAGATAGACAACAAACACAAATATCAGGAAAATAGCACAAAAAGCCTTTCTCGAGCAGTTAAGCGATGGTGGCCATCTTTCCGGAACAATTATATATATATATATATATATATATATATATATATATATATATATACACACACAGCAACAGACAGACAGACAGAGATCAAAAATTTTAAATGATCAAGTCTAATAGTCACATATGAGTTAGTCTTGCATGAGTTTATGGTGAAATATTGCACAAGTCATGATTTGATCTTCTTTGTGTTTCGTATGGAAAAGAAAATATTTTATGTATCTGATGACACAATTTGTGGTTATGAGGCTCTTTTTACTTCAGCATCAAATTTGGAAAGTCTCCAGCTTGGACACATGTTTATGATTTTTTTTATATTTTATATTCCTGTCATTGAAGAATTCAAGATATATCAGCACACTTACAGAACATGTGAAGAAAGTGTGAAAAGGGTGTCCAGGCAATAACATGGTGTAAGATGACTCTGTCTTCCTCCATGTTCTTCTTATCTAATGCAACCTTCCATTCTCGAACAAACAAATCAGAGAGTAGTGTTCCAAATCGGCCTCTTTCACGCTCCCCTAACTGACTGGCTTGAATATTAAACCCTTTCTCGATTGTCTATAAAAAGAAGAAAAAAACACATCATCATGCAAGTTGTAAATAAATATGACAATTTTATGAAGTACCCCAAAAAAATGGTCAATGTCATCTCAATTATATTTACAATAGTTAATTTCTAGATTTGCCATGGCAGCATTCCATATACCTAGCTGGGAAGCATTAAATAAACCTTTTTTATGGATCACAGGGCTCAGAATTTAACTTTTTCAGTAATAGAAGCATTTTGATAGTTATATTATTGTCACCTAGAAAACAAATCAGGTTAGTTTCATTTCAATGTCCAAAAAACATACAAATGAAATCTTAATAGAAAATATCACTAGAATGAAACTTTCAATTCATTGTTATTATTTCAGCTAGTATCAGTTTCAAGCCCTAGCACATACTCTGTGCACACAGACAATGACTATAGGATATCATAAATATCATTATAACAAATCATCTTTCATTTGTTTATCTTTAAATTAAAACTAAAAAATAAACACCATACAAAGAAAAATCATTGGTAACTAGATATAGTTTTCAAATTTTTTTTCTCTCTCAGATAATCAAGAAAAATATTATCTGAATTCAAAAGTAACTAAGGTCAAGTTAGGCAATGTTTCTTTGTTGGACAATTAATAAGCTTGTTTATTTTCCAAACTTGTTTAAACATTCTACAGCAGGCATGGGCAACTTCCTCCAGGGTGCAAACCAGATAAGTGATTTTTAAAGCCACACCTTATGATGCTAATTAATGGATAAAACCAGGCCATGGGCCAGATTCAAACCCAAGGCCATACTTTGTTCACCCCTGTTCTATAGATATAAAGCATAAGACAAAAGATGTGTGAAAGCTTATATCTAATGGACTTATCAAAAACCCTCTAATTAAATGCTTACCTCAGGGCCTGTCATATTGAAATTCATCAGTACTTCACACCATATTTTTTGATGACCGCATTTTCTTATTTCCACTACCATCAAATTTCATAAATCACCCCAAAAATCATAATTTATTTTATTTTTTCATACAGAAATCATCATTCTATTTTTCATCAAATCCTTTAAATTTTCATGTAAAAAAAGGTTCTACTGAAAGATTTGTCTGCAAAATGACTAAAAATGCTGCAACACTTTTAAGATAAATGAGAATAATAAATTTAAATCACATACAATGAAGGTAATATTTTTTCAAAATATATGTAATAAATTTAACATTGTATTTTTATGTGTTGTATTGACATGAATCAGATGTACCATCTAGACATGAATCAGATGTACAATCTAGACTAACTAAAAAACTAACACAATGCATGCTAAGTATATCATATAAATGGTGATTCACTGCAATATTAAATAACAAAACAAACAATTAGAGAAATAAAAGACCATCTGAGTCCCAAAAAAAATTTCGAAATATAATATCTTTGAAAAAAATATAAATGTACGATTTAGATATATCAAACAATCAATATATTGTTTGTTATGTATATGTTTGACATAATGAAAATAAAAAAATTAAATATTTGTTAACTTCAGGTAAGTTTCAACTGATGCATGAAATAATGAAATTGGAGATTCAGAAAATTTGTCAGCTAAATCAAGAAGAAAATTTCATGTTTGAAACCGCATTGAAAAAATAATACTGAATATAGTGTTTGCCAAGTACCGATATATGATTGCTACAATCTCATGAAAAGCATAAATATGTATTATCTTGGGGTATAGACTGATTAACTGAGGTATAGATTAATAAACCAGAGAGTCATGCTGTCAATATGCTGTTTAATAAGATATAACAATGTCCTTTACAGCACATAATTTTTAAACAATATTGCTAATAAGTGCCCTTTATTAAGTTGGTCACTGTAACAAAGCACTATGAGCATTTTAAAACAAGTTATAATAAGCTGATGCTTTTTTTCTTGTCCACTAAAAACTGTATCTCAGTACATGCCATGCAAAATCAGAAGTCCACTTAGTCAAGTCAACTTACTGCTTCAATAGAGCAGTATAAAAAATAATTATCAAAATATGTAAAATTCATTCCAAATGTGAAAGTCATTGACACAATGAACTAAATTCTTATATATGTTGATAAAGTCTGTGCTGTTTTTGCAAGATGTGTTCATCATGAAGTTCTTGATTTTAGTTTGTAAGTACCATGGTTAATGACTGCTCTTTACTAAAGACATCACTCTCACAATAAGCAACAGTCTAGTTTGCACATTTTAAAACCATTTGATCTTTTTATAGAGACTATATACAAAGATACAACCTTCTATAGTTATCTTCATTTGATGTATGTATGAACATTGTAGTGTTTTACAGCACCTCAGTACAAAGTGGCTACAGATTGTCAAAAACAGGTTCAATTGTTAAAAATTAAAACTCAGTTTCATCAAAAGAAAAACTCTGCAACAGCTGTACAAGATAAAATATCAAATATAGAGATAATAGTTTATGGTTGAAAATCAGCCTTAAAAATTGACATTACACAAAATGAGGAGGAGATAAAATTCTTGGTGATCATGAATACAATTTAAAAACTATGGATCCATTTTCTTCTGCCCATTTCTGAACATTGTTTGAGCTCATCTGTAAAATGACACTCAATAGTATGTGTATTCTTGATGCAAAAAAGATCACAAATTTCATCACAAATATACAATGAACAGTCAGTTGCTGGATTAAGGTATTTCACACTGCTGTTAATTGTGACACAATATGCTGTCATGAGGTAGACTCATCTCCTAAAAATAACTTTCATTAAGAATGCAGTCTACCACAACTTCAAGTTTCTTTCTTTCAAAACATTTGAGATAAAAATTAGAGAGGCAGCCACTTAAACCTAGGATGAATAGGTGTCATAATATACACTGAGCATTTCATTATTAGGTATGACAATATGTTCTCCACTCCCCAGGTAGACCGATCTCCTGAGAATGGCTATTAAAAAGGATGCTGCCTATTTTAAATCTAATTTCTTTCTTTAAATAAATTGCGAGATAAAGTTAGGGAGGTAATAGATCGAGCTTGAATAGGTCAATCTTTATGCAATACTTCCCATGGTTTTATAAATATAGCTTGTTAGTACTATGGGATGACTTGGATTGGTCAGTTTGGTCCTTTCCAAGTTTGGATATTGAAATCAACATTGCTTCTATCCAAGACTGATGGAAATTACCAAATTTTACTGAAAATGTTTAGCAGTGTAAATAAAGCTGTGCTAGATAAATGTTTTGAAGTTGATAGTAGATTGCATCTGGTCCTACCAAGTATAATAGGTCTGATCAGGAGTCTTGTAACTATTTGAGAGTATGAAGACAAGTGATGTTTGTGATCGACTGTAATTACAGTATCATTACAATACCAACTGCTGTCATAGACACCCTGACCTTTATACCTCACAGACATCATATCCCTATTGACAATCTTATTTCCCATATGGTAACATCAATCTAGCCTGGACTAGAATTAACTAGCCTGGCTCTGGTAATATTTATTAGCACACAATAACTCTACAAGACCATGTGGTTTTTGAGACAATGGATACTAGTAACCAGATCTAACTTTTATTATCATCCCTCAAGAATTAATTGGAGAACTGACACAGCTAACACACAATGTTTTCACAACATTGCTATATGGTTGTGTTTTGGTTAAAAATAATTAACGTTTTGGCAATGTTGCTAAAACATTACACATGAAAATGAAATAATTTAGTCCTCTGATCAAAAAGATATAGTAAACTGCAAATTGTATGTATATCATATTACTATGGACAAGAATTACTATAATTATTCCAAAGAAATTATATAACATTTTTACAATGTTGTAACAATGTTGTGGTTAACTTTACATTATCAAGGAGAACTCTCATAGTTTCTTAGTTCATCCATTTTTTTTCTTCAAAACCAATAATTAAAAGGAGGATGCAATTTTTGTAGGAAAACATTTTACTCGTCAGCTTTTTTTATTACAAACATGACGTACTGCCATTGCCTTAATAATATTTTACGTATATACAAACTAAAGACTAGCTCATCCTGTACCGACCGAATTGCAATTGAGGCAGAGATGAATCTCCTGTTTCCCGCTATTTTGAACCAAAAAGGTATGAACATTAAATAGTTAAATAGTTAAAGTATATTCGCATATTTAGTTGCAGAAAATAACGTTTATTTTCTTGGTCGATGTCTGTTGATGCAATTAACTGCTTGGCATATTTCTGTGACTTTTATCCAACTCGTATTAAGTAAATTATATTGTTACACTGGTACATTTTTGGAACAAAAAATATGGAGGATTGGATAGGTTACCATGATAAAATACCTTCCATTAAGCTTGCATTTTGAATTATGTGCACTTAGCTCAAAAGCATAAGATTTATCGTTCTTGACCAAAATTTAAATAAATACAAAATACCAAGTAATTTAAATTGATTTCAATCACAAGTGAAATTCAAATGAATGTATGTTTAGACATATGCATACATATGACGATTTACATAGATGTGAAAAAATAAAATGCATATTAAAGATTAAATTTTTTGATAATTACATACATGGGGGTGGGGTGGATAAGATGTAGTGGTGAGCTATTAAATTGTATGGATTTAGGTCAAAACAATTATAGAGATGAACATTTACAGGTGTTTTACTACATATACACCTTTACATATTTTTTTGGCTATTTTAATTAACTCTTATAGTGATTGTCATTTATGAAGTTAAACGATTCTCGGTGGTTAATTTGTTTTATAATTGCTGTTAGTAAATTGTGTTGCATACATGGTGTTGGCAAATCAAATTGTTTTAAGTTAGAGCAAACAAATTTGCATACAAAATCATGGCCAAAAAACAACTATATTAAAGCTTATTTTGTCACATCATTATTATTATTTTCAGGTATACTGCTTGAGCTCCTTAGGCGAGTGTAATATGTGGGATAGTGTCCGCAGGATGATGAAACGGCTACGAACAAAAAGACTGGTCAGAGTATAGTCTAAAGAGACATAAAGAGAAAAAAAAGCATTTAAAGACCTTGTGATGATATGCCGAGTTTTGATCAGTAAGTATGACTTGATTTCAATTGTCTATTTTTTTAAAATGACTTGCAAGAGCTTTTTCCATGAATGGATTCTTCACGCATACTGCAACTACATTTATATGAAAGAACCTGAGACCACATTTCAATGTACATATTTTATAAATACTCCATTGATTAATGTTGGCGTTTATAAAACTGCAATGCATTCTTTGTTGTGAAACTTATTTTAAAATCTTGTGTTACTCTTGCCGAAGCTTGCTTGAAAAATAATGGCAAAGCAAAAGAAATTGAAATTGAAGAGGCCATATCGGAGACCCTTAAATATGCACCCAACCAACATGGAGGGATAAAATACAAGGTTAGCCATTTGACTCTTATTTCATCAATATTGGATTCAGTTTTTTAAAGCATTGTGGATGCATTTCTTAATTGCAAACAAAATCAGCTTATCATAGTTTCCAGGAATATTAAAGCTTACAGCTAACTACAATTTTTATCCACCTTGTATGATAGGACAAGTGCTTCCACTTGGAAATTTTTATTCCCATACAATATTTGGACAAAATAAATTCATCTGTACGCAAATTGATTTCACCATCAACTTCCCTGAAATAACACATATTAAGTAAAAAGTTATCTTGTAACTTGGCTTAACAATATTAAGGGAAGCACAAGTGCAGTGAAGAAGTTTTATAAAGTTTAATAATGCTAGTTAATGTAACTTCTGCATATGTAAGTGGTGCTGAGATATGTGACTTTTAAATTATTTTTTTAATTAGCAGGGCCCTGAGCAGAAAAAGAAGGAGATACTATTCAGAGTGTAGGAGGAGACTCATTCTTGGTCATAATCTTAATTAAATCTTGAAAATAAACAAAAAGTGATATTAAAATATATGTTGTATTGTTTCCTTTTTCCTTTTTGTCTTTTAAAAACAAACGTTTGAACCTTCAGTCTGCAAATTCAGGGGATTCCTTATCAGACAAAAGCAGTGTGGTTTACCCATCTACTTTCACTTTACACCCTGCTACCTAATTTTTTATATACATCCCCACTGGAGTATATCTCCCCAAACCTCTGTCTTGGTGAACTCACATGTCCCATTTAAATCTAATGGAAGACCCTGCTGTAAAGTCTGTTAGAAAAAATACCCAGAAAGAGGATTTCATACAATAAACAAAAAGTAGTGGTTGCATATAAGCCGTGTTAGAACACCTGCACTGAAACTGATTGCAAACTTCAGAATGGACTTATGAATTTTTATTAAATTAGTAACATTACTATTTTATCTAAGATTCTTTATAAGTGCATGAAATGATAAATAACAATTATGTTTGTGAGAGTGCATTATTATATGTGCAACTTTGAACTGATTTGTGAGAGCTGTCACACATCAATAAATGCAGATTGCTATTCCTATTAGTAGTATTATTATTTTCAAATGACTGGTGATGTTTGGTTTGTCATTAATGAAAATGGTGCAGAACTGACACCCAATACTGTCACAATGGCAGTCTTGACATTCCTGCTATCGCAACTCCTAGCTGGATGGTAATGTTGACGTTTGTGTAATGTCGATTTTTTGACATTCTTGCCAAAAGTGCAGAATATATATTTCAGAAACACAAGCAGGTGTCATCAGATTACCATATAGGATTTGAATGTTGTAGGAAGGTTATTTAATAATGTTAGACAACAACATTGTAGCAACGTTCCCACTTGTTCACCAAATCACATTGCCACAAAATTATTTGATAACATTGCCACAACCTTACCACAACGTTGCTGCAACGTGGAATTGTTAGCTGGGGATTTACGATTCCAGTAATGCTCAGCAATTAATTAGGTCTTATATATTGTTGAAGTAGTAAGTTTGCTTGCTGTCATTTATTTTTAAAAACAGTAGAGAGGAATAAACTACTATTGTTAGGTGAAATTCAGTAGTAGAATGTTTTGAAGAACAAAAATGATTTATATTTTCTGAGAAAACCAGCATGGAATGACAATTCTATTACTAAAGAAAAAGAATATCCAGAACCAAAAAGGGCACATTTTCCCATAAATTAAAAATTAAAAATACATCTAATTTGGATCAAACAATAAAACAAGAATGTATCCAATTCAGCAAAAAAATTAGTGACGTAATACACAATGTGTGAATCAGTACATGTGTTAATCGAACAGAAACCACGTGGAATAATGTTTGCGATTAACTTTTCAATATACGGTAATTTATCCTGAAATTAATGTTACTCAATGAGGAAAAAATAAACTACACCATTATGAAGAGATATTTATTCACAGTTAATCACAGCACGATTATAAAGTGAGTATTAAAAACTAAAAAATCTGCCACCCACCCACCCTTTTGCCTTTGTATCAATCCTTTTGTTATTATAGGTCCCTCGACACCCTGCGCCTCACTTATAGTGCGGTCGATGCTTTTGTACCCAGATGTGCGCATGTTATTGAGGGACTGGTGTATACAGTGTATTTAATATGATGTGATACATCTTGCTTGACATAAAGAATTAAATGATTCTAAAAATCACAGTAAAGGCAAGGAACATATTTACAGGCATCTGTGAACACTGAAATATATATAAAATATCAAATATTCTGTATTGAAAAATTCAACTGTGAAAATGAATCTAAAGAACAGATACGCAGGCATTGTTTATATTACTAGAACTGTTTAAATGTCATAAGATTTCATCCATTCGAGACATCGATTATGAGAAGAAGAAATGCTAGGAGCCTGCCTCGTGTCACTGGGAATGTTGTTCCTTACCAGTCGACCAGTATAGTAAAAAAAAATTTTTTAAACAATTCCTTCTTAGGCCTTTTTACGTCTTATGTACTTTAAATATGGAGTACCATCAGCATCTCTTTGGTAAAAGATGTTGCAAAGAAAGACAGGAATAGTTTTTCCAACTTTATACATGTACATAAATTTGGCCTTCCTAAGAAATATTTTTTCATGAATTGTTAAAATCTTTATATTAATCTTTTCATAATGGAAATTGTCAATACATATGATTTAGAATTAAATGGCATGCCCTCTTTTGGAGTCTTAACAGTTTTGTTATAATGTTCATTTTACAGGTATTACCCTAAATTACATTACAATAATCCAGATATGGTTGAATATAACTTTTACAGAAGATGACCCTATAATGAATCATGGAATATATGTTTTGATTTTCCTCAGTAGCCAGAAATAAGAACAAACCTATTTTGAAAAATGTTTAATGTAAATAGACCAAGTAAGATTGTTATCTATGAATATACCAAGAATTTTATCATGAGAGGTCTATTAAAGTTCACATTGTCAAATAAAACTTTGGAATCACTATCTAGCTTTGCTCATTTTTGTTTTGTTGAAACTAGTAGGGCTTTTGTTTTTTTCTGTATTTATGATATACTGTTTTCCCTGCACCATACTTTAAAGCCTAATATTTTTTTTACCAGTTTCTGCAAGCTTGTACTTGTTGCAAGCATGCACAATATGCAAGCTTATGAAAACCCCAAGCTTCTGCATAGTTCCAGACCCAATTACTAAGAGAATGTTTGTTCATTGCATGTTATATGCATAAAAACTACAAAACAATTTCTTGCTATCAAACTTCCAGTGGCAGTAATATTTAACCTTAATGAAATATAACAGTCTTAACTTTTTCAAGAAATACAATTTTACTGACATTCTGTACATGGCTGGCTAATTGGATTAAGAAGACTAACATGTGTACATAACAAGCTGTTAACTGATTGCCTTATTTTTGTGAATAGTTTAGCCAAACGCTGGTTGTCATAATAGGTGTTGTAAGAAATAAAGAAATCTAAGGTGGTCCATGGTGACTTTAAAGTATTGTAATAAATATTGTCAGACATGTGGTAAAGGTGAGACAGAAAGGATAGAAATAAAAAAAATATTTTTAAGAAACATTTGAGAAAGTGTTTTTAGCCATTTTTGGTAAAAATTGTTATTATGTTCCTAAAGATGTTTTTATAAGAATATAAGTTCAGCACATATATTTGTTCTATAACAATTCATCTCAAAAATGCCAAAACATGACTTTCAGGAATGCATCTAAAGTCCAGCTGAGGAACTGTCTTATGGGGTGAACTCTAAGCTTTAAGAAGTATTGAGAGCAGCCTTAAAAACCAAGCCACAGAAAAACTGAAGTTTGAACTTCTTATTTTATCATTGCCACAATGCTGATATAGAGAGAACATTATCAATAATTTTGCAAATTACAAAATGAATCAGGGAGAAATCTGGACCCAAACACTAGTGACAGCCAGTTAAGTATAAAACTTAATAATCACAATGAATATTATCGGAGATCTTATGACGGAACCTAAAAATGGTTGTGGATTTTATTTCTTTAAATCTTTTCAGTGAACTATACAATACACAACTTTATCATTTAATGGACAATAAACTGATTCATATTAAATAATTATTATTACAACATTGTTCACAAAAATCTGGTTTATGTTCAAAACATATGGTTTTATCATGGTATGATGAGAATACATATGACAAAATATGCACTGGTTTCTTTTAAATTTCGTCCCAAAAACATTTGTCTATAAAACAGTCTACTGGTATAGAAGCCAATCTACTAATCCAAGTTTAAAAATCTGCAGTTCTAATGTCCTAATTCTGGCACATGAAAGTAAGAGCATAAATCAAAAACATACAACCTATTGGGTATACTTTACCTCTAAAGCTAGACGATTCAAACAATTCTGAATACAGTGCTGAAAGTTTTCCACCTTTTTGCAGTATATTTCTATGAATGATGTTGTACTGTAGGTTGATCGGCAAAACTAAAAAAAAGAAAATTTTAAAACAATGTTAATACATACATATCCAGTATTAAATGAATAACTAATATCATAAGAAAACAAAATTACTTCAATGATCATTATCACATTTTATTACCATTTCTGGTCTGGGAATCAAACCTGGTACAAAAATGGAGTCCAGTTTCTTAAACACTGGTACTATACCAACCAGTCTGAAAAAAAAAGAACTACATTCCCAACTATTGTAACAGGTTATACTATTATTTGATATCTTTCTTCAGTTTAGATCATAAATCATTCATTATAACCCTGATTGTGTATTGTTTTGTTATTTGTACAACTTAAAGTATTGAAATGTGTATATCATCTATTCTGAACATAGTCTTATGTTTTCTACATGTTGAAGAACTCTACATCACCATAAATCTGTCATAGTCCTGATAACATGTTACTTTGCTTTTTAAAAAAATACTATTACAAGAAATCTAGGTCAGTAGGATGCTTTTCAAGCCCATTCAATAAGTAACATTTCAAACTTTCACTAGTTTTTGTATCAACATTTGACAACACATCAGGAAACTTTGTCCAGTACTGAAATCCCGTACTAAACTGTATCAATGTTGACCAAATTGCAAGTAGCAGTTTCAATAAAGTTGTGCGAACATTTCTCAAATTTAATAAGAGCAGCCATATTTAATGACAAATGAACATCACAGTACAAATATAAAAGCAGAGATGCTGCTGAGAATTTTATATAAAGAGGGTAGCTCCCTCTTGTCACAAACATAAGAAGGCAGTAGAACAAAAATGAGGGAGAGCAGGAAATGGCCATTGTTCAATATTTACCTTGACACTTATATGTCCATCTCTGTCTCTCTTCAGCTACACTCTATTAGAGTCCTAATGAAATCAAAATCTTTAAAAGATGTCACCATTAGTTGTATAAGTATTAATCTTTTTTTCTTTCTGAGCCATATATGTCCCTTATCTGTGTATGAATATTGTTCTGTGCTAAGAACTCCCTTTTCCTGTCTGCTGTCTTAAGTGGTATATACATAGCTTGCCTATTCAGCTGGAACAAGTTTGAAAACTACATTTTTCCAATGCTCATCGGTATTATCTTTCTAGCTACTTTTGCTTAAAAAAATACGCTGTTTCACTAACACAACATCTGCCAAAACACAAACACTACATTGGAGCTCTTAAAAAGGCATTTAAAGAACTGCCCTCATGACAGTAGAAAGAAAGCATATATATCTTTGGTTTCAATATTGGAATCAGCCATTTGGGGTTTTCTAGGTAGCAAGTATTATAAACTTACATTTATAAAAAAAAACTGTCTTGACGCAAGGTTCAAATTATGACCGAATGCTTGTTCCATCACTCAATGTTTCAATCAAATTTAGGTTAACATTAATTTCACAATTAAACAAGACTTACCAAAGTCGCAGTTTGATTGGTATTTTATGAACCTGTAAGTGCCTGAGGGATCACATGAGATGGAATTGGTCACGTGATGAGTCAGTCTTTAGAGCATGATCAGCTTGGATGCCGCAGAGAACAATAGGGTGGGATATGCAAGCTAATTAAGATGCATTTGGGTGGGCATGTGATCCCTCAGGCACTTACAGGTTCATAAAATCCCAATCAAACTGCGACTTTGGTAAGTCTTGTTTAATTGTGAAATTTTATTTCCCCTGTAAGTGCCTCGGGATCTCATGAAATTTCAGAGTTATGCATCCAAGCACGACAATGAAGAAAAAAAAATAAAGGAAAGTGTTTATTTGTGATACTAGGAAAACTATAAGGAACAAGATATAAGCATCTGAGACTATATCAAAATTTTTATTGCGGGGACTGCCCAAGCACAGCACTACTGAAATCTAAGCTATCCGATACAGGTTTATGATAGAACTTGCGGAAAGTGCAATCATTATTCCATCCTAATCTTAATAATAGATTCAAGGACAGTTTCATTTTAGCTGCAGCAGGCTCGATGCAGCTCTAGTGCTGTGGGCCCCAAAATTGGATGTATCAATCCCTGCCTCCTTCATAACAGTCTTGATCCATCTAGCTATGGTGCTTTTAGCAACAGCTCTAAAAGGAGGTTGTGTGGTTATCAAAATTTTTTTATCATTTCCTTGAAGAGAAGAAGTTCTACTGAGGTATTCTCGTAAGGTTTCAACTATACATAGTCTTTTATCATGATATGCAGAAAAAGTCAATTGTGATAGATGTTGACTAGGTTTACTTTGCTTCAAAAGGTCCCTAATTCTGACAACAACACTATCAGAAAAAATAGGAATATCATCAATATTTATGACATGCAAAGTTTGGCATCTCTGGCCACTAAGTAAGGCCAACAGAATCACTAGTTTCTGAGTCACCTGTTTCAAAGAAATTTACCGCAAGGGAACAATTTTTCCAGATGTTGAAGAACAGTTCTCACGTCCCAGGTTATACCATATCTTGGCAAACATGGCCTACGAAGAAAAACTCCCCTCAAAAATCTTTTTATGAGCACATTATTACCAAGATCAACATTACTACTCAATGTAACTAAACTAGATATAGCAGATCTGGCAGTGTTTATGGAACTGTAACCTAAACCAGAATCAAACAGGTCTGTCAGGAAAGCCAGGACCGAATTTACAGGTGGATCAAGGGGATCAATATGTTTCCCAACCGAAAAATGCAACCATTTCTGGAGATGTGTCCAATATTGTTTCCTTGTTGATTCTCTCCATGAGTCGAGTATAACACTGGCAGCTTGTCCTGATATGCCTTTACGGAACAAGGCTTTCCTGATAAGCGAAACACAGCTAGCCGGGTTTTCCACAGTTGATGTTCCTTGAGTGGATCCTGAGGCAAGGTTAACAGAAAGCGAGTCTGGGGAAGAATGTATGATTGATGAACAATTTGTCGCAAAAGGCAGGGAAACCAGGGCTGTGTTGTCCACAATGGTGCTACAAGTACCACTTCTGCACAGTCGTCTACTATCTTCTGAAGAACACGTCCCACCAGGCTGAAAGGTGGGAACATATATAAAATTAAGTTTGACCATGTCATAGAGAAAGCATCAATGACCCACGCATGTGGGTCTGGTCTATATGACACATATTTATGAATCTGATGATTCAGTCTAGAGGCAAACATATCAATATCAAACTGTCCAAATATTGCATGAATTTTGTTAAAGATTGCATTGTTTAACATCCACTCTGCATCATCAATGAATTTCCAGATGGCAAGCACTCAACCAAATCTGTCTTTCTATACATCAGAACCAAACATCACGGGCCATTTGATTGAGTAATCTCTTCCTACCTCCCATTTTGTTAATGTAGGAAACAGCTACAGTATTACCCATGAAGATCCTAATGTGTACATTATATCTGTAGCTACAAAGAGACTTTAATGTCAGGAAGCAAGCCTGTAATTCCAAAACATTGATGTGGCTCATTTTTTCAGTACTACTCCAGCCACCCCCAGTTTGAACATCATCTGTCTCATTTACCCCTCCCCATCCTAGAAGAGAACTGTCACTTTTGATAATAATTTCTGGGTTACCTCTGCAGATAGGTTTAAACTGATTGTAACATTTTGCATCCACCATTTAATTGTATCTTTAGCACTGCTGGAAAGAGAAATTGATGCATCATAATTGCCCTTATGCATTTTAACTAATTTGTCTTTCTTCCTTTCCAAAGGTTTGTAGTAGAGAGGGGCATATTCTAAGCCAGGCGCACTAGCAACCATTGTGCCTATTAATTTTGCTAATTCACGAATAGTCAAATGTTTCCTCTTCAACACTGTTTCACGAAACTCAATCAATGCCTGTGCCTTTACCTCAGTCAATCTAACCATCATATTCACTAAATTAATGAGAAAGGCCACAAAGATGATAATTTGTATAGGTTACAAAATGGATCTTGTTGGTTGTATTGTAAATCCTATTTTGTCCAATAAAGCAGCAGTATGGTACACATTGTTTTAATCTCTAAGTAGGTTGAACCTTGAAGAAGACTATCATCCAAATAGCCAACATTGAGATAACCCATCTTACGTAAGGAAGAAAAAACAGGCTTCATCATTTGGGTGTATACTCGTGGTGCAGATGCCAGTCCATTTGGTAAACAGGTGTACTGATAAAATTGTCCTTTCCAGTGAAAGCATAAATATTTGCGAAAAGCAATGTGAACTGGAAGAGAGTAATATGCATCTTTTAGGTCAATAGAAGCAAAATAAGAATCTTTGCGAACCATGGTCAGTGCTGTTTTTAATGTCTCCATTTTAAAATGGTGATGTACCACATGTGCATTGAAAGCACGCAGGTTGAGAATAACCCGGATGCTCCCATCATGCTTTTCTCTAGTGAATATGTTAGACAAGTACTTTACACCAGCAAAGTTTATTCTCTCGACCACTCCCTTTTTCAGCAGTTTATCAATTTCAGTTGTAATTACTGTGGTTTCTTTGTCAGAAAAGTTTTGCAGCTTTGGGATACAAGTTTGGACTGGGCTGCTATCAAGTTCAATTCTATAACCATTCAGATTAGATAAAATCCATGCATCAGATGTTAGCTGCTGCCATCTTTTAGCACGCCAACTAACTTTACCAGCAACAAAATTTTCTGGTGTATTATACAAGGCTGGCAAAGAAACTGTACTGTCATGAATGGGAAAATTTTCCTGACACTTTGTTCCCCATCTGCTGAGCATCTGCAATATTTTTAACTTTTGTAGACAGGTCATCTCCAAAGAGGAGGTCAGTTACCTTATTTTGGGGTGAACTGATAACCGAAATGCTGATCTGGCTTGATCAGTTCCTTCCGTTTATGAGACATGTCACAAAACGCAGAAGAAAGCATCCGCAATACATCACCAGCATCTGCGAGTAATTTATTGACATTTGCAGGTGTACCATCTAATTTAGTTTGTAGTAATGCATCCATAAGTCGGAGAAGTGGAACACTAGCTTTGGCAATAGTTCCTTGGAACTTTTGGAGCTTAGCATCCATTTGTTTTGTACTTGTGTTAATTTTTGCCCAAATTTCAGGATTTACTTTAGGCACACTTAAATTTTGGCAATTTTGTGGCCTTAAATGTTTTTCGCTCAAGTCCTTAAATTTATCCTGATCTATTTGGGACCAGAATCCTGCATTAACGACTTTAGCCAAGCTCTCCTGAATGGGCAGCCCACAACGTTCGTGCACTTCATAAAAGTCAGAGAGCTCTTTAAGGATGTCATTTCCTTCAGTTTCTGATGGTAAATTTGGAGGTGATGTTACCAAGTTTTGAAGACCATGCTCGAAGTCATCGACATCTTCCTCACTTTCCGCCCCGGTGTTGGAAAGATCAATTCCCTCGTTATACTGAACCGTTTCCGTGCATACACGTCTTCGTGCTGGTCCATTAAGTCTCGGCACATCAGCCATGGGTTTTTTGCTAAGACTGTCAACTTGTGACTTCAAAGTTGTTACCGTAGCTGACAAATTTGTCAATAATTCAAGCTGTCGGTCGCGAGACTTCACACTCATGTGACGAACTCGTTATCATTAACGGCGCAATCCCCTTATCTATAGATGTTGGATTTCTCCTAGATTTTGATGCCACTACAGGGCTATCATTTTGCATAGTTGTTCCCTCATGGGAATCATTGCGTTTTGTTGCATCCCTGATGGAGAAATCTTTGGCCGTATCAGCTAAACGCTGCTTGGATCTATTATGCAATAATTCTTGCAATAGTCCGGATTTCTCCTAGAATTTGACGCCACTACAGGGCTATCATTTTGCATAGTTGTTCCCTCGTGGGAATCATTGCGTTTTGTTGCATCCCTGATGGAGAAATCTTTGGTCGTATCAGCTAAACGCTGCTTGGCTCTATTATGCAATATTTCTTGCAATAGTCCATTCCCCGTATTGGCAGGATACCTTTGTCTTTGTCCCGATTCCGCCATTGTGCAAAATACGACACTCAAAAACGATGAACAATGAAGTACGGTACAGTTATGACTGTATAAGGTCTTGAGAAAGGTAGAGGAAGGTTTTGCCCCCTGCTAATGTCAATTCAAATTTACACGAAAATTCAGACGTAAATTACTGGAATCGCCAAATTAAAACTCTAGAAAACCATATGTACTGACTCCTTGACGCTGGACCATTCACTGACTCATCACGTGACCAATTCCATCTCATGAGATCCCGAGGCACTTACAAAGGAAATATAATTAAATCTGTAAAACTGAAGAAACCACATTTGTAAACATTTATAAAAAAGATATGTTGAGACAAGTGCTAAAAAACCTCTATCAGCACAACTTGTGCCATGACAACCGCTTTAAGGGTGAATGGATGAATATTGCATACTGTACAGAAAATGTTAAACTATAACTAATTTGTGGGAGTTATCACTACTGGTCTTCAAGTGCACAAATTCATACAGCATCTCTGCTGAAGATAGCACACTATTTAAAAATTTCATCGAACTAATGGAGACTGGATCACCATCATTTTCATACAGAAACAATTATAGGCTGCAAGAAAGAATTGTTTCAGACTAAATCTGTCAATAAGGTCTGGAAAAGTAGTTTTTATAAGATCTGATAAAATCTGGATAGTCAAATTAACATCATTTTTGTTTCAGACTAACTATACATAGCAAGAAGAGTCTTAATAAAATCAACCATCAAATTTGATAACAAAATTTTCAACAGATCCATCATGGCCAACATGTTGGATTTTTGTACTCACTTTAAATCAAAACCGAAGAATGACAAGTGTAACAATGTAGTTGTGATCACTTAGAACTCTGTGTATTTATGACTGGTTAATAATGTGAACTAGAGCTACTTCACAAAAAGAAACTGTGAAAATTATAACCTTTTTTTTCTTCTTTCATTAGGAGCAAAACTACCAAAATATTTTTAGTTTTACACTGTATATACTCATATCATTCCTTATTGAAGAGTGCTTCTTTTTAAATTTCATTCTACAGAGACATTATGAGTCATCTACAGGATAAAAATCAAACCTAGGCCCACTACATATTTCTTTTTGTCTCATATGAAAAACTTTAATTAAATTATGAAGAAAAATGCATTTATTCTCCTCTTTGTGCAAGAAATTGTCATAAATACCACTCTTTTAAGGATTTGATACAGGTCTTCTTCAATTCGCGAATTCCATGCATCCCTCACAGTCTCTGATGGCAATTTTTGTGATGCAACTATACTGTCCCATTTCTGCAAAGATATGAAGAAACAAATCAGCATGCAATTGCTGTCTAAATATATTCAGAATTACTGTATCTGAAAAAGTTTCATTATTAATTTCTTTATTCTTGGATGAATTGTATGATAATATTTATAACACAGGCAGTGTTTGTTAGCATTCTCATCAAATATTTAGGATATATGTTTTTCATCACTACAGTTTGTCTGTTACAGTTACAGCGATACAGGAACAAAATAAAAATATACTGTATGAAGTTGTAAAATACTATTTTTTCTTTGCAAATAAACTTTGTTCTTTCTTATATTTCTAATCTAACATCAAAGTCTTTGATATTTCTTTGTGACTACATAGTGACCAATGCTTTTCAAGAGACTGTAATTATATATGCTGGCTAAAGCTTTGATGTGCTAAACATAGTTGCATTGTTTGTCGAGGTGAATTCACAGCTTATTTACTTTTCTTCTGAAAATAAACTCGGTTCTTTCTTTTGTTTCTCATTTTAATCTACAGTATTTGACTCTTCTTTGTTACAAAATATTTTTCTGACAGCATGATAATTTTATGGCCAATGAACATCAACAAAAGCTTTAATGTCCCAAACATAATTACAGTGCATTGTCTTGCTATATTCTTTCTATCTTGGACATGGAAGACTCAAGTTGAGCCAGAGAGGAAATGCTGACCAGATGACATTTGATCTTACATCCACTTACACCACTGTCCAAATGCAAGGGGCCAACAGCATCAGCACAAACACAAATGGCAATGAGAAAAATTGTTATACATTGATGCTTGCCTGTAGTAGAAAGTCTTGTGGGAGGACAATGCTAAGCATTGATACCACCCAGATAAAAACAAAGACAAGAGCTTTTAATCAACAATGCCAGAAATGATGGCACATGGGGACATAAAACAACAATCAGGAGTGATGACAATGAAGATTAATGTGATGGATTTGATGCAATTGTGTGAATTCCATCAACAACATAAACCTTAAAACAATCTTTTTAAGGACCATCCATAAAATCAGGAAGATATACTTTCAATATTGTCACCTTTTTCACTCACTATCTAATCTGCCTGAATATTGTTGCACTAAATATATGGAGTGAAATTATCAAGACATTGAAATGTATGACATCAGATACACAATATATGGCAGAACAAAGTTTTTTGCCTCATTCAAGGTAGAAAATTGGAAAGGGGGGGGGGGCCACTAAAACTAACTTTAATGATGCATCACTTACTTGTTGCTACTGTGTAACTAACCTTTCAATGATGGAAATTACTCTAGCTCATATCATGAGAATTCATCCTCCAATAAGGTGACCTTTTGGAAGATTCCAGAACTCTGCACTATGGCCTTGCACATGCAAAGTTGTCATCATTTTATTTATATGGAAAGAAGGAATCTGGCAACAGAAACCAATCCCAATTCGTCAATTAAATCAAAAGAGGGTGAAAATCCAGACCTAGAGAAATCTGTGCATTCATATTACCCCTGTGTAGTTTCCACTTTACTAAAGGGAGAAGCTTGAGAGGGTACAAGTGCAGTCTGAAATGGGAAACCAAGTCCAAAGGACACAGACTAATTTTCTGTTCATGAGGAAATACATCCCCACATATACAAAAACTTGGGATGTAAACAGATATGATTTCACTAGGTTAGGTAAAAGGCACAGTCTGGTCACCACATACCACCCATGAACCAGATCACAATGGATCAACAAGTCATTGAAATACTGGATGATAGAGATCCCCAGTGACCTTGGATAGACAGCAACATTTCCCATGACTCTGGTATACTAACAAGGGTTCAGTAGTTAGGCCAATCCAGCACAAATCACTAAGCCTAAGGACTATCCAGTAATAATTGGAGTTACCCTCATGTGGCATTAAAGTTATAAACACAATATGTGTGCATGTCTTTTAGCCGCAGTCATGTTACATCATGTACCACCCAGCCATATTAATCTGGCCAGTCCTAAAACTAACCTTGTACTGAGCACCAGGCAAAGCAGCTGCTAACATTATTTTTACAAGTCTTTGGTATGACTTGGCCGGGGTTTTGAACTTGTGACTTCCTGCATCTGAGTTGGATACTCTAACCACTTGGGCCACAGGATCGATTGGCATATTATACATGTTACAACTATTATTTTATTTCACAACACTATTTTTACAAAAGATGTTGTGCACTCATATGAAAATCAAGCAAGACAATTATGGCTGATATTCTACATGTCAGGATGGTTTCTGAAAAAACTACATTTCAGTATCAACTCTTTACAAACCTGCAAGTGTTCTTCAAGATGGACTGACCATGCCTTCAAGTAACGATTAAGCCAATCCCTGACACCTTGATACCTCTGCTCAAGAAGTTTCATCTGGTCTGTATTCTGCCTAGTTTTTGGTTTATCTCCATCTTTCTTTTCTTGTATTGCTTCATACACTGCCATAGTATGTAAGAAGACTTGTACAGAACTTCTAAGCATGTGTGCAGAATCTGTGTCCAGTGCCTTATTAAGGAGATCACTTGATATCATGTAAAGCATCTTTGGTTTAACAAGGGAATCAGTACTGTGGAGAAAATAAAATCTTTCCAATATCACTGTATATAGCATGTTAAGAAATGATTACATTTTTGTACTGCCAAACATGCAAAAGGAAACTTCATTACACAATCTTTTGTGCTGAATCATCTTTACACTATCTTTCTGAAAGCAAAAAAAAATAATCTTCTTTCATGTCCAAAAGGTTTGAGACAAAATAAATAATTCCCAACAAGACTGTCAAACTATTGGGAGAAGGGCAGAAAAGAAAATCAATCAGTTAATTATAATCTTTGGTGTGTGTGTGTGTGTGTGTATATATATATATATATATATATATATATATATATATATATATATATATATATATATATATATATATATATTTTAGCTGCTAAATTCCTGACTTATGCTGAAACATAATTTTAAGGTTAACAGATGCAATTCTGGTCTGATCTGTAAGACAAAAACCTAGAAAATATCCCATGGGCATGCAAGGTTAAAACAACATCGACAAAAGTAGAGAATACAGTCAAGTCCTTGCACCATACCAAAGAGCCAGCTTTTAAGGCTAATTACATGTATTTTAATTACTAAATCTTTGTAGGTAGTCATTTAAGAGAGACTATGTTTATCTGCTGATCACCCACTTGTGATTGATGCCATTCATTTGCGTACATGATCAACAGAATATTATTTGCTTAGTAATATGTTTCTTAAATTAAATATCCAGACCTTATGTGACATTGCTTTTGATGCTTTGCTGATGGAGACCAACAAAGCATTATTCTAAAAGTTGGATTAACTCAATTGATTTTCAATGGAGATAAATTATTTGGGATTTTAAAGGGTCTAACAGATGGTTAGAACATTGTAAAATTCATTATTTCTGTAAAGGGATTAAAGTTACTGATGATAGAGATAGTGTAAGGATATCAAGAGAGAATACCAGAAATTATTTGAGATCTTGCTCACAATAACATATTCAATTGTGAAAGTACCAGGCTCTTTTCTGTAAATTCTGTCTGATCATAGCAATAATGATGATGATTTTGAAGATTTTGAAGTGTATTAAATTACCTAGTCAGCTGAAAAAGTGTGATTGAAAATACAGTGGAGTGATTTTGAGTCTGAAAATGGCATTGAATACAATTCTGATGTACATGCTTTGTGGCCAAAGATAGACCCCATGCGCAACCCACTATTCAGCATTATTCCAACATTAAATGCAGAAATGCAGAATGTCAAGCCTATGTACTATTTAAGGTTTTTGTTTAAAAGATGATTTCTTGCATTTGATCACAGATACAAATCTTTATGTTGATCAGAGAGTAAATGGGGCAGACCTGACTGACAACAGCCACATGAGAAAATGGAAGACATATATCTGACTGACTCCTTTGCATTCTTAACATTCAAAGCAGGTGTGTGTGTGTGTGTGTGTGTGTGTGTGTGTGTGATTATAATTTTTAATGTAGCTTTAACAATTTTTCAGTCATATCGCTACAATGTTTGCAGTGAGGCAATTGATAGTAAAGTCTAGCACTGGGGCATTAATGCCACAGACAATTAGGATGATGTCCCACCCAGTCACATTATCTTGACACCAGGCTGATCAGTCCCAACATTAACTTCTTAATGCCGAGTGCCAAGCGAGGCAACTATTAGTACCATTTTTTAAAGTCTTTGGTATGACTTGCCGGGGATCAAACCCACAACCTCCTGCTTCCGCTGTGGATGCTCTAACCACTAGGCCACTGGAGCATTTCAAAGCAACTAATATCTGAACAAATAATGAACTTGACAGATGACAGTGTAAGCTAATAGAGATGAGATGACATATTTTTAATAATGAATAATACAAATTACAAAATTGTTGTGAACATTTATTACAAATATTCTGGGGTGTAAATTTGTTGTGTTCATGGTTGCATGCAGTAAAAAGCCCCACATTGCATAGGGATTTAAAGGAATTATCAGAAATGGGGAGAGACAATCCAATTCCCTTCTTTAATCTTGCATTTGTAAGAACATGATTCCCAATCCCCAGCAGAACGAAAAACAGTCTGTCAAGGGGAGTACAGTATCTTGACTCAATCTTGTACCAAAGGGGCTCCAATGACCTGCAACCATTACTTAAAGCCTAGTGTCTGGTGCCTCATGATCACTGCCCTTCCACAGATTGGATAGACTAAGTTTTGAGCTCTCCCCTTACTGAATGGCTTAATCTCAATACTAACATCAGGCCCTAGAGACTGAAAGAATGCTGCTCCCTCCTGTACAAGGGTGGGGAACATGACATACTGTTACGACCGTTTGCTAAGGTTCTTTCAATTCTGGGTTCGTCTGGTACTGGCTTGAGGTGAAATAAATGTAACCAATTTATTGGGGTGTTTGCATTGATATTTCTGTACAATGAAAGACTAGAACGACAGACGAGCTTATAGAGGAGAATGAAGAACTGTTTACTATCTATGACAAGTATATACAAAATAAATTATGTTTTACTTTTTATTGTGTTCTCTCTCTTATTTGCTTTTATGAAATATTCACAATATCACAAATACATTGACATACACAATTGTAATTATACTTTATGACTATACATTTAATATATCCAACAATGTGGCTTGTTTAATACACAAGTTTGTAGCCATATTTTAAAAAAACATCAATTTCAGAATCAAGGTTTTATGAACTAGATTTTTATAAAATAAAGTTAATGTTTTTATAACATCAAAGATTAATCTTATTGGAGACAGGTATTAACCATAATTACCTAAACTATATAAATAAATTGTAAAAATCATATCCGAAATTTGTGTAAAATCAAAATCTGGACAAATCCGAATTTTGGGGCTAATCCGAAATTTGGAAGAAATCAAAATCTGGACAAATCCGAATTTTGGGGCTAATCCGAAATTTGGAAGAAATCAAAATCTGGACAAATCCGAATTTTGTCATTTCAATAATATATCACTTTTGTAGAGGGATTTTACCTGTATAAAACTATTCATGACAGGAAATTTAGAACAGTTCGATTTCAATGCAATCAGTCTCAATCTCTATCTAACCCCTTTTTCTCTATGTCTCTCTCGTCTGCGATGACAGAAGCCCTTTTTATACTCTCTATACCCTTGGAGAACCTCTAATGTTTACATAAACAAACAACGGAAACATTCGAGATTCTCCGATTTTGGTTAGAAACGAAAACGCTACCAGCTCGCGCTCAAGCAACTTGAAAAGGCTGGGAACGACGTCATTACGAAGTAGCATAGCACGTTCTGGGAGGCACTATTTGATTAAAAAATACACTGTAAACAGCTAAGACATCATAAAATATCGTCATATAGTAATACATAAGTTACTAACAGTTACTCGAAACATAAAGATGAGTTGAAATAATCATCAGAATGGATCAAATGAGAGTCGGTCGGTCGATCTCATTCAAAGCCGTGTGCTTTCAACGAGGGACCGTCTCGAGGCAACGTGATAATTGGAAACAAGGTACATGTACGACACATCTTAAATAATCATACTAAACTTATGGATAATATAAAATTGTGAGACTGGTATAGCAATAATTTCAGCTTTACCAAGATGTGGGTAAATAAATTGTACTGATGGATGGATGTGATGGCATGACTCACTGTCTTCCTGGAAGTCAGAGGGTGTTGCTTCTCCCTGATAGGAGAGTGCCACTGACTCTCTGTCTTCATGGAATGAGGAGGGTGCTGCTCCTGCATAATGCAAGGTGTGACTCACTCTCCCCCAATTTATAACCTTCTTTAGGAGGCGACCACTAACCCCAAAAGTCTTCAAGGAGACTTAGGTAATCCTTCTGAGATCCAAGGGACTCGGAGGAGGAAAAGTTCAAGGAGACTTAGGTAATCCTTCTGAGATCCAAGGGACTCGGAGGAGGATAACCCTCAAAATTCTGTGGAAGATGAATGAGCTTTCCTTCCTTTATCGGCATGTCTAATCTCAATGAGGCAAAATGGACAAAATCTGTCTTATCTCAGCCTGTATAAGATGAGCAATTTTTAACAGCAAGAACTCACATTACCCAGGGGCTGTTTCAAAGAATTAAAACAATCCCTGCTGTTTTAATGCAAAAAAAGGTAAGAAGTGATCAGCTGAGTACTACAAATGAAAAGATAATGAAGCCAACCAGGTTTAATCCAAATCTGGAAGTAATTAAATTAACAAAATATTCAGTTAGTAAGGCTGTTTATAAAAAAGGATAATATCAATGAAACCTTGTGAAACTAATTCTGAAAATAAATCAGCACTCAATAAGTAGCCTCGCCATATGAAGGTAAAAAGTGAGTTACTATGGTTCATTAATTGTAATGAACAAAAGAATCTAAATGAGTATGTAGAACCAATTAAAGATATAAATATTTTAATGAAATACCTACCCTAACTAGGAATAATTCTCAAAAATACCACAAGGAATTACATGTGTACCTGTACAAAAAAATGTGCCTACTGAGTGAGCGTGCAAACTCAAGAAAATTCTTGATGTGGGGTATTTCCAAGGAACAAAGACAATGCATATAAGGAATAAGTAAAATCACTACATTAATCCACAGAGCAACAGTGACTCTTCTTCAATGTAAATGATGCAGTCATTAAAGATATGTGACCCCAAAAAATAAAGAATGGTGCTCATGGGTAAGGGATTTGTAGGGCAGACCAAAGGCATTCTAGTTTTCTGGAATCTTCTGGCTCACCCAAATGTTTGGATGAATTCTCATTACATGATCGGAAAAGTTTTCATCTGGAAAAAGCGATGCAACAGCAACAGGCATGTTATACTGATATTAAAAACAAGATTCTTAAAAAGCGACATTAATAGAAATATCAAAACTTGATTTTAAAAATGTTTATATTAATAAAATACTTATTTTGTGACTGCAAGAAATTTCTGCTCATTCTTAAACAAACCTTTAAGTGCCATTTAGGGATTTTGAAGATCACTATAAACTTTAGAACTTGTTTCTAAATAATGAACACTATCTATGTAATTAAGCTATTCATGTAACTACATGTAGTAACTTGCTTGCTTCCTTTGCTATCATTTATCACATCTGCTTAATCATTATAGTGCAGGAGTCATATATTTATGGTTGACGTCACCTAGCTTTGTATGAGGAAACCATATATTTATGGTCAAACGTCACCTCTGTGTGCTGATACCATATTTGTATGGCTCATGACAGTAACATCTATGAATGTCCAATGTAGGCCAATTTATTAACCATGTGCTAATTATAGCTTGGAGATAGCACATGTAATCGTCCAATACATCACAGCTCTGCATCATAGTAATAGAACATCAGTTAAACAGTTAAAGAAATATTACAACAGACTTATTTTCCAAGTAGGGGATGTTGTCAACAGTTGATGTTGATGTTAACAATATGGTGGCTGCATGTTAAGTAGTAGCAGTCTTTCAGCTGTCTCAATACCAGTTGCCCTATTACCGTATATATGTATGTGATAGTTTGAAATTGAATAAAGTTTGTTAGGGTTTTGTGTGGAAGTGTATAAGTATAAATATCAATACAAAGTTTTCCAAATCTGAAAATTAATTTTGTGCTTGATTATACCACGTGTTGATATGAAAGTACTCTGACAGTCACGTGTTGATATACAAGTACTATGACATGACCATCCCATTCTACTAAATCCCGCATAAACTAGTAAATAAGTTTATCAGCAAGTTTGTCATGTACAGAGCCTTTATTTATATTTGAGGATACATTGTATCATCAAGAGCAATTACTGTTCAAGCTGGAAAGGGACCAACCATAATTTTTCAGGGGTTACAGGTATTGACTTTAGAAGTTTTCCTCTCCTTGCCTAGCCAATGTTAATTTTTCTTGAATAAAGAAAAAACACAATATTCTTCTTGTTTTATAAAGTTCATTTTGCTCTCTCTCTCTCTCTCTCTCTCTCTCTCTCTCTCTCTCTCTCTCTCTCCAATCAAGCTGAAAAGGAAACAGAACTGGATGAGAGAGAGAGTTTGAGATCACTTAATTAACCAAATCTTATGACAGCAATGTGACTGGGGATTGAATAATCAAGACTTTTGCTCAATACCTGAAATTTCAACCTGGTGGAAATATATTTCTTTTATTATTATTTTTCTTGTCAGTTTTGTTTTGTTTCCTTTTTACATAACTAGATTCAGAGGAAGGAAAATTAAAGGATAAAGCTTGTTCATTTTTATTTTTCTCAAACATTTTACAATGTTAAAACTGTTGCTGAGAAATCTAATTTATTTCACATATTTATGGCAGGTTGCAATTAATAACTATTATTGAAAACCTCACAACTCTTGCTGTATAATTTATAATCAATGTGAAATATCTTAATTTTTGGTAATAACAACTTTCAGGCCTCTCAAATGCCATCATTAGCATGCCGATCAAAAGCACACCAACAAAAATGCACTGACAAAAGCATGCAGCGAAATATGCCGATCAAATGCACACTGTTAAAAGCGCACAGCATAAACTCCATATGCCGTTTTCTAGTGAGCACACATAAAAAAGTGTAAAATCTTTATATTTAGTAGAAATAAACTAAACATTTGAACCAGTTTCAGCAGACATCAAAGTGTGTACACTCTTAATATTGAATAGAAATAAACTAATAGTTTGAATAACTGTTTCCAGTGAACCGACATCAAATTATACACTTGTAATATTGAGTAGAAATAAACTAATAGTTTGAATAACTGTTTTCAATGAGCATCAAGATGCGCATTTACACAGTATAAGCCTAGACAAATATAAATACCAAAGTTATTTTGTGAAAATTTTAAAATCTTTTCTAACCATGGAAAAGACTTGAGTCACAAAAGGGGAAAGATCTTATAATAACTAATGAATATCAATATAGAAAAGACCGAGTCAATGCCGACTGCAGTGCATCATGGAGATGCTGTAAATGTGATTGTAAAGGGCCAATTAAAGTGATTGCAGTGCACACAAGCACTGTGCTTTCGGAGCATAACCATGCCCCAGATACGGCGAGCAACGAAGCAAAGAAGACCGTAGCAGAGATCCATTAAAGAGCAATGAACACCATCGAGAGATCAAGGCAATTAATTCAGCAAAGATCTCTTGGAATTTCGCTGCAAACAGTGAGTATTTTGCCATCGTATATGGCTTCACAGAGAGCAATCGAACGACAGAGAAAAAATGACAATCTTCCATACGCCAACATAACTTCATTAAATGATATTGCCATTCCAGAATCTCTGCAAAAATCTACATGAGACACCAATTTTTTTCTGTAGGAGTCAGGTACGGATGATGATGCTCGCATTCTGATGTTCAAAACGATTGAAAATCTGATCTGGAGCAGCAAAATGATAACTGGTTTATCGATGGTACTTTAAAGTTGCGCCGACACTATTTACTCAGCTATTCACTATCCATGCTTTAATTAACAGCTCGGCCTATTCCCTAGTCTACGTTTTGCTGCCGGAGAAAACAGAGCATGGCTATGAATGTGTCATGCAGAAAATTCTTGAACTGCATCCTGGTCTTAATCCTGTTAGCATTATGCCAATTCTGAGAAAGCCTCTCTAAACACTTGTGCAATCATCTTCCCAGAAGCACGTTTAGCAGGATGCTTTTTCCATCATAGACAATGTTTGTTGCGCAAAGTACAAGAAGGTCATTTAGCGGAGGCTTATTGTGATGATGAAAATGTTTACATGTTTGTCAAAATACTTTTAGCCCTCAGTTTTCTTCCAGTTGAAGATGTTCCAGATGCTTTTGATGAGTTGGTGGAAAACAGTCCTCTGGAACTTATGCCAATCAATGATTACTGGGAAGACAATTACTACATGGGAAGACAAGAAGAAACCGTCGAGGAAATCCAAGATTTCCTATTAATCTGTGGAACAAGCACGACCATGTAAACGAGTTTACCACACACTAATAATTCGGTTGAGGCATGGCATCAATCATTTCAACAGACAATAGACTGTCATTATCCGCCTGTCTATAAGCTGGTTGACAACTTTTGCAAGGAGCAAGATCATCTTGAGATTATGATCAAATGGTATTGAGCAGGATTTAGACAGCCTGAGGCATCAAAATCAATGTACATCAGACTTAATTAATCGACGCCTGCTAGCTTTGGTTCCAACATACAGCAACGTACCATTGATTGAATATCTGTGCAGAATCGCACATAACATTGCAATTTGAAAAGTGGTAGATATAATAAACTGAAATTCATTTTAATTTTTTGCCTTGTTTGTCTGTATTGATTATGCACATAACGTTGCAATTTGAACAGTGATAGACATAATAAACTGTAACTCATTTTAATAATAGTAAACCTTAATTAAATACCCAATTATTTTCTATTGTATGAATTTTTTATATGTATGAATCTTTTTTGTTTGACATATTGACTATTAAATTTTTGCCTTACGCTCTTTTGACAGCGCGCTTTTGTCTTACGTGCAATTGTCGGTATGCGCTTTTGTCAGCGTGCTTTTGACCTGCACGCTAACGATGAGATACCCTCTCAAATATATAGATCCACTCAAAAGAATAGACAACCAATGATGCTATCATACATGTGTACTAGACACAAAAAAGGTCCTATCTATTGTTGCAAACTTGAATCTCTGTGTTCATACTGTAACTGTTTAGTTCTGCATCAGTTGGTGCTAAAAATCAAAGAGCTCACTTGGCTTGGTAACATGTCGGCATATCGCAGCTGATGTTACCATATATCTGAAAACAGTACACTTTTGTGTGTAGAGCAGACCCAAACTAATAGCTGTTTTAATATTTCTATACCTGATGACATTATGTCTATTTGGTAGGTTATTGACAGTTGTGCTCCAACTAGATGAACATTAGAAGATGTATTAAAAATAAGATTTTAGAACAACTTTAGTTGTAAAGAAATATGTTCTAAAATTAAAACTGCTGTCATATATTAAAGAAGGCATTAATCCTAAAAGTTACCAAAGAAATGAAAGACATAATGTATCCCATACTATTGATATGCATTCAGTTTCCATGTTACCAGATAGCAAAGTTAAAGGGTACATATGATTCAGTAGTGAAGCTGGCTATATAAAAGTTTTATGTAATATGAGTCTGGAAATATCTCTAAAGGCAGTGCCGGATTAAACCTTGTAGGGGTAGGCAATCAAAATCTTGGGGGCCCCATTGCTAATTATCTCCTATCAATATTATGTTGATTCATTGTCGCTGGGCCCCTAAAAGGTGTGGGGCCCATAGGTCGGTGCATACTTTGCCTATTGGTTATCCGGCACTGTCTAAAAGTTAAATCCATGAATGAAACCCTAATGTTTTAAACAGTATTGTTTTATTTTGAAATAAAAATTTATGTTTATTTCATTTCACATGATGTCAATGAAAAACTTGCAGATAGATTTTAAGTCAGTTTTTATATCTGTCACATGTATTGAGATACTTGAATTTGTTAAATTTATTCATGCAAGCAACAGTAATTGCTTAAAAAATAGGTTTTACATAAAAATCTGTAAGACATCAGCCTTTCAACAATTTGCAAATGAGAAAAACTAGTTTTCCATTTGTCTGGCTTCATTATATAAACAGCATTCTCTACACACTAAAACATGACCAATATAAATGTTTTACATTATGTTAACTAGTATTTTACATTCAAAATTAAAACAGCTTTATAACATTGATTTCTTTGAAAAATGAATGCTGTATTTAGTTGGATAAAAGATTCTGCCAACAGTATTATTTTAAAAAGTCTTTCAAGCCTTTCATCCACTAACATTAATTTTTGGTTGATATGGCAACCAAATTAAATTTATAATTATGTATCATTTTAATGTATGATTAGTATGTGTTCCTTATCAATGAACTGAAAGTGAATAGAATTATATATTTTATGGAAACAAATTGTGAATAACTAGAAAAAAATTACATTATCTAAATAGTATAACATACTGAAATGTAAATGTAATTATCTAGCATATGCCTAACAGTAATGAATATGTGCTATGTAAAAACAAAATAAACTGTCCATGTACACATTAAGAATAACTATGTTTGATGGAAAAGTTTACACTGCATTCAAATTATTGTCCAAAAATACTTTTCCACTATTTTTCTCTACTTCATTGCTATGGTAACCAAGAACACAGATAATTTTCACTGACATTTTTAGTGTTACCAATCTGCATGCATATATGGATCACTTTGTGCAATTTCACATCAATCTAATTATAAACACTAATTTTGAAGTTCTTATATAGATTTGGCCCAAAACGTCATATTGTTCTGAAACAATTCTGCATACAAAGACAGGGCAGTTAGAAACAAATCAGCAATGTTTTCAAGGTCATTCAAAAACAATACAGCACTACCTGAGTGTTAAGAGTATGATAAAACAATGTTACCTACTTTAACTAAGTTACATGTGTTTACAGTATTCTCTGTGTTTCAACTGTCACTTGAAATAGTTAACACACTTACACTGCCACTTTATTTACCCTTCTACTTGATCTGATACAAAAGACGAATTAATGGGATAACGCAATGCAGGTCAACTTTTAATTGATTGTAAGTAATACAAACAACATATCATCAAGTTTTAAATACAAACACTATTTAATTTATTAGGTACCCATGGAAACACATACATTCATTCTTGTGAAAATTTGATTGAAACGTTTCATATTTGAATACAAGCATATTGCATTTATGATCACACTGAAAAAAAATTTAATGACAAAACCAAAAACATATTTACTTAACAAGATTATGAAGGCATTACTGACATTTTGATTAATGAATAATTTCATTGTACATGTATATTGTTATTAAAGTTTACTGAGAATTTTTTTTTTAAAGAGAATTTATTTTATTCAAAATGGCTGCAGCAGACATCATTCACTACCTTCTAGAAATGGATTAGAATTATGACCAAGAATATTTTATTAAGTCAAATATAATCTCCCAAATCAAAACAGACAATGCTGATTTTAATCATGTATAATGACTTTATTTAAAGAGGGTAACACAATTAGCTAAGAACTAATCTACCTTGAGGCCCTCATACAAGGAATTTATTTAATTCAGCAGCATCTCAGAAGCCACTGGATATATTGGGTTTGGAAGATGGAAATAGAGTGGGCATTTCTAATCTCAACTGGAATACTATTCCAGAGCAAAGTTCCAGAGTATTGGAAACTTTTCTTGAATAATTTCTTATTTGGTTTGGGAATTTTATACTGTTTTGTAGATATTGATCGCAGGTGGGGTGTATTACCAGGTAGCCAATACTGGAATAGCGATTGTAAATATTCAGGAGCACTATTATTGGATATCCTGTACATTAATTTGGCTTTTCTTAAACATATTCTGTCTTTAATAGGTAATATTTTTAACTTACCAGCTAAATTTTCCTTGCTTTCTTTCTGGTTTGATATTAGCCTAAATGCTCTTTTCTGAAGATTTTCCAACTTTGATATGTTTTTATCATTTGAATTACCCCATACTGTATTACAGTAGTCTAAATACGGTTGTATGTAACTGTTATAAAATAATTTTCTGTGTCTTTCAGGGAGAAAATGTCTTATCCTACTGAGAAGCCATAAACTTGAATTGACCTTTTTACTGATATGTTTGATATGATCAGTCCATGATAGATTATTATCTACCAAAACACCAAGTAGTCTGTCATGACAGACCATTTGCAAATTTTTATCCTTCCATGTCAGACATAGTTCATTGCTATCAAGATTTTTCCTTTTTTTCCTTGTTGAGATAAGTAATATTTTAGTTTTACCAGTATTTACTACCATGCCATTGCATGTGCACCAGTTTTCCAGCTTGTTTAATGCATTCTGTAAAGAAATTTCGAGTTCATGCTTTGTGTTTTGGATGTCTGATAATGTTGTGTCATCTGCATAGAGATCTGTAGATGATATCGAGTCTCTTAGTAAAAGTGGTAGGTCATTAATAAATAAAATAAATAGTAATGGACCTAGAATTGAGCCTTGTGGCACTCCATATCTAATTGTTTCAGGTTCGGACAGAACGTTATTTATATAAACATGTTGTGTTCTCTCACTTAAGTATGAAGTAAACCATCTAACTGTTTTTTCAACGGTAGATTTTTAGTTTTTTCGAAAGGATTTCATGATCCACGATGTCAAACGCTTTCCTGAAATCTACAAATACAGATCCTATTATTTTACCTTGGTCAAGTGCTTGAAGCCATTTATCAGTTAGAGAGATCAAGGCAGTCTCACATGAATGTTTCTGTCTAAAGCCTGATTGATTAGGGTGTATCAGCAAGTGTTTGGTTAAATATGACATGAATGAGTCATGGACATGTTTTTCAATCAATTTTGACAAGTTTGGTAGTATTGAGATTGGTCGGTAGTTATCATCATCATTCTTAGATCCAGATGTGTAAATAGGAGTTACTTTTGTAGTTTTCCATATTTTGGGGACAGATGAGGTTGCAATACTTAAATTGATTATGAATTTTATGCTATCTAAAATAGCAGAGGCAGAAGATTTAACGAGTCTTGGACCAATCTGATCAAGTCCCGTAGCTTTCTTGGTATCAAGTTCACTGAGACATTTTTTAACAAAGTTTTTTGATACTGGTGGGATAGAGAAACATACTTCCTTAGAGATTTTGCTGCTGCAGAACTTTTTCAGTTCACTAAAATTGTTTTCTATCACTGGTTCTTTTAACTTTGTGGAGATACTGGTGAAAAAATCATTGAAAACATTTGCAATGTGAGTTTCATCAGTGACTATGGTGTCATTTATCAAAAGTGAGTTAATTTTACTTGTCTGATTGTTGTGTGTTCCTCCAGTGAGTTCATTGAAGACTTTCCAAATGGAGATTGTGTTGCTCTTTTTGTTTTCAAGCAATGACTGATAATACGACTTTTTAGCTATTTTAATCATACTTGTTATTTTATTTCTCCATACTTTATATTTTGCATGGTTTCCCCTAGCCTTGAATTGGTCTCGTGTTTTCATAGCAGCTAGTATTTCAGTAGTAAGCCAATTAGGTTGGATTTCATTCTTTACTCGATGTACTTTCAGTGGTGCATGCTTAGAGACTACATCCATAAATAAGTCAGTCCATACTCTCAGAGCTTCATCTATGTCATCCAAATTTTGGATCATATTCCATGGAACTTTATATAGGTCATCAAGAAACTGTTCTAAAATGTTTGAACGATCTGTAAGTGATCGTTTTGTGTGTGTTTTTCTTATTTCTCTGGCATTTAACCTTTCTTGTCAAAAAAGTAGGATAGTGGTCACTAAGACCAACATTTGGTACATTAAAACGAGCCACATTGTCTGGTAGGTTGGTATAAATGTGATCAATAAGAGTGCTTGATTTTTCTGTTACCCTTGTGGGCTCATTTACCATCTGGACTAGGCCTAATGATTCAATAAATTCCATCAAGTTGTCCCTTATTTGAATGTTGAGAAGGTCCTTATTTATATCACCAAGTATATATGTTTCTTTTTCCTGTGCAAGAACATTTTCCATTTGTTTAAAAAAATCATCATTCCAGATTGCTTTGGAGGAAGGTGGCCTATAAATGAAACCAATTATGAATGATTTTGCATTATTTTGAGAAATTTCCACCCAGACACTCTCAATTTCATGTGACTCCAAGTCAAGTCGCCTTTCTGCATTTACATCTTCTCTAATGTATACAACGAGACCTCCCCCCGCTGTCTCTCTGTCCCTGCGTAATGGTTTATTGTAGCCTTGACAGTGAAATAGATTATCATTGTGGTTAGCATTTAATTTAGTTTCAGTGAGTCCTAAAATATGTATATTATTTTCTTTAGAAAACAACATTAACTTAATCTGGTCTATTTTTCCCAATATACCTTGTACATTTAGGTGACCTATGTTAAAACCTTTTGAATTTAGTTTCATATCGATTATATGTATGTTATCATGCAGTGGGGCACACAATGAGATTGTCTCCATACTACTTTTATCATTCTGACATCCTATTTCTGTATTTAAATGCTCATATATATTAGCATTTTCAAAGTCACATGCATACCCTGAAAATCTGTTAATTTTTGTATTTACAATAGTGTGCAATGAATAGTTAGAGACAAGAGTGTCACTTGGTACATTTAGATTTGTTGTTGTAAATGAAGCATTTACAATAGTGTGCAATGAATAGTTAGAGACAAGAGTGTCACTTGGTACATTTAGATTTGTTGTTGTAAATGAAGCATTGGCATTCTCCTCTTTGCCAGCTTCCTAGTATGTATAATACATTAATGTACAGAGACTTTGTTTGTGTCCATGTTCATGGCATCTGAAGCACTCAATCTGTTTGCCATGACGGCATACTTGTGTCATGTGCCCAGTTTCTCCACAGTAGAGACAGTACTCTTCATTATAGTGTCTGAAAATGGGGGCAAACATGTTAATATTTCTCAGTAGTTGAGAGGTTCCTTTACTGCTTAGATGAATTTTGTCTCTGTCGTAGAGTCTTAGGTTGACGTCCTGGTTCTGAAGAAAGAAAGATGTGTATTGTGGAATGTACTGTATGTTGAAGTCTTCACATAGGTCAATTATGAGATCATTGATTATTTTCACTCTGGTGTCCACATGAGGAGGTAGTCCTGATATCATTATTTTACATCTATCTGGACTGCAATACCTAGCAGCATAGAGTAGACTTTCAAAATCTGTTCTGATTTGATTTAGTGACCTTCCCTCACTGGCATCATTTCCACCTACTAAAATAATAATATGGTTATATTTGGTAAGGTCAGAATTCATTATTTTGTCTGTGATGTTGTTGATTTTTGCACCTCTTAGAGTCTGGACATCTGTTTTAAAAAGTCTCCTTGGAATTACAGTTTTCAGTATTGAGGAGCCAATTATTAGAGTTCTTTCTTTCTTGGCTTGTGATTTCATCTGTTGGACTCTGGGTTTGTTTATATCAGACACATCTCTTGAAGGAAGGGGTGCTGAAATTGATGTTGCAGTTGTGTGAACTGATCGAGCTGATGTTGATGTTGACACATTTGTCAGAGTACTTGGAAATGTTGTTGTTGGTGCAGGTAACAGACTTGTAGCTGAGGGCCATGGGTGGACACTTTCTGCTGTTACAGGTGTGACGTGTGACTTGGAGGAGGGTACTATTGTTTGCAATGCAGGTTTACTTAGGGTATCAGTTTTTAAATACATGTTACATTTTATCTTGGCTGGTATTGGGATTGTCTGCGTCTGAGCATCTGACATTGTTGTTATTTGGGAGTCTGTCTGAATTGCTATTTCACATGAGTTTACTTGCTCATCAATCCTTCCCTGTGCTGACTTAATAGCATGTAACTGTAGTTTTAATATCTTCAATTTGGGCCTCCAAGTTCCTAATTGTTGTTTGATGTCCACACATGGAGAAATCATTAAGGTTTAAGCCATCACTGCTGTGGTCATGATTTATGAAGCATGTAATTTCCTGACACTGTCCAAGGGTGTTAATTTTATTGCCTGAGTCATCTAGGTCAAAGACTTTAGGAGCTGTTTCATGTTTGGTACTACATCTAACTACTGGTGTAGATAATGTACTAATTGGGCTGTCATTGATTGACAGGTATAACCTTTCCTTAGTGTTATGGATAGGGGTGGAGGAGATGGGCTGAGTGGTAATCTGTTTTACATATGTTTCTTCCTTCAGGTCATGGCAGGCAGTGAAAAAATATTGAAGCCAAATCAAATGGCCTATTCCCTGAATATGGAGTCTACTAGTGGTACTGTAATATGTTATAGTTACATGCAGATTTTTCTCCTCATCATGTAATTGGAAAATTTGACCATTTTGCTTGATGATACTATGTTTGTGCTCTAGATGTTTAAGCAAAAAGGTATGGACAGCACTTATCATGTGAGGGGAAACTGTAATTGTAACACTTTGAAGATTATATACAACCTGCAGAAATTCTGGCTGTTGTTGGCCTGGTACATGTACATTGCTGTGGGTCATATTGAATTCTTGGTCTGCTTCATATGCTGGTTCCAATTCAGTATATTTCTTCTTGGAGCCAGTCTCAGAAACAGAATTATCCACGATTTTCTTTTGTTTCGTCAGTAGTTATTATGAGAATAATATTTGCTCCCACTCTGAGCTCTCCACCAAAATTACATACTGCAGATTATATGCAGTTTACAAAATTCGTACAAACGGCAGTTTGCGACCCAAATTTGTTAAACAAACAAAATCATAACAAATTTGTTAAACAAATAAAATCAACAAACAAACAAACAAAATCATAACAAATCCTCCATGTTTTCTGATAATTTTGTTATACATATGTGGACAACCAAACAATAGATTAAAAGGTTGTAAAATCTACAGTTGGTCACAATTTCAAGGACATGACAGTCAATTAATTTTCCCAGGTTTATAAAGCATAAAAAAAATCTTCAATGATATATAATATACAGCAATAACAATCTGATTTTACTTAACTATTTTATAAAAAACAAACATGTACAAAAAGGGCAAAATGGTTGGCCAATTCACATCAAATCATTTAAGTAACATATCTTCTATTTTATGCATTCAGCACTTTAAGCACATGTATAGCAGCAGCCTAAACAGTAACAGAGACTATGCAATAAAAGGCTACAACAAAAAATACATTGTTATTCTGTCAGTGTAAGTAGCCTAATGAAGTAGCAAGGTCAAGGTCAAGGTCAATCTCAATTGTGATACTCATTTATCAAAGCAATTTCCTCCACTTTCATACAACTATTAAACTGTCCATCTTGTCTTAACACTGGCGAATTAGCTGTGTATGAACAGACAAATACATAAATACCATTTATTTTTAAAATAATTTCCAAATTTTCAATCATTGAAAGAAAACTATATTTAGAAAACAATGATGGATGTCCAAAACCATATATTGATATAAAAAACTGTCCATACAGTTATTCATCACAACTCACCTTTTCTCTAGTGGCTTTATGTCCTTACATGCATTTAATAAGGCATCCATTGCAGCACAAACATTCTGTCAATTGAAAAGACAGACATTAAGTTTATAGAATATGCTTTATTTTTTAAAATATTTTTCATTTAAATGTTTTTTTTACACAATAAAACAAATGTTTTAATCCAAATTTGTTTCAGAAACTGTTCTGAAGTTCTGCAAGCTACTTGCTCTATCCAATATGAAGAAATGAACTCAGTTTTCAATGATCAACTATCCAAAATGGAGTAAACATTACAAAATAATTAAATGACATCAAGGCCGTTCGAGATAATGTATACACCAAATTCCTCAAATATTCTGTTAATGCAGAGTTTTAAAACTGATAGAAATCTTGAACTATTGGTTAAACGACTCAGGCTGAAACTATGTTGCATAATATTCTGTATGTTTGTAAGTGTATAAGGTGACAATATATAAGCAATCAATGAACAAATTTAAATTAAGAGAATAAATGTGAATATTTGATTAGCGTTAGCATTATATATACCTCTGCAGGTCCTGTTGGATAAGTAGAATGCTTTCTTGTGGTTTTCACAAAATATACCAGGCATGCAGCACTAACATCCAAGGGTATTTTTCCCATCTTGATTACCCCTTCAACTTCATTCACCTTTAGCATTGCCATCATTGTACGTGGAAGCAGGTAGTCAAGTTCAAACAGGGACTGTAAGTCTGTGACCATTTTATCACAAGGCCTAACAAATAATGAAGTTTGATTAATGTTTGCCACATACAACAAGACCCCCACTCGTGACAAAAAGGTTAAAGTTCAACAAGTTTTAAAATGGAAAAAAAAACAAAAGTAACAAAGGTCCCTGGAAAGTTTTTATTTGACATCAAGTTGATCCTAAATATAAAATGTGCCAATTTGACATTGAATATTGCCACCAATGCAACCTTGAATATGATAGCTACTTGGTCCTGAATGAAAATGGTGCTTATTTGACCTTCATTATGGCCATCATAACAGACATCTTGAAAACCTTATTGTTGCTACTCCTCAATGGAAAGTCATCATACTGATGTAGGCTTTTTGCCACAAAAAGTCATACTGTGTTTTAGTTGGTCTCAAGTGAAAATGATGATGCTTTGATATCCACTATGATCATTTATGACAATTAAGAAAACATAGACATTCTTTCAATGAAGATATCATGATGATATGACCATTAGTGATTTTAAAAAATTAAAAATGGTCACTGTGGAAGCAAAATTGGCTTTACTTTATAAATGGCTTTTAAAAAAAGAAAAGAAATGTTTATTTGCATGATTGATATGTCTGAGAGACTGTTGAATCTGAATATGAACATCTCTGAATATGAAATGTCTGACTGCTATACAAATTCAACCAACAGGGCAAGTTTCACTGTACAATATCTTTAAGTGATTAATTAAAGGACAGCTACTCATATAGAATCTATGTTGGGGTTTGGACTGAGACAATAAAATCCCAGTCTAGGGGTTACATTATATGTCTCCCCACTCGGACAAGCCTCGTGGGGAGACATATAATGTAACCCCGCGGCTGGGATTTCATTGTCTCAGTGCAAACCACAACGTAGATTTTTTTTCTCACCTAATATTATCCTTTAAAGTAAAAAGAACTCTTTACTAGTGTTCATGACCCAATGTTTACATGCAGCGCAGGAATACAAATATGCTAATGAGGGCTGTGGTGTGACCATTGCATCCGAAGTACACAGTTCATACGCATAAGCAAAGAAAAATAACAACATAAAATGTTCCATAGTAATGAGGTATTATCACATTTAATATATGGATGTTATATGAAATTGACAATAAATATTTAATATTTATTAGAAAGCAACTGTTTCCTTTCATCATTTCCAATTTTGAGTACCCCACTCTCCCATATAAAAGACCCTCGTCACCCTCTAAAAATGCGGACTCTAGAGGATAACCATGTGCTAAACTTTCAAGTTCATGGATTCTTTGAAAATTTATATTTCTGTCTTGGAAATATGGCAAGTGATGCAGTGAAATTTGCTTATGGATTAGTGTGTTGAGGGATAAATTATTCCTTCTGGCTGGTAAGTGTACTATTTGTCAATAAATATTACAGGTATATTCAGCTGGAGCACACGGAAATGCTTAACAAAATTATAATAGAGCATGTTGGACATAACCCATTTCTGGCTGTTGCGAAGTTTTCTTTTGTTGTTTAGAGAGTTGGGATGCTATAAAGTGTATAGGTATATAGTCTTATGTGCATGGATCAGTGTTTTCTGATATAGTTCATTTCAAACACCATTGATAATTTTATCCTATCTGTAGCACAGTAAATTTTCATGTCAGCTTCATTAAATGTAGCTAACAGTATATACTATGTTTCACGCAAAGTGTTTACAACTAGTTTAGTTTCTTTCAAGCTACATTTAATGATCTGAAAATGTACTGAGCTAGTCCTGCATATAGGATAAACTTGACCATGCTAGTTAGAACAAACTAACAGTATCAAAACCTCGAAATAGTATGTGCATGTCTTTGTCTCTATCAAAATGTTTTTGTTTTGGTGTGTTTTTAAGACAGATTGACCTTAATTAACTATGTTTTGGTTATATATTATTTGTTGTTCTTGTTGCTGTTGTTGTTGTTTTATTTGAAAACAACAATGGCACAGCAGAAGACAAGAAGGGTTTCTTTTGTTAAAAGTAGTTCTCAGCACGTGGACACCATGACTGAGATGATTGGTCTGAGATAACTAGACTGAGATAAGAAAAGTAAGGTTAGCAAAACGGCAAGATTTCTCTGTCGCTTGGGTGAGAAATTATAGACTCAGTCTCTTGACTTTCTGCTCAAAAAAGTTCTACTGTACATAACATGTATGTCACAGATTTAAAGCAGTTAAAAATAATAATAATGCTTTATTTATAGAGGGTGACTCGTTAGTCAAGGAATATTCTCCCTCTTACTTACACTGTCCATTTGGATGGTACAACTATACTGAAGTTATGAACAGCTTTCAATACGCCAGCCACACCCCACCACTTTGGCTCCCGATTGTCATGGTTTGTGTTAAACGGCACTTTGTCAAATGGCTGCACTTGGCCTGTCAGAAAGTGGTGAAGTGGCATACAAAGAAATAGGTTAGGGTCTTTGGACAACTTTGCCATTGTCTCAATGAAGCCATTCAGAAATTCACAAAGTTGTCTGCAAAGAAAAAAGACAATGAAATAAACTAGACTTTATAGCATATTGGGTAAAATGAAACGGGTAAAGCTTGTTGTGGGTGCTTTTTTAATATTAAAAGCAGTTGGTTCAATTTAACTATTTTAAGTGTGAAAGGAACTGCAATAAAAATGTATACCAGACATTTTCATCTATTTTGCATTCAAAATGCATTTGGTCCCAAACTTTGAATGAAGACATAATTTAATGACCAATCTCTTTATGTAGGGAGTGGAAAAACACACATCCAAACTCCCCCTTGAAAATGTGGCATTAAATAATTATAGAGAAAAAAGAAATTCATAATGGACAACAGACTTCTGAACAGACAGATGGGTAGACAAACAGATGGGCAGTAAAAATATTTTAGGCAAAGGTACATCAAGAAAAGTATTGGTAACAAGTGCAGAGTTTAAGAACATGTCAGCACAATATAGAATACTAATGAAAATTATGAAAAAGGTTCACCTTTCAGGATGCGCAAGTTGTGTGCTGAATACATGATCAGCACATCACTGCTTCATCTCTGTAATTTATATAAAGAATGCCACTCTCCAATTATGGTTTTGTTGTTCTGAGGATGTGTGGGATTTTCATTTCACATATTTTGCCAAGTATGAAGAACAATTTGATTTACATGACATTTTACATTGATATATGGGAATGGGTGAGTTAAATGACAACCGTGGCTGCTTTATCTACCCTTTCTTTAATTCCAGTGTGACCAAGCAGAGCACAAACAAATCATGCTTCAATAAGATTTGGAATATTGTGATAACAGGTTGTCAAATATTATGTCATCAAAAGCATTGTGTAAAAGGAATACAAAAATATGACCATATTTGCAGGTTATTAAATTTGCTGGAGATTTTAATATAGTTCAAAGACCTGTATATGGCTATAATTTCAGTGGTAAATTAATAGAGGTTTTATACAGTAAATATTTTGAGATGGTGCTAAATGTCTTGAATGGCAACTACACTTGTGTCTCCATTTGTTGAAGCATCTGTTTACAGAGACATATTGCCATAATAAGACACTGATTTCATTGAATTTTACTGTGGAAAAAAAGATAGGATCTGTTGAGGGCTATTTTAATTCTGGAGACTTTGATAGCATGGTGGTGATATCGGAATAAAGGATTCTGAAATGTATGCAACACTGAATTTTGTTCTTCTCAAGTCCAAGTCACACAGTCCTATTTCAATAATGGGTGTAGTGTTTAAGAACTTGATTACACATACCTTTAAAAGGTGATTATTTATTTATTTTATTACAGCCCTCAAACATCCACATTTCATTATGAGGTTATAATGTACATGTCCCAAGAAATACATAAGGCAAAATCAAATGTAAAAGAATGTGGGCATTTCTGGATCAGGTCAACCTAAAGATGTAATCCTGTAAAAACCAGAATGAATGGTAATCACTGTGATGTCATAATGAAAGATGAACATACTGAACAAAATGTATACAACCCAGTTACGTGTTATAACAAACCCAACATCCTCTCTTCTTGCCTTGATGACTGCTCCGGTGACCTAGTGGTTAGAACATGTGCCTCTGATGCGGGAGGTCATGGGTTCGATCCCCAACCATGTCATACCTAAGATTTATAAAAATGGTACCAACATCTGCCACGCTTGGCATTCAGCATTCAGAGGTTAGTCTTAGGACTGGTCAGCCTGGTATCAGGATAATGTGACTGGGTGGCACATCATGCTACGTGTCTGTGACTTGATGTTCCAGTGCTAGTCATCACTATAAACTGCAGACATCATAGCGATATGACAAAAAAATTGTTAAAGCCACATTAAAAATCCAAATCATATCACATCACATCTTGCCTTGACCTATTTTAGTACCATGACACAATTCAAACAGTCCATAACAATAAACAATTTTCATTTCAAAGGTCATGGACAACATTTAAGGTACAAAACAATAGTCAATAGTCAAGACTGAATATACTTTGGATAAACTTTATTAGTATTACACTTGAGAACAACAATTAATATTTAAGTGAAGACGCCTACATGAGCACACTGACGAACACTTTAGGTGAGGACAAATTCATGTTCCAAAATGGATGAATGAAATTTGATTTCTGAATGTACATGTTTTGCAACTAAGGGCTAAAGACATGTAAAATTTAACACAATAGCGGGCATTCTAATAGAACACTGAAGAGCTAATTTCACTGTCTGTGAGAAAAATGGTGGATAATTCACCTCAACATACAGACTTTCCAAGAGGGAGGTTTGTAATCTGCAAAGACACATCAATCATTTACAGATAAGACTTACATGATTATCTGTATAAAATGGAACATAGTGGAGTTTACTAGAGTCCTGTAAAGCTACAGTCAGACCTTATGGTCTGGTCCCAAATTTCTGTTTGTCAAAACTTGTATTAAATCAAGGGCTTTTAATATGCATGCATCCCTAAGGTATATAATAGACTAAAAAAGTTTATTTATGGCCCAAAATAATTCTTTAAAATTTGGTCTTCTGTCTTCTCCAAAATGGGGTAAAAAGAGAGAGAATTTGGGGATCATCATGCATTCAATGTAACCTATAAAAGGTGCATACAAGTTTAGATTTTGAAAATCTGAACCAAATTTCTCCTAACCATTTCTGAACTCTTTTAAACTTATCTGTAGCTGATGTTCAGTAATATAGAGCCATGTAAAAAGGCTATCAACATATAATGAGCAGTTATTTCCTGGGAATTTCGCTTTGCTGTTAATTTGGATACTTAAGGTTGACTAACAATATGCTGCCCAGAGTTACAATGATATCTCAAGAATAAGATTTGTAAAGAGTGATATTTTAATTCCCAAATTTATTATCTTTCAAAACATTGGATATAAAGATATGTAGGTAGCCCATTACAATTTGGAACAATAGGTCATTCTTTATGCTGTAATTTAATGTGGTGTCACAAGCTTTTTCCAAGTCGAAAAAGAGGACTGTTTTAGGTTCTTTCTTTATGAAAGCATTTATTGTCAATGCTGCAAGTCTGACTAGATAGTCAGTTGTATTTCTCTTGCATATGAATCTATAATGAAGGTCTGATTTGTTGCAAAAAAGATACCAGAGGAGTTGCTCATTTATCATTAATTCTATCGACTTGCAAATTCAGTTTGTTAGCTATGAGGAATGGTAGTTGGAATCTTTGGCATGGTCCTTTCCAGGTTTCATTGCTGTTTCTCTCCCAGACAGCAGGAAATTTAATTAAAATGTTTGTACTGATAACTGCATCAGGTATGTATTTCTGAAGTTGACTGTGGATATTTTCTGGTCTGAGGGTAAACAGCAAGAAGTTTAATTCAAATTATTGTATTCCTCAGAATTAGCAGATTTAAAAGAACCTGTTCATTCAGGTTTTTCATACTGCTTTCAGAGTAGTTTTCTTAAAAGAAGTTTTGGAATAAAGTTTTGACTAATGTAATTGAAATTTCTGGTAGGGTCATAGCCAGTTCATCAGACTTGTTTATGTGCCTGATGCAGTTTATTTTTCCCAAGCATTTTCCATCACATTTCCATTCTGACTATTAAAGCACCAAGAGACAAACAAAGATATGTATGTGAAAATCCGATGTTGATATAAAGTTACAGCAAGATAATAACAATCATCTAGTGAAAATCCCATTCTGATCTGATTTCCATTTTGGAGCGACAATAACATGATTATTAAGATGTTCATTGTGGCAACAATATTTGACATCAGAGCAATTCAGAACCAGCTAGAGATAAAAAATTATGAGAGAAAAAAAACCATAAACAAATTGATTCAACCATCGATCTTTCAGGAGCAGTGATAACAAGATGATCCCACTAGCAGTCATATTGGAAATCATACCAAAGACTTATAAAAATGTTACTAGCAGCTGCCTTGCTTGGCGCTCAGCATTAAGATATCAGTGCTAGGACTGGTCAGCCTGGTGTCAGGATAATGTGACTGGGTGGGACATAATGCTACATGTCTCCAGCATGATGCCTCAGTGCTAGACATCACTATAAACTTTCTGTGCTGACACCTAAGCGAATATTATTTATTGCTAAGATAAAAATCCAAATCACAAACACACTCCAAGAAAATGAGTTGTTGTTGTAGTATTTAACACCATTTATCAGCACATAGGCTATACATGGCGATCAGTATTAATGGTGGAGGAAGAACCCAGGAAAACCCAAGAGAGAACCAGCAACCAACGAGAAGCTACTGGCAAACTTTCTCACTTGCCCATATTGGCAGAAGCCGAGACATGAACCCACACAGACAGAGGTGAGATGGCAACAATGATCCATAACAGTGAGCGCTTTAGACCACTTGGCCACTCGGGACCCCAGAAAATGAGTTAATATTTTCCCATACAAATGCAGTAACTTTTGAATTATACTAATTTTTTTTTTTATTTGATCACAGGCTTAATTAGAAAAAATACCTTACACGAAATAAAGTAACTGAATTGATGCTGTATTCCAAAATAAATACACAACTGTAGATTCATTAATACACAATAACAATATTAATGTGCACAGTATCATTCATGCAGCAACCTTTAATTAAGTCATTTTGGTCTACTTAAAACTGAAATTTAGTTATAGTGTGAATAACTGTGCATTGCAACAGTTTGACTAGTTAGTCTGGAAGGAATAGATTTTGAAGTTTTCTGTCAATTCTACTCAATTCCAGTGATTATGGATTAGATTTATTAGCTGTATCAAATCCACATAAAGTATATGTCTGTGATAAGATCATGGAAGTATATGTCTTGACTGAGCTACATATGAGTTTTTGTTCTGTCATTGAATGTTTTGAATCATGTGGGAAAAACAAGCTCTTTCAATTGTATTTATCAAAGAGACTATAGAATATCACATTCATTTCATTTGAGTGCTGTAAGGAGAATGTTACTGCAGTTGAAAATGTAGATTACAGTACAATTTTGCAGTGTGTAAACAAGCCTTGGAACCCATGACATAGCTCAGGCCAAAAAATTTTTTTTATGTGGTTCAGGTTACCCAACCAACCATAGTCTTTAGCCCCCCCCCCCTCCCCAACCCTAACGTTTTTTTCACAATTTAAAAACAAAATCAGAATACTCAATTTTATTGTCTCATTTGCTTGTAAAATGGACATGTGCAGTGGTGAACAATAAACAGCATGGCGTGTGTAAGAAGCATATCTTCAATCCTACTTGCTGTGAACATTAATAACTGCTGTCACAGCAATTATTTATTGTCTGTGAATCCTGATTGGAGATTCATGGAGCTGTTTCAGTCAAAACACCCAGTCATCAGCTTGAAAGAAGACTGTTCAGTTTTGCCTACAGCTGCAGACAAGGATGGATACAAGGTTAGAAATTTCTCTAGCATAAATCAAGCCTGACACATATGTAGATCGTATTAAGCAAACTAAATTCACCAAGCTGATTTTATATAAAACACATACAATCCATGCGGGAAACTGAAATGAAACTGCCCATTTAAAATAGTCAAACTTAAGTAAATGTCACTTACAGAAATCGGATTTAATTTATAAATATATTTTTGATGGTTTCTTCCACTGAAGAGCTTAAGCATTTCATAATTAAGACATTGTGCTTAATATGATATCTAGAATCCCATAACAATTAAACATGCCTGATATCCCATAACAATTAAACATGCCTGATATCCCATAACAATTAAACATGCCTGATATCCCATAACAATTAAACATGCCTGATATCCCATAACAATTAAACAAGCCTGATGTCCCATTTTGATACATACTTAGCATGTAAAGGAAATTCAAATAGTTTGTACACCAGACTTGTTGCAACTATTTCTGACATCTGTGTTTTCCATGCAATCCGATATACATAATATTGCAGGGCAATAAACAAAATATTTTTTTTTCAATTGATACAGGTCGACAGCACTATGCAGATTGGTGAAGATGTGAATCTATTTGAAATCAAACTTGTAAAATTTAAAGGCAGATGGATGAAAAATATGGACTGGCCAAGGTTATTTCTGCTGCAGCTAGAGATGTAATGAAAAAGACAGTCAGTGCATTTTAAATCTTAATGTCTGGGGGAAGAGCTTTGCCACCAAAAAGAGAAAGCAGGTAACTGCACTTCATATTGTTCTTTTTATAAAAATTTAATCCAATTGTTTGAAGGTATATTCTGAACTGTGAAAGATAAACTTAACAATGATCTCGTTGAATGGTGTGTCAGAGTTGTACTTCCCAAAGTCTGTTGCAGCTGAGCAGGAAGCATACTTTGTTCAGGTATATACCAATGAATGTATGAATTCCACTCATTTTGGTTTATTTTGTGTATGAAGTACAAAGTTTCATTTGTCAGTGTATTGGTGCCAGGTGATATGTTTATACGTGTTTAATATTCCTGTCATTTTGAAACCAAGAGGGTTAAACTGCTGTTTTTAATTTACACCATTTCTCAGCATATCATTTGAGCGACCAGTTTTAATGGGTAAGACATCAACTAACTGAGTAGAACCACAGTCCATCTGTTTGTAACTGACAGCATCAAAATAATACAATTATAGCAGTATCTATCTATTCTAGAAATATTAAATAAAAATCTATAATTTATACAAAATTGTATTTTTTTAAAAAATATTTCTTTCATATATTAATTAATAGTGCTAGATGTTTTGTACTGTATGTTTATTTTATAAATATATTAAATACTAAACTATAAAATATATACACTTTATGGAATATGTACATCTTCCTTTGCACTTGTGCAGCCTGCCAACATTGCTATGCAAGGCTGGATTAAGACCTTTATATGCCCTAAGCACTTCAAAGATTATGGTGTCCCATGTAATTTTTAAAAAAAATACTTAATTGTTCTTTTTTTTCTTTAGTGCCTCTGCTTTGCTTTGCCCTAAGCTTGTGCTTAGTCTTCCTATAGATTGCATACGCATTTTGGCACCAGATGTTTAAAACTAATTTAGTTGAACATCCATATTGATGGTGATACACACTAATACTAAAAGAAACTGCATTCCAACATTTCAATTAAACATATCATATTACTCTTGAGGCTCTTTTGAATGTTTTCATAGAATTTCAGGTGGCAGTATATCTAATGCTTACCTATTAATTTCAGGTACTTTGTAATGTCCTGTGATACATCACCAATCAACAGAATACAACTGATTATGCGTCGTGAAAACAAAGAGATGGTTAACCAGTTCCATCGCCATTTGATCAGTATACAGGATGCAATGATATTCATCACAAAGAGATGAAATGTTTACAAATGTCAAGCATGGACATGAGTTCACATGGACACGCATTATTTAGTTTGCTGAACAAACCATATGTAAGTGTGGTTCAGAGGCATGGGTTAAAGCTTGTGAAAGTACAAACACATTAACCCCTGGAGGTTTTTGATGTTTTCGCACGCGAGTAGGAAACACATTTTGGGGACTATATATATTTCTGAATACATCGTAATACATTGATTTACAAGCAATATTCTGTTAGTCAAATGGCTAGTTGTGCTAAAGAAAATGTTTTTCATTGGTTAGTTTGCTGGCACATGAGCAGAAGAAAAAAAATTGGAGATTTTCTTTTTTTTTTCCTTTTTTTTTCTTTTTTGCTTAACAAACACAATTTTCGTATGGAGAAGACTCTTTATTCAAAACATCCACCTTATCCTACTTTTTGCAGAGATTCACCTGTCTGTGTGTGTTTTAGACTGGTCTGCCATAGATCTGAGGCCATAAAGTCTAAAATCTGGACACAAATTCAGAATCCAACCATGGGCGATTTTTGGGTGAAAAAAACGGGTCCAAAAACTCCGGTTTTTCCGTCTGTATTTTGTAGTGCAACTAAAATATCCAGATTATTTGCTATCATTGTAGAGCTACATCTGTCTACCTTTCTATGATACCACACACTTTAGTGTATCATGTATGACCTTGATGCTACAGACCTTGGAAGCAGGCTACTACTTCATGACCCGTAAAGTCGTCACTAGGGGCTAATGTGTTAAGGCACTGGTCTGTTGATTATCATCCTATCAAGTATATTCAAAAACCCAAGCCAAGAACTCTGAAGAAAACAAAAGTGAGTCATCCACCAGGGACTGTTGATGAGCATGCCACCATTTTTCACTGTAGCAAGATTGTTAAGTTGAAGATATGTCAGTAATATCTGCAGGTGAAAACAAGCCCATATTGTTTCATGAATATATACATCTTGTGTAACAGTTTCAAAGAGTTCTCAAAGGTTTAGGTTCTTTGATGGCTTACATTAATCTGTAACTGCTGATGTAATAAAGTACATGTATTCGTCTGGGGTGGATGGGGGTCTGTTGTCACCACAGTCTGTGTAATGCGGGTTAAAGAAAATAGGTTTAAGGCAGAAATGCTCACATGAATTAACTAACATTTCATATGAGTGTTACATTTAAACCTGGTGTCATCTAAACCATCATCCAACCAAACCTATGACACATGTGACTGTAACACATGAGCTTGCAAATAATAAAAATAATGAGGACTTTTTATAGCACCTTAAATCTTTAGAACCTGCAAGCACTTTACAATATATAAATATAATGATATGACTATTAAAAATACCAAGAAACAATCACCTTGAAATTAAAAAAAAAAAAATGCTTAAACTATTCAAGGTAAGAAACATTATTAGGTCTTTAAGTTTGTTCCTGCAGTCAAAAAATGTGAGTTTTAAGGGAATTCTTTGTGTCTTATTTCAGTGGGCAATTCATTCTACATTGCTGGGCTCTGGTATGCAAAAGAACATTGTCCATATGACAATGTATCATATTTTCTTTCAGCCTAGTGCTATTGTGCAATCAATATATGGTGTAGAAAACATATTTTAAAGCTTTTATATATACTACCGGCAGTGGTCTGGAACTGAACCAGGTGTATTAGCGAGGTATACCTGTAATACATTTTTAAGTCAATGTCAACTCTGTTTAGACTTACAATCCAAGAGTCAAATGGCTAAGACAACACAAATTTTTTTTATTTTTATAATGATGCTTTTAAAAGGTCATACAGAGTTTTGAACTGAAATAAGGTTAACAATACCTGCAGTCGACATTAGACTGAATCCCAAGGTAATTCAAAACCCCTAAATTTTATTTAGCTAAATTTAGATGACTGAATTCGGTAAATTTTTAAGTGGCATGGAATAGGTGGGTTGGGTGAATATACTTTCCAAGCAAAGCAGACAAAAAAGGATGAATTTTACAACTTTATCAACAACAGATCAACACATCAACAAATAATATCTGAATAAATTCAATATTAAAATAGGAAATCTGTACAGCCCACAGTTTATCCAAAAACTGTCAATTTCTTGCATGAGCAGAGTGAAGTTTAAAGAATGAAAAACATATACTACAGAAACTATGCACCTTCAGACACAAACTTGGGTATGGAGTATACTGTACAGGTTGGATAGGAAATGGTTGAATAAGGGGCATAATTTCCACCAAATAGGGCAAGAAGCAGCAGAAAATAGACACAGCACCATATTTTAAACTGGCCAAAATTGAAGTAGAACAAAGTGCCAAGCTTTGGCATTAGCTGAAACATAAAAACTTAACTGGACAATGAGTTGAGATGATCAAGATGTCTTGTACACAGGCAGTGGGGATGAAAAAGCATGTCCAAAGTCCTCTTGAATGAGCTTTTTTGTCCTCCTGACTACTCAATCCATAAGTTCATAATTTTTAGCCACACACATTTGTTCAAAATTTCATAAATTTCTTTTCTAGAAATATGAACAGGATGTATGCACTTTTTAAAGAGAAACAAAATCACGTGACATAGTCATATATAGCCAACTGTTTTTCCCTCCACGTCATACTTTAACCCTGTTTTTGTTGGCTATAATAATAACACCCTCATAATAGGGTGGGAACATATGACTGGGAGGGTTTATACATGCTCAGCCTTCGGCTTACTCTAATAATGCCTCCCATCCATCGCATCTAAAGTATGCTTGGATGAGGGCCCATTATTTTTCGTAAGCCTTTGGCTACTCATGTATAAATTAGCATGTTTAAAGAAAGACAACAAAAACAGTCATTCCATATTTAGAACTGCTTTTACAAAAGTCTTATTTGAATTTATATCACGTAAGTAGAATTTGTGAAAATTCTTGGTCGAAGACCAATTTGCTGTTCTAAGAATTTCTTGAAGGGAACAACCTCCCCTATATGCTGCAGCTGGTGAAGCTGAACGATATGAATGAGTTTTAAAATACTGGACATCAATGCCTGACAGTTGTAGCACCGCTTTCAACCACCTTGCTAATGTACTACTTGTAACTGCTTTAAAAGTACGAAAAGACACAGTTAACTGATCACACATCCTAAGACCTTGAGTTCTATCAAGGTAGTGTAAAAGTGTGTGCATAGGACATGCCCTTTCCTCAGGAAAATGAGGGATTTTTAAATAAAACCTCTTTCTTTGTCTGGAAGTTTTAAGTCAAGTAGAGAAATAAAACTGAATATCCTTGTTTGATATACACATATTATGAATATTCATGGCAATCAATGTTTGTGCCCTTGCTGATGTGGAAAGTGCTAGAAGAGCCACAGTTTTAAATGAAAGCATCTTAACATCAAGATCCTGCAGGGGAAACAACTTACTTAAATATTTAAGCACTTGTACCACATCCTAAGTGAAAGCATACTTTGCTTGAGGTGGATTCATAATGAAAATACCTCTCATAAATCTTGTAATTAAAAGTGGCTTATAACACCAGTTCTGACCTAGTAATTGTAGAGTTTGTAACAGCATGGACTTGTGAGTGTTTATAACACTATATGATTTACCAAGGGATACAAGATAACTCAAGTATGCCACAACTATTTCTTCAGATGCATAATAGGGATTGTTTTTCCTGACAGAACACCAAATGTTCCACTTCCTCCATGCAAGGTTATACTGCTTTTGTGTGCCTTTTCCCCAGGAATTGCAGATAAGTTCAACAGCTTTCTCTGGAAGTCTTCGACTCTGGAGGTTTGCCCTGATACAACCACACCAATCAACTTCAACTTTTCCTTTAGAGGATGAATTTTCTCTGAGTGTGGGAGTATAAGTAGGTCCTTGTATCGAGGCAGCCTGGCAGGAATATCAACAATACAAGCCATAAATAAGGGAAACCAAAGCTGAGATGGCCAATATGGAATTATCTTAATTGCTTTGTCACATGTAATCTTATTCACAATTTTTCCTATTAAGCGGAAAGGTGGAAAAATATAAGGTTGAAATTCATACCAGGAAAAGAAAAAAGCATTAAACTTAAATGCCCCTGGTTCTGGATTCCATGAAACAAATTTATCAATTTGAAAATTTAACCTGGAAGCAAATAAATCAATGTCTGGTTGAAAAAAGTGAGTGCAAAGCCTACTAAAAATGTCTCTTTTTAACATCCACTCAGTAAAGTCTGAAAAATTTATTAAAAAAAATCGGCAGAAGTATTATCAACTCCTGGTAAGTAAATGGCTGAAATGTAAATGTCTCTTTTGAGGCACCATTCCCAAATAGATCTTGAAAGATCATCCATTTCTTTAGATTGCATACCACCCATATTATTAACGTATGACAATGCACATGTACTGTCTGTTTGAATACAAACATGTTTATTCATAACTAGGCTACAAAATGATCTCATGGCATGGAAGATAGCAAGAAGTTACAAATAATTATTGTGATAGTTGGATTCTTCAACTGACCAACGACCCCCAACAGACTGATTGGATTCTGTTGAAACAGCACCCCACCCTAGTGTGGATGCATCTGTCTGGAGGAAAAAAAATCAACTGATTTGGGTCTGATATGTTTGCCATTACATATTTTTATGTTGTCAGACCACCATTTTAGCTCAGACTTGCTATTATCCGACAGCATTATATATGCATCATAGTTTGGGCAATATGTAAGACTGAGAACTTTGTCTCTTTTCAAATAGCGATAATGCATTGGCCCTTCTAAAACTGCTTGAAAAGCATTAACAAGTAACCCAATAAATGATGCCAAATCTCTTATGTAAATGGCTGTCTTGACCAACAACTGATTGGTGGTATTTACAATTTTCTGGACTTTAATGTCTGTAAGGAAGACTTTAAACTGTACTGAATAAATAAGAAATCCAAAAAAGATAATTTTCTGAGATGGGATAAGGTGAGATTTCTCATAATTAATAGTAAAGCCTAGAAATACTATCTTTTCGAGCATTAAATTTGTATTTTGAAGACATAAAGTGGGGCATGTGTTCATGTTAATGGAGTCATCAATGTAGTATGAGCAGCGAATACCTAGTTTCCTAAAGCAGGAATATAGTGGTTTCAAAATTTTTGTGAAGACCCTCGGTGCACTGGAAATTCCAAAGGGTAAACAAACAAATTTATAAAGTATTCCATTCCACTGAAATTTTAGATATTTTTGAAATTTGTTATGTATTGCAACACTGAAATATGCCTCTTTTAGATCAATAGATGTGAAAAAATCATTTTCCTGTATTAGTTCCAAAACATAAGAAAACGTTTCCGGTTTAAAATGTTTGTATGTGACAAATTCATTCAAAGCCTTCAGATTTATGACTAGTTTGAATTCCCCATTAGGTTTAGGTACTACCGTATTTCATGTTATTATTCGTACCCTTTAATTTTTCGTACACCATCAAGTCTTAGAAATAATAATTAATTAAATCTATCATAATTTTTCGTACACAAATTTTTATTTTATTTTTCGTCTTCCTATTATTTTTCGTACATAATACAATTTACGATACTGTGAAGGGAAGATTCACTTTTCAAACGGATTTTAAAAAATATACCAAAGTTCGATTTAGCTACTTCAAATGACCAGAGTATTGTTTTGCAAAGTAAGTTATGAATAATGGCTTTGGGCACGTTCTTAACTGAGGCACAAGTCGTCAATTCATTTTCAACTGGTTGCGATATTTTAAAAGAGTGTGTCACCAAACATGAATTCGGGCGGGGGTAAGTGATACACACACACACACACACACACACACACATATATATATATTAATTTTGCTCAATGATCTTTTACTTTGTCATTTTACCATTTTACGACTCCAGTGTCTTATTCTACGCAAGAAAAAGTAGCAAATCAATAAGTTTTGCATAACTGAAAATATTTTAAATCGTAAAATGCAGGAGTGAAAGAATTGAATTCACTTACAGCATGGCGAATAAATTCCTGTTTCCTAAATGATCTTTGAAGTCCAATAATTCCAAGAACTCTGAATACGTTCTAACGAAAAACGTTTTCAAACAGATTATGTGTTAATGCTTCCAATGTATACAGAGAGATCTCCAATGAATTCAAATGGTCATTGAATATATTTAGTTAATGCCGTCCGTAATACGATGAGGTATGTCATGCAAAAAAATTAATCTTTTAAAAACCCAAGTTGTGAGATTAAATCCAAAAACACGCAGATGTGACCTACCATCAGTAAGTATTTAATGTGTGGCATATTTCAGCATCGTTTTCTCTATATACCAGTATTCGCTGGTTTTTCGGGTCGAAAATGCGTGCAGTTCTCAAAAGACATGCCGTTTCTCCCTGTGGATTGCATTGTTCCCACGACCCCAAAGTGCCCCAGTTTCATATTCTGTTCTAAAGGTTAGACTCAAGCCTCTCTGACATACTTCAAAGAAACCGCCTGCTCTACTCAGAGTGAAAGTCCTTGCAATTGATTGACACATAAACAATGTCATTTTTTTTTTATATAACTAGCAATGCCTAAAATGGGTATTTATTTATGTTTACAGTTCAAACGTGGTCTCAAGCTATCATAATTGTGATTACTATTTCCCAAGTCTTATATTCCACCTTATTTCCTCAACTTGACTATTGATACAGCACTGCTTACTAAGTAACATACGTCTTTCTAATTGGGGGGGGGGGCTAATATGCTATGTTTTTTTCATTCCTTCTTTTAGTGTAATGAAGGTATTTACCGTAATGCTTATATATACGGTACAGGTATGTGACTCATGTACCGGGTAAGTTTCATTTGTGGGAATGGTGATCTTATTACGCCTGTCAACAAAAAATCAACATTCAGTGGTCATATTGGGGATTTAGGAAGCATATCACTACAAAGTCACAAGCAAAGTATTAAAGTGCGTTGAAGATTCACGCAATATAACAATTGTCATTTATAATCATGCATGTAGGTTACTGATTTTATTGTATTTTTATGTTTTTGTTTGCATCACGTTTCAAACGGGGTAAGAAAAATGCTGATACCGGTATATGACTTAGATACGCAAAACTACCAATTTATTTTCTGTCGAGTATATTTGGTGCGCAAAATATAAACATACATATTTGTTTCCACAACAAACCCGACTTATGGCATCTTCGCGTAAATGTGTATCTGAGGCATCTAATAATGATAAAGAAAAGAATCCCGAAATAAAATGTTCACCAATTACCGGTATGTGTAGAAAGCCTGTTGCTCAACCTACTAATAAAAGGGCAGCTGTTTTGTTAACTGAGAACATATTCACATTCGTTTTATTGCCCTTCTTTGTCTTTTGTATCGGCGAGAAAATATAATGATTTATATATTTGTTCAGTTGTCATTACAATATATACTTCTATTCATTAACCGCTGGACATCGTCGTTAATGCGAACTACTGATTACGTCAGTCGGTGTAACAAATAAACGCGCGTATTTAAAAATGAGTTCAGAAGCCATTTGAGTTTATTTATCTACCGGTAGTAAAAATAATATCTCAATTAAGGAAGACGCGAAGACCACAGACCAGTTGGCAATTAATCTTACAGGTATTTGCTCTTGATCCCTTTATTTTTCGTACACGGTCATTACTACAAAATCATAATTATTTATTTGACATATAATTTTTTGTACATTGAAAAAAATAATTATTTTTTCGTGTACGAATAATAACATGAAATACGGTATAAACAAATTAGAAATAAGCTGTCCCTTTTTCATGAAAAGAAGATCTAATAGCTCTTTTCCTTAACATTTCATCCATTTCATTTTGTACCAGAATATTTTGTTCATTAGAAAAGTTGATGTCATTCGGCAATTTGTTTTGATATGGAGTTTTGTCAAATTCAATTTTATTACCACCAACGGTTTGTAAAATCCACTTATCAGATGTCACCAAGTTCCATGCTCCAAGACATTTACTTATTTTTGATGCCCCTGAATTTACCTGTCAGTTATGTTGAATATCTCCCTGTTAAGACATCTTTCCCCTGCCATGATTTGTTTTCATGTGGCCATATTGATTAGGGTTATTATATGGTTGGTATCTGTTGAGTCCTCTCCCCCTATATGTTCTGGTTGGGCAACCTCTAGAGTAGCCCCTACCTCTAGCATTGAAATTGAAAGCATATTCATCTCGTCTAAGTCAAAGTCCAGTTTCGCATTTCTTTATTTCGCATTTCTTTATTTCGCATTTCTTTATTTCTTGCAACATCAAAGAGAAGCCAAAGAGAAGAGATGAGATGGGGGTGTTCAGATTACACAGACTAGAATACTTCTTTTTCAAGTGGGGTCTCAACATATATTGTCTGCGTAGAGAAATGTTGTACTGAACTTGGCCCATTAAAGTAATTGCATCCGAAATACAGGCTTTAATCTCAGGATTAATGGACATTTGTGCCTTTACAAGAGCAGCAAGTTTAACTATGGGCATAATGGCGGCTGCGACCAAAAGCTGTGTCTCGAAAATTCTTGTCAGCAGACTGTACCATTTTATTCAATTCTCCCCAGATCTCTGGGTAAATTTTGGGGGGACCCATTTTGTTGCAATTTTGAGTAATGTTGTATTTGTCCCCAATCTGATCAGTTATACACTGTGATGCTGAAGCAGCGTTAATAAGCTGTGCTTGAGACTCTGAAATCTTTCCCCCATATTGGTGAACTTTAAGTTTAGGCAATTCCCATGTCTCCTCTATTAAATTTTGATCATTCTCATGGATAGAAGAAGCCACTACATTTTCATCATACCCTGTATCAAAGAGGGCTTCATTCAGACTTCCTGCCATGGATACATTTTAAATAACTTCCTCCTGCTATGGATACATTTGAAATAATTCCCAGTGGAGTGTGAGATTTCTCAGGGTTAGCAAATGATACATTTTGTTTCCTGTCCCAAATATCATTATCTGTGAAAGCAGTATTATCACCAGGTTCTTCATCATGGTTAGGGTTAATACCCAATAATTCATGCAAAACTGCGATATTTTCTGGTGTTAAATTATTAAAGTCAACTAAATTCTGCCATGTCGACCTTTTTTTGGTTGCTCTCCCCACCTTGCTAATGGATGGACCATCCACAACATTGTTGGAAGAAGTATCTTCCTTAACATATGTTTTTGCCGGTTTGACAACAACGGATTTCATCTTAGATAGGTGTATTGCCTTTTTTGGCATTGTTTTTTTCCCTTTCCCAATTTTTACCATTTTATTTCCTTTCCTTTAAGAGGATATTTCTATATTTGCTCCAATATCATTGATATCAAACCCCGAAAAGTCTGACATCTTGGAGTCAGATCGGGTAATTGACAGGACATCGTCCATGTCGGCAGCCATAAACTACCGTTTTTTCCGGCCTATAAGTCGATGCGGAGTATAAGTCGAATTCACCAATTTTGTAAATTTTCCATACCTCATCCATATATAAGTTGATTCTGAGTATAAGACGAGGCCAGGTCAATATCTTGGCTTCGTATTTTACACTAGTAATGCTATCGTCATATGATATTCCATATTACCGGCAATCGTGAAATTGCATTACCAATGCTAACATATGCTTGTTATTTTACTTCTGAACAAAGCAATGCTATATTCTGTAACAATTGACACAGCTGAATAAACAGTCCATGCTTGCTTTATTATAATTAAAAGCACATCCATGTTGTAGTTCATGTTATTACCTGTAGTTATGAACGTAACTTATAAAAACTTGTCATTTTATATCGCAAGTCACGGACTCCGTTAAATCGATTCATATATACACTGTATATACATATATTATTTTTTAAGTGCTTGTCCTGTTTTGACTTGGATATATTAACATTTTATTACTAATCTATTCAACAATATACCCCACTATTATCTTTATTGGCGGGTTTGAATACAAATTAATGGATAACAGCTTCAACAGAATATTGACAGATTTTTATTTCCCTAAAAAAAAGCCTAATTTCCCTACTGGCAGCCTCGCTGACTTGAAATATTCTGTAGATTCTTGCCCTCAATCTGGTTTCAATAAAAGCCAAAGCGTTAATCATGTTTAATTACCGTTTAAATAGCACTGCATAGCCATGTTAAAACAAAAATTAATTATTGATTTAGAGGTGTTTATTGATAATAGAATACAGTAGACTCATAATACATGAGAATTATCCCAATCGTCAGGTAACTCAAAATACATTTTTCTTTTCGCAAAAGCTACAAATCAAAACTGCGTTGAATAAAAGAACATTCTTATACACGGATATCAATTAGATCAATCAAAAAGCTATGCTGGTAATCGCTCGCATGTATCCAACACTATGCTGACAAATCAAATATTAATGGACCAGTTGCTAAAATGTGATCAAGAAAAATTAAATATGGTTATAAAAGATGAATAAAACAAATTTATTTCATATCTTTTTCTTTTAGGAACAAACAATCTGCTTTGAATTAGTACTATAGAGCATAGACCATAAGTGTGCTATGCGGCCCAGTGACACTTTTACTGGTAATTATTTTCTTTTATTTTATGTTGAGAAATAAGGAAATACACGCAGAATGCAAATAAATAATGACAAAACTTATAAATATAAATGCAGTCATATTAGTTTATGACAATTTATTTATTTGTACTTCTATGTAACCAGTTTTCAATAATGCCGAATTTACAACAGTTTTAATAGCATACCGGGTACTGTAATCAATATATAAGTCGATTCAATTTCAAAGACACAATCCATATATAAGTCGATTCGAAGTATAAGACAAAGACCTGACTTTCAAGTCAAAAAGTATAGACTTATAGGCCGGAAAATACGGTAGTGCTAAATTTGTTAAAATTTTGGGCAATTTGACCTGAACAGCGTTCGCGGTCAGCTGCTTAATTAACTTTAATTCTCAAACCTGATATAAAAAATTCACGACACAGTTTATACTTACTACCTCACATCTAGTGCAAGTGAAAAGATGACATGGAGGGAAAAATAGCTGGTTATATATGACTATGTCACGTGATTTTGTTTCTCTTTAAAAAGCGCCTCTCAAGCAAGTGCCAAGGTGAAAATGCTACTTTATACACGTGAAGCCAAAGGCTTACAAAAAATAATGTTACCTACTTTATTTTGTCATTTGGTAAAATTTTGTATATGCTTTCCAAGTCAAAACATTTTCTTTCCACATGATTTGGTCGCACCAAGAGTCCCCTGGCCAGCAAATCTTGCTCCTCAAGTTTCAACTTCAAACCGATGCGACCCACTGTTAAAAGAACTGTGATGGCTTTTAACATTCTCCTTTCTGCATCCATAGCACTTTCTTGCCAATTATTTAGTGGAACATTGGCAAAGGTCCGCATAATGGGTACCAGATTGAAATCTGTTACCTGTAAAAGAAATGATATAAAGTTCCCCTTAAGTATACAGTCATATAATAGCTATAAATTTGTTCACAAATGCTACAAATACCCGCTCCCTCTTTTATATAAAATCCCTGCAAAACTGATTATCACACTAATATCAATTAAATATTAAAAAGAGGTAACAATCATCAACAACTCAAACGAGAGTTTTCTGATCACTATGACACATCCATTGCATGACCTAGATGTCAAAGGTCAAAGACTAACAAAGCTTGAAATAAATGCTTGAAATAAATGTTTTACCAGATAAAGAACCTACAATTGGTGCAAGGTTATTACATTTGCCAAGAGACATCAATACTAAAAGTGGTACAACCCAGAGGTCAAAGTTCATTAGAAAAAAGGATGGATATATGTAACACCTCATGTCCCTTTCATAATCATGACAAAGTCCCAGACAAAAGGTTCAAATAAACCAGACAACACTCACCTGCTCTAACGCCTAATTTGCTGCTATCATGAATATATATATAAGTAAAGTATAAATTGTGGTCAATTATGTTATGAAATGAACACATTCCAAAGAGATTGCCTAAATGTTACCACACATCAAATTCATTCCAAAGAAATGACACAATAAAACAGACACATTCATAATAGATTACCAAAAAAGCATGTTACAGTAATTCCTAAGAGAATTTCCAATGAAGTAAAATACAGCAAATATGTTTCTTAGAATTGTCCAAACAAAGTAATATAGCAAATTCATTCTTAAGAGATTGTACTAAAATGCACAATCCATCAAATTTATTCCATCAAAAAGGCCTGAAAGGCACAATACAGCAAGTTCTCTTCTAAAAAACTGTCTTAAAAGGCAAAAATAGATAAAATTAATTTCTAACAGACACCCTAAATGGTATAATACAGAGTATATTTTCTTCATACAAGTGTATATCAGATATATTTTGCAGTGTGGGTGAAAATACTTAAGTTTTTCACCCATACTTAAGTTTTTCATCCATGAGATGAAGTATTTTCATTATTCACTCGTAGCAAGCAAATTTTCTTTTTATTTTAATGGCTAGCAATGAAATGATGTAGAAATCCCAGCAGCTTACTGTTTATGTTCTGCCATGTTTTGTAAATATTTGCACACAAATATAAGCAGCAACATAATTATCCTTCCCAATTAAAAGTAAAACTTAAAAGTAAAACTGCATATCAATAAGAAAAATGAATTTGCACTTGTCTGATTGAATTCAGTTCATTTTCTACTTACTGATGGACTATGCAAGCATCTAAGTATAACTTCAAACTTCTTGGTCATAATGTTATCATTGTCTATTGATAGGCAGTGTGAAAATATGATGTTATTTCACTCCATTGAATATCAAGATTATTTCCCACAGAAAGTCCAGTAATAAATAGCCTAGCATAAAAGTCGAAGTTGGTAAAATTATATTCATCAATTCTTGAAAAGATTTATTAAAGATTATTTTATCCTTAGCAAAGGTCCCTAAATTTGACAGTGAATATGAACAAATATGAAAGAATCCCAGACGCTACCTTTCATATCTGGTCAAATTATGTTCAGCAGATGTTAGGAAGAAGTCACTTTAAGGTTTTATTTTTAGTATTAGCAAGCATTTATGATGGCAGATCAGCACCATTAAATAAATCAACAGCTTCAAGCCAGTATATTTTCCATCAAATATGGACATATTCTGCACAGAGAAGTTGAAAATGAAAGCATATTACACACCAGACAAAAGGCCATACAATAAGCTCACTGGGCCTTATGACCAAGTGAACAAACAAGTGTGACCTCAAAGAGACTGACACTTCACTGTGCAAAAAGAATTTGTAATCTTGATTAAACTGGAGACAGCCTGTGTCAACAGACAGCGTACAAATTTCACTGCATCTTCTCACTGTCACTCAAGAACAAATTTTGTTCTTAATGGAACAAATGGAAATCAATAACATAAGTTACAGATGGGCAGCTAGGATCAAATTTCCTTCTTTACCAATCACAGATGACTGTCCACCTATCATCATAGACCTTGGATGTCAAAGCAAAAAAAACATAGCTAAATAATGGTGACAGGTAAGTAACTGCTGCTAATAAAATCAAAATATGCATCTGACATTGTTTTGTCTGACAGTGAAAATTTAGCAGGACCAGTAAATATGTCCATCTTCTAATCCTTGTGGATACAAAACAATTTGTGCAAAACTCTGGTCTACAGTCCCTAAGTAATATGCATGGTTCTTGCTCATCATATTTGTGACATCTTTATGCTTTCAGATTTTATTCCATGTTTGATAAAAATGAGATAAAAACATATGGCTTCCATGGGCTTAACAAACTCAAGGTCACATCATCAATGGTCAAAAAAGGTTTATATTTATTTTTTTAATCTTCCATATTTGATCCCTTCATATTCGATATTGTTATAAATTTGTATTTCACATTTATGAATTTATGAAAAACTGTATTATTACCCTTATAAAAAGCTGGCACTGTTAGGCCAACCACTGGTACCCATGAAGTAGTGGCACATTAAAACAATACAAAATTTGCTACTAGAGATTAAAATTTAGGAATTTACAATTGGAGCTTAAATGAAAGTTAATCTTAAGGCAATGAAAGAAACTGAAGCTCCATCTACATTCATCAGTCATCAAGAGAAAAAGAAATTATGACAATATGTAAGAATCACTCTAAATACGTTGCATTCATACACAGAAGTGTAATTTTTATAAATTATTGAGGCAAAAGTGAGAAAATCAAAACATAACATCTCTAATTATTTTATCATAATGATGAAAATTAATTCTTTGACATGTCACATAAGGTTCTCTCTTTAAATGTAATCCCTCCTCTCAAAACATACTATTTTTCCATGTGTTACCTAATATTCAGGTTATGATTCAATGATCTTAAACTAAGTAACTGAAAGATAAGAAACCAGCAAGTCAGGTAACATCAATGAATAAAGCTGTTTCTCAAAGTTACAGAGTAAGCAATTTAAAAGGAACTTACAGTATTGTAAATTAAATCCCAAAAATAAACCTAAAGGTTCTAGCACAAATCCAAAAGAATGGAGTATTCCAAATGAATTCCAGTAATGAATTTGCTGATGTACCAATAGTCTTGAATTGGTTGATGTAAAAACAGTCACAATGATATAATCTAGAATGTCTTTGAAAGAATTCACAGAAATCTCTAAGTAGTGTTTTTGTCTAAAAAAATGTCAATAAGCACATTATAATTCCCATGAATATTTTAAACAAATGATTCCTCTCAAATTATATATGAACACAGCAGTAAATAATTCAAATACACTGAATTTAAAGGAGGAATAAAATAATGTTCATGAATCAGTAATAACCACAATCAGCCCACTAAAACATAGGCAACACAATAAAGGATGCACAGCATGCAGTCTACTCATTTAATTCCTATACACATTCACATGTACAATACACAGTTTACTTACTTAACACATCACAATATACAATTTATAGCAACTATTGCTTTTATGGAAAGATTAACAATGAATATTATTTCTACTTTTTTGCAAGTAACTACACTTATCAGAAATGGACCTTCTGTGAAGGCAAGGATGTATACAGCATGGAACATGATTACATAGTTGTGTGCCCAATTACAAATACTTTATGTTAAATCATAACATGAAGATGACAGTAACATTTAACTGTATGGGTAGAGTTTTAACAGAGATGCATTAAATTAATTAGGTCTCATCATTTTAATGTAAACAACAAAATAAACTTTACACACTGAAATTTCAAGAAAGACAAAATCATGAAATAAACATCACACAGACCTCTGTTTGCCAGTACTCATTAAGTTGCATCCTGTTGAGCAAGTTTATGATTCTAGCTATAATTAGGGCATAACCGATTAGCATTTTTCTACCGATTTCCGATTCCGGATTTTGGGCATGAAATTTTTCCGATTCCGGATACGATTCGATTAATCGGAAATGCTAAATCCGTATTTTTTTTCTAAAAAATGTCATCTTCCGTTTCCGGGTTTCTGGTATCTGGTTTTGCTGTGTCCAGCATGTTACTTAGTACTTTACCATATCCGGCTTCATTTCCGGTTTTCACCCGTCGGTTCAAATAGATTGTCTCACAGCGTGGTTGTGTTGACCATATTGGACTTTTCTGACTACTTATTTAACTTTATTAACGCACTATCGAATGACACGCAGTTAGACAGGGTGCTATAGAAATTCAACTTTATTATTTTTATTATCCGAATCGGTCGTTCCTGCCTTGTCCGACTCCGATTAATCGGAAGTTCATACTATCCGGTGGAATCCGATTTCCGGATCAAAAGTCGGTTATGCCCTAGCTATAATAGAATAAATACAGTGTGCAAACAAAATGAGTTATAACTAAAAACTAGGTAAAACATAATGTACATATAGGTTCAATTAACCCCATCCCTTGAGTAAATGCAATGAAACCCAAATCCAAAATGTTACCAAGGAGCAAGGAAGAAACAATGGTTGATATGAAGTGAGGCTGTCAATGCTTTTTATCTGTCTGAACAGGGAGTGTATTAAGGCTATGATACTTCAAAGACGAGCAACATATGCCAGACAATGCACAAATGATACATACTGGAAGCAGGGTGACATAACCAAAAGCTCACAAAGTGAGCGAAAAATGTAATTTTTGTCACAATATAACCTATGCATTATTTATTGATAGAACTGGAACACATTAACTGTTAGCAACAAACAAAAATACATAATAGAAGTCCCAGTACAATTTCTCTAAAAATTATTCTATCAACAGCTAAACAAGATTGGTATTCGGTTATTTTTTGTCCTTGGTTGCTCATTTTGGAAACTAATGTTTCAGTTACAGTTATATGATGCACAGAACTATTATTAATGTTTACTGGTTAAAAGTCTTTTTTACCTGACCATTTCCCATGTTTGAAGTTATTCTTTAATGCTTTGGGATCACAGATTTGTATAGAACTTGGATGTGGGGATACATCGCATGTTGACAACTCTGCTTCTAAATTTTTTGTTATTTATTGCCCTTTTATTTCATAGTTGAGTCATATGACATAATCTTAATGCAACTAGTTGTACAAATTCTGATGGATTGCCATGGAACTCAGTATCTATTATGGTCATTGCCAGAAGCTGTAATATGAACAAATTTTTGTGTTGCCTTGATTTTTGTAAAGGTTTTTGCCTGCTATGACTTCCAGACAGATGTAATGTATGACAAAATTTTGTGACTGCAACCACTCTAGCAGTTTTGAAGTGATTGCCTTGATAATTAATATTTATTACACTACATGCAGTTTGAGGAGACAACCTCCCCTTTTGTCACCAAAACTAGGGAAAAGGACAAAAAATCTAGGTGAAGGAGAGAATTCTTTCTTCCTGCTACACTCTGATCTCTGTTTAAATCAAAATCCTATAAGATTCCCATCATGCAATAATCTTTTATAACTTAAACTGTTTTTTTAAATCACTGTATGAATAGTGTTCTGTGCTGAGAATCCTCTTTTGCAGTCTGCCATCTAAAGAGGTATACATAATGCTATGGTAAAAGTCATACAGGTCTTGTATGCACCTCTATTCATACTCCTTTATTGTTTAAAAATATAATACTAATTTTGTTTAGGCAAAGTCTATTTAATCCTGATATTTGAACGTTCTGTAACTAAACTGTCATCAAGAAACTTCAAGATCAAAATTATTCATTGCTCTCTACTTTTACAATGGTGGCCAGATATTTAACTTGGTCAAAAAAAGAGCACAGACAGTCTAATTAATCATCACAATAAAAGAATAGTATGAATTTGTTTAGAAACATACACAACATTCATGGTAACATCACAGTACAAGACATTCAATCCAATTGCACTGGATCACACCATTTGGTTGATCTCATTGACAAATGTCCACTTTAACTTCAGCATTCATTTTGCCATATGTACTTCTTGGGGCACAAAAATAATGACCTTCTAAAGGAATATGGCTGTATGAAGATTCAGAGTGAATAATTGCCATTTAAAGGCATAGCTGCAAAACCCTCCATCCTCGCAATTTGTGAAAATGGTAATAAAAATTAGTGAATTTTGACATGAATTCATGAAATGATCCTCGAGTCTATGATTATTTGTCAGGACAAATGAATGCATGGCAAATGTTTGGTATATTCCATACTTATATTTCTTTTTTTCTATTCCAAGTTTCCTGTGACCTTTACCACACCATTTTTTACATTTGGACATTTATGTTGGGGTGTATGGTCAGAGTCCATTCCCTATCGAAAAGTTGGAATTTGCCATCACCATTTTGTTGTCGGCATGGGGTAGCCTCTTACTAGCTGACCCAGAAAACTTGAACAGCCTTTCATCGAGATATACCTGTATGAAATTGATGGAAATATGATTTATTTTCTCAAAAATCTTGAGCATAGTATTCGTCATGTCTTTAATCTGCTGACAGGAGAGACGAAAGTTGGTTGTTGCTGAAATTTTACCTGGATCTGCCTATTTTAGGCCCGAGTCACATGACTACACAAATCTTGCAACCTACATGTCAATGAGGTCATATATTCACGTGATATGAACAAAAAACAAATTTCCAAAGTAAAAGTAGGGTAACAAGGGCCAGACAAAACTCAAACTATATTTTTCCTTGGTGGTGAAGACATTTTCAAGATAAGTTGTTGAATGGCAATTCAATCAGCATTGGCGGCGCATGCACAGTGATGTTTTGTTGCAACAATATGTACTGTAACATTCAAGATTTCTTAAAATTTTTTATTAAATTTTGGTTTCTTGTCTGGCAGTTCATTTAACCCAACATCAGACCTAGTTTTAGAACTATCATCCTCAGTTTGGTGAGAAACTCCACTTCATCCTTCACTTTCTTCATTCTGCCATTCACTCTGCAATATTATACCAGCACAAACTTTAAGTTGAAAACAATCAGTATTTTTCCACCCAAAAATGCTGGTCTATAATTGGAAATGGACTAAAACTTGCCGATATACAAATGTGAGGAAAGGCCATCAACTGCAAAAGCCCCCCCCCCCCCAGTAGACACAATACTGTTATACATAATTTGCGACATTTATATGCATCCTTTGCATTGCCTTACTTTGCATACTTTGGAATGGAATTTTGATATTTTGATCAAATAAGTATTATTACTGTTTTTTATATTCTAGATTCATATTTATTAACTTTATCTTAACAGTTTAATGAACACTGTATATATACTGCACAGTGACAGTGTGCAACTTTGAACTAATTTGTGGGAATAATCTCACACATCACTGCTTTCCAAGTATGCAAATTCATAAAAGTTTGCATTATTTATGCAACCACATGCCCTGGCAGAATCTTTGATAGTACAGTATTCATCTGGAAATATGCATGTGGACAAATCATTATACTCACATAACTTTCAAAATTGTCATGCGCTGTCATTTAATATCATCATGGGGTTGGTTAGGGATATAGGAAATGCAGGAGTATATGCTGGTAAATTGATTTTACATCTGCTGTTGGTCAAACTTCCTAACTCTTAAGCCAAAATAACTGCCCTTCTCACAACCTACCTTCCTTTCTGCCAAAGATATTTTATCTTCAATTCCGACAATCATATTCATAACTGCTCCTACAAATAACACAACATTCATGGCCTTTTACTGTCATGCTATATCTTATACCGATAGTTTATACCTGCATCCCATCCTGTTTTGGCCACAACCCTAATGAACAGTTTTTCAGAGCCTGATGACACTGTTTCCACATTCTGATAAGTAATGCCACCATAAAAGAAGTACTGGCTACTCTATAGAACATCTTCACAACTCTGATTTTTGTCAAAACATGTGGGTGGGGAATCAGTGGTTTAGACCCTATATACATTTGGTGCATAATATATAAAAAAAATTGAGTTCCAATCAGCTAATTACTGGATTATATTTTAGGATAGTAAGACTCTGGGGCACTATACATACCTTCAGTCATTTTACTGTACCTGATCCAGCAAGCACTACTGTCATAACACTATGCATAATACCAAATCTATTACAGCCCTCTCCCTTGGGAAATGTTCTCCACCAGTGTTGTCTTGTGGATTAAAGTGTTCACCAAAAGTAAGGTACAGGTTTTCTCAGGAGAAAGCAATAATAGAGTATTATTATTCAGTAATAAACTAGAATAGTGAAGGTACCTGTCTCCTAAAATCTTCAGCTGCAGTAAAATATAAACTGTCAATCAAGTAAATTTTTTTTAAGCAATGCACAAGCTGTTCCAACTGCATGATGCCTTCCTCGACTGACACTGTAGGTTCTTGGTTATTGATGAGAGCTTGAAATAGCTCTGGTCTGAAGAACAACAATGTACGGTCCAGATCCTTACTGTGTCTTTCAAAACTTTTCCATGTGAAGAACTCTTTGAACTTGGTACTGACTTTTTGTAAGAACTTTTCCTCAGATTTTGGATATACAACTCCATCATACTGATGCCATTCATCTGCATGGAAAAAAATAGGTACAATCTTATTTCATGTTTATAATACAGTATTAAATGTCACAAGACTTTAAAAAAAATAATCTACCAACCCAAATAATTGAAAGACTAAACTTTCAATTTTTAGTTTTTTTTAATTTCTGTAAATAAGACTTTTAATGAGACGGACCTAATCTGTTAGGAACTATTTCATTCATTTTAACTGGATCTTGTATGGACATTATACGTTGCAACTTATAATATCAAACTGTCTTAATCAACAAAATATTTATAAGTATCTGAATGCACCAGACTGTCTAGTGATAGGCTTGCTCAGTCTGATGTATGCTCCAATTATCAACATTTCAAACACATGGAGAACATCCAAAACACATTCTGACAATAATATATTTCGTCAAATGTGCCATAGCTGACCATAAGAAAAATAATAGATCACTCTGCCTACCAAATCATGTCACTTGGGAACCTGTTAACTTCCAACAAATATTCAGAAATCGACCAAGACAATTATTTAGAGGGTTATGTCTATTAATAAAAAAGTTTATTTTGTTCTAAATATGTAAAATTACCAAGTTACATAAATTACACTGACAAGATTTCTCTTTGTATTACAAGTTCATATCAATTTTAAAGCAGATGAAGAACATATTCATAAAAAAAAATTTTACTCCAAAACATGTTAATGTATTTAGTATACAGTCTTATCTATGTTGAGTTTATGCTGCCTTTGAGGTAAATGAATTAAATATAATAACAAAAATGTACGTAGTTATTGTTTACAAGTATACTCACGTACATAATCATTTTTTAACTTCAACTCTGTTCGTGAGATGGAATTTTGATTAATGATATATGCCGATGTAAACATATAAATATGTGCTTAACCTATCAGAAGATAATATCTAATAAAAACCAGTTTTTGCAGTTCATTATTATTAATTACAATTTTCATCCCCAATCCCCCTTCAGCTTAATGACTGAAAGTAAAGAATAACTCAGTAACTGAAAGATAAATTTGATAAAGCATTATCATTGGACAAAGCAACTATAAAATAAAAATAATGAAAAATCTGAAATAATCTAATCTGGAGACCAATGTTTGCTGGAGAAGAAAAAGCACACACACACAACAAAACATTATGTTAAGAGGTTCTGCACCCATTTTCTAGTAAAGTTCATTTTAACACTTTTTAAAAAAAAATCTATTTTCTTTCTGTCTTCTTCACATTATTGACAGAACATGCTTTTATACCTTTATGCAAACATATATGTGGCAATTGCCATCAACTTTGTCCATGTTCAGTTGATTGTAATTGTGACCACACATCTTTATCCATCCAAGTTTCATCTAGGTTCGGTAAAGAAAAAATCTAACTGGTCCATTTAGACAATCTGAATATCAACTGTTAAAATTACTGTTGAACTCTTTTCACCATATTCACTAAAGAAATCAACAAATTATTTCAAAAGTTATAAATATTTACTATAACCAAACTATTATTACAGCAATCAGCTTATTGGATGAAAAAGGCGAACATAAATGTTGTCTGGAGGTATCTAATTTACAACTGCAAATTGATTAATCAAACAGTTAAAGAAATTACTACAGATCTACAATTATTTATTGCCTGACATGTGCATAGTTTGTAAAAGAATTTCTCTCAAGGTTAGTGTGTACAGTAAATGATGTTTCTCCAATAATACTTACCAAATCACATTAAACTAGGAAGTAAACTCCACTATCCCTTTATTCTAGTCTGCCCAGTAAAATGATAAAGTTCTTTTCCATCCACGTGTCATACAGACAATTATACAAATAGCATATAATATAGAAAGAAATTCTTCCAGATACCATTATCATTATCTCCCATTGTCACTTTTGGGTGTTTGGTATAGAAATCTGCTGGCATCATTAGGACTGAATGCACCAATCAAGACTGAGAAAGTTCAGATCTACCACAGTACATGCAATTTGCTCACTCTGTCCATGAGCATTGGTGTGAAGCCCTTGTGTCCGCCTCATCACAATTAGATCTATCATAGGAAGATGCACAAATCCAATTAATATTGATCAGTGCACTCTAAAGAGCTTAACAGTAAGTATAATATAATATATGATAGGAACAAGAACAAGGTTGAGATGAGTCAGAAAATCCATATTAAGATAGGCAAAATTATTATGGGGAGTGAAAAGAATACCTAGCCAAGAGAAAAGTAAGAGAAGGGCCTTAATATCCAGACCTGAACTCACCCCATTTCTGCTGGATGTCATCCAGGTATACAGCTGCAGCACTTGAAGAGTTTAAGCTTCAATGAGTAACAACATATTTATGATCTAAGCTGAACCTTGCTGGCTGAGATCCAGACCAATGTGATGTGTAAACTCATGATTTATGCTTGCTAGGTGCCCAGAAGGAAACATTACAAGTGGGAGGAGAAAGATACCATCTACTGGCTCTCCAATAAAGCCTTGGAGTTCCCTTGTTCTCTGATATAGTCTGAACTAAACTCACATATGTTTATGCTGACTATTATTCATATGGCACTGGAGTTCTCTGGGTCAAATTTTGTTTGACAGATTATCAAAGACCTCCTTAATCTTCACCAGTTGAAGTAGACAAAAGGAAGGGTACTTATCCTCACCATCTTCAGCCAACAAGATCTTGACTTCATGGACCTGACTCACATGGACCTGACTCACAGACAAGTGATGGATGGTGCTCAGCTAGCAACATCAGCCACATTAGTGAACAGGCAACTACTATAGTTTGTGTCACCAGGATGAGCAGTTGGATGGTGGCCAGACATGCAGTTGGCAATGACAAAGTAAACTACACATGAAAGGACAGGTGTATGGATTTCCAAAACATTCCATACAACCTGGTGCAGCTGGCATGGTTTCTAATGCTTGGACAGTAGGCTGGACTACCATGCAGACAGAAATGTTGCATGCATGCACATAACATGCTGTATAATAATTGGACCTTTTTTAAAACCCAATTCATCACAACAGCCAACCTATGGTCATTAGCATCCAAGCTCACAGAGGATGGGGTGGTGCAACTCAGTCTCTGGTCAAGTATTTATTCCCTTAGGAGGGATGCTGGACCTAATCCAACCATAAGCACCAAAATGGACATCTGTCTGTCTGTCTGTCTGTTGATAACTAGTGCAAGCCCGGCAGATGAAGGTTTATCCCATGGATTTCTTTATGCCCACATAAAAAAACAATAATATAATTTATAAAAGGCATGAGACCTTAAGACAAATTCAATGTAATAACTGCAACACCATACCTGTTTTGTATGATATACATTACGATGAGTGTTGTGAGAACTGAACTCAAACAATATTAAACATCTGCACTACATAATCAAAGCATTGAGACCAGCAAAATACAATAATATGTACTTCAAGGAATAAAATAAAGGGAGTGAAAGTCCCTGTATCTACTCATATGGTTGGATTTTACAAATGAAAGGCTGTATCCATCAGATAGACCTGTCATCCCAGCATGGAAAGCTGTCTAACCGGAAGCATGGATGGTTCTGGTGTATATGACAGTATGGCCAGCTTGGTTTAAACCGGCCATGCCAAACAGTGATAGGGACCAATCTTTTATCAAGATACCAGTAAGGTCTAGTGTTACGTCTATTGGATCTAAATTATTTTTTTTTGAATGTTAAATCCAAATTTGTCATTTTGCCTTTAAAATGAATTAATTGGGAGATTATTCTAAAAAAATCTCTGACCATCCTTTAACTGTACAAGTTTTTGACCTTGGCTTGTTGACCTAATTGCTGACCCTGCTTTAGACATTGTCAACAAGCTTCTAAAACTATTGGTTAATTTCAAGGACAACTTTTTATTTTTAGTTCTTGGGGGTAGGAAATATCTAGATCTTTCTTTGAGTACATGATTTAGTGAAGGTAGACTCTCCCTCTGACCTTCTATCAATTTCTAGAAAATCACGTGATCCCTTGTTTACATATTAAAAACGGGTATTTAAATCAGTGTACTGGAAGAGAGATTCAGTAGAATCTGGGCTTTTATAAAGTTAATAGTTGTGTTTTTATGTTTGAGTGTTAATTTTAATTGCCTTGTTCTGGACATTGTGTCAATTCATTTCATCATAGCAGGAGGAATTATTTGGAAAAGAACCTGTATTCATAATATCATTTGGATGATTATAAAACAAGAAAAGCATCACGTGACATCGTCAGCCATTTTGGATTACATCGTCAAGATTCAAACCTGGAACTATTAGAACATTTATTTATCAAGACTCTTGCAATTCCATTAGTGGATTATTTTTTTGAATTCTATATTGGATTAATGTTGGATTTGATTCTCTAAAACCGTAAGTTCATTTACTTTATGAAAATAATTGTACTTAATAAATTCTTTGTTTAAAAAAAAAAAATTTTTTTTTTTAAATTTAAATTTTTTTTTTTTTTTTATAGCAATAAATAAGATTAACAATTTCAAGTTCTTTTTTTAAATTAACTTTAAATATTTTTCCTTAACCTTCATTAGTGGTCCACATCTTATAAGCGTCTTCGTAATAAAGTCTGTTATTAGTCTAACCAAATGTTTATTGAAATTTCCGTCCAGGAAGAGTAATTGACGTCTGTCATATTTGTCTATCTTCATTATTTCCATTATCAGTTTGATCCTTTCTTCCTTTGTTTCGTCGCATTGAGTAATTGTGTGGTATTTTGTATATGGGGCATTCTTGCATAGAGGGCAGCTAACCTGGGTCCTTATTAATCTGCGTTTAATTGCCACTTCGCCTGTTAGCAAGGCGTTGTGGAGGTACGTGTACATGATATTTTGTACCTTAAACGAGTTAATGCCGGACCAATGCCTCCAAACTCTGTCCCAGTTGACATGTGGGTTCTCTATTTCTATTTTTGATTTATTCCTAATTGATTCTAGTTCTAAAAGCCAGTCATATACCTTGTCTTTGTTTAGTACCCATAATTCTTTGTTGTCCCTATATCTATATAAAATATCTTTAATCCCTCTATATAAATGTGGTGCGTCTACTTTTTTAACTAGTTTGTTGTTCGTATATATGTCTTGTATATTTCTCATTCCAAAGCCTAGCCAAAATATGTATAGTGCTTCCCATTATGTTTGTGGTGTGTTACTTAACCTTTTAAGCCTATTTAATATGAGAAATATTCCTAGCATTAATGTGATTGGAGAACATATCTGAGGGATAAAAATGGCAGAAAGATTTATGAAAATTTTATATATATATATAAAGTAGCAGAAAGATATTATAGATAATCTTCTTATTCTCCTAATTTTGGTTTAAAAAAATTATATTTACAAAGTACCTTAATCTATAGGATGGTAAACATCTTTCTTCTTTCTTCACACCTTAACACATTTTTATTTGTTTTTTTTAAAATAAACTGTGGCTTCTAGAAACCAATAAATGCACACAAAACCTTTGTAGACCACATCTACTATATCTATTCAGTCTTTAAAAATATGTTCCTTGTAGAAACCACGATGCAAAATAATGAAATGCAACAAGAAAATCTGAATGTACAGAGTTAAAGGAATTAACTGAAAAAAACAGTATTCCATACCTTAAATTTTGTAGCAGTCCATTGATATCATTTCACTCACTTCACTGTATATAAATAGAACATTTTCTGAAATTGTTGTCATTGTAAAGTCAATCTGTACATAAGAAATAGGTTTTCAAAAAATATACACATGCAGACAGAGACACACATATTCACACATTTATATATGCAAAAAAATCAGGGTTAATTACTGGAATAACGGAAATTTTCTCAAAAGGTTTATTTTAATTATATGAAGATGTATATGTGTACAAACCAATGTTTTTCACTTTTTCTCTCAAAAGAATGCTCCTGTTTGCATCCTTTTCATATCCAGCATCATACTTTTCCCATATATACTTGCAATCCTTGTCTGCCTTATCTTTTATCACTAAATATTTGTACTGCAATCTCTTGTCATCAGTGCGGAGGAAGATGTCTTTTGGTATCTTCAAAACCATTTTTAATTCCAAATAATCATCTTCTTTGTGTCTGAAACCAAGAGTAGTAGAAATTGTAAATATTCATCTAAAAGTCACATTGAGAAAGCAAAGTGCTTAACATCACAGTGTTTTCATGCTACATCACAAACCTCAACAAAATTGGACATCATTTGACAAAAACATCAAAACCTTAGACACGTTATATCCAAAACTTTAAACAGAAATGTATTCAAACAATACAGATGCTTACATTAAAATGTTGAACTGATGAAACTGCTTCAATATGCAGTAAACTTTGAGTAAAGTTGGAACCATAACCAATCAAATTTGAGAGAAAATAAAATCTGACCAAGAAACAGATATTGGGAGACATGTGCCCTGTGGTTCATTATCATAAAACTTAGTGTCACTTTAAAGAAACAGGAGTTCCTTGATGAAATGTATCCACTAATGAAAATATTTCTTTATTCTAACTGCTTAGTGTTGAAACATCTCTGATACTCTTCAGTGATTAGTAGATTTTCTGATTAACTGCTGCTGTGGACATAGTTGACTGTCAGATTGGCGTGATTTTTATCTTGTTGTGAGCAATCCTTCAGGATAAATAGCAGTAACAAAAGAAGTCTTCTGGTACACAAGGTATCAGGACATCTCCCCCCTGGACATTTCCCCACCCCCCCGGACTTTTTACCCCCGACATATCCCCCCCCCCCTGGACATCTCACCCCTGGACTTACCACCCCCCCATCAAATAGGACTTTTCCCCCCCCAGTCATTTCCCCCCATTATCTTTATACTACTTTTTTATATATAGTAACATTTAGCTTTGATGTATACTCACACCTCGCATCACTGTTAGTGCATAGGTATGACTGTTGTCACCTGAAATTAATGCATTATCAAATGTAAAATATCTACTTTCCTGACTCTCTCTCTCTCTCTCTCTCTCTCTCTCTCTCTCTCTCTCTCTCTCTCTCACACATACAATCATGCTTTTACTCACTGTAAAACAGGAGGTTTCTTTGAAGTATGAAGAGGCTTCAGTCTAACCTTTATTTATTGTGCATATTTGGTATATTTAAGATAAACAACAGAAGGATTAGCCATCCTTCAATTAATTGTAGTTGTTTCAGTACAGTACTCATGCCAGATGTCAACATAAGCGGATTATGATGTAACAATGCACTGTAAAGATAGGTTTGTCTTACTTGTTCTGTATCTATATAAACTCCAAACAATTTAAACCAATACATTTTTTTTAAAAACTATGAGATGGAGTTGGTAACTGTTGCGAGTACTTGAGGAAAAAATAAAGTTGTGTTAAATGGTTTTGTTTATGTTAAACAAAAAAGCTTAGCAAACAATGTTATAAGTTATGAGTGTGAGCGTCGTCGAGGTGCAGGAAAAAATACAAGTCAATGTAGGGCAAAAGTTAAATTAAATGAAGATCTGTCAGTAGTTAGTTACTTGCATGAGCACACTCATACTGCTGATTCGGTTCATTGTGAAGTTTTGACTGTCCGGGCAAGTATCAAACGAAAAGCAGAGGAAACTGAAGAAACACCGCAACAAATTCTGGGTCAAGAATTGCAGCAACTAAGCCAGCAAGCTGCTGTTCAGATGGTGCCAATTCAACATCTATGGAGAAACATCAGAAGAGTTAAACAGAAGAAGAATGCAGTTCACCCTCTTCCAGTCAACCGCACATTTGAAATTCCAGAAGAATACAAGAGTTTGGCTGATGGAGAAAATTTTCTACTCTACGACAGCGGATGTGATGACCCCAACCGAATCTTGATTTTTGGAACAGAACCCACACTAAATTTAATTAAAGATTCACAGCATTGGTTCATGGATGGAACTTTCAAGGTGGTACCTGAACTGTTTTTTCAATTATATACAGTACAAGCTCTTGTAACTGGATCAATTGTTCCATGCTTGTATGTTCTCCTACCAAACAAAACACAGGTTACTTACTGTCATTTATTTGAAGAAATCAAAGTGCTGCAGCCTCAAGTTCATCCAACAACAATTACGACGGATTTCGAAAAGGCTGCAATTAATGCAGCCACCGAGTGTTTTGCAAACATTGAAATACATGGCTGCTTCTTCCATCTTGCACAAAATATATTCAGAAAAGTTCAATCTGTTGGACTGCAGGATCGATACCAGAATGATGAAGATTTTGCCTTGTCAATTCGGATGATTGCTGCGTTAGCATTCGTTCCAAGCGAAAAGGTAATCGAATCATTCTAAACACTTCAGGAATCGTTGTCAGAGGAGTTTGCCCCTGTCATGGATTATTTTGAGGACAACTACATTGGTCATCTCCGTCGTAATCGCCGTGTAGTAGCGGTGTTCAATAAAAGCATTTGGAGTGTGCATTCACGTGTTGCCAACAGTTTGCCCAGAACAAACAATGCTGTGGAAGGTTGGCATAGAAAAATGCAGTCTGTAGTTTCCTGTCATCATCCAAATATCTGGAGCTTCCTTCGGATTCTTAAACGTGAACAGAGCTTAAATAATGTCAACCTAAATCAGATCTTCAGTGGACATTTGCCTGAACAACCAAAGAAGAAGTACAAAGACTGTTCTTCGAGAATTGCAAACATAATCACTGACTTCGACAATCGTGACACCATAGAATACTTAAAAGTAATTGCTTACAACATTAACTTTTAAACAATACATTTTTTTAATATGTGAAAATGTTAACTTTCTTTAACACTTACTACTTACTGCGTGTGTAGTGCTGTGCTGTGCTATACGTGTGTGTGTATTTTCGAGGTGAAGAGATATCTTGAGATATCTGCTTTGTTGATATCAGTTCACTATTTTGAATGAATGAAATGTCAGTTCACTATTTTGAGTGAGTAAACTATCACTTCGTTATTTTGAGTGAAAACATCATTTGTTTTGCTATTGTGAAAATCGTATTTTCATTTTGTGATATACCATGAATCGTTCGTTTTTTTTTTGTCCTCGTACCGTATATGACAATGTGTTTGCATTTGTATTTGTTGCATTAGTAGGATCCTGCTAATTATGTTAATTCGTCCAATATTTGGACCCATACACGCACGTATCAGTCATACTTATTTCCTTATTTTCATATATCATTAAATACTGTATTTGCATTACCATCAATAGTGTTTTGTTGTTAATCCGGAAATCCCAAACTCGGTTTTCTTGTTACAAATCTTGTTATCTTTATTTCAAATTACCTTTTTCTTTTAACATAACTTAATATAAGTTTTTATAATTAAATATGAATTAAGTTTTAAGATAATGGGGGGGGGGGGGGAATGACTGTGGGGGAAAAGTCCTATTTGATGGGTGGGGGGGGGAAGTCCAGGGGGGAAATGTCCGGGCGGGATATGTCGGGGGGAAAAGTTGGGGGGGGGGGGAATTCCTAGACTCGGTACACAAGCGTGCTTTGAAAGGATTAATGCCCCACTGGGTGAATCAAATTTCCAGGAATTCAAGTCATTTCTTCCATTTAACTGCTGAGTGTAAAACCACCTCTGCTATTTGTCAGCAAAAACTGTTTTTTAAATCAACTGCTGTAGTGGTCATAAACAATGTTAGAATGGCACCATTTTCATTTACAACAACATTTACAACAAAGTAGACATTATTAACCCTCTTTCAGTGGGAGTAGTAACAGCAAGATTTTCAAGACAGCCAAATTGTGGCAGCAATATCAGATGTATAATTGACATCAATTTCATTTAGGACACACGGGTATCATAAGAAGTCTACTGATGAGAACCCTGTGTTCAAAGAGGGAAGATAATGAGAATATTTTCAAGAATGCAAACAAGGTGGCCATTTTCCAGGTCAGTCTGCATCATTATCAGTTAGGACCAACTATACATTATAAGAACTTTTCAGATAAAATCTCATTACATAATGACATTCCATTTATGAGGAGCAGTGCCATTTTAATTTACAATGAACAAAATGTTGTAAGAAGTCTTCTGATGAAAAAATAATGCTAATATAAGTAACAATAACAAGATTTCTAAAATGGTTATCGCTGTGGCCATACTATACATCTGTTCAAATGTTCACCATTTCTATTTAGGAACAACTTGACAACAAACAAGTCATATGGTAAAAGCACAATGCTGATATGACTGGCCATCTAAGACAAGAAACCATTTCAAGAGTTTCCAGCAGGCCATTGTGGCAGAGATAAAGGAAGTCATGTACAAACAACTACACTACAATTCAGTAAAAACCTGGTCATTCATTTGGGAGAAGTTAATTATAACAACAAGATTTCAAGGTGACCACTGTGGTGACCATATTGGCTGTCTGTTCATTTAAGACCAACCAAACATCATCAAAAGTCTCAAAGCAAACAAATGTTGACACAACTATCCATTCACGAGGAGAAGCAATTACAAGATTCTTAAACAGAGGCAGTAGTAGCCATATTAATGGTGTGAGAGTAACCATTTTCATTTATGACCATCTAGATATCATAATATGTCTTCTGGTGAAAACCCCATGACAATATGATGTTTTGCTTTGGAGTTAGCTCTTCAAGATAGTTGGTGTGGTGGCATATTGGACATAAAATCAGTACCATATTCATATGGGACCCATCTGACATCATAATAAATCTTTTAGTTAAAACCCCTTGTTGATATGGCCATCCATTGAAGAGTACATGTAGTGATAACAAGAGTTGCAAGTAGGTCACTGTTGCAGCCATATTAGACATCAGATAAGCAATATATTCCATTAGGACAAACCAGAAACCATGAAATCTGGTCAAAACCCTGTTTCCATATGATTTTGTGATTTAAAAAAAAGTAGCAGTAAAACGATGGCTCCCATAGTGGACAATTAGATTGGCACCATTTATAGGGGGACCAACTAGACATTATAAGAATTCTTTTAGTGAAAATCTCATGTTTATATGATCTATTAAAGAATACTAATTACAAGATTTTGAAGATTCCATAAGTTTCACACTAAGGAAAAGTCAGCATGCAGACTGGTGAAGTCTTGGTCCTGAGCTGTATGTTTGCACCATGTAGTTGTCTTTAGAGCGCAGTGTCTGTGCAGAGCTAAATCATTAAAAGGGTGACCCAGAAACTGATAACAGTCCCATAAAGCAAGGAAGCATACAGGTAAAATATAATGACAATACAAAAATATTTGAATACCGTGTTGGTGCAGAGCTATACCAAAAAATAGTTACCTGGAAAAAAGTGATAACAATCTCAATTATAATGCTACCTGTACAGAAGGCTGAGGAGGGGGTGTACAGGTAGAATCATTGAAGCATAGTTTTCCAAGGCTAAAGATACTGCGGTAAAGGAAACTCACCTGTATATACCAGAAAAGACAGAATTAAATATATTTAAGGAATTTCTAAAACACATGCATACAAATAAATAAGGTATCCTGAACCTAACTTATGAAGTCACATAGGCTATGTATGCAAGCGACTAAGTGCTCAATAAACAGGATTTAAAGCTTATGCAGATTAACACGATTCAAGTGTCAAGAAATATGCATGTGCAGGAGGTGAGTGAATAAACCATGTATAAAGCAACCAGAGTGGAATAAATACAGAAATGTAATTGAGTGTCTACATTACATACAAAAAAACTTAATGTAAAAGGGAAATGAGGTGCCTTTATAGAAATATACACAGCAGGTACAACAATATCCGTTATGAAGCAATACTTGTGGAAAGAAAGGCCTAGAGGTCACACATACAACTAAATACATTAAGGCTGGCACCCAGATGCTACAATTGTCTTGGACAGAAGCTCACTGATATGTTCCTGCACATATAAAATAATATCCTGAACTGAAAGTGAAGTTACTTATGCTCCCCATGCAAGTACCTGAATATGTGATGATGACAAAGTGTTAGCAACTTGTGAAGGCAGAACTCCATTGTGATAGAGAAAAAGTTGGAAATATAGATGAGGTATACTCCCTGTACAAAAACAAATTGATGATTCATGAACAATCATGAACTGTTCATGATCAATTCATCAACAAATTATCAAGAATATTCCTCATCCAAGTTCATCAACACTTAAGAATTTTGATGAATTATGTACTTGAAGTTCATGAACACACTGATGAACTTTTATGAACTATAATATCTTTTAAGTTCCTGAAATGTAATGAACATGGTTCATGAACAATTTAAGTCGTTTGATGCACCACCAAGATATTTCTTAAAAATGTATATGAAATTTCTATATCATTGTACATGTATTCATAAAATGCTCATGAAAATTCATCATACAAACTTCTCACAAAATTAGAAAAATATAAATAAAGGTGAATATTTTTCTTTTATTTTTAAATGATATGATACTGTATAAATGTTCACAGAGATCTTTTATTCAATACTTGTGTATTTAACCTGAGAAGTTCTGGATTATTATGGAAAAAATATTTTTTAGCCAGTATGAACAAAATGTATTTGCAATGTATGCTTTCAATGACTTTGTTCTAACACTATTGTTCTACTGTCATCAACTGCATATTCTGCCCCTACGAAAACAAATTCATGACTTCATGAACAATCATGAACTGTTCATGAATGTTCTTGAAGTGTTCATGATCAGTTTAAGTTCATGAACACTTCAAGAACTTTGATGAATCATGTACTTGAAGTTCATGAACACACTGATGAACTTTTATGAACAATTTTAACATCTTTTAACTTCCTGAAAAATTTGAATTTGGTTCATGAACAATTTAAGTAATTTGATGCGCCACCAAAAATTTATAATAAAATGTATATGAAAATTTCTATATCATTAAATTCATAAAATGTTTATGAAAATTCATCATACAAACTTCTCATAATATTACTGAAATGCATGAACAAAATGTATCTGCTATAAAAGCCTTCAATGACTTTGTTCTGTTTTTGGCCATTACTGTCATAAACTGCATAATTTATTATATTGACTTGGTCACTGGTTGCCAATGTGCCATAAAAACCGAACTATATAAACAACGATTATTCTGATTAGATGATTGTGAAAAAAGATGTGATGTGATTTTGTTTTGCTAGGGTTGGATATATTTTCGCGCATATATCCCGCACACGCAGATAATCTGCACCCTCATATAGCCCGCGGGTTTTGGGGTTTTGTGTAAAAAATCGTTGGCATAACCCGCACCTTTGTATAACCCGCAACCATAGATATATTTATACAGGTACAATCGGAAATGAAATCAATTACAGGATAACGGGGCTTCGCTGATGTAGCAAACTGCGATTCTGTTTTCCGTTTTGGTGACAAAATCAAAGGCACCATGACAGGAAACAATGTACTGGAATATATTGTTAAAATAACAAGTCCTTGTCTCGCACTGACAAACCACACTAACAGTGTACTGTTATATCATAATCCGCTAATGATGATATCTGGCCTTATTACTTTATGCAACTGACTAGTTAAAATCCGAATCCGCAGAAGGCGGAAACGTAAAATGAGTACAGTCAAGCAGATGACACTAATTTAAAAACAAATACCAGACGGAAGAAGAAAAAATACGTTTGCTGACACTTCAAAGAGAACTGATTACCTTTGAAGCACTGATATATACTAAACAAATAAAACAAATCTGTTTCAATGTTCTACAATTATCTGAAGTAGCCGCAGCAATAACAAACAGGTATTTGTTTGACCCTTCAACTGGAGCCTTTAGCGGCGCCATCATCGAAGTAAGCCGACGACCTTTGCTCAAAAAAAGTCAGCAAAAAACACGGTACACAGTGCTTGTGTGCGTAGGCTGTCTATAGGAGCTGTGCCTCAACTACAGGCTACATAAACATGGACATTTCTAAATAATCTTGTATTCTTGTGAAGTGTATTCTTGTGAAGTGTATATTCGAGTTTAAATAATTTCTTTCTGTTTAATTTAAAAAATGCCGAAACGAAAGTCTTACACAGCCGACTTCAAGCTAACTGCCATTGCGTATGCTGAAGTGCATGGCAATAGAGCCACAGGCAGAAAATTTGATATTGATGAGAGTGTAATCCGAGGTTGGAGAAAAGAAAAAAGAACGTTGGAGAAGATGAATCCACGAAAACGTGCTCGTCTTCATCTTTGCTATTTATTACGTCTTTGTTTTCAACCATCGGAAGCGGTCTTTTCGAGACAAGTCAACAAGATACCGGGTAAACAACAAAACACGTGTTTTTAATTTTTATCATTAAAATATTAATTAATTCAAAATATGTAAAATTAGGTAGTTATTTCAATTGAAAACAGAAAATATTGATTATAAAAACGTGACGGATACGAAATTTTAAGTTTTTATCCTGAAATGTTGATTTGGTCCCGATACCGTAAGTTGTTGTAAAGTCACCGTAGTAGCCATAATATCCAACCCTAGCAAAACAAAACTAGAACAATATATAAGTTATGTAGTTGTTTTTCAAACAATATATTGAAATATTATTATGTGTAAAAAAAATTGTGATATAGCCCGCACCCTTATATAACCCGCACCCCCCCTGCGGGGTTTGTAAAATCTGGTATAACACGCGGGATATATGCGGGAAAATACGGTAGATATAAGCAACAAGTGGAGTTGGCGTGGATACATACTAAGGGCCTATGTGACACAAGTCTGATGTTTATCAATAGAAAATGGCGAAAAGCTTTGAAAGCATGAAATAATATAAGGATATTTAGTGTAACGATGTTGTCAAAACATTCTGTCATATTTTATTGATTAAAACATGACTCCAACTTAAGTTAAAATATTAAAACCAGTGACAAAATTTTCCAATAATATAAATGATCAAAATGTTGTGTTAAGTGTAAGGGATGAAATAGTTTTGAGTTGGATCATAATTATTCCAATAAATAAAGTGGTGTACAAAATTAATGTGATAAGAGCTCAAGACAAAGTTAATCAGAGGTTATCTGTAATTAAATAACTTTATCTTTCAGATCAGACAGCAGAAAAGTAAAACTATTAGAGGATGAAGTTTGTGAGTTATGGAGGAAAATTTGAAAATGAGATGGTTCTATGAGCAAGATGGAAGAGACATTAAAAAGTGACTGCCGCAGCAATGTTAAAAATCCAAATATTAACAATAGAATATATCTTGCCAATTTACATGTTCTTTATTAAATATAAAAATTTGCTTGAAATTAAATACTGTTTTATTAGATCATATATTGCATTTTAATGTTTTATAAGCCCCATATTTCAGGTGATGATTCAGGATGACATAGATTTTTGTGAGTTTGTCAGATAATCAACTATTTGTAAATAGGAACTGTTCATGAAGACATGATTCATTCAAGAGAAAATTTGTATATCATAGATCATGAATTATGTTCATGAATGATGATGACCCAATTTGTGAACTTTTATGAACAGTTCACAGTTGTAATGTGTTGGTTCATGAACGTTCATGAACTCATAATTTCATGAAGTGACCATGTTCAGTTCATGCATGTTCATGAATGGTTCATGAACCTTTCAATGAACTTTCAAGAATGGTTCATGAGCTGTTCAAGAACGGTTCATGCCAGTTCATGAATTATTCATGATCATTTCGTAGGGGTATTGACTTGATCACCGGTTGCCAATTAGCCATAAAACCAAAATATGCAAACAACGATTATCCTGACTGGATGACTGTGAAAGAAGATATGGTATGATTACTTAATATGCGTGTGAGATTTCAGTAGCTGAGCCTCCTATTCCCTACAAACAAAAGAGCATGCAAACGTTTCTGCAACAAGTAAAAACCTCAAACAAAAACCATGGACTCCCATAGAATGGACAAATGAAAATATTTTCAATAAGCAGAAGTGCAGAGAAGTGATTATGAAGAATAAAGAAAATGATTTGGTGAAAGCAAATTTAGGCAAAAAAGCCCATCCAGCATCATTAGTATCTTTTTCTTGGTCATTCAGGATTATTTCACTGGAAGTTATATGGATATTTTATTGGTTTTTATATGTCATCATGTTAGTTTTAACCCAACTAATAATACATGATTTTCTTCAGACCTAATTTAAACTTACTCTTCGAATTTCGAAAATCACTAAACATTATCATACCTACTCCTTTTGATCTCGATACCAGACATGGTACTGCATCTACGATAGGAATTGAGATGTCTGATATCATTTTCTTTTTCATGACATCACTATTTCTATGATCTGATGTAATTTGGTAATTTAAAACAAAAAAAATAAAATAGTTAATGTGTTGAATTGTTCACAATACAGTTGCAAATAACAATGTTATGAAACAAGGAAGCAGAGATATGCAACATTATACAACATGTGGAGTCAGAGTAGATGCATTAATGACACTAAAGGCCTGTGCCACACAAGTCTGACATTTTATTAATAGAAAATAGCAAAAATAATTTAAAGCACAAACTAACCATTTTATGAAATATATATATACACATGTATATGGTTATTGAGTGTAACAATGTTGTTAAAAATTGTGTCTTATTTTATAGATTAAAACAATGGACTACTGCAACTATACCTATGGTTAGTCAGCTTCAGTTAAAATAAAAAGGCAATAAAACCAAGGAAAAAATTCTACAACAATTTGAATGCTCAGTAAGTTGTGTATTACGTGTAAGGGATTAAATAATTTTGAGCTGGATCATAATTATTCCAGTAAATAAAGTATTGGTACAATAATAATGTGTTAAAACCTGATGGCAATGTTGATCAGAGGCTTTCTATAATAACTTATCTTTTTTCAGATGAGACAACAGAATAGTAAAATTATTTGAGGATAAAGTTTGTAATTTAAAGAGGAAAATATAAAAACTGGAGGATCATATGGCCAAGATGGAAGAGACATTAAATAGTGACTGCTGCAGCAAGAAATTGGATGGAATAACTTAAGTTGGAGATGGAGATATTCAATAGTGACAATGGGCCTGATTTGAATAAATTATAGGCCATGAACATCTTCACAAAATATTTATCTGACATGTAAGTCTCTGGGGAAAAGATTGGTAAAGTCAGGAGAAACCCCAGTGGAAAGACAGCACCTTGATGATGAAATATGCTTCAACAATTGATTGAACACAACTGCCCTAATATCTCTTGAAAAAATTTCATAGAAAGATGACAAAACATACAACAAGTATTGCAAAGAGTACAAAAAATGAATATCAGTTGTCAGTTTATATGTTGATTGTTGCATATTATAAATTTATCTGAAATAAAATATCATTTTTAAGATAAAATGTTGCATTTTATTACTCTTTGAAAACCCCTAAGGTTATTTTAAACAGGTATTTGTGTTTCTTAAGAAACTTTGTTCATCATAGTTTATGAATATGTTCATGCACTTGTTCATGAATGATGATGATGCAATTTGTGAACTTTAATGAACTGTTCATCAATATATTTCATGAATATTTCATTAACTTTTCAAGAACAGTTTGTGAAGTGTTGGTTCATGAATTCAAAATTTCATGAACTGACCATTTCAGTTCATGCACATTCATGAATAGTTCATGAACCTTTTGATAAACTTTCATGATTGGTTCATGAACCATTCAAGAACAGATCATGCCAGTTCATGAATTATGAACGAGTTCCACTGAAGTGAAAACTAGTCCAACTTGTAGTGGTATATCTTCTACATAGCTTCTGGCTTTTGTGAGGTCTCTTATGACAACAGCATGCTTCTTGATGGAAGTAGTGACTGATATGTTCTTAGGCTTTGTTGCCAATTTTTAGCTCCCATAGCTAAATGTAGTATCTGGTCTGGCTAGATTTGTGAGGTTGTAGTAGTTCTCCTAAGGTATTGTGATTGGGTAACGTATTTAAGAATAAATCTTGTAATGAAAACTCCTGCTGATATGACCATTAGCTCTGGTGAAGTAGTGGTAACAAAAGTTAAAAATAATCACCATGGCAGCCCTACTGGCTCCAAGGGGCATTCATTTTATTCAGGACCAAACAGAGTTCATAAGTCTTTACATGAAAACATTATACCAATCTGATACTCTATTGCTGAGGAAACAATGTTAGGTATGACATAAGCACCATTTTTTGTTTACAACCAAGTGAATATTATATTAAGATTATCACTATTTAAATTTAGGACCAATTAGATAGCATACAATCCTATGTTAAGATGACCATCAGATCAGAAGTAAAAATAAGATTTTCAAAATAACTGTCATGGCAGCCACATTGGCTAACCAAGTGCACAATTTGCATGCATGACCAAACAGACATCAAGTCTTTCAGTTGAAACAATATTGCAACATAACCATCCATTCAGTATGATTAGCAATAACAAGATATTCAAGATGACCATCATGGTGGCAATACTGGATCTCAGATCAGTACCATTTTCATTTAGAACCAACATTAGAAAAGGTCCTTCAGTGAAACAATGCTATGTTGATTTGACCATCTATTTGAAGAAGGAGCCATATAAAATGAATACAAAATGGCAGACATAGTGAAACAATCCTGACTACCTGTCCACTTATACTGCACATTTCATTAATGTTTGAGGGAATTTATAATCTTCTTTTATTGTTTACATTCCCTTCATGTTGTAAAGTTTTACCCATTTCCAATGCAAATAATAGTAACTGTGGTAACAGTTTTTTGATATATGACCATTGTTCAATTGAAAAGTAATCTGATACAAAATGTAAATCATATAAAAATGATTTGTTTTGGCCATATTTATAATTGTATTATAAACACAAAACCGGGTCTGGTTCTGAACATTGATCTGATGCACAAATATCCTTACCACTTAGGTACGTCATATGAACAAATTTGAGACATATTAATTTATTTTTGTTGTTGTTGTTGTTGTGTGTGTGTGTGTGTATGTGTGTGCAAGATTAATTTGGGACAAAGGGAACACTGATGCTGATTTTTACATGTAATATACCACTGAAACTAGTGTTTTAATAAGCTTTATCAAAACAAATGTTCTAAAAATTAGTAAATATTATATTTCAGCATTTTGAGCCCTTAAGTTTGTGAGCAAACACATACAATCCTGGAAGTCATATAATAAACTGTGTTGACTATTTATATTTGTTTTCTTTTGTGTGTTTATTATCTAAATAAGAACTTTTGTGGTGATCACGCCATTTATTGACACTACAATACACTGGAGAGATCTAGTAACTTAGTAACTAAAAGAGGCATGAGCTGACCATATATTCCATTTTATTTGACCTTGACCCTTGACACGTTACAATATTGGATAATGATGTTTGGGCACCTTTCTCATTTATGGCCAAACATATTCTAAATATTGGGGCACAAGCAGCTAGACACATCATAATGTGGCTGGGGCACAGTAACAGTGTTACTGAGAATTTTGTTGGGGCTGAATGAGTTAAGAAGTCCTTAAACTGAAAACACATTTTAAAATTACCATCCATTCTGGAGAAGTAGCTGCAATATTATTACAACCTTGGATCAGCACTATTTTCATTTAGAAACAGCAAACATCATAAGAAGTCTTTAGTGAAAACCTTATATTGACTATTTATAGAAGTAGCAATATGACTTTCAACATGACCATCAAGGTGGCCATATTGGATGTTCATGGGGTACCATTTTTATTTAGATAAATGAGACCTTGATAAGAACTAGCAATTTGATGACAATGCTTGATTTTTTTGGGAGTACCAAATGACAACAGGACATTTTCAGTAGAGTTATTTTTAAAAAACATCAATTTAATTCAAGCAAAAGTCAGATTGGCATCACTTTCAAATCATCATGGCAATATGGGTCCATTTTGATGAAATAGTAAAAACAATATTCTCAAGATGGACACTTTCGAATCAATGTGGTTGTTATCTAAGACCTACCAAACATTGCATGAATATTTTTAAACAAAAACCTTATGTCTATACACAGGTGAGATCCATCTCTTTCTCATTTAGGATAAACTACATGTTTATCTTAAAATATGACCATCCAATTCATCAGAAGCGCTGATAAGATTTTCAAGATGTCCACTGTTACTGCAACAATATTGTCTGTTGGCTCTAATAAGACCACATAGACCTCAGAATGATGTGTGCTATGTTTCATGACTTCATTCCATTTCATTGTGGTGGAGCAGTGGTAACAAAAAAAGGCCAAAAAAAATGCAAAGCTAAAAACAAATGCTGGACAAAAGAATTATGTAGGAATCATTACATTTAAACTCCTTTGGTATTTGACCGGTAAAGTTAACTAAGAAGACAAATTAGAAGCATCTGTATAACATAATAGATAAATTACCTGACAACTGTAACCTTATGTTACATAACATAATAGATAAATTACCTGACAACTGTAACCTTATGTTACATAACATAATAGATAAATTACCTGACAACTGTAACCTCATGTTACATAACATAATAGATAAATTACCTGACAACTGTAACCTTATGTTCATCATATTTCCAACCTCCAAGTCTCTCATCTCCAAATCTTATAACAACTGCATCTGCAGGTGTAAGGTCAAATTCTGGGGACAGGAGAGCATGAAAGTAAACTCTGACTTCATCTGTTTTTTTCCTATGAAACATAATTAAATACATTACATTAATTACAAAAACATTTCAAATGTGTATTATAGATAAAAACATTACAGTCAAATAGGAGTTTGGAGGGAGCATGTAATTGATTTTAGTTATAGAATACCTACCTGCCAGTCCTTTACTAGCATGCCAAGTCCCCAGCTGAGGCTAATTATTCCCAGATCCAATTAGAAATTGCAGAAGCAAACTTGAAAAGAATATGATTTCAATCGGATTCCTCAGTCATGACTGACATACATAATATCTTCCTGTTTTGAATTGGATTAAGACTTCTGGGCTTCAGGGCTGGGAAGGCTGAGGCAGTAAGTATTTTAATACTACATTTACACATTATATTTTAATGGTAGTAATACTTTACCTATTGCATTCTTAAATTGGATTAAGACTTCTGGGCTTCAGGGCTGGAAAGGCAGAGGCAGTAAGTATTTTAATACTACACTTACACATTATATTTTAATGGTAGTAATACTTTACCTATTGCATTCTTGAATTTACTAGTTAGAATAGCCTCTAAATCAAACACTGGTAAAAGAAAAATCAGCTTACCCCTATTGCATGAGGCCTAGTGGTTAGAGCATCTGCCACAGAAGTGGAAGGTCGTAGGTTTGATCCCCATCCGAGTCATACCAAAGACTTGCAAAAATGGTACTAACAGCTGCCTCGTTTGGCACTCAGCATTAAGAGGTTAGTGTTAGGACTGGTCGCCCTGGTGTTAGGATAATGTGACTGGATGGGACATCATGCTACATGTCTGCGACATGATGCCCCTGTGCTAGACATCACCATAAACTGCCTCACTACAGACATCGTAGCGATACTTAAATATGTAGATCCGCTATGTTAAAAATCTTAATCAAACAAACTGCAGGAGTGTTTCCTACTGCAAGCTGATAGAGGCCACATGTGCTGTCACAACTGGACTCAACAAATAAATGTCTGGTATACCGAAGATCAAAGGAGAAAGTATAAAAAGGTAGTGACATTTCCAGAAGACAGCTTGCATGAAAATAACATTATCTAAAGAGGAGTGATCCAAGCAGCAACAGCTTCTACATCATGGGCTTTATTTCTCATGGCTAGGGACTGATATGCCCTTTTGATACTAAAGACAACCTACATGCAATTGTTCACTGGCAAAATATCAGAGGAACACTGAAGAAGTAGAAAGAGACAGTCCCAATCATTCCTGTCCTTACTGAGAGAAGCTAAATAAAACTTAACACCCCATCTTGGCAAAGGAGCCTCTTTTCAGCAGATACAACTGAGACTAAGAATCTCAATCAGAAAAGACTTATTAAGGTAGGTGATTCTTAGCTAGAAACCTAGATTTAGAAGAGAAGATAAACTATATTTACCACTGAACTTAAATTAAACAAACCTTTTCCACTGACAATTCATTGATTTTTCTCCTTGATGATGCTAAGTTAGCATGAAAATGGACTAAAGGGTAAAGTCCTCAAAGGAAACTTCATTTAAAGATTAAAAGGCAGTCTTGAAAATGCCCAAAGAACACATGAAAGTTTCCATTAAGGAATTAATGAGATACTGACAGTCTCGGAATCTCAAAATACCTAATGAGATTGGAAAGACAAGATCTGAACCTAAATTTGAGAGTGTCAGAAGGGTTGCCACATATCACTTATTAGAATGAACAGAATTTTCTCTTCCCTCTCAAAGGAGAAGATTAAAGTTTGCAACCGCAAATGAAGAGAGGCAGCCAGGATCAATGCACTTACTGCTCACCGGTTATATAAGATTCTCCACTTGGCATCATAAGCATTACTGGTCTTGATAGATTAATCATTTCAGATGAACCAAGCATGAAGATAGTGAATATTGAGTTTTGCTGTGCAAGAGAGACCCTGTCACGGAACTGAACAAACCCTTTTATTTATTTATTAAGTTCAGGTACTCAAGTTTTGTTTTGGCATACAACGATACCTGAGGGTGATTGATGTATATTGTGTCATATTTCAAAACAGTGAGTTCAGTCCATCCTATGCCACACATGTGAAATGCTTTCAATGGGAAGAACTGAATGCCTTCAGTGCACAGAAAATAAATGAATAAATACCTCACCTTATGTAAAGCTTTTTATTTTACGGATTGTCAGTTAACGGTCTACTATAAGGATTGCACATCTCCAATGTCTGGAGTGTCCAGAGTTAAGAGCATCAAGTGTTGTCCAGTGTCTGGAGTTTCCAGAGTCTAGAGTGTCCAGTGTTGCCCAGTGTAGTCCAGAGTCTAGTGTCCAGAAGTGTCTAGTGTGTCTGGATTCTCTAGAGTGACCAGAGTGACCCAAACATTAAAAGTTATCGGAGTGATCTGGGTCTACATAGTGCAAGCTGAAAAGCCAACCACAGGAATTAACCAAAGTAGCTGTAAAGCTGAACTATAGCAGCTGTGGAGCTGAAATAAAGTGTGCTAATGATGGAATGTTATTTCCTTGCATATAAGCAATGGGCAGATTTTGGGGTTCATAAAAAAAAAATTGTATCTTTCGGGACTGTGAAGATAAGTTGTATATCTGTCCTTTTCGTATCCATAATTCCACTATGAGTGAATTCATTTTACTACACAAATCAAATTTGTTTGCTAGCTGAATAAACTTAATCCATCTTTCCACTGTGTAGTCACCACTGTGAATGTTTGTATTTTGTAGAGTAATTTGTTTGTATTTTTCATTATTATATTTTTGCGTTCCTACGTTAATTAGTATGTTAATTAATCCAATGTTCGGATTCAATATACACGCACATATTCATAATTAATTGCTCATTCAAGTCATTTATTATTAAACATTGTATTGTTGTGAATCCAGAAATCCCACCCAGTTATCTTGCTACAGACCCCATGTGCTACAACAACAGAAAACCCAAGTCCCTATAACTTAGGGATAGAACAGTAACCTAGAGAGATTGGAGAGGGATATCTACACAATCGTAAAGAAACCATCTTGTGTTTGTAAACCATGTATGCCCCCACAGCAGATCAAATGTTCAAATTTAAAACTAGTTCTAGAACTTACAAGAATACTAAAAATGATATATTATCTTCCCAACATTAGTACACTTTTTCATTTGAACTCTCTTTCATTGGTCTCAGAGTTTTTCCTTTTGTATCCAAAATCAATAGTTGTCATAAAAGCCATCTTCAAAATCTGGTCCAAGTAAATGACAATAATTTTGCAGAAGCCATTTTGTATTCTTTCAGTCATAGTGACCTTGATGTTTGGCATATAGACCCATAATATTAATAACTGCATTCTTGTCTTGTTCTATGTTAGAATGTTCAGATGGTTATGACAAAGTACCAAAGACAGCACCCCTGTGCAAACATATTCATGACTTCATGAACACTCATGAACTGTTCATAAACACTTCATGAATTTTGTTGCATAATACATAAAGTTCACGAATACACTGATGAACTTTTATGACCTATTATACTATCTCAGGTATTGGTATCTGAGTGAATGGTAATCATTGCTTCTAACCATGACTGCAGGAAGATGCTATTTTCCCAAATGTTATTTGAAATGTCTGGTAATGTATTTAGAGCAGTATCAGATAAATGTTGCACACTCTGATGATAGATATCGTCTGGTTATGGTTAACTGTCAGGGGTGCCTTTGAACTCTCTGAAAGTGAAAGGTTTATTTTAATATGTAGCATAGCAGATCTGAAAATTCTGAGGAACCTTTTCTTTCAAAAATTTGACACAGTATTAAGTTTTCAGAATAACAGATTTGTCAGTAGTTCTTCAAGAATGTTTCTGCCAATGTATTTAAGTTTCTAACATGGTTGTGACCAAAAAATGTTATTTATTCAATTCTTACCAATCGCTATTCATAATGCCTTCATCTCACCCTGCTCTGATTTCCTGTCATAACTGCCATATATGAAAAGGATGATTGTTCTGCTCAGGGCCATGTGCATAGGTAGACTGGACCATGTTTTATTGACAATTCTCTCAAATTACAATTTAATAGCAGCAATAACTTACCCATCACTACTGCACAGCTTATTTTGTCAGTTACTGTAGGTGGGTGGGCTGAAATTTTTAAATGGATCAAAAACTGAAAAACTGAAAGTTCTCAACACTGAGGAGTTCTCAACACTGCGGAAGAGGTCCACTTTATAGAATCTTGGTGTTTCTCCCAGCCACATGTTGTGCCACAACTATGGGTCCCAGAAACAAATGCATATGTTTTGTTGTGCTAGCAAACAGAGGTGAAAAAAGAAGAAAGAATTATGGGATTGCCAAAATGCTGCTTTCATGATGACCTCCAAGGAATGAGTCAATGAGGCCCATGCGGCTCAAACCTCATGGACAGTTAGGTTCATAAAGGAAAAGTCTCAAACGGTAAGAGACTGATAAGCTCATTTAATTGTAATGACAATCCCCACCCCTGCACCCCTGATCCAAAATATCAACAAAACACTTTAGAGTGAAGAAAAGACTTTTCATACCCTTATTTTTCCATTTGGAAGCATTAAGACAGAAATGTTGTGTCTTGTATGGCTTAAAAACACATCTTGATCATCCCCTGTACAAATTAAACTTACAGTGGGGATCTCTATAGGTAGTAGAACTTCCAAAGGTAACCTATTTTTGCCAAGTGAGTACATTAGAGTGCTGAGTCTGAGGTCCTGATGGAGGCCTCACTCACTGGTTCACAGGCATTTTAGTTCAAGACCATAAAACACGAGATACCTTCAATCTGGCTTTTAGAAAATGGAAGACAGGTCTCCACATCTCAAAAAACTTAATGAGAATGGCAAGATGTGAATATAAACCAACTGCTATGCCCAAAAGAATTTAAGTGTGTTGAAAATAACAACTCTACACTCATAGTCAACACTGAACAACCGTTGTTCTCAAAAAGGAAAAAATGCAACTAAGCTAGGGACAGCTATGATCAACATGTTCCCTATTGCACCAGTCACAGAAGATTATCCACCTGGCATGAAAGACCTTGTGTTTTGCTGAACATGGGTAGCAGATGGTATGGTGATTAGGCATATGCAAACTGACAATCATGCTGGAAGCTGAATTTTTCCACTGCTCTCTGGTCCAGGACTAAAGAAAAAAAAAAGAGAAGTCTGTTGCTGAACCTAGTTACCAACAAGTACACCATAAGCTTTCCCAATAGCAAGAAAAATAACTCTATTACAGAACAGTGAAGACAATTTTGTGAGGATCTTTTTGCCTGACCTGGACAAACTATCTGCAAAAATGTTCTTGTTCTTCCACTTTATTAGGAATGTGGCTGGCTTGAAAGATAATCTCTTCTAAGGCACCCAGCAAAGAAGGTTCTAAACTTGACACAATGAGAAGGGGCATGATGTCTGAGATACATTATGATGGTTTATCCATTGTTGATATAGAGGGATGTTTTGTCCCATGTCCAATGATCCTGGAGAATTATGCCATCCAGCTGTTGTGAGTGCCTCAACTGCAATCTCATGAATCAGTAAACAGATAAAAGTTGGGATAGGGTGCATGCATGTGAACCCAGCAAGGAGTCTGCCCCACCAGGGCAAAGGTGAGGAAAATCTGATCCAAGAGGAATTAGAGCTGACATAGGATCTCTGTGTGGTTTCACATTAGAAGGAGAAATGATAAGAAAGCACAATGGAGATGTCCCAAAGGAACCAGATTGGCAGTAGTATTCATGCTTCTCGAAAGGAATAGATAATGGTAAGCAATGATCTTGCTCATAGTGCCTCTGTAAGTGCCAGGATTCAATCATTGCAATCCTCTAGGATCCAACTAAGTTCTGGTTCATAAGGAGGTTCATTCCTAGGAAATAATGTTCCAAGATGGAATATGTTCTGAGATCTGAGGTTGCATAAGAGATCCGACCAAGTTAAGTGTATCAACAATGGAAGAGATCCTGATGACCAAACTGCACCTGAGCATTGTGGATCAACCAGCTGTCAAGTACTGGAGAAATGTGGTTCCTAGTATTAGAGAGAAGACACTACTACTCCTATAACTTTGGTGAGAACTCTTGCTACAAAAGTGATTCTGAAAGGCAGAACCCAGAACTGAAAAACTTTCTGGTCCAAGCAAAACTTAACGTATCTGTCAATGTACATGAAAAATGCAAATGTGCAATAGGCATCCTGGAGATCAATAGTGACTGCCCAATCTGACAGATGCAATGTATTCTGGATTGAGAAAATGGGCTCCATCTTGAAACGTTTCTACAGATGAAACCAGTCAATTATGATACAAGAGAATTGGGTGTAAAAATTGCAGGTGACTAAGCATTCAGGATCCCCTCAACTGCAACGAAGTGTGCACCACTTTCCTTAATTTCACCAGACTTAACTGGTGAAAGAACATGGGAGTCTTTCATAGAAGGTGTTGTTCCTGAAGCTGAAGTCAGTAACCCTTACACACAATAGAAATGACCCACCCATCATCATCCAGCATACTAGAGAATGTCCTCCTACAAGCTGAGTGATTTCTATGATGTGAACCTTACTGACGAGGAGTAGGTCCCACTGAAGTTATTTATTGGTCTGAGGATGCTTCTATTGACAAAATTAACAGCTTGACCCTTGACACTTCCTGGCCAACTGCAATCTGAAAGGAGCATGTGAAGGATCTATGTTGAAATCTTTCGAAGCCACAGTAAGGATAAGTCATCTAACGAGGGACTTGGCTTCAACTGGAGCAGCCACAAAAGGTATTTACTGTGGTTAAGTGAGATATTTGAAGAGTCCAATACAATGTCATGTTCAATGCAGAAGTTCCACTGATGAAGCCATTGCGACAAAAATTTAACGCCGAGACATCTTGGTCACAGCTTCCAGCACAAATCTTGCAATGCAGCTGTGTTAAAAACAGCCACCTTCAGTATACTAATAGTAACTGAGAATAAACCAGTATAAGAAGCTATGATAACTAGTAACTGCACTTTCTGCTTAATAGCTTCAATTGTTTTAATGAGAAGATGTACTGGGTTACAGTTAACTAGAGATGCACTTACATCCAACTGGGGAGGTTAATGGGCCACAAACTTGTTATTTCCTCAAATGATAGATGGAAGGATGAGGAAAAAGCATGATATCTGGTTTGGGGCACAAGACTGCAGGTATTATTTTGATCTCTTCCCATTAAACCAGTTTCATGCCATTGTATTGCACAAGGTAATCAATTGTTGACTGAAATAAAAGTTATTTTAAAGAGAACAATAATAACAATAATAATAATGCCATATTGAAACTTGCCCATTGGTATGTACTGCATTTTATATGTACCCCATGATATTTGCACAAGGAAAGATAGCTTGACTTGTGATGAATTTTAATTGCTTAAAAAGAAAGATGTTGTTAGCATCCTCAAAAAAGATGACTGTTCTGTGCATGGCCATGCTAGGTTGATAAGGGGACCATGTCTTACTGACAATTTTTCACTCTATGGGAGGATGTATTTAATGTTGAATAGATGACGTTTTTTCAACACACAAAAAGTAAAAGCTGCACAATAGCAATGGTGAGTACTACGTATAACTGCCATTAAATTCCTATGTCAATATGATTTTCTGTTCAGGAAAAGCAATAACAAGATTTTCAAGATTGATGCCATGAGACACATATTGGGCATCAGACTACTGACCAACTAGATAAAATAAGAAGTCTTATAGTGAAAACCGTATGTAGATGTGACCTTTCATTCAGAAGAAGAAGCAATGACAAGATTTTCAAAATGAATGCTGCAGTGGCTATATTGGCTGCATGACCATTTTCATTTTGAGCCAACTAGACTAGATGAATCAGTGTGCAAAATTTTATATCAATCCTCAAAGTAGTTCAGGACTTAAATGATAGCAAACTTGTGCTAGCACATAGATGGGTGTAAGAAGATGGACATAAGATTAATCCCTTAAGCTCTTCCAGTCTATGACCAGTAGAGCTAAAAGTAGTGCAAAATCATATATCTGTCACCGAATTGTGAAAATATGTTTCAGCTTTATTTCCACCTATTAGCGAATTGGAAAAATAGTTTTGACAAATTAAAGCCCTGCACTAAGTCTATACTTTTGCCACCCAAACTTTGTTCCAAATGATTAGTTACAAGAAAACTGTATGTAAACATATGAAAATTATACCTTGTCACACACTAATTTAATACTAAAATATTGTCACACATTACCTGTCAGCTGTAATCTTTCCCGAGTTTCCACCACCCTGAAAATACAGATTTCAGTACACTTGTCTTACAGCATAACAATTATTTTACATCAGTATCAGATCATACAACAAACAATTCAAAGACAGTAAACATTATTTAATTTAAAACTAAAGTGGAGAAGAGTAGATACTGAATAGGGTTCTTGAATAACAAATAAAAACTGGCAAAATCCTAAGGTAATATACCTGCCCAAAATTAATTTTGAAACCACACAGAAATCTTAATTTTGCCATCATTTTCTTTATATAGTTAGGTAAGTAACCAAGTAACTTGTACAGAAAAATGTTTGATTTGTACAGATGAACAATATTTCCAGTACCATGTATTTTACTGTAACTCATACCAATTTTAGAAGCAGCAGCTCACCAAATATTTCAAATCCTGTTACATTTACTGTATTTACCACACATGTTGGGACACTGTAAAAATTGACACATGAAATTATTTGTGAATTTTTTTTTATACACTAAGTTTTGATAGCAAAATGTGAAAAAGTTTTGGCAAATGAATTTTATGCAATGTTAGATATTCAGCAATGTAGTTCAAAGTTTAAACCTAGGTGAAACACCTGCATTTACTGCAAGGCTGGCCTCACCTGAATTAGATCCACAGAAACGAGTTGTAGAATGACAGGAAGAATCTAGTTCATGTGCAACAAAATATGCTTGATGTCCACACTTTTGCAGCAAACCTTACATATCATAATTATTTTACAGTACTGACCTTGAAAACTATCAGACAAAAGAAATATCTTTACTGCATTTTATTCGGCCTATCAATAAATGAATTATGTTCTTATTAACCACAATAGCTCAATGGGACTGATACTGATCCCCAATAAGCTAAAAATAGTTTCCAGGAATCCAAAAGAGAACCATTACTTCTATCCTTTTATTCCTTTTATCTGCCAAGTGTTTAAACCATTTATATTTTTTTTATGCATTCTCACTTGGAAATTTTGAAACAACCCATTGTTATCTTTATTAAATCATGCTGGAGCAGGACTCTAATAAAGGTTCAAATATTTTACTAAAAACGTGAAAAGATTAACAAAAATTATGCACTTCAACTAGGTTGTAGTTTGTTAGATGATGATCTTTCAAAAATCATTTGTCATTTTGCAATATATATTCACACAGTAAATCAGAAAGCTCAAAACATTTTCTCTTGGTCTATACAAAATATGTTAACCTCAGAAACCAACCAAATAGAATTATATATGTAGTAAATAAATGCAATGTGAAGACACCAGCAGACATTTCTATAACATAAATCTTAATACCCTTACTTGTTGGCCATGTCCAGTAGTTCAAAAGATTTAACTAGCACATAATATAAGTAAACAAACACACAGGATATCTCAAAATATGCTAAAAACCGAACTTAATTCAAAAAGGTTGACTACCCAGGACTTATAGTTTCTTTGTCAGGTATCATTAAATAGATTTGGTCAATACATTTTTTAATCACCTTATGACCACAAAACAAAATGTGTCAGAGCTTATCTCCTGGACTTATAAAATCATTTGAATAGAACAAAATCCCCATGGTCAATACTTACATACATCTGATCAGTCCCTTATGCTTTGAGTAAAGGTGTTTCTTCAAAGCAAAATATGCAAAGCCTTGTCTAAATTAATAGCTGTCATACAAACTAAAAGAATTTTACTATCCTCCAAGATTTTTTGAGGGCCTTATCAAACAAACTTCACTGTCTTAATTAGGTGGTATGTATTTTCAAGATAGCAAGCCAGCTTGTCATTATTTGTTAATTTTTTAAAACTGCAGAATGAAATATAAATGTAATATATGAAACAGAATTCATATGATCACTGAATGGTATGGATTGAGTAAGAGGTGATTGGATGGTATGGTCATCAACAGTAAGTCGTGGCTAGATGGCATGGCTCATTCAAGTCATTTTCATACCTGGACTCACAGGCACAAAGGCCATGCTGAAGTACTTATGGCAACTGAGCTGCCTAGAATTGGGCAAAAACTGCTCTAAAGTGTTAAAATTCTTAATTAAATCCAAGGAGGACAGCAAGACATAGAAACAATAATAATAATAATAATAATAATAATAATAATAATAATAATATATGAGGACTTTGTAAGGCACCTAATATTTAGAAGCTCTAAGTGCTTACACCATCTATAATGATAAGGCTACAACAAAAAAAAACACCATGAAATTAGAAAACATAAAAAATGCTGAAAATATTTAAGGTAGGAAACATTTTTAGGTCTTTAAGTTTGTTCCTGCAGTCGAAAAAGGTGAGTTTTAAGAGCACTCTTCAAAGGAATCACTGTGTCTTTGTGTCTAATTTCAAAGGACAATTCATTCCACGTTGCTGGGTCCTGATATGCAAAAGACTGTTGTCCATATGACTTCATTTTCATAGTGGGAATAATGAGTTTACGATTGTCATAAGAGGAGAGTAAGTATCTTGCTGGTGTGTACACATGGGTGAAGCCAGATAGGAAAAATGGACTGGAATCCATCAGTGAAATGTAGTACAGAGAACAAATTTTGTGTTTGATTCTGGCTCAAATGGATAGCCAGTGTAGGGTATAGAGCAGCGGGGAGGTGTGCTCTGATTGTGATACTCTAAAGATCATCCGAGCAGCTGTGTTTTGAACTTTTTGAACTTTCTGGAGTAGTTATTGAGATGAACCAGACAGAATTGAATTACAATAGTCCAGTCTTGAAAGTACTAATGAACACATTAGATTTGTAGCCTTGCATATGTTCATGACATGTTGATGCAGTGTGAGAGTACTGTCTAAAGTAACACCTAGGTTTCATACTGACAACAGGGAGCTGTGCTCTGACCATGGTACTCTAAGAATGATCTGTGTTTTGAAGTTTCTGGAGTAGATATTGAGATGAAGCAGACAGAATATTGAGTTACAATAATCCAGTCTTGAAAGTACTAATGAATACATAAGTGTTTTAGTGGCATCAACTGAAAGATATTTATGAATGGAGCTGATGATTCTCAGCTCAAGATATGCAGCCTTGCATATGTTTATGACATGTTAGTGCAGTTTCATAGTACTGTCCAGAGTAACACTTAGGTTTTGTACTGACTGTGTGAATTTAATGTTGGTGTTGCTGATATTTATTGTTTGAGGTAAAGGATGTGAATGAGAAAGTCTTTGTGTTGAGATCCGAATAGCCTCAGTTTTATCATCATTCATCTGCAGCCTTTTACATGTAATTCATGATTTCACATCAGAAATACACATCTCTATACCTTGGATGGTAGCATCAACTTCAGTTGGGTGGCATGACTTGTATATTTGGGTGTCATCAACGTACAACTGGTGAGACACTGGGTGATGATCTATGACACTTGAGAGCGGCTGAGTATATAGAATAAAGAGAACAGGCCCAAGAATAGATCCTGTGGAACACCACAACATAGATCAACTGAGCTGGAGTGTATTTCATTTGCATATACAATTTGTGACATATTGACTAAGTAGGACTTGAATCACTGTAAGGCTGTACTGTTAATGCCAAATACATGCTGGAGACAGTGAAGTAATATATCATGGTCTATTGTGTTGAATGATGCAGACAAATCAAGGCTGGTGAGGACTGTAATCGTTCCGCTATCCAAAGCCGAGAGAATGTCGTTAACTACTTTCAGAAGATATAAATGGATCCATTCATTTATAAAGCCCCATGTGCTCAGTCTTACAGACACAAAGGTCACGCTCAAACATGCAGGGAATTTATGCCATTTGGGCTGCTTAGACCTGGGTGGAAACTCCCCCCAAAGTATCAAATTTCTCCAGATATAACAGCATCTCTGGCCAAGCTGGCCAAAACAATCAGTACTCTCAGTTCTTTGATTTAAAATGTTCAAAAACATCCTTTGATTTCCCAAAGCACTGTTTCTTTCAGTTTTCCTAATAACTGTCAACCATCTTGACCAGCTAGTGCACATGCATGTAGCCAATGATGTGAGACATGTGTCATAAGATTTCTCGCTTGCATTGTTGCATCTAGCATATAGACTTGTCATAGCTGATTCTGAAATAACAATAAAATGAGAAGGAAAAAAAATAAGCAGCTAAATGCATTAAAAATGGCAGAAGCACAAAATCTACCAGGGGTGATAAACAGATTGACACTACAAAACATGAACTTCAACACATCTATTACAATGTAGCCTTGTATAGCCATCCGGTCAGAGAACACCAAAAACCATGTCCACTGAGGTGAAAATAAATTCACATAATTATGGTAAAAAAATTAAACAATGTACACCACATCTAGATTAATCATTAATAGATCTTAAAATAACAAAATCCTCAATAGATGTAATGAAAATAGCACACACGATTTCAGGTGGTAAAGTGAATGATGTCTCGTTAGTTCACAAGCAATAGCTTTAACTGGTGCCACCTGATGGCTGCATGAGAAAGAGTATTGCTGTTTGCTAGCAAGGGAATGGGAAAGAGTATTGCTGTTTGCTAGCGAGGAAATGGGAAAGAGTATTGCTGTTTGCTAGCGAGGGAATGGGAAAGAGTATTGCTGTTTGTAAATATTTTACAGACAGAAAAGAGGAATTTTCATCTTTGAGAAGGCTGGATTCAGGCAGTAGTAAGTTTATTTTCCTAATGTTAATATGATCAAGGAAAATATCTGAAAAAGAAATACATTCTAATACTTCCCCCAATCCTGAATTTTGAATTTCATATGCACTCTTGACAAATTTGAAAATGTCCTGAAAATTATTAGAGCACAAAAGTGAATGAAATGTTGAAAGACTTGGAATTCTTCCTTAAAATGTATTTAGTGAAACTTTTTGTTTGAAAAGTAATTAATTATTTATACAAATATTTGCTAGCATCTTTTGCTTATGGTGGGATAATGTATCAATAAAGCTAGAGTCATGAAAATACCAGCAACTTGGACTAAAATACCATATGACAGATGAAAAAGCATGTATCTTACATAAGTAACTTATACTATATGTGAGACCTTGTTAAATAGTAAAACTTCTATTTAAAATGAAATCTAGACTACTAAAAATTTGAACAACAAAAACATTAAGAAATCATGGGTTAGGTATAAAACTGCACAGAAAACCCTGCCTCTGTTATATTTATCCAAGGCGCCCTGTATTAGAAAGGCTTTAATCTAGCAATTTTACTCAGAATGTAATATTTTCATGGATTGAGTAAAATTTAATACCAAACTGGAATCAGGTGCCTATGGTTTTGAGCATTTTGAAAAGTAAAATGATGAAAGGGATGAGCATCTGTTGCAACTCACTCATACCCGTGATAGACAAAAATAATTCCTTAAACACACTGCATTAAATCTCATAATCTTCTATATCTATTTTTACAACCCAAACTGAATGTTTGGAATTAAAACTTACAACATGATTCATGTCCAATCATAAAAAGTATGGTGACTCAGTACTGTACTTAATCAGCTCTCCTTTAATATAACATGATCTGCTATTGCTCAATTCCTAATAATTAAGGACAATTAAGGACCCCATGATCACTATATTAAGCCAACTAACATTACAATGAGACATGCAAAATTTAACAGTAATGTTTTGATTGTTTTCTGAGCTTGCCTACATTAACAGATATAGTGATATTTTGTGTCATTCTATTTTGGGCAAACTGATCAATTTTGATGAAAAATGTAAACAAACAAGCACCTGATCTTTCAGGTCACATTTTTTTTGGGCAGACTATTCAGCAGAAATCAGGAAATGTCTATCTGAAGTTAAATTCTTAAATCTGCTGCTAACACCATTGTAAAGTACTTCAACTTTAAGCTCAAGGCTATACAAAAAAAGAAGTCTCCTTTCTGAAGAAGCCATTTCAGTCCAATCACAATTTAAAAAAATAAATTAATATAGTATCCTACATAATAAACTTAAACAATCCCCACTACCTTTGGGATTAGATTAAGGATTAATGGATCAAGGAAAGCAATAATTATTTTTTAATTAATTTAATTAATTTACATATTTTCTGCAGAAGCCACCAGACCATGGCAGTTATTATGAGACCACTATTACCTTCATATTATACTTCCTTCATAGTCTGGTAATTTGTGTAACCAGGTATTATTATGCAGATACTGCCTTTTGTGTCTTCTTCTAAGCAACTCTGCAAAAAGGGCCATATTCAGTATTTTTAGATGAAATTCAACACAAGATGGTATTTTCAACTGAAGAAAAAGTACAAAATATGTCACAGCACAGTAGAAACTAGGTTAATTTATGGTTTTCTACTTAAAATGCTAACTGTGGTAACTACAAATCACAGAATATATAATTGGGTTTTTATTCTTAGTATTTATAAATAATGAAAGTTACCTGGCTATTCTGTGTAGCTATATTCTTTGTGTCATTAGACCTATTTGGTTGAACATCACTTGGTTTGGTTTTCACTTTATCTTCTTCAGTTTTAACTCTGTCATTTAGACCTTTCTTTGCATCCCCTGTGGCATCTATACTAAATCCTTGATCATCTTTCTGATCTGGTTTACGGCCTTGCTTAACGCTGCAAGTTTGATGTAACTTTGTATTATCATTTTGATTGTCCAATCCTGATGAAAACTGATCATTTTTCTTTGCAGCAACAGCAATGGACTGCTCAGTTTCGAGTTCCTCTTCTTTCTCTTTTCTATTCAAGTCCTTATCACTTTCACTTTCACTTGCAGCAATATTGAAAGTTTTGGACACAGAAGTGGTATCCCTCTTGCCATCCTCACCCATTTTTGTTTGTGAAGTCTGGTCCTCAACTGTCTGAATTCCAGATTTGTCATGCCTTTCAATATTCTCGTCATCATGACCATGATTTGTACTTTGTGTTCTCTCTTTTTCAACACCCACAGAAGTGAACCCAATATCATTTTTAATACACAGATTCAATGTTTTATCATCATCATTATTTAGTTGGTCTGCCAAGGCACCTCCTGAGCAAACTTTAAAGTCATCAGCCTTTTCTTCTTTCAAAGTCACATGACTCAGCTGGATCTCCAATTCTGGACTGTTTTTTGATGCAGACTCCTCACTAGATAAAATCTTTGCCCCCTCTTTTTCAGAATCAAGGTCATTCTCATGGATGGTGACATAATCAGGGGAAATATATGATGAAGATTGTGCAGTATTTTCTCTGTCAAACATGGATTCTGCATGAACAACCACTATATTTCCTGCTGTGGCACTACCTTGAGAAAAAGACTGGATTAGCAAAGAAGACTGTCCTTCATTGTTTTCATTCCTGACATTTCCACCTAGTGATGCATTCAAGTCAAACACCAGCATATTCCCTGGAGGTACATGTACTGCTACTGAAGTGATTGGAAATTCTGTAAATGACTGCTCCTTAATAAATGTTTTAACATCATTTTCATCATCCTTGGCAGGCAAGCCAAACACCAGCATATTCCCTTGTAATAAACAAGCTGAAGCAGTAGAAGAGTTATCAGTCTCAACATCTTGGCGGGAGTTGGAGGTAACAGCCTCTGCAAAAGAGAAACAAATAAATTATTAAATTTAGTTTTTGTGTGTGTGTGTCTGTGTGTGTGCATGCATGTGTGTGCATGTGTGTACACAGTTTAACAGCACAATAAGAGCTATACACTGGTTAAGAAATTAGGTATACCCAAACAAATGAACAAAAATATAGTCACCCAAAAAGGTAAATCCTACACAAAGTCCCGTTTTTTATATACAAACTGTACTCTTTTAAAAAGCCACATTTTTCAAATAGAAAATCTTCAAAGGACTAAACCCAAGACAAAATGGTTGACTCCATAAATGATGTCATAAACAACAGGCATGAGGGCACTTCAAGCCTATTCTACATTTCCAAGCACAGAACCAGAAAGAAAACACACATTGTCTGACACATACCCCACCCCCCACAATGCACAGTACCGTAATCATCTTTCTTAGGAACACACATTACCTGTCGGACATCAGAGCAGGGTGCGAGGTGTTAATCTGGCAATAGCAACCGATAAGTATTACAACATTAAAACTTATTTTACCCACACACACATACTTTGTTGTATCAATAATACATTGCCTGTCACCTATGCATGCTGAAATTGTCAGTACAATGGGAGGCTGGTGGCTTCAAAACTGGTATAAAAAGAGGGGATATACTTAGTGTAAGAAGTTCCACTATTGTAAGATGGCATCAGCCTGGGCCATATTTTGTGTTGGAACTATTAACTTAAAGAAAGTATGTCCTTGCTCTGGTGCACCAAAGATCAAAAGTAAAAGTAGGAGAAAGTAATTAGATACCACCAAAATGCAGCAGTCACAACTTCATTTGTTGATGAATGAGTTAGACAGTCGCATGAGGCAGCAATAGCTTTGACCTCATGGACTTCATAAATGAAAGGACACTATCAATAAGGGCTGTTATGCCAACTTGATCCTGAGAACAGGATCAAAATATAAGAAGAGCCCTTAAGTGATAGGAAAATACAGTTCATAACATTCTCTGTCCCTTCTACGGTGGCCAAATAGAACTGTAAAGTCCTAACGGGGCATTATCAAAGATCTTGATCACCTCAGGCACAGATATGACTGAGACTGGGAAATCTATACAAAGTGGAGCCACCAAAGGAAGTTGTTTTTGCTGAAAAACCTAGTTGACACAGGAGAGAAAGATATTCATAACTGCTGTTGAACCAAAAAACAACCTTCTTTTATACACAAGCATGAAGCTCACTCCTTTGCCATACAGGAAAATAGTTTTAAGAAGTAAGGTTTTTTACAAGGACCACAAAACCAATAATGCATTCTATTCTGACATTAGAGAGAGAGAGACATGGCTCTCTGCAGCTCAAACTACCAGATAAAATAAAAAAATATGAGGATCCAAATCAAATTGGCTGGGTCTTTTACAAACTTTAACATGTTCAAAGGGCCACCCGATAACCCTTAATATTTGTTCAGTCTCATCAAGGAACTCCCCAACAAGTCGCTGATATGGTTTGGTGTAGAGACCATTTGTTGAGGATTATATGTACCTTGCCTCCCCTGGACAGACTGTTTACCAGAATGTTTTTCTTGCCAGGAAAACATGAAAGAGGACAATAAATACAAAAACAAAGAGAAGGAGTAACTATTGTTTTCTTTGGTATTCTACTATGAACATGTTGTTGGAGCAGACCAAAATCTGAAGCAGGTATTTTTTTCTTTATTGCAGAGATGATCTGTTATGCTTAAATAGGACTCAGAGAAAATGACTAGTTGAACACTCACAGAATCCTTGGGACCATGAATCCTTTCTTTGATAGACTAAATTCTTAGAATGAGCAAAACCAAAGTATTTCCTTTTCTTTCAGACTAAATTCTTAGAATGAGCAAAACCAACGTGTTTCCCTTTCTTTCAGTCTTTCTTTTAAATCTTCTCTGAACATTTATCAAAATACTACAAAGCACATTTATTATTACTGTAGCAAGGCACAAAACTGTAATGGCATTAATTATTGACACTATAGCATGCTAGTAATTTTCTAATAATAATTCTGATATTAATAGCTAAATATAAATTAAATAAAAGTTTCTTCCAACTGATATTTTGGAACTGTGTTTCAATTTTTCTTTCAAAATATGAAATACTCAAGAGAAATGAAAAACAAATTTTAGCTAGAAGAAAATTTTACAGCCATCAACATTCTACTAGTACTGAAAAACTCATTTATTCTAGTAAAATATGTTTATTCGAGAATACTTACCCAATCAAAATACCTTAAAAAACTGTAACTACTTCTCAAGTAGCAGAAAACATGCAGATTCAGGGCAAGCAGAATATCTCAAAAATGGCTTCGATAACATTGCATCAGCCTATTTAGCACACGTTGCTTTGTAGAATTATCATCTAGGAAAAGGACTTGTGCTTGCACTGTGAGCATCATATGTTATCAAAAATGAAGACATACAAAATGCAATTTGGGGTTGGGTGCATAAACTTTTTCTGCCGATGAACTGCTATTGACTTCTCTTGTCAAGTGGATCATATTCTTATAATTTGTTTTAATACAGCTATCCAAAAATATTTACTTTTTTACCTCACTTTCGTGTTTTATTTTTTATGTTTTTTTAAAAAAAATACTAGGCTGGTAAATGCAGCATTAAATGTGTGCATTAAAAATGTCATATATGCCATTAGCTAAAAAGAGCTGAAATTTGATTACAGGCTCAAAGAGCTATTTACTTTTGGGACCAAGAAAAGTCTGAAATAAAATCTTGGGGAATTTAGGTTTTAAATGATTCCAACTGCACCTTTTTTTGAAAGTCATTTATTCATTGCTGCAATCTGGCAGATTTGAATAGATATCTTGGAATGTTTGGAGCTGATAGGACTCTGGACAGAGAAGGAGGCATTTTGAAAGTGATGACAAGTCACTCAATGATCACTGTAGCAAAACTTGTCCCTATCAGCATCAAACAATTGAGGCCTTCCTAATACCAGGATCTGGTAGAATGGTGGTGTGGAGATATGTAATTCTTTGAGATATGGAGGCAGTAATGTAGATCAATTTTCACATATGCAATTGCTACTTCTGTCGTTTGTCCACTTTGTTTGATAAAAAAACATGGTTTTCGACGTGAGGAACTATGATAGGACAACTTTTCAGAGGTTTGTGTCAAAGTCATGTCTCTTGGGGGTTTTTTTGCTGGTTTCCTGAAAGATCCAAGTATTGGTTGCTGGTACATGAACAACATGTAATATGTAAAGATGACAATGTGTGGCTACAATTGTAAATGCAGAACTTTGTCATGACAGGAAGAGAGAAAAAGTTGGAATATAGATGGAGTAAATTTTATTATTCTCCTTGTGAAGTGAAAACTCCTCCAACTTGTATCAACATTGAATCTGTCTTTTGCAAGGCATCTCAGGGTGAGCGCATTCTTCTTGGCACAAGCAAATGTTAAGTGTTCCAGGATTGATGCCAATCTCTATATCAAGGGGATATCACTATGACTGACTGTCACCTAGGCAAGCTAAAAACTTTTAGCTCCCTATAGTTAAATGTTCTATCTGGGAATGATGGATTTGTAAGGTAGTATAATGACTGAGTAACTTATATAAAGAATGAAAGTTAATTTTTGCCATACCATATTATTCTGTCAATATAGATGCACCCAGTATGATTCACAAGTAGTTATGAGTTTTTCTGTTTAAAGAAGTATATTTGTATGTCTGAGTTCACTTTCATAACATTTACTTTACAGTTCTCAGTTGTTCATATGGTAAAAACACATCAGTGAAGCTCTAGAAAGAAAACAACATGGCTGATGTCACTCTAGCAGAAATATAAATGTGTATTTAGTAGAATCATTACAAAAAAAGATTACATAGTATAAGCTGTCTCTTTTGTTAGTTAGGATTCATCTGTCCTTCGAAACTGTGTAAAATATTAAATGATATAAATTATGCTTTGGTAATTTATTTTCTGTTATGACAGTGGTCTCAAACTATGTAATAGAAAAGTTTTTAAAAACTGAACACAGAAATGATTTCTTTAGAATACAAAGTGAAAATTTAAAAAGATCTAACTGTATTGTGAAATTCTATCACAATGTCCACAGGTATAGATTTCAAATGAATTTCAATGGTGATATAAAAATGAATTAAGATTTTGAAATAGTCCATGAGGTATTATTATGCTCTTTGTAACACCAGTGAATAATTTAAATAAATCAATCTTCTCAAATAAAAACTGAATACTGTACAATAAGACTGAATCCACTTTGTTAAGGTAGGAATATGTAATTCTGACAAACAACTTTATATACTCCTCCACTTGATCTAGGTCACAATTACCATTATGTGAAAATTCAAGCTGGGAATAAATCAGGGAATTCTTTTTCAACTGGATCAACTTTATGATCCAAACAAGGTTTGTCAGTTACAAGTGGATTAACCACAACCTTGTCTCCAGCTAGGTCGTTGCTTACTAATAAATGAATGCCCTCTGCAGGTAAAACTGAGACTGTTCCAACTAAATGTATTATGGGTCTTGAGACTTAGTATGTTGACAAATTTACAATATGGAGAGGAGCATTAACAATGCCGCACTCTACTCCCTGAATAAGAACACACTCATTAGAAGAGGACTTCTCAGAAAAAGGCAAATTACTTGACAATAAAAGCTCATGTGTACCTTGAAATTTTAACAAGGGTGGGATTGGCCTAATCACCCAAGGGTGATATAGAATCCTTTGATATGAATGGTTCATTATTCTCCATAATAAAATCAGACTGGGGTTTATTAGACCCAACAAATGCATTGCTTCCAATACATGACCATGACCTCTTAGAAATAAGAGCATTTGGAATAGATCTGTTTTGAATCTGATGCCTGTTTTTCAATTTGTAGCAATCAGAAATAAGGTGTACTTTTTTCTTGCATTAGGTACACATAGAAAGAGACAAGGATCTAGAATCAAGCACCTCTGAAGTTTGATTTTTTTGAAGTTTTGCCAGTTTGAGATTTAGAAGGGCTTGTATTGGCTGAAATACATTTCTGCCAAAAGGCTGTCAAGTAGAAGTCTTATTTACAAAATGACTTCATGAGTTAAAGAGTACTCATCAGGGGCACGAGCAACATTTTTCAAGTTTTCAATCTTCTGAATGTCATGATAAGTCTTAATGTCACTATAGACAGCTTTTGAACTCTTCAAGTAATACAAGATGTTTGAGACTTTCATAATTGTTTTTAACTTTCTTGGCTAAGCACCATCTATCAAATAACTGCTGTTTTCTCTAGCATTTGACATGAGTTTGTCCAGCTTCTTTTTTTTTACAGTTTTTGAATTTTCGCCGATAAGTATCATAGACTAACTAATAACAACTTAAGATGTATTCTTTGACCGCATCATAGTCACCACTTTGAGAACTGACAGTGAATGGTAAATATCACTAGCCTTACCAGTGAGTACACATTGTAATATTGTAATAATTGAGTCCAATGCTCCCTGACTATTTCAAATTTTCAGCAACTTTTTCCAAATGAGTAAAATATTTGTTTACTTCTCATTTACTGAAAGGGGACACTAGACTCATGTTCTTTGCAAGATCAATACTTAAATTTGGATTTGAAGTATGAATGTGCTTTTCACTTGCCAGCTCTATTTCTTTCATTCTACGTTAATATTCCCTCTTCCTTCTCACTTTGCATCTGCATCTCTCTCTCACTTTCTTCCTTCTCAAATTGCATTTTTTTTCTTGTAACTGCATTTGTCTTTCTTTATCTTCCTTATCTAACTGCATATGCATTTGTCTTATATATGGTAACTGTTTTTGTTTTTCTCTTCCTTTCTTTCCAGAAGTTTGAGCATCCTTAACTCCAATTCCATTTTGTATTTTAATTTTAATTATTTTACTTTTAGATCAGAGTCTGATACAGACTTACTGATCAAATCCAAAGCACTTTTATCTGAAACATTCTTTTTTTATCAAATACTGAACCAAAATAGTTCTTATTTCTTGTGTTGCTAAGGAATCTTTCACTTCAAAAAGATCATATTTTCTGGCAAGTTGAATTAATTCTTTTTGAAAAAGTCTAATTGTTCCTGGTTAGAATTTCAAAGAAAGTTTTCCACCTTTGATGACATTTTAGGAAATAGCTTGTCAATCTCACTTGAGAAATTTTTAAAAACATGGGGAATGCAAATTTAAAAAAATACCAAGTTTTCTGAAATATTTTAGCCAAAGATTCATTTTCTTGGACAAGCTAGCAAATTTTTTCTTATATGTTTGGGCTCTAATAAACAGTAATAGAAAAAGTGCAAACAAGAACCTTAATTTAATAAATAATTTATTTCCATGGAAAAAGATTGTAAAAATGAAAAACACATAGTTTTAAGAATCAAATCCAAAAATAATCCAAGAATAATTCATGAATTAAAATATAAAAGCCCTATTAATGAAATGTTCTAATAGATTCAACTTTGAGTCCTGTTGGCAAATCCAAGATGGAAGACAATGACATATGATGAAGTCTGTTTTGTACTTATCGACTGTTCCTTGTAGAAACACAATAATTATCACTCCAGTGTTGGAAATCTGAATAAAATTTTGATAAACTGTCTTTGTCCAAGAATTCTGTATGAGCACATCAAATATTTTCAGACATACAATTAATTAATCCTTTAAAATCCAAATCAATTGAAGAAAAGTTAACATGGATTTGAAAACTGGCCACAACAGAAGAACTTGTTAATGATAGGTGTAAAAGTTCCAAACTAACTATATTTCACTAAAACAAAGATTATATTGTATTGTAATATGCAGTTTCGAAGAAAAAACAAAGACAAGGGGGGAAGGAGTCATGTGATTTTTTTTATATCACATACTCCTAACATGACCCTGATAAGAACCAATCAAATTACCTTAAGAATAAAAAGGTGTTTACTTCTTATTTTACTAGTCCCATCTTGACCATAAAACCTGTTAATGTGGTTGTCACTAACCCTGAATCAAGGTCAGGATATAGGTCAACATCACTTGTTTACCAAAAAATAATTCAGGTCAACTGATTTTTGGAAAAAAAACATCATCTCTAGTCAATACATTTACATCACAATAGCATGTAATGAAAAATAAAAAGAATTTAAAACTGACAAACAAACAACTAAACTAAAACAAATATATATCGAATCAGAGATATGTAACAGGTCAAATGGACTTTCAAGGATTCCATGTTTTTCTCCATGACCAGCGAAGGCATGGACTGTTATTTCAAAAACCTCAATATCTGCATCACATTCGTTGTTCTTGCAAACTCACTATTCATTAGCAAATATATGATGCCACTAAGATGGTTGCATAGTCCATGCAGTGAAATCAGCCCACTACAGTACTAAGATCACAGAAAGTTCCAGCTGCAAAGAGCTCTTCGTGATCAAGGAATAAATGTACACCACTTCCATCTACCTTCTCTCCAGTCGACCTTCCAGACTTGTTTGCAAATTTCTTCCATGACAAAGTACAAACCATTAGAGTCAAGCTTAAACACACAATTTCAATTGATTCGTCATCAACCTGCAGTTGTGATACAGAATTTCAGTGGCAACTGTTAGCAGCATTTGAACCTGTCTCTATGCATTTAGTATGTACAATCATGATGAAGAGTACACCAAAGTCATGAGCATTTGATCCAATTCAAACATCACTGCTGCTTGAGCAGTTGTATCCAATATTGCCTTCACTAACTGATGTTATTTATACCTCTCTCTCAATTGGGGAATTTCCTCTGCTGAAGAAACCAACACTCAACCATAATGATTTAAAGAACTACTGCCCAGTTTCTAATCTCCCATTCATATAAAAAATCATAGAAAAAGTTGTTTTAACCCAATTTGTATCTCATGTGAATTCAAACAGTCTTTCTAGCAATTTACAGTCTGCATGTCACTCTTGCTACAGTACTGAAACTACTCTTCTGAAAGTAGTTAAGGACATTCTCTCTGTTTTGGATAGTGGAAAGATTACAGTCCTCACCAGCCTTGATTTGTCTGCAGCATTTGACAGAAAAGACCATGCTATATCACTTCACTGTCACCAGCATCTATTTGTCATTCAAAATACAGCCTTACTGTGGTTCAAGTCCTACTTGGTCAACAGGACACAAATTGTGTCTGCAAATGGAATACAAATACACTCTACACTCAAGCCCAGTTGACCTGTGTTGTGGTGTTCCACAGGAAACTGTTCTTGGATCCGTTCTCTTCATGCTATACACTAGCTGCTCTCAAGTGGCATAGATCATCACTCAGTGTCTCACCAATTGTACACTGATGACACACAAATATACAAATCTAGCCAACCAACTGAAGTTGATGATACCATCCAAGGTGTAGAGAGGTGCATTTCTGATGTGAAATCATGAATTACATGTAAAAGGCTGCAGATGAATGATGATAAAACTGAGGCCATTCTGATCACAACACAAAGACTTTCTCATTCACATCCTTTACCTCAAACTATAAATATCAGCAATACCAACATTAAATTCACACAGTCAGTATAAAACCTAGGTGTTACTCTCAACAGTACTGTAACATTTCACCAACATGTCATGAAGATATGCAAGACTGCATCTTGAGCAGCTCCATTCACAAATATTTTTCAGCTGATGCCACTAAAACACTCCTGTGTTCATTAGTACTTTCAAGGCTGGACTACTGTAATTCAATTTTGTCGGGTTTGTCTCCATAGCTACTCCAGAAACTTCAAAAAGTTCAAAACACAGCTGCTCTGATCATCCTTAGAGTACCGCAATCAGAGCACACCTCCCAGCTGATCTGTACCCTACACTGGTTATTCATTTGATCCAGAATCAAACACAAAATTTGTTTTCTGTACTACGTTTCACTGACGGATTCCAGTCCAACATACCTATCTGGTCTCACACATTTGTATACACCAGCAAATACTTACACTCCACTTCTGAAAATTGTATGCTCATTATTCCCAGTATGAAAACGAAGTCATATAGACAAATTGTTTTGGTACAACAGGGCCCAGCAATGTGGAATGAATTGCCCATTAACACAAAAACACAATGATCTCTTTCAAGAGTGCTCTTATAACTCGCCCTTTTTTTACTAAAAGAACAACCTTAAAGACCTAATGAAGTTTCCTACCTTAAATATTTTCAGCATTTTTTTTTGTTTTCTAATTTCATTGTGGGTTTCTAAAGTCATTATTAGGCATTATACAAAGTCCTTATTATTATGATTATTATTATTATTTGAAAATGATGGCTGATAAAAAAAACAGTTGAGTACATTCTCAAAGCTGGGTGGAATTCTAGTAAACGTCTACAATTTTGAACTGCTCAAAACATTCAGAAGGGTGTTGGTATTATTACTAATTTGAAAAATCATAATATTGAATAAGATGTTTCAATTACTAGTTGTTATGATAATTCAGTAATGAAAATAAACAATTAAATAACAACCTGAAGATTCAACCCAGATCTAATTTCTCAATGATGCAACACATATTAAAATTACAAATTAATATTTACCAAATATGTTTCTTATTTAAATATTAAAAAGCTATACATCATTTTAAAAAAAACCTGTGAAAACTCCATGCAAATACAGTCATCCATTCTTCTGGAAAAACTACAGCAAGATTTCAAGATGGCAACTATATTTGCTATATAAGACTGGTATCAGTTGCATTTAGGACCTACTAAATCACATGACAAATTTTTTAATGCAAAGTGTGTGTTGCTATGCCATCATTCTGGAAGAGTAACAAGAATACAGTTTTCAAGATAGGTGCCATCGTAGCCATATTGGATGTCCGATCAGTACCATTTTTATTCTGAATCAATTAGACATCAGATATTGTAAGAAATCTGTTGCTTCAAATCCCCATGTCAGTGACTTTACATTTTGAATAAGTAGAAACAAAACAAAATTTAAGATGGCTGCCATGATCTCCATAGTGGATGTCAGGTTGACACTTAATCCACTGAGCACCAACTAGACACAAACATAGAAGTTTTTTTAAGAATTAACCCAAAGTTAAAATAACCATCCATTCAGGAGAAGTATTCATAACAAGATTCAAGATGGCCACAATAGTAGCCATACTCCTTGTCCAAACAATACACAATAGGCCATAGGATGAATATGTGTGTAAAGTTTCATGACAATCCTGCAAGTAGTTTGGAGTAGCAATAAGAACTAATGCTAAGATAAATGAATGTACAACAGATCATCACATAAGCTCTTCAGACCAATGACCAGTAGTGCTAAAAAAAGTTGGACAGAATTGTACCTTCAGATGCCACTGGAGTTGCTTCTCGACGCATTCCACATTTCATGCAAAATTCATCGTCCTCCTCTAATAAGCTGTTGCATGATGAACCATCCAGCACACCCAGACATTTCGTTTTCTTCTTTTGGAATAATGTCTGGTCCACTTTTTTGCCACATCTTCTACAGAAGTTGCTTCCCTCCAACAACTCAGCACCACATACTGCACACTTCACAGCCATGGATTGTCATGCATCACTGTGCTAATAACACTTTGGAAGAGAAAGAAATAAAAAGTACATTTAATTTCATTATTCACTTCCTGATCTGCACCACATGCCAAACAATGTATACTTATTCATGATTTCTGTGCACTATTTATAATGGTCAGGTCAAGATAATGTATAGGGCTACGTGTCATCAGGACAAAAGACCATAACACAGTCTCTTACTATTTTGCAATAAAAATTGATGTGTTTCATATTACCAGACTGACCTTCCTAAAATCATGCCAATTTCATTCTTTCTGCATTGCTTCACAGCGTTCTCCTTTACATTATATAGAAGTGCACTTTCTGAATCGCAAGTAAACATTCATATATAAACAAAACCTTTAGTTAAAAAAGTATACATAATGACCCAACTTTTTCAAGCATGCAACAGGAAAACATTTTTTTTTACCTGGCCTTACTGATACACCAAAAGAAAAATTTTCATTGTAGAGGAATGAAATTATAATCCTGTGTATCCACTTGTTAATGACCTTTTTTAAATTATTGATGCAGGTGTGGAAGGCAGCCCATCCCAAGATAAGATTAACACATGGATTTCCCAGTGATTTAGTCCACACATCACTCTTACCTTGAGGTAATGCTGCCTTGCACACATGTCATCAATTTAGATTTCAGTTCATTAACCTATGGATGTACAGGTGTTCTGTTCTGAGAGGGATTAATACAAAAAAAGGTGAGTGTTCAGAAAGATTTACTGTCATGGGTCAAAATAAGAGGGTTTTACTTACCATCCGCAAACAAAGGTAATAAAAAAAATTATTTCTTAAATTTACTATACCGGTAGTCAAATACAATATATACTATATACTATAGTCAAAAATTGAAATGAACCCGAAAACTTCATTCCAAATTGTGTCAAACACAGTCTGTGTACGCTACCAGAAATGTCAGTTGTTGTTTTTTTTTTTTTTTTTTTTTTTTTTTGTAAAGTGGAGATATACTTGTTGATCTAACACAAATATATACCTTACTGTATAACCGCACCAGGAAGTGTGCATACGTACACCTGCCCGTGATAATCGATGCCCGAAGATGTCGCTGTAAATGGAAGAAAAGACAGATCCAAGTAAAATGCCCATACAAAGGAATGTTAGACCTTGGGGAAAATAACTTAAAATGTAGTCTCTAGCAGTATTAAATGCACACAAGACTCTATTTGTATGTCACAGTGCCGAGATTGGTCATTATAAATCCTGGAAACTTCCAAGAATTCCCGATGTTCAAGCAAAGTTGAATGCTGTCGCCATTATGTAAACTGAAAAATATCTATACATATCACATATAAATAACTCCAAAGAACAAATCGTTGTTATCAAATGTAACAGATGATGACTCTGAAGTACATATCTTCCCACTAAATTAAAAAAAAGAGAAAATGTTGTTGATGGTAACATGTTTAAAGTACAACTTTAACTTACCACTGAAATTTCATCTCGCATAATCGAAACTGAAAGTAAGGCAAAGAGAGCGACATCATACGGCAAAAAAAGAAAATCGCAACTCTTAACACAGCGAAATGAGTGCACAAGACACAGGATCATACCAGTCCAAGTCTCACTGGTAAATGAAACACCGAAATATACACCACAATACCCATATATTGTATCTAGACCAACAAATTGTTCTCCGCCTATTTTATTATTTTGACTTGCGGCAAGTCAAAATAAAAAAAATAGGCGGAGAACAATTTGTTGGTCTAATATTGTATCAAAATACTCATGAAGATAAATGTTTTCTGATTTGTATGAGTTTGAATAATAATCAAAAAGCAAAGTAAAATTTTCTTCTTTTTTTAAAGGGAGTTTACATTTTTCTGTTAAGACTATAATGGCAAGTTTAATTAGTTTACATTAATAATTGAAATTGCTTCAATCGTTTATTTCATTGAACAATATTAACATCTTACGCGCGTTTAGATTGAATTTTCTTCTTTCTTTTGATCAAGTGGTGTGTGTGTGTGTGATTTAGATTTTTAATGTAACTTTAACATTTTTTTAAATTATTTTTTTGTTTAGTCATATCGCTATAATGTCTGCAGTGTGACAGTTAATAGTGATGTCTGGCACTAGGGCATCATGCCGCAGATATGTATGTAGCATGATGCCCCACTCTTTCACATTATCCTGACACAAGGCCGACCAGTCTTAACACTAAATGCTGAGCTCCTAGCGAGTCAGCTGCTAAGTCTTTGGTATGACTCAGCCAGGCTTCGACCCGCGACCAACCGTACCTCGCTCTAACCACTTAATCCACTGGAGCGGTCATCAAGTAATGTTATGACAGCATTGAAATATTATATATTAAAGCACACACAAAAAATAATGAAACATATGGTCTTAATTCTGAATATATGTCTAAGAAATACATTGACTTCACAATATTTTTTGACATCATTTCATTACGTACGTAATAACATTAATTACAGTTTTTTACAGCAGCAGGGGGTATGCCGACTAATAAAAGGTGTGCCGACGATCTCCCCCCTTCCCCACCATCGAGGCCCCTATTTTGTAATTCGGATTTTTTTTAAAAAATCGAAGAAGGTCCGTAGCAAAAAGTAGACAAATTACCACTAGCCAAAAAAGCCCCCATTTTGTAATAAGGAACCTAATTTTTAAAAATACTTTTTTGTCAGTCCAACCCTTGTATGTAGGCCGGGTAACAAAGATGTTATTGATTATTGTAGACAATGTTTTTATAAATAAACAGCTTCGACAGAGCTGAGTTAGTTATACCGCTTGCTTCATGGTATAAAGTTCCATGGTTGACATCGAAATATTTTCCTGCAGCAGGTACAGATGAAAACCTATTTTATTTTGCCAGCCTCTAAATTTATAGATGTTAGAGGCCGTGGTGCGTTTTTGTTGGGTTTTGTTGGGGGTCTTAAATGGTTATATATATATATATATATATATATATATGAAGCAAGATTAAAATGAGATTAATGTTGATGAATATAAGAAACATTGCGCATTCGTTAATCATGAAACGAACAGAGTAGGTGTTATCAGAAAATATCGTCTTAAAAATATACAATCGGAAATATTATTAATACTGGTTAACTAATAATCACTGTGAGAATACCTGGCGTTCTTACGATACAAAATCAGTTTTCCTACATATTTATTTATGAATGTTTCATTGGTGTGATCAATGGCGGTATACATATCAATTATGATAAACTTGATAATCGTCTAGAAATTTCACAGGCTGGTACTCCGAGCGACCCAACAAAATAATCATTTACAGTTATTTTAATAACATCTAATTTGAGAAAGTGTAATTAGACAAAATACTTTTCTTATTTTTAATAATGAGCAAGTGGACAGCAGCAATACAATTGCGAGAACGGTATTATAATCTTGTTAGGAGTTAAACCAGAGTTTCCAAAGGAAAAAAATGCCTAAGAAAATGTGCGAAATCAGATTAAAACATTAGAAACCTCAAACGAATTCCAGGAATTTGTCTCTATCGAACTAGAAATGAAACCAGATGAATTGTGTGAACAAGAACGAAAGTATTGGCTAGTATTGAACCAGAATACACAACCAGGGTTGAATTCCAAAGATTAATTAGAGATAAGAAACGTTCGCCATTTGAACTTCAATTACGCGATTTTGTCAGAATGGTCAAAATTGAGTTTAACCGCAGTAGTGCTGCCCATGTTCTTTTAACATTCAGGCAGATCACGGCTGTATTTTTATTGATACCACCAAGAATGACGAACGAGCAAGGACTATTACTAATAATCTTACAGAAGGAAACCAATATCTGTTCAGAATGAAATGTATTCTGTCAAACATAATAAACCAATATGGTCTAACAATGATTATCCGTGATAAACTCGACTGCTATAAAGCATCACGACGATATAACAGCATTGTCACAGTGGACAAAAATTCTAAAACAGGTACGCTGACGGGTATTGTCCGGTCGTATAATTCACGGTCATATATTCTGTACACGCAATTGTTTACGCATTATACCGTTTAAACGATCGTGAAGTTACTGCTCTTCAACCGATGAGGGTAGGCTCGTTAAACTGTGTGCCTGAGAGAGTAAGAGAACATTTCAAAAACTCGAGAATAGGAAATGGACTTACAAATATGAATAAAATAACTAAACGAAACGATGGTAATTTCTTTGCCAGGAGCAACATATAGCAACTGTGGCCATCGTAAAGATCCACGAGGATACATTAGCTCCAACTCGCCTGCGACTTCGGTTGCTGTTTTAGTTGATTGCGGTTCCGCTTCTTTGTATCTATTTGTGACTGTCTTGCATCGAATACAATATAAACTCATGAAATAAATAATACCATATTAACACAATATGAACGTGATTAACGTTTCAGCGACAAGCGAGCAAGCACCGGTCAAGCATCTTCCTGTGTTACCAAATTCTACTCGAGCCATTATATATGTTACGGTACGGTAACAGAATTATTATTATAACAGAGTTATAAATTTTGTTACATTACAGAATGATAAATATTATGCCTGTTCACACTGCTATCTCTTAATATACAACTTCCAACAGTATATTCTTTGCGATTAGTGCCATTAATACGGTGAAGGCGAGTACTCGATGTTCACTTTGGGAAAGTTCGTTCCTGTTAGAACCCACCACGCGATTGACATACTTTTGTCAACTTTTGTAAAAACAAATAATATGATTATAAGTCGGGGGTGGGGGGTCTGTCTCAAAGGTCAGCAGGACATGTACTGATCATTGATAATTTGCTCCGCATACAACCTCCTCAACCCCGCAAGTTTTGCCGGTTTTGGTGTTAGTTAGGTGTGCGTGGTTGGCGGTGGATATTATTAATGATCAGTACATATCCTGTTGACTGTGGTGTGGAGCCCTCCGAATTTTTCGCTAGACTATTGAATAAGTGCATTTATTTGCATTTAATGGATTTATCGCAATTGTTGCATAGTGAATAATAGTTTAATGTTTGTTTCTGAGTTTATCGTCGTATGAAATGTCACGTGCCGAATCACACAACAAATACTCTATAACCTGAGGAGAAAAAAATATGTTGAACTCTTATAATTGCAATTATTGATATTAACAAAATGTTTTCTTGCTGTTAAAAAAAAAGATATTTCCATTCAGTTTTAGAGGCTATATAAGCGTATGAATTCTTGTTGAGGCGTCTGCTATGTATATATTTGTATAACAGGGAATTCTCAATTTGCAACTTAATAAATATCTAACATCAGAGACAAAACAAGTTAACATCTAACAAAAAGCACAAACTTCTACCAATGGTACGTGATCTATGGTTTTGAACATTCCACAGCATGGTCTTAATCTGTTATCTAAATTGGCATATGCAATATGAGTTGAAGTTATATATTCAAAGGATGTGTTGTTATATTTGACATGCGAATGACTCTTGGATTTGATGCTATCATGAGTTGTGATCTAACCCGTTAGGTGCGGTCCATCTGACCTGTTAGGTCTTTCTACTGACTTCGGGATGAGGCGCGGACCAGGGTATCCTATTCAAAACACCAAGTCATATTGTAATCTACTGCTTATATCCAACTACAACTAGTTCTCTCCATCTCTCCAAATTGTTTCTCACTATTATTTGTTCATTCAGAACATATATCACTCCATTTTATGTATATTAGGCAGGGCCGGCTTTAGACCAATTGGACCAATTGCACCCAATTGGGCCCCGCACCTTGATTGGGGGGGGGGGGGTCAGTTCACAAGTAGTCTAGACAATTCAGTGAATTGTGATGCCACCGTGGTCAAGGGACACAATCTTTTGCCAGTGTTAAGTGTACAGGCCACATGATAACTGTAGCAAGTGCCAAGTGAAGAAGTACCAGCTATACAGTTGCTTTCAAAACATAGCCATACATATAATCATTCTTTAGTGGGTAGGTAGCTAAAACAATTTTTAACAAAACTTGTTCATGCAAAATAAAAATTGCATACTACAAAAGAAATGCTTTATACAACTTAAAATAAACATAAATTTCATTATTCACACATCATATCATTGGATAGATCACCCAAGTCGTCCTTGAGTAAATCCAAAATGGTACTGGCCAAAAGGTATCCATTAAGTCCATAAAATAAATTGCCTATTAGCAGTATGCCATTTCCCCCGGTGGTATTATCTTCTTCTGCTGCCTTTTAATAGTGGTTCTGATTACAATGATACAAATTATCACATTTTTAGTTGGTTTATCTTACAACGTAACACAATCTCACAAACACGACAAGTAAACACTTTCAAGAATCGCCCCTTAAAGGAACCTCTTATTGTCAGGATTTCCATCGTATTGACTTTTTTACCTACTTCTTGTAATTTATGATATATAATGAGAAATCTATAAGCAATACATATATTGTGGGTGACTATAATGAACTAAGGAGAAGGACAGACGAAGAATAGGGCAATAATTACTCAAAAGCGAAACATATGCTTACCTCGACTTCATGTGACACTGCGACTACGGAGAAGATCGGTAAATTCTGCCAAGAATCCTAGTGAAGCGAGTGATGCCATTTGTGTGAGTATAGACAGTGACAATGAATTTTTTTTTTTATTATATATAATTAAAAGTAGACTTTACCATTACTGTCTTATATTGACCTACAATACACATTCATGTGGTTCTGCTTTCAATAATTTGTTGAACATTTGAAAGCCGCTAGTTGAAGTTAAAAGTCATTATAACAAGAAAAATGCAGCACTCAAGTGCTACTTTGGTCGCACGCTTTACAATGCTCTAGCATCAAAAGTATTATAGCTGTGCAGCTGATTTTTTTTTCTGCACCCCAAAAGTATATTAACTGTATTCTGTGTAAATATCATGAAATAATATGGTGCTGTTTTTCCTATCCAGGTGGCAGACTGAAATACGCACGGTTTTGGCCATGGCGGGTCCATAAATTGTCTGATTATTACGAGATTTATAATGTAACTACTCCTATGCACCATTGTCCTGTAGTGCAAATTTGGTATTGATATCTTAAAAATTGACGAAATGCGAGCATTTTAAATGCCGCGTAGAATAAATAGATAGGCGAGGACTAAAGCAGAATGCATAAATACTTAGGTTATGGCATGGTGGAAAAATATCATAGTAAGTTCATGGCCTGAAATGGCGTGGTTTTCCAGATTTTTGCCGGACAAACATTTTTTGCCTACCCCCGGTGCTTATCACTGCATAGGTCGAACGCGAAGTGTGCGACCAATTATCTTTTGTTAGGGGTGGAAGTGCTCTTCCTTCCGAGTTGAATTGTGTCTTCATGACATTTGCTCCAATATGTCGGATGTCTAACAAAATTCATGATGTCACAATTTTGTTGGCTTTGGATTGCTCCAAGCAGCATGTGAACCATAAGAATTTATATTGTTATTTAATCAATTGCTTAAGATTAAACCACGCACAGAAAAATGTAGATAACAGTGGTGTGATTTAGCTAACATGACAATAATCAAAATTTATCCTGGCATTCATTGTCACTTCTTTGGGCAGGATTGCACATATGAGGTGTTGTAAAGCTGATTTTGACTGGTTTTCATTTGGGCAACAGTGGATCTATTAGGCTTTTGATGGAGCATGGGTACGCATCCTCCCTGCTTTGTGCCAAGTAGATTCTTCTGTAGCCCTTTATAACTAGTCATTATGTGTTCACTGTATTTTGTTAGAGAGACACGAGATTCCTGACCTTCAAATATGAGTAAAAGACCGAGAGATATAGGCAGAAAGTACCAGAGTGGCAGTAAGAAAAGGGCAATAAGAAAGGCTAAGAAAGCCCAAGATGAAAGAGAAAGAGGAGCCGTAGACAGACTTGTTTACAGAAATACATCAGATAAATCTGATGAAACAAATGTGCAAAACTCAGTTGAAAATGATCCAAAAATTCAGTGATAATGATAGTGGTGCTGAAGAAATTTTACAAGATGAACACAGCTTTAAGGGTGCTTCTGCTGTTACGAACTCTTCGAAAGATCCTTCCACTTCAAATGTCACCAATGATGATGAGCAAGATCCTTCCACTTCAAATGTCACCAATGATGATGAGCAAGATCCTTCCACTTCAAATGTCAAGATTGATGATGAGCATTCACAATTAACTGATGATCATGCAACCTGGCCAGAAGTAATAAGTCATGGTGTGAGAGACTATTTGGTGAAAAAAGGACCACCAAAAGTTCTAAAAGATTTCCCTAAAAATGATAAAGGAACACACTTTTCAAAATTACACTGCAAACGAATGCTCCCAAATGGTGAATTTATAGAGCGACCTTGGCTGTTATACTCAGTCTCAAGTGACAAGATCTTTTGTTACTACTGTAAACTTTTTGACCCGAATGCTACAGCTGCACTTGCAACTTCTGGTTTCAATAATTGGCCAAACATCCATACAAGGCTGGCTGAGCATGAGAATTCAAACAGGCATTTGCAAGCAATGCTCCGCTGCTGTGAACTACAGGAGAGGTTGGCTGTTGAAAAGACCATTGATGAAGTACAGGAAAAACAAATTAGAAAGGACAAACTACTGGTTTAAAGTAATTGAGCGACTTGTGGCCACAATACAGATGTTAGCAAAAAAAAATTACCATTCCGTGGTTCTGATGAACACATTGGCACACCACATAATGGCATCTTTGTAGGTGTCATTGAGTTACTTGGGAAGTTTGACCCAATAATGCAAGAACACATACGGAAAGTTCAAAACAAGGAAAAAACATCCAAAATGAGCTAGCTCATCGACATTATGGCAAATGCTGTTCAGACAGCAATTATTTCTATAATTAAGTCTGCCAAGTACTATGCCATAATTCTTGACTGCACCCCTGACATCAGTCACCAAGAGCTAATGCCATTGGTTATTAGATATGTAGCTGATGGTAAAAAACCAAACATCCCAGCTGGAGTGTATGAACACTTCATTAAGTTTTTAGTGGTGCAAAGCAGTTCTGGAGAAAACTTGTTAAACTCCGTTCTGAAGGAACTTGAGGTATTAGGACTTGATGTTGCAGATATCCGTGGGCAAGGTTATGATAATGGGGCCAACATGAAGGGACATAATTCAAGTGTACAAGCACGAATCCTGCAAAGAAATTCTCGAGCATTTTTTACCCCATGCGCGTGCCATAGTTATAATCTTATTTTAGGTGATATGGCAAAAACATGCCCCGAGGCCATGACTTTCTTCGGTACATTGCAACGTATTTACACAATTTTTGCCTCATCCACAAAAAGGTGGACAATCTTCAGAAGTCATGTTACTGGCCTGTCCTTGAAACCTTTGTCAGAAACAAGGTGGGAATGCAGAATGGATAGTGTGAAGGCCATCAGATACCAAGCTTCTCAAGTCTGTGATGCTCTCGAAGAATTGGCAGACACTACTGAAGATGCCAATACAAAAAGTGATGCTCAGTCCTTGGTGAACCAAATGAGAAATTACAAGTTCCTTGTGTCTCTAGTGTTTTGGCACTCATTGCTCTTTCAGGTAAATTTCGTAAGCAAGGAGCTTCAAGGTGAAACCATGGATGTAACAACTTGTCTGAAAGCATTAGAAAAACTGTTCAACTGGTTAAATGCATTCAGAGAAAAGGGCTTTGAGGAATCACTGGTCGATGCTAAAGAACTTGCTGAAGACCTTGAAGTGGAAGCAGTTTTCAAAAGTGAAAAGAGGCGTGTGCGTAGGAAGAGGCAAACGTTTGACTACGAATCAACTGATGAACCTCTGTCAGACCCCCAAAAGGCATTTCAAATTCAATGCTTTAATCAAGTGGTGAATAAAGCCGTGCAAACCCTTCAGCCCCGATTTGAACAGCTGACAAAGCACTATGAGTTGTTAGGATTCTTGTGCAATTTTAAGGATATGCCCAATGAAGACGTAAGGAAATGTGCTGCAGATTTGGAAATCGCCTTAACTGATTCCAAATTAGTTTATGGTGACAATGTAGCAGATGGAGTAACAACAACGAAGATGGCTGATATTGATGGTTTCATGCGTTGTAGGAGATAGAAGCAATAAAGCCAATTCTCCCTTTAGAGCTGTTACAAAATCCTGCAAAAATGCTCGAGTTTCTAGCTTGCAATAACAGGTCTACAGCCTTTCCAAATCTTTTTGTGGCACTTAGAATTTACCTTACCATCCCAGTTACAGTTGCATCTGGCGAAAGATCCTTTTCTAAGCTCAAACTTATTAAAACTTACCTAAGGTCTACAATGAGTCAAGAACGCCTAAATAGTTTGAGTATTATGTCATTAGAGTGTGATGTGGCCAGAGAATTGAGCTTTGAGGAAATCCTGAAAGACTTTGCAATGATAAAAGGCAAGAAAAATTAGCCTTTGAAAGCTTAATGTATTAAGGATACTAGTTGCTGTGCTTTTCTTAAGTGATAAGTTCCATATTTCCATATATTGAGTTGAATATAAATGTATAAGGATCCCAGTGACTAGAACATATTAATTAATTAATCAAATAAAGACAGTTTAATTTAGGTTCATAATTTGCAGATTGACATGCTGTCTCCTAGACTGGGCCTGGTGAATCACCTGTCTTGCACTTCTGCTTGCCAAGTGCAGTGGGTTGCACAAGTGTTGGCCCCCTCAACATTTTTTCAATGATTCCTATAGAAAACAGCTCTAACTGTATCAAGTGTAACTTCATCACAATCTGTTTAGCCATATAAATTGTAGTGCTGTTTAATGATTCAAGACTTCGGTGGTCAGTATATTATATCAGGCATAACTGAAAAATACCACTATGCTATATTTTGCATTTGGATCACAATTCACAAATGCAAAAGTGTTCATCCCCCAGGTACTATTGGAATAGCAATAGAGGGGTGGGGATGAATAACAGATAACAGACCTTTAATCTTCACTTGAAATACTCAGTGAAATTTGTTTTACTGCCATTGAATAAAGTGTAAATAACAAATAACTTTTGCAATTTTATGACCCTATGCAAATTGAAGCAGAATCGTGCATTTAATCGTACCTAAAATAATATAAAATAAACTTATTAAATAAAACCACAACTTATAAGAACAAATGGGATGAGTTGAAGTTAATTACGCTTGGTGGAGTGAGAGCTGGATTCTATTGGAGTTAATGGAAAAATATTGAGGAGGCAAATACTTTTTCAACCCACTGAATATCTATACTGCTATTATCTATAGTATTATTATCATAACTTCATAAAGGGGGGGGGGGGGGGCCGCCATCATGTTTCCAATGGGGCCCCACACTTCCTAAAGCCGGCCCTGATATTAGGTATCCTTTCTCTTTACTCCCCATCTTGTATATCTGTCTGATTCTTATTTTCAAGAACATCTGATCTCTACTTTTTTATTATTCTTCCTCTGCGCTCCTGCTTTTCTTTTTGCTTTGTGTCCTTCTGCCTTCTACAATGGACACTATATCTTGTATCTATCTATCAGAGGCGTAGCTAGAGTGTTTGGCGCCCGGGGGCAATATTCATTCTTCCCCCACCTCAAGTCTGAAACCCATTATTTTCATCAGTAAAATCACCATTACCCGTTACAACCTATTTTAAAGCCCATTTTGGCGCCCCCACTAGTATGGCGCCCGGGGACATATGTACCCCCCTGCCCCCACCCCTAGCTACGCCTCTGCTATCTATTTATATGCATATATCGCAATCGCACACCCTTCCCCACATACAGAATATGATTGGCTAAACATTACTAGATGAATGAAGCTCCCATAGATCATACCATAACTAAATGGTACTGAAACAGCAGGAATATGACCAGTTAAACAGATATGGCATGATGCTTGTAACGTAATGCAGACGTACATGTATTTGACCAGTTCACAGTAAGGTTGTACGAGTTATTTCCCTTACTCCTGTTGCAAGCAGCAGCAGAGGGGGCGAATCCAATTATCTAATTGGGGTAGATTTTAAGCAAAACATTTTAAGTCTCCTTTTGCCAAATGGAGCCTTAACGATTTTAAAGCCCTATTTGTCAAATCAAGGGTTTCTCAAAACCTCTTGGGGATAAGTACCTTGCCAATGGAGCGTAAAAAAAAAGCGTCGACGAGGCAAATTCCTAGAAGAAGCCATTGTCGCCGCATCTGCTGCTGTGGTGTTAACCGAATATTTTATCCAGTCCGACACGATATCGTATCCGAGGGTCTGATAAATTTATCGTCACAAATCCGTGTGGGATTGACTGAGCGTGACTAAAGAAATTTCTAAATCGATTATGATCCATATCACCGCAGCACCAAGTTTGCCAAATATTTCGTAGCGTATGAGTATCAACTCCATTAAATACACACAATAAATTGCAGTTATCTCTGATCACCTTCGGAATTTGTGTGTATCGTTGAGTAACATATATCACATCAGTGTTTTAATGCCTGCCTTTGGAAAATATCCTAGCGGGATTCTTTTGATTGTGTTACGTGCTCAGGCTCGAATAAGCAGCAACACAGAAAGAGTGAAAACTAACAAGCTTGTATAACTTGAACAATGAATTTATTAAGTACAATTATTTTCATAAAATAAATAAACTTACGGTTTTAGAGAATCAAATCCAACATTAATCCAATATAGAATTCACAATAATAATTCACTACTGGAATTGCAAGAGTCCTGATAAATAAATGTTCTAATAGTTCCAGGTTCGAATCTTGACGATGTAATCCAAAATGGCTGACAATGTCACGTGATGCAGTTCTTGTTTATCATCCAAATGAAAATCATAAACACATTTCCTTTTCCAGATAATTCTTCTTTCTTCAATAAATTGACACAATGTCCAGAATAAAATAATATTAACACTTAAACATGAATTACACAACTGTTAATTTTAAAGCCCAAAATTCTACTGAATTGTTCTATCCCAAACAACAGTCTATATGACTGTTTTTCTTAAGTAAACAAGTGATCACGTGATTTTCTTGAAATTGATAGAAGGTCAGAGGTAGAATCTACGTTCAGCAAGTCAGGTACTAAAAGAATGATCTAGAAGAAAAACCATCCCCAATAACTAAAATTATAAAGATGTCCTTGAAATTAACCAATAGTTTTAAAGGACTGTTTATCAATCTGAAGCAAGGTCAGATATTGAGATAACCAAGCCAAGGTCAGCCTGTTTACAACTAGAATCTAAATCAGCCTGAACTTTCTAGAAAAAAATCTCCCAATTAATGAATATTAAACCCTAAATGACAAATTTGGATTCAACAATAAAAAAATAAATAAATTAAATCTAATAGCCGTAACAATTGTCTAACATAACATCGTTATATACGACCCAATTGTTAATACCTCCATCAATATCATCAATGCTCGGTGCTTCTTCGATATCGGTTATAAACTCAATAATACCCTCGCCGGTTTCTTCTACCGCTTTGTCATTAAAATCCTTTAACACTTCGTAACATCGTTGATCGTCTACACTAGGAGCTATCAAATACAACTTGTCCCATTTCATCCATCTCGTTATTAAATTAAGTAGAAGTTGTGTCTTGCCACTTCCAGATGGTCCGATTATAATCATTCTAATTGAATTCGGTAACATCGCATGGTGTTTAATAGGTTCTCGTCGTCGGGTAACTGAATAATCAATTACATTCATGTTATTATATATAAATTATGGATCTATATTGTGTGCAGTCTAAAAACGTACTGGCACAGATGACTTGACGACGATTACAACTAAAAATAACCGATCAGCACTTTCTGGTAGGTGTGTACAATGTAGTACAAAGAAATTGAGATTCGTTTCTATGAGATTTGCAGGAAATGCTAGCATTTCTGATGATTTAAAAAAAAACGAGGCGGTGATATCGCAGCCAAGCTAACTAAACTCCCGGGAACACCATGGGCAAAGTATCCAGGAGAGAAACATCTTCCAGGGTATAGTTATTGTGGACCCGGAACCAGACTCGATATCAAACTCGATGATCAAAACCAACCCAAACCCGGTGAAGAACCAATAAACGCCATTGATAAGGCGTGTCATGTTTATGATGTTGCTTATAAAAGCAGCAATCTGCAAAACAGACATCTCCCAGATGTGAAATTAATTCATGCGCTGAATTGTATCACTGATAAATCCTTCAAAGAAAAATTGGCTTCATGGTTAATAAAATCGGCGATGAAAGATAAATTGATGTTAGGTGCTGGTAATTAATAACAACATGGAATCTATTTACTATTCTCCAAAAGGATACTGGAGGGGTAAGGCAGCAATCAATAAACTCGCTAGTGCAGCATCGGTGAATTATACCACCGCGGCTAATTGGTTATCCAAACAGGCGATATGGCAAATTTATCTACCGCCGCCTAAACAAATTAACTACTCGGTTTTTAATGTGACCGTTCCTAATGAAGTTCATCAAGCTGATATACTATTTCTGCCGCATGATGGTGGTTACAAATACGCGTTAACTGTAGTTGATGTTGCGAGTCGATACAAACAAGCAGAACCGTTAAAAACAAAGTCGGCCACTGAAGTAGCTTCTGCATTTGAAAGGATTTATCGAAGGGGCCCTCTGTGCTGGCCAAATCTGTTACAAGTTGATCCTGTCAAGGAATTTCAGAGTGCGGTTCTATCATCGATGAAACATCATAATGTCACCATCAGACGAGGGCATACTGTACTACATCGCGATCAGGCAATTGTTGAACGGTTTAATCGGACACTTGCTGAGCGGTTATTTGGATATCAATATGCAAAGGAATTCATTCAGGATAAACAATCCCGTGAATGGGTCAAAAGATTACCAGCTGTGATTACCGCCCTGAATAATGAGATTACTCGAACAATCAATATGAAACCTAACAACGCGATTAAAAAGAAGTCTATACCCGTACAACCACGAAACGCTAGCGTTTCCCAGCCAATACTCGGTAATGTCACTGTTAAGTATTTATACGAACCAGGAGAGCTTGAAGGTGGCACAAAAAGGGCTACTGATCCTATTTGGAGTGTTACCGCACATAAAATATCCGGCATAACACGATCTACGGGTAGACCAACAATTTATAAACTGGATTCAACTGCTCCTCAGCGAGGATTTACTCGTGAACAACTGCAATTGATACTCGAGGATACTCAATTACCACCGCGTGGTCTTAACTAACCTCTGCGTCTTCTCCTGACTCTGTCAGGACAACTCTTCGATGTTGATTTATTCGCCGTACTCTGGACACTGCAAGATAGACTAAATTTGACCACTCGATGTGATTATCCACTATCCAAACAATTGTATCGGTTATAGTTAATCCCTGTGAAGAATGTATCGTCGCTGCGTATCCTAGCGTCCATGGGGATTTATCAGCACGCAATGCATCTTCTACGACGCTGATATCAACCAGCACAATATCATTTAACACTAAATTCTGCTTCTCTGTCAGGCCTGGAATATCAACTTCAATATTCTGTTTTCGTGTATCCGAAGGCCAAGAACACAAGGGCACTGGAAGTGTTGTAAATTTTTCTTTATGCGTTTCAAATAACTTCATCTGAAGTGTGTCTCTGACTATTTTTCTACTTGCGATTATCAAATCGTTTGGTCTCTATGTTTCCCAAAATTCCTCCATGGGAGTTTCTGAAATTATTTCACGCGCTATTTCACATTGGATTCTATCCGGTTGTAATCTAATTAGTTGTTTGAACTCGCGTAATTGTTCATCAAGTGCTCTATGGTAGGTGTTAATTTATTCATAATAGTCTACAAAATTCTTTAGCTATTCATGCGGTGGTAAACCGACAAATGGTGGTGGTTGGCGATGATCACTGCACATGACGACTTTTGTGTTCGCGTGCAATAACCAATTGAGAAATTTTTGTAATACATCTAACGACACCGTGCATATCTCATCCCAAATTATGACTTCAGGAATAAATTTCTCGCCCATTCGTTCAGGGGTCCATTCATCGCCTTTCCATCGAAATAAACTGTGATAAGTACAAGCATTTACCCCTCGTTGTTTCATTTCTCTTGCAAGTCTGTGTGTCGGTGTTAGCACAATCATGTTTGATGCGTTTCTACGAAATAACTCAATCGCACGAGTCGTCTTTCCTGACCTACCACAGCCGTTTAAATAAACTGTTTTATATCTACATATTGGATCAGATATCTGCGGTGCATTAGATAATTCTGATATCTGATTTTTTTTCAAGTAATTGTTTTCAATCGTAACATCTGCTGATTCGGAATAATCACACGGTATTTCTTTTTTAATTCTCCAACATCCCCAGCTCTCGTTGCTACCGCTAATAAATTCAGCCACTGCTTCCCTGTGTTTCATGTTTATGTAAAATGAATCAGTGTCTACTCTAACTGCGGTGTCAGGAACTCTGTTTATCATCGAAAATAAATTGATAGAAGCATAAGCTAGCATAGATGCTCTCAAATGTGTATACTGAAGATTTTCACCGTCTGCGTAAGTAACAATTGTACCAAATTTTGTTCCATCGGACAAGAAAGCGTCTTTACGATCGACGTATATACCCTTAGATGTTATATCCGTGATTATAAAATCGTATTCAGCAGCTATCTATAATCAATCGTGAAGAATATCTGTTATTGTCGTATTTTCCACCTGGAGTAAATTTACCAATTATTCTTCTACAAGATCCTTTGCATCTTTGTTTCTGATTTCAAATATCTGTTTGGACCATTTCACGATATATTCTTCGTCAACTGTTTTCGTTGTTCGCTGATTATACTATCTAGACGTTCAGGTTGTGGTAACCAGACCTCAGTCTGAGCTCGATAGGATATAATCGCTTCACTGACAATCAGCGATTTTAACATCCTACAATCGGTCATATACCGTAATAGCACTATTGACATCCAATGTTTTTTCAGACATGTGTCTACCAATCCAAACGTAACAGCACGGATGTAACCCTGTAGCCAATTCAAATGATACCACACGAGCGAATCCGGTTAAATCAAAATTAGGCAGTTGTCCATTAATAGCAACACGGGTCATCTCGTGTGTGACATGTCCAAATCGTTTAAAATATCTAGCGCATTCTCCGTACCCGAGAAAACTCCCTGGGTAACACGCGACTATATCAACTGTAATAATATTTTCACGGTCGTATTTTGTGTTCCATAATCCGCCGTGGTTATATTCTATACAACTTAATTTGATGTCTGTGAGAAATTCAGCTCGCGTTGGTTTCCACGAGTTCCTTTTTCTTGCAAAATGAGCTGCAACTGACGGAATTGTAAAACAGTTTGTTAGTAATTGTTCGTCGTCGAAATTCTTCGAAAAACTCATAGCTAGTTTTTTCATTTTGGCATGGAGGGCTTCAGTGCGGTATAATTCTTCATTGGGTCTTACAAACTGATCGAATCCACCCTCGGGGTTTTCGGTGATGTGAAGTAACTACACTGATACAGGATCGTTTTTACTCAACTGGTAAATAGCATCGAACAATTTTTTCTCAGAGAATTCTGGAGTGGAAAATTCTTCGGGTATATATTTTATGGTTCTATCCCCCGGAAATATTGTTACCGCAGGTGTCCATGCGTGTTTTTTATGATCAATAATTTTGATTGGGGCTCCATTTGATTTATATTTCGATTCGTATAATTTCTCACCGGTTATCGTCGCTACGGTTATTGGAAATCTTAATGATGTTTCTAATTCAGCTATATACTGAATCGATGCTCCGTTTTTCCTAACTGTTAATTCCCACTCGGTTATTTTTTTGCGTCTTAGATCAGTCAATTTGTTCCCCCCGGGATGCATTTGTGAAGTGTTCTATTATTCGTTCTGCTACACAATTGAGCCTTGACGAAGTCAATGACGACAGTTTCATGGGTTTTAGTTTTTTAATACTCGGTTTATCATTTAACGGATATATCCCGTAAACAACTGCTGTTACAGGATAAGATCTCTCGTAATACGGTTTGTCAATTCCAGTCAAAATTCTTGGTTTGGAATCTTGACTCACAGTGACAGTTTTCTTGTCCTTGAGAATTGGTTCAAATTTATCACGAATAATCCAATCTCCAGTGTCTGAACGGATAATGAATTTTATTCTAAAAAAATACCTTTTCCGCGAAAGATGTGAAATTATCACTGCTTCGTTTTTATCGTTCACGGTAGCGTCAACGATACCATCAATTCGAAATGTCGACCAACAGTGAGATGCTCCATCACGCTTGAATTCATTAAAACAGTCTCTGATTTTACTTATCATAGTTCTATCACGAATTTTACTCTTTGGATTATCAGAGACTCTGTGTAGATTAAATTTAGCATTTTTCCAAGGTGTAATTTTAGATAATCTCTCAAACTCCTTCATGCTATAATTAAAACAAGTATTTAAATAGAAAAATATTGTATAATGAATCATTGCAAATGGCTTATGATTGGATCAACAACCGTGTGTAACAAATCATGCAGAAAGAAGTTCTGTGGATATCATATGCAAAGTGTTCGACGTGGAAGCCTTGGTCCTATTCCTTGTATTCGATGTGGGGTAGGGGTGCGTGGTAAATCACAATTGTATCTCAGTTGCGGTGGTAAGCGATATAGAGAGTTGAAGCGTTATTATGACAAAAGAATAAAAATCCATCAATGACCTTGACAGCGTCCCTGACAGCGTCCTTGACTCTGTCCCTGACAAAGTCCTTGACTCTGTCAAGGATAAAATCATAAGAACTCCTCAAGACTACATCGAAAGATTTCCAAATGTAATCATTCCACCAAACAATGAATTAGACAAATAGTATTATGTATACAAATGAACCAAGAATTCCGACCACATCCCGTGATCAGCAACCATGAGGCTTCCCCTGATGGTATTATCAGAAACCGTAGGCTGAAGAAGCCAGTCGGTTTTGTGAATAATATGGGACTATTAGTGTTTACCGCTGGAGGGAAGAATTATTACTGCCATCGTTTCGTGTATGAATGTCATAACGGATTGATCAAGGATGGTTTTGTTATCGATCACATTGATTCCAATCCTAAGAATAACAAATTGGATAATCTAGAAGTTGTTACACAGAGTGAGAATACCAAACGTGGAGGAACTGGTACTTATAAATTAATTGGAAAAAGACCCGTAAAATCATTTAAAACAATAACTAGCGAAGAAAAAATATTCCAATAAATGAATGAAGCCGGTAGATATTTTGATATTTGTGTACGAAAAGTCGCAGAGGGAATTTATCGATCTGCGATTTCAAAAAAGACCGGACAAAAAATTAAGTTCGTTTATATAAACAATTAGAAATATATAATTATTAGTAATATGAATTCTCCAAATATCAATAATGTAATAACCGAAATTTTAGTTTTGAAATCTCAGGGGATTTACACATCAGATAATTTAGATTGCGATCAAATTATGTCCGACTTCCAGGATATTGAATACGGCGCTAACAATAACAAATACGTGTTACCCAAACAATATGCACTAATCGAACGAATTCAGAATTCTATCCGTGACTCCTTGTTATGCTGTGACGACGTCAGTAAGTTTGTCCCGTTATTTACTATCGTGGGAAAAATAAGAAAAGAATTAGGGAAACAGTATGAAGTAAAAAGAACAATTAATTCAAAAATCAGAAATATTAGATTGTTAATTGAACAAAACGAAAAAACCCCTTCGGATAATTGTTAGTAAAATCCATGGACGGTTTTACCAGGAAGTTGTAAATTTTCATAGTAAATTTTTTTTTTTATTACTGGAATAAATTTTCACAGTAAAATATTTTTTTATTACTGAAATTTTCATAGCAAATATTTTTTTATTACTGAAATTTTCATAGTAAAATATTTTTTTGGTCGTTATTGACTGATTTTGGTTATTTTTTGACTGATTTTGGTTATTTTTTGACTGATTTTAGCCGTTTTGGACTGATTTGGTTATGTTTTGACTGATTCAGTTGAAAATCTCTTTGAGATTTTACGGTCAAACGGTCGATTTTGCATGGGATTTCTCGTAGACTTTTTCACTGAAATCTTTGATTTCAAGAATGACTTTGAGTAAAAAAAATCACAAAAAAGTCACAAAAACTGAGTAAAAACGACTAAAAAACGACTATAAAACGACAAAAACGACCAAAAATGACCAAAAATGACTGTTGTTTTCAGTTGAAAATATCTTTGAGATTTTACGGTCAAATGGTCGATTTTGCATTGGATTTCTCGTAGACTTTTTCACTTAAGTGAAAATCTCTTCGAGATTCAAATTGGAAAATTGTTTACGATTTCAATAATGGTTAATGAAGCATTAACGATCCGATTGGTTCGTGAGAGACTGGTCGCGATCAAAAAATTTATACCAATCCGTGACTCTGTAAGGAATAAACTGCAAGCTAGACAGAGTTTACAAAAGGATTTTGCTGTGGGATCTGAAGAATTGTTTAAACCAATAACCACAGCAACGAAGGGGGTAGAGCGTGCTATATGGGGAGATGTTCCCGAGACTACGGGAAAACCTCTTATTGTTGAACTTGAAAAAATAGCAGCGGAAACTGAACAAACAAAACAAGCTGTACAAAAACTCCACGGTGATATGGAAATTGAACGATTAGGTGATATTGATGTTACTGAATTATCTAAACCACTTGAATCAAAAGGAACAGCAGATGACCTACGCGCGAGATTTAACGAGGAAGTGTTAGCAGTAATTGATAAGGCCGATCCAACAAAAATTCCTGCGCTTGTTGTTGAGACTTATGAAAACAGAAAAAAAATGTTGAAACCAGAACATCATAAATCTATTAGAAATATAACTCATTGGGCTGATATATTCTACAAAATCAAAACTAACAAAAGTCAAATTGACACAACAAGTGCATCATACATTGAATATATCAATGTGGTGGGTGCAGTGTATAAACAATATGAAGAGTTTAAACAACAACAAAAACCGCAAAAATTGCAAGGAAAGCGACAGCAACCTGCAAAGAAAATATCTTTTTCACCTAAAAAACTAAAACAACCTTCGCTTGGACCATCTGATTATACTCTTGATTATTTACAAACCACGGATACAGAAAAACTGGATACTAGTATCGGGAAGGAATTTTCCCATAAATTGCCAGCAATTTCCAAAGATTCCAGTGGGACCCTAAGTGGGGTATCAATTCAATATCCTTATAATGTTCTCAGCGATATAGAACGATTAGAAGTTCTCATCGGACGGAAACGAGCTAGAAATAACTCACCGGAAGTAATTAATGAATCAGCTGATACCTGCAGGCTGTTATTTGACGGCGGTATCATGGATATTGCAACATACCGAAATTTCATTGGCGAGTTAGTGGAGGATTATCACAGCGACTGAAAATCCCTTGGTGAAAATTCTACGAATTTTTCATTTCGTCATCGGCGATGAATCACTGATTAGATAAATAACAATTGAATAAGAATGATCATACACTACAACCATGACAAACCAGCCAGCGTCTATGTAGTTAATTCACGGTTTCCAGTTTATAGCGCGTACTATGGTGATGGTTTCGGTGATACCATTGCGGGGTTATTTGCAAGAATAGCTCCAAAAGTGGCGCCGCTAGTAAAACAATTATCGATGAAAGCTATTGATGTTATTCGTGATAAGGGTATTAGTGCTGTTGGAGATCTTGCCGGGAAAGCGTTTTCAGCCGTGAAGGATAAATTAACAACACTAGTGAAATCACGAAGTGATTTTCGGCAAAGGAAACCGGGACCACTACCGTCTACAGCAGAGATGCCTGCGAGTGTTAGTAAAATTATAAATAACGCAGTAGATCAAAAACCAGCGTCGCTGGTGACTCCGTCATACACCAACGACCAAAGCAACATCGCAAATATGATAGCGGGAAGTGGCTTACAACCACGACGAAAACGCTAGCGTGAAAATCATTTACGATGAAAATCGCGATTTAGACTTTGATAAATAGAATAAAATGTTTAAACGGTCACCTGATCCAGCGTTAGACGCTCCAGTTCTCAAGGATGATTCTGTACGCGACTTATTATAAGACGACCAAATGATCGTGCTGGTTATTCACGTGGATCCTAGCATCAAAACAAGGCGTTGCTGCGCCACGTCATATATTTATTGCGTTACAGGATAACACACGAGTTGGCGATCAACGTTTCAGCCATATGATATTTGATCAATTAGGTGTTAAAGACGTCTCACTGAGAATAAACGGCCAGCAGGAACCATCTGAAGATGTACAACTTGATTACGGTCAAAATTATATTGCTCGCGGGTATCACCGGTTGTTGTCATTTATGGCACGCGATCAAAATGTCGATACCGGTCTGCAAATATCACAACTGGATTTTAAGAATTTATACCCGGTCTATTATTTTTCTTTGGAACATCTTGATTTAACAAGACAATCCGTCGTTGATATACACTTGAGAGCTAATGTGCTTCGTGTTGCTATTGCTAATTATAGAGCAATTACTGTCATTCTCAGCGACAAATCAATGCTACTCGAAGGTGTTGGCGGAAGAATGAGAGTGGTAGATGCGCCACTAGAAAATCTATGATTGGAATCTCTTCGAGATTCAGAAAATCCTTGTTGAAATCGTAAACGATTTTCTCGATTTTTCCATTAAATCGGCGATTTAGAATTAATCTGTTATTGTATAATGTCATACAGTCATATTAGTGTTGCGTTAACTCCCGGTCAACTCAAGAAATTGCAATCAGAATCGGCTAAGCGATGTGGAACCACAATCACGTTGAAACACAATCAGATGACTGGCGGGGCAAATAAGTTGTCGCTGACAACTCGTCAAGTGAAACACTTCAATGATGCTTTCAAAGATAAAAAAGGCGTTCAGATTACTCTCTCTGCGGCTGCTATCAAAAATATGATAAAATCAGGTGGTATATTCCCGTTTTTAGCTGAAATTTCAGCGTTGATTGCAGCATCAGCCCCAGCGGTGGCTAAAGCGGCGGCGTTAGGAACCGTTGGGGCCGCGGCAGGATTGGCACTAAAGAAAGCAACTGGGCAGGGTTACAAAAGAAATGGGAAAGGGTCTAAGACTACCAGGAACTCCCCACACGTGGTACAAGGGAAGCGGCCTGAGAATCCCAGGAACGGTTTACTAGTTGGAGAGTCTTTGACTCTGGAATCTTTGATTGAGGAACCTATGGTTCCAATGTCCAATTTTGATTTACTCGATGCTGCTAAAAAATTGGCGATTAAAAACTTCAGAGGTGTCTTTATGAAAGATCAGTTGCCGACACAACCAAACAGCGTTGAAACCGGTATCATTAATCTCGATAACAGCACCGGACCTGGAACTCACTGGGTTGCATACGCGATGGATCCACGCGGGATTGTTTATTTCGATTCATATGGATTAGAGCCACCGAAGGAATTTATGCGTTATATAAACCGCTTAAAGACTTTTCCAATGAAGACTTGGTATTCTACGCTACCAACACAACAAATAAATGATCCACCAAAATGCGGCAGCGAAGTATTAAATGTCCTTGACGCTATTTCAACAACTGGAAAACCACCACATGTTGTCGTAAATGAATACACTAGTAATCACTGGAGAAAATCGAAGATTTTTCAACGAAAAGATTTTAGAGAGATGTAAAATAACATGATTGATATTTGGGGGAGATCTTTATCAACGCTGAAGAAACCAGAACCCGATGGCGTTGCAACCGTTAATATAAAGAGAATAATCGAAGATGAAATAGCTGAGACGTTGAACTTAACAAGTGTTGACCCCGGGGAAATAGTTGCATTCCAAGATCGTCAGGGTAAATTAAAAACCAGTAATGTGTCGTTGGATGATATTTTAGTTAAACAACGAAACGCAATCGACGATACTATCGCGTTATTTTCCGATCAGGGTAAACTCAAACCGGGTGTACTTTTTTTGACGATTACAGATAGATTAAAAACTCTCAACGATGAGTTGAAAAATTCTGTGTTGGAACTAGCAACACTTCAATCTAGAATTGAAGAACACGGAAAACAGCTTTCAAATAATCGTAGAAATATCATCGAGAAATTTATTGGAACCACGTTGGATAAAATTGAAATAAAACTCCCTGATATTAAAAAATCCATCGATGAGACGAAAAACTTCATCGAAGCAATCAAAGATGATTTTCCGAGGATGATAACAATCATTGAAAAAACAAAAATTCCTCATGAGAAAACTAACAACGTAGTATACACTATCCAACACGGATCGTTTGCGTGGACTCCTACAGACAATATACTAAGTATCACTGCAACCGTCAAAGGTATTTATCGATTAACACTAGTGACGACGACTAAGTTTAATATACCATCGTCGAGTTCATCCGGGGCCAACAATACGATATCAACGATCATCGACAAGGATAAAACCGAAAAGTTCACGATAACATCTACTGATAAAAATTTTATTGGGGCTTCAGTAACATGGTATGTGGAATTCGTAGCAGATTTGAATAAATAACTGTTCCAATTGAAATCTTTTATAATAAGTAAAATGTCGTCATCAACGGTACCTTCGGTATCTCAATATCGCTATGATCAGGCTAGAGAGTTTTCAATGAAACTCAAAGCGTTCACTGAAGAGTATGCATGAAAATTAAAATATACCAACGAAGAATCACCACAGTTGATGTTACCGTGTACTCTGTGAGTGGTGTAATCACCGGAGCCGGAATTATACTCTCCTCGATGACAATAATTGCTCCGATAGCTGTTCCAATTTGTATGTCAACAAACAATCGCGGGAATAATTTCGATAATAACAAAAAAAAAATATCATCATGCAGCCAACGCAAACTGCAAGACTACGTGATTAAATTTCATGTTGTATCAACCGCGTACTCGCAATTGTCCTCGTTGATATCGTCGCCGCTCGATGATACATTTATATCCGATAGTGAGTTCTCAGCGATGCTAGATATTTATGATTCTGCGATAATCCCCCTGTGGACAAACCGCCTATGATCAAACCCCCGCTGTGGACAAACCACCTATGGTCAAACCACCTATGGTCAAAGCACCTGTGGTCAAACCCCCGCGTATCGACGATTCTTACCTGTAGTAAGAGAGGCGAGTCCTTCTGGCTTCTGGCTGAAGGAACTGATGGTGCGCGGTCTGCACGTCTTTTTATGTGTAATCTAGACGTAACCACATGACTAAATATGGTTATGCGTCAAATACTAATGTTCAATTTATTCTAGCCAGAATGGGGCTCGCATCTCCAATACAAATGATAGTCCATGTCTTTTTACGTCATTCGACAGAAAGTTTGCTGCATTTACCAATTTACTCAACCGAAATTCTGAGAATAAGTAGTCTGTAACCTATGTAGCTTACCGAGAGTATTTTATTTGTTTTAATTTAACCTTGCAATATCTTAATCTATTGATTTATTGCTGTCTTGTTGATTAATTTATATTTATCTTGATCAACATTACTATTATAAAATGTGTAACTATCTTTAACTATACTAAACCCAAATTTCCCAGTTAAGCTGATTCTGCCAAAACTTGTGTCACACTATGCTATTGTGTCTGTTAAAAGACTCATCACTGTCAAAATGTCCGATAAAGTGATCAAAATATTTAATGACTTGTATGTGAAATGTATGTGGCACATGTTTGAGACAAGTAGAGGGAACTTGTCAGATGTTCAGCAGTAGAGTGCCTCACCGATCACAGTAGAGACTGATGATGATGATGATGATGACGACGACGACGACGACGACGACGACGACGATGATGATGATGATGATGATGTGAAATGATCTTCAGTGTAATAGGTTTTTATATCTGTCAGTACTTATGCTATGTTTTGGTCAATTTAGGTGTTAGGATTGAATTTTTAGTAAAATTAATAAAGATTGATATTTTCTTTGAATTGTATTAAAGTAATGTTTTATTTGTTTATATTCTAAAAGATATTAAAGGTAATTTCATTTGTTTTTGTAACACAACTATATAGAATAGAAATGGTTGCTGAACAAGTGAAAAAAAGGTAATGTATATAGACATACTGCATAAGACTGATAAAATAACTAAGAACATTGCCAATGTACAGTGTTGTATGAGGTTGTATAACATTATACATGCGTTTGCCGACTCAGTTACAGTTTCTAGGTTCCTTCAGTAAAAATATGTTTCGTAATCTAGTAATTGGCGTAAGTCCAATTCAGTTAATAAAGGTGAAGTAAGATCTCTCTAAGAAATTTATAGACGACACAGAAACAAGATGGCTTCCAACTAACAGCTAACCATATTTGTTGTGACGATACGAAACGAATATAAATAAACTATAGACTAAGTGTTATGACGTAAGATAATTGGTTCCTGCCGGTCAAAACTGGTTTATACCTGAAAGTAAGTAAACATCTTTTCTGACTGATGCATGGAGGGTATGACCTTCTCTGACCCTGACACTATAAATACAGATGCGCGATCAGGTCAGATTAGTTCTCCATGTCAGCAGAGAATAGATTTTTTACTTTTTATTTCAGCTTCGATTCCGTACCTGACTAATTCCCTTGACATTCCATCATCGGGTGACATTCTTTATCTGGGAACTCATCCTTTTTCTTTTTACTATCCTCCTGAGTTCCCAACTTGTGTTTATGAGACTGATCCACAGAACGTTCCAGCTAAACATCTAACAAAAGTCTCATAAAATAGGCATTAAACTGAGTTGCAGAACAAAGACAAAGCTCATGTCCATTGTTAAAACATTCATACACTTGTTAACCAAATATTGAAATTGTGTCCCTAAGCACACTCTGGCTGGTTATTTATTAGGGGTAGGCAACACTTATTTAATTCGGATTATCTTGTGACTTTTATGCTGAAACTAGTGGTGCCTTAGAAAATAAACACTACCGTGTAATATTGTTTTATTTTTTTACATACTATTTTTAGATGGTTGTAGTTAGTTAGGAAATTAATTTTGTTTAGAAAACTTCAGAAATATTTCATACTTTGAAGGTTAGACATGACTTCATGCTATACAATGTTTTGTGGTCAATATGTGTCCTGTATACCTTCTAAACGCTATCATTTTGCCTGTCCATGCTGTTCAAAACAGACTATCACCCGTACAGGAATTATTTTTTAATTCATACTGTTTTGGCAATTATGACTGCAATATTAGTTTAGTCCACATAAATGCTATGGGACTATGGGTAATGGAGGTGGTAAGGGGAAAGACGAGTAAAGCTTCAGAAAGACATTGAATATATACATGATGAAAGCTGGCACCAAATTACATATGTTCTTGCTTGTGAGGGAATTTGATCTATGGATTATACGAGGATTATAATTTACATCAGTTTTTTTTCTTCTCCCTTCTCTGTCACTACTGTATCAATATGAAGCAGTTTAAAAATTTATAATAATTTTAGGACAGTGATCTTTTAAAAATCTTTTGTATAAATAAAGCTTCAAATTGTGAAATTTTTGGGTGTTTCCAAATCAAAATAAGAGATTATCAATAGTGTACACATATACTATTTGGATTTATACAGTAAACATTGTCTGGGTGAGGAGGCTACAGTAGAAGCGTCGAAGCTGTTCACATAATTCAGAGCACAATATGTTTAAGCAAAAGCATTGAGTTTAATGATTGTGAGATTACTTGTAAGGACTTTTTATTTTATTTCAAATGTATTAATTTTTCATGATGAATGCAGCTCTTCCCAATCTTACAAAGAAGAAAATTTTATAAACTCTTCATAGAATTATCAATAACGACTAACAATGTTATTTAAACAAAATCCTTCCCTCTTTCTTGGAAGAAACATTAACATACAATTTATGTAATTGACAAAAGATCTCTTGATTAAATGCCAACTTGAAATAAAATAAAGATGTGAACTCTTCTCAGATGGAACACTTTACTTTAAATGTAAAATCAAAAAGCAATTTCTAAAGATTTAAAAAAGTATATTAACACCCTGAGATATTGGAAACGCTTTATTACGCGTATTTTGACACAAATGTTTGATCTGGGATGCAGAAAATCACCCATGCAGGAGTCCTCCGAACTCGAAATGAAGACGCATCAAGACTTGCACAAAACGTTGTTTTCAAATTTGGATAAATATTTGGGGGTTAAATGGCAAACCGACAAAGATTTGAAAGAGATTTAGAAGAGTACTGATGTTTCTAGAAATGACATGGAATAACAGCCAAGTGTAAGAAAGTGTGTGATGCTTGCTTTAGTGTTTGGGATAAGACTATTCCTTGGATTGACAAAATTCTGTCTGACCCTGAAAGACTAAACAAGAATTAACAAATACTGCATTATATATGCTAAGATCAGAAACCGATGTAGTGACCTTACAAAAAGACCAGTATGACAATCAGCTGATGATAGATAATCCCTCATGCAACTATGTTGTTAGAAGCATTAAGGATGTGATGTGTTTCATCTGTTTCTTCCTTAGATTATAAGAATAAAACTATTTTTGTTACTATTGATATTATTCTTTCTTAGACTGTATTATGACCAATTGATAGTTGGTCAGAACATTAGATACTGATTGCTATCATTTTTTAATTTTGCAACACCATCCTTTACTTGCTTTGGATATCTTATTTTTCTCTTCCCTTTATTCTTGGACCTGTTCACTTCATTATATACACTCAGCCGCTCTCAAGTGTCATAGATCATCACCCGGTGTCTCCCCAATTGTACGCTGATGACACCCAAATAAACAAGTCTAGCCACCCAACTGAAAGTGATGCTATCATCTAAGGAATAGAGAAGTGCATTTCTGATGTGAAATCATGGATGACATGTAACAAGCTGCAGATGAATGATGATAAAACTGAGACCATTCTGATCACAACACAAAGACTTTCTCATTCACATCCTTTACCACAAGTAATAAATATTAGCAACACCAACGCAATTCACGCAGTCAGTACGAAACCTAGGTGTTACTCTAGACCAGCCTCTCACATTGCACCAACATGTCATTAACATATGCTAGGCTGCACATCTTGAGACGCATCAGCTCCATTAGCAAATATCTTTCAGTTGATGCCACTAAAACACTTGTGTGTTCGTTATTACTTTCAAGACTGGACTATTGTAACTCATTTATGTCTGGTTCGTCTCAATATCTACTCCAGAAACGTCAAAACACAGCTGCTTGGATCATCTTTAGAGTACCACGATCAGAGCACACACCCCTGCTGCTCTGTACCATACACTGGCTATCCATTCGATCCAGAATCAAACACAAAATTTGTTCTCTGTGCTACGCTTCACTGACGGACTTCAGTTCAGCATACCTATCCTGCCTTACACACCAGCAAGATACTTACGCTCCTCTTCTGACAATCGTATACTCATTATAACCACTATGAAAACTAAATCATATGGACGTCCTTTTGCATACCAGGGCCCAGCAACGTCGAATGAATTGCCCATTGAATTTAGACACAAATTCAGTTATCCCTTTCAAGGGTGCTCTTAAAACTCACCTTTTCCGACTGCAAGAACAAACTTAAAGACCTAAAAATGTTTCCTACTTTAAATATTTTTCAAACTTTTTTGTTGTTTTCTAATTTCATGGTGTTTGTTGTTTTTTGGTGGTATTCTTATCATTATAGATGTTGTAAAGTGCTTAGAGCTTCTAAAGATTAGGCGCTATACAAAGTCCTCATTATTAATATTATTAATTATAAGCACATCTTGTGTTTTTTTCTTCTTTCTCTTCTGCTACTTGTCTTGCTTGATTCATCCATACCACAATATTTGTATGAGAAAGGGCTTATTTAATGTTGTGAGAACTTGTAGTCTAGCCCTTTTTACATAATTTAGCGAATACAATATTATTTAAACTATTCATTTTTGCATTCAAACAAGTTTTTTGCCTTGCAGTCTAGTTTGGCAACATATAATGTGCTAAAATTTTGATCATCACTTAATTTTATTATGCAGTCAACACTTGACAATGCCCAATTTCTCCATCACTTTCAAACTTAATATCATTGTGTTTAGCATTAGAACTGCAACTTCAACAATTTTATTACTGTATCTAACCAAGTGTTTATCCTAAAAATGTGTCTCTTTTCAATGAATGAATGTAAAAGGCATTAAAAAATACATGAAATAGGTCTAAATATGGAATAAAAATTGTAAGAAAATAAAAAGGCAGATATATTTCCTAAATGACAAAAAGTAGCTCCTAAAATGATATGGCAATCAGGGACAAAAAGCGGGGGAGGGCAACTAGGGATATATCACTCACTCTGAACTATTGATGCCCTAGTGTGACACACATAAACCATGAGAATCTCAATAATTCAGAATCTAATGGATGACCATTGATGTCATTCATGATAAGGGTATTAGCACTGTTGGAGATGTTGCCGGGAAAGCATTTTCCGCCGCGAAGGAAAAACTAATGTCGTTAGTTCGACGAAAAACGAAACCGCCGGTGATTTCATCACTGGCGCTGCCATCTACGGAAGTAATGCCTGCAAGTGTTAGCAAAATAATAAATAGCGCAGTGGATCAGAAATTAGCATCGTTGGCGACTTCGTCGTTGGCCAATGATGCATATGAGGCACAGGGAAATAATATTGCAAACATGATAGCGGGAAGCGGCTTGAAACCACGACGAAAACCATGATTTAGATCGAGGAATATATAATAAAATGTTCAAACGGTCAATTGATCCAGCCTTTGATATGGAAGCCCCAGTGCGCAAAGATGATTCTTACATATCCTCGGTGATTGCATTGAATTTAGTATGTGATGTTATCGAAGGAAGTTGCCAAATAAATATCGAGCGATCAAATCAAGCCCAGCAGGGATATATTTTATATTCATTTGCACCAACAGCTCCTCCAGGGTTTTTAATCATTGAGGATCCAACTAATCCAGTCTATATCCGATGTCATAATGATTCGTTAACGAGAATTAATTTCAAACTCACTGACCAGTCCAACATGATTTACGAGGCGAGGTTTTACAAATTAGTCTGTTTGTGAAATCCTAAATTGTTAGTGTTAACCCCATAGTAGCAGAGGGGCGCGACAACGACTGTGGCGTCTTTTATTTTTTATTCTGTTTTGCCAAATAGACGCTTCTATAAAGCATTTACGAGGAAGCCTTAGTTTGCCGAATTTACGCTTAAAACAGTTGGTCTGTTCACCCCCTCTGCTGCTACTGCCGTGGTAACAGGATCTATAGGTATGCACAACCAGAGGACATTGCTTACTTGCAGCATCATTGGTACATCAGTGGAGACAGCAAGAAGACCTGATCTTCTTTCTACTAAGGTTTGGCCTTAACACATTAACCCCTGGAGGTTTTTGCTGTTTTTTTTTGCATGAAATGCGAGTAGGAAACACATTCTGGGGACTATTGTTGAATACATCCTAATACATCGACTTCCAAACAATTTTTCATTAGTATGTATGCCTAGTTGTGTTAAAACATTGTTTTCCATTGTTCATTTCACTCACACATATGCAGAAGGGGAACTTTTAAAAAATATTTTATTTTTTTGCTTAACGGACCCATAATTTTTGTATGGAGACAACTCTTTATTAAAAATACCCACCTTATCCTATTTTTTGCACAGGCTCACCTGCCTGTGTGCAGTTCAGACTGTCTGCCTTAGATCTGCGGCTAAAATATCTAAAAACTGGATACAAAATCAGATTCCGACCACGGGCCAGTTTTAGAAGAAAAAAACATGGGTCCAGAAACTGGTTTTATCCACTGTATTTTGTAGTGCATCTTAAACGTCCAGATTATTTGGTATCATTGTAGAACTAAATCTGTCAAGCTTTCTATAATACCACCCACTTTAGTGTATCATACATGACCTTGATGCTACTTTGATTGGCAGTAGGCTACTACCTCCTGCTGTGTAAACGCAGTGCCAGGGATTAATGTGTTAAGATATCAATATTAAATGGCCAAATATCTGTATAAATCTTTTGAGAATTTTGGCTAGCACTCGACTTTCGGCTTCCTCCAGTTTTCTTTTCACATGACACTGGTCTGCCATATCAGGAAAAACCTATCAATTGTTCCCTTTGATGCCTACAGAGAGTTTACCAGCTTAGGAGGAAATCATTGAATAAGCACTTTTAAAAAAATTTGATCAAGAAAAAGTTTAGAAATGGAACTAAACGTAAAGACATGTTTAGCCAATTTGTCCATTTTCTAAAGTCTTGCTTAAATGATCTGTAGTTAGTATATTTTGGGCCTCATTTGTACAAATATAGAGAATCTTTAGAGGTAAACAGGTGTTAAACTATAGTATCTGGTAAAACAACTGTGTAAGAAATAATGTAAATAATAGCCAAACAGATGTGATTAATTTTCTTTATTCAAAATAATAAACCCATCTGATTATATGTGCATTACAAACAAAGATAAGTGCAGACATAAAATTAAAAGTTCAAATCACACTATTATCAATGCAGTTTTCCATGCTCAGTAAAACTGAAAATTCACCATTAGAATAATTTATATATTCCCCATTATAAAATCTTTGTGGTCCTATATAAATTATCTTTCATAATTGTATTATTAATCACATGAATACCATAAATCAATCTTTCTTGTCAATAATCCAAATAAATTTCCATAAAATTCCTTTGAGACTCGAACCAATTATCAGGGCCAACAAACCTGATATGCCAACTCTCAGTGAGGTGTTTTCATACACAAGTACATACATGCAATACAATAACTGAAAACCTTTAGACATGTTGTACCTTGACACTTATCAAGACAAAATGACCGACTTGCAATCCTTGAATACCTGAAAAACAAAAATCTTAAAGGACAAGTGTTGACCCTAGAACTCATAGTTTTCAATTTTAATTGTGCTTAAAAAATAATATCTGAAGCAAAATACATAACTTAAAATATTGATATACAATACAAAAATAGTATTCCCCACCAAATTTGTGTAAGTTGAAACATCTCAGCGAGAAAAAAGAAAACTATGAAATAAGAAAAACATAAACTACAGGCTCTTTATTCACTCAACACGAAGTGTTGTCATAGAACAACTGTTTAAATCTGTTTAAAGTTGCAAGTAATTAAGAAAAAATTCTTTCTTTCTTTATCATTATTTATACAATACAATGCCACCAAAAAAAAGCGTAGATGTACCAGCCATTCAACAGTTGAGTTGAAGGCAAGGATGGAGAATTGCTGAATAAGATCCCAAATTTCATCAAACATTATGCCATCACATGTAACTTGTACAAACTAACAGTTACTTGATTTTCAAAACTGTGAAAAACAAAAAGAAACAAAACATTTTTTAATCACACTGCTATTATCTCCTCCTTTGCAAACTTACCCATATGTAAGAAACAATATTCCTTTTATCTGACTGAATTTTTTAGCTACCAAACTATCAAGAAAAAGATTTTAAAAAATCATCCATGCACAAAACAAAAGAATAATAAAATGCAAAAATTGCAATACAAGATCAATCTATTTAAGCATTATAAGACAAGTTATATATATCTACTTGTACAGCATACAGAAGTACTCTGCTTTCATCATTTGATATTTTTTTTACAAACATTATAGACACAATAATCCACTATTTCTAAAAATTATGTTAGAAAAAATAGTGATACCTGCAGCATAACCCAGAAGTGGTCAAGCATTATTACAAAATCTGACCTATGAACTCCTATTTTCATTCAGATATTATGACAACAATTCAGAACGGACTTCATTCTGCCAGGTATATTTACATTCATTAAAATTCAGAGTAAAAAAAAAAGATTATGTAAAATCAAAATCTGAAAGGAAAAGTATTTAGATATGTTATTAGGAATATAAAACCATTTAGTACTTAAACAATTGAATATGAAAATAAATATTAATTTATTCAATATAAATATATAGACACATGTAAAATATCACACATCAAAAAACATGTTGAAACATTACTGGAACCTTATCCTCAATCACAGCCATCTTGTACATTTATTTCCATTATTATATTAACAGAGATGTATATTGCTAATGAGATAAATACTTAGTGACAGCAACCTTAGAGAACACACATTATCTTATGACAATATTCATTTTGAAATCAGAGATGCATATTACATGTGAGAGAAATACTGAGCGACATCAATATTTCTAGTGAATATTTATTATGCAATCAGAGATTTATATTGTCCCTAAGATAAAATCTTAGTGACCTAAATCTTCCCAGAAAACATTTTTCATAAATGAATAGATTCTCATACAAACGAAATATATTCCTGTCTTGCTTTGACTATCTACTGACCACTTATACAAGTTTAAGTTGCAATGTAAGCTAAAAAGTTGTTGGAATATGGAATTTTTTGAATGGATAGAGTTAAGAATGATTACTATCTCAGTGGCATCAATCAACACCAGTTTATTGGTGTACCAGTCCAGCTTTATATTTAGACATCTCTAAATGAGTAGATTCACATACAGACTTAATATATCTATATCTTTCTTGGACAATTCATAGACCACATGTACAAATTCCAGTTGCAATATTTATATGGTAGATGTTATTTCAAGCAAAAATGAATCAAAACATAATATTTTAATTTCAGGTGCTGTATGTACAGTCAAACCTATAACCATATCAGGTGTTGTACGTACAGTTAAACCTATTTGCATTTATATCAGGTGCTGTATGTACAGTCAAATTATATGTAATTATATTAGGTACTAAATTTATAGTCATACCTATATGTAATTTTATCAGGTACTATATGTGTATTCAGAGCTATATGATTACATCAAGTGCTAAATGAACAGTCAAACCTATTTGTAATTATATTAGGTGCTGTATGTACAGTCAAATTATATGTAATTATATTAGGTCCTAAATTTATAGTCAAACCTATAGGTAATTTTATCAGGTACTATATGTGTAGTCAGAGCTATATGATTATATCAAGTGCTAAATTAACAGTCAAACCTATTTGTAATTATATCAGTAGCTGTATGTACAGTAAAATATAGATATAATTATATTAGGTACTAAATTTATAGTCAAACCTATTGGTAATTTTATCAGATACTATATGTATAGTCAGAGCTATATGATTATATCAAGTGCTAAATGAACAGTCAAACCTATATGTAATTTTATCAGGTACTATATGTGTATTCAGAGCTATATGATTATATCAAGTGCTAAATGAAGAGTCAAACCTACTTGTAATTATATCAGGTGCTGTATGTACAGTCAAATTATATGTAATTATATTAGGTACTAAATTTATAGTCAAACCTATAGGTAATTTTATCAGGTACTATATGTGTAGTCAGAGCTATGTGATTATATCAAGTGCTAAATGAACAGTCAAGCCAATATGTAATTTCATGACTGAAAACTTTCATTAAGCCATCACTGTAATAAAAATGTCAGCCATAAAAAGAATATGTACAGTAGTAAGATGAAGATACTGTCAAAGTTCCTCTGTTAGCACACCATTGTGTCTACAAGATCCTAACAATAAAAGGGTCTGCATTACAGAGCCTTACTATGCATTGTACACCAAATGTATGATAAATCCATCCCTGTCCAGTGCTAGACAAACTACTACTGTTAATGAAACAATATATTGTAATGTATCACTTAAACCTCAACACTTGCTGCTGCCATTGAACCACCAACAATGGTGTGAGCATTGCAATACTGACAGCCATCCTGGCAGCTTGTCTGGCTTTAATGTCTGTCACCTATCCAACTGCCACTAAATATCATGTACAAATTCAAATCATGAATATGTACAAAAACTTGTCATGAAATATTCAGTATAAAGAAGACACTAATTTACAAGTGGTATTGAATATCAAAATAAAATATCTTGATTTTTTATAATTTGCGATGACATAGTTATTTCTGGTGATAGGTGTAATGGGTACTACGGTATATGCATCTATGAAGAATGGGGCAAATGTCTGATGTTGATCTAAGTATGAAATAACATCTACCAGAATAGTCATCAAAACATTGTCCATGTGTTAAATGTAGTATCTAAAGTTTGTCATTCCAAAACATTTCTCAGAAAGAGCTGCGAGTGCCCATTTCAAAACATCTCTTAAAAATGGCTGTGAGTTTACATCCTAAATCGACAACAGATTGAGTGTTATAATTGTCAGCATCAATAATGAAACAGAACTTGATTTCTAAGTTTAAAAATAAATAAATGAAAGAAAATATTTACAAATAAAGCTGTTTAGTATATGAATACAATATATTAAAGAATATTTATTTCAAATATAGATATGAAGTAAACACATACCACATTGAAATTGTAAATATTAATGAAATACATGAAATTAGTACAAATGTATCATGTAAAATAGGAATATATAAATTAGCATAATGTTATGCTATCACAGAATATTGTTGTGACAAAAAAAGAATTTTAATGAAAATTAAGGAATATTAAAGATTGGTTTATTGATGAATATAAAAGTTACTAAATATTTTCTGCATGCAATGTTTTTTTTCTCAAAAGAAAAGTAAGCACCATCCAATAATAGGGTGTGTTGCAAAATCTATAAAGCGTTCTTATAAATTCATATTCTCAATACTTGTCCGTTTAAATAAATTGGTACATCATTTTCAGTAAAAATCTGAGACAAATTATTTTTTTTTTTAATCATTTTGTTTCTCAAGATTATTTTGGGATTAAAAACAAGAAGATAACATTGATGCTTAAAATTTCATTTCAGTTTTCTTTAAATAAAAATCCTTTCAGAGCTCTCAAACTCACATATGTAATTATAATTAAAAGAAATACATCCATATAATTCAAACTTGTCATAATTGAAAATTGAATTGCAAAACAGCAACGTATGAATGTAAATATTTATGATGACAGAAGAAGTATTCACATTGGGTTACATAGTCAATGCATTTGACCAACTCTTGCAATCTGCATTAGAATAAGGATAAAATGTATGTTTATGTTCATGGGAAGCTTTTAATAAGAGAAAAGCTATTTAAGAATGTTTATATTTCACATGGAGGCAATATCTATAGCAAATATTATTAATTTTGACCCTTTCCCTCCTGCAGACTTTCACAAGTAAGGGTCCAGGTGGCCACACAAAATTTGCAGAGAACCTGTTCTGGGAAAGTCTCCAGAATCTCCACATCTTTTTCATGTTTTTCATCCATTAGTGGTTGTAGATAATCAATGAACCTGAAATGGATACAAATTTAATAAATGTTACATAACTTAAAACTTAAATATAAATATGAAGCCATATGTAGCTGTAAATTATGCAATAGGCCATATTCTTTAAAATTTCACATCATGTAAAATTCCTTTTTGGAATTATAATAAGACATACAATTCTGTAAAATCACTATTTTCTTTAGAAATGATTTTGGTAGATTTTGTCATTACTACAACAAATTTAAAGACCACCTCACAAAATAATGCTATAGAGGTGATGATCACATGACCTGTCAATTCCAAATTAACAAACTGAATTTGTAGGTAATACTGGATACGCAAATAATTTTAGAGTATCAAATCATTTTCAAAGAACATTTGGCACCCATAAAAATAAAAGAAGTTATGGTAGGTCTTGAACTTAAACATTTATTCATATATTTGCAACAATTATGAAAAACATCAACAACTTTGTCAATGTTATTCACTAATTATGGACAACTCTTCAACAACCATTGTTGATGCTTATCTTGATTTAATGACGCACCACATCTTGTGTATTTTCAAAACATAAGATAGACTGGTAGACAGATGGACTGAGCTGAGAGAGTTATTAAAAAATATACAATATATAGACAGATGGATTGGTGGAAAGATGGAGTATAAAACTGAAAATCTTACAGAATAATAGTGATATTAATAAAGTTTATATGATACACTAGAAGGAATGGATTGATGGCTACATGACTGTGAACTGGATATTTTACTGGGTAACAATGATATTAATAAAGAACAAGTCTATATTTAGCTATTTAATAAATATCAATATATGAATACATGTACACGTATCACTTTGGCATTTACCTTGGGTTTTGTCATTCATTGCACTAGAGGTGAGACTGATTGCCTTAATATTTAGGTGCAACTGCCATCCCTAGATACGAGTCAAAATTGTAAGTATAAATGAATAACATTAGTATCATAACTAACATAATTGCTGTTATGATATGGATATGAGGAAAAACATCTGCAACGATGAAATGAACTGTAGCCAGAGAGTGTGTGTGTGTGTGTTTAAAAAATAGAATATACAGTAGATGTTGGTGAAGAATTTTTAGTTTGTGTTGCATTTCCTCTTGAGGCTAAATGGTCCTTTCCTGGATTGTCAGGGCCTGTTGCAAGTGACAGAACTGTGTTCTCTGGTAGGAATGGAAAACATATTGACATTTTTCTATTGTTAGTAACTGTTAATAGCAGATTGGTATCATGTGGAAAAAAACTAAAAGAATTTAATGACAGGATCCTTTCTCTCAAGTCTGCTCACATTCTGTTCATCACTTTTGAAAAAAAAAAGCAATTTAATAGTCATTCTAATGTTAGTAATGGTGGCCATATGTGATGGTGGATCAGCACCATAAAGATCTTCATGCTAGGATGCTTTCAGTAAAATATTGCCAAAGTTTAGTAGCTTTGGAGATAAAGTCCTTTAAATGAGGCCAATTGTTTTTAATGACAGCTATATTTGATTATGGGTCAGCATTAGCATATGTCTTCTGCAAAGCTGAAATTTGTCTGGAGGTTTTGAAAATTGAAAAAAACAAATTGTTGACTGATAATGGATGGGTTTTAATATTTCTAGTAACAGTTAACAAATCTGAAAGTGAATCCAGGATGCTCTCAGTCACCTGTGAACAAATTCTGTTAAGCAGTTTTGGAGAAAATGTCATTTTAAGTGTTTAACATTTTTTTAAGTACCCTTGGCTATAATTGAAGGCCGATTGGTATCATTTTGTTCAAACTGAAAGCAATTTATTGCCACGAGGATATATGCCAAATCTGATAAAAACTTGTACAGTGGTTATGGAGAAGTTTAAAATAGCTATTTGCTAATGGTTACATGATGCACAATAATAATAATGATAAAATAATAATAATAATAACAATAGTAATACTACCAATAATAATAGCGATGATGATGAACAACTCAATTTTTAAGAGGGAGTCTCAATTAGTTGCATAAATGGAGTTAATCCTCTGTGTGGCCTCTGCATATTTACATACAGAGTACATGTACATAATTTCACACACAAAAATAATAATAAAATAAAATATAATATCATCATAAAAAATTAATTTTTTGGATAAATACGCTCCAGCTAGGTACGATGTATACATACAATACAGAAATAGTGAGACAACAAAGGTAAAAGTTGGACAATTTATACATTAAGCTGTAATGTATTTACTAAATTTAATAGGTTCCACTTTTCATCCACTGAATTAGGTTATAACTGAATGCATTTATATTTGTACTTTCTTTCATTTTGTTTGGGATTCTGCTCCAAATTAGTGAGCCTGAATGTTTAAAACATTTATTTAAGAGTTCTTTATCTGGTTTTGGGATGGAAAGATGCTTAGCTGAAATATATCTTGGGAGTGTTGCCTTGTTTACTAGAATGAAATAGTTAATTGAGATATGATCAACCATATTGTTTGAAACTTGGTGCAACAAGTGTAGCCTTTCTCAAAAATAGCTGTTCACTATTAAACTGATAAAATGTTTGATATCATTCAATGCAAATACATGTTTTCAGTATTTTCTACAATGAAACTGCAAGTTCATTTTTGCAAGAGAACTATTTTACAATTATTCTTTTCCAAAGTGTTTCCCTTAGTCTAGGTATGATTCTATGTAGACTTTTGTAATATATTAACCTGTGTTGAGTTGATGGATATGGCTTTATCTTGCTAATAATCACAGACATAGACTATATGACATATGACTTGAATATATTCCTTTAATTGCACATTGTTATCAACCATCACCCCAAGGATTTTGTCATGGTAGCCATTTGCAGACATATTTCATTTAAGCTAAAATTCAAATGGTCATTTTCCAATGTTGCTTTCTTTTGTTTGGTAGGAATCATTAATACTAGAGACTTGTCGGTACTTACTTTCATGCCATTTTCCTCACACCAGGAATCTAATCTAAGTAGGCCTATCTGAAGAGAGACCTCTAGGTCTGATTTTATATGTTTGAACTTTGAGAGAATAGTGTCATCTGTATACAAGTCACTAGATGAAATACAACTGCCTGTTTTTCAGTGGCAGATTACTTAAGAAAATGAGAAAGAGGAGTGAGTCCGAGAATACCTTTGGATCTCCACATGTAAACGAATCTCTAGAAAAACTGAAATTTATTTTGACATGATGTTTTCCTGTCATTTGATATGATGCAGAACAATTGATCATTGAATCATCACACTGATCAATGTTCAATTTACTGACAAGAATATCATGATCATAAAGGTCAAAAGCTTTCCTGAGATCAAGGTGTATGGATCCAACACATTTTCCTTGATCTTAGGCAGTAATCCATCTATCTATCATGGAGACAAAGGCCATTTCAAAAAGCGTTTTTCTCTGAACCATCCTTGGTTTTGGCGAATTAAGTTATAGTTTGATACATGAATCATTGTCATGAACATGTGTTTCAAGTAGTATGGACAGAGTTAGTTACATAGATCTGTAGATACTGACATCATCTTTACTGCCAGACTTGTAAATGGGGGCAACTTTTGCCAATGTCCATGTTGGAGGAAACACTGAGGTGGATATGATTAGATGGTATATGTAAGCTATGCTATCACATATTATGTTTACAGCAGTAATCAATATATGTGGCCCAATATTATCTAGGCATGTTGATTTCCTTGTCGCAATAGTTTGCACAAATTTTAAACATTTGCATTTGGTATTGCAAAGATAAAACATTTTGTGTCAGTAGTATTTTTTTCTGTGCAGACATTTCTTTCATCATCTTGATTGGAGTTTACTATGGGTTCTTCAATTCTATACTAACAAAAAAAATTCATTAGATGTATTTGTTTCTTCCACATTCTCATCAATAATCTGGCCTTACTAACAAAAGTGATGGATTTTGACTGGTCTTTTGGAATGTTTACCTGCACCTTGCTGCGAAAATCTATCCACATACAATTCGCATTGTTTTGTTATATAGTTTTAGTACTGCTATCAGACCCTAATCAATCAGGCTTTAGACAGAAACATTCATGTGAGACTGCCTTGATCTCCCTAACTGATAAATGGCTTCAAGCACTTGACCAAGGTAAAATAATAGGATCTGTATTTGTAGATTTCAGGAAAGCGTTTGACATGGTGGATCATGAAATCCTTTTGAAGAAACTAAAAATCTACCAATGCGATGAAAAAACAGTTAGATGGTTTACTTCATACTTAAGTGAGAGAACACAACATGTTTATATAAATAATGTTCTGTCCGAACCTGAAACAGTTAGATATGGAGTGCCACAAGGCTCAATTCTAGGTCCATTACTATTTATTTTATTTATTAACGACCTACCACTTTTACTAAGAGACTCGATATCATCTACAGATCTCTATGCAGATGACACAACATTATCAGACATCCAAAACACAAAGCATGAACTCGAAATCTCTTTACAGAATGCATTAAACAAGCTGGAAAACTGGTGCACATGCAATGGCATGGTAGTAAATACTGGTAAAACTAAAATATTACTTATCTCAACAAGGAAAAAAAGGAAAAATCTTGATAGCAATGAACTATGTCTAACATGGAAATATAAAAATTTGCAAATGGTCTGTCATGACAGACTACTTGGTGTTTTGGTAGATAATAATCTATCATGGACTGATCATATCAAACATATCAGTAAAAATGTCAATTCAAGTTTATGGCTTCTCAGTAGGATAAGACATTTTCTCCCTGAAAGGCACAGAAAATTATTTTATAACAGTTACCGGTACATACAACCGTATTTTGACTACTGTAATACAGTATGGGGTAATTCAAATGATAAAAACATATCAAAGTTGGAAAAAATTCAGAAAAGAGCATTAAGGCTAATATCAAACCAGAAAGAAAGCAAGGAAAATTTAGCTGGTAAGTTAAAAATATTACCTATTAAAGACCGAATATGTTTAAGAAAAGCCAAATTAATGTACAGGATATCCAATAATAGTGCTCCTGAATATTTACAATCCCTATTCCAGTATAGGCTACCTGGTAATACACCCACCTGCGATCAATATCTACAAAACAGTATAAAATTCCCAAACCAAATAAGGAATTATTCAAGAAAAGTTTCCAATACTCTGGAACTTTGCTCTGGAATAGTATTCCAGTTGAGATTAGAAATGCCCACTCTATTTCCATCTTCCAAACCCAATATATCCAGTGGCTTCTGAGATGCTGTTGAATTAAATAAATTCCTTGTATGAGGGCCTCAAGGTAGATTAGTTCTTAGCTAATTGTGTTACCCTCTTGAAATAAAGTCATTATTATCAAATTATAGCAGTTCAGCATCATCTGTATCAACTTAAAAAGCCTTATTAGTAGAGCAGAGGTGGCTCAGTGGATAGCATGCTAGACTCAAATGGGTGCTGGTTTGAGTCCTACCATCATACCAGCCTGGGTCAGCTACTATGTTGTGTCCTTGGGCAAGGCACTTTACTCCGATTGCCTTGGTACTAAATAACCTACCTATAATTCTGTGCCATAAAACACCAAACCAAGCTAGACAAGCTTTTTTACCAGGATACTCTTCTGACAAGAATTTTTGATAGGTTGTAAAATGTTTGTTTTTTTATATAATTTTAGTAACAGTGGCAATGGATGCATTTGACAGGATCAGCATAATTTGTATAAATTGCAAAATGCTTGCATGCGATAATAATTTGTGTTAAAACTGGCCAATTCAATTCAGTGTTCTGAAAGAAGTTGTTTCAAAGTTGCTCTGTACTAAATGGTGTGCTTGTGTTGTTGTTTTTTAATGTAGCTTTAACAATTTAAGTAATATCACTATGATGTCTACAGTGTGGCAGTTTATAGTGATGTCTAGCACTAGGGCATCATGCTGCAGACATGTAGCATGATGTCCTACCCAGTCATATTATTCTGACACCAACGCCAGCCAGTCCTAACATTAACCTACTTTAACATTTTCAGCAGATTTTATGTGTAGTGGAAGCTTGTTCTACATAACTAGACCAGAGTATTGGAAGCTCTTTTTAAATTGCCATTCTTGGTTTTGGTACTAGAAGGTTTCCATGTGATATTGATCTCAACTGGTATTATGTTGAAAAAGGCCTGAATAAGTCCTGAAGGCCTGAATAAGTCCTGAAGGTACTCTGGTGCAGTTCCATGTAGACATTTATATAAAAGAACTGCCTTTTGAAAATCTGTCCTGTCATGTATTGTGAACCATTTGATTTCTGTAAACAATGATTTGGAGGGATGATCAATAGATGCATCTAAAATTATGTGTACTGCTCGTTTCTAAAGTTAATAAATCCTGTCAAGCTCAGATTTAGCACAGTTTCCCCATACATTTGAACAATAATCCATTGTTGGAAGAATAATATGACTTGTAGTATAGACTGTGCATTTCCATAGGTAAATATTTCTTGATTCTGCTGAGTAGGGCAATTGTGTAGGACAGTGTTTTACAAAGCTTATCAATATGGTCATTCCATAATAAACTATTAGCTACAGACACACCTACAAGCCTTCCATGTTTGATATATTCTAATGGATGATTATTTATTGCAAGAGACAGTGTTGGGTTCCCTGACTTATGTAGCTTCTGTGATATTCCCGAAATCATTCATATGCTGCCATCAACATTGCTGACCTTGTTCACAACACCCCAGTGTATGCTGCTATCAACATTGCTGACCTTGTTCACATCATCCCAGTTTCAGTTTTTAATGATATGCATGACTGCCATCCCATACAATAAACCTCTCCTAGCAAAAACTATCAAATGACCCACTCCAAAAACAAAGCATTCAAGTGAGATCACTGTATGTGGTATCAAGACATTTTAGTGGGCCTTGTTTGAAAAACTGACATACCACTAAAGGTAATCAATATTATTTTTAGTCTGCAATATTTGGTGTTTTAAATAAAATTAAAAACAAAACACACTGAGCTGGAAAATCTGATATATTTTGGTGGTAAGATAACCATTTTAAATTGTTTGGAGGAGAAAGAGATGTTTCTTACATCAGTTTAAATCTGATCTGAGAGTTAACAGAGCTTACTTTGTCAAAAGTGAGTTTTAAATGAAAGGGATGCTCATAAGTTACTCTAGCAACAATTTATATTCAACTGGGAACCAGACAAAATTTGCTTCAGATTAGATATATAGTTGATAGTTTTTACATGAAGCATACTGCACTATACTGGAAATAGCAGTCATCTCCTTTAGTCTTAAGCTATTTTGTTAATATTTTTTCTATTTGGCATCCACCAAATTTTCATCAAAGGGATCTGGGACACAAACATGATCTTCTGTACAAGCTTAATGTGTGGTACTAGACTCTGGACACAGAGATGTGAAAAATATGCAAAGAAACTCTTATGTTAAGAATGGAAATTCTTATGGCACTTTATGTAGTCACACACCCAAATCAAAATATCATAATTGGCTAGATTCTGAGAAATTTCTCATCCTCTGAGTGTAATAAATAGTTGCAAAAATGACCAGAACAAATATTATTCCATCAAAAGTCTATTCTTTTCTTTACAGCAAATCCAACAAGAGGTGAATTTATGTCTCATTACTTCTCTGGTCAGATGTGCTAAAGATTAAAAGTTCAACAACTATAATATCTTACCTATTCTCTGTAGGATCCACATAATCCTCATCATTTGGATCCTGTGGTACAGAGATGACCAGGACAATACACTCAAACATCAGCTCTAGAAGATGTCCCAGTCTCTCGAAAGACAGTGATTCGAGGTAAGTCCTCACTTGTTTCTCATGTTCATTACTTAGCTGTTGTTTGAATTTCTCTTTAACTCCATCAAATGTCATCTTGAAAGCAAGGATGTAATAAGATTAGAATGGTGTTCATGTTCAATAGATTTGTCAATTCATAGTATTGAGATCAAACGTTGTGGTACACCTAAACAAGAGTTCCTACAAAAAATAAATGATCTAATGGCCACAAAGAATTTCTAAGATTCCATGATTATTAAAAACAATTTCTCCTTTCCTTTTTTGTTTATTACTGCTGAGAATGTATGTATGCCTGTATATATGTATACATTTAGGTCGATGGTTACTTAATAGCATCCCTGACCTGATGACCAAATTAAACAGTACTCCTTGAGTACATAAATGCCTGGGAATGTGGCACCATTCCTAACCCCAGTAGTAATTAAATATCCATCTTTGCTGGAAACTTAAAACAGTGCTACATGCCCATAGTGGGCAATACAGCACTTTAATTCAACTTCATCATCATATGCATGTATGCTTGTATTAGGTTTCCAGAGATGCCGATGGCTCCTTTTTGGACATTGTTTCATGAAAATTAACTTGCTGGCAAGATACTTGTGAAACGAATTATAAGAATATTCAAAGGTGATACATGTATGAAAAGGCATAAGAAATAATGTTAAAATAGGGCCTAGGTTACACATCTTTTGTTCTAATAGTTTGATCTCTGCTGGCACACCAACACATTATTAAATGTTATTTTTTTCAAATTAAAAATTCAAGATACATTTACCATATCAAAAAGTTCCTTCATGTGCTGAATATTGCAAAGAAGATTGCATCTAGGTTGGTGATCAAAACAATCATAATGTGCTTCATGGTGAAGGGTTTGTTGCAAGAAATGCACTCAGGTGGGTCTTTACATTAATATGTAGGTGTGGTTATGTTTGTATGACCAATTCTAATTCTTGCAATGACTACTTCACCCCAATGGATGGTTCTGTAGGAAGGAGTCCATTTGCCCAAGCTAGATTACATGGAGCTTGTTATTGACAGCATCATTCCGCAATACCTGCCACATGCTAAATAAGGATTTTATCACACAAAGTTTCAGATCAGTGTATGGTATTTTAAAATAAGATGGTTATATAGAGAGGGCTATTTTATCAGCACTATCTGCTCTACTCATCCATTAGATTTAATAAGTGTTGTGAAAAATGGAAGGATTTATTTCCTCCATTTAATATAAAAAGTACTTTGAGTTGTTTTAAAAGCCAGGGAGGTGTTACAAAAACAAATTACTAGTTAGGTTGTAACAAGTTTAGTTGGCAACACTTCTAATAATTTTTTGACAGAAATAAACAATGTATAAAGTTCATCGCCTTTGAAGTTTGGTTCATTAGGATGTTTTGTCGACACTCAAAGGATAAATAATTAATGTTAATTTAATGTAACAATATTTGCGGTATTGTTACATGCTTAGGCTTGAATAAACAGTAACATAGAAAGAGTGAAAATAACAAGCTTGTAAAAACTTAATAAACAATTTATTGAGCACAAATATTTTCCAGAAAAGAAAAATAAACATACAGTTTTAAAAAATCAATTCCAACATTAATCCAAAAATAATTCAAAATATTATCCACTAGAGAAATTGCAAAAGCCCTGGTAATAAAATGTCCAAATAATTCCAAGTTTGAATCTTAGTGAAGTATCCAAGATGGAAGACGATGTCACGTGATGAAGTCAGTTCTTGGTAATGAAATTCAATGAGCACAATTATTTTCCAGATAAATAACAAAATAAATCCTCTTGATCCAAACGATTTTGAAATAATTTCCAATACAAGGTAATTTAAAATAACTCAAAACAACACAACTTAATATTCTAACAGCCCAAGTTCTACTAAATAGTTCGCTCCAAAACATAATTTATATACCTGTTTTTACGTAAACAAGAAAGGGGTCACAAGATCTTCTATAATCTTTTAGAACAAATTTACATTCAAAAAATCTTGTAGACACTGTATGATCCAACTAAAAATAGAAAGATGTTTATAACAAAGCTCCATAATGTCCTTGGAATCAACCAATCATGTTAAAAGCTTGTTTATAACTCTGAAGCCAGGTCAGAAATGAGGTCAATACCTGGTGTTTATTTGTAAAGTACAGGTCATCTCCCAATGAATGAATCTTAAACTTAAAATGTCAAATTTGAATCTGACAAACAAACAATAAAAATAAATGACTTAAATCAAATATACATAACAGTATCCTATGATAGATGTCTGCTTACTCACAGGCTGTGCCAGTCAAAACTTTTGATCTGTCAAGACCTTTGACCTTAAAATCACCAACACATTGTTTTCAGTTTATTCACTGGAATGCAACCAAAATGTCTGGTAAAATTTCACTCCTACCAGTCACTGTTAGTGAGATCCATGGAGTCCAAAAAATGATCCTTAGGTTAATTAGGTCTGGTTTTCAAACTTTTAATATGTTTTGGTTGTCAGATATTCCCTAATTTCAGTCAGTATCAAATAAATATTCCAATAAGTGTTTCAGTAAAACAAATCATGTCACCACAACTATTCATGCAAGAGGAGTAGTTAATTAATTAGATTGTCAAATAGCCATTATAGTGCCATGTTTGAGATCATTTTCATTCAGAACCAGCTGCACTGCATACTTTTATAATGTTTAAGTGAAAACCCCATGTCAATAAAACCATCTGTTCATGAGATGTAGCCACATAAAGATTTTCAAGATGGATGTAAAGGCAGCCATTTTGGAGGCTGGATCAGTATCATTAAAATAAGGAATAACCATATATTGCAAGAAGAATTGTTGTTTTAAAAATGACTGTATGGCTATCCATCAGAAGAAGCTGCTACAAATTTTATAAATATAACTTGATGAGCACATTTAGCATAATTTTTATTTCATTCTAACTACTTATAGTGATAAAGTGTTTTATTGAAGATACCATAACAATATGAATATCTCAAAAAGAAGAGAATTAGTGATAACATGCTTTCAATATGGCTGTATCAACCTCAGCAATATTTGTATCAAGGATCAACAAGTATTAAAAGATGACCAACAGGGACATCAAATTAGAGAGCTGATCAACTCCATGGTCATTTTGCACCTGCTACATTTAATAAAAGTTGTTCAGTGATAAATTATGTCTGTTTCACCATCTAATAAAATGTAGCTACAACAAAACTTTAGAGATAGCTACATCTATAAACATGTCTGAGGTCTGAGCAGCAAAATTTCATTTAGGACTAGCTAGATGTTCAAGAAGTCTTTTTTTGTGTGAAAACTCCAAAGCTATAAGAACATTCTGAAGTAACAATAACATGATTTTCAAGATGTCCACCATGGCACTAACAGAGCATCACTATTATTTAGGATCAATTACATCTAATGAGACATCATTCATTTAATAACCTCCATGTCAATATAATCATAAATTCAAGTGAAGTATTAAAAACTAGATTTTCAAGGGCTGACCTACATCATTTTCATGAATGGTTAACTAGGTATCACAAGGACTCTTCAAGTAAAATTCATATATCGATAAAAGACAATATATTTCGTAGTAGCTACAATAACAAGATTTTATTCAGCCATACTTCGTCAGGTCAGCAACATTTTTATTTAGGGTCAACTGACATCATAAGAAGTCTTCACGTGAAACTCCATGTTGATACAGCCATCTACTCAAAAGTAGGAATAACAAGATTTTCATGTGGCTGCCAGTTTAATTTTTATTTAAGAGCAAACAGACATCAAGCCTTTTAGCAAAATCTTCATTTCAATACAAACATCTATGGTATTAAGAAGGAGATGAAATAAAAGGACTTATAATTACAAGATTTTTGAAAATGATCACCATTGTATCCATACTGATGTTAGACTGGTAGCATTTTCAGTCAGAACCTTAACTAGACATCATAATAACTCTTTCAGCCAAGACCACAAGATTATACGATCATCGAATCAGAAGAGGTTGTGATAAGATTTTCAAGTTGGACACCATGGCTGCCATACTGAACGTTAGAATAAGACAAATTGTGTTTAGACTGAGAATCAACTAGACATCAGACATCAAAAGATGTCTTTCTGAGGAAACCTATATATTCTGGAAAAGCAGTGATAATAACATTTTCAAAGTAACCATAGATTTCTGAACAACCATTTCATGGAAGACAAAGCAGACATCAGATGAAGACTTTCAGTGAAAATGTCGAATAGTTATAACAATATTTTCAAGATGGATAGTATGTTGGCTATACTAGATCTCAGATCGGGACTATTTTCATTTAGGACCAGCTATACAGCATAAGAAGTCTTTTCAGTGAAAACCCCATCTTGATATGACCAACCATTCGGAAAGAGTAGCAGCAAGATGCCATTGCAGTAGTCATACTGGATGTCTGAGGGTCATCAATTTTATTTGGGTAATATAATTTGTTTTGCTATTTCCCTCCCCCGCCTCCACTGCCTGATTGAATTAACATCATAAACATTGTTTGGAATTCAAATACACATGACAAGAAAGTGTTTCACTGACAGTGGACTCTGGCATGATATACACTCTGGTTGAGGTTCAGGGTTCAGGGGATATGTATGGGTCAGGTATGTGTGCCTTGTATGTGCTTGATATAATACCACCTCATCTCTCAAGTTTTTTTCTGTATGAATGACACCATTCTCCAACAGTTGGTTGGATGTATTGAAGCTTGGCTGTGGATGTTTCTTTCCATTAGTTTTAATGTGTTCAAAATGCAATGAAAACATGATACATTCATTCATGAAGTGGCAGGGGTTGGGGGAGGGAAAACAGCAAAGTCCAATACTTGATATACATTTAGTAATGTAATTATCTTCAATGAAATATGCTTACTTAAACTTTTATCTACATGATAATCATATACAACAAAAATTAAAATAAAATCAAGAGAGTAAAATATACCTGATTATGGAGTGCAAGCTGTTTGTTCTTTTCCAAGGACAAAAGTAACCAGAGTGACTGTGCATGTCGATACTGACATATCTGCCTGGCCTATGGAAACATAATGAAACACTGTATTATTAATACCTCCTAATATAATTCTAGAAATATGATTGGTCAATACTCAAGATAAAAAAAATCCTTATTTTCTGTTACAAATTATGCTAGTGGGGCTTAAAAAAGCCCAGCAAAATACTAACTGAACAATGTGACTTACATATGGGGTGTAAGTAAGGCACATTATGACTGGCAATACACAATGGGTAAAAGAGAATGTAAGATAACCGAATGCTTCAAATGTTAATATATAAATATTAAATCCATCATCAAACCATAGTACACAAGTTTATATAAACTGAAATCAGTTACTGTGTGGTTTATTATTTATCAGTGGAAATTATTCCCCCAAAGAGACTAGATTTGAGTTAAAAAGATTTGTCTGTTCAACTTCAGTAGTTTGGTTGTTTGTTTTGTCATCTAATGTTGATAACTGCTACAACAAGCATGCTTTGTATAATCAATTGCTTGCATATCCATCAATGGCATCTTAGAAATTCTAATGTGTTATTCTTTCATCAAACAAGTTTAAGTAAGGAGTGTTAGGTAATAAATTTATTACATGTCAGTTTACAAGGGTTAAATGGAATGTTATGACCATCATCAATCCCATACACAACTTCACCTTCAGCTAAGTGAGTATATGGGTTAAAGAACATCATAACATTTTGTACTCCTCAGGAAATTGACATGTAATTAAGTTTTTATATCATTATGTACATCTATATCATGTGTTTTCATGATTTTAGACTATAAAGGTAATTTTAGTAAATAAGCATATTATAAACCAATATTCTTAAAGATTGTAGGTTTGTACTTTAAAATAAGGTCACACACACACACACACACACACATTAAAAATAATAGTGTTGTTATTAAACAATTTGTCTTATGATTCAATGTTTTAATTATACTGAGTGCTATAATTATATTTCATTCAACTGTTATTAATATATTCATATACAGTTTAATTTCTGTTTTAAAGTTTATGTTCATAAGGTAGTATATTTTGTGACAGATCTGTGTTCTTGCTGTATTCCATGCCTTCAACCTAACATTTAGATGAATGTAATAAATTATTAACTCAATCATGGTTTATTAACTTTTTCTTGTTTTGTTCTCATTTTGATCCAAGACATGTCTGGGCAAGTAATGAATTGGTCAGGAGAAACAGGTTTTGTGATCAACAAAATTACTGTTGAGCCCCATCTTTCTTTCCTACAAATTAAAGTACCAAAGAAAATATCATAACTGAAAAATCAAGAAAATCTAAAAATAAAAAAGAACAGCATGGCTCATGTAATTTATTTACTTACGTTTTCCACAATAAACTTCCTTTTGTTCCAGATTGTATACAGTAACACAAATTTGACATTCAGTGTGCAGGCTCACTGAAGAAAGGTATAAACTTGCTTTCATCATCATGTAACCAGAAAGTCACATAAATAATCCATTACTGATGATACCTATTTAAAAGTTCAAATTATAAAGATGGCAATATAGGCTAAATATTCACCTTTGTACTGAGAAGGGACTGCTTCATCCTAAGAGTCTCCACCAAGAACCTGTCAAGGCTGTTCTCAGGCTTACCACCAATGGATTTCAGGAAGCTGATGGCAATGTCAAGGTTATCCAGGGCCTGACACAGGTCAGGTAAGCTGCGGAACTCCTCGCTTATTTGGTGTTTTACTCCACTACTCAGAGGTTCCTGGAAGAAATGTATTAAAAGTGTTAAGTATGTTTCAGATATATCCACTTACTGGGTTAAATGATGGAAATCTACCTATATTTGTTTCATTATCTGTCACACAAGCCAGTACAGTTCAAAACTGAACTCAAGACTTTAATATTAATGTCAGAATGCCACCTATCAAATTGTTCATCTGAATGCAGCTAAATCCAAAGACTGGTTAAAATTCATTTGTATATGTACACTTCACTATTTTTTTCATAAGCTCTGTGATATTCAAAATGCAAGCAGTGACCTAAGACTTGAACCTCAAGGTCATTGAGTCTGGTTTTCAAAATTCCTTCATAAAACTTAAATTATATATGTTTTAACAAAGAATATGCGACTAAATCAATATTATAGCTATGGTGTCATGCTAAACTTTTGATGAGCGCCAATTTCATTCAGAATGAGCTATAGTGTTGGAGTTAAAACGGTATCTATATACAACAGTCCATTCAAAACTAGATACATATTGCTATTTTGTATTGGTTAAAACATGATGTCAGTACAACTGTCCATTCAGAACTAGCTAGAAACAGGGTATCAATATACAGCTGTCCATTCAGAATTAGCTACTTATTGCATTAGTGTTTTAATTACACAGGGTATCAATTTACAGCTGTCCATTCAGCATTAACATGTCAGTACAACTGTCCATTCAGAACTAGCTACATAATACTATAGTGTTTTAGTTAAAACATTCTCAACATACAGCTGTCCATTCAGAACCAGCTACATTTTGCTACAGTTTTTTAATTACACAGGGTATCAATTTACAGCTGTCCATTCAGAACTAGCTACATTTTGCTACAGTGTTTTAGTTACAATATTATGTCACTATACAACTGTCAAAATAAGAACTAGCTACATACTGTTATAGTGTTTTAGTTATAACACTGTGTCAGTATACTGTCCATTCAGAACTAGCTGCATATTGCTATAGCATTTTAGTTAAAACATAATTTCAATATAGAACTGCCATTCAGGACTAACAACATATTGCTATACTGTTTTAGTTATATAATTATACAACTGTAGATTCAGAATTAGCTGGATATTGCTATAGAATTTAAGTTAAAACATGATGTCAGTATGAATTTCTTTCAATTCAGGAGAAATATTCATATAAAGATTTTCAGGATGGTTGTTAAGGAAGCCATTATCATGGTTGAATTAGCATTGTTATTTAATATAGGAACAACTATATATTATAAGATAGAGTAGTTTATTAATTTAAAAAAAACCAGCATGGTTGGCAAGTTTGAGAGATCATCTTAAGTTTTTTCAAAAGTTTTGGCTGAGAGAATACACAAGAGCTAGAACTGAATTAGTAGCAGGGATATCAAATGCCCTTATCCTCCAATAAGGCCACCCTTTTTGCAGTAGGAAAGTGGCCTTATAAAAGAGGTGATCATTTTAGAGGCAATCACCTGGAAAGGAGAAATACTTACATGTAAAGTTATGAAAAGAATAACTGATTCTTAAATATTTAATGCCGTCATTTAAAACTCACAGGTATGTTATGAAATAAATGTGATAAAACTTATATCATTGTTAGTTAAAATAAGAATGACTAATCATCAATCACAGTGAAAAACCAACTTCTCCATAAAACATCTGGCTTTAACTATTATTGTTCATCTATTTCACTGGTCCATTGATGAAAAATGAAGAACAATGTTTATATCTTTCTGACATTATATTTCTCTCCAGTGACCAAAGGTCTCTTCTTTTAGTTTTAGTTGAACTGCTATCAGCTTATACATTTTGTATTTCTGATGGCATTTTGAACTTTTGCAATATCTTATTCCTTCACTGGCAATTTGTAGGTATGTCACAAAATCTTCCGTGTTTACAAAGGAAGTGAGCTTATCACCTGATCGATTCAATTAAGTCGTTTTTGTTTGGACATGTCAGACCTCTTAGCGATGAGAATTTAGAAGGCATATGAGGTACCCCATCCCTACCCCTTTAAAATTATTAGGATTGAAAAAAATGTGCTGTAAGACACAAGTAAACATTCAAAGTAATGAGTATTATTCCAGAAAAACTTGTGACCCAGGGAAGGCACTTTCAATCTAAAATAGTAACTTATAGATTCAATTAAAAATGTTGTGTTTTTGTATTCTTGTTGTAAGAGAGTAATGTCCTATATGTTATAATCAGGTAGAATATTATAAAGACAATTTATAAAACAATATTTCTAATTTTGTGATGAATAATCATTTTACTCTCACCTGTGAAATTTTCTCGTGCAGTTTTTTGAAAACTGTAGTATTAGTGTATTCAGCTCTGTATACCATCAACTCAGTCTATAAAAACACAAAAGAGAGATTAAGACATCATCATCTAATTTACATTATGAGAAAAGTGACATCTTCTAGATAAAAAATGAAAAGTGTAAGTTTAAGGAGTAAGCGAGGTAGAAAATATCAAATTTAATTTGCAACTGTTTATTTATTAATTTTTTATGTCAATAAACATAACTTTAAACAATGCCAATGGAATTTGTCTGCCAAATTTAATTTCTCAACCCACCCATGGTTTTTAATTAATTGTGCTAACAAGGTCATTATTTTAAAAAATACAAATCCTTAAAAATAAAATTAAAAATATGTACAAAATTGAAGAAATGCTGTAAATGATGGCTAATTTAATAAGGTCATCTATATAATGAAAAACAACTATAGAATTTATTTGCCTGCATCAAGTGGTTTTTGCTTAAATGTACTAACAAAGACTTCATTTAGACATCGGAGTCACTAAAAATTCAGAACTGCATAAAACAGACTAAAAGGAAAAAGGATAATTGACAACTTTATGCTTGTGAAAGCAAGTTCATATATGTAGTGGAACAGTGGAGTGGAATGAAAAATTTGGAGCACTTTGTTACTCCAGAGTCCATTCGGTCTATCAAGAAATAAGCATGCTTCCATTTTCATGATACAATTAAAAGTCCTATTAGGAAAATTCTCTCAATGCTAGATGATTGAATAAATAATGACAAACTCTATTTCAAAGTTTCTCTAGTGTTTGTATCATCGTCCATATTTGATGATACATTGTCACCGCTTGTCCATTATTGAAAGCCTCTTTTTACCAGTATGCTTTATGTCAAATTTTGTTCATCAGTAAGAAAACTTGGTCAAATTCAGTTAAGCTGGTTTTTTTTTGGCACTTAAACTTTTTCTAGTTTTAGCTAAGGCAGTCATATATGATTACAGATTGGCATTCTTTGTATAAAACTGAGAAATCTCTAATGTGGTATGCTGTCTGTCAATGTTTTCTAATTTTGCTAAGTGAAAGCTCAGTATGTTCTTTGCCAAATGCAGATTAAGAGAAATTTAAACCATTCAGTAAGTTTGCTCATCCTTCTGTGAATTAACCTGAATATTGCTTTAATGACCAGAAAGCCAAATCAAGTTATCTATATATCACTAGAAAGATACAAACTTAATTTCATCTGTGTTTTTTTCCTTCTTTTTTTGCACAATCTTGCTAACAACCCTCTTATGGATGGACTGACAGAACAAGATCAAAAGAAACCCCCAATGCAAGCAGTGGGGGTATAATTACATATTTCTTACATGATTTATCTTTCATAGTTCAATTTATTTTTCAAGGTATTGTAACTCTTTGCTTCAAAATGGATTGTTACCTCAATGTTTATCAAAGACTTTCCAAAAAGAAATCTGTCCACAATCTGCCTTTCCAGGTTGGCAAAGTTGTACTCAATGGTTGTTCCCTTGCCTACCTCAAAGAAATAGTTACAGTTGGCCAAAACCAGGGGGAGAATATCTTGCTCTGGATGGTAGCTTATTAGGTGAGCTGGAGTTATGTCCCTTACTTTCACATGCGTTATTTCCTTGATGCTGTAAAGCATAAAAAATGATTTTTGCAAATGTTAGATCTTGCATAGCTAAAACTGTGTTCATAGAAAATGAAAGCCCCACCACAAAGCCTTTGAAATTACCTAAATGCAAAAACATCTGGACATGGGTAACACTATACGTCAACGACATTCTAATGGGACAAAAAACTCTCAATTGCTGTGTACCTGTTGACTGCAAAATATTGTGTATTTACTTTTTTATGAATACTTTGAAACTCAGAACAAACTGTGCAAATAGATTTAAGTATTCATGTTATCCCATCACTTTTAAAGATTAACTGTGGTGACTATAATCTGATCTGTTAAGATGTGTATCTTCATGCAGACCATCATGCAACTTCAATTCTAGACAACAACAGTTACTTTAAACATGATCTAATTAGCTTTGTATCTTGATGTACACACACTTTGCTGTTTCAATTCATTCAATCCCTTGCATTGGAGTTTGTTACAGTAACTGTTTGTAAAATGTTTTGTAATTTTGTTTGTGGAACAACTAATGAACTATAGAAGTTGGGACTAAACTTTGAGATATTATTGGCAGTGGTCTTTAGATGTGCAAAGTGGTGTAAGATTTGTATCTATTTTTGGAGACAACACTGTGTGGAAGGGGTAGTTGGGTATGGTTGGTTAGTGGTTGGGGAAGACACATTTGCATACTTGTAATTTTGGAAAGTGTGTAACAATATTGTCAGTTATTTTTAGAAAGGCCTTAAATGGTTTCCATGTGTAATCACTTATGCCAGATTTGAAAAATGTGAAGTGTTTATCTGATTCCCTGCTAATATAGAATGGTGCTAAGATAAAATCATGAATATTGTAAGATTTCCACCATAAAGGCTATATACACTTAATAGGCATGAAATAATTTTGTTTTTCTACATTAAATAATGGACCAAATCAATCTCTGGCTATAAAGTTCAAAATTAAACAATAATTCAATGAATGACACATATGTTCATCCCATATGAAACAGTTCTCTATGTATGTAAATTAAATACTTGTGCAGAAATGACATCTCTTCTTTCAGTAATAGTTAATGCAACTTATCCTTTTCACCTAAAAATTGACAGGTTTATCCTAAATGCAAGCTATTCAAAACGTTTGGTCAAAGTATGTAACATAGAACAAATGTTATTGTGAGAGAGAAGAGGCCCCAGGTGGCCAAATGGTCTAATGTGTTTGCAATAATTGATCACTGCCATCACACCTCTTGCTGCATAAGAACGATTCTTTATGAACCAAAGCTTGCCAGTTAACTGGTCGTTCTTTCCCCCAGCAATTATAGTAACAGGTGACCATGTAGAGCATATTATGTGCTGAAAGGTGGCATTAAACCTAACAACAACAACTATGCAAAGGTCATTTATATTCTTTCTTTTATAGACATATATAACACAGAGAATAGTAAATCACTACTAGGTCATTTGCTTTTGAAAGATCTCAATAACATCATGTGGCACTGAGTGGTTAAGTGAGAGCACTTTATAACTGGAGCAGCTATATTGTGAATCTACAACAAAGAATGTATATCTTCTTAATACATCTCAAAATTCAGTTTGATTTAATTATTCTGTGATGTCTCTTGTATATATCATCAAAATTTAACATGAAAATAAAAATGGTTTTTATTTGTATATTTTCTTGGACATTTGTGACAAATGGACTACAGTGTGTGAGTAATTCACATCACATGGTTCACATCAGAATATATCATCATTGAAGATGTCTTGAATTTGTAAAATGTAAACATGTAAATGACAATGCTCCACATTTCTTTCCTTTGATTTTTGTTCTTAAAAACAGCATAACCCATAAAGGCCCTTGTTGAACTAACAAAAGTGATGTAGATTGTAGTGTTGTGAACACAGATTAGATTTGCGCTATATAATAAATGTCAACTTCATGTGCAGAAACATGTACCTTCTTTTGACTTCTCTGTAGTAGCTGTCTAAGAAATAATTTTGTGTGCGGAAGAGAAACTTTAGTAATTTGTCTGCACACTGCCCAGCATCACTTGCAGTTGGAAGAAGCCAAGATATAGGAGTAGAGTCATTGATCCTTTCTCCACGATATTCAATTGGCACCGAAGCTATAAAATTAAAAAGTTCAGTGTATATTTATTTAGCTGTCTACCATTCTTATGTTACAACTAGTTATCTAGTGTACTAATCATTCTGTGACATCCATATATCTTGATTACAGACAAACATTAATAGTGACCACCTATAGGAAAAATTGATTGAAAAATATTTCTAACCACTTGCTGCATTCTGTGCAAAGAATGACAGTGGGGGGCCTGTGTACCCCAAGCAAATGAAGAACCTTCAACCAAACTCTAATTCGAATTTTCTATGACTGACTTTGAGTATGTTGGAGAATGAACTGTTACCGTTTTAATAATTCTTGCTGAGCAAATAGTTGCCATTTTCAAATTATCACAGTTTTAACATAAATATCTTGTGGGAAAAAAAATGTCCAAAAATCAAACATTTCTAAGTTGTCAATTTCTTAATATGGAAGCTGAATGATAAGAGTGGTTCATCAATTAGGCGATAATGACTTATTCTTGGAATAATATTGATACTTTATAGGTAGCTCACAGTGCAGATGAAATAAGGTAAATATTGAGGGTGTAACAAAATGTATAGCTGAAAATACAAAGTCACTCAAGTATGAAAATCTGGTCACAGTGGCCAAGTTTGTTGCAGATGAATTACTTCCGGAAATGCATTACTGTAGTGATGGTAAGTCTTGGGACACCCTTAACAATTAAACAAAATAGAGTGGGCACACTAAATTATAGTCATTGTTTTCATGTACTGTAAGTATAGTGACATTTCTACTACTGATTGCTTGATGTGCTTCATTGATTGTAACGTTAATTTAAAAAAGGTATTTAGCTGTTGTTAAGGAAATGTCACTATGAATTATTAGATCAAGATGTTCTAAATTCGCAGAATTTATTTGTAAATTCAACAAATGTCATTTCCTGATTTTGCATCATTTCTACCTAAATGTACATGTATTTCAAATACGTGCAGTCTCATTGGATGATGACATGCACTGAACATTAGCACAATGTTGTACATATATTAATAGCAACTTCTCTAGATTTTGCTCCTGTTTATTATTGTTAGTTTATGCATTACTGCATTCCAATTTTGAAAGTCTCCAGTAATTACTTTTACTGCCTTGACATTTTATTACCTATTATGTGTTACCAGTATTAAAAAAAAAACAGTGGTGGTACACTGCTCACATTTACGGTGATGCTGTTTACATCAAGGCATTAATACATGTACACTGAAAGTTTTACCCTGCACTGAATAAAATGGTTCAAAATCACAGGCAACACTACACTAAACCTCAATAATGTCTCATATACAGAACAAAGTACACAACTCCCTCGATAACTACCACCCTGATCACTTGCAAATCAGCTTATAATGTAAAGTAAGGCATGGATCCCAGTTTTTAAACAGAAAATACCCCAAAAATTGATCCCTATTTGTTGAATTTTAAGAAAATTGCAATCACAATTGGCACAATCCTCAGGATATCCTAACGGATGATAAGAAGTTTCACTATTACTTGCAATGAAATTACAGCTTCGATACTTTACTAACTGAACAAATACAAACTTGAGTGTCAACGTAGACAAATTGTCTCATATAAAATAATTGTCATTAGTTTTTTAAATAAGCAATCTTGCTTAGTGGTGTATCAACAGTTAGTCTGGTTCCCTGCTTCACACTCTACTACTGCATAATAATCAACAAAAAGCAGTGATGTAATACACAGGTTTCTGTGACACATGTAGGTTGTTAAAACCAGTTGGGACAATGTTAACGATCTTTCAGATGTCAATTATCTTGAAAATAATATAATTTGTACAGAATAATGAACTTCATTATAAAAAGCACTTTATTGACAATTATTTTTAATGCAATTAAGTCATTAAACACCCTAGTTCCCACCACCTGCAGTTTTCTTGATGTTCACTGGGATGGCATCACTTATTCTTTTTGGAGGTCCCTTGGTAACTGCAACCTCACTTATAGTACAGTCTATGTTTTTGGATCCCATTGTGCGCGAGTTATCGAGGGAGCAGTTATCAGAAATAATGCCTTGAAAATTATTACAATAATAAGACAGTGGAAGTTTGATTTGGTGTAAAGGTAAGTATGTGTTGACTCTGCTATGATAACTGTGCTAATATCACATAATAAATGTGATAAAAGGATTAAATGTTTTTGAACAAAAGGGTTACTTTTGGACAAAATCTCTCTTTAACCAAGCCAGTTAAAAAGTTTAAACAATTAAACTGGCCTGGAATTTATTTGGAAATAAACCCAAATCCACCAATTATAATCAAAATGAGACAAATAAAGAACCAGCTTGTATCAACTACATTTCGATGAAGCTTGGAAAGAAAATGTAACACCTATATAATGTAAAAAACAACTCTTCTTCAAAACACCTGCACTATGTGAGGCAATGCCACATGTGTATGATGTGTTTTAGCTACATTTCGATGAAGCTTGGACAGATGATTAGTTTAACTCATTGATACACATCATAGTGATGGTATGAAGCATTTAAAGCTGAGAATTTTTATCTTACTTAGGCTCTCTCTGACAAGGTCCCAAGCCTCTGCATAATCATCTAATAATTTGGGAAGTTCATCTGGAATAGAACATTAGAAAATTCATTAGTATACAAGAAAGCAGGGTGCAGCATTTTTTTAAAATCAAACTGTTTTATCTTGTAGTTCTTGCCAAATACATTCTGCACTTCAAGTGAGATGTGCTACATCACTTATGTCACTGAACTTTTATCAGATGGTTGACATAAACTTAATGTTAAAAGTTTATATGATAAAAAAAATGAAATGTTTGACCACAAATACTGAAAATGAACATAAAGCATGGTTTAAGTTTTTTTTAACCATGTTACCTGGTGGAAGAATCATGTAGCATTAAAAGATCAATCTGCCAAAATGGAGTTTATCAGTGAGTTGACAGAATGGTCTTTACTGCCATGCAACAATAAGTTCTTTGTGATAAAATCAATTACTCCCATAATTTGAAGAAAAAATTCTTACTAATTTACCTTTATGAAAACCCTGCCTTCATCTTTATTACAAAAATATATCACACAAATGAAAGTTTTTAACTTGAATCAACACAGTACCAGTTATTTCCCACCCCAAACATATGTTTTTGTGTAAATAAGGTCATATAAAGAAAGAACTTTTTATTGATGATAATTGGAAAATATAAATTAGGGCTATTAAGTCACAATCACAATAAGTATCGAGACATATAGCTGTATAGAGTCATTGTTTAACATTGTACAGATAATAATTATACAAGTTATATGCATGTAATGGAACATGGAAAATAAAACTAACACAGATTGTGAATGTTTCCATTATCTTTACAGTATTCTGAGTTGATGGTGAGAACTGTTTTCCCTTTGGTACTTTTTTTTCACCTGCCGTGAATGTAAACAACAGATAATCTCCTTTGGCCAAGGAGGTATCAGTTGACACTGTTTTTCAATATGATATAGTGAAAGGCACCCTTTTGAATCATGGGACATAATGAGTGGTTGAAGGGTTACTTTGTAAAAAAAAAAAAAAAAAACCCACTTGTGAACTATTCAAATTAAGTTCAATAACTTTACCAATTTAAGGTGATCTGGATTTATTTCATGCAAAATTCAAGAGAGTTGGCATACCAATAAAACGTGCCCTGGTTAGTGAAGACAATACATTGGCTGCATCTTCACTAACATTAAACTTTGCCAATAACTGAAATAACATAAGTAAATAATGACATAATTTTCATGTACTTGAAACAATCAGCATCAGAGCATTATCTAAATGTAAAGAAAGCAAAAGGAAATGAATGAAGAAATTTCAAGATTCTGAATCTACCAGTGTACCTGAAGATGTGGCAAGGAAATAGAAAGCTGCATCAAAAGTCAGGGAAATTTCAAAAGAAACACAATTCTGAATCATATGATATGTTTTGCTGACATAATAAATGTTGAGTGTTTCCCTGTTGGAATAAACAAACATTAGTTTATGGGAGGCAATATTTCACGTAAGTATCTACTCATCTGGATCAAGCTAAAAAATGTGTCCATAACACATGGATGCCCCTCCAAAATAGTTGATGTGAAGAAAGTTTGTTTTTCAATATGCAATGGCAAACGTCTAAGTTAAACAAAGGCAATTACTCTTTTAACATGTCGGAAAATGTTATAGAGTGTAATCAGTGATCATATAAATCACCTCTAGTTTTACTAGTCACCTGTAGCTATTGTAAACATTATCATGCAGAAAATAATATAAATCTAAAGTGAGCATGGATTTTCAAATAACTAAACAAAATTGTTATCCTTTAATTTTTACATCTAAACTTTTTTAATTATTTTAAAATTTAAAATATTGACTTTTGATTAGCACTATATACATAGCCAGATTATAGTGACATTCTCTGTAACAATCTGAATGAATACACATCTACCTGCTGTGACTGTGCATAAGAGACATAAACTAATATGCAATGAGATTATAGCAAAGCTACTATAATGAACAGATACAAAACGAGATTAATGTTGTATTAATGTTATTATTATTATCACTGTTCTCAAATCTGTTGGCCAGCAATAAGCACTATCCATGTCGATATGGGAGATTTTTAAAGGCTGAAAGTCAAAGGCTTTGAGTAACCTTGGAGTGACAGGAAGAAATGCATTGTGCATGCATCATTGATTAATTTGATTAGTCATTGCAGGTGTGGCCTTACATGAAAAAATGCAGTCTGCAATATCTTTACTATAATCATTCACATGTACAATATACAGAACTACAGTGCTGGTGGTAACACATCATACAATGTACAGTCAAAATATAACATGGAAAGTTCATCATTGAATAAACATTTGTTTTACTTCAAACTATATAGCTCAGAAAAGGCCTTGTAAGTAGGCTAAGATGTAGTTAGGTATAAAATGTGTAAATGTATGATTTTGTTTCAGTTGGTTTTAACAATCACAATACAGGTCAAAGTTCATCCCATGCAGTCTCTGCTCATACCTCACTTCTATGAACATTAATAAAGGATCTCAAATGGGTAATGATTTAATATTAAATTTATGAAACAAGTTGAATAATATCCAGCTTTTACGAGCCTTGGCAATTTTTTAAAATTGATTTTCATAAATTTAATATTAAATCATTACACATTGGAGAATATTTTTTTATCAAATTGTTTAATTTCAGTAGAAATTATTTTGATAGAAAGAAGAATGAATAATTTCACTAATTCTGACAGAAGCAGTACTTTTCATTTCTTGTGCATAAAAAATAGTTCCAAAAAAAGTTGAAATAGTTAAAGTAGATAATACATTTTTGCTAACTATAAATCAAAGAATAAGCTTCCATCAAAACAAACAGAACATTTTACACATGAGAAAATCATTTGTCAACACAAAATGTCTAATGCGTGTAATGTCACATTGATGGATACATTTCTGGACCAATCAGAATTGCATAGTGATATGTCTACATGTATAATATTAAAAATATGAAACTACACACTCTATAGGCAAAGTGTACTGACTATGTGATAAATAAGTTTTCTTTCACTGATACAAGTTAAGAGTAGACATGAACTGAAAATCTTAGTGGCTATGCAATCTGTTGTGAACTGTTCCACCAACCTCCATTTTTGGACTGTTTTCTGAGCATTCCCACTGTGATCATGGTGGAAGCTTCAGCACGATCCAACTTCCTTTGATATTTCTGGAACAGGATTCTCAACAGCTTTAGAATGCTGGGGATGTAATGAATTGCCCGTAGGTGGTGCTCCTAATTGAAAATAAAAGTTTTAAAAAATAAATTAAAGCACAATAATATCCATTTAATTAAAATGTGCCATGTACACATATATTCTTCAAAATAGATCATGCTCAGTTCAACCAATGGCAATAAAATGGGCTGAAATCTCTTCTTTCTCCTCTTTCTCATAAAGTGGCATATATTTTTGGATCATGAGATGCAAGAATAAAAAAGTGATGATGGGATACCTTTATACATTTCACAGTTTTTGTTTTAATAAAATAATGAAATAAACTAGAGACAAACAGTCATACATATAATTATATTGCTATAAAGGATATACAATATATCAATTTAAATTATATCATTTTATATAGTGCATTGGCATAACGTCCATTAAAATACAAAGTATCTAATTTATGAATCCAATAAGTTTCTTTTATGAATCTATTCATGTCACCATGCGCAATAGCTATTGGCATGAAAGAAAAATTGAACAGAGTGTGATTATTGGTGTTAAAGTGTGTTGAAATATTAGAGAAAAACTGAGGATCTCTATATTTTTTATAGTAGAGAGTGATTAATGGTGTTAAAGTGTGTTGAAATATTAGAGGAAAACAAAGGATCTCTATATTTTTTATAGTAGAGAGTGATTAATGGTGTTAAAGTGTGTTGAAATATTAGAGGAAAACTGAGAATCTCTATGATTTCTTATATCAAAGCGATGATTATTCATTCTCTAAGAAACTTGTTGAAGTGTCTGTCCAACATTTTGCATGCTACATTTTTTACTGGTTATTAAATAAATCACATCAGTTGATATGCAGTTGGGTGTTAACACATAGAGAAAATACCTCTTTTGTATTAGTACTACTGAAGGAAGTACTTTCTCTTATGTTTGCACATTGAAAGCACCAGTTTACATTTCAATGACAAAAAGTGTATTTTTTAAATAATTTTTTTCTGTCTGTTTAGTTCTAATTAAAATCTCTTGCAAATTCTTGGGTCTTCTAAAAGCGAGAATTGGTTTAGTTTTGTAAAGTGATTTTGCACAGAATGTTTGGTGTTTGTGTTGTTTTTTAATCACAATTACAGTTATTGTTTTAAAACTTATCCATCACAAAACACACATATGTAAGCCATTTCATACCATATATTGTACTAATGTAAATTCTAAATTGCAATTTGATCCAATCCACATGAATTTAATCCTGATAAAAGAATCCTTTTTTTAAAAGTGAGTCATTGTGACCTAATGGCAAAGGCACCATCTTCTAAATGTTGTAGTAGTGTAACATGAAACACCAAACTGAAGCAAGCAAAAGCAAATATCAAAAGCATTTTTTCACAACAATTTGGCATAAAAAATAATTTTATTTCAAGTTCATCTTGTTACATCAAACAACATCATATTACATTGCCACTGTAAGGAGTAAATCTCATCATAGCTGTATCTAGCACATTCATATTCTAAATTTAAAGTGGTAAATAATACAGTATGTGTAGAATTGCAATAGTAATCAAAATGTCCATGCAAGAATACATCCTGCACCCCGACCCAATAGTGAAAAATAAGTCTATAATACAGACTCTACTGGAAATGTCAAAATTCCTTCTAGCTGTGATGAGGCTGTTGAGGCAATAGTATATGAAAATCTAACTTAATTATACAACTGAAACATCTGTCAATGTTAATGTCACCACTGACCATGACACCTGGATTATAGCATAAGCTCTCATGCGCATCATGTAAGCAAACAATAATCAAATTTGCAAATAAATGACATGGAAACCAATGTCCAGAATGATAGAAAATCTGGGAGCCATTACACCTTTAAATTAAGATGCTGAATTATAGAAAAAAAAAAACAATACTCACTTAACAATTTAACAATCTTTTAAGTAAAGTAAAGTCAAGGAAATCTTAGTAGAAGAGAAAATGCAACCAGGAGGCCATAATCCTCTATATGATGATAACAAAATCTGAAGAACAAAAACTGATTTCAGGTTTCATCAGTGTAATGCTGCATATAAAATTTGGCTGAGGTCAAACTATTCTTACAAAATAATGATGCAGGATCCAATGTTCAGGAGAAAAGGGTATTCCCTATAATGAAGATAAAAAATTCTACAAATCAAACTCATTCAAGGTCTTGTTTATTCACAACTGCATAAATATTTTACAAAAAGGAATTATACATGAATAGATTATAAACATTACAACCAGAATTATGTGGAATACTTTATTGTACTTGTGAAGCAACGATGTAATGCCAAAGATTTATTGAGTGTTACGTATATTTGATTTAAATAAAATTTATTTATAATTGTCAAATTCAAATTTGTCATTTTTGGGTTTATAATTCATTAAACTGGGAAGTGTTTTCTGGAAAATTAGATTGATCTATACTTTATCTGTAAACACAGGTGTTGACCTTGCTTGTTAACCTCATTTCTGGCCTTGTTTCAAGGTGATAAACAAGCTTCTAAAATGATTGGCTGAATCCAAGGACATCTTTTTATTTTTAGTTCTTGGGGGTGAGAAGTGGCTGATTCTTATCTGGATCTTTCCGTGCGTACGTGTTTAAATGATCGTACGTTTGTTCTATGACCTTCCAGAAAATCACGTGATCCCTTGTTTACATAAAAAACAGAGATATAAATTATTGTTTGGGAGAGAACAGTTCAGTAGAAGTTGGGCTTTTATAATATTAAGTTGTGCCTTCTTTTTGAGTTATTTTTAATTACCGTGTACTGGAAATTGTGTCAATTCGATTGGAGCAAGAGGAATAATTTTATTATTTATCTGGAATTGAATATGTGCTCATAGATTTTCATTAACAAGAACTGACTAAATCAAGTGACATCATTGTCCATATTGGATTACATCGTCAAGATTTGAACTGGGAACTATTAGGACATTTTATTATCAGGACTCTTGCAGTTCCATTAGCGGATTATATTGTGAATTCTAATTTTTGGACTTTATTCTCTAAAACCGTAAGTTTAAATATTTTCTTTTATGAAAATATTTGTACTCAATAAATTGTTTGTTAAATTTTACAAGCTTGTTATTTTCACTTCTTTCTATGCTGCTGCTTATTTGAGCCCAAGTACGTAACACAAGTTACTAATGCAAAAATGGTCACAATCACCTACATTTGCTTTTAATGAGTATTAACCGTCATGGTTAATATAACCATCAAGTTTCATAATACATATGCACAAGAAAACCTGATAAACTGAGCTAATGCAATAAACCAAATGCAATCAATGGTGTGAAAAGCAGGTTATTGTGATTTGTAGCACCCTAAAAGATGAATTCATCCATTATATTTCATGACTGTAAATGTAAAACAATGTTTGAGAAACTAAACTACATGTAGATCTTAGTACATGTATATTCATTGAAGCATTCATAAAAGACCACTATGATCGACTTTTGATTATGATTTGTTGTATCTTTAATTCTAAATAAATCCCTTACACTTCAAGATTGTAAATAAAAAAACCTCTGTCAGATAACCAAATGCAAAACTTAAAGTTGGCACCCAAACCAACAACCATAACAAATCCAATACCATCAGAAAAGTGACCCATATGTGTCTCCTACCGGGTATTATTGCAAATGCTAGCAAAGGACTGCTCTGGATAATGATTTGATCATATACCTCTTTCAAGAAGAGCTTAAGAACTTTAGGCTGTTTCACTGATTTCTTTGTGGAGGTTATCTCAAACTCATGTTGCATGTGGTCAATAGTGATTCTTGATCGGTAGCGCCACATAGCTGGAATTTCCTGCAGTATTTTGAGAGGGTCACTGACCTCGAGTGCTTCTGTCTCATACAGCAGATTTAACAAGCGAACTGTTCCTGTAATAAATGTAAGGCATCAAAGTATTGATGATACTGGTTTACCTGTTAGAAGAGCTTACATATAAAAAACACATATCCCAGTGCTTACCCATTGTGACCAGTACTCTATATTTGAATCTCTTGGTTAGTGTGACCTTGTAGTGTGAAAAGCACTAATTATAACATGAATTCTGATATATAACATGGTCATTTTATGGCTCCTTAATTATTACAATCACTTCATTAATACTCATGATTTTTTAATTACTAAAAAGTCATACTGACAATTAAATGATAGTTCTATTTGTTAATAAGGAGGCGCCTTGTATTATTGAATAAACAACATTTGTTTTAATGATATTACAATTACATCAAAAACATGTCAATAAACCACAGTTGCACTTTGTTGTTAGCTCATAAATGTGAGCTTCCTCTTGAGATGAGAAGCGATCTACTGTTCCTCCTGTGATTACCTGTAATCTACAACATATTCAGAGTTGTCATTTAAAAAATTCCAAAACAGATTTCCTCCTACACCTTACTTTCAATGTAGTACATTTACTTCCTGTGATAATATGAGCAGAATTGGCTTTTCAGGGCGAGCATGACACTTTACCGTATTTTGTTGTGTATAACACGCACTTTTTTTACCTAATTTTCTTATCTTAAGTTGGGGGTGCGCATTGTATACAAGAACTAAAAAAAAAAAGATTTTTTCCAGGTCGATCTGAAGAGGATGAAGGCACTCACTACTTGTGAAATATTAAATCCATTGTACATTGCATTGTAACTAAAATGTTTACCGGTACTAGCCGTATTAAAGTAATAAATAATGCTTACAAATAGTCTTGTTCTTTGATTGCTTATGTTAATAAACTGGTTTCATTTCACGTCACTGTGTCAAGTTTTGTTCTGTGCCACGGCCGGAAATACATGTACATAATGACTGGCAATTTGTTCAAAAGCTGTGCCAAGTGCCGCATTGGAGCGGAACAAATACCACTGTGTGGATTACCGTACTTGTTCCGTAAATGTTCAGTACCGTATTCCATAACTGTTGATCTAATGAATTTTTCTTCATTTATTATTGGTCGAATTGAAATATAATATGTGCAGAATTCAACTAGTGTTAATGTTCTCATCAGAGCATCTGTTGGGGACATATATATTTTTGCGACTACGGGTTCTTTCTTACGGGAACACTGATACGTTGTGGAACAAAATAATCAATGTATGAAGTCGGGAAACATTTTTTTCCTCTTTGGAAAATAAGCTTGTTACTTAGTTTTATTTCTCATCTTAAATCATAGTATTTGAGATATCTTTGCGATTATACAGTGATCAATGGCTTCAATGCTTCATCGACCCGGTGTGGTCTTTTCACGGTAATCGGCGCCAGGTAAGCTTTGATGCACTCAACATAGTTACAATGCTTTGTCTCGGTGAGCAGTATTTAATTGATTCAGGACATACAGCGACTTTTCGAAAGTGATGAAGACAAAGTGGAATTTGAGGGATTTGATGCAATAGACTGCGTCAACTAGACGAACATTTAAAGGGCCCTTTTAAGGGCCAACAATAAAATCGGAACGATACAATATCAATATTGCCACTTTTTCTATTCACTATCTAAAATGACCAACTGTTGTTGCACTATGAAAACGGAGCGAAATAGCGGTAGTCAAAATTTTAAAATGCATTATATCACATGCGCGTTATATGGCAGAACTACGTTTTTTCCACTTATTTTGGGTCGAAAATCGGGGTGCGCATTATACATCGGTGCGCGTTATACACATCAAAATACGGTATTTGTTACCTTGACAGACAATATTCAAATAACATTAAATACTGTATTATGGTTGAATTACTAAAATGCACAAGCAGCATATTGCTAGTTGGCCTTTTGGTGTTTAAAATTTTTCAAGATCAATTATACTACATGTGGTTAAGAGGCAATTCAAAAAGGATTAATATGTTGATGGATTATGGAATTGCAAACTCCTGACAAAATTTTTCCAATCTCCATTATCTACCCTAACTAACCTCTTCTGTCTGTAACATTCATGCTGGCTTTTTTTTTTTAAAAACATCAGACAATAAAAATAGTTGATGATTCTTTATCTAATATGCATTGAGCTATCAATAATAAAGCTAAAAAAATTTCCTTGTGGCTGTCTTTGATGCATGACTGTGTATAATTAATGTTCACCAGAGGGAAACTATATACCACACCTGCTTGATCAGTCAGCTAGCATATACAGTCATAATGATATACCAAAACAATGCCATTGTTGAGATATATTTCCCACAGATATTAATAAGTTACATACTTAACCATATGTCAAATTTTATACTCTAGAAGAGAAAACTGGTTTCACCAGGTTCTTGAATTGAATTGTTATGCCGAAGTAAACATTATCGGAAATGTTACTTATTACTGATCCATGAGTAAAGCCAGTAAATCGTCTTTGTGACTGTCTTCCATGAATTCTGTATACATTCATTGCTCAAACAATAGCCGACATGTGCTTCTTATTTAACTGCAATCACAGCCAAGCAGCAGACAAAGCAGTGGTTGATAAAAGAGTCACACAATTTAATAAACGTCAAAGGGCAAAAGCTGCCAACATGTTGGCTTGGCAGTGTGATTAGACACAAACAGTTGAAAGTAAATAATGTCCGCTTTATTATCTGTAAATGCTCTGTTGATTTCACATGTCAAATTGTTTGGGTTTTGCTAAGTACGTTTACATAGCTCCATCACTTTCAGTTATTTCAGTAATGTTTCTCAGTGCTAACTGAAATATTTGATAGAAGGAAAGATACACATAAAAAAGTTGATAAAATATTATGTTGCAGAGTGTCATAAGAAGCTTTTAGTGCATTTTTAAAACAACTTTATTCAGATTTTCTGAAAACATTACTCTGCAGATTCTGCATCATGTGATGTAAAACATACCATAAACGAATATTTGCCACATCCCATGACCTATATTAAGAATGGTGGATTAGTGTACTTACCTAGTGTTGCATTCTGCAAAATTTGCTTGTTGTATTCCTCCAATATTAACTCTGTGTCCTAGCATAAAAGAAATATTGAAATATTATGATACAATACTGCCATCATAAAAAAACAATACTGCATCATACAAACATGCTTTTAAAAACAGAACTACAGGAATGATAAGCATAGTGCTAACATAAAGATATCTCCTCCTCTCCTGAATCCCACCCTATTGTCCATTATGGAAATGAATTGACAGTTCTGTCTCCATTTAAAAAACACTCTACTGCTAGTAGCCTTAATAGCTTCAAGTAAATAAAAGCAATAATTCCTTACAATAATGCTCTAAACAAAGTACTAATCATCCATTATTCACATTTTGTAAAATGACTTCCCCTGCAGACATGGGGATATAAAATGGGCCTGACGCACCCCCTTTGACGTCATAGGAGGAAACTAAAATAGGAGCCATGGTGGTGCAGTAGTTTGTGTGTCAGATTTGCAACTAAATGGTACATGTTCAATTCCTATCACCACAACATCCCAATTCATCTACATAGTGTATCCTTGGGCAAGGTACTTTATTCTACTATTGCCTAAGTACCCTTCTGTGTTGCTGTGCTAAAAAATAAGAAACTAAATAAATCATAACAATGAAAATAAGAGAAAATAATTGATTACAAGGCATGAATGGTTCAAACCTCATTATTTTATTTAAATGGGAGAATCTGAATACTTATAATGTACTTAAAAGCAATGTTAAAGTTATATTCAAGATCTAAAAACATAGATATGAATGGAATAAATAAAAAAATACTTAACACATACAAGATTTACTAGCTTCGAGATATTTCAGAGTCAAAGTTATGGGGCTGCCAACAGTTTTTGTGGTCACTATATAGGCAGCCTTAATTATTACAGTATAATCATTCTTGGTCTATATATATATATATATATATATATATATATATATATAATAAACCATGAATACAAACTTAAATACAAAACATTTTTATCTTCAGTTTTTGTAGTTGTTATTGTAGGGTTTAACACCATTTTTCAGCACATGATAGGTTATACATGGCGGCCAGTATTAATGGTGGAGGAATAACCTGGGAAACCCCAGAAAGAACCATCAACCCACTAGAAGCTACTGGCACGCTTTCTAACTTCATTTGCACTCAAGATCAGTATATATATATATATATATATATATATATATATATATATATATATATATATATATATATATATATATCTTCTTATATATAACAATTCTTAGCCTTCAAAAAGAACTCTATTCCCTTGACTTTTGATAGATAGATAGATAGATAGATAGATAGACAGACAGACAGACAGACAGACAGATAGATAGATAGATAGATAGATAGATAGATAGATAGATAGATAGATAGATAGATAGATAGATAGATACAAAACACACCTCTCCCTTGATAACTCATGTACAATAAGAGGTTAAAAACATAGACAACACTATAATTCACTAGACATTCAGTAAACCATGGGGGTCTGGGGTGGGGTGGAAACAGCTATGATAGAGTAAGTTATTTTTTATTAGTATAATTAGAAAACGTAGACATTAACAGTTATAACAGTGTTCGATTGATAAACTGAAATGAATTCTCCCGACATACGACCAGGGCCACTAGAACTTATGCCTATAAGATTTTTAACTCTTTCTTTTTCTTTCTCCACCTCCTTTATTTGATTTAAAAGACATAATTAACATGATAGTACAAAGAAGGCCAGCTTTGAATTCAGTGCAACAATACAACATATACTTCTGATAGTCAGATATAAAAACTGTTGTGTTGATTTATACATTTTACATTTACAGTGTGACCCTACTATAATGCGGTAGTCGGGAGCCAAAGAACTAGACCGCATTATAGACTGAACCGTATTATAAGCAACCAGGTCAGTTAGCTGAAGAAAATAATGCATGTACCAAAAAAAATTGCGTAATAAATGCGGGCGGTAAAATACATGCTTCATCGGCAGTTGCCATCTTAAACTGATGCATATTAAATGCGAAATACACCTTTAATGATGACATATATAAAAGTTTACTTTATTTAGAGAACCATGAATTGGTACATATACGTGAATACTGTTTATATATACATGTCTAATGTATAGCACGACTAGAGCATCAACACCGTGTACTCGCCTACAAACCTCATCATATACATTGAATCCACAATACAAGTGATTCCATCGAAAATATGCACACACACAGCTTTGAAATATTCAATAATTTTGTCACAGGTCATATTGGTCTGAATTCAGTGGCAAAACACAGCACACTCACATAACAAATGGCAAAGCACATTTACTTTTCAGTACGTCCCAAGTCGGTAAATGTTAGTTTGCGTTTTAAGCTGCCATTGATAGCATTTGTAAGCATAAACCTTATCCCAACAAAAAGGAAACTTTCAAGGCACAGTTAACATGTTCCAGTCACGTTGGAAAATACAAAAATCGATCAGATTCCATCACTTTTATTTAAGTTTGGTACTGACTTCCTTTGAATAAAGATCTCTTTGTTTTTATTGAAGATTGTAGTCGGCTTTCTTTGATGACGGGTGCGTGCATGTTTGAAGTCACCGCTAAAGGATAGCTTTGGAAAACCAAACAAATGCACATTTCTTATTGTGGCGGCAACATGAAATAATTGTATTGCATGATTGAGACGATTTTTTTCTTCCCCATTTGCTGAGTACGTTTTCATAACAATCGGTGCTTCAAAGGTAATCTGTTTCCTTTGAAATTTCAGGAAACTATTTTATCTGGCCATTGTTTGGTCAATTGTAGTTACAGTTCCTCCTGCCTACTGAATAGACTACAGGATGTTTTTTTAGAATTTTTTTTTATTTTTACATTTGTGGTAGCGGAGTGATGCTGCCTTGCACTCATGCATCAGAAATTTAACAAAGGGTCAATGTATGATAGAGACGCATGTGCTCTGGTCTGATGACAAGGATTATTACAAAAAATGTGGGTGTTCTAAAGGATTTAATTCTAAATGGAAAGAAGAGGAATTTTCCCTACCATCCACATACACAGATGCTCAACGCGAGCTTGATGTGAAATAAAAAAACAATAATCTAAAGGCAAAAAATCATGCAGAGTAATAAAAATATGTTAGATTACCCCCATGACCCATTGTGACATAGGACCCTCTCTATCTATCATACCACAGGATTCTGACGTTTTATCAATAAAGTACAGCAAAATCTCTGACAACATGAATTATCCTTATTGGTATATTACCGATAAGGGTAATTCGTGGTGTCAGAGATTTCACCGTACTTTATTGATAAAACGTCAGACTCCTGTGATCATAATATATAAAAAGATATATAAAAAGAGAAGGTTCGTAACTTCCAAATACTTGATTCCACCCATGACCCTCTATTTCATTCTGCTATTTCCGTATTTTAAAGAACACAACCATTCTATATGGTTTGTTTTACTCCCGAGATATTTTTCTATTCATCATGCCATCATTGGCTTTTCTACGTTGTACCAAACTGAAGTTACGGCTTCCGAAAAGTGCGATTTTCGAGAATTTTTCATCTTGGGACAAGTGTGAGCTCATGTGTCAACCAATGAAAAGAGCTACACCTCTCCCTCGATAACTCGCGCACATCGGGGTCCAAAAACATCGACCGCACTATAAGTGAGGTGCGAGTTATCGAGGGACCTATAATAACAAAAGGATCGATACAAAGGCAAAAGGGTGGGTGGCAGTTTTTTTTTATATAGCTTTTAATACTCAATTCATAAACGTGCTATGATTAACTGTGAATAAATATCTCTTCATAATGGTGTAATTTATTTTTTCCTCATAGAGTAACATTAATTTCAGAATAAATTACCGTATATAGATGAGTTAATCGAAAACATTATTCCACGTGGTTACCGTTCGATCGCAAGAGTCTGACGTTTTATCAATAAAGTACGGCGAAATCTCTGACAACATGAATTCCCCTTATCGGTAATACATATTTAAAAACGATATTACCGACAAGGGGAATTCATTTTGTCAGAGATTTCGCCGTAGTTGTGGTTCGATTAACACGTGTACCGATTCACGCATTGTGTATTACGTCACTAATGTTTGTGCTGAATTGGATACATTCTTCTTTTATTGATTCAAATTAGACGTATTTGATCGACTCTTTTCGAGAAACAATCGATCGATTCATATACAGTGTATATATTTGATTGTGGTAGAAATAAAATGAAAAATTTGAAACAATGTAAATTAGAACACAATAATACAAATGCCCGTTGTGATACGCTTTACAAATGACTCGACGTTTTGAAAAAAATCAGTTAATTTTGTGTTACTCCCTGCCGTCGAGCAAAATCGTCACATGCTTGATTCCATGCACAAGATATAAGTGATAAAACAACACAAGTCTCTTTTAATGAATTATTTTAGTGCAACAAACACTTGGCCAAGTTTGTTGATCAAAACAAAGCCGGCAGGTAATTAGGTTCTCACGGAAGTACTCGCGGGTTTCGATGTGACGGTTGATTGACTCTTTTCATGTTTTCATAGAAAAGAATATGTTGCAATTATAATGTTTACATTGAAACGGAAATAAAGGATTATTATGTGGTTTTCACACAGCAAGATGTTTAATTGTTGTTTATTTCATTATCTGTTGCCACCTGTTAGCATTTACCGGACGTTTTCATTGATAGCTATTTCACCAGACTGTTTATTTACGGCGATTGATGACGGTGTATCAACAAATAAACCTGAACATAATATATGATAACTTATTTAGATTTTGCAAATTTCACAATATGGAATCGATCTTTATGGGCATTAATCACCTTTTTTATGATAAAACGAGAAATGTATAAAGGTTTTTACCAATTCTTATAGTTTTTTCACGTTCAACATATTTTAAAAAAAAAAAATTTAAAATATATTTTATTTTTGGGTAAAAATCGCGATCCACACCAGACACCGCGTTATAAGCGGGTTCGCGAGTTATCAGGGCACGAGTTATCGAGGGAGCGGTGTACATGTATTATGAATAACCTTTCAAGCCAATCATATTTCGACGTTGTCGTGTGTGCCTAATACTTGAACTGTTTTGAACTGATTGTTTATGATATGTGCAGTGAAGAAGAAAATGTCTAATTCTTCCATGGAACAGGATTCCTAAAGTTGAATAGAGTTAATATTAAGTAAAAACTTATTTTTGCATTTACCACTGTTCTGTAATTAAAGAATTCGTGTATCGTAAAACTGCAAACATGGTACATGCAGCTCTTTTCACTGGTTGTCACATGAGCTTGCACTTGTCCCAAGATGAAAAATTCTCGAAAATCGCATGTTTCGGAAGCCGTAACTTCAGTTTGGTACAACGTAGAAAAGTTAATAATGGCTTGATGAATAGAAAAATATCTCAGGAGTAAAACAAGCCATAGATAATGGTTGTATGCTTTTAAATACGGAAATAGCAGAATGAAATCGAGGGTCATGGGTGGAATCAAGTATTTGGAAGTTACGAACCTTCTCTTTTTATATAGTATGATAGAGAGGGTCCTATGTCTGAATGGGTCACGGGGGTAATCTAAGGTATTTTTCTCACTCTATGATTTTTTTTCCTTTAGATTATTTTTTTCTTCTTCACGTCAAGCTCGCGTTGAGCACCTGTGTCCATATACAAATATCAGTCTAAGTAAATATGTTAATTACAAGTGAGTGGGCGAAAATCAGACAAAAGTAGATTACGAGACAATGCTTCGTCCGGTTGATCTCCGCTACCAGAAATGTCAACAATAAAAAAAGCAGATATATCAAAACATACAGTACCCATACTCGATGTCAGCATAAGCGGATTATGATGTAACAATACACTGTTAAGATGGTATTTCAGTATAGATAAAGAAATTGTTTATGTAACAATATATAAATTTCAGTTTGCGTTACCTTTTATGGGGCCTCTGAATTTCTCCACTCCAAACCAATGGTTGTATATACAAATTTAAACAGCCAACAATGTCGCCAGTAAAAAAGTCGTCAGATGGTATATTTTGCCACCAATAAGGAAAATAAAATTGCAGTTTGTGACATTGCTGAAGCTCTATGCAATCCTAGAATAAACGTTTTGCACTTTATTTTTCGTACTTTCTGCTTGGTTGTGTATATGAATGCAATGAAAAATAAAACACATGTCGGTTATTGTTTGTGCAACGATTGTATACAGAATTAATTGAAGGCAATTGCAAACACGACTTACTGGCTTTACTCGTGGATCATTAACAAGTAACATTTCCGATAATGTTAATTTTGGCATAACACTTCATGAACTTGGTGAAACTGTTAAATTTGAGAAGCTACACCATGATCGTATTATATTTGAATTCATACTAGAACTCTTCCCCAGAATGATAAACGTTTTACACACTATTTCTCGTACTTAAAAAATAAAAATACACGTACATGTAATCAAAATTGCAGGGACCACGCCACAATCGTATTAAATTAGAATTCATACGCGATCTCTTCCCATTATGACAATAAACTTTGAACCCAAAAATATTTTTTTTAAGTGCGAATGATATATGAAATTTCGGGAGCCATGCCATGACCGCGTTATATCCAAATTTGCGTTATAGGGGAGTGTGTTATAGCGGGGTCACTGTAGTAACAAGAACATTGCATTTATGATGACTAAACTTAAAAAATATCACTTGATAAAAAATTAGTTTAAATGGTATCTATTTATTTAAGTACTGACTCACTGATCAAAATTTCCTTGAATATCTTTAAGTACAGTGAACTAGGAGTATTGTTTAGAAAGAAAATGAAACAATTATATGACTTCTTATGAAAAGTTGATATTTCAAAATATTGATAAAAAATTTCCATGTCCTATATATATCTACCATTTTTGATGATAAAATGAGTGATAAAACAAAGTTTCCAATACCAATTTTGATTGTGATTTTCTTCAAGTTCAACAAATAAGGATAAATTTTGGGGTATTTTCTGGTTTAAGAAATGGGACCCATGCCTGACCCTGTGTATTAAATGGGTTCAAGGTTATCAAGGCATGTGTTATCAAGGGAGTGGTGTAATCAAAGTCTAGTACCTGTAGTTTTGGTGCCACATATTTCTCATAAAACACATTCTCCCATTCTTCTCTGGCTTCTTTGGTGGTCAAACTACAAATTTCATCTTCAAGTTGCTCATCTGAAAAGCAAGTTTGTAAATGTAAAATGATTGCTGTTGACATAGTCCAAAAATACTGGGAATTATTTTAACGGGATCATCCATAAAGGACATCTGCAAAGATGGGGGGGGGGAGAGTTTTTTTGTTAAAATGCGGACAAATTCGGACAAGGGTGGGGGGGGAGAGGATGTAAAGGACCTTGCATATAACCAATTAAGATGCATTAGAATCTATCAACACACAAATGGCTAGTCTTCTACAGGTTGAAAAAAACACTGGACTGTAGACAGCTGATATGAAAACAAGTGTGATGAACTTTGCAGCAAAGAGGTGCAGCTGGAAAAAAAGTTTAAATGTCTGGCAATTGAATGAGCACATGAACAGAACTCCAGGCATGATTTCAAGAGAAAGTTGATTGAAGTTATGGAAGAATATCCAGTCATTGGCCAGGGACTCAAAAGGTTATGTTGGCAGAAAGTAGGAAGGCCACACTTAGAAGATGACCAACCACAGTTGCTAAAGACAATCATGGACATTGTATCATGTGGAGCAGCTGCTGATCCATGGCGACAGTCTAAGAAGCTTAGTAGCTGCAAAACGTTGGATGACTTGCATGAAGCCCTTGTCCATGATGGCTTTATCATCCGTAGAGCAGGAACATATCTACATCTACTTCCATGTAATTTGCCAACGACTGAAGGTAAGCATCATGTGACCACACGTCATGTCAAGTTGTTTAAGGCAGCAAACAGTGAAAGGTGCAATCATGTGGATGCTCATTTTGCAGCAGCTACAATCTGCTACTTGAAAGATCTGGCTGTATCTATGTCAGAACACTTTTTTTTCTTGAGCCAAGATGACAAGGCATGTGTTGCACTAGGATTATCAGCAGCAAATTAGCAGGCACCCATTCTGATGCACATGGAGTATTGTGTGCAGCTGCCAGATCATGACTGTGTTATTGCTGAACAACACAAACTGATCCCATCAGTCTATACTGCATGTGTTATAAAACCAGGGACTGTATTGTATTCAAGGCCAACTGCTTTCTGAATTCGCAGTGGGAAGCATGACAGTAGCACAGCAATGACACATGCTGCTAATTTGAAGAACTCAAACAACTTCCTGCTTTTCAGATTGTTATGTGTATTAATGGATCAGTGAAGCTGATTGTAGTCATAACAGCAGATGGCAGTCCAGATGAGAACCCTTGATTTCCAAAAACACTAGCTGCAACCTATCAAGACTTCCCTTATAACCTGGATGTGGTTTTCATTGTGTGCCATGTACCAGGGCACTTTGTCTACAACACCACCAAATGATGCATGGCTCCTCTGTCATGCAATTTAATTTATCAGGATTGATTCTGCCTCACAATCAGTATGGCTCTCATTTGGACAGCAATGGCAATACATGTGATATAGAGTTGAAAAGAGCCAATTTCCAGAAGGCTGGTCAAGTGTTGGCAGAAATCTGGAGCTCAATGGTTATTGTTGGATTCGATGTGTTAGCATCTTTTTTATCAAGTGATGCACGAAAACTGGACATCAATCCACTGTCACATGGGTGGTCAAGTCAGCACATTCAACAGTCACAGTGCAATCATGCTTGTATTCACAGGCATGCAGCAGTAAGCACATAAGATGAAGTGGCAGAGGTTGGTTCAGTGGAGCCTGAATCTGTTAGCGCTATTCTGTCAACTGCATCATCAACTTACATGACTGACACCAGTGATGATGGTCTGCCAGTTGTTTGCAACTTATTTGACTGGCTACAGTCTGCGTTTGCTGAAGTGGAGTAAGACATTGACAGTCTATGAAGTTTAGCTGTCTGTGAGATGACAACTTTAGTTCTATGTCCTGAAGAAAGACTTTGTTAAAGAAAGAATTTGTTTCTTTTTTTCTTTTTTTGTGAGTTACATGTTGTGATGAGATCAGTGAGCGTTGTATTTTGAGAGCACCATCTATTACACTAGTAGACCATAGAGCAGTATATAACGCTAGATGGGGACATCTGCAGCTGGGGGTGGTGGGAAGCTACATGCAGACTAGAGGAGAGGGTGTAGGAAAACAGGTATTATCTGCATATGTCCTTTATGCACAAATGCAAATTCAAAAACCAATGATCAATTCAAAAAAACTGATTAATTATCAATTTTAATCAAATGGAGTTGATTTTTATGTTTTTCAAGGAAAATTTCATTATTGCTTACTTAGAATGTTGCTTTGTGTCCAACAGGTTAACTTTTAAAAACTTTAATTACCTGCAATGACAGTTTACAGCTTTCATCTCTAAAAAAAACTCTTCCCATCCCTCAGTTTGCCAGGTATCACACCATTGTTATTTATATAGCATTATGTAATAGCCAGCATCCATATCCCCAACCTTGTAAAATCATCTGAATGAAACTCATGATCTTTTTTAAAATGTCTATACTGCAATTACACAAAATGAACCCTGCTGCTTGAAAATAATGAAGTTAAGCAACTGCAAGCTTTGTCTTTATTGAATAATAGATGATGTTCCTGAGAAGGATTACCAGATACAAAACAAAGGGTGGGGCAATGAAAACAGTACTGCAGAGCGGGGCAATGAAAATGGTATTGGTCGAGAAATACCAATACCCTTGGAGATTTCCACCCTATGATGTAAATTGTATCACATGAGAGAATATTGTCTGATTTATGGTATGACTATGGCTTTCTTCCTGAATTTTGTATCAGCACTTCACTTTACTCAATTGAGGAAAATAATGTTCTCTTACTTGGTATCCAGTACTTTTATTTATATTTACCCTATCTATTGCGATAAATAATTATTACAACTGCTCACATGGTCAATCTAGTATAATTTCTATATCATAAACATCCTGATTTGCACATGTACATTAGAGTTTACTCAAGACTATTCTACATAGTTTTGTACTATCTTTGGACCATCTAGATTGCAGGGAAGGATGTGATCACATTATCTATAGTACTGTTATAGATCTTTAAGGAAAATCTGATGGTAGTTAAAAATACAAATTTAACATCTTTCTGCTGCTGAATAAAACTGCCATATTTCATTTGATGAAGGAAAAGTAACTTGAAAATGCAAACTGAATAACTGTCCAACTAAAATGAACCTGGAAATATTTCACTGCTTTATTATCAGGGAGATATTCATATTATGTTAGAATGAGTTTTCTAGAATGTATCTATGTAAAACAGTGTCAAAATATGTCAAACTGTCCATAGACAGCTATACTAGAGAACTTTTCTTTTTATTAGATTTCATCTCAGGAACAATGGTTAAGAAAGCTAGAGGATTGTTTTTCTCATTTATAATGATTTTACAACAAATACCACCATTTTCAGTGTCCATCATTTCATATTGTTTACAGAATTAATTAAAAAAAATCCATTCTCTTACTCTTTTTTTTCTTTCTGTAATGTAGACTTTTCCCTGTGTTGATTAATTTTTGTCTATTTTGTGATTTCGTGTTTTTTTCTAGTGCTTATATATATTTACAGGACAGCACAATAAAAACAAATAATTTTGAACGTATACCTCTTCTTTTAACTTTCTTTGTTTTTCTACTTTGATACTTTACTCTCTTTTTTCACTGTCTTATCGACTTATTCAACCAGAAACTGGAGTCAGTATCTGCATGTCGACATTAATCTCTATCACACTTTGTAAAGCCCATCTGTGGAGTACCATTTAAACAAAGAGCTCAGCCTTGCAGTGAGTTACCAAAATTTAGAACATTGTAATGATCAGATAAAAAAAGCTGCCATAATACAATAATTAAATGTTATTTATCACATATGTTTATGGAAGATACCACAAGCAGTCTATTTATAGGTACTCTTCTCTTTTAAAAATACTCCCATCCCCATTAATTGAAAACATCCTCTCATAAAAATACCCATCTGCATGAAAGTTTTGAAGAAATCACTAGGATTTAAGAAGTTGACTTACTCTCATCATGTTTCTCCATCATGTAAGACAAGATAATATGCATTATAATGAAGACATCATCTAAGCTTTTTCCAAGGGTTCTGTGCAGGTCATCTAGATCACTCACAATGTGTTGCCATAAAAACTGTGGTATTTCCATGTGGTCAGAAATAACTGGTTTAATAATTTCACTTACAGCCTGATAATGAAAAGAAAACATTGCTTTTTTGAATTAATTATTTTTGGAAGTAAAAAATCAGTGGAATGACGTTACTTGGAAAAATTGTCACTGATAGATTCCCCTTGCTCCCTCCCCACTTTCATTAAGTTGAGTAAGAGGAAAAGCTATTGCTAAAGTCATATACATATTTGTACAGACATACATACACATATGAACATTCAAACTTGATTAAAAATAAAAGTTTTCATCGGGCACAGATGCCCATACCAAAGACTCACAAAATATTCTTTTTAGCTCAACGGGTTTATTCTATGACAGTTATGTTAAAACAAATATATCCAAAAATCTGATCAAATGTCGAATGTTTGTCCATTAATATTTGCAAGCCCTTCTTTCCCTGACTATTAAATCCCCATTACATATTTGGGAAATGTCCCCTTTGTTTTAAAAAATACCCTAAAGTTTAGAATATACCCTGCATAGGAAGCTTCTTGTTCCATTTCTTCAAGTTTTTTTGCTGCAAACAAAGCACCATTTAATAAATTTTTGTTACTTTTAGTATATTCATTCATATTGGATGACTGATCAACTTAATTTGTTTAGAAATTAACTTCCGTTCAAATACCATTCAAAGAATACTTCTGAAGAAGTCATTTACAGCTTTTCTTTTTAGTAACCATGGCCTTATTTGATAGAATTTAGTAAAATGAATATTTAATGTGCAAAGTGGTGTTATTAATACACTGATACATCATTGATACGATGTCACTTGGAATCAGACAGTACTGTAATCTATGAAATTGGGCATACAGCAATATGTCAGAATTGCTATGTTTGTCATTTATTTAAACCAGAAAAAATGTTAATATCATTTAAGCAATTACAATATCAGAATAATGAAGCAAATGAAACACAAAAAGCACACAAAAACATTGGAAATCAATTTATGACTTACTGTAACTTGTCCTTGCAGGTTATCTCTTTAAGATTTCCAATGTAGTTATAGTAACTGTGTCAATGTCAACATGATTCCTTGATGGAACTGAGGTTCTAATATCAAAATGAGTTTCAAATCTAATCTAAGTCTGTTTCTTCTGTCCTTTTTTTTTTTTTAAACATGTGAGTACTGGACCCACCTCTGATTTAGTTGTTTTATTCTCTAATCTAAGTCTGCTTCTTCTGTTCTTTTGTTATCTGTAACAGCTGATACTGAAACTATCTCTGATATCCTTTATAAATTCCAACATACCAAGTCTGGTAATAAAAATCATTCATGATGATATAAAACCATCCCTTCAGGAGAAATAACATTAAGATTTTTTAGATTGTTTTCATGATGGCTATATTAGCAGTTATATCGGCACCATTTTCGTTTATGTCCATCTAACCAGACATTACAAGAGTCTTTTAATGGAAACTATGACCTTGATATGATCTTGCATTCAGTAGAAGCAATAAAAAGATTTGCAAGATTGCTGTTATTGCATGTATAACTGACATCCAATCAAAATCATTTTCACTGAGGACCAACTAGACAATTGGATGAGTATCTAAAGTTTCATGGAAATCCTCAAAGTAGTTGTAGAGGAAGTTACCATAATGTGGACATATGAAAGAGGACCATAGGCTATCCCATAAGCTCTTCAGGTATTTGACCTATAGACTGAAAACTACAGCAATTTTGTTAACTGTTGAGAGTGCTTAAAGGTCCAACAGAAAAAGACATTTTGATACTTTATTTTCAATTAATATTGGTATGTAAGTCACAGATAATATTCCCACAACAGTACGAATTAAGGTGACCTCAGCAGCCTTCGATTCAATGTCTTTTTTAAAAAACAAAACATATATATATATATATATATATATATACACACACACACACACACAGTGGAGCCTTGTTAATCTGGACACATTCATTCCCAGTGAATATGTCCGGATTAACGAGTTTTCCAGATAATTGAATCATGCACATTTTTATTTTGCGATATCATCACACCATATATATGTACATGTATATGCTTGCTTTAAATGTAATGTACTGTATATTAAATAATGGTTGAAATAAATTAATGAATACATCTATTAATTTGTGTTTATTTCATATTTGTTGATATTTGGCGTGGCGAGCGCAGGTTAGGTATGTTGAGTCGGCATGTATGGATAACCATTTGCCCTTGTTTTTTATTATGTCCGCAACTGTTGACTTGCCAATGTCTAAGGAATAGTAAGCTGGCGTATATCTTGAATTGTAGCTTTTGGGTGATCTTTGTGCTGGCTGGTATCTCTACTCATCTAAGTTTACTTGACAGTGTCGCCATAATATATGTAGAGAGTACAACGAAAACAATCTGTTGTCTTGCAGTTAAATGCATTATGGTAAACTACTAAAATGCAGTCATTTTTATAAGTCATATAAAAATTTGCAGCTGTTACAGTTGCTAATGATTGACGTCCCCATTTTAATTGGAAATGAAGCCCTATACTGTCCACAGCTTAAATCGGTCAACTGTATTTGCACAGGGATCAATAAACTATGACTGTTACATACAATTGGTAAACAACAAAGAGGCTTAATGACACTTTTAATTTATTTACCATATATTATGTCAAAAAGCGTGGACGATTTGACCCCAGTTAAAATATGGTCACAATACTTAGTTTTCGATAGTAGCCATAGATTCTCAAGGGCTTCACTATTGTTTTATGTATTATTCTACTGACTTTATTTTCATATATGATTTTTTGAATTTTCTTATTTTTGGACAGATTATTTCCAGATTATTGAGACAATTTTTTTAAGTAATTTTACACTTTGGTCCCCGATTTCAATTTCTGGATCTAGAATGCGGATTTCTTGATTAACTTTTAGGAATTCTGTTCCCGTTCAATTTTGTCCAAATAACGAGGTTTCCGGATAAACGGAGTCCTAACTAACGAGGCTCCACTATATATATATATATATATATATATATATATATATATATATATATATACACACACACACACACACACACATATAAAGATAACATTTATTTTTCTTTTCAATGCATCCTTCAGTTTCTTTCTTCATAGTTATGTGAGTAAATTAATGTTTATTAATGAAATGTATTTATTTGAATAATAATGATTACTGAGCATTTTTAAAGTGCTTTTCTTGTACTTTTTGAAGCCAACACAATACAAAAAGTACTTTACTAAGGACTCAGAAACCATTGCTATAATGTTTATATATTTTCAACGATTGACTACTCTTCAACAATGTGAGAAAACTGTACTAGTTGCCAAGTAGACAGAATTCACAATCTTTAAAAACTAAATTGGTTCAGAATTGAGGAGAGAATCGGTTTTCTTAAAGCAGTTCTGATTTTTAAATGTATTAAAGATGCTCCAGAGTACATGACTAAGTGATTCTGCAAAACCTCTCCCTATAATAAAAATTTTGGATTTTTAACAACATTTTGGAAGTACCAAAACCTTGCAGTGAGCAATTCAAAGGAAGTCTTTGGTGTGCAACTATGAAACTTATTTTCTGCTCACAATCAATCTTGCTGATTCCCTTGAATCCTATAAAAATGTACAAGCAGTATTTCAAACCTACATATTAACTAAGAAGAAAAATATAAGCTCAAGACCGAGTTCTCAGATTAATCACAATGTTACTCTTCAAATTTATCAGTTAGCATATTTATAAAAGCATGTAAAACATATCTTTCCCATATAAATCAGTCTATGAATGTCTCTTTACTTTTGTGCCTAATATTGTTTTATGAAAAGTAAATATTGATATAAACTTTAAAACATGCCACATTTTTGCAGAATTGCCTTTAGATGTATCTAAGCAGAAGTTATAATTAACTAGAGATGGGGTAAAGTTTGTGATGCTGTGTTGAATATAGTGAAAAAACAAAGCAAATTTATTGATTTGGCCTCGTCTTATACTCAGCATTGGTTTATATAAGGATAAAGGATGGAAAATTTGCCAACATTGCTCACTTGACTTATATTCTGCATCAACTTATAGGCCAGAAAATATGGTATTATTATTATTATTATCTAGTTCATGATGTCATAAGCCTCATGACATTTATGCTCAATTAATCCTTTTGGGTGAGTTGAAAATGAGCATTATGGCTGATTATTTTCTTGCAATGGTGTTGACTGTATATGACATGAAACAATTGTTTGATGGTCTCTTCTGTTTTTCAACATCGTTTATCAAGTACTGGCCTAAATTGTTTCAGTCAATTCTGTTATGAATTATGTTGAGATAAAGCTGTATAAATATCTATTTATCTTAACAACCTTCATATCTGATGGGGGTTAGCATCATTTCTATAAATGTAAAAGGTCTTGAAGCTAGAATATTTTCTGTCCAATTTGGTAAAATTCTTTTCACTTGATTTTTTCCTTTTTTTTATTTTTTTAAAACTATATTTAGTAACACCAGCCATATTGATGTCAGACTGGCATCATCTGTAAAAACTTAAAACCTGTCATTCTGTACAGTTTTGGTCAAGTGCTTCTTGAACAATCATTCAAAGAATGTTCTGTTTATAATAACAGTGGCCATATTAAATTTCTTTCTTTCTTTGAGTACTGGTGGATGCGGACCTGCAACATTAGAACTAGCTTTGAAAGACTTTCATGCCAGGAGATTTTCTTTCAAATTTTCACAAATTCCATGATCAGTTTTGGAGACATCACATTTAGGTTATTCTGCTTTTAGTAAAGGTATATGTTTGGGTATCACCATAGATTGTAATGAATTGAAAGCTACTGAAGCTTGAACGTATTTTGTGTTGAATTTGGTGAAGTTTTGCTGAGTGGTTATTGAGAAGTAAATTTTGGCTGTTTTTTTTTTTAATTTAAAAATGTAACCATATTTAATGAGAGATTGGAATGTATTAAACTCAAAACCATCCAAATCAGAATGCTTTCTGTGAAATTTGTTCAAATTATGTTGCGAGGTTTTAGGTAAGTCATTTAAAGGTTTTCCTATTCTAAGGAGCAGTACCGGAAATAGATGGAGGATTGACATCACATGAACAAATTTGAAACAGCTTTATCCCCCATTTTTATTCGATTAGTATCTGTAGCCATATTGATCAGCATCATTTGGACAAATTTGAAGGACCTTCATGCCAGGATGTTTCTTGTCAAATTTTGGTCAAATTGTGTCAAGTTATTCCTTAAAAGATTTCATTTTAAAAAAATCTTTTTATTAGCAATGGTGCCCCCAGTTTTTGAAAGGTTAATTAAATGTTTTTCTGTTTTTAGTCAATCTAAATTATTGACACAAATTTGAAAGAGCTTCAATCCATGATGCTTTTTGTAACTGTGAATGGATGATGTATGGTACTTGATGGACAAAGGACCATACCATATTAAGTCCCTTAACTTTATGCTTACAAGAGCTGATTTACTAAACCAGTATGAACATGTTGAGTGAACTTAAATATTTTTGAGGAAAAACTAGAGCTTTTGAAGATGTGATGCAAACATACTTGCGAGTCCAAATTGGCTCCAAGCATCATGGCAAGGTGGGTAAGAAGTCGGACAATGGCACATCCTGCACTGTCAAGTTTTCTCTTTGGACCAATTTGTATCCTGTTGTCTGCTCTACCCAGGATGTGTCCTGTTTCTGTAGATCTATGGATGAAATGGAAAATTCATAATATTCACAAGACCTGCATTCACATTTACTATGTTTGTTTGTTTTACTGATCAATACTGTAAATATTCTGGAGATATACATGCCATCTTTTGGGCAACCTGTTTGACATTCTTTTGCAAAGGCTAGAACATGTTCTCAGTTGTTCTTGAGTGTGCTTATCCTAACAACCCAGTTGACCTTGGAAGTAATAACATCTTGGATCCACACTCTGCATGATTCGCCATCTTTGTTCTTGTATACACTCACTTGTGGGTTTTCAATACAAGAATGATATTCAAGACTGTTAAAAACCAAAGGTTCTTTAGGCAAGATGAACCATAATAATATTCTATTTGAGTCAAGTTTTCATGCCTTGCGCAAGGATACCCAAAATCAAAAATACTCATTATAGTTGACTGAAGGCAAGACAGCAATTTGACATTGTATATTGCATTGCAGAAACAATTTTAGAGTACATGTACATTTAAAAACATGTTTACTAAATTAGTGGCGCTTCATTTGTTCTCATCTGTGTCTTTTTTTTCCTGCCTTTACTGAGGAATGAAAATAAGCACAATGAAGTTCATTATGTCTGTATAACTTAACATTACCTGTGCAACTACAGAACATAGACATGCAAAATTTGACAGGAGTGCTGCAAGAAGTCTTTGTGTGTGTGTGATTTTGATTTTTAACATAGCTTTATAAACTTTTCAGTCATATTGCTACAATGTCTGCAGTGTGGCAGTTTATAGTTATGCCTAGCTCTGGGACATCATGCCACAGACATGTATAATTATGTCCCATTCAGTCACATTATCCTGACACCAGGATAACCAGTCCTAACACTAACCTCTTAATGCTGAGCACCAAGTGAGGCAGCTGCAGGTAAAATTTAAAAGCTAATCCATACACAAGTGACCACTAGTCATGTTTTGATAACTGGACTAAGACCTTTCTATCAGCTTTTCAATCAGTGTTTGATATGACTGGTATTAAATCCATGTTTAGTTAAACTTGGTAAAAAACATTTACTGGTGTTTTTAGCTCATTTGGCCAAACGGCCAAGTTAGTCTTTGGTATGTCCATATCCACCATTTGTCCTTCAACAGCTTTTTACTACTAAGGAGGCTATACTTCTGATTCAATTTTGATTAAACTTGGACTTGTATCATCAAGAACTCATTCAAATTCTGTAATGAGCAAGATCAATACATATTAATGAGGTGCTATTGCATGTGACTGGCTGACCATTCAGTACTCTATGTGATAATGGCTAGAGTCTACATTTCTGACAATATTTGATGGATTCTATATTTTACCTAAACATTTTGTTTGATATGCTTTTTACAAAATGTTAACATCTTTCAGTTTTCTTTTATCATGTATTACTCCATGTTTAAAATTATTTTCCTGATTTTGTTTATGTCTGTAACAGTTGCCATTGCACTGCATAACGTTTTGTGATAGAAATTCCCTTCATTCATGTAAGAAATGTTCACCAACAGAGCAGGAGCTCATTGGCACCATTGGCTGATGCATAATCTAATCCAAACAAGCATGTTAACTTCCAAAAACATCAGATGATCCTATCAACTGTTGAACAAGTTTGGGAATCTAGAAGTTATGAACAATGAAGAGCCCCCTAATACTGCACATGGAAAAGCTCCCTAAGTCCATTATTTGTATCACAACCATAAGTATGTCTGACAATAAATCAATGATATTGTCAAGGATTACAAAATTACCTAAAAATTATGATCCAATAGCTAGCTATTGGTTAATTTTAGAAACTCTACTGGATATGGCTGCAAGAAATACTGATAAGACTACTGTAGTAGGAGTGTCCATTATCATAAATAACGAAACTCCTTACAGTCAAATTGATCTCAGTCCAGGCAACAGCCATTTATGTGTCTCTACACAAAACCTCATTTCTTGATTAAATATATCTTCTCCCAAGTACTATCAACAATCGGATCTTTAGCATCTTACTGAACAGCTGTCAGCGCCCTTTAGTTTGTTTGGTGAATTTTAACAGCCACAATACATATATGTGATTAATGGTATGCATTGTTCCTGGACCATTTTACCAGTCTGAAGCGTTTAAAGGATTAAATCAGTATGGAATATGACACCAAAAAATCATTGGTAAAAATGTAAGCTACTGTATCAAGCATTTAAACAAATCTGATAAAATGATCACAACCATATAAGAACATCAAATAATGAGGCTAAAAAATTCTCAAAGAAATGTTTACAAGAGATTTATTCTGAAAACTTCCACTGTTTCAAAAACTTGAAAGAATAACTTTCTCCTAATGCTGATGATTGCAATAAACCTATCCATCTCAGAGGGTTGCAGGACCTTTTTATCAAGACCATGAACCTACAGAAGGACATCGATGATTTCCACTATCAACTTTTGATTCACATCTGACATAGCTCTAAATATGTTGCTTAACATTTTCAATCAAATTGGAAAACTTGCGACTTTCTGCATCTTGGCAACAAGTAACAATTATACCAATAACCGATCCTGGAAAGGACCAAACTCACCCTTTAACAGCATTAACAAGTTATATTTGTAAACCATGGAATGGACAAAAAGCAACAGACTACTCCTACTCTACTACTCAATGATAACAATAAACTACTCCAGTACCTCAAATGCAGCATCCTAACAGTTGACATTCAATGTGGATTCAGTTGCCAGAGAGCACAATAGACTATATAGGCAGACATGAAACATTAGAGAAAGATATCAACTTCAGGGAAGCATCTTGTTAGTCACCCTATTCAACATAAAAATTAATAGCATAGTGAAATGTTTTAATCCAGGAACTGGCTGCTAAATTGTATGTTGATGATGTCCGATCTACTAATGAGTATGCATACTAATGAACTACATATGAGCATAAAATAGTTTTAAAAAATGGGCAGAAAAAGGTTTAAATTTTCTAAATAAAAAACCAGCTTTAAGCATTTCTGCCCACTACATCATATTCATGATGATCCACATCTCTATCTTAATGTTTTGCTTGTTTCCGTCTTCAGGGGGAGCAAATTTTTAGGCATTTTGGGGACAGTACACTAACTTTTTTCCACATGTTAGATAAATCAGGGACAAATGTTAAAAGACATAAGCTCACAATATATCCCTCTTAATAAATCTGTGACTTCAAAAGCATTCAATTAAACAAAGAAAGTCATAACATGCCAATTTTAGTATGAGAGAGCTAAATCTACAGATGCACTATCAGTGCATGTTTGTTTTAAATTTGATATCTGATCATGAACAATAAAAACATAGCTGATATATATTTTTACCCTGAGTAAGGGACATTTCCTTCATGTGCATTATGTAATGTACCACCAATATCTGAACCACATTCAGGACATTGGCTCTCTTCCCAAGGACGGCCACACTGTAAAGACAAAAGAAATCAGGATATGGTCATCAATTACAGATTTTTTTGTAGCATCCAGTTCTTTTGAGTCTATGCTCTTAAAATAAATAACAAAAAGAGTGAAGACAACAAGCTTTGTAAAGTTTAACAAATAATTTATTTCCTTAGAACACAAAGTTAAAATGAGAACAAAGGACTTACAGTATTGCTAATTAAATCCCAAAATAATCAAAGAATTATACACAAGTCCTAATAATAAAAAGTCCTGAATAAAACCAGTTAAAGTCACCAAAGAAATCTAAAAATGAAGGTGATGACATGTATGCTATAGCCTACAAAGTGATGATGTGTCAACTGTCTTTTGTTGAATGGCATAACTATTATTCCAGGTTTGAATTCAGTATAATTTTAAGTGAATATCTTTATCCATGCACTTTTGTAATTCCAGAGAAAATAATCACTTGAATTCAATAATTTAAAGAAAAGAAAATTCAGCCCAAACTGGTCACAACATAATACAACAAGAAGGTTCTAGCTATTAAAGCATGACTGGTAAAATCCTCACAGTCATAAGATTACATAGTTCTCTACTTGACCTCAGGTCACAATTAGCATTTTCCAAAAACAACCATTAACTAATGGAAAAAAACCTTCTTGAATGGTCTAATGAGCCTTGTTTATTTACAACACAATAACAAGCAAAGAACTCTGATCCAAATAAATGTACTTGCTCCTTTTCATTTACCCGAGAAAAAAATCAACATCAAATACTGAGGCTAAAACATTCTCAAAGAACTGCTTACAAGAGATTTATTCTGAAAACTTGCACTGTTTCAAAAACTTGAAAGAATAGCTTCCTCCAAATGTCAAATCTAATGCTGAAGATTGCAATAAACCTATCCAAGAGGGTTACAGGACCTTTTTATCGAGCCTAGGAACCTACAGAAGGACCCGATGATATCCACTATCAGCCGCTGATTCACATCTGACATAGCTCTAAATATACTGCTAAACATTTTCAATCAAATTGGAAAACTTGCGACTTTCCGCATCTTGGCAACAAGTAACAATTATACCAATAACCGACCAAGGACCAAACTCACCCTTTAACAGTATTAACAAGTTATATTTGCAAACCAGGGAATAGATGATAACAATAAACTACTCCTACTCTACTACTCAACGATAAATACCCCAAATCCAGCATCCTAATAGTTGACATTCAATGTGGATTCAGTTAAATTAAAGAAATTAAAATTCAGCCCAAACTGGTCACAACATAATACAACTAGAAGGTGCTAGATGTTAAAGCATATAAAGCAAATCTGGGTTTCAACCTTGTTCACAATAGCATGGTTATTTATACACCATTTTCACTCGAGACCAAATAAATATTGCAGGGAGATTTTAGCGAAAACCTCGTGTCAGTACCCTAATTTGTTCAAGAGAGTGTCATGTTGGAAATTAGCACCATTACTATTTAGGACAAGTTACATATCGCTGCAACATTAAAGTGAAAAGCTCATGTTAATACAATCATCCATTCTGGAGATGTGGCCATGAAATCATCCATTGCTAAGTAGACAGGAATCATTTGAACATAGGATCAATAATATATTGAGGGATGTTTCTACTCAAATCTCATACGGATATGACATGATCCATTTCAAAAGAGTTGATAAGTTGATAAAAGAGTAGGGTACAGGAACCTATCAATTATAATGATATACATTATAATGATATACAAACAAGGTACACCATGAAAAGGGAAATTGCATTAAATGTTTACAAACCTGAAATTAAGTCCACATCTTTTTAATTCACATTATCCTATAAATGTCACTACCTAATGTTTTTCAGTGCAAAGTGAAATTCATCCTCATTGTCCGACAAAGTTCAGATATCCACCATTGTCTAGTAAGTCATCATGGTCTAATCAAAATAAATATTGTCTGACTCCCTTTCCTTGGACTTACTGTCATATACAGATGCTTATATATAGACTCAGCTCAAGTAACACTTTGAACATACAGTTTTTGAAATCTATTAAAGGTTGCAACTGAACACATGTCAGTTGTGCAGCAAGATCAAAAAACCCTCTGTAACTTGAAACTGTACCATACTTGTGGCTCAATCAAAGGGTTGTCACATTAGGTAAACAAGCTCAAGGATTAAGATCAAACATTTACCAGAAGAGGAAGAATTCAACTTGACACTAAAGAAGTATGTGTATTCATGATTCAATCAAAAGGATTGTCAACTTGAAAACAGAGTGCTGACTTTATAATCCAAGGGATTATGAGGCCACATGCACTGGCAAAAAACTTGTAAACAGGTATCCTATGATCATTTTATTACCCATGTTATTATCAACAGGTTGGTACCTGAGTAAATGTACCTGCATATCTGTTGGCAGGCATATACAAGAGTGTCCGCAAGGAGTAGCCATAAAAATGTTTAAATGATGGAAACTATGTTGACATTTTATGACATCAAATCAGTACTAATCAGATGAGTTATCACCTAATTAATAACATTTGTATTTATGTCACTCATAATCAAGCTTTTCAGAGATCAAGTTTGATCACAATCTGTTCAGAAATAGATGACTAGTAAGGTTGAACCCATAAGACACAAGATCATCTTATTACCATCAATGGATGTTTCTCATTACTTTCATGATATAAGCCTATATCCCAAGTAAAACATTATCAAGGGTGATAATAAGCAATTGTTGGCAGATTGACAGCAGATGATGCATAAGAGATTGTTGATACAGAATCACATCATAAGCACACTCAGCCAGGTGAGCTAAATTTATTGGTTTCTGTACTTTGCCCAGCTCATCAAAATAATAATCTTTAAATGACCTTCACTGCCTAATTATTTTGGATAATTTTCTAGCTTGACTGTCAGTGATAAATGTTCAGAAGAGTCTAAAATATACAATAGGATATCAGTCACCTTTCAACCTGCCCACAAAAATACCTTGTTGGCAAAGCAACTCAAGAGAGTCTGAAAGATAAATTCCAAGAGCATCTGTATTTATTAGAAAGATCTGGGCATTTAATGGGAAAAAAACAAATTGTTCAATCAACCAGAAATTCCAACTCAAACATTTTTAATACATACCTCTCCAATTACATAGGGGTGACCATTTGGACAAACTGAAAAGGATAAAGAAAATTAGAAATTGTGAGAAAAATTCTTGTTAACATTCCTAAAAGTAGTAAGAGTACCACCACCATCATCCATCACCAGTGCACTATGCTGAATGAAGCAGTGAGCATCAACTCAGTGTTGGACATATACGAATGGTAAAGCACATTGTATTACCATGTTCTCAAAATCTACGAGGGGCACACTTTTAAAACTTTTAACAAGATAGAAAACAATAATACTGGAAATAAAACTTATATTTTTACATTTTTGTAATGTATAAATATGCTTATAATGATGAAACAATACACCCAAGTGTCACAAAAAAGTCTAAATTTAGACAACATAAAAAACAAGTGGCCCACATGACTTCAGGTTTCTGACCTGGTTATCTTTCTCTAAATAGTCAAAGGCATGAGTAATCGGCATAGGTTGCCTATATAATGAAAATTTATTCAGATTATGCTGACTGACTATAAAAACAGTTGGTTAATTTCTTACACTTTGGTAAAGTTCACTTGCATTTAACAACAGTTCAGCCTTAAATGCCAAGAATCTTCCTGTCAAAATTGGTCTAATTCTATAATTTAGTCATTTTTTTCTAGTAATTATTTTTAATGAAAAAGGTTAACTAAAAGACTTTTACATTTTTATTAACAGTGGCTATACTGGATAGCAGACTGGTATCATTTGTATGAATGTGAAAGGGTTTTATGTCAATATTGCTTTCTGACAATTTACACAATTTTTGTCAAGTTGGTTTTTAGTAATTTTACTTGAAGTTTTTTATATTATTAGTAATGGTGGCCATAGTTAGTGATTTGCTATCTTTTGAACAGATATAAAAGGCTTTCAGGCCTCAATACTTGTATCAAATTTAATTCTTTAGAGTGGTCTCGGAGAACAAGTCCCTTAAAGCTATTTTTTATTTTTACTCTTTAAAAACTGCAGCCTTATAGTAAGGCAAATTGGCAGTTTTAACAATTATAAAAAAAGCTTTGCAGCAGAATGCTTTCTGATAACTTTGGTCACATTTTGTTAATAATTTTGTTGGAGCCTGAAGATGTTTAAAGGTTTTTCTATTTTTAGTAATAGTGATAGTGACTTAGCATAATTTGCACCAGTTTTAAAAGCCTTGATGACAAAATACTTTCTTACAAATTTGGTTGAAATAGAAAATACTGACTGGGGGACAACAAATAAAAACTGCAGAAAGCCTCAAATCCAATACTCAAGTTACAACATTAAGTGGCATTGTAAAATAATTAAAGAAAGATGCATTATTAGTATGAAGAATAAAATTTTTGGGTATAATTAACTTGAAATTTAAAAACATTTAAATAACATGAACATATATCCAGGCTATTTAAAAAGGCATATAACATGTTCTTCATCTACTGGCAGGGTTTTGCTTCTTTGAGAAATATTGAACTCTTTAAAAATTTACATTTTTACACTGCTATAGATCCAAGAAATCCAGAATTAACTAATAATGTACAGGCTGGTATGCATTAGATGAATATTTATTCCTAAGTGAGGGTTTACATAGAAACACATGGAAAAAAAAAAAAAAAAGAGTCCCTAAAACAAACATGCCCTACTGCCCCCCCCCCCTCCAATATCCTGCAATTCTAATGCAAGTCTATTTTTTAAATTTTAATAGATGAATATTAAATTTTTTTCTGTTATTTTTAAGAAATTCCAATATTATGAATTTGGAAACTAAACTATATTATGAAGCTTCAGTAACCGTGTTCACAAAATATATATCTGATTTAATACCATTTCATACATGATCAATTACATATTATAAAAAATCTTTTTTTTAAAAAACCTTACATCACTAAACATATCCATTCAGGTGAAGTAATTATAACGAGATGTTTAAAAAATCATGTGGTTGAAGCCATTTGCTCTGATGTTGTGATGGGACCTACTAGAGATTATAAGTCTTATTGCAAAAGTCCCTATGTTGATACAACCATTCAGTTAGGTTAAGGAGCCATAACATTATTTTTAACATGCCCACCATGCTAGCCACATTGTACATATTAACTGGCATCATTTTCATTTAGAATCAAACAGATACCATACATCTTTTAGTGAAATCCTAATGTCAATATAAGACCAGTGCACACACCACACACACCCCAAAAAGATGCTTTTCAGTATTTTCATGGTCATTTTCAATATTTATGTCAGCTTTCACAAGTGGACACAATTACCAATACATCTTTATTCCATCTTGCAACTAGATTGTCAATGCAATGAATGACCCATGATTAAAAAATGATGCAAAATATTTCATACCAGTATTTACAATATTTGAAAAAAATAACAGTTGTCAATAATTTAGAAATAATCAACAGTGTTGAGCTTAGATGGCAAAGGTTATGGCAAAACAGTATCAATTCAGTGCTACATGCATTGTACAAGAGGCTTACTGACTTGGCTTAATCATTTCGAAAAAATCGCTCCTGTGGCCAAGTGGTTAGAGTGTCCGCCATGGAAGCGGGAGTTTGTGAGCTCAATCCCTGGCCAAGTTATACCGAAGACTTACAAAAATGGTACTTAATCAGCTGCCTCGCTTAGCGCTCAGCATTAAGAGGTAAGTGTTAAGATTGTTCGGCCTGATGTCAGGATAATGTGACTGGGTGGGACATCATGCTACATGTCTGCGGCACGATGCCCCAGTGCTAGACATCACTATAAGCTGCCTCACTGCAGGCATCATAGTGATATGACTGAAAAATTGTTAAAGCTATGTTAAACATCCTAATCAAACAAACAAACAAACAAATAATTATTTTGAAAGAGGCACTTTTCAATGTCTGTAGTTGTTTCACTGAGTGCTACTTTAGGGAATCAAGGTGAAGACAGGTTTTGATTTTAGAAGTTATGTTTCCATAATGTCATCTCCCATAGATGCCTTCTGCTATGGAATGGTCATTATTTCTATCATTACAACTGAAAGTTCACTATGGAAAAATTCATCAATTTAATGTGTCAAGAGATGTCATTCCCACCACTACTCCCACATGAAACACTGATTTCACACAAATTGCAGAAGGCACAAGTATTGCCCATTCTCAAAGTAGAAATTATTGGTTAGGTCTTGCTGTGTGTCATAAACTGCTTTACTTGTCTCTTGTGTCTCTGGCTTAAGTTGATTCTTTTCTCAGCCACTCTATTCCTCGTAGATATCATTTCAAATTCATTTTCTAAACCTGGTTCAACCAATATTGCTGTTTAAACTGTAGATGGAAGACAATGAAATGCTTGTATCTTTGGTTTAAGTTGATTCTTTTCTCAGCCACTTTATTCCTTGTAGATATCATTTCAAATTCATTTTCTAAATCTGGTTCAACCAATATTGCTGTTTAAACTACAGATGGAAGACAACGAAAATCTACACATGTGCCTTTGCAGAGAGATCTGCACCAAGCTCTGGTGGGCTGCTTAGCTTTATTTTTTAACTTCTTTTACTTTATTGCTGTACTTGCTAAATACAAACTTTCCATATTTTTACTTGCACAAAATCAAATTTGGTACTAAGTCTTATTTCCGTATTTTCTCTAAAAACAATTACAGAAAGAAAAAAAAAAAATGGAAAAATATGGAGGATGCACAGGTCTGCAATAAAACCATCTGTTTAGCATAACAAATGATATGACAGCCATATTGTATGTTCAAGGGCATGTCTGATGATTTTCATTTAAGACCAACCAAACAACTAGATTATTTTGTAGGGGCCCCGAGTGGTCTACAGTGCTGTCCATTATGGATCACTGCCATCTCACCTCTGCCTGCGTGGGTTAGAGTCTAAGATTCGGCTAATGTAGTTATGTGAGAAAGCTTGCCAGCAGCTTCTTGTGGGTTGGTGGTTCTTTCCGGATGTTTTCTCAGGTTCTTCCTCCACCATTAATACTGGCCGCCATGTATAGCCTATATTGTGCTTAAAAATGGCGTTAAACCATATAAAAAAAAACAACAAAAAACCAGATTATTTTGTGTGTAAACCTTATGTCTATATGACCATCTGTTCAAGCAGAGTTAAGACTACAATATTTTTTAAGTTGGCCCCTGTGGCAACTATACTACCATACTCTATACCTGAGGATATATAGCTTCATTTAGGACCAACTAGACATTATATGAAGTCTTTTAAAGAAAAACCACATGCTGACATGATGGTCAGTTCAGGTGGAGTAGTGGCAAGATTTTCAAGATGGCCATTGTGGCATTCAAAGTTTGTTTCAGATTTGCATCATCTTTACTTGGGACCAACTAGATGTCACAAGAAGTATTTTAGTTTAGACCCCATACTGATATGACCATCCATTCAGGAGGTAAAGGAATAACACATTCTTAAGATGGCTACCACTGTAGAAAAACATTTTTCTTCTTTCAGTCTGACCCATAACCACTTGACCCCAAAACTTTAAGCTATCAACAAAGGTTGGCCAGGTCTGTTATGTAGAACTAATGTTTCTGTGCAGAAATCATTTTCTTCTTTCAGTTAGTGTCCTTGAACTTTGGAACCCTAATTTATAGTCCTCTTACTTACCTCAAGTGCAAGCCATCCACATATTTTCAATGAGGAATATCATCAATAACAGTTACTAATGTTATTTTACTGACATGATATTTTTATTACTTGTGGAAATCATACATGACTAAATCACACAACTAACCAAATTGACTGCTCCCATGTGCTAAAGAAATCAGATTCAACTAGTCTACAGTACTATCTTTTTAACAGTTAGTAAAATAAGCAAAGTGAATATTGTCAGACTAGACAGTGCAATGAATGAATTGTCCAGATTTTTTAAATACAATTTACGTCTGCAGTCCAGAAAGTGAAAGTGAGCAACCAGAGCTAGCAGTTTTTTTTGGAGAGGTGCACATCTGAAGTAAGGCCAAGCTGTATACTCTATAACCCATATTACACCCATTAATCATGCAACTAAATGAAGTTAATGACAGGTTATTAGAACAATACCTATGATATACTACAAAGTCTTTTTTAAACAGCAAGTGAGCCATGTTAACATATTTTCAAAGATATGCAGCAGGTCATAACAGCCATATCCCTGTTCAGCATCAGTTTGTGCACACAGATGTAGATAATTAACCCTCTGCTTAAACCAGGCTTGTTTTCTATCAAGGATTTTTACAGAGTTCCATGTTACAGTATGGCTAGGGCAAAGATTGTGGATGTGCCGTGATACTTCATGGTCTTCTATGTTCATTAAATCTTGATTTTAATGTCCTTTCTGTTTTCTCAATAGGGTCATGATTGCACTGATTTTCACCCTGTCCTTCTGTATGTGATATATATAGGTCCACAAATATCTTTCTTACCAGACTTATCTTTAGGGTGAACTAACATGTCTTAGGGTCCTGTATGGTTTAAACACATGATATTTGTGTCACTGGAAAACACACTTCCGGCATTCAGAAGTCCCTTTCACATATGGTAGGATGATATTACCTTTTAAAAAAACTATTCTCCCAGTTGGTCTACTCTCCTGGTATTGTCATTAGGACTAGCATTCAGCCTCTTGGAAACCTTCTTAATTGCTCATTTTGGATAATGACACCTCTTTTCAAGGCAGCAATTTCATGATCTAGTTCTTGTTTTAAAACTTTCAGGTCAGATGTAATGACTTTGGCTCTGTGATGTAATGTCTTGACAACCCCAAGTTTCTGAATGGTACAAGGCAAAAACAAAGTACTGGTCAGTATGGGTAGGTTTACAATAAACCATAATTTCAGAATGCCGTATATGTTTCTGTGTCCCAAAAAAGATAATCTGTGATTCTTTTCCTGTTACAACCTGCTGCAGGGGGCCCGAAGTATCTGGGTGGTCTAAAGTGCTCACCATTACAGATAACTGCTATCTCACCTCAGTCTGTGTGGGCTCCAGTCTCAAGCAAGGCTAATATGGGAAAGCTTGCCAGTCGCTTCTCATGGGTTGGTGGTTTGTTCCAGAGCGTTACCCTGGTTCTTCCTCCACAATTTTTACTGGCCATCATGTAAAGCCTATCTTGTGCTGAAAAATGGTGCTATACCCTACAACAACAACCTGCTGCACATCTGGGACAATCTGTTACATTGCTCCCCATTCCAATGAGTGATGTTAACAGTCAGCAGAGATTAAATCGGTCTGCCAATGAATTCCTTAGTATGAAGACAAAAACTGAAAGAAAGCTATCTCTATATGTTTATGTATGTATCTGAAAAGTTAAAAACCACTGTCAAATATGAAAAATAATACTCCCCTGCTGCCACTATAACTTTACCTCCCTCACCTCCCTCATGCCTTGATAACATGTTTACCTACCTTGTATCCAAGAGGCCAAGTCTGAGTGCCAGTATTAGACTAGGCCTGTATTCAGCAAGACGAGATAAATCAGTGCAAACCATTGGTTGATTTCTAGCCATTTCCTAATTATGCAGGCAGTTTAACTAATGAAACTTTAACTTACATAGATAGAGTGAACATTCCTGAACAAATAAAAAAAAAAACAACTGACTTTGGTAGTGGCAGAAATAGTGGAAATATTTAGATTTAAAAAATGATGAAAATGACCAGAATCAGCCACTGGGAATAGACTTTTACTTGACAGCATGTAGCATGAAATTTATACCATTAAGTATATAAGTGTACTGATAACTGTTGAGCCAAATTTCAGCTAAATTAAAGGTACACAAATAAATTTAAATTTTTTTTTTATTACCAGTAGCCCCTTTGTAAAAATTTGCAAGCCAAGTATTCTCAGCAAGTCTCAGAGATGCAGGCACTGCCGGTAAGGCTAATACTGCTCTAGGCGATCAATGCAAGTATGTTGTAGGGGAATGCCTAGCTTTTGGCTCAGGGGTTAATGAGTTAAGCTTTCACTAAAGTACATATATATGAAATTTTTGGAGCCATGCCATGATTGTGTTATGGCCAAATTCATGTTATAATGGAGCATGCTATAGCAGGGTTACGCTGTATGTGACAAGGTTTCACACTAACAACTGCAGTAACCATAGTGGATGAAAGATCAGTAATATTTTGAATTAGGCCAAACCAGACATCATTAGGAGACTTTTGGTGAAACCCCATGCCAATATGAATTATTTTTAAGAGGTTAATAATATGCTAAGAAAAACAATAACCTAGCATAAAACATGTAATTCGCGTATCATGTGTATCGTGTATCATTAATATTATGTGTATTGTGTATCGTGTATTTTGCAATGCAGTTTAGTATCCTATTAGTCTTACAAAAATTTTAGTACCAGATTTCACAAACTGAAATATTTTTGTCTGTTTTAGGACAGAAAAATTATTTTTGTCATCATTGAACATACAAGAAATATATCTATCTGGTACATGTATATCACTATGAGCCTCTACCATTTCACCTCTTCAAATGTTAGTCAAGTTCTGGATCCAAATAATTACTCACATTTTTTTTTTACAGACTTATTTACTCAACTTTTGTTATTCTCTAAATAAAAAGCAACTATTCATGTCATACTTCATCTTCATTTTTTTTAATTGTCTGCACTATTATGACAAGTTCTTCATGAAACAGATCTTAGTTTAGTATTTACTCACTTGTAATACAGGTCACTGTGTGCATTCTAAGTGCAACTTGTGTGATGATGATGATGATGATGATGATGATGATGATGATACAATAAACTTACTGTAAAAATTTGTTGTATTAGTCCCATCCTTTTGAGCCTTAAGCAGGTCCAATATATCAGCCAGATCATTCAGAGGCATTGTGGGTATATAGGCATTCTGAAATGTTTTAAAAAGCAAATCAATAAATATTTCAAGGAAAATTTAATCATTTAATTTTACAGTCCATATACAGGGTCTATTTGGTATACTGTAGTATCATTTTTGTTGAGCTCAATTTTTGTGGTTTTGTAAAATAAAGGTACTTAAATTTGTGTTTTGCCTGTCAAAGTTTGCATATTAGTAGGTATTTAATTTCATGGTTTAACATCTACAAAATACCCAAAAGAGTGGCTGCTAGGATCAACATGTTTCATACTGCACCAATCACAGAATATTCTCCCCCTCACATCATAGACCTTTGATGTAAAAGCTCTAATGGTTTGAATTATGCAACTGGCAACTTGGCCCAAAAAGCTGTTCTGGCTAAGAGATCGCTTGAGATGAGCCAAACATGAAGATGGTGGAGAATTTGAGGGTTGATGTGGAGAAGGGATCAATGCTGTTGTAACAGATGATCTATCCTTAGATGAAAAGACCTGGGTCAATCAAACAACAGGTCTAGAAGCTCACTGAATGAGCACTGAGCAAATAATTTGAACAGTGGAAGTTCTGACCTTTTTGCAGTACTTGAGGAATCAGTCAGAAGGGTGGGAAGGCATAAGTGAACAGCCAATCACACTGGAGACTGAATGCATAAACCTACCAAGCTCCTTGATCCAGGACAGGAGAAACCTAAATTGGGAGTCTGTTACTGAACCTGGCTGCCAAAAGATCCCCTAGGGGTTTTCCTATAGTAAGAACAGGGACTTTATACCAGAGTGGTGAAGAGTCCATTCTGTGAGGATGGCTCTGCCAGTTCAGAGAGACTGACCACCAAAAGATTCTTCTTGCCTGAATATGCCACACTCTAAGTGCTATATTTTCTGAGGTGGCCCAGTGCAAAAGGCTCCCGACTTCCACACCTGGATGTCGGAGATAAGCTATGATGGATGTGCTGTCGGAATAGACCATGACACAGTGACTATTACTCTCTCGATGCACCCTTGCTACACTACAACCTTCATTTCCAGGTTGTTTGGATGGAGTCCAATGTCTCTGTAGAATTATACCCTTTGGTACTAAATGAGCACCCCAAGCAGAATCTAACACTTCAGCAAAGACGATGGGAGTGGGGTTCAGGTGCAGTAGACATAGTAAACTGTAGCATAAATTGAACAGTCTTCATCCATGACAGAAAGAGAGTTCTCAGTGTTTTATACTGACAAAATGAAGTATACATATATACAATAACAATGTGAACACAAAAGGCAAATTTGGGTCTGTAGCTATTTACCTGCACCAACATGCACTTTTATTTCCAAGCATTGTTGAACTTGTTGCAATATTTTAAAGACAATTTTTGTTTGCACAGGGTGAAAGTCTCTTTTGACATTTTTACATAAATTGAGCCCCCAAAGATGGGAGCTACCATTAAATATTCCTCCTGAAACATCTTGAAAAATACATTAGAATATGCAAGATTCTATGATGCTTCTGCTGGAATTGATTTGTTGGATGAATTTTAATCAAAGACTGAAAAGCCATCATGGACCATATTTGATAATTGATAAGATTTCAATAAATACCCTGCCCTTGGCCTTAAACACTCCAAATTACACCAGTAATTTACAGCTTGTTGTGTACACCATTGTGTAACAATTTTTAACTAACATGCATCAATACACTGGCAGACGAGTTCTGGTCCCCAGTAGACTAGTTCTCACCAGTTTCTGTAATATGTGGATAGAATATGTAACATATTTTCTTGTTCAAATGGACCAAAATAAATAACACTTTTAAAAACAGTAGATTTTAACTATAATGGCCTCTAAAATGTTTTTGATTTCTAGTATATTTAAATGAAAGAATCATGTCTAAAAGGGAGTGCATGTGAATGGCATTTTTTAACATAATTCTGGAAATAAGTTAAGCCAAACATGATCATGGTAAAAAAAATATTCACTATTTTATAAAGGTGACCAGAATAAAGAGGATTAATTTTGTTAATCAAAGGAAGACCTTATTAGGACAAAAATATGTGCCAGTCTGGGAAGATGGGGATGATTATGGAAAGTTTTACAGTACATTAATGCATGAAAAGGCTTTAAAGTTTTGGAACTGTGTTAAAATAAAGATGGCTAATTTGAATAATTGCATATGATAAGATTACTTACACTCATCAAGTGGGGCTGAGTAGCTAATTTGATCAATGGCTGCACCAGAGTTCCATTACCATAGAGATTTTTGAGAGTGATGTCACAGTGCATCAGTAGACATAGTACTCCCTGTTGTTTAAGGTCAAGGTCAGGGGTCACAGTCAGGAACTGTACTCCACAGGTATTCTGAAGAATGTTCTGTGCTATATCCTGAAAGAATCAATATTATATATTGCATGGACATCAATAACCAGTATTAACCAACATCAGAGAGAAGCTGCTGCAATCAATGAATTATGGAAATTTATTTCTTATTATTTTGGCATTTGCATTCAGTGTATATTTCTTATTTATTTATTTCCATCTCCAGCTAGGTATAAACAGTACAGTCCTACTTATGCAGAATATATCAAGCAGTTTAGCGAGTAAATAAAAATAATTTGCTTTAATGGATTGTTGATCATCAAACAAGAGTCCCCAAAAGGTCTGAGGTTACCCACCTGGATGGAAGCAGACACTATTTTAATGAAAGACTAGTTGCCTATGAAATCATGCTTAGTAGAATGCTTTCAAGTAGGTTTTGAAATGTCTTTAAATACTGCCACATCTGATTAAACATCTGCGTAATTTGTATAAACTTTTTTTAAAAGTCCCTAATGCTAGGATCCTATCATCAGTCCACTTTAGGCAAATCCTTCTCAGTGTTATATACAACTAGGGTCCCTTGAAGAGACTGGTGCTCTCTTGGTGAAAATAATTTATCTGAATCCATGAACAGTTTTTCTTTCTTCCTTTTGTTCTTTATTAATGCTGAGTGTGAAAACTATCTCTTGTATGTTCAATGCCGGTCTGAAGATGACTCGTTACACTAGTTTGCATTATACCTTTACAAGCTAATAAACAACACATAAATGATTTTGACTGTGTGTTGTTGATTGTTTAACAAATACAAATACTGGTTGAAGTATTGACGTTTGATTTTCCTCAATACTTTTGATAGCCTCTACCTAGTCAAGGATGTTCAGTTAACTACTTTTGATGTTATTATGTAACTACATAATATGACAGAGTCCTCAGAGATAAAGCCAAATGTCTATGTACTCGATCGACAAGCCAAATGCTAAAGGTACACAAAATCACTGAAGCATCAAATGTAGGTCATAGTGACCTATTTTGGGCAAGACATTTTGGTTCTCTAAAATAATCACAATGGACTACAAGACCCTGTATGTGATAGTTTGTGCCATTTGAAATCAATACAAAAGTTGGTCCCTGTGTAAAAAAAATGAAGATTTTATACCTCTGACCTGATAGAGTACACAGAACAAAATCTTTCATTTCATAATTTTCACTATAATTTGTAATAACAATTTGAAACATTATACTGGCAAAAGAGGCTCAGAAAATGCTTTTTGATATAAAGAAACAAAGTTATACAGACAGAACTTTTTTTCGATATTGTGAAAAATCTGTATTATTGAGCAACAATGTACTGGATAAGACAAGCTTCCTAACAAAATTAAGTAAAATCTAAAAGCAATAAACAAAGTCTTAAAGTCTTAAATGCAAACTTTAAACCCAAACTTTATCTCATAACTAGGTTAAAAATTTTCTATAATGGTCAGGCACATGCCATTTAACATTGAAAAATCAGATCTAAATAGATCGTTGCTTACCACAGGCACTAAACAAAACTTCTACACAAATTGTAACCAGCTGTCAACATGTATCATTGCTGGAGTCCTGTACTTCAGATAAGTTAAAATGTACTCATGGAATATGGATATTAAGTTACATTACCTGAAAATTGAGTTAATCACAAAAGTCAGCTGAATGAATGTGGATGTATGCATAAAAAATATATAGAAAATTCAATTTTAATCTCCTTGTTGCCAAATCTTTTGAAATAAGAACCTCAATTCAGTGGCTAAGAAATCTGAACTCAGTAAGGAATGCAATGTTCCATCTTGATGCAACAATACATCATTTAAAAGAGGCAGCACACTGATTCATAATGGGAAAATTTGAGTGGAGGGCATTAGGTCATACCCAAATCTACAATTGTTTCATCTGCAGTGAAAGCGAGGTACTCATGGCCAATCTCTATTATTCTTATGTCCTTTGAATTTGTGACCATAGATTTAAAAATGGTATACTGGGAGAGAATATTGAGTAATGTTTTATGAAAAAATGGACAAAGGTAATTGTCAAAGGTATTCACTTTCTGATATAATGTGTTTTAACCAACAGCAAAATCTTTATTATCTGAAAAACAACTTTTCTTTATGAAACATAATATTCTGAAATTTGAAATGATTTTGAGCCAAAAAGATAGTCATAAAAATTGAAACAAACAAGTTTATCAGTGTTCTTTTTAATTCTTTCTTCACATTTTGTTTTAATTATAGCTTCTGTGTACCATGAAATTCCAAAGAATTATGTCTGTCATCAGCTAATATACAGATTAAATGTTTTCAAACTTTGACCTAGCATGAGGGTAATAGGTGCATGAATGTGAAATTCACAATTGCACAACTCTACAGTCCAAGTATGATAGCTATCTTTCCCTTAGCTTGGGACCTATGACCAAAGAGAAAAAGGAAACAAAACCTTGACCAAGATTTTACAATGACCTTGACCTTTAATGAGGCTGCTATAGAGAATACATTTGCATTGATACTATAGTCAAAGTAGGATAACTATGTCTTCCAGGGTTTCAGACTTTTGACCGTTCAGAAAAACTTGAACTGAAACAGCGAGTTTCAAATGACCAGGACCAAATATGGGGAGTTGCATGGATGGTAGGTATGTGAAGAGATGAAAGAGCTAATACTTAGTGATTACAGTGCTGCTTTTAAGATTTATCAATGAGAGGCCAATGTTATGAATGAAACTTTAAAAGAGGGACAAACCTATAAGTGGATCATATAGTTTCATGACTTGGGTTACAAAAAAGCTGAATAAAAATTATCAATGCTTAATGCCCATCTGTGATATTATAAAATGTTACTTGTATACTAACAACCACTGAAGCTGTTGCTTAGCTTTCGAAAGTACAAGATTGGTAATTTGTACATTGTATTGTGCTTGTCATGCTTAATGTATACATCAACCAACCTTAAATTTGTTAAAATAAGAATGACTATTTCACAGTCCAGTTTGCTTGAAACATGAGATAATTTCCAAGGAAATTTTTTAAACAGTGTTGTGCAGTCTACACAAGATTCACAGCCTTCTTAACTAGTCTCTAATCCTGATGTCTGATCTGACACAGGAAAGCCAGCATCCTGAGATGGAGATGGAATTTCTTAGCTTTCTAGAAATTTTTCTGTATGATTTCTCCAAAACTAATGAAAAACTGGCTCTGATTCAACACTTTTCACTTGTGGACTGTATGTTCAACCACCAGTGTATGATGTAGCTGGAATTTTTTCTATCTTATCCAATCAGACTACTGTTATATTTTAAATCATGTTATCAATAAGAGTTGGTTGAGTGAATTTCTGAGTATATTGTGAAATACATATATGCAAGTTACTTGATATATTAGATCAAATAAACATGCCAAATTCATATGGATTATTTCTGATGGAATTAATGGTTTAATTTGAACTAGGTTATGAAACTTGTAGAAATATCTTATTTCTACATGCCAGAAGCAACTCCATGTGTTTTAAGACTTTTGATCAGAAAAATTCTGACCTAAACCTTAACTAATATTAATACTGCTGTCAATATTTGTTGGATTGGCTGACCTCTTTGACTCCTCTAGGTTAATGCACTTGTGGCAAAACTTGTTTTCTTCTGTCACCTTGAGAATAAATAAAGTCTCTTACTGTTTTTTTTCTTTTAGACTAACTATGGGCATATAATATTACGTAGTATGGATTTATTGCACCAACATGTCATGAATAAATGCAAGACTGCATATCTTGAGATGAGACACATCAGCTCCATTTGCAAATATCTTTCAGTTGATGCCACTTAAACACTTGTGTGTTCATTAGTACCTTCAAGACGGGAATATTGCAAGTCAATTCTGTCTGATTCGTCTAAATATCTACTACAGAAACTTCATAATGTTAAAAAAAACACTGCTCGGATCATCTTTAGAGTACCACAATAAGAACACACCTCCCTGCTGCTCTATACCCTATACTTGCTATCCATTCGATACAGAATCAAACACAAAATTTGTTCTCTGTGCTATGTTTCACTGACAGACTCCAGTTTAACATACCTATCTGACCTCACCCATGTGTACACACCTGCAAGACACTTACATTCCTCTTCTGACAATCGTATACTCATTATTCCTACTACGAAAATGAAGTCATATGGACAACATTCTTTTGCATACCAGGGCCCAGCAATGTGGATTCAATTGCCCATTGAAATTTGACACTGTGATCCCTTTCAAGAGTGCTCTTAAAACTCACCTTTATCGACTGCAAGAACAAACTTAAAGATCTAATAATGTGTCCTACCTTAAATATTTTCAGGATTGTTTATGTTTTTTAATTTCATGATGTTTGCTTTGTTTTTGTAGTCATATCATTATAAGATGCTGTTACTATTATTATTTTATTATTATTATTTTTATTATTGGGCCTATACTGGACTGATGAACCTGTAGTTAAAATGTAACTGTTGCAAGAGACATTAAACTATTCTAGACACAAGGATGGAGAGATGGATGAGTTGGGGTACATAATGTAAATACCTTGTTTTTCAGGAAACTGGCTTCAGAGCAGTACTTCATCAGCATTTTGATGTGCTAAAATATATTATATTAAGGAATAAGTGAAAATGTACATCAGAACATCAGATTCCTTTTTATTGTTGTTCCATGAATACTATAATCTTCTTAATGTCTACCTGGGTTAGTTTTGCAAAAATTGTTTATAATTGAAAACTTTTAATTTACGAGGTTAATATTTTCCATTTCAACTGTAATTCTTTCAGAAAAACAAGAGACACAAAGGAGCCTCATTCTGGTCACCTATCATTTGTTTCTACAAATGACCATATCATTTTAGTCATCTCAGCACATATCAATGTAAAACTTGGATTGATTATGCATTATAATGTGAAAATAAAAGTTTACACAAGTAATATATGGGTAATAACAATATCTCATTCTGCAAAATAGACTCCATGATCTGATCCAAACCCTGACTACAAATTTTAAATAATTTACAAATTTAGTTTACTTCATTCATTAATAAATGAAGAATCAAATTACTTTCTTTTTGTCTATCAATCTTTATGAATGAAATGATCTCAACTGACAATAGCTTATTAATATGATTATAATTCCCTTTCCTTGACCAGTGATTACCAATTATTGTATGATTCACTTCAACATATTTAAAGTACAGACTGTATATGTACATTCTAAGTGATATAAAACTATGTATTTGTAGATGATATAGAGAGTTCTTCTTACTGAGAGGGACTCTGCCTATTATTTAATTATCTACTTGCCTGTTACATCACCTCAACTATCAAAACAATTTCCTTTAAAGTGAACTTATATTAGCAGTTCTCACTTATACAAAACTACTGGGTATTATTCAATAATTATCTCACTAGCTTAATTGCCCATCCTAGGATGGGAAAAAGTAATTATTTTTTTAAAATACATAAATTGGGATGCACAAGTTTTAAAAAAAGTTAGAATAACATAAAGTTAACATAAAAATTACAAAATTTAAAAAACAAAATTCATACCTTGGATGCACTCGTGACCTCTCTTTTGGCAATGAGGATGGGGCACACAGAAAGAAAGACAGAAAACATTTTTTTTTTTGGTTTAGTCACTATGACTCTGACCTTTGAACTTTAGACCCCCAAAAATCAATAAGCTTCTTACTTACCCAACTACAAACAATCCACAAGTTTGGCACAGTTGTATGAAGCAGAAATAATTTTAATGTGTGGAAAGAATTTGTCTTTATCAGTCACACTGAATATAATGGTCCCCTTATTAATCCCATGTACAAGCCATTCACTAGGTTTGGTACAAAGGAGACATTACAAAAACAATATTGTGCAAAAAGGTAATAGATGGATGGAAGTTCAGTTGGATATGCCACAGACATTATTTTGGTGGGCATATAAACATTTTTATTTATGAAATGCATGATGTTGGTATTATTACTGTTATTTCAACAGTATTTATAAGACTTATACTTCACCAGTATGTAAGCATGGCTGGATTTAACCCTTCTAAATATCATGGCATCTGACCCTCCCTAAGTCTAAAAAATCTTGTATTTGTATTTGGAAGACATACCGAAAAATTAACTTTTGTCTTGTCACTGCCATACAATGAGGACATTGTAACTTCCCTGTGCATGGCTAAGCACAACAAAATCTCCAATCTGTTCTCTGGTATCTTTGTTTCCTGCAGAGAAAAAACCCACAGTACATGGTAACCAGATATAATTTTACATTACTACAATAAGGGTGACATTTTGGGTTCCAAAAATTGATTTTAATGTGGTGCTGAGTGTGTGTATGTGTGGGAAAGGCTCTTCTAAAGTCTTTAATTATGTAGGTTATTACCAGAATGCATATTTCATAGGATAAACATATTAAATTTGTACACCCAGGACAACATAAATATATTTAAAACTATATCTTTCTTAAGGAGATTCAATAATCAGAACCATTTAGAATGTTGACATTACTCATAAATTAAACTTGTAAAAATTATTCTAACAAATCTATGGTCAGGATTTTTTCATAAAATAAAATATTACCCTGATTGTTCTATCTAGCTGCTCAATGCCCTCTCCAAGTACCACTTGGGCCACAGCCTCTTTTATGCTGGTGTAGTGGGGTTCACATACAATATACCTGTCTGATACCACCTTCACCTTGGATTGAAAAAAAAAAACAATGACTGGGTGGAACATGATCTGTATATTTAGGGACAATTTATGTCAACTTACCACAAAGCACAGAAATGAACTTGACAAGCACTTTTTTGAAAGTTGTTCATTATTCTGTACAGATTACATTTATTTTCAAGATGCCCAACATCTGACAGATCATTAACATTATTCCAACTGTTTTCAACATCCTTCACATGTAGGTAAAAACCTTTGTGTATTATGTCACTGAATTTTGTTGATTAATCTGGTTTCTTGTTTACAAAGTTATATTACAGTGTGAAGCATTGATTCTACAAGGCAGAGAATCAGACTACCTGTTGATATACTACAAAATTTTCAATTAATAAAATATTGATGCCATGATTTCAATGTAATCAACAGTGAAATTTCTTCACATCCTTGATGATATCTCTTTCTCTCAAGTGCCAATTAAGGAATTCTCTGAAATTCACTTCTTGACAATGATTCATATCTGTAAAACAAAGCTCTTTATTTCACAAGGTATTCTTTTTGCTTTGTTGCCTTGATATCTTTGACTACATTTATGTTTGAGTAGCTAAATTTAAGGTAGTCTAATTATATTATGTACATAATATTTATAACAGTGTTAAATTCATCAACTGAAATGAGTTCATGATATATGATCAGGCTGCTAGATCTTGTGATGCATGGAGGATTTGCATGCATTTTAATTTTCCCTTTATTCCACATCCTTTATTTGGTACAAAGGATGCAGTGTGATAATACATAGGATGCTAGCTTTTAATTCAGTGCAATCTCCACTTTCATATTAAATGTAAAATTTAATGTTCTTCCAATAAATAAAAATTCAAAATACAGATTTGGTTGCAGATGATGCCATCTTGGATATGTCTAGTTCTGATACTGGAGTTATCCAAAACTTGGATTAGACTCTGTCCTTGATAGACTTCAAAGTTGAACATAACACAATAAAATGGTAATTAATAAAGGTAAAACAAAATCTATAATTTGGGGAAAATCATAGAATCTACATAAATTAGAGAACCCCAAATCACTCCTTTCAGAAACACAATTGCCCATTAGAAAATATCTGAGATGGAAAGCTTGTAGGTACCTGTAAATACTAATTTACAATGGGATGAATATATTGATAAAATTTGTTGATTTCATCCAAATTTACTCTACTTGGTAAAAATCAAGAAATATTAACTTAAGGAAACTCAACATTCTATACAACAAAGGATTATATTCTTGCAACAATGGATTATGGTTCAACTGGATGTGGAAGCTGTATGATCTCACACTATCAGGAAAGAACAGTGTATCTAATGATTATTCATCAAAAGCATAGTTTACCAACTAAAATCGCTTTACAATATATGAAAGCATTCATTTTCACAAAGCATTTCTTGTATACTAATGTCTAAATGGAGCTGCACCAGAGCATTTTCAGGATATTTGAAAAACTTTACTTATTGAGTTCAAAATGACATGGAAACTTTCATCCACCAAAGCTAATAATGGAGCAGTTACAGAAAAACATCCAGTATTCTGAATGTGTTACTAATATATTATAATAATACTTGGTAGTTACTAACATGTAAACCATATAGCAAGATATTTTTTCTTTTGTACATTTTTCAATTTTTAATGGGGGAATAGTTCTTGACTAAAGGAATGACCCTCGTTAAATAAAGTTTTGTTATTAGTAGTAGTAGTATTATTTTAATTTTTGTTAATAAATACCAAAGGTTTGGACACTTTTTTAATAAATATTTCACTTACATCACTAACGTTTTATAGCAGGTTGCAACAAGAAACTAAAGAAGCACCTAATATTTCAGCTTGTAAGAAATTATACCTCAAATATTTAAATTTAGGAATCTTAATTTTATAATCACATAACAGTTTGTACAAGATAGCTGTGATATAGCTATATGGGTTAACCTTGTGTCATTAACTTATGTTATATTTGCATTCTTTTAATTCTTCACTAATTAAATGTTTAAACTGCAATGCCAGAACGTAATTTAGTTTTTGGTCAATTAAAGCACTCTATATAAATAAAACATATTATTATTATTCTTATTTATAATCCATTTGAGATGAACTTTGTTTTGTTTCTATTGGTTTTAATGGCCCTTTCAACACATTATTGGTCATATTATGCTGATGAAATGGTAGGTAAGTGCCTTTCCCAAGGATATAATGACAAAGCCAGCTGGGGTTTGCCTGGGCAGGTATGGAACTTGTGACCTTAGATTATAAGTCCAATGCTTTACCAACTGAGATAATGCATTGAGATGCTTGAGATGAGAATATAAATGTATTAGCAGCAATACAATATAGAAGATCACAGTTCCTGCTATGATATAATTTCCTGTTCCATTGTTTGTATTTTTCATGATAACAAATTTTCTGCAATACAAGTGGATTAGGCACTGGTTTCATATGATTGTATGGACTCAGGTCTCATAAGTCAGGCAACAGAAACTGGTTTTGTTTTTAGTCAATAGATTCTTAAAGTTAGCCATTACTTCCAACAAAAATATGTGACTTTAATCCTACTGTTTTGGGTTATTCTTTAGAAAGATGTATCACCATCCAATAATCTAAAAAAAGAAGTTATTAGTTTACACTTTTCAAATAGGAAAATACATTTAAAGAGTGTTAGAACTAATACCACATGGTGAATATTTATATGGCATGGAGTGGAACTACTATTAATATTCTGAGTATGTGACAATTATGTGTAGTTCCTTTCACCCATCTGCAACCTTAAAATTAAAATTATTTAAGATTGTTTATTATTACCTCTTCCTCCTCAGCCTCTCCATATTTAATCCAACTAAGGTCTTCCATATTTGTGTTTTTCCTGCACACTGATTGGTAAGTGTCCACTCCAAAACATCGGCAAAGATATTTGATGAAGAAGGTTCTGACAATAAAAAATCAAAAACAAAACACAAATTATTTTCATAGCCATGATGAATACCTGAAAAAATATAATTTTTTAAAATGGGTATATCTGTATTGACCTAAAATAAATTATGTTATGGTGAGTTTAAAGGTAGTGAGGGGCATCTCATCCTTTTTCATCATTCAAAAAAGAAACCTTGATTGCATATCAAAATTGGCTGGGTATACAAAATAGGTACAAACAAGAGATCCTAAAGTCCCTGTACCTGTATTTGCCAGACAGGTCTTGAATATCAGAACTTTTGAATCAAGACAAAAATAAAATTAAAAAAGAAACAACTTTTTGTTCTTAAAGACTTATTTAGAAATCCAATCAAATAAAACTTCACCATGCAACTTTAATGGAAACATTTTTAATCGTAAAAATATTTGAGTGGAATCAAATGCTGCACTTGTGTAAATTTGATTTTATAATTTAAAAAAAAATAACAATGTTTTGTCATGAATAATTTGTATGAAATGAATCCAGTCAATTCTAAAAGAATACTAGCACTAAAGTAGCAGCAAATTCAGAACCAAACATGACACATTTTCTGGTACATTTACTAATCAGGTACATCAATGTTTTCTTTCTTTTCACAACTTGTTCTATCTTGTTAGAGAGGATTTTTATTCAAAGTTTCACAAATTTATGGCTGCCATAATAATTTTGGCAACAAAATTCTCTGGCAAAAGCCATTAGAATTTCAGGATCTTTCAAACAAACTTTTCTATATATGCTTTCATTTAATTATGCAAGTAATTTGTCTTGATCAAAATTGTTTAGCCTGCAGCTTAAAATTCCAAGTAAGCTAAATTAAATTTTAAAAAAGTCACAATTTATCTGCCATTACCACACAAGTATCTGATATGAAGACTATCAAGCGATATAAGCTTTCAATCATATTGAAGAAATCACTTTGAATACTCACTTGGGCCATTTGCAATCTCCCATACACAAGTTAGCTGCTTGCTGAATCAGGTGTCTTTGTTCAGGTGTAACCATCTCTCCCTTCTTCAGTATAGTCTGATGGATGTGCTTCGCTGTTATAGCCAGGCCAAATCTAGCTTTTGCAATGCCATAAATTCTGTCTAGCATGCTGGAATTTGTTTCTTCATCATTTTCTGCATCATTCCTGTTGGGATTTATGCCCTGTTCTGCATCCTTTAGATACATGCATGCTGTGGTAATCTCATCTTCATTTGCACAATTCTGGTAAAACAAGTCCTGTAATTGTAAAAGGAATTGCATATTTAAAATTGCCGAAAGAGTGTGAAATCAAGATACAAAATCTGGTGACTATGGTATACCTTTGAGTCATAAAACAATGCTTATATTTCCATAAAATGTATTTTGTGCTCAATCTACAGTACAATCAAATTTGTGTTCATTAACATACTATATGGACCATCAACTTGAGCACAACTTTTAAGAACATCAAACTTAAAAGAAGAGAATAGTAAGCAGCACATTATACACCCATGTGTCTAATTAGAGACATTGTTTTGCAATTAGAAATGCTTCTGATTACAACAGTTTGTTATTCCCCACTGCCTCATACTTCGCTACACAGGAGAATTCTGCAGAATCTTAACCCTCTAAAACATCAATGTACTGTAAACACCATGACATTCCTCAGCACAAAGAAATATTTCCTATTCTCAAAGAATATTAACCTATTCTAGGGAGAAAATGGAAAAGATAGGAACATATTTTCTTGTAAGATTATTTATTTATTTTATTTGCATACCAGGGCCAGGCAATGTGGAACGAATTGCCCATTGAAATTAGACACAAGGACACAGTGGTCCCTTTTAAGAGTGCTCTTAAAACTCACATTTTTCGACTGCAAGAACAAACTTAGAGACCTAATAATATTTTGCATCTTATATCTTTTCGACATGTTTTTATGTTTTCCAAAATCATTGTTTTTGTCATTTGTTTTTCTGTTCTGTAGTGTAGTCATATCATTATAGATGGTATAATGCGCTTAGAGCTTCTAAAGATTAGGCGCTATACAAAGTCCTCATTATTATTATTTTATTGTGTAGCTATCTAGCTATGATATGAAAAAATCTAATTGGCTTTGAGAGGTTGCTAGTCACAAAGGCTAATTGTTACGTGCTTAGGCTCGAATAAGCACGACATAGAAAGAAGTGAAAATAACAAGCTTGTAAAATTTAACAAACAATTTATTGAGTACAAATATTTTCATAAAAGGAAATATTTAAACTTACGGTTTTAAAGAATAAAGTCCAAAAATTAATCCAAAAAGATTTCATAATATAATCCACTAGTGGAATTGCAAGAGTCCTGATAATAAAATGTCCTAATAGTTCCCGGTTCGAATCTTGACGATGTAATCCAATATGGACGACGATGTCAAGTGATGAAGTCAGTTTTAGTTTTATAATAATCCAAATGAGCACAAGTAATTTCTAGAGAAATAACACAATAAATTCCTCTTGATCCCAAACGAATGGAAATAATTTACACTCAAACAATAACACATATCTTTGTATTCCAAAGCCCAGACTAACTACTAAATATCTCACTCCAAAACATCACTTATATACCTGTTTTTACGTAAACAAGAAAGGGGTCACGACCTTCCAGAATCTCTCAGAACAATCTCACGTTCAAGAAATCACGCAAACATCATATGACCCAACTAAATTAGAAAGATGTTTACACTTTACTCCATTCTGTCCTTGGAATCAACCAATCATTTTAAAACCTTGTTTACAACTCTGATACCAGGTCAGAAATGAGGTCAACACCTGGTGTATATTCTGTAAAGTAAAAGTCACCCCCCCCCCCCTTCAATGAACAAATCTTAAAACTTAAAATGCCAAATTTTAATCTAACAAACAGACAATAAAAATAAATATAAATGACTTATATCAAATATATGTAACATAATAATTACCCAAACCTTAATGTCATCTTGGTGCTTTCTACTAACATAATTACTTGCTCCTCTGGAACCTAATATCCATGTAGAAATTCTCATGAAAATAGATGGGTAGGAAGGGGAAACCTAGATATATATAAGGCAGATAAGGGCCACTTAATTGAGCCCTCTATGTCACATGGGTGCATGAGGGTACTAAAATGTAACATGTTCCACCTGAATACATCAGTCATCTGTATATTAATCTTGAAATACTGGGACTCAGTCATATCTGGGGTCCTCCAATTCTGATAATTTTGTTTTAGAAATGCAGTTTTCCCTTTTTCTCTGTTTTGGATGTCTGCAGAGGAGTGTGCTTTACCTCATATCCTGATTTGTACTATGTATTCAACTTAAATCAGCGGTCCATCATGAGCATGAGTTTCCTTAGATTTCAAGATCATTAGTCTTAATTTTAATATGGGAGAAACCTTCAAAATAGTCTAATGAAGCACTACCAAATGGCAGTTTGTCTTGTATTGTTACATCATGTGTTCATATCAGTCCTGTAAATGGATTGAAATTCCAAGAAAATACAGAAGAATTCTTCAAATATTGATGCATGTGAAGAAGCAACATCAATAGAATGATTCAACAAATGGAACTGAACATGATTCTAGAACCATGCATGCACTGATGGCTGAGATATGGTTGTAGAAGGTTGAGGTTGTCAAGAATTTCCTATGTGGTGCAATAGGCAGTGGGGTATAAGAAACTGTTTCAAGTATAAACTTTTTTGCAGTAACTAATCCTCTGTGTAGAAACCTGAAGGACATAATTCACTCTGAAGATTACTGACTAAAGTAGGTCACAACTGGATGGCCCTTTTGAACAATGTATATTTTCTTAAAATGAAGTTACTGTGCAGAAACCATCATCTTCTTATACTTATGACCATCTCCTTTGACCTCTAGACCATACTATTTATAGGTTGCTCTACGTGCAAGCTAAAGTATGATAGAATAGAAATCATTCTGTATATCCACACTTTTAGGACTAAATTACTATTTTGGAAATTATAGTGAATTTGTTCAACTACATTTTGGATTATATCATTGTGATTAATCAAGATTATTAGCACATCAACAATATTCCAGGCTACTAGTACATGAACACATTCGAGTTTGGAATTATTTGTTGGAACATCATTGGAATTTATTTGGAATACTCTACATTTCTGGAATTGTTAAAAAACTTTTACGACCATTTGAGATTTAATTCCCTAAATTTTAAGTTCTTAAATTTTAACTTTTGTATTCTATGGAAAATAAACTAAATTTGAAAAAACCAGTCAGATTTTTTGTTTGCTACTTAGTTTTTAAGACCATAGAGTTTTAACAATATAACCTAAAATGAGCTCATACTATTTGTCTAACACTTAGCTTACCATCAGATCCAAGACTTATTTTTTTGGTGAGTTTGAATTTCCAAAGTTGGTCACTGATCCTGTTTTAAATGACCAACTTTCCCACATGTTTCAAGAAAAACTTTTAAAAGTTTTACTCAAGAAATAAAGATGGTTTCTGAACCATATGAAACACATCTAAATCAACTTGAGACCATGTATGATCAGCAGGAAAACTTCAATATACATGCATTCTGAACTCAAAGACACTGTACAAGCAACTGACTAATGTACATTCTCACCTCCAGACACTGTACAACCAGCTGACTAAGTTGAACCATGTGCTGCTCCGAGTCTGTATTTTTTGTACTCATCACATCTTTTGCCTGCATAAAATACTTCTCAAGATTTGAATGCACTTTCTCCTCACTGGAACAAAAAAAAAATAACTTCTGTACAAAGGCATAAGTTCCAATCAGGAGGATTTTGTCAATTGATCAACATTTAGTTGATCAAGTTTCTCTAGTCCAGACATTATTTCATGGATGAAGGCCTTGTGATATAGTCAAAAGCTAAGGAGTAATAACTTATTTTTTCTACAGAAAGGTATCTAATCTAGATTATTTTCTTGATTATTTTATTTTCATCTTTTAAAAATTTATTCTCTGTATTTTCTTTTTTTTTAAATCAAATTTTTATATCAGCCCATTATGACTGCCTGCCATTGAGATTCTTTTTTTCAAAAGACCAGCAGCTGAATATTCTTTTCTAATGTCTATCTATCTATCTATCGGGGGGGGGGGGGGGACTAAGATCTATAGTTTAAAGCATGACAATGAACTGAATTTTTAATTTTTGCCAAATTCTAGAAATACACATTTTGATATTAAAAGTATTGAAAATCCTAATATTCTATGCCTTTTGTCTGATGTTACAAGCGTTGATATGGCACACTCATAGGCTCTAACAACTTCAGGGTTGGTAGGACTTAATTTGATGTGACCACCTAATCCCGGGTGGAGATCTGCAGGTATGGTCAATGCAGTATCCTAAATTTAGTTTGTACTTAATTTAGCATATATGATATAATCATTATATCAAACTGATAGTATTTAATTTAGAACTTCAGTTCTGAAATGTTGATCATGATGACAGATTTTAAATTTTTCCATAAGACTAAATAGGTTTTGAAAATTATACTAAAATGCAGAGAAAAAATGTCAGCATCAACTTTTTACAACATTATCACTCAGATATGATAATTGCTACCAACATTAGTAAGTTTTTTAATTGTTAAAATGAGAAAACTTGGCAAAACTAGAAAGGTTAATGGCAAATTTCACTCAAATGTCATATAAACATTTTTTATGCTGATGAATGTTTTTAAATCAAAGTTCATATCATAATCTACATGTATATTTGTCTTTACTACGGATATAAATCATTGTTTGGCAATCAGCAATATATTCCTACATGTATATTACTCAGTTTGCATAATCATTCACAAAATTGATGTGACAAACCAGTTTGCTACAATATTTAAATTATTCAACAGCAAAAGAATATGAGAGTCTGAAATATTATTTAAACCTCTATTCACCCATCTGTCCATATATTATGCCAACTGTAAAATTAAAGGAAAATCAAACAAACTGGTGGATAACTTCAAATGAGATAATCTGGGCTTAGACATTCATTGAATTAGGCTGAATAGCATTTAGGCTTAGGGCTGAGACATCAAAAGGTAAAATAACAAAAAATTTAAAATATTTAACACATTTTTCTATACATTTAATAATATATTGTCAAAGGTATAATTCATGATATGATATATTAAATTATTAATAATACCATTTGAAATAATGATTTGACATCTTGTCTATGGGATAATGTCATATTTCCCTCACTATTCAAATCTGTATAACCATTTAGGCTAAAGGATTAAACAAGTCAATGTTGACTTTAATTGTGAAACCTGAAGCTATGGGAGCTACAGGGAGAGATTTTAAAAGAAAACTCTGACCTGGTTTTGAGCAGTAACTGCAAAAGAAATGATCTGAAGACAGGGTTTGGATCAACACAGTCCTCAAAAATGGACAGCTCCTTAGTCAAGAGACAAGTTTCTCTTTTCCCTTCTCTCTCAGGTGATGTTGTCATGGTTATGTATCCTAGCAACTTATCCACCACTTGATCTGATGGTGCAGTGTTGTATGCAAAACACAGCTGTGACACGACATCCATAAAGAAACTGTTACATCTGCTCAGGTAATCCTTGAATTTCTGTACTTCCTTTCTAGAAACATAAGAGAAAACAAGCGAGTCAGGTATGACACTTATCTAGCTTTATTTCAGATCACTGTTTTGAAACAAAGAAAATGAAAGTCCTGTAAATAAAGCAGTTCAGTATTAACAGTCAATTACACTGCCTTAATTTTGATACTGCAATATGCATGGAAAGTTTCATTACCATTTTGATTCGAGTGTCCTTCTCTATAAACATTATGAGGCTACTTAACTTGATTATTTGGTAATGCAAGAAACAATTTCAGTAAATTTATATACAGTGGAACCCCGCTATAACGCGCCCCGCCATAACGCGAATTCGGATATAACGCGGTCGTAGCATGGCTCCCGAAATTTCGTATATTCATTCACACATGAAGAAAAAAAATTTGGAGAAAAGTAAAAAAAAAAACAAAACAAGAAATTAACTTCATTTTGGGCATGAGATTAGTTGTGACTTTTAAAAAAATATGATCGTGGCATGGTTCCTGAAATTTGAAATTCATTTACGTGTATTTTTATCGGACTGTGAAAATATTTGTTTAACGTACGAGAAATAGTGTGTAAAACGTTTATTATAATTTGGTGGAAGAATTCGCGTATGACTTTTAATAATAAACGATCGGAACTTAACAATTTATCCAGGTTCTTTAAGTGATTTTGGAGAAGTGATCATGTATGAATTCTAAAATAATACAATATATATAACGTACGAGAAATAGTGTGTACAATGCTTGGCTTCTGAAATTTATCAATTTGAACAGGTTGTGGTGAAGCTCCGTATTCTACTCTAGAAGAGAAAACTGGTTTCATTAGGTTTTTGAATTGTTAAGCCGAAGTAAACATTATCGGAAGTGTTACTTATTACGGATCCATGAGTAAAGCCAGTAAATCGTCTTTGTGATTGTCTTCCATGAATTCCGTATACAGTCAATGCTCAAACAATAGCCGACATGGGCTTCTTATTTAACTGCAATCACAGCCAAGCAGCAGACAAAGCTGTGGTTGATACAAGAGTCGCACAATTTAATAAACATCAAAGGACGAAAGCCGCCAACATGTATGCTGTGCTTGGCAGTGTGATCAAACAACAAACAGTTGAAAGTAAATAATATCCACTTTGTTATCTGTAAATTAAACGGGTATGAAATTGTACATCCATTCAGCTTAATTTTTGTTTTATATCAAAAGTGATTCGTAACCATTGCAGGCCTTTATTACTTAGTTATCGAGCTTTATCTGTGTACGTTGTTTGCTTATATACAAAAATATTTTACTGTTATGGAAAAGCAAGTTCAAAAATGCAAGTCATTTTCTGCTAAAGAGAACCTGTATGCCCTAGATCAACTAAAGAAGGGCAAACAACAAACTCAGCTTGCCAGAGATCTAGGAATCAGCAAGTCCACTTTGCGAGGGTGGAAAACAGATGAAGGAAAGCTCCATAGTCTACCCAACATTCTTGAAGAGGGAACTGGTTTACAGCGTAAAAGGGTTAAGTTAGCTAATGACAATGTCCTAGATTCAGCTTTGTACCAATGGTTTGTACAAGCTCGCTCAGAAGGTGTTCCAATTTCTGGCCCAATTCTGAAAGCCCAAGCAGAAAATTTGATCGCCGTATCAATGGAGATGATGCCAAATTTAAGGCGAGTAATGGCTGGCTAGACAGATTCAAGAAAAGGCACGCTATCAGCCAAGTTCTTGTGTCTGGGAAAATCCGCTCCGCTGACAAAGAGGCTGCCAATTCCTACCCGATTGCACTTAAAAAGTTGCTGGAGGACGGTTGCTACACAGCCGACCAAGTTTACAACTGCGATGAGACTGGTTTATGTTAAAAAAAGTTGCCCGATCGCACCCTTGCAACCAAGACTGACAGTCACAAACGAGAAGGTTTCAAGAAGAGGAAGGACAGAGTGACTCTCTTATTTTGTGTTAACAAGTCTGGCAGCTACAAAGTCAGACCTCTGATGATTGGAAAATCAAAAGCTCCCAGATGTTTTCATCATGTAAATATGAAGGCACTCCCATTTCAGTACACTAACAGCAAGAATGCTTGGATGAATAGCTCCATATTTGACGACTGGTTTCACAAAACATTCGTTCCAGATGTTCGGGCTCATTTACAAAAACTCAAGCTGGAGGAAAAAGCTCTCCTCCTGCTGGATAATTGCCCTGCCCACCCCCCAGGCGGAAAATCTTGTCAGCAGTGATGGCAAGATCAAAGTTTCGTACCTCCCGAAAAACACTACGTCAGAAATCCAGCCACTTGACCAAGGCATAATTTCCGTATTTAAACAAAATTATCGCCGTGAAATGATAAAGGGAATGGTAGCAGATAATAACGCATCCGTCGACACATCATTGGCATTATTCAACTTAAAAGAAGTATGTCACCTTGGAGGTAAAGCCTGGGATGCTATCACTGCACACTGCATTGAATGATGCTGGATAAAGGGTCTTGGGCCAGCTTTTACGCCCTGGACACAAAATGATAGTGACGATGAGCTTGAATTTACAGGATTCACTGAAGACGACGTACGTTTAGCAGAAGAAGCACTCAAAAAATACGAGCACAGTCATCATGATATCCTTAACTGGTATTCAGTAGATGACATCTGCCCTATATACGAACACATATCAGATGACGAAATTGTTACAAATGTCAGCAGGAAGAATGAAGCTGCACAATCAGAACCTGAAACCAGTGACGATAATGATAACGATGACGATGGCACCCCAACTCCCCCACCAAAAGTGTCTGAAGCAGTAGTACATTTAGAAGCAAGTTTAAGGTGGCTCGAAACACAAGATGTTGACAGCATCAAAGTCCTTCAATTAAGAAACATTCTTGACTTTCCTAGAACCCAACAGTTAGCGGCAAAGAAGCAAACGTCATTGGATATATTTTTCAAGAAATGATGAAATTTAAATTTGGAACCACACTGACTTTGCACTTTGCGCAACGATTAATTTAGCAGTTTTCACATGTTTCTTTTGATGTTCATAAAATCTGAAATAAAAGTTATTTGCACGCTGAAATCATGCGTTGATTGTTAATTATTCTTGCAGTTGTCGCATATAAAATTTTTGCAGTATGAAATTTGTACAGACACCGTATGTAGACCCGGGAATAGCTGCATGCAATGACCGTACGACATCAGACGGCAAGTAAATGGTTTCAATATTTTTGTTCATCCTATATTTTACATGACGAATTCAGACTATTACAAAATTATTGAATATTTTAAATCTGTACGATTTTCAATGAAATTACATCCATTATGGATGAACTGCATGCCACGACGGCACGGTAGCATATGGTGTTGATACACTTTTCATGATATAGCGATAGTCTGGTATTATCGGTCAATCTGTATTATTGTTCAAACAAATAAAAATTAGTAAATGTTTTTAATGCACAGTAATAACCTATAAATATATTAGCCATCAATTATTTTGAATATATCTTAATTAATGCATTCCAGTTAATATTCATCTGATGATAAGCCGACTTTTGATCATTGTACATGTATACACGTATATGTTCTCAGAAAAAAGTTAAATATTGTAAAACCCTGCATTAACGCGACCCTGCTTTTAACGCGATCCGATTTTATGGACCCCGATCATCGTGTTATAGCGGGGTTACACTGTACCTAATGTGGTAAGGAAACCACAAGTACACAATAATAAAATCTAAAGGTGACCTTGATGACACAGCTGTAGAGTTACAGGGAAAGCACAGAAAAGAACTAAGTTTTTGGCCCTATCTGAAAGGGCATTAGAGTGGAAGTGCCTAAAACAGATAAGCACTGATTAATTTTGAATACTAAAGCTTTTATTATCTAAAGCAGAAAAAAAAAAAAACTTTAAATATTAAGCAGTAATCTTGACCTTGACCCCAAATGTGGAATGCAACACATGTTGTAATGACACTAAATGTATAAAGTTTTGAACAACTCCTAATTTATAGAACACATGTAAATATGACTCAAACTAACAGCACTAACTTGTTATCTTGAATTTGAAGAAAGGACCCCATAATGTAGCATGTGGCACATTATGTCTAACCATCATATATTGTTATACTAAGTTTCTCCACCTGATTCTAAGCAGCTTTAAAGTGAAAAGTAAAGTAGAGAAGAAAGTGTACTGGAGCACCTGAAATATTCAACCATGGCACTGACCTTGATATGACCTTTAATGTGGTATGCTACACACCTGCTTATGAAAACAGATAAGTATACAAAGCTTCATCCCTGAATGTAAACTACTCTGAAGTAATAGAGTGGGAAAAAGAATTGTTGATGAAAAACTTGAAAGCCTTCTACCATGACCATGTCTTTGAAGACAGAACCCCATATGTGGTATATGAGATACATCCTAATGATTATTTGCAAGAGTACCAAGTTCATTCCTTGGTCTCAAACAGATCTTTAGTTATAAAATTGAAAGGGATGTGTGATGGAAACCAGTAAATACTCAGGCATGCTTAAAGATAGGATCACATAACACATCCTATAGTGATGATATACCAGTATAGCAGGTTCCATTCTTTAATTTTGAATTGTGCTAAGCTGTGACCTTAATGACAGAACTCCCAAAAAAGTATTCGAAATACCTTCCATAATGCATAAGTATACTAAGTTGCATCCTTTAATTTCATGTAGCTGTCAAGTGATTGTGTGCAATAGAAAGTGTTCTGGAAAAATAAAATATAATGTTGAACAAGTTTACCAAGCATTATACATTAATTTCAAACAGAAATGATGGATGGGCAGATGGAAATATGAATACTATATCTCCAGTTTTTTTAAATGTGTGGGACAAAAAAATTATTACAGTGTCCCCCTCTTTTGTAGCCACTCCTGCTCCATTAAGGAAGTGGCCTTGTAGAGAGGGATAGATTTTTGTGAGAATGTAATGTTTGTAGTAAGAAAGCTACATATAATGTCAAAGCATTTAATATCTTCATTTAAAAGTGACATTAATTAGTAAAAGTTTTTTCTTGTCTTAAGAATAGACTTTTTTTCAAGAGAACATACATTACAGTGATTATTCTTATTCTTGACTTAATCATGAATGTGAGTGGGGTATTGTTGTTGACATGCACATTGCAAAACCATTAAAAAATGTCATTTAAATCTTGGTAATTTAAATAATTTTTTTTCTTTTCATTTACTGCATGTTTCGATGGCAGCTGCATATTCTTAGTATCAGTCCGTTACAATGTTGTTTATTTGAATCTTTCCAACATGAAATTGTTCAGCACCTGCCCCATGTTACCATTAATGTGAAGACATGTTAAAGTGTAATGATTTATTCACATGTTACTAATTATACAGTACAGCAATTTTATTTTGTAGATGAAGAAATTGTAGAGGGGATGAAAAGTAAGGATAGATGTATCGTTACATGATTTTTCAGTCTTTGTCTTGTACCCTATTTTGTTCAAGGTTACTTTCTCTGTGTGTTAATTGAAAAAAATCTATATTTTACCATTTCAGACAATGTTATGATCCTGACAATAATTCCAGTCATAATCATTTAAGAGATGAACTCAAAAGTTGTATGAAGCCCCAAACTCTAAAAAAATTGATAAGCCCATATCCAGTAAATGTAGGTGTTTATAGACAATGATATAATATTAACCTTAATGGTACATATACTTTAGCCAAAACTACTTTCAGGACTGAAAATCAGACATTGGTAAAGATTACTGGATTATTTACCTTACTATATGATGTAAATATTAGTTCTAGACATATTCAACTAATATGTGGCCATTTGCGGGGGGGGGGGGGGGGGATTTAATATTTTGCACCAATATGTTAGCCACAGGTTACATAATGGTAACTACTCTTTAAGTATACTTTTGAACATAAACTCGTCAGTACCAAATGATTCTGGCGATAAAAATGTGGGTGGTCACTGGTAGGGTCTTGCTGGATAGTTTCGTATTTTGACACCTCCCTAATATTTAGGGTAGAAGGCATGAGCCTAATTATCACAATTCTAGCACTTTTCAGTTCACACATAAGCTAAATCTGTAATGTGCTTTCCAGTTACTTTGAGTTAGGCATGGAAATGGGTTGACTTGTTGAGATCAAATGCGTAACTTGGGCTTCAAATGAGCAGCTGACTTGGCTTGTGTATTTACATGTGTCTACTACAGTGGTAAATATCTAAAAATCTAGATGGTTGAGGGGTGATGAAAAGTATGCTAATTTGTTACAGTACTAGTGAACTTTATTCACGTATAAGACACATACTGATTCTTTTAGATGTCTTGTCACAGGAAAATATTCAAAATAGCTCTTTCCAGTAAAAAAAAATGAATGTACAAAATAGGGGTCAGGGGCAGTGTTGATTCAGTGTAAAAGCCACTAGTTGCAAAAGGAATTAACTTTAATACCTCAGTCAGAATCCTACAAGCATCCTGTCAACAAAAATCATTAGTTTTATTTGTATCTTTAATGTAATATATTTTTTTTGCAATAGGTCATTGTTGGAGAAAAATTTGCCAAAAGAAATGTCCAGTGAGACCTAATGGGGGCTGTTCAATAGGGGGACCACTGAATTGCTAACTATACCTCTCCCTTGATAATTCGTGCACATTGGGATCCAAAACATAGCTCTTATAAGAGAAGGCATGAGTTATAGAAGGACCTCCATAACATTACTAAATGATACCATCCATGCTGGACATCAAGAAAACTGGTGAAGGAGAGTGAATTGGTCTGTTTAATGGCGGAATACTTGTTTAATATCACATTGGGAATAATTGTCAATAAAGCACTTTTTCTAGCAAAGTGTTTTAATGTAAGAAAGACCTTTATTTTCAAGATGTTCAACTGCTGAGAGGTTGTTATTATTTTTGTTCCAACTAGTTTTAGCAACCTTCACGTGTACGTATAAACATTGTGTATTACATCATTGCTTTATGTTGTGGTTGAGTAGTCTGGTTCCCGATCCTTACTCTCCCTGCATTGCTCTCTACTCATGTGTAATGAAACTCAAATTCATAATCAAACAAGATTTCGGTGGTTAAAAAAATGAAACAATTAGTTTGTGAAAGAAGTTGTCATTGAAAGTAAAATAAAATTGTGTTGTTTTATAATAAAATATGATGTCTTGATTTCATTGCAAATAATAGTGAAATTTCTTCTCATCCATGTGACACTTCACGAATTACAAATTAACTACAAACTCTGAAACTAGGTTTTTATTAATAAAAAATATTTGTGAAACAGAATTTTACATCATCAAGTATATGTTTTGCTTGGTTGTCTTGCTATCATTGATCACATTTGTGAATGAGTATGCTAATTTAAAGTAATTTAATTGTATCACATCCTACAGTGTTAGATTGCTAGAGATGAAGTGTCCTGACATTAGCCTGGGGCCACTAGCTCTTATGTAGGATGGATTTGTATTTTGTTTGAACTTTTTAATTAGTCCACCCACTTTATTTGATATAAAAGACATAATTAACATGGTAATACAAGGAGAGGATTTAATTCAGTTCAACAATACAACAAATACTTATGTAAATTAGGTATCAAAACACTGTTGGCACTTAATTAGATATTCCAGGAAATGCTCGCAGGTATAGCTGTTACAGCAGACTGACATATTTTAGGTATAGGACTGACAGGGGAAATAACAGTTCCTGGCTTCCCGTTTTCTGATGCTGCTTTGGTTCCAGAACAGTGGTCTGCTGTTACGGCATATTATGAGATAAATTTGGATCGTTTGAATGTAAAATCATTGGAACCCAACAGAATACATAATTTATCCGGATACTTGTTTATGGTATTAAGTGGCCCATGGAAGAAAAAATAAGTATTTTTGCGAAGCGTTGAAAATTTTAAAAGTTTTATTTTCATACATTAAGAGGAGGCAATACTAATACACACGGTAGGTCTTAAGCTTCCAACAATCTGGAATATATCCATGTATATTTCATATTTCTGAGTAACTGCTATTTACCATACAAAGTCTCAAATCAGGAGTCCTATCTGGTCGTTTCAGCCATATCTGCATGGACCAGTGCATAGGCCAAATTATCCCTCAAATATTTAGTGCATTGACCCCACTGTCGGTCAACGGTGTTAGTGTACAAAACTTAATTTAATAACTTCTAGAAGTTATTTCATATATATATATCTATACTGATTTTCATTCAGATAAGCAAAAATAGTGTTTATGTCTTCTCTTCAAATTATGTATCAAACTTGTTTAAATGAACAGTGTCAAGGCAAGATTATATCTGTATGAATTTAGTCCTAGAAAGCTCTATTCAAAATAATGACAAAGAATGATGCAAACAATGACATGGGGTCGTTTCACAAATTTCCAATTTTTTTGTATTTTTAAGCATGGCAATATTCCGTTGAAATAATTTTTACAAACATGAAACAGTTGTCATGAATATCCAACAGTTGTGTTAGATTTCATGAAAATAAATATGGGTTTTGGAAAAGGGTACACACATTCCTCAGCAGGCTGACGACACGTGTGATTTGGTATAGCGTTCATTGTTTGTCCTAATTAAAACTGAAGCTATAAACATGTTTTCTGGCACAATCCAGAGCTGTAGACTCATTTTCATGAAATTAAGTAGGACCATGTTTTTCAAAAAATTGACAAAATTGCATTTTGAGAATTGTCCATCCCCCACTCATTTCATGTCACAAAAGTATGCAATCCTGCATCACAGAGACAGTTGAGACTGAATTTTTATCATTCTTGGATGCATCTCCATTTAAAAACAGCTTGATTTACTTGCAAAAACTGGTATTTCAATTTTCATGTCTATACCTACATATTTCATGTTTTAATACAACAGGGCAGAATATATTTATGTTCATTACACTTAATCTAAACCAAAAGATATAACTAAAACACACATTTTGCTTGATTAAAAAATGTTTTTAATTGGTATTTATTTGTTAAAGTGGTACCTCAAGTGGGCATTAGTGACAATTTCACTGATCGAAAGTTTTGTTGCATACTGTTATTTACGGTGTACCAAGATGTTGTTTGGAAAGAAATTTTAAGAAAATACATGAATTATTTTTTTAAGTTATTAATTTCATAATGTTGATTCAAATTTCCAGATCATATCAACCATTGTCAACAATAAAATGGGTGATATCAAGGTTTTAGTTACCAATTTTGATCATGATTTTATTCATGTTCAACATATAAGGGTCAAATTTTTTGTACTTTCTAGTTTAACAAAATACGGGATCCACCAATAACCCCACATTATAAATTGGTTTGCAAATTATCTGGGTGTGAGTTATTGAGTGGTGTATCATGTGACTAAACAAGAAATAAAAAATATATGCACATGATAAACACACTTTACTAATGGCTTGATAGTTCAGTCAAGTGTACGGTCATCCTTTTAAAAGTACCAGAAACAAATCTTAGAAACCTATGTTTAATCAAGAGTTCTAATGAGAGATATGGAACAAGGATATCAGTAATGAAATCTGCATGGGAAAATATGATAAAGGCTTCAAAATGTATGTTTTAATTTGACCTTTGAAATATTTTATCCCAGTTTCATTGTAACTGGCTTAAATGCATGTATTAGTAATATTAGAGTAAATTTATTGAAATTATCAAAATGTTAATTCCCTGCTCAGTATGAAAATGATGAAATAAAAAAATACAAACTAAAGCAGGTATAGTCGTTACAATTTAAATTATATTCTACAACATTTATCTAGTAGGAGTACCAATTTCAGTGAGATATCTTAAACGGTTTTGGAGATTTGCTGTAGAAAGAAGTGTTCATAATCAATGGATTGATGGACAGACTCATGAACAAAATTATTAAATATTTTGCAAACAACATTTTTTGAATAAAACATAACATATATTCATCATCACTCTGATATGCATATCAAAGTTCATAGCATGGTGAATAATGTGTATATGTTTCGGACTTTTATCGTAGCTTTATTTGGTTCATGTTGCTGCCATGTCTGCAATGTGGTAGTTTATTGTGATGTGTAGCACTGGGGCATCGTACAAGAGACATCATGTCCCACCCAGTCACATTATCCGGACACCTGGCCAATCAAACCTAACATTAACCTCCTAATACTAACTGCCAGTACAATTTTTAAGTAAAAAATTATGACAGTTGCTATACCTCTTTGTTTCAGGTGCATCTGGATCAAAGTTTTCAGGAATAATGTTGGAACATTCTGGACATATTTTGACATCTTCTGCTTCTAACTCTGCAAAACATTTTCTGCAGATGACATCCTCACATGGCAGTATGACAGGAGCAACCTCTAAATTTGCTTTGCAGAAGGAGCATCTCTGCAATTGTCTGAAAAAGATAATTAAATTTAATTTTCACACGCTGAAATGGATAGTCCAACAAATTTTGTTAACTCTTCTGGTGTTTAGTGGTGTTATATAGTGTTAATAACATTCTTTATATTACCAATCATTTATTTGGTAAGAGACTGATCAATTCAAAGCCATAAACATGAAAATATTCTTTCTTGTTTGAATATAGGTCTTTCCATGGTATTAAATATAGAAAAAACTCCTAGCCAGGGATTAACATAAGCCCAGTAATGCTGTTTTTGCTTGAACAAAGGCGGTTTATCTTGTACAGTAGTCCCCCTCTTGTACGGCCCCCCTGACCAGCGGCCACCCGCTCCTAACGGCCAGAATTCGTTGGCACCGACGAGTTTCTGTTCAAAAGTACCCCTCACGAAAGGCCACCCGGCTAACGCGACCAGCGGCCAGCATTTTTGTGCAATAATATAAAATTTACCCCTCACGAGCGGCCACATTTTATTTTTAAATGTATCCAGAACCAATAATTAATTCAAATCTTGACGTAAGGTAAGCAATTTTGATTATCTCTATCGTAGATAACACGTCTCCGAGTGTCAAGTCGCCGTTAAAAGTGTCGACCAAAAATTTATAGTATATCGTTATCTGTGAAAATCGATGTTTACAGGAAATGGGCTCAATAATGTTATGATAGAGTTTGGGGTTTAACACCTATGTTGGGTTCTTCTCGTTGACGATTATAACCAGACGTAATTGTTATAATCATAACTTGGTCAGCATAGGCTAAAAATAGATTTTGTACATTGGCACACACAGACAACCTTAAAAAAAACAATAGAGTACCAGACGAAGACCGGAAAAATCACGTGACCACACAAAATGGCTTCCTACGAAGGATGTATTTCGGCAGACTCGACACAAGTTTTGTCTGCATAATTAAATCGCATACAGTCAGCAATAACCGAATAAATCATTACCAAACATTAAAATGTCATCACGTTAACGGATACATTATTTTCGAAGAAAGTCGATTATTCTACTCGACGACATCGGGGTTCAGGGTGGGGGGGGGGATGCCGAACAATTGTATGTACAAAACGTCAAAAGACTCGTAAAAACAAGTTTACGTTGAAATAATTTGAATAAACAAAGTAATAACCGATAAGAAGGTTATTCAGCAGCAGTGGGAAAATGGAACAAATGGAAAGATAATTATGTATGTACCAAGATGTAAACGACATTTTTGAATCCATTTGCAATGTGCATGAGAACAATACCCGTTCGCATATCAAACTTACGCCAAGAAAGCAAAAATAGTAACGTATATTCAGTTGAAATAAATATGTTATTATAACAAAAAAACTTTTATTGATTAATGTTTCATTTAGACGAAGATATTTAATGTTTTGAAGTATGTAGCTTTCTTACTATGTACATTACATATACATGTACTTCTCATAATAAATTTAGCCCCCCTCTGGAACGGCCACCCGCCTTATAAGGCCACTTTCCCGGTGCAGCAGGGGTGGCCGTATAAGAGGGGGACTACTGTATTGCAAAAACAACTTATATAAACTGTCTCCCAAATTTTATATCATGTTGATTTTAAATAATTTTGATAGATAAAGGCATCATTAATATGTGTGGATGTTGCTTACTACTAAAGTCATCTAAGATCCTGAAGACATAAACCCGAAATCCAAGTTTTACAAAAAAATCATCACAATTATAGATTCCATAGTGGTATCAAGTTCATCCAATAAGTTGCAAGATCACTTAATTACTCATCACAAAACCCATTCAAGACTTTAATGATGTAATCAGAATACTCCATGTCTGATCAAATATGGCTTCCAAAATGGTAACAAGCTAAGACAGATGCAAGACTATGTTGTTGTTGTTTTGGATTTAATGCCATTTTCATTGCATGATAGGCTATATATGGTAGCCATGGTGGAGGAAGAATCCAGGAAAATCCTAATAAGAATCACTGACACTCAGGAAGCTACTGGCAAGCTTTCTCACCTACATACAGTGGCCGAGTCGAGACTTGAATAGATGCAGACAGAGATGATGGCAGTGATTGGTAAAAGCAAGCACTTAAGACCACTCAGCCACCCAGGGCCCAGGTACAAGACTATCTTATTAATATGTGTGGATCTTGGTCATTATTTAGCATCATCAAAATCTTAATGATACAACTATTATTAAGGTTTGATAAAAACTAGATCAAATATATGACTTCCAGAGCAGTAGTAAGCACAATAAAAAAGATGCAGTAGACATCAGAGCTCAGTAGATGATACTGTGTAGATGAGTGGTCGCTCTCCTTGTGTACAATATCTTTGAAACTACTTGTCTTGACAAATGATGCTATCTATTCATATGAGTGACATGGAAAGCAATACTAGTTACAGTGAAATGTATTTCCAAAGGACAACTTAATGGCTTCTATGGACAGGTCAAGTTTATAGCGATGCAAAAAGATTATAAATCAAATTTTGCACTGATAATGGTAAATTATGCAAGAATGCTAAGAATGAAATTATTTTAAATTAAATAGGTATACAGTAATTTTTAATGTATATGTCCTGGTCTGTGGATACTTTGAAGTCAAGTTTGGTTCCAGTGCTCTTCATTTCACGCAAAATTGGCCTCACTTGCCCATCTCACTGCATAAACTCCTACTATTCATACACAGTCACCTAGTAACCTTGAAAATTTGCTCAAGGTTGTGAAAATGCCAATACAATCTTGAAACTCCCTTTAGGCCAGTTTAGTCAAACCACAGTGGAGATATCTTGTCTTGAAGATAATGCCCTTTACCGGATACAAAGTCACCCTTCTGTGACCTTGAAAATTAGGTAAAAATCATCACAACATAACCATGATCTTTTCAAAGCATCTAATTAAAACTGGTTTGAGTAAATAGGTTCTGAGATATATTGCTTACATCATCAGGGTCATGGTCCACCTATCCCTTCGAGCAAACTGTGTCACTAAGACCTAGATACTTTGATCAAGGTCACCAAAAGCTAAAGAAATCACAGAACCCCTTCAGGCAAATCTGTATCAAATTATTTCTCATTTGGTCAAACCATTCTGAAGATTTTTTCTTATATGCTAATGTCCTATACTGAACACAAAAGTATTCCCCTCAGACATTGAATAATATATCTCAGTCTACAGAAGCTAATTGGGTACTGGAAGCAACATACTAGGTATATCAATATCCAATATGTTCTTGTTAGGCTCAATAGTTTTTTTTTACATATCTTGCTCATGAGGTAAGTTGACAGATTTATTGACAATATAAATCCAATATGTCTTCCTCTTTTGAAAGGGGGTGGGGGATGGACATAAACACTAAAGCTTTAGACTTTATTATCTAAAAATAAAATCCAGGAATCAAAATTAAGACCCTTTCTTTTCTCTAACTGGTGAGTGTTGAAAGCATCTCTGATATTCTTGAGCAATAAACTTTTCACGTTAGACACTGTAGCAACCATATTAAATGTAAGATTGGCAACATTTTCATTCAGAACAAACTAGACAGATGATTTTTGGCTACTAATGTGATCATCCATTTTGGAAAAGTGGTAACAAGATTTTCAAAGCATTCAGTGTGGCAGTCATATTGCTTGTCAGATTGGCACAGGTTTAATTTAGGATGATCATAAGGAATGTTTTAGGGAAAAAACTAATATGATTTTCCATACTGGACACCAGATCGGCACCACAATAATTTTTGGACCAGGGAGACATCATAAGAAAACTGTCAATAAAAGTCAAATTTTTATATGAACATCCATTCATAAGAAGTAACAATATGACATGGTTGCCCTATTGGATGCCTGTGCAGTACCATTTTCACTTAAGACCAATTAGACATTATGCAATGTTTTCTAGTGAAAACCCAATGTTCATATGAATTTTGGTTTAGGTGTTTTAATAACAAGATTTTCATGATGACTTCCTTGCTGACATACTGGATGTCAACTAGACATCAGAAGAAGTCTTTAAGTGAAAGCCCCATGTTGATATAAACAAGCATTCAAACAAATGCAGGAACAATACAATTTTCAAGTCATGGCCATTGAGATGGCCATATTGAATGTCCAAACTGCACCATTTACATTTAGAATCAACTAGACCACATCATGAATGTGCATGTAAAGTGTCATTCCTGCAAAGTTAAGAAGCAGTAGTGATAATAAATTTATGTTAATAAATTGATGGACCATAGATGATGACAGACAACAGGCTCTTGTGGTCTATAATCTGTAGAGCTAAAAGGAACACCAGACAAAACAGATACATTAACATGGTAAAGGAACAAACCTTGAACAGCAGATATGGGGATTAATATGGGAACAATTGGTTATTATATATAAAAAAAAGTGTCCAAAAGTCTGATTTGAAGCGGACAGTTGAAGAAATCATTCTAATTTTATACTGAAGTGCATTAAATATATAAACACCACAGCAACAAGCAGATTTCTTACAAATCAAGAGTCTATCCAAGGTAGCTTCTGGTTGTTCTTGGAGTACCATTATAAATTATTTAATGGCAGCTGTAGAAAATATTAAGTATTTAATTTCTTCTGGGAATATTCAAAGTTTTATAACAAAGAGAGGAGTAAAGTATTTAATTCAACATTCAAAGTTTCTTGAAAGGTCCCTTTTTAGGCATGCTTGTACAGTTGACTATATCTTAACATTATTCTTATTATTATATTATTTATAAATATATACTACAAGAAAAGTTAAGCAAGAAACAAAAATCATGATATGACCATCTCATAATCTTTACCCTACAAATAAACTGCATAACATGACCATTCGTCATTATATTTAAGCAAAATATGCATCTGCCACTGCTATTAATGACTGTGTCAAAAAGAGTGATATAAACACCACTGACAATGATATAATCCTTTGTCAACATGAATGCTGATCAGACTAAAGTACATGCCACTGCCACTGTAATCTATAATGCCTGGAATGAATGAGGTCTTTGTCTTTGACTATACTACTAGTAGGTTTGTTTTTTGTTTTTTATGGTTTAACGCCATTTTTCAGCACAATATAGGCTATACATGGTGGCCAGTATTAAATGGTGGAGGAAAAACCCTGACAACCCCCGTAAAGAACCACCGACCCACGAGAAGCTACTGGCAAGCTTTCTCACATAACTACATTTGCCGAATCTTAGACTTGAACACACGCAGACAGAGGTGAGATGGCAGTGATCCGTAACGGACAGCGCTTTAGACCACTCGGCCACTCAGGGCCCTCTACTAGTAGGTGATACACATTTTATTGTCTGCAAATTTACAAAATGTGGAATGGTATAATGAACAAGTTTGTGCTTAATGTGGAGAGAATCTTACTGACATTAAAACAGCATTAGACCCAGGCAGTATATCACTCCTGAGCAGTTCTGGCAGTCAGTCAGAAAGCTGAATCTACCCTCAGGCAAAAACAATTTAAACTTCTGGAATGATTGAGTTGTACTAACATTGCCACATTCCAGACACTGAATGGTCATATTCTGCTCTGAGGAAAATTCAGGCTTATTCAAAAGGAAATGTACATTATCTCCTAAGTGTTAACATCAACATTGATGAGAACTGCCACCTATATAATTCATGCCACCTTCTAAGAAATGCAAATAATGCTTGTGGTACATATAACAAAAGTATGAATGACAGTAAGTTAATGTGAAAGGACTAATTTGATTAGATGATGTGCATATCTTAATATTAAAAAGAGTAAATTTGTTCAATAGTTGTAATTTTTGTCCATTTGGAAACAACAAAATAGGTCAATGAAAATCCTCCTTCTTCTTGAGGTCACAGTTTGGGAAATTTGATCTGTCTCGACTTGACCTGTCTTTTTTAATACATGTAAGACCAGTCACATAATCATATAACTTAATGCAAGTGATACTGCTTTAAATCAGCTGCCATGTTCAAAATGCTTTCTAAATAATGGACATACAGAAGGAATATTGTTGTCCATTTTGCCGGTTAGCTTTAGAACATGCTATGAGGGATTACATTAATATCTCTTTGGCACTGTTGACCACAGATCATGTTTAAATTCAAATTTTATATACAGCAGTAATTTTCAAAACAAAGAATAATTTGTCAAGTTAACAAATTAAAGATGTAGAGTAATCAGCTTTTAGTTGATGATTAATTACCCAAAAAGAGCCCTGTTAACAGCTTTAGTGCACATTTTAAGGAATTTCTCTGTAACTTCCAGGGAAACCACTTGCTTGAAGTCGGGAGATTCCCCAAGCATCTGAAAAAACAATTCATATGGATATAATTAGAGACCACAAAGTTCAGTACAACAGAAGCAAGAGCATTAGTTGCTGTGGGGACTTCTCAGAAAAGTATGAACAATGGACACCAACAATGTGAAGATGCAAGTGGGTGCTGATTTAAATGGCTTTTCACTCACTTTATTATCATGGTTTGGAATAATTGTAATAAAATGCTTTTTATAATAAAGTTGTTTGCTTTTCTTATAAACTACCTTTATTTTCATAAAATCCAACCTTTGAAAGATTGTTAAAGATATTACTCCAAGATGTTTTGACATACATCACATGTGTACTTTGGACAACGTGTATCATGTTGCAGTTTTTGCATGTGAATGTGAATAAATTTTACTGTTTTTACTGATTCACAACAAAACAAAATTTCCATAAATGAACCATATTTGTGAAACAAAACTTTTCATGCATCAAATATGTCATTCACATGGTACTCTTGATTACATTTGTGAATGACCATGTTAGACCCATAACTGATGTACAACAGCATATAGCAAATTTAATTTATCCAGAGTAACCTTTCCAATGCCAATACAGTCCTACCCATTTATATCAACATCGCTTATCTCGACAAGCCGCCTATGTCGACAAAAAAGCAAAGTCCCGGTCCCATGGTCTACTATTACTATCAAATTGTCATGCCTATGTCGACGTCGAGATAAAAAAAAAACGTATATGTCGACAGAAGCCCTTGGTCCCAGCTTGAACAAATCCTTTGTTTTCAAAACGTTTATGTTGACAAGCTGCCAATTAAGACCAATACTTTGTTCAACAATTAGTTGATCTTGCCACCAGGCTTTAATGTCGCAGTCGGATAAAAAAAAAAAAAAAAACACATAGCAGCACATTTTCTCACCACTCTGCAGCTAGTTGTCTTTGATCTTGCCGCCTAGTTTGTGGGTCATGTTCTTCAAATGTACTCTTACAATGACAGCATGTACATCTGTGGGTCTTTCAGCCACTGAATTTTCTGATTGTAAATATATCAGCACAGCGAAAAGGATCAATTGATGAACACAATTTCCCAATCAACAAGTGGTCGAAGCAAGACTAGCAAGCCCTTAAATTTGCTGTCCAGGAAATTGATGCGTACAGAGGACTCCTGTATACGTGATTTTCTGAATCCCATATATAAAAATTGCGTGAAAATATGGATTACGTGTTTCCGAGACCTTTGAAAGTGATCGGTGATTTTCGCTGTGAAAGTTTCATTTTTAACTTTATTTACATTTACGATGGCTACCGACAGAAGGGTAAAATGCAAATTAAATTTACAGTCTTTGGAAACTAAATATCTGGCTGTTAATGAAGTTAAGGGATGAACATCTCGCAAAGAGGTCTGTGAAATTTTTTCATTTAAAAATAACACGTCCAGGAAGGATGAAAGCTGCAGAGTCTATAAAGAAAATCTAAGTTGAAGGTAACTGCGCTCCCCAAAGGAAGAAGCAAAACTGCTACATTTGAAGACGTGGAGGAAGCATCTAAGCGGTTCAATGAAGCATTATCAAAAAAGCTTAGTGTGGAGAACTTCGCTGCAACAAGTGGTTGGTGCAATTGCTTTAATGTTCGTGATAACATTGGATACAAAAGTATTTGTGGAGTATACATGTACTGTTGACAGTTTGTCATTTCCATGTGAATAGCTCCATCCCCTTGGTAGCCTCAATAAGATGGGAACAGACTGACCAAAATCGAGGCCAATTTAAAGTACATGTACATGAAGCATGTAACTGACAACTTCTCAACCGTGTGTTAATGCCAACGTTGAATATCGTAATGTTCGTATCAGGATGTGATCAATGCAATATTTTTATTTGGATTTTATTACACAAAGGTAACCAAAATGTAATTTGTCAATATACAAGTGTATTTCACACTGATTCTGTCTTCATGTACTCAAAATTTCCAATTTTTTTTCTCAAAGTATAAATGCTATTCACTGACGACGGGTCACCCTTTGCTGACGAATTTTAAATTTTTATCTTTTTTCAGCCCCACCCCCGTCAACACTTATCTCGACATCCACCTATGTCGACAATATTTCCTCGGGCACGAGGATGTCGAGATAAACGGGTAGGACTGTATCACAAATAGTAATATTGAAGAAAACAATCCCGATTTACTACCTGATGGTATTAACATGTTTATGCTGATGACACTGATAAAATCTTTCCTAGAAAAAAAAAAACAATTAACCTCTAACTTTATAAAGAACATTATTCGCTGATAAAATATTACAATGGATTAGCTGGTAAACAATTTAACAGAGAGAAAAAATAATTCTGCTATAATCATTGTTTATGTGGTTTTACAAGTGAGTAGCAACTGCAGAAGAATAATAAATACTGTAATCATCCACAACGTATGTCAATCCCAGAAGAAAAGGACAAACGTGAAATTTAAAAATCATAAGAAAACATTTGTGATCCTGAGGCTGCCATGCAACAAACATTAGCCAGTACTCCATACATGCACCCTAAGAAGCAAGTATAAAGTATATATGGGCTTAATAATAATAATATTAATAATAATGAGGACTTTGCATAGCGCCATCTTTAGAAGCTCTAAGTGCTTTACAACATCAATAAAGATATGACTACCAAAATTAATAGTTGAGTACCTTTAAGTACTGAAACAAAATCAGGGTTCCAAAGCCAAGTTATGAATGCATGAAACTTGACAATGGCGGGGCCCAATGCTATGACAACAAACATCAGCTGATTCTCCATAAATGCACCATAGGAAGCGGGTACAAAGTTTATTTGGGTATAATAGTTCAGTACCTTTAAGTACTGAATCAAATTAGGGTTCCAAAGCCAAGTTGTGAATGCATGAAACTTGGCAATGGCCCTTTGTTCCATAGGAATCCTCAAGAAGAGAGACTCAGGGGAGTTTGTAGGGTTGTGAAGAGTGTCTGACATTGGTATATGAAGCTGCAAGGGCTGATACAAGGTGTATGGGGACAAAGATAACCTAAACTCTATGAGTCTCATCCTGATGATTGCCATGATAACAAACATCAGCCGATACTCCATACGTGGACCATGGAAAGCGTGCATGAAGTATATATGGCCTAATAGTTGATCATATTAAACTACAAAGTTGGGTTCAAAAGCACAACTGTGAATGCAGGAACCTAGGCAATGCACCCAAGAACAGAACCGGAAAAGTATGCCATGCAAGAAAATGCCCCAAATAAATGACATGGTGGATGGAGGGGAGGAGGGTGGTTCTTTCTGCAGATAATTTTAAGTTAAATGTAGCATCAACACTGAAAACACACATCTCAACAGGCATCCCACATTTTGTATGGCTGATTTGAACAACTGACATAATGTTTAATCATATGCTCCAACTCGGTCATCTGATTGGTTCAGCATGACAGCATATCTCAATTTAGTTACTAACCTATTTGTGTCAATGATGATGCATATCAGGATACTGATGATAATGAGGAATCATTTGACTTATCTGATGTTTCACCATGTATAGGATTTCATGATCCAACAAATAAGAAAGTGATCAGTAAAATTTAGGACAAATTATGTTTCAAGCCAATTATCAAATAAGAAAAACACGATGAAAGCAAAAGGAGTCAAAAAAGCTGAGGTAAAAAATAATTTAAATGATTTCCACAAAGTTCAATTTAATGAAGAGCGAAATCATACTGCAGAAATGACTATGATAAGATCATACTACCATGAAATTATGACAGACAAAATAGTTAAGCAAGGACAGACTAAATTTGATGATAATGTTGATTTTATTAATACACTTGTGTTAGGCCATTTCAAAACACAACTGTAAAGAAATCATTGGATATTGCTATAGAAGTGTTATTACATTGATCTGATAAAATCTTGATGAAAATGATAAAACTGTACATATAGCCGACATGCAGAACTGGTTTTAGATGCAATTAAAAATAATATTGTTGATAGAAGTATTACTGTATTGGTCTGATAAAGAAAAAAAAATGCGCTCATAGCCAATTGATTTTAGATGAGTTTTAAAATAATATTGTTAATAGAATTATTATAATAATGATCTGATACTATTTTGTTACGTGATTTTAGGAAGGCTTACAAAGTCAAATGTTTATATTGTTTTAAGTAGTATGTGTAATATGGGGATATTAAGCAATATTTTGTACAAAATTAAACAATGAAAAAACTGTTTTAATAGTTGTAAAAAAATATGATGATGATAGAAACATCATTTTAGTAAGATTATACTATTTTTTAAAATGTTTTTTGTTTCATTAATGGTGATATTAAATTTCAAATAGAAGAGTTAAAATGATGAAAACAAGCTTGTTTGGATGGAAATATATAGAAGTGCGCTCATAACCCCCATTACACATACTACTAAAAAAAAACGGCTGAATCTACGTTATATTATAGTTTACAAGTTATCTAAATGTAAGTAATCAAGAAAGAGGTGAATTATGTTCAATTGTTTTTTGAGAAGTCATTTAAAGCTTTTTTCTTATCATTTTAGAAGCAGTGACTCTATTTGATAAAACTGGCATCATTGGTATGAATCTGAATTGTATTCAAGCCAGAAATCCTTCTTGTAAAATTCATCATATATATATATATATATATATATATATATATATATATATATATATATATATATATATATATATATATATATATATATATATATATATATATAAGGCTGTTAGAGATCAATGGACCCAAAGTGGGGCAATAGCTCAACAAGATTTCTCAAGAAAATAGTAAAAATATGACATTACCTATATCTTCATAATATAAAGCCTCATACCAAATTTGGTTTCTTATGTCTATAAAACAGAGCTGACTGGTCAAGCTCTAAGTCAGATAGGTGCCATAACTCCAAACAATTTTGCTGCAAAATCAAACATGATCCAGATCTTTTTAGTGTTTAAAGACCTGTACCAATTTTGATTTCAGTCAATGCAGTCCTTCAAAATTTACTAAGCAAAATGAAAAGTGAATGACCAAAGCTCCAAGACAATAAGCAATAAACAACTCCATAGAATTCTACACCCTGATAAAAATAATATGGTAAATTGAAGCAGACAAAGGTCTTTTATGTTAGGCCTCATAACTTTTTTAAATTTCCATGGATTATGTCCATAAATATTTATTTAGCAGAAAGTGCTAATCTTTTAAGTCAATATAAGCTAAAAATGCAAGAAAAGTTTGCCACTAAAAATATTTTACATAATTCTGTGAAAAAGACTCAGCCAAAACGGATTAGTGGAGAAGGGAAAGCTTACAAACTGTTTCCTTTAAATATCTCATATCTTTTCTATTTAAGGTCTACCATTCTTATTATTTCCTTTCTTCAGAAGGAATAAATGTATCAAAATTTGAGTGTTCAAATTTATTATTACTAAGTTGTTTTTGCTATTGCCCCTGTTTTTAATATTTCCTGTTCTTGATTTAAACTATGTAAAGAGTTTGAAATTTTTGTTTCTACTGACCTTTTTGTTTAGCTTTTTTATTTTGGAACATCTCCTATATAATAAATGATTTCAAAAATGCTAGTTTACAAACAACATGATCTTCAATAAATTTTTGTATCAAATTAGCTTACTAATTACGATTTTGATACTTCAATGAAATATTTAACCCCAATTTCAACAACATGCTGCACTGGTGTCAGATTTTGAACAAAATACTACTTACCACCCAGAGAGGCATGATTTGTTTAACTCCATATTTCTCTGCTTCCCTGTCTGAATATGTCACAACATGTTCAATGAAGAGCTTGACCACAGTTACCCTGGTCCACATTTGTCTGTATGTGCAAAGAACTCCGTATAGTAAAAGCATTATTAATGTATATTTTTATAACACTTCTTGCATAAGATGAAATCCTCACATCATTTTTATTTCTATATGGTTCATCTATTATGCAAATATCCAATTCTATAAACATTTTCTTGGATTCTTCATCTACCATTAATACTGGTCACTATGTATAGCCCATTGTGTACTGAAAAATGGCATTAAACCCTAGAACAACAACAACCAAAGGCCAAAATCCAAATGGATTAGAACCAGAATACAAACACAAAATATACTGAAATATTATTTATGTTTAGCACATAGTCTACATGTGTAACTTTTGCTCAATGATGAACATGAACAAAAATTCTGCAATGATCATGGTCAAGTACTCAGAGTGTTATATTACATTTCTCTGTTATATTCTTCTTTTAAAGTTGGTAAAATGATGTTGATTTGTCCCTTTTTATGATATGACAGTTTTGAAGTATGAAAAGATCTATCTGCTCTAACCTTTTCCATCATATAGCAACCACGAATTACACTGTACAGCGTTTCGCTGAAAATCTGAGACCATTTTCTTTAAAAATACAGATGGGTTCACTACCTAACTAGCTTAGCAATAAAACAAATCTGTTAGGCAAAGTTCACATTTGAAGAAACCCATCCATTTTCTGGGAAATGGGTCATATACAGTTGCTATAAATAGCAAATATAGAAAGTACACTAAACACTATTCTTATGTAGCAGTCACCTTATTAAGAATATTTTCAAATTTATATGAGTGGAATTAAAGAGATGATAATAAAATGACCAAAAACTTTTCATTAATTTTTTTTTTAAATTAAGTGGAAAAAAAGTAAAATTTGTATGCAGTCTTGTGGAAAACATAATGTGCTGAAGAAAAAAAAGTGTAATGATTACACCAAATGCATAATGGCTGGCATGTTGTCACACTAAAAAAGGTTTTTTTATCTTTCACTCTTTTGGAGTTAAAGAACATATCCTAAGGCATTATTCTAATTGTACACAACTCTAGTTTAGGATGACGACAAATTATCAAAGGAAAGCTGTTTCAAAAGTGAATGAAAATGGATTTTGCTTTCAGTGTCACTGATAACTTTCACCTTTAGAAAAAAAAAAAAAATTATTTGCTGGCCTAAGGTCAAGATAGACTCATAATCATATATCCAAAGATGAGGAAATATAATCACTGGAAAACTGCAAATATCACAATTCTGTATCACATATTTATCTGGGTAAAATAATTTCTTCATTTATTTATTATCTGCAATGTCAAAGTACTTATGCTATTTTTAAACATTTTCGTACATCAATAAATGCTTTATTTTACCAGCTGGAAATTCCTGCTATAATTGTATTTATAATTCTATTACAAGTAATAAATTGTTAAATGATAATGATAATATTTTCAAAAGAGTATGAAAGAAAAAATGAATAAATCCTTATCAGATTCAAATTAATAAGTGACCATAAAGTATGTAACACGCACACACATATGTATGTATGTATGTATGTATGTATGTATGTATGTATGTATGTATGTATGTATGTATGTATGTATGTATATGTATATATAAATAAAAGCAAACAAACAAAATTTAATTTGAAATTTTAAAACTGGTTTTAATTTTGTTAAATTTATTTGCATCAATTAAATCTATTAAATGTTTATTTTAATTTATCAACAAAAAAAATTCTTAAAGAAATAGAAAATATTTTACCTCTTAACAATTTTTTTTCTTGAATTAATTACATGTACAAGTGCTGTTGTTAGAACAACAAATATTAATGGCATCATCCATACACTTCTGTATATATTATTGTTTATATTTTAGGCTGTGCCATTTTTTTTTCAGTTTGGATACCCAGTTAATAGTTACACATAGGAAAACGAGTAGTTTGAATGGCACATTATGTGCCTACGCTGTGTTTAACAGCATTTTTCAAGGCATAACTATCACATCATTGGCTTTAATGACACTGACGTTTGGTCAAGTTATGCTGTCTTGAAATAAATTTACTGCAAAAACAATTCTTTTCTTTAGATTCAGGATGACCATTACCTCTGATATTTGATGGCAAAATCTTCAAGTTTCTTATATTACTGATTACTAAATAACATCAAGGAAATTGTTATTAAGGGCAATTACACACAATACATAAAATACATAAGAATCATGTATGCATTATCCTTGATGTCATTTATCATAGAATATCAGCAACTCTGTTGAAGGGAATTAAATGGCAACGTATAGATCCAAAATTCAATTTTCAAAAAGCAGTTCTTGTTCTGAAAACCACAAACACACATACCTGCTTGAGAAGTTATATATAAGTTTGTAAGTTTTAAGAAAAACTTTTATAAACCATACCATATACGATTAATTTCTGTGTTCATATATTTTATTAGTTTTTACGTCCTAAAATTTGATTTGTTTAATATTAGCAAATCTGTAAAATCTGAATTTTTTGTTGTCTTATGAGTCAGTGGGGGTGGGGAAGCAATTGTGACCTTGTCTTAAACATTGCAGAGATTTAGCCATACAGAAATTTATAGTTTATGACATGATAATCAATGTAATCTCAGGAAACATCAATCTTGCCAACTAAGAGTGGTTTGGACTTATTTGTATAAACTTTAAACAGCAATCATGAACACTCTCCAAAATATGATCTAAGAGTCCACCCTATAACAGTTTTTCATTTCAGAGGCCAGAGATGCTACCATAAATGACAACACAGCAAAATGAATCAGAGGGCATCTTTGCAGAACATTTGTAGATGAACTTGCTAAAAATTCTATCTTGCATTTTGTGGCAGTGTTGTCACAGTTCTATCAAATCAGGATGATATGGGGCTTGGTGTTTCTGACAAATTGGCTACTGTTGCAAATTTGCCATGCCCATTTCATGCAGCCAAAGAAATATACAATTTAAAAGTGCTAATGGAAAATCTAGAAATTGGGTTAAAAATTTCATGTCATAAAAGGTTTCTTGACATCTAAGTGCCAATTTTTGGGGATGCATGATCAATACTATCATGGACATTGTACTTACAAATAAATAGAGTAACAGGTTCAAGAGATGCTAATGTGGTGCTTTGACATTAGACTTCTCACCAATGTGGTGCTTTGACATTTGACTTCTCACCAATGTGGTGCTTTGACATTTGACTTCTCACCAATAATTTAATAATATGTAAGAGCTTTATGGTTTTTTGATGACTCAGGTAGTCCAGTTCATGCTCCAACAATTAAATCTACCAAATAAACAAAACAGTCCCACAGTCAAAGAAAAAGAAGGCCAAATGGGGACTGTACTCAGCTTGGAAGTGGAGACTACCATCAATGGTACGTTGTCTGTAAGTACTTGTATAAGTAGTTTTGTTCTTCCTCCAACTGAATGAGGATTTTCCCTCTAGTCCTATCAACAAATATTTTTCATTGGCAAAACAGTATCATACTTCCAGAAAAACAAAGAAAATCAAATAAGTTCTGACACTTGGATTTTACAGACTTTATTAGATTATAAAACTAAATAGGACAAGTTTTTTTTTTTTAATTTGACCTACAAAATAACTTTAGTGATGCTAAGAATGTGCTTGAAGATGATTTTGACAAAAGCTGTCACGCTCTGCTACAATTTCCCAACAACAATTTTCTTTCTTAGCATCTAAAACCCAAGAAGATTACACATAGATTAATCCTTAACTGCAAACGATTGAATCAACACTTTTATACTGCATCTTGGTGTATAACTTGGGATTCATTGTTAAAATTAATGTGTTTTTGTGCTTCATTGGTTGGTAATTTTGTTTAAATGAATGTGTGCCCTACACAAGAAAAGGCTGATAGCTTGATATATGACTGCCAGCAGTAGCTGAGGCAACTTTCATATCCCAGTCAGGACTAGGTTGTTTGCAAATATGGTTGTCAGCTAACCTGGAATGCCTAAGATATCTCTGTACTGCACTGTCACAAAGAAGGACTTCAATTTAAAACTGCATAAGGGTCCCATGGGTTTTAGTAACATCACAAATTTGTTTACTGGTGGATTCAAAATGGGCATTTCACCATTTGTCCTGTCTCTGTATTCCATCATTCTAAGTAGTGATACATGTATTAAGATTTGATGGGTAGATTTAACTATGATTCAGATTATCAACAGTGGGCCACTGGTCATCAGTAAAAAGGTATGTGGCATATTAATTTCTTTTAACTAAAAGCTGTTTCTACTTCAAATTACAATGTTTATGCTCAAGAATTAAGATTTAGTATGTAAGACTGCTACAGACAATAATGCTGTCTTTTCATGCGTAAATAACATGGGGTGTCAGGTTGAGTAACATGACAATCTGACCTGGGAGAGCAATATATATTTGGCACAGTGCTAGTCATCTGCTTGGAACACTGAACACAGAGGTAGATGTTCTGTTGTGCAAACTAAACCATGATTATGCATGCATGTTGAAGCCTGACATTTTCCTGGAAATTGAACATAATTTGGTAAATGTGATATTGACCTTTTCGCCTCAAAACTGAAAGGTCAGTTGCCAAGATCACACAAAAAAAGACCCTCAAGCTTCACTTGCTTATGTCTTTAGAATACCCTGGAGAACTTTCAGTGTAACTGTTAGATTTCTACAGAAATTGTATTTGGGGAAAAGGGGATGGTAGCACTAACTGATAGTACTCAGCCATGGTTCCTATAACTACTGCCGTTTGTGTCAGATCAGCTGTACATACTGCCCAGAACATCCAAGATTCTGTTTCATCCAAATCCCCTTACCAAAGAGATCCATTAAAAAGAAATGCCTGAAAGTGTTTTGGTTATCCAGAAGGCAATGAAAAACATAGCATAGTGAACAGGGACACCATTTCAAGATGGCCAAAATCCACCTTGCGAGTTGCAACCATCAATTCTGATGTTTTACACTACATAATACAAGAATGGCATTCACTAGTATCACATTTTTAGATTATGTACCTGTGGCAATAACATTAAAAATAGCTGGTTGGAGCAAAGGTTGTGCCTAAATCAATTACATTTATGTCATGCACTTAAAATATTCAGTTGAATTTGCATATTAAATTCTCATGATTTACATCACACAGTAATTTAACTTCTTACCTTACTTTGCTACTATCAAAGGATAGAATTAATTAAAGATTTTAAGGTTCCTTGTGGTAAAACAGGTTCAACACAATTGGTAAATTAAACAATATTTAAGTTGAAGTTTGATGATAATTTTGTTGAACCTGTAGTAACCTTAAGGATCACACACACACCCTCAATGTCTCTTATCTTATATCATGTGACTTTTCTAAAGACTCACCAGTCCTTTGTCCTAAACATGTCAATTTTCAAGGGTGATGAACATAAAAAAAACACTACATGTTCTGTGTGCTTCAAAAAGATGCAATTGATGCTGACCATATCAGATGGGAATGAAATGTTAATCTGAAAGCATTTTGATACATACTGAGCACAAAGAACAGCACCATCAATTCCAGTCATGTTGCTTGAGGAGCAGAGAGTAAGACCTTTTTCTATCACTGGTCGATAGATACTGATTTTTCGAAGCCACTTATGACAGTTGCTGGCATCATTCAAATAAGACTTATCTGGTGGGTTCAACTGTTCAATTAGCAAACTCAGTCCAAGGATGGTAAGTGTCTATTAAAAGATAAAATAAATGTGCATGCCAGTTTTGTTGTCTGCACAATAATTTAAAAACATGAAAGCACTTGAAACATGCAACAATACAGCAAATTTCCACATTTATGATGCTGACATTAACGTCAACAGCCAGACATTAAAAAAATTACTTTTCTTTCTATTTGGAAAACATTTGTGCTAATGAAAATTATGATTATACCAGAATGCCCTGTCTTGAAAAAAGAACATCTCTACTGTCAAGACTGTATACAGACAAGTCTGTAAAATTTTTGCTGGCTGGAAGTTGGTAAGATAAACTGGTTGCAAATATATATGATTGATAATATTTGTTTTCTTATACATATAAAGAATTTTGTTTACAGATAGACTGTGTTTCTTTAATTGTCTTTTTTTTTATAGAAAAAAATCGTTAGACTATTTATGTATATGTGGTGCCTCTGGTGACAAATATCCTCATTGAACAAACCTAAATGATATACTTTTATTTTAATTTCTGTTTAGTCTGGACAAGTTCGTTAACCATGCAGCTATCATCTTGCTTGATCTATTTGACATCAAGCACGAACAAATTCAACTGACTCAAAAACAACAACTCAATAGATTTCACTAATTGCTAGAAAATATGGTTAATAACTGTGACTGTGACCAATATTATAATAATGGCTGCAACTGTCATTTGTTGAAAATTTTAAAACCGACACTCTTGTAACATAAGACTGTCAATCACAACATAATATAGGGAAATAACATATCTCTCACCCTAAAAATTAAAGATAAGCCAAATTTTCTTTCAAAAATGCTTGAAATGATCTCAACACTGCAACTCCAAATTTGGCAAGGAATCCAGATGACTAGTTTCAGTGAAATATTTCTGAGATGCTGACCACTTTGTTTAGGGAATTCTGTAACTCATGCAATAATAGGGCTGGCTAATCAAAGTAGTTTCACTTTCTAATTGTCATGTTTTTTAGTACAGGTAAAACAATTCATAGCTGTCACTCATGGAGTAATATTGGTAATCAAATCTGTTTTGCTTTCTAATGTCATTTATTTAAGACCAGCTTTGAGTACAGGTACAATAATTCATAGTCATGCTCAAACTTGAAATTTTCATTAATCTTCAAACAAGTAGGAAACTGCAGAAAATCTACCTATACAATTTGGTGTCTGATAGTACTAGTACACATACTCTGCCAAATGTATATATGATGTTTTCTGCAGTCTTCCAGTGTACATACTGTACCAAATTTTTCAGTCTTAAAGTACACATACTCTGCCAAACATTAGAGTCTTACAGCAGACATACTCCCTGAATGTTTGCATGCTCTCAGCAGTCTTACATACGTATTCCACTAATTTGCAGCTGTATATTGTACACATACTCAACCAATTGTCAACCAAAACCAATTGTACACATACACTACCAATTATACACATACTCAACCAAATTGCAGTCTTACAGAGATATAATCCACGATACACCTAGGCATTTTGCAGTCTTGCTGCATACAAACTCCATTAAATTCTGCAGCCTTAGGGTAAACATACTACTCTAAGTGTAAATAATGCAATCTGCAGTCTTACAGTATACATACTCAACCAAATTTGATTTCTAACAAATTATCTTAAACTAAACTCATGCAGAAACAAAATTTGTCCTGAATGGATGGATGGATGACAATAACATCAAAATAATAACTACTTAATGGATATATATATATATATATATATATATATATATATATACACACACACACACACAACAGTAAAAGTCATACAGATAATGTAGGTGTCTCTACTCATATGAAATTTAATACAAATTGTACACTTTAATATTAATTTTGTTTAATAAGTCTATTCAATCCTGTATACTGAATGCTCATCAAGAAACTTCTGGAAAAAAAGTATCAACTACTATTGACTTGTATAGTGGTAATCAGGTAATAAACTGAGTCAAATAAAGAGCATGTCACAGCTAACTGTCACAATATAGGCAGTACAGACTTGTATATAAACGTGTAGCTTTCCTTGAACATGACATTAAATCTGTATTTTACTGGATAGCACCTTTAAATTTATTTTGTCCAATAATATTCACATGCTTTTAACATTGATTTTGTGGTATGTACATCTTGAAGCAAGTAATTAATGATGTTCCAGTGGAATATGGATGTATGATGATCCAAATGAAGTGAACAATTCCCATTTGAAATTAAAATCTAATTCATAAAACAAATGACACCAGTTAGTGAAATAATATGTGCTGAATGCCCACATGACCTAGATGACTTTACTATAGTGTGATGCAATTAAGTCAAGAAAATGATGAGTTTCATTAGTTTTTTGGGGGCTTTCTGTATTCTGCATTACTGTTCTAACACAATCTATGCATAAATGGAACTCTTACAAATTGATCTGAAGCTATCAGGAAGTGATCTGGTTTCTCCATTTGCATGCTTTTGATAGTCTTCGAGCACTCTGGCCACACTTGATTAATGTTCCGGAAGTGTAAAAGATGCTGAATTATTCTGTGATGACATTCATGGATCCAGACTAGCCTAACCACTATACTAGATGAAGCATCATTCAATTTTGCTGATGTATGCAGAAGGGCACTGCAAACAAGCTGGAAAACAAAACGTGTGTTTACAAAAATGTTCCATTTCCTTCTCAAGTTCAGAAATAATGTAATCAGTACATGAGTGGGAATATCACTATCAATGTAATGATTTTGTAATCAGGAAGTCACTATAATAAAAGATAAAAAATTTCTTGAGAAAAATGACAAAGCACAAACAACTTCTTTTCCTCACTGACAAATTGCAAAATGTGTCTTTAATTATTAAGAAAATGCATTCAAGAATAATACATTTCAGAGACTAAATGTGTTACTAGCTAAAACAAAAGTTAGTTACATATGAAAGAGTTCCAAATATGTGTAAAATGGATTAATGAAGATGAAACAATATCGTCATGTGTATGGGTGTAAAGGTACTGGATATTAAGCTCTTAAGTTTAGATGAGGTAATTCACTTCTAAAGTGTAGCTCCTTAGCCAGATGCAACTTTCTGAGTTAATGTCAAAGTTGCAAATCCATAGTTGTACCTTGATATAGCCTTGATCGGTATATGCAGCTATATAACTAGGTGCACCTTGATTGTTACAGGTATATGCAGTTCCACCTTGATTAGTATATGCAGCTATGTAACTAGTTGCACCTTGATTAGTATATGCAGCTGTATAACTAGTTGCACCTTGATTGGTATACGCAGCTACATAACTAGTTGCACCTTGATTGATACAGGTATATGTAGCTCCATAGCCAGTTACATGTCTTGATTGGTTTGTTTGATTATAATTTTTAATGTAGCTTTAACAATTTTTTAGTCATATCACTACGATGTCTGCATTGAGTCAGTTTATAGTGATGTCTAGCAATGGGGCATCATGAAGCAGATATGTAGCATGATGTCCCACCCAGTCACATTATCCTGACACCAGGCTGACCAGTTCTAACACTAACCTCTGAATGCTGAGCATCTTTCAAGACAACTGTTAGTACCATTATTGTAAGTCTTTGGTATGACTCAGTCAGGGTTCAAACCCATGTCCTCCCATATCTGAGGTAGACAATCTAATCATTAGGCCACCAGAGTGGTTAGGAACTACCTAGCTGTTTGGGTCTGGGGGTAAAATGAGTTAACTTCAAATACACAGTTTCCATCCACTTTAATGCAAAGTAATATTCAACTAATGTAGATTAGCTAATGAGTTAAAGAAGAATGGGAGAAGGAGAAAGAGAGAAAGAGAAAGAAAAAGAAGCATAATTATGTACCTCTTTTTCAACATCTGTATCAGTATTGTAGACCATATTGGTAAAGTCTCTAGCATACAAAGGTGCAATTTCTTCAGTGGATATGTGACCTTCACATGTATCAAGCAGATGTCCCAGTTGGGTCTCCTTTACAAGATCTGTAATTTTTTTCAAATTTGCTTGAACTGAAAAAAAATCCAAACAAAGGAGAACTCAATGCCTTTAAAGAAACAAGGGAAACAAGCGGGCTTAATATTTACCCAACCAATGCTATTAACCTAGGGGTTAGCAAAAATGTCTGCAAACATTCATACGAGTCAACAATTCTTTACCCCCTATTTTAATTCCATGAAAAATGTAATCATTCATTAAATCATTCAACAAAAAGTTACAGATAGTATCCTGAAAAGTCATTCTATAATAATAATAAAGACTTCATTTTCAGAAGACGACTCAGTTACAAATAAGAAACTAATCTACCATGAGGCCTTCTATTATGTACACATAAGATACAAGCCAATAATAAAAAGTTCCCACACACATGCACAGTATATAAACAACTATAAAAGTTATTCACATAAATGCTACATTGCTGAAGAAATGAAAATGAAGCATAAGAGGTGGGCGGTATAACATGTACCGTATTTTCGCGTATATAACGCGTCTTATACAAAGTTTTACACACCTTGCACCCAGGATGCGTCAAATATATGGGTGCGTCTTATGTAAAATATTTTTTACACAACTTGGCAAACATGCGTCTTATAATTAGGTGCGTCTTATATGCGCGAAAATATGGTAAGTATTTTTTAACATGAACGAACGGTACAGTGTGTGATATTGAAGGACGATTATTGCAGTCGATATTCACGTTTCACGATTTTCATTCCTAGTTGTAAAAACAATTGGGTAAGTGTTCAGTAATTACCACGTGTAACAATCCAATGCAGGCCACTTCAAATTTAAAATCCTTTCGTTTAAATGTTTTGTATACCGTAATTATTGCAGATCTACGTTTAGTCGGAGTAAATGTTTTAAATTTATATAATATAGTATGTTTAAATAGTTTTGTTTATTGTTATTAATTATAACAGCAAAAACTACGGCAGCTATATTATGTATACATCCGGTTGGGTTCAAAGATACTTAAATTTTTAGTATCTTCGGTGGGTGCATTCGAAAACAAGACGACTAAATAGTTCGAAAACAAGACAAGAATTTGTTCAATATTGGACTTAAATATGAAAATCAGTTATACCATATATTTAAATTTGTTATTAAACACAATATAATAAACTGTTACTAAATAATGTCTGACTTTATCAAAAATCAATGCACCGTATTGTTCTATTCATCTTCATTTTCATCGTCATCAGTTTTGGCTTCAAATCCACTGAAACTTGAATCAAATTCACTGTCGTCGTCGCAGAATAACTCCATAACTGATGCTAATCGATCCTCAATGGCATCAGTGGTATTGGATGCAGCTGCATCGTCATCCGAAGAACTGATATAGCTAGCCGATTCAGGAATTATCCCACACTTTCTGAAGCCATTGATGATTGTCGTAATTTTCACTTTCTCCCATGCCGTATATGATTTTCGCTTCGGCATCATGACAATTTTATAAATTTTAAAAATGCTAAGCAAATTGATCGTACATTTATATATAACAAGAGACTGTTCCCACCTTTATATATGCTAGCCGCATACATCGGGCGTTTATTGGTCTATGTACTAACCCCACCCGCTGAAAGACTTGGCCTAGCGGTTCAAAGAAGCCGCCTTCACTTCCGGCGTTTATTGTACTAGAATCTAGATACCAGGTACTAAACCCATCCGCTATTGGCCTTTGATCTCAACTAAAAATGGTAATGAAGCCTTGTTTACATCCGACAGGTGATGGAACATTGGACAAATTTTCATTTATGATAAAGGAAAGGAAACCACTGGATATAAATTGCTCAGTGCGGCATAAGACTAGGCCGCGTGAGTCTTATGTAATTTTTTTTTTACACAAATCGTGAAAACCCGCATCTTATATATGGGTGCGTCTTATATTAAATATTTTTTTACACAAATCGCCAAAACCCACGTCTTATATACGGGTGCATCTTATATGCGCGAAAATACGGTACTCTAATAAGAATAAACACAATTTAAAATTGCATCCATCTAATACATCTAATTTGGAAGAAAAGATGCTTGGAGCTGATTAATATCATGTGGAATGTTATTTTAAACAAGCACACCTGAAAATTAAAAGCTACTTTTGAATACATGTAACACCTTTTTTGGCTTGGTTACATTGAAATTTTGCCCTTTTAATGATCTTAGCTTTGAGGTAACAGTAGATACTCATTCCTGGAAAATGGTGTTTATGTAAGTGGGGGTAGATTTTGTAAAAACCTTGTAGATTAATTTGGCTTTCTCAAAAACATAAAAGCTTTGATTTTCTTTAGGAGCAAAAGATTAAGAGTTTATTTTCTTTGAAATATAATTTATATGATGAGGCCATTACAAGTTATTATCTACAAATATGCCAAGAATTCAACTATACATGTCATTTTCAGATCAGTGTTGTCACACAAAACATGCAGCATATCAGTTTGCAATCTTGCTCTTTTCTGCCATGTGGTCTTTTAGACATTTGTTTTTTTTTCATACTGAAGATCATACAATTTTCCTTGTACCCTATTTTAAGTCCGATGAGAGCAGTTTTAAGTTTTATTTTAACTTCAGCTTATTAGCTTTCAGTATCAAAGTAGTGACATATATCAGCATACATGTCATATGATGAGACTGTTTGTTCCATCTTTGGGGGTAGGTCATTTATAAACAGAACAAATAACAAGGGCCCCATGATAGAACCTTGTGGCATTCCACAACTCATCATTTTAGTTTCAGATAGGTTTCCATTTAATGTTACCTGTTGTGACCTGTTAAAAGCAGGTTCACAAGTTATCAGGCACGAGTTATTGAGGGAGTAGTGTATATTTAGAACTATACATTTAAGCATCGCTATATAGCCATGATTGTGTTGAACCATATCCATACATATGAACAAGGATATAATATATGTGAAACTTACCATGGGAAAAGTTTTAAAAATTCCCATTTGGTTACTAAGGGAACCATAAAAACACTATTTCTGTAGGAAATGTACTGAGAAATATTAATCAAAGTTTGTTAAAACTTTGTATATTGGTTTCAGAGATGTAAGAAATACATTTTCCAGCAGCAGTGAACTCATTTAAGAACAACCAGAAAAAACCTTGGACTTTTTCAGGGATTGTTTTATATTAGATATCTGACATTAAATCTGAGGATTTTATATTTTTTACCAAGATATCTGACATTAAATTTGAGGATTTTATATTTGTTACATTTGTCTTTAATTTGAAATACAATTCACCATTTTAACATCTCTACCTCTTTACCTTTCTTCTGTAGCATTTAATGTACATACCGGTATTTACTTTGGCAACATAATTTTTCTCAATATTATTATTAATATATAATAAATACACTTTGGATATTGAATAGTCATCATAAAAATATGTTTAGACTAGACCATTGATATTCAAATAGTAAATTAGAATGGTGTTTACAACCTGAATCTTCATTTTGTTCCTCTTGTTGTCTTTCCTGTGCTGTTCTCCAGATGCTCTCAATCTGTTCGAAGATCAACCATGAGAAAGGCATTTTAGCATTGAACATTCGACCTTCACATCCTGTTGACTTGACAAAAACCTCATTCAGCTCTTGTTGTCTACCAGGGGACAAAAGGTCAGAGTACTCCAAATGAATGGCACCTGGGTTGTTGAGAATTTGAAGCCACAACTTGACTTTCCAGTCCCCAGCAGAGAAATACAAAATGTCCAGATTTTGGTTGGTGTCAATGTGAGCAATAATGCCAGCGAGTACTGGGGAGATCTTGGTTTCTAGGTACTGGGTACAAGCTCGTCTAAGGATATTGGAAATAAAAAATATTAACAATCAGTTACATAATAATAAAATATACCAGACAGTGCTTAATTTTTGCTGTAACAATGATACTCTGCATCAAAGAAGAATTAAATATTTTAACATTTACTAATTACAAATTCAGAGGTTTGTAATTGAGCCTTTTCAGCATAACCCAATGTTTCTCAACTAAATAATTTTACTGTAGATAAACAGGTCAACATATACTATTCAAATTGTGGAACATCATGTGAAAGAACAAATCAGATAAAATAAAATATTATGTCATTTAACTGATGCGTGACATAAGGTTCTGTAATACACAAAGTGACAAGTTGTTAATGGGAGCCAGCAGCTATGAATACAACAAGTCTCTGCCCTTTTTATTATGAACTCGATCAGATACTATGTTCACAACTGTCAGTCAAAGACAGTGAACAATCCTTAATGTTACCTGTACAAGCGGGCAGGAAGCAGCCATTGCAATAAATACTGCCTATGCATTGCACTCTCAGCCATACTGGTTTGGACAAATGCATGATAAAGTGTTCAGTAAACTTGTTGTTTTCATAATCCATTTAATAACTTGTATGTGTTGTCCAAGAGGGACTTTTACACAATTGTTGCAAAACACTTTTGGCATGCAAACTGGACTTATTGTTCCCGCCTCTGAGCATTGTCTAATCCTTCAAAGATATACAAAAAGAATAACAATGTAGTAGTAGTATTTTTATAGTATGATCTTTGTACAATTCAAATGTAAATCTCTGGAAGTAAATTACAAGAATATAGTACATTTTTGAAATCAAGTAAAATAAACCTTGTCAAATTCGATCTTATACACCCCATCCCCTCATAAAAATTCTTTAATTTTAGCTGAAAGAAGAAAAAAAATCCCAGTAATCAAGCATAAGCTAATTCTTCATCATTTAATTGCCATTTTGATACAGAAATGATACAAAAACTTAAGAGCTTGTACTCATAAGAAGACTATAGGTTCGCACATACTTTTCTATCAGGCACTTTAAAAAAAAAGATTAAATAATAATATGTTGACTGACTGAAGCGTGCGGGTTGTGGTTGAAAGTCCAGTGGGGTGCAAACATCATTTCATAACTGGATTTTTCATACCCAGCAATTGTATTGTCTGTTAATCAATACAATCCAAAAATATATGTGTCTAAAATGAAACTTAAAATAACAGTGTGTACATACATATTACAGTCCATTATTATGACTCTATACTTTTTAAACAATAGAAGAGAGTGAGATACAACAAGCTTTGTAAAATTCAACAAATAATTTTTTTACATGGAATAAAAAGTGAAAATGAAAAAAGAACTTATGGAATTGCAAATTAAATCCCAAATTACATGAGACACGAGTCCTAATAATAAAAGTTCTGAATAAACATTAGTTAAAATCCAAATGAAATCCAATGCTGAAAGTGTTGATGTGTCTGTGATGACTTGTAAATTGTTGATGTGATAACAATATTTTGCTGGATGACACTAATATAATGCAAGAATTAAATCCTTATTTTGAAATTTCAAGTAAATTCAAGTCTCTCTTTCCAAGAATATTAACAAAGCACTTTTGTATTTCTATAGGAGATAATTTGAATAATTAAAATTCCAGCCCAAATGAAATACATTACTGAACACAACAAATTGATTTGGCTTCGAGATCTTAAAGCATAATGAATAATTTTTCCAGTGACAACATTATATTGTCCTCTACTTTACCGATTAGCATTTTTTAATAAAAACCATTACCTAATGGAAAATAATTTTCTAGAAAGCTCCCAATTGTTATAAAATAAAATCATATTATAAATGAAAATCTGTTACTAAAATTATAATCTAAAATGTAGTGAACAACTTATAGACCTGGCAATTCATGGCAAATATGCCCCCAAAAAAAGACCCAGAACTGTATAAATATGTTTACTTCTATTAATGATTCTAATATTAAACCCCATACACATAAACAATATTTTAGCTATGTATTAGTTGTTTACAGAATTAAAAAAATAAATAATTCAGTTCAAGTAGAAAATGAACTTGATTTTGGATAAGGTTAAGACCAACATACAATGTTACTATACAATAACAAAATTACAAAATAATTTTAAGAATTAAACTAACATACAAGCAATACAAATTAAAACATATTACAGCATGAAATACAAAGAATAGGTTTATATATATAGTGTTAGAAAGATGTATAAATATGATTTGGATTTTAACGCAGCATCAACAACATTTCAGTCACATCACTACTGGGTACAATGTCTGCAGTGTGGCAGTTAATAGTGATGTCTAGCACTGAGGCATCATGCCGCAGACATCAACACAATTAGTAACTAATTTTAAAGAATCCATAAAAAAATTAGTCTTCCAGATTTGGTACATGACATCTACCGTATTTTCGCTTATATAAGACGCGTCTTATACAAAGTTTTACACACACCGCACCCAAGATGCGTCTTATATAAAATATTTTTTAGACAAATCATCAAAACCCGCGTTTAATATATGGGTGTGTCTGATATGTGCGAAAATGCGGACAGTATTTTTTAACACGAACGATATGTGTGTGATATTGAAGGACGATTATTGCGGTCGATATTCACGTTTCACGATTTTCATTCCTAGTGGTAAAAATAATTGGGTAAGTCTTCAGTAATTACCACATATACCAATCCAATGCAGGCCACTTCAAATTTAAAATCCTTTTGTTTCAATGTTTTGTATACCGTAATTATTGCAGATCTACGTTTAGTCGGAGTAAATGTTTTAAATTTATATAATATAGTATGTTTAAAAAGTTTTGTTTATTGTTAGTAATTATCACAGCAAAATTTACGGTGGCTATATTACCTATACATCCGGTTGGGTTCAAAGATACTTAAATTTTTAGTATCTTTGGTGGGTGCGTTCGAAAACAAGACAAGACTAAATAGTTCGAAAACAAGACAAGAATTTGTTCAATATTGGACTTAAATATGAAAATCAGTTATACCATATATTTAATTTTTTTTTTATTATATACAAAAAAATAAACTGTTACTAGATAGTGTTTGACTTGATCAAAAATCAATGTACCGTATTGTTCTATTCATCTTCATTTTCATCGTCATCAGTTTCGGCTTCAAATCCACTGAAACTTGAATCAAATTTACTGTCGTCATTGCGCAATAACTCCATAACTGATGCTAATCGATCCTCATTGGCGTCAGTTGTATCGGATGCAGATGCGTCGTCGTCCCGAAGAACTGATATAGCTAGCCGATTCGGGAATTATCCCACACTTTCTGAAGCCATTGATGATTGACGTAATTTTCACTTTCTCCCATGCCCAAAGAACCCAATTACATGCCTCTACGTACGTTGCACGACGTTGTCGACCAGCTGGCGTGATAATTTAAAGTCGGCTGTATATGATTTTCGCTTCGGCATCGTGACAATTTTAAAAATTTTAAAAATGCTAAGCAAATTGATCACTCATTGATATATACAGGTTAACAAGAGACTATTCCCACATTTATATATGCTAACCGCATACATCGAGCATTTATTGGTCTATGTATGGTACAAATCCCACTCGCTAAAGACTTGGCCTAGCAGATCAATGAAGCCGCCTTTACATCTGGCGTTTATTGTTCTAGAAGCTAGATACCAGGTACTCAACCCATCCGCTATTGGCCTGGCGGCAGATAAGATAAAACAATAATAGTTGTGATCCTGCCTCAGACAATTCTTTGATCTAAACTTAAAATGGTAATGAAGCCTTGTTTACATCCAACGGGTGATGAAACATTCGACAAATTTTCATTTATGATAAAGGAAAGGAAACCACTGGATATAAATTGCTCAGTGCGGCAGATGGCAGGCCGCGTGCGTATTATGTATTTTTTTTAAAACACAAATCAGCAAAACCCACGTCTTATATATGGGTGCGTCTTATGTAAAATATTTTTACACAAATAGTCAAAACCCGCGCCTTATATACGGGTGCGTCTTATAATTGGGTGCGTCATATATGCGCGAAAATATGGTATATCTAATTGTATATCTAAAGTCTAAAGTCAATAGGTTAAGTAACTCTGATTTATAGCTGAGCAAGAAGGATGGATAGGATAGACACAAATGAATATGTGAACTCCATATAGTTACTGTCATCTTCTCAAAATTTTAGCACTTAAAATGTTAAAATTAAATCACAATTGCATATTACTGTTCTACAACACTGCACACATCAGCTTATTTCACACACATTATGTCAGCTCTCTTATGGAGTTTCTACTTCCATATTTCAAATAAAAGTACTTAGAACACATTGAATTGTAAACTTAACTTGTGTCTAGCCTTGGAATATTGATATACTATATAGTATTCAGAAAAACTGAATCTTCAGTTCTCTCACAATTTGTATATATATTCTTTCTGAAGTAACCTAATCACCAGTATAAAGGATGAGATAGCATGTTGTACATAATGGTTTTAGCTTCATTATGATTTACACAAAGTGTGAAATAAACCAAGGGGTTTAGGAAATATTAGGAAATGAAATACGAGTCCACTGAAAGGAGTGATATTATAATGTCTGAAAAGAATTTCCAACAATTCATGATAAAACTATTTCTTCTTTTGTATTATTGAGTATTGAAACCATCTTTGATACTCTTGAGTGATACAATTTTCAAATTAGCAGCTGTTGCAGCCATAATGGATGTAACACTGGCACCATTTTAATTTAGGACAAACCCAATATTATTGAAAGACTTGTGTTGCAAACTCATGCCAACCAACATGACCATCCATTCTGGAGACCTAGTTACAAGATTTTTAATATGTACATTGAGGAAACCATATTTGAGGTCAAATCAGCATAATTTTTATTTGGGACCAACTAGACATCAAAAGAATCCACTTAGTCAAAATCCCATGTTGGCAGAACTTAATTCTGAAAGAGTAGTTATTTTCAAGCTGGCCACCATGGTTGTCATATTAGATGGCAAATCAATATTATTTTAATTCAGGACCAAGCAGACACCATACATTGCATTCATGTGAAAACTCAATGGCGATATAATATTCCATTTACGTAAAGTAGAAACAAGAAGTTTTCAAGATGACTGCCATGGTGGCCCTATTTGAAGCATGATTAGTACCATTTTCATTTTGGACCAATCAGATATCATAATTACCCTTCTGGTGAAAACCCACACTAATACAACTTTCAATTTAGGAGTTAATAGTAATAAAAAAATTTAAAGACAGATGCCATGGTGGCCACATTGGAACTAGATCTGCAAACATTTTCACTTTTAGATCCAAGTACAGACATTATCAGCAATCTTTTGGTGAAACCCAAAATGTCAATATGACTTTCCATCAAATGATGATATATCTAAGGTGGTTATATTGGATTACAGATCAGCACTATTGAAGACAAACTTGATACCACAGAAAGATTTCGGGCAAAAACACTCATGCTGGCATGACTTTGAATTCATCAGAAGTACCAATAACAAGATTTTCCAGATGGTTGCTGTGGTGGCCATACTGGATGTCAAATCAGCGCCATTATTATTTAGGACCAGTTAGACATAAAAGAAAGTAATTTCAGTGAGAATCACATCATTTAAGGTGGATTAGCAATACAATTTTCAAGATAGCTATGCTGGCTATATTGGATATCTGAGAGAAACCATTTTTATTCAGGACCAACAAGATAACATAAAAACTTCTAATGAAAACCCCAAGCCACTATGACATTCTCTTTAGCTGTAATAGCAATAAGATGATATTTTAGACCAGCTAGATATCATAAGAATTCTTTAGTGAAAACTTCATGTTGATATGTAGATCCATTCAAGAGAAGTAATGATCAAAAGACTTTCAAGATGGCCACTGTAGTGGCCATACTGGATGTCTTAGTAGAACCATTCCAATTTAAAACAAACTAGAAACCTTCTGGTGAAAACCCTTTGAACTTTTAACAATTTATGAGGTGTAGCAATGGTAATCATGTGGTATCCCTTTACCTTGTATAAACACTTTTGGATTGCCTACACCACACTCTCATTGAACTACTATTGGACACCTAAGTCTGTTTTAATGCCTGTACACCATGGAAGTGTGTTTCAATGATTACATTAAATGTCAGCCATCCTGAACTGGTTTTCCTAGCGCCACGTTCATTGAAAGCACCCACTGGAAATTGAAGCATCCAATGATGTGTTATTCGAAGTAGATCATCATTCACAAACCTCTTATTTTCTTGATACACCCCTCAAGGAAAAAGAAAATTGACCTCAATTCCAAATTATTTACTTGGAGGGTAGATTCTTCTCATGACAATCCTTCTGGTTCTAGGCGAGCACACTACCCTAAATCTAACATCTGCAAACATTTAGGAGTTGGGGTTCTAGGTGTGCATGGGGTAGCCAATTCAGAAACCAGTCCTTATTTGTTCACCATTCAGAGACTTAAGAGAGACTGGAGATGACAAGTGCTGTCTGCCTAGGGAAATCAGATTCACTGCAGAATTCAAGGTCCCCAAAGAAAGAAAGAGAAAAAGGCAAGCTGATAATGTGCTGTTTATTCTCAGTGCTTCCAGCAGGATAGGATCTTGTATACTCTGTCCCAAGGTAGATGAACTAATCCTCAGTTTGTAAGGAAATTCATTCCCATATAGAAAAAATCTTGAGATGGAGTGAGGTCTGATTTTATTTGGTTTGGCTGAAGGTCCATTCGAGTTAGTACTGACCAACAGCATGACAGATCTAGCCTGCCATTAAAGATCAAGAGATCATAAAAATACCGGAGGAATAGGATACTCAGTGATTTTAAATGGGATGCAATGACTCTTATGACCCTGGTAAAAGTCTGGATGTGGAGGCTAGGATGAATGGCAGTGCTTGAAACTGGAAGACCTTCCCATCCAAGCAAACTTCCTGTGTGGAGCAAAAATAGGACATGAATGTACGTATCCTGAAGATTGATGAAAACCACCCCAAGCCCCAGGTCTTATTCATGAGTGAGGCTGTGACTGATTCCTCTTTCAGGCAGGAAAGGTTAATAATTTGATGGGACGTTACTTTCTCTTTCAAACTAGGAAGATTCAAGAGAAGAAGGCAAGAGATGGTCATTTACCACCCTCTCTTCTGCAACATTCTAAAAAAGGAATAAACCTCTTCTATTAAGTGCACCAGATTTAATTAGTGGAAAAAATGGGAGACTTCATTAGAGAGAAGAAATGCTGAAACTGAAGTTGGGAGCCATCTTTTATGTTATAAAGGACTCCGCCTTCAACAGTTATGCCAGACTGTCCACACTTGTCCTTAGGAAAGGGGGATGGGCCCACAAACTTCTTCCCTGTGCTTTTTTTAAGGGCAAGAATGCTGATTGAAAGCTCTGAAATTGCCTTGACTGTGCAGCTTTAAAGAAATTAATCAATGTAACTATACAGCAGTCAAGATTATTTTGCTTTTTAGCTGTTTTTGAAGAGCCAGAAGTGGATGCATGTGACCAGTGTAGTTTGTCTCTCAGATCCACAATAGCCATGGAGGAGATTCACCCTCCAAAATGAGTCTCCACCTTCGGGGGGGGGGGGGCAGTCTTCAGATAGTTCTTACTTTGCTCTAGCAAGACCATGCAGAAGCTCCACTTACTGGGTCATATACAAGGACAATGCATGTTTATGAGATTTTGCAACTGTTTCCAATAATCAATGAAGATCCACTGATGAAAGATTCCTCTTCCAGCAGACTGAATGTGGCTGCTGCAAGGAGGTTAGCATAAGAGTTTTTGGTTATGATTAACCTGGTCTTCTGCTTTAAGGATTACAGTGCTTTCAATGAAAATACCCACTTTTGAGTTACATCTGCATCCCCTGTGGGCACTTTAGGAAGCGGGTATGAACCTTAGAGTTAGAAGTAATTACCAAAGATTGCAATGTGGGTGGGGCAGATCAAACCCTACATTGTCTAGCAAAGTCCTGGTTCTTGCTAAACCTTTGCAAGAGCTCCATAATTGTAACTGAAACAATAAGAGATCTGGTCAAGAGTTTGCCTCAGAAAGTTTTTCCAAATGTGACATTGTTTTAGAGTCATTATAATCTGAAGGTTTGGGACACATGTCACTGGAGCAAGAGGCAGCAAACCTCATCTACCACTTTATTGAAAGGCCTGGTCTCTCCATCATCTGCTGCCTTTACCAACAGGTGAAAGGGGCTGGAGATCTGAAGAGAGTGATGTCACAGCAACCTGTTTTGTATTAAACTCATGTGCTCAACAAGGACAGAAAATACATCTTCATTCCACTCTCCCTGCTGGGAGGCAGACTATGTGACCCAATGTCTCTCTTTTGAGGAGGAGACTTAGGGGGCAGTAGAAACTTTAACCAGTAACTCTCCTAAATATACAGTAATTTATGCAAGTGTGGGGAAAATTTATCCAATAAATACTCTACCTAGAAAGATACACAATAAAATTAGAACAGTTGCTCTGTGAAGAGTGAAAAAAAGAAATAAAAATGAAAATCCATACATAATATATATGAAACAAATGCTAATAACTCTCAACTGAGCCTACAATTAACATAAATCTGAGTTATAATCAAAATGTTTAAGATAATGCACACAGGCGATACAGAAGGCAAAATGTCATTGATGTAAACAAAGTAGACATAACAGCCAGATAACTAAAAAAAGAATGAAGGGCAGTGTGGATGTGTGATTTGTCTCTGGGGTGATCCAGTGATCTGAAATCTTCTGATTCACCCAAAAGTATTGTCAGATGGTCAGCACCATTTTCATACAGAAAAGTACCAGCTATGCAATAGCAACAGGTATTGTATTACTGATATTAAAGTGCTATTTAAATTAAATGGGTTGGATAACCTATTCTCCAAAATGGAGGCCATGGATTTCGTTCAGCGCTTCCTTGAGTTTGGATGATAGAAATTATGACTTCAGCAAGTCTGATCTTAGTTCAGATATTGAATAAAGCAATAATGATTTTGATAATTTATCAGAGTCTGATAATTTAGTGATACATAGATGACAAACAGATAGATTTAGAGGTTGCATTATATCAGTTATGGTTGATCACACAGCTTCACTGACTTGATGGTAAATGAATTCTATCAAGATTTTCAAACATATAAAAAATATTCCATGAAATACAATTACATAGCAACAATGATTTTATTCTTAAACTTACCAATATATATGTATGTACAAAAAAAGGTAAAATGGCTAAAAGTTATATTAAATGCAACATATACTACACTGCTATAAATTTCACAGACAGGCCTTTTGCATTTAGGTAATGTTATGTGCTTAGGCTCGAATAAGCAGCAACACAGAAAGAGTGAAAACTAACAAGCTTGTAAAATTTAACAAACGATTTATTAAGTACAAATATTTTCATAAGAGAAAATAAATAAACTTACAGTTTTAGAGAATAAAGTCCAAAAATAATCTAATATAGAATTCACAGAATTAATCCACTAATGGAACTGCAAGAGTCCTGATAAAAAAAAATGTCCTAATAGTTCCCAGTTCGAATCTTGACGATGTACTCCAATATGGACGACAATGTCATGTGATTTAGTCAGTTCTTGTTTTTATAATAATCCAAACAAAAATCTATGAGCACATATTCTTTTCAAAATAAATAAAATAATTCCTCTTGCTCCAACAAAATGACACAATTTCCAGTACACAGTAATTAAAAATAACTCAAAAGAAGACACAACTTAATATTATAAAAGCCCAACATCTACTGACTGTGCTCTCTCAGAATAATAATTTAAATTCCTCTGTTTTTACGTAAACAAGGGATCATGTGATTTTCTGGAAGGTCATAGAACAAACGTACAATCATTTAAACACGTATGCATGGAAAGATCAGGATAAGAATCAGCCACTTCTCACCCCCCAGAACTAAAACTAAAAAGATGTCCTTGGAAAACAACCAATCATTTCTAAGGCCTGTTTATCACTCTGAAGCAAGGTCAGAAAATGAGGCCAAGCAAAGGTCAAAGAGATTTTCTAAAATAATCTCCCAATTAATGAATTTTAAACCCAAAATGACAAATTTGGATCTGACAACTAAAAATAAATGATTTAAATCAAATATACGTAACAGTAACATGTGTTATATTTATTTCATACTGCACAATGAAGTTTGGGCACATGTATCATTTTGACAATCTACACAGCAAACATAGACACTATGAACAAATGGGTTAACAGATAAATGGATGTCAAAGGATGGACAATAGACTATCCCTTAATCACTTTCAGTAGAGCTAAAAACATGAACCAAAACCTTATAGCGAATTTTCTATAAATTTTCTTGAGCTCAGGTTCAAAGAAGTAAACAAGTATGTTGCAAAATGAAATGTGACAGTCATAGATTCAAAATGATTCACCCCAAGTATGAAGAAAATCTATCAAGGGGTTAAAACATGTAAGCAAACAAAAGTACTTTAACTACAACCTTAAAATACATTTTCCATGACCTTGACCAGTGAAACCGAGGGTCAAATGGGCTATAAAGCATGATGACAACCTGTCAAGGTTTATAAATAATGCAAATGAAAAATGAACCAAAAATTGTTGCAGCTTATACCAGTAAAGTTACTGCCTGACATGGCTTGCTTCCCATTGATGTGAGATATAATAATATAAAGCTTGGTTCACACATTCTTTTAATAGTTTTGACCCCCCCCCCCAGTTGTTTAAAAGGTGAAACTGTTTGAACATCTGCAAATGACAACAAAGGGTTCCTCTGGGGGAAAATATACATTTATCACACAAAATAATGCTTTGTCCTTTTTCAGATTTTCCATATGTTGGTGTGGGAAATACTACATATGACATCATATTAGGTAACTGTGTCAAACAACAAAATCACAATAGTATTGTTAGCTTGATGGATTAATTTCTACTGCTTTCCTGATGGAAAAATCTGCAAATCTTTTCTCTTCAATTTTCATAACAAATGTCCTGAAAACTTTTAACATCTGGTGAACACGTCTAAATTTCTATTGCAAATCCATTTAAAAATGTTATTTCTTTTAAACTTGATTTGGGCTTTAGATGTGCTGAAAATGTCCCCATAGTTTCTATTTTAAATTCAATATATCCCATTTTTTCACACAAAATTATTTCTTCATAAAAGAACTGGAGCTGTTGAATGTGCCGAATTTCTTTACATGATGACTGTTTAAATTTAAAAGATCTGATAGGAAAATAGGAATCCCCAAAAAGGTTAAATAATGTATTATATATTGGATTGGTATACCTGAAGGTGCCAGCCTTATTAATGTTTCCAGGTTTAGCAGCCTCATTAGACAACCACTTTTCTGCATGGTCAGCCTTTTTCTCCTTCTCTTTCAGGAGGACAGCAATCTGACAGCTCAGCCCATTGAGGAATGTAGATAAACCTGTTGACAAACCAAAAGTCATCACAACAGTTGCAACCATTAGAATGTAATGAACACCACACTGCTCCTATTCTTAAAGAAATCTGAGTTTGCTTGGTGATAATATCAAGATGTATCTCCTCAACAAGCAGCATGACGTTCGGTTATTGTAAGGCTTATGGTACAAACAGATGTATACAATCATCTAGTCTTATGATTTTAGCATCAACAGTTAAAGCAAATTTAATTAAATCAAAGTGTGAAATATAGGTCACAGTGATCCCATTTTGTGCTGATGTTGTAGTATCAATATGCATCACCTTACCAAATTTCACTCTATGCATTACAGTACATAAACAAGGTTGTATTTAAGCTTAATGCAACATTGTTAACACAAACTAATAAAACGTCAAATGCAAGCCACAGCAAAAAAAGGATGTGGTACTAACAGCAATGCACACATTCATCTAGTTGGGTGATTCTATCAGCAACAGAAATTTGGGAAATGACTCCGAAGACAAAATCAAAGTTAGTGAAAATTGAATTCGGGAATAATGACTAGTTTATGATAGTGCTGCTGTACTAATCAAGATGCATATTATTGTTGTTTTTGTATGTGAGGACACCAATGCTGCTGGTAGTAAAATACTCGCTTCTCTGCTTTATAGAAGCAAGCTAAAAACACAGACTGAACAATATTGTAACTCTTTTATAACTTTTAGTTGTTTAATAAATATAGCAAGTGTTTCACTGACTGCTAGATCTCAGCTGTGAATGGGCACTGTGATGATGATAGCAGACATATGGAATTTAAGCATGTATTGGCAATTAGTTAAATACAACAACTGATGTGGAAGAAGTATGAATTACAACCAGCATTTTTCAAAGGTACTTAAGCTTTACTGGCAGAAGAGAAGTTGTTTCCCCTTCTGATCTTAATTGCTAAGTACAGAAATTATGATTCATATTAAACTTTCAGTAACAAATTAAAGAAATTAACAACAGCTTGTTATAATTTTTTAAAAATCTTGCTTAAGCTCACTTGCAAAATTTAAAAATCCAATTCTACAGTATCTATGTTAAGGATATCCTCCAGATTATAAATGAAAGTGTGAGAAGTCTTAAACATAAAAATCAACATATATGCAATAATGGCACTGTCAACATATGTTATTGCCAAATTTCCAGTTGCTCATGACCTATATTTATAAAGTGAAACATCTGTAGTTGTATGCCCAACAAACTGGGATCCAAAATACCTTGCAGAAACTCTGTCACCTTGCCAATATTGGATATAAGTATCCATTTACTCAAGCTGTACCTTCTTATTTTCGGAGTCATCAAACAGTACTACAAAATAGTCACTTTCCTTGGCTTTTATTAAAACAAAAATTCATTTACATCTTCTGCTAAGGCAACAATTGCTAGGTATGCAGGTTTCCTCTCTATTTGAGGATAGACAATGGGCATATTTCTTTTGGTATATCACAGAACTGACTGATTTTCAGCCACTGATAACATGATAATTGGCTGACAATATGAATGAACTACATGACTGTGCACATTTAATAACTGTTAATACAGCAGTGCTGAATATTTTCAATAATTGCATGCTGTGGGATTTATAATTTGAAATTACTTATGAGGAAGATACACTAATTGATCAATTTGGGTGATAAGCCTATTTCAACAATGACACTGTTTGTCCCACTGTTAGTGTTGATGATTTAATACAAATTATATATAAACAATTATCAGGATTTTGTAAGAGCTGACACCTCTTTAGACAATCTAAAACAAGGTGCAGTGATGGACACCAGGCATATTTTGCAGTGAATATTCATAAACAGAAACTTTTAATATCTCATTTTTTTTATTATTAAAGGCAAACTTTTTTCTTCAAGGTAATGGTACTACATTCAAATCTCTGTTATAAAGAAGCTTACTAAGGCAGATTTTACTGTGCGTTTTTGTTTTTCTCAGAATGGAAAACTATTTTTTCATCACCTATGCCTTCCACCTACCTTTATTCCCAAAAAGAGGATAAAGATTTCTGCTGATTTGTTGTGTTTCTGATGACAGAGATGCAAGGGTTGATACGTAAAGAAGAAACCTTATTCTATTGATTCTTGGCACCATCTGCAAAGGCCATTTCCTAGTAGAACACTTTTTTTATGTCACAGTTGTGACCTTAAAAAGTATAGATATGGGTGAATCTGAAAACCAGCTCTGTCCTTTAACATAAACAATGGAGCATAGTGTGACTAGCAGACAGATTAGATCTGTCCAGAATAATATGAGGCTAAAATAATGTGTTAATTGCATTGGAGTGGCAACAAAATGCCTCTCCTTTACCCAACTACTAGAATGACCTCTGATGATGACATGGATGGAACCTATCACAAATAAGGTTCCTAATTCACTTGCTTCTTCATATGTGCAAAAGAATGATCAGGTCTATTCTACATCATTTCTGAGCATGTTGAAACTTTGAATATGCATAAAATACTATGAAGATCTCAACAACTAATTCTTCTACATATCCATAAAGAAATTCCTACTGAATCCAATTATCCTAGATTAAATGTGTATTGCATAATTATGCAAACAAAACTTTAAAAACATTAACAAGGATATATTTAACATGGCCTTATTGGATATACGAGTACATGTATTACCATTTTCATTTAAGACCAACAACACCTTGGGATGAATGCATGTGTACAGCATCATGGCAATCTTTGAAGTAGTTTTGGACGAGTTGCAATAGCAGATGAATGGATGACAGTGGGCAACAGACCATCACATCAGCAGTAGCACTAGTAAACTACTTTAATTACATAACAAAAGTGCTGTGAATGACACAGTATACACCAGCCTCAAGTAAATAATTGAAATTTTCAATGCAGAAACCATTTTTTGTCTTCAGTCACATTGACCTTAGCCTTTTGTACTTTTGACCCCAAGATAATAAGGTTTTTCCTTACCACAATTGCAAACCATCCACAATATTTGGTAACTACAAGTGGCAGGGAACTTGCATGTAAACCTTATTTCTTTTCAACCACAGTGACTGCACTTTTGATCCCAAAAGATAAAAAGGGTTTCTCCTTGACCATAGTGGAAGCAATCCAGCAGATCATAGAGAACTATAGTTATTGTGAGGAAATGAATGGACAACACTGAATTTACAATCAAATCAAATCAGGTGGTCAACATGCAAAAGAAATGAGTTTCAAATTTCATCTGTCAAAGTTAAATGGATTTTATTTAAAGATGCTGATATGCATTGCAAGATGGATGCATATGCAGAGAGATATCAAATCTTGAAATTTTTAAAATAATTTTTGGTGGAGATTTTTGGGATAGATGCACCAATTACAGAAGATTCTCCATGTTACACTGTAAACTCTGAAAGCAGATTGCCTCCTTGCCTGGATGATGCCGACGGCAACCATACTTGAAAATATGATCCTAGTGAACTTATTGCTTAAGATGAGCCATGAGTGAAGACTGAAAAGTTTTGTGATTATGTGGAGGATAGACCCCCTATGCTGCAGCTCAGATAACGTCCTAGGCTCAACAACCAACAGTTCAAGTAGGCTATTTTAATAAGACTATTGGGGCCAGAAAGGAGCTACCATTATGAGTGAGAAGTGACATACTGACTTGGTGGAGCTCCTGTGGAATTATCTTTAATGGTGGGAAGGCATATGCATAGTAGCACAAAAGTGAAGCAATTTTTTGTTTCGTTTTGTAGCAAAAACAATTCCATCAAGGCTTTCTCCCCCCTCCCTTCCCGCAATAGTGACTCTGACAGAAACTGGCACAGTGATTATTTCATGATGGCACCCTCTGGATAAACTGTCTGCCAGGATATTCCTCTTGCTTGGAAAATGGAAAACATGGGAGTAAACTTCTTTAAGGCTGCTTATTGGTGGCAGTTCCTGACTACAGTACAATGGATATCTGTATGGATGTGAGGTAAAAAGTTAATAAAGCCATGCAGATAACAAGATTTTCCCACATATTCAAGAAAATGCCTGTGAGGAATTCCTCAGACTGAACAGCCCGTTCCCTTAATTTTGTAATGGATATGATCATGTGATTTTGTTAGATTCTATTGCTCATGTGAGTTCAAAATAGTTTGCATATTAAAATGCACACAAGACTCACAGGACTTTTGCATCAGATATATGACCCAAACCAAAATCGCAAGCTTATTTTTAAGGTTGCGGCAAGCTTGCAGCAAGCTTGTTATTTAAGCTTGCAGCAAGCTTGCGCAAGCTTATTTTTAAGGTTGTGGCAAGCTTGTTGCAAGCTTGCGCAAGCTTGCCGCAAGCTTATTTTTAAGGTTGCGGCAAGCTTATTTTTAAGGTTGCGGCAAGCTTGCCGCAAGCTTGCGCAAGCTTATTTTTAAGGTTGCGGCAAGCTTATTTTTAAGGTTGCGGCAAGCTTGCGCAAGCTTATTTTTAACGTTGTGGCAAGCTTGCCGCAAGCTTATTTTTAAGGTTGTGCATGACAAGCCAATTAGATTTTAAATTATATATATATATATATATATATATATATATATATATATATATATATATAGGAAACTGACATGGCATGTACTGCCACCATATTTCTAGCTCTTGATGTGTGAAAATGACCATTTATATAAAATATTAAAAGTAAAATGTTGATATATGCTACAATGTATGTTGCAGAATTGAAACAGAGTGGATTTTGTATTAAATGAATAACTCAAACAATGTGTGAAAGATGGCAATTCATGAATTTAATTAGAAAATAAAAATATATGATGTAAAAATATAATGATTCTCACATGCTCTCAAAATACAATTGATCCAATTACCCTATACTAACATTCACAAATTGAAGAAAAAAAAATATTATATCTATCTGATATACATTTTCAAAACACCTCAGTTTAAAAAAAATAGTATACACTATCCGATACTCACATAATTTTATGTACCGCCTAGGATTGAGATTCAAACAATTCAAATAAATTTCAAAAGTTTTGCACTGTAAGTAAAAGATACACAAATCTCCTGGAATTCAACTAGTCAACTAGATTCAAAATAATCTCATGTAATTAATACAAATGTACCAATTAAAACAGCAATTGGACCAAATACACAAGTCCCTCGATAACAAATAGTAGACACAATATACTATAATTACCGTTATTTACTATTGCACGACATACAGAGAGAGAGAGAGAGAGAGAGAGAGAGAGAGAGAGAGAGAGATTGTTTCTAAATTTCTTCTGCAATTTTGGAATCTGGGAACATATTTTTAATTACTTCCATTAACTTGTAGGCTGTGCTCAATTTACGATCAGCTCATAGAATCACCTCATCACGTTATCTGCTTTTGAAATATGTGCTAATCACCGACTTCCTTTCCTTTCATCGTTGACAAAATACTTGTATTTCCCTTCAGTAACGATGCCAATTTTGCATGATTTTCCTATTCCACGTGCCGTGAAAAGTCATTCATTCCACCATGTTGTGCACATGAAAAATCTAAGTTGCAAACAGTGCAGAGTACAAAATGCACTCCTATAAGACGGTGGTTTAAGGCATGGTCACAGAATATTATGAACTGGTAGAAAATGCTGCTTTCTATGTTTAGACATTCTATTTTCATCATCAGATTCGAGCTGAAACTTTGTAAACGGCGGCATGTTTAAACAACCGGATGTTGTGAATGTTACAATCAGTGATGTGGCACCGACTACAGACCCGGACGCGGACCGAAGAGACGATACAACAAAACTAACCGGAATAAAAAACGCTTAAAAAATTATTTTAAAAAAAATAAAAAATAAATGCAGCCTCAAATCGTAATTTAAAACCAATGACCATACTATCGTACGAATGAGCTTTATTCCGTACAAATTCAGTCAAATACGAACTGGTAAACAGGTCTGAAAAGGCAAAATGGTGGGTGGGTGGCAGATTTTTTTGGTTTTTAAAACTCATTTATATTAATTTCAGGATAAATTACCGTATATTGAGGAGTTAATCAAAAACATTATTCCACGTGATTTCCGTTCAATCACAGGAGTCTGATGCTGTTTCAACAATGTTAAAATTACCTACAGGTTCAAATACAAAAATTGTCAAATTGAAACAGAAATTGGAATATTCTTTCAAAAACTAAATGCCATAAGTTATCATCACTAAGTTACAGAGACTATATTTGATGGTGCATACATTGTTGGTAAGAAGCATTTATAAGTACTTGACTTCAAATATCTTGCTGCATTAAGTCAGTCTGTAAATAACTTTGCAATCGGTAAATGCTATGTATTTTACCGGATTTTACTAAATGGAATCCTTTAACACAGTGTAAAATATAACACACATTCAAGAAATTCTTGCTCTGTTCTTTTTATATTTAATGGTGTAAAACAATGTGGACAAAATATGTTCTATGTTAAAGTTTATCCACTGTGCTGCTGTTTGATGAATGACTGCAGATGCACTCCTTCATTTTTTGCAATCTAGGAAGCTTGAATTTTACATTTTCCAAGCTTGCAGACTTGGAAAAATTCCTTTTGCAAGCTAGCTTAATTTGTGTAAGTTTGAAATTTTACAATAAGCTTGCAGACTTTCAGAATTTCCTTTTGCAAGCTTGCAAGCTTGCAGACTTGGAAAAATTCCTTTTGCAAGCTTGCGCAAGCTACCTTACTAGCTTGTACAACTTCAACTAGCTTGCTGCAAGCTTGCCGCAAGCTTGCAGCAAGCTTGTGGAAAGCTTGCATTTTGGTTTGGGAGGATTCAAAAAAAGCCAGTTTCAGTGTGCTTGTAACTGTTAAGTGGTATTTGTAAACTTACAGTTAAAGTCCACAAGAGTACTTTCTGTTTTAGCATGATCAGCAAGAACTGGATATTGAAGCAAAGCACAACATGACTTTGCATTTCAAAACATTTTATCAATTTACCTTTAAATGCAAAATATGAATATGCCCATTATGGTCCAAGCAGTTGTACAGTGTCTGGTAAATGGAGAATCTGATAAAAATTTGCTGAGGTGCTTTTCACTATACAATATGGAGATTTAGCAAAAGAATTTAAAAAGTTGATATTTTTCTTAACACCATTTTATAAATGTTTTACTTAAAAGATGGCTGTTTCAAAATGTCTTTTTTGTAAAGAAATCAACTTCAGCAATAGTTGAAATTTGTTCCATTAATTCAGATTTATTTTATATATAATCTCTTTTTTAATTTAGCTGCAAAAAAATGTATCAATGTGAAGAGTATTCTTGACTGGTGTGTATGTCAATTCTGCATGAAATTATTTTACTGCAATGAACCTTACATAAACTTTGTGCAAGCTTGCTGGTCCATGCAAACTTACGCAAGCTTGTTGTTTGTCCATGGAAGCTTGTTGTCCGTCTATACAAGCTTTTTGTCCGTCTATACAAGCTTGTTGTTTGTCTATACACGCTAGTTTTTTGTCTATACAAACTTGTTGTTAGCCACTGCAAGCTTGTTCATTACATAATTTAGGCTGGCATAAGCTTCTACATTACAATTTTTAAAAAAATTGGCATAAAATGAGTGTCAAGAATCCTTCATCTTTCTCCTAATTGGAAAAAAAAGGAACCTAAAAAAGGGCAGACAATACTAATCCTAGCACTGAAATAATAAAGGAAAATACAATTTATTAAAACGTCACTTTCTATGCAAAGTGCAAGAACCTTTAAAAGTAACAAAAGAAACACAAAGTACACCCAAACAAAGCAAGAACTGAGGAGATAAACACTCAATCAGCACAAAATAGTATGCAATAGTAGATACTGAAATATGGAAACTAATGTGAATTTCAATAAACAATTTAGCACATATACACATAATTTGATTATGTTTTCTTTATCTTCAATTCTGCCCTTCCAATACTAATTGGAGGATGAAATAATTAGCTTTGACTGGGGGTTAATGTGATACAATTGTGATAAGTATAGTATTAATGTACTTCACTGTCTGGAACTTGTCAAAAGGGTAATACTTGAATTGTGTAATCTTTATCCCAAAACAATGCACTCACCTTCATTAGGTTTTGCATGCAACAAGTGAAGCATTAATTCAATCCTCCGTGTTGACCTCTCTGTGGTTTCTTCTTTGTCTCTCACCAAGGCTAATGCTGGTTGTACACAAGAGAGAATCAGACTGCGAACATTTAGCTTGCTGTTAACTCCCTTAGAGAAACTGTCCGTATGAGCCTCTTCACTCTGCAATACCCTTCGTTTTGCTTGGGACTGAATAACTCTATAATAAAGAAGAAATGTACCGGGTAATGGCTAGTATAAAAATTATCATTTCTAAAATCTGAACTGAAATCATTTCTACCACATTTCACCATTATTCAGCATGATTCATATGTTTATGCATAACACTGTAATAATAGTTGCCTAAAAGATTTGAAGTAAATTTGTAATCCTTGAATAAGTTTTGTGACAAAGTAACAAACAAAAGATCAAAATGCATGACGATAATGATGTTCAAGATGGATCATAATCATCATCAGTAATCTTAGTATTAAGTTTAGTTTTCATGAATCAGTACCTAACTGGAAGAAAAAAAAGATCTTTCATTAAAACAAATTTAAACAAAAATAATACAGTAAAATCACAAGACCAATATCAAACCTTTGAGCTTCCAAAGCATTCCTATCAGTTTCAGAGTCATCTGATTCCATGGAAACAACTGGCCACAAAGATATGTTTTCCCTGTTAACTGCATCTTCCATCAGTGTGCCTACTGACTTGCCCAGCATTTCAGAGATCAAAGGCATCTCTTCATCTTGTGTCCTCAGGTCATCGATGTGGACAGAATGCCATTGTCCGCACTAAAATGAGAATAAAGCATAAAGTATATTCAATGTGTTATTAAAAACCTAAAAGAATTTGTCATTGCTGCTCTAACTGCATCCACTCTTCATAATGATGTGACACTACTGCTCTAGGTTTCCACAATAAGGGTCCCTGTGCAGTTTCCAGTTTGCCAGAGGGAGAAACTGGAGAGTGCAACCTGGTCCATTGCAGTGTTCAAGGTCCCCAGAAAAGAAAGAAAAAGATGAACTTACAAAGTGACCTTGACTTTCAGTATCTCAAACAGGGTCAAAATTTTGTTTACTTTGTACAGCGGAACACAGACTAATATTCTTATCATGTGGAGATTCACCATGTGTACAAAATCTTGAGATGGGACTGGTTTATATTTAGCTAGTTTGCAAAAAAGGCCAAGTTTAGTTATCACTGACCAGCCAAGCATAAGAGGAACTTTAATCTGCCATTGTAGATCAACCAATCATTGAAATACTGTAGGATAGGATGCACAGTGACCTTAGATGGATAGCAACTACTCTCTTGACTCAGGTATGTACTCTGGGAGTCAAAAGCCAGGGACTGGTCACTGCACATCCTCTCTATTGCACCCTTATGAAGAAGAGAGCACACTTCTTCCTTGAATTGCACCAGATTCAACTGGTGAAACATGTCAATCCTTAACAGGAGAGGAAGTTCATGGAATTACAGCCAGTTTTCTATGCCAATGATTGAGAAAACATAACCATCACCAATTATGCTTGACCAAGTCTCAGAAAAGAGAGATAACCTGGCACCAGTGGGACTAATGGAAGAAAGACAATGCAGGAGAGGAGAGGGATCAAATGCCTAGGTCTGCCATCACCCTTGTTTAGAAAACAGCCTACAAACACATCCCTTGGCCTCTTTGGTAACCTCAGCCAGAACATGACTGCCAAGGAGGTCTGATATTTGGGTTGCTTTTTGGACAGGAGTTGCATGGCATTAAATAAGTTGGTGAAAGGCCTCTGGGGTGGTCAGTCTCAATGAGCCAGGATGCAAGGGACTATGGTAATGTTATTTGTCCCTAAGGGACAGAGAAGGCTCAGAGAGAACAAAGACCTCCAAAGGTTCCTACTGTGCTCCAGTAAGACTTTGGAAGTGTCCAAACCTGTATCCCTGCAGAGGTGGTTAAGTTTGCTGATAAAGCCATTGATATAGACAAGGAATATCAAGATGTCTTAACCACTACATCCAGAAGGTGCTCAAGGACAACTGGTGACTGAGTATCCTAATTTTGAAGACAGTAGACTGAAGGAGGTGGCCAAAACAAGATCAGCATATACCTTATTCTATAACCACAAGGTCAATCTTGATAAAGGTGGGCACAGATCCCTGTGGAAAATAATACTTGTGATGATCCTACATCCCAAGTGGGAGGTTTAAGGGGCCAGGCAGGAGTGTGAACCTTATAGTAGAAGCAGATATCATGGGTCTCAACATTGATGGACAGGAAAAACTAAACCCTGACACTGCCTAGTGAAATTCTGGCAATTTGAGAAAGACCCTTAACTGTAGATCAATGGGGAAGAAACATGATTTCTGAGGCAGACCTGGAGGGTTTTTCCATACTGGACAGAATTTGTGTTTCCTCTGTACCCAAAGGTTTATTCCACAAATCTAGAGTTTTGACACAGTTAACTTCATTGACTGCCTTGTTGAAAAACCAAAATCTCAAGTACTGCCTGGAAGTATGGATGGGAGGAAAGAGGGGACTAGAAAGGTAGGGTGTCACCTCAGTTTGATAGTCCAAAAAACTGACAGTACATAATCCTGGTTTTGTGCCTGCAAGGAAGGACTCTTGGGTCCCATGTCACTGTTTGGTAGAAGATCTGTTGGTGAGGAGAACCTAATCCCATGACTCCTCGTGAGGATTTAGTTGTCTGGACCTAGCCTTGAGAGTGATCAAAGGGCTGTGAGTGCCTCTTGATCCTAATATTCTATTGAAAAGAAGACGGTCTGTACACAAACCCTTTTATAAATCTGCCCCATGTCAGTGGTTGAAGATGAATGATGAGGTGGATAACTGACACTTTAGTATGAGGTCATGGGTCTGAACTCAATGGATGCATGGAAAGGAAGAACCAATCACTTCCCTGCACTGGATGACCCCACATCTTGTTAGGATTGAGAGGGATAATATGAAATAGTCTGACACCCAATCACCGACTCTCTGGTCCAAGTATGATTCAGTGGTAATGCAGAAGAGGGTCTTGATTTGATTTCTATACCCATACTGATAGGGTACCCATTACTGATGAATGGCTTTAAAAACCAGTACCTGATGCTTGGTGCATGTTGAATGGTGACTGGAATCGATTGGTGACTGGCCATTGACAGGTAAGTGACCTTAATCCATTTGAATATTCCTCTGCAGATCTAGAGACCTGGACTGTAGCTCTTCCTTTCTATCCTATACACATGTATAGGGCACTGCTGCAGGAAGCATGACCCACTCTCTGATTGCTTTTTCCCTCTTTTGGAAGGGGCACCACCAGGCTTGTGCATATCTGAAGAGATCAATCAACTCCTTCTCTGAGATCTGAAAGCCTCAGTGATGGATACCTTGTTCCCTCCAGTGCAAGGGATTCCATGGACCTTAAATATATCTAACAAGATTAAGTAAGTTCTTCTCTGAACCCTGAGGCAGTCAGCATTGGATACAACACTAACTTCCTTGGGAGAGCCCCTATTATCCTTCTGAGTCTCTGAAGAGACAGATTTTATTATGTTCTTAGGAACTGACAAACTCAATAAGGGATACCTAACATCCTTGGGAGGGATCCTATGGGCCTTATAGGTCTCTGAAGAGGCATGCTCTGAGCCCTGATGGACTCAGTAATAGATATCATTCTAACTGCCCTGGATAAGACCTAATGGACTTTATGGATCTTTCAAGAGACTGATCCAGTCTCCTCTGGGTGCAGTGATGGATCCTTGACCATCTTCTTTGGAAGGGACCCTATGGGGCTTAAGTTTTTCCATGAAAACTGACCCAATCCTTTGCTGAGACATGAGGGTCTGGAATAGCCTAAAAATTCTGAAGAAGATGAGATAGTTTCCTTTCTTCACCCTTTGTATATACATCTGTGTTCTGTAAGGTCCCAGTCCTCAACCAACAAAAGACAACAAAGATAGATAATGTCATCATACAACTAGTACATGCCAACTAGGTGGGGTGTGAATAACAGGGAGCTCTCTTGTGCCCACATATATCAACACTTTGTCAGACTCAGGCATTGCTGTAAAAAAAAAAACTCTGAAACATACACAAATCTTACTGAAAATTAAGTCTGACTAAAGTATCTCTACAACAAAATGTCAGCTACTTTTCTAATTAAAGTGTTACAATGGTATTTCTTTTTTTTAAACTTGTGTTATCATTTAATCCAAGCATCCATTCAGGTTAAATCATGTTCCATTTGGTGTCAGAAGTGGGACTGAATGAACTACCAATAAACTATATTTATATCATAGGCAAGCTGTAAGTCATGGACTTCTCGAAAAGTGTATTTTTAGTAGTGTAGGATTCCTTACAAATACACATTTGTTTAGTCTTTACTACCTAGATAACTGTTTATTGTAGTTTGACAACCATTAAATCAATTTACTTAGATCTTATCACCAAACGATCATGACTTTGCTAAACGATCTAACTAAATTGGGAAAACAACTGGGTTCTAAAGGGGAAAATATTTGAAAATTCATAAATGAAGAACAAGCAAAATAAAGGGGTTATACAAGCAAAATAAAGGGAATTGGAAATGGAAAGATTGGTACCGGTATTAGAAAGAGAATCAGAAAAGGAAAAATTGGAAAGGTAGCATCAACTCAAAGAAACAAAAAGGGAATCAGAAAAGAAAAGATTGGTATTAGAAAAGGAATTGGAAAGGGAAAGATTGGAAAAGAAACAACAACTGAAGAAGGAAAGATTGGAATTTTAAAGACAAGCAAAGTTAGAAGGTATAGAGTTAGAAGAAAGAAATAAACAAAAAGAGAATGAAAGACAATTAGAGTTAGCAAACGCTAGAAAAGAACAAGACTCTGCCCCTAGGAAACAAAAGGCCCTAAATTATCTTTCTTTGATGATGAAAAAGATAACATCGATAGTTATCATCATCAGTTCAAGCGGTATGCTGAGAACCATAAATGGAAGCAAGATGATTGGACTCTTCATCTAAGTGCTTTATTAAATGGTAAGAGCTCTCAACATATACTCGCAACTTCCTAGCAGCGAGGTGTTTCACTATGATGCTCTGAAGGAAGCACTACTAAAGTGATATTAATTGACAGGGCAAGGTTTCTGCAAAAAGTTTATGTATAGAAAATGTGGGAAACCTTTGGGCCATTCTTCGCTAATATAGATAATTACCTCCAGTACTGGATTAAATGTGTTAATGCAGAGTACAGTCATTAAGTACAGTTGGGTGGGATTTGAACTAGTTTCTTAAGGAAAAAGTGTACAGAGATGTTCAAGACATGGCAAAGCAAACAGATAATTTCACTGAAGTACATGGTGGTTTCAAAAAATAAGTCTAGGAATCAGTCTAAGGGTCTGACTCTCAGAGAGCCAGCAAAACCAACTGAGATAGTTAAATCTGGTAAAGAAACAATATGTCAAGGCGCACAATGCTATGCATGTAAAAGCAAATTATCCTAAAAGAAATGGTCCCATACATAAGGAAACCATGGCAATGCAAAACAAGAACAGTTCTGATAGATCTATTCATTAAGATATTCCTTTATTCAGTATGTGTATGTTCCTGGAAGCGCAGGTACCAACAATGAGCGGTTCTGTTAATGATCAGGTGGTCACAGTTTTTTATGTGATACCGGTTGCACAAGTTTTGTTTTAAACATAGTCTTGTGAAGGATAATCATCTGCTAGGGATAGAGACTCCCTGCATGCTAATCAATCAGATGGTTGATCATGTATCTGTTGCAAGAGCCTGGATTGAAACTTTTCTTGACGGGAACAGTTGATGTGCTCTTATGGACAATTGGCAATGTTGAAAGGTCTTGTCCGCCGATTATAGAAGATTTTAAAACACCCTAGCTCTAGCTGTGTGTCCCATAGAACATGTTCAGCCTTTATTTTTTGTATACAGTTAGTACCACAAAATAATAATTATTTATTATACATATAATTTTTCATACACTGAAATTAATAATTATTTTTGTGTGCATACAAAACATTACATGAAATATGGTAGCATGCCACTATCTTATGTGGTTATCAGCTAAATGCAAAAACTCCACCAAAGCCAGTACAACATGAAATGTAAGTCAAAATTGCATTTTTGCATAGGTGTGGTACTAACAAAGATGTGCGCAATGATCAAATTTAATAATTCAAGCATAACATTTTTAAAAAAAACTGAAATCAAGTTAGAGAAGTATGAAGTATTGGTAACAGCAAACTACATTTAAGATGATGGTGTAGTACTAATCAAGATGCATCTGATCCTCTGGAAGGCCAAGTATATAAATACATAATGGGACAAGTACGTTATGTAGACAAACTAAGTTATGTGGACCGAGTACATAATGTACCAATTTGGGTAAACTAAGTTCAATTTGGGCTGAGAAGGTTACTGGGCAAAGTAATACTGAAACCCTGGACACATCATATCATTCTGTGTAACTACAGCTGTATACTTACTACTTCCAACAGAGGGCGAGACCCAAGGAATGCCAAAGACATATGCATAAACTGACTTTTGCTTAGAATAAAAATAATTTTTTCATTATTTCATCTTATGCTGTACTTTATTTTTATACAGTTCACCTGTCCATCAGTACATCTAGAGACACATTGGCAATGACATAGCCAATGACTGGTTTTGTGGCCAATTGTCCATCATTTTCTATAGTTTATTTTGTGTAAACATTCCCCTAAGATTTTGAAAGCTGTTTCATCATGTCAGTTAATGAAAGCACATAGAATCTAATGTAACATCCATCTGTAAATTTTGGTGATTAAATTATAGAAGAAGCATGGCTGTTGACACTGACCTGGAATATAAACATCACCTTTCAATCCTTGGTAGCGGTATCGATCCAGACAAATATGATTATTAACACTCACCTGGAATCCAGTAAAGCATCCACCTGCAATCCTAGGCAGTTGTATAATGAAGATTACATGACAGGAAGCATTATGTTCTTCCTTTGCTTTTTGGTGTTCATCCATGATACAGTATCTGGCACAGGCCACCAAGTTGGCATTGGTGTCACCTGAATCACACTGGACCAAAAAGAGTAATTCCTCCCCAGGTTTTGACTCCAAGAATGACCTGATAAGTAGAGAAAACATAAATTGTCTTGCCTGTGCCAAACCACAAAAATTCTTACCTCAGGGCACAAACTAACTTAAAAAAATGAGAATTTATTAGCCAGGAAGATCAAAATTACTATGATCTTGGGGGTTTCAGTTTTTGAAAGCCTCTCCAATTTCTCCTGTGACTGTCATCTTGTGACACTAGTATTTGAGAGCGAAGAAAATGAAAATAAGAAACATGACTGACACAGGAGTTTGTTAAGAATATCATATACAAAAAACTCGGATGTTCAAAGTGGCTAAAATTTTGTGACAGGAAGGTGAAGTCATTATGTGACAAGATATTTCTAGCATCATTAGACCAAATTTGACTTAATTTTGATGCAAATGATTTTAAAGAGACTTTCAAAAGACACTGGTTGGAATTTTGTGCAGTGGAGTGTGTGTAATATATCTTGCAAATAATTTGTGATGAAAAATGGTCTTTTAATGTTAAAATGAGAAGGAAAAGAGTACAGCTGCCTTCAAGATTAACACACTAAATACTTAACTGACTCTGCATGGCAAAGGGGGGGGGGGGGGGAAGTAACCTGCCTTTAGAGACTGTGAGTTAGTAACAGTTTATCACAGACCTATTTCTAAGGTTATCATTTACAAGAGCAAAATATTAAGTTTGAAAGTAATGTGCATTCTATATTTGTTTTACAATTTTTTTGAGTAAAAACAAGAGTACTACCAATGGCAAGTTTATCTCATTTTTGTTAACAGTAGCCATATTTGACAGTTTACTAACATAATTTGAGTAAACTAGAAAGGTCTGATGCCTGCATTTTGTCAAAATTGGTAAAATCATGTTAAAAATTATTTTTAACAATTTAAAATTTCAAAACTGACTTTATTTAAATAATTTAGGCCTCTGGCCCATAGTACAAAATTCTAAATATGATATGCACAATTGGAATGCCACAGTTTCTTTAATACAGGTGAAATATAAAATTCTTGATTTACTTCTACACTTATTTCTGAATAGTAACATTTTCAAATGATTTTTTTCGAATGAAGAAAAAAATAATCTTCTAACAAATGATCTGTACAAGTAGTGTGATAAATTATACAATGTCAATACATCACTGCTAGACATAAACGAGACAAATTTGTCAATGCTTGGTTGTACATAATATACATTTTTTTATATTGTCTTCTAATACCTTCTGGGCAAACAGAAACAAAATGAAATTCATCCTCAATTATATAAATATTTATTTCTTTTCACAGTTAACAATACCTTAATGCTGTATCAATCTGTATCCCTTCTTCCTGTTTCAATCATTAGTTTATGGCTTGAACACCTTAGCTGCACTAAATGTTATCTTCAATTAAAAGCTATAATGCATGAGAAGTATTTCTCACACTGTAGGAGTGATTTATACTGACTACAGTAACATAATAATAGGTATATTACATCAAAGGTATTTCTCACACTGTAGGAGGGATTTATGATTTATACTGACTACAGTAACATATTAATAGGTATAATACATCAAAGGTATTTCTCACACTGTAGGAGGTATTAATACTGACTACAGTAACATAATAATAGGTATATTACATCAAAGGTATTTCTCACACTGTAGGAGTGATATATACTGACTACAGTAACATAATAATAGGTATATTACATCAAAGGTATTTCTCACACTGTAGGAGGTATTAATACTGACTACAGTAACATAATAATAGGTATATTACATCAAAGGTATTTCTCACACTGTAGGAGGGATTTATACTGGCTACAGTAACATAATAATAGGTATATTACATCAAAGGTATTTCTCACACTGTAGGAGGTATTAATACTGACTATAGTAACATAATAATAGATATATTTTACATCAAAGGTATTTCTCACACTGTAGGAGGTATTAATACTGACTACAGTAACATAATAATAGGCATATTACATCAAAGGTATTTCTCACACTGTAGGAGAGATTTATATTGAGTATGGTAGTAATTGTGAGGAATAAGTTCTATGCTCTGACCAACTTTTGAAATGCCATGTCTCTAATCCTCTGTGTGAACTCTGAAATAAATAGTTTCTCATCACCAACATCTGGTGTTATCCATACATATCCAAAGCCATATCTTTAATCTTCATAGTAGAGGCCAACCAAAATTCGGTTTCAGTTTCGGTTTTGGCGCTGAAAGTTGGCAAATGGCCTCTTTTTTCAACATAGTTTCTGTTTCGGCCGAAGCCAAAAAGTTAGCTTTGGTTTTGGCCGAAACTGATATTGACTTTCGGTCATCAGCCAAAGATCTATTTTAACTTTGAGAATGCAACACTAGTGCTGCGTCTATTACTCTGCTTGTCGGCCAGTCAGTCAGCACTAGTAAATTTGACATTTAATGAAGTCCTCTTAATGCAGGCTCTGAATGATTACTTCTAGATTTGTTTTTATTTAGTGTAGCATTGCATAATGACCCAGGCCTATTTAATAAATTTTGTTTGGCAGCTTCGGTTTATCTTTCGGTTTTGGCTGAAAGTGTAGTTAAACTTTCTGTTTCAACTTTAGTTTTGGCTGAAAGTCAATTTATAACTTTCGGTCTGGTTTCATTTCTGCCACAACCAGAAATTTAGTTTCGGTCAACCTCTACTTCATAACCCATTTGGCTGTACTAGCTTCTTCTTTTTCGACATATTATAAACTGAGGTGGATATCTATAATCCGATAATTGCATCATTTTAATCCAATATTTTATACATCTTACCATATATGACATAATAAAGGGAACCTACTGCATTCCCTTATAGATATTCAATTATTTGCTGTATTTGATACAGAAAGATGCTCTCCCTTTGAAGGCTGTATATATGTTCTGAAATTTTTGCGGTCATCTACTCATACACTTCACATCCTTAGAAAAGTTTGCAGAATTAGTAAGAACTGCTGAATTCCAAGTGACTTTATAAACATGATGGGCCACCAATACAGCTGAAGAACAATTCAGTCTTGAATAGCATACCTTATCTGGCGACAGAACTGCTGCTCAGTGTCAAAGGACTGAAGAGTTTCCAGTGCAATATTATCAGGTGGAATCCCTACTGCCTCTTCAATCTCTGACTTTACTGCAGCTGACAGTAGTTTGGAATGAGTTGTTATCTGAAGTAAGGACATAAAATTAATTGTTCCTATTTTATATTTTCCGTTTTAATACATAATAAAACAAAGGCAATTTTATTCAAATCCCCTCACCAAGTGCAACATATCTGGAGTAAATTATATACATTTTGATTATAATAGTTAGCATGGTATAAATTAACTTTGTGAGAATGCAAAATGCTATAATGTTAGGTTAAACTAATTATATTTTCATATAATACTGACTTTATTGTTTTCTGCATCTTTTCCTGGTACTAGTATACAGTTTCAGGAGCTTATACTCTCCTCCAATTAGTGACTGAGGTCAAATAAACAAAAGTCATATGAAGGAACTGATTTCTTTCATGACCAAAAAGAATGTCCCGAATTTTAAGATTTTTCAACTGCAGGGCCCCAATATGACCACCTGTTCAGGAGCAATAGCAACAACAAGATTATTAACATGACCAAACTGGATTTCAGATCAGCACAATATTTATGTAGGACAAATTAAACATCAATGGAACCCAATGTTGATATTATGATTCACCTAGGACCAGTAGTAATAACAGAACTTCAAAACAGCCGCCATATCAGAGGTCTGATTGGCACCACTTTAATTCAGACCTAACTACAGTATATACTCGTGTATAAGCTGAAGAATTTAGGAGAAAAAAAAAGGTCTTGAGGAAAAGGGGGGGAGGGGGGCGGGTTTTGGCTTATCCACGAGCCAATGTCTAAACTTGACAGTTTTTAGGTCTTTTTGTTGACTAATGTAATGGCTGTAAAACCCAGGACACGCAAAATACTTTTTTTCCGTGCATAAGACATATGCATATAAAGAAAATAGCTTGCTGTGACCCGACAATTATTAAACGTTATACAGTAATATGGTGGATTTTGTCATTATTTTGCATGTGCATATTTTATTTATTTATTCAGCATGAAATTAATTAAAAGTAAATACAAACTTCAAAATTCACAGGCAGTTTGCGTTTACTGGGGAGACCAGCTGTACAGTACTTACACATTGCAAAGTGTGCATAGCATTTCTTAAATTCATATTTATTCCCAAACATATAGATGCAGATTTTGCTTTATTTATTGTTTCAACTGAATTGCATTCTTCCAGATAACATTTCAGCTAGTCCTTAGTAGCTGTTTTATTTACGTTGAATCACGCACTCACGAGTTACCCATTTTGAATGATAAAGAGATCCTACAAATTGAGGTAATATTTTTAAAAAGTATGCAAGTTTAGGTATAAAAAGCACATAAACAGCATGATTTACATGTTCACGAAAAGTGGTAATAATAAAGGATAAAATTCTAGATCAACTAAGGCTAACATCAACCAATTTTAGTTTTTTGTTTTGGCTGACCAAACATCGTAACTTTCCACACAATGTAGAGTTTGATATTTCATATGATATCTCATATGTTTGATGTCAGTGAATGTCTTCTGTTTTGTCACAGTACAGGACAGTTGATCATTAAAACCATGAAACTTGTGTTAAGAGGGAATTTTGACTGGCAACTATACAGGTACCAATATTAATGTGTATTGCCTTTCTTTTCTATAATATTAACATGATTACCATAGTTTTGAGACCTAAAATCCTTGTTTTCACTAAATATTGATTGATCTTCATGGTCCAATATGTGTGAAATTCACAAAAACACGCACCGTTTCTCCCTGTGATGCACCCTATTTTCCCCAAGGACATGCTCTTTTTTCATATTCTGGTCAGCTGTTGCCAAATTGCACAATAGCTAAAGATTAGTCTAAAAAAAACAGGCAAGAAAGTCAGTGCGACTAATTAAAAGTTAATCCTTATCGATGCAACTATTTTGAGAAAATGTCAGGCCCGCACTCGCAATTCAAGGAAACCACATTCTACACTATTGTGCATTATGCAAGCACCAGCAACTGATTGGCAAATAAAGGATTTCCAATTTATTTGATCTAAAGGAACCTAAATAGGCACCTCATGGTAACGTACATGTGGCAGATATTTTTCCCTTCGTTGTACATCCGCCCTTATTCCCTTATTGTCAATTTGTAAAGCATTTAGTATTGTTTACTATAAAACCTATTCTGAACTAGTTTTTGAAGACACATTTGCTGCATGGTATGTATTTTCATTCCTTTTAATTTAATGATAGTAATTAACATTTGTATCTTTGATTTAAAAATGCCAGGTGTTCACTCGTGTATGTTTCTTGCGTGGGAATGGTGCTATAGCATATGGAGTTACTGCATTTGAAAGTGTTCATTCTTGTGATTGAAATTAATTGTGGACAAGTCTGTTGTTGTGGGGTTTTTTTTAAGTGTGCGGTGGGGTGGGGTGGGGTGGGGTGGGGTGGTATTGTGTTGTTGTACAGGGAAAAAGAATCCTCAATTTATGTCAATAATCTTAATAACATAACATTCTATTTAGTGAAGGAGTGAATTCTTTCTAGTAAAGTAATTATTTCATCACAACAATATATCACAAGTGTTACAACAGAACATGTAGAACTTTTCTTGTTTCGAAGAAATGAAGATCAAAGACATAATGTAATACTCGTGAGTTCTCAGCAAAAATCAAAAGAGATTATGAAATCTGGATGTAAGCATGGAGCGGCCACAAAAATCGGGAGGTTTTATTTCTCCTCCCAGCATGAAAGTTTGTAGGTATGGTGTAAGGTCACTTACATGAATGTAAACCACAACTCAGCTTTTACGGTTTTAGCATAATTATCAAAGCATTTTTTCTGAAACTCCATTATCGTATTTTGGAGATACCATTTAAGTTTAGCGCAATGGTGCCCATGATTTGACTCCATGGGATGTGCTTAATTCAATGCATAATTGAACCTTATTGATGTTTGTTGTGTTGTCATACTGAGATTACCTTTAAATGAGTTAGTTAGTTACAGTTTTAAAGCAAAGTAAAATCGTAATTATCGATACACTGATATAAAATATCCAATGCAAAATTCTTGTCATCGTTCAATCAAATTATACACAAATCTGAACTAAGCAAAACCAATAAGAAAACATACAATTAAATAAATTTTCAAACAAGTTTATACCATTTCTTTTTATTAATCATGCATGCCAACCTGAGATAAGTATTTTTTTTTAAACATACGTTTTCAAATGAATGCATTTAGAACATACCTCTTGCATCTTGAGATGTCTCTGCATTGTGGGCTGGTGGGTTTATACGAGGATCATGCACTTTTTAGTGTTTATACCTGTTCAATTTGTGGGTTCAACTTATATGCAAATGAGCTTATACGCGAGTATATACAGTATGTTATTGTTATATGGAGTCTTCTGGTAGAAACCCCATGTAAATATGTCTTTATCTTTAGTTAGATGTAGCAATACCCAGATTTTTAAGTTTGCTGCCATGATAGCCATACTGAATGTCAGATCGGCATAATTTTAATATAGGGCCAAAAGTCTGTTGGTAAAATTACCCTACTGATATGACCTTCCATTTAGAAAAAGTAGCAGTAAAAAGTTTTTCAAAAACGTTGGCATGGCAGCCATATTGGACATCACATTTGCATATTTCATTCACAACCAACTAGACATCATAAAAAGAATTTTAGTGACAGACCTCTGTAATTTATGACCATTCAGAAGTAGTATCACTAAAAAAACATTTTCAACCCAGCTGCTGTGTTGGTCAGACTGCATAATCAAGTGGTACCAATTTCATATAGAACAAACTAGACATCATAAGAAGTCTTCTTGTGAAAACCCCATGTTGATATGACTTTCCATTCAGAAGGTGTAGGAAGAACAAAAATATTAAATCCCCTGTGGTGATCATATTGGATGTGCAAGCAGCACCATTTTCATTTAGTACTAATTAAACCATGGGGAAACTGTGTCTGTAAAGATCATGGGAATTCTCGAAGTAGTTAAGGGGGCCAGTAGCAAAAGCAAACTTATGCTAATAGAAGGTCTGTAAGGTTTTCTGGTCTAATAACAGTATGATATGAACCCAGTCTGATATCTCAGTAAAACGACAAATGGAATATCAGCCTTGCTGACTTGGAACTGATTGACATCTAAAAGCAGGGAGGGGAAAGGAAGTAAATTCTGCAATAATAAGAGGTAAATATTTAATATTAAAATTAGTTTAAAATCTTATATTTTTTTTTTAAAATCTGCAGCCAACTTTGAGATAGACAACTCTTTTTTTATTTAATGAATAATATAACATGAATAAACTGTTTAAACACAGGGCTCCAAAATTATTTTGTTCACAATTTCATAAAATTTAAGTATATTCATGGATTGAATTGAAATTTAGTCACGATTCAAGCAAACTGAAGACATGAATAAAGATATAAAAACTCAAGAATATTCAAGGTGTGTACAAGTAATATATTTTGAAGATCTCCATTTCAATCAGATTGGGAATGATTAAAAAAATAGCCCATGATTCAGCAAATTCCTTAATCTCATGGGCTCAGATTTTCATGAAAGAAAAATCTCTCTCTGTGAGAGTACTTATACTCTGAATAATCTGCATGAAAATACTTAAATATTTAAATATCACAAGTACCTTATAGATACATGTTTTTTTTACTTTTATTGTAGCTTCAACAACGTCTGCAATGTGGCAGTTTATAGTGAGGCCTAGCACTGGGGCATCATGCCGCAGATATTTGGTATCATGTCCCACCCAGTCATATTATCCTGACACTTGGCTGACCAGTCTTAACACTAACCTCTTTATGCTGGCATCAAGCGAGATCATCATCATCATCATTATCAGTCTCTTGACCTAGTGTGGTCGTTGAGGCACTGTGCTGCTAAACATCTGACCAGTTCCCTTCACTTGTCTTGATCATGTGCCAATACCTAAGTCTCTGCAAAACTTTTCCTGGTCCATTCTGTAATGTTGTCAGTCCACTTTTTTCTCTGTCTACCTCTCCTTCTACTACCTTGGACACTACCCTGCAGTATACTGATGTGGATTGACTGTTGGCCATACCATTTCAGCTTTCTCTTTTTGACAGTGGTGAGGAGGTCTTCATAATGGCCTTTTTTGTGCTTGATGGTGTTGCACACTTTTTCATTTGCAATGTGGTCCATGTAAGAAATGCAAAGGATGGTTCTGTAGCAACTCATTTCAAGTGCCAGGGATTCTTCGTTTTAATTTTGCTGTCATGGTCCAGGCCTGACATGAATATAGAAAGATTGAGATGACTAGTGCTCTCAATAGTCTGATTTTAATTTTCAGACTGATATTCTTGTCTCTCCAGATGGGTCTTAGCTTTGACATAGCTGCCGTTGTTTGTGCTGCTTGTGACAAAATTTCTGCTCTTGATCCCTCTTCGGTCATTATGAAGCGAGCTAGATACCATTTTATTTCTTTTGTATGACAGCCTGGTTTGAATCCATGACCTGCCACTACCAAGGTGGACACTAGACTAACCACCAGCGCTTTTAGATGCAGAAAAAAAACAGCTACAACTTTTTCTTTTCAATTATTAATTTATACAGATACAACATGAGGACCTTGTGCATCTGCCAGTCATTAAAGTACTTAAAGGGGTCACAGATGGCTGAGTGGTCTAAAGCGCACACCATTATGGATCAATACCATCTCACCTCTCTCTGCATGGGTTTGAGTCTCGGACTCGACTAATTTGGGTATGTGGGAAAGCTTCTGAGTCAATTCCCACAGGTTGGTGGTTATTCCTGGGTTTCCTCCACCAATTATACTGGCCACCATGTATGGCCTATCATGTGCTGAAAAATGTCAGTAAACCCAACAATAACAACAGAGTACTTGAAGATGGCTGTTACACTCATCACCTGATGAGGATTCCTGGTGTAGAAGGTAAGCTAAAAAGAAGAATCTGAATTGTTTCAGATAAAATAACATGAATTTCACTGGGAAGATGGGAGTGTAAAGATAAGCATCCTGGTGATCTATGGAGACCCCTAGTTGTTCAGCATGAGCACATTCATGAATGAAGTGGTTGTCTCCATTTTGAACTGCACATAAAAATGGACTGTTCAAAAGAGAAATACTAATTGAAGAGTCAAAACATTCCTTTTCTCAAAGAAATGAGAATAAAATCCTAAACTTCATATGTTCTTCAACCTCGCTGCTGTGTCTTTCCTTAGACATGTGTACACCACTTCCTGTAGAGATAAAAATTGGGAATGGTGGAACAAAATGAATGTCCTAAAAAGAGGCATATGGTCCCAGAAGTGTAACTGGAAAGGATTCACACATCATTAGAAAATGCCAAAGACACTAACAGTTTGTGACTTAATGTTTTGACCACAGCCTCAAACAGGCTCAGCAATGCATCTGGTAAAAATAATTACTTCTTCAACACATAAAAGGAAGAAGTCAAAAGAAAAACTTGCATGTGAGGTTATGGTAACTATTGTCTATGACTAAAGATACAAAATCTTGTGGGCTTGGGCAGGGAGGTGAATGTAGGTTCCTGCTAATGGGCAAAGCAAACCAAAATAGAACAGGAGACGCAGCAAAGTCATCGATGGTGGTATGTTCAGGAAGGACACATTGCCACTGGGTGGTACAAGCCCCTTGCTCTATTATGATTCTATAGGAACATCAAGTATCAACACCATTTCTTCAGACCAGACCAGTCCTTATAACTAGAAGCCAGTTCCACATAGAGGTTAAATTGATACAAGAAATAGGAGGGGTTATTGAACCATTCCCTTCCTTTCAACCTGAGGTGAAACTTGGTACCCAGTCTGAAGACTGATACCTAGATCCCGGTGTAATCACATGGTAATCAGTGCCCAGCACTCAATGTTGAATAACCAGCATAGTTTTTTTAACTGAAAATTAAAGAATGGCATTATACACCATACCCGGCAATTGTGACAAGTCATATTTCTTTGATAGTATTTCCATTGTATTCAGAAGGTTGTACTCACTATTCCAGGCTGGCAAATTTCCCTTGCACAGGAAGTGCTGAATCCTTTCCTCTTGTGAGCCGACAGCTTATTATCCGCTGTCTGAGATGCTCCTTGGTGAAACTGGGCAACCTCCTAACAACATCAGTTGTACTAAAACATCCAAATTTCATGTGTTTATTCAGTACAACAATGTTAAGCTGTTGAAACCTACAATTTGTAAACATGTGGTATAATTAAGTACCCAACTGTTTCAGACTAATGACAATACTATATGCAAAAGTTTGCATCAGCACTCAGAAGTAACACTGAACCTTTGCGCTCACAATTTTTCCCCAATGCTAGGGCAAATGTCTGTACGCAATAAACTCTGTATTATCCAAGTGATATGTTTTTATTACCTGTGCAAATAGCTCCTTTGTTTTCTCTATCTTAAGCTTGAAATGCAAATAGTGGGCCAAGTTTTCATGACACTGTTTGCTCATATACATCTCAGAAAACAGATTTTGTTGTTTTTCTGGCAGACAACTATTTTCCAGTCGAATCACAGCATCTGGGGTGGCACACCACAGCAAAAGCTTCTTGGCTTCATCTAAAATCTATAAAAAGATAAGATCTAGTAAATATTATAGGATAATATAAAGCCAATACAGTGGTCTGACAAAAGAAAGTTAAATTCATACTTTCACTGGCATATTTTGCATTTTATATGCATCATACCATCCATGCTAGAATAACTGATCTAGCCTGGGTGAATCACTCTGACTTAAATTACTCTTTAAGTATTAATTGGAACTCCATAAGAAAACAAAGAAAAACTGTGGCTGAAACTCCATTACTGTATTTTGGAGTTATCAGTAAAGTTAAGTACAATGGTGCCCATGATTCGACTCCAAGGGAAGTTCTTAATTCAGCGTGTAATCAAACTGTATTGTTGTTTGTTAAAATGTCATACTGGGATTACATTTTAATGAGTTAGGTATTTACAGTTCAAAGCAAAGTAAAAACATAATTACCAGTACACTGATATTATAATAGTCTATTGCATAAACAAACAATAATAGAGACAAAAGGAAAGGTAGTGTTACAGCAACTTGCGATCATAAATTCTTGTCATCATTCGCTCAAATTATACACAAATCTAAATTAGGCAAAAACAATAAGAACATAGAAAATTAAATACATTTTCAAACAAGTTTATACATTTCTTTTTAATAATCATGCACGCCAACCTCAAGATAAGTATATACGTATTTTTAAAAAAAAAAGTTTGTCTAAATGAATGCATTTAGAACTTTCCTCGTGCATCTTGAAATGTCTCACAGTTGTGGGCCAGTCAATTTTATTGCGAGTCATGCACATTTTAGTGTTTATACCTATTCAGTTTGGGGGTCGGCTTATATGCGAATGGGCTTACATGCGAGTATATACGGTAAGTACATTGCTAATCATCAAAGTCAATTGCAGAGTTAAACTTGCAAAGATTATAAAAACATCAAAAACAAAAGTGTTAGCTGCAATCAGTTGACCAGTGAAAAATGTCATCTATTCCCTGTGAAAATGACTCCATTGTTGATTCTGACAAATATTTTCGGTCAAGTCATTCAAATGAACAGATGTAAAAGTGTTTTAATTAGTGGACATTTACAATGGATAATGGACAAGGAAATGTAAAGCTTTTACCATTAAAAAGAAGTAATGGATATGATTAAGTTGGGTGTTCAAATTCTTCAATTGAGGAACATGAATGACTTTTCCATGAGCAAACACAACAATAACAGAAAGCTGTTTTCTCCCAAAGAATCAATAAAGTATTATCATCCACAGATGAGAAAATTTCACTTGTTATGAAATTTACAGCTAATCGTTTATTGACCTTAGGATAAACTGAACAATAAATGTGCTTTAGCTTTCATAATTTGTTCCACTGAATTCAGACCCATAATGATCTCTGACAATTGCTGAATATTTTAAATATGTGTGCACATTTTTTATGGAATTACATGTATTGTGGAATCAATGCAGGAGACAAGATTGGCAGTGAGAGACAGAGTACATGGTATTGATACCCTATTCATCCTACACATTAGACATGTATATATAAACATCTTGCAAATATATGTATACATGCATGGTTCCCTGTTTTCACAACTTGTGTAGTTTACATGGTAACTGTGCCAAAAAGCACATATTTATTGCCTGTTTTTATTATCAACCAGTCATCCCGACCCCTGGCCATTTTTTTGTACATGTCAACAGCTTAAATAAACACAAGGTAGCTTATGAATAATCAAACCAATAGAAATATCAAAGAGTAATACTTTTGAGTTTCCTGCAACTACAGTTTAGCATATAAAAGAGTGTGAGTATTGGCACTAATTATCCAGAGAGCATTGGTTCACAGCAGAGGTCCTGAATTGCACACAAAGAAATTAAATATGTTCCCTTAGAAAACAATATTTATATTAATAGTGAAATATGAACAGTAGTTCCTGGAAGAAAAGGTCTTCATTCCATGCTGATATCAAATTCTTTGCATAAAAGACATTTATCACTTTGAACATGACATATTTTGACAAAGAAAATTTTATTATGACTACTCTCTTTTGTATAATGATACAAGGAACTATTTTCTTTATAAAAGAATTCAGAGAAAAGTTCCATTAGCATCAAAATATTACTTTGTAAACAAAACATTTCTGAAAAAGTGAGAGAATAAAAATCAAAGAAAAACTGAGCAAGAAATCATGTTTATGAGCACATATTTATTCCACATTAAACCAAAGCTGAATGTTTATATATTTTTATAAAGAGACTTGTATACAACAAAAAGAATTTTCAGGTCCAAGAATTCATAATATACAATGTTTATTGATGTCATCAGTTCAAGAAGATTTAAATAATATGTATTGCATGATATAGAATTTTCAAATTCCAATGTACAGCTATTTTAACTAAAGCCAACTTTTGCATCTAATTTGAAGATTCTTCTTTCAGTCAAGAAATATTTGACCAAAGAAACTAGACCACATAATTACATCAATTGAAAAAAAAAAATGTATATCTTCATGCAGGTGAACTTACCTGTGTAGTGGAATCAGAGGAATCTGGGGTCTGTTTCTCAAGCCTCTGTGACAGGTGCAGTATAACAGAGGAGCAAGTGTCATCATGAAAGCCCATGAAGACTTCTTCTACAGACCAAGTTGTTTTGTTTTTTCCATGCCTGCATTATATTCAAGAATCATTTTCAATATAATAATATAATAATAATATAAATTAAAACAAATAAAAGACATTCCATTTTTACTTCAACAAATAAACACTGTTTTAATATAATATTGTTTACTGACTGATCTACAAATTTTGAATAAAACACATGTGTTATATGAACTTGCTAATGGGTACATAAATGCAATTAAGTTCACAATCCTTGTAGGAGACTTGAAATATATGAATATTATAAAGGTTGCAAAAATAGCTTGAATACTGGTTGATATCTAGAATGCTGCGCAATATGACAAATGCAATGGTCCCACTGAAGACAATTTGATTAGCAGATCCATAAGCAGAGAAGCTTGTGATTGGAATAAAAATTAAGAGAGTAGATGCCATGTGGTCACTAGCCCTCTAAATTATGAAGTGGCATACTGGAAATCCAAATTGTTCAAGATCTTGTTTACATACTGTAAAACAGTCTGGGTAAAGTAATGCCTAAGAAGCAAATGCCAAAAGGACAGGTTATCAGGAAGCATAACTTCTAACGTTTAGGTGGAATGATGGAAATAAAACTAATTCATGGTGTGATCAACATAAAATGACAAACCCTGTAAATGAGGTTTATGGAATTAAAGAAATGAAATTCATTCAAGGTCTCCTCAACATAAAAGTGAAAACAAAATCTAGCTGAAATCCAACAATCCAAACCAAATTTAGGGACACTGTGGGGACATAACTCCTACAGAACATTTGTGGCGCTTTGGCTGACCCAAAATTGAATTAGAAACATGTGTAATCAAAGTAATTTGGACAAGCCATTGTTTAATGTTAAACATGACCACAGGCTAACACTATCCCTTATGTAAGTTTGCCGTGGCTAGGATGGGAAGCCCGACCAAGGCCATCAGAAGTGCAATTATCACCTTGGTGTGGAAGTGCTTGTGCAGATCAGAAGGAGTGGACGTGCCTTATCTTCTTGATACGCAGACTGACAACCAGGTTGAATTGGTCACTTAGTTGACTGGACAGGGCCACAGCGCTACCCAATCAGAATCGAGATAGGGACGTAACCCTAATTTGGCTAAGTATGATATCCTTAGACCTGCCAGCAAGATTTAATTCGCTAGAAAGATTGCCAGAAGATAGTAACTCCGATCAGCCATGCGTTATTGGTGGGGAAAAAACCTTAGGACAGGATTCTAAGTGTAGTTTCTAAAGGTCAGTGAGCTATTTTGTTCGATAATTTGCTGAATGCGACTGCATCTAATTGTAGATCGTAGATATACGTATTATTATTACTAAAATCATAGTAGGAAGAATAATTTTGTGATGTTAATATGTTCGCATATTTTGAAGAATGAATTGATATTTGTAATGAATCATATCATATTGCTTGCTAGCCGTCATAAGAGTTAATATTATTATAATTCGCTATGTGGTTATTTTATAGTAGACTAGCACATTTGTCCATGCAATTATAGATTTTACCATTGCTGAATTGAGTGGTAGCTTGGAAATGGTTGCAGTGTGAAAAATTAGTAATATTTGTGTATGCTCATGGGAGTGTAGTGTACTGACATTCGTCTGTTTGTTGTACTATTATAGTACAATGCGATTAAATATATATTTGGATATACGGATGTGACACAATGTACTGATGTATGTATGATACTGTGTTATTACACCATTGTTTACCCTGAAAGAAGTGTGTGGGAATTTTGATGTATATGTATGCGTGACTTAAAAAGTCTTATCTGATGGCTAATTGATGATTTAGTGTGATGTGAGATTTGATAAACCATATGTAAACTCCTTGTGGTTTTCACAGGAAGCTTCGAGGGACAGACCAGTGACAGTGGTCCCAGTGTCTTCGATAGAGAGACGAAAGAAAGAGAAGGAAGGAGAGAAGTCAAGAGAGGAAGCTTCGAGGGACAGACCAGTGATAGTGGTCCCAGTGTCTTCGATAGAGAGACGAAAGAAAGAGAAGGAAGTAAAGAAGTCAGGAGAGGAAGCTTCAAGGGACAGACCAGTGACAGTGGTCCCAGTGTCTTCGATAGAGAGACGGAAGAAAAGAGAAGGAAGGAGAGAAGTCGGGAGAGGTGAAGTCCAGGAGGAGTGGGAGGAACGAATAAAGAGATGAGTAGAACCAAAGGCCAGGGGAAAATCAAACTCGCATTGAAAATCACGATACGCTATCACTTGAAGGACAAGTGATTGAGTTTATCATTTAAAATTATCACCTTTATTAAATTGTTTTATTTGAATTTCATCTTCGTGTTCTATATAATTTAACTGTCGGCAGTGCTGACTGGGGGCTCAGAGCCATACATCTATTTCGGCAGTAATTTAACTTTATAACTTCATAAGCCAGGGTGGAGCTTCCATAATATTTTAATTAATATATTAGAAGTATCCCACCCCAACCTTTGCAAACGCCACAACATTAAATCCATCTAAGGTATTAAGGTACTTTACCAAATTTTACAATTTAATACTTAATAACAGTTTACTGGAAGATAATGAATGCATTTGTGAAATAAACAAATGCATAATGATGATAAAATTAAACATAGTTTACCTTATTAAAATAGAAATATCAACTATATCAAATTCAGGGCTCACACTTACTATATCATATTCATTATTCCTACTCTGTTCATGGAAATTTGTGGAAGAATATATTTCTTATATTATATAAAAATTAATGTAAATTACTGCAGGAAAATAAACATCACACAAAAATAGTTTTTGATAATAGCGCCATGAGACCTTATTATGTAGAAACAATCAAGTCTATTTTGAATTAACCTGAAAAAAAACAGAAAAGCTTCCATGAAGCATTTTATAATCTTGAGAAAATGTGTACAAGAGAAAAACTATGTTATTTATGATCCAGAAAACAGAAACTATGTAAAAAAAAAATAACTACAAAATTAATTATTCATGAAAATCACGTTATCACTAGTCCAACTGATATTCAAAGGAATGTTACAAAATCCATTTGATGCAGAAAATGAGATTGATGAATAGAGATTTAGGAGATCTCATAAACTATTAAATTCATAATCACAGTCAAAAGCAATCTTTAAAGGTCAATGTAACTCAAAAGGAATTATTATAAGTTTTGAAATGTATGAAAAGAACATCCTAGTACCAGAAGTAATCCAGATTAATATATTATTAAAATAATTTTGATCAACAATGGGAATTTGTCATTTAACCAATTAACAAAGCATATGAAACTGGATCTCTTTTAATAGTTTTGAGGTATAAAATCCTTTGCTACATGTATACCATAGAGACCTAAAGTTTTTTTTCATTACAAAGAATGTATTTCTTCTTTCAAAGTTAACTGGATCTCTGACCACAAGATCCCAAACAAAATAGGCTTCTTTCTTACCCATTGTGTAAACACCCCCACATATTTTGGTTAAGGAACTTCATCAAGGGCATAATGGTTTGTGCAGAAAACATTTATCAGTATCACTGACCTTGACCTTTTAAGTTCTGACAACAAAATAATAGTGTTCCTCCTTAACTCAAGGTCATGCAATCCACAAAGATTGGTAACTGTAGATATCAGAAACTCAAATTATTACATGAATTTCTTTTAATTCTTTTAGTAGAAGTGGCTTTTAATTGACCTATTGTCTCTGTTACTGACCCTAAAATCATTGGCATTCTTCCTTACCCCAAGTGCAAGTCATGCACAAAGTTGGTACCTGTAATTGAAGCAGAATTTTAAGTCATTGTGCAGAATCCATTTTGCTTCATTTTGTGATAATGACCTTGAATTTTGACCTCTTATTTCCAAGTTTTAAGATTTTTTCCCTTGACCTATGTGCAAGCTATCCACCGAGTTTGGTAATTTTATATGGATGAGAACTCACATCATTATCCAGAACCATACTTCTTTCAGTCTCAGGAACACTGATCTCTGAGCTTTTGATTCCAATATATATTGGTTTCTTTCCTACTCCATGTGCTAGCCATCCTGACAGTTTGGTGGTTGTAGATGGTATACAACTCAAGCTGTTGTGTGGGAATCACAAATGATATGGATGGCGTGACAATGTAACATGCACATACAAAGATGACCAGAGTGCATTACTCAAAAATAAAAGGATACACAGTTAATGACAGCAAATGGTTGAAACCTGAAAACAAACATTTTTATAAAAAATAACTATGGATGAAATTCACTGTAATCTTTCACTACCATTGGAATTGGAAATATTTTTGTAATTTTTTCTACATTAGATCTTTGTACATACACTAAATATCGTCTTTTTTCTTCACTGAAATTCTCTGCCCATTTCTTAAGCTCCTCAGCTAGATGATGGTGTTCCTCAGAAAGAATTGTATTTGCTGTCAGAAAATGTTTTTCTAGTCTGTTGATTAGAGGAATTGGGAATTTCTTGTACACCACATCCTTCTCTGCCACCACAATCAATCTGATCAATAAGTAGATAAACATTCAAAATCAAATGCATATTGAAAATATGGTGAATGAAACAGCTATGTCTCTTTGTATCTAGAATAAAAGGGTTGGAATTACTATAAATGAGGAATTTCCTGCATTAATGATATTCTCTATCTTTATGACCTGATCATAAAATTACTAAATTTAGTCCACAAAAAAAGTTACGATGTATGACAACAAAAGCTGTCAACTCTATCCCAAACATCTCTTCCAAGAATACAGCAAGCTGTGAACAAAAGAGTACCATGAATGCCATATTTTTCATAGTCCTCTATGTAGGCACTAGCAGGACATATTTAACACCAAAGACACTTGAACAAAAGTCAAAGAATGCTGCCCTAAACTAAACATAATGTGCAGAAACCATTCCGTTATTAGACTTACCAAGGTCTTTAACTTTGATTCAACTACGTAATCTCAAAAACCTAACATAACTGCAAGCCATCCGCAAAATATTGATCCATAAATTTGTTATAAAGCTATATTTAAACACATTTTGAAGTCACAATGACCATAACTACTCATTAGGTCACAATAGGCATTGGTCAATGTATATAGCTAGGAATAAAAGTTAAACTATTTTTATTTTTCAATCATGGTCAACTTGACATTTGACCTTTTGTATCCAAAATCAACAGGTTTCTTTTTTTAAATCCTAGGTGTAAGACCCCAAAATCTTTGGTGAAGGAATAGGGTTTAGAACTTTTATTATTATTATTATTAATGCCATTATTAGTAGTAGTAGCAGCAGGATGTCCATTGAATAAAAGATTTTCATCTGTAAATGCCATTATATTTATGATTTTCTATTGTTATAATTAGTAACTATTTCAGGTTTTGAGGTCATGATGTAATGAAATGAAGAAAATATGCTATTGCAATAAATAAGCAGTATTTAGATAAATAGATTAAATAAACTTGTTTTATTTTTATTTATGCTGATTAGGGGGTTAGGAATAATATAATTATCCTTTTCAATTAACCAAACACAAATAAATTCAGTTACTTTAGCTTCCATTGTGACCTTGGGACATGTTCCCCACTGTTTGGAAACAAAATATGTGATTTATTATTTCAGGAATTGATAGAAATATCATTGATTTTATAGGCAAGTAAAAATTGATGTCAGTCCAAAACTAGTTTTTCTTAATTTGGAAGAGTGATTAGGAAATAGTGATAAAATATTAAGTCTTACAAATTTAACATAAGTAAACATTATAAAATAATTATACTATATAACTATGGAATAATAATTGATTGTTCACTTCAATCGACTAAAACCATGCTTGGTGCGACCTGAGAGTGAATACCAAAACATCGATTGCCAGGAAGATATGCACGATAGCAGTGATGAAACCGAGAAGAAAGAAGAGGCATCACCATATCCAATTACAGCCCAAAGGGCCAAGTTAACGGAACAAAGAAGGGCACGGCGAAGAAATGCTGCTGTGTTGTACTAAGGTACACACATAAATTGTAAACGAGTTCAGATATGACATGTGCTTGTGCTTTTAGCACTGACAATGAGTAAAACTCTAAAATTTGATATAAGCATAATACGCCGGTAGAAGTGGCAAATAAAAGTTATGTATGGGTGGGTAATAATTTTTCCCAGTGATTATTAAATGGATGGGTTGAGACATATTGTCAATGGGTGACATAAAAAACCGCTCAGTAAAAATTAAATTAGACTGCGCCCAGGGGCTATGTGAATAGGGTGATTGTTTTTTTATTTTCAAATTCTGAAACGACAGATGTCTGTCTTGCTTTGTGTTGTTTTTTTAATGTATTAATTGGATAAATTTGTAATCATGTATGGTGTTAGAACAGGAAAGTTCTAGAAGTTGTGTGCTGCATGAAACAAGTGTTGTAAATTAGGTCTAGTTGTTTGAATTGTGCTTGGAGTGAAACATAGCTAAATTTATGGGGAGGTAGGGTATTGTGTATGGTTGTTTGGAGGTTGGTGGGCTGTTTTTTTTTTACTTTTGTGTTGCTGTGGTGGCGCTCTACAGTTTCGTACTTTGCATAGGGTTAGAATTTTAAAGAAAAATAATTTTCTGGGATTTCTTCACTGGTTATACTGGCAATATAATAGACTTTGTATATCTTAGGTGTTGGGAGAAGAACTTTCAATTCCTTTTATTTTAATGTATGATTGATGGGTGTACTTTAGGTTCTAGAGTATACAGCTTGGGCTAACTTAAGATGCGCTCGAATAAAAAAAAACTGCTAGCTCTGCATGGTCATTTTCACTTCCTGGACTTCAGAGGTAAATTGTAGAAAAATGATCCAATAACTTTTTTTACTTTTCAGATGTTTTGTAATTTGTTCATTGCATTTTCAGAAGCTGCTATTGCCTACTTCAGCAAAATTCATTTTCTCTAGTTTAATAACTGCTAAAGTTAGTGTACTTTTGATTAATTCTGGCTAATTTTTCAAACACATGGGAGCATCCATTTTGTTACACCATGTGCTTAGATCATGTACAATTTGCATAAGTGCAGTATCCAAAGAAATATCAGCCACATTACATCAAAGTAGCATTGAGATATGCCAACATTATCTCCATTGTGCATGTTACAAATGCAAACAACTTCACCTCACATACGTCACTATCTGAAAAGTGTATACTAACTGGTGAGCGCCCCCATAAAGAGCATTCGGGTGTATACCCATGGAGTTATATTTATTGCTGTTTGTATTAATATTGGCTCATTTAGTTTAAATTCACTGCAGTTTAGAACTTAAATGTCTTTTCATTCCAAATTCTGCTTTAATTAAGCGGCTGCAGGTGGGCTTGAGAAGAGTTATGTCCCTTGCTATTGTACGCAATACGACAGACTAGTGACAATTAGAAACCTCTGTGTGTCATTGTTTTTAAAAATGTTTAATTGATTTCACATTTCTCAAGGAAGATGCTATCAGTTCTTCTTTGAACTGGTAATAATTAGGATTTTTTCCCCCGTTTTTTCATTGTCAAATTAAACTATTAACAGAAAATGTATTTTCTTGGTGTTGAATAATTTTGTATGACAGATACAAAAATTCTATAGTATTGTTACACACACAGGGGTATTCACTTGACCAAGCGGTGTCAAACCCTGGCGCGAGTCACACTGGAAGTCATATGTTTTCCCCAAATTTCCAAAGACTTCCATACAACTTGAGTTGTAAAATGGAAAGAGAGACATGTCTGCTATATTTAATAACCTTTGCTCTAATCAATTGGCGACCCAGATGAGACAACTTGCCCAAAAGTCCATTAACCGCACCTCTGCATGGTTTACCTTCATTATCATCTGATTTCTGTACCACCAGCTCGTCATGCCATAGAAATTACACTAGTATCCCCTTACTAACTGGGAAATATTTAACTGCACGACCCTAGGCCAGTCAATCCACAGAATTTCCGGCATATCACGCTCATAGATATATATGCCCATTTTCCACTATGGACACATAAACGGTACCAACCAAGTTCCAACTTATTGATTCCATTCTATAATTTACTGATTTCCAACCATAAATACTGCCTTTTCAATCACAATACTTGTATACACCGCTGAATTTCAATATGGACTATGTTACCCCAGGGACAGTCATTCGACTTGTACCTAAATTCACTACTAACGACCCCAGCATGGTTCAAATTCACTAACACTCGGCTCTGTGACGTTTGCTTCTACCAATTGGCTAACTATTTCGGGCTAGTAATTTCCATGGCACCGAAGACTAAATACTCACACAAATAAATATAAGAATTGCTTAAAAACGGGATGCTGTCAAATACACATACTCCAAATTTATTACATTACCCCCGCCTTTAAAAGATCACTCGTCCACAAGTGTCACAAACATCACATTTCTGTGGTCTAAATCAAAATTTGCTGATTTTTCCCAAATTCAACCCTACACCCGATAAACGATTCCTAATATGATTATATACAAGAAAAAAAACTATACAAAATTTAATCAAGTTGAATCCAACATGAAATAATGTTTCAACCAGTTAAGTCGGGTTCAAATTCCCTCACGAACTCCTCAAAATTGACTTCTCTAAGCATAGGTCTCTAACAACAGACAATAAATGCAACACAGAACCATTCCTCTTTACATTAAAACTCTGGTCTGGAGATTGCGTTTCCACCAGGACATACGTTCTCCCAACAGACCTTGGTACACATCACGAGGTTAGAGACTGCGTTCTTCAGAGACACCTTCTCTTACTAACCTCCAACAAGTCAACCATGACTTCAATGCCCAAATATTTTTCAACTCAGTCTGTGCCAGAAGATCCTATTTTTTCACTGTTAATTCACTACAAATTCCACACCTATTGTGACCAAAAACCCTAAGAAAACCTATTCCCAAACGCAAAAGTTTGGAACTCCATCACATAACGATTCAACTATAATTGTGGTGTGCACTACCATTTCTTCATGCTGCTAAATAATTAACACGTACTTTGAATTGTTCTTCTCCATTTTCCAAATTGACACTATTCCATTCATGCAGACAAGTCAAACTATGCATGATGGAAACTTCATTGGACCATATATGATCATGAAGATGCATGTACTCCCCACAAGGTTAGAGAATGCGTTCTTCAGAGACACCTCCTCTTAAATTTAGCTATTTTTCATTTGAAGCACAATTCAAACAACTATACCTAATTTACTATACTGGTTTCATGCAGCAACAACTTCTAGACCTTTCCTGCTCTAACACCGCACATGATTACAGATTTATCCAACAAATACATACAAAAATATAACACGAAGCAAGACCGACATCTGTCGTCACAGAATTTGAAAATATAAAACAAATAATCACACAAATAATCACACTATTTACATAGCCTTTGGACGCATTCTAATTTAATTTTAACTGTGCGGCTTTTGATGTCACCCGTTGACAATATGTCTCAACCCATCCATGTAATAATTACGGGGAAAAATTATTACCCACCCATATATAACTTTTATTTGCCGCTTCAACCGGCGTATTACGCTTATATCAAATTTTGGAGTTTTACTCATTGTCAGTGCTACTAGCACATGACATATCTGAACTAATTTACAATTTATGTGTGTACCTTAGTACAACACAGCAGCGTTTCTTCGCCGCTCCCTTCTTTGTTCCATTAACTTGGCCCTTTGGGCTGTAATTGGATATGGTGATTCCTCTTCTTCCTTCTCGGTTTCATCTCCGCTATCGTGCATATTTTCCTGGCCATCGGTGTTTTGGTGTTCACTCTCAGGTCGCACCAAGCATGGTTGTAGTCGGTTGAAGTGAATAATCTGAGTCGCCTTATGATTGGTCCGTGTAATCAGGTATGTAACATCCGTTATCTTCTTTACAATTCGCCACGGTCAAGTCCATTTGACCATAAGTTTAAGTGATTTCCCTTTCTTTCTTAGTGTCTGGTGCAACCACACCATGTCACCATCACTGAAAGACTGGCCGTGAACCTTGAGATCATAGGCGACTTTCTGATGACGAATAGCTGTGCCTAATTGTTTTCGTGCTTCTTTGTTGGCTTCCCACATTGCATTTTTATAATTTGCCACAAATCGAGGCAGATTCTTTGGGGCCTCGTCTGGTGTTTTGCCAACTAAAAAATCTGTAGGGAGAATCACTTCTCTACCCAGCATCAGCTTGTTTGGGGTGAATCCAGAGGAAGTGTGCTCAGATGCACGATAGGCCATGCTCGTAAGAGAAAGGTACTGGTCCCAGTTTTCTGGTTTATCATCTACATATGCTGCAAGCATCTGGCATAAAGTTCTGTTATACGGTTCCACCATCCCATTACATTGCGGATGATAGGGAGACATTCGCGTTTTCTTAAAAAATCCTACTCACTGATACAGCTCACTGCTTAAAAATTTCACTTGCATACAACATTTTATATTTTTTCAGCCCCACCCCAACCAACACTTCACGATGTCCACTTATGTCGACAATGTTACCTTGGTCCAGAGGATATCAAAATAAACAGGTAGTACTATATTAAACATGCACAGAAGCATATACCATAAGATGACAAATAAACGGTGACTTAAATTGTTTTATGCTCTTTATGACATTCAGTGAATTATGAAAATCCAGGTAATAATTATCTAAAGTGTGAATTTAAGAAATTAAACAATTATACCTGAAGTTCTTGTGCACTCTGCACTTGACTCTATGAGTTCCCAGTCCAAGATCCACGTATCTCTCTCCTCCAAACCAGACATAGTACTGAAAGACAGTGAAAGTAAGGAGTTCTCAAGTTAAAAAATTCTAACTAGAACATCTCAATATTTGCTATAACAAATACAAGATGTGGAAGATAAAACTAACCCAACAACACAATTTAGTTTTGATACCATTTTCCCTTTTTTATTGAATGAACAAACACGCATGTGTACAAACACACTGTGCTAGAACTGATGTAACTGTTGCAAACATCAACCAGAAATTTTTCATTTTGCATTTATCTTCATCTGAAATATACATGTTAAAGTTTGTCTCACAACTGTTTGCGATAATTATTTCTTGATACCAATCAGTTGAATGGATACTCCTTTAAATTATCATATGCACAAGAAAATACAGATGAACACAGAATTTTTTTTATTGTTTTTAAAATGTAGCTTAAATTAAATTTAGACAATTATATGCGATGACAATAAATGTGAACATGAAATAATTTCTATAAAGAACAATACAAAATATTATTTTTCTTTATTTAGCAGATGCCACAAGGTCTTTATACAGTCCATGCAGACCAAGTGAACAGTCATCATCTTGGCTTTAATATAAAAAAAAAAAGACTGGGAGAAGATGCAAACATTGTAAGTGAATACTGTGTGTTGCTTATTTGTATGAATTATAAGAATCTACCCTTCCATACCTGGTGCTGGCTTGGTCAGCCTCCTACTATCAATTAAAAACTTTATCCCTCAATACATCATTATGCCATTAACATTGAAGGTGTGACTTTTGCATCTGATTTTGGATAACCTAGAGGAAAAGTATGTCTTGCTTGCATCATTGAAAGAAATGTTCTTGTTCTTGCAATTTCCAGGCCAATTTAATAGAAATATTCATACATCATTAAAAGTGTTTAGGCCAAACAAAAATATATGTATTTCAGGTCTACCGAATGACCCTGTTTCTCACCCTAGCAGTTTCAATTCATGGTTAAAACAAAACTAATGTTAAAAACAATTTACCTGCCTACCCTAATTTTAAAACAAGTGCAAAAGTAAACAATTTTTTTTTGTGCCTATCTGATTAGGCATCACCATCAAATTCAACACATGTAAAAGATAACATTTTTTAAATATTTATTTGTATAGTAAGTCTCTTGTTTTGCTTTCAGATGGTGGAACTAAAAGAGACCCATGATATTACAATTAAGAAAGGAGATAGGATTATGGCCTGTGAAAAAGCTGCAAATTGCAGACAGCCAGGCTACACCCTAGTACATGTAGTTAGTTTATAGTCTGTTTTCCTACCAAGAAAAAAGGTCCAGAAGTCAGGGAATCACTGAATCTTCCAAGAATGATGACTTCAAAACTAGACTTTATACTATCAGAGGTACAGTTTAATTCTTAATGATAATTTTTTACATTTCATTTCCTTCTTCATATGATTTCAAGAATATTGGTTACTGATGAATGGAGTAATTTGCATAATGCATGAAATTTTCCAAAGGAAGTACATAAGGAATCCATAATATTTCCATATGGATACAATGAAATCCATAACAGTGACATAGCTAAGGAATAAAAATGTCCATTTGGAAATTTCTGTAAACATACATATGGATTCTATATCCATACCGTATGGAAAATTTTCTAACATCTGATTTTCAAATTAATGCTGGAGACTTGACTATTAACTTTTTTGTTGAAATGCAACTTCTTAGACATAGGTTCAGTGAAGTTCAAAATCCATTAAATGACTTTTGACTTTGACCTCAAGATCCAGATAGACAGTTTATCAAATTCCTTTAAGACAGCTCAGATATAACAAGATCAAAGGTTTGATCAAAATCTGTCTTGATGTATAAATATGTTTTCTTCAAACCAGTAAAAATAACAAATTAGGACACAAAATCTCAAAATCAAGTCCTAATTCAGTGAACACAACATGTCTAAATAATCATCCACTCAGACAGAATATGGGAGAAAAGAATTTTGTTTTGTTTTGTTTTCAAAATAAGGAGCAACAAAGTAGCAAAGCTTACAATTGCACATCTTCCGATGACGCAAAGTTTCACAGATTCCCAAACAGTAATATGGCAATCAAGACAACTGAGACTACAAGAACCTGTGAAACTTGCATGTTGGAGATGATCATGCTAGTTAACACAATAAAAAATGCAAACTGGTTGATTTTACTGGAAAAGGCAAAACAAAGATAATAATGATTATACATGTAAAAACATTTTTTTAAAAATCACACAAGTTAATCAACTTCAATGAGAACTGCCTTTAACAATTTTATCAACTGCTTTGCTTAGGGAACTGCTTGATCAGCTATTTATATAGCTGCCCACTAAATAACCTTGAGGGCTTTTTCAGTAACATATACATAGGGAAAAGGGAAGGAACTTTCTTTTGTAGAATAATCACTCTTAGATCATCATTGCTAGCCAAGGTTTCAAGATGTTAATCCTATTTACACCTTGGCTGATCAAACATATATTTTAGTGCTTGGTCCTAATGACATCAATTGGATTTTATAAGTTTCCTCCCTTAGTATATAATGCCAACTAACCAATAGCATGTAACAGTGGTTCCATGTGCATCGGCCAAAAATGGTGGAGGCAACTGACTTCAAAAGGATAATACTTTGTAAGCTGAACATCGAAAGTATGACTATGTACCAGAGAGAAGCCACTACATGTTTTTTCGAGTGAAAGGTATTTTGTACAAACATGGACCAGCAGTGGAAAATTGTTTATTTATGAGTCCATTCAAATTGTGAGCTCCACTTGTCTTGACCATGTAGGAACAGTGATCAAAATTAAACAACTTAATTTTGATTGGATGTGGTTGCTTGCCACCTAATCCAATGAAATTCACAGATCAAAAGCACAGAAATCTCTGCTTGATAAGCCAAGGTATAACAAGGGTGAACATATTGGATACTTGGCAAGTGAAGATGCCCTTAGATGCATTTTAGAATTTTGTATTGCTTTCATATAAACTCTTAGTAATCTGAGCACCCAAGCAAATATTTTCATTAAAAGTGCCTTTCCTGGGGACCATAAATGTTAAAATGGAATAGTCCTCAGTTAATCAACAAATAATTAAGGCAATCAATTTGTTACACAGCTTGATGGTAGACTATACAAGCATTCATTTGCAATTACAGGTAAAATACAACATGAACATATTTATTTCTTAATGGTGTTTAAAAAATAAATTGTCTGGAAATGTTGTGTACTATTTAAAGTTATTACAAATTTTCATAACAAGGTGTCATGAAAACTAAAAGGTCCAATTATTCTAAATTGATTATTGCACACTCATTTTACCTTTAGCCATATGTGAATAAAAATCTGAACAACAAAAATCATAATTAATTTCAAGTAACAGAACTTGTGCAGTTTTTATCATAACCTAGTTGCATGATCTTGATGAATTAAGCCTGTAGGTCATGTTTATTTAAAAACAAATATAAATCCATTCTTTGAATATGCATCATCTTAAATTACAGAATGAGACCTTTATCATAAGCCCACTGCAAGACCAGACTAAAATAGGACTTATATTCAGCTCAGTCTGTAGTTTGCATTTCATCTATCAGTATACATGACTGCTGAATCAGAGTAAATTACATTTCCATACAAATCTAATTAAAAAATATAGAAATAGTTTTAAAAAGATTCAACTCACCTGGTTGAGAGCATCATAAAGGCTCTCATACAAGTTTTCCAGATTCAGCAGTACTACCGTGTTACCTGTCTCCATGCATACCTTGATGCGGTTGATGTTCCTACACACCTGTGATAAAAAAAAAATGTTCAAATGCACTGAAAATGAAATATAACATCAGTAATACAAATCACTTATATAACTGAAAGTTAAAGACAGATAAGCTTTTTCAAATTTGGTAAAAAAAAGACGCTGCAATGTTGTATATACACATATATGCATAAAATACTATATATACTAGGAGTTATATTTTTTTGTCAAGTTATGATTATTCTTGCGAGCATTCAGAATTAAATACTTACCAATTCAGCCAAGCTGAGCAATGCCACCTCTGCTTATAAGAGTAACAAGGAAAGGGAGTAAATCTTTGCACGTTTTGATTATATGTATTCTTTGTGTGCTGTAAGTCAATGGGTTTGTAATAACTTATACATAATAATAAAACTGGCAGCAAAAACAATTGAATCTACTTCCTTTATTAAATGTTAAAGGCAAAAATGTGCTTAGTATGAATAATCAAGCATTTAGGCCCAGCATGCAGGTTTCATTTGATATTCTCTCTCCTGCTTTGCTAAAATGTGATTCCAGATATAACAAGGTTGTACTATGGACCCCCAAATAAAAATTATAAAAATGTTAATTTTAAAAAATTGCAAATAATTTTTACAAAATTTGGAAACTTTACATCAGACTCTAGTAGACAGATTTTCATTTGTATAGGGTAGCTACAGTACAAATAAGGTCAATTAAGTGTCACTTTCCAGTGAAATCAGATTTAAAAGTGAGTTTAGTCTTTTCAGCATTGATGAGTGAATTAAGACATTTAATCTTGCAATGAAGACATCCAGGACAAAGAAAGCTTATTTTGTGAATAGGATTGTGAGTTTTTAAGGGATTCAATGAGGAGGATGTCAAGATGCTGAAGAAGCAAAAGCTGTTCTATGGGGACATTCCAAGTCATTGGATGTCAGCACTGGATTAAAATTGATATGGACTGCCCCATTGTTGAATTATGCTGACAACATCAAGTTCTTCCTTGGCACAAAAAGTGAAAATTTAGATCCCAGTCAAATGGAAGTAGGACCTACTGTTAACAGTACCATGAGGACCTGCTGGAAATACCCCTGCTGTTTTAGAAGCTATATTTACATTTGAAAAAGGAATGATGTGGCTAGAAAGACAAGACATCAAGCCCTTGACAATTAGCTGAGAAATATCACTGACTATGCACACAAAAAAATAAACAAAAAAAACAACAAACAAGAAATGATCTGGTCTCAAAGAACCAAAAATCACAAAAATTAATACTTCTAGGAAGTGCACATCATTTGAGTGAATAGCGTTCTATTTGGATTAGTACTTCTTGTGAACAAATTTGTTTGTTGTGGACATCATTGAATTTTAAACAGATTACATACATGTAAGATTTTCATTATTTCTGTTATTCTATGTTCTTGAATTGCTAAAAGCATCCTGTAATAATGCAACACTACAGTTTCTAATCATCATAAGTAACTTATGTTTTAAACTGAAAATGAGATAGTTTATTGAAAATAAATGACTTGACATTACTCAGTGCACTTGTTACATATCAATGTTCATTTATTTAATTGCAAAATGGGTGTAGAAGTGGTAAATATTCAATTGTGAATTCCTAACTAAAAAAGAATTAATCTTTTAATGTCAGGCTGCATTCATTTCAAGGGCAACCTAAATATAATTTTTTTACAAGTGATTATAAGATTTTTAACCTCTTTAAACTTGATGCAGCTGTAGACAGAAATTATAACTGGCAAGTATATTTATTAAAAGAATGGGTTTATATAATTGTTTTGAATGTTACTACATTATAACCTGTCTTGAAAGACCACCTTTTTTGCAAAAAATATTATGGTCTCTCAAGATAGGTGGTCTCTTATAACAGGTAACAATGCTACATAATTATTAAATTTGTGCATTGAGAGTGTCGTCTCTCAAGACAGGTGGTCTCACATAGCAGTGGTCTTTCAAGACAGGTTTTACTGTAGTGATCTATCATATGCATGGCAAAAGGGGTTGAAAGAAAGCAATGTAATGTTTGGTATGTTTTTATTTACTTTTAAAATATTAATCAGACATAATTAAATGTATCATGCAGTAAAAAAACATAATTTTTTAAAAAGTAGCATTATCACTATACACTTGTGACTGGTGTTTTGTTTACTCCCTCCCCTACCCACAAGAACATGCAACATTTTCTTATCAGTTTTTGCTATAATGCTTTTCAGTATATGTTGTCAGCAGTTATGTACCCTAACAAAGTGTTGTAATAGAGTAGAGCTGTATTTCCTTTCCATTTCTTCCATATCTACAGGAGGATATGCTGTTAGTGTATCTAAGTTTCTGATAAGGGATGTCCTGACATATAATATATCCAATTTATTCTCCAGAATGTCTGGAATCTTATTACTTGATGATCCAGTGACTTCTCTTTCTTTATCCAAATTATATTACCAAAATAATAAACCTGTCATCTCCATTGTTTTGAATTGCAACTTGTTTTTTTGGCAACAATGCCAGATCATTATACCTAATAATTAATTTACAGTACCCAACAAATAAAACAATGCCAACTCATTATGTACCACCCCTGAGTTTAATTGTCCTCAAGACAGGCACCAGTTGGGTAAGATTGACTCTTGGAGATTATTGACCAATTGAATCCAAGGACCTCAATCTCTGCCTACGGTGTATGTTGCTGAACTAAATTAAGCCTAATTTTATTATTAGACTTTCCATTACTGTGTCCACTGCCTTTTATATCCCCAGAATCTACATATTTCTATAAACAAAAATTATTCTTCAAAGCTCATTTTTCTTGGAGGTTCCACACCCATGTTTCATGTTACTGTACTGGGTTCAAAATTTAAAGAAGTGTTATCTCAAACATATCCCCACTAGTAACCATTTTTATGAAAAAGATAAATAAGTGTATCATAGCCTATAATTTTAATTATTGTGATCACTGTGTGATGGAGTTGATGTTCACAACTAGACCTTATTTTTCTCATTAGTGAATGATAATTCGGCATGGCTAGTTTTACTTCTTAAATATCACAGGTAAGTTATTGAAAAATGAGATAACTTTGTTCTAAGTCATCTAATATTTTACTACTTCATCAATGTACTTATTGAAAATTGTGATGCCTGCTCATTACAAATTTATTTCTGTATTTCAAAAACAAGCAAAGTTAGTGTACTTGTACTATTTAAAGAATAATAATAATAATAATAATAATAATAATAATAATAATAATGAGGACTTTGTATAGCACCTGATTTTTAGAAGCTCTAAATGCTTTACAACATATATAACATATGACTATAAAAAACACACAAAAAAATCACTATGAAATAAGAAAACATAAATACATGCTGAAAATATTTAAGGTAGGAAATATTATTAGGTCTTTAAGTTTCTTTCTTGCAGTCACAAAAGGTGAGTTTTAAGAGCACTCTTGAAAGGGATTACAGTATCTTTGTCTAGTTTCAATGGGCAATTCATTCCACGTTGCTGGGCCCTGGTATGCAAAAGAACGTTGTCCATATGACTTTGTTTTCATAGTGGGAATAATGAGTGTACAATTGTAAGAAGAGGAGCGAAAGTATCTTGCTGGTGTGTACACATGGGTGAGGCCAGATAGGTATGTTGGACTGGAGTCCATCAGTGAAACACAGCAGAGAGAACAAATTTTGTGTTTGATTCTGGATCATATGGTCAACCAATGTAGGGTACAGAGCAGCGGGGAGGTGTGTTCTGATCGTGGTACTCTAAAGATGATCAAAGCAGCTGTGTTTTTAACTTTTTGAAGTTTTTGAGTAGATATTGAGACAAACCAGACAGAATTGAATTTACAATAGTCCAGTCTTGAAAAAACTAATGAACACACAAACGTTTTAGTGGCATCAACTGAAAGATATTTGCAAATGGAGCTGATGTACCTCAGCTCAAGATATGCAGCCTTGCAAATGTTCATGACATGTTGGTGCAATGTGAGAGTACTGTCCAAAGTAACACCTAGGTTTCATACTGTGTGAATTTAATGTTGGTGGTGCTGATATTTGTTGTTTGAGGTAAAGAATGTGAATGAGAAAGTCTTTGTGATGTGATCAGAATGGCCTTAGTTTTGTCATCATTCATCCGCAGTTTGCTACATGTCATCCATGATTTCACATCAGAAATGCACCTCTCTACTCCTTGGATGGAAACATCATCTTCAGTTGGATGCCTAGATTTGTATATTTGGGTGTCATCAGCGTACAACTGTTGAGACATCGGATGATGATCTATGACACTTGAGAGCGGCTGAGTGTATAGAATGAAGGGAACAGGTCCAAGAAAAGGTCCTGTGTGGAACACCCTAACATAGATCAATTGGGCTAGAGTGTATTCCATTCGCAGATACAATGTCTGTCCTGCAGACTAAGTAGGACTTGAACTACAGTAAGGCTGTTTTGTGAATGCCAAATACATGCTGCACATGGTGAAGTAATATATCATGGTCTATTGTGTCAAATGCTGCGGACAAATAAAGGAGGGTGAAAACTGTAATTTTTACACTATCCAAAGCAGACAGAATGTCATTAACTACTTTCAGAAGAGTAGTTTCAGTACTATGGCAAGACTGATATGCAGACTGTACATTGCTACAAGGACTGTTTGAATTCAGACGAGATACAAGTTGGGTTAGAACAACTTTTTCTAAGATTTTGATATAAAAGGGAGATTAGAAACTGGGTGGTAGTTGTTTAAATCATTATGATCAAGTGTTGGTTTCTTCAGCTGAGGCTTTACAATGGCAGTTTTGAAAAATGATGGGAATTCCATGAATGAGATTGAGGTATTAATAACATCAGTTAGTGAATTTGCAGTACTTGATTGAAGCACTCAAGCAGCAGTAATGTTGGAATTGGATCAAGTTCATGTGACTTTGGTGCATTCTTCATCATGGCGAGAGAGGCAGAACAAAATGACTGATCTTTGTTCCAGTGTGAGTGTTGTTTGGACTAGTTCAAACGATGTGTAGCAGAAATTGAAGGTTGTGTTGCTTTTAAGACATTTTACCATGGAGTTCATTGTGATGACAGCAATTCCACCTCCACGAGAGTGATGGGGGAATGACTTGATGGAGTAACTGGTAGGTGTTAGATCCACGCACTTGGGCTCATCACCTGATGTTTTTAGCCATGCTTCTGTCAGGAAAAAGATATTGATATTCTGATCGTTGATAAAATTAACTTTTTCTGTGCGCTTTTCTGGTGGTCCCACTGATTGGGCATTGAATAATGCAATATGCAGTGGTTTAGTTGACACAAAGTTTGAAGATTTAATAGGGATTTGCACAAGGTTATCTAACTTAATAGCTGAATTTAAAATTGTTTAGCTGGAAAGGTAAAAAGGGAGATAACTGGAATTCTTCCTGTTCTATCCCAGCCAGTTTTGAAACATTTCTTTTTTTACTTCCATTTACATTTAAGTGATGATGAATCTAGTCCCAATTCATTTAGTCTTGAGTATAATGTAGTGTAGAGAGCCAAGGAGTGGTCACTTAAACCAATTAATGAGGGTCCATCATAGCATAAACGGGTTGACTGGCAATCATGTGATGGCAGTTTATTCAAGAACAAAGGACGTTGTAACACTGGAGCAAGACACCTGAGAAAAAAAAATACATTTCCCCTGCAAACACAGAATTCAACCAGTTTTGGAAAAGACATTGTTAAAAGATTGCTTCTCCTATTAGAATCAGGGGAAAGCAGTAAGAAGCAGCATATGTTGATTGATGAAGGATTCTGGACAATGTCCATAAAGTTATTTCAAGTTAAATATAGTCTATATAAAAAGTTGCATCTAGCTTTGAAAGAATGGTTAAGTAAAGTTTTGTGTGGTGTCAAACACCATCTCTCTCTCTCTCTGCAATTTCACAATACAATATAAAACAAAGTTTCAGAGAAATGACCCACCTGTGTGTATTCTTGGTCATTTGGGAAACTACTTCCAAATATGATAATGATTTTATTTCCAGCTGGCATCAGCTGTTGTAAAATTGCAAGGGCTCCATAGTTTTCCATTGTCAACAGCAACAAGTAGCGACTCTCACTGAAAAAATACAAATAGGTCTAAAAGACATAAATTCATTATATTCCAGCTAGGGCAATGACCAACTTAGGAAACATCTTTTAAAATGTATGTATACAAAGTTGCAAGAAATCAGATTCATGTTCAGTAATTAATTAATGATATAATCCAACTGAAACCCAAACTAACAAGTATATGCAACAACAAACTTGCATTTGCCTCACTTCATATCTTAGAAAATGACTGATCTGACTTTAGCCTGATATTACCCACCTGGGTAATAACAAAAGCTATGTACAGAATTTTATATTACATCAACTGAACATATTCCACTATAACCTGTTAAAAGGTCTCTCCAAAATTATAGGCATAATAAATATGCATAGTCTCTTGCTCATAATCAAAAGTAAAATGTTTTGGCTAATAAAACTTTAATTTGTGGTCTACTGAGTCATGCAGATTTCGTTTTGTTTTTTTAAGCAATGGATTTCTTTATGAAACATTCTTTATTAAAGCTTAAAAACAAAAAATAAATTTCAAATAATTTGTGAGTAAATCAAACACCACAAAATAATGCACAATACATGTGATACATATAAATCACAATGTTACATGGTACAAAAGTTGCAAACAATAACATCCAACACAAAGTAGATTCCCAGCCAAAATTTTTAATGTACACCCAAGCTAGGGCTCAAGACGACTGACCGTTACAGAGAACAAATTGATAATTTTACACAGACCAGGGCAATAGTTTATCAAAACAACAGTGATGACAAACACAGACTCCAATTTCTATGGGTCAGAATCTTTATTAGTATCAGATGTGAGCTAGGCAGTATTTGTTTCTAACATTACCATATATGACCATTTAAAATCCTTTAAACTAAAACTACCATATACACCATGGCTCTTGTCTTAATGATAATCAATATTTATACAATAAATTGGAGGGAAAAATGTTAAGCTTTAATATGACGGCAACACACAATGTCTGATGAACATTAATATGGGAATGCTAACAATAGTCAAACTATATTTTACCAAAACATTAAAACAAATGAATGTGTCATCAAGCTGTTTGAAACAATTCTCTGCAAAAATACTCTGCATACTTTGCATATTTACAAGAAATATGTTATTACTGGAGCAAAATCAATACAAGTATTTGTAAAATAAAAATTCTTTGCAAACAAATATCTATAATTGTGATGAGAAATTTTGATCCCCAATTAATAAACTACAATTTGTTTACTGGTATACTAGTCTGTATTGTACATTGTCTTTAACATCAATGGATCTGATCATGTTTCCTTTTCTTGAATGCTCAAGATGCATCATTATAAAATTTTCAACACTGACTTTGCTTATTGGATTAACAAAATCAGTTTTATAGCCAATTATTTTATTTAATTATAAATTACAGATTATTCATCTATTACAAATTATTAGCATTATTCCTTAAGGCATATTAAATTTATGGTTTTAAACATATTTTAACAAGGGAAAGAACTCTCTAATCCTATAGCTGTGATTCTCGAAAGCCAGTATCTTTTGTTACTTCCTGCGCTTTCTTTTAGAAAAAGAAGGAAGGCATTTTAAAAGAGATTGATTACCTAGCATATAAATCAGGAACTATTTTTAACTGCACTGAATTTCATAAATATGTGCAGATTTTGCTTGTAAAAGAAAAGTTGTTGGACATGTGTATGTAGGTGTGTGTGTGTGTGATTTGGAATTGTAACATAGTTTTAACAATGTTTCAGTCATATCGCTATAATGTTTGTAGTGTGGCAGTTTATAGCGATGTCCAGCACTGGGGCATCATGTCAAAGGCATGTAGCATCATGTCCCACCCAGTTACAACACTAACTTCGTAATGCTAAGTAACTAGCAAGACAGCTGTCAGCATCATTTTGATAAGTCTTTGATATGACTCTGCCAAGTTCAAACCTGTGACCTACCGCATCCAAGACAGACAATCTAACCACCTACTGATTGTCTCTTTGAAGACTAATCATAACTATCACTTACTGATTGTTTTAAAGACTATTCATAATTATTGCTTACTAATTGTATCTTGGAAGTCTATTCATAATTATTGCTTACTGATTGTCTCTTGGAAAACTAATAATTATTGCTTACTGGTTGTCTCTTGGAAGCTTATAATTAAGCTTACTGATTTATTTTCGAAGACCTTATAGAACCATTGCTTACTGATTTTCTCTTGAAAGTCTATTCATAATTATTGCTTTTAAATTGTCTCTTGGAAGTCTATACATAATTATTGCTTACTGACTGTCTCTTGATCTTTGATGTCTATTCATAATTACTGCTTACTGATTGTCTCTTGGAAATCCATTAATAATTATTGCTTACTGATTGCCTCGTGGAAGTCTATTCATAATTATTGATTACTTAGTCTCTTGGAAGTTTTTAATTACTGCTTACTGATTGTTTCTTTGGAATTCTATTCATAATTAATGCTTACTGATTGTCTCTTGCAAGTCAATTCATAATTATTGCTTACTGGTTGTCTGAAATGCTCAAACTTACTGCTTACTGATTGTCTCTTGCATGTCTATTTAAAACTACTGTTTATTTATTGTCTCTTGCAAGTCAATTCATAATTATTATTTTTATCGATTGTCTCTTGCAAGTCTATTCATAATTATTGCTTACTGATGGACACTCTGAAGGCTACTCATCAGGTCTCATGGAAGATTGGTCAATTGAAAAAATGAGCTTCTTATTTAAATAAAGTCATTTTTATTATTATTATTATTATTATTATTATTATATTATTAAAATGGCACATTTGTTGTACTTGTTTTTATGAACAACTCACTCATTTGGTGGTCATTGTTTTGTGAGTGTGGATTTTAAGGTCTTGATTTAGTGTGCATAGTTACTGAAGTATAACAGAGATTTGATCACACCATGATACATCATTTTTAATTTTTATTTCATTGTTTATATTAGTTTGTGTATTTCATTATAAAAACTCAAGCTGACATATACACTATTTTATCACCTAATAACTTGGAAACCTGCATTTTCCCATGTTTTATTTTGAGCACTTGTTTAAAAATGGATTTTGTTTATCAGCTAAGAAATTGTATGTGATTCATTTCATTCAAAAATTTATGAACATATCACAGTCATTTAAAATCAATATTGGTGAACCTGCTGATTCTGTGTGATACTTACCGTCTTTATTAATATCATATAATCCATAAGAAAAAAAGGACAATTTATTTTATTAATATCCATTTTATCAAAATTCTAACAACAAAATATATTTTATAACAATTTTCACATTTCTCCATTAAGGTAAGACAGTCTAACATGAGATGATACATCAACAACATTTCAGGTTATGAGAGCAAAGGAATCCTGTCACCCCACACCAACACCATCTCAGGTTATGGAGGCCAAGGCACCCTATCATTAAACACCAATGATGGCATTGCCCCTTGAACAGGACTAACAGAAAGAGGTTTTGCCTCCTGCCTCCTCTCCTACAACCTTTCAAACTTCTCCTGCTACTTAATTTCTTCATTTCTTCACTAAAATTCCTGCAGGAAAAATGTATACTTAGCAAGTACTTACACTGAGTTCTGTGTTGTGTTGCAGTCAAGACAGGATTTAATTATTTCTGCAGTGATACAACTGGGGTCTGCCATGCACTGCAATCATAATGGAAAGGAAACAAATTTTACCATGAGAAAAAATGTACATGCTCAAATGTTCATTTAATGGTAAAATCTGACTGGCTACCTATAGATCTATGAGATTACCAACTACTTGAATTAAATCAATAATAATAATAATAATAATAATAATAATAATAATAATAATAATAATTTTTTTTAAAGAGATGAATATAACTAGTTTCATGGAACTATTTCTCCTTATTACCCTCAATTATATGCATATTTGTGGATCTAGTATTTGTACATGCTGCACAATTTATCATATCCAAAACTGATAATAAGATTTTTTTAAAAAATAAAATTTAAGAACATGCTTCAACTAGGTTTATGTACAGTACAAAATTAGGGAAACAATGAAGTTGAAAGCTTGAGAATTTTTATACATAAAGATGTAATGTAATTTGACAAACTGGTTCTACTCTTCATCCACTGAATAAGATTATAATTAAATGCATTTATATTTTTTACTTTCACCAGTTTGCTTTGGGATTCAGTTTCAAATTAGTGACCCAAATAATGAAACTTTTCTTCAAGACTTCTTTTTTTGGTGTTGGGATTGAAATGTGGTTAGCTGAAATTAAATTGGGAGTGTTGCCTTGTTTTCTAGCATGAAACGGTTCCTTAAGATATAATGGGGCCATATTATTTGAAACCATGTGCATAAATCTAGCCTTTCTAAAAATATTTGTTTGCTTATTGTCAGCATTTTAATATCATTCACTGCATTTAGAATGCAATCATTATCTAGGATGAGTCTACAGAGTCATTTTTGCAAGTGGAATAATTTGCAAATATTTACTTGTTAAACACGGAAGGCTGCAAAGGGGTAACAATTTTGTGAGTCCTTGGAAGATAGTCATTAATTACATAATATACGCTTAAAAACCAGGTAGGTATTTTTGTGTGTGTCTCTCTGAAGTTTTTAGTGGTCCCCAATAGCCATTCCCAACATTAACTATCATGCAGAAAATAATTTAGAATAATGTGGTCTTGTAAATGAAATGCTATGACAGGGCATATAAGACCACAAACATAAAATAAAAGTCATTTCTATAATATCCAAGCTGAGGCATTCAATAATGAATTAATAACAAGAGACTCAAGTGGGGCTAATATCACACACCTTGTTAATGACATCTTAGCATGTGAATGCAAATTCATACATGCTTAGAAACTGTAGTTGCAAGAAACGTTTGGTACCATTAGTTGCTATACTGTCTGTTAATGATGGTGTTGTGCATCTTCTCGTTTAGAACACACACACACACACACACACACGAGATGAAAACAAACTTGATAAAAGTACTGTTACATTTTTTTAGGTTTTATCATAATGCTAAGCTGTATCAATAGTAATTTAACATTTTAGTTAATTATTAAGACATTCACTTGTACTGAATCCATGGACAACACAAACTTTCAATAAAGTCTGAAAGCCCAACAACCAGTGTCTAGAAATATGGCAAGATATAGTACAACACACACTCCATCACTATTTTCTAACTTTTTCATTGGTAAAACTGAGTCATGTGAAGACCTAAAGAAGATCAGATTAGTCTAATGTTGTATCATGAATATCAATCCAACATTTATCTGCCATCCTTTCAAATGAAATGATCTGAAATAGTGTGAAAAGAGAAGAGAGCATTGACCACTGAGGTTATGATTGGGGTAAACTATTGCATGTTATATTAATAACCTGGTATAGAATGATACAAAGCACAACATTCTATCTGACCACTACACATGCATTGCGACACATGTCAAACATGTGATTAAAAGATCATAGATATGATTATATTTGTAATATTCATCATTAATGTTTTGAAATATTTTATCAGTAACAATGAAAAAAAACTATTAATATCATTAGAGTAGTAAGAGGATTCCTCAGGACTTTTTTGTATATTCTTTACTGATGTAAACTTCTGACAAGCCAGTACAGTGAAAAAGTATTGTGGTACAAAAGCAACGAAAAAAAGTACAATGGTAAACCAGTATACTATGTATAGCTCTAGTAACCAGCATTCTTCTTCAGGTTCTATTCTAAATATACCAAGGGTTATCATTACCAACCTCTTCATTTTTATTCACTGTCAGTTTCTTTTCAAATGCATTGATAGGGTCCATCGTGTCCAATCCCCCAAAATTCCTCTTTATGGAATGACGAAGTTGGTTCCATGTTGGAGGTTTGTTGGTTTGCTCCACGAAAGAGTAGATCATCTTCATTAGGCTGAAATATATGAATTCTTATTGACGAGTGATCTTTTGGACTTTGATTGGCAGTTAAATGTAGTATTTAACACATTTTAATGATTATCTACAAGTATAACATGATGCATCCCTTTACCTCAAACAGCGAAATAAAAAGTGACAGAAAACTCAAAATACTGACCTGAAATGTTGACCATGAATATAGGACAGACACATGATGTTCTATGTGATACACCTTTCTAGAAATAATATACAAGTAATATCAAGTTTTACCCCTATCTATCAAATGGCTTTAGAGATTAGAAAGGAAAGTGCAAAGGTATTAAAAATATTAAATAATGATATTCACTATGAGGTCATGGTCACCAGCGCATTACATAGTGTACACCTATTAGTGATGATAAAGAACTCTAAAATCTCAAACAAGCATGTGATTATTGTTATGAACCCAAACTACTTAATAATAACAAGTGAGAGCTTATCAAGATTTACAGTATGCCAGAATCTGATACACCCTCTTTTATCATAAGAGGCAAATAATGAATGTATAATAATAATAATAATAATAATAATAATAATAATAATAATAATAATAATAATGAGGACTTTGTATAGTGCCTAATCTCTAAAAGTTCTAAGCACTTTATAACATTAGACAACACCTATAACATTAAAAAAAAAACATATATAACATGATTACAAAAGAAAACACAAAACATGCTGAAAATATTTAAGGTAGGAAACACTATTAGGGCCTTAAGTTTGTTCTTGCAGTTGCAACAGGTGAGGTTTAAGAGCACTCTGTCTATGTGTCTATGTTCAGTAGGCAATTCATTCTATGTTGCTGTGCCCTGGTATGCAAAAGAACATTGTCTATATGACTTCATTTTCATAGTGTGAATAATGAGTGTATGATTGTCAGAAGAGGAGCGTAAGTATCTTGCTGGTGTGTACACATGGGTGAGATCAGACAGGTATGTTGCACTCGAGTCTATCAGTGAAACGTAGCACAGAAAACAAATTTTGTGTTTGATTCTGGATCAAATAGATAGCCAGTGTAGAATACAGAGCAGTGGGGAAATGTGCTCTGATAATAATAATAATAATAATAATAATAGTGACTTTACTTAGAGAAGATATCTCAGCTTGATTCATGAATGTTATGTACAATATAAAAAAGTATATACAGCACAAGTGACAACAATTTGACTTACCACTAAAGAACTGAATTGTTCTAAAACTTGAAAAAAAAGTCAGGCTTGTATTATATATGCATCAGAGAGCACTTAAAAATAAATTAAATATACTGTATTCATCTGTAGAAAATATGTATTAGCAAGATATATTTGTATTACTAAGGCCTATTTGAGTGTTTTACGATTCCATCCATTCAAGAAATTAATTATGATAAGAAGAGCCTGCCTTATTTCACTGAGATACATTACAGTGGACCAGTATATTGAAAAACATTTTTTAAAACAATTCCATCTATGGTTTTGGTATAAAGTAAGTTTTACTTCCAACAAACCATAAATTTGGAGTACCATCAGCATCTGTTTGGTGAAATATATTGCAAAGTAGACAGGAATGGCTTTTATGGACTCTTTTTTTTTTTTTTTTATAATTCATTTCATGCTGAAAATTGTCCACACACTGATCTAGAATTAAATTACATGTACTCTTCTGGAGTCTTAAACGTTTTGATATATGTGAATCAGATGCATTACAATAGTCAATAAAAGATGATCCTATGTTGAAATGAAATTAATGTTCTGATATTTTGTTTAAGTATCCAAAGATTAGAAATAACCTTTTTCAAAAAATAATTAATGTGAAAAGACCAGGTTTGATTGTTATCTACAAATATGCCAAGACTTTTATCAATGTCAGGCCATATTAAAGTTAACATTGTCAGATAGAAGTTGGAGTTTATCACAATCTGGCCTTGCTCTTTTTCTTGTAACTAGTAAGGCATTTGCTTTTCCGCATTTATAATCATATCGTTTTTCTTGCACCATGATTTCAAGAGCTAAGAGCATCTTGTAATTTATTTTCAAGTTTAGTTTCTTTTTTTACTTGACTGAAATTGTGATATTATCTGCATTGAAATCAGTGGAACTGAATGAATTTCCTATCTTAAAGGGAAAGTCATTAATAAATATAATGATTAATCAAGGTTCAAGGATAGAGCCCTGTGGTATTCAACAATTAATATTTTTACTTTTAGAAAGGTGACCGTTCCATGATACATTTGTCACTATATTAGTTAAGTAAGAACATAACCAGGTGAGGAAGTTTCATTACACTGATAGATTTTTAGTTTTGCAGGCAAAATTTCATGATCTGCAAGAGCAAAAGCTTTATTAAAATCAGCAATAATTGTGCCAACTATTTTCCTGTATTTAATGCTTTCATCCATTTATCAATCATATACATGCAGTTTCACATGAGTGATTTTGTGAAAGCTAGAACAATTATGTGGAATAAGTTTATGGCTGATTGTCTAGAAAATTTATGCACTATTCAAAATTACAATTTCTGAAAATATAGTGATCAGAAAATTTAAGGGTCTTAGATTAATGATTGCTGCCTGCAGCCTTACTAATTAACTGATTTTACCGCCAAGATAGCATCTGAACTGTTCAATGAAAATAAATCAGCTATTTGTAGTTTAAAGCTAGAAACTATGGTTGTTTTAAGATGTATTCAGGTTGATAAAATTGGTCAAAATAAAGCCAAAAATACTATGATGTAGGAGTTTGTTTAAGGTAAATTATGGATAATTTAAATCTAACAAGAACTATACTGTGGTTCATAGGTCTGAATTCATTATCTTATAAAAAACATTATGGGAATCCTGGAAAATAATTTTGAAAATTATTTTGTCCTCCTTCAATGCTGCTATTTTCTTTTTTCTTTTATGAATCAGTCAATGTACAGTTCATTCAAATAAAAAACAGTTCATCTACTTTGATACATGACAATACATGAATACCTTATTTGTGACACATAAAAACTATGTAAACCTGTAAAAATCTCGGAGACCAAAGAATTCTCTAAATTTGCTGGATGCTTCTTCAAATACATCCAGGTACGATTCTGCCAGGGATTTAATGTATGGCTTCACTTGGTTGTAAACATGATCCTTGCTGGAGCATATCCCTCTGAAATAAAATAATATAACATGCCTAATAGAATCATCAACAATATAAATGAACAACTAATTCTTTGAGTATACTAATTTTACATCAGGAATTTAGGAGGGTTGTTGTTGTTGTAGAGTTTAAAGCCATTTTTCAGCCAGTATTAATGGTGGAGGAAGAACCAGGGAAAATCCCCAAATAAAACCACTAACCCACAAAAAGCTACTGGCAAGCTTTCTCACATACCCACAATGGCTGAATCTAAGACTCAAACCCACGCAGACAGAGGTGAGATGGCAGTGATCTGTAATGAAGAACACTTTAGACCACTCTGCCACTTGGCGCCCTGAATTTAGGAGGGTAATTGCCCTTCTATTTAAAGAAAAAGTTGTTTCCCCTTCAAAATATCAGGAATTTAAAAGACATAAAATTAAGGACATGAAATATAATTTTGTGCATTCCATTAATCTCAATATGGTTTAGATCCATAGAGCAGAAGGAAAAGACGATGGAAAATTTAAAATACTGAGCTGTGACATTGACTTTGATGATTGGATCCTCAATGTGGTACGAGACACACCTTTTCAATGATGATGTATAAAGTATACAAAATCTCAGGCCTTAATCTCAAATGTGCTTTGAAAGTGTAATGGACAGACAGAAAAGTGTATGGTGGGGGCAAAGGATATGTGTGGAAATGAAATTAAATGGGTCTGTTATTCAGAGGCTGTCGTCACACTGCAAAATTATGAACAGTGGAATGTTAATAAATCTACCCCCTCAGGTCTCATCAATATCATGATGATTATAAAATCTGGATGAAATCCAAACATAATTAAGGAAGTTAATGTGCAGAAATGAAAGTGGATGGGCCTGGCAATCAAGGACTAGTACTATACTAAAATCAAACTGCATATAAAAAATTTCAAAAGTAACTGGTGAAACAAACGTGGGTGCATATGACAATCAGTCAAGAAATGTGCTAAATGATGATGCAGAACAATAACAAGTCATCCAAGATTTCATAAAAATCCAGCTGCATGAAAATCAAGCTGCAAATTGTCAAAAGTAACTACGGAGAAACAAAAGTAGGTTGATTTGACAATCAATGTAAAAAAAAATGCTAACTGACAATGCAGAACAATGACAACAGAAATAGGTTTCATAAAAATTTGGATGCATACTAAATTTATTTGAAATGCAAAAATAATTAAAGGGTTTTATCTGCAGAATTGAAAGAGAGTGGCTCTGACAATTAGGCGATCATGCATAACACTAATAAATGAAGTTGGCCAAAGTCTCATGCAGAGCAAGTGTCAAAGGTCATCATATATTTGATTGAAATTAAACAATCAAGAGATTTATTGCTCAAGAAAAAAAGTAGGTGCATCTGAATGTCATAGGCTATAACTCTGTTAGCTATGACAGAGAAGGCTGACAAATTAATCCAATGACTTGTCAGTATCAAGCTGCAAAGTATTTTTTGTTTTTGATGGTTTAACGCCATTTTTCAGCACAATATAGGCTATACATGGCAGCCAGTATTAATGGAGGAGGAAGAACCCGGACAACCCCTGGAAAGAACCACCGACCCACGAGAAGCTACTGGCAAGCTTTCTCACATAACTACATTTGCCGAATCTTAGACTCAAACACACGCAGAGGTGAGATGGCAGTGGTCCATAACGGACAGGGCTTTAGACCACTCGGCCACTCGGGGCCCCTTGCTGCAAAGTAAATGGGGACAAAACAATAATAATTAAGGCAGTTAATGTGTGGAAATAGAAATAGAACAGATGGAGAAAAGACAGGCCTAGCCGGTCCTAGTTAATATCCACATTTTCAACAAAACCCAGAAGGCAATTCAGAAAAGTACTAAAATAATCATCATATGTTAGACAACACTACCATGCACAGCAATAACTTTTGGGAATATCAATAAATAAACATAAAAATTTTGACACAAAATATAGGTACTCATACAATAGTTTCTGAAATTACATTAAACAGTTGCATGTTTGATGCACCTTGATTTCCCAAAATATATTTAACATGTTGGAAAGTGCAGGACAAAACAAAATTGAAAGCTAACAAGTTTTAATTACAAGTACATACCTGGGCAGAAACATTTAAAAATGTTACAATAAAAAGTTTATCCCCCCCAAAAAAATTGTTATCTTATTTCTATATCTATTCAGTACAACTGCCTATCTTTAAGTCAATAGGAATATCCAATATGACAGACTACCTTGCCTAATAACAGTAACCAAACCATGTCCTTATTGTGGAACATGAATCCGTGCAGTAACTACTGCCAATATTATCCATCTGGATGAGATTACATGTTAATTTTGGTTGACAATGAATTACAGTTTACATGTGCTGTTAAATTTACTGATTAACATATGTGTTATGAATTTCTGCAATATTGGGCAAACATTTTAACAACACTTTACACAATTCTGATACAGGAATTGTATTGTTAAAAAGAACTTAAACATTAGGCAAGGTCTAGATGTTCATGAATTAGAGAGAAAAAAAATATATGGGCAGTAAAAGGAACAACAAATGTTTTTCATCTATCTTAAAATCCTCCAAACTATTGCAAGTTTCTTCAATAAAAGACATTTAAACAATCACACATATCTCTTGTAAATTTAAGTTTAAGGCTATGCACTTGCGTCATCTTTTTTAATGGAGATCATTTGGAGATTACATCTGGTGGCTTTGGTGATGCACTTACTTAAGAGGCAGATTTTTGTTGCTGTGGTTGTTTTGGGTTTAATGCCATTTCTCAGCACACAATAGGCTATACATGGCAACCAATATAACTGGTGGAGGAGGAACCCAGGAAAATCCTGGTAAGAACCACTGACCCATAGGAAACTTTTGGCAGCTATCACACACACCCATGTTGGTAAGCCCAAGACTCAAACCCCACCAGACAGAGGATAGATGGCAATTTTTGGTAAAGGTGAATGCTTTAGACCACTTGGCCATCCAAAGCCCTGAATGACTATTTAGCATTCAGCTTACTATTTTCTTGCTGAGAAACTTCCAAAAGTATACACTTGTCAGAGAGGGGATAAAATATAAAGGCAGTCAGAGATATATTGAATCTATGTTGTGGTTTGGATCTAGATAAGGAAATCCCAATCAAAGGGGTTACATTTTTTGTCTCCACATGAGGCTTGTCCGATTCTGATTTGGTTCTTTTGATGTCAATCTACATAGCCTCTAGTTAGCAAGCTATCGTTATTATTTGCATACAATGACTTCCAGTACCTAGATATAATTTCTTTAGATAGTTAAGTGTATCCGACCCCTATGGGTGTAAAGGAAGTACCACCCAAGTCCTGGAAGGTACAAAATACCAGAAACAAAAGGTGACCACATAAAATTTTGACAAACATAACTTAACGGCATTAGAAATAATCCTTAAAGAGCCCAGGCTGCAACTGCAGTTGAAAAACACTACTTCAGACATGTTTTAGTCTGATGAATTAATAATGGTACATATCTGATCACTGCAACATCCTTGAAAAAGAAAAACTATCTGTGCTTGTTCTTGGACTTAACATAACAGGAACATTGAATAGCATGAGTGGATTGCATCATACTGATGATTCTTCAGTCGACAGAAGGAATACACATCATGGGGCACAAAAAAAAAGCAAACAATAGCTACAGATAAGCTATTGCTGCCATTAGAATGTATTTTTAATGCAGTTATTAACAAATAATTAACATCCAAAAGTTATTCTGATCATTTATTCCAAGTTATAATATTTTAGGAAAGTGGGATCTAATTTTAAAAAAATAGGCAAAGAAGTTAAAACAAGTGGAAATATCTCAAAAGATAGTCAAACATTTTCTTTCCTATGCTAGGGTGCATCTAAAGGAAAATCTTCATTTACAAGGGAAGAAAGAGGCTTTTGGAAGGCAGTTTCACATGCAAGTCTCCAAGTGATACACAGACTAAAATACAATGGTATAAAATCCATACAGCAAATCAAGTCCTACATCTATCTTTAACATCAGAAATCAGCACAAAAAACATCACAATAGTCTTTTGAGAATGAAACTAAAAAATACATCTGGGGTAATTTTTGTTCTTTATTTTCCTCCAGATTTCAACAAAATTTTAATCTACTTCATATTTTAAAGAATCACACCAACTTTGCAGTGTTCACAAGTTCCACAAGTCTGGGCATTTCCCTCTGTACCAGAATTCCATGGTTCATCTTAGCAGGGTCCAAAGCCCAGTTTGAGATCCCAATAAAAGCAACCTGTATAAAAAGAAAACATTCAGTTTAATGGCAAAATACTGTATTTAAAACCCAGAAGGAACTTTGAAACTGTTTAAACATAGATTTGACTGTCTGCAAGTTTTATATCAAAGAGGGGAGTTCTTCCATTTGTAATTACTCAGAACAGGAACCCACCTGGCTATGGCATGGCTTTTACATCAAATCAATGTGGATTTTTAAGTTCATAAAAATAGTTGTGCACAAGCAGGACATTTATACACAACAAAACACAGATCCAGTTAAGTTTTTATTTATAATTATACTGTTTGCCTAGGAGGACTATCTGCTGATACTTAAGAAACTGTTTTGGTTAATTTTGTCAGTGAGTGATTCAGTGAAAACTGAATGGAACAATGTGGTTGTACAGAGGTCACAGCTGGTCTATGAAATTCATTGATAGATTGTTATGGATAACCCTTGAGTAAAGTTTCTTCAGCGGAAACTGAAGAAGCCCAGTGAAGACTGGGCTGTCCATAGTAGGTTGGGATGACAGCGGCAAAACTGTGTGGACTTCACTCAGTGGTTTAGTTTGAATACACCATATAGTGCTGACATTAGATTCTTGGGTGAATGAATGGAATGGAATGAAGTGAATGCTTGACCATGAAAAGGATTCCACCTCTTGTGTAGAATTCCTGTTCATCACATGGAATGAAAATGGGTTTCAATAGCAAATGACTATTTAATCCTGATCTAGACTTAGTCATGCGCACTTAGAAAATTTGCTGAAAGATGGGAGATAGATTTTTAACTTAGAATTTTTAAGGTTTCAAGTAAGCACTGAATTATAGTTATCACATGGGTTCATAAATCTTTGCAGTCAGATTGTAATACAAGATTTCAAACAAATTTTAAACAAATTGTACAAAATTCAAATCTAAAAGTGCATTCAACAAGAAAAAGAAATATATAGGAAAAATTTAAATATTTATCACATGGGTTCATAAATGTTTGCAGTCAGATTGTGATACTTACAAGATTTCAAACACAAATTTTAAACAAATTGTAAAAATTCTGAATACAGAAGTGCATTTAACAAGAAAAAGAAATAAAAAGGAAAACTTTAATGGTTCATTCTGTTAAAGTACTGTAGAATTTAATTTAACATAGCCAGACTGATTGTATTATTTTCCAATATTTTCAAGGAAAAGCAAAATTCTTCATTACAACCTCTAGTAAAAATGTGACTGAAATTTCACTGAAATATACTTATTTCACCAAAATAAGGCATTTATTAAAATTCTGTGAAATTTCAATGAGATTTTGCCCAAATTTCTTAAAATATGTGAGATTTTGTGATTACATTTCAAAGAGATTTTACCAGAATTTTGTAAACATAAATGAGATTTTGTGATTGAGATTTCACTGAAGCTTCTAAAGATTAGGCACTATACAAAGTCCTTATTATTATTTAAATGTCATTGAAAAAAATATCAATGAGCAACAGTACTTCATTTGATAAAAACTAACCTTAATTTCATTTTAATGTAATTCTATTTACTTCTCATACATTTTGAATGATTTTCAGCAAAACTTGTATCGCCTGTTTCTGTTAGCTCAAATTTTATTGTTCATTTTTTGTACCATTAACTTATTTCCACAATTTTTCTTGTTACCTTTTTTATAACTTGAATTGGGTTTAACTGCCTTCAGATAATAAACTACTAATAATAATAACAATAAAGACTATTTAGATAAGGTAACTCAATTAGTTACAGAAATAATCTACCTTGAGGCCTTCTATCTGTTATGTACAATATATACAGTATAAAGAACATGATATAAAGAATATGGCTTGACACTAAATAATTAAGTGATTTTAAAAGTCAAAGTATCAAGCCTTGAACATATGCACAGGCATCTGTGAACACATAAACATATATCAAATATTAATTATCTTCCTGCATTGAAAAATTCAACTGTGAAAATGATACAAAATTACAGAAAAGCTGGCGGTATTTTATTGTACTAGAACTGTGCAATTGCCTCAAGATTTCATCCATTTAAGACTGATTATAAAAAGAAGATATGCTAGGAGCCTGCCTTATGTCACTAGGAATGTTGTTATTGAAAACTTTTTTTTAAACAATTCCTTCTTTGGCCTTGGTATAATGTACATTTTACTTCTTATGGACCTGAAATTTGGATAGTATCAGCATCTCTTTGGTAAAAGATATTGTTTAAATAGACAGGAATGGCTTTTCTGCATATTTTATATATCAGTTTGGCCTTTCTAATAAATATTCAATCATGTATTGTTATAATTTTTATACATTTCAATGCATCCTGGAAATTGTCTATACATTGATCTAGAATTATGACATGATTGTTTACCATCTACTTTTAGAAACAGGGATTTTCTTAATATGACTATACATGTTTAAATTATGTTTTGAAACAAATTATTGATAATAATAGGTTGTAATAATTAGTATGTACTGGTAATAATATTTTCTATTTGTTAGATATGATTTTCTTGGCTATGTTATGTTATTATCATTACAAAATGAGTGATATAAAAAATTTAAAAAATTGACCTTGTATACCACATTGAATTATCCAAAGTCGCATTGCATAATATATTACAGACAAATATTTTTGTTAAACAGCTAAATATTCAATCACAGAATGTTTATATCATGGTTCTTCTGAATTTTATATATTCCTTAATGTATGTGACAAAAAAACTACAATTACGGCCTGTCTCATGAACAAGCACTGACTAGATATCAGGCCATTATTATGTGTCTGCCTCTTTTCGGGTTAACTTGTGACTTCTAACTGATATTAAGATGAATTTAACATGAACATGGCAGTGAAAAGTTTCAGTTAAATATTTTCAAAAATAATGTCACCAAGTATGCTAATTAAATACATAATGGTATTTAAATGTTGATGTTTAAAGTTTCGAAGCACAAGTTGATGTGATTATATCAAAGCAATTTGTGCATCGGTAGTTGTTTTTATCACAAAATGATAACAAATAATAACTTACGGTAATCAAACAATGATAGCTAATACTAACTTGCAGTGAAAATGATTAGGCTATTTTATTCCAGCAATGCGAGAATGTAATTTTTTGATGATGACATTACTTTACATTTTATGTGGGGGGGGGGTTTATGGGGAGCAAGGGTATGATGTTGTGAACGTCATATGGGAAGCATAGATAACAGGGTTAGATTTTTATATGGGGAAACAAAGGGTTAAAGCAGAAGTTTGCTTTTCTCCTGACCTGACTCCAATTATTTTTTATATGGACTTTTTTCCATCTCCTACCCTGTTTTCAATTAATGGTCTATTTGGTCCCATTCAAAATTAAATTTATAAAAGTATTCATTCTGTATATTATTTAACAGATGACTGCTGTAAAGAGCTTTCTGATTGGTCAAAAGTTTGTACTTGCCCAATGAATCATCATCACATAATGGAAACTAATGGAAATGAGCATGCTTGCTAAACATGGGGTTTTAAATTTTCTACCATGAAAATGATCAAATAACAGTTATTCAAAATGATCATTCAGATGTGTGAAATGAGAATGGCTTGAGTGCAATGTTTATCTTGAAAAGCAATTAGACAATCTGTAAGAAAACCGAATGCCAGGTATAGCATTTTGCGATTTTTGCCATAAAGATTACCAATCTCTACAGGAGCATGTCAAGTGAGAAGGAAAAGGTACAAAATTTGAAAGTTATACAATTCCAAACTGAATCCCTTCCAGAATTTAAGGAGGGACAACATATAGGTCACTGGTGGGGAAGTGATGATATTGTTGTGAGACACTTATGTCTATCAAAGATATTTGTATCTTTGCAGAGTAACCATTGCCCAAAAGTAGAATATCCTTCAATGACTTGAATGGTATAAATTATTATTGTTAATATTAGCAAATTACTCTATGTGTTTCAGAATTCTGAGAAAAAATCAGCATAACTATATCATAATAAATGTTTTTCAGAGCTGTTATGGATCGAGGGCTCATTCAACTTCAAGCGATCACCACAACATCACAGTTTGTACATTAAAAAGTCTAAAGTGCAATTTCCATATCTGGTGTCATAACAGCTGTATAATTTTGTTTCATTATTGAAATATTATTGTGGTTGATAAAGCGTTGTATAATTCCTACTCCATCATTTTACTTAAATCCTTTTGAAATGTCAGTGAAATATTAATTAAATTTCTGGTTGCAATGAATTAAATTTGCCACCTTGCTGCTGTGCTTGATAAAGTAAAACTAAATCAAGCTGAATTTTTTAAATCTATTTTTGCCGGGTTTTGTTTGCTTTGTTGATAACTGCCTCTATATGAGCTGTATGACCTTAGGATAGGTTTAGTAGAGTAGTGCTGTTTATTGCTCATACATAATGTTTACCAGCAAGAAATATTTTTGTTGAAAAATATTGGCTAATATTCCTGAAAATTATGTTTTACAAAGCATGACTATGTCATCGGGTTTGGGAGTCCAAATTCATGTTTTTGATGTGACACAGCATGTCTGACAGGTATGCAAACTGAACTGGCTGGATGGCTGGGATAGTTATGGATAGCAAAATCATATTGAAAGATCAATCCGATGGATCTGGCAAACATTCCATGAACCCAGACTTGCAGGCCTGAAGGCCATGTTGGGCAATGAGTCAGTATGAGATGGAAACAAGGTAAAATTTGTCCTAAGTTAAATAATTGCATTGTTGTCTACTGACCCAGGTGACACATCTCTTCAAAAGCAGTCGATTGCAAAGTCTTAACACTTTGTTACCTCATTCTAATTTAAGTAAATGTAACTGATACATTGCACTTGGAGGGATGGGGGCAGCAGTTTCTCCCACAAAGCTCATAAGATATGCCGAATTTTAGATGTATGCTTAAGATATCATCTTTATCTTTGGGAAATTTCTTTCTTTTGTCTCTGCTGTTAGTTAGCAGTTTTATGTAAAATGACTGCCCACTTCTTCTGACCACATAGTACACATGCTGATGGGAAGAGACATGATGTACATTTGGTACATACTAGACAAGACTCATGCGTACCTTCTCCTGAATTAAATTTCTTGCATTTTATACACTTGGTCAGCATGTTTTACAGAAACAACACAACAATAAAAAATGCATAAATTAACAATTTGCTAGTACAACATTAAGTGAAAATAAGCAGTGTCACACTAAAATGTGGTCTAAACAGACAAAGTCCATAGAGTATGACAAATTCACCCAAAACAGAGAAAAATGTAAAACTAATATATACAACTTTTAGAGGAATGATTATCAGCATAATTATCCCAAATTCCATGACAGCTAAATTTTTCACTTATACTGGCAAAGACTGTTGTGTAGGCATCACTTATGAAGATGACAGTATGGAAACAATGCTTAAAAACAACATTTGGCAGTGGCAAATGGAGGTAATGGGCAAGAGTTATTGCCCTTTGTACATATGAAATGGACTGAAAAGAAAACATTTTGGTCTGTTCAGTAGGGCTGGAATCAGGAGATAGCAGGCTGATATCCATAACAATAATGTGATTGAGGAATGGATTTAAAGGAGAATTCAGAATGTGTGGGGTCTTAAATGGTTGAATACTCTACTTATAATCACATTGTGAATAACTGTAGCAGCAGAGAGGGTGAATCCTACAACTTTCCGAGCGTCGATTCGAAAATCTGAGGCTTCCACCAAATAGTAAAAAAAATGGCGTCTATTCGATAAAATAAGATTTCCTTATATACGCCAACGTCGTTGTCATCCACCCTCTCTGCTGCTAGTGATTTCATCACTGGGTTAACAAAAAATAATAAATGATTTCAACCAAATATTTGATCGAGTCCGATACGATATCGTGTCCGAGGATCATGTAAATTTATTGTTACAAATCCATGCGGGGTTGACTGAGCATGACTAAAGAAATTTTTAAATTGATTGAAGTCCATATCGGAACACCATGTCTGCCAAATATTTCGTAGCGTATGTGTATCAACGCCGTTAAACACAGCAAGAATATTACAGTTATCTCTGATCACTTTTGGAATCTGAGTGTAGCGTTGAGTGACATATATCACATCAGTGTTTTTGTGACGCCCCCGGGAAAATATTCTAGCTGGGTTTTTTTGATTGTCTAACATCACATCGTCGTATACGACTAAATTGTTAATACTCCCATCAAGGTCATCCACGGATGGCGCCTCGTCAATATCAGTTATAAAATCAATGGTATTCTCACCTTTAATTTCTGATGCATTCTCGTTAAAATCCTTTAACACTTCATAGCATCGTTGATCATCTACGCTAGGGGCAATTAAATACAACTTATCCCACTTCATCCATCTCATTATTAAATTGAGCAACAATTGCGTTTTACCGGATCCAGATGGCCCGATTATAATTGCACGGATAGAGTTTGGTAGCGCTGCATGATGCTTAACTGGTTCTCTTATTTTAGTCGCTGAAAAATCAATTATATTCATATCTCTATACATAAATTATGGATCTATATTGTGTGAAGTGTAAAACGCGTGCTAGCACAAATGATGTGACGACGGTTACAACTAAAAATAACAGATCAGCACTAACTGGTAGATGTGCAACATGTGGTATAAAAAAGTTTAGATTTATTTCTACAAAATCAAAGATTTTACAATCCGGAGATGTTTTAAAAAAAAACGAGGAGGTGATATCGCAGCCAAATTGACAAAGCTCCCTGGAACCCCATGGGCAAAGTACCCCGGAGAAAAGCACCTTCCAGGATATAGCTACTGTGGTCCCGGAACACGATTAGATATCAGACTTGATGATCAAAATCAACCCCGACCCGGTGAAGAACCAATAAACGCCATTGATAAGGCCTGTCACCTTCATGATGTTGCTTATAAAAGCAGCAACCTGCAACACAGGCATCTCGCGGATGTGAAATTAATTCATGCGTTAAATGCTATTCCTGATAAATCTTTTAAAGAAAAGTTGGCTTCGTGGTTGGTAAAATCAGCTATGAAAGGCAAATTGATGATGGGTGCTGGTAATTGAAAATGCTAGCATTTTAATATGGAATCAATTTATTATTCCCCAAGAGGATACTGGAGGGGTAAATCAGCAGTACATAAACTCGCTAGCGCTGCAAAAGTGAAAAAAACCACTGCGGCGGATTGGTTATCCAAACAGGCACTATGGCAAATTTATCTACCACCACCTAAACAAATTCAATTCTCGCATTTTGATGTGACTGCTCCTAATGAAGTTCATCAGGCTGATATATTATTTCTGCCACATGATAGTGGTTACAAATACGCGTTAACCGTAGTTGATATTGCAAGTCGATACAAAGAAGCAGAACCGTTAAAAACAAAATCAGCCACTGAAGTTGCTTCTGCATTTGAAAGGATTTATCGACGAGGTCCTCTGCACTGGCCGAATCTATTGCAGGTTGATCCTGGCAAGGAATTTCAGGGTGCGGTTCTATCTACAATGAAAAATCATAATGTCACCATACGACGAGGGCATACTGCGCTACATCGCGATCAGGCCATTGTAGAACGATTTAATCGGACGATTGCTGAGCGGTTATTTGGATATCAATACGCAAAAGAATTCATTCAAGAAAAGCGATCCAGTGAATGGGTTAAAAGATTACCATCTGTGATTACTGCACTGAATAACGAGATTACTAGAACAATCAACATGAAACCTATCAACGCGATTAAAAAGAAGTCTATACCCGTACAACCACAAAAAGATTTCCCTAGAAACGCTAGCGTTTCCCAACCAATTCTTGGTAGTAGTGTCATTGTGAGGTACTTATACGAACCAGGAGAGCTTGAAGGGGGTAGAAAAAGGGCTACTGATCCTATTTGGAGCGTCACTGCGCATAAGATATCTAGTATAACACGATCAACTGGTAGACCAGCAATCTATAAACTGGATTCAACTGCTCCTCAGCGAGGATTTACTCGACAACAACTACAAGTGATTCCCGAGGATACTCAATTGCCACCGCATGGTCTTAACTAGCGCCGTTGCGTCTATTGCACTCAAGACAAGTCAACATCACATTATTTCTGACATGACCGAGATTGTTATTTTTTCTGTCTACGGTGAATTGGCGAGGATCCTTATCCGAATACTGCCAACGCATTATACAATTGCAACTCGCGCAGTGATTATTCTGTTGTTTCTTCAAAGTGATTATTAATTTAGCATCAATATCAAATTCTCGTTGTTTTTTTTTGTCCTGTTGTTTGTAACCGGAGAGTTTTTTATTAATGATGCTAACATCAATATCACTTATTGTTGTGTCATTATCATCACCAATGATTTCATCATCGCCACTGGCTTCGCCAACAACAATTCTTCGAAGCTGATTTATTCTTCGTACTCTGGATACTGCGAGATAGACTAAATTCGACCATTCGATGCGATTATCTACCATCCAAACAATTGTATCCGATATAGTCAATCCCTGTGAAGAGTGTATTGTTGCTGCGTATCCTAGCGTCCATGGGGATTTATTAGCACGCAATGCATCTTCAACGACATTGATATCAACCAGCACAATATCATTTAACACGAGAATCTGCTTTTCACTTCCTGACTTTGTCAGGCTTGGAATATCAACTTCTATATTCTGCTTTCGTGTATCCGAAGGCCTATAACACAACGGTACTGGAAGCGTTGCAAATTTTTCTTTATGCAATTCAAATAACTTCATCTGAAGTGTGTCTCTGACTATTTTTCTACTTGCTACTATCAAATCATTTGGTCTCCACGTTTCCCAGAAATCATTCATAGGAGTTTCTGAAATTATTTCACGCGCTATTTCGCATTGGATTTTATCCGGTTGTAATCTAAGCAGTGCTTTGAACTCGCGTAATTGTTCATCAAGTGATCTATGGTCGGTATTAATTTCTTCATAATAGTCTACAGAACCCTTTAGCCATTCATGTGGAGATCCACTGACAAATGGTGGTGGTTGGCCGTGATCACCGCACATGACGACTTTTGTGTTTTTGTTTAACAACCACTCAAGAAATGTTTTTAATACATCTAATGACACTGTGCATATTTCATCCCAAATTATGATTTCAGGAATGAATTTATCACCCATACGCTCAGGAGTCCATTTGTCACCTTTCCATCGAAAAAAACTATGATAAGTACAGGCATTTACCCCTCGCTGTATCATCTCTCTGGCGAGTCTGTGAGTCGGTGTTAACACAATCATGTTAGTAGAAATACAAGTATTTCCACCACCACGATATAATTCAATTGCACGAGTTGTCTTTCCTGACCCACCACAACCGTTTAAATAAACTGTCTTGTATCTACATATTGGATCAGATACCGGTGGTGCATTAGAAAATTCTGATTGAATCTCATCACATTTTAAGTACTTTTCATCCATGGCAACGTCTGCGGATTCACAATACTCATGTAGCATCTCCTTTTTAAATCGCCAACGCCCCCACGCTTCCTCCGGATCTGTGAATGCCGCTACAGCTGATTTGTACTTATTGTGTATATACATCGAATCAGTGGCTACTCTAACCGCGGTATTAGGAAATCTATTTATCATCGAAAATAGATTAATGCAAGCATAGGCTAGCATTGAACTTCTCAAATGTGTGTACTGGGAATTATATCCATCACAGTAGGTAACAACCGTACCTAATTTCTCACCATTGGATAGAAAAGCATCCTTACGGGATACAAGTTTTCCCTGTTTCGTTAAATCCGTTACAAGAAAATCGTATTCAGCGACATCTATGATCAACCGCGAAGAGTATTTTGCGTTGTCGTATCTTCCACCCTGGGTAAATTTACCGATTATTCTTCGTCCAAAATCTTTTGCTTGTTCTTTTTTAATTTCAAATAACTTCTTAGACCAATTCATGATTTGTTCTTCTGGAAACTGTTTTCACAGTTCGCTAATTATACGATCTAAATCGGGTTGTGGTAGCCAAACTTCTTTCTGAGCTCGATAGCATATAATAGCTTCGGAAACAATCAACGATATCAGCATGCCACAATCAATCATATATCTCAATAGCACTATTGGCATCCAGGCCTTTTCAGATATATGTCTACCAAGCCAAACATAACTACACGGATGTAACCCTGTAGCGAGTTCAAATGATATCACACGAGCGAATCCGGTTAAATCAAAATCAGGCAATGGTCCATTAATCGCAACACGAGTCATTTCATGCGTGGGGTGTCCAAATCGTGTGAAGTATTCAGCGCATTCCCCATACCCGAGAAAACTTCCAGGATAACACGCGGATATATCAATTGAAATCATACCGTCACGATGGTATTTTGTATTCCACAGTCCTCCATGACCAAATTCGATGCAACTCAATTTAACGTCCTCGAGAAAATCACTTCGTGTTGGACGCCATGAGTTTTTTTCTCTTGCGAAGTGAGCTACCACTGATGGAATAGTAAAACTATCCGTGAGTAGTTTTTCATGGAAACTCTCTGGTGAAAAATCATTAGCGATTTTTCTCATTCTGTTATCTAATTCTTCAACGCGATATAATTCACCATTTGGTCTTACAAATTGATCAAATCCTGATTCGGAACCAGCACTACTAAGTAACCACACTGACACAGGATCATCTTTACACAACGCATGAATAGCATCAAATAATTTCTCTTCATAGAAAACATCCCCGGAAAATTCCCCGGAAAATTCCGGGGGGATATATTTCACGGTTCGTTCTCGTGGAAATACTGTTACCGCAGGTGTCCACGCGTGTTTGTTATGATCAATAATCTGTATTGGGGCTCCATTTTTGTTATATTTCGGTTCGTGTAATACTTCTCCGGTTATCGTCATAACTGTTATTGGAAATCTTAATAATGTTTCTAATTTAGCTATATCAGAAATCTTTGCACCGTGCTGTTTCACTGTCAGTTCCCATTCGGTTATTTTCCTACGTCGCAGATCAGTTAGTTTATTTCCTCGGGATGCATTTGTGAAGTGTTCCATTACCCGTGTTGCTACACAATTGAGCCTTGACGAAGTCAATGGTGAATATTTCATCGGAGCTAGTTTTGCAATATCGGGTTTATCATTTAACGGATATATCCCATAAACGATTGCTGTTACGGGATAAGATCTCTCGTAGTATGGTTTGTCAATTCCAGTTAGAATTCCTGGTTTGGAATCTCTACTTACAATGACAGTTTTTTTATCCTTGAGGATTGGTTCAAATTTATCCTTAATAATCCATTTGCCTTCGACTTCGATAATGAATTTTATTCTGAAAAAATACTTCTGATTGGAATTGCTTTGTTGGGAATTGCTTTGCTTGAAATCCTTTGGATTTCCACCTTTGGATTTCCATCTTTGAATTTCCCCTTTGGATGGAAATTGCTTTGCTTGAAATCCTTTGGATTTCTCACCAAGGTGTGAAATTATCTCAGCTGCTCTTTTATCGTTCATAGTAGCATCGATGATGGGTACATTGACATCTTCATCAATAATTCGAAATGTCGACCAACAGTATGCTGCACCGTCTCGGTAGAATTCATTAAAACACTCCCTGATTTTACCGAGTATAGTTCTATCACCGATTAGACGTTTTGGTGTATCAGAGACTCTATCGAGATTGAATTTAGTATTTCTCCAAGGCTTAATTTTCGATAATCTTTGGAACTCCCTATCAAGATTGAATTTAGTATTTTTCCAAGGTTTGATTTTCGATAATCTTTGGAACTCCCTATCAAGATTGAATTTAGTATTTTTCCAAGGTTTGATTTTCGATAATCTTTGGAACTCCCTATCAAGATTGAATTTAGTATTTTTCCAAGGTTTGATTTTCGATAATCTTTGGAACTCCCTATCGAGATTGAATTTAGTATTTTTCCAGGGCTTAATTTTCGATAATCTCTTGAACTCCTCCATGTTATAATTAAAACAAGTATTTAAATAGAAAAATATAGTATAATGAATCACTGCAAGTGGCTAATGATTGGATCTACAACCCCGTGTAACAAATCATGCAGAAGCGAATTCTGTGGGTATCATATGCAAAGCATGAGAAACGGTTCAAAAGGCCCTCTCCCATGCCTCCAATGTGGGGTGGGTGTTAGAGGAAAATCGCAATTATGCCTTGCTTGTGGGGGTAAACGATACAGGGAACTAAAACGCTACTATGACAAACGAATCATTGACTCCGTCATCCTTGATAAAATCAAGGACAAAGTAATAAAAACCCCTCAAGATTATATCCAGAGATTTATAATTAAAGCAGATAATAAATTAGACAAGTAGTATTATTATACAAATGAGCCAAGATTTCAGACCTCACCCAGTGCTTGCTAATTACGAAGCCTCTAGTGATGGTGTTGTCAGACACCGCAGACTCAAAGAACCTGTTGGGTATCTGAATAATATGGGATATTTGATGTTTTCAGCTGGGAGGAAAAAGTATCTCTGTCACAGAGCCATCTATGAAGCATTTTACGGATTAATCGAAGACGGTCTTGTGATTGATCACATAAATGGCGTGAAGACTGATAATTGTCTTGGGAATCTTCAAGCCGTCTCGCAGCGCGATAACCTTTTAAAAAGCAACGCTGGTAAGCACGCAAAACATCCCAAGGGTGTGAAATCGTTTGATTTAGAAAATAATGAAGAGAGAAGCTTTCAGTCGATAAATGCGGCTGGAAAATATTTCGATATTTGTAGTACTTCAATTCGATTTGTTGCTGAAAAAATCATTAAAACATCTCTGTCTAAAAAAAATGGTCATAAAATAAAGTTCGTATACACTGAAACTATTTAAGGGAGATAAATCCTTTATGGATAAATCCGCACTACAATTCACACTCTACCTACTAAGTTCCCTTGTATTATGACGTCAAAGGAATTTGTCGCCTGCTATATTACCTGTACTTGACTAGGCGCGCCCACGTGACTGTAATGGAGATATAATGCATGAGTTTTCGATAGAGAATAAAACTTTTTATTGTCACTTGTAGGCTAAAACTGCATTATTAGTTTTATTTATCTACATATCTCATGTGTGGGGTGGGTGGACTAGCAGTAAAGCAGACAGCTAACTCGTTCTTTTCAGTACAAAAATTCTTTATAATCTAACGCATTACCTATGTTCGCTCAGCCGGAACGCGAGTGTTTCCTATTCATTGAAGTAGGTGGGCGTGGTTAAAATTCCTTGTATGTGAATGTATTTTATCTAGAGAATTATAACAGAGTATAAAAACGCTGTTTTATTAAACAACTGTATTATTTTGTTTAAAATATTTCTCATTGTTGCAGCATAAAATTGTCTATTTTAAAAATCTCTTATTGTTAAGTATACATGTCTTCCCTCTCCTCTATATTGATCGGTATTCATGTGACCTTCAGTACACACTTCTGTTTCCCACCCTGTATGATCGGTATTTCACTGACGCAGGCATGCGTGATTGATATTTACAAACAGTTAAATTAATTTTTTTTTTGTGTACTTAGTAATTTATATTCCTAAATACGATGGATACAGTAAAATTGTCTATTTTAAAAATCTCTTATTGTTAAGTATATCAGATATATATATATATATTAAAAAATCTCTATTCTGTATGACTAGTCCGTGGTGTAATGGTATCGTGTTTGTCTTGTAAACATAGATCTATCAACTACGTGTTCGGTCCCCATAGCAGATACATTATTTGATGGCGAAACGGAAGATGTTTTTTTCTATTAATTGGGGGGGTGGGGCGGTCCCCCTCAGCCAAACCAACATGGCAACCCATGCTATCGCATTCTCGGTAGCGTGGGTTGGTGTTTTTTTCCAACTCATGCAACCATGAATTCGATTTCATGGGTTGCCATGTTGGTTTGGTTTACCACGCCCACATCATACCATCATCGTTCCATTGAATTATAATCCATCCTTAATTAAGTTAATTAAGTACATGTTATGCCTAAAATTTGCCGCAACACTCGAGCGGAAATATATGGCATTGTGCCGTCCAATGTTGTGACGTCCCCCCCAAGCATATCTTCTGGGCGGTCTAAGATGGCGTTTGCCACCTTAGGCCTCCCTTCCGGAGATGTATGTTTCGGGTCCCCCTTGGGCTTACTTGGATGCGAAGGCACCCAAGGAGTTCCAAAGATGTGTTGTCATATATGTTTTTTTTTTATTAATTAGAGATACAGTATACTATATTTATATAAAAATATAAATAATGGATATCAATGATGTAAATGCTATAATTGCTGAAATCTCAAATTTAAATAATAAAGGGGTATTATTATCTGAAAGTCTCGACGTTGACAAGATTACCTCGGAATATGAAGATATTGAATATCTGTCTAGTAGGGGTCGTTATGTTTTACCTAGGATGTACAGGCTCGTGAAAGGAATTCAAAAATCCATTAATGGTTGTTTGTACGGTAACGACATTAATTTATTTATAACGCTATTTAGCACCGTTGAAGCAATACGTCAAAAGCTTGGCCAAGAATATCAAAAACGACCTGAAATTGGTTCTAAAGTTCGTGATCTTAGAAAAATGTTAAACGAGGAGCGACCCGTATCTTAACCACGTGAGTGTTACTAAAAAATAATATAGGCTTTCGTAAATAATTTAAATAATTTATTTATTTTTTTTTAGCGTTTTTTGTAACACTTGTTACATAGGATTTTCTCCTGAAAGGATACTCATCAGTTTGGACTTGCTCATGCAGTTATGTGCATAATGGATGATCTGGTCGTAGTAGCAAGTAATCACCGCGACGCCTCCATTTTCACGTAATTGTTCTTGTTGCCGCGTCGTTAACACAAATCGTTCATCGCCATTCTCAGATATTACAATTCTGAAATCCCCAGCGATGTTATTTCTGAAACACTCGCGGATAGCGTCGTACAGTTTAACCCTGTCGAAGATGAATACGTTAGCTTGATGGTACATTATTTAATAACTAAGTTATTTAATAACTAAGCTTTTAATTATGATGGAAACCCTCCGGATTTCACATTTGAAAATTTAGTTCACAAACAATATATGGTTGGTGAATCGCTTACAACTAAATTAGCCCGAGAGCGGCTAGCAGCAATTAAAAAGTTTATACCGGTTCGAGACAGACTTCGCGAGAAACTTCAACAACGACAACAAGCGCAGACTGACTTTTCTGTGTCAAGTGAACAACTGTTTACTCCGATAACAAGTGCGACCAAAGATGTGAAAACAGCAACTGAACGAGCAATATACGGAGATATTCCTAAGGAAGGCAAGCGACGAGAAGTGCCTGTTCTTGGTGTGCTTGAAAAGATAGCAGCAGAGACCGGACAAACACGCGCAGGGATACAACAGTTATCCAGTGATATAAAAACTCAACAAGAGTATGAACAACTAGCTGATATTGATGATGAAACTCAAAGAGTTTCCACACCTGAACCACAACCTGTTGATGTCGTCACCCCAAGAGGTGTTTCCTTTATAGACAAACTCACCGAAGGAGCTATAGCAGAAATCAAACGACCTCAATTAATAAAACCCGAACATTATAAGATTTTTGGTGATTTCGCCGCCCAAAGCTTTCATTCCAGAAAAGACTTTTTAAAAGACGAGTATAAAAACAGTAGAATAAGCCGAGATGAATGGGCTGATTGGTTGTATAAAACGAATAAGGGTGTTGGCCGTTTAAATAAAAGAGAATTGGGATATAAAGAATTTAGAAGGGGAATTGAAGAGTATGATGAAACTGGTACAACTTTGAAAACAAGCGGAAAAGGATATTCGATTAAAAATCCAAAGGATGTCTTTGACTCTACCGTGACATGCCCTGGTAACATTCTCAGTGATATATCACGGTTAGAGGTTCTCATCGGAGGGAAACGAGCCGGAAATAACTCCGTCGAGATAATTAACGAGGCCGCTGATATCTGTAGACGATTATTTGCTGGTGGTATCATGGACATTAATGTATATCGAGAACTTATTGCTGAATTAGTTGAAAATCACAACGATGAAAATCTTATGGATGTAAGCGATTGATCACTAATTGAAAAACTACTAGTTTTATAACAAGATGATTATACACTATAACCATGATAAACCCGTAAGCGTCTACGTGGTGAACTCACGATTGCCTGTTTATCGCGCGTGGTACGGAGATGGTTTCGGCAATACCATTGCGGGGTTATTTACAAGAATGGCTCCCAAGGTGGCGCCGTTAGCTAAACAATTATCAATGAAAGCCATTGATGCTATCCGTGATAAGGGAATCAATTTCGTTGGAAATCTTGCAGGAAAGGCATTTTCTGCCGCGAAAGATAAAATAGCATCATTGGTACGAAAGAAACCACGAATGACTTCGTCATCGATGACTTCGTCAGTGGTGAAACCAGGAATGACTTCGTCATTAGTGCTGCCATCAACTACAGTGATGCCTGCAAAAATCAGCAAAGCAATAAATAGTGCAGTGGAAGACAAACTAGCGCAATTGACTTCGTCACCACCGGTAACAGATAGCGCTATCATGAACGCGATAGCAGGAAGTGGTTTGAAACAAAAAAGAAATTCGAGGAATTTTCAACGACGATGATTATAAACAATTAAAACGCTAGCGTTAAACTCTTCGAGTTTCACAATTGAAAACGCTAGTAATGTTATAAATGTTTAAACGAACAGCTGATCCCGCGTTAGATATGGAAGCCCCAATGCGCAAGGATGATTCCGTCCGCGATTATCAATACTATTCCTATCATGCAATACAACCCGACCTACGATCGCGAATTGAACTTCAAGTTCAAGATACCAGTAAATACTTTTTACCATGTGAAGCATTTATTGAAGTAGAAGGAAAACTTGTAACAAATGATGCAGCTGATACCCCATATGCAAATGATTCAAATATCCGAGTTGGTTTCGTCAACAACGGTATAATGGCGTTATTTGAAAGTGCAAGATATCTCATTGATGGAAAAGAAATTGAATCAATAGACCGCGAGGTTGATGTTGCAACAACAATAATCGGGCTAGCAAGATACTCCGATGATTATGCAAGATCGGCTGGTCCATCTATGATGTTTGCAAAGGATACCTCTGATAACGCTGACCACCTTCAATACATTAAAGTGTTAACAGCACAAGATACTGCAGCTGATAATCAACGAGAAGCAACTAATCCAGAACGTCGAGCTAGACCCGGAACTGCGTTTGATATTCTCGGAGGTGTTAATGGTAATTTCAATTTAGGATTTGCAACACAAAAATTAGCATTGGAAGGACAAGAGAAAAAGTTTTCATGTGCGATTCCACTCCATCACATATTTGGATTCTGCAGAAATGTCAGAAAAGTAATCTATGGAGCCAAACACACAATCGCATTAGTGCGAAAAGGCAATGACAATGATGCAATTTGGCGTACTGGTGCCAATGAAGGTAAAGTTGTTTTGAGTAAAATAGTATTATGGATGCCAGTAATGACTCCATCAATTACCACGGAAGAGCGGCTACTTTCATTTATGGAAACCGGTGGTAAATCATTGCTAAGTTGGCTAACAACAACGACTGATGCTAAAGAGGATAATGTTAATGGTACATTAACATGGCACCTGGCATCAAAACAAGGCGTTTCAGCTCCACGTCATATATTTATAGCGCTGCAGAATCGGAATCGATTAGGTTCCCAAGAACGCAGTCATATGATATTTGATCGGTTAGGGGTAAGTGAGGTTTCACTGAGAATAAACGGACAACAAGAACCATCTGAGGATATACAGCTTAATTACGGAAACAACCAAATAGCACGTGTGTATCATCGGATGCTGTCATATATTGGTCGTGATCAAAATGTTGATACTGGTTTGCAAATATCTCAGCTCGATTTTAAGAACTTGTATCCAATTTATTACTTTTCACTGGAACATCTTGATTTAACAAGGCAATCCGTTGTTGATATACATTTTAGGGCTCGTATAGATCCTGGTGGTGTTGATTATAGAGCGGTTGCTGTTATTCTCAGCGACAAATCAATGTTGTTAGAAGGGGCTGGCGGACGAATGAGACTTGTTGATGCACCAGTGGAAAATCTGTAAATGAAACTTGAAAAGTTTCCATAGGATTTCCCCAATTAGATCAATTGAAAGAATAAATGTGTTTTACAATAAAATGCCATATAGTGTTGTTAGTGTCAAGCTGACTGATGGTCAGGTCAAGAAATTAAAATCAAAATCCGCTAAGGAATGTGGAACAACAATAACGTTAAAACCAGCGCAGATGTCCGGAGGTACACATAAAATATCATTAACGGATCGTCAAATAAAACATTTCAATGATGCAATGAAAAATAAGCGAGGAGTTCAAATAGAATTTTCGAAAGCTGCAGTCGCGAACATGATAAAATCAGGTGGTATATTTCCATTGTTAGCCGCAATACCAGCATTGATTGCAGCGGCTGCCCCAGCGGTGGCGAAGGCGGCAGCGTTGGGAGCCGTTGGGACCGCAGCAGGGATGGCGTTGAAAAAGGCAACTGGTGGATCCGCTCGCGGTAGATCCACAAGTGGATCCGGGTATAAAAAAAAGGGAAAGGGGTTGTACCTACCAGGAACCCCGTATTCATGGTACAGCGGCAAATCTGTGAACGGATCGGGTCTAAGAAAAATACCAGGAACGGTTTATTAGTTGAAAGCCCAATTGTTGAGGAACCTATGGTTCCTATGTCCAATTTTGATTTAATTGATGCTGCTAAAAAACTAGCGATAAAAAACTTCAGAGGGGTTTTTATGAGAGATCAATTACCGAGAAAACCAAATAACGTTGAAACCGGTATCATCAATCTTGATAACAGCAGCGGATCGGGAACTCACTGGGTTGCATACGCGATTGATCCACGTGGGATTGTCTATTTCGATTCATATGGGTTAGCTCCGCCAAGCGAGTTTATGCGGTATATAAATTCCTCGATGAAACTCAAAGGGTTTCCAATTTTTTATTCCACGCTGCCAACACAACAATTAAATGATCCACCGATATGTGGCCGTGAAGTATTAAATGTCCTCGCGGAGATTTCATTAAAATCCTTTGGATCTCCGTGGAAACCACCTCATATTATTGTAAACGAATACACGAGTGGGAAATTACAAGGATCAATAAATTGAAAACACAAGTTACGCTAACAATAATGATCGATATTTGGGGACAATCTCTGTCAATGTTGGAACCCACCGAGGAAACATCTGCGGGTTCTATCGAGGATGTAAAAAAAATAATAGAAGATGAAATCGCTGAGACGTTAAATTTAACAAGTGTTGACCCGAACGAAATAGTTGTATTTCAAGATCGCCAGGGTAAATTGAAAAGCAGTAATATATCCGTGAATGACATTTTGATACGGCATCGCGCTGCCGCTGAAAACTCTATTGCACTGTATTCCAACGATGGACAACTTAAACCAGGCGCACTTGTGTCTACGATCACCGACGCGATTGCTACCAACGAACGTGAGCTGAATGATTTTATACGAGGTTATAATGCTTTTCGCAAAAATGTCGTACATAAATTTTTTGGAACCCCGCTTGTGGTTGGCATGACTCTCGCTGAAATTAAAGACTTGTTGAATTCATTCTTCGCTAACAAGGAAGCTGGAAGGATGATGACTGCTTCAGAAATCAAGGCAAATTATCTCGAGATTTTTAAAGTAAGCGAAGATCAAAAACTCACAAACGACATTGTTGGTAGGTTCTTTGGAACCCCGCTTGTGGCTGGCATGACTCTCGCTGAAATCAGTGAGTTTATCGGCAAGCACACTCACAATGCCTACATCGCTAATAGTTTCTTTGGTGTCCCGGCTACATCTACAATGACTCTCAAAGATATTAATATGTTTATGGTGAGACAAACAACACTTAATACCATCGTGGATAAATTTTTAGGGAGAACACCTGTGTCTGAAACCACATCGTTGACAGGCATGACTCTCGCGGAAATTAAAAGCGCTATTGACAAACAAAAGCACACCAGCGATATTGTTAATAAGTTCTTTGAGGGCAGTAGCTTCCAAGATATCACGACGAAATTTTCTAACATCGACAACCATATTAAAACCCAAGCAGAGCTTAAAGTTGAAGACCTTCTGGTTTCATTATTCTTCTCTAACAGGGAGGAGAGTGGAAAAACAATAGATCCTACCAAAATCAGGGTAAATTATCTCGATATTTTCGACGATCTTTTTAACCTGAAAAGAATATCTGAAAAGGTAAAGATTCCACATCACTACACGGGCGTTAAAAATATCGTGTATACGGTTAATCATGGAACCATGGATTGGATAAGAGACGGTTATACTACATTATCCATCGGTATCTTGGGTCTCCCCGGCATAGTGGGCCCTGACTACAAGCCAACATGGGTCGATGGTATCTACAGGCTAACGTGGATCTCTATCGATCAATTTAATATGATCGCAGACGGTAAAACCTACTCTGGTGGCACCGCGACGTTAATTATGGATGGTCGCAAAAAAAACTTTAATGTCGTCGCGGTTGATAGCTCCACCATTAGATCAAAAATAGCCTGGTGTTTAGAACTCGTAGCTCATTTTTCCGACTGAAGTACTAGCAATTCCCGCTAACGATGACAAATAATTGAAAACACTAGCGGATTTAAAATAACAACAATGACTTTGTCATCGACGCAATGTCGCTATGATCAGGTCAGAGAATTTCAGAATAGACTCAAAACCCTCACTGAGGAGTATCAAATAAAAATAAAAAAATACCGACGAAGAATCACCGCAATTGATGTTACTATATACTCGGTGTCAAGCGTTCTCACTGGTGCCGGAATAATACTTGCATCGGTTACAATGATTGCCCCGGTCGTAGTTCCAATTTGCATTTCTGCGGTGGCTACAATCGGGGGTATATTAACCGGGATAGCAAAAAAGATATCATCATGCAAGCCAGAGTAAACTGCAGAATTACTTACTTCAATTTCATATTGCATCAACCGCATACTCGCAATTATCATTGATGATATCGTCGTCACTCGATAATACGATTATATCAGATAGTGAATTCTCAGCGATGGTCAGTATTTTTGATTCCGCGATATCGAAATTAGAGCGACAACATGAATATAATAACAATGACAACACCGATGGAATCAGAAAACACGAACCCAAAAAAACAAAAAATGATCTCAATAATATCAACATTACCAGATTGTGAGTTCTCAGTGATGGTCAGTATTTATGATTCCTCGATACCAAAATTAGAAATAAATCATGAGTATAGCAACGATGACGACACCGATGGAATTACTTCAACGAATAGTGGAGAACACGAACCCAGTACAAACGAGTATGATATCAATAACATCAACGAATCCAGAATTCAGTGTGAATTTCCCCTCTCCGGTCCCAGTGAAGGAGATAGCGCTAGCAAAACTACGAGTGTATCACAGTTGGCCTAATATCAGATCGGTTGCATTTAGTGGTCAGCAACCCAATAACACACTGGTGTTCTCGTATAAGAATAAACCCGATGGTACTCCAGAGTGGGAAACAGTTTCGTTACCAACTGGGTCGTACCAAATTAAGCAAATCAATGCTGAAATTCAGCGTAGAATAAAATCAATCACTGGAAAAGAATCAAAAATAGCTATTAATCTTCATCAACCGACGCTCTCGTCGTCGATCGAAATAAGCACAGAGGGATACATTGTAGATATATATAACAGCTCGTTAAGAACAGTGTTAGGATGGCCTGAAAAACCACCGGAAAAATCCGCCACCGACTTAACCACGGACATACAATCATATCATGAAATCAATCCCAGTTATCGAGATAATTTATCTGATATAAGAAAAGGAAGAATCGCCGATAGATTTATATTTACCAACAAAGAAACATTGCAATGGGATTTTATCATTAAAAGAACAACCGACTCATCTGTTACTATTTCATTTACGCTAACTGACGTCCGTGGTTATTTTAATGAGATTAAACAATTATATGACACACAACTAGAACAACTACGGAAAACAAAATCGCAAAAACACGTTGAAATAATAAATCAGCTTATATCGGACATGAAATATATCTATGAACTAATTATTCAAACAATAATTAATGACAACAGCGACAATAAACAACGATTCCTAACCGATTACAATATCACAGAGGACAATCTGCGTAATTTCAAGTTTCCCAAATACAACGCTGATGAACTAGCAAGAATTGTTAAAACCGATATCAAGGCGCTACAAAAATCAGATTCAGCTGTCCTCTTCAGGTATAATAATGATCCAGATGGTGGCGGTAGGCATATTGCCCCTCATAATGTGAATATTTCAACGGTGATTGCGCTCAATTTAGTATGTGATGCAATTGAAGGAAGCTATCAAATTAATCTAGAGCAATCAAATCAAGCTCAGCAGGGATATATTCTTTATTCGTTTGCACCAACAGCTCCTCCAGGATTCCTAATTATTGAAAACCCAATTAATCCTGTCTACATGCGATGCCATAATAATTCGTTAACGAGAATTAATTTCAAACTCACCGACCAGTCAAATAATCTGATTGATTTACAAGAAGAGGTGTTAGCGATTAGTTTGTTTGTGAAATCATAAATGATTTTCGTCCTACGGACTCGATCAAATATTTGGTTGAAATCATTTATTATTTTTTGTTAACCCAGTGATGAAATCACTAGCAGCAGAGAGGGTGGATGACAACGACGTTGGCGTATATAAGGAAATCTTATTTTATCGAATAGACGCCATTTTTTTTACTATTTGGTGGAAGCCTCAGATTTTCGAATCGACGCTCGGAAAGTTGTAGGATTCACCCTCTCTGCTGCTACTGTCAATAAATAGCTTTCTTCTAATAAGTTAAATTTTATTTGAAATATCATTAAATACATTACTACAAGACATTTAGTTTATTAACAATTAACAGTGTTCATCTCTATTTATAGCCACTATTTTAGTACTGGGGACTTTGTTTGAAATTAAGGTTTCATAATCTTCAAACATAGATGTTTAATTCTGATGGAGAAGTTCTAAATGCAACCTGACAGCATCCAAGTCCTTGATGGTGTATTGGATCAATCATCTGAAGGTAAGAATTACAACCTGGTCTGTACACAACTGAGCCATATATTTTAGATCTAACTAGAGTCCTGTATAACCAAATTGTGGCTTTTTGCTTGCTTCACAATCTGTGTTTGCCATGACTTGAAATAAATCAGGGCTTTTTGACATTTATCTATCAGGTCTCTAATATAATTAAGGAAAGTTAGTTTAGGGCTAAAACAAAACAACTGGAGGTAAGAACACCATCAAGTCAGTTTGGGTCATTAGGTCATCATACAATCTTTGTAACATGAAATCTTTGTAACTGACAGAACCATTGTGAAAATATACAAATTTCAGTTAAATGCTCTTATTTCACAAAACTTAAGGTATTTCACAAAATCTTCCAACATTTCTGACAATATCAGAGATATTTAGTGAAATCATGTTGTTGTTGTTGTTGGGTTTAAAGCCATTTTTCAGCATAATATAGGCTATACATAGCGGCCAGTATAAATTGTGGTGGAAGAACCTGCAATAACCCTTGAAAAATCCACCAACCCACGAGAAGATACTAGCAAGCTTTCTCACATACCTACATCGGTCAAACCCAAGACTCAAACCCACGTAGACAGAGGTGAGATGGCAGTGATTCATAATGGTGAGCACTTTAGACCACTTGGACACATGGGGCTCCAATTTAGTGAATGAGATTTCACTTATATTTTAGGAAGATTTTGACAAACATTTCTGAACAACAAGATTGTTTTCCATTTTAAAGCAGAAATCCTCTTTTCTCCTGACCCAAACCTGGTTTTTCTCAATATGGTCCTTTCTGTTTTTCTAGTTTTAATATATTGGTCTGTTCAGCCCACAATGAATTTTATAATAGTATTTGTTCTCAATACATTATTTAATGGATGATCACTGTAAAGAGATTTCTGATTGTTAAAAAGTTTGTACTTGCCCAATAGATCTTCACACAACAGAAAGAATTTTTGGTGTTTTGAATTTTTCCACAGGACATTAAGACCAAAATAAGAATTTGAAAAATGAGTACAATCAGAATGACTTGTGTGCAAATTTGATGGGAATGTAATTAGTCAATTTGTAAGAAAATGGAATGACAGGACAGACATTTTGCGATTTTTGCCAAAAAAATATGTAAAATAAGATTGAAATTGAAAAGATATGAAATTATACAATTCCAACTGATTCCAATCCAAAATTTATAGAGAAACAATATACAGATCACTGGTTAGGAAGTGATGATATTATTGCCAGATATCCATGTCTATCAAATATGGTCATATCTCTGCAGAGTTCTTTCTTGGCCCACAAGTAGAATCATATTCCAATGTTATGAGTAATATTATTGTTGATATTAGTAAAATATTCTAATTGTGTTAGAATTCTGTGGAAAATCAGTGTAATTTTATGATAATAAATGTTAGTCATGGCTACATATGGATCAAGGGCTCATTCAACTTCAAATGATCAAAGTGTGCTTTCTAATCTCCAGTGTACAGTACAACTTCTATATATCATCAATAACATAACAGCCATATAATATTGTTTCGTTTATATTGAAATATTATTGTGGTTAACAAAGCATTGTATAAAACTGTTATTTCAACTGAAACTTTTTGAAATGTCAGTAAAAAGTTTCATTGGTAATTTAATGAAATTTCAGTGACTGTTTTGGTAAACATTTAGTAAAATCTCAGTAAAAGTTTTGGTCTACTTTTCATGAGATTTAATTCAATATTTTCAATGAAATCTTACAAATATTTTGACCAAAACTTTCAGTGAAATATCATGAAATACATGTGAAATTTCACTGCAATTTTAGTCACATTTTCAATAGAGAAGTGTAAACAAAACAGTCTTGTATCTGGACAATAATGAATCTGTTTTCTTACCATCATTTCTAAGTACATATGCAGCTGATGTTGAATAATAACATACTTTTTCATCTAGAGCAGATCAAAAAGTCATTTACATAAAAAGTGTTGTCAGTCGATGGCTGAAGGCATTGCACATATTTTTAATTCTGGTGTTTAAACTGACAATTTGGTGCCCTGAAGTATTCCCATATCCTGAGCATAATGTTGGGGGTAGTAGCTATGTTAACTCAAACATTGATCTCTTTCAAAGTAATCTGAAATTAAGATAGAATTGCAGTCCTTAAACCTATGCTGACTATGTTATATTCCAAACCTCTGTTTGATGAAACTTTCTCCAAGTCAAATCTCCTATAAATGGAAGCTGGCAGTTTCCAATCATTTATTAAAAACTTCATATATTTTGAACTGTTACATCAAGTCTGTGAAAAATTTGCATGACATTTAAATACAGATCACCTGCTATGAGGGACAATGTTTTGGGGGACTGAATTTTGACGGTCTCTCAGAACAGGTTTACCTGCACATGAGATTCTGAGGTTGTGACATTATTTGAGGCATCTGTTTCAACATTATTTTCATATTATCATCAAAATTACTAAATTCAGTTCACTAGGATGTGCTTTTATCAGGAACATTACGTGTTTTAAAAAAATATACACATGACCAAATTTATTGTTATACATGAAATAAGGATTCAAGACATAGTCTTACGTATGACACCCCCAGTATCATGATCAAATTAGTAAAATATGTCACTTATACAAAGCAGGTAAGGTGAGATACTTTGCCTTTTTGTATGGCTCTGGTTCCTCATCTCCTTGGCAACCATCCTCAAGAAGTGGATGCAGTGTCTTCAGAGGCATTCTAGGACTGTCCTCTGCAAGCCCAACCTCATCCAGAACAACCATGGACACAAATCTGTCCAAGTCCTTGTCCTTCTGAAACTCTGCACACTGACGGAAAGTTCCCACAATTCCATCTGGTGTTGATAGGGGGCTGCACTGGAAGGACACCATCTGGACCTGGAACAGAAGGGTTAAAGTTGATACATTCTGAACATTTGTTTTTGTCCAGTAAGGGTCATTCAGATATCTCGAACTTTTACATTTTTACCAATTAATTACATGAAATATACTGCCAGAGCTGCATACATTTGAGTCTGTGGTTTCCCTGACCTTTCCACTCTGTTATGTATTTAGACAGTTCTGTTGGGGTTGGAGGTCAGAGTGCATCCCCTATCATAAACATGGAATTCATCAAAACTAGGTTTTAGCAGCATATGGTATAAGCTTTACCCAAGGACTGACTGCAGAATTATGTCTTATACCCTAACTGTCCAATATCTGTTAAGCAGAACAAAATAATTTCAGACAGAATTAAAACATAATTTGTAACTTTAATACATTTAAACATTGTCCTATATTTATAAACATATTCTAATCTGCAATGCAACACAATTATAATCAATTATAATCATCCTTTCGCCTGCATATATTGTATAACTTATTGTTTTAGTGCTGATATTAAGACATGAGGCCCAAGAAGGTCTAATGTCAATCATCTTATTTACATTACAGTGATCATTTCAAACAAAAGGCTTACCTATGTAATACTGTAAGAACACATCCTGCTATATGCAATGTATATCCAAAACTTTATATCATGTTTATTTGACCTATTTTACTATAGTCTCATACAAATTCTTTCAAAAGATAAAGACACCATTAATATGCATAATCAAGTCATCAGAGTTCTTTAGAAGTTAAGCAAACAGACAAAGCTTTTAATCTGTGGTCTACAGGGTCACACATTTCACTCAAACTTTAATTTTTGTGGTGTACAAGGTCTCCCATATATCGCACAAAATGAAATTGTAATGCACACTTATTAGGTAGCAGCAGAGAGGGTGAACAGACCACGTTTTCAAGCAAAAATAAGGCTTCCAGATCATGTTTTCGAACAAAATATGGCCTATAGATAACGTTTTCGAACAAAATATCAGGTTTCCAACAAATCTCATTTAACCAAAAAAAAGTCTCCATTTTTGCAAAAACGGAGATTTTACGATTTTGCTCGCAACGATGTGGTCATCCACCCTCTCTGCTGCTAAAGTTTTCAGTTCTGGGTTAATAATTCTTTTACGATTTTAACCAAATATTTGATCCAGTCCGATACGATATCGTGTCCGAGGATCATGTAAATTTATTGTTGCGAATCCGTGTGGTTTTGACTGAGCATGACTAAAGAAGTTTTTAAATTGATTGAAGTCCATATCAGAACACCATGTCTGCCAAATATTTCTAAGAGTATGAGTATCAACTCCGTTGAATACAGAAAGAATATTGCAGTTATCTCTGATGACTTTTGGAACCTGAGTGTAGCGTTGAGTGACATATATCACGTCAGTGTTTTTGTGACGCCCACGGGAAAATATTCTAGCAGGATTTTTTTGTTTATCCAACATTATATCGTCGTATACGACTAAATTGTTAATATCTCCATCAATATCATCAATACTCGGTGCTTCATCGATATCGGTTATAAAATCAATGGCGTTCTCACCCTTAATTTCTGATGCATTCTCGTTAAAATCCTTTAACACTTCATAACATCGTTGATCATCTACGCTAGGGGCAATTAAATACAACTTATCCCACTTCATCCATCTCATTATTAAATTGAGCAACAATTGCGTTTTACCGGATCCAGATGGCCCGATTATAATCATCCGGATAGAGTTTGGTAGCGCTGCATGATGCTTAATTGGTTCTCTTGTTTTAGTCGCTGAAAAATCAATTATATCCATATTTCTATATATAAATTATGGATCTATATTGTGTGAAGTAAAAAAAACGTACTGGCACAGATGACTTGACGACGATTACAACAAAAAATAACCGATCAGCGCTTTCTGGTAAATGCGTACAATGTAGATTTGTTTCTAAACCCAAGGAACCTTTAAAAAAAAACGAGGAGGTGATATCGCAGCCAAATTAGCAAAACTCCCTGGAACCCCATGGGCAAAGTACCCCGGAGAAAAGCACCTCCCAGGATATAGCTACTGTGGACCGGGAACCAGACTTGATATCAGACTCAATAATCAAAATCAACCCAACCCCGGTGAAGAACCAATAAACGCCATTGATAAAGCCTGTCACCTTCATGATGTTGCTTATAAAAGCAGCAATCTGCAACACAGGCATCTAGCAGATGTGAAATTAATTCATGCGTTAAATGCTATTCCTGATAAATCCTTCAAAGAAAAATTGTCTTCATTTTTGATAAAATCGGCTATGAAAAGTAAATTGATGTTAGGTGCTGGTAATTAATAATATGGAATCAATTTATTATTCTCCGAGGGGATACTGGAGGGGTAACGCTGCAATCAATAAACTCGCTAGCGCTGCAAAAGTGAAAAAAACCACTGCGGCTAATTGGTTATCCAAACAGGCACTATGGCAAATTTATCTACCACCGCCTAAACAAATTCAATTCTCGCATTTTGATGTGACCGCTCCTAATGAAGTTCATCAGGCTGATATATTATTTCTGCCACATGATCGTGGTTACAAATATGCGTTAACCGTAGTTGATGTTGCGAGTCGATACAAAGAAGCAGAACCGCTGAAAACAAAATCGGCCACTGAAGTCGCTTCTGTATTTGAAAGGATTTATCGACGGGGTCCTCTGCACTGGCCAAATCTGTTACAAGTTGATCCTGGCAAGGAATTTCAGGGTGCAGTGTTATCTACAATGAAACATCATAATGTCACCATACGACGAGGGCATACTGCGCTACATCACGATCAGGCCATTGTAGAACGATTTAATCGGACGATTGCTGAGCGGTTATTTGGATATCAATACGCAAAAGAATTCATTCAAGAAAAGCGATCCAGTGAATGGGTTAAAAGATTACCATCTGTGATTACTGCACTGAATAACGAGATTACTAGAACAATCAACATGAAACCTATCAACGCGATTAAAAAGAAGTCAATACCCGTACAACCACAAAAAGATTTCAAAGAACCAATTCTTGGTAGTAATGTCATTGTGAGGTACTTATACGAACCAGGAGAGCTTGAAGGGGGTAGAAAAAGGGCTACTGATCCTATTTGGAGCGTCACTACGCATAAGATATCTAGTATAACACGATCAACTGGTAGACCTCCAGTCTATAAACTGGATTCAACTGCCCCTCAGCGGGGTTTTACTCGACAACAACTACAAGTGATTCCCGAGGATACTCAATTGCCACCGCATGGTCTTAACTAGCACCGTTGCGTCTATTGCACTCAAGACAAGTCAACATCACATTATTTCTGACATGACCGAGACTGTTATTTTTTCTGTCTACGGTGAATTGGCGAGGATCCTTATCCGAATACTGCCAACGCATTATACAATTGCAACTCGCGCAGTGATTATTCTGTTGTTTCTTCAAAGTGATTATTAGTTCAGCATCAATATCAAATTCTCGTTGTTTTTTTTTGTCCTGTTGTTTGTAACCGGAGAGTTTTTTATTAATGATGCTAACATCAATATCACTTATTGTTGTGTCATTATCATCGAAAACAACTCTTCGAAGTTGATTTATTTTTCGTACTCTGGATACTGCGAGATAGACTAAATTCGACCATTCGATGTGATTATCCACCATCCAAACAATTGTATTCGATATAGTCAATCCCTGTGAAGAGTGTATTGTTGCTGCGTATCCTAGCGTCCACGGGGATTTATTAGCACGCAATGCATCTTCAACGACATTGATATCAACCAGCACAATATCATTTAATACGAGAATTTGTTTTTCACTCTGTCCTGGAATATCAACTTCAATATTCTGTTTTCGTGTATCCGATGGCCTATAACAAAGGGGTACTGGAAGCGTTGCAAATTTTTCTTTATGCAATTCAAATAACTTCATCTGAAGTGTATCCCTGACTATTTTTCTACTTGCAATGATCAAATCGTTTGGTCTCCACGCTTCCCAGAAATATTTCATTGGGGTTTCTGAAATCACTTCACGCGCTATTTCGCATTGGATTCTATCCAGTTGTAATCTAATTAGCGCTTTGAACTCGCGTAATCGTTCATCAAGTGATCTATAATCAGTGGTGATTTCTTCATAGTAGTCTACAAAACCCTTTAGCCATTCATGTGGAGATGCACCGACAAATGGTGGTGGTTGGCCGTGATCCCCGCACATGACGACTTTTGTGTTTTTGTTTAACAACCACTCAAGAAATGTTTTTAATACATCTAATGACACTGTGCATATTTCATCCCAAATTATGATTTCAGGAATGAATTTATCACCCATTCGATCAGGAGTCCATTTGTCACCCTTCCATCGAAAAAAACTGTGATAAGTGCAAGCATTTACCCCTCGTTGTATCATCTCTCTGGCGAGTCTATGAGTCGGTGTTAGCACAATCATGTTAGAAACGCTAGCGTTTCCACGACGAAATAATTCAATTGCACGAGTTGTCTTTCCTGACCCACCACAACCGTTTAAATAAACTGTCTTATATCTACATACTGGATCAGATACCGGTGGTGCATTAGAAAATTCTGATTGAATTTCAATACGGTTACAACAAAGATATTTATCATCCATGGCAACGTCTGCGGATTCACAATACTCATGTAGCATCTCCTTTTTAAATCGCCAACACCCCCAATTTTCTTCGGGATCTGTGAATGCCGCTACAGCTGATTTGTACTTATTGTGTATATACATCGAATCAGTGGCCACTCTAACCACGGTATTAGGAAATCTATTTATCATCGAAAATAGATTAATAGAAGCATAGGCTAACATTGAACTTCTCAAATGTGTGTACTGGGAATTATATCCATCACAGTAGGTAACAACCGTACCTAATTTCTCACCATTGGATAGAAAAGCATCCTTACGGGATACAAGTTTTCCCTGTTTCATTAAATCCGCTACAATAAAATCGTATTCAGCGACATCTATGATCAACCGCGAAGAATATTTTGCGTTATCGTATCGTCCACCCTGGGTAAATTTACCGATTATTCTTCTTCCGAGATCTTTTGCTTGTTCTTTTTTAATTTCAAATAACTTCTTAGACCAATTTATGATTTCTTCTTCACTGAAATCTGGAAACTGTTTTCGTAGTTCGTTGATTATTCTATCTAGATCGGGTTGTGGTAGCCAAACTTCTTTCTGAGCTCGATAGCATATAATAGCCTCGGAAACAATCAACGATATTAGCATACCACAATCAATCATATATCTCATTAGCACAATTGGTATCCAGGCCTTTTCAGATAGGTGTCTACCGAGCCAAACATAACTACACGGATGTAATCCTGACGCTAATTCAAATGATATCACACGAGCGAATCCGGTTAAATCAAAATCAGGCAATGGTCCATTAATCGCAACACGAGTCATTTTATGCGTGGGGTGTCCAAATCGTTTAAAGTACTCAGCGCATTCCCCATATCCGAGAAAACTTCCGGGATAACATGCGGATATATCAATTGAAATCATACCATCACGTGAGTATTTCGTATTCCACAGTCCTCCATGACCAAATTCGACGCAACTCAATTTAACATCCTCGAGAAAATCACTTCGTGTTGGACGCCATGAGTTTTTTTCTCTTGCGAAGTGAGCTACCACTGATGGAATAGTAAAACTATCCGTGAGTAGTTTTTCATGGGAATTCTCCAGTGAAAAATCACTAGCGATTTTTCTCATTCTGTTATCTAATTCTTCAACGCGATATAATTCACCATTTGGTTTTACAAATTGATCGAATTCTTCATCACTTCTAAGTAGCCACACTGACACAGGATCATCCTTACACAACGCATGAATAGCATCAAATAATCTCTCTTCATAGAAAACATCCCCGACGAACTCCTTAGGGATATATTTCACGGTTCTATCTCGTGGAAATATTGTTACCGCAGGTGTCCACGCGTGTTTGTTATGATCAATAATCTGTATTGGGGCTCCTCGTGATTGATATTTCGGTTCGTATAATACTTCTCCGGTTATTGTTGTTACTGATATTGGGAATTTTAATGATGTTTCTAATTTAGCTATATCAGAAATCTTTGCACCATGCTGTTTCACTGTCAGTTCCCACTCGGTTATTTTCCTACGTCGCAGATCAGTTAGTTTATTTCCTCGGGATGCATTTGTGAAGTGTTCTATTATTCGTTCTGCTACACAATTAAGCCCTGACGAATATTTCATAGGAGCTAGTTTTGCGATATCGGGTTTATCATTTAACGGATATATCCCATAAACCATTGCTGTTACGGGATAAGATCTTTCGTAGTATGGTTTGTCAATGCCGGTTAGAATTCCTGGTTTGGAATCTCTACTCACAATGACAGCTTTTTTATTCTTGAGGATTGGTTCAAATTTATCCTTAATAATCCATTTACCATCGACTTCGATAATGAATTTGATTCGGAAAAAATGCCGTTTTTCCCCAACACGTGAAATTATCACTGCTGCTTTTTCATCACTCATGGTAGCATCAACAACACCATCAATTCGAAATGTTGACCAACAATAAGATGCTCCATCACGCTTGAATTCATTAAAACAGTCTCTGATTTTACTAATCATGGCTTTATCAAGAATTGTATTCTTTGGTGTATTAGAAACTATATCGAGATTGAATTGAGCATCTTTCCAGGGTAATCTCTTGGACGTTTTTTTTGGTTTATCGAGATTAAATTTAGGACTAATTTTCAATAATCTCTTAAACTCTTTCATGTTTCCGTCTCTTGGACGTTTATTACGTTTTTTGGGTTTATTGAGATTAAATTTAGGATTAATTTTGTTTCGTTTTTTTGGTCTATCGATATTAAATTTAGGACTAATTTTTAATAATCTCTTAAACTCTTTCATGTTTCCGTCTCTTGGACGTTTGTTACGTTTTTTGGGTTTATCGAGATTAAATTTAGGATTGATTTTTAATAATCTCTTAAACTCTTTCATGTTTCCGTCTATTGGACGTTTTTTGGGTCTATCGAGATTAAATCTAGGATTGATTTTTAATAATCTCTTAAACTCCTTATCAGCATTTTTCGAAGGCGTTCTCCCTAATTCCCTCATGCTATAATTAAAACAAGCATTTAAATGAAAGATTTTTATATAATGAATCACTGCAAGTGGCTTATGATTGGATCAGTAACCCCGTGTAACAAATCATGCAGAAATTAGTTTTGTGGGTATCATATGCAAAGCTTACGTCGTGGAAGCCTTGGTCCGTTACCTTGTATTCTATGTGGAGTTGGGGTCAGGGGAAAATCTCAGTTGTGTCTAAATTGCGGTGGTAAGCGATACAGGGAGTTGAAGCGATATTATGATAAAAGAATAAAAAATGGACAATCAATCAGAAATTTTGACCCTGAAAAGGTCCTTGACCCTGACAACATCAAGGATAAAATCATAAGAACCCCTCAAGACTACATTGAAAGATTCATTATTGAACCAAATGATGAATTAGACAAACAATAGTATAATATATAAATGAACCAAGAATTCAGACCACACCCTGTGATCACAAATTATGAAGCATCAAGTGATGGTGTTGTAAGAAACCGCAGACTGAAGAAACCAGTTGGTGTTGTGAATAATCAAGGGTATTTGATGTTTGGTGCTGGAAAGAAGACATATTACTGCCATCGTTTCGTGTACGAGTGTTTCCATGGATTGATCGAGGTTGATTCTGTCATTGATCACAAGGATTCAAATCCGAAAAACAATTCTTTATCAAATCTGCAGGCTGTTACTCAAAGTGAGAATACCAAGCGAGGAAAGACTGGAAAATGCTCAAAAAAAGCGAGACCAGTAAAATCTTTGAATACAACAACTAACGAAGAAAAAATATTTCAATCAATGAATGAAGCCGGCAAGTATTTCGATATTTGTTCACCCTCAGTACGAAAAGTTGCAGAGGGGATTTATCGATCGGCTATTTCAAAAAGGACGGGACAAAAAGTTCAATTTAGTTATGTCTAATGCGTCATATTTTTCATTTAGAAATATATCATTATTATAGAATAATGAATTCTGAAAACATGAATAGCATCATATCCGAGATTTCAAAATTGAAAAGTTGGGATATTGAACTATCAGATGGGTTAAATCCTGATCAAATCATGTCTGATTTTCAGGATATAGAATACGGAGTTAACAACAATAAATATATGCTACCAAAGAAGTATGCGCTCATCAAAAGAATTCAGAATTCTATTCGGGACTCTCTCGCATTTTCCAGTGACGTAAGTGTGTTCGCTCCATTGTATACCATCGTAGAACGAATACGAAAAGAATTGGGGTACGAATACAAATTGAAAAAGGAGGTTAATTCTAAAGTTAGAAACCTACGGGCGTTAATTCAAGAAAATGAACATTTTTGATTGACCAACCATTTATCATTATTTGATTGTGACCGTCCCTCATAGAGATTTTAATTTTTTTTTAGCATTTTTTTATTAAAAATGTCAAAATCAGTGATCAATGGAAAAGTGGGGAAAGTGACATTATTATTATTTTATATACAATTTGGACACTTTCCCCATCGATGAACGAAGGTGTATCACCATGAAATAACACTTCCACGATGGTGTTAGGTCGGGATTGAAAAATTGTTTTGCAATTGAAAAATTGTTTCTGATTTTAAATAATGGTCAATGAAGCATTAACAACCCGATTGGCTCGTGAACGACTGGATGCAATTAAGAGATTTGTACCAATTCGTGACTCTGTACGGAATAAACTGCAACAACGACAACAAGCGCAGACTGACTTTTCTGTGTCAAGTGAACAACTGTTTACTCCGATAACAAGTGCGACCAAAGATGTGAAAAAGTTAACTGAAGCAGCGATATACGGAGATATTCCTGAGCGAGAACGAGTAAAGAAGGCGCCGCTGCTTGATACGCTTGAAAAGATAGCAGCAGAGACCGGACAAACACGCGCAGGGATACAACAGTTATCCAGTGATATAAAAACTCAGCGCGAGTATGAACGATTAGCTGATATTGATGATTCTGCGCCTGAAACTCAAAGAGTTTCCACACCTGAACCACAACTTGTTGATGTCGTCACCCCAAAAGGTATCCCCTTTATAGACAAACTCACCGAAGAAGCTATAACACAAATCAAACGACCTCAATTGGAGAAACACCAGGATTATACAACTTTTGGTGATTTCGCCGCCAAAAGCTTTCATTCTAGAAAGGATTTTTTAAAAGACGAGTATAAAAACAGTAAAATAAGCCGAGATGAATGGGTTAATTGGTTGTATAAAACGAATAAGGGGATTACTGGTAATTTGAAAAATGATACAATTGAGTATAGATCTTTTAAAGTAGGAGTTGATAGTTATGGTATACAAAAACAACAAGAACGAGAAAAAAAAAGTCGAGGCCGACAAAGGCAATTACTTGATGATAGTGAGGGCGCAACTGGTACAACTGAGGAAACAAGCGGAAAAGGATATTCGATTGGAAATCCAAAGGATGTCTTTGACTCTACCACGACATGTCCTGGTAGTGTTATCAATGATATATCACGATTAGAGGTTCTCATCGGAGAGAAACGAGCTGGAAACAACTCACCGGAAATAATTAATGAAGCAGCTGATATCTGTAGACGTTTATTTCAAGGCGGTATCATGGATATCAAAACATATCGAGATTTCATTGGCGAGTTAGTAGAGGATTATCACAGTGATTAATCACCGGGATTGAATAAAAACGCTAGCGTTTCCAATTGAAAAATGGTTTCTGATTTCAAATAATGATCATACACTACAATCATGATAAACCAACCCCCGTCTATGTAGTTAATTCACGGTTTCCGGTTTATAGAGCATACTACGGAGATGGTTTAGGCAATACCATTGCGGGGTTATTTGCGAGAATGGCTCCAAAAGTGATGCCGTTAGCTAAACAACTAGGAATGAAAGCAATTGAAGTTATTCGTGATAAGGGTATTAGTGCTGTTGGAGATTTTGCTGGAAAAGCATTTTCAACTGCGAAGAATAAATTAACATCATTAGTGAGACGAAAAAAGAAACCGTTACCATCTACAGCGGAAATGCCTGCAAGTGTTAGTAGAATTATAAATAACGCAGTAGACGAAAAATTAGCGTTGATGGCTTTAACCCCTGACCAAAGCAATATTGCAAATATGATAGCAGGAAGTGGCTTTAAAAAACTACGACGATGAAAATGGAAAAATTGTTTACGATTTCACTATTTAGACTCTGATAAATAGAATAAAATGTTCAAACAGTCACGTGATCCAGCATTTGATATAGACGCCCCAGTTGGCAAGGATGATTCTGTACGCGATTATCAATATTACGCCTATCATGCCATAGACTCAAATAGTCGAGCAAGAATTGAACTTCAAGTCCATGATACCAGTAAATACTTTTTGCCCTGTGAAGCGTTTATTGAAGTAGAAGGAGAACTTGTAACAGCTGATGATACTCCTGCTGTACCAGCACCGTATCCAGATGGTACTCAAGTCGGTTTTGTCAATAATGGTATTATGGCGTTATTTGAGAGTGCTAGATATCTCATTGATGGAAAAGAAATTGAGTCCATAGATCGCGATGTTGATATGGCTACAACAATAATCGGGTTAGCGAGATATTCCGATGATTATACAAGATCAGCAGGACCCTCTATGATGTTTGCAAAAGATGGTAAGAATACCGCTGGAGGAAATCCATTTGTTGTAAGACGACCAAAAAAACGTGATAATAGTGATGCTGATGTCGAGAATATGATTATAAACAACGATGCTAATTTCAATCTAGGAGCTGCAACACGAAACTCAATGTTGCAAGGAGCGCGTAAATCATTTTCATGCGCGATTCCACTGCATCACATATTTGGATTCTGTAGAAACGTCAGAAAAGTTATCTACGGGGCGAAGCATACAGTATCGCTTGTACGAAAAAGTGATGATAACGACGCAATCTGGAGGATTCCAGCAGATGCTGCAAATCCCAATGCTGATGCCGGTAAAGTCAATTTAACAAAAATATCATTGTGGATGCCAGTGTCGACTCCAGCAATCACCGCAGAAGAACGATTACTATCATTTATGGACCAAGGAGGAAAGTCGTTGTTGAGTTGGCTAACCGTGAGTACAGATGTTAAACAATCAAATATCAACGGGTTATTCACGTGGAATCTAGCATCAAAACAAGGCGTTGCTGCGCCACGTCATATATTTATTGCGTTACAGGATAACACACGAGTTGGCAATCAACTCTCCAGCCATATGATATTTGATCAGTTAGGTGTGAAAGACGTCTCACTGAGAATAAACGGCCAGCAGGAACCATCCGAGGATATACAACTTAATTACACCGAAAATCATATTGCACGAGTTTATCATCGTCTGTTGTCATTTATGGCACGCGATCAAAATGTGGATACTGGTTTGCAAATATCACAATATGATTTTAAAAATCTGTATCCGATCTATTACTTTTCGCTGGAACATCTCGATTTAACAAGACAGTCTGTCGTTGATATACACTTTAGAGCTAATGTGACTCGTGGTGCTATTGCTAATTATAGAGCGGTTGCTGTCATTCTCAGTGATAAATCAATGCTACTTGAAGGTGTTGGTGGAAGAATGAGAGTGGTAGATGCACCAGTAGAAAATCTTTGATTGATTTTCTCGATTTTTCATTGAATTAGAATCAATCAATTATGTATAATGTCATATAGTGTTATTAGTGTTGCGTTAACTCCCGGTCAATTAAAAAAATTGCAATCGGAATCAGCTAAAAAATGTGGAACCACAATCACGTTGAAACCCAACCAAATGACTGGTGGTGCAAATAAACTATCGCTGACAACTCGTCAAATAAAACATTTCAATGATGCACTTGCAGCCAAAAAAGGTGTTCAGATTACTCTTTCTGCGGCTGCTATCAAAAATATGATTAAAACAGGCGGTATATTTCCGTTGTTAGCTGCGATTCCAGCATTGATTGCAGCGGCTGCCCCAGCGGTGGCTAAAGCAGCGGCGTTAGGAGCCGTTGGTACTGCAGCAGGAATGGCACTAAAGAAGGCAACTGGGAAAGGATATAAAAAAAAGGGAAAGGGTCTAAGACTACCAGGAACCCCGTATTCGTGGTACAGCGGAAAGGGTCTAAGACTACCAGGAACCCCGTATTCGTGGTACAGCGGAAAGGGTCTAAGACTACCAGGAACGATTTATTAATTCAGGAATCGAAGATTCCTATGTCCAATTTTGATTTAATGGATGCTGCTAAAAAACTAGCGATTAAAAACTTTAGAGGTGTCTTTATGAAAGATCAATTACCACATCAACCAAACAGCATTGAAACCGGAATCATTAATTTAGATAACAGCACCGGACCTGGTACTCACTGGGTTGCATACGCTATTGATCCACGTGGGATTGTCTATTTTGATTCATATGGATTAGCCCCACCAAAAGAGTTTATGCGGTATATAAAAACCCTTCCAATGAAGAGTTGGTATTCTACGCTACCAACACAACAAATGAATGACCCACCAATATGCGGCAGCGAAGTATTAAATGTCCTTGACGCTATTTCTAACTCCTTGAGTAACCCAAGCGGAAAACCACCACATGTTGTCGTTAATGAATACACTAGTAATCGCTGGAAATCGAAACAATTTTAGAGAGAGAAAGAGTTTTACAATAACATGATTGATATTTGGGGGAGATCTTTGAAACCCAAACCCGATGGCACTGCACCACCTGATTCTGTCAAGGATGTAAAAAAACTAATCAAAGATGAAATAGCTGAGACGTTGAACTTAACAAATGTTGATCCTAATGAAATAGTTGTATTTCAAGACAAACAGGGTAAATTGAAATCCAGTGATGTGTCATTGAATGACATTTTAACACGAAGACATGACGCCGCCGATGACGCTATTGCACTGTTTCAAGATGGTAAACTCAAACCAGGCATACTTGTTTCGACGGTCACAGAGAAACTAACAACAGTAGATAACACAGCAAACTCATTAAAATCACTCAACGATGAATTCGTTAAATTCAATCAACCGCTACAAGAATTTCTTGGTGATCCACCAGTGTCCGCACCGAATATTGAAACGATAAAAACCGCAATCAACAATTTAGCAAAGCTACGAGCTGATTATGATGCTCATATAACTGCTTTTAACACACTACGAAGAGGGATAAGCAGAACCGGTGAAGCCATTGCTAAATTCAATCAACCGCTACAAGAATTTCTTGGTGATCCACCAGTGTCCGCACCGAATATTGGAACGATAAAAACCGCAATCGATGATTTAGCAAAGCTACGATCTGATTATGATGTTCATACAAGTTTTTTTTAACACAGTACGATTGATCACCCTCAGAAACACTGACATCGTTGATAAATTTTTTGGTAAACGAAATACTAGACCTGAAGATGTTAAAATAACTATAGATAACATCACTGAATATATCGCTACGATCAACAACAATCTCCCGCGACTTGAAAAAATAAAAATTCCTCATCATAGCTTCAGCAATAACTTATACACACTTCAATCTGGAACATTTGAGTGGATATCGCCACATGCTATTTTACCCATCACAGCTACTATCAAGGGTATTTATCGATTAACGCTGGTAGCACCAATTCAATTTAATATATCATCGTCGAGTTCATCCGGGGTCAACAATACAATTTCAACGATCATCGACAAGGATACAACTGAACGGTTAACGATAAAAGCCGATGATAAAAGTTTGGATAAGGCATCAGTAACATGGTATCTGGAATTCGTAGTAGATCTGAGCAAATAACTAAATTGAAATCATAATTGAAAACGCTAGTGTTTTTAAAATAACAATGATTTCATCAACTCAATGTCGCTATGATCAGGTCAGAGAATTTCAAAATAGACTCAAAACCCTCACTGAGGAGTATCAAATAAAAATAAAAAAATACCGACGAAGAATCACCGCAATTGATGTTATTATATACTCTTTGTCAAGCGTTCTCGCTGGCGCCGGAATAATACTTGCATCGGTTACAATGATTGCCCCGGTCGTAGTTCCAATTTGCATTTCTGCGGTGGCTACAATCGGGGGTATATCAACCGGGATAGCAAAAAAGATATCATCATGCAGCCAGAGTAAACTGCAGAATTACTTACTTCAATTTCATATTGCATCAACCGCATACTCGCAATTATCCCTGATGATATCATCGTCACTCGATAATACGATTATATCAGATAGTGAATTCTCAGCGATGGTCAGTATTTTTGATTCCGCGATATCGAAATTAGAGCGACAACATGAGTATAATAACAATGACAACACCGATGGAATCAGAAAACACGAACCCAAAAAACAAAATGATCTCAATAATATCAACATTACCAGATTGTGAGTTCTCAGTGATGGTCAGTATTTATGATTCCTCGATACCAAAATTAGAAATAAATCATGAGTATAATAACAATGACAACACCGCAGGAATTACTTCAACGAATAGTGGAGAACACGAACCCAGTACAAACAAGCATGATATCAATAACATCAACGAATCCAGAATTCAGTGTGAATTTCCCCTCTCCGGTCCCAGTGAAGGAGATAGCGCTAGCAAAACTACGAGTGTATCACAGTTGGCCTAATATCAGATCAAAATCATTTGGTGGTCAACAACCCAATAATTCTTTAGTGTTTGCAAATAAGAATAAACCCGACGGAACCCCAGACTGGAACGTTGTTTCCATACCAACCGGATCATACCAAATCGAACAAATCAATAATGAATTCGCGCGTAGAATAAAATCGATTACTGGAAAAGAATCAAAAATCGCTATAACAGTTCATGAGCCGACGCTATCATCCGCAATTGAGATAAGCACAGAAGGAAACGTCGTAGATATCTATCAAAGTTCTATTAGAACCGTACTAGGATGGCCTGAATTACCACCCCAGAGTAAAACTCTGGAGGAAACCGTTAATTTACCCGAACCACAAAAAACTGATTATATCACCGACAGAATAAAACCCGATAATCCAATAAAAAGGTATAGCTATTACAATAAATTTAATGTTTTTAATGTATTGAAAAATCCCATCGTTAAGAAAGATTTATACTTAATTCGACAGGATAAAATCACTGAAAATTTCACAGCGTTCAATAACGATATTTCGTTGTTGTTAATATCTCTTAAATCCGGCTCTCTCACCCGAGATGAATTTATCAGCGTCGTAGAAACATGCAACAAAATCATCAATGATATGGAAACATTTAATTCACAAATTATTCAAGAGATATTAGGTGACAATAGCCCTGAAACAAAGGATTTATTTGCAGATGAATATAAAATCCCCGTCAAGGATATTCCAACATTTAAACTACCAGGATATAACGTACCAGAACTAAAAAAACTTCTCAGTGATGCCATCGATGTTGGTTTTAAAATAATTCATGATACATGGAGAAAACAACATCATCGGAAATAAAAATCCTCAAACACAATAATGACCCAGACGGTGGCGGCAGACATATCGCTCCGTTCAACGTGAATATATCCTCAGTGATTGCGCTCAATTTAGTATGTGATGTTATCGAAGGAAGCTATCAGATTAATCTCGAACGATCAAATCAAGCTCAGCAAGGATATATTCTTTATTCGTTTGCACCAACAGCTCCTCCAGGATTTTTAATAATTGAAAACCCAATTAATCCTGTCTACATGCGATGCCATAATAATTCGTTAACGAGAATTAATTTCAAACTCACCGACCAGTCAAATAATCTGATTGATTTACAAGAAGAGGTGTTAGCGATTAGTCTGTTTGTAAAGTCCTAAGGACTTGATCAAATATTCGGTTAAAATCATTTCTTATTTTTTGTTAACCCAGAACTGAAAACTTTAGCAGCAGAGAGGGTGGATGACCACATCGTTGCGAGCAAAATCGTAAAATCTCCGTTTTTGCAAAAATGGAGACTTTTTTTTGGTTAAATGAGATTTGTTGGAAACCTGATATTTTGTTCGAAAACGTTATCTATAGGCCATATTTTGTTCGAAAACATGATCTGGAAGCCTTATTTTTGCTTGAAAACGTGGTCTGTTCACCCTCTCTGCTGCTTAGGTGATGGGTTTCTCTGTTCATGGTAAGTAAATTTTGAAGTGTTTCAATAGAGTAAAAAGATACACTGATGTATTTTTCTATTCAAAGAAAAAAATTACAAATATAAAAGCCAAATAATGTTGATTAATGACACTGAATATAGCAAAATGCCATTAAATAATGCACAATACATGTGATATCACCTAAACAAGAACTGTTTCAGGCATTTTAACATGGTATTGCAGTAAATCCTATCAAGTGAAGCCAGGTTCTTGATGCACTAATTTATTGATACACAGTGTTATGACCTTTCTTGAGAGACCAATCATTTTGGCAGCCAGTATGGTCTTTCAAGAGAATTTATATTGTTCAGCAAGATGCAAACTCTCTTTCATTAAACAACAAAACTTCTTGCAAATTTTTCAGAATCTCAAATGATGCAAAGTTGTAATAAATCATTCTCTGCACAAAAGTTTATAAATCTAGGCATGATTTTACAAGCAGGTTCTCACTAAACAAATATCAATAACTGAAATCTGGATCTTGGATTACAACACTGCAAACTGCTGATACTTCTTGAAAGTGCAAATATTCTCTGACAATATTTCATTTTTTTACATTTTATTTAGCTATAAATTATAATTTTTAATCCCAATGGTTCATTATCTTGCTTGTAAAAAGACTCATTGGACATTTTGACAATTCAAGTCCACTTACCAAGGTTACATAAATTTGGATAATATATACTGTTTCGAGAGTAGCAACTGTTTCAACCAACCCAATTCAAGATCACCTCATTATTGCATGTGGATTTTGTGCATTATTGAATTCATTCGAGATATTGATCATATATGTCTGTATTACAAATTTTATCAAGACATGCTCACAAAAATAGCATTCACAGTCGGATGCAAGATCACATCATTAATATGCATGACTCTCACTCATCAATCTCAAGTGTAAGCTTGATTATATATGCCCACTTTCCAAATTTTATCAAAATCAATAAAAATTATAGCTTCCAGAATAGTAACAAGCCCAGCCAATCAGATATTATCATTGAATAATATATGTGTAACTTGCTCATATGTGAACTTGTATCAGATTCTGATGATAGAAGTATATATTCCAACTTTGGTCAAAATCAGACCATACCATAAACTCACTAGGCTTGACATGTACATGAGCTCAAAAAATATATATACCATAGGAATCACTTTACATCAGATAACATAAAATTTGACACATGAAATGACTGAAATTTTGGTTGGTGTGCTGGCTTCCTAAACAGAATAAACATCTGGTATGTGTTACATGTAACTAGGTTGTCTAAATTTCAGTGAGCTAGGGTTTCATAGCAGATTGCATAATTTTGCTAGTCCTTAAGTAAAGAGTAATCCTATGCTACTACGACATGGTTTAGTAAATTCCATATTTTCAATAGGTTCTACCACACTAAAATATTACTTAGTATTATCTTTTTACTTGATTTAAGTAGAATTCCACAAACTAATTACTTGCTTTTACTTAATATTTTACTTCACAGACACCAGTTATTTTTTTATTCCAAAAAATTACTCACAGATATTACCCAGTTTTAACATTACAAAATTTTCATGCATGATTAACTTGTTTATTTTACTTTAAAAAAGACAGTCCATTTGAAACAGTAAACAAAATTACTAGAAAATCTTTTTTCTCAATGTTATTAAAAGGTCCATAACCTAATTAGTTTTGATCTAACAAATGATCTAAAAAGAACTACCGGTACTTTGAACAAATATAACTCAATTCAATAAAATGAAAGACAGGAGACTTACATCAATAAGTAATGAAATTACTTATTATATGATTTACCTGGAAAAAAACATTACTTGAAGGAATAAAAAAAAAGAAATTAAAGTGAACTACTTATGAATAAATAATAAAATTATTACACAGTACAAATAATTACATGCCTCAAACAGCATTATGGGCATGGGAATCTAGCTCTACGATATGTTTAACTATCAAAGGCAATTTTCGGCAACATGCGTTGAAAGCACATAACATGCTATGCTGGTCAAATATTGCATTTATGATGCAATACTGCATTGCATTTCCAGCATAAACATTTACCAAAGCTCATTTACAGCATGAAATGATGTCATGGTAAATATGCATGATACAGCCATGCTAAACTGACATAAAAACATCACAATTTGGCTTTTCAGGATGAATTGCTGTCATGTTCAGTTTACAAGCTAGAGTCATGCTTGACTGACTTCGATAATTTCATAACAATTCAGTGTCCCAGAACTGCTATAATACTCAAACTGCAATGATCCTTAAATTACATCCATGACACAGAAAAGTTATGCAATACTGAATTAGTGAAACTTAATCATTTGAATCTGGAAGAAACAAATTTGTAGCATCCTTTTATACTGTTGCATCAATATATCTTCAGGCAGACACATGAATAAAATATCATAGTTCTATCTTGTGACATCCTAAGATGTCATGGTGAAATAGTCTGCAGTTTTTTGTATTTAAAAAAATCCTGATATTTCCGGAACTCAGGATCAAGATATTTCATGCATGCCAGGTCTTTCAGACCATCTGATAGTATTCTGATTTTTCACCCCATCTTTTGATTTGATTTGCTGACATAAACTCCCAGAAATAAAAAATATCTGCTGAGCAAAGAAAAGACATAATGTGCAAGATCTACTGCAAATTAGGGTCAAGTCACTCATATAAAAATGTACTCTGCACAGAATACAATTTTATTCAGCCATTAACCCTTAAAATGATCATCACATCATAAACCAGTAGAAATATTGTAGTGCTTGTCACAACATGAATTCTGTTTCTAACTTTTTGTAAATGCTCCGGCTGCCCAGTAGTTAGAGCATCCACCTCAGATGCAGAAAGTTGCGGGTTCAAACCCGGGCCAAGTCAAAACAGAGACTTATACAAATGGCACTAACAGCTGTCTCATTAGGCACTCAGCATTAAGAGGTTAGTGATTGGACTGGTTGGCCTGGTGATAGGATAATGTGACTGGGTGGGACATGATGCTACATGTCTGCAGAATGATGCTCCAGTGCTAAACATCACTATAAACTGCCACATTGCAGATATCATAGCACTATGACATACACACCAGGTTTCTCCAGCTTGACATGAAAGGATGTTGAACTGAATAGAACTGGCACATTGGGTCCTGTAACATGACATTATGTCATAGTTAGAATCTTGCTCCAAGGATGTTTTACAAATGCACATTTATAACATGAGCTATCTAAAAGACCCAAAATAGCTGATTCCATTCTTGGGTCATTTTTTGAGATGACAATTTTGTTTGGCTGATCATAGAAATAAAGACTGCAGACTGTGAAAGTTGGTTCTCAATACAGAAAAATATTTATACATATATATAATGTACAGATTAAGCTAAAATAACAATCTGCAAAAAGTGCTTCTTTAATTCCTAAAATGAGTTCAGAATTTGTGTTGAAATATATTTAAAGAAATGGATGTTTGTAAAGCTACAGGACATGATATGATTGGACCAAGGCTACTAAAAGTGGCTGCACCTGCAATTGTAGAGAGTATAGCCTTCATTTACAGTGAAAGTATTAGGTCTAATAAATTTCCACAAACATGGAAAACTCCCAAGGTTATACCATTGCATAAAGCAGGAACAAAAGATGATGTAAATAATTACAGACTCATCTCTATCCTTCCAAGTCTCTCTAAAATACTAGAAAAAAATGTACATGATTCTTTTCTCAAATATTTGAACAGTTATGATCTTCATGATAATCAGTTTGGCTTTTGCCAGAATCAATCCTGTGAAACTGCACTTGTATCTTTGAAAGCATTAGATAAAGGAGGAATGGTAGGCACTGAGGCATAAATTATACAATATTAACCTTAGTGGTACATGTAATTTAGTCAAAACTTCTTTCAGTAACAAAAACCTGACATTGGGAAACAGAAATTGGATTAATTAACACATATTATGAATACAATAGTGGCTCAGGATACATATTATAATAAAATGTGTGGCTGCTTGTGAGGGGTAAATTTTATATTATTGCACCAAAATGCTGGCCACATCATCAGGGTGGCCTTTCATGAGGGGTACTTTTGAACATAAACTCATTGGTGCCAACGGATTCTGGCCGTAAGGAGCAGGTGGCCACTGGTCAGGGGTGCTGTTCAAGATGGGGACTATTGTACTGTATATAGATTACATAACTCTATAGAAGGCCTCATGGTAGATTAGTTTTGCAATTGAATAACCTTCTCTAAATAGTCTTTATTATTATTATTATTATTATTATTATTATTATTATTATTATTATTACAAGACTGAAAGACAACACATGTTGAAAAAAATTTAAGTTTGTTTGATTGTTTGAGGTACCAGTGTGTGCTAAGTTTTTGAAGCACAATGATTCTTGTGAAGGTTCAGAAATTATTGTTGTAAGATTATGAAAACTACATATAAGAAAATTAATAAAATTGAGTAATTATTGTTCGTTTTTCTGTAGTTAATTTACTTGGTTTGGTACAATATCACTTTTATGTTTAAACTTATGACAAAAGTGGTTATGCTAATCTCAGACCAAATCTCCCTAATTGTGAACACTGATCTAATTGATTTAGTCCCAGAAAACTTGATATGTGTGCAGGAGTTGTCAAACTATATATATGCTCTCAATTGTGGCAGTCTTACCCGATTGTGGTTTAGCTATATCAAATGTAACACAATTTCACAGAGTGAACACTGCTTTCATCAATTCAACAGTAATCCTACCCAGGAAGTCAAGTACACGTAGTTCAGTTGGATTATGTGCTCAATCTGACTTTTTATAATGTTAAACTATATTCTATGTACCAATTAAGTATGGATGCAGAAATCCTCAAAAGTTTGATTTTCCAAACTTCATCAATTTAGAAGGAAGAATTTTCACTTAAAAGATTTAATAATTCAGAAAAAAACAAAACATTACTGGTATCCCTGAATCTCTGCTGGAAGTTACAGGAATGAGCAAAATAATTAACAATGTGCATGCATTTATTATGCACAAGGAAACTGGCACAGAAGTCTGAACTGTACCCTGACTACTGCATAAGCAACCAAAAGATATTCTCTTAAATCATTTAAGTACCTATCTTATGACAAGTTTTAATAATCATTTGAAATTGAAAGTTGGCAATTTGAATTGTGCATAGAGTAACAATGGCATATAGTTTATGATTTTTCAGACATACCTGTTTGAATTCTTTAAACAGATCTGTATGGGCTGCATTTCCCTGCATGGCATCTGCAACAATGGTTTTGGCCAGAGATTTGGAGCTGCCAGGTTTTCCTACCAGGAACAAAGGGATCCGTAACTCTGTACAAATCACCATCATGAACACATTCTCCTTCAAGGCAGTGTTCCTGGCAATGTTCTTTTCAAGCTGAATATTTTCCAAAAACACATTCTGACATCTGTGAATAGAGTACTTTGAAAATTATTCCATGCAATTACATTTGAAAATGGACCAGTATCACCAGATGTATCACTTATCTCAGCTAATTAGTACAAGAACATACTAAGTGGACAGCTAATACGAAGACATATTTTGTTTACATATATTTTGGTTACATGTATATTTTCTGCAGAAATACCCATTTTGATCTGTCACATAAGAAACACACATTATGTAATAACATTATAATTAAAGGCTCTAACTCTACTACCTGTAAAAACATGTAGAAATAAAGCAGTTACTGAAATAAACTAGCTATGTCAGTATTTGATGGTTTACTAAATACCCCCTACAAAAGACATTTTCAAATACATTCACTAATTCCATGGAGTACCAATTTTTAGAAATCAGAAATATAGCACACAACTCCATTTATCCATCAGTAAAGGCAATATGATGACCCTCCCTATCAGATTCACACTCACAAATGTTATTTTTGTTTTAGGAATAATCTCATTTTTCAACACATGGTAATTGGTGGAGGAAGAGATTGGGAAAACCCCCCCGGTAAGAAATACTAATCTACAGGGTAGCTAATGCCAAGCTTTCTCATGTACACACACTGGTAGAGACTAAGACTTGATACCACATGGACAGAGGTGAGATGGCAGTGACTCAGATCTGTACGAAATCATACACCTGTATCATAGGCATACTACAGGCATATTCTGCACCTAAAATATGGGTGCTCTTTGGTTTATGAGAATAGGAGAAAACTGCAATACTAGCATATTCTCAGGCAAAATACTAGTGTACTTTAGGCGTACACAAAGGCGAATTATTTAAATTAGTACGCAAGTATTCAGATACATAATAGGGTGTATTACAGGCAAAAAACATATTCAAGTACAGGCGTAAATCACAGGCATAAACCATATCAGGTACAGGCATAAATCACAGGCGTAAATCATTTATAGTACTGGCTTAAATCACAGACGTAAAACATATTCAAGTACAGGTGTAAATCACATCAAGTACAGGCGTATATTACAGACATAAACCATACCAAAGTACAGGCATAAAGCAAACCTAAAATTACAGGCATACTACATTGTCATAAACCAAAACCTTGTGCATACTTTACACATTTCAAGCAAAGCGTATTATGCAAGAAGCGTATTATTTAAAAAATCTACAACCAGCTAATTTACTCATGAAGCAATGAACAGACAATTTAGATGAACAGTGTAGTTGATTTTAATAACCTCATAACACAAATACAATTGTTGGCAGAATCATTCATGGCAATACAATCATGTTCTTTGTCAGCTGAACAAAGATGTTTTATTGTGATTCTTCACTCCTCAAATTTTGTCTACATTTTCTCCTTGAATAACTAATTGTTTCAGTCACAGCATCATTCAAATCTGTCATCGATGGGTTTGTTATTCCACATTTACTACACCATGCATTCACATATTCTGAAATAAAGATAGAAGCGGTAAGGAAATGAATTTATTTCATTTAATGAAGAAAGTAGAAATATTAGTTTTTAATTTATGTATTTGATATCAATTTGCTGGGAATACGTTATGATGGTTGATTTTTTTTTGTTTAATGGCACATTACACATGTTATTGGCTATATTATATCAAGGAAATGGGAGCTAAGTACTTTTCCCCAAGGATACACCAAGATAGCTGACCTAGTTGAGTACTGAACATATGACTCATGGATTACAAGGATGACACTCAACCACCAAGCTACAGTGGTTCACTTTTCAAAACTAAGTCATATTTTAGCATATCAATTCTGAAAAATTTTTAATTAAAAGTTTTGGGGTTTGGTGGATTTACAGCACAGAAACATGTTTAATGCTATATTGTCCTGAGGGAAAGGAAAATGCTAAGGACACATACATGTGAATCAAACTCCCACCCAGATGTCATGAGTCCAGCACCTTAACCAATAAGCCAGCATGGTTAAAAACAAAGGAATATAATCAGTTAAATCGATTATTACCTTGAATATTATTAGCATATACTGAGAAAGCATATATTATTAAACTATTAGTTGCATGCATAATTATATAATTATAATTATATTTGCTGCCAAGTATCATTCACAGAATATGATATTTTTCTAATTCCAGCAAAATATAACTTGAAAAAGAAACTTTTACAAATTGCGGAGATAAGGACACTTATCAGTTATGCATCTCACCTTTACATATATTACTGATATGCAAGGGACACCTTAGATCTCCTTCCTTAGGTTTCAGCAATCCTTGACCTCAGGAAAGGGCCATTTCCTTGTCAGTAAACATCAATGGTAGCTACGTTCTTACGAGGGCATATCCTGGACGGCTTGCTTTCTTGGCATGGTTCAAAAGGCATGCCTCAGTCTGATACTGTCCACCATGACATCATGAGAACTAAAGAGTTTTGTTTTCTGAAAATTCCTAAGAATTGTATGAATATATTATTAATAAATTGTTAGATTAACTGATCAAACTTCAAAAGTATGTTATATTGTTTTAACAAGGATTGTTCATGAACTGTTCAAGAACTAATATTCTAGAACAATTCATGAAATTAAGTTCTTGAAAATTCGGCCATTTAATGTTCATGAACAGTTCAGGTATATTTTATTAATATTTCATGAACATGTGTTCTAAGAGAGTTCGTGAATAATTCCAGAATTGTTCATGTATGTTACAGTGAATCAGTCCAGATATCAGATTACATGAACACCTCAGTTATTGATCAGAATCAACAGTTCTGATAAAATCTTTTAAATCTTTCATAAATACACCTAAATTAGATACTTAAACACAGTTATGTGGTTAATGATTGAATCAACATAAAACAAACGTAGAAACACTCAGACAACTTTACTGTCCTGTTTTGTAACATTTTCTGATTGTGCACTGACCGCTTTACGTCTTACAACCTTTAGGATATTTTCAATTTTTTTTTTTATGAAAACATTCTGTGTGATTGTTGACCTGCTCAAGAATTTTAAATTTGACTTCAAGATTGTCCAGTCTTTTCCAAGAAAAGGGTGATAATCTGGCCTCAAAATTCGTACTTTTTACCTTTGTAAAAAAAGATACTTTCTGAATGGGAAGGGGGGGGATTGGTGTGAGGATTCCAGTCCCCCTGTAACCCTAAGTGCTCAAGAGACCATTTCAGGATTACTGCGATCGTATGACTGAATTATACCTTTTCGTGCGAAAAACGTTTTTACAAAAATCAACCATTACTTAGCATTATGACATTTTCATTTTGACCATAAATTTTGTTATGTTACTAAACAAAGCTCTAAGGAATCGTGAAAGATCAGATGGTCATGCCTATTTTACGAGAAATGGTTTAAAAGTGTTTTACCTTCAACTGCAATAACAGCCGCATAGTAACTCAATGTTTCCCTTTGAAACTTTGCCAGAACCAAATCTCTTCTTCTGTACTCATCACGGCATGGCTTCAGTATTGTAGTGACGCTTTGTATTGACCGATTCTTTCATTGTAATACAAAAACAACAAACAGTATTTTCGACCTTCTATCAATTTCAATGAATCCATTTCGTTTAATATTCAGCAAATGCGCACGGTGTCCTTTGGTGGAATATTTCGATTTTAAATCGACCAACTGAATCAACAACCGTTATTCGGATTTATCTCGGCTATTTCTGTGATGTAACATATGACCCGTATGATTGACCTCAATGTTGCGGATGCTGCAACTCTTAGATGGCCAAGTTTGCATTGTTACAGTACCTGCATAAAAAGACTCAAAATAGATTTATTTTTAGAAAAATGTAAGAATAAATATCTTCAAAGAAAAATAAAACAAACAAACTTGTTTAAATATCGGTCACAAAAATATTTTTAAAAAAAAATCACCTAGACATTTGCTGATAACAAATATAACTCATTTTAACTGTGCGATTAAAGCGTCATAATGACCTAGATTGTAAACAAATGTATGCCAGACTAAACTGTAAAGGGATACTCCAGCAGCAAAACTTTCAAAGAAATTTCAAAGAACAGAAGAAGGAAAACATAAATGTTTGATTTTCAAGGGATGCTTGGCATCAAAATAAAATATTCTGCTTCATTTGCATAAAGTACACAACGTCAGTAAGTGTTGGTTTCCCGATATGAAGCAATCAGTAAATTTGAAAATTTTCAATCCAATAAAATGGGATCTGTTCGGACATTGTCCTGTACTCGGGTCTGATAACTACAAATAATAATATAAGTCCGTGGTTGAAATACGAATACAATTAACGCTGGATGCCAAAATTATATTATCGAATTTATTTCTTAAACATCACTACATTCATTTTTTAATTAAAGATGGTCAAAAACAATTACTGAGGGCATCCGTTTAAATTGTGTCACAAATTTTGTACTATTATTTTTTAGTCTATAACATTGTAATTATGGAATCCCCCAAATGATACCTAATGAAAAGCAGTTTGCAAAATCAGAAGTTGAGGTAATACTGAGGACACTTCATTTCAAGCAAATTCAAATGTTCAGGCTTGTGATTTTTACTTTAAAGATATTTTTAATATAATCAACAAAAAAAAATAGAAAGCAGAAACTTCAAGTAAAAAATGTTTAATTTCTTTGCTAACTCTAAGACCAAACATAATTAAATATTAGATTCTTGTTCATGTTGTCATCTTTTTTAGACATCCTCTTTTATATAATTGCCTAGAACATTGCATTCTAAGCAATATTGAAAACAGGGAGTGAGCTTGCAGTTTAAAAGGTTAAATTTATGGCAAAAATAGTCTCTTTCATTGAATGGTGCTCTATTCAAATCAAATGAACATAAATTTGTAGGAAGTTTTCAGTTATTTCAGCTTCAACTTTTGTGTAATTAAACTATTCATGATTTGTTTCCAAATATTATCATAAACCTTTCAGCTATTGTTGCATGAATTTAATTGCTATTCTTTTGTTTGTTCTTTAACTTCTTGACATGACCAAGAATTCTGTCAAGAACTATTCATGATATTTTTAAAACTATTTAAATCATTTTAGTTCATTAACTATTCTGACATGTTCCAGAATTCTGTCAAGAACTATTCATGAACTTTTATGAACTATTAAATTAATTTTAGTACATTAACTGTTCTTGATCTGTTCAAGAACTTGTTCAAGAACAGTCCTTAAACTCTTGTTGTGCAGTATTGTTCTTGAATTGTTCTTAAAAGTTATTCATGAACTGTTCAAGAACTGTAGTTCATGAACAGCCAACAAACTTTCAAGAAGACTCCATGTTCAGTTCAAGAATAGTTCATAAAGTTCATGAACTGTTCATTATATCAAGAACTCCATTTCGCAGGGGAAAACTGGAATAAAACAAGTGCTGAAATATGTTTCATGTCTTTTGTCAAAGTCCTGTTTACGCTTCATCCATAGTATGCAGATTTTCAAAGTTCAGAATTACATCTCATCAACCATACTGCAATTTTCTAAGTTTCAAAATACGCCTTTTCTTGCCAATACGCCAGTATTATTTTTGGAATATGCCTGTACATTTCAAAACTCTTAGACAAAAGACGCCTGTATTTCATACTAGTATAATGTTTCTGGGTCTTGTACGCCAGTGAAAGTTGCTTTATGCCTTTAAATTGATGTATTATGGCTCTTATACTGCTCCTGTACAGGTGCAATATGCCCATACTTTTCGTACGGGCGAGGTAAAGGCAAGCACTTTAGACCATTTGGTCACATGTGGCAGCCCCCCTCCCACCCACAAAAATTTAAGTTACTAAAACATTGCCACTAAACACTTTGATATCGAAATGAAATTAATTAATTCACAATATGTCCACTTCTTGACTACACAAACACATCTCAAGGCCAAATAGTTAGGAAATGACTGATGCCATTTTTAAAATGGGAGAAAGAGCTCAGAAAGTACCTATCAAAGAAATTTCAGTTTAACAATGGTTGTTTGGCATTTAACAGCACAGCAACTGAAGTAGGTTATTTAGCACAGAGGCAACTGAGGTAGAGTGCTATGCCCTAGGCACCCTAATGGGAAAGGCATTTTACTATAATTGCCTCCACAGTATCTGGTCTGATCTGTTCTTGAAAGATCTGAACTGCTCCATTTTGATCACTAGTATGGCATACTAACCACTGTACCATCATGGCTCCTGTCTCCAATACTTATTTCTTAAAATTTTTCATAAAATACAATCTTCTGGTCTACCTTTAACTAGTGTTGTTCCGATTATCGATTATAATCGATCATCAGTTGGTTGAGCAAACCAATAAGATAATCGATTGTGACCTCCATAATCGATTGTATGTAAAAGGAGACTACTCTTTAGGTGTATGTAAAGCACAAAGGTTAGTAAAACTCGCAGCCACTAAAGTTGACCTGAAATTTATTGATCCCTTCACAACTACAAATAATAAACCTTACAATTCATAATCAGGAACATATAGTCATTATTACATGGTCAAGTTAAATTGTTGAGTTAATAACTTTAAACACATTTTGTTGATTTGTTTCAGTTAAATTGCAACATCTTTTGTAGTATTTATAGACAATGACAAATAAGAAAATCATGTCATTCTATACTTTAAATTATAGACACATCACATATGAACAAAATAATTTTGGGGGATTGTAGCAGTATTTCAGTTACATATGACTGATCAACCATTAAAGATTGTGTTCATTTAACAAAGTTGTAGAACAAAAATAATACACAATTTAATATTATTGTCAGGTTAAAGTATACATGTCATTAAAAGAGATTACTCCTGTACATTTATCAACATTTTTGAACTCTTAATCAAAGATATAAATGTGTAACAAAAACTGTAAATTTGCTCTTAGTAAGAGATTATAACAGATGATCAGTTGATTAAGAGGAACCGATTATCGATTATGATTTTCTGACCGATTCCCATCACTACCTTTAACACTATCCACTATTCCAGTTAGTGTACTGAATGAACATTCTTCTTTAAGGTAGTTTATTGTGACTGTAGTAAACTGGAAGTATTTGACAAGGTTCAAATTTATTACAAACATTCTTGCTATTTTCAGCATTGATATACCTATAAATGGATAGTTATTTATATATTTACCTTTAAAACTGCTTAAGGTTCTCCAAAGTTTGTTTTAGAGTTCTTATAGGTAATACTGACTGAAATTTCAGTGGAATAGCAAGTTTTCTTTGCTTTTTGAACCACTGACTAATCATTCTGTAACTGTTGGTATCCATTAATTTGTAGCATTTATTATATTACTTGTAAATCAGTTGGATTGATTCTTTTGCTCAATTCTCTGGAAATTAACAGGAGCATGGAATATCTATCCAAGTGCCAAAAGCATCTGATGAGCTTTGAAAATTTGATTACTAAGTGATATCTTTTAGTTTTTAAGGAGTAGATGTGCTTTGAATTTTTTGTCAGTATGCAGTGCGTGATCTATTTGAGACAGCAGGCATTTACTTTTTCAAGTTAATTTTCACATGCAGCAAAGTTTCAAACCTAATTTGAAATGTAGTATTCCAAGTACTGTCAGTGTTTGATGGTCCAAATACACAGCCTAATCCAAATGATTTTTGGACGTTATATCTAATTTATGGCCAAATTATTTCCATACCATTTTCGTCCAGAAGATATAATTTTTTCAAAGAAATGCAGTCCCTAACATAAATGAGAAGCCCATCATCCTTTCACGAAAGCCTGTCTGTTTTTCAAAACTACAGCTAGGAATTCCAAGTTCAACATCATGAGAAAGTTGATACAAAAGCAAAAATATCAAGTACTGATTTTTTTCTTGAAAGAGTTAATTTGGTTTTATTAAGGTTTTAAAAATGGATGTTCAAATGGTACATTCTGTCCCCATATTGGTAAAGTTACTGACTATAAGAAAAAATTAAGATTTCATGCAAATGTGATAAATGGCTTTTGAATGTTAGAGTTAATGATTTCATTATATATATATATATAAATATATATATATATATATATATATATATATATATATATATATATATATATAATTCCTCCAAAACATAATCATTGCAATATTTACTTTTTCACAAGAATATTTAGTCTTGCAGTATTAGTTTTCATATTGAGTTTGGGTACTTTATAGCATTTGCCTGTATTCTAAGTGGGTTTTAGTAATGTCTTCCTGGACTACTATTAAAAGATCAGGATGCAGCATAGCCATATTTAAGTTCAGTCATTTCAGGAAGGAACAAGTCCTTGTCTGAGTTTTGTTTTGGTACTTTACAGCACAGCAACACATGTAGGTCATTTAGTGCCAAAGCAATTGGTGTGAAGTGCCTTTCCCAAGGACAGAAAATGGTAGCTGACCCAGACTGGTTTAATGGTAGACTCTGAACCTGCACCCTTTCAGTCATGAGTCTGGCACACTAACCACTAACCATGGCTGAGTGCCCTCCTTCAGTTTTGTGTTATCGTTCGTATGACTGAAGAAATATTTTGTCATGACTTAACTTAGATCAATTCAGATGGTTTTAATTGTTCTTAAAGGCTTTAAAATTTTATCATAAAAGCTTATATCTGTTCTGCAAGTTTTCCAAGTGTATTCATTTATTAATTTATTTGTATTTGCTGTCATTTGTACAAATTCTAGTTGAAGTAATTTATGTTCCCCATTAGGATTACCATCTCATTTTTGCTGCCTTTTCCTGCAGTTATGAAACATTATTTGAGTAGGCATCATGTAGTTAAATCTCCTCTGCAATTAATTCATCATTACATTTCTAAGTTGGCCTTACTGGCATATTGTGACCATTGCAGTTCTCAGCTTCTGGTTCTGGAAGGGAGGAAGATTTCTGAGGAAATTCCTAAGAGCTGGATAACAACTGATATATCCATCTCTGAATTACCAAAAGGAGAAAGTTATATATATTCTTTAGCTAAATAAACAGTAAACCCACTAGATGTTAACAAGACTGGTTTGAGGTGCTGCTGGACTGCAATTTTTCAGATTGTTTATATGGTAAACGGTTTCTAAGTAAATTCCATTCTAGTTTCAGTCCATTCTTAATATTGACATACAAGTAAACCCCTGAGAGGTATAATCATAATGCAAGTAACAAGGGGGAAAATGCCAAACCCTAGCCCATGGCAGCCCCATGAGAAAGCACTGAAACCAAAGGCATGAACATTCTAAGGGCACAACCCATCATGTAGGCATCAATAGTTGGTGACTGGGGTCATGGCAGGACAGGACAAATCCATAAGACAAGTTTGATGCCCAGACTCTATATCCACTGTCTGTACCTTTGAAAAACCAGACAAGTCACTGATCACATGGTACTCTACATGATCATGCAATGTTACGTAAGATTATATAATATGGCTGGCTCTTAAGCTCTGGTCATGCCCACACCCACCCTATCCTCCAACAAGCCCCATGAAGACAGCAAGAGGTGAATAATAGCCTCTTGCATAATTCTGTCTGCCTCTCATTTTTAAGGTACTTGTACAACACCCCTATCCAAATATTAGCCACTTTCTAAGCCTTATCATTTGACATTACATCATCTTACCACGCCACAAATTCCTCCCTTAATAGTCATTAACAGACAAACCCCATTGCAACACTGGCAATGTATACTTACAATAATTCAAGATCATTAAGATGTACATAAACAAAAATGTAATAAATTATCATTGACATACAAGTCAGCCCCTGTGAGGTATATATATAAAGCATAAAGAAAGTAACAAAACAGCGTAACTTGAACAAAAGTGTAATATATATACTACAGGCCACAAGTACAATAAATTGTATGAAAAAATTTACATTCAGTTTTGCTACTAATCATGATCTGCAGCTGGTAAAATTCTTGCCACAACTGGAAAAATTTCATTTCCAATAGAACATAGAATACAAATGCCAAACCTGCAAATTATTTATATATAACATTTACTTTAACTAGTCTATATGTCACCTTTTGATGAATGATTGTAAAGTGACTGTCCACAAATTTTGCAATGAGCATGATGAAGTGCTCAACCTGAATACCGTATTACATAACTCTCATATAATTCTTTTTAAATTTGTAAAACTACTATTGATTTCTCTTTTTTTTCTTACCTAAAAATTTTCAAGTTTAGAAAGATCCCTCACCTCTAACATGTTTCAGTCATATCACATTCATAAATCAAATCAATAAAGTCTGTTTCACTTAACATCTAGTCAATTTTTAAGCATAGATTTATCCACTACCAAAATATATTCATCATGATGTAAGTTTTCAAGCTGAAGAAACCTGTCCATTTTCTTGAAAATGTGCCGTTTGCAGCTGCTATATCATAACTTTTAAAGTTCTGAATTTCATCAAAAGAACTTAAGTTTAGACTTACATTTAAATTTATAATCTGGTCATGTTTCAACCAATCTTAAGTCAAGATCATACTCAAGACTAATGAAACTGAAGCTTATTCCTTGACCATATCTTGTTATCTTGCTATGCTATTCTGATTATATTGCAGCTATCAAGTTTGTGTTTTTGTATAAATTGCAAGCATCATCATCAACATTTGAGAATTGTTTTTGAGAATCCAAATGCTGTAGAAAGAGAAGATATAACCCCTTCATAGCAATTTACTCCAAACAATAGACAACAGTTCATAAAGGACATTGACCTTTGACACCTGGATCCATCATCACATCTGATTTATCATGTACAAGGGTTATTTTAAAAGTTATTATTATTAGCACACTGTATAACAAAGTTCTTCACTAGTGAACAGAACATCAGTGCATCAACTCAAAATACTCCCCATGCACGTCTTTACACCTTCTCAGTCTGATATAAAATTCGTAAATGTCATGTTTTTAAATGTTTTGATATATTGTTCGTACACAGTGTAAAACTGATCTTCCAAACACTTGGCGGCAACTTTTTCAATCATCTGCCCATCAGCAAATCACTGATAATAATCTACAGCCTAAAATCAACAAGCACTAAATCAGGGATGTGTGGATTATGTAGCCAAGTCAGGATAGGTACACTGTTCCTTTAGAAAATCTATCATGATAGCAGATTTATGTGAGGGTGCAATGTCATTGGGTAGATTGATACCTCCGTTTCCACTGTAGAAGGCAATAGCAGTCAGAATTACCTGGATGATAGTGACTTTTGCAATGAAAAGCAATGCATGTAAAACTCTCCTGACAGTCTGGCTACATCAAACAAACCATATGGCCTCTACTTGTTTTCTCCAAGTAACACTAAATTTCTCTTGAGTCAGGTTCAAATAAGTAAATACATGCTTCATCACCTGTGACATGATTCATCATCTGTAACAATTTCATTTCAATGCTTCTAGTCAGTCTTTTGTATTTGGCAAGTAGTTGTTGGGGAGTTTCAATAGAATTCAGTTTTTTTTTATCAGACATCAACAAATGCAGGACTCTATCTTTCAAAACACTCCAAGCTTCAAACAATTCTTAAATGTATATTAAAAATAGTTTGTTGAATTATTGCCATTATATCTTCCACTATGTACCTGGCATCCTTATCAATTGCCCATTTACAGATGCCACTTACTACTAACTAAAAGCAGAACAGCCTTTCAGAACATGGGTCATCTTACATGCATTTGTGACCATCTTTAATACCATGAAACCACCACAAAAATTATGGATCTGAAAGAGAATTTCACTCATAGATTTGATCCAAGTTGATCTTGATTTCAGTCAGAATACCTGAAGAGTATCTGGATTTTACTATAAGCTCTTTGCTTAGTAGCAGAATATTTTCTCCTTCAACAACATTTACATATGGTACATCACATACATAAATCGGCATGTTACACATTCAGCTGAAGATAATTTAAAGAATGTTATTTTATCAATTCAGCACTCGATTTATTTACAAATTCAAACAAACAAGAAAGGTATAACAAAATATTCAGAACTTTTCAAATACCTCTTATTCACTGGTGAATCGGGTTTGAAAGTCCATTTGCCAATCCATTAACAAACGATGTGTTTTTTCCTACATTAAGTATTAAAAACCTTAACAATGTGACCATGAGACCTCCATATCAGTATTGATATTCATATCTCATGGTAAATATCTTTCCTTTGTCCAATGAAAATGACTCCAGGGTAATAAAACTTACTGCTGCCAGATCCAAAAGCTTTAACCATTGAACACTCACCAAGCAGTGAACTTAATGAATCTAATATAATAAGACCATGCTGCAAGCAGATGGGGCTAATAATTAAATAACTAAATCTGATGCCCTCTGAACAGTAGAGGATAGCTTATTTAACTTACCTGATAATCTCCTGATGAATCTGATCTGCCCCATTCAAGAGACGACATGGACTCTTAAAGTATCTTGCTATATATTTCCTGTATTTGCTTCTTTTTTTCAGGCAAGCATGGTAACATACACCAAGGGAAAGGACTAGTGAACGAGTTATGTCATCAAGGGATTGGTCCTTTTGAAAAAAATAAATAAGATAAAGCAATGGAATGGAAAGCAATTTGCTGTTCTAAATATATATGTGTCTCCACTATCTAACCCCTACCTGATGATAGTGTGTTTAATAAATAAAATATAACTTGTGTGAGTAAAATAACTTATTAACATGCTGATACTAAACTAAATGCTGCAAGATTTGCTTCACAAAATTGCCATTACTCTACTTTTCAACTCTCTGTAAGTGGAAAAGGGCAATAACTATAAACATATCAGAGAAGCATACAGATTTGACTATATGTACATTATTATTATTATTATTATTATTATTATTATTATTATTATTATTATATTACCAAAATGTGTACTAAATTTGATTGTGACCCATACAAACTACATGGCAAGTTTCTGCCTCAGATGTGGGAGGCTCTGGGTTTGGACCCCAGTCAAGTCATACCAAAGATTTATAATGATGGTACATACTAGCAGTTGCCTTGCTTAGCATTCAACATTAAGAGGTTAGCTTTAGGACTGGTCAACCTGGTGTCAGGATAATTTGACTTGGTGGGACATGATACCACATGTCTGCAGCATGATGACCCTGTACCAGACATCACTATAAAGTGCCACACCGCAGACATCGTGGCAATATGACTCAAATTGTTAACACTAAAAATCCAATTCACACCCACACACCCACACACAAGCTGTGTTCACAAGAGTACATATCATAATGCAATCTGCTGCAGGACATAAAGGGTACAAAATTTAACAAATTTCAAGAGCAAAGCAATTTGTCAATGTATGTATCATCCAATTAAATGACATGGTCTCCATATTGGACATCATACCGACACATTTTCTATTTAAGATCAACTAGGCATCACAATAAGTCTTTAAAGGAAAACCACATGTTCATATGACCATCTAGTCAGGAGAAGCATCAATAACAATATTTTCACACATGTTCCTGTGGTGGGCCTATTGGAAGCCTGAATAGCACCATTTTCAATGATAACAAACTAGAATGAAGAATCTAAAACTATAGTGCAATCCTCCAAACAGAGATTTGTTTCTTCTAAACTGAGAATATTTGATGATATTCCTAATTTTTGGCAACCATTTATTAACTTGTGATATGATCGATGTTTGCTTTCTTGTTAGTTACGTACCTGGTTCAGTACATTTTTAAATAAGGCTGACATTATTTTACTATCCAGTGACCAGACATTGTGCTGACCTGAGCTAAACAACACTCTGTATCATAGTGGTTAGTTTTTTGGTCATCTTGATCATTATTGGTGATAATAATAGCCAATAATTATCAAAGTAACAAAACCAAACATATAAGAGAAAGACAAAGTAGTAAGGATAATTGGTTTATTTTTGTCTTTAAAGTAGCTTTATCATCATGTTGGGACAAATGTCAATGTGTTGAGTTGAAAAATCAACAAATATTAGTGAGATTTCTATCTATAAACAACCATCACTATAAGTGGGAAGCTGAAGTTTGGAAGAGAGAGGAGGACCACTGAATTTATGTTAAACACAGTCAGTTACAAGATGTTTAGAATGCAACATACATTTATTATTTGACTGATGGTTGGGGGTGTGGGTCATTCAAGTGGGGGACCACTGTATGGCTAAATAATGGTTAAACATATTAAAAAAATATGCAAGAGTGGGGCATACATATATTATGCACATGCATAAAGTTTGGATGAATAAGCCTAACTTTCAATGTCTCTGCCATATTTAATGAAATGTTAGGTCAAGGGATGTGTGTCCTCAAAGATTTTAATTTATGAAGTTTGTTTTAAATCTAATGTTGCAGCCTCAAACTATAAGAGAGAAATCTTAATAAGCATCTATTTCTTTCTGGATAGTTTCATCTTAACAAATTATAAAGTCAGAGCTGAAAATAATTTTAAAGAATCAGATGGATATTCTTAATTATATTCTCTAACCTCCTCCACTTCCACTACCTCATCCAGCTCCACAACATGTCCCACTTCCTTATTCACCTCCACTTCATCATCATTCTCCTCCTGCTTCCATTGTTTATCTAACATATCTTCCCCTTCCTCATCCACCTCAACTTCATCATCATTCTCCTCCTGGTTCCATTGTTCATCTATATCTTCCCCTTCCTCATTTACCTCCACTTCATCATCATCTTCCTCATCCTCTATATAATTTTCCTCGTCATCTGTCATCTCTTCCTCCTCTTCCCCTGTGTTCTCCTGATTAATAGTTTCTTGCATCATCTGATCCATGCGATTCAACAGAGTTCTCCCATTCTGACTTTGTGCATAGAACCAGCTCATCACAGACAGAACACGCTCTACATCTCGCAGAGAAACAAAACTGCACTCATCCTGAAATAAAAGGAAAGTGATGACCTTAACAATCACAACATCTCTATACAGACAAAATGCTTTTTTTTTTAAAAAAAAAAGCATTTAGAAAAAACTGAAATTTCAACTTCCAGATGGAAACAATAATAAGATGTTCAAAATGGCTGCTGTGGTGGCCATATTAGATATCAAGGTGGCACCATTTTCTTTCAGGACCAAGTAAACATCATAAGGAATTGTCTTTGTAAACTCCATGGCTTTCCAATCACAATGAGTAGAGACAGCATAAACGATAGCAAAATTGTAAAGATGGCCATTGTGGTGGTCATATTGTATATCTTAGCATTGACATTTTCAATTAGGACGAAACAGAATTGTGCATGTGTGATTTGGATTTTTAACATAGCTTTAAAAAAAATTCAGTTATATCACTACAATGTCGGCAGTGTGATGTCCAGCACTGGGGTATCATGCTGCCAACATGTAGCAAAATGCTGCACCCAGTCACATTATCCTGACACCAGGCTGACCAACACTAACCTTTTTATGCTCAGCACCTTGTGATGCTACTGTTAGTGCCATTTTTGTATGTCTTTGGTATGACTTGGCCAGGGTTAAAACCTGTTACCTCATGCGTCCGAGGTAGTTTAGTTGAAATATCAAACTTATGTTAATGGACAGACAGATGGACATATGAAAACAGATGACTGACCATTCCATATGCTCTTCTGGTCTATGAAAAAAACATCTTTCATATTCATTAAAAAAGATTCTCAGATATACCCCCCACATATGTCACATTAAAGAATGCACATCATAAAATTACCAGGCTACAATGAACATACTTGTTCATTGACAACACGTACACACACACAGAGGGAAATACACACACTGTTCTGCATCAAATGGTTCCTTGAATGTTCTTCATAAATGAATTTTCATAAAACTACTAATTGGACTGGTTAATAATTTGTCAGTTTACTTTTAATGTTCATACTAATTCAAGATCTACTCTTAACAAATTCCTGAAAGAAGTATTTAAAAAAATGAAGGGATCCATCTGACACAAGTGCAGAAGACATTCAAGATATCACTTTTTGCATGTGTCATTTAGCTAAAATTTGAAACAAGTCTGCATAAAGCAAAGAACAATATTCAATTTACCAATCTGAAGAAACGTCAGCCCTTTCCAAGATAATAATAATTTTTGAGACTGAAGATAAACATTAAGACTGAGATTACAAATGCCATACTATTTACAGCATACATATATAACTAAACATGTCATACATCTTTCAAATATATATGTCTTTTAAAGATGAATAACATAGTATATAAAAATATAAAAAAGACTATACTATGGAATTGTTCTTATGTAGCCCTAAGACTTAAATGAGAGTATCATAATTCTTACATGCACACAATTCATCTATATTTCTGATAGCTGCACTCTTTCAGTGGCCATTCATACATGCATCACAAACAAAATGAGTTTCAATAAAAAGGTTATTTGGCCACCTTTTTCATGACTCTCTCTCATCAAGGAGTGAGTAGTGACATTTTTTTTCCTTTCAGGTCAGCTGATATGAGTGTTAGATTCTTGCTTTTTTGAAAGTCAACAATAGCCAGTCAGGAAGCACATAACTCAATGCTTTTAAAAGCCATTGGTTGGCACATTTGATGCCAAGCTTTAATGTCAGTTTCTACAGCAATAATTCAAAATAAACATTAATTGACAATGTTTCTTAGTTTCACAAAAAAAAACATTATTAAAAAAAGATATTAATCTGTAAAAAATGAATTTTGAATTGTAATAAGGACTGAGAAACACAATGTGGTTAATTTGTTATCTTTTCAAATAAAAGAGTTTTTAGTAGCTATGAAAGGAAACTATATAAAATTAATTTTTACTGTCTTTCCTTAAGCTTTCAATGAAGCACAATGAATATAAGACCATCACAGTCACATATAGCTACTGCATGTTTAACAAAAGTTCACACTACATGCTTCTTTTATGAAAAATTGTATTTACTAACTAACCTATTATATGCAACGAAGTCTGTGTATGATCTGAGGCTCTACTGGCTGAAAGGAACTTCAAGGAATTAGATCATACTATTTCTTCTTTCTCCATGCTGGATGTTGAAACCATCTCTTTTTTGTCCATTAACAAGATATGTAAAGTAACGACTGTTTACACCATACTGGATGTCAGATCAGTACCATTTATGTTTAGGACCAATCTGACATCATAAGAAGCCTGGTGGTCAAAAACCATGTTCAGATATAACTTTACATTTAGGAGGAGTAGCTTAAAATTGATATACAAGATGGATGCTATGGTGGTCAATTTGGACATTAAGAGTGGCATAATTTCATATAGGACAAACTAGACAATCTAAGAAGTATGTCAATGAAAACCTGATGTTGATATGACCCTACTTTCAGGAAGAATGTTAATAATAAGATTTTATTTACATGACCACTATATTGGCCACATTGGCTGTCCAGCAGCACCATATTCATTTTGGCCAAGTAGACTTGATTATATGTCTTCAGGTATACCGCTCTGGTGGCCTAGTGGTTAGAGCATCCACCTCAGATGTGGGAGGTAGTGGGTTTGATCCTTGGCCATGTCATCCCAAAGTCTTAACAAAATGGTACTAACAGCTGCCTAATTTGGCACTCAGCATTAAGAGTTTAGTGTTAGCCTGGTGTTAGGTTAATGTGACTGGGTGGGAGATGATGCAACTTGTCTGTGGCATGATGTCTCAATGATAGACATCACTATAAACAGCCACACTGCAGATATTGTAGCGATACGACTGAAATCTTTTAAAGCTACATTAAAAATACAAATCAGACACACATACACAGATGTCTTCAGGTGAAAATGTTATGTTGAGATTATTTTCCATTCAGGAAGAGTAGTGAAAAAATTGTCAAATTGAATGATGTGGCCATATTGGACTTCAGATTATCATTAATTTAATATAGGACCCACCAGACATCATAATCAATTCCACTTGAACTAATTGAGATAATCTCTGATATGTCATTGTGTTTATTGTAAAGTACAGGTTGCCTCCACACACAAAAATGGCTATGCATATTATATAGACTCATCCGCATCAGTTTCATAGATACAATCATAGTAACAATCCAAAATGGTAGCACATAGGCAGTACTGTTAAAAAATACAGTGAAACTCCTCTCACCAACATTGACTGGTGCTGACAAAATGAAATGTTTAGCTAATCTGGTCTTTGCACCATACAAAAAAACCAGCTTAAAAGGTTAATTACAATATCAATAACTAAATGATTGCAGGCAAGCCAATTGTGAACATGATCAACGGAACATTGTGTGTTTTTTTCAAAATTAACTATCAAAGCAAGCATATGTGTCCTCACTTTGGATGCTTTGCCAAAGGATACCAATAAAGCAGTGTTTTAAAAGTCAGATTCACTAAATTGATTTTCAATGGAGAAAAATCATTACATACATGTATTAAAGCCATGCGTAGGTCACATGACAGTGAAATTACTACATCACATTTGCAGCCTCTCTAACAGGGCATAATTCATGCATTCAATGTTAGTTATCGGAAAATCTACTTTGTTGTCATGTGACAAACCCTAGTTGTGGAGAGAGTGTTAGTGAACTTTTTAAATAAATCACTGATGGATAACACTATGTGAACACTATGGATCATATGAAGTATTTAAACACTAATAATACAATATGTTATAAAAGTATCTTGTGACATAGACTGTATTTCTATGTATAGCAACTCTATTTATTCATGTAAAAGGTATATAATGTTTGGTATGAACATATATCATTCAGATAAGTTCTTCACTAAATACATCTTTAATTGCTTTTATAAATCTATACATTCTGTACACTCTTACACACATAGATACTGATGGTCATGTAACTGCAATTTTTGTCTCCCTCTCTCATCATATAACAGCCTGAAAAGACTTTCATCAAATCTGCTTACAATTAACCTCAGTAAACCAAACACTTCTCAAAACCAAAATTGGTGGGGGGATCCCCCAAGGAATTTGATTTTTAGGTTTTTTTCTTTATATGGGCTCTTTTACTCCTCTTTGATTTCATCTAATTTAATTACCTAGTACCCCCTAAAAATATTAAATGCCAAAAAATGAAAACGGCAACACTTTTGTGCAGAAATCATAAATTATGCTGTTATATTTGATATTTTATTCTTGTATGATGTTCCTCCCAACTAGATATCTTCCATTGCAACCTAGCTCTGATCAGCCACATGACCAATGTCAACTCATGGGATCATGAGGCACTTGTGGGGGAAGTTAAATTCACTGATTTATAAATTTGGGTAAGATCATTTTTTAGACCACCACATTGTTTGCTTGACTTGTGAACACTAAATCTCAAGTTAATTGTATTTGTTTTAACTCTTGACATAATTCTATTTGAGACTTCTAGCTTCTCTCGAGCAATAAAAGATTTGTGTTTCTGTATCCCAACTAACTAACCACATATCTGACCCCTATTTCTTTAAATGACTACAACAAAAATAGTTGTTACAGAACAACTGGGTAATTTTAATTGAAAATATAGAATAATATACACTTGTCATCTGACTGTGCTATGATTGATAACACCACAATAACATGTTCATGAAGCTTTCTTTTTTTTTCTTCACTGCCTTAAGATTTGAACTACTTTTAACAGTGAGATTAACTTTGATGATTAGCAATTACTGAACTTGACTGTTAAATCATTAAATCACTCATTTATACTTGTACACTTCTTCAATAAATTTATAGAATTATTGTTAAATCTCTGCAGCCACACCACAATCATTTATATCTGAATATGTACATGATCTCTTGCCCCCAAATGATAATCAACTTTTTACACATTAGTTTTTGTATTTGAAATGTTTTTAATTTTTTTTTCATGACTGAACAGTTATACAAATTTATGTGAGCAGCACCATAAAATGTTATATTTAAGTTCATACTATTTTGATGTTTTCGATAGCAAGGTTTAACTGTATATGAGAAATGGAATAGCAAGTTGTATACTTTGGCGATCTTATTGCACCCAAGTATATGGACCATAATAAACTAGTTTCAAAGAGAAATGGACAGTTACCATAGTAGTGCAGCAAGATGCAGTAGGAACTCAAGTCATAAAGAGAGTACCACAACACCTAGGTCTATGACAGAAGAAAACTTTGTGTAGTGATTGTGTTTATGGCAGTAAGACTATTCTGGAAATTCTTAATAATGTTGCAATGGACACCAATAATTATCATATTAAGACTGTATTAAACATTTAAATTAATCAGTATTGAACTATTGCATTATTAGCAATAGTTAAAAAAATGTGATTATTATTATTATCAAATTCCTACATCAATGCTGCTTGAGTGGTTAGATCAATTATTACCATCACTAACTGATATTATTAATACCCCTCTCTCTCATCCAGATAATTCCCATAATTTTGCAAAACTGCCATTGTAAAGCCTCTGCTGAAGAAACTCAACCATAGCGATTTAAAGAATTTCCCTGCAGTTTCTAATCTCCTATTCACATACAAAAATCTTAGAAAAAGTTTTTCTAACCCAACTTGTATCTCATCTGAATTCAAATAGTCTTTTCAGCAATGTACAGTCTGCATATCGCCCTTGCCACAGTACTGAAACTACTCTTCTGAAAGCAGTCAATGACATTCTCTCTGCTTTGGATAGTGGAAAGATTACAGTTTTCACCCTTCTTGATTTGTCTGCAGCATTTGAAACTATAGAGCATGATGATATATTACTTCACCGTCTCCAGCATGTATTTGGCATTCACAATACAGCCTTATTGTGGTTCAAGTCATACTTAGTTAACAGGACACAAACTGTATCTGCAAATGGAATACACTCTAGTCCAGTTGATCTATGTTGTGGTGTTCTTGGACCTGTTCTCTTCATTCTATACACTCAGCAACTTTCAAGTGTCATAGATCATCAACCAGTGTCTCACCAATTGTATGTTGATGACACCCAAATATACAAATCTAGCCACCCAACTCAAGTTGATGCTACCATCCACGGAGTAGAGAGGTGCATATCTAATGTGAAAACATGGATGACATGTAACAAGCTGCAGATGAATGATGATAAAACTGAGGCCATTCTGATCACAACACAAAGACTTTATCATTCACATCCTTTACCTCAAACAATAAATATCAGCAACACCAACATAAATTCACACAGTAGATATGAAACCTAGGTGTTACTCTGGACAGTACTGTCACACTGCACCAACATGTCAAGAACATATGCAAGGCTGCATATCTTGAGCTGAGATACATCAGCTTCATTCGCAGATATCTTTCAGTTGATGCCACTAAAACACTTGTGTTCATTAGTACCTTCAAGACTGGACTATTGTAACTCAATTCTGTCTGGTTCGTCTCAATATCTACTCCAGAAAATTCAAAACGTTCAAAATATAGCTGCTTGGATCATCCTTAGAGTACCACAATCAGAGCACACCTCCCCACTGCTCTGTACCCTACACTATCAATTCGATCCAGAATCAAACAGAATTTTTTTTTCTTCTGTGCTACATTTCACTGACAGACTTCAGTCCAACATACCTATCTGGCCTCACCCACGTGTACACACCAGCAAGATACTTACGCTCCTCTTCTGACAATTTTTTACTCAATATTTTTGCTATGAAAACGAAGTCATATGGACAACATTCTTTTGCATACTAGCAACGTGGAATGAATTGCCCATTGAAATTAGATACAAAGACACAGTGATCCCTTTCAAGAGTGCTCTTAAAACTCAACTTTTTTGACAGTAAGAACTAACTTAAAGATCTAATAATGTTCCTACCTTAAATATTTTCAGCATTTTTTGTTTTTTAATTACATGGTGTTTAATTTTATTTTTTGTAGTTGTCATATTATTATATATTTTGTAAAGCGTTTAGAGCTTCTAAAGATTAGGCGCTATACAAAGTCCTACTTAGCATTATTACTTTGTTAGTTATGTATACTCTGATTTTGTTTTTGTTTCAAACTGTTATAAAATATTATGGAAAATATTAAGATTATATATCATAAATACTTTGTTTATAATAAATAATTTAAGTTGCAATTGAAAAAAATTTTGTCCTATAAAAACTTGCATCATGCAAAGTGTGATTTTATGTCCTGTGACATTTTGTCCTATACATGTCTCTCATATAATGAAAAATCAAAATCAGATTTTTAGTCCTGTAACTTGGTGTCTTTCATTCTGCATACATACTTGTGTTAATTTTAGCGGTGTCATATCAGTTGTGAGTAACTGAACCACAATGCAATGTTACATGCAAATGAAGTCTGCTAGCCTATTATTTAGGTAAGCATTTTATCTAATTAGGCGATTAAAGGCTGTCCGAAGGCAATTTATGGTAAAAACTATCTTGAATAAATGTAGATCATGCAAAGAAACAATATGCAAATAACATATAGAATTTAAAGACTGAGTTGAAAAAAAGAATATATGCAATGACATTTTATGTAAATAAGTGAATTATACAAATAACTAATTTGCATATATATTCACACTCACACACACACACACACACACACACACACACACACACACACACAAGCTATCTAGTATTCTAGGTTACCTGCTGCTGTCTCATGAAACATTGTGAAGCAGTCAATATTCCACTGACTACTTCAATAAATCCAGGTATGTCAGGTAGTTTTTCTTCCTGAATCTGAAGTTGAGAATAAATTAGAAAAGTTTTTTTAACATCTGCATGAAGATCTTCTACAAATTAATATACAAACACAAGAGGTTCAAGTGGGGCTGACATCAATCACCTGGCTAACAGCTTCCTAACAATCAAATGTATATGGAATTCATCAAGAAATCTGGCTTAGTATGATACCTCTTACTTTAAACTCTTTGATATTTAATTTAAGGCTATAAATTAAATAACGACTAAAAGTGTTTGGGCCAAATGGAAAGGCATTATGCCAAGACATCTCTGTGATATCTGACTGACTTCTGTTGAAATGTTTTTTGTTGGAACAAAAGTATTAAAAGTTGTTATTATTTTAATAACAATGGCTGTACTTAACCCTTTACTCCCCATGTAGGCTTTTCTACGCCTTTACCTTTGCACCCTATCTACGCACGACTAAGCCTTTACCTTTGCCCCCGCCCCCATCTATGCACACCTACGACCATAAATATGATATATCTTCCATTTAAATGTTGATTTGCCGCATGGTAACCAAACGCTGGTCAAAAAAAAAAAATCATTTTTACTAACATTTGAGTTTAATTACGTATTTTGAAACAGTATAACCTATAAATCTAAATTTAACTGACCAATTATACGTAGTGGGGTTTTCCACAATCGCATCCAAAATAGAGTCGTTAGCCAATTATGGCCTTTTCAAAACGTGTAAGTTACTCATAATTGTAATAAATTGAAATATGATGCTGAGTTTTTACATTAGTAGCATAAATTCAGTACGTCATCATGATTTTTATGTAGAAAATCACATTCTTAAAATGCACGGCAAATACGACAAGTCTTCTTCAATACAGTGTAATGTATATTGTACCATTAACGTGTTCAAAACATGAAATCTGCTGAAAGTGCGGGAATTTAAAATAAAATAACACAATTAAGCATGTCTGTATTATTCATTTCTTCCATTCATTTCAATATGCAAAGTTTCAATCAAATCATATAACAGATGATACCGGAAGTGAATTGTTTTTATTTGCGAAGGGAATTCCTTGATTTTGTCATAGCAATGTCATCCTCGTCTGTTGATTACAGTGATTTGTCTGGAAGTGAAAACAATTTTTCTGGATTCAGTTCCGACAAAATACCAAATTTGTTAAACAATTATGCGTTTAATGACGAAGTATCTGAAATTATGTCATCAGATATAGACTTGAAATGTCATCAGACTCGAGTGACTCTGATTATGATCAGCCAACTTGGTTTGCAGACGTGCAAGATATTGACAGAAGTCCATTTACTGAGCGGTCAGGACCATCACATAATTTGCAGGAAACAGCACCAGAACTAGACTATTTTCAATTATATTTTCCAGTTGTACTTTTTTTTAAAAATATAAGGGAAACAAATAAATTTGCAGCTAAACAAAATGTGGAACATGAAATCATAGATGTTAACTGGACAGAGACCAGTGTGCCTGAAATGTATGCCTTTCTTGGCATGTTGATCTTAAAGTTTTTATTGGTCAAATGAATTTTTTTTATCCAATGTAGGAATCAAACATGTAATGCCACAAAGAAGATTTGAAAAACTCCTTCAATACCTTCACCTAAATGATGACAACACAAATTTTCCTGCTGCTCACCCTAACCATTACAAACTTCACAAAATACGTCCAATACTGGATCAAGTTCTGGAGAACATTGAGAAATCAAGTTCTGGAGAACATTTCTACAAAGCAGAAATACAGTAGAACCTGTCTTTAAAGACCACCCCTTCTGCCGAGAAATAATGGTCTCTCAAAACAAGTGGTCTCTCATAACAGGTCATAACACTATATAATCAATAAATTTGTGCATTGAGATTCTGGTCTCCCAAAACAAATGGTCTCTCATAGCAGTGGTCTCTCAAGACAGGTTTTACTGTACACATACATGCATACATATTGTATTGTCTTTCATCATTAAAATAATCTGATAATTGTAAAAATAAAAAAGCCCATAATATATTCATGATTTAAATTGTATGTATAATAAAAGCCACTTATGTGTGTATATCATATATACATAAAAACAGATATCCATAACCACACAACTCCAATCTATCATATCTCCATACATAAATCTAAATATTAAATAAATGAATATGTAAAATGTAATGCATACCTTTTCATAATAATAATATTTAAAATAAGTTTAACTTTTCATTCACTAATTCTGTCTTAAGTTTGATTAAAATTTCATACAATACTTCATTAAATGATTTATCAATTAGATAATGCACTTTACAGGTATGACTAGTCTAAGATTTGGCAAATGTAGTTATGCGAGAAAGCTTGCCAGTAGCTTCTCGGCGGGTCGGTGGTTCTTTCCGGGTTTTTTCCGGGTTCATCCTCCACCAATAATACTGGCCGCCATGTATAGCCTATATTGTGCTGAAAAATGGCGTTAAACCATAAAAAAAAAACAAAAAAAAAACCAGGTATGACTGCATTCAAGGTATGACATAAGGCCAAGCAGAATCTACCTTCAAAGTGAATCAAGTGGGGCCTAAAAGTATGGATGCACTGTGATAGTTTGTCTGGTTTCTGTCAACAGTTTGAGTTTTACCTGGGGAAGGAAGATACTGATGAAGTGAATGAGAGCATGAAGGGTCTTGGCTAATAAGTAGTGCAAAAGCTTATCATGCCATTGAGAGGAAAATTTTATCATGTATATTTTGATAACTTTTTTATGTCCATTTGACTGATACGTAGTTTATTGAGACATGGTATATATACCTGTGGCACCATGAGGAAAAACTGTAAAGGCTTCCAAGAGGAATTTAAATGTCCACCATATATGGAGCAAGGGGAACATTTAATCAGACAGAATGGAAACCAGACAGCCACACTGTGGGAGGACAAGAAATCAGTCAAAGACCTATCCACAGCAGCAGATCCAACCATCATTGACATTACTAACCGTAAACATAAAGACGGGACAGTGCAATTAGTTAACTGTCCAAAGGCAGTCACAAATTGCCAACAATACTACCGAGGGGTTGACATATGTGACCAACTCAGGGCCAAATATCCAGTTAGACGATCATCAAAGAAATGGTGGCAATATGTGTTTCATTTTATTATAAATATCTGCATAATAAATGGTTTTATAACAATGGTGGAAAGACATCCTGAGAGTCAGGAAAGAAAAAAAAACGATTCAGAGTTAGATTTTTTAATTAATTTGGCAAAGCAGCTCATGAGAAGTTTCACGAGCAGGAAGGTTGCCATGCATCGAACATCTGTTGCCCCAGTGACAAATGACAATATTGAGACACACAGATTGCCGACACTTAAAAGGAAAAAATCCACCTGCAAATACTGTACCAAGCATGGAGAAAAATGACATAAAGAAACCAAATTTGTCTGTCTCATTTGCAACATCCATCTATGCTGCATAGAATGTGACAGCCTGTTTTATCAAAGCATGTTCAATGTAGAGGAGTAGCTGTAATGTGCTCTAAAACAATTGTTGTTGTGATTTATACATTCTGTTCTGAATTATGTACACACATACACACTGACATTTATGTACTTATTTTCTGGTGACAGCATCAAAGGCTCTTAATGTTAATTGCTAAACATTTGTATCTAAGTCTTGAATAATTATCAAAAAAGTATGAATATTCTCCCTAATAAATCATTTTTGATCCTTATGGTTTTAAGTTTAAATCAAGTAACATCTTTTTAATCTATTAACTATGCTGAAAGATGTTATTTTACACACAACACGTCATAAAGATACTTGGTCTCAAAATTAGGTAGAATTTTATATTTTTATGATTTTAATTATAATATTTATTTGTAGTTGCAATAAAGTTCACAGTTGCTCTTATTGTTTTCCATTAATTGGGCACACAATTTAATCAATTAGGCAACATTGTGCCAGGACTACATATTCCAGTTGTTTTGTTTTCACTCATTCATTAGATCATTAGAGACATGTGCCTTTTATTTCCAGAGAAACCTGTTAACACAATCTCATGAGTTTTGCAAGTGTGGCACAATTAAATGGACCAGAAATTCGCTAATCATTTTCATAAGCGAGGCTAATGGTAATGAAAATGCCCACTCACCCATTGTTTGCGGAAGATTCAGACTTGAAAGTGGGCAAATCCTGCAGACTTACAAACATTACAAATTAAAATCTATATGAAAAGTTAAAATTTAATACCGGTATTACCTATTTGTTGAAACTTACTTAAGATACCAAGTAATAATATTATGTCCATGTGGGAAGAAAATGTGAGGCTGACCTTGACTCTGTCTTCAACATTGAAACAACACTTGGTCAATGCATATATTTCATCAGAATATTCAAGTATTTTTCAAGTGTAAAATTTTATTTTTCAGGCAAGATAATTTACTGCAGATAAACTTAGAAGATTGTTCATCATGATATGATGAGCAAACAAACTTTCAGAATTTGAATTACATTATGATCTCAAGTAAAATGGGATATTTTGTTTCCTAAAATACAGTTTTAAACAGCTCATGGCACCTGGGGGAAAAAAAAAGAGAAATATCATATTTCAAATAATTGTAAATGTGAAATTTACATTTAAGATAACATTTAATGTTTCACATGGTGTGAATCAAGCCATAATTTGGTCGGAATCAGCCTATGTTCCTAATCAAACTGTACCATTATGGCCAGGTGAGCTAAAATATCAAATAACTTCTAAATAAACTTACATATCTCCTGACCATCTGCCTGATGTATAGATTTTCTGTATGTGTTTCCAACTGACCAAAGTCCCACACAAGTGGGAGAAGACTCTGAGGTAAAGGCTGAACTCTGTACACAAGTCGTCTCATGGGAACTCGACCTTTAGGCATCAAATGAAAGTTTAAAATTTAAATCATTTGGTGCCAATGGTATCTAACTTGCAAACTTTACACAATGTTTTAACAATACAATTATGCCATCCGTTGTGGCAACAAACATAGTCAATATGATGGATGATCACTTCATTAATATCAATAGATCTAGTTCAATATAAAACTTTTGTGAGAACTCAATGATATAAGCTGATATTTCAAATTTAATAAAAACATTTAGCTTCCAGAATAATGGCAACAGCCAATCAGATTAAGATCACCTCATAAACATGAGTGGTCTCACTGTTATGTATATCTATACTATGTGTATTATTTTCATAATAACAGTTTCCATAAGGGTAATTCAGTCAAAAGCATTTGTAATGGTAATGTCCTATGATCGTACTCTGCACTTTAAAGATGAGTTATGTATAATGTGTATGTTGTTTCACTCATAAGTTTCAAGACTGAGCAGAATTAATGGTACAAATAAGCATCAAATGATCTGACAAGGATACAAGTTCTAATATGCAAGTCCAAGTTGACCTAGTTTGCTATTGGTTGTTGCTAAATTACAGTTGATTTGTGTGACTCATTCAAAGCCTCAATTGTAATTTTACTGTAACAGATGCATATTATTTTTCTATATAAATGATTTATTATATTGAACTAGGCATTCTTAATTCTTAATTATTGGTCTTGGAATAGTTACACTGAGGGGATTGATTCATTTATTTAATTTCAATCATTCATTATAATTACAGCACTCTAAATTAATTATAAGACTATTTGGATATACAATAGTTGTATGGAATTGCTCTGAAATCATTCAAAAACATTTTGATGCATAACTGTATTGGAATTAAAATGAATTCATTTCAAGCTATTTGTGGATTATATCTGTGATTTTTCTGTATTGTTGGAACATCAATACAGCAGTGAGATCATTCAGATTATATTGGGAACGTACATGTATATGGATACTTGGAACTATTGGAATTCATAGAACTTTCAGAACATTATGAATTCAAGCTTTTAAATCTTAAACTTTGTATTTAAGTATAATTTTTAAAAATATTTTTCAGTTATACAAAACCTGTTTTTGCTTTCTTGTTACATAGTCTAAGACCAGGCCCGCACCTAGGAAATTCTGGGCCCCAGGCAGCTGACAGAGTTCGGGCCCCTTTCGTGTTTCAAATATGTGCGTATAAAAAAAACTCGAAAAAGGGTGGGCCCCTATCTAGCTCGGGCCCCTGACAAGTGCCATGGTGGCCCCCCCCCCCCAGGTGCGGGCCTGCTAAGACCTTCGAGTCATAACACTTGCTATTATCAAATTCACTCGAGATCAATAACATACAAGTCCAAATATAAAGTCTGATCAAAATCAGATCAGAATTACTGCCTTCAGACTGGCCAGATGGACTGTACTCTTTACTGAACTCGTATCAATATTTTGATGATATAAGCTCACACTCCAAGTTTTATCAAATCGATATAGAAATATGTTCTTTATAGTGATCACCAGTACAACTAATCAGATACAAGACCACCTCATTATGGATTGTGTATTATCCAACTTGATAATATAAACTCGTATTCCAAGTTTGATTTAAATCATGTGGCCTCCAAAGTGGCAACAAGCATTTGTTGATGAATAAATGCTAAACTGAGCAATGAAGGATGCAGGGTCATATCATAAGTTCACTTAGCTGTCCTGTCACACCATGAATCATGATTAGAAATCAGGATGTTCATTTAAAACAAAGAATTAACACATGTGTGAGAAATTACCAAGTCTATCTGTAGTCTTGTCAGCATCAACATGATATCCAAGACCAGCTTTTTCAAGACGCTTGATTAAGTCCTCAGAGTGCCTGAAAGAGAATAGGGCTAATGTAATATAAATTAGGCTTCCCATGTACATACTAAATTAAAATCAGCAGATCTCTATTCAATTTCATTCCTCATATGTATTATGCAGACAGAAAATCCACATTACCCTAATAACATACCAAATTAAATAAAGTATTTCATATGAGTGCTGTAGCTAAAACCAGAGGTATATATATTAACTTCATTCAAAATTTGATGGACTCCTTCAATCACTCAAGTGCAAGATTTTCAAACAGTTTGGTTTCAGTATGTGATGTACAATTATTGCCAACACAGAGATAATAATTTTCTTTCAGCGAGCAAGTTTGACTTTATATCCTAAAAGTAATGGGCTTCTTCCTTTCATCAAGCACAAGCTATCCACAAAGTTTGATCCATGTATGTGATGCTAAAACAAAATAAATTGTGCATAAAGTTTTTTTTCTTCTTTCAGTCACAATAATTTAACAATTTACCTTTTGACCCCAACAATCTTCCTTACCCCAAATGCTAGTGTTGTTCCGATTATTGATTATAATCGATCATCAGTTGGTTGAGCAAACCAATAAGATAATCGAATGTGAACTCCATAATCAATTGTGTGTAAAGGGAAACTACTTTTTAGGTGTATGAAAAGCACAAAGGTTAGTAAAACTCCCAGCCACTAAAGTTGACCTAAAATGTATTAATTCCCTTCACAACTTCAAATATGAAACATTATGATTCATAATTAGAAACATATAATTATTATTACATGGTCAAGTTGTTAAAATGTAGAGTTAATAAAATTTAAACACATTTTGTTGATTTGTTTCAGTTAAATTTGTAACATCTTTTGTAGTATTTATAAACAATGACAAACAAGAAAATCATGTTCTTCGATACTTTAAATTATAGACACATCACACGTCATATGAACAAAAGAATTGCAGGGAATTGTAGCAGTATTTCAGTTACATATGACTAAAGCTGTACCAATTAATCGTCCGTACTCATAATCAGGCCGATTATTACAACAATCGGTATCAGTATAAATAATCGGTGCCGATATAAACAAATTTAAAAAAAAAAACAAATTTCCAAAATATAAATTCAATCATAAAATTCATCTTGAATTGGCTTAAATTTTAAATCAGAATTAAATACAGTCCTACCCGTTAATATCGACATCACTTGTATCGATTATCCACCTATGTCGACAAATAAACAAAGTCCCAGTCCCTTGCTCTACTATTACTACCAAATTGTCATACTTCTGTTGACGTCGAAATAAAAGATAAACATACATGTTGACAGAAACACTTGGTTCCAGCTTGAACAAATCCTTTGTTTTCCAATCGTTTATGTCGATAAGCTGCCAGTTCCAACCCATACTTTGTGCAACAATTAGTTGATCTTGCCGCCAGGCTTTAGGCTTTAATGTCGCAGTCAGATTTAAAAAAAAAAAACACCCTAGGCTTTTGTTTGGGCCTATAAAGCTGGCCTCTTGCGGCAACTTAAAAAATGTGAAATCTGATCAATTCTAGCATTTTCCAAAGAATGCAGCAAAGGTATAGCTAGGATTTTAAAACAAGGAGTTCAAGAGTACCACCATTAAACGTTGCAGTCCCCTGCCAGAAGCAAATTGGGCATACCTGAAATGACTATATTTCCAGACAAGTAGAAACAGCAGTTGCCATCGAGTTTTTCAAACTTCTTTACAGCACTGACATGTAGCCCTTGTTTGACCATTAGAATGAGAGTGAATTGTCAGGTCAAGATAAGGTCTTATTCCAAGCACCAAGTTAGGCATCATACAAAGTGTTCCACGTGAAATGTCAGTTATAGCAACTTCTAACACTGTTGAACTTCATTACAATATTCGCCAATTATCCGTTTAACTCTTGTTAAAATTTGCAAACAGCATTTTGTCGAACTCTCAACATATCTTGATTTTGAGGTCACAAGCACTACCGTACTTAGATTGCTATGAAAGCAATAATGAAGGCGAAAGTAAATTCATTTGATGTACTCTTCTTATACACAAGTACATCAATGAGTCATTCTACCTCTGAAATCATTGTAAATTTCAGCACATTTTCTCACCACTCTGCAGCTAGTCATGTCTTTGATCTTGCCGCCTATCTTGTGGGTCATGTTCTTCAGATGTACTCTTATAATGACAACATGTACAACTGTGGGTCTTTCAGCCACTGAATTTTCTGATTGTAAACAGGTAAAATGATCAATTGATCAACACATTTTCCTACTCAACAGGTGGTTGAAGCAGGACTAGCAAGCCCTTAAATTGATACATACTGAGGACTCCTGTATACGTTATTGTCTGAATCCCAGATATAAAAAAGGCTTTTCTGAGACCTTTGAAAGTGATTGGTGATTAAAACAAGTTTTTTTTGCTGTGAAAGTTTTGTTTTTAACTTTATTTACGTTTACGATGGCTACCAACAGCAGTGTAAAACGCAAATTAAATTTACAGTCTCTGGAAACTAAATATCCGGCTGTTAACGAAGTTGAGGGCTGAACATCTCGCAAAGAGGTCTGTGAAATTTTTTCTCTTAAAAATAACACCCATTCAGGAAAGGATGAAAGCTGCCGAGTTTATAAAGAAAGACTACGTTGAAGGTAACTGTGCTCCTCAAAGGAAGAGGCAAAAGACTGCTACATTTGAAGACGTAAAGGAAGCCAACAAAATGGTTCAATGAAGCATTTGCGAGAAAAAAAACTTAGTGTTAGTGTGTTCAACATAGCATCCGATACAAAAGTATTTGTGGAGAATACATGTACTGTTAACAGCATTTCATTTCCCTGTGAATAGTACCATCCCATCGGTAGCCTCAATAAGATGGGAAGAGACTGATCAAAATGAAGGCCAATTTAAATATATGTACATGAAGCATGTAAATAACAACTTTCCAACCATGTAATAATAATAATAATAATAATGACTTTATTTAAAGAGGGTAACACAATTAGCTAAGAACTAATCTACCTTGAGGCCCTCATACAAGGAATTTATTTAATTCAACAGCATCTCAGAAGCCACTGGATATATTGGGTTTGGAAGATGGAAATAGAGTGGGCATTTCTAATCTCAACTGGAATACTATTCCAGAGCAAAGTTCCAGAGTATTGGAAACTTTTCTTAAATAATTCCTTATTTGGTTTGGGAATTTTATACTGTTTTGTAGATATTGATCGCAGGTTGGGTGTATTACCAGGTAGCCTATACTGGAATAGGGATTGTAAATATTCAGGAGAACTATTATTGGATATCCTGTACATTAATTTGGCTTTTCTTAAACATATTCGGTCTTTAATAGGTAATATTTTTAACTTGCCAGCTAAATTTTCCTTGCTTTCTTTCTGGTTTGATATTAGCCTTAATGCTCTTTTCTGAATTTTTTCCAACTTTGATATGTGTAAATGCTATTCACTGACGACGGGTCACCCTTTGCAGATGAATATTATTAACTTGTCTCTTTTAAATCAATGATAGTACTTTATAACAGTTTAATAATTGTCGGGTCACTGAAAAGTTACTTTTTTAACATGCCTATGTCTTAGGACATGGAAAAAATTATTATTTCATGTCCCAAGCTTTACATTCATTACAGTAGTCAACAAAAAGACCTAAAAACGGTAAAGTTTAAACATTGGTCTGCGGATAAGCAGACCCCCCCCCCTTCTTCCAGGCTTTTATTTTTTCCTAAATTTTTCAGCTTATACGCAAGTATATACTGTGATAATGAAATAATCAGTCTCATAATTGGTATCGGCAATTTTAATAATCGGCTATACGCGGTATCGGCATAATCGGAAAAGTAACAAAAATGTAATATTATTGACAGGTCATTACAAGAGATTACTCCTATATATTTATAAACATATGTAAATGATATAGATATAACTGGTTACCAAAAATTAAAATTTGCTCTCAGTAACCGATTATAATCGATGATCAGTTGGTTAAGGGGAAACGATTATCAATTATAAATTTCTGACCGATTCCCATCACTACCATATGCAAGCTATCCACAAAGTGCCATATAACTATGTTATCATACAGGAAAAGAGAAGTTACAGGGCACTGAGTATAAAGAGTCTGAGCATATAAAACTTTCTGCCAAAAGGCAGGTATAAGAAATGATCTCTTAGAAATGTAGCATAAAAAGACCTTATACAAATTAATTTTATTTAGCAGATTGATCAGTAGGTAAACAATCAGTTTTTCCAATTTGTATTTTGTATTTTTAGTACTTGATATACAAACAGTTAAAATCAATTAACCAGTTTACCATTAATTCAGATAATTATGCATCCTGCTTGACTGGTTTAGAAAAAGAAAACATATCCTGACATCCAAGGATTTGATCCCAGTATGGATGATATCTGTTAAGGTTCATGGTTATTGAACCAGACTTGTGATCAGAAAAGTGCAGGCCTGAATTCTACCATTGGATAATCAAGGGTCAACTACCATGGTATGTCCCTTGACAAGGCATATTAATCACTTGCCCTAGGTAACTAATCTTTATGTGTTGATATGCAGCAAAACAACAAACCAAACCTAACCATGATCCAGGTATGACTTTGCTGTGATTGCTTCCCTTTTAATAGTAGTTGCTTGGTAAGCAAATAATAATCATTAGTTCCTAATTATCAAATGCATTTATATTATTGAAGTATACATATTAAAAAAACATTACAAATACTGCCAGATTATCAAATACTGCATATACAGCTTTCAACATAGACTCAAAATAGTAATTTTAAAGAGCAAAAACATTATACATTGGACAAATAGATACAATCTCTGTAATAAATTACTCAGAAATAATATATGAAATGTATTTCTTATTTTAAGTGCTTCATAAACAAATTTTAAAAGGGAACATATCTTCATCTAATTTCTAGAAGTTAAGAATTTCATGTACCGTAGTTGTGTATGGATGGTCTAGAAGTACTTTTGAAATAGATTTACTTGCAAGCCAGTATAAACAGGTCATACTAAAACAGACTGATGTTAGTTTTCAATATCATGATTGGCATTGCAATATCCTTCACTTCAACTGCTGTAGTGTCTCCCTGTTTCCATTCTCAAATTAAGGGAAGATAATTAAAAGTTTCTCAAAGCTGTACAATGTTTATGGTTATGCAAGCTTTTGAAATAATCGTCTGGGCCAGTATTGGTGTTAATATGTTTTATATGGACAGTTATAGGCAGGTTTGTGGCCCTTGTGGGCCTGATATTTCTCACATGGCTGAAAACTACTTAATTGTCAGAATACAAGAGGAGATGTCAAAAAAATCCAGGCTTTTCAGAATACTTTCTGTTGTTATTTTCCCAATGGTATTCATTGCATATGCTATGAAAACAACTGTTTCATGGTTCCAGTCTTTAAAATCCAACAGACAGTGGAACACAATACTAAATTGTACATGCTGATGTTCCTGCTCTCAGTAGTTCATAGGAAAGTTTAGAGTCATGCAAATATCATTAGAATCATCCTTGCACTCATTTGATTCTAGATGGTCCTATAATGTTTAAATTTCCTCATCCAGCAGAGCTCTGAAAATCACTAGGTCTTACCTGTAGCTGACTAGTTCATTAGTATGTGATTTTGTAAAGCTCCTGCTTTTTGTGAGATACCAAGTAACAAGCTTCTGTAATTATTGATTTTAATCTGTTCCAACTCCCTATTGTACATGGAAAGAAGCAGAACTTGAAACAACTTGTTGATGCTGACTTTTTTATTTTTTCCTGTGGTTTGCCCTAGTTTGGCTATATGCTAGGGTCAAGTATTTGTCTGCGGTTATGTCCAGTAAATTGCTCTATATCCTGTAGAACATGATCAGCTGGACCTTAGTTTGCCTAGAGTTAAATCCAACTGGACATGATTCAACACTGCCCTAATGCTGCTAGTGTTTCAGTATGTTTTTGGTGAATCTAACAGCTCTCCTCTAAACAATCTCCATCTTATTTATTACGTCTTTATTATGTGGATTCCACATGGTTGAGCAGTATTCAAGGCAAGGGCATTGCAAGCGAGAAATATGATGTACTTTTTACTTCTTCATTGTTGATTTGGAAGTTGCAGCACAGGAAAGCAAGGTTGCTATTCCCTTTCTTGAACTATTTTGTATATGTGCATTTTCCAAGAGAGGTCTCTGGAGAATTCCACCATAATATGTTCTGTTGCCTGTTCAGTAGCTAGTATGTGCTCCTTAAAAATGTAGTTGGATATGATCTGAGACTTCTTCCTGATGACTTAGAATGTTGCATTTTCTGGATGGAAGAAGGACACATCCCAAATTCTTTCCCATATAACCAGTTGCTTAAGGTCTTCTTGTAGGATCTCACAATTCTCGGAGGCATTTTTTCACCTGTAAACTATCTTGTGTTAGATTCGATGCTCAAAGGTAGGTTATTGATGAACACTGGGAAGAGAATGGGACCCAAAATACTCCCTTTAAGCACTCTGTTAACAACCAGTGCTGGATCTGATGCTGCTCATCTGCAATCTGTCTGTCAGGATATATCTTATCTATTTCAGAGTAGTACCCCTGATGTCATAGTGATCCAATTTAAAAAGGATTCTTTGTTTCACGTTGAGACATGACCGAAAGCCTTACTAAAAACTAGTACTTGCAACGGTCATACTGTTTTCCTCTGTCAAAGGATTTGCAATCTCATCTGCAAGGGTTATAAATTGTGTTTCAGTTTCATCTGGCATTGAAATCATGTTGGAAGTCTGTTAGTAAGTTGAAATGATCTAGACAATGCTAAATATTTCATAATCCTTGCTGGAATCATGTCTGGTCCAGTGTCCTTCTGTGGATAAATTTGTTTGCAATATAATACATACACATTCTTCAGTACATTGGATGTCAGGCATTGGTGGCACCATGTATGATAGGCAGGTCACACTTGTCTTCTTGTGTGAAGACTGGTATTGATGATTCAGTATGTTGGCCTTATTGGATGCCTCTAAATGTAGTTTTTTTTGTTCCTTCACAAACACTCTGTCAATCAAGGGTTCTTAACTTTAGCTTTGCTACTCTTTGCTTGAAAATTATGTTGATATGACTGTCAGGGAGTTTTGTGTTCTGACAACTGTCAAAATAAAATGTTTATGGAATGTAGATAATCACAGGGCTTCAACTGAAGAACCTTCATTGCTGTAGAAAATATTGTTGCAGTGAAAATAATGCTGTCCTTTTCTGTCACAAAAGATGTGGTTCACTCTGCTGCAGACAAATATTTAAAGCCATCTAATTTATGTGTTCTTGCAACAATATTTTAGGTTATTTCCCAAAATGTTTGAAATGGCCAAATGTTCCAAATGAGTACAAATCTACAAATGATTCTAACAAAAACTCCTAAAACTGACTCCATTTACAGATTGAAACTGAATGGTGAATGATTTTTAGAAACAAAATATTACTCACTTTCTATATGGGTTGCAAGCAGCTACAAATCTAAGGTTCTGACACTTGTCTAGTACCTTCCCATCTAAAGACTTGTCACACATGATCTCTTTAATCATTCCAATGGCCTCTGTTGTGTTTGCCTCATCAAAGAAAAGCACAGTGTACATATTGGCCCCACAATTCTGTGCATTTTGTTCAGCAATCTCTTTAGCCTTCTCAACCTTCTTCTTAATTTCAGCCTTTGTTGTGCCTCCATGCACCTATGAAATTTGTCAAAGAGGAAGTATGCATTTAATTGCAAATACTGTAATAACTAAAGAAGTAAATATGAACAGAAGCAGAATGGTGAATAATAGACTTGTATTAAATGGTAATACATGTATTAAGGATTTTGTTTGTTAATTAGTTTTTTTAATTCATCAAAGTTGTTTATCTTTAAATACTTAAGTAATCAAAAAATCATGTACCATTTCAATGTCAGTGTGACATCTGTAACAATGTTGTTTCTTACTGGAAGTGTTTAAATTTATTGGTGGATTTTTATGTCTTCCACAATGGATACATTTAACATTTTACAAATGTAATCTGAGATGCTCTTATTGTGTTTGAAAAAAATGCTAAAACATTTTGAAAACTTCTTTAATCATAATTTATATTTTATTTTTCCATATTTTTATTTTTAAAGCATCAAAATCATCAAAATACTGTAATCCATATACAATCTTGCATAAAAATATAATTTGGTGGGAAAAAAAGTGTACTGATTACACCAAAAGCATAATGGTTGGCATGTATGCTGTCATGATACACTTAAAATGCTTTACTTACCTTCGTAAGTATGGTATTTTTCACATCAGTTCCAGGTGGGATCCATGGTCCATAGACTTTTGACTATGTAATGGCCATCATGATATGCTTATAACACTTCACTTATCTCCATAAGTATCATATTCTTCACTTTAGTTCCACTGGTAGGATCTGTAGCACACACTTAAACTTGACCACATAACATCCAACCTGACACATCTAATTAGAATGCTTTACTTACCTTCATGAGAATCATATTCTTCACATCAGTTCCAGGTGGTGTCTGAAGTGCACACAGAAACTTGACCAGTCTGGTTTTACCACACCCTGTCTCTCCCATGATAATCACAGGAATGTCACACCTGGAAATAAATTAATATGAAATCTGTAAACATAATGAAAATCATGTTAATATGAAGAACATTATCTAATTGCCATTTGCATTTTTTCTGAAACAATTGCTTGCAATAGGAAACCCATTTTCTCAATCATTGAATACCTCAACCAATAAGCAGCTAATGGTCACATGATCAAAATCAGCTTTTGGTAAATTTGTCAGCATTCAGCAACAAGGTAATAATAATGTGTCTTAGACTCATTTTAATCAAACCGTTTTGATGTACATCAAAGGGTTTCCACTAGTATATTTATAACATGTAAGAAGTATCTTGACTGGATTGTACTAATAACTAAACATAACATTACTATCCAACAATGATTGTGTATACGCATAGGAGAAGAATATAGTAAACAGGATATATATGCCTGCACCATTTGTATTTGTATAAGTAATAAAACTAACAAATGTTATGGTTTAATTTAATTATCGAGAAAGTAAAGCACCACTCGCCAGCCCTGTGCAGTTTTTTTTTTATGTCAAGGGAACCAGCTCAAGGTAAGGTAAAAGATTGGATCTGATAGTTATCTCAGAGTTTGTTCCCCATTGCATAATACATATACTTCAAACATAAGGAAAAGTGCTTTGAAAAGGACTGTTGCATAAGCGAAACCTTTCGACCATGAAAGCTTTGGGTCATTTATGAATGTAAACTTTAAGTTGTCAAGCAAAATATCAGTAACGTATATTCATCCTAAACAGACATGTTAAGATTCTTGAAGAAATCATGACAGCCATAAAAACATGTCCTTCCTAATGCGTTCAAATATCACACAAATTTCAATTCATATGCGCAAAAAAAATATATTAAAATCATGGCACCTTACAGGTAAAATTAACAAACTTTTTCCTGATGGCAGTTTTTTTGTTTACTTTATTTCTTTCCAGCATCATGCAATATTCACAAATATCCTAGGATCAGAATGCAGACAGCTGCATTTACAAATAGCAAACTTTATATATTAGCTTAGTTAGAAATGCCATCTGCTCCTACAAGAAAATTAAAGTATCCCTGAAAGTATCACATATGAATTGAAAACTGCTTTCGAAGTTAGGTGTACTTTATGATAACAGATTATACCTAATATAATTGTTTCAATGAAACACTGTCTTAATTGCTTGGAGAACAAGCTTTGTTTACAGTTGTCACTGTTTTATTTCATGCACTGTAAACTATATTTGAAACTCCTCTGACTGAAATTGCATACCGTATTTTCACGTATATAAGATGCGTCTTGTACAAATTTTACGTACCCCGCACCCAGGGTGTCTTATCTAAGTATTCTTTAACACAAACGAACGGTACAGTGTGTGATATTGAAGGACGATTATTGTGGTCGATATTCACATTTCATGATTTTCATTCCTAGTTGTAAAAACAATTGGGTAAGTGTTCAGTAATTACCATGTGTACCAATCCAATGCAGGCCACTTAAAATTTCAAATCCTTTTATTTCAATGTTTTGTATAATTATTGCAGATCTAAGTTTAGTAGGAGTAAATGTTTTAAATTTATATAATATAGTATGTTTAAATAGTTTTGTTTATTCTTATTAATTATCACAGCAAAAACTATGGCGGCTATATTACCTATACCAGTTGGGTTCAAAGATATTTAAATTTTCAGTATCTTTGGTGGGTGCGTTCGAAAACAAGACAAGACTAAATAGTTCGAAAACAAGACAAGAATTTGTTCAATATAAAACTTAAATATAAAATCAGTTATACCATATATTTAAAAAATATATTACACACAATATAATAAACTGTTACTAAATAGTGTTTGACTAAATATGTCGTCGTCACAGAATAACTCCATAACTGATGCTAATTGATCCTCATTGGCGTCAGTGATATCGGATGCAGCTGAGTCGTCGTCCAAAGAAATAATATAGCTAGCTGGTTCAGGAATTATCCCACACTTTCTGAAGCCATTGATGATTGTCGTAATTTTCACTTTCTCCCATGCCCGAAGAACCCAATTACATGCCTCTACATACATTGCACGACGTTGTCGACCAGCTGGCATGAAGGAGTGTTTACCGCTAATCATCCAACGATCCCATTCCTCATGAACAAAACGGGTGATTGACGGCAACATCCAAGGGCTGTAGCTTGCAAGTCAGGCCACCTGGGATAATGGCTATGTGGGCTCCAGCATTGTTGATGTGCTTCTGCACAGTTGTCTCCTTATGGGCAGCCATTGCATCAAAAATCAGAAGAGATTTCTTCGTGAAAATTCTGCCTCTTCTTGTTCTGAAGTTTTTGTCCGTCCAGGTCTGCATCACCTCTGTGTTCATCCAGCCCTTTCTGTTGCAGACAACAACAACTCCAGCTGGCAATGTTTCTCTTGGCATGGTTATCCTTTTAAAGATAACCATGGTAATCAGTTTTCCTCCTGCAGCAGTGCAGGCTAATACAACAGTAAAGTTGGTTCGTTCATGTCCGGTGGTATCAATCGTGACTGTCTTCACTCCTTTCTCTGCCACTGATCTAGTAGCTGGAACATCAAATGACATAGGAACCTCATCCATATTGATGATGTCATCATCTGCCAACTTTAGTTCACTTATTTCCTTCTGAACAAAGGTATGGAAAACATCCAATTTATTCTCCCAATCGTCCGGAAGCTTCTGTCCAACAGTTGTACGTGACTGGACTGCAAGATTGTTCCGTTTCATGAACTTGTACACCCAGTTGACACTGCCACCACAAAAGTTTGTGATCTTCATTTCTGTAGCAATAATTTGAGCCTTCAGTTTGATCGCTATTGTTGAAACGACACGGTTACTGTCATGTTGAGAATGCACCCAGTTGGCTAGATTTTCTTCCAAGTTCAGCCATCTTGCCTTTATACCTCTACGAGCTCGTTTCCTTGGATTCATCTTCTTAATCTCCTCTTCCTCCAACCTCCAATCACGTACATTCTTCTCACTGCAGCTAAATTCTCTTCCAGCAGCTCTGTTGCCACGCTCCTTGGCAAACTTGATGACATCTAATTTAAAGTCGGCCGTATAGGATTTTTGCTTCGACATCATGACAATTTTATAAATTTTAAAAATGCTGAGCAAATTGATCACTCATTTAGATATAACAAGAAACTGTTCCCCACATTTATATATGCTAACTGCATACATCGGGCATTTATTGGTCTATATACTAATCCCACCCGCTGAAGACTTGGCCTAGTGGATCAATAAAGCTGCCTTTACATCCGGCGTTTATTGTTCTAGAATCTAGATACCAGGTACTACACCCATCCACTATTGGCCTTTGATCTCAACTAAAAATGGTAATGAAGCCTTGTTTACATCCGACGCGTGATGGAACATTGGACAAAATTTCATTTATGATAAAGGAAAGGTAACCACTGGAGATATATTGCTCAGTTCGGCAGATGGCTAGGCTGCGTGCGTCTTATATTTGTGGGCATCTTATTTAAAATATTTTTTACACAAATCGTCAAAACCCGCGTCTTATATATGGGTGCGTCTTATAATTAAGTGCATCTTAAATGCGCGAAAATATGGTACTGTTGTAATTGTTGAACAGTTATTACTCCAATTGCTATAATAACTGTATCATCAGACTGTATGCCATTCTTGTATGGTATTTTACTTATAGGCCTTTTAGAAAAGACTGCCATACTATAAGTACATCCAGTTTTGCTAGTCTACACCTAATTTCAATGAACAACACCCACATCTTGATACTAAATTCTCAAGATGATCACTGGTTACATTTAAATGCAATTTTGCCTTTAATACTCTCATAGCAGCATCTTTATCAGTTACAAGTTAATTTCCTTCACAGACTAGGTTAACACTTGGACTGTTACAGCAACAGTGTGTTTCAATCCCTTTTGTACAGCCCATGTGTGTATGCGTGTGATTTGGATTTTTTATGTAGCTTTAACAATTTTTCAGTTATATCGCTATAATGTCTGCAGCGCGACAGTGCATAGTGATGTCTAGCACTGGGGCATCATGCCACAGACATGTAGCATTTTATCCCCCCCCCCCCCCCCGTCGGTCACATTATCCTTACACTATAACAACCAGTCTTAACACTAACCTCTTAATGCTGAACACCAGTGAGGCATCAGCTTTTAGTACCATTTTTATAAGCCTCTGATAGGACTCTGATGGGGTCTGAATCCACGACCTCTCACATCTGAGGTAGACACTCTAACCACAAGGACACTGGATGTTTAGCCCATAACAGTCCTTAAAGTCTACAAGTTCTTGCCTTACTCCTTGGTCATATTCACAGTTTCCATCAATATCATTGCATACCAATCTTTTGCTAAAAGTCACACAGTTCAACAGCAGTCACAGTGCCTCTTCACCTTTTTTGGTCATTGCTAAGTAATGAATGCAAATATCAGGCATTCATGATTTTACTATTGCCTCCCTAAATCCTTAAATGTATTGAATTCGTCTGTCCTTATACTTATATCCACTTCCTACAAAGCATGCATGGACAAGGACCTGTGCCAAATACATTAATATGGCTGCATTAACATACCTACCATATTCCAAGATGGTGGGTTTTTTTGGTTTTTTTTTTTAAAGACTCAAAAAGTGTTTTAAGATAGCAGGAGGGTGGGGGTCAGTGCACATTACCAAAACAGCAATGTCATCCAATTGACAATAACGTATCTTTATATATTAGCCTACAGAAAATGTTTGGAAATTTAAATCTGAATTTTAAAAAAACTTTTTTTTCACCCATTTAATACACTTACAAAGAAAAACATATTAAGTGGACTTTCTGTCAGGCTCCTTCCTGTCAAAATTGGCAAAATTCCACAAAACATTTATTAATATAGGTTACTTGAAGGTTTTACAATTTTAGATATGGCATACTTATTTTTAAAGGATATCAATATCACTGTAAGAAGCAAAGGACTTGGTTGTTTTCAGCCATATTTGGTTCAAAATTGTCCAGTAGTTTTCTATGGAACATTCGATATAGCAAAAATGCTGATAACTGACAGATGAAACAGAACAAGTGCAGAGAAAGACCATAAGCTTACTTGAAAATCATTAAACTTTCATAAAATTACAGTCATTAAATATGGAGAAATTTTTAAAAAATCCTACCTGAACCTCATATAGATAGCCAGGATCTTCTTGACATTGTCAGTTGTCAATTCATAGGTGTCATCAGGGTCATGTGGTGAATCATTTCCCATTACACGACACAACCTCTCTATCTTTTTCCTTCTGAAATCAGAATTTAACAACAATTAATAGCTATATTTGCATATATTTGAGTGAACCTCTTTTATTATAATTTAGATAAAAATATAATCCCTAAAAATGCAAGGAAAGGGAGATTTTATTTTCAGTCTGCTAGACACTTTTAATTGGAAATCGGAATGGATGACAAAATGGTAAAATGAATTTCAATGAGCAAATTCTGCAAAAAAAATTCTATTGTCTATTATAAAGATGTCACTTAAATATAACTATGGCCTTAAATACAGAGATATTAAATTAAAATATCTGGCAGACATGATCACTGCCCTTGACCCTTAGGATAAAATACTGACAGATACATGACATGCCATCAAACTTACAAACGTAAGTGTACCATAGTTTACCAGTGTACATAAAACAAATTTTGTACTATAAAGTTGAAAAAAGAAACATTAAAATAATATCTTTGACCCTGATACTGAGTATAAGATGTCTAGTGATAACATAAAAGAATATAAAGTTATATCAATTTATCTTCAACAGTTCATAAGTTAGAAAGTATAAATATGACTTAAAGGAGACCAGAAACCAATGGAAATATAGAATAATAATAACAACACTAATGAAGAAAACCTGATTCTGAAGTATTATATGCAACCGCAATCCCAGTATTTAAATATTGGCATATCTTCAAAGAGCTGAATTTCCATGGCATGACCTTGAATGCAAATTTTCCGCACCTATTCGGTTACTCTCGTGATGTGACATCACAGTAGTGACTCCAGCATCCTGACTGGCAATTTTGTATTGCTTATGGGTGTAAATAGCGCATGAAGAAAAGGCTGTGGACAACATTTATTTTCTCTTTTCCAAATGATAAAGACGTAAAGAAAGTAAGGATACATTATTACAAGTGAGTTGATTTTAATGCAACACCATACCTCACTCCGTGCTCATTACATTTCTCAAAGGAATGTTACCAGAAGGATCCTGAAAAATAGAAGCTCTAGGATACGTGAATGCTAAGCCTAGACTAAAAGTTGAAACTGTTCCAGACATACCATTGTATATTTTAAATCCTGGTAAAGAGTGTCAAACGTACGAGTTACGATAATAGGCAGAATGCTGAGTAAGTGCTAATAAAAATATGACAGCTCGACACCTGATCGTGCTGATGAAATGAGTAAATGTTTTTTTCAAGATCACAATCTAAATAAAAGTCACCACTGTCCTATGTGAAATTGAGATCTGACTTTAATCAAATGGAAGCTTTACTATAAAAAAAAAATTAATAATAAGATTCTTAACCCTTGACACGGTCGTGTTTCGAGAAAAACAATTTTTAGTAATCTTTAAAAAAAAATTATAAATTAATTTAAAAAAACACAACCTTTCATTATATGCCCATTACACGTAAAATGTATCAATGGTAATCTGTAATGATTGGAACTGATATAAAACTGTCCCTTGGGCAGTTTTTTAAATAGCAGCGATTAAAAGAAAAGAGATCCGATATAAAATCAAAGTTTCACATTAACTGGCTGACAATAGAAATTGGGGGAAGCGACAATTGACATAATGGCGGTTTAACAAATTAACAATTATTCCTTATCAGGGCACTTATCTTGTGAAATGGACTGGCCCTATGACATAATTCAATGAAACCATGTGCTACAGAGTGTGTATGTAAGCACCAGAAATTCATTGGCAAATAAACGATGCCCAATTTTGTTGCAACTTCGAAGCCAAAATCTTCATTTTAAGAATTCAAATCTGCAGTCAAATGTTACCATACATGTATGTGGCCATTGTTTTCCCACATTTTATATCCCACCCTATTTCCTTTAGTTTAAGTGTTAAGATATGTAACACTGTTTACTGAATGAAATATTTATGATGAATTAGGTTTTTAGGGGCACGTATACTGTCACAGAATTAGGCGAAAATTGAACTGATTTTTGTTCTTCTTGAATTGCAAACGAAACTCGCCATTTTCTTGATTTCGTCGTACACGCATTACCTGGGGTGATTAAGTGGCGTGTAACGATTTGCATGTGCCAATTTGTAATTTACATGAAATCCGAAATACTCGTTTTACGTGGTGCACGGCAAGCTCGATGTGATTTATGTTCACCTATTGAGAGTATATAAGGCGATATATTTCTCATAATAATTACGGGAACCAAAATATCTAATCGAAGGATAGATAAGCTCGTCTTGCAAATCTCCAGCCAAAGGGTTGTTACCATGTTTCTGATACCGTAGCTGTTACCATGTTTCTGATACCGTAGCTGTTACCGTGTTTCTGATACCGTAGCTGTTACCGTGTTTCTGATACCGTAGCTGCTGACGTCGTTGTTACCGTGTTTCTGATACCGTAGCTGTTACCGTGTTTCTGATACCGTAGCTGCTGACGTAGTTGATACCATTTCTGATACCGTAGCTGTTAACACATCTGATACCATCTTTTGATAAACGTCTTTGATATCGTCTGATTTGTTGTGGGACATCTATTATTTGTTCCGGAACATCTCTGTATAAATATCTGAATGTGATTGTGCCGTTAATTTGAGCAAACGGAATTGAAGTATCTGTCTGTGTGTCGAACTGTCTGTTCGTCAACATCTGTGTAACGTGTAAATATCCGGAAAGCTAGAAGTCCGAGTGTCGGAGCTGTCTGAGTTGTAAAACATCCGGGTCGACATCTAGGGTAGTGAGGAACCGTTGGTTCTGGTAGATGTTGTATGTTGTCTGAACTTATAACTGTGGTGGATCCGTGAAGGGAAACGTCCGATAATAGTATTGGTCAACCCTAGGTTTTCGGGGAAACTGGGAGACGATTCAACTGTTGCTGAATCGTGCGGTTATACGGGGTCGAGACACATATGTGTATTGAAATTGTAATACAATTTAATACATTGTTGTATTTGCATGCTTATGTCAGATCACAATAATATTTCAAGTGATCGCATAGATATCAATTAAAGCTAGCAACTTGATTAAATACAAGTATATGGTCGTGCTAGTTATCGCAATCCATCGTGCGATAGTATAGTTTGTCGTTTGTGTTCATTTTTCGTAATTTATACTTGCATTAATTTAATTTTCGTAAAGGATCCTTGGATCTGTGTATAGTCCAAGTGATCCCTTTACATCTGAGATTCCTTTTGTATTAATATTTAATTTGTTCATGTATTGTGAATGGTTGTGAGTGTAATTGTGGGTTGAGTGCATGAATTATTGTGTTGTTACATCTGTATTTTTTTTCATTTATAATTTATTACATAAATTTATATTTTCTTTCACAAATTGTGTTTGTATTGTTCATTTAATCCACCCTCCTCTCGGTAACAATTCTGTTACATATACTGCGTCATATATTTTATTTTATTCCTTCTTTTAATTTAATCATGGTGATGAAACTTTACATATATGGTAGAGGAATGTCAGGTGTTAACTGGCCGAGTTTCTTTTGGCGGAAATGGAGATTTTGTTTGCAGAGAAAATTATGCAGTCATTGTGATCATTCATGGGTTTTAAACTAATTGGTGACAATTCTTTTTACAAGAAGTACTTCTGTAGTAGTTAAACAATCTGAAATTTACGTGAATAATGTTTAATCTTAATCTATTTACTAAAGACAAAAACTGTCGTGTGATATTAATTATTTCTTCACTACAATATTCATAAGTGATAAAATAGAATATGGCATCTGTTTATTGCACACTTGATAAAAATTTATATATGGTTTTTCTTCTTTTTTTTTCTTTCTTTCTTCTCCCGGCTTGAAAGTTAACAGATAAGAACTGTTCGGGTTTGTGGAATTTCAGTCAGGGCTAGTAAGTTTATTTATGTCATCAGCCCGGGGCCTGTGCTTAAAACATTTCTTTCAGCACTGACCAGTACAGTACATAATTTATTTTAAGGAGGCATGTATATACTTACAGATATGTCAATACGCTAACTGTAGCCTGCATGTAAAATACACTGTAATTAAATCATAGAAAGGAAGCTTCTTAATGTTTAAATTAATAAACGTATGATTTCCTTCTCGCATATTTATTTGTGGGGTGTTGCTTTTTGTGTGTGTGAAAAATTACTTCTGATGAAAACCGTTCTCAATGACCTTTTACACCTGCCCGGGTGGTAATGGATATTGTTTCACACACAAGTCTGTTCCCGATCAAATCTCTTAGCCCATAATTCAGTATTATCTCTCATAGATGTATATTTTAAAATATATTAGTCCATGTGTATGTGTATGTGTGTTATGGGAAGGTAATGAATATGCTATTTACATATAATACGACTGAACCTCATCTTTCTTAAATTAATTTTTTGCATTGTGGCAACATATCTCATCAGTATTTATTTTAAAATTACATTGTTTTTTTTTTAAATTCCAAAACATGAAATATGAGCACCTTCTTATTGCTGTACTTTTCTGCTGACATGTCTTAAAAACATTGTTAAAACATATTTCAACGTATATAGTTATGAGCATATTTTGGAAGCAGATTCAACGTTTGAATGTGCAACGCAAATCTGGTCTCCTCCTGTCCATCTCGCTTGTCATTTTTCTGTTTGTATACGAGGACTGGCTAGTATGACGTCACAAGACCACGTGATCTGCCGTCTCATTAAAACTCGGAAATACTTTGCAATTTACGAAATCATGGTATCATCTTCGCAATATAATCAATATTCGCACACAACAATGTTTTTAATAAACATTATAAAAGTATTTGAATTAGAATTTGTAAAGAATTACATTTATAAAATAAAAAATTTCATTTCTAGTCTCCTTTAAACATATATATTGACCTGTGACCTTGATGATCATATGTAGCTTAGAAGTCTGTCTTAATATGGCTCTAAAATTACACAATAGAAGGAAAATCTAATTTTAAAAAACTCTAAACATAATACCTTACATGATACTAAGATGAAATCCCCAATGTGGCACACAACACACCTACACTTAATAAAATATGTATACCAAGCTGCAATCCCTTAACCCCAAAAACTTTGACAATATGTACCCTAAAATGGTTTGAAACACATCTCCTAAAAGACACACACACACACAAACATGCTCACACATATATAGTGAGCTGTAACTTTGACCTTCAATACTGATCCCCAATTTGGAACCTTTTAACGATGTACACTACACAAAGTCATATACCAAAACCTCTCAGCAACCAAGTTTACTTTATCTTACACTGAATCTGCACTCAAATGTGTCTCATGTAGTGTTGCCTCAATTATAGTATTTTTAGCTGTTACAGGTAGTTGTGTAACCTGGATAATGCAGTATTAATGGTGATGATAGTTTGAGGGTAATACTGGCTAGTGTTAGAGACAAAGGATTCTGGACCAACAGGTCTACTGGATAGGATGATTCTTGAATTAACACTTCAGTAGGCTGGGCAGAGCACAGCATGAGGCTAACTATTTGTCAGAAGCTGTGTATTAGAAATTTCATGATCACTTACTGGATGCCATGAGATAAACACTGGTATATATGTTGATGGAATGAATATATTAGGTTATGAACCTAAATTTCAGTCTCATTATATTTGTGCCAATCTAATGCAGCATCATACACTCAATCATAACAATTGATTTGTTGTTATATTTATTCTGTGAAATCAAGTAAGATGGGTTTCTTCTTTTACATTCATGGTAGCAGAGTGATGCTGCTTTCAATGCATGCATTAGAACTTCAACAAAGGGTCAACAGACAATAGAGATGCAGGTGTTCTGGTCTGATGATAGGGATTATTACAGAAAATGTCAGTGTTCTGCAGGATTTAATTCTGAGTGAAACAAGAGGAATTTTACTTACCATCCACATACAAATGTCAGCCTATGTATATATTTTAATTACTAGCAAGCGACTGAAAATCTGATGAAAGAAAGTTTAAGAGATAATGCCTCTTCTGGTTGTTCTCCTCTACAAGAAATCTCAACAACAAAAAAAAATGGGGATATCTCACAATATACAGTACTCATACTAGATCTCATCATAAGCAGATTATGATATAACAATGCACTGTTCAGATGGTTTGTCACTATGGAAAAAGATTTAGTTTACCTAACAGTAGATAAATTTTAGTGCATTTTATATCAAGTTTGTGGTTTCTTTTCATGGAGTCTCTGAATTTCTCCACTCCAAACAAATGATTGTATATACACGTTTAAACAGCCAACAATGTTACACACAAAAAAATTGGCAGATGCTATATATTGTGACATTGGTGAAGCCATATGCGATCCCAGAATAAACTTTTTACATTCTATTTTTTTTCTGAAAAGAAGAAAAAACAATTTTTTGTTGTGTAAATACATATAAAACTTCTGGAGCCATGTCATGATTGTCCTGTATTATTTGTACATGATACACGATAATAAACTTTGGTTTTTGGTACTTTTAAGAAAAATTTGTTTTCATGTACATCAAAAATACATGTATATAAAATTTCAGGAGCCACAACACAACCATGTTATATTTGAAAATGTGTCATCATGGAGCATGCTATAGTGGCAACACAGTGTATTTGCTTGATATGTATATATTTATAATGAATTCACATTTGAAACCAATCAGAAATGTACAACATTTATGTTAAAAAATATTATTTCTCATGCATGTGCACAACTCGTACAATCTTTTATCAAATGAGGAGCAAATATGAATTTAGCTAAAGTAATAAAACGTGAAAAATTACAAACCTTTCTAGGGAATCAAAATCTTCTCGAATTGGTACCCTGTTGCGGATCAGACTCAGAAAAAGATCTGGCTTCATAATAGAAGGTTCAAGCACTTCCTTGGTCTGCTGATCTATCAGGTTTCCTGTTCCGAGTTCAATGTAAAATCCAAGGAATGTCATGGTCTGTCCATCAGGGTTAAAAAACAGATATGGATGTGGGCTGTGAAAGATAAAATATAATCATAAATAAATACATGTTATATTAATGCCCAAAGCAAGAAATACATGTTATATTACTGCCCAAAGTAAGAAATACATGTTATATTACTGCCCAAAGCAAGAAATACATGTTATATTACTGCCCAAAGCAAGAAATACATGTTATATTACTGCCCAAAGCAAGAAATACATGTTATATTACTGCCCAAAGCAAGAAATACATGTTATATTAATGCCCAAAGCAAGAAATACATGTTATATTAATGCCCAAAAGCAAGTTTTACATGTACTGCTCATGAATGAATACAATGGTGAGTCTCATTAATGATAGATCTTAATAGGTCTGAAACTGCTCCCATTGCAGATACTGGCTTAAGAACCAAATGCAAAAGAAGTTTTTGTTTTCCTTAGAAGTCATTTTTCTGAATATTTTCGTGTTATTTAAGATGACTAGTGTATTTGCTGGCCCATAAGACGATACTTTTTATTCTTATACTTTGAATCAACTTATACATGGATTATGTCATCCAAATTACTTCATCACATTTTTGTATGGAAAATAATTCTACAAAAGTAAAAAAAATAATTCTTAAAATATATTTAATTTTGGGGAAGAGATCGTGTATGAAAAAATATAGGATACCACAATGAGTATTTTGAACAATTACATTAGTGGTTTCCAAACTTTTTCGGGCCATCGCCTCCTTGGTTATTCTTAGCACTCCCCTACCTTACCCCATAATGCATTAGTCAGCATTAAAGCCCCCTTGGTAGTCCCACTGCCCACTTTAGGAACCACTTAATTACATGATCGTAAGTACTAAAATTTACATACATCAGATGTAACTGCGCTAAATCAGCATGCACCAGTAATATATGTTGTTTAAATTTGATTACATATATGTGCATTAGAATTGAAAAGTTAGAAGATGAATAACAATGACACGACACATTCCATCAGTTTTCTTCTTGCACCTAATGATCAAATAAAATGTATGCCATAATGAGAGAGAGAGAGAGAGAGAGAGAGAGAGAGAGAGAGAGAGAGAGAGAGAGACAGACAGACAGACAGAGAAGTTTTCACAATTGTAAATCTAATCTTTACTGCTCACTTACCTGAAGACTGAGCTTACTCATGTGCAATTGCATTATCAATTAATACCACTAAGTAAGTAATTCATTCTTATTTTGTTGCCACTTTCACTGTACCAAGAACCACATTGCTTTGTAGTGGTATTTACATGCTAATTAAATATGCTATGGCTTTATTCAGTCATTTAAAGCTAACACCTGTTTGAGTTCAAGATTCGGTATACCAGATCAGATTAGCGAATCTACTGTTATGTATATTTGGTTTAAATCACTGTCAGATTCAAATTTGAAATTTTGGGTTGAAAATTTGTTAGTTGGGAGAGATTTTCTAGAAATGGATGACCTATATACTTTACAAGTAAACACCAGATGTTAACCTCATTTTCTGACCTTGCTTCAGAGTGTAAACAAGCTTCTAAGATGATTGGTTGATTCCAAGGACATAAGAGCTTTATTTTAAAAATGATTGGTTGATTCCATGGACAAAATGGAGTAAAGTATAAACATCTTTCTAATTTAGTTGGGTCATATGATGTTTGCGTGATTTCTTCAACGTGAGATTGTTCTGAGAGATTCTGGAAGGTCGTGACCCCTTTCCTGTTTATGTAAAAACAGGTATTTAAATTATTGTTTGGGAGCCAGTGACATGCGTTGAACTCGCCGGTGGAATTGACAACAATTTAAAGTAATATCTAGCATGAGCAAATATCAAGAAACAAATTGCCACCTAAGTACAGGAAGAGTACATGCACTTTAAAAAGAAATCTTATTTGTTAGGAATGGAGAGGTTGGTATACTAACAAAGAAAATTAGCATGCGAAATGATCATTCTTGAGATTTAACCTAAATAGCTATTCTGAATAATTTAAATCCTGAAAGAGTATTGTATGTATTTTCATATTTTACATTTACTGTTTCATTTATTAATGTTTTCTCTCTTTGACAAAAACTTCAGTTAAACATTGGGTTTAAAGGTTTAAAAAAACATTTTGATCATGAGGTGCAATAAAAAAAATACCATGGAATATTAATGCATCCCTCTCTGTCTGTATTTCTCTTTTTCCCCATCCAAAAAAATGTGGAAAAAGCATTTCAGCAATAATGATGCAATTTCCCTACTGCTGGTAAACTGAAATAGCATACTTTTGAAATAGTGATACTTTCAATATTTATGAAACTGGAAGTTATTATAGTTTAATTCCACACAGTATTTTAGGTAATTAAAAGTCATAATACATTAAAAATAGCTCATGTGAAACAAATTAGGTACTTTTAGTTACATTTCATGATCCTGACCAAAAAGGTTATCGAGTTACAAATAGGAACAAATTTGCTACGCTGTGTGGAACAAAATGAAAAAGACAATCAGAGATATTTATCTGGTCTTATCTTATGCTCAGTATCAACTTATACATGGATGAAGGATGGAAAATTTGCCAAATTTGCTAATTTGACTTATACTTAGCAATGACTTATAGGCTGGCAAATACAGTTGTATCTGATGGCAGGTCAGCATTATTTACACAAATCAAAAGGCCCTGAAGAAATGATATTTTCAGTAAAATTTGGTTCAAATTAGGCACAACTTTTTCACAGAAAAGTAACATAATTTCAATGTTCACAGGCAATAGGCAAACAATGTCATACATATGCACAGAAACTGTATCAAAATAACATAAATTTAGTACGCTATCCTTGAGATGGATCCATATCAATAAGAAATTAAATATTAACATTAAAATAGGATCCCTAATGTAATATGTCATCTTCTAATCAATACAACTGCTACTACTACTACTACTACTAATAATAATATAATAATGACTATATTTAAAACGAGTGACAATTAGTTGCATGCAGACACTGAATGACAAAACTGGGGATTAAGAAATAAAATAAGTCATCAGTCAACATTTATACTTGTGCAAAAATACTTTTGATCATATTTATTTTTTGAAATGGCAATTGTTTTGATAATTAAGAATTCACCTTATTCTTTGATCCACCCCACAATTCTTGTCTTTATTGGCAAATTCAAATAAATAGTGGTGTCTGTGATTATTTTTTGCAGTTACAATATTTACTGATGTAAATTAACAGCTGGACAGTGTCTTTTACAGAATGCAATCCATTATCAATATCGATTCTGGCCATATAAAGTGGGTGCTCATTTTTTGAGGAGGGTGATTAATAGGGAGACCACTATAGTGCACTTTTGTATATAGGAGGATCACAAGTGACAGGTAACTGAATCATCATGTAGATTCTCCTGCAACAGCTACAAATACAGCTCTGAATAAACATGATCTTCTAGAATGTTTCTTCAGCCATCTCTCTCTGCTTCACACACACACACACACACTAAAATCAAGCAACATTTTGAATTATAGTATTTTTATTATAATTAGATTAATGAGGTTACAGCTGCTGTAAGAATACAAGTCTGCACATAACTCTGAACATCTTAATCATACCGACGACACACTATAACACTAATAAACAAATTCTACTCTGGTCACCGTCCATTTCCTGTGCAATTCCAAAAAGATGAGGATCCAGTGCTCAAAAACTTATACTGTAGTATCATCAATATTTGGGGGGGGACATAATTAGATAATAGTTCTTACATGTGCTTGTTTTATTTTTAAAACCTTTTGAAGCAAGAATTATAAATCATTTCATATTGTTGCAATGCACACGTTTGATAAGGTGCTGTATTTGATAGCTCTACTTTTATACTCACTGCCTTAAATCGATATGTAAGGAAAGTAAGGATGGAGAGACAATACAGAAAAAGCATAAGTTCTTCAAACAATAGTAATACTAAAAATGAAAGACAAACTAACACAAAATAACAGTATATAAAAATACTGCATCATTAACTGCCTGGTAAGCAGTCAAATGCACCGGTTTGCAGCTTCTGATGGGTTAGGAAGTCCAGGAACCAAGGGGGATCTAACTTGAATTTTACCACTCTTAAGCCACGGGTCCCCAAGTGGCCGAGTGGTCTAAAGCACTTTCCATTACATATCACTGCCGTCTCACCTCTGTCTGCGTGGGTTCGAGTCTAAGATTTGGCTAATGTAGTTATGTGAGAAAGCTGGCCAGTATCTTCTCGTGGGTTGGTGGTTCTTTCCGGGGGTTTTCCCGGGTTCTTCCTCCACCAATAATACTGGCCACCATGTAAAGCCTATTGTGTGCTGAAAAATGGCGTTAAACCCTAAAAAAAACAAAAAAACAAACCACTCTTAAGCCACTGTGTTAATGCCATGATAGTCAGAAAATACTGATTGTGCAACTTGATGGACAGTGGTTTAAGTAAGAGATCATTCATATGTACTTAATAACTGATTGGTCTCGTTTTGTTGGCTGCGTCGGTTTCCTTTGATGTTGAACACTCAACTGAAAACATGGCAAAACTGATTAAAATTGATGGTGTTTTATTTGTGCTCAGAGATGGAAGTATTTTTTTTAGTGTTTTTGGCTGTGTCACAGTATAAATATTGAACTCGCCAGGTCTTTGATTTGTACAACATTCATGTGACCACTGTTTGCATTGGCATAGTTTTATTCTTTTGTATTCTTTATTTTGGGTATGAAATTAAATATCTACTAATATGCAAACTTTGACAGGCGAAACATTGAATTTAAGTAACCACAAAAATGCTTTTTTTAAAATACAAACCCAACAAAAATAAATGGTACTACAGTAATTCATTACACAACTAATGCATTCATATAATGGCCAGTAAAACAATATTCATCAAATTAACCAGCAAACTGTCATTATGGATTAATTCAAACCAGAAAATGAGTATGAGTAATGTGAATTCTAACAAAAAAATAATCCTCAGATTTTGATCCTGCATAAACAAGAGCTACCCATTACATGCATTTGAATCTGAATATCAAGCAGGAAGCATCATGAAAATTTTAACCGCACCTGCTCTCCCATGTTCTCTTCATTTGGAATTGATCCAGACCCTCTATTCCCTCCTCATTACTGTCTTGCTTCTTCTCCCCAATTTCCCCCTGATCAATGGAAGGAGATTCTTCAGTCATCTTCAAAGACCTTACAGAGAAGTCCTAAATATAGAAAAACTACAGCATTACTTATTTTTCAAACAGAGGACCTAAAGGTTAAGGATCTTTCTTACCAGGCTCTTACATTCAATGAATTAAAATTATGCCGTATTAAAAGTCTTTAGCAAGCTTTGTCTCAAAACAAATAATCTCACTAACAATACCTTTTGTTGTAAAATGAAGATGGCATAGATTTTGAAAGAGGAACAAGTCTAATGTTTAGTAAATAACTAAACAAAGATTGTGTTCAAAGCATTGCAGAAACGAAGGACAGGGACATTCACTGTAAAGAATGCGAAAGGCAGAATCATTCTAGAAGATTGTGTATACGAGTAAAAAATATGAATATTGGATGAAAATGACTTGTTTTGCCCAAACTGAAAAGCAGAGTGTGGCCCAATGTAATGAGCAGGTCTTAAATTTTAAACAAGGCTGTGCAATGTAACTCGGTCTATGGAATCCAAAATGATTCCTCTTACATAGGTAATTTAGAATATAATAAAATTTAAGCTAGATCTTGTACTTGGAAATGTCCTAAATGTGAATTATTCTAAATTTACCGGAGTCATTTTTCGACAATAAAACATCCATTCAAACCTAAAAAGGTTTAATATCTTAAATAAAGAAATGTTGGAACACCATGTAAAACCCAAAACAGAACAATAAATTGAATTAACAATAAATCTTAAGTTAGCATCGATGAACATCAATAGTATTAGGGGTAAGAAGATAAAAGTTACATTCTTGTATAGATGTTAAAAAATCAGATGTATTATTATTGATACATGTAGAACTTATGCAGATGCCACTCTCTGTGGGCCAAAATCATAGTGAATGGACAATTCCGCTACAAAGGCAGTTGGTAATGATGATATTCTCTTGTTAAGAGAGCAGATTGTGAAAATAAAATCTGATAAGAACGTTAATAAGGCCCATATGCATGTTATGGGGGAATTTAATTATAACATTAAATGGATAAATAGAACATACAAACTGTACAAAATGATTATAACTCTGATGGCCAATTTTTGCTGATAATATTTTGAATGCTAATGGCTTAGAATGAAGAGTCAGTTTTCCAGGTTGTGAAACATGCAAGACCTCATCATGACCTCATTACAAGGCAAATTCTCATATATTCATTCTGACACATGATGAGTTTAGTGATCACAATATAATAGCTTATACCCTATCTAATAATGCCTTAAAGTGGCTTCCATTTCGGCAGAGATTCAGTGTCAAAACGGATTGACTATGATTATCTTCAATGTAACTTTACATTTACTAATTTAATTATGCAATACTTACCTGCTGCTATTGCATAGCTAACTTTTCTTTGGACTGAAAAATGTCCATGCGATGTGAATGCATCTTCCCACAGAGTGGAGAAAAAGTAAGAATGACTTTAGCGCTCCATTCTCTTACTGCCATGTTGTCATATGAAGAATGCATATATTATGCCATCATTTCAAAGGAGACAATTATGCAAGAAATCGAAGCAGATTGAAGGAGGGCATTCAGCAATAGCAGCTGGTAAGCAGTGCATAATTAAAATTAGTTTTATCCATCCTCGAACTACATTTTAAAAGCATCAATTACTTATCCTGCCACTATTGCATACCTAACTTTGTTATGTAACTGCTTTGACACTGCTGATGCTCAAGTCAAACTGATCAAAACAGAGAAACTGAGTTGCACTCGCCATAAAGGAGATGTCCACCTTTAAAAGGTTGATGTCTCTCTGAGGCCCAGATTGTGTCACAACAATGGGTCCCAGGGACAAATATAAATATGAGATGTGTTGCAGTGCTCCAGTGCTCCACCTCCCTAATGGGAGAGCACTACCCATGCTTGCAATGCTCCACCTACTATGCACAACCTACCTAATAGAAGGGTAAAACCCACTAGAAACCAGTGAAAACCAGTTTTGATAGACAAGGCATGAATCTCGCTTCTTTGTCTTCCAGAAGGAAGCTTCACTCAATGAATGGATACTGAACAGCTTTTGGTCTTAAAAAGGAACAATCGGAAATCAGCAATGAAGTGATCATGATCCATCAAACTTCTTGACCTGCTGATCAATTGATCACAGGTCTCTACCTACAGGAGCAATCTCTGTCACTACACAAGGGATCCCTCCTCCACAACAGCCCACACATTTTTCACCTTCTTGTCTGGCTCATTTCTAGCATTCTCTCTGCGATAACAGGTTTTGGGTTGCCAGTTGAGTAATTCAGGCAAAGAGAGCTTCTACTTCTAACATCTGGGATGCTTGGTGGAGAATCTTCTGTGTTTGGTGCAGTAGGGCACAGCGAACCTAATGAGGAAGTGGTCTAGCAGGAGTCGGGTTTGGACTGGGCTTTCACCTACTTTTTCAGATGGTGCCAGAGGTAGATTTCCCTTATCTTGTGTTCTGGTTGACTGCAATGGACCAGGAGTGTAGAGAAAGATCAATGATAGTAATCCAGCAAAGTTGAAGAAGCCAGAGTAGGAATGATGTCCCCAAGATGGTCTTGTCTTCTAGAAAAAGCATCCCTTAGAAGGTCTGTACTGTAGTTAAGCAAAATCTTTGATGGGTCCAATGCAACATCATGGCAGATGTACATAAAGTCTGCCAGTAATGTCATGGCAACAGAGTGCATGCCACAGTATCCTGCACATGAAATAATGCAGCTTGATCCAAAGAGACCTCTCTCAAGTATTTGGAGTAAAGTGCCGTAAAAAATGCCACCATGGTTGTCAATCTGGGCATATGCAATAGTAGGATTTTAACCTGCAATATTGTGGGTGTAATGAATTCTTAACAAGCCAGAAGAACAATGAACACACGGAAACACAAATCTGTGTCTAAATTGATATATCTTCTGCCATACAAAAATGAAACTTTTGAGAAATGGTTATACCCTAGACATCTGGACCAGGAACTTCAGTACAAACTTGGAGAAACCCGGAAGATCTTCTGCCACATCAACACTGCAAAAAACCGATTTCTCGAAGTCCAACAGTTGTGTGTTCAAGAACCATACAAAGTGATGAAGCTCTGCCCAAGATGGGTCGGGGATTCCACAATGCCTGAAACAAAAGAACAATATCTAGAAGTAAAGAAAATGAAGAAATTGGGAAATTAAATCCAAATAATAATGTAAAATCTTTAATGTCATTTTTTTCCTTCTTCAAAGCATTTAATAAGCTTACAAAAAAAAGATATTTGGTATACTTATCATTATCACACCATACACATATGTAAACATTCACATAACCAGAATCACAATGATGTTAAATTAAAAATATAGTTCTGTAGTTCAACAGGTGTCTGAAGGTAATGCAAGTGTTAGTAGTCATTGGAGACTGGATGGTACTGTTGTTCAAACTTCCCTGTTGTATTATCAGAGTGAATCCTTGTCAGAAATGTGTTGTTTATGACAAACATAACATTGGCAACTGTTAATGATGCAGTTTAACGATGAAAAAAACTTTTCTCCATAATAAAATTAATTCACATTTGGGACTTGCCATTTCATTGGGGGAAAGAGAAGAACATAATATTTCTAAGTTTAATAGGGTCCTTACAGATAATACAGCAGCAGAAAAGCCTCTGTCCTGTATGGGTATAAATGCTTTATCAACACAAATGGCAACATTTCTTTGAAGTCAGATTTTTACTCCATATATATAGAATGCAAAACATTATTATTTCAATTGTTGGAATAGTGTTCAAGTGTGATCCAGGAAGCACTATGAGACAGACCATAGTACAAATGCTTAATTTTATCTTTCAATCAAACTTTTTGTAGCTAAATTCATCATAAAAAGCATGGGTCAATTAATCAATCTCTGATAGCCTTAAGTTGATGGTCATGTCTCCCTCAAAGATGTTGCAGAGACCATAGGCTGACATATACATTGTCATGTTTTATCTCTAAAACTTGACTCTATAGCAACAAACTCAGGATCTGGTAGCCTTGTTTGTACAAGCAGCTACTAAGCCCAAATGCATGGGTTTAAAGTCTCAGATTCGGCCAATGTGGGTATGTGAGAAAGCTTACCAGTAGCTTCTTGTGGGTCAGTGGTTCTTTCCGAAAGTTTTCCCAGGTTCTTCCACCACCATTAATACTGGCCACCATGTATAGCCATTTTGTGCTGAAAAATGGCATTGAACCCTACAACAACAATAAACCAAAGCCCAAATGACATAGCACAACCTCTGGATAAGCACCCTATCTAGCTTGTGCTGGATCACCAGGAAATCATGTTCAGTAAAATCTCATTGTTTGTTCGGTCCAGGTGTAAACCATATTTTCCTTGCTGTGCTCCTCAAAATTATCAGAATGGGTTAACCTTCATATGGGAAATATTTTCCTCTCAAACATTACCTATGGTATAGGTTGGATGCTCAGAATTCCCTCTACCTATTACCTAACACTAACACATAATAATAATAATAATAATAATAATAATAATAATAATAATAATAATAATGATGATGATGATGATGATAATAATAATAATAATAATAATACAGTCCTACCCGTTTATATCGACATCGCTTATCTCGACAAGCCGCCTATGTTGACAAAAAAGCAAAGTCCCGGTCCCGTGGTCTACTATTACTATCAAATTGTCATGCCTATGTCGACGTCGAGATAAAAGAAAAACGTTTATGTCGACAGCAGCCCTTGGTCCCAGCTTGAACAAATCCTTTGTTTTCAAAACGTTTATGTCGACAAGCTGCCAGTTAAGACCAATACTTTGTTTAACAATTAGTTGATCTTGCCTCCAGACTACAATTTTGCCGCCTAATCATTCATGTCGACCAGCTGTGAGTTCCGACCCATACTTTGTTTCAACAACAGTTTGATATTGCCGCCAGGTTTAAATTTCACCGCCTAATCGTTCATGTCGACCAGCTGCGAGTTCTGGCCCATACTTTGTTTAACAATTAGTTGATCTTGCCACCAATTTTAATTTTCCAGCCTAACCATTTATATTTGCAAGAGGCCAGTTACAACATGTACTTATTCAACAATTAGTTGATCTTGCCGCCAGGCTTTAATGTCGTGGTGGGTTACAAGTTATTAAGTTGGCCTCTCACGGCAACTAACATAAAAGTAATGATCTCTGATAGATTATAGCATTTTCCAAAGTGATCAGTGATTAAAACAAGAGTATTGTGCTGTGAAAGTCTTCTTTTTAAGTTTATATTTATGATGGCTACCAACACCAGTGTAAAACGCAAATTAAATTTACATTCTCTGGAAACTAAATATCTGGCTGTTATTGAAGTTGAGGGTGGAGCATCTCGCAAAGACGTCTGCGAAAAATTTTCAATTAAACATTACACCCTGTCAGGATGGATGAAAGCTGATGAGTCTGTAAAGAAAGACTATGTTGAAGGTAACTGCACTCACCAAAGGAAGAAGCAGAAGACTGCTAAATTTGTAGAGGTGGAGGAAGCCACAGCAAAATGGTTAAATGAAACCACTTTATCCATAGATCGTGATATCATCATCGAAAAAGTGAAAGAATTTGAAAAAAAAACTTTGTGTGGAGAACTTCACTGCAACAAGTGGTTGGTTCAGTCGCTTTAAAGATCGTCATAATACAAGACTCAAGCAGAAGAAGCTTGCATAAAGTTCAGAATGCATGTACTCCCCGTATCTTCCGTGCACACTTGTTGTGCAAACATTTAATTATAATTATTTAAATTAAATTAAATTTTATTGTAATTTTTTTGCACTGATTATGTTATAGACAATAATTTCAACTACATTTACATGTATTTGTCATTAAAATCTTTTACTGTTACATGTATGTATTTGTATTTTGAACTGCTATCTCTGAGACGTATTTTAAATGTATACCACTTGTAATAATATTGTATTGTAAGAATAATTTTTTAATACTTTTGGTCAATTAATACAATATTATACCTTCATTAATCATATCAGCCACGTATCTCTTGTTTCTTTGATGTACTTTTCACGATGACTTGTATATAAATAAATACATGTACTGTTTAAACAAACGTGTTGACAGGTTTTCATTTCCCCGTGAAAGCCCCATCCCCTTGGTGGCCCCAATAACATGGGAACAGACTGACCAAAATCAAGGCTGATTTAAGTACATGTACTTAAGCATGCAACTAACAACTAGGCACACATGTGCTAATGCTGACATTGAATCTCTCACGTTTTTCATATCAGGATTTGACCGATGCAATATTTTATTGTGGACTTTATTACATAAAGGTAACCAAAATGTTATTTGTCAATATACAAGTGTATTTCACTCTAGTTTTGTCCTCACATACCAAAAATTTACATTGTTGTTTTCAAAGTGTAAATACTACTCATTGATGACCGGTTACCCCTTACTGAAGAATTTAACTTGCATTTTTTTGTGTGCAGACCCCCCCCCCCCCCAACACTTATCTCGACATCCGCTTATCTCGACAATATTTCCTCGGTCCCGAGAATGTCGAGATAAAAGGGTAGGACTGTAATAATAAAGACTTTATTTAGAGAAGGTAACTCATTTAGTTACAGAACTAATCTACCTTGAGGCCTTCTATCTGTTACGTAAAATATATACAATACATACAACATGATGTGAAGAGTCTGGCTTGACATTAAATAATTAAGGAATATTAAAATTCCAAGTATCAAACCTGGAACACATGCACACACATCTGTAAAAACATAAACATATAAAAAAAAAAACATAAAATATCATTCTGCATACAAAAATTCAACTTCGAAAATTATGAAAAATTACAGAAAAGCAATCGGTATTTTTTTGGGGGGGGGGGGGGTGTACTGGCACTGTTAAATTTTTTCAAGATTTCATCCATTTAAGACATTGATGTTGAAAAGAAGAGGCTAAGAGCCTGCCTTATGTCGCTGGGAATGTTGTTCCATACTACTGGACCAGTATATTGAAAACTTTTTTAAAACAATTCCTTCTTTGGCCTTGGTATAATGTAAATTTGTTCTTCTTATGGACCTTAAATTTGGAGTTCGATCTGCATCTCTGTGGTAAAAGATATTGCTTAGACAGACTGGAATGGTGTTTCTGGATACTATATACATCAATTTGGCTTTTCTAAGAAATATTCTCTCATGTATTGCTAAAATCTTTCTATGATTCACTGCATCCTGAAAATTGTCTATACATTGATCTAGAATTAAATGGCAAGCCCTCTTTTGCAGCATTGAAACTGTTGCTATTTTTGAATTAGAGGTATTACCAAAAATTACATTACAGTAGTCCAGATATGGCTGAATATAACGTTTATAAAAGATGACACTATACTGAAGAGGAATGCATGTTTTCATTTTCCTCAGTAGCCAAAGATAAGAATTAACCTTTTTCTGAAATGTGTTTAATGTGAATATACCAAATATGAATGAACAACAGAGGTCAAAGGATAGAGCCTTGTGGTACTCCACAATTAATATTTTTACTTTCAGAAAGTTGACCATTTAAAGATACTTTTTGCACTCTATCGGTTAATTAAGATGTAAACCAGTTTAGAGAGTTTTCACTGCATTCATAAATTTTTAGCTTTTCAGGTAAAATTTCATGGTCTACAAGATCAAAAGCTTTATGAAAATCAACCATAATAGTGCCTACCATTTCTCCTTGATCTAATGATTTCAGCCATTTATCAATCAAAGGTACAAGACAGTGCAGTTTCACAGCAGTGATTCTGGTGAAAGCCAGACTGATTATCATGAATAAGATCATAAGTGTTAAAATAGTTGAGAAAAGAATCATGCAAATGTTTTTCTAGTACTTTGGAGAGACAAGGAAGAATACAGATTGGTCTTTAGTTATTTACATCATCTTTTGTTCCTGCTTTATGCAATGGTAAAACCTTGGCAGTTTTCCATCTTTGTGGAAATTTATTATAACTAATACTTTCATTACAAATGAAAGCTATACTCTCTACAATTGCAGGTGCAGCTACTTTTAGTAGCCTTGGTAAAATCATATAAAGTACTGTAGCTTTACAAACATCCATTGTTTTAATATATTTCAACACAAATTCTGGACTCATTTCAGGAATGTCAAACTTTATATTCTTTAGTAGTTTTTTAGCACAAAAATGTTCGAGTTCCAGATGATCAGATGAAGTTCTGGGTTACTTAAGTTTTTCAGCAATTTGAACAAAAATAATGTTAAAAATATCTGAGATGTCCTTTGGATTATCAGTATAAATGCCCTCATGGTTGAGGGATAAAATTTCAGCTTTACGCTTACATTTGCCTGCACCAAACCCTGTAAACACTTTCCGGATAGCTTTCGGTTATTTTGGTTTTCATCCAGCACTTGTTTGTAGTGCGCTTGTTTGGCTTGATGTATCATTTTAAGAACTTTATTCTTCCAAACTCTATATTCAGTTTGATTTTCTACTAATTTTAGTTGGTCTCTTTGCTTTATTGCTTCTAAAATTTCTAGGGAGATCCATCCTGGCTGATGGTCTTTCTTTATCCTGTGTGTTTTTAAAGGGGCATGCTTGTCCACTAAACTGATGAACAGATCTGTCCAAGTATCTAAAACATCATCAATATCCTCAAAGAGTTGTACTGTATTCCATGGAATCTGTTAAAGATCTTTTGGAATTTAATAGTATCAAAGTTTTGAAAGGATCTAAAAGTAATGGATTTATGGATATTATTTTTTGGTGATTTGCCATTGACTTTATGTGTTAAAAAATTGCAAAGTGATCACTTATACCAATCTTTGGAACCATTACTTCCAAAACATCTTCAATTGTATTGGTATAAATATAATCTTTAAGTGTTTTAGAGGTAGATGTTACTCTGGTGGGTTCATTTACTAGCTGCTCCATACCTAATGAAGCAATAAATTTCATCCAATTCCCTTTTATTTTATCATTGAGAAGGTCTATATTTATATCGCCTAGATTGTAAAATTCTTTCTCTTCATTTGAAATTTTATCTACTTGAAGTTCAAAATATTCACACCAATCAGTACATAATGATGGGGGTCTATACACAAAACCAACTAAATAGGGCTTAGCTTTTTCTGGAGTGATCTGTAGCAAATAGATTCTATTTCCTGTATTTCTAGGTCTTCCCGTCTTTCACACCCACACCAACATATCTACACAATATATATTCAAAACCACACATATTATATACAAATAAGCCAAATTTCTGTCTTAATAATCTATTGAACAGTTCAATATAGTCATAATTAGATGCATCTTTGGTGCTGTCGTTCATGTAGATTAACTCCACATAGAACAAATGTGATTTCAGCTGAATTCATATATCTGCTCCCGAACTCATGTAACTGTACCTGTGTCAAAATGGTAATCATGAAGAAAGCAGTCTAATTGTAGGCTTGTAACCAAACTACAAACTCGTTCACTGTATTGACTGCATTTTCCGGCTTTGATACATGGCAACAAATGTCATTTGCTTGATCAAAGTTCATTACTAAGCCATAGTATGTAAAATCATTTAACAAAATCAACCTTAAGACAAAAGAAACAAAATTTATAACTTAAATGGCCTGACAGCAGTAATTTCTATAAATCTTCTGTACCATAAGGGACCTGACAAGATGACATGCTTTTGAGGGGTGTCACAGTAAATATATATATTTGCAGCATTATAATACTGGATATAGTGTACAGCATTTCAGAGAACCAATGAATACAGTCCTGAATATGTATATAATGACAATAAAAGATAAGGATGAAAAAATGCTTATGTTTTCAACAATGATTTGCTATAAATACAAGATGCTCTTCAGACCTACCTAAGGAGAACCTTCAGGCAATCATCACATGTTCCAAAAGGGGTGCTGGGATTAACATTACCAATATTTTGTCTGTTAAGTTGACTCAGATACTGATATGTCCTCTGAAAAATGGGTCCATTAAACTCCTTTGTATCAAACAGTTGATCCTCTTCTTTGTAATCTGCAAAGCAAACAATTGTACAACTGGAACATTTAAGACACTCATGCAAAGTTGAGGAACTGTTTTTCATATAAATTTGAATAACTTTAGCAATACATTATATATTCCAACTAAGCAAATTTTATTTTTGACATGGGTACTAGCCTAATGTACGTTTAATGTAAAATCACCATTAAAGCTTATATGCTACAAAACATGCTACAACATTCCCTATCTTTGTAGTGTGTTTTGTTTCTGTACCAGTGTATACATGGAAATGTAAGAGAAAGAAAAAAAATGTATATTCCCTGTTTCTTAAGTTCTAATATATTTTAATGAAACTCTTCTGTGCCTATTACCTTAGAATTTTCAATCAATTTTATTCAGTGTAAAAAGTTTTCATATCTTCAGCACCAAAAGTCCTAAAACTAAAGTATTTTAAAAAAATGGTTCTGATGCAGGGAAATTAAAATAATTACCGTATTTTCCGCCCTTTAAGTCACTCCTGGGTATAAGTCGCGGGAGGGGGAAATCCAGATAATTTTGGAAAATTCAACAGATAAGTCGCTCCTGCGTATAAGTCGCTCCTGCGCACTAACCGTAATCACGTTTTTGATACCGCCGGCCATTGCATACGACTTGGTAATTTCCAACAACGTGTAAGTATATTCTTGTTTGAAATTTTAAAAATAGAAATATAAGCAAATAAGATTTATAAATAATGTTTATTAAGTAAATATTAGCGCCACTCGTCTTCTTTTTTACGCCAGTCACGCACAATCTTCTCGCTTACGTTGAATTTTCTTTCTGCTGCACGATTTCCGTTTTCTTTCGCGAATGCTACCACGTTTAACTTAAATTCTGCATCATAACTTTTTCGCGTGGTAGTTGTTGGTGCCATGATTAAACTGTATTGACTTACGCTAATATAACAATTTTAAATCATACAACGTTATTGTGAAACTATCTGTTTTTAATCCTACATGGTATGAACGGTCCGTATTTATATACCGGTCAATTCCACAACCCGAGCGAACTTCAAAGGCACTTTATAAAACAATTGAAGTTGTTCGCCAGCCTTCCAGTTTTTTTTATTAATTACTTTGCAGTTCTCTCAATGAAGCCAGTCTCGGTATTCCGGTCAATTTCTACAACCCGAGCGAACTTCAAAGGCACTTTATAAAACAATTAGTTGTTCGCCAGCCTTCCAGTTTTTTTTATTAATTACTTTGAAGTTCTCTCAATGAAGCCAGTCTCGGTATTCCGGTCAATTCCACAGCCAGAGCGAACTTCAAAGGCATTTTATACGACAACTGAAATTGTTCGCCAGCCTTCCAGTTTTTTTTATTAATTACTTTGAAGTTCTCTCCATGAAGCCAGTCTCGGGTTAATCCAGAGTTTTTATAAACTATTGAAGTAAATTATGAAGCGCTACCGGTACATTTAAATACATATATTGTAGCGACATCTGACCCACGTGGTGAATAATAAAAGAAAAACAATGGCAATCGTAATTTCAATATTTTTTTTATTAATAACAACAAATTTTAACACATATTTATTATAACTAAATATTATTTGATCATTTAATTTGATATTCTTGTACGTGTATGTAAGTTTCGAGTAATTGGCTTGCCGGTATACCGTAGATGCATTTCGCTATAACACAGCATCACTGCGCATCAGTCGTTAAAATAATTTATTTACCGTATAAGTCGCTCCTGCGTATAAGTCGCACACGTCATTTGAAAGAAAAAAAAACGAAAAAAAGTAGCGACTTATACCCCGGAAAATACGGTACTGCTATTATCAAATTAGCATAAGACAAAGCAGTTGCTCTTACAAAGCAAGGTCTCACTGAATTCAATCTTGCCTTTTCTTGTCTTTTTTGGAAGCACAGGTTTGTAACTCCACAGAGTGTTAAAACTAGTGATAGGAATCGGTCAGAAATTCATAATCGATAATCGGTTCCCCTTAACCAACTGATCATCGATTATAATTGGTTATTAAGAGCAAATTTTAATTTTTTTTTTAAACAGTTATATCTTTGATCAAAAGCTGAATATGTTTAAAAATGTACAGGAGTAATCTCTTTTAATGACATGTGTACTTTAACCTGACAATAATATTACATTGTGTATTATTTTTGTTCTACAACTTTGTTAAATGAACACAACTTTTTATGGCTGATCAGTCATATGTAACTGAAATAATAGTACAATCCCCCGAAATTCTTTCATTCACATGTGATGTGTCTATAATTTAAAGTATAGAATTAAAAGGACATGACTTTTTCTTCGTCATTGTTTATAAATACTACAAAAGATGTTCCAATTTAACTGAAACAAATCAACAAAACACGTTTAAATTTATTAACTCAATATTTTAACAACTTGATCGTGTAATAATGACTATATGTTCCTAATTATGAATCATATGGTTCTTTATTTGCAGTTGTGAAGGGAATTCATAAATTTCAGGTCCACTTTAGTGGCTGGGAGTTTTACTAACCTTTGTGCTTTGGATACACCTAAAAAGTAGTCTCCCTTTACACACAATCAATTATGGAGTTCACAATCGATTATCTTATTGGTTTGCTTAACCAACTGATGATCGATTATAATCGATACTAGTTAAAACCATCTCTGATATTATTGGGTCAAAGCAACAAAAATATTTTTAACATGGTTGCTGTGGTGGCCATAATGGATGTCAAATTAGTACCATCTTCATTTAGTACTAACTAGATACACATCACAAGAAGTCTTCTAATGTTGATATGACTTTCCATCCAAGAAGTACTGCAATAAGCTTCTGTGGTGACCATCTTGGATGTCAGCTTGGCACCATTTTCATTTAGAACAAACTAGACATCAGAAAAAGTCTTTTCCTGAAAACTCCATGTTCGCATGACTGTTCATAAATGAGCAGTAATAAGATGATTTAAAAGTATTACTAATTAACTTGCAAAATACCACGCACATGAGTGTTGCAACGGTAAACGAGTATCAATATGTTAATACTATTCTTGAGTTAATGTGCATATCCAAAACATTTTCAATAATACATTGATCCTCACTAATTTTATCTATTGAGGTGAATCTGGTCTTCAATCTGGTATTTACTGGAAATGACCAAGGTCAAGGTAACAGCATATTTAATTTGCATGCATACTATCCTTGCATAGTCATGTAGTCATGTGACAATGGATCTCACAAGTACAAGAAGAATGATTTATGTATTTATTAAGATTTGAATTGCCAATGGAATATAATAGTGCTCTTGTATGTGTGTACATAAAGAATAATCATCAAGTAAGTGAACAATAAAGATTATAATCACCTTGAAACCCTTCTATCTCTCCAACAATTAAAATCTTAAAAATTAAATATATATGATCTCACACAGACACATCAGCTGGATCTTTCCTGGATGATGAGAATTCATCCTCCCATTGTGATGAACCAAACAATTTTAAAACACCAATACACCCCTTATCCACCTCCCACACCACCCGCGATACCCTGTCCCATAAATGCACACAATCCTTTAATCTATTTAGAATTCAGCCTAAACTAGTGGAAGGAGGGGAGCAGTTAATAGCAACAGGCAAGTGCTAAATCATAAAAAAATTAGTTACCCCACCCCCACTCCAAAAACATTTTTAAAAACTGTAATACCATACCTTTTGCTATTGCATAACTGAATTTGTCAGTTTGGTGGCAGGCTTTTGATACCACAATCAGTGAATACAAATAGTAAAAACTACTGGATTCTATCTGTATGGACCACTCTAATGAGTTGCATTAAACAAACCCAAAGAAAAAATACCTTTACTTTTATGAGCTAATGAGCAAAGGTAAAAAGAGAAGAAAGTACATGTAGTGTGATAATGTCAAAATAGGCCTTCGTCATATCCATTCAGAGAAGAATGAGTTACACAGGCTATTGAGGTCGCATTTATGTTTAAAATTTCATGTACTTTATTTAAAAATATAAAACTCTAGCTGGACATTAATGTAGAATCTTATCATACTAATCAACGATATGACTAAGACTTGGGATCACAACTGAGAGTGGAACAACTAGTTCCTAACTACAAAAATCCTGGTCGGTAAAGGAGAAACTTACTCATAATTTTTATTGGACATCATTTGGTCTTGCTCTGCACAGCTCCCTTCTTTGTCTTGTGAATGCTAAGGAGAGCTAGATAACACCTTACAAATTGTTCTTTGCAGAGAGATCAATGAGATGAGTCAGAGAATGTCAGATGTGTAGTAGAAGAGAAACATGTGCTGTGACATTACGCCCTCTTCAAAAGTAATAAACTTGAGAGTATTTGGAGAAGACTGTTCTATCATGATTACTGGGTCACAAAGGGTAAATCAAAATGAGCCAAGTGGAAGAGCTCATTACTTTGCAAGGTGCCTGTATGATCATCCGAAAGGGATGGAAGACATGAGAGAATACCCAATTGCACTTCTATCTAAAAGAATCTACTGCCCAAGCCCTCTTGTCAGGCTCGTGAGAAACAAAAAAGGGGAGTCTGCTGTAATGACTTGTAGCAAACAAGTCCACCAATGGTGTTCACCAAAACTCAAATGCAGAGTCTGCTATGGAAGACAGGAGTATCTTCTGTTTCCATGACAGTCTGTCTGCAAAAATCTTCTTTTGCCATAAATGTGGAAACTTGGGCAATTTCTTCTGAGAAAGATGTCCAAACTTTCATACTGATGCATGTGTACTTGTCTGTCTTCTGAGGTATGCTACTACTGATGTTTTGCAGTTGGAGACCAACATGAAGCAACCATATGTTATCTTGGAATACCCCTGAAAAGCCAAGAACACTGCCTTCATTTCCAAAATGTTGATGTGGAGGATGGATTCTCACCAGGGTGATGAATCCTAAATAATCAGTCCTTCTGGCTCCAGATGAGTGCTCCACCCTTATCTCATGCATCTCTGAATTGACGAGAGTGGGGGTTTTGGTGTATCATGGACATCCTGCCAGAAATCAGTGCTGAATTGTCCACCAAATCAAATGATGGTGGAAATGACAATCTAGCAAAATATGAGCATTCAAACGGTTCCCATGTCATTCCCCGACAACAAAAAGAAGCAACATTAGTGTGGAGGCTTGAGAGACTGGCAGCACTCACAATGGAAAACCTCCCTATCAAAACAAACCAGGAGGTGCTTTCTGTGTGGAAGAAATACTATACCTAGAAATATTATACATAGGTGCCCATTCCACTCCACCACCAATGTCCCATCATTACAATTCAAACCCTCTTTCAAAAAGATCATTCACACGCAGACCTTCTGCCTACCACCACCATGTGATAACTGCAATCATGGCCCAAATTCTTGTGTCAAAACATTTTTCATTTCTTTCTGCGTTTCTCCTATACAGATTTTCTTCATCTTTAAAATCTCCTTGGAAATTGTTTTCTCTACCAGAAGATTTATTTATAGCTTAAATCTTCTGGACAAAAAATGTTTTATTACCTGATTTCTTCAAGCCTTTCCCTCTCAATTTTTCTTTGTTTTAGCATGCATGTTTAACTCACAAGCCTGATTATGACATCAGGACAAGTGTGAACCTTTTTTATATAAATTTGCTCAACATGAATACAATTATGTTTGAAATTTGGTAAATTAATCCTTGATATATTACTCTTTTTATCATATAAACGAGTGGTTAGTGCTGACACTTAGTTTCATAAGAATTAAATCATAATTTTGTTAAATATTCTTTTACAAAATTTCTTAATATATTGTCACCAATAATATACATGTATGATAAAATATTCTATTCAAAATGTTAGAAATGCCCACTGGTGAAAACACATTAAGAACTAAACATCTATTAAATAAGTCTTCTTTAGTGAAATTCAGTTTTATCTTTCATTCAGTTTCATTCTAATAATCATAAAAGTGTTATGCTCTCTTGCTATTAAAATGTTAAAAGTGTAAATCCACCATCACAGCAATCGTAGCTAATGAACATTTCTGCAAGAACCTAATTAAGTAGTGCTTGTTTATTTAGAACTCTATTTTGTTGAAGCATCTGTTGCAATGTTATAATCAGTTAAAAGTGGACCTACTTTGTATTTTCACATTCAAGCTGGAATACAAAAAAGTTACATGACATGCTAATTGTACCTGTTTACGAGTTAGTGGTCAGTCTTGTGTAGATTCAACTCATTTCAATATAATCAGGTAATAAACATAATTAACCTAATTGATATCAGTTGAATAATTGGCATCTCCACTAAAGAACAAAACTAAGCAAATTCAGACATTACATTTATTTAAATGGATGATTATATTTATACAAATCGAAGAAATGACACTAAAATTTAACCTCTGAAAAATATAGCCAGCATAGTGTATAATGAAAAATTTGAAAAAATATGTTATTTATTAATAGACTTCTTAAGTACTTGACAATATTTATTCAGTTTAATTTTCATTAGAAATTTCTGCGTTTTTATGCTCAACTGATTATCTTCTGAAGATGAATGAAGAGCAACTATTCCTTTTATACTGCACAGAGTACTTGTATTAAAGAATTGATTTTCAAAACAGTGTGCTAATAATAATAATAATAATAATAATAATAAAAATAATAATAATAATGCTTAATTTAATGGGGGTGACTCATCAGCCAAGGACTATTCTCTCTTTTATGAAGAGTATAATAATGCACATTATATGAAGATAGCAATAATTACTGTTTATTTTAACATGTTTAGTATTAAAATACTAAATTACATTATCTATTATAAAAAAACATACATGCTCATGATATCTCTTCTTAAATACTCTAATATTTTCAGCAGATTTTACATGTAGTGGAAGCTTGTAAATCCATTCAAGCTCAGATTTAGCACAGTTTCCCCATACATTTAAGCAATGATCCATTGTTGGAAGAATATATGACTTGTAGTATAGATTGCGCATTTTGATAGGTAAATATTTCTTGATTCTGCTGAGTAAGGCAACTCTGGTTGACAGTGTTTTACAAAGCTTATCAATATGGTCATTCAATAATAAACTATTTTCTACAAACATCAGATAGCTTTGGAGTTTCCCAGCGTATTTATCTAGTCCAAGACACAATTATTTATATTCAACAAAACTACAGAGATGTGTTATCTGATTCTATCAAGTCAATTTATTTAATTTTCTAAATTAAATATCAACCCACCATTTATATTTCATTTTAAAGGCATGCAGTGTGTACGCCTTCTAATTCAGTGTTCACATTAGTTATTTTGCATGTGACTCATTGAAGTTAATATAAAGTAGTTCTATGTACATTTTATACAGAAATAAACACAATAGGGTCTGCTCACATGATTATGTTCTGACTAATGGAAATATTCCCTTCATATATCAACTGATGCAACTGCAGCACTCTCTCTCTCTCTCTCTCTCTCTCTCTCTCTCTCTCTCTCTCTCTCTCTCTCTCTCTCTCTCTCTCTCTCTCGTATAAAGATGCTGAAACACTGACACATTATGATGGAAAAAAAATATTTTACATTTCTCATCACTAAACATTCATTTTTTGAATGATCAATTTTCAAATTTCTCACCTTCTGGCTTCATGTTCTTGGTAAGGATATCCAAACTTTCTTGTGGGGATCGGCAGGTGATGTATGGCAAGAAGTCAAATACATGATGCACGTAACTTGCATTACCATCATGCTTCAATACAAAAAAATAACATTATTCTTTTTTAAACAGAATTAAACCTGAGAATAAAACACACAAAAATAACAATGATGTTCCAAAATGATAAACGAGAGAAAATTTGACAATGCAAAACTTTCCACTATACAATAGATAAAATCCTTTCAAACTGTGATAGCTTGTATCAACTAATGAAAACTATATTCTACAGCTCTACAAACTCTTAAATATATAGTGCAATGACATTATTATTATTATTATTATTATTATTATTATTATTATTATTATTGTTATTATTATGATACTAACAGCATAAAAGAGAATATGATTTATAAATAAATGCTTATATACATGTTGAAATTACTACACCACTCCCTTGATAACTCATGCCCTAAAAACTCACAAGCCTGCATATAATGTGTGGTCAGGTGTGAATCCCATTTTATAAACCAGAAAATAAAAAACATTGACTCCTATTTGTTGAACTTTAAGAAATCACAATCAAAACTGCTAAAGGAAACTTTAATATATTGCATGTTTTATCATCAAATACGGTAGATAGGACCTAGAAATTTCAATCAACATTTAACATGAAGTCATATAATTAGTTATATTTTCTTTCCAAGAGGCATTTTTACAACAATGTAATTAACAATATCCAATTTAATTGTGATCAATGAAAATGTTGCATCTTTTTGAGGCAGTACTTTAATAAATAAATACCAATTAAATAATTTTTGTATCAAGTGAAATTTATGTTCTAGTTCTATCTTTTAGTTCCTTTTAAGTGTAATAATCATAAATGCAATGTGTCCTCTTGTAATTAAACCTAACAATTTTCAATCTACCATTTCAATCAAACATTTCTCTGAAAACCTAATTAATTAAGTGCCAACTTAGTTTTGATATCTGACTATGGAAGCATTTCTTGAATTAAAAGCTAGTCTCCTTAGTATTAACATGTTAATAATGTCTTTTGAATCAAATATAGGAGGTGGAATAAAAAAAAGAAAAAAAAAAGGAGTAAAATCATACAGAATTATGATCTAGCCTCAGTTGTATGTTCGCTGAATTGATTTCAGTACATCAATTGAACACCATTGTGTACATAATCTAATTAAACTACCTTAAACACACCTAATCAATTATAGCTGTGATCAAATACAACAAGGCAAAGAAGCAAAATTAATACTAAATAAAATAAAGAGCTTAGTTTCAGAGATATGCACCATTGTGTAGAAAACGAGTTTCAGATATTTCCTGAATTGGCACTTAGAGATATCCTCAAGGATGATAAGAAGTTTCACTATTACATGCAATGAAATTACTGCGTTAATAATTTACTAATTGAACACTGCAAAAATTGAGCTTTGAGACAGATGAATGTCTCACGAAAAAAATGTCGCATGATTTTGGAGAAAACAAATCTTGTTTGGTGGTGTATCAGTAATTAGTTTGGTTCCATTCTTTGTAGACTCCATGTTCACACAATACTATCATATACCACTCAGGGAACCAGACCAAAATAAATAACATAAAGCACAGACATAATAAACAAATGTTTTCACGTACATGTGTTGGTTGTAAAAACCAGTTTGAATGATGTTAGTGATCTTTCCAATGTTGAACATTTTGAAAATAAATGACATTTACATAGAATAATGAACAACATCAGAAAAAGTTGTTGATTAACAACAATTCCGAACATGATTATAACATGAGGATTTAGTCATTAAACAGCCTAGTTCCCCACCTCACCCCAAACCCCCTGGTTTTCTGGATATCTAGCAGATTTTTGTGGAGGTCCCACAGTAACTCACACCCTTGTTTTAAGTGTGGTGCATGTTAATGGAGCCCACAGTGCGCAAGTTATCAAGGAGAGGTGTAATGATAAAATTAGTAGAAAATATTTTGACAAAAGTCAGGCTGTTTCAAATTTGACAGTTCAGTCAGGTGGGTTCATAGAAGATTTTTAACTATTTCCCACTGGATGGGTTAGATCATTTATTTTATGATGTTAGAGATTTACCAATTGTCACATACGAAGTCATGAATCTTTTAAATTCTTATTTCATGTGCTCTTTTAACATCATCTGCAGATATAATTTATGTTGTATTTAGATATTATCTGAGAGGAAAAACATTTTTGTGGAATACATGTATTCAGTGGAAACAGAAAATGCTCATTGAACTGCATAATATTTTTGGAACCATTGTGACTTATGAAAAGGAGTTCAATTGGACAGAATACCATCATTGATGGCAGACCAGATCATTCAGAAATCTGAAATTCATACTGAGCATTTCATTCTTTGAACATTAATAAAACTTTTTCAGGATTATTCTGGACATTAACTTTGAACCAATTCATAATACCGTAAGTTCCTCTTAAATTTTCATTTTATAATAATAATGACTTTATTTAAAGAGGGTAACACAATTAGCTAAGAACTAATCTACCTTGAGGCCCTCATACAAGGAATTTATTTATTTTGGCAGCATCTCAGAAGCCACTGGATATATTGGGTTTGGAAGATGGAAACAGGGTGGGCATTTCTAATCTCAACTGGAATACTATTTCGGAGCAAAGTTCCAGAGTTTTGGAAACTTTTTATAAAAAATCCTTATTTGGTTTGGGAATTTATACTGTTTGGTAGACATGGATCACAGGTGTAGGGCCTAACCGGAAATCGCCTTGGACATTCACTTCGGCCAGATATCCGGTTTTTCGGTACTACTCGGAAGTATTCGCCTCAGCAAATAATATGCGCACAAATGGTTACAAGTAAAATAATTCAATAAATATCGAATATTTTAAAAAAAAGTTTTTTAATACATAATAATTTTATTTAATAATAAAATATTTCATCTTATAGTCGATATATACGGTATACAGTACAGGAAAAGTTTAAGCTTCACATACGAAAATGAAACAAACGGTAGACTCCGGAGTCGCACTTACTACTCTCGTGCCCGGATCGGGCAAATAGTACATCCAAATACTCGGATTCGGTACTCGGCAAAAATTATCTACTTGGTTAGGCCCTACACAGGTGGGGTTTATTACCAGGTAGCCTATACTGGAATAGTGATTATAAATATTCAGGAGCACTATTATTGGATATTCTGTACATTAATTTGGCTTTTCTTAAACAGATTCGGTCTTTAATAGGTAATATTTTTAACTTACCAGCTAATTTTTCCTTGCTTTCTTTCTGGTTTGATATTAGCCTGAATGCTCTTTTTTGAAGATGTTCCAGCTTTGCTATGTCATTTGAATTACCCCATACTGTATTACAGTAGTCTAAATAGGGTTGTATGTAACTGTTATAAAATAGTTTTATGTGCTTTTCAGGGAGAAAATGTCTTATTCTACTGAGAAGCCATAAACTTGAATTGACCTTTTAACTGATATGTTTGATATGATCAGTCCATGATAGGTTAGGTTATTATCTACCAAAACACCAAGTACTCTGTCGTGACAGACCATTTGCAAATTTTTATCCTTCCATGTCAGACATAGTTCATTGCTATCAAGATTTTTCCTTTTTTTTCATGCTGAGGTAAGTAATATTTTAAGTTTTACAAAACTTATTGGTTTTGCTTCTTTTTGTTACTCAGTTTATGACCATAGAGTCATAACAATTGATTATTATTATTATTATTATTATTAATATTATTATTATTATTATTATTAACTAAAATTAAGCATTACCTTTTTCTCAAATATTGGCACTGTCTCTACCAGATATAGATCTTGTGGCAAACGTCTCCAGACATACCCTGATTTGTCTGTCAAACATCCAAGGATCAGAAGATTGAACAGGAAAAAGTCTACTCCCTCCTGTACCTAAGAATATATACATATAATTGTTACGTGCTTAGGCTCGAATAAGCAGCAACACAGAAACAGTGAAAACTAACAAGCTTGTAAAACTTTAACAATCAATTTATTGAGTACAAATATTTTCATAAGAGAAAATAAATAAACTTACGGTTTTAGAGAATCAAGTCCAAAAATAATCCAATATAGAATTCACAAAAATAATCCACTAATGGAATTGCAAGAGTCCTGATAAATAAATGTCCTAATAGTTCCCAGTTCGAATCTTGACGATGTAATCCAATATGAACAACGATGTCACGTTATTTAGTCAGTTCTTGTTTTTATAATAATCCAAATGAAAATCTATGAGCACATATTCTTTTCCAGATAAATAAAATAATTCCTCTTGCTCCAACAAATTGACACAATTTCCAGTACACGGTAATTACAATTAACTCAAAAAAAAGACACAACTTAATATTATAAAAGCCCAACATCTACTGAACTGTTCTCTCCCAAACAATAATTTAAATACCTGTTTTTACGTAAACAAGGGATCACGTGATATTTTCTGGAAGGTCATAGAAAAAACATACAATCATTTAAACACGTACGCACGGAAAGGTCCAGATAAGAATCAGCCACCTCTCAGCCCCTAGAACTAAAAATAAAAAGATTTCCTTGGAAAACAACCAATCATTTCTAAGGCCTGTTTGTCACTCTGAAGCAAAGTCAGAAATGAGGTTAACAAGCTAGGTCAACACCTGTGTTTACAGATAAAGTATAGGTCATAGAGATTTTCTAGAATAATCTCCCAATTAATGAATTTAAAACCCAAAATAACAAATTTGTATCTGACAATTAAAAATAAATGATTTAAATCAAATATACGTAACAATATACTTTTACTTTATTCAAGGAGATGACTTGACAAGAGGTACAACTTGTTGAGCTTCTTTTGAACAGCACAAATATATCTTATTGTTACAAAGAATATATCAATAAATAGAAACTGAATGATTTCCTTTTTAAATTTCAAACAAAAATAAATCTTGTTCTACAAAGCATGTAAGCACTTGTGCAGTTTGCACAATATCAAAAGTATCTGATAACTGCAAAAATGAAAGTTAATGAAAAGTCCTTGCTACTTTTTTTCACCAGACTACTCTAATTTGATTTGCTTCATAAAAATTTAAATGATCCAAAAGCTTAAATAAAACATCATTTTATATCATACTGTTCTCAAATTTATCTTATAGTAACTTAAGGTTGATATATACACAAAATTTTGACAATATAAACATACTGGTATTGCTTATATATCTTTATATACTTCATGTTTTATGACGCTATAGGTCATGCTTATCAAAGATTCCGGTGGGCCTAGATTGCTCACCTGGCATACATATGTCTAATAACCAAATGCAAAAGCAGTTGGCCAATAAATCGAGGTTAGCAGGAAGGGTGTTTTATGGTAAATTTCTTCCAATGCTACTGAATCTATGTTATAAAACAATTGTTCCCAAGATTCTCTATATTTCTCTTCACCATTTACGGTTGTCAGATTTGCCTGATTTCCTCAGATACACATCTGACTTCCATGCCTGATTTCCTCAAATACACATCTGACTTCCATGCCTGATTTCCTCAAATACACTACTGATATCCATGCCTAATTTCCTCAGATACACATCTTTTATCACTATATGGTTTACTCAGATAAACATCTGCTATCACCACCTGATTTACGCAGACACATATCTTTTATCACTACTTGGTTTACTCAGATAGAATTCTGCTATCACCACCTGATTTACGCAGACACATATTTCCTATCATTGCTTGATTTACTCCAACGCACATCTGGTATCACTGCCTGATTTACTCAACATATTTTCTATCACTGCATAATTTACTCCAACACACATCTGATGTCACTGTTTGATTTTCTCCAACACACATCAGAGCTTTCTTTGCTCGATTTAATTCATAATGGCCACCTCCAGTGTTGAAAATATTTATTGCTAACTAAACAAAATTTGCCATAAATTATGGCACATTCATGCTAACATGTGACAACAAGAAAATAGTATAAGAATTTCTTCAGATATATACTGACATGCATCTTAAATGGGTAAATAACACAACAACTCATTTCATAGGGGAAAAAGTATTGCCAATGCCATGGTTTTGAACTTGGAAATACATGTACAGTATGTCCAATTATGAACTAAATTTTGCTATTGAACACCAAGGATAATTTTATGTGATGATTCATTCACAGGAAAATGAACTTTTAGTTGATATTTACAGCAAAACTTTATGAAAGTAACTCAGTAAAAAAAAAAACATAGTTGATTCCCATAGGTATTTTTAGAATCTCTGATGAACCATGTCACAAACTCAGTTTCAACATGAACAAACAAGGAGGCTTTTGGCGAAAACTTTACAAATTTAAACTATAAGGACAACCATCAATCCTCTATTTGATCACTAAAGATATAACAAGCATTCATTTCTTGCACCTGGGTTGTTTAATGTTAATCTGTCAGTTGACTGTGATCACAATCTCATTACATGGTGTATGTAAATGGCACAACCTTCACTCGATCAAATCTTGTTCCATTACCAAACAGCTTCCCTCAAGGTAATGTTATTTTTATAACTATTACCTAGAAGCCAAGAACAATCATTCTTCTGACATCTTTCTTCCAAGTTTAAGGTAAATTTCAACAACATGTGCAACTATGATGTACTTATAAAAGTCTTGGAGTTCAGTAATTTTTCACCGATCATTGAAATTCATTTGTATTCTCATAATAAAAATTCCCTTACTTAATGCAATATTGTCTCAAATAATTCCAGTACAGAAATTATTCAAGGTAATTATTAAACAACAGTTACTGCTGATAAACTTACATCTCAAATTTGCTTAGATTATCAAGAGGATGTCCTCATGTTACTAGAATATTAATATATTGTATATCTACAATATTTGCACTTGTTGTTGATGAGCAACACAGATATTGATCTGCATTAACTATTTGCCAGCAATACCCAAGTATAAATTTCATATATTATTACAATTGTATAATACATTTATAATAAACAATGACATATCACAAAATATATGTGCTGACAGATGAAATTACCATTATGATTTCCAGGTCTCACTATACAATAATGAACTGTTGTCTGTGTCATTTAAGAATCACATTTAAGCATGAACTTAAAATTTCAATAGCTCTGTGGTATTCAGATACTGAACTTAGTTTGGTACACCACTGCAGACAATTTTTTTCTTTTAATTTCAAATTTTAACAATACAAAAAATTAATTTCAAATGTCCCAGTGCATATAACTATATTATTTTTTTTTATATATGAGGAAATCAGCTACTTATACCATAAAATGAGCTATTTATTATTACATGTACTAGAAAGTGATTTCCTAATACAATGTGCCATATATGAGATGGGATGTGTGATCCCCACATTTATGGTGCTTTGGCATTGTTATCTAAGATATTGATCAACAATAGTGTTATTGCCCAGATCAAGCAAACCATAAAATAAAATAGGAAATTAGTGTTTGGAGTAAGAAAGATCTGATCATAGATATAGAACAGAATAACTTGAGCCCCCATATGAAAAATATAAGAATTTAATCAATTAAATAAACAAAATTAAACTGAATATGACATTTCAATGATTCAATTTCTCACAGAAGTAGAGTTACAAAATATATATGATATTCAATTAGCCATTCTGTTATATTGATAAAACAAATTTCAGAGTCAAGTCAATGATTGGACTCAAACTGCCAGCATACAAGCATAATCTGGTTGCTTCCAGTAATTTCCAAATCACTGTTGATGAAAAGTCAGTATTGCTATATTTCTTTTCCTCCTCTCTTTCTCTAGCCTCTTCGGGTCATCAATCATAACATGATTGTGAACTGCATTCTAATTCACTGTGCAGTACAAGTATGGAGCTATTTCCCCTTTGTGCTTTAATTTCTTATTATCAAAGAATTCCCTCAGTCTTCTCTCTGGTTCAGGTCTCTCAAATACTTTCTTACCCCATCCCATGGTCAATTTAACGAGGGAAATTTACTTATTAACTTCCTCAAAGCCCCCTCAGACTTCTCTTTTTTGGCAAAATTTGGACTAACTATAACCATGACATATAGCACTTAAAATACAGAATTATGTCCAGGAATATAAACCTTATTTAGCTTAGTCTATCAGGATTACATTTATCAGACTGCAAAATATTTAACATACCCATCAAAGTAAGAATAATCCTCTCTATTTTGCCTTTATAATTAATGATTCCTGGAAAATATAATTTTATGACACTTTTTCCAAGTAGTGAAAACTTGTTCCTGGATCATTTCAACTTTGTCACTTTCCGATACTTTAGTGCCTAAATTCACCTTATCTCAACCTAGGTTTGACCACTATCAAAATAGTCTAATTAAAACTCAATCATGCCCCAACAAGAATCATCAGCATAGACCAAGGAAGCTAGCTCCTTGATACACTACCTTAACCATTTATCAACTTAACTGGCTATGTATCAATCTAACCACTGCAACATTGACTCAGTTATGTAGCAAGAACATCTTACAAAATTCACTCTGTTAAACCCTTGCCCTGCCATATTTCAATACCTGACCACTTTTTTCTTTGGAATTTAATCGTAATTTTTTAAATAAATTTCATGTATAACTGATGTTCTCATAATCGACTAAACATTACTTTATTATTCATCTATCTATAATGGCTTCTATCAAATAGGTTCTGCTAAAAATCTGCTGTATTTTTACAGAAATTTGTTATGTATATTTAATTTCTATCATATTTTTACATTTTTGAGGGGTTAATGATTATAGATTGTAAGGGGACAGCATCAGTAGCATAAGTGGTTAAAGCATCTGCCTCAGATGAGGAAGGGCATAGGTTCAAACCCTGGCAAAGTCATACCAAAGACTTATAAGAATGGTATTAGCAGGTGTCTCACTTGGCACTCAGCATTAGGAGGTTAATGTTAGGACTGGTCAGCCTGGTGTGAGGATAATGTAACTGGGTGGGACATGATGCTACATGTCTGTGGCATGATGACAAAGTGTTAAACAACACTATAAATTGCCACAATGCAGACATCAAAGTAATATGATTGGAAAATTCTTAAAGCTATGTTAAAAATCCAAATCATAAACACACACATAGACTGTAAGGGCCTACTTCACTAGTGACTACTATTTTGTAAACTACATATTATATAGCTAATATTTGTCTATCATCATCACTTATGTGTTAATTTAATTATTAATTTTAAAAAGATTTACTTAAGCTTGAGTTCCTGGCAGGTACCGCCTCATTTCTGACCTGAGAAGGTTATAGAAATGAATTTTCTTTACAGTTTGGTGTAATTTTCAAATAGGATGACACAGTAATTTCAGAAAATGTGCACCATAGGTCTAGTCACAAGGTATCTAAGTTGTTTGCATCGGAATTTACTCATATCTATATTTACATTCAATGTGAATTCAGTAATATTGTTGTACTCAGTTTATATCTGAGGAATTATTTATTTATTTACTGGAATTAAAATTTTTAAGCCTTACAGCCAATTACCTCATGTGCAATGTCCAGGTGGAAGATGCGAGGTGTGGTAGACCCAGGTGATTCTATGTGGTTTAAAAGAATTGGCATCACATGTGATACATTTATCTCTTTGTCCTGGAGACGGATGGTACTGATGTCCATTATCTCATGGTGGGAATTTTTTTCAGCTAGCTCTTCACTTCTTCTCCTAACATAGAGAGATTTCCCAACCCCTGCTTGATGGGATTTTACAACACGCACACTGGAGCTGGCAAAAAAACAATACATACATGTGACAACTCCAAAAACCCCAAATCTAGAATTCCTTTCTGAAATATAAGTACCATGAATGGGACATTATATATCCACCTAATGTGTGCCAAAACAAACATAAAAAGCAAAATACCCAGCAGCATTCTACTTTTGCACTCTTACACATAAAGATGCTGATGTTTTTTTCCTAGTTACATTATTTCTCTCTCTCTCTCTCTCTCTCTCTCTCTCTCTCTCTCTCTCTCTCTCTCTCTCTCTCTCTCTCTCTCATCACATAAGTCCTTAAAAAAAGAAACAAAATCACATCAGAACAAACCACAGTAAAATGAACATTTCTCAAAAGTTAAATAATGTATATATATATATATATATATATATATATATATATATATATATTTCTAGGGCTTTTGGTGAGGGGTTTCACTGTAAAAGGGTTTTCATTTAGGGTACTTTCAATAAACTTGATGGCATTTTGTCCTGTGGATTTTTTAGAAGTCATTCAAAGCTTAATTACTTTCTTAGTAACAGTATATCTGTAAAGAACATAAATTCCTTTATGCCAAGATGATCTCTACTAAATTCAATCAAATTTAATGTGGTGAGATTTGAAAAGAAGTTTCAATAAACAATTGTTAATATATACATGATGCATGTGGGTTTATCTGGGCATATAGTCAAAACGTTCTACAATTAACAAAGAGGACAAATCATGTTTATCTTATTGCAGGACTGCAATGGAAAAATATACCACATATACTTACAAGTCAACATGTTTTTACAAAAAAAAAATTGATTCATGCAGAGCGATCAATCTAGTGGTAATGTTAGAATCTCTGAATGTCTGCAGTACACAAAAATACAATTCCAATTGTTTCTTGCCACTATTCCCATTCAAAACTGCATGTATGGTATGCACTGTGTTTATCTGTTTCATGATGGTATTATACATTACACAATACTTACAAGAACACTAATTTTGAAATTTAATCATGATTTAATTTAAGAATTTGAAAACATTACTGGCAAATTAAATACTCCCCACTGCAAAGTGAAATGTACGTCAATGTTATTTACCATGGATGTTTACTAGCATTAGATGTGCTGCCAGGATTCTATCATAAGTTGGGAACTACCCACTTGTCACCAAATTAATTGGGGATTAGAATAACAATTGCGGGAGTAGGAAATGATTAGAATTTAATATTTCCTTAAAATTCAAATCTCAAAAGATGTCTCCTCTAGTTATATAAGTTATTATCTCTTGATGGTTTATGAAGTTAAACTGATCCTTATCTGTGTATGAATACTGTTCTGTGCTGACAGACGTTTTTTAAGTATTCTGTCTTAAGGGGCATATGTATAAGGAGATGCTTGTGAGGATTTTATCTAAATGGGCATCCCCTAACTGGTCACAAGTATGAGGATCTATAAAAAAATGGAGAGGTAGGAGGAAACAGCCATAGTTTAATAATTACCAAACAATTTAATATCTATCTCTCTTCCTGCTCAACTCTGTTTGAGTTCTATTGAAGTCAAAATCTTAAAAAGGTACTTGTATAAGCATTAATCTGTTGTTTCTGATCTTTTTCTGTTCCTTACCTGATTAAAAATATTGTTCTGTACTGAGAAACCACTAATACACAGTCTGATGTCTGAAAGGGCATATACATAACAAGCTGGAACCAGTTTGAAAACTGTTCTTTATTCTCTTTGTAACAATTTTCAGCACAAGGTATTAATACTTCTGCTTCAAACAAAGACTTTTCACTAATATAAGCTATATACCAAAAATTTCACTTTCTTCAATCTGTGCTAATTTGCTGACTAGTTACAATCTTTTCCATAAAGATGTGTTAAGATTTTCAATTATCCCATTTAATTGCCATAGTTTGCTTTTGACGACAGAGGTAGTTTAATCAAATAAATATCTTATCCTCTTAATTTCATTGTTTAAATCTTATTTTCTAAATTTATCGTGATCCCTAACTAGGGCTATATGTTTCTTGAGCGCAGATCACCCAGGGGTAAAATGTAATGTGAAAAGAAAATGAAACTGCACTCTTACTTTTTAACTGTCTATACTTTAATTCTGCTTAGCAGTATTCATTTTCAACATTTATTACTGATATATTGCTTTAAAAAAGGGTTTGTACATGCATGCCATCTGTTTTTCTTTACATAGCGTGTACATCACTCTTATATTTAGTGCCAAAATTAGGTTAAAAATAACTTACTGGTATCTTCATTATCACTTTCCTAGCTGTAATAAATAATACACTTCCTAAGTTAAAAAATAAATAAAAAAAATAATTGCTTTCATCAATATCATCAGCCAATATTTGCCAAAGAAAATTTAGTTTAATAGCAGTAAACTTATCCTTCCACTACTGCATAGATATGTCATTTTTGCGCTGAAAACTTACCAACAATTTGATGTGAATACTATCCTCCCAGAGTGGAAAAAAGTCAGCATGGCCTTTTGCACTACACTCTTATTTTGAAAACCACTCTATATGTCACGTGGTTATATGCAGAAGGTAGATATTATTTTTCATCTTTTCATGGATGCCATACTGTGAAGAGATCTGCCAAAACTGTCACTAGAGAAATTACACCTGTAGCAACTTACCACAAACAAATGTCTGTTCTGTTTTCTAAAGAACCATATTGTAGCCTTGTTTGGATTATAGATAATCACGAGTGGTTGAATTTAGTTTATCTTGCGGTGTCCAGAGTATGAAGAATAAATCACCTTTGAAGAGTTGTTCTAAATGCTAATGACACAACAATAAGTGATATTGTCAGCGATAACATAATCAGAAAAAACTCTCTGGTTATAAACATCAGGATAAAAAAAATTAACGAGAATTTGACATTGATGCCGTGTTTATAATCACACTAAAACAACAACAGAATAATCATTGCGCAAGTTGCAATTGTATAATGAATTGGTGCTGGTCGGATAAAGACCCCTGCCAATTTACCGTAGACAGAAAAAATAGCAGTATTGGTCATACCAAAGATAATGTGATGCTGACTTGTCTTGAATGCAACAGACGAAGAGGTGCTAGTTAAGACCACGCGGTGGTAATTGAGTATCCTCGGGTATTACTTGTAGTTGCTCACGAGTAAATCCCTGCTGAGGAGCAGTTGAATCCAACCTATAGATTGCTGGTCTACCCATGGATCGTGTTATGCTAGATATTTTATGTACAGTAACACTCCAAACAGGATCAGTAGCCCTTTTTTTGCTGCCTTCGAATTCTCCTGGTTCATATAAATATCTAACAGTGACATTGCCGAGAATTGTTTGTTTTAAAAAATCAAGTTGTGGTTTTTCAGGTATATATTTTTTTCTCATCGCGATGTTAGGTTTCATATTGATTGTTCGAGTAATCTCATTATTCAGCGCGGTAATTACGCCCGGTAATCACTTGACCCATTCACGAGATCGTTTATCCTGAATAAATTCGCGTATTGATATCCAAATAACCGCTCAGCAAGCGTTCGATTAAATCGTTCAACAATTGCCTGATTGCGATGTAGAGCAGTATGTCCTCGTCTGGTGGTGGTATTATGATTCTTCATGGTTGATAACACTACACCCTGAAATTCCCTACCAGGATCAACTTGTAATAGATTTGGCCAATGCAGAGGACCCCTTCGATAAATCCTTTCAAATGTAGAAGCAACTTCAGTTGATGATTTTGTCTTTAGTGGTTAAGCTTGTTTGTATCGACTCGCAACATCAACTATGTTAGCGCGTATTTGTAAAAACCATCATGCGGCAGAAATAATATATCATCTTGATGAACCTCATTAGATGAGCTAACATCAAAATGCGAGTAGTTCATTTGTTTAGGAGGTGGTAGATAAGTTTGCCATATCGCCTGTTTGGATAACCAATCCACTGCAGTGGTATTTTTCACCTTTGTGGTGCTAGCGAGTTTACTGATTGCTGATTTACCCCTCCAGTATCCTCTTTGAGAATAATAAATAGATTCCATGATGTTATTAATTGCCAGCACCCAACATCAATTTACCTTTCATCGCCGATTTTATCAACCATGAAGCCAACTTTTCTTTGAAGGATTTATCAGTGATAGAATTTAACGCATGAATCAATTTCACATCTGTGATATGTCTATGCTGCAGATTACTGCTTTTATAAGCAACATCATGAGCATGACATGCATTATCAATAGCGTTTATTGGATATTCACCAGAGCGGGATTGGTTTTGATCATAGAGTCTGATATATCGAGTCTGGTTCCGGGTCCACAATAACTATATCCTGGAAGGTGTTTCTCTCCCGGATACTTTGCCCATGGTGTTCCTGGGAGTTTAGCTAGCTTGGCGGCGATATCACCACCGCTTTTTTGTTTACAAATTGATATTTTTTGGTACCGCATATTTCACATTTGCCGGTGACCGCTTCTCTGTTATTTTTTGTGCTAACAGTCTTTGGGTCAAGAGATGATGTATGTTTCCTACATTTCACACAATATAAATCCATAATATTATTATGTTATATCTAATGGAAGTAATTGATTTCTCAGCGACAAAGACAAGAGAATCAGTTAAGCATCATGCAGCGCTACCAAATTCTATTCGTATGATTATAATCGGACCATCTGGAAGTGGCAAGACACAACTGCTACTTAATTTGATAATGAGATGGATGAAATAGGATAAGTTATATTTAATAGCCCCGAGTGTAGATGATCAGCAATGCTACGAAGTGTTAAAGGATTACAACAAAAAGGCAGCAGAAATCACCGGCGAGGGTATTATTGAATTTATAACCAATATCGAGGAAGCACCGAGCATTGATGATATTGATGGAAGCATTAACAATTTAGTCATATATGATGATGTGATGTTAGATAATTTTACGGCTATTGGATTTAAATTATTTATTTTTTAATTGTTAAATCCAAATTTGTCATTTAGGGTTTAATATTCATAGGTTGGGAGATTTTTTCTAGAAAATTCAGGCTGACCTAGACTCTGGCTGTAAACAGACTGACCTCGGCTTGTTTACCTCATTATCTGACCTTGCTTCAGATTGATAAACAGGTCTTTAAAACTATTGGTTAATTTCAAGGACATCTTTATATTTTTAGTTATTGGGGTTTTTCTTCTGGATCATTCTTTTAATACGTGACTTTTTGAAGGTAGCCTCTTTCTATGACTTTCCAGAATCACATGATTCCCTTTTGTTTACGAGGGAATTACATATATATAGCTGTGTTTTGGAAGCTAACATCAGTAGAATCTCTGGGCTGTAAAGTTATTAGTTGTGTATTTATGTTCGAATTATAATTATCTTGTTCTGGACATTGTGTCAATTCATTGAAGAAAGATTTATTTGTCTATTTGGAGGAGAAAACATGTGCTCATTCATTTGGATGATTATAAAACAAGAACTGCATCACGTGACATTGTCAGCCATTTTGGATTACATCGTCAAGATTCGAACCTGGAACTATTAGAACATTTATTTATCAGGACTTGCAATTCCATTAGTGGATTATTTTGTGAATTTTATATTTGTTGGATTTGATTCTTTAAAAGCGTAAGTTTATTTATTTTATTTAAATAATTGTACTAAATAAAAAATCATTGTTCAAGTTTTACAAGCTTGTTTGTTTTCACTCTTTCTGTGTTGCTGCTTATTCGAGCCTAAGCACGTAACAATAAACAAAAAACTCCTGCTAGGATATTTTCCAGAGGTAGGCATAAAAACACTGACGTGATATATGTCACTCAATGATACACTCAAATACCAAAAGTGATCAGAGATAACTGTAATATTCGTGCTGTATTCAACAGAGTTGATACACATACACTACGAAATATTCACCAGACTTGGTGCAGCGATGATATGGATTATAATCTCTTTAGAAATTTCTTTAGTCACGCTCAGTCAATCCCACATGGATTTGTAACGATAAATTTGCATGATCCTAGATCAAGATATCATATCGGACTTGATCAAATATTCGGTTGAAAAAAATTGTTAACCCCATAGCTGCAGTAGGGGGTGCGACAACAATTGTGGCGTCTTTTTTTTTTGCCCATGAGCCTCTATAAAGCATTTACGAGGAAGTCTTAGTTTGCCAAATTGATGGGTTTTTTTTCGATTTTGGAGGAAGTCTCGGTTTGCCAATTTGATGCCTCTAAAAAGTTGTCTGATTCGCCCCTGCTGCTGCTTCATAGGTATTGTATCTTTGACATGTATGACCCAGAATATTTGAGTTTACTAACATGAACTCTGCCAATGTTGAATCAGTACTTTGATATATACAGTATTTTGATCAAATCAAAATCTTTACTTTTTAACTTTTTGAATGCAAGATAGTTTTTAGCACAATTAGATCACTCACTACTGAATTGTTTTAAGAAACAAAATGAAAGTTGCACTCTACTTTCAAATTGCCTGTATTTTAATTAGGCTTGATATTCTGCCTTTTCTACATTTAATTTCAAAACACGTCTGAATAGGAGCTTCACCAACATAATGTCTGTTTTATCTATCCCACATGTACATTTCACAACATTACTTTAAACTAATTTTCACAAGTTCTTGTGCATCACTGGTCTTCAAGTAAGTGAATTCATAAAACTTTTCGTGTAATTCTTGCACTTCAATAATCTAGCAGCATCTCTGTAGCAAAAAGTATATTACTCTTCCTTTTCATGCAAGTCCAAACAACCTGCATTTTTGTATTGATGCAAAAATGCATGTATTTTCAATGACTGTATGATCAAAGTGTTACTCACAGAGCTCAAGATCAGTCTCTACATAAGTACGTATACCTGCATTTAATAGTGAAGGAGAGGAAATGATAATGTATGTATGTATGTATGTATGTATGTATGTATGTATGTATGTATGTATGTATGTATGTATGTACAGTAGGCAAAAAGAATAAAAACTGAATCAGGATTATAAATTCTAGATAAAACTATAAACCATACCAGTCAAAGTCAACAACTGCAGCTGTGTTGTCCACTATCACCTTAAAGTTTCTCCTTACATAGTCTGCAATGTGCTGAATTTCAATGATTGGAAAAGGTGGTCGCCGAAACTTGTCAAGAGCAGCAATGATGTGTGATTTGTATTCATTCTCCATGCTGCAGATCACAACTAGTCTGTATTGAACACCTAAAAAAAAAAATGTGGTCAAATAAATGTTTAGCTTCATCTGTAACCATTGTTTCAAGTGCAAATGACACCTTAATGTTGATTCTGGCCTCAACTGTGACAAAGGAACCATCTTGATTATTCAAAATCTGTTGGTACCCTTTCCACCACATTTCAGCAATCATCTGATGCAGACAGGATCTAGTTTTCTTAATAAAAAAAATACATTTCATCCCAAAGAAAAAAGGCAAAAGTGGGCCTGAGATCACTTAACAGGTTAATATCTACCTAAAAATTAATTGGTAAAGTTTGTAAGACTACAAAAAAAATTCTGGAAATGAAAAGTTTTAAATGAAATCCATATTGAATTCTTAATCAGCACTATTTGTGTCAATTTCAAAAGAGTTATACTAAGATTTGTTCTGTGAAAGCTCATAAGCTTCTTTTGATCAGCATTTGACAATTTTTCCATTTCACTAACAATTAACTGGCAAAGGACTTAGTGTTATAATCAGATATGAATCATTGACAGTTATATGTTTATGTTCAACAAACTATAAATTTTAAATTTGATTTTCTATTTATTAACATTTTAACCTCATGGGAGAGTGAGAGTTACACTCTATGCAAAGTGAATATTTGATATTGTTATTGCAGGCCAGTGAAATGTCAATCTGAAATATGAAGAGATTTATATTGACTGAAGTTGGAGTCTATGCATCACATGATTGAATCAATGGGTGTTATACACCCCCACGATTTAATCAAAGATTTTTTATTTCACTAGTTGGTATTCAACTATAAAAACTGACGCCTTAACCTCTCCATTCCACTGAACTTCTCTTACCTTTTCTTGTTATCACTCGCTCAATGATGAATATATCCTAATCTGTCCTCTGCAGCTGTTCGTAGAAATTTTCAACTGAGTCTTTCAGCTTGCAAGTTACAGATATTGTTGTTAAGATTGTATCCACCATGAATACTTCTTCAGATCAATTCAGAGTGAATCCTTTTTCAAAAGTTTTCTTCACTAGTGAAATTCTAACTCACACTAAACTTTTGTATTCAGTACATATTCTTCTTTGCCAGTATTGGGTTATTTACAGCTTCGTTTGGTGACATTCCAAATTTTTTGTTCTGTGTTATTGTAATCTGATATAACCTTTAGCAGATCATCAACATACCTGTTAGTGTTTTTGGCTGTGAGTTGATTGTACTTCTTTTCTTTCTGAATGCAATTAAATCTTTCGACAAAACTTTTCCCTTCATTTCCTAGTGATAATGATTATTATGTAATACTCAACTTTATAAAACTACTTGATTAATAATTATTCTGGAACAAATGTCAAGTTTGTCAAGGACAATTTTGTGATGAAATCAGGTGACACTATGGTAGGAAACCTGGACATGAGATCAAATAACATAGCAACCACAACATATCCTGCAGCAGTATCAGATATTACAAATATTATTTACATCAAAAATATGATTAGGAATATTTCATCACATGTAGCAAAATCCAGTGATATGATGACAGGTATGTTAAGCATGAGCGTGAATAAAATAACTTATAATCCAGTCACCCCATTTGATGTTACAAATAAATTTTATGTTGATGTTGAGATAAGTGAGTACAATTACTTCTACAGATGCCAATTATCTTAAAATATCCAAAGGCACAGTTACAGGTTCAATTGATATATGGCTGCTAATAACATAACTTCTACATCTGTGCCTGTTTCTGCATCCTTTCTTACCAATAAACAGTATTGGTGACAGTACAAAATGAGCTAACAATAATATCAGTTGATGCTGTTAATAATTGCTGGGGTTATATTGCATGTGCATCAAGTTATTATTTGCATAATAATCCAAATTATGCGTTTGTGTTTTAAAGTGGATCACATATGGTGAAACAAAATGACTTTTGGATTAAAATTGAGGGTTGCGCGGCTGTTGCGATTTCAACTAAGACGTCTATTAAGTAATGTAGCATAAATTTATGAATGGTGTTTAGAAGGATTGAATGATGATTCAATTTGGACTATGCTATATAGGGTGACTGGTATTGATAAAAGTAATATTGATATTACTTCTCATCAATTTAGACTTGATCCTAGAGCAACCACAAACAAATACTTGTATTTCCAGATTGATGTTTTCAGAGCTAAGGGTCCATATCCAGGTTTATCGATGTTTCAAGTATATATAGCTAATGATTTAAATTGATTTTAATTAATATATAATGTCTATTATCCTCCATCGATCAGGGTCACAAAAGAGATCGAAATAACTGCGTATAATCAGCTAGACTGAGATATTGTTGAGAAAGCAAGAGCAGCAAATATAATTGCTCGAATGGAAAAATAGTTTTAGCTTCACTCGGTTTAATGTGAACAGTGGCAATTTTACAAGAGTTGCTGGAATGACAGGCTGTCAAGTGAGATATGCAATCAGAGACTTTGATATAATTAGCAAATACTGTCCCGTGAGTGCGAGGAAAGATGATTAAAGGTTAAAAAATATTTGACAGATACACTGCTTGAGTTAAATAAAGAAAATGTTTTGATGATCAACCGATCTAACCTTATATAAACAAAACTGCATGGTGACTGAGCGATTAAAGATTTATGAACTTGGCAAGCTTGCTAAAACAAGAAAACACAAGTTTCCTCACAATCAAAAGCTCAAAGACACTTTTTTTTGGAGGGGGGCTAAATGTTAAGCACTTTGTTTGCTAGGCATGGACTATTATGATAAAAAGATGCTGTTAGAAATAGTATATATTATTGCTGACACTAACCTGCTAACAAGAGCATATATTATCTAGTTCTGATAGACTCTATAACCAGCAATAAAGAAAAGTATAATGTATATCACATTAATATTACACTAAATGGAATATCAGATGCTGAGCATTGGATAAAGTTATATGATGATGCATTGAAAAACTGTTTTTTAAAAAAGAAGCTGGAAAGCTACTGACAGAAAAGACATACAGAAATATTAAAGAGCTGATTGCCTGATACCTAAACCTACCTGTCATAGATATATGAGAATAAAAATACTTCACATGAAATAGCAATAGTGACTGACAATAAAAACCCTTAATCAACTTTGAGCCTATCTCAGAGGAAGAAATTTATAATGTTAGATCTGATACAGGAACTGTGAGTCAAAGATGTTTGCTCATTGATATGATAGTGAACAGAGTTGTGAAATACAAAAAAAAACAAAAAAACTCAGTAAATTTTATGTAAAATTGCTAGTGATTTCATTTAAAAATAAGGATAGTAATAGTTTATGTTAAAAATGAATATAAAATTTTGTGTGAAATATGAAATATAATGGAAGATATTACAGTAGAGGATACTACGTTAAAGATGAAAAGAATTCTTTTCCAAGGTAAGCATATGACAATTATGCTTGACAACGAAAAGTAGAGCATGTATTTCAAAAATAAGATAAAATTGTCTCTGATTCACACAGAAAATTCAGATTATTTTAGTAAGCTTACCAGAGTTAGACTCAATTTCTAATGCTACACTCCACAAAAAATGTAAATAATATGATTAAAGAAAGGATTCCAAGATGCATAGGCCTGCCTAGAAGACATTAAATGTATATTAAAGACAAACTTGTAGAATATTAAGCAGAATAAGATGCAACTGGCTGTCAGCGATGCAGAAACTACCCATTCCAATTATGTTATATATTTCTAAATCTTTGCTTCCGATGAATATTTAATAAGACATTTTTGTATGTCCTTTTCATAAAAGTATGAATGATTTTTATACTAAATGTTGCATTCTCTGAGACAGCTAAACTCGACACAACATGGACCACACATGATACAATATCATGTTATACAAATGATCTTTACTTAAAAATAATGTTAATCAAATTAATCTTTGATGAATAACATTTTATTTTATAGAAACACCATTTTATATTTGTAACCCATTCCAGTTTCATATTCACTGTAATTCCTGCAAAAGCATTGTATGCAATGTCCAGTCAGTACAGCTAGCTGTATTATCAATGTTTCATAACCTCATAGACATATGAAATAATACTACACAATGTAAGTTTTTACTTAAGTAATCAGATAAAATATTTTTACAAACTGAATCCTCTCCTATGAGGCAAAAAATGTACATCAAAAGAAATAAATGCCCCGGGCCCATGCAATCAGCTGCAAATGCAATATGCACTGCCAATTGGAGGAAAAGTTTGCGCTTCTAAATTCTTTTGATTAAACAGCATCATTCCAGCTGAACCATGTTCATGTTTAGAAATTTTCACAGTGTTTTAGTGTAGATTGCTTACAAATATGTGCCTCTTTTTACTGTGCATTTAGCTATGAAGAAACACATTGAGGATAGTTTGTGACAGCATGCTGTCTACACAAAGATTACAAATAGACATTTATTACTGCAATAAATACATCAAATAATTATCTCTCTAGCTTTGAGAATCCAAAGAAACCATATTGAGCATATGCAAAATAGACAAAATAAATAATACCAGTACAGAATACATTAAAAAAAAGACAAGTTCTTACACAAACGAGATACTGCAAGCAATGACAACATGCAAATATAAATAGATGAAAAGCCAAATTTCATAGACATCCTTAAAAAGTGCGGAAAACATTTAATTTTCTCCCTCTTTTTAATCTTACCTAATTTTTGGTTTTCCTGCATGTACTGATCCAACCTCCTTTCCCCTACATTACTGACTTCAAATCCCAGGAGGTCACTGTTCACAAGACAGTGGATCTTGCTGCTTTTGTCCGTCACAGTCCGTATGAAGAATACATCCAGCTGAAACAGACCATAAGAACAGGTGCAGTTTTCTTCTACTGTTTTTAAATTCAATTCGCAAATGATGTGTAAAATTATTTGGATCTTTCAGCTTGTCTTCTTTTGATATGATTTTGCCTTACGGTATCAACTGTAAGTAACAACAATGTTATTGCATGTTGTTTAGATGCTAGTATAAGGTCAGTAAATTGGACACAATTTAATAAGTTGCTCAATAATCAAATACTAGCCTTTACAGTTCCAACACTAATGAACTTGTATGACAAAAGCTGTACTATATGCATGGGGAAAGTCTAGTACACCGCTCCCTCGATAACTCGCAAACCCGCTTATAACACGGTGTCCGGCATGGATCCCATTTTTTTTTAAAGAAAATATTTTTTAAAAATGAAGAAAATAGTGATCAGAACTGGTGAATAAAACCTTGATATATCGCCCGTTTTATCGTCGAAAATGACAGTTAGTGCCGGAAAAGTTAGAATCAACATCGTGAAATTTTCTGGTTTTAATAAGGAATCACATATCTTGTTAGATTTTATCGGAAAAAATATTTTCTCAGTTCAATGTAAAGAATAATACTGTATATGTATAGGGGAAATTAGTGTTTTAATCTTTTCATTGTGTTGCAGTGTAAGCAGTATAATCGTTGCATGTTCTCTTCTATTCAAACATGAAAAGAGTCAATTGACAGTCACATCGATGCCCGCGAGCACATCTGTGAGAACCTAATTAACTGCCCGCTGCGTTTTGATCGACGACTTGAGGAAGTGTTTGTTGCATTGTAAAACTCAATTAAAATAGACCTGCTTTGTTTTATAAGGCGGTCTTTTGTATCAAATCAGGTAAAAGACATACAATACAGAAGTTCAAAGGAATGCAAATCCTACATGCATAAACTCTTGTGGTCAATATCGTGTCTCAACATCAATCAAATTAGTTGGACCAATCAAACATGGTTTCAAATAGTATGTACTTATTGTCATTAAAGTATATATTAATCAGTAATTTATCCTAATCATTTGTAAATGTGATCATGGAGAGCAAGGGAATCAAGCGAAAGGCGTACTCGGTGAATGAAAAGCTTACTGTCATAGAGAGGGTTCGTAATGGTGAATCAAGATCAAAAGTTTGTAGTGAACTTAAACTTGCCGAGTCAACACTCAGAGGTTGGCTCAAGGATGAGCAGAAATTTCGGGATTATTTGCATGAAGTTGATTCTGATGATGGATTTAAATGGAAACGGGCACGCACTGCAAACGACACAGAATTAGATGATACTGTGTACACCTGGTTCACACAACAACGTGAACAAAGTGTTCAGATTTCGGGAACAATTCTCAAGGTCCAGGCAGAGAAAATGGCAAAAACTATGGATACTGAATCAGATTTCATGGCATGCCATGGATGGCTTTGGAGATTCCAGCGCCGACATGGTATAAAACAAAATTCTTTGTCAGGAGAGATACGCTCAGCAAATCAGGCGGCCGCATCTAGTTATCCCAACCAACTCCGAGAGATACTGACCCGCGATGGATATACAGACGACCAAGTATATAATTGTGATGAGGCTGGTCTATGCTATCGGATGATTTAAATATTTTTATATATATATTTTTTTTACATGTCTGACGTTTAGACCCATTAAATTCATGGTTGGTAATAATTTATCTTTGTAATTTTTGTTTTTTTACATTTTACTCTATCTAATCAATCTATCTATGTATCTATTTAGTGATAGCAGAATTTTATGTTTTAGATCAACACAAGTTTCGACGTTTTCGTTTTTCGAAATGAATGTTATCTCTTTTGATAAAATAAATCTTGATTCTTTTGAACAAACAATAAAACTAGAATGTATCCAAATCAACATAAAAAGCAGTGACGTAATACACAATGTGTTTAGCAATACACATGTTAAGAGTACTGATACCTCATGGAATAATGTTTGTTTTTACAATCTTTTCAAGATATTTTATCCAGAAATTAAAGGTAATTTATAAATAAAAACGAACAACACCTTTATAAAGAAATATTTATTGTTATTTTCAGCACGATTATAAAACGAGTATTTAACAATGCACTCCCCCCCTTTCGCCTCTCTGTCGATCTCCCATCTCTTTATTAGTTTTTTTTAAATAGGTCCCTCGGTAACTCGTGCCCTCACTTATAGTGCAGTCGATGTTTTTGGACCCCGTTGTGCGCGAGTTATCGAGGGAGCAGTGTATCCAGTTCCTTTTTAAGTACCAAGTGGATCCAGTGAGCCAGTTTCTTTTTAAGTACCAAATGGAGTGAGCCAGTTTCCTTTTAAGTACCAAATGGAGTGAGCCAGAGAAATGTTCTTTAACCTTTGTTCTACAGTATATACCAGTACATGAAAGACAATTAAATAAACAAAATCAATGTCACATATCTTGAAGATGATGAAATAAGATATGATGATACAATTACAGATTTTAAATAAATGCATATTGCTCTTTGAACATTCACATTAAATCCCCTTAATCTATATGGACACATTTATGTGAATGTACAAAATAAAACTTATTGCTTAGAACAACAATCTTTTTTTTCTGTAAGGAATTCTATGGAATAATAGAGTTCCACAATCTTTGCAAATTTATAATGTATTTGATTCTAAAAATTAAAGTCAAATTTTTGTTGGTTTTAAGTCAATTAGTAGCAACAGAGCAGCATCAAATTATCAAGATTACTGATTGGAACATCATAAACAGTACTTTTTTATTAATGAACTTTTCACGCAAAATTTTAAACAAAGTCACTCATGCGTAAAATTAAGGTCCAAGACCTTGTTTACAAAAAGGATGCATAACATGCCAAGATGTATTTGCTCACCAAGTTTGATTATTCAAAGTAGGACAGAATGCATATAACATGTCATCAACTTGTATGCTCATGGCAAGTGCAAACATTTGACCAAAGCCAGTAAAAGATAAAATATAAGTTCCAATGAGTATCTTTTATCGAAACGTTGTGACAGTAACAGGTATGCACATCATCTCAATTTCATGATTCTAAACATGAGCAGTACATGAGAAATGAACATTCAAAAATAATCAATTACAAGCTAATATATCTGAAATCAATATGCATCACCAAGTTGAATGATTCTAGACTGGATAGTACAGTGGAATTCCAATATATGCCAGGTACAATGATCAGGGTCCACAAAATCATATTGTGTTATGTACCATATCATGCTAAAAATAGGCAAGCCAGCTGTAGAAAATGGTGCCTATCCCCACCCCCCCAATGAAATAAAGGCTTGGGGAATAGAAATGGATTCAATACTATATATTTCATTAACTTAAAATAGTTATTACATATTTAATATTTATTTTTAGGTGTATGAAATCTGCAACATTTTTATTTATATCACGAAAGATGCAATCATAAGACAATTTTTTGTCAAGAATGCATTACATGTTGCCAAATTATTAAATCAAACTCATTTATTTTGGCACAAAACTTTGCACTTCTTTAAGAAATTGGTAAAATTAATGTAAAATCTTGGAAGCCATGTTACAATCATGTATACAATCATGTTATATCCAAATACATGTATGAACTATTCCCTAAAATGATAATTAACCTTTTACACTTTAGTTTTCACACTGTCAAAAAAGATACTTTTTCACAAATGAACAAATATACAATTTTTTGGGAGCCATGCCAAAAGTGTGTTATGTCCTAATTCATGCTATAATGAGTCACTCAATGTACATAACACATTGTTATGTATATTTAATTTATACTGTATGCTTGACCTTTGTCTATCACTGATGGTAGAGTTCCAGCCTAGTTAATTTATGTCCTATATTTTAAGATGTTTACTTGAATTCTGTTGTTTATGAATTAATTAAAGTTTTCCATTTGAAATGACTAACATCTATTGACCATCGAGTCATAACAATATAACCATTCATCCAGGAGAATTAGTGACAATATTTTCAATCCGTTTCTTGAGTCAGCCTGCTCCAACTTCAGAATGGCAACATTTCATTCAGGGCCAACTAGATATCATAATTTGTCATATGATGAACCCGTTTTCCATTTAGGAGAAGCAATAAAGCCAATATTAAGGTTTTCATGACAGCTGTCATTGTGGCCATACCAGCACCATTTAAATTTATTACCAATTAGATATCATAAGTTTTCTACTAGAAACCCATACTGATATGACTTTCCATCTAGGACAAGCATAGTAGCAATAAGATTTTCAACATGGCCACAATGGTAGTAAATTTTATTCAAGAGCATCAATACATCACAAGAAGCCTTCCAATGAAAACCATATGATGATAGTTTTCCATTCAAGATGAGTAGGAAAAGAAATTTTTCAAGATGATTGCTGTAGTGGCAATATTGGAATGCATATTGGCATCATTTTTATATAGGACAACAAGACATCACATTAAGTCTTCTCTAAGCAGTTTATGAGGAATAAGGATTTTAGAAAAAATTCTGCTAACAGACGGATGAAACATAACAGGACATCTAATAGGCTTTCCTGGTCTATGCCCAGTTGAGGAGATTTAAAAAATAAACAATATAATCATAAGCTAAATACCGAAACTTAACACGAGTAAAATGACATGAAGGTCACAGTAATCGTCTTGTGCTGTAAAACTCCACACACAGTGCTACTAACAGAAATGCATACACTCATCCAGTTTGAGGATACATGTATCAGCTGTCAAGAAAATTGCTTCAAACTGAACTGATATGAGTTTAGCATGAAATATTGATCATTGTGGCCCACTTTTATGATGATGGAACAGTACTCATCAAGATGTGTCTCCTTATCATGTTTAGTGATTCTTGTTTTTCAGATACATAGTGTAAGTGTTCAATTCTTTTTTAATTAAACACTTTCTATGTCTATTCCAGTGTTTTCTCCTTGATGAAATTTATTTCTATAAAGATCTTTTATGACCCTTACTAAGGAGAATTAAGAACAAAATAATATTGGCTTTGAAATGCTGTTTACATCTTGGGATTTACCTGTAACATCTGAATTAGACATGTACTAAATTACCTGAAGTATGGTAGTGTTTAGATTCAAATACATATATATTTGCATTTAACTGATTTTCATATCAAGATTAATTTTTTTAAAAACTTTATTCTGCTAAAAATACATATGTTGGTATATAGAAAGCTTTTGATAAAAGGGATGTTTTATTTGACAAGATGCTCTTAAATGTTACATACCTCTGTGTAAAAATGATTTCATATTTCATTGACTACTTATGTAGAAAAGTTTCCAAACAAAAGCACTTCTCTCTCTTTTAAAATAAAATGTTACATCTAATATAAATGGCACCTACAAATAACAATTAAATCAGGACAGGATAATGTGTGCAAACAACAAAGATGTACACAAAAACTATGAAGTCTGATAACTTGCAGGACTTCTGGCAAATAATTAACAAACAAAAATATTATTTTTAAACAAATTATCCAGATACTTAATATGTTTCAACTTGTTTGTGAAAATTCAGCAATATTGTGAAATTAGTTTCTATAAACTTGTAAACTGATAATGATGGTGATTGCTGGTATTTATTACAATAAGATAGAAGGAAGAAAACATTCCTTAGTGAGATTGGTAACCACAGTGAACAGCATGGAAGTCAAATTCAATTTTATAACCTATGTTTATTAGGTGGTATTTTACTAATTTTAATAAATTTCTTATTTTCTATTATCATTGGTAAATGAAGTGTATATATAATTCCTACCAGCAGAAAGAGAGCATATATTTTATGGTACATTTCAAGATAATCTTTTTCAACCAACCATTTTCTTGATCCAAAGCCAAAGGAAAAGCTACTCAAGAACAGTTTTCACTATGCAAGTTCACTCACTAGATGATGCTCTTAATATATGAATCCAACATTTTATGCAAAGGAAGATAAACATGAACCTTCGAAAATAAAGAGTAAAAAGGGACTTTCAACATGGTTGGATCATTTCTGACAATTTCAAATCTGTTAGTCAAAAAGTACATTACAAAACATGGAGAAATAAAGTAACCACAATGATAAATTGGGAAAAGAAAAATTAATATAAATCAGATTAGAATTCTTTGTTGAAGCTCTTTAACAAATTTGGTACCTTACAAGTAAAAACTCGACAAGATCCTACAAATCTATCAACTTAACCAGAAGGCCAGATCACTGATGAGAATGTTGAATTAACAAATGCAATCAATGAATTTGTTTGTCAGTATACCTTCCAAAAATTAAGGAACTTTAATAAAGTTCAATCTTGATGAAATAGATTTTAAAAAATTCAGTTATAAGAAAACTGCAGTCAACTGATTTTTTTACCTCTACAATGACAATAAAAAAGAACTAAAATTTTTGCAAACTACTAAAACAAAGCAAAAAGCCTAGATAATATTGAACCTTGTCCAATGAGGGCTAATGCAAATATAACATCTGACAGCATAGGTTACATATGTCAATAAAGCATAACCACCTCAGTGTTTCATGGATCAGAAATTGGTGAAAGTTACACCCAGTCATAACACAGACAACAAAGAACATGCTAATAACTAAAGATCCATTGTTACTAACTATAGTACAAAAATGATGAGTCCTTTAAGCAAAAAGAATTTTAAAAAATAAAAAAATTTGAACGTTTCTCGTTCTGCTCATGCGTGAGCAAAATAACTGATGGAAAACACAATTAAAGGCTAATGGAAAATTGCTTGGAAGTTGATTTATTAGTATGTATTCAGACATAGCCCCCAAAATGTGTTTCCTACTCACATTTCATGTGAAAACAACAAAATCCTCCAGGGGTTAATGTGTTAAATAACAACTACACAATCTAATGCCATGGTCATTTACCTCAATGCCTGTAGTATCAAATAAGGTTTTTTTCCCTGAGATGGTACTTAGTTGAATGCTAGCTCAAAATGTCTTATATTTGCAATAGTTGCTCAAACATATTTCCATACTGATAGTGCAGTGGCATCTAAATGTGCGTGCAAGCTAATCAGTTAGATGTGTCCACTTGCACTTCCATGAGAATTGGGCAGAGGCATCCAAAGGGGCTTCATGGGGTAAAAGGATAATATTACAGTTCGAAGAAATATTAAATGGGGAAAAAAATGATTTTAAATTTATTGTGTCATTGACCTTGCTTTATAGATAATAGCTACTTTTATTTCAGGATGTGCTTGCTTGTGTATGTGTGTGCAGAAATGCACTAAAAGTTGAGTCTACCAGAGGTTGTTTAATTTCCTACTCAATGATGAGATGTCTCATAATAAAACTGAATATAAAATGTTTGTAATACTTCATTATGGGCAACAAAAATCTACTTTTATTTCTGCTAGTTATGTCACTCCTTCTCTGACAAATTAGCATGGTTCTTGCACATTAAAGATCAAATTGCTACTTATTACAGCCTCAAAATCTTTGGTTTTCTTTCCCAAACACCCTAAGGCACTTACTCAAACAAAAAAGCCAGATGCAATAAAAATTTAAATTTAGAAAGGATTAGGAAATGAAAAATGGATTAAAAGAAGGAAATGAAACAATGATTAAGATTGTTTAAAACAAATCTGATTTGCTGTTTCTTATAAACATTTAAGAGTAAAAGTACTAGAAGGAATAGAATGACAATAAAAACTAGATTTTTCTTGTTATGTGCAGTGAGACCTTGGCAGAAACAGAGAAAGAGAAACAAAAAAAAAAAACAATGCTACATAGACTGAAAAACATTCTAATTTATTTAGTAATTTTTACCAGCTCAACCTAATGCTCTATGACAATATTTTGATCAACAACAGTTTGATCATGCTAGATTTACAATCTGAGGATACTCTTGTGGAGCAAGAATGTGATCATATTTAATTTGGAGTCTAAATTTGCTAAATAGACCATTTATTCTGCTGTTTCCCAAACCACCCCATAATGAAAAATCATTCTTGGTATGAAATATAAAACATTAAACATAATATAAGAAAGTCTGATATGTATTTTAAGGAACACATTCAAATAAAGAGTCACTAAATTTATCAATATTTCTATTTCTAAAACTGGGACAGAAAACATCAGTGGTTAATACAGTCCTAACCTGATCCAGTGTTGTCTGAGGTGTACACATCAGAACCTCATCTGCCTGAGGGAGGGGTTGTTTATGATCCATCATGTAGACTGACAGTACAGTAGACAAGACTTCAGCTGCAAGAGATATTGATCAATAACAAAATGTGCTCAAGACCATATACAGGTAAAAGGTCTAATTCAAATATATTTCCAGCCCACTTATAATGTACCAATTGTTTTCACAATTTACTGGAAACATCGGGATCATAAGTAGACTATGAAAAGATCATGTCAAAGTTGGATTAAAACTAGATATTTGTTCAAGAACAGTCCACATCTGGCTTTCAAAATATGTTATGAATATAACATGACTGCCATGAAGGCAATACAGGTTAGTTTGGAAAGCATTTTCAAAGGAATATTTTGTATATATATGTTGCTTGAGTCAAAATCTTTCTTTCAAAATAAATGGTGCTATACTGTGTAGCATGTTACCAGAAGCCAAATTTTCAAGAACATCTCACACACTTGGCTGTCCACGACGACACTTTTCCACAGATTAATATCTACCGTATTTTCGCGCATATATCCCGCACACGCAGATAATCCGCACCCTCATATAGCCCGCGGGTTTTGGGGTTTTGTGTAAAAAATCGTTGGCATAACCCGCACCTTTGTATAACCCGCAACCATAGATATATTTATACAGCTACAATCGGAAATTAAATCAATTACAGGATCACGGGGCTTCGCTGATGTAGCAAACTGCGATTCTGTTTTCCGTTTTGGTGACAAAATATACCATCTGGTGATATTTGTGGCGACACCAATTTTGGCTGATAAAAACCGTATATACAGTCTTGCGTTTGGAGTAGAGAAAATCAAAGGCACCATGACAGGAAACAATGTACTGGAATATATTGTTAAAATAACAAGTCCTTGTCTCATACTGGCAAACCACACTAACAGTGCACTGTTATATCATAATCCGCTAATGATGATATCTGGCCTTATTACTTTATGCAACTGACTAGTCAAAATCCTAATCCGCAGAAGGCGGAAACGTAAAATGAGTACAGTCAAGCAGATGACACTAATTTAAAAACAAATACCAGATGGAAGAAGAAAAAATACGTTTGCTGACACTTCAAAGAGAACTGATTACCTTTGAAGCACTGATATATACTAAACAAATAAAACAAATCTGTTTCAATGTTCTACAATTATCTGAAGTTGCCGCAGCAATAACAAACAGGTATTTGTTTCACCCTTCAACTGGAGCCTTTAGCGGCGCCATCATCAAAGTAAGCCGACGACCTTTGCTCAATAAAAGTCAGGAAAAACACGGTACACAGTGCTTGTGTGCGTAGGAGCTGTGCCTCAACTACAGGCTACATAAACATGGACATTTTTAAATAATCTTGTATTCTTGTGATGTGTAGATTCGAGTTTAAATAATGTCTTTCTGTTTAATTTAAAAAATGCCGAAACGAAAGTCTTACACAGCCGACTTCAAGCTAACTGCCATTGCGTATGCTGAAGTGCATGGCAATAGAGCCACAGGCACAAAATTTGATATTGATGAGAGTGTAATCCGAGGTTGGAGAAAAGAAAAAGGAACGTTGGAGAAGATGAATCCACGAAAACGTGCTCGTCGCGGACCTAAAGCAAAGTGGCCTCACCTTGAAGCTGACCTGAAGCAGTGGATCGTGGCCCAGCGGTAAAATTAGGTACCGTAGTTATTTCGATTGAAAACAGAAAATATTGATTATGAAAACGTGATGGATACGAAATTTTAAGTTTTTATCCCGAAATGTTGATTTGGTCCCGATACCGTAAGTTGTTGTAAAGTCACCGTAGTAGCCATAATATCCAACCCTAGCAAAACAAAACTAGAACAATATATGTTATGTAGTTACGTTTTTCAAACAATATGTTGAAATATCATTATGTGTAAAAAAAATTGTGATATAGCCCGCACCCTTATATAACCCGCACCCCCCCCTGCGGGGTTTGTAAAATCTGGTATAACCCGCGGGATATATGCGCGAAAATACGGTAATTGCTTTGGTAGAACTATTTACTTACTCTAATGTTTTCTTTCCTTTGGTCTGACTCTCAGAATATGTTGCTCATTGCTCGGCATACTGTATCCAGTGACAGGTTCTTAGTATCCCATAATTGGTGACCCAAAACCAAAAAATGGAAGATCAACTCAAGTTGATTGAGAAATTTGACTCAAAACACAAGAGTTTGTCCCTCAGGTGAGTGTCCACTCAATGTGTGATGAATATTAAATGAACAAATAAAGTCAACACTGATTAAACTAGACAGTTTGTTTATTATGACAAATAATAGATTCAATAGAAATAAAAATATCTGTTCTGTAGTACACACCAGATTTAAACTTATTTCATAATGTAATTATCATAATAAAGAGAGGCAAACTTTATTCAAATAAATTAACAATGTTAAATCTATGTCACAAATTAACATTTTTCTAATTAAGGCAGTATTATGCTACCAGCAACTAATTTAGGCAGTGCATAAAGTGTAAGGGTACCTTAGTAAGCTCAGTCTGTGGATACAAGTATAGTTTTGCATGTTTGCATATTCAGACAAAAGAACAGTAAAACAAATATGGCCACTTCTTCACTGTCTCACTGGATGTACTCATTTTTCAAATCAGATTCATCAGATTCATTTTCAGGATTTACTCAAGATGATCTTTTAAGTGATGTAAATAATATAGACACAATCCATGCTGAAGAGAACTATTCATCTGACTCAAGATTCAACTTACTAACATGATTGTTTTCCTCTAAAATCCAACATGGTTGACTCCTCCTATCCAGTTCCAAACTTTCTTAAACTCAAACATAATATGCAGAGTATAACAATTACAGCTGACTCAAACCAAATTCCAACAATCAAAAAATTCTTGGATGAGAATCTATACATCCAGCAGGGACACTCCCAAAATGGACTGATATATAAATCCATGGATAAAGATTCTACCACAGTGACTCTATATATAACAACTGGTAAAATTCATGTACAAGGGCCAGGCTGCACAGAATGGGTAAATCATTTAATCAACTCTTTTCATCAAATAGTAGACAACACCAGACTGCAATCAATTACCTCTCAGCCAAGGGATTCAACACCCATCCCTAAAGCCCACAGAGTTAACAGTAACACAGCTTTACATGAAATAAGCCAGATTGCTATCAGTGTAGAGGAAAACTTCAGGAACCCATTTTATGATAGGTGCAACAAATTCCTTTGAGTTCCATGGAACCCATAACCAGACTTGTACCTCCATACAGTGCTTAGCAGTGATAGGTATTCTCCAGGCCCAAGTAGAAAGGTTAGAACAGGAACTCTCTGCACTAAAATCAAAGAATCTACACAGCGTTGGAATGGATAAACCAGGGGCAACAAAAGTGTGCCAGAATACCCAGTCAGCACAATACACAAACATGTCAAAGGAACAAAACACAAGAGCATGTCAGGGCACTCAAACTATACCAAAACCAGCTATAAGAAAAAAATCAGTATACACACAAATAGATGAAACCACACCAATTAAAAAAGACCAGTCTTTTCTACAGGTATTAGATGGCCAGAACCAAAAATTAGCTAAAGCACATGCTGTAAACACTGACCATCATGTGTCAAACTCATCATCAAATCCAGGCACAAATGAAACTGTTCTAAAGACAACCTCCAATTACCCACAGCAAGAAGTCAAATTAAATACAAATACTAAATACAGCAGCAGTCACCAAATTGTCAGTCAGTCAGTCTAGTCATGGAAATCAAGAAGTTCAAGCAATGCATCTGAACCCTCCACTTGTCAAAATCAACAATATAGTTAAAGACAGCTCTCTTCTCATAGGATCATCAATACTCAAAGGAGTAAGAACAAGAAGGTTATATAAAACTGACGTAAAAACCCATAGAGGTGCATCGATTAACACTATTGCAGATAAAATATTGGAAATGGATATGCCACCATATCATACTGTAATTCTTCTCATTGGTGGGAATAAATACAGTAATGGCCAATCTTTGAAGGGCATTGAGGATGATTATGAAAGCTTGTTGTATGCCATCAGGTCCAAAAACACAGAGTGTAAAATAATCATCTCAGGTCTACCACCAAGAAGGGATGTACTTATGACTCAACTTAATGACACCATATGTATGTTGTGTGAAAATTTTGAAATACTATTTGTTCCGCAATACAGGACCTTCTTCAAAGACAATCGTGTCAACTAACAATTATACCAGTGAGACCAAATCCACTTGTCCAACAGAGGTACTGCCTTGCTATTTAGGAATATAGACCAGTACATAAGACTTCTAAAAAGGGTTATGCATGAGTCAGAAAACTGCTTGTATTGTGGAGAGCACGGTCATGTAACACAGCGGTGTCTGCATGGAAAACAGATTCATTGCCATCTTTGTAACGAACTAGGACATAAGCAAAAGTTGTGCACATACCAATAGGTAGAAGGCTATGATGTACAGGCCTATGCAAACACACATCCAAAAACAAAATGCATTAGAATATGTATATACTTTTCAATGTAATAATTATAATTCTGTAAACAGGATTCAGGCACTATCTGAATTGTATACAAAGTGCAGCTTATTAACTTGTAAACAATTATGCGATACTGTTCAAGTTACTTCTCCCTCTGAGGTTCCCCAAGTGTTTAATATGTCAATGTCTTCTTGTATGCATGTAAATCATTTTGAATATTCTCCTGTATCCACTACATGTCATTGAACGACAGATGGATCTTATATGTTATCTTCTTCATGTGTTGATGTAAAGAATCAAGGCAATGTAAAGAAATCTGTCAAGTCTACAAACAATTTATGCTATACTACCTTGTCTGAAAATCAATCCTCTGATAAAAATTGTCATGTCTTTGGGCACCTCAAAAGAGGTCTGCATGTAATCAACCTAAATATTCAACACATCCTCCCAAAACTGAATGAGATAAGGTTAATATTACAGCAAACTAGATCAGTCAGTATTCTAGGTCTATGTGAAACCTTTCTTTCCGATGATACTGATGATTTGGCTCTCCAAATACAGGGCTTCCACTTTGAAAGAAAAGATAGAGACTCCATGGGTGGTGGTGGTGGGGTATTCTTCTCTATGTAGACAGTTCCATTAGTTATAACAGACGTGTTGATCTAGAGACTATTGGGGTAGAGAGTATCTGGATCGAAGTAACCCTTGCCCAATCAAAGCCAATACTCTTATGTTCAGTTTACAGGCCAACTAGTTCCACAGCTGATTGGATTGATATATTTGAGGCTCAAATTCCAAAAGCATTACTAAAGGAAGATTTAGAAACTATCATATTAGGTGATTTTAACATTGACTACATGAAAACTCCACCATTAACATGGACAAGTAATTTTGGAACTTACAACTTTACTCAATTAATTAACACCCCAACTAGAGTAACAGATAAAAGTGCTACTATCATTGATCATGTCTATACAAATAAACCTGAAAACATAAGTGAAATAAATGTGCCAGTGTATGCACTGAGTGACCACTACCCAGTCTGTATAATTTGACATGTTCCAAAATCATCTAAAAATGGGCAACACAATGAAATACAATACAGGGACTTTAAACAGTTTGATGAGGAAATGTTCTTAAATGATTTAGTATGCAAACCCTTTCAATCAGTCTGCAATATAGCTGTCAACACTGCTTTAGACAAATGGTATCAGATGTTCAATGCAGCCTTAGACAAGCATGCCCCAATTAAAACAAAAAGGGTTAAACACCATATTACACCCAAGTGGATTACCCCTGAGATCAATGAGGCTAGGTACCTAAGAGATAATTTCCACAAGAAAAAAGACATGAAAAGCTATAGAAAGTGGAGGAATAAAACTAAGCATCTGATAACCAAGGCAAAAGAGAACTACTATAAACAGGCTATTAATGAATGGAAGAGTACCAAAACATTGTATAAGCATCTAAAAGAGCTGAACCCACCCAAGAACAGTTGTCTTCCCACTAGACTTAAGCAAAATGATGTTATAGCAACATCTGTACAAGACATTGTGGATATGTTCAACAATTTCTTCATAAACATCTCCAGTAACAGTATTCAGAACCAGACTAACATCCCAATTGAACTTGATGCTCTATAGTTATTTATAAGAGCTAAAATTCCTGAAGATAATTATTTTTCATTAGCTAATGTCAGTGAAGCGGACGTTTTTGATATGCTAATTAAGTTGAATATTAATAAATCCTCTGGATTGGATGGTATTAGCGCACGAATTCTTAAAATTGCTGCACCAGTAATAACAAAGTCACTAACGCATATCATAAATTTAAGTATAATGAGTGGTAATTTTCCAGAAAAACTGAAATGTGCAAGAAAGGAGAAAAGGAGGATCCAGGAAATTACAGACCAATATCAATTCTACCTGTAGTGTCAAAACTATTTGAAAAGCATGTAACCATTCAGGTCTATAAATTTTTTGAAACAAACTCTCTATTTCATAAAGCACAATCAGGATTTAGAAAGTACCACTCATGCCAAACGGAACTTACCAAATGAATTGATCTTTGGCTGAAGGAAATGGATAATGGGCATATGACTGGGATTGTTTTCCTTGACTTCAAGAAAGCTTTTGATCTTGTTGATCATGAAATTCTGCTGCAAAAGTTGAACTGTTACAGACTTGACAATCCTTCTTTAAACTGGTTTAGATCATACCTAAACCAAAGGTCTCAACAAGTAAGCGTTGGCAACATTAGCGTTCAAACTCACACTATTCATTCAGGAGTCCCTCAAGGCTCAGTTTTGGGCCCTCTCCTCTTCCTTATCTATATCAATGATCTACCATTAAATAATGAATCCCCCAATACAGATTTGTTTGCAGATGATGCAACCTTATATACATCTAGTTCTGATACTGAAGTTATCCAAACAAGATTAAACTCAGACCTTATTAGAGTCCAAAACTGGGCACACCAAAATAGGATGGTAATTAATGAAGGTAAAACAAAATGTATGATTCTGGGGACAACACAAAAGCTACACAAGTCAGGGAACCCAAAACTATCTCTTGCAATAAATAATCATCAATCAGAAAATGTCAATCATGAAAGGCTTGTAGGTGTGTCCATAGATAATAATTTATTATGGAATGACCATATTGATAAGCTTTGTAAAACACTGTCATCCAAAATTGCCCTTCTCAGCAGAATCAAGAAATATTTTCCTATGGAAACTCGCAATCTATACTACAAGTCGTATATTCTTCCAAAAATGGATTACTGTTCTAATGTATGGGGAAACTGTGTTAAATCTGAGCTTGACAGGATTTATAAAAACTCCAGAAACAAGCAGCACGTGTAATTTTAGATACATCTAGTGATCATCCCTCAAAAGCATTATTTACAGAACTCAAATGGATCACAATATATGACAGGATAGATTTTCACAAGGCAGTTCTTTTATATAAATGTCTACATGGAACTGCACCAGAGTATCTTCAGGACTTATTCAGGCCTTTTTCAACACAATACCAGTTGAGATCAATCTCACATGGAAACCTTCTAGTACCAAAACCAAGAACAGAGCAATTCAAAAAGAGTTTTCAATACTCTGGTACAGTTCTGTGGAATAAGCTTCCACTACATGTACTATCGGCTGAAAATATTAGAGTATTTAAGAAGAGATATCATGAGCATGTATGTGTTTCTAATAGATAATGGAATTTAGTATTTTAATACGAAACATGCTAATATAAGCACTAATTATTGCTTCTTCACACAATGTGCATTTGTTATACTCTCATTAACAGGGCCTCAAAGGAGAATAGTCCTTGACTAATGAGTCACCCTCTATAAATAAAGCATATTATTATTATTATTATTATTATTATTATTATTATTACTTGGTTATAATTGTTCTGCTCAATTATTATGTTAAAATTTATAAGAAAACAAAACTTTTTTTAAATCTTCACTTGAAAAATTACTGCTTTTACAGCAAAATATATCACACTTTGATAATGTTGTTCCTGAGCAAAAATTTTGAGGTAGTGTATTTTATGTTAATTAATATTCGGTCCACTGATGGTTCAAAAGTTGCCATTTACAGGTCAATAATAAAGTGGTTTGTATTGGCATTTGGGGTTTAATATCATTTGTAGCACATGACAGGCTAAACATGGTTGCCAGTATTGTCACGGAATAAGGCAAGAAAATATTTTGGTATGCCTTAATAACAATTTGGTTAATTAACTTCATAGATGCACAGAGTGTTTCCTTAGGTGGTTCATTTTTTTTGTATGACTGAACAATACACACTTCTCATTGTAGATGGCTCACGGTGAGATACTGTAGTATCATTTATTTTTGTTGGGCTCAATTTTCGTGGTTTTGTAAGAAAAGGCATTTTCGTGGGGACGTAAATTCGTGGTTTTGCCTGTCAAATTTCGCATATTATAAGGTAGTTAATTTCATGGTTTAACCTCTACAAGTACCCCAAATAAAGAATACAAAAGCATAAAACGATGCCGACGCAAACGGCGGTCACATTAATGTTTAAAACAAAACTACCACCTATATGAGTACATATCTAAGACCCGGAAAGTTCAATACTTACAACGTATTTTTGACCAAGTGATTAACATCTGTCAAAGCAGACTCAGCCAACAACACTAAAACAATACTTCCACCTATGTGAGCACATATCAAACACCCGTCAGGATTAATCAGTTTTGCCATGTTTTCGTTTGAGTGTTCAAGATCAAAGGAAGCCGACGCCGCCAACAAAACCAGACCAATCAGTTATTAAAGTACATTTGAATGATCTCTTACTTAAACCACTGTCCATAAAGTTGCAATATCAGTACTTTATGACTATCATGGCCTTAACACAGTGGCTTAAGAGTGGTAAAATTCAACTTAGATCACCCTCGGAACCTGGACTTCCTAACCCATCAGAAGCTGAGAACCCGGCGCAGGCTCTCGCTTACCAAAAAAAATAAAAAAACGGGTCGGGAATTGGGGGGGGGGATCATCAACCTATGTGGCTCATTTTTCGTTGGGGATTTAAATTCGTGGTTTGTGGCAACCACGAAAACCACGAAAATTGATCCCCCACGAATATTGATGATACTACAGTACTCATATAACTGTGTTTACAGGTACTTCACCCTTGGAGTGTGCATTTTTTTCTCCCATGTATTTATAGGAGGTTTATTGTTCTATGTGATACAGTGATCACTTGGATCTTGTCAGAGAATGTCAATACTCTTACTTGAAACTACAGCCAAAGGAGTAATTGTTCAATTTTATACAGATCCAGCTTGTAAACATATTTTTATGGTTTAAATGCCTTTAATTTACTACCTTTATTTGTTATTCAGTGGGTTTAATTCACTAGAAAAACAGTCAGTATGTTACAGTTTATTACTATGGGCTTTATTTGACATAAAACAATTCAGCAACAAATATTTATAGATCTCTACTCTGTATTTGATTTATTCCTCGTAATGACCAGCTTAGTATATTTATAGCTGTCCTGTCATGTCATGTCTGCATGGATGGATGGATGGGTGGATGGATGAACAGATTAGTGAATCTTGATTCACTAGAAGAACCAGGATCATGAATCTAGTATCCGAAGTGTGGCAATGAAGCCATTTCAACTGACAGTGTATGTGTTTTATGGTGGGAACTGATGAATACAGATGTATAATTCTGGAGAAGGAGTAGGAATTATGACATGAATTCTCAGCTCCTCGATAAGGACCATTACGTTAAGAACCATACTTAATTTGCTTTGGTTATTTGAACTATGCATACTCAATTTTCTTTGTAACACATGGTTATTTATATTTTGTGGCATTTGGTTATGTAAACCAAACATATTTTTTAATGTGGTTATGTGAACCATATATATTTTCTATTGTAATTATATGGTTACATGAACCACTTATTTTTCATTGTTATCATGTGGTTGTGTGAACCATACTAATTTTATTTTGCATCATACGATTCTGTGAATCATACTAGTGCCTGTTCATTTGTATCTTCTGATTCCGTAAATCATTTTCTTTTCATTGTGTCTTACTCTGTAAATTATATTCTTTTCATTGTGTATATTGTGAATGTGAGAAACATATTTATTTTATTTTGCATCATACGATTCTGTCAATCATACCTGTGCTTGTTCATTTGTCTCCAATGATTCCGTAAATCATTTTCTTTTCATTGTGCATATTGTGAATGTGAGAACCATACACGTGTTCTTGTTATACGTATGTGTATCTGTAACATTTTCAGTATAGTAGTAGTGTATTATATTTAGTGGGGGGGGGGTCTTAATAATTTGCATATGTTTGTATCTGTAACATGTTCAATATAGTAGTAGTGTATTATATATAGTGGGTGGGTGTGAAAGTCTTTATGCAGATGTGTTGTAGTGAACATTTATTTATTCATCTTTTGTTTCATAACTATCATACTCTCACATTGTATTGCGTTACCATTCAATCCATGCATCCATTTGGTTGCAGTCCTGTTACAAGTATATTTAGTGGAAAAAGAACAACTGAAAAAAAACAGCTGAGAAGAACCTAACAATCAAGAGGAACCTACTGTCAAGTTCTTTTACAAACCTACAAAGGCCGAGTAAAAACTAAAACCCATGTGGAGATACAAGATGTCAGTGATCTATAAAGGCAAGTGCCTTCATAAATTGAGTCAAGTCAAGCAGTGCCCTATAAATTAGAATATCCTAGCATATGTTTCAGTTAATGAAAATGATTGTTACAAATCTCATTGCTTCATCATCACCAATACCACCATATAAGTATTCTCCAGTTTCATTAAATGCAAAATCTGTTACAGATGGAATATTATCAACCATTTCAATACCAGCACATGCTTCAGCAGAGCTTTTCAGTATTTTCAGTGATATTTTCAGTATTTCATGTCACCTTTCAGAATTCTTCACAAGTGCACATCAACATGACACATCTTTATTACATCTTGTAACCAAACTGTCAATACAATGATCCATACTGCAAAAATGTCGCAAAATATTTCATATCTACAATATGTGAAACATATAACAGTTGAAAATAATGTATTAATGATCATAAGTGTTGAGCTTGTAGGTTACAGCAAAACAGGGTCAAGTTCAGTGCTACATGTATGCTGGAATGAGGATCATTGACTTGTCTTAGAAGGCACTTTCAACAATTGGAAACTGCTTGCTCCTATTATCATTACTGCCATCTGTCAAGTGTGAAGACTGTAGTCTGCATTCTCTCAGTCAAGCTCCTTTGTTGTGCCTTTCCCAAAGTCTTTACAGGAGCAGTTGCTTTCTTTCTGCCACACTTCATATCTGAAACATAAATACAGAAATTGTAATTTGTACAATATACATGTTAGTTCAGTAAAGGTGTTCACACCATAACTATTCAAACAATATTCTACTGGTATGATGAAACTGATTCTATTTTAAATTTGTAAGTTTTTAGCAAATTCGAATAACTAGCTGGGATCAAATCTAATAGATGCCTGGTACCAACTGTGTACGCTTCACTTGTTAAAACTACATGCATAAAAGGATTTAGGATACTTTAATTGCCTGGATATGTAAGTAAATGTCATAAAAAAAGATAAACATGATATAAAATAAAATAAATATCTACATACCTGCAGCAATTTTGCTATCTGGATACATAAGTTTGAAGCCATCACTCAAGAAATCAGCTGTTGCTAATTTGTGGTAATTTCAGCACGAGTCACACGCAGGGAGTGTTCATCGCAGTCACTTGAACATTTTGTGTTATTTGAAACAAATGATGTAATTGGAGACATTTGTCTGGCCTTAGAAGTCGATCACTTTATGCTTCTCTGATTTTATATGGCGAGAGATGACATTCCCACGACCACTCATAACTCATATATCAGTTTCACAGTTTGCAGAAGGCATAACTATCGCCCTTTCCTCTGGCAGAAATGAACAGCCAGGTCTTGCTGTACGATGTGAGAAACTGCTGTACTCATCACTTCGTGTCTTTGATTAAAGTTAGTTATTCTTTAGTCACTCTCTTCCTCATAGATACCATTTCAAATACATTTCCCGAACCCACTCAGCCTTGATGCTGTTTACTGTTTACACAACCAACGCAATGACAAAGAAAAATGACATGAGCCATCACAGAGCATTTCGCACATAATCCTTCTATTTAATACAGAGCAAACTATGGTGGGTTGCTACTGCTTTATTTTCGTACTTCTTTCCTTTTTTCCCCGTTTTTGCCAAATACAAATTTCTATATTTTACCTTGCACAAGATCAGATTTACCTCTTGAGGTCATATTTTTTCCCCTACTAAATATGGAAAATTATGGAGGATGGAAAAATAAGCAAGATGCACAGATTTGCTACAGTCATGACAGCAACCTTGTTTGTGGAACTCTTAGTAGGCCTACTGAAGTAATCAATTACAACAACACAATTTTGAATATTGATCTATAAAATCCATTCAAAAGTGTTTTCCCCATCCACTCTATGTAAATGTATAATTAGAAAGTTTTCACTAAGAATTTATTTTTAAATTTCATTTTGTTTTGAAATCATATATTTAAACTCACAGCTTATTATGATAAAACTAACAGCTCATCTCTGCCATTCAATTTAAACATCAGTAAATAAATCATGCAATCTTAAGAAGCAAAATGTTTATTTCCCAATATATATGATCATAATACATGCCAGATTGAAAATACATCTGAAATTACGATACGTGATTCATTAACGTGTGTGGTAAAACTAACCTGCCTTAATCAGATAGCAGTTCCTCCACCGTTACATTAATATTAAAAAGTAATACACAAAACAAATGAAAGTGACTCAAATATTCTTCCAGATGAGACTGGAGATCTATAATTAAAAATGAAATTTAAATACTTTTTCCTTCAAAATGAAAGTCTCCATATCAAATTTTTTTAGTATCAACATACCTACACCAACAGTTGTTTCTGGTGCTATATTTTAATATTTTATATCAATAACTGAAAATAAAGTCTGGAGAAAAATTACTCTTTTCCTTAGTACTTTTAAGACAAAAATGTGTCCAAGATATGCTCTGATTGCATGATTATGAATCTTTTTTAAAAACAAATTTCAGATTGTTGATGCCCCCAGACCACACTAGCAACTTCGTGCTCACCAAAGTTTGACCTGCTCAAAATAGGTTTGGCTTCGAAATTTTCTTAATAAAAAATATATTATCATGACCGTAAAGTTAGTTTGGTTCCAATTCTATCTCCACTAAATCTAACATGAAACCTGGATCCATATCAAACAGACTGAGCCAATCATCCAAAAAGGTTAGCACAACAATCTTGTTTCTGTAGCTTTTGCTTTTATCCCATAAAAATTTATTTCAAGAGTCCATTTTCATATGCATATAGGGAAAAATCATAAGGGTTGGCAGTTCTGAGTTAGAAAGTACCATGAATCCCTTCCAGAATTATTTTTCTTCCCCAGATATGAAGAGGAGGAAGCATCATCCTATCATCCTGGTAACTTTCAGTCAAATACCAAACCTAATGGAGCCATGACAACAAATGTGATAACTGTCCATGCAGATATCCTATAGGTAATATGCTGTCATATTTACCAACACCTTGAGACATTAATGAAGGCTGAATGAAATATAAACTAAAAATACAAATTACATTAAAGTTGAGTAAAAGATTGTACCTACAATTCAAACATAAATCGAATGTAGTTTACTGCTGCCTGTAATATGAACTGATAATTCATCAATATCAAGTATCATGGTCAACAGATACTAACTTACCTTTTGGACAAACAATAAGGTTTGGTGCACCCACAACAAAACTTGGTGGGAATGTTCGCTCAATTTGTATTTCTTCTGAAAATAAGAAAATTAACACATTTAACAAATATTTATCTTAACTGATTTTCCCAGCATTGGTTAATATACCTTTTTGTGATATATTTTGGGGTTCTAAGACCTGTTTGCTGGAATTCAGAGTAAAATTTCAGGGAGAACAAGTAATAATAATCAAATTTTGTTGTTTGTTTGTTCAGAATTAACTTCTGAAGTATTGTTCTTATGCATATTACTTTCACTACTTACCCCTTAATATGTTATCAGCAATGGCTACCTGAAGATACATGAGGAAAGCAGAGCAATAACAAAACTTACATAATCTTGTAACCACACAAGCTACAAAGTCTTTTCAGAAAATAATGGCATCATATGCATCTAACCTTATTTTAAAAAATGTATCTGAATCAGATGGGAAATATATGGAGGCAATCAGATCAAGATCTGGATCATACAACTTTAACCAGTTTTAATGAAATCTGATGAAACATACAAACTCTGCCAATCAGATACTTCATCTCCTCATTCATATGTATACATTTCCCTAATTACATAACATAAGGTCAAGATGCTATAAACATATTTACAAAGTTTGTCCAAAATCTGACTGAAAATGAATTGTGATAACATTTCATTATTAAATTTACAAATTACAAACTACACTATGTTCATTTTAACTTGTATTTTAAAGTACACAATACTGCAACACGAGTATGAAAGTAATTTGTTCCACGCCTTATTATTTACTTTCTTAGCATAGAATCGATTCCTGTGTAATAATCATTACTGTCAATGGTTTTATTTTACCTTTTTCAGTCAGTTTTTTCAAGATGAGGCCAAGATGTTCAACGCTAAGGTAGTCAGACACACTTGAGGATAATGAGCTTAAAAATGCTTCCCATAGGTCCTCTAGATCTTTCATTAACACGTCCACATCCTTGTCCCTGAAAAACAAATTCATCTTAACTACATAGTATTTGGTTTCAAATGTCATTGTGAGCAGTAACAAGCATTCTATATTAAAACAATATATTAATTCAACAATATGAAAAATGCAAAAAAGTGAAATTCTTTTACTTTTACCTTTATCAAGTTGATTGACATTATTATCTAGATACCCTCATCATGAATTTAAGACAAATACATTGTCATAACCAGTTTACTGCTGTATATAGTCACCATTGTACTTATTAATCACTGCACATGCTTAAAATGATCACTTATCTGGTCATTCATCTTGTATACAAACTCACTTTCATATGAAAATATAGCTATCGCTTAGGAAAAAAATAAGGCCTGGAAGAAGGGGGGTGGTCGGCTTATCTGCGGGTCAAAGTCCAAGTCTGAAATTTATAATGCTTTTTTCCCTTGATTTCCAGTATTTATTATTTCTGTCAATCACCGAAGATGAGATCACATGCCTAATGATGCCACATGGCTCATAAGATTTGTCCTGTCATGAACTGAAATAAATATTTTTTTTTCTAACTTAAGTAGTAGGATACTGAATGGGAAACATGTTTTAACGTACTTGACGTCTATTTGACAGATGTTCATCCACCAGAAAATACAACCATACGTGTTATTTGAACCACGGAAATACGTGTATTTTCCAAAAGAACTGCCATATTAGTAATCTCTAGTCAAGTATTTAACCCTCAGCTAATCAGTAATCATTAAGCTCTTAAGATATCGTACAAATGCATGCTAGCTTATTTCAGTGTAAATATGACAAGAATCATCATAAAAAAATAAAAGAATTACGATACTGAAGGTATATACGACAAACATTTTGATCGAGAGTAGAAATACATGTACAATAGTCCTAAAGGAACAATAGCAAGAGGCTCTATAGGGGGTTTGTTGCATGCATGGTTAGGAAGGGTAAATAACGGTGCAATATATGGGTCAGCGTGAATAATTGTAAAACAAAATAATTTGTGAAATTTCTTTGATAGGTATTTTAGACGTAATAGGCAGCCACATTTTATATACTACTGTTGTTTAGTTGTTTGTAAAGCAATGTGGCTTGTTAGCGGTAGAGTGTTGTACAATAGCTACCATATGCTTAATCTGAGGTAATTTTTCGGGGATAATAGGTTTGTTTTGTTGCACAATGCCAATGACTTTACTAATACATGCCGACTCTCAGATGTATTGTTTACTGAGATATTGTAGTGGGCATGGTCTCTGCTCAACAGGGTTCCTGCAGATTTAACAAAAACAAATTCCATGACTTTTCCAAAACTTTTCCAGGGCCATTTCACAAAACTCGAGGACCACACTATCTTGCAATGTGAAGTAAATTAATATAAATAATGACATCAATCAATGAAAAATAACAAATCAGTTGACGACAAATATTTTTAATATGTCCATTTTAAATTTACCTGGGCTTGCACACCTTGACTTTATGTAGTAATTCATGTCATAATCCAATGTTCAATGTATTTTGTATTCAAAAGAAAAAAATAAACAAATCCTATTTAGTCTTTGTATGTGTTCCTATTTACAATACTAACAAAACACATCGCTTTCCAGTTGCTTTCTTCTATTTAGTGAGAAGCAAACTTTTTCTGCTCTATCTCCTTTTCAAGGTCCTTCAGAGTCTCTTGTTTCACTTTTGCAGCATTTCTGAGAAAATTGGACGCATTTAGCAAGCTTAGGCTATTATCCTTTTAGGCTTTTTCAGCATTATCATCTGCCAATTTGAGCAACTGCTGGATGCCATCCATTAATCGTATTCTTTTATTTAACATGTCACCCAGCTCAAGATCTGCTTTTCTTTTTCTGCACCTCTCACAATCCTCCCTCTTTTTCTTCTCCTCATCCAAGTATAGTCTGTATGTGTGTCTAGTATTTGAAGCATAACTTAACATTTCTTTACTAATATTTACATTTTCAATGTCTCCTATGCTCCAAATACTATCAATAATGATTCTTCTTGAAATGAGAGACCGCTGCTTTTGATTATCTCGTATGGCTTCTTTGTTAATGGAGAATCCTCATTCAACATCTGCCTGGCCATGAGACAGAGTTAGAAGGTGTTTTGCAACTGGCCACAAGACAGCGTATTCCTTTTTGTCTGCCATCAAGGAATGAAAAAACGAATCTAAGTGTCTGGAGAACTGAGCAAATTTCACAGAGTCTTCTTATTTCAAACAAGTTTCCAAAAAGACTTTGTAGTTTTTAACCAGGGCATCACATTGGTTTGGATCTATTCTTCCATTGTTGAGTAGAATTTTGACAAGTGATTGGAATGACTGAATGCTGGTAATTATATCCTTCATCATTTTCTCTGGGTGCAAGCATGTCATATTTCTTACAAGGGCAAAAGTCACTGGTGACTTTGTCAGCAATTTTGTGACAACAGCTTGGAGGAATTTCCTGCAGTCAAGATGGAAAGCCAAAATGTCCCTATCTGTCAATTTCTCTGATTTTTTTAAAGTCAGCAATCACAGTCTTTGTCACAAAGCCAATTTCAATACTTGCAGAGACTTTAAGGTGTTTGCAATTTGTTAAATCAAATTTAATGAGCTTTGATGCCTCTGTGATATGATCTTGAGGTACAAATCGCTCCATAAGACCCCTGATCATTTTGAAAATGTCTTCTGCAAGGAAAGGCAGCAATGGAGCGTCTCCTTAAAATTCCTGTAAAAATGGCTCCATCTCTCTAGCCACTGAAAGGAAAAACTGTGCTCGAGGAACGATGAGACGAGACCTAACCACTTCCTTGAGACTCTCAAATGATTTTAATTTTGGATGCTTTTTAAGTGAATCAATATATGTTGCTAGATATGGAAGGAGGAACAGGACTTTCTCTACAACTGTGATGTTCTCAAGCCACCTGTGCTTACAGAATTTTGGTGGCAGCTCCTTGATACCAGATGTCTTTTGATAGTCCTCTATTCTGGCTGGAGAATATTTAAAGAAGTAATAGAGATTGCTAAGTGTCTCCTCCAGATTCCACTCTGTGGCAGCACAACCATCCCTGAACACATTATGAATTATATGTAGGCTGCAAGATCCTGTTGGCAACAATGACTTTCCAGGGTGTGAACGATTAATCTCTGCATTTAACATGTCAAACGTTTTCCAGTTAACATTAGATCCATCCATTGAAATTTGTAGGAGGTTCCTGGTTCCAAGATCTTGGATGATTGGACACAACTTGCCAAACAGATTTTCTGCCGTGGCATGTCCCAAAAACTCTGATGTCAAAAATATTGTTTGCACTCTTTCTGCACCCTGTTACCAAAACCTGACATGAATGTCACATTGCTTTTGACGCAACTGTTTGTTCAAACTTTCATCGAACTGCAAAGCATATCCATTAAACTTGTGTATGCTCTCTTTTAAGGTTGATGCAAAGTATGGAGTTAGACCATGAATAGCAATATAACATGTTTTGTCCTCACCGCAAGTGAATTTGTGTGCAATTGCACTGTCTGGAAACGTCAGTGAAAAGACTCGTGAAATTTCCTCATTGGAATGAAAGGAGCTATGGGTATTCACTGTCCTTAGGGTCCAAAATATTTCTGCCTTTAAAACATCATTTGATGATGTATATGAAGTTAATCTTGGGGAAGACTTTGGCATAACTTTAGGTGATGGTGAGGCTGAATTTGAAATAAAACCAGAGATTGTGTTGTTCTGAGCAGATTTCATTATTTTACAATTCTGCACATGCTTTTTGCTGGTGGAATGACTTTTGAGGGCAGCTTCTCCCATATTTGCAATATCTATAATTTTGCTACAAACTCTGCATTTAGCAGTCCTTTAGTCTGAAGCATTCTTTTCCACTCATTTTTCATAGTTTGGGTTGGTCAGCCAACTGTTATTGAATGTGCACATACCAGGCATGTTGGGCTAAACCTAAAGCAATATAAATTGAAAGATTTAAAGACTTCACTATCATCATGAGATATTGTGTATTGTATTATCTGTTCAGAATTTTCTAACAGCCTAGTGTTCATTAAGTAATTCATTTTCATCACCTATTGCCTGACCAGACTTACAATCTAAGATTTAGTCATTCTCATATTACATAGAGTCTTGGAGATTTAAAATTAAACTCCAATTTCAGACACTGACAATTCTTTTCTTTAACTTTAAAAAAAAAATTCATTAAATATACTAATAACAGCAGCACTACAAAAGTCGTCAAAGTTTACCAGATTCACAAAAATGATTGATTAAAGTTAAACTATATTGGCAGTAAACTTGTTTCATCCCAACCTAACAACCCTCTTGAAAAATGGAAGTCAAAATTCCCACACTGTAATATTAGTTACTTACTGAAGCCTTCTTGCAGATTTTTTAATTCTGAATTCGAACAGTTTTCTTGCACTAATACATGATCTATTATAGTATTTATTATTTATTTTTATTGAAGATTTTGCAAAATTGGGAGATTAAATTGGGAGACCGAGACGGGTCTAATATCAAAATGATTCTCTGAATTTTTTTTCAGATGGGTTGTCAGGTTATCTAAAAATGGCATCTGAAAAAAACTAACAGCCCAAAACAAGAATATCAAATCGACAATAATGATTATAATCATGTCATACCCTCCGACGTAATAAATGACTATGCTGCATGAGATGTTACGACAGATCCGAAACACAAGTGAGGAATATAAACGAAATCAAATTAGTACTTACCTTGTACGTTATATCGAAGAAATAACAGACTTTTCGGAAGAAATTAACTTCAATTTGACAGATCGTCAAATGGTAATTACTCAAAGCAGCGCAGCTGACCATTTGAATTTTCCAATTGAACTACACCAGAAACCACTTGATATCTACTGTTAGGGGAACTTACTCTTGTTATATGAAATGAAACCATTTATCTATCATATCTTTTTTATCGTGTTTTATTTAACTGGTGCTCTGTGCTCTAAGAAATTTTAAGTAATCAATTTCTTTTAACTCCCTTGTCAAAAATTCCATGACTTTTCCAAAACTTTGCAAGGTTTTGACAAATTCCACTACTTTTCAAGGCCCTTGAAATTTATTTTTTAAATTCCAAAACTTTTCCAGGATTACGTGACCCGCAGGAACCCTGGGCTCAAAATTATAAACTGTCACAATACTTGAATAATGTCCACACTGAAACCAATCATATTTTGATCAAATGAATCACACTACCGGTAGTTTTTTTAAAAATCCACACAAATAAACAATGATAAATAATTATCAAATACAAATTGATAACCAACCACACATGGAAATAAGTACAGTAAAAGGTATATAAATAGAATACTATGATTATAAGAAATTATTTCAGTTTAATCTCTCTAGAAGTTTATATTCAATTCAATCACATAAAATGAACAGTATTGGAAGTAAAAGAAAGCTGTTACATATATTTGATTTAAGTTATTTATTTTTGGTCTAATTGTTTGTTTGTCAGATTCAAATTTGACATTTTAAGTTTAAGATTCATTCATTGGCAGATATTTTTTTTTAAAAGTGGGATGATCTCTACTCTACAAATAAACACCAGAAGTTGACCTCATTTCTGACCTAGCTTCAGAGTTGTAAACAAGCTTTTAAAATGATTGGTTGATTCCAAGAACATTATGGAGCTTTGTTTTAAACATCTTTCTATTTTTAGTTGGGTCATATAGTGTGCACGAGATTTTTTGAACGTAAATTTGTTCTAAAGATTCTAGAAGATCATGTGACCCCTTCCTTGTTTACGTAAAATCAATCAATCAATCAATCCTCTCTGCGCAGTCTGGTGCTTGAGGCAACTGCAATGGAGCACCATTTCCATCTGTCGGCAGCTATTGCAGGGGCAGTCTGATAGGTGAGGCCTCTGGTCTTAAGGTCTCTCTCCACTGTTCGTCGCCAGGTCTCTTTGGGTCTGCCACGGTTCCTTTTAACCTGTGGGGTCCATCTCAGTGCCACCCTTAGTAGTGAGTCAGGAGGCATTCTGCAGACATGGCCGTGTTTGGCCAGAAGATCCTCATGATGTGTCGCATGCATTTGGTTTGAAACACTTCGAGCTTGTGTTCTATGTTCGCAGTGGACTTCCAACACTCTGAGCCGTACAAAAGTACGCTCAACACGTTGCTCTTGAAGATACGGATCTTCGTGTGGACACTGAGGTTTCTTGTCCTCCATATGGGCTTCAGCATTGCGAAGGTCTGGTTGGCCTTGCCGATTCTTGTGACGACTTCCCTTGTGCTATCTCCATCTGTGGCGACCTTGCTACTTAGGTAAGTGAAATCGTCTAGTTCTTGCAGAGGCTGGTCGTTGATGGTGATTGGGTTGCCCACTCTAATATTCTTCCTCAAGACTTTTGTCTTCCCTATGTTGACTCGAAGACCTATGGTATTTGCTCTCTGTACCAACTGTTGTGTCTTCTGTTGAATATCCTGGTGTCTGCTTGCCAGCAACCTGATGTCGTCGGCATAGTCCAGGTCATCCAGCATTGAGGTCAACGTCCATTGTATTCCATGCCTCTTGCCCTCTGTGGTGCGGCGCATGATCCAGTCAATGTAAAAACAGGTAAATAAATTAATGTTTTGGAGCGAACTATTTAGTAGAAGTTGGGCTGTTAAAATATTAAGTTGTGTCGTTCTGAGTTATTTTAAATTACCTTGTACTGGAAATTATTTTAATTTGTTTGGATCAAAAGGAATTATTTTGTTATTTATCTGGAAAATAATTGTGCTCATTGAATTTCATAAGACCAGAACTGACTTCATCACATGACATAGTCTTCCATCCGGGAATAATTAGGACATTTTATTACCAGGACTTTTGCAATTTCATTAGTGGATAATATTTTGAGTTATTTTTGGATTCATTTTGGGAATTGATTCTTAAAACCGTAAGTTTATTTTTCTTTTCTGGAAAATATTTGTGCTCAATAAATTGTTTATTAAGTTTTTACAAGCTTGTTATACTCACTCTTTCTATGTTACTGTTTATTCGAGCCTAAGCATGTAACAAAGCGTTCTGCTTATGATGCAGCATTCAAACTTAATGTTACTGAATATGCAGAAGCACATAACAACTATGCTGCAGCACACAAATTTTTTGTGAATGAGAAGCAAGTATGGGAATGGCGGCAATTCATGTACATGCTATGCAGATGGTAAAAAATTTTAAATATAAGTTGGCAGATTTAAAATTTGTTGTATCAGCCAGCTGGTATTCTCATTTTATGAACCTGACTATTGGATGACCATGATGACAATGACAACGTAACAGAAGCCGAGTTTCGTGAACTGTTTGGTGAGTCTGATACAGAGCCCGATTTTAAAGGATTCTAAAAGTGATTGAACTTTTATAATTCATCATTTTAGAATGAGGATTAATTAAATTTTCATTAAGACTTAACACTTTAGAATTGCTTTTATTTCAACATATATATTAGCTTTCTTACTTTTAATTTATTTAATACTGTGATTTGCCTAAATAAACATATTCAGAACTCACTTTGTGCATCTTGTGATGTACCGGTAGTCTAGAAATTATGGGTTGGCTTATACACGGGTCATGCCCTTTATAACAGATTTACCAATTCAGTTTGGGGGGTCGGCTTATACACGAACGGGCTTATATGCGAGTATATACGGTAGAAGTAGTATTATTAGCTTACAACATTTTCAATCAAATCCTCCAAGGAGTGTTTGAGAACCAGTGATGAAGTAAAACTCCCCCAAAACATAAGTAGAGTGGCAGAAGAAACAAGCTCTGTAAAGGATGGATAGGCTAAATAACAAAATGCTCACTTATCACAAGAGGATAGGGATTAAAATACCACATGAAAATGTTACAAGGTTAAATTTTCTCACTCATGTGATATCTTCATTTTGTTGATGATTTCTGCAGTAAGTGATGACACAGTCTTATCTGATTTCTTCCACCCCTCATACAGTGATCCTTTATTAGCTGAATCCCCAATCTCAGTATCAACATTTTCTTCTCCAAGTTCACCCTCTGTATGTTCAGAGCACCAAATAACTCCTGTAAAAAATGATGTACAAAAACATACTTTTATGTTTAACATCTCTCTCTCTCTCTCTCTCTCTCTCTCTCTCTCTCTCTCTCTCTCTCCCCATATAATGATCAAATTGGTGTGCATATATATATATATATATATATATATATATATATATATATATATATATATATATCTGTGTTTGCGTGTGTGTTTTAAAAGCTATTTGACATAAACTGTTCAATGAAATAATCAAGATATTACTTTTAACTAATATTAAAATATTCAGATTAGAATTAAGAGGTGCCACCCTGAATTTATAATTCAGTTCTTTATTTGTAAGTGCTCCAAAAGTAGTGATATGATACATTTGACACTTTCCATTACTGACTAATGTAATAACAGCAACATCTGCACATGGCACACAAACTGATTCTAGATAGAATGAAGAGAGGCAGGCCCTCTTCTCTTAAGCAGACATGAGAAGAAAAAAATACATTATATAAAATAAAACTCAGGTGAGTATTGTTTATCAACTGGGGCTGTACTAGAATACTTTGAAGCTTGAATGTGGCCTGAAAACATGTTGCAGAATTCCACATTAATTGGTAATTATATGATACAATAGATAAACACCAGTGGAAACAATCATGCATTGGATTTCTTGTCCACAAAGGAATTGTGAACAGCATTATCAGTTGTTGCCCAGTCTCAACCAGGCTCATTTCCATCAACCTGAGGGCTACTTCCTTCAATATCACAATCATACAGGCCTATCCACCCACATCTAACTATGATGACAATGAAATGGAGAAATTTTACAACCAACTGCAAGATGTCATTGAACATTCTCCCAAGAAGGACATTTTGTTTGTACAAGTAGACTGGAATGCAAAGGTGGGAATTGATTCACAAACAAACTGGCAAAGCACATGTAAACCATACATGCCAACCATTACGCTTTTGGCGTAATCATTATGCTTTTTGTAACTAAATTACGCGTTACGCTTAAACGTATATGGATTACGCTTTTTCGGTACATCAACCTCCCAAAAAAAATCAATTATTTGTTTTCTCGTTATTATTAAAGTTCCATTAATCCCACAGACCGTATTTTAGAAAAGACGGCTTTTACGTAACTACAATATAAGAGTACGCTAGACCGTGGACTTTCGTAATAGTATCATGTTCTATTTATAGCTAACTTGGTTCTACTGTTGACCTAGATTCTATTTATATTTATTTATATGCGTAGTGAGGAGATAGCAGACTGGTTTTCCAAATTTAATATTTACTCGCAGATTCCATATTCAAATTCATATTTCTTGCAGCACCAGTCTAAATATATTTTAGCGCTTAAAAAGTATATTTTATTTTACTCTATGCATTTATGTGAGCAAAAATATCCCCTTTCAAAAATTTCCCAGATAAATTAGAAAAAGGCAACCGAAACCCACGAGACAAACTATAACAGAATCCTCTAAATATTAGGAACAAAAAAAAAAGTACAGCATCACGTGACATCTATTTCCGGCCGTGTCGAATTTTTTTTTTTAGCGCGAAACGTCTTAAGAAGGTTTGTAGTCCATGTGTGTAAAACTAAAAGTGCTACATATGAAAACTTGAAACAGTAAAGGATGAGCAGGGCAAATAATCGTTGTTTATTGAAATTTTAGCATGTTATATGTGGATTACGCTTTTCCCGCATGGATTCCGCTTTTTTACCACTTGGATTATGCCAATTCCTCGTCAGGGGTTGGCATGTATGGTAAACCCTTCTGCAATGCAGAAACAAATGAAAGAGGACTCAGGCTCAAGGAGTTTGCTGCCTACAACAATCTTGTGCTTGCCAACAACATGTTTGGCCCTCACAAAGCGTCTAGAAGATGGACCTGGCACAGTCCAGATGGACAACATCACAACCAGATTGACTACATCTTGGTAAAACGATGATTCTGCACAGGACTGAATATTGTCAGACCATGAAGTTTCCAGGAGCAGATATTAGAAGTTACCATGATTTATTCATGACCATGTTTCACCTCTACCTGAAAACGATCAAAAAGCCTAACCAACCAAGAACCACTTTTGACCTTGAAAATTCAAAGATACAAAAGTTGCAGAAGCATTCAAAGCAATGATAGGTGGTAAATTTGCACCTTTGATAACCCTGGACAACCAATACACCAACATCGAGTCTTTAACAACCACATATCACAGCTAGATAGATCATTGGAAAATATCATCAACAAAGAAATTTTCAGTCAGAGCAGATGTCCATGAACTATGCAACAAAAGAAAATAACTGAAAAAGGGAAAAGAGATTATGAAGGAGCTAGATAATACAGAGAATTAATTAAACAACATGATCAGGAAAAGCTTCAAAAAAGGCAAAGGAATGCTGAATAGAAAGCAAATACTGCAAAATCAAAGACAGTCTGAATAGAAATGTTAGCAAAATGGCATAACAAAGACCTTTAAACCCATAAACAAGGGAAAACTACCACAATCCAAGACAAATCAGGAAATGCTTTACAGAAGATCAAGATATACTCAAGCAAGTGACAGAATACTGTTCACAATTATATAATAAAAAGACCCAGGGAGATCCAGCAGCACTTAACTGCCCTCAGGCAGAAGAAATTGATGATAACCCCATTGTTCATGAGGAAGTAGAAACTGCAGTTAGGTCACTAAAAAAAAGAAAAGTTAGCTTGCAGTGACAACATAACAGCACTGCTCATTCAAGCAGGAGAAGAAGAGATAGTCACAGTCGTGACATCAATCTGCAAAATAGATTTGGCAGACAGGAGAATGGCCCACCACATGAATTCAATCCTTGGTCATCATGCTCCCCAAGAAACCTACAGCTATGCCAAAATTATAAAACCATCATTCTGATCAATCACCCAGCAAAGTCATGCTCAAGATAATTCTCAACAGACTAAAGCCTCAAGCAGAGAAAATTATTGTTTAAAAGCAGGCAGGCTTTTATGCAGGAAGGAGCACCACAGAACAAATCTTCAGTCTCAGAATCTTTTCCAAGAAATACCTTCAGCATAAGCATAATCTATACCACATATTTATAGATCTCAAAAGGCCTATGACAGGGCATAGCGTGCATCCTTAGGGGCAACTGTGAGGAAGTACAACATCAACTCAAATCTGGTGCATGATGTTAAGTACCTCTATAACAAAGCCATCAGTGCTGTCCTCATCAATGACAGCAGATGAGATTGGTTTCAAACAAGTCAGACAGGGATGTATACTGTCACCTACACTATCCAACATTTTCATGGAAAGGATCATGGAGAATGCCATGCATGACCACAAGGGCACTGTCAGCAGGAAGAAGAAAAATGACCAAGATTTGCTTTGCAGATTATTTTGATGGTTGAACAGGAGATGTAAAAGAACTGGCTGACTTGGTTGAGTTCATCAACACAACTTCCACAGCATATGGTATTAAGATTAGTGCCCAAAAACCAAACTAATGACAAACTCCACTAACAGCATCAGTGCAGAAATAAAGGTCAGTGGACTGAAGCTGGAAAGAGCCACAACTTCAAGTACATGGGATCAATTATCACAGATGAGGGCTCCCAACCAGAACTACTTTGCAGGATTGCCCAGGCAACAGCAGCAATAACAAGGTTGAGATCAATATGGAATGATACCAACATAAGGCTGATGTGTCCAATTGTCATATCCATCTCTATGTATGCTTGTGAAATATGGATGCTCACATCAGATCTAAAAAGAAGGATTGAAACCTTCGAAATGAGACACTACCACAATATCTTGGGCACCTCATACACTGAACGTGTAACCAATGAAGAAGTCAACAACAGGATCCAACAAGCCATCTGATCCTATGAAAACGTTTTGCAAGGAAAAATGCAAGGGTCCAGAATAAGAGGCAGGCAGAAAAGAAGACAACATTGAGGAGTGGACAGGCATGGGATTTGGAGATTCCCAAAAGGCAGTAGATAACTGGGATAGATGGAGACAATTGGTTGTAAAGTCAACTGTGGTGTCCCAACGACCTCTTGGGTTAAGGATTTAATAATGATTTGATAAAGGAATTCTACAAAATAATGTATGTCAGTCATGCTTTAAAAGAAAAAATGATTGCTGAAGACCGGGCAGGCTTCCAAGCAAAAAGGAGCAGCAGAGAACAATTCGTCAGTCATGCCTTTAAAGAAAGTAAATACATGTATTCATAAATCCTTGGCTGAGTTTTGAATTATATCAAATGCAAAATGAGAATAGCATATCACATAAGAATCCCCTATCATATCCAATATAGGGTGGTGTTGGCTTCATTATTTACAATAGTGACATCATGAAATCTTGTGTTTCAGCTTCCCACTGAGGTTGGTTGACCCACAGAAGTTGCCAATCAACAATGGATTAATTTGTACACATGCAAACAATGGTCAGGTTTCTCATTTTGAGGGACAAATTATGAAGCTCATAATGTAAAGAAATGTAACTATTATCAGGTTTTAATGGAACCCAACAATGTTTAGGATCAATATCTTTCAAGATGGAACCCAACAATGTTAAGGATCAATATCTTTCAAGACTCGGTATCATTCAGATGATTTGGCATATATGACTTTGTAATGATGGCATTGGAGTTTTAAGTACACTACTATATGGAGTTTAATGGCATGTCAGCACAGTCATAGCTAATAGTTTTTGTCTCAATACCATGACATCAAATAAATATCATCTGGATAAACTAGACTTCACTGGATAAGAACTGTTACAGTTACAAAAGACCAATATTGGCCTAGAATTGCTCACCTGACCTAACACAGCTAGTCATTAAATCTGTGTGTTGCAAGGATGATTTCTGTGAAAATTTATTCCAATGTTGATTTGCATTATGCTGTAAAACAGTTTCAAGATTTGTAAGTTTAATTTATCTTAACATATTTTTATCACACATTAGCATCAATTATCTAATATTTAAGACCTCTGTGCCAGGAAGCATTCTGATACATTTTGTCAGATTCTAACAATTTGGATACATAACTTGATTATTCTTTACTAACACTGGCCATGTTATTATGGATCACCAATGTTCTAACATATAAGAAAGACATTAAATGCAGGATGCTTTATGTCAAATTGGGTCAAGTTTTGATCAGAGGCTATATACAAAATAAAATTTCTTCTAGTTTTATAAACAGTTGCTACAGTGATCACTAACTGATGATTATAATGTACAAACTTGAAAGCACCTCAGGCCAAGTTGCTTTTTACAAAATTATATAAATGTCTGCAGTGTTGCTATTGAAAAGAAACTGATTAAAGAATTGTCTGATTTTACCAATGGTGACCATATATGATGCTTAATCAATATCATCAGCATAAACCTCTAAAGCCTCGATGTAAAAATGATTTCTGTCAAATTCTGCATTTCTAGTTGAGTCTCTGTACGTCTTCCAAGAGAAAGACAGATTTCTCAAAAATGCATGCCTGAGACCAATGTGCATCAACCAATCATCGATGTAATGAAGGATAAAAATCCCTAAGGACCTAGTCTACATTTTAATGGAAGAAGTAAGAGTCCACAGACTTCCTTTAACAAGGACTGAAATCATGATTTCAATTCTGTTTCTGTTTCACTGTTTAAAAACCTAAGTGGATACAGCTGTGGACTTTGGAGGATAGGGTTATTTTTCACCAGGTTAGACAGAAATTTTCATCACCTGTCACGGAATGATGTAGTTTTTAATCAGGAAATACATGTACTCGGGTTTTGTTTATCGTGTGCAACCATACCTGAGGGTGATTTTTATATATGGGCAGTTGTACTTAGGAATCGTGAGTACAATTCGCTCTATGCTGCACGTGCAGAGTGTTCTCGATATGGAGAACGAATCCGTATAAATACTATGCTATATGTGAAGGATCTTTACATTACTAAGGGTTTTGTCAACAAGCAGCTGGTTTAAAGGACTGTAGCTGTAAGGCTATTGATCCGAGGGAGGGAGGATTGGCACAACTTTAGCTGTAGGGTTAAGTACATTTTTGATACCGAGTGATAGCTTTTGTATTACAGTGGAACCCCGCTATTACGCGATGATCGGGGTCCATAAAATCGGATCGCGTTAAAAGCGGGGTCGCGTTAATGCGGGTTTTACAATATTTAACTTTTTTTCCGAGAACATATAAGTGTATACATGCACAATGATCAAACGTCGGCTTATCATCAGATGAATATTAACTGGAATGCATTAATTAAGTAATATTCAAAATAGTCGATGGCTAATATATTTATAGGTTATTACTGTGCATTAAAAACATTTACTAATTTTTATTTGTTCGAACGATAATACAGATTGACCAATAATACCAGACTACAGCTATATCATAAAAAGTGTATCAATACCGTAAGCTACCGTGCCGTCGTGGCATGCAGTTCATCCATAATGGATGTAATTTCATTGAAAATCGTACAGATTTAAAATATTCAATAATTTTGTAATAGTCTGAATTCGTCGTGTAAAATATAGGATGAACAAAATATTGAAACCATTTACTTGCGGTCTGATATCGTACGGTCATTGCATGCAGCTATTCCCGGGTCTACATACGGTGTCTGTACAAATTTCATACCGCTAAAATTTTATCATATGCGACAACTGCAAGAATAATTAACAATCAACGCATGATTTCAGCGTGCAAATAACTTTTATTTCAGATTTAGGGCATACAGTTTCTCTTTAGCAGAAAACGACTTGCGTTTTTGAACATGCTTTTCCATAACAGTAAAATATTTTTTTCTATAAGCAAACAACGTACACAGATTAAGCTCGATAACTAAGTAATGAAGGCCTGCAATGGTTACGAATCACTTTTTATATAAAACAAAATTAAGCTGAACGGATGTACAATTTCATACCCTTTTAATTTACAGATAATAAAGTGGATATTATTTACTTTCAACTGTTTGTTGTTTGATCACACCGCCAAGCACAGCATACATGTTGGCGGCTTTCATCCTTTGATGTTTATTAAATTGTGCCACTCTTGTATCAACCACAGCTTTGTCTGCTGCTTGGCTGTGATTGCAGTTAAATAAGAAGCCCATGTCGGCTATTGTTTGAGCAACGACTGTATACAGAATTCATGGAAGACAATCACAAAGACGATTTACTGGCTTTACTCATGGATCCGTAATAAGTAACACTTCCGATAATGTTTGCTTCGGCTTAACAATTCAAAAACCTAATGAAACCAGTTTTCTCTTCTAGAGTAGAATATGGAGCTTCACCACAACCTGTTCAAATTGATAAATTTCAGAAGCCAAGTGTTGTACACACTATTTCTTGTACATTATATATATCGTATTATTTTAGAATTCATACACGATCACTTCTCCAAAATCACTTAAAGAACCTGGATAAATTGTTAAGTTCCGATCGTTTATTATTAAAAGTCATACGCGAATTCTTCCACCAAATTATAATAAACGTTTTACACACTATTTCTCGTACGTTAAACAAATATTTTCACGGTCCGATAAAAATACACATAAATGAATTTCAAATTTCAGGAACCATGCCACGATCATATTATTTTAAAAGTCACAACTAATCTCATGCCCAATATGAAGTTAATTTCTTGTTTTGTTTTTTTTACTTTTCTCCAAAATTTTTTTCTCCATGTGTAAATGAATATAAGAAATTTCGGGAGCCATGCTACGACCGCGTTGTATCCGAATTTGCGTTATGGCGGGGCGCGTTATAGCAGGGTTCCACTGTACTATATTTACCTTTGCATGTTTGTTATATAGCTTTTGCACAGCATAATGCGTGCATTTTCTACTCTTGTTTACAAGACATTTAGATTGGTAATGTAAAGCTATATTTTGTTAAAATAGAATTGTTTACTATCAGCATTATCGAACAGGGAAGGTTTACTATAGAACCTGTCATTTTGTCATTGTGATAATTATATAGTCTTTATAATTTACTGTGTATAACGTCATTACGTTATGTCTGTATCAAGGTTAGTACACGGTGTCGGGTATATTTTCAGCTATTGAACCGAGGGTGTTAAACGTCCGGAGTGTCCGGAGCTGTCAAACGTCGGGAGCTGTGTTTAAATGCACTGGTGTGTCCAGAGCTGTTTAATGTGCCGGAGTGTCTAATGTCAAGAGTGACAAGGGTGACCCAGCTGTGGAGCTGTCTAAATGACCAGAGTGTCTGGAGGGTCTAATGTTTCGTAGTATTCCGAGTGTCCGGAGTTTGTAGAAATTGTGAAGTTCTATTGTACCAGCTGTGGAGCTGTATACTAATAGTCGGTTATATCTATTTATTTGTAATTTGTTAGTCATGGGCTAATATGGATTTGCGGAACCCAACATATCTTTTGGGACTGGAAAGATAAGTCGCTATCTGTCCCTTTATTATTTTCAAATATAGTTTCGCTACTTGAGCGTATACATTTTTACTATATGAGTAATCCTGCATTGTTTACTACGTGAGTAAACTGTATTCATTTCTTTTGTATATTTCTCTGGGGTTTTTGTATCATTGTATCATTGATTTGTATCATTGTATTATTGATTTGTATCATTGTATAATTTGTTAGCATTTACGAGTCTGTGCGAAATTATGTTTAAATAAATCCAATATTAGGATTAAACTACGCACGCATTTCATTGTTTTGCTTATATATATATATATATATATATATATATATATATATATATATATATATATATATATATCGCTACATTAAACCATAATTTATATCTGTATCATAAAACTGTGTTCTGTTATCAATCCGAAATATCCGTCCCGTGTAATGTTGTATAATGTGCAATTTAACAAATACTAATTAACTACTATTTCCAACTTGAAACACACTGAAAGTGGAAATCAAAGATACATACTTTAAGAAAAGAATTTAAATCATCTGAAGCAACAATGAAGAAATATATAATTTAATTTGATGTCTGTTTTGATGACAGCCACATGCATATTCCTTTACATGTTTATGTTTTGTAAACATTTACAGGCTGTAAAAACAAATTTAAGTTGCTTACACTTGTAAATGTTGCAGCCTTAGCTCACAAGCCATAAGGATGACTTTACTAAAAGTCAACCCAAAACAACTCTTACAAAATCCAGCCAAATTTTATCATAGTAAAATTCATCTTAGCCTTGGTAGAAATAGCATTTCACAGCTAGTATGGTTGAAACCAATAAAAACAAGAGTTTCTGTTCAAGGGTGGACACTAAGATTGTAGATATCATCTCAAGTAAGCAGCAAGAAGAATATTCTACAGATACTGTACATACCTTGTGTGTGTGTGTGTGTGTGTGTGTGTGTGTGTGTGTGTGTGTGATTTGGACTTTTAATGTGGCTTTAAAAGAAATTCAGTCATATATCTAAGATGTCTGCTGTGCAGCAGTTTATTGTGATGTTTAGCACTATAGAGCATCATGCCACAGACATGCAGCTTCATGTCCCACCCAGTCACATTATCCTCACACCAGGCCAACCACTCCTAACACTAACCTCTTTAAGTCAAGTTCTAAGTGAGGCAGCTGCTAGCACCATTTTTATAAGTCTTTGGTATGACTCAGCCAAGGTTCGAACCTACTACCTCCTGCATCCAAGGCAGATGATCTAACCACTTAGGCCACAGAAGTAGTCTGCTACTGAAAACCACATATTAATAAAATCATCCAGTCAAAAAAGAATAGCAATAACAAGATTTTCAACATGGATGACATCATCCTTTTATTCAGGTATCATAAGAGGGTTTCTAGGGAAAAACGTTTGGTGATATGACATTTCATTTAGGAGCAGCAATAACAAGATTCTAATGATAGCTGCCATTGTAGCTATATGGAAAATCAAATTGGCATCATTTCTATTTTGGACCTAGTAGACTTTGTCCTTTGATGAGAACCACGTGTCAATGTGAACATCCATCAAGGAAAAGTAGCAATAACAAAATTTTCAAGATGGTCACCATGGTGACTAAACTGGATTCCAGATATGTACCATTTTAATTCATGACAAACAAGACATCAAAGCCAAGTCATTTAATGAAAGTAATATGCTCAAAATGACTATCAATTCAGGAGGAATAACAATACAAAGATCTTTAATATGACCACTATTGATGTCCAAGCAATACCATTTTCATTTAGAGACAACAAGATCATGGAATGAATATGTGTGTAAAGTTTCATGGTAATTGTTCAAGCAATTTAGCAAAAGTAGTGATAACAAACATGTGCAAACAGACTAATTAAAGGCCATCCCACAAGCTCTTTTGGCCATTTACCAGAAGAGTTCAAAAAAGCTTACCATCAGTAATGTTGTCAGGTGTCACACATTGGAGGGATGCTTTGGCAAGCTTCTCTGAATATCCTGCCTCAACTATCTCTTTAATAAATTTCTGTACCAATGTCTCTTCTATCCTCTCAGTTTCATTATTTCTCACATCCTTATTCTCCTGATCTTCATCGTGCTTTAACTCTTCATCTGTTTTTAAGTCTTCCGTCATGTCCTCGGATGCCATCCTCATGGCATCTACTAAATCCTCATATGTACAATTCTCCTTTACTGCTGACAGAAGGGGATAGATCCGCTTGTCTGGACCCTCATTCACACCAAATTTCACCAACTCTTGCTGCAAAATCACCAGCTGGTCAGATGTGAAATAGTTCAATTCAAAATATTCCATTCTCTTTTGGCTAATATGTTCCTCCCACTTCTTCAAACAAGTCTCCATAAATTGTGCTAATCTTCGTATAATTTCAGCATCATTCCTCCTTTTTCTCTCTCTTCCATGTATTGTTTTATTGTCTTCAGGCCTTCGCCCCTTTATTGCTTTAGCTTCTTGTCCAAACTTTATGATTGCACACACAGGTCGGCTGGGGTCACACAGGAATTTGGTTTCCCAATGTTTGAAAAGGACACATCCAGCTGAGGTTAGTTTCAGGAAGACATTTGCAAGCCTGATAACATTGTCCAAAATCTACAAAAGTATTGAATAATTTATCTAACTTTGATAAAGAAAAAAAAGCAAGACATTATCTAACTTGTGAAAATGAGATTTGTATAACAATGTAGATATGAACATTGATGCTTATGGAATACTCTCAAAACTGTTTTGTTACAGCCCAGAAGCAACTAAAAACATTTCAACAAAACGAAAGGATAGAGCATTCTGAGATGATGGAAATCAAGCAAATTTGTTCTCTGCTTCAAGTACTGATGAGCGTTGCTTAAGATTACCGTCTTGAAAATATAATAACCCAACATAGAAATACCCATAACATCATTTTGAAAAATGTATTTTTTCTGCCAAATTTAAAGCTAACATGACCTGTTTACAATACATATGAAATTCACTAGCTTTTGGAATTTTTAAAATAATTATTTTAAAGACCTGCAGAATACAGTACATTTTGTATGCAATCAAAATAAACACTATGGCGTCCTGTAAATATTTCATTTGTATGAAAGTTTGATGAAAACTTCCAGTCAAGCACATTATCCCTGCTGAACTGTCTACCCATTGTTTTTACTACTTTGTGGCTTTTCTGTTTCCTTTCCTCATATTGTTGCACCTATTTCCCTCAAAACATCAAATTTTATTAAGTTACCAATGGTGATTTGGTACAACGAGAAAGTTTTTATTAATCAACATCATAAAGTGTTGGGACAAGTTGAGCCAAATAAATCAGGTATTTTTTCTCAACGTTTAGCAAAAATATTTTGACAGGCAAATCTTGAATACATTTTAGCTCAAAATCATTCACTTTCAATCATTCAAAAGTGCATGAAATACCTTGCAGAAAACAGCCCAAAATTTAAAACAAAACATTTTTCTTGCAAAAATATGTGGGTTGTGCCTCTTTAATTAAGTTCACAGAAAAGACTCGCAAATTAAATGGAGGACTATTTACTTCTTTCTTAGAAACTGGAAATTTCAAAGAAACTATACTGGTAAAAATCTGACTCCAATCACATGCCAATTTCATCATGCCTATGTACTTTAGGGATCGCACAAGCTGAAGATTGGTTATTTGACTATAAAAACAGGAGATCTGTGTAAAAGAAGGAATGGAGAGCATATGATCCATAAGATACTCCAGTCACAGTGTGTGTGTGTGTGTGCGTGCGTGCATGCATGTGTGCGTGCGTGCGTTTTGGACTTTGAACATAGCTTTAACAATTTTTCAGTCATAGTACTACCATGTCTGTAGCGTGGCAGTTTATAGTGATGTCTAGCAAAGATACATCATGCCGTAGACATTTCTAGCATCAAGTCCAACACAGTCACATATCCTGACACCAGAGTCCAGACTAACCAGTCCTAACACTAACCTCTTCATGCGGAGCGCCAAGCAAGGCAGCTGTTAGTACCATTTTTGTAAGTCTTTGGTATGACTCGGACGGGGATTGAACCCATGATATCTTGCATCCGAGGCAGATGCTCTAACCACTAGGCCTCCAGAGCGGTCTACTCTAGGCATATTTAAATTGGAACCAAATGTCAGCTAAAATGGAAGTTTGAATTTACTTTCCTGCAGTTACCCAAATTAAAGATTTAAAGGATGGCAGTGACCATCAACATAAAATGAGCTCCTCTAAATATATTTATTAAAATATGATGCAGATGATGGAGATTAGGAAAATTTATTGATTCTACCAATATACTTTTCCAGTCAGATATAGAGGCAGAACAAAAACAGCAAACAAATTCAGTGAAATTGTTTATCCCATCTAACACAGTGAGTTCAACACCAAGGTTCATATTAATAACATCTATGACCTTCAGCATATAGCTTTAAAGTTACTAAATAGGCACGGAAAATATGTCTTCTAGTGCCAATATAGAGGTATACCAAGCTTCATCAATTTATCTTAAACTTATGTCATTTTAGAAGTAGGGCATATGTCACACCAAATTCATCCTGTGATATTAAATGACTCTAAAATTATAGAGTGGAAAAGAAAGTTTAACAAATAAACCTATGATAATGATCTTGACTATCAGATGCCTAATGTGGTACACAATACACCTGATAATGATGAAAATTATGTATACAAAGTTGCAGCCTCAATTTTTAAGTTTTTTTTCTTTTTTCCCTCATTGCTGACTTAAAGGATTTCAATTGAAATACAAAACGAATAAATTCTTCTAGCATTTCATCTATCTAATATATGTAACCAGTAATAGGATACACAACTTCTCTGCAATTGTTGTTCCAGTTTGGTGTTCTATTTATTCAGTTTAATTCAGTTTTCAATGATGTCAATGGTTTGTTAAATACTGGAAAGAAAAGGCATGCCACCCCACCTGTTTAGTGTGCACTTGCATGTGTATGCAAATATGGCTGCCTAAATTGTTGCTTATGTCCCAATTAAGTCTAGAACTTTACAGAAAGTTGATGACTTTGTATTCTTCATCATCTGTGGTGAACACCCTCAAATCCCAGGTGGGTCTACAGCATTTCATGATTAAGGGAAGTCACTAGTGATCAAGGTAAAACTGTCTAGAACTTACACTTTGGATAGATCACTGTTAACAGGTATTCTGTACTGCCAGGGTAGCGCTGTTGCCAACACCCATTAAGTGAGTGATGCCTTCCTATAGAAATACCAACCTTATATTGTTCCTGTTAGTGGATAGAAGGTTGGAATGTGATCTGCTATCTATGTCATATGTCACTGCCACTGTATAATCCATGCAAAGTCTCACATGGCAAACTGTCAAGTCACTGCAGAAGCTTGTGTAAGTACAGACTCCAACATGCAGTTCTACAAAATTGATCAAGTTCCAAATTATACAGGGGTATCCCTGTGTTTCCCAAAACAGGCACCTGTAGTCTCATTAATGACTCCACATCTGATTTTGAACTGTGACTTTAAGATCTGGTGTTTGCCAATTAGGATAAGCAGTTAATGCAAGCTTATCAACAAATTAAGTGAACTGAGCACACAATACCCATACATTATAATTATGAAAATATACATGGGTTTCATTGCCGTGTACATTACATTACCCAGAGGTGTACTATTTGTAGTATTACTGGGAAACCCTGGTAGTGGTTGTAGTAAGACTAAATCAATATTTTCATGTTCTGTATTATTGTTTGTCCTTGGCAATAGCAGCCCAAACTTTTGACAAGAGAAGCAACTCTGTAACATAACATTTTTATCAAGTAAGGCCAAATGAGTTTCAGTGATTCATATTAAGAAAGATATAACAAATGTATAACCTTGATAATTTAGAAATACTGCTTCATGTTCAATCACGGATGCGTACACAAATACACAAAATGCCAGCAGTGTGGCACCTGCTTTAACTTGTGTTATTTGGCCATTATGATGTGTCTTGTCACTTGTACTTATAGCCCAGAATTCTCTCTTTGTCCTGTAAATACACAGGAGTCTTGTCAGAATGATTTATCAAGAAATCTTCATATGTTGAGGTAGGTGTAATTAAAAATCTGTTTGTTTTTGTGTTTGTCCATTCTATGTAACGGTATAGTTTTAGATATAGGATGTTTCAGAATTTATTGTAAATTTTTAATCAAGTTGGACCTATGTCACATAATACCATGTTGTCAGGTCTATTTCAAGCCAGACATTCCTTAAGCAGAACATATAAGTTGGATGCAACAAATGATAATGGAATATCTGAGTTTCTGGGTTATTATAATATAGTGCAATATATTATTGTTATGTTGGATAAAGCAGGAATGCTACAATTTAAATGATCCAACTTGTAAACACAGGAAAGCAAGACCTGGCATTTATACCTGTCCAATTCCTCAAAGCAAGTAAAAATGTTGCAGGGTTAGTGGAATTTTTCTTGCTGCTAGTTCATCGGACTAATGAATAACCAAAATAAAATTCAACCAAAGAAAAAGAAAACCAAAATGATGAAATGGTTATAATTTGGTCCATCTAGCTGCATGGGCTGTAAATGTTAAATTCATAAAAATTCTGAATAGCGTTCCAGGATTTAATCCTGGTTATCAAGATGTTTAACTTTTGTGGTCAATTTCTCAATGACCATTATCTATATGATATCTCATTGGCTATTCAATATCGAGAAAATGACTGCCCTCACAAGATACCACATATTTTGCATCTTCTGACAATAATAGACAAGTAACTGACTGAAACATAACCCGAATTTCAATAAACCAGCTTTATTAACTTCTAAAATGTCATGAGGATTAGCAAATTTTGAACATCCAATAGTCCCCTGGGCTGGTTAACTCTTTCACTACAACTGACGTGTATATCCGCTGCCTAAATATGCCTAGCCTCACCAGTGACTGATAAATCCGCTATTACTCCCGGTGACGGATATATCCGCTTGCCTTATATGCTTCCTAAACCCTAGTGACGGATAGATCCGCTCTGTATGTCATTGTTACAACCGGTCATATTGGTCAATATATGGAAGTAAAAGTCTATTCAACCAATCAAATTAGAGTTAACAAATGATTGTTCTTACTAAATACGGTTCCTTTTTTCAAATATGTACCCCGTGTTTGTTAATACATGCGTTTGTAGTTGACAGTAGAAACCATGGCGTTCTTTTACGAAAGCGATTCCGATTCCGACTTTTCCGGTTTTTCTGAGGATGATATTGACCACCATGAATTAAGAAGTATTGGTAGTGATATTAATATATCTTCTTTATCAAGTCTGTCAGAAATTGAGACAGAAACTGATGATGAAGACGACGAAGTGTGGACAAGAGAACCACGTGCGCCGAAAGTAACGGAGTTTACAGAAAGCGTCGGCTCAACTTTCGTTTTGGATGAGGGGAAAAAAGAAATAGATTTTTTTCTTTAAATAGATATCACGAGGAATTACTTAAGAAATAGTAGAACATAGTGACTAGGTAACAGTATTAGTAATTAAATGTATATATTTGATAATTGACTTAGTATAAAAGACTCCCAGATAAATTTTAGTGTTTACAAGCAGTTTTGTGTTATATTCCTGGATAAATTTTAGTGTTTTCAAGCAGTATTTTGTGTTATATTCCTGGATAAATGTTAGTGTTTACATGCAGTGTTTTGTGTTATATTCCTGGATAAATGTTAGTGTATAAAAACAGTGTTTTGTGTTAATTTTAGTGTTTACAAGCAGTGTTTTGTGTTATATTCCTGGATTTCAGCAGGATAAAATAATCAAACAGATATAAGGTAGTTATAGCTGTTATATATGCATGATTTTAGCCTATAATCAGTTTATTAGAGAGAAAATAACTAACACAATCCAACCATACATCAGCTAAAAAGTTATCATTTGGCTACAGCAGCATTTGGCTCTGGTAGTCAGCCCACAAATCAGCTGCAGTAGTGACCCAGCAGCTAGGCATAGCAGTGAGCCACTACAGTAGCATTAGTAATTAAAGAGTTAACATAATCGCCCCTAATGTAAAGGGGAGATAAGCGGCTTTAAAACGAGTAGTCCTGTATAATGCATTGTTCTAAACATTTCTTTGAAGACAGTTACTAATAATGTGATTTCAAAATTTGGTAGTCTTCCATCTATGGTTGATGGTTATCACATGGTACTCTACATTCCTCCAAAACATGTGTCTTCATCAGCACTAAATGTCTGACTGCATTGTTTATATTTCTATGAATTACCTCATTATAATTATTAAAGACAAACTTGCAAAAAAGTCTTTCATACCAGCATAAACCTGTCTACATTTTCATTTCCTTGTTCTGCTTTCCCAGCCACCAGCATCAAACGACTCTGAAGATCCTGTAGTTGTTCAAATGTGTATTTCCGATGACCCTTTTGCTCTTTGCCATGACCAGGCAATGTTAAATGTAGGACATTCTGAAGATTCTGAGAACATAAAATATACTCCATAAACATATGAGATATACTTAAATTTTATATTGCACAGTATGAAAACATGAAAGCCTGAGTCTGCATGATCTGACGAGTCATGCAAAACACTTTTAATACTTTACTCCCATACCCTACTCTAATATAGTCATATTTAAAGCAATATGATTTTCAGTAAACTTAGCAAGAAAAAAATAGTGACCTTTCTTGACCACAGTGATATATGAACATAACTATCATTGGGGAAGTTGATTCAATTGATGACAGAAGCAATAAAAAGGCAGTCAGAGATAAACAACCATTTCACAGATTTCTAAATTGCTTCACATATTCCTTTATTTGATCAGATAAAATAGTGATAAGTCCTTTGAGCACTTCTGTGGAAGAGCCCATTGGGTTGACCATAGGTAAAATACACTAAGTGAAACAACCCAATTAATCTGAAGTAGGATAAATCAAAGAAGTGAGTGTTGAAAAACACAAGTCATTACACATCAATCTTTGAATGAAAATGTTTAGGTCATCTTTTGATGGTAAGTTTATACTCACATGAAAAGTCTTTGAAGTCACAATTTACTCCAAATGTAAAACACAAAATATGATCATTTAGGTAGTCAAAATTGAGTACAAGTGTATTTCAGTTCTGGAGGTAAAATGTCAAAATGCAGTTGTGATTTAAGGAAGCATGATTAATCCTCAAGACAAGTTAAGCCCAGCAAAACTAAATTTCAGAAATCCTGGAAGACCAAGTTGGACTTTGTGAAGCACAGCAGCAGAGCCATTTTATTCAATGCATAAATTGCAAACACCATAATGACATAAGTCATTATGGAGTGTATAAAATCATCAACATAGCAATCCCCCACACCCTACTCCCAAACATCAGGATAATGTATAAATGCAAAGCTCATTCCAAAAGTGATTACACCACTCCCTAGATAACTCATTTATAACAGAGTCAAGAGTGGAACCAATTTTTTCTTAAGAAAACACTCCAAAACTATATGCTGAACTTGGAATTTTTTTTATCATTGTAAACAATACATAGGACCTGGAAATAATAATCAATATTATGAAACTATCACTTTTGTTATATAAAAATCATACAATGTGTTACATTTTCTTTCCAAACGACATTCTTAGTACACCATAATTGACAATATTTAATGAAATTACTATCAATGAAAATGTCATTGATGCCTTGTGGAGGCAGTACTTTAATAAATAAATATTAATAAAATAAATTTTATCATGTGAAATTGGCGTTTTATTTTTATTTTTTAGTTCCTTTTAAGTGTAATCATCATAAATACATGGTGTCCTTTTGTATTTACATGTACAATGTGTCATTCTATCATAGCAGCCATATCCATGAGAATTTCTCTGAGAACCAAATTAAATACCAACCATGTTTTCATATCTTACTTGCGGAATTAAGTGTTTGTTGTACTGATGCACTTAATTATAAACTTGCCTCCTTTGTATTATCACATTAATTACATCTTTTGGACCAAATAATGGAGGTTGAATAAAAGAAAAGTTTACAGGCAAACAAATCCTAGATACCTAAGATCTAACAGCCATGGTCACATGTTGGGTGAACTCATTTCAATTAATCAATCGAACACCATTATAAATATTATTATGTATATAATACAATTAAGTACCTTTAATTAATTTTCTAAGTCATAACTGATCAAAGAGAGTAAGGCAATTAAGCAAAATGAAATCTCTGTAAAATAAAAAGCTTTGTTTCACTGTTACAGACAACTGTCGAGAAATGAGTTTCAGAGTACTTGTAGCATTTACGTAATGGTAGTTGAAACCAGATGGAATCATGTTAACAATCTTTCAGATATTGGATATTTTGAAAATAAATTTAATTTTTTACAGAAACTTTGTTAGAAAAAGCGATTTATTGACAAATAATTTTGATGTGATTATAAAATGAGGACTAAGTCATTAAACAGCACAGAGTTGTTCAGTTTGGTATGAGGTTCAGCATTGACAATCAGACCTAAAGAAAATGTTCTGTCTCCTTGGTAAGCTAACATCATCATCATCAAATCCTTAACCCAAGAGGTTGCTGGGGAACCACATTTGACAATGCAACCAGTTCTCTCCATCTTTCCCTGTTCTCTACTGCTCTTTGAGAATCTCCAAATTCCATGCCTATCCATTCTTTAATGTTGTCTTCCCACCTCTTTTTCTGTTTGCCTCGTCTTCTGAACCCTTGCAAGATTGTTTTTGCCAGTCCAGATGATCTTGAAACATGACTGTACCACTTCAGTTTATGCATTTTTACAGTGGTCAAGAAGTCTTCATAGGATTTGATTGCTTGTTGGATCCTGTTGTTGACTTCTTCATTGGCTACATGGTCAAAGTATGAGATGCCTAAGATCTTGTGGTAGCATCTCATTTCAAAGGTCTGAATCCTTCTTCTAGGTCTGATGAGCATCCTTGTTTCACAAGAATACAGAAAAATGGATATGACAATTAAGCACATCAGCCTCATTTTGGAACCAAAAGCAATGTTGGTATCTTTCAATATTAGTCTCAACCTTGTTTGTTATCAGTTTTTTGGTTTTTTTTGGTGCTAATCTCCATGCTGAATGCTGTGGAGGTTGTGTCAAGGTGCTCAACCAAGTCAGCCAGTTCTTTTTCATCTCCTGCTAAACCATCAATATCATCTGCAAAACGAAGGCTCGTGATTGTTCTTCCTCTGATATTGATAGTGCCCTTGTGGTCATGCAATGCATTATCCATGATCCTTTCCAGGAAAATATTGAATAGTGTAGGTGACAGTATACATCCCTGTCTGACTCCCAACTGTTGTTTGAAACCAATCTCCTCTAATGCTGTTGATGAGGACAGCACTGGTGGCTTTGTCATAGATATGCTAAACAATCTGCACCAGGTTTGAGTAGATGTTGTACTCCCTCATAGATGTCCATAAGGCTGCATGACATACCCAATCAAAGGCTACTTTGAAATCTTTAAAGACTTTGTATAGATTCTGCTGATGCTGAAGGTATTTCTCACAAAAGTCTGAGATTGAATATTTGTTTTGTGGTAATCCTTCCTGTTCAGAAGCCTGCTTGATCATCAGCATGATTTTGCCTGGGTGACTGATCAAACTGATGGTTCTGTACTTTTGGCATAGTTGTAGTTTTCTTGGGGAGCATGATGACAAAGGATTGACTTCCTCTTCTCCTTCTGCTTGAATGAGCTCTGCTGGTTATGTTGTCAACTAAAGCTGACTTTCCTTTCTTTAGTGATCTAACTGCAATTTCTAATTCTTCATGAACAATGTGGTTATTAATTTCTTCTGCTTGAGGGCAATTTAGTACTGCCGGATTTCCTTGATTCTTTTGATTGTACAATTCTGAACAGTATTCTGTCAATTGCTTGATGATCTCTTGATCTTCTGTGAAGCATTTTCTTGATTTGTCTTGGATGGTGAGAGTTTTCCCTTGTTTATGGATTGTGAGATCTTTCACCAGTTGATATGCCATTTTGCAGTCTTCTACTCAGACTGTCTTCAATTTTGCACCATTGTCTTTCTATCCAGGATTCTGTTGCATTTTTCATGTTTTTCCTGATCATGTAGTTTATCTCTGGAATTTTTATCTCCTTCATGACCTCTTTTTCCTTTTTCTATTCTCTTCTTTTGTTGCATAGTTCAAGGACATGCTGTGACCCAAGGTTTCTTTGTTCAATAATCTTTGCCAATGATTTCACTAGCAGTGCTAGTCCTGGTTGTGTTGAATGTGGTTGTTAACGACTCAAGGTCAGTATCTTTGGGTTATTAATGGTGCAAATTTACCACCTACCATTGCTTTGAAGACTTCTGCAACTTTCAGATCATTCAAGGTCAAAACTGATTGTTAGTTGGTTAGGCTTTTTAATCATTATCAGGTGGAGGCGAAACACTGTCATTAATAAATCATGGTCACTTCCAATATCTGCTATTGGAAAACTTCATGGTCTGGAGACATTCAGTCCTGTGCAGAATAATTTTTTCACAAAGATGTAGTCAATCTAGTTGTGATGTTGTCCATCTAGACTGTGGCAGGTAAATCTTCTAGATGCTTTGTGCTGGCCAAACATGTTGGCCAGGACAAGATTGTTGTAGGCAGCAAACTCCTAGAGCCTGAGTCCTCTTTCATTTGTTTATGCATTGCAGAAAGCTTCACATGTGCTTCGCCAGTTTGTCTGTGAATCAACTACCACCTTTGCATTCCAGTCTCCTTGTACAATCAGAATGTCCTCTTGGGTGAGTTTCAATGACATCTTGCAGTTGGTTATAAAAATTCTCCATTTCATTGTCATCATAATTAGATGTAGGTGCATAGGCTTGTATGATTGTGATGTTGAAGGGAGTCACCATCAGGATTATGGTAATGAGCATGCTTGAGACAGGGCAACAACCCATAATGCTGTTAACAATGTCCTTGTGGACAATAAATCCAAAGCATGATTGTGTTTGTCCCCTCTTCTGCTGAAGTAGAGCTTGTGTCCTTCATCTGTTGTTATTTCATCAAAGCTTTTCCAGTACACAGAATGTTCTATTTTTACCTTCCAACTCATGTGTAAATTCTTTCAACATTCCCACAGCCTTCAGTGTTCTAACAATCCATGTACTGATGATGATGTTGTCTCTCCCATGGATCTTGGTAGTTAGAGCACCAGTAGCATGTCTGTCACGTCCATCATGGTGTGCAACTGAAGGTGCAGACATTGCTGACCTGGGCTGTTAGTGAGCTGGTATGGAAGAATTGTTAGTTGTCTTAATGTGGTGTGTCAAGGACAAAATACAGTCTGGTGGAGCCCATCCTTCTCTAGAATGGATGACCACTGCCAAAATCCATAGATATAATGTGACACACCTTGGTCCTAAGCACATAGTTGTTGAGTTCATCTTAGAGCCATTCTGCTGTGCTATCATCACGCTATTTGACCCACAGTTGGAAGACTCATGGGGGGGGGATCTTATTATATCCCATATGGATCCAATGGACCTATACCACTGCCCATGGTAAGCTAACAAGAGAAGGTAAAAAAAGGAGAAGGTAGTGTGAGATCACCAAAATGCAACTTTCATCACATTTCCCAGAGGTGAATGACATAAACAGAACCATAGCAATGGCTCAAACCTATGGATCTTCATTCCAATGAATGAAATGTCCACCCTCTTGGCAAAAACTGATAAGTTCTCTCAATAATTATTGCAATCAACCTCAAAATGGCAGATGATAAAATGTCAGCATGATGCTTTCTCCTTCATCTCATGGATACAAAAGACAGAAAGAAAACAGTCAAGCAGACAGAGTTCTTGAAGGAAGCTACTATGATTCATTGAGGTTTGGATTAGACCAAAAGTCACAAGTGATCCCATCTAGGCATTAGCAAATAATACATTTTTTGCAGCTTGATCATCAGTTCTGTGAGAGTTAACACTGATGGCCAAGCTTTCAATGACTTTTGTTTGCTGGATAGGACACAAAGTCCTTGATTGTAAATACAAAACAATGTTTCTCTCTGAAAAGAATAAAGAAGAAAGTTGGCCAATATGCTCATGAAGGAACTGCTAGGACTTGCATGTTTCTAAATGCATCAATCACAAAAAATTCTCCAATTGGCATCATAGACCTTACATGTAGATCATCTCCTGGAATTAACAATGCATTTTGAAACTTTTCTCTAAACATGCCCTGGCAGAGAGATCATTTGAGATGAGGAAGGAATGAAAGTGGAGAATCTGGAAACTGTTGTCTAGGAGAGAACCTTGTGCTATAACTGGAAGTCCCGAATCTGGGGTAATGTCCTAGAATGGTCACCTGCATAGTGAAAATATCTACTATCAATGCAGGAGGTGGAAGGGGGTCAAACCAGCTACTAAAATAGGCTAAGCAGTTGAGTTCCTTACTTTGTAAAGTAATTGTAGGATCATTGAAGGGTGGGATCATGTATCTGAACAGATAGTCTCACTTCACGCTGAAACCCACTGCCAGGTATCCTGGTCAGGGACTTAAGAAACATAAAAGAACTTTAAGGTTGAAAACATGATTGGAATCTAGGAGTTTTTATGTGTACGAGTTTCCAGGACAGTCAAAGTGAAAGTTAAAATCTCCAAGAATAATACGGTTGCCACCTATCGAATTTCCATACACCAGAAGATTTGGAAACTACTCCAAAAAGAGAGACTCAGCTTGATTTTTATTCTAGGAGGAGGGCGGTAGAGGCAGAAAAAAATGGACTGACCTAAGTTCCAATGTGCGTGTTGTTTGGACAAGCTCAAATTATGTGTGGCAGAAACTGAAGGTTGTGTTGTATTTAAGACATTTTATCATGGAATTCTTTGTGATGACAGTGATTCCACCTCTGCGAGAGTGACAAGGGAACGACTTGATGTAGTAACCGGTGGGTATTAGATTCGCGCACTTGGGCTCATTGTCTGCTGTTTTTAGCCATGTTTATGTCGATATTCTGCTTGTTGATAAAATCAACTTATTCTGTGTGCTTTTCTGGTGCTCCTACTGATTGGGCATTGAATAATGCAATATGCAGTGATATCACTGGGAAGTTGACACAACGGTTGTCAATTTAATTAATATGGATTTTGCACCAAGTTATCTAAATTAATGGCAATTTTTTAAAATTATTTAGTTGGAAAGGTTTAAAGGGGGATAACTGGAATTATTCTTTCTGTTTTAAGCCGGCCAGCTTTGAAACATTTCTTTGTTCGCTTCTGTTTACATTTAAGATAATGAATGTAGTCCCAGTTCATTTAGTCTTGAGCACAATGTAGCATGAAGAGCCAAGGAGTGGTCATTTAAAGCAATTAATAAGGGTCCATCATAGCATAAATGAGTTGAGTGGCGATCATGTAATGGCGGCTTATTCAAGAACAAAGGACATCGTAACATTGGAGCAAGTCAGCTGATACAAATTCTAACTATTCTCGTTTCCAAAACAAGGAGATGAAGAAACACATACGAATTGAAAAGCCAATGCATGAGGGAAACACAATAATGTAGATAAAAATAGACAACAAACATATAGAAGCACGTAAAATAAAAAATTCTTTATTTACTTAAACTGATCATTTTTGTTGCATTCAAAGATACTTTTGGGATAAAGTGTAAAGTCAGCTCTTCCTTAATCATCCTGATGCTGTGACAAATTAAAATTCAGCTTTGAAACATACTTGTTTCCCTTAGACAGGATAATTATGATCAGTGTATATAAAAAAATAAATTATAATAAGTAATATGCAAAACAGAAAAATCACAAAGAAACTTTAAAACACTGAATGAGTTAGCAAAAAATCTGATACACAAATGTATTTTGAGTTGTGCTAAATATATATATATATATATATATATATATATATATATATATATATATATATATATATATATATATATATTCCCTGAAAACTGATGGCAAACTTGAAGCTGTCAACAAAAAACAAAAATTAAATTAAAATAAACCCTAAAAACAAGTAGTTTCAAGTACAAATTTTTTAAATAAAATTGAAATACCATGAATTTACAAAAAGAGGAGAGGCTCTTATAAGGGCAGGTGAACTCAAAATCTTAAAAGAAAATTAGTCATAAAAAGATATAATAAAGACTGTGAAATTATTGAAGTTCTAATGCTCTGAATTTGTACATTTTAAGGTGACAGACAAGTACAAACTCCTTTCTTGTCTGTCATGTTCAGTACCCAAATCTTTTTAAATAATAAACAAAATAGACTTTTGAGTCAGCATTCTAAACATTGGGATTCTAAACAAACATGTTATTCATCATAATGTGGTCATTTCAGATAAGTCAAAAATCAATTATCAATTTTGATTTTAAAAAGAGCAAGTTCTAAAACTCAAAAATGAAAAAATTATAACGTTTTTTAGTATTAAAATATTTATCTTGACAAAGTCACAATGCTGTTATCTACAAAAATACCATATATAACAAATTTATGAACAGTTTGTGTCTATATCAGACACTAAGAGGATCAATGATATATAAGTGACAAATAAAAAATATCTCACCAAAACATTGCTAGTATCCTTATCAATGTTAAATGCTCCTATCTTGTAGACACCTAAAGAACTGATGGCCTCAGCTTGGGCAAGGGAGGTAACTTCAACTGACCCATGTGCCTGCATAACAGTCTTCATCTGACCAAGATGACGATTTGCATCATGCTGCACATATTTAGAAAAATTCAGACGTTAAGCATACAATTCATTTCAAGAACTAGTGAAATAAATCTGAACAACTGCAAACTACAGCATAATTTATACTGGTCACCAAGTATTGGAACAAGAAAGGAATAAAATAAAAACACATTTTGCACTACATACAACCAAAGGGAGAATGCTGTAGCATGCATGGATGTAAAAAAAAAAAAAATCCCATCCTCTCAATACTGGGGTAAGAACACACAAATGTCCCAGGTGGGTCCGAGATTCAACACCATAACATCAGCAAAAATGCCAAATGAAAGTTATGTGAACTAATAAATATGGGTGCCATTGTAAGCATAATGCAAGCTGTTATTTAAAGTTAATTTTCTATTTTTAGCAATGATAACTATGTTTGATGACAGATCAACATGATTAATTCAAACTTGAAAAGCCAGAATGATTTATGTCAAATCTGGTTCAAATAAAGTTAAGTGTTGTTAAAGAAGTTGTTTATAAAGATATTTCTATTTACAATAACATCAACAATGTTTCATTATTGATCTGCATCGGATGTCTAGATTTAAAGACCTTTATATTTGAATGTTTTCAGTTTTGGCTTTATTCTGTACAGTTCTTTTCAGAGGTGTTTAGCAGCTGAATGTGATAGCAGACCAACATAATTTACAGAAATTTCAAAAGCCTTCATGCCAGGATGCTTTCAATCAAATTCAGTTAAGTTCAGTTCTGCAGCTTTTTAAAAGTTTTAAGTTAAAGATGTTTCTACTTTTAGTAGGGGTGATCATAACTGATGGCAGAATGGCATAATTTAAGGGACTTGGTGCCTACATGCTTTCTGTCAGATTTTGTTTGACTGTCTTTAGTTTCCTTAATAGCTTTCTTTGATGAAGTGTTTTGAAGGTTTCTCATTTTTTTAGCAACAGCAGCATTATTTGGTGGTGAATTGGTATTACTTTGCACATATTTCAAATGCCTTTATACCACGATGTGTTCCTATCACATTTTTTCAAATTTTATTATGTGGTTTTGCTGAAAAAATCACATTAGGGTTGGGTTTTTTTTAGGTAATAGCAGCAAGGCCTGATATCAGAATGGTTATCATTTGCATAAACTAAAGCAGAATTAAAGTCATTTGCAATTTCTCAAATTTCAATTAATTTTGTTCAGTGAGGGTTTGCTGAATGATCCTTCAACTTTTAATACTGTAAGCCATATTTTACAACATTGGCATGATTTGTACATATTTACAGGTCTTTCAACCAGAATGCTGGTCAAAGTCTGTTCATTGATTCTTGATAAGATGTTTGGACTATTTTTACTAAAAGCAATATATCTGATGAGAAACCTGCATCATTTCTACAAAACTGAACAGAATTGACATATGAGAATGCTTTCACTAAAATTATGGGTAAATCCCACTCAGCAGTTCCTGAAAAGATTCAAAGATGGTTCACTTCTTTTGTAATGGTTGCCATATGGCAAATTGTACATTTCATTAAACAAATTCAAGGTTTTTCTATGTATGCATTCAAATTTGATGGTAAATTTGCATCACTAATCCTATACTAAAGGCAAGAATGCATTATGTTAACTTCTGTTCAGTACATTTTGAAAAGTATGCCCACAAGATATTTATTATATTTTCAGACTAAAGTGATTTCTGATGGCAGACTGGCATCATTTGTGTAAAATTTAAATACATTTCAGCCCTTGTTTTCTTTTACATTTGGTCAGATTCCATTAAGCATATTTTTTTAAAATTTAAATTAAACATTCATTCTATGCTAGTAATAACAACTATATTTAATTGCAGATAGCATCATTTGCAAACTTGACAATTCTTCATCCCAGAACACTGTTAGTATTAGTCAAAATCTGTTGAGAATTTTCTGAGAAGAGGTTGTTTCAAGCTTCTGAAGTGCTTAGAACTTGATGACCTACTGCCAATAATTTCTTTACAAAGCCGTTCAGGATGCTTTAAGTAAAATATATTCAATTCATGTTCTGATGTTTTGATTTGCCAATAAACATATTGTCCACTTTCTGTAACGGTAGCCATATTCATTGGCAAATTTGCAACATTTCTATGAATTAAAAGTCTTTTATGCCAGGATGATTTCAGTAAAATTTGCTTAAATTATACTGAGCAGGATTTCAGAACTGATTAAAAATTTTAAATTTTCTTTACTATTACTTTGCTAAAACAATAGTTAAATCTAATAAAAGATCAAAATCATTTGTATAAAACTTAAAGCAATTCTTGCTAAATTACTTTCAGCCAAATTAAGTTCAATTCTGATCAGCAGTTTTAGCAAGTCCTTTAAAGGTTTTTCTGTTTTTAGTAATTGTGACCTATTTAATACAGAACTGTTATCATTTGGACAAATCTTTCAGACATTTAATGTAAAGATGATTCCTGACAATTTAAGCACATTTTCGTGAGCACTTTAAAAAAAAATATTAAAATGTTTTCTTCTTTTCATAGCAGATGCTGTGACAAACTAATTCAACTTCTGTTATGCAATTTTTGTCAAGAAATCATTTAAATGTTTGTATTTCTAGCAACAAATTTGTAATTTGATGAAAAATTAACTCTTTTTAAATAAAGTTTGAAGCACTTCATACCATGTCACTCTCAATCAAATTGGTTCAAGATTGGTTGAGCAGTTTATAGACAAAATGAATAAAATAACTGTTAATGGATGCATGATGCATACAAGATAGCAATTGGTTCAGTTTATTCAATTCCCTTACCTTGCTGAAAAAACAAGAGAGCTTATGGCATGGCTGTTACATATGTCTTGTGTTATCTTGCAAAGATGCATTTTTGCAGTTAGGTGGATGGATTGATTAATATGTTAAAAGTGATCAAAGATGGAGCCAAATGGAATGCACTTACCATTTAATAGGAGAGATCCACTTAACTGAACTTTACTAAATAAACTGAGAATGAACTTTAGTAAAAGGTGAGTACTCTTTACCGTGTACTCTACTTCACCATTTGGGGGAAAAATCCACTTTCCTACGTGTTTCTCTGGGCCCAACATTTGCACCACAACGATGGGTTCAGGGAGAGATATGCCTGCACTTCGTTGCATTAAAATGCAGAGGTAGAATGAGGTAGTTGCCAAAATGCACTCTACATGATGTCTTCTAAGGAAGAATAATTTAGGTAAGCCAATGAGGCAGCAATGGCCCAACATATAAATGGAAGAAAAAGACATTTCTTTCTCCCTATGGAGAAAATGAAATTTATTTTAGTACTCTAACAGGGAATGAAAGCCTACCTTGATAACCCCAAGCACATATTTGACTGAGAAAGGGAATCTCAATAGGTAGTAGAGATACTGCAGATAACTGATTTTTGACAAAAATTCATGATTGACAAAGACAGAAATGGAAACAAAATTGCAATAATTAGAAACAGCCAGTGTTGATAGACAATGCAAAAAGATGTCTTGAAAGACCACTTTTTGTTGGCAGAAGGGGTGGTCTCATAACATATTTTACTGTACAGGTCCTTCAAAAATCGAGAATAAATAGTCTTATTCAATGCCTATCCCTACCTTCCATATACACAACTCCCTCGATAACTCATGTGCTGATAACTCACGAACCCACTAATAATGCAGGGTCAGGCATGGATCCCATATTTTAAAACAGAATGCAACCAAAATTTAACCCTATTTGCTGAACTTAAAAATCGTGATCAAAGCTGGTAACAGAAAATACAAGTTATCAAGGGAGAGGTGTAATGACATTATCTTTTTTACAGCATAGTTACCAGTTTTTTAGGTAATTTTGGATCCACTTTCAGTGCATTCCATAATGTTTCAAATCTCTCCAAGAGTTCCTTGTATCCAGATTTTGCATCAAGGTCAAAAATAAGGGAAGCGTATCCTGTAGTGGCTGTGTGAAGGCAGTTGACTTTGTCAATCTCCATGTCTCCCTCACCAGCTGAGATCATGGCAAGATCAACAAATACCTTCAGTTCCTTCAGACCACCTGTGAAAATAAGTTGAAGCTGAGAAAATACAGACAGTATATATATATATACACACACACACACACACATACATACAGTGGAGCCTCGTTAGTCAGCACTCCATTTATCTGGAAAACTCGCTATACGGATATAATTGAACAGGAACGGAATTCCTAAATGTTAATTTGCTCTTTTAATTAAGAAATCCGCGTTTCGTATCCAGAAATTAAAATTGGGGACCAAAGTGTAATTACATTAAAAAATTTCTCAATAATCTGGAAATAATCTGTAAAAAAATAAGAAAATTCGAAAAATCATATATGAAAATACAGTCTGTAGAATAATACATAAAACACAATAGTGAAGCCCTTGAGAATCTATGGCCACTATCAATAACTAAGTATCGTCACCATATTGTAACGAGCTATTGTATAAACAATATCTGTTTTAGCTAGTCGTCGACAGGGGTGTTAATAAATAAAAAAACACTGGGGTCAAACTGTTCACGCTTTTTGACATAACATATGGTAAATAAATTAAAAGTGTCATTAAGCCTCTTTGTTGTTTATCAATTGTATGTAACAATCACAGTTTATTGATCCCTGTGCAAATACAGTTGACAGATTTAAGCTGTGGACAGTATAGGGCTTCATTTTTTTATTAAAATGGGGACATCAATCATTAGCAACACTTGCAGCTGCAAAATACGACTTATAAAAATGACTGCATTTTATTAGTTTACCATAATGCATTTAACTGCGAGATAACAGTTTGTTTTCGTTGTACTCTCTACATATATTATGGCAACACCATCAAGCAAGCGTAGATGAGTAAAGATACCTGCCAGCATAAAAAAGATTTGCCAGTACAAAGATCACCTAAAAGCTACAATTCAAGATATACACCAGCTTACTATTCCTTAGACATTGGCAAGTCGACAGTTGTAGACATAATAAAAAACAAGGGCAAATGGTTATCTATACATGCCGACTCAGACCTAACCCGTGCTCACCACGCCAAATATCAACAAATATGAAATAAACACAAATTAATAGATGTATTCATTAATTTATTTCAACCATTATTGAATATACAGTACATTACATTTAAAGCAAGCATATACATGTACATATATACGGTGTGTTATCATCACAAAATAAAAAATGTGCATGATTCATTATCCGGAAAAATTGTTAATCCGGACATAATCACTGGGAATGAATGTGTCCGGATTAATGAGGCTCCACTGTATATGTATGTATGTATGTATGTATGTATGTATATATATATATATATATATATATATATATATATATATATATATGCTATACCAGTACAATTCTGGCTTATGAAAACTATATAGGATGTTTGATACAATGTAAAAATTGCTACATTGTTTGGAAAAAAGAATGGTACCTAATAAACCAGTACTCCTTTAAGTTAAAAAATATGTAAAGAGGTTTTGGTTTGTTTAGTGTTCTATGGCACAGCAACACATGTAGGTTACTTAGCACCAATGCAACTGGAGCTTAGTACTTTGCCTAAGGACACACCATAGTAACTGATGCAAGAAGACCCAATAGTAGGATTCAAACCTAAACTATTTTTGATCACAGCATCTCATCACTATGACTTATCCTGCTTCCTTCAGGAGGATGCACGATATGTATCATTTATCCCTGAGCCTGAAACAGGTAAATAAAGAGGTAAATACTGATTGTTTTAAAAGAGGACAAAGGATAAGGCAAAATAATGTGTGTTTCCTATTGCACTGGTTTTAAAATTAGGGTAGGTAAGTTTGTTGTGCATTATATATATATATATATAATATAATGATTAGTATGTAAACTATACCAAGTGCTTCAAGTGCTTGGCAAAACGCTCAATTGGATGACACCAAATCAATTTCAGGAATTTAATTTCTTTTTTTTTCATGAGGAAAAATGTGCAAGGGTCAGCAACAAAAAACAGCAATGGTCAGACAACTGGAAACATACATTTTGTTTTGTTGGTCTGATAGAGAGGTAAACTAAATTTATGATGAAAAACAACGACATTCAATGTCCCCACAGCAGATGAAGACTAAAGTCCAAGTAGAAAAATTTAAAATAAGTAAAATTAGAAATATTTTTATAACAACATGAAAATCTAATCAGGACATCTATTGATGCACATAAACATCCATGCCACATTTCATTTGTCGACAGGTATCACACATGAAATATCTATAAAAAAAATTAACAAAATTGCATTTTTTTAAAAAAGAAAATAAAAAAATATGTAATGGTCTGAAAACCTGTTCATATCATGTAAATATGAATAAATATGCCTACCAAATTTAATTTATCTATCTCAAGTATAAAACTAACAAAGTAAAACACCTGATATGAACTAAAAACCCAAAATGGTCATCTACATTTGACAAAAAATGTGCCTACCAAATATCATTTGTCTACCAAAGTGGTTTTTTTTTAAATGCACTAACATGGTGATTTTGTTTAAAATGTTTAACCAGAGTGTAATCAACCATAACACTGCTCACTCTGCAATGCTTTTAGCTGACGCCAGTAGGCAATTAAAACATCAATTGTCATGTATAAAATGACTAAACTGACCTTAATCAAATTTTGGGCATCTTTCAAAGTAAAGACATTTATATGCTTTGTTCATTACATTCTCATAAATAAACTTTCCATTGTTACTGTTACTAAGAACAAAAGAGACAAGAATATATATATATATATATATATATATATATATATATATATATATATATATATATATATATATATATATCAAAGATGAGATACTATAACGAGTTCATACAATACAAAGATTCATTAAATCACTGTTTATGAAGGGCTTCAGATTTTATTAACATTGTACATTGATTGAGACTGGGTGACAGTCAAAGGCTTCGAGTAACCTTATAGTCACAGCCAGTATTACAACTATAGACTCGAGATCTGCAGTCATGTGGTAGGACAAAAATACTACTGCACATACTATTTCATAACTGATGTACACTGCTTTTGAAAATTAAAAGATTGCATGACTCTATGAGTGTGCTAAGACATGTATAGCACTGAAAAATGTGTGGTCATGAGGTCAACACAAATACTGTACCTTATTTACAATGGCCTTATTTTGTTGTAAAGGTGCAGTACTGAAACTGATGTATCAACTTATCAAGTTACACATATTTATTGGAACATAAAAGGAACTAAATGGACTTAATCACAGCACTCCACAATGAAGTCACCTTAGCATAACAAGTAGGTCACAGCTACTTATTTTTGCAGTGAGGCTGTAGTATTTATCATCATGCATCCTCTAACCATGTGTTATAAATCTAGATAGAATACAAACAGCATGCCAAAAACTTGTGGTCATGAACTAAATGCAAAAATTAACCAAAAGCAAAAGAAAAATTAAATAAAGGTTATGATAAGTTATTTTTATTCAATGGGTGTAGTACAATGCAAGATGTATATCTTCATCAGTTTCACAACTCTGGCATGAAAAGTGCCTGAAAAACATTTTCAACATAGCTCCTTTCATGACATATAGGAAGTTAGAATGGCATTACTTTAATTTATGACCATGACAACTTTCAAAGCCTTTTGGTGAAAACTCCACATAATAATAATAATAATAATAATAATAATAATAATAATAATAATAAAAATAATAATGATAGTGAAGACTTTGTATAGTGCCTAATCTTTAGAAGCTCTAATCGCTTTACAACATCTATTATAATATGAATACAACAACAAAAAAAAAAACACCATGAAATTGGAATACAAAAATGCTGACAATATTTAAGGTAGGAAACATTTTTAGGTCTTTAAGTTTGTTCTTGCAGTCTGTGTTGCACTTGGTGCTTCTATGAGAAAGGCACTCTTCAAAAACTGTCAACTTGCATTGCATTGTCTAGCACCTTAAATTAATTTAAACTCTCATTAACTGATCTGACATTGTCTTAGAATATAGACACAGAGATGAATCCTGAATCATATAGAAATATCATATTAAAAAGAAGGAAAAAAAACCTCTACAAACCTGTGATGCTATTATCTTGATTTCTTTAAAGTCACCATACAATCTATAATTGTCAACAAGATTTAGGATCGCTTTAGCTCCTCTGACACATGACTCCAACTCATGAAACTGCTGCAGCTGTTTGATTCTCAGCTTGGCTGTATCCTCTGAGAGCTTTAAAGAGATCATCTCATTTAGCATTTTGTCAGAGTCACAATTGAATACTTTTCCCAGATACTTTTCCATTTCATCAAAATTTAAATCACCATTCTCAAGTCTCTGAATGATATCCTTTGTTTTGTTGTAGGCTGGTTTCCAAACCTGTTCAAACACATCATCAAGGGATTCAGCATTGCATGCAGATCCGACTTCTACCCACACTGTTATGAAAATATTATTGTTAAACCACTCATGCAAAGGTCTGAGCATACTGATGACTGCATCAGAAAGGTTAAATGCTGTGATGCGAGGGCATACATTCTCAAGTGTGACTGCCTCCATGTTAGCTGGCTCACAAATATCATTAATACAAAGGATCATCTTGTTGTTATCTAGATCCTTTATAGTGCTGTTCAGTTCCTCTAGATTCACTAAAAAATTAAAATAACAAATACAACAAACATAGCAAACAATTGGTTATTAATAATATGTGGCTGGAAATGTGTTTTAGGTAAAACAAATTTTAATGATCGAATAATTACCTATTGCAGAATTTGCCAGTCTGATGGACGGCTAATGAGATCCCAATAGATAGGTATTAAAGAAAACAAATGTCATTTTTTTGGAATGCCAAGAAAAAAATGCAGCTTTCAGTACACACTTAATGATAATTGAGTAAGAACAGCCCATAAGATAGCATTATGGCACAAACCTCATGGACTTGAATCTCCATGAATGAAAGGTCATTCTTGGTAGGGATCTGATAACCTCCATTGATAGTAAATGCAACCCACCTTAAAATAGTAGAAACTGAAATATCAAATTAACTCTTAATTGGGAAAAATATATGTTCCTACCCTTTTCCCTTTATTGACTGCCAAAAAGAAACATAAAGTTTAATAGCTAGGCATAAAAGTCGCAAATAGATGGTTGAGATATCAAAACTGTTTTATGCTAAAAAGCCTTCTCGAGAGAAACTAATGCACATCTGCCTGGTTCTATGCATAAGATGTGAAACTTGCTCCTAAATCTAAAAGATGCCAAGGAAAGCAGGAAAATCATCTTTAGACTAAGGTTCTTGAAGAAGCTTCACCAAAAGGTTCAAAGACATGTGCTATTAAAAAATATCACAAGACACACATCTAGTATTTAAAGACTGAGATAATGGGCACTACAGCTTAAATATAAAATATGGTTGGCAATATGAAAATCCAAACTAATGGCTGGACCTTCTGATGGCATAAACTGAGCCTTATTCTCTTCAAAAAGGAAAGAGAAGAAAATCGGCCATTGAACTCGTCAAGCGACAGGCTATAATTAATATGTTCCCAAATGCACAATCACAAAAGATTCTCACTTGTTATCATAGACCTCAGATGCAGTGTCTCCTGACTTTAAGAATTCACTTAGCTTAAAGACTTGTTTTTCTCTAGAGATGATTTGAGATGTAATACAAAAGTGTAGCTTGCTGGTTACTTTTGAATTAGAAATGCATGTTTTATAATCCAAAATGTTCTTTAATTCTTTTAGTAATGGTCATATTTGAACCGCAAAAATACTAATTTCATCCCAAAATAAAACCTGGAAAAGACCTGGAAATTTGTATTTAGAAAAGTGTGGTTACCATGCATATAGCATTTTAAATGATCATTCATTGTGTGTTTTTATTTTTTGTTTATTCCTGTGTTCACCTACCATATAAAAAGTGGTTGCATCTCAGAAAGAATAACTCAGTTATGCCCCAACACTGGCACAATGATCTAAATTATTCACTTGTATGACTTTTGTAACTTCTTTATTTTCAACTATCTATTTGTTACATACTCAAATCTTGGATCCTCTTTTGACTGTATACGTAAAAGTTGGTGTGTTGATGCATCTTAACCTTTTACCCGATAGATTTTTGTTGCTGTGTAGGTTGACTATATTCCTAAAAATTGGCATTTTTAGCCAATGTTAGCTAAGTTTTTCAAGCCATGCAGCAAAGAGCTGCAAAAATCCAAAAAGCTACTCCAATTCAGACATTCTCTTTGCAAATCGCACCCTGGCAGAGGCTGTCAAAGGGCCCAAGAGAGTAAATTTGTTGCGCATTTCTCGCTTTCCTTGTTTTTGAATAGGCTGACATGCAAGGAAAATTATTTATTTTCTCAAAAATGGCAAGTATTATAATCATTATGTCTTTAATCCCCTGACAGACTAGATGTAACTTACTGTACAATACGATTGGTTCATTTGAAATCGAGGCTACCATGCATGTCTTTATCCGCCATATTTGATGTCACAAATTGTTACCGTTGTCGAAGTATCTCATCTTCGTAATGTTCAGCTTCTAATCATGTTAAACAGGAAAGAGGAATATTCAGAATTTTCTCCAGCAAATGAGAAGGAAACAACTGGAAGGACAATTGTGCCGTCTTGTGTAGATTTGTGAAGCCATATAGTAACAGAAAAAACTTAACGTTTTCCAAATTGTGTTATATGATTTCGCTATCAGGCATGAAGGCGCACGGAAAAGCTAATAAACATCAGGTTCTTGCTTCATCACACACAACTCTGCCTGAACTTGCAACATATATAAATACCAGAGAGAACCTTAATAAAATTCGATTGAAATTATATTTATTAAATTTCTTTTAGAAATAAACCTTCCTCCTCCAGTTACTAGTGTTGCTGGTGAGTTATTTTGCACACGTTTTCCAAATATTAAAATCACAAAAGGATAACTCGTATGCTTTTGCTTTGAAACATTTTAAAAAGGAATTAGGAGGAGAGCCCCAGTAGCTGTCTTACTGAAGCTAGCTTCAATGAAGTTATCAACAATAAATGTGCTACAGCTCGCAGGGCATTAAGTCCAATTGTTAATTGTGATTTCTCCACAAAGTTGAAGTTAATTAGCTTTATATTTGCAAAACATGGCATCTACTCTAGAGTTACTGAAAGACCAGGACACAAAAAGTTTGAATAAACTTAAAAATGGTTTTAAAAATGTGTGGAAATAGGAATGGCTTGAGTGCATGGAAAGTTAATGTAAATGTAGTTGGTCAGTTCATAAGAAAACTGAACACTAGAGGACTTGCATTTGCTGTTGGGACCATAAAACAATGAAACCTGCAACGCAGTACAGGTCATCCCCACTTCTTAATATTTTCAGGCTTTTTGAGGGGCAGGGGACAACAATCATGTCTGATATTTGAAAGCCCACATGCTTGGAGCAAGAAATATGTGCAAGCTTCTTGCAGAAATAAGCTTGCACAAGCTTGCAAAAATAAGCTTGCAGCAATGTTCCAAATACAAGCTTGCAAACAAAAGCTTGCTCAAGTTTGCAAATAAAAAGCTTTTCTACCATGTTCCAAATACAATCATGCGGCAAGCTTGCAAAAATAAGCTTGCAGCAATGTTCCAAATACAATCTTGGAAAAAAAAGCTTGCTGCAAGTGTTATGTATATTTGATTTAATTTATTTATTTTTAATTGTCAAATCCAAATTTGTCATTTTGGGTTTAAAATTCATTAATTTGGAGATTATTCTGGAAAATTCAGGCTGACCTAGACTCTATCTGTAAACACAGGTTGACCTTCGCTTGTTAACATCATTTCTGGCCCTGCTTCAGAGAGTGTCAACAAGCTTCTAAAACTATTGGTTAAATCCAAGGACATCTTTTTATTTTTAGTTCTTGGGGGTGGGAAGTGAATGATTTTCTTCTGAATCATTCTATAAGTACGTGACTTGGTGAAGGTAGCATCTTTCTATGACCTTCCAGAATCTCATGATTCCTTTTTTGTTTACGAGGGAATTGCATATATATAGCTGTGTTTTGGAAGCTAACATTAGTAGAATCTGGGCTTTTAAAGTTAATAGTTGTGTTTTCTGTTTCAGTTATAATTTTAATTACATTGTACTGGAAATTGTGTCATTTCGTTGCAGCAAGAGAAATTATTCCATTTATCTGGAAAAGGACATATGTTTATGATTTTCATTTGGATTATTTTAAAAGCAAGAACTGCATCAGTTGACATTGTCAGCCATTTTGGATTACATCGTCTAGATTCGAACCTGGAACTATTAGAACATTTATTTATCAGGACTCTTGCAATTCCATTAGTGGATTATTTTTGTGAATTCTATATTGGATTAATGTTGGATTTGATTCTCTAAAACCGTAAGTTTATTTATGTTTGAACTTAATAAATTCATTGTTAAAGTTTTACAAGCTTGTTAGTTTTCACTCTTTCTGTGTTGCTGCTTATTCGAGCCTAAGCACGTAACACAAGCTTTAAAACAAGCTTGCATTTTTGGTTTGGGAAACCATTGACTACCAAACAATTTGACATGGTTGCCTATCAAAAAGGACAGTTTTCAGTAATCTTTAAAACAAAATCACACAATAAAAACGTTTCCAATGGTGATTTAGGAAAGCAATAATCTATGTCAGCAAAGCATGCCCAGCTAAAATAACTTTCAAAATTACTATTTAATTTAATGTAGTTTTACTTTTTGAAGCATGGCAATGGGGGGGGAGCATTTTTTTGACAACATATTATTTGCAACATATTAACCCTTAAAGTGCTGTATTGTTTTGCAGTACAAGGTCCCTCAGCGCTGAATTGTTTCAGGGGAGAAAAGAAGAAAACTGCACAGTCTTTAAATTGCATGTATTTCATTAAATATACACAATTGATAGACAAACCCTATATGAAAAATGATGGCGCATGTCTATACTTTAAGATTAGCATCAAGACACATGTGTAGGTTTAACATATTTGCAGGTACAGGTGTAAATACTGGTAAAATGACCAGTTACAATTGTATTTCATTAGTAATTTTGTTTATTTTTTATGGAAAAGTTCAAATATATCTAAGAAATGTTATATTCTTTAGTAGTCCAACCATGCACATGTTATGTCTGTCACAATGTTATATATAAATTGTGAAAATCACAGGTAAAGGAAGGGTGACAGTTTTGCAAAAATCCACTCCATGAATGTCAGATGTAAGTTTAAACCCTCTTGTCAGCAATTAATGTTCATGAAAAACTATCACCTGTTATTTATTATAATATCATCAAACCGAGGTCCGTATCTGGTGATTAAACCTCAGCAAAGGCTTTATTTTTGTTCAATCATTGGATTGATTTTGTGTGAAGAGTCACCTTAATTGTTCTCATTGTCTGACAGGTGTAAATTGCCTGGAATAGCTTGAAATCTATCCCATACTTATTTTTTTGCTGAAGTATGCGGTTGATATCACATCATCAATAGCCCATTAGGAATCGAGAACAGACATACCGTATATACTCGCGTATAAGCCCGTTCACGTATAAGCCGACCCCCCAAACTGAATTGGTAAAAGTGGTATAAAGTGCATGACCCGCGTATAAGCCGACTCATAATTTTTATACAAACGGTACATCACAAGATGCACAAAGTGAGTTCTGAATACGTTTATTTAGGTAAATCACATTATTAAATAAAATAAAAGAAAGAAATCTAGTTTATATGTTGAAAAAAAGACAATTCTGAAGTGTTAAGTCTTAATGGAAATTTAAATTAATCCTCATTCTAAAATCATGAATTATAAAAATTCGATCACGTTTAGAATCCTTCAAAATCGGGCTCTGTATCAAACTCGCCAAACAGTTCACGAAACTCGGCTTCTGTTACGGGCATGCTTTCATCATATACGTCATCCCCCCCTCCAGTACTTGCTTCTCGTTCACAACAAATTCGCGTGCTGCAGCACAGTTGTTATTTGCTTCTGCATATTCAATAACTTTAAGTTTGAATGCTGCATCATAAGCAGACCGCTTTCTTTTACTTCCAACACTATTCATTTTATCCGATTGAATTGAACATAAACTTCTATAGAGATTAAACTGAAATAATTTCTTTCAGTAGTAGTATACTATTTATATACCTTATCCTGTAATTATTTCTATGTGTGGTTGGTTTTCAATTTGTATTTGATAATTATTTATCATTGTTATTTGTGTTGTGTTTTTTAAACTACGGGTAGTGTGATTCAATCGATCAAACTATGATTGGTTCAGCGTGGACATTATTCAAGTATTGTGACAGTTTATAACTTTGAGCAGAAACCATGTCCACTACCATATCTCATTAAACAATACATCTGAGAGTTGGCATCTATTAGTTAAGTCATTGGCATTGTGCAACAAAACAAACCTATTATCCCCGAGGCATTTACCACAGATTAAGCATATGGTAGCTATTGTACAACAATCTTCCGCTAACAAACCACTTTGCTTTACAAACAACTAAATAATAGTTGTATATAAACTGTGGCTCCCGATTACTTCTAAAACACCTGTCAAAGAAATCCAACAAATTATATTGTTTTACAATTATTCACGCTGACTCGTATATTGCACTGTTATTTACCGTTCCTAAGCGTGCGCGCAACAAAACCCTATGGAGCCTCTCGCTATTGTTTCTCGAAGACTGTCATACATGTATATCTACTCTCGATCAAAATGTTTGTCGTATATACCTTCAGTATTGTAATTCTTTTATTTCTTTTTACGTAGATTCTTTTCATATTTACACTGAAATAGGCTAGCGTGCATTTCTACGAAACCGTAGAGTTTAATTATTACTGATTAGCTGAGGGATAAATATTTGACCAGAGATTATTAATATGGCGGTTCTTATGGAAAATACACGTATTTCCGTAGTTCAAATAACACGTATGGCTGTATACCTTCAGTATCGTAATTCTTTTATTTTTTTTCACGTAGATTCTTTTCATATTTACACTGAAATAAACTAGCGTGCATTTCTACGAAACTGTAGAGTTTAATGATTACTGATTAGCTGAGGGTTAAATACTTGAATAGAGATTACTAATATGGCGGTTCTTTTGGAAATTACACGTATTTGCGTGGGTCAAATAACACGTATGGCTGTATTTTCTGGTGGATGGACATCTGTCAAATAGACGTAAAGTACGTTAAAAACATGTTTTTCATTCATTATCCTACCACTTATGTTAGAAAAAAAATATTTGTTTTACTTCACGTCAGGACAAATCTTATCAGCCATGTGGCATCATTAGGCATGTGATCTCATATTCGGCGATCGACGGAAACAATAAATATTGGAAATCGAGTGGGAAAAGCATTATAAATTTCAGGTTTGGAACTTGACCCGCAGATAAGCCAACCCCCCTTCTTCCAGGCCTTATTTTTGTCCTAAATTTCTCGGCTTATACGCGAGTATATACAGCATGTACGAAACCCATTGTTTTAATCGATGCGAAAACGTTTTAGATGCTCAGGTGTGACAGGCCACCATTTCTTCATTAGACTTTTTTCCTTCAAGTCTGCCCCATGAACTCTCTGATCTGCATTACGATTTGTTTGATCTACTATCAGATGCAATAACTCATCTAAGAAAAAGTCTTCAATAGTCCGTAAGTTCATTATTCACCATCTCGACATTTAATTTTGAATTACCAGTGAATGGGGGGTGACAGGCGCGCCATCTTTTCATGGCAAGCGAGCATGTACATCTGACTCCAGTTCCACGTAAATTCCTGGCTCAAAATCATTCATGTGTATTTAAATCAATACCTCGCTTGCTCCAATAATGTCATTTTTCTCAAATTATTCAAAATCACTATTAGCATCACTATCAGAAGCGAATATTTGTTGCAAGAAATCACCTTTGTATTCAGCGTCGACCATTTTAGCTTTGCACAAGTACCATGTGTTTAAAAGCGAACATTTGTAAAATTACATCGTTAATAATATAGTAAAGTACTGCAGAATGCTTATTCCGGACCTTTTTAAACCAATCAAATACAGTTTTACAGGCATTTATGGCAAGATGAAGTTATAGAATGTGATCATTGCTGCTCACCTCAAAAGCGACTATAGTCACGACACGCACTACGGGACCAAAAACAACAGCGCGACTATAGTCGCGACACGCACTTTAAGGGTTAACAAAAGTCTTTATGGAGTGTTTGATTTCTACTAAAAAATCAACACTACCTTAATATAACATATCTGGCTGAACATTCAGATTAGTTATCATTAATCATGATCTTTCATCTTATTTAAATACTATTAATTGACCCTCGCTTTTCAGGATGATTTTTGCCATGAAATAGGTTGATCAGAAGACAATAAGCACCAAATAATCTTGTTTTGCACTGTTGACATGTGTTTGATAAAGGGCTAACACCTGTACTGGACAAGGGCATTTATTTCAGAATATAATGCTGTTTTTTCTGAGTTAATTTGAGATAAAACCTGTCAGTTGCCAAAGCACACAGCAAACAACATCAAAAGGGCATCATGAAAGCTGTTTGAGTCAGCAACTGACAGTTATACCACAATATACTCAGAAAAAAACAACATTAAATTCATTTAATTGCAATTCCTAATAATTTAATTTATTTATTTATGTTTATTTTATTTTCTTTAAGATAAATCCTATCAGTTTTAGAGCTTTATTTAAGATTATGAATTCCTGTTGAGGGCGTTTACTATGCAACTATTTATAAAACAGGCCATTCTCCATCTGTAACATAATAGCAAAGCAGCATCAAATAAATTCTACCATCGGTAGGCAATCTAAGGTTTTGAATATTCTACAGAATGGTCTTAATATTTTATCCAAATTGGCATAATAAATTATGTGATCTGCGTATAAGTTCAATATTCAAAGTAAAGGATGTGCTTGTTTTGTGTGACAAACAAATGTCTCTTGGATTTGAAAGTTTCAATAGTTCATTGTGACTTGGATGAAATGTTTTTGTTCAGACACACGAGCAACCAATTTTCATTTCTTCAAATCTATTTTTTGAATTCACTAACAGTTTAGGCTACCTACAGGGGTTACTTACAAATAAAATCAAGACTATGGATAATGGGTTATATTAATTAAGGGTCAAATAAACAAACAGTGCAAGACATTGACCCTGACAGTTACAATGGGAATAGTAGCAGATCTATCTCCCAATTGTAATAATTTTTTGTCTTTGACCCACCAATCCCTATATCTATGCATTTACCTAAAGTTTGAACTTCATTTGTAATGAGCTGCAGTCAAAGTACTGTAGCCCAAATGTTCTTCTTATCAGATTGAAAGATTCCCAGCATTTGTTTTAAAACTTTCGTCAAAGAAAGAATTTTTTATGTTCAGTAAAACCGCAAAGTCGTGCTATTTGATTCTTTCAAATCAGTGGTTATGTTCTGACCAACGGTAATCTTTCCAACATTTATCAACTGATGCAACTGAAGATATTACAGCTGTGTCACCTGTAAATCCCTCATTAAACCTGAAAATAGTATGTTCCCTCTCCACTCATCCCCCAATGAAATGCTAATATTATGGTCATCAAGAACACACTCAGTTCTGACCAGAATTGAATCAGAAAGTTGGTACCAGCAAATACTACATATAAATAAACCAAAATTTTGCAATCCAATAGACTTCAAAGAGTGTTTGCACATACATGTACATGTATGATAATATCTGACAAAATTAAGTTTATCAGCTATTTTTTTTTCTTTGTAAGTGTATTAATTGCTTTAATAGATGATAGACAGATTATTTTCTTTTATTAAGATTTGAATTTCAAATCATCTTCTACAGGCTTAGATGAAAGGAAAGTTTATTCTTGTTTTCATGACCACTTTTTGAGATCATTTGTACTGACCTCTTCTGGAACTTCTGTTACGGCTATTGGATTTAATTTATTTATTTTTTAAATGTTAAATCCAAATTTGTCATTTTGCCTTTAAAATGAATTGATTGGAAAATTTTTTCTAGAAAGTTCAGGCTAACCATTCTCTAATTGTAAACAAGTTTTTTACCTTGGCTTGGTTACTTCATTATCTGACCTTGCTTCAGATTGATAAACAGGCCTCTAAAATTATTGGTTAATTTCAAGGACAACATTTTTATTTTTAGTTCTTAGGGGTAGTAAATATCTAGAGTACGTGACTTTTAGTGAAGGCAGTCTTTTTCTGTGACCTTCCATGACCCTCTATCAATTTCTAGAAAATCACGTGATCACTTGTTTACATTAGAAAAGGGTATTTTAATCAGTGTACTGGAAGAGAGATTCAGTAGAATCTCTGGGCTTTAAGTTATTAGTTGTGTATAGATGTTTGAGTTGTAATTTTAAATATATTGTTCTGGACTTTGTGTCAATTCATTGAAGAAAGAAGAATTATTCTATTTATTTGGAAAAAGGACATGTGTTTATGATTTTCATCTGGATGATATTAAAACAAGAACTGCATCACGTGACATTGTCAGCCATTTTGGATTACATCGTCAAGATTCGAACCTGGAACTATTAGAACAATTATTTATCAGGACTTGCAATTCCATTAGTGGATTATTTTGTGAATTCTATATTTGTTGGATTTGATTCTCTAAAACCGTAAGTTTATTTACCTTATGAAAATAATTGTACTTAATAAAATTCATTGTTAAAGTTATACAAGCTTGTTAGTTTTCACTCTTTCTGTGTTGCTGCTTTTTCGAGCCTAAGCACGTAACACTTCAAACAACATTTCTGAGTTTGAAAACCCACCAACATTGTTTAGGAATATGGCAGGTATGGGTATTATTATTCTATAATTTTCTAAATTTACTAACCATGTTCTAAATGTTGACAAAGGTATATCAGCTCCTGAACATAGATCTTCTCAAGGTTATAACTATCCACCTCTCTCTGTCGGATCTGTATAATCCTGTCAATGTCATGCTTTGGTCTTTTACATGAAATTGTGGCCAGCTCCAGGTACTTATCCTGAGCAGCAATTATCTCATTGAAGTCAATGATTGTGATATGTCCAGCCTCCAAAGAAAGCTCCCTTTCCACTATCAAAGATCTTGCTTGCGCTATTGCATGGCAGCATTCATCCAAGAGATCATGTCTGCTATCATCTCCATCTGTAAAAACAAATTTTTGACTAGCCTTATATACACTGACTGCATTGTTAATTTCATTTTGTGTGATCTTTATGACCTATAACTAACAAGATTACAAAGGAACCTATAGCAAAATACTCCTATGAACCATGACACAATTGTGACCAATTTTTATTTATCTTAGATGTAGGTCACATTTACCCAGCTTTGATGCAATAAATATGAATATTTCAAGATGCACACCAAGGGCAAGTATGATGTCAACATGTGGTGTGGTGTGGCATACATAGGTTGCAGCCTAAAAGTATGCACAAGTTAAAATAATTTCTTTACAGAAGGTAACAGTGGTCCACTTATGATGTGCAACATATATCCATTCTAAAATGCACCTTCATGGAAAGTTTGACAGCAAATGGTTAAAGTAATAAAATCAAAGCATGTACTAAACTTATCTTTACCATTACAAAATATGTTCAATAGTTTGGGGAGTTTTTTTTAAATTCTTGTAAGGTTCTTCTTGTTTAGTAACATGGCTGTATGTAATAGTGGAGTAGCATCATTTGTTAAAATATTTTATTTTTTAGTAAGGACAACCATCCATACTTGATAGCTGTAAGGTATTTGTACAAGTTTTAATGTCTTTATGCCCAGATGCTTTTCACCCAAATTTGTCCACCACTGTTCAACGTGTTTTTTGTAATAATTCATTAACAGTTTTTTTCAATTTTAAATAATGGACATCTTACCTCATAGTAGACCAGCAACATTTGTACAAATCTGAGAGATCTATATGTCATGCTATATGCAAAATTAATTTAAAGTTTTTTTTCAGGTTTTTAACCACAAAATTGTTTAAGTTTTTTTTAATAGCATATTTGCATAATTTATACAAATATAACAGCCCTTCACATGCCAGTGTGTTCTCTGTCAAATTTGGTACAATTCTATTTTGTGGATTTGAGAAGTCATTTAAAGGTTTTTCTATATTTAATAATGATGGTCATATTTGATGGTGAAACATTTTCATTTGTGAAAGTATAATTAATTGTTCTTTCTGTTTAATTTTGTCCAATTTAACTGTGAAGATATCATCTAAATGTTTATTTTTCAAGATTTGTTTTTCTTTGGTCAGCAATGTTAGTCATATTACTAGACAAATCAATCTAAAAGCCCTTTATGCTAAAATACTAAATTTGAAAATCTGGTCTGGTTTTAAGATGTTTAAATAACAAATAATGATAGACCATGCTCAAAAAACAACATTTTGGACACATATGACCCAATAATGAGATTTATATCATAATAAATAATAAGTAATGCATTTCTCAACTCAACAATAGTATCTGTATCACCATTTTTATCAAGTACTGTAATCCAAAATTTGGGATTGGGTTTGAGATTTACAGGTATCTGGCTCTGACTAGGTACTCAAATACATTATACTGCACTAATGAGTACAATCTGTGTGTTATATCCTGTATCATCTTAAAATATTAGTGATACAAACTTACAGAGCATATTGAGAAAGTGTGGAAAAGGCATCCAGTTGAAGGCATAATGCATGATGAACCTGTCATTCTCCATCTTGTTCTTTGCCAAAGCAGTCCTCCAAGCTCTGAGAAACATTTCAGAAAGAAGCTTTCCAAAGTGATGTCTTGCTCCTGGTCCAAAGTTATATATTTTAGGATCATAGGCTTCCTCTATTACCTACAAAACAAAGACATTAAGTCTATATGGGCCTGAGATAACTCATCTAGCTGACATCAGCCTAAATGCAAAATGAAATAGATTTACACTAGTAATATACATTCTAATGTGTCACAATACATTATATTAAAAAAGTTACTGGAAGCATTCTCAACTTTAATCTTCAACCATGATTTATGGGAGATCAATATAATTTGTACACAATTAAAATCAGGATGCTTATGTCAAATACTGAATTCTGTTGAGTAGGTTTTTAGAAGTCCATTTAGTTGTTACAAGCAGTTACCATAACTAATTTAGATCTTGATCATTAGAATCTTAATGATTAGAACAGCCTTAATGTCGGGCTGATAAATCCAATGGTTGAACCTCATAAAATGCTCTTGAGCAGGTATTTGAAGACACAAGGTATAATTATCTTCTTCTTTAATAATGGCAGCTCAATTCATTCAATTGCCTAGATGCTCCCTGCCAACCTTGATTTGAAATTGGTTTAAGTATTTTTGAGAAGTCAAAAGAAACAAGAATTAATGGACGTAGGGCCATGCCATATCTTACTTGGCTCTTGTATATATTTTAAATTTTCATTATATTTAATCATGTTTTTAAATTATAGTCATTATCTGAAGTTAGAGTTTGGGTACATTCAGCTAATGTAACTATTGTCTGCTAAGATCATACAATTACAAAGGCTCTGTAAAAAGATGCTATAAACAGATGCTCACACCCAGCTATTTTAATAATAATATTAATAATATCTTACTGACAAATGTGGCTATATTACTCATTTGCTGGTAGTGTTATGATGATTCTAGAAAAATTAAGTAGTTACCCACTGGATGGGTTTGGTATTTTAAAATGTTTATGGAGTACCGTATTTTCCGGCCTATAAGTCGAGACTTTTTGACTTGAAAATTCGGTCTTCGTCTTATACTCTGAATTGACTTATATATGGATTTTGTCATTGAAATTGCATCGACTTATATATGGATTACAGTATCCAGTATGCTATTGATATTGCTCTATAATCGGCATAATCGAAAACAGGTCACATAGAAGTACAAATTCATGTTAAATTACTATGTCAATAAATTGTCATAAAATAATATGACTGCATTTATATTTGTAAGTTTTGTCATTATTTATTTTGCATTCTGCGTGTTTTTTCTTATTTCTCAAACATAAAATAAAAGAAAACAATTACCGGTAAAAACTTCACCGGGCCGCATAGCACACTTACGGTCTATACTCTATAGTGTACTGTACTAATTCAAAGCATATTGTTTGTTCCTAAATAAAAAAGATATGAAATAACTGGTCCATTAATATTTGATTTTCCAGTATAATGTTGGACACACGTGAGCAATTACCGGCATAGCTTTTTTATTGATCCAATTGATTCTACAAAGGGATGTAATCCATAGTAACTCGAGCGTTCTATGATTATTTATAAAATAATGTAGATCATGCATTCCACTGAATCCCCCAAATCATATGTTTCTAATTGTATTTGACAAAGTTTCTCAAATAAATTACCGTAGGTTTAAACTACACTAAAATCAGATATATAGATGGACTACCAGTACTAATAGATCATCAGTGATCCACGATTTTTAGTTTCGCAATCCAGTTTAAAGCAAATTGTAATGTCAACACTTCACCTATATTCATTCTTAACCAGCTGACGTTTCGGTGTCTCTCTTTGATTATACCGGTTGTTGATAAATTTGTATTTGGTTTCCAACAACAATCAAAGCCAGTTGCAGTTGCCGCAATTGTTTCAACCTTGATATTGGCTTTAGCTACCGATACTAGTTACCATATTGCCGGTACCCCATTGTTCTTTATCATTAATCCACATCAATTACGCTACTCGTGTTTAATATCAATGGGATTAAGTACAACAATAAATGATGCCCACTCCCTTCTCTAGATCTAAATACATGTAATGAATTTAGCCATGGGCATTGTTTTCATTGCTTTAGTACAGGTTAAAATACAACCAGTTCTGCCTGCTGTATTTATTAGAGTACATCAAAAGAACATGACGCAATAGCTGGGCTATCTGGGCGGCAAGTTCAAAGGACTTTCACTAGCAGCTTGGGTGGGAAAAAGAGCTGAAATTTACAATGACTGAATTCAGAGACAAAGATCCTGAGACGTACATGTAGTTATTATAAGAATACACTTTAACTTCCATTATTTAATATACGAACAAGTACTATTTCATCATTCGTTACGTACACCCGTTACGTAATTTTTGTTATTTTCTTTTCATTGAATTCAGTCAAATAATGATCTGTGACAAAATTATTTAATATTTTACATCCGTGTGTGGATATTTTCGATGGAAATATTTGTATTATGGATTCAATGTATGTTACAAGATTCGCTGGTGAGTACACGGTGTTGATACTCTTTTCATGCAATAGATTATACATGTATATATAAATTAGACACGTGTATGTACCAATGCATGGTTCTCTGAATAAAGTACCGTAATTGTATTTGACAAAGTTTCTCAAGTAAATTACCGTAGGTTTAAACTTTCAACTGGAAGGAATGATCATAGCTCTTGTTGCAATGGATATTGCCGGTAATATGGAATATCATACGACGATACCATCAATATTCATGCAACCGGAAGTTACTACCGGTAGTATAAAATACAAAGCCAAGTTATTGACCTGGCCTCGTCTTATACTCCGAATCGACTTATATATGGACGAAGGATGGAAAATTTACAAAATTGGTTAATTTGACTTATACTCCTCATCGACCTATAGGCCGGAAAATACAGTAGTAGTCACATGGGGATTTTATTATCAAACACAATGGAAGGCGTATATCAAGGAGAAAACTGGCTGTCAGATTCATTCCTTTTTCAGATTCTTTCATATTTCTTGCATTAATATCAACTCTTCAGATGGGTTTTATGTTATACATAGATTATTTGAGAGGAAAAAAAACATGTTTGGACTATTCAGTGGAAATAGAAAGAGATCAGTGGTCTAAATAATTTTTGGAACTGTTGTGAATTATTCAAGGGAATTCAGATGGAGAGTGCCACTTTGTCACATCATCAATGTTGGCAGACCAGTATATTTGGAAACTTGAAATTCATATTGGACATTTCATTCTTTGAACATTTATAGTAAAGTTTTCAGGATTATTTTGGATTTAATTCATAACACTATAGTGTTAATTCTTAGCATCACCAAATCAAGAGAGCAATCTGTGTTTGTATTAAATCCTTTGCTTTTTCACACTGTTTCCAGAGGTATCTAATAACTGAAGCAAAAGCTACTTCACAGTAAAAAATTTGCCTGGAAATTTAGACTCCTCCATAACAGCAATAAGATAGAGCTTGAGGTCATTAAAAAAAAAGTTTAATAAGCAGAAATGCATATATGTAACAGAATTGTTACCGAGTGGATGGTGGATTAAATGAACAACACAAACACAATATGTGAAAGATAATGTAAATTTATGAAATAAATTATTAATGAAAAATAATGATATAACAACACAATAACTCATGCATTCAACCCGCAATCACATTCCACAACCATTCACAATTCAAAAATAAATTAAATATTAATACAAAATAAACACAGATCCAAAGGAATCTCCTGGACTATACACAGACCTGAGTTATCTCAGGCCCATATAACAAAAGTTATATTACCTAACGCAAGTATAAATTGCAATAACAAATACAAACATCAAACTATACTATCGCACGTATGGATTGCGACAACTAGCACAAACATATACATGTATTTAATCAAGTTGCCAACTTTTATTGAGATTCATGTAATCCCTTTAAATACTACTGTGATTCGAAGTAACTATGTGTAAATATAACAATGTATTCAATTGTAACTACAATTGCAACACACACGTGTCTCGACCCTGTACAACCGTACGATTCACCAACTGTTGAATTGCCGCCCAGCTTCTCCGAATACCTAGGGTTGAATCAATACTTTTATCGGTCACTTGCCCTTCACGGATCCACCAAAGTTATACGTACAGACAGCATACAGCATCTACTAGAACCAAGGGTCCCAAATACCTAGATGCCACCCCGGATGTTTACACCTCTAGACAGCTCCGACACTCGGACATTTAGACTTCTAGATTTCCAGATATTTACACATCACGACAGATGTAGATGGACAGACAATCCGACAGACAGACAGTCAGATACCTCAATTCGATCGCACAATTAAACAGCACAAACACGGCACAATCAATCATATTCAGCTACAATTCAGAGACATTCAGAGACGTTCAGCTACAATTCAGAGACCTTCAGAGACGTTACGCTACAAATCAGCTACAATAAAGAAACCGAACTAATAATAGTTGTTTCTAAAACAATCTACAACTTAGATTACACTATTGCATTTAAAGTCTAATAGTGACTAGTAATTCCAAATATTCCACGTTTTAAATCTGCATTGTAATAAAGGCATCATTACATGAAATGATAAACTGAATAAAATTCACAATACGGTCCTACCCGTTTATATCGACATTGCTTATCTCAACAAGCCGCCTATGTCGACAAAAAAGCAAAGTCCCGGTCCCATTGTCTACTATTACTATCAAATTGTCATGCGTATGTCGACATCGAGATAAAAGAAAAACGTATATGTCGACAGAAGCCCTTGGTCCCAGCTTGAACAAATCCTTTGTTTTCAAAACGTTTATGTCGACAAGCTGCCAAATAAGACCAATACTTTGTTCAACAATTAGTTGATCTTGCCGCCAGGCTTTAATGTCGCGGTCGGATAAAAAAAAAAAAAAAAACCCATAGCAGCAAGTTTTCTCACCATTCTTCAGCTAGTCAAGTCTTTGATCTTGCCGCCTAGCTTTTGGGTCATGTTCTTCAAATGTACTCTTACAATGACAGCAAGTACATGTACATATGTGGGTCTTTCAGCCACTGAGTTTTCTGATTGTAAATATATCAGCACAGCGAAAAGGATCAATTGATGAACACAATCAATCAACAGGTGGTCGAAGCAGGACTAGCAAGCCCTTAAATTTGCCGTCCAGGAAATTGATGCGTACAGAATGACTCCTGTATACGTGATTTTCTGAATCCCATATATAAAAATTGCGTGAAAATACGGATTACGCGTTTCCGAGACCTTTGAAAGTGATCGGTGATTTTCACTGTGAAAGTTTCGTTTTTAACTTTATTACATTTACGATGGCTACCGACAGAAGGGTAAAACGCAAATTAAATTTACAGTCTTTGGAAACTAAATATCTTGCTGTTAAGGAAGTTAAGGGAAGAACATCTCGCAAAGAGGTCTGTGAAATTTTTTCATTTAAAAATAACACGTCCAGGAAGGATGAAAGCTGCAGAGTCTATAAAGAAAGTTGAAGGTAACTGCGCTCCCCAAAGGAAGAAGCAAGACTGGTATATTTGAAGACGTGGAGGAAGCATCTAAACGGTTCACGGTTCAATTACGTATTATCGAAAAAGATTAGTGTGGAGAACTTCGCTGCAACAAGTGGCTTGTGCAGTCGCTTTAATGTTCAAAATAACATCGGATACAAAAGTATTTGTGGAGAATACATGTACTGTTGACAGTTTTTCATTTCCCTGTGAATAGCCCCATCAACTTGGTAGCCTCAATAACATGGGAACAGACTGACCAAAATCTAGGCTGATTTAAGTACATGTACTTGAAGCATGCAACTAACAACTAGACAAACACGTGCTAATGCTGACATTGAATCTCTCATGTTTTTCATATCAGGATTTGACCGATGCAATATTTTATTGTGGACTTTATTACACAAAGGTAACCAAAGTGTTATTTGTCAATATACAAGTGTATTTCACTCTAGTTTTGTCCCCACATACTAAAAATTTACTTTTTTTTTTTTCAAAGTGTAAATACTACTCACTGATGACCGGTTACCCCTTACTGAAGAATTTAACTTGCATTTTTTTTTGCAGACACCCCCCCACCCCCCAACACTTATCTCGACATCCACTTATCTCGACAATATTCCCTCGGTCCCGAGGATGTCGAGACAAACGGGTAGGACTGTAAAACGAAATATAAATTTAACACTCACCCCTTTGGCTGGAGAAAGAATGACGAGCTATCTTTCCTGTTATAAGATACTTTGGACCCGTAATATTATCAGAAATATTCTGCCTTATATATCCTCAAATAGGTGAGCAGAATTCACGGCAAAATTCCCGTGCACCCCGTGATTCTAATGTTCCTGACTTCAAGTGATTCGTAGTCGGGCACATGCAAATCGTTACACGTCGCTTACCTTGAAAAACACACTTATTCACCCCAGGTAACGCATGTACGACGAAACAAAAAAAAAATGGTGAAATTAGTTTGTAATTCGAGAAGAAAATAAATTCAATTTTCGCCTAATTTTGTGACAATATACATTTTGATTTAAACTGTTTAAATCCATTTTCTTCTGTCCATATTTTTAACTCGGTCAAACCCAGTTATTAAGATTATGTCAGGGGTGTCAAAAATTGTCCACTGGGTCCTGAGTTATCGGTGTTATAAAAACCAGTAATATAACTTTAATGATATCCAAAACCTTTATTCCTGTTTCGTACTCTTAGGCATACATGCCAACCTCCTGAGAGGTATAAGTAAAATTATTGCTAGCATAAGTGTCAAGAAAGAGTTTTTGGCATAAAAAGTGCAATCTATTTATTACTTGAAAGAATTTAAGTACAAATGAAAAAGATGCATTTATTTTTTTACGACTAACTTGGTTTTGCAGCTGGTGAAAAATCTTGTCATAAAGGGCAAAATCCATTTGGATTAAAACCAGAATACAAACTTAAAATATACTGAAAAAATTATTTATATTCAGCACTCACTTTAGCTAGTCTACATGTGTAAATTTTGCTGAATGATTGTGAATTCGGCATGATCAGAGTGCTGTCTTACATTACTATCAAAAACTTAAAAAACTCAATGTAAAGTGTTTCACTTCTTATCTGGCACCATTATCTTTCAAAGTATAGTCTGGTCCACTATGTAAATATATTATCAATATCAGGAATCTGTGAGGCAAAGTTTACATTTCAAGAAAACCCATGCTTTCTTGGAAATGGGTCAAATACAACTGAAGTCAGCTGAAGACAGAATCAGAATTTAAAAAAAAAATAATAATAAACATCAGCAGCAGCAGGGGCGAATCCGACAACTTTATAGAGGCGTCAATTTGGCAACCAAGGCTTCTTACAAAATCGTAAAAAAAGATGCCAAGGTCGTTGTCGCGCCCCCTGCTGCTGCTATGGGGTTAAAAATCCCATTTAGGATTTCAACTGAATATTTGATCAAGTCCGATACAATATATTGATCTAGGATCATGCAAATTTATCGTTACACATCCATATGGGATTGACTTAGCGTGACTAAAGAAATTTCTAAAGAGATTATCATCCATATCTCCACTGCACCAAGTCTGGTGAATATTTTGTAGCGTATGTGTGTCAACTCCATTGAATACAGCAAGAATATTGCAGTTATCTCTGATGACTTCTGGTATTTGAGTGTATTGTTATGTGAATATATCACATTGGTATTTTTATGCCTACCTCTGGAAAATATCCTAGCAGGATTCTTTTGATTGTCTAACATCACATCATCATATATGACTAAATTGTTAATACTTCCATCAATATCATCAATGCTCGGTGCTTCCTTGATATCGGTTATAAATTCAATAATACACTCGCCGGTGATTTCTGCTGCCTTTTTGTTGTAATCCTTTAACACTTCGTAGCATCGCTGAAAATCTACACTCGAGACTATTAAATACAACTTATCCTATTTCGTCCATCTCGTTATCAAATTAAGTAGCAGTTGTGTCTTGCCACTTCCAGATGGTCCGATTATAATCATACAAATAGAATTTGGTAGCGCTGCATGATGCTTAACTGGTTCTCTTGTTTTTGTCGCCAAAAAATCAAGTACATTCATGTTATTATAAATATATTATGGATCTATATTGTGTGAAATGTAAGAAGCGTACTGGCACTGATGACTTGACGACGATTACAATAAAAAATAACAGATCAGAACTTTCTGGTAAGTGTGTACAATGTAGTACAAACAAATTTAGATTTGTTTCTATGAAATCTGCAGATGATTTTTAAAAAAACAAGGAGGTGATATTTCAACCAAGTTAGTAAAACTCCCAGGAACACTATGGGCAAAATACCCAGGAAAAAAACACCTTCCAGGATATAGTTATTGTGGACCCGGGACTAGACTCGATATCAGACTTGATGATCAAAACCAACCCCGACCCGGTGAAAACCCAATAAACGCTATTGATAAGGCATGTCATGCTCATGATGTTGCTTATAAAAGCAGTAATCTGCAACATAGACATATCGCAGATGTGAAATTAATTCATGCATTGAATTCTATCACTGATAAATCCTTCAAAGAAAAATTGGCTTCATGGTTGATAAAATCGGCAATGAAGGGTAAACTGGTATTAGGTGCTGGTAAATAATAACAAAATGGAATCTATTTATTATTCTCCAAGAGGATACTGGAAGGGTAAAGCAGCAATTGGTAAACTCGCTAGCGCCGCAAAGGTGAAAAATACCACTGCAGCGAATTGGTTATCCAAACAGGCGATATGGCAAATTTATCTACCACCGCCTAAACAAATTAACTACTCGCATTTTGATGTGACCATCCCTAATGAGGTTCATCAAGCTGATATATTATTTCTGCCGCATGATATTGTTTACAAATACGCGCTAACTATAGTTGATGTTGCAAATAGATACAAACAAGCAGAGCCATTAAAGACAAAGTCATCAATTTAAGTAAGTAGCTTCTGCGTTTTAAAGGATTATCAACGAGGTCTTCTACAGTGGCTAAATCTATTACAAGTTGATCCTGGCAAGGAATTTCAGGGTGCAGTGTTATCAACAATAAAGAATCATAATGTCACTATCAGACGAGGTCATACTGCATTACACCGCGATCAGGCAATTGTTGAACGATTTAATCGAACACTTGCTGAGCGGTTATTTGGATATCAATACGCGAAGGAATTTATTCAGGATAAACGATCCCGTGAATGGGTTAAGAGATTACCAAGCGTAATTACCACGCTGAATAATGAGATTACTCGAACAATTAAAAAGAAGTATATACCTGTAAAACCACAAAATGATTTTTCAAAACAACCAATACTCTGCAATGTCACTGTTAGGTATTTATATGAACCAGTAGAGCTCGAAGGTGGCAAAAAAAGGGCTACTGATCCTATTTGGAGTATTACTGCACATAAAATATCTAGTATAACGAGATCTACGGGTAGACCACCAGTCTATAGATTGGATTCAACTGCTCCTCAGCGTGGGTTTACTTGTGAACAACTACAAGTGATACCCGAGGATACTCAATTACCGCCGAATGGTCTTAACTAGCACCTCTGCATCTGTTGCACTCAAGACAAGTCAACATCAAATTATCTCTGGTATGATCTACGCTGCTATCTTTTCTGTCAATGGTAAATTGTCGAGAGTCTTTATCCGACCAACACCAACTCATTATACAATTGCAACTCACACAGTGATTATTCTGTTGTTGTGTCACTGTAATTATTAATGAGGCATCAATATCAAATTCTGTTATTTTTTTTATCCTGTTGTTTACAACAAGAGTTTTTTTCTGATTATATCATCACTGATAATATCACTTCTTGTAGTGTCATATAATCTAGAACAACTAGATTTATTCTTCGTAATCTGGATACTGCAAGATAAACTAAATTTGACCACTCAATGTAATTATCTACCATTCAAACAACTATATCTGATATAGTTAATCCCTGTGAAGAATGTATTGTTGCTGCGTAACCTAGAGTCCATGGGGATTTATCAGCGCACAATGCATCTTCGACAACACTGATATTAACCAGCACAATATCATTTAACACGAGAATCTGTTTTTCACTTTGCCCAGGAATATCAACTTCAATATTCTATTTTCAAGTATCCTTGGGTCTATAACACAACGGTACTGGAAGTGTTGCAAATTTTTCTTTATCCGTGTTAAATAACTTCATCTGAAGTGTGTCTGACTATTTTTCTACTTGCAACTATCAAATTGTTTGGTCTCCACGCTTCTCAAAAATCATTTAATGGGGTTTCCGAAATTATTTCACGGGCTATTTTACATTGGATTCTATCTGGTTGTAATCTAATTAATTTCTTGAACCCGTGTAATTGTTCATCAAGTGCTCTATGATCAGTATTAATTTCATCATAATAGTCTACAAAATTCTTTAGCCAATCATGTGGAGACGAACCAACAAATGGTGGTGGTTGACCATGATGACTTTTGTATTCGCTAGCAATAGCCAATCAAGAAATCTTTGTAATACATCTAACAATACTGTGCATATTTCATCCCAAATGATTACTTCAGGAATAAATTTCTCACCCATTCGATCAAGAGTCCATTCGTCACCTTTCCATCGAAAGAAACTATGATAAGTGCAAGCATTAATTCCTCGTTGTTTCATCTCTCTTGCGAGTCTGTGGGTCGGTGTTAGCACAATCATGTTTGATTTCCCTTGAAATAATTCAATCGCACAAGTCGTCTTCCCTGACCCACCACAGCTGTTTCAATAAACTGTTTTATATCTACATACTGGATCAGATATCGATGGTGCATTAGATAGTTCTGATATCTGATTATTTTTCAAATATTTATCTTCAATCACAACATCTGCTGATTTGGAATAATCACATGGTATGTCCTTTTTAATTCTCCATGATCCCCAACGCCCATCTGAATTAGTGAATTCAGCTACTGCTTCTTTATATTTCGCGTTTATATAAAATGAATCGTGGCAACTCTAACTGCTGATTAAGGAAATATATTTATCATCAAAAGTAAATTAATAGAAGCATAAGCCAGCATAGACGACCTCAAATGTGTATGCTGAAGATTGTATCCATCTGTGTAAGTAACAATTGTACCTAATTTGGTTCCATCGGAAAAGAAAGCATCTTTACGATTGATGTATATACCCCTAGATGTTACATCTGCGATTATAAAGTCGTATTAAGCATCATCTATAATCAACCGTGAAGAATATCGGTTATTGTCGTATTTTTTTCCACCTTGTCTGAATTTACCAATTATTCTTCTACCAAGATCTTTAGCTTCTCTATTTCTAACTCCAAATATCTGTTTGGACCATTTCAAGATATATTCTTCGTTGAGATCAGGGAATTGTTTTCTATAGTCGCTGATTATACTATCTAGACTATCGGGTTGTGGTAACCAGACTTCAGTCTCCACTCGATATGATATAATTGCTTCACTGACAATCAGCGATATCAGCATTTTAGAATCAATCATATACCGTAATAACACTATTGGCATCCAATGTTTTTCAGAGATGTGTCTACCAAACCAAATATAACAATACGGATGAAGCCGTTTAGCCAATTCAAATGATATCACACGAGCAAATCCAGTTAAATCAAAATCGGGCAGTGGTCCATTAATCGCAACATGGCTCATTTCATGTGTGGGATGTCCAAATCATTTAAAGTACTCAGAACACTCTGCATACCCAAGAAAACTCCCTGGATAACACGCAACCATATCAACTGAAATTATATTTTCAGGGTCATATTTTGTATTCCATAATCCTCCATGGTTATATTCAATGCAGCTTGATTTGATATCTGATATAAATTCAGCTCTTGTTGGTTTCGTGTTTTTCTTTCTCGCAAAATGAGCTGCAACCGACGGAATTGTAAAACAGTTTGTTAATAATTGTTCGTCGTGTTCTGTTGAAAAATTACTAGCTAGTTTTTTCATTTCATTGTGCAGGGCTTCAGTACGGTATAATTCGCCATTGGGTCTTACGAACTAATCGAATTTGACCTCTTCGTCTTCAAAACTGTGAAGTAACCACACTGACACAGGATCGTATTTACTTGACTGAGAAATAAAATCAAATAAATTTCCTGTGTAATATTTTACGGTTCTATCCCGCAGAAATATTGTTACTGCAGGTGTCCATGCATGTTCGTTATCATCAATAACTTTGATTGGAGCTCCATTTGATTTATATTTTGATTCGTGCAATACCTCTCCTGTTATCGTCATTATGGTTATTGGGAATCTTAATGATGTTTCTAATTTAATTATATCTTGAATCGTTGCTCCGTTTTTCCTAACTGTTAATTCCCATTCATTTATTTTTTGCGTCTTAGATCAGTCAATTTGTGAAGTGTTCTATTATTGGTTCTGCTACACAATTTAGCAACGATAGTTTCATTGGATTTAGTTTTTCAATACTCGGTTTATCATTTAACGAATATATCCTATAAACAACTGCTGTTACAGGATAAGATCTCTCGTAATACGGTTTGTCAATCCCAGTCAGAATCCTGGTTTGGAATCATGATTCAAACTGATGGTTCTTTTATCTTTCAAGATTGGTTCAAATTTGTCTCGAATAATCCAATTTCCCATTTCTGAAAGGATAATGAATTTCACTCTAAAAATATACTTTTCTTTTCAAGATGTGAGATTATCACTGCTGCTCTTTTGTCGTTCATGGTAGCATCAACGTCACCATCAATTCGAAATGTTGACCAACAGTGAGATGCTCCATTGTGTTTGAATTCATTAAACAATCGCGGATTTTACCTATCATGCTTCTATCACTTATTAGACCCTTTGGTACATCTACGGAGACTCTATCAAGATTGAATTTAATATTTTTCCAAGGCATAATTTTCGATAATCTCTCGAACTCCTTCATATTATAATTAAAACAAGAATTTAAATAAAGAATTTATTATATAATGAACCATTGCAAATGGCTTATGATAGGATCAGTAACCGCATGTAACAAATCAGGCAGAAACGATTTCTGTGGATATCATTTACAAAGCGTTCGTCGCGGAAGTTTTGGACCACTCCCTTGTATCCGATGTGAGGTAGGTGTTAGAGGTAAATCGCAATTGTGTACGAGTTGCGGTGGTAAGTGATACAGAGAGCTAAAACGTTATTATGATAAGAGAATCAAAAACTCCAGCAATGACTCTGACAAAATCATAAGAACACCTCAAAACTACATTGGAACATTTCCAAATAATGTAATAATTCAACCAAACAATGTATGAGACAAATAGTATTATATATAAATGGACCAAGAATTTCAGCCACATCCCATGATCAGCGATTATGAGGCATCCCGTGATGGTTTTGTCAGACACAGCAGACTGAAGAATCCATTAGGGACGGACACTGGTATGGGATATTTGACATTTGCTGTAGGAAAGAAGAAATATTACTGTCACAGATTCATCTTCGAGGTGTTAATGGATTGATTAAAGATGGTCTTGTTATTGATCATATTGATTCCAATCCGAAGAACAATTCTTTAGATAATTTACAAGCTATTTCACAAAGTGAGAATTTAAAACGAGGAAGAATTGGTACTTGTAAATCAATTGGGAAGAGACCTATAAAATCATTTAATACAGTAACTAACGAGGAAATAGTATTTCAATATATGAATGAAGCCGAAAGATATTTCAATATTTGTAGAGCCTCAATACGATATGTTGCAGAAGGGGTATATCGGTCTGCAATTTCCAAGGGGACTAGACAAAGAATTCAATTTACATATCTCTAGGCATGAGTAAGATGAATAAACACCTTACCATGAACAGAGTTCATCATCATATATAATCGCATAATATCTCTAGGCGTGAGTAAGATGAATAAACACCTTACCACGAACAGAGTTCATACCAAAAAAACCGGGTCAAAATTGACACCAATATTTCAAATTAGAAATATAATCTTATTATATATATGAATTCTGAAAATATCAATGAGATTATAACCGAGATTTAAAATTTAAAAAATCAAGGAATTCAATTATCAGATAAATTAAATTGTGATCAAATTCTTTCTGATTTTCAAGATATTGAATACAGCGCTATGAATAATATCTCGTCTTACCAAAACGATACGCTTTTATAAAGAAAATCCAGAATGCTATTCGCGATTCCCTTGTATTCTGTAACGACATCAATAAGTTTGTCCCGTTATTCACTGTTGTCGAAAAAAATCAGAAAAGAATTGGGGCAGCAATATGAAATCAAATGCACAATTAATTTTCGGGTTAAAACAATTAGGTATATTCTCCACCAAACTGAAAATTCCCCCTTGGTAACCTCAACTGAGTAAGTTCTAACCAACGATTTGACATGTACAATACTTCAATACCTATTTGCAATACAAGTAATATAACACTGTAGTGAAATTCGGGGGTGGGAAAATTCATGGATTTATTTTTTTCATTGATTTTTGGTCATTTTTGTTGCATTTTTTGTTGTTTTTGTTACATTTTTCACTGCATTTAGATCGTACATTTAAAAACGCTAGTGTTTTCTATATGATGGTAAACGAAGCACTAACGACTAGATTAGCACGTGAAAGATTAACCACAGCAGCAGGGGGTGCAAACCCTACAACTTTTTCAGACAAAATTGATTGAAGCCTCAAAACGGAAAATAGAGCCTTCCTGTGAATCTCATGTTTTAGCCAAAAAAAAAAAAAAAGTCTCCATTTGACAAACGGAGACTTAACGATTTTTCAATCATCGGGGTCGCAGCGGTGTTGTCTTCGCACCCCCCCCCCTCCCCTGCTGCTACAGGTTAACCGAATATTTGTTCAAGTCCGATACAATATCGTGTTCGAGGACGAAAATCATTTATGACGGAAGTCCTTATTATGAAAATCATTTATGATTTCACAAACAAACTAATTGCTAACACCTAATCTTGTAGATCAATTAAATTATTGGATTAGTCAGTGAGTCGAAAATTAATTCTCGTTAGCGAATTATTATGGCATCGCATGTAGACGGGATTAATTGGGTTTTCAATAATTAGAAATCCTGGAGGAGCTGTTGGTGCAAAAGAGTATAAAATATATCCCTGCTGAGCTTGATTTGATTGCTCTAGATTAATTTGATAGCTTCCTTTAATTGCATCACATACTAAATTGAGCGCAATCACCTCTGAAATATTTACATTGTGCGGGGCAATATGCCTACCGCCTCCATCTGGGTCATTATTATATCTGAGGATAGTTGAATCTTGTACTTGTAATACCTTGCTAACATTCCTAACAGATTCTTTTAGTTACTCAGTGTTGTATCCTGGAAACTTGAAATTACGCAGATCGGCTTCTGTGATATTGTAACCGGTTAGGAATCGTTGTTTATTGTTGCTGTTGTCATTAATTATTGTTTGGATAATTAGTTCATTGATATATTCCATGTCAGATACAAGCTGATTTAGTATTTCAACGTGTTTTCGCGATTTTGTTTGCCGTAATTGTTCTAGTTGTGTTTTATGTAATTGAATAATTTCATTAAAATAACCAGTGATGTCAGTTACCGTAAATGCGATAGTAACAGATGAGTCAGCTGTTCTTTTAATGATAAAATCCCATTGCATAATGTTATTGTTGGTAAATATAAATCTATCGGTGATTTTTCCTTTTTTTATATCAGATAAATTATCTCGATATATGGGATTGATTTCATGATATGATTCTACGCCCGTGGTAAGTCGGCGGTGGCTCCGGGTGGTTTTTCAGGCCATCCTAACACTGTTCTTAACGAGCTGTTATAGATATCTACAGCGTATCCCTCTGTCCTTATTTCGATCAACGACGAGAGCGTTGGTTCATGAAGTTTAATAGCTACTTTTTATTCTTATTCCGTGATTGATTTTATTCTACGCTGAATTTCAGCATCAATTTGCTCAATTTGGTACGACCCAGTTGGTAAGGAAACAGTTTCCCATGCTGGAGTACCATCGGGTTTATTCTTATACGAGAAAACCAGTGCGTTATTCGGTTGCTGGCCGCCAAATGCAACCGATCTGATATTAGGCCAGCTATGATATACTCGTAATTTTGCCAGCGCGATCTCGCGCACTGGAATCGGAGAAGGGAAGTTCACACTAAATTGTGGCGTTGTTGATGTTATTGATATCATGCTTGTTCGTATCGGAGTGGTATTCTCCGCGATTCGTTGAAGCAGTTCGAGTGACATTATTGTTAACGACGTCTTCAATTTCCAATTTCAACATCGCGGAGTTATACAATTGGGTCATCGCGGAAAATTTAATATTGGATATGAACGAATTATCTATCGACAGCGAGATCAACTCGAGTATGCGTCAAATACCTCCCTGTACCGAGCTGTATAATCGCTGAGTTTTTTCTGAGTTTTTTCTGAGAACATGATGATAACTTTTTAGTTATCGCGGTGGCGACTGCCGCAGATGTTGTTGACGCGAAGATAGCGATTGGAACTGCAATCGGAGCTATTATGGTCACCGTCGACAAAATAACACCGACGCTGGCCATCACACCGGACACCGAGTACACGGTGATGTCGATGATTGTTACATTGCGGCGATACTTTCTTATTTTTTCACGATAGCGCTCAGAAAGTGATTTCAAGTTCGCGGAAAACTCCTTCACGGTATCATATCGATATCGATGCGATTGTGATACCTCTGGGGATATTGATTTCATCAATGTCTTTACTATTTTAAACCCGCTAAGGTTTTCAATTGTTCGCCGTCATTAAGGGGCCAGGGGCTGGCTAGGTGGAAGGGGAATTGCGGGGCCTATATAGTAGTTTCAGTCGGAAAATTATCTACAAGTTCTAAACACCAGGTTATTCTTGTTCTAATGATGGAGCTATCATCCGTGATGAAGTTAAAGCTTTGTCTGCGATCCCTGATAATTAACGTCGCGGTGCCACCAGAGTAGGTTTTACCGTCCACGATATTAAATTGATAGTTAGAGATCCACATTAGCCTGTAGATACCATTGATCGCCGCTTCAACCCCCTCCCAGATACCGACGGATAATGTGTTATTACCGTCTTTTACCCACTTTATGGCTCCAAGATTGACCGTATACATGATATTTTTAATGCCTGTGAATGGATGTGGAATCTTTACCTTTTCAAAATATTCTTTTAGTTTAAGAATATCCATGAAAATACTGAGATAATTTGCCTTGATTTCGGTAGGGCTCATCATCCTCTTCGCCTCCTTGTTAAAAAAGAATTCAACTAGAAGGTTTTTAATTTCAGCGAGAGTCATGTCTGCCACAAGTGAGGTTCCAAAAAACTTACCAACGATGTCGTTAGTGGGTTTTTCTTTGTCAAAAGCTTTTTTACTTTCATCGATAGCCACTTTAATTTCAGCAAGAGTCATGCCTGCCACAAGTGAGGTTCCAAAAAACTTACCAACGACGTCGTTAGAGGGTTTTGTACCTTTCCAAAATTTTCTTTTAGTTTAAGAATATCCTTGTAAATATCGAGATAATTTGCCTTGATTTCGGCAGCCGTCATTATCCCCCCATTCTCCATGTTCATAAAGAATGGAACCAGAGCCCTTATGATTTCAAGCTGTGTTTTGTCTTTAAAATACCGGTCGATGTTAGAAAATTTTGTCGTGATATACTGGGGGTTACTGCCCTCAAAGAACTTATTAACAATTTCGCTGGTGAGCTTTTGTTCGTCAATAGCTTTTTTAATTTCAGCGAGAGTCGGGCCCTGTCAGAGATGTGGTTTCAGATTCACGTGTTTTCCAAAAAAAATTATCCACGATGGAATTAAGTGTTGCTTGTCTCACCATAAACATATTAATATCTTTGAGAGTAGTCATCGTAGATGTAGTTGGGGCACTGAAGAAATTATTAGTGAAGTAGGCATTGTGAGTATGCTTGCCAATAAACTCGCAAATTTCAGCGAGGGTCGGGCCTGTCAGAGATGTGGTTTCAGATTCACGTGTTCTCCCCAAAAAATTATCCACGATGGTATTAAGTGTTGCTTGTCTCACCATAAACATATTAATATTCCTGAGAGTCATCGTAGATGTAGCCGGGACGCCGAAGAAATTATTAGCGAAGTAGGCATTGTGAGTATGTCAGTATTGTGTAGGCATTGTGAGTATGCCTGATAATAAACTTTATAATTTCAGCAAGAGTCGACTCTGCCACAAGTGGGGATCCAAAAAACTTACTAACGACATCGTTAGTGGGTTTTTGTACCTTTTTTGTACCTTTTCAAAATTTTCTATTAGTTTAGAAATATCCGTGTAAATATCGAGATAATTTGCCTTGATTTCATTTTCATTCATCATCCTTCCCGCTTCCTTGTTAAAAAAGAATAAAGATAGAAAGTTTTTAATTTCAGCGAGGGTCATGCCAACCACAAGCGGGGTTCCAAAGAATTTATGTACGACATTTTTGCGAAAAGTATTATAACCTTGTATATAATTATCCAGATCACGACCATGGGTGGCAATCATGCTGTCGTGGGCAGCAATCATGCTGTCGTGGGCGGCAATCGCGTCGGTGATCGGAGACACAAGTGCGCCTGGTTTAAGTTGTCTGCTGCTGGAATACAGCGCAATAGAGTTTTCAGCGGTGTTGTGTTGTCGTATCAAAATGTCATCCGCGGATATATTACTGGTTTTCAATTTACCCTGGCAAAAATACAACTATTTCGTTCAGGTCAACACTTGCTAAATTCAACGTCTCAGCGATTTCATCTTCAATTATTTTTTTTTACATCCTCGATAGAACCCACAGATGTTTTCGCGGTGGGTTTCAACATTGACAGAGATAGTCCCCAAATATCAATCATTATTGTAAAAACTCTAGTATTTTCAATTTATTGATTCTCTAAAATTACCTTGTAATTTCCCACTCGTGTATTTATTTACAACCAGACAAGGTGGTTTCTGTGACGATGAAATCTCCGCGAGAACATTTAATACTTCATGGCTGCATATCGGTGGATCATTTAATTGTTGTGTTGGCAGCGTGGAATAAAAAATCGGAAACTAGTTTCATCGAAGAATTTATATACCGCATAAACTCGCTTGGCGGAGCTAACCCATATGAATCAGAATAGACAATCCCACATGGATCAATCGCGTATGCAACCCAGTGAGTTCCCGATCCGCTGCTGTTATCAAGATTTATGATACCGGTTTCAACGTTATTTGGTTTTCTCGGTAATTGATCTCTCATAAAAACCCCTCTGAAGTTTTTTATCGCTAGCTTTTTAGCAGCATCAATTAAATCAAAATTGGACATGGGAAGAATTGGGCTTTCAACTAATAAACCGTTCCTGGTATTCTCAGACCTTTACCGCTGTACCATGAATATGGAGTTCCTGGTAGTCTTAGACCTTTTCCCTTTTTTTATATCCTTTCCCAGTTGCCATTTTCAATGCCATCCCTGCCGCATTACCAATGGCTCCCAACGCCACAGCCTTTGCCACCGCTGGGGCAGCCGCTGCAATCAATGCTGGTATTGCAGCTAACAATGGAAATATACCACCTGATTTTATCATGTTGGCGACTGCAGCCTTTGAAAATACAATTTGAACCCCTCGCTGTTTCTTTAGCGCATCATTGAAATGTTTTATTTGACGATCCGTCAATGACATTTTATGTGTAACGCCGGATATCCGCGCTGGTTTTAACGTTATTGTTGTTCCACATTGTTTAGCGGATTTTGATCGCAATTTCTTGACCTGACCATCAGTCAGCTTCACACTAACAACACTATATGGCATTTTATTGTAAAACACATTTATGCTTTCAATTGATCAAATTGCGAATCGTTTACATATTTTCCACTGGTGCATCAACGATTCTCATTCGTCCACCAACGCCTTCAAGTAACATTGATTTGTCGCTGAGAATGACAGCAACCACTATAATTAGCAATAGCGCCATGAAGGACATTGGCTCTGAAATGTATATCAACGACGGATTGTCTTGTTAAATCAAGATGTTCCAGCGAAAAGTAATAGATCGGATACAAGTTCTTAAAATCATATTGTGATATTTGCAAACCAGTATCAACATTTTGATCACGGCCCATATATGACAGCATACGATGGTACACACGCGCAATATGGTTTTGACTGAAATGGCCTCACCTTGAAGCTGACCTAAAATTAGGTAGTTATTTCAATTGAAAACAGAAAATATTGATTATGAAAACGTGACGGATACGAAATTTTAAGTTTTTATCCCGAAATGTTGATTTGGTCGCGGATACCGTAAGTTGTTGTAAAGTCACCGTAGTAGCCATAATATCCAACCCTAGCAAAACAAAACTAGAACAATATATAAGTTATGTAGTTATGTTTTTCAAACAATATATTGAAATATTATTATGTTTAAAAAAATTGTGATATAGCCCGCACCCTTATATAACCCGCACCCCCCCCCCTTGCGGGGTTTGTAAAATCTGGTATAACATGCGGGATATATGCAGGAAAATACGGTAATCCGTAAAATGCTTCATAGATGGCTCTGTGACAGACATATTTCTTCTTCCCAGCTGCAAACATCAAGTATCCCATATTATTTACCCATCCAACTGGTTTCTTTAGTCTGCAATTTCTAACACCATCACGGGATGCTTCATAATTAACAAGCACTGGGTGAGGTCTGAAATCTTGGCTCATTTGTATAAAAATACTACTTGTCTAATTCATATCTGCTTTAATTATAAACCTCTTGATATAATCTTGAGGAGTTTTCATGATTTTGTCGCTGACGGAGTCATCGGTAGGATCAATGACTGCATTTTTTATTCGTTTGTCATAGTAGCGTTTTAGTTCCCTGTATCGTTTGCTGCCACAATTGAGACATAATTGTGATTTCCCACGAATGCCAACATGGCAAACCAGACAAGTTGTAGGGCCAAAATAACCGTTTTTCATGCTTTGTAAATGATACCCAAAGAATTCGCTTCTGCATCATTTGTTACACAGGGTTGTTGATCCAATCATTAGCAACTTGCAGTGATTCATTATACTATATTTTTCTATTTAAATACTTGTTTTAATTATAACATGGAGGAGTTTTTCGATATTATCAGCAATTAAGCATTACAAAAACGTTTAATTTAATCTCGATAGAACCCTCAAAGATCTGCCAAAACGGGCAATAACGGATAGAGCCCTGATAAATAAAATATGCAATTGTATTAATGAATTCAAGCACGACGGTATATCTCATAGCTGGTCAACATTTCGAACTGATGGCGTTGTTGATGCCACCATGAACGACAGCAACGCAGCCATGATGTTAACACCACTTGGCAACAAAAAGTATTTTTTTAGAGTGAAATTCATTATCCGTGTAGAATCAGGCGGTTGGATTATACGAGACAAATTTGAACCGATTCTCAAAGACAAGACAACAGTCGTTGTTAGCCGTGATTCTAAGACGGGTATGTTAACTGGAATTGACAAACCATACTATGAACGAGCATATCCTGAAACAGCAGTTGTGTATGGGATATATCTGTTAAATGAATAACCCGATATAGGAAAACTAAAACCAATGAAACAGTCATCGCTGGCGACTTTATCGCTGAATTGTGTAGCAGCGCTAATAACAGAACATTTTACAAATGCATCCCGAGGGAACAAACTTACCGATCTACGACGTAGCAAAATAGCTCAATGGGAGTTAACGGTGAAAGACTGCGGAGCAACTATTAGCGATATAGCAAAATTAGAAATGTCGCTGAGATTTCCAATAACTGTTACAACGATAACCGGAGAAGTTTTATACGAATCAAAATATAACAAAAATGGAGCTCCAATCAAAATTATTGATCATAATGAACACGCATGGACGTCCGCGGTCACAATATTTCCATGGAACAGAACAATAAAGTATATACCTGACGAATTCTTACGAGAAGAATTTTCCAGGGATGGTTTTCTCGTTGAAGAGAAACTATTTGATGCTATTGTGTATTTGAGTAAAAATGACCCCATGTCAGTGTGGTTACTTGGCAGCACTGAAAACGACATGGATACGTTTGATCAGTTTGTAAGACCAAACGGTGAATTATACCGCACTGAAGCATTTCACAACAAAATGAAAAAAACAGCTAGTGGGTTTTTAACGGTGGGCGACAGAGTAGCCAGTGGCGAAGCCACCGATGAAATTATCAACGACGAACAATTATTGACAAACTGTTTTACAATCCCGTCGGTTGCAGCTCATTTTGCAAGAATCAAAAACGCATGGAAACCAACACGCGTAGAATTCTTGCCAGACATTGAGGCTAGTTGTTTAGAATTTAATCATGGCGGTTTATGGAATAACAAATATGACTGTCACAGAATTAGGCGAAAATTTTAATTTATTTTTTAATTGAATTACAAACTAATTTCACCATTTTTTTTGTTTCGTCGTACATGCGTTACCTGGGGTGAATAAGTGGTTTTCTCCAAGGTAAGCGGCGTGTAACGATTTGCATGTGCCTGACTTCGAATTACATGAAGTCCGGAACATTAGATTCACGGGGTGCACGGTAATTTTGCCGTGAATTCTGCTCACCTATTTGAGGGTATATAAGGCAGAATATTACTGATAAATATTACGGGACCAAAAGTATCTTATCACAGGAAAGATAGCTCGTCATTCAATCTCCAGCCAAAGGGGTGAGTGTTAAATTTATATTTCGTTTTATTGTGAATTTTATTCAGTTTATCATTTCATATAATGATGCCTTTATTACAATGCAGATTTTAAACGTGGAATATTTGGAATTACTAGTCACTATTAGACTTTAAATGCAATAGCGTAATCTAAGGTTTCGATTATTTTTTGAGACAACTATTATTAGTCTGGTTTCTTTATTGTAGCTGATAACGTCTTTGAGATCGTAGCTGAAATTGTAGATGATTTGTTGCGGAACATCTCTGATAACATCTCTGATATAATAGCTGAAATTGTAGCTGATATTGTAGCGGAGCATCTCTGTTTGTTGGATTGTCTGTCCGTCTACATCTGTCGTGACATGTAAATATCTGGAAATCTAGAAGTCCGAGTGTCGGAGCTGTCTAGAGTTGTAAACATCCGGGGTGGCATCTAGGGTATTGAGGAATGTTAGTTCTAGTAGATGTTGTATGCTGTCTGTACGTATAACTGTGGTGGATCCGCGAAGGGCAAGTGACCGATAAAAGTATTGAGTCAACCCTAGGTTTTCGGACAAACTGGGCGGCGATTCAACTGTTGGTGAATCGTACGGTTATACAGGGTCGAGACACATGTGTGTTGCAATTGTAGTACAACTGAACACATTGTTGTATTTACATAGTTACTTCAAATCACAATAGTATTTCAAGGGATTGCATGAATCTCAATAAAAGTTAGAAACTTGATCAAATACATGTATATGTTCGTGCTAGTTGTCGCAATCCATACGTGTGATAGTATAGTTTGATGCTTGTGTTTATTATCGTAATTTATACTTGCGTTAATATAACTTTTGTAAAGGTTCCTTGGATCTGTGTATAGTGCAAGAGATTCCTTTGTATCTGTGTTTTATTTTGTATTATTATTTCATTTATTAATGTATTGTGAATGGTTGTGAGTGTAATTGTGGGTTGAACGCATGAGATATTGTGTTGATACATCATTATTTTTCATTAATAATTTATTTCATAAATTTATATTTTCTTTCACATATTGTGTTTGTGTTGATCATTTAATCCACCATCCTATCAGTAACAATTCTGTTACAACGACAGTGATAATATCATTTCAGTTGATATGGTTGCTTGTTATCCAGCAAGTTTTCTTGGTTATGGAGAGTGTACTGAGTATTTTAAACGATTTGGACACCCCGTACATGAAATGACTCGTGTTGCAATTAATGGTCCGCTGCCTGATTTTGATTTAACTGGATTCGCTCGTGTAGTATTATTTGAGTTCGCAGCAGGACTTCATCGCTGTTGTTATATTTGGATTGGTAGACACATGTCTGAAAAGAAGTGGCTGCCAATAGCGCTATTACGATTCATGATTGATACAAAAATGTTAATTTCGCTGACAGTCAGTGAAGCAATTATATCATATCGAAAACAAATCAATGTCTGGTTACCAACACTGGAACGTCTTGATAGTATAATTGACAAATCCAGAAAACATATTGACGCCGACGAAGAATATATCATTGAGTGGTCCAAACGGGTATTTAATCAACGAAACGTCGAAGCAAAAGATCTCGGTAGAAGAATAATCGGAAAATTTACTCAGGGAGGAAAAAAATGCAACTATAAACGATTTTGTTCATGGCTGATTATGGATAACACCGAATATGACTTCGTAATCGCGGATGCAGTATCCTAAAACATATATGTGGATCGTAAAGATGCTTTTTTGTCCGATGGAACAAAATTGGGTACAGTTGTTACTTATAGCAACGGTTACAGATCCCCATATACACATTTGAGGTCGTCGATGCTGGGTTATGCTTGTATTAATTTATTTTCAATGATAAATAAATTTCCTGACACTGCAGTTAGAGTTGCCGTTGATTCATTTTACATTAACAGCAAGTACAGCTGCGCAGTTGCTGAATTCACTAATTCGGATGAAAGTTGGGGATCATGGAGAATTAAAAAAGAAATGCTGCGTGATTATTCTGAATCAGCAGACATTAAAATTAAAAGTAATTACTTATGCGGTGATAATTTATCAGAACGTTCTAATGCACTACCGATATCCGATCCAATTTGTAGATATAAAACACTTTATTTAAACGGCTGTGGCGGGTCAGGAAAAATGACTCGGGCGATTGAATTATATCAAGGTCAAGCAAATATGATTGTGCTGACACCAACCCATAGACTAGCGCGAGAGATAAAACAACGAAACATCGACGCTTGCACTTATCATAGTTTTTTTTCGATACAACGGTGACAAATGGACCCCTGAACGAATGGGTGAAAAATTCATCCCTGCGGTTATTATTTGGGATGAGATATGTACGGTTTTGTTACATGTATTAAAAATGTTTCTTGATTGGTTGCTGCAAAAGAACACAGCGGTGATAATATGCGGAGATCATGGCCAACCACCACCATTTGTCGGCGCGGGTCCACATGATTGGTTAAAAGGGTTTGTTGACTATTATGAAGAAATCGATACTGACTATAGAGCACTTGATGAACAATTACGTGAGGTCAAAAAATTAATTAGATTACAACCGGATAGAATCCAATGTGAAATAATCAGAGAAATAATTCCTGAAACTCCCATGGAGGAATTTTGGGAAGCAAGGAGACCAAATGATTTTGTAGTGGCAAGTAGAAAGATAGTCAGAGACACACTTCAAAAAAAGTTGTTTGAGCTTCACAAAGAAAAATTCCCAACGCGCCCAGTGCCGCTGTGTTATAGACCCTGTGATACACGGCGACAAAATATTGAAGTTGAAATTCCAGGACAAAACGAAAGACAAACACTAGTATTAAATGATATTGCGCTGGTTGATATTAGTGTTGTCTAAGACGCATTGCGCGCTGATAAATCGCCATGGACACTGGGTTACGTAACGACGATACATTCCTCGCAGGGATTTACCATCATGGATACGATTGTTTGGATAGTTGATAATCGCATTGAGTGGTCACATTTAGTCTATCTTGCAGTGTCTAGAGTACAGCGAATAAATCAACTTCGAAGAATTATTTTCGATGATGATATCACAATGGATGATACTGATGTTAGCATCATTAATAAAAAACTCTCCGGTTACAAACAACAAGACAAAAAAAAACGAGAATTTGACATTGATGCTGAATTAATAATCAATTTGAAGCAACAACAGAATAATCACTGCACGAGTTGCAATTGTATAATGCGTTGGCAGTATTCGGATAAAGATCCTCACCAATTTACCGTAGACAGAATAAATAACAGTCTCGGTCATGTCAGAAACAATGTGATGTTGACATGTCTTGAGTGCAATAGACGCAACGGCGCTAGTTAAGACCATGTGGTGGCAATTGAGTATCGTCAGGAATCACTTGTAATTGTTCGCGTGTAAAACCCCGCTGAGGGGCAGTTGAATCCAATTTATAGATTGGAGCTCTACCAGTTGATCGTGTTATAGTAGATATGTTATGCGTAGTGACACTCCAAATAGGATCAGTAGCCCTTTTTCTACCACCTTCAAGTTCTCCTGGTTCATATAAATATCTCACGGTGACATTGCTGTGAATTGGCTGAGAAACGCTATCCCGCTGTGGTTGTGGTATATAATTTTTTTTTTATTGCGTTGCTAGGTTTCATATTGATTGCTCTGGTAATCTCGTTATTTAGCGCTGCAACTACCCCTGGTAACCTGACCCATCGCTTTTCTTGGATGAATTCTTTTGCGTATTGATATCCAAATAACCGCTCAGCAAGAGTCCGATTAAATCGTTCTACAATTGCCTGATCGGGATGCAACGCAGTATGCCCCCGTCTGATGGTGACATTGTGATGTTTCATTGTAGATGCAACCACACCCTGAAATTCCTTGCCAGGATCAACTTGTAACAGATTTGGCCAGCGTATTGGGCCTCGTCGATAAATCCTTTCAAATGCAGAAGCAACTTCAGGTGATGATTTTATTTTTAGCGGTTCTGCTTGTTTGCATTGACTCGCAACGTCAACTACGGTTAGCGCGTATTTGTAACCGTTGTCATGTGTTAAAAACAATAAATCAGCTTGATGAATTTCATTGGGTCCGGTAACATCAAAATGCGAGAAATTGATTTGTTTAGGACGCAGTAGATAAATTTGCCATATAGCCTGTTTGGATAACCAATTAGCCGCAGTGGCCTTTTTCAATTTTGGAGAATAATAAATAGATTCCATATTATTAATTACCAGCGCCCATCATCAATTTGCCTTTCATAGCTGATTTTACCAACCACAAAGCCAATTTTTCTTTGAAAGATTTATCAGGAATAGCATTTAACGCATGAATTAATTTCACATCCGCGAGATGCCTGTGTTGCAGATTGCTGCTTTTATAAGAAACATCATGAACATGACACGCCTTATCAATAGCGTTTATTGGATACTCGCCGGGTCGCGGCTGATTTTGATCATCAAGTCTGATATCTAATCGTGTTCCGAGGCCACAGTAGCTATATCCTGGAAGGTGCTTTTCTCCCGGATACTTTGCCAACGGCGTTCCAGGGAGTTTACTAACTTAGCTGCGATATCACCTCCTCGGGTTTTTTTAAAAACATCTCTGGATTTCATAGAAACAAATCTAAACTTTTTTATACCACATGTTGCACATCTGCCAGTAAGTGCAGATCTGTTATTGCTAGTTGTAATAGTCGTTACATCATTTGTGCCAGTATGCATTTTACACTTCTCACAATATAGATCCATAATTTATGTATAAAGATATGAATATAATTGATATTTCAGCGACTAAAACAAGAGAACCAGTTAAGCATCATGCAATGCTACCAAACTCTATCCGCGCAATTATAATCGGGCCATCTGGATCCGACAAGACGCAATTGTTGCTCAATTTAATAATGAGATGGGTGAAGTGGGATAAGTTGTATTTAGTTGCTCCTAGCGTAGATGATCAACGATGCTATGAAGTGTTAAAGGATTTTAACGAGAATGCATCAGAAATTAAAGGTGAGAACGTCATTGATTTTATAACTGATATTGACGAGGCAGCATCCTTGGATGACCTTGATGGGAACATTAACAATTTAGTCATATACGACGATGTGATGTTAGACAATAAAAAAAAAACAGTTAGAATATTTTCCCGAGGCAGGCATAAAAACACCGACGTGATATATGTCACTCAAAGCTACACTCAGATTCCAAAAGTGATCAGAGATAACTGTAATATTCTTGCTGTATTCAACAGCGTTGATACACATAAGTTATGAAATATTTGGCAGACATGTTGCTCTGATATGGACTTCAATCAATTTAGAAATTTCTTTAGTAACGCTCAGTCAACCCCGCATGGATTTATAACAATAAATTTACATGATCCTCAAACACGATATCGTATCGGAGTTGATCAAATATTCAGTTGAAATTGTAGCCCCTGTGAAAAATCATTTATGATTTTTGTTAACATGTAGCAGCAGGGGGGGGGATGACAACACTGCTGCGACCCCGATGATTGAAAAATCGTTAAGTCTCCGTTGGCCAAATGGAGACTTATTTTTTTTGTGGTTAAAACATGAGATTTACAGGAAGGCTCTATTTTCCATATTGAGGCTTCAATCAATTTTGTCGGAAAAAGTTGTAGGGTTCGTCCCCCCCCCCTGCTGTTTCCGCAAATAAGAAATTTATACCAATCTGCGATTCTGTCCGAGAAAAATTACAAGTTAGACAGAGTCTTTAGATTGATTTATAACAGGTTCTTTTTTTCTTTTTTTTATGGTTTAACGCCATTTTTCAGCACAATATAGGCTATACATGGCGGCCAGAATTAATGGTGGAGGAAGAAACCGGACAAACCCCGGAAAGAACCACCGACCCACGAGAAGCTACTGGCAAGCTTTCTCACATAACTACATTTGCCGAATCTTAGACTCGAACACAATAACAGGTTCTGAAGACCTGTTTAAACCAATAACCACGGCAACAAAATGGGTAATATCAGCCACTGAGCGCGCAATATACGGAGATATTCCCAAGGAAGGGAAAAGAAAAGAAACACCTCTTCTTCCTGTACTTGAAAAAATAGCAAAAAGATCTAAACAAACAAAAAAATCTTAAAAAACACTTCCTGGTGATATAATAGCTGCTGCACGACTTCGAGAACAACAAGAATGACAACTTCAAGAAGAAGTTGAACGACTAGGTGATATTGATATTAGCTCCCCACCGCCTGAACCACAAGGTGCTACTGCAAGAAAAGACTATCCACCTGAAAAGATATTTACGGCTGATGCGTTAAATAGAATTAGAGAAATTGAAACAGACCCTGAATTAGCTAATTTTGCTAGAGAAAATTTTAAAAGGGGGGTAATGAAACAATATATAAATGATGAATTTGACGACGCTATAAAAGACAAGGATACCTGGGCAAATAAAGTATTTTTAGCAAACCATGGTGAAACTAAAATCACAAAAAGGATATGTGATGATTTTAATAATTATATGGCCATGGTAAAAGGTGTCACACAACCACCACCAGTATACACAGCAGACCCAATCCCAGGTGAAATAGAAATAATGGCAGAAGCTGATTCTGAAAAAGGTACAACTAAAATAACAAGGGATTTTTTCAGAGTGAAATTTCAGGTAGTGGTCTTCTTCGTTGTCCTGGTAATATTCTCAGCAATATAGCACGATTAGAAGTACTCATCGGAGGGAAACAAGCTGGAAATAACTCACCGGAAATAATTAATGAAGCAGCTGATATCTGTATGCGGTTATTTCAAGGCGGCATCATGGATATCAAAACATATCGAGATTTCATTTATGAGCTAGCAGAAAATAATGGTTATTACAGTGACTGAAAATCCGTAGGATTGAAAATCGTTTACAATTTTGCGATTAGATAAATATTCATTTAGAAAACACTAGTGTTTTTATAATAAGATGATCATACACTACAACCATGATAAACCAACCAGTGTCTATGTAGTAAATTCATGATTGCCTGTTTATTGAGCGTACTATGGTGATGGTCTCGGCAATACCATTGCAGGGTTATTTGCAAGAATGGCTCCAAAAATAGCACCAATCGCAAAACAATTATCAATGAAAGTCATTGATGTTATTCGTGATGTTATTCGTGATAAGGGTATAAGTGCTGTTGGAGATATTGCTGGGAAAGCATTTTCCGCTGCAAAGGATAAACTAGTAGCATTAGTTCGACGGCAAAGGAAATCACCAATGGCATCGCCATTACAATCTACGAAGTTATGCCTGCAAGTGTTAGCAAAATAATAAATAACGTGGTGGATCAAAAATTAGCATCGTTGGAGAATTCATCATTGGCCAATGATGCATATGAGGCTCAGAGAAATAATATTGCAAACATGATAGCGGGAAGAGGCTTGAAAACCATGAGCAAAATCATGATTTAGATTGAGGAATATATGATAAAATGTTCAAATCATCTCCTGACCCAGCGTTTGATATGGACGCCCCAGTGCGCAAGAATGATTCTGTACGCGATTATCAATATTATTCCTATTAAGCAGTACAACCGGATATTCGATCAAGAATTGAACTTCAAGTCCAGGATACCAGTAAATACTTTCTTCCATGTGAAGCATTTATCGAAGTAGAAGGAGAACTCGTAACAAATGATACTGCTCATGATTATCCACCATACGCAGATAACACAACTATCCGAGTTGGTTTTGTTAATAATAGTATCACGGCGTTATTCGAGAGTGCTAGATATATGATTGATGAAAGAGAAATTGAATCTATAGAGCGTGATGTTGATGTTGCCACAACAATATTGGGGTTAGCAAGATATTCTGATGATTATACAAGATCAGCGGGTCCATCTATGATGTTTTCTAAGGATATTATTGATTACCCTGAACACGTCCAGTATTCTAGAGTAAAGGCAGCATTAGCTGCTGCAGTTGATCCAGCACCAGAAGGATATGTAAGACCGCCTGGTACTTTTGATGTCATAAATAATATTACTAATTACAACTTGGGGTTTGCAACATGCGTAGCAACATTAGAGGGACAGCATAGACAATTTTCATGCGCGATTCCACTGCATCATATTTTCGGATTCTGTAGAAATGTTAGAAAGGTTATCTATGGAGCAAAGCATACAGTAGCACTCGTGCGAAAGGGTACTGATAATGATGCAATCTGGTGTGGTGCTGGTGTTGTCACGGGTAAAGTTATTTTAACAAAACTATCATTGTGGATGCCAGTAATGACTCCATCAATCACAACAGAAGTGAAACTACTATCATTTATGGATCATAGAGGAAAATCATTGCTAAGTTGGCTAACAACAACAACGGATATTAAACAGGATAATATTGATGGTACATTTACATGACACCTGGCATCAAAACAAGGTGTTTCAGCTCCACGTCATATATTTATTGCGTTACAGAAGAACACGCGAGTTGGTATTCAAGAACGAAGTCGTATGATATTTTATCAGATAGGTGTTAATGAAGTCTCGCTGAGAATAAACGGACAACAGGAACCATCTGAGGATATACAACTTGATTACACAGAGCACCATATTGCACGCGTGTATAATCGTCTGTTGTCATATATGGGTCGTGATCAAAACGTCAACACTGGTCTACAAATATCTCAGTTGGATTTTAAAAGTTTATATCCGATTTATTACTTTTCACTGGAACATCTTGATTTAACAAGACAATCTGTCGTTGATATACACTTTAGAGCTTGTGTAATCCGTCCTGGTGGTATTGCTAATTATAGAGCGGTTGCTGTCATTCTCAGGGACAAATCAATGCTACTCAAAGGTGTTGGTGGACGAATGAGAGTAGTCGATGCACCAGTGGAAAATATGTAATATTTTTAAAAACGTAGTATTTTCCAAAAACATGTAACAATTAACAATTAGATCAATGTTATTAATATAATGTCATATAGTCATGTTAGTGTTACATTGACTCCCGGTCAGATTAAAAAATTGCAATTGGAATCAGCTAAAAAATGTGGAACCACAATATCACTGAAACACAATCAGATGTCTGGTGGTCAGAATAAATTGTCGCTGACAACTCGTCAGATAAAACACTTTAATGATGCGTGCAAAGATAAAAAAAGGTGTTCAGATCACTCTCTGCAGCTGCGATGAAAAACATGATAAATTCAGGTGGTATATTTCCACTGTTAGCTGTGCTACCAGCGTTGATTGCGGCAGCAGCCCCAGCGGTAGCTAAAGCGGCAGCGTTAGGAGCCATTGGTACCGCGGCAGGGATGGCACTAAAGAAAGCAACTGGACAGGGATACAAAAAAAGGGAAAGGGTCTAAGACTACAAAGAACCCCGTATTCATGGTACAAAGGAAGCGGCCTGAGAATCCCAGGAACAGTTTAATAGTTCCCATGTCAAATTTTGATTTACTCGATGCTACTAAAAATCTAGCGATTAAAAACTTTAGAGGTATCTTAATGAAAGATCAGTTGCCGACACAACCGAAAAATGTTGAAACCGGTATCATTAATCTCGATAACAGCACCGGACCTGGAACCCACTGGGTTGCATACGTGATTGATCTGCGTGTAATCGTTTATTTCGATTCATATGGGTTAGCGCTGCCTAAAGAATTCATATGTTATATAAACAGCTTAAACACTTTTCATAAAATGAAGACTTGGTATTCTACGCTACCAACACAGGAAATGAAAGACCCACCAATATGCAGCATAGAAGTATTAAATGTCCTTGACGCTATTTCATCATTGAGAAAGCCACCTCATCAAGTCGCAAATGAATATACTAGTAGTTGCTTTTTAGAGTGAGAAAGTAATATAAAATAACATGGTCGATATTTGGGGGAGATCTTTATCAATGTTGAAAAAAACCACCACGGAAATATCTGCAACTGGTGATATTAAAAAAATAATCGAAGATGAAATTGCTGAGATGTTGAACTTAGCAAGTGTTGATCCCCATGAAATAGTTGTATTTCAAGATTGTCAGGGTAAAATAAAAACAAGTAATATTTCCCTTGATGATATTTTAGTTAAACAACGCAACGCAGTAGAAGATACTATCTCGTTGTTTTCCAATCAGGGTAAACTCAAACCAGGCGCACTTGTTTCAACAATCACAGATAAAATATTAACACTCGATAACAATTATATATCCTCTGCGAATTCATTGAAATCATTCAATGATAAGTATGACAATCATATAAATACATATAATAAATTTACTGATTTACAAAAATCCATCATGGACAATATTGATAAACCCTTGTTAGAATTTTTTGGTAATAATCCAGTGACCACACCAAAGCTCACAGAGATAAAAACTTATATGTTGGAACTAGCAACACTTCAATCCAGATATGCAGATCACGTTGAAAAGTTTACATAATTTCGTAAATATTTTACAACCATGCTGGATAAAATTGACATAAAACTCCCTGATATTAAAAAATCCATCGAAGATATGAAAAACTTCATCGAGGTAATCAAAGATGATTTACCGAGGATGATAGCAATCATTGAAAAAAAAAAAATTCTTCACGAACAAAAAAATATCAAAAATAACGTGTATGCGATCCAACCTGGATCATTTACAAGGACACCTACAAACAATATATTAAGTATCACTGCAACCGTCAAGAGAATTTATCAATTAACACTAGTATCACCATCTCAATTTAATATTTCATCAATGAGTTCATCTGGGGTCAACAATACGATATCAACGATCATAGACAAGGATACAACTGAACGATTCACAATAGCATCCACTGATAATAATTTGGCTAGGGTTTCAGTAACATGGTATGTGGACTTCGTAGTGGATTTAAGTAAAACAACTTAATTGAATTCTGTTGTAATAAATAAACTATCATCACTAATGATTTCATCACCGACGATACCTTCCGTATCTCAATATCGCTATGATCAGGTCAGAGAATTTCAAACTAAACTCAAAACCCTCAGTGAGGAGTATCAAGTAAAAATTAAAAAATACCGACGAAGAATAACCGCAGTTGATGTTATCGTGTACTCAGTGAGTGGTGTAATCACAGGAGCTGGTATTATACTCTCCTTGGTGACAATGATTGCTCTGATAGCTGTTCCAGTTCGTATATCAGCGGTGACAACAATCGTGGGAATTATTTCGATGATAACAAAAAAATATCGTGTAGCCAGCGTAAACTACAAGATTACGTAGTTAGGTTCCATACTGTGTCAACCATGTACTCACAATTATCCTCGATGGTATCATCGTCACTCATTGACACATTAATATCAGATAGTGAGTTCTCAGAGATGGTATGTATTTATGATTCATAGATGTCATAATTAGAGCAACAACATAGTATAATAACAATGACAACACCGCAAGAACTACTTCAACGAATAGTGGAAAATACCAACCCGGTGAAAACAAGCATGATCTCAATAACCTCAATGAATCCTGAATTTAGTGTGAATTTCCCTACTCCGATTCCCGTTAAGGAGATAGCGTTAGCAAAATTACAAGTGTATCACAGTTGGCCTAATATCAGATCAAAATCATTTGGCGGTCAACAACCAAATAATTCCTTGGTGTTTGCGAATAAGAATAAACAAGACGGGACTCCAGACTGGAACGTTGTTTCGATACCATCTGGGTCTTACCAAATTGAACAAATCAATCACGAATTTCAATGTAGAATAAAATCAATTACTGGAAATGAATCGAAAATCGCTATAACAGTTTATGAGCCAATGTTACCATCTGCAATTCAGATAAACTCGCCCGGATATGTCGTAGATATCTATCAAAGCTCAATCAGAACAATACTAGGATGGCCTGAAATACCACCTGAGGCATCTTATCAAATACCCGAACCAAAAAAATCTTGTAATGTTACGGATATACAATCATATCATGAAATCAACCAATCATATCGAGAATATTTACCTTATATAAAAAATACAAAATTAACCGATAGATTTACATTTATCGATAACAATACCATGCAATAGTATTTTGTTTTTGAGAAAACTCCTGATTCATCCATTACAATTACATTTACGTTAACTAACATCATTGATTATTTGAAAGCGATTAATCAATTACATAGAACACAACTAGAACAACTTCGACGGAGCTAACAAGAGCATCTCTCTTATATAACAAGGCCACGTGATGAGATCATAAAACACATTAGGATATTAAATCAGCTTGTATCCGATATGGAATATATCAACAAATGAATAATTCAAGTAATAATTAATGATAAGAACGGAGATAAACAAAAATTCCTAAACGGCTACAGTATAACAGAAGCTGATTTACCCGATTTCAAGTTTCCTGGGTATAACGCAAATGAACTAAAATAATCTGTTAATGATCTTATTCAAGAAAACTCTTCTATGATACTCGCCAAATGGAAACAACAAACAACAATCCTCAAACATAATAATGACCCAGACGGCGGTGGTAGACATATCGCTCCTCAAAACGTTAATATTTCCTTGGTGATAGCATTGAATTTAGTATGTGATGTTATTATTATTATCAAATAAATCTTGAAAGGTCAAATCAAGCCCAACAAGGATATATTTTATATTCATTTGCACCAACAGTTCCTCTAGGGTTTTTAATAATTGAGTCTCCAATTAATCCGGTCTATATGCGATGTCCTAATGATTCGTTAACGAGAATTAATTTCAAACTCACTGACCAGTCCAATAATCTGATTGATTTACAAGATGAGGTTTTATAAATTAGTCTGTTTGTGAAATCGTAGTGATTTTTATCGTAAAAAAAATTGTTAACCCCATAGCAGCAGAGGGGGTGCGACAAAGACCTTGGCGTCTTTTTCTTACGATTTTGAGGAAGCCTTGGTTTGCTAAATGGAGACTTTTTTTTTTACGATTTTGAAGAAGCCTTGGTTCGCTAAATGGACACTTCTAAAAAGTTGTCGGATTCGCCCCTGCTGCTGCTACATCTGACCACACCTAATACATTGGCTTGACTAAACAAAATGCCTGACTACGAAATGCATTGTCAACAGCATATATGGTTCTTTAGCTTTAAACTGACTGAGATTTTGGTCTAACTGATAATAAAACTAAATTTCTTAATGAGGCTAACAAAAGAGGCTACTTATTGGGAAGTAGCAAAATGTAAGTGACTAAAGTTTCATGTGAAAATCGATCGCATTACCAAATCATTTTTTGTAAATTAGCATAAAAAAGAATTTTTTCACAACCAATTCAATAATTTTCGAATACTGAAGAAATTTACAATACTGTACAGTGTTTAGAATCAGATAACTTGACCATCCATTAAAAATTATTGCCTATACCACACTATTTAGAATCATCCTTTGCTTCTACATCTTCTTTATGTTTTCTGATTTAGGACAACATTTATACTCCTTACATGTAATTGTATTAATATAAAAATGAATGAAATTTTTTAATTTTGTGCCTTCAAACATATGTTGAGATCAGTATGACTTCACCTTCATTTTATAAAAGCATTCTTATTTTTATCATTTGTCTCTTGCAAATTGGTAATTTTAATCATAATAATAAATATTAATAATTAATAAAACCTGTATGTACATGGTTTATGTAATATCTCAGGGAAAACTGTCGTCATTTTCACATCTCAAGTAACCTGCAAATCTCAGCAAAATACTTTTTTAAATAAATCTGCTAACTTACAAACATGAAAGATTAGTTAATACAAGTCATCAACTTTTCAAGAAAGGAAGGGGTGCTGGTTTATAAGCTAGACCTTAAGAAACAAACAAAACAAAATAAAAAGACCTTTGAAGATTCAATTTGTCAGTCTTCATACCTGTACTAAGTATATGGGGAAACAAACTGTCCCTCAAGACTAAGAATTAAATTAAGTTTGATATTATCCATTCACATGCATTTATATGCATGTGCGTGTGCGTGTGTTGATATTCTGCTCAGTAATAAACCTGTTATTCTGTTTTGTAAACAAGTGAGAAACAAAATGTTTCAGCATTCAATTTTCATTCCAAATAAATGAAATGAAGTATGAAATTTTCTACAGCTTGAATACGGCTAGATGTGAGCTGATTTTGGCAAAAAAGTACAATATCCCATCAAATACTATTTCAGGCTTGAAAAAGATGCTGATAAATCAAATCTGAATGATTGTTGCATTTTAAAAGTATTTTCTTTTGTAAGTGTTGACGTGTGATGAATAGGATAATGTAACTGATAGAAACTGTGCATGAAAATTTATCACTTTACACTAAACAGTCACTGACTATATGTTGTCCTGAGGTACACCAAACTCCCGAATCTTCAGAAAGGGTTGTGCCAACTATAATGCTTGTAAGATGACTGCTATGATCATAGTATTGGACATTATACTGCCACTATTTTCACCCAGAACCAGTGTAGATATCATAAGAAGATTTTAGTGAAAACCCCATGTTGATATAATTGTCCATTCAGGATGTCACACTAGAACAATTTTCTACTAAGATTAACTAGACATTATAAGTCTTTTAGTGAAAAACCAATATTGATATGACAATCATTCAGGAGTGTGTCTGTGTGTGTGTGTGTGTGTGTGTGTGTGTAATTTTGGTTGTTAACATAGCTTTAAAAACTTTTCAGTCATATCGCTATTTGGTCTCCACTTAGCCTACCAGAGCAGTCACAATTCATTCAAGAGGAGTAGTAATAACAAGAGTTTCAAGATGGCCACTGTAGTTGTCATATTGTATGTCCAAGTAGCACCATTTTCATTCAGGTGTGTGGGTGTCCCCCCCCCCCCCTCTCTCTCTCTATGTATGTATGTATGTATGTATGTATGTATGTATGTATGTATGTATGTGTTTGTGCAGCTTTCATTGCAGTCTCCACCAAGTAGTTTTGAAGAACAACTGAAAACAAACCTGTGCTAAGTGTCAGACAGATGAAAGACAAAAGACAACAGACCATCTGTAAACTCTCCTGGTTTATGACCAGTACACTTAAAAAATATTGCTAACTATTCTAACATCAGTCCTGTCCCTAGATGAACTCTAAAATATTTGAAAATCACATTGTAATTAATGGGGTGGAAACAAAAGATGACAAGCCTCTCTCAGATGGTTACTACATTACTACAGGGACAAAAGTTTAGAAATTTCAACCAGTGATTTTGGGGTATATGTTGTAAGGGACAGACATCAATGGATATATGGAGGGAATAAATAAAAAAGCAAAGAAATAATACAATTTCTGAATCAAAACAATCAGTTTTTCAATTTCTTTCTTAGGGAGTACTGCACAATATAAAATAGTTCAAGGGTGATTTTTGACCGACAGAAAAATGGAGAAAAATTATGAGAGGTAAGAATTGTACATATGTTGAGTGAATGCAGTACCAAGATACATTTACACACCTTTCAGCTGCTAAAAATGCATATGAATATGACCTTACTGAAAAACATCAACAGAGTGTAAAACAAATGAATATATGGTCAAAGGGAAATGAGCAACATATTCTGAATTCACATTTGTATTGGGCAAGCAATAAAACATTTTTTACATACCTTGAAAGCAATCTGGCTTAAGCAAGACTGAATACAGGGTTGCAAACCATCCACCTTTTTGCAGTACACGTCAATAAACCAAAACGGACTGGATGCTGACTAAAAACAAAGTAATTGATAACAACAGACTGACAGACTGCATGTAAAACAAAGATCTGAATTCTTATTTCATTTCATTCCTTTCATTTAAGTTTACCAATATACAAAATTATATGCACCATTAACTACTAACATTGCTAACAGGATTTTAGAACTTATATTGTGATGCTTTCTGACAACTTTGGAATATTATGTTTGATTTGTTTTTACATTGATTTTTAACAAGACAGCAAACTTGTCAAAGACTGCATAATGAAAATTCCAAGGGAATGGCAAATACTTAAAGTGTGTAGGAAAGAAGTCAAATTTCTTTTATATATTTGATAGCTTCTATTACATCATGTCATCATTTCTGAAAAATGAACAATACATTTGAAAGAAAAACACACACGGATTCCTGATGGTGCTGAATTAACTTAAATTTGCTTTTTGTTCTCAAATATCAAATATATACCATAAAAGTTGTTTGTTTCCATTGCATGAGAAAATAAGTCCATGATTACACAATTTCCCGCTTCTTAAAAGTTTGTATCAGCTGAAAAATCTTGCAACACATTTGAACTCTTGTCATCCTGCTTTGAAAAAGTAAACTGTGACAATGACACAAACTTACAGAAAAGCTACTGGTATTTATATTACTAGAACTGTTCAATTGTCTTATGACTTCTTCCATTTGAGACAGCGATTATGAAAAGAAGAAATGCTAGGAGCCTGCCTTATGGCACTGGGAATGTTAGTCCATAACAGTGGACTAGTACAGGTAAAATCCGTTATAATATGATTCTGCTTATAATGCAATGGTAGCATGGCTCACATTTTTATTTTAAGGTGACCTCTCTTTTTAACATCCTAAATACAAGATGTTGGAAAAAAAAAAGATTATTCATCATATCCTAAGCAGATTTTAAATCCCAGCACGGCATTTAGTATTGCCTTAACTTCACCATGCACCATTTCCACAATATTGGCATATACAATTCAAAACTGAAGTATAATTGAAGTCTGATGAAATCCGGTGAAAAAAACAAATGATATATGATAAAGAGGTTAGTTAAAACTGATAACACTGAAATTTCAATGCACATTTTCTATGAGTAATTTTTTTAAAAATATCGGTAATGCGATCCAGTTTATATCACAATGTTTAATTCTGTGGACCCCATGCATCAAGTTAAAATGAGTTTTACCTGTAAATTGAAAATGTTTTTTAAAACAATTCTTTCTTTGGCCTTGGTATAAAGTTATTTTTACTTCTTATGGACCGTAAATTTGGAGCACCATCAGCATCTCTTTGGTTAATGATATTGCTTAGATAGACAGGAATGGCTTTTCTCGATACTTGATACATCAATTTGGCCTTTCTAAGAAATGTTATTTCATGTATTGTTCAAATTTTTATAATATTCATTGCATCATGGAAATTGTCCATATACTGATAAAGAATTAAATGTGAAGCCCTCTTAAAAATTTTGTTATGTTTGAATAAGAGGCATTAACAAAAAAAATTACATTACAATATTCCAGATATAGCTGAATATAACTTTTATTAAAGATTACTCTATACTGAATAAGACCCTATACTGAAGAGAGAATGTATGTTTTGATTTTTCTCTGTAGCCAATTAACCTTTATTCAAATGTGTTTAATGTGAATAGACTAAGTAAGATTGTTATCTATGAATATGCCATGAATTATATCCTGAGTGGTCATATTAAGGCTCACAAATAGAACCTGGAGTTTGTCAAATAGAACCAGGAGTTTGTAGCTATCTAGCTTTGCTTATTTCTGATGTGTTTAGGGCTCTTGTTTTTTTTCTTTATTTATTATAAAACTGTTTTCCTTGCACCATACTTGAAGTCTGTTTAGAGCATCATGTAAGTTATTTTCAAGGACAGTTTTGGTTTTACCCATCTAAGACAGTGTAGTATCATCAGCACAGAGGTCAGGGGAAGAAATTGAAGTTCCAATCTTAAGAGGTAAATCAGTAATAAATAGAATGAAAAACAGAGGTCCAATGATACTCCACAATTAATATTTTAATTTGAGAAAGTTGACCATTTAAAGATACTTTTTGCACTCTATCTTAAGTAAGAAGTAAACCAGTCTATGGAGTTTTCATTGCATTGATAGATTTTCAGTTTTTCAGGCAAACATTTCATGGCCTACAAGATCAAAAGTTTAATGAAAATCAACCATAATAGTGCCTACCGATTCTGCTTGATATACTGTTTTCAGTCATTTACCAATCCATGAAACAAGTCCAGTTTCACAAGAGTGATTCTATCAAAAGCCAGACTGATTGTCATGAATAAGATCACAAGTGTTCAAATAGCTGAGAAAAGAATTATGTACATGTTTTTCTACTAATTTGGAAAGAAAAGGTGCGTCCTATAATTATTTACATGATCTTTTGTTCCTAATTTATTCAATGGTGTAACCTTGGTAGTTTTCTATGTTTGTGGAAATTTATTACACATAATTTCATTGCAAATGACAACTATCCTCTCTACTATTGCAGGTGCAGCTTTTTTTGTATTTTTGGTCCAATCATATCAAGTACTGTAGCTTAATGATAATCATCCATTTTCTGAATATATTTAAACACAAATTCAGGACTCACTTCAGGAATTGCAAACTTTATAATGTTTGGGAGCTTTCTAGCACAAAAATATTTTGAGTTCCAGATGATCAGATGAAGTTCTGGGTTCAAAACTGGGGAAGGTAACTGGAACAGTCAGAATTCCTGGATTTGTTCTTGCTCCTCACATATACATACACATCAAACCCCACCATCAGGATTCCCACCCCTGGAGTCATAATGTACAAACCACATAGATTCCCACCCAATGGAATTAAGTATATACCGATTAATGTGTTGAAAACCCACCCATAAACATGGTCACATTTTAGACTGGATTCTTCAGACCCATAGCTGCCTACCCTCCAGGCTACCAATTAGAAAAAATAGGGATACAAATTAGTGCATTTTGACATGAATTCATCAAGCACTCCTCAAGTCTGGAGATATTTGTCAGAACAAATGTTTAGCATGGTCTCCAGCTGGTGAAGATAGATCATGTTCAACAAGAAAACTCACAAACAATGCCGCAAAATTGGTACCTAACAGTTCTTCTGTAGATGGCTTAAAATATTCCAGAGATGAAATCTGCTGCAGATTCTTAATTTTCCCAACCTTATATACTTTTTGCTAATTATGTGCTTCCTCACAATGTCTCTGTCACCATGACCAATGCTAACATTTGTGGTGCACTGCGTGCAAAGAGCATGATGTATTTATCGGTGTTTGATGTTTGAATGCATGGCAAGTGTTTGGTATTTACCAAACTAAATTTCACTTTTTGTGTAATATATTTCCTTTTCTTATTCTGAATTTCCTCTGACTCTTGCCACCCCATTTTTTATATTTGGACATTTATGTTGGGGTGTAGGGTCACAGTCCGTTCACTATCAAAAAGTTGGAATTTGCTGACACTATTTGGTCTTGGCATGGGGTACCTGCTTACTAACCAGACCAGCAAACTTGAACAACCTATAATCAAGATAAACCTAACCTGCATGAAATTGATAGGAATATGATTTGTTTTCTCAAAAATACCATTCACTATGTCTATAATAACTAAGAAGAGACGAAAGTAGGTCATTGTTGAAATTTGACCTGGATCTGGCTATTTACAATCTGAGTCACAAGACTATACAAAATTCACAACCTACATGTCAGTGAGGTCATATTAGACAATAAACAAATTTCCAAAGTAAAAATTGGGTAACAAGGGTCAGAGGAAACTCTAACTATATTTTTCCTTGGTGGTGAAGACATTTTTAATATGCATTGTCAATTGGTAATTCAAATCAGTGTTGGTGGAGCACGCAGATACAAAAAATTATGGTTAGGTCCCAGTTTCTCTTTAAAGCATTTGTAAACTATTCCTATATAATATATATATATATATATATATATATATATATATATATATATATATATATATATATATATATATATAATGCTTGCTACTGGGCCAACTGTACCAATCAGCCATTGTTCACTAATAATACGACCAGTAGTACCAGACCCTTTAAACAACTGCCGATATCACTACTAGCACTTAACAGGAAATCAGTTATATTATTAAATATTTTAAATATTAAAAATATGGGGGATTCGTGAATTTTCGGCATGTGGTGTGAATTTGTGAATCACTGAAAAAGTCATGAAATTCATGCCAAAATCATAAGGGATGGCAACTATGTAGACCCAATAATAATACTCTACGGTCCTCCCTGGTATCCTATGAACTTGCATCAGATCACCTCTGCATTATATGCCATCTGGGCGTATCAGTCCCTAACCCTCCACCTTTACTTTCTACTAAGAGAAACCTCCATATGATAAATAGAACCAAATTAATGCATGGCATCCAAGCAAACCTAACAATACAGCATAATGACTCAAAAACTGCCTGCGTTCATTGCTTAAAAAATATGCCCAAGCCACCAGGCACAGAATAAAAAATTCAAAAGTGTTCTTTTTAGCAATGTACAGTCTGCATATCACCCTTGCCACAGTACTGAAACTACTCTTCTAAAAGTAGTTAATAATATTCTCTCTGCTTTGGATAGTGGAAAGATTACAGTCCTCACTCTCCATGATTTGTCTGCAGCATTTGACACAATAGACCATGATATATTACTTCACCATCTCCAGTATGTATTTGGCTTTCAAGCTCCAGCCTTACTGTAGTTCAAGTCCTACTTCATCAACAGGACACAAATTGTATCTGCAAATGGAATACACTCCAGCCCAATCGATCTATGTTGTGGTTTTCCACAAACATTTGTTCTTGGACCTGTTCTCTTCATTCTATACACTCAGCCACTCTCAAGTGTCATAGATCATCATCCGATGTCTCACCAATTGTACGCTGACGACACCCAAATAGACAAATCTAGCCACCCAACTTAAGTTGATGCTACCATCCAAGGAGTAGAGAGGTGCATTTCTGTTGTGAAATCATGGATGACATGTAACAAGTTGCAGATGAATGATGATAAAAATGAGACCATTCTGATTACAATACAAAGACTTTCTCATTTAAATCCTTTACTTCAAACAACAAATATCAGCAACACCAACATTAAGTTCACACAGTCTGTACAAAACCTAGGTGTTACTCTGGACAGTACTCTCACATTGCAACAACATATCATGAACATATGCAAGGCTGCATATCTTGAGCTGAGATGCGTAAGCTCCATTTGCAAATATCTTTCAGTTGATACCATTAAAACACTTGCATGTTCATTAGTACTTTCAAGATTGCATTATCATAACTCAATTATGTCTAATTCATTTCAATATCTACTCCAGAAACATTAAAAAGTTCAAAACACAGCTGCTTGGATCGTCCCTAGGGTACAATGATCAGAGCACACCTCCCGGTACCCTACACGGGCTATCCATTCAATCTAGAATGAAACACAAAATTTGTTCTCTGTGCCATGTTTCACTGAAAGACTCTAATACCTACTCTGACATAACTATCTGACCTCACCACATGTACACACCAGCAAAATACTTACACTCCTCTTCTGACAATCATATACTCAATATTCCCACTATGAAAACGAAGTCATATGGACAACATTCTTTTGCCTACCAAGGCCTAGCAATGTGGAATAAATTGCCCATTGAACTTAGTCAAAAAACATAGTGATCCCTTTCAAGAGTGCTCTTTAAACATGCCTATTTCAACAGCAATAACAAACTTAAACATAATAAAGTTTCCTACCTTAAATATTTTCAGTATATTTTATGTTTTTCAAATTCATGGTGTCTCTTGTTGTTGTAATCATATCATTATGTTTTTTATGTTATAGGTGTTTTCTAATGTTGTAAAGCACATAGAGCTTCTAGAGATTAGGCGCTATACAAAGTCCTTATTATTATTATTATCATTATTTAGAATGTATGCAAAACTAACAGATTAACCTCCTGCATTACCAAATAAATAACACATCATAAATGGTTACCATAGATTATACTCATATATTTATCTCAAATCTGATCATAACTGAATAAGAAATATGGTCTCTATAGCGGTGGTTCTCAACCTATGGGCTACAGATTCCCAAGGGGCTATGTCTTTTTTTTTCAAGAAAGTATAACTATTTGAATATGGGGATCCACAGCATATTTTGAGGTTTAGAAGGGGACACCATTATCAAAAAGTTTGGAAACCACTGCTCCTGAACGTTCACAAGTTCAGCCAATCAGATGCAAGATCAGTTAATTAATATTCACGGACATCACTAAAAATAAAATTCATCTGAGATCTTGATTAAACCCTCTCTTATAGAGATATGAGCAGAAATACGCCTGAAGAGTGATAATATGTATCAGTCAATTCAATGCAAGATATCATTAGTAAGGATTACACTCATAATTAAAATCATATAAGATCTTGATTATATAATGTCGTTTCCAAGTTTGATGAAAACTGAATCAAAACTATGGTTTCCAGAATGATAAGAATAAGCCAATCAAGTGCAAGATCATCTCATTAATATGCACATTCATGCTTGAAGAATTCCAAGGTAAATATAAACACATATGCCATATTTATGAAAAGTCAAACAAGAAGATTAATGTAGCCTCCAGATGGATTACAAGCAGACATACAAGGTCACCTTACAAACATGTATGGATCATGCTCATCATCAAACATGTCTAAGATTTTGATGACATGAAGATATATTAAAAGTTTGATTTAAATCAAAGAACTATTGCATCCAGGGTGAGAAACAAGCTCTGTCAACCAAATGCATAACCATATTAGCATGCCTAGAATTTGTCCAGGTCTGATCAAAACTGGATCAAAAACAAGACCCTGAAATGGTAACTAGCAAATATTGACAGACAGATAATAGACAACATACATAGTGCTATACCCTAAGCTTACTTATTTATCTCAAATTGACATTTGAGTTATGTATTTTACACTTTACCAATAAGTTATGGCCCTGGGTGGTCATGTTGCACAACTTAACAAGTATTTCCAGTCATATCCAGTCTTAATTTTTTTTATTATAATCAGGTTTTCAAGTAAGGTAATAAAAGCCAGTTCTTGTTGCTATTAACTGCAACACTGCCAATCTGAATTCTGAATTTGTGATATTGAAAAGTAATTTTATCAAAACAAATTTTACATTTAAATTACCTCTTTTTCTAAGATATCATACAGGTTTTCCTCAATCTTTGAGTTCCATTCATCTCTTATAGTCTCTGATGGCAGAGTTTGTGGTGCAACAATGTTGTTCCAATTCTGCAAATAAAAAAAATCTGAAACTATATTTGGAATTAAAAGTGATGAAATTGACAGATCTGAACACCTCTGTTCTGAATGACTCATCTCTTTTTTTAATCAAAGGTTATAACACTTTTCAATAAAAATGGATTGCTAATGGTTGTTTGTCTTTTTAATTATTATTTCATGAATAGATTAAGAATACATTTACCTCTGTGTGAGTTCGAGTCTTGAACAATGTATAGTCTATCAATGACAATGAAAAGTGACATTAAACCCAACAACATCACATTTACTATTATTATTAATAATCCTGGTTATAATGGAAAACATCTGAATTAAACATATAATCATGTTCTATGCCAAAGAATATAGAACTAAAAACAAGTATAACAGAAATTCATACAAATCTGCATCATCCTCATTTAATTCGCGTAAAAAAAACGTTATCTTTACTTTTCTTAACTATGTTGGTACAAAAGGAATAAAGAATGTACAACTTACAAAGCTTCTGCTTTCATATCAAACACAAATCTACAAATTACTACCCATGACATGTTTGATATGATGGATGATAATGAGTCTTTTAAATATATGCCAAAAGTTAAAGGATTAAAGTTGGATTTTGCTAAAGTCGATTTGGTTTTATTTATTATCATTATAAAACAAGATGTACTTTTTTGGGGTGTAAAACAAATTTTAATATTTACCCATTGCTACTCTTTACCTTTATAGTTCATACCAAATAACTACCTTCTTTTTTTTTAAAATCTAAATACATCCTTCTCAAAAGTGAAGAATTGTCAGCATTCCACTTGTGTAACTCACTTGACCATTGGTATGGTCATATTTCAGTTGTGTCATAATTGACTATTACACCAGGACATCAGAGTGTGGTGAATTATAGGCATTTGACAATAACATTTAATTAAGTGTGCATACTTGAAATTATTTTTTTCCCTCCAAAAATCCCCCATTTTAACAGCAGTAGTAGCTTACCTATTACTATTGTTTAGTTAATTTTGTCAGTAAGGAGGGTTGATGAATGTTCTGTTAAACTGATTAAAAAACAATAAAACATGGAATGTATTCAACACTGAAGAATTCTAAGGTCAATTTTACAGAATATATTGGTGTTTGTCTGTACTACATGGGCTTTTTGTTTCATGAAGGAATAGTTTTGATCAGGAATAGTCTGGTATGCAATTTTGAATATAGCTACAATCCACCATAGAGAGTGGCAACTGAAATGTCTACTTAGCCCTTGAGAGGGAGGAAATGATACTTACTACTCTTTCTTGTCACTTTGGATAGAAATGGTGTGCTCTCATACAGAATAAGAATCTATCCACAGCATCTGCAGAACAGATCTGACTCAGACTGCTGATTTCTGTTGGTAGTGGAACTACAGAATCTGGCAACAGATTTTGGCTAAATGTCCCATTTGACAAAGGTGGGGAACAGAATAATAATTCCCACTAAACAAGAGACAGCCAGTGCAGATAGACAAAACATTAAAAGAAGCTTCACTCAATGGCTCAATAAGGGTTTAGTTAACGACCATAAAATACAAGAAAGATAACATCTAGGTGTAAAAGAGCACGAGACAGGTCTGTCTTTCATTTTGTAAGGGTTAGCCAATTATATTCTGTATGGAAGGGAAGGGGGTGTTGGTATGATATAGTATATATATACATCATCTTGAACAGTCTGAAACTACATGCAGAAGAAACAATTGCTGAAGAAAAGGCAGGGTTCTGCATGGAGTGGAAGAAGCACAACCAAACAAATATTCAATCTCAGGGTTCTATGTGAAAAGTACTCGCAACATCAACAAGACATCTATCATGTGTTCATAGATTTCAAAAAGGCTTTAGACAGAGTGTGGAACCTGGATTAAACATCCTTCAGATCTGACATAGAGATAAGCACTGAGAAGACAATGCTGATGACAAATAGTGAAACACAAATCTCAGCCAAGATTAAAGCCAGAGGACAGGAAATGGAAACAGTGAGCCAACTAAAATACCTTGGCAGAAATTTTGTCATGAGCAGCACAAACAACAGCAGCTATGTCAAAGCTAAGACCCATCTGGAAAGACAAGAATATCTGTCTGAAAACTAGAATCGGACTATTAACAGCACCAGTCATCTCAATCTTTTTGTATTCATGTGAGGCCTAGACTCTGACAGCAGAATTACAATGAAGAATCCAGGCACTTGAAATGAGATGCTACATAACCATCCTTGGCATCTCTTACATGGAACACATCACAAATGAAGAAGTGCATAACACCATCAGGTGCAAAGTAGAAAAATATGAAGACCTCCTCACCACCATCAAAAAGAGGAAGTTGAAATGGTATGGCCACATCACTAGAGCCAACCATCTATCCATAACAGTACTGCAGGGCAGTGTCCAGGGTAGCAGAAGTAGACAGACAAAAAAGTGGACTGACAACATCACAGAAAGGACAAGAAATGTTTTGCAGAGACACAGGCATTGGCACATGACCAACACAAGTGGAAGGAACTGGTCAGATGTTCAGCAGCACAGTGCCTCAACGACCACACTAGGTCAAGAGACTGATGATGATGATGATGATGATATATATATATATATATATATATATATATATATATATATATATATATATATATATATATATATATATATATATATATATATATATATATATATATATATCTTTTATTAAATCCACATCTTATGTATATCTATTTATTTTTTGTGTGCCTATTCTCGTCTCATATAATTATATTCCAATTCCTTGGAAAAACTAATTTGAGTGTTTCTCTTTGCAAATGTTGCTGCCCTTATTGCCAACATGGAAGCCACCTTACAGCACATAACATCCTGCTCTGCAGAAGCTTGCCAGCTCTTTGGTCTCGAGGTCAAGCTAAAGAAAACTGAGGTACTTCACCAACCTGCACCCAAGGAAGAGTACCAGCCACCAAGCATCTTCACAGACTGGGAAGGGGTGAATGTAGTCCACCAGTTCACCTACCTGGGCTGTATGGTATCCTCTGATGCCAATATCAACAGACTGGCCGAGGCTGCCTTCGGCAGACTCTATGAACGAAAGTGGTACAATGCCAGTCTCAAGAGAGGTACAAAGATCAGCATCTAGAGAGCTGTCGTACTGACCACCCTCCTATATGTCACCGAATCTTGGGTCACCTACAGCCGACACCTCGGCCTCCTTAATGCTTCCATCAGTGCTGCCTCCGCACCCATCCTCAACATTAACTTGACTGACTTTTTCACCAAAATTGAAGTCCTCAAACAAGCAGGGATCACCAGCATTGAGGCAATGCTCATGAAGATACACCTATGCTGGGCAGGACAAATGTCTAGGATGGAGGATCATTGCCTTCCAAAGATCACACTGTATGGTGAGCTGTCCACTGCCCACCATGATGGAGGGATATCTCAAAAGAGATATACAGACTAATTGAAAAAGACCCTCACCACATGTGGCATCAATCTCCACCAATAGGCATCACAAGCTTCCGACCATGAAAGTTGGTGAAATACAGTTAACTGGGCCACTACCACTTTTGAACAACAAAGATGGGCCAGTTGAAGGAAAAACAATAGTGAAGAAAAAATCCAGGAACCATCGGCAGCACCCTCCACAACCCAGATATATTCCGCTGCAGCTTCTGTGGACAGATGTACCTGTCACATATTGGGTTTTTCCCCCACCAGGGCGCATGCAATAGATGTGGACATCCCCCTTCCTAAATCATTGCAAGCGAAGTCAAGCTAACTCTGTAATAATAGTTAACAGCAGCTCTGCAACAACATGAATTGGTATGTACACTTTGCCAGATGAACTGATGTTTCTTTTATTTCATCATATCATGTATGAAACCATCAAAAGAGTACTGCCATGGTCTCTGTAGGTCCCAGTAAATTCTTTGATTTTATCACCAAGTGAGGTTGACAAATACACTATACAGTGTCAATTTTTATTATTTGTAAGCATGAGCTTAAGAGTACTGGTTCCAGCAGATAAGTCTGTGCATAATATATACAGGTATCAGCTAACTGATTCTGGTGTAAAGCCATCAAACAGAAAACTGAGATAAAGGATGAACAAAATTTACAGACTATATTTCTATTTTTAACATCTGCAGTTACTTTCAAATGCCCAGAACTTTGTGTATTGATATGCAACCATGTGGACATTCACAGGAAAGTAATATTTTCTAAGCTAAACTGCATAGACAAATATTTGTGATATATCATATGCCACCAGTTTTTTGCATACTGATCAGCATTGATGAAAACTGTCAAAATGCCCTTACTTTCTTAAATAAACTTAACAGCTGACTCACTATTCTGTCAGTCTTGAATTTTGTGTCTACTGAGCAGAATTCTTAGGTTCACAACAAAACCACGTCAGGCAATCTGTCAAGTGCTTTTTAGTATTTCTATGCACTTCACAGCAATAATGTATATCGTTTTTCTGAAAGACTGCAATTTAATCCTCGAGATATCCATTTCATTACTACCAAAAGGAAATTGTTCCTGTTTGCATATGCACCACATCACAGCGTAATTACACAATTTAATATAAATCTTTAACTCACCACTAAGTGACCATTCAGATCAGTTTTCCAACTACTGAAATATTTCTTAAGCCATATCCTGACACCATTATTCCTCCAATCAAGAGTTCTCTTGTAATCAGAACAGTCCATGGTTCCTGGCATGTTTCTATCAAAGTTTATCTGCAATTTCTCATACACTGCAGTAGCAAATAGGAAAGCCTGTGTTGCAGATGTTAAGATGTCTGTTACATTTGTCAACAGTGCCTCGTTTAGAAGATGACTTGACAATTCATGAAGAAGCCTTCCTTGGATATTTCTGGAATCATTGCTGGTTAGAATTAAAATAAGAACAAGAGACATAACATTAAACTGATGCCCTATTAGATCGAAGAGTTTAAACATATACATTAAAAGTTCATTTCTTCCCTTAGGCTTGTATTTTAAATTTCATCAGTTGAGAATTGGAATCAGATTAATTATTCTTGAGAAATACCAACATACCAGGTTTCATCAGTGCCACATAAATGAACATTCAAGTCAGAACACTTATGCAAATATCCAAATAAAAATCTGGTATATGAATATCTCTTTGTTTACTTTACAAGCATGAAAGTATTTTGTACAAGAAACAAATAAGGCCAAATGTTAAGTTATGCAACAATGAATTAGTTTATGAGGGAATAATGTCAAAACAGCTAAATCATCAAATAGTCAAACTCCTACCCACAACATAATCAATCATAATATAAAAATTCTAATTAGCTCACATTACCATTTCTATTCACTGCCATTTATCGTATTTTCGCACATATAATGCATGTGTTATACATGTTTTTATAATCAGTGCAACCCTGGTGCTGTATATGCATAAGCGCGTTATCCCAGGTCTTTTTACAGCCAAAAGTGCATAGATGAATTTCGAGCAACCACCCTAATAAACCAGTGACAATTAATAAAAGATTTCTTTCATACACATACAGTATAAATGAGGTTTATTCAAATCTTTAAGTAGAAAATAAACAATTCAAAGTTGACACTGTGTTGCACCGCTAGCGCGTCTGTACGTAATGGTATGTAATGAATATCTTTTATTCGCATGAGACATACACTATTTTGCATTATAAGAATGAATTTCTTGTACTTTCTATGTAGGACAAAAACTGATAATGGGTTTAAAATCGGATTTCTACAAAAAATAATCAGTTTTGGAGAAAAAAAAAACGATATTAACATCCCTATACCAGCATGCATGCATTCCAGTGGGAAATTAGCCGAAACCAGAAAATACATATAGTTTTATAGCAGTTGCTTTTTTGCCTCTGTTTATGCAAAAAATATTACGATGTGGCATTTACAACTGTACCGGTAATACTGGTATTTATTACGAGCAGAAAGGGATAAAGGCTGTGTTGGTTACCGTGGGGTATATGCATAGGCGCACAATACAAGATATTTTTTACACAAAGACGGAATTTCCGTGCATTATAAGCGTGTGCACGTTATACACGCATGCACGTTATATGTGCAAAAATATGGTAAGAACACTGTAATGGAATTTGGGAACCTTGCGGCAAGCTTATTTTTGCGAGCTTGCACAAGCTTGTATTTGGAATTGCCGCAAGCTTATTTTTGCAAGCTTGTGCAAGCTAGTATTTGAATTATGATTTCACAAAAGTGATTATTGCAAACATTGAGGCATTCTTCAGGTAAACGTCTAAACCAAGTGGGATCAAAAATAATATCAGTGTTTTTTAACTGCAACATTCACAGAATAATAATGTTCAAAATACTGGCCTACGACTAAAGACCTTCAAATCTGATCAAACACACCATGTATCTTTTTCAATGTAACCAAGAGTTTTTGTAAATCAGTAAACATATCATTAGAGTACACAAATCTGAAACATTACTTTCAACATACACCCACAATGTCATTGATACATGTAACAGGTATAGTTGTTGTTGTTGTAGGGTTTAACACCATTTTTCAGCACACGATAAGCTATACATGGCGGCCAGAATCATTGGTGGAGGAAGAACCCAGGAAAACCCCTGGAATGAACCACCAACCCACAATAAGCTACTGGCAAGCTTTCTCACATAACTACATTAATTAAATCTTCGACTCGAACTCATGCAGACAGAGCGCTTTAGACCACTCAGCCACTCAGGGCCCCTAAAAGGTATAGTACAAGTTACATGGATCATGTAGACTATTATGGTAATGGGTGTCATTTTTTAAAATCTAATTCTGCATAACTTTAAGTGGCAATTATTCATTTGGATTTTTATACATCATCATTCGTTTGGGAGGTCATTATTTAGATGCCCTGAGAGGTGCATACAGCAAAACCAATATTATAGTACATAGACATTTTTGGATGAAATGAACCTAAAGGTGTGATCTAGTACAATCTGAATCAAATGTCATGTGCTGTGATGTCACAATGAAAGCTATGGATATTAATAAATTAGTTCATACTACCCTCTAATATGATGATTCCGCTCATTGAGCTCTTACTTTGACCCAAGTTTAGAACATGGCCACCATTGTAAAAGTCCATAGCAACAGATAAGTTCCATCTGGAAGTTTCTTGGTGACAGGTAAAGTGCAAAGGATTCAATAATCAAGACAGAATCAACTTTGGTTAAAGAAAAATAACGTTAAATTTTAAAAGAACAATTTACATTTAATTTAAAATCAGTAAATGTGCATACAAACCGTATTTTCACGTATATAAGACGCGTCTTATACAAAGTTCTACATACCCCGCACCCAGGGTGCGTCTTATATTAAATGGGTGTCTTATCTAAGTATTTTTTAACATGAACAAATGGTACAGTGTGTGATATTGAAGGACAATTATTGCGGTCGATATTCACATTTCACGATTTTCATTCCTAGTTGTAAAAACATTTGGGTAAGTGTTCAGTAATTACGTGTACCAATCCAAAAAATGCAGACCACTTCAAATTTAAAATCCTTTCATTTCAATGTTTTGTATACCTTAATTATTTCAGATCTAAGTTTAGTCGGAGTGAATGTTTTAAATTTATATAATACAGTATGTTTAAATAGTTTTTTTTATTGTTATTAATTATCACAGCAAAAACTACGGCGGCTATTTTACCTATACATCTGGTTGGGTTCAAAGATACTTAAATTTTTAGTATCTTTGGTGGGTGCATTCAAAAAAAAGACAAGACTAAAAAATTCGAAAACAAGACAAGAATTTGTTCAATATTAGACTTATATAAGAAAATCAGTTTAACCATAAATTTAAATTTTTTATTAAACACAATATAATAAACTGTTACTAAATAGTGTTTGACTTGATCAAAAATCAATGTACCGTATTGTTCTATTCATCTTCATTTTCATCGTCATCAGTTTCAGCTTCAAATCCACTGAAACTTCAATCAAATTAACTGTTGTCATCGCGGAATAACTCCATAACTGATGATAATCGATCCTCATTGGCGTCAGTGGCATTGGATGCAGCTCCATCGTCATCCAAAGAACTGATATAGCTAGCCGATTCGGGAATTATCCAACACTTTCTGCAGCCATTGATGATTGTCATAATTTTCACTTTCTCCCATGCCCGAAGAACCCAATTACATGCCTCTACGTACGTTGCTAAGCAAATTGATCACTCATTTATATATACCGGTAACAAGAGACTATTCCCACGTTTATATATGCTAACCGCATACATTGGGCATTTACTGGTCTATGTACGGTACTAATCCCACTCGCTGAAGACTTGGCCTACCAGATCAATGAAGCCGCCTTTACATCTGGTGTTTATTGTTCTAGAATCTAGATACCAGGTACTCAACCCATCCGCTATCGGCCCGGCGGCAGATAAGAATAAACGATAATCGTTGAGGTCCTGCCTCAGACAATTGTTTGATCTAAACTAAAAATGGTAATGAAGCCTTGTTTACATCCGACGGGTGATGAAACATTGGACAAATTTTCATTTATGATAAAGGAAAAGAAACCACTAGATAAAAATTGCTCAGTGCGGCAGATGGCTAGAACGCGTGCGTCTTATGTAAAACATTTTTTACACAAATCGTCAAAACCCGCGTCTTATGTAAAATATTTTTTACACAAATCGTCAAAACCCATGTCTTATATATGGGTGCATCTTATAATTAGGTGTGTCTTATATGCGTGAAAATACGGTAACCCATGAGACTTTAACCATAATCAAATTTCTTCAAAATATTGCTGAGAACTCTATGCTAAATGTAAATGAATATTAAAAGTACCTTCTTATTCTCACATATAACCACACTCAAATACCATTACAGACAAAAACTGGTCTCTGACCTTTAACCTAATGCTGATTATCAAACTTATTCAAAAGTTGGTGGAAATGCACAAAAATTATGGTGTTTACAAACATAGTACAAAAATCTATAATGTAGTATTTTGTGATGTTATGACTCTATGGTCATAAACTAAGTAACTGAAATAAGCAAATTCAAAAAAATGTTTTGTAAAACTTAAAAAATAATTTAAATACCTAAGTTACAAAAATTCAATTTTAAGAGGAAATTACAATATTATGAACTAATTCCCAAACACTCCTAAAATCTTCTACACAAATCCAAAATAATCAAGAGTTCCAATACATTCCAGGTCCTCAAATGTCTTAATATACAAGTCCTTAAATGTGTTAACATACCAAGTTTTAATGCATTAATATTACATTGTCCAAAGTATCCTTGAATGAATTTAATAAAGTTCCACAATAATAATTTAGTCCAGAGGTAAATGAGCTCTTGGTAATTCCAAATGACTTATCCAAAACAAATGTTTCCTCTCAGATCAAATCCAAACTCATCATTAAACACATCTGCAGACTGATGTTAATACAATAACATATGAAACAGGAATGAGATAATTACTCGCCTCTTCATCTGTATATAATTTTAAAAAAACATCGCAATACCCCACATCAGAAAATAATCCATCTGACCAAACCATTCAGGCATCCAATGGGACAAAAAAAAAATTTTTATAAACAGGTTCCTTATTACATGTAATATTAACATTAATGATCTTAAACACAAATTTAAAGAACTTATGCATCAGGCACACACTATAAGTAAAACACACAATATGAATATACATAACAGTGGTGATAAAACTAAATTCTGATCATGTTTGTTGCTACTGCAATCTGGTTCTTTTTTCAGACAAAAAAAGCCAGTATGTTGAGAATTCATCCTTCCATTGGGTGACTTGAAGCTTTTGAAACACTGCCCACCCCTAGTTCAACCCACAGATGCCCATATGCCCTGTTCTTCATTCTTTTCAGGACATAGCCTAAATGCATGGGACATACTGCAGGACAAGAGGCACTCTGGCAATAGCAACAGTTAAGTATTCATCATCACACAAACAATTATTTATATCAACAATAGAATAAAACTGTAATGATTAATCGGCCATATTCATAATTGGGCCGATTATTAGAACAATAAGTATAATCAGTATTGGCAGAAATAATCGGTGCCAATGTAAGCAAATTTAAAGAATAACACATTTACAAAATATAAATTCCATCATAACATTCATCTTGAAAAGCTTGAATTTTGAATCAGAATTAAATAGTGGAAATTAAGGAATAAACATGATTTGGGGGTTAATTGAAAGACTATATTTTCTTAAAAGTAAATACTTTATAACACACTTGCTGTAAACTACCGCTGACTGTCTGCACACAACAAATTATCAATTACAAATTACACCCCATTTTACAAAACTATAGTAATCGTGCCAATATTATGGAATAAAAGGCAACTACACATTGATGTACTGGTATAGTTACCGTTCAAAATTCCTCTTATCACAAGCCAGTTTCAGACATTTTAGTGATTAACTGGCCTGTACTGCTGTCACAAAACAATATAGAGAACTTCATCGACTATCAACAAAGGTTTCAAGCTTTCCATTGTGTGGAAAGTTTGTTCAGCCAAGACAAAACTAAAAGTGATTGATGTTGATCTTAGTTAATCTATATGAGAATTTTAGCTTTTATTATTACCACTCTTTGTGAACATGTAAATTATGATGTTTATGTGCCTTGTACAATCAAACATGCATACCTTTTTAAAAATATTACCTCAATTTGTAGGATCTCTTATATCATTGAAAATGAGAAACTCATGAGAGTTGATTCACTGTAAATGATCAACAGCTATTAAGGACTAGTTGAAATGTTATCTAGAAGAATACAAATTGGTCGCAACAACAAATAAAGCAAAATCTGCATCTAATATGTTTGGAAATAAATAAGGATTTAAGTGACACTATGCACGCTTTGCGCTATGTAAGTACTGTACATTATAGTACATGGTCTCCCTGGTAAACTCAACTGGCCCGTGAATTATGAAATCTGTATTTACCTTTATTTAATTTCATGTTGGAGAAATCAGAAAATATGCACATGCAAAATAATAACAAAATCAATCATAATACTTTATAACAGTTTAATAAATGTTGGGTCACCATAAGTTACTCTTTTAACATGCCTATGTCTTAGGACACAAAATAAATTATTGTTTCATGTCCCAAGATTTAGAACTGTTACAGTAGTCAACAAAAAGACCAAAAAAAACCAAAACAAATTTAGACATAATCGGCAAAAAGTGACATCGGTACAGCTTTACAACAGATGACTGCTCCCGTGGCCTTGTAGTTAGAGTGTCTGCCTCAGATGTGGACAATCACAGGTTCAAACTTAGGCCAATTTATACCAATGACTTATAAAAAAAAATATATAATTTGATAGCATCTTGAACATGGTTTCAAAAAATATGTACTAAACATCATCAAAGTAAAATATTAATCAATAATGTATCCTGGTTATTTGTAAATGTGGTTGTGGATTATCATGGAACCAAAGCAAAAGGAATACTCAGTGAAGGAAATCTTTGCAACATAGATAGGGTTTATAATGCTGACACAAGATCAAGAGTTTATAATGCACTAAAAATGCTGAGTTGACACTACTTATATATTGGCTCAAGGATGATCAGACATTTCTGGATTACTTTCATGATGTTGATTCCAATGATGTATTCCAAGTAGAATAGGAACTGACTGCAAACAATACAGAACTAGATGATGCTGAGTGCACTTTCTCTATCTCTCTCCAATGTATGTAAAAATATGCTATCAAAAGTTTTGAGCTAAAACTAAAACATGGAAAATTTTGTTCAGCACAGGCATTATTGCTCACTTCATTATTTTCCAACTCAAGACTTGCAAATATATTAGATAGATAAAAATAATGATACATAGCTATTTGAAAATTATTTTTGTCTGATATACTTTAATTTATTTAAACTCCAGACTTGTTGACCTAAATTTTTCAGTTTGTAACTCACCTTTTATCTGGTAGAACCAATGCCTGACATTGAGCTTGGAAGGCATAAAGAGCACCAACTACTATCTGCCCCAGGAAAATAAAGACAAAAGTTATTAAAAGCAAGTCATAATGAGTAATTAACACATATAAATAAATACACCAATGCCTTAAAAAAAATTTTTTATGAAAACCTTTTATGTTTTAAAAAGAAAATTGATGGTTTTCTTTGTATAGGTAAACATCCTCCATATATGCTTTACTAAATCATGATATGGTGTGGCAATCATTCATATCAACCAATTCGTTTTCTCACACCAATGTCAACTAAAGCAAGTTATTCAGCATATTGTCTATTATTCCTTAGAAACAAAGAATCCACCAAATTTTTAACCAGTAATTACATGTAGTTAGTCACTCAGCTTCTGTACAGTACTTTGACCAATATGCACTTGAGAAAACATGAGTGGATGACTGGAGTTTACAGCTAAAATACTAAACATCTGCTTGTTAAGATATTCCTTAGGTTTTGTTATGATGCACTGCATAGGAAAACTAAACAACATTCCTCAAAATACTTCTTGTTTTCATTCAGAAAAAAAAACAAAATATAAGATGCAGCATTAAAAATCTTTGCTAAAGGTGTAGCCAAGAAAAAGGATAGGTTCAACGCCACATCATATCAGATTACATTTTTCTGTACAAAGTTTGTGTTGGTGCAAACAAGTCATCTTCAGAAACTTTGTTGGAGAAGAGACGGCATATAAATTTGAATATAAAACAATTGTGCCTGAAATATCATATACATGTACATGTATTATTCTCATACTTGTCTTAAAAGTGCGAAAATTAACGTGTAGCAAATTTATTATCAATTTGGGGAGGAATTGCATACAAATGTGAATATAAAACAATCATGGTGTGGGTCCTAAAATTTAAACATTTAACTGATTTCTTACAGTATTGTGCAAAAATAAACATCGGAAATGTGTGTATCCAAACCAGTGGCTGGACATTTTGAGAACTCTGATCTTTGCTTATTGTTGAAAAATGAAAGCTCATAAGTGTTAATATTATTATTTAAACCATTATGTATTGAAAAATTCAAATCTTCTAGGTGCTTCCATCATTTGAATATGAAAACCCTACCATTTTCATATGATGCCACAGAAAACGCATGGATGACACTTGTTTTGTTTGATAATGGTTTCAAAATGAATTTATACCATCAGCTCGATTCCACCTCAAACATCTGAATATGGATCCGAAGGCATTGTTATTATTGGACAACTGCCTAGCACACTCACCTGAAGACAGCCTGGTTAGTAAGGATGAGAAAATAAAAGTTAGCTTCCTCCCAAAGAATACAACTTCCAGGATTCAGCCTCTGGACCAGGGCATAATATCAGTTTTAAAAATGAATTATCAAATAGAACTTTTTGAAAAAGATTGTTTGCAATGAAACCTCAGTCCAAGCAACACTAAACAGTTTAAAACTGAAAGAAGTAAGTACCTCGACGGCAAATCTTTGGGATGCTATTACACCATGCTGCATTGAGAACTGCTGGGAGAAAGGACTTGGTGCAGCATTTACTATTACATATAAAAACAGGCAACATCAGTGATGATGTCAATAGTTTATCTGATGGATTTTTCTAATGATTTGTTCAAGGCTGAGAGGACATTTGGGGAGCTGATGCAGTTATGTAAAAATGTTGATGAATGGCTCAATTTTTATAATGGCTGCCCAGTGAAAGACCACGTTTTGTCATGTGGAAATTATTCAGAATATTAAGTTCATTAACACCAATTGTGATGCTGATTATGGTGATGCTTCTGATGATGACAGCAGGAACACCACACCTGAGGATAGTCCACCATTAACATCAGAAGCAGTCAAATATTTAGAGTGTGCTTTGAGATGGATGAAGAAGCAAGATATCAACTATGTTTGAATTCTTCAGCTGAGAAATATTTACTTTACCAAGAGCAAATGTGACAGTAGCAGAAAGCAGCTGAAAATCCCAAAGTTTTTCAAACAATAATAATGTATTTCAATTCACAGATGACAAATTTAGTGGTATGAAATTTATACAGACCCTGATAATTAACCTTCAGACGTACTGTTTCATCATTCGTTATGTAAACCTGTTACATAATGTTTTTATTTTTTTTTCTATTGACTACAGTCACATAATGATCTCTGATAAAATTATTTAATATTTTAAATCTGTGTGTGGATATTTTCGATGGAATTACATGTACTTGTATTATGGATTCAATGCATGTTATGAGATTTGCGGGTGAGTACACAGTGTTGACACTCTATTCAAGCTATACATTAGACATGTATTAGCAACAGGGGATGATTTTTTTCATGATTACAGAATATATAAAAATAGAATGTTTTCTGCATAATTTGAGTGGGCAGATTTAAAAAATAAACCCATCTGTATGATATCTTTTCAAATAAATTCACTGGAAGCATTCAAACACATGTACCGTCTACCATTTTTAATATTGGTCTGACAGTTTTTCAAAATTCCTGACCTCATGTTATTTCAAGCTTAAATTTGCATATTTCTTACATATGTTTTATATATAAATGTTTTGTGAACATTCAGCTTTAAGAATAAATTGACTTTTTCTATGTTCCAGGTAATTCAGAAGACCCCCCTGTGCCTTTTTATCACACCCCCCCCCCAAAAAACATTTTTGCATTAAATACTATATTTTTGAGTCATACACAAGTTGAAATTATATCTTGCTTTTAAAATGGAATGTTTTCTGCTTAATTTAAGTGTGCAGATTTAAAAAATGAACCCAACTTTACGATATCTTTTCAAATAAATTCACAGAAAGCATTCAAACACATGTACTGTCGTCCACCATTTTTAAAATTGGTATTTAGTCACTTTTTGAAAATTCTTGACCTCGTGTTATTTCATGCTGAAAATTGCATATTTTTTTTCATATGGTTATATATAAATGTGTTGTGAACATTCAGCTTCAAGAATAAATTCACTTTTTTTATGTTCTAGGTACTTCTGAAGACTTTATGTGCCTTGTTATCAACCCCGCCCCAACTGTTACGTATATCTGATTTAATTTATTTATTTTTAATTGTCAGATTGAAATTTGTCATTTTGGCTTTAATATTCATTAATTGGGAGATTTTTCTGGAAAATTCAGGCTGCTCTAGATTCTAGCTGTAAACAAAGGTTGACCTTGGCTTGTTTACCTCATTATCTGACCTTGCTTCAGATTGATAAACAGGCCTTTAAAACTATTGGTTAATTTCAAGGACAACTTTTTATTTTTAGTTCTTAGGGGTAGGAAATATCTAGATCTTTCTTTGAGTACGTGATTTAGTGAAGGTAGCTTCTTTCTTTGACTTTCCAGAAAATCACGTGATTCCTTGTTTACATTAGAAAACGGGTATTTTAATCATTGTACTGGAAGAGAGATTCAGTAGAATCTGGGTTTTTAAAGTTAATAGTTGTGTTTTTGTGTTTGAGTTATAATTTTAATTACCTTGTACAAGACATTGTGTCATTTCATTGTAGCAAGAGGATTTATTTATTTATTTGGAGGAGAAAACATGTGCTCATAATTTCATTTGGATGATAATAAAACAAGAACTGCATCACATGACATCGTCAGCCATTTTGGATTACATTGTTGAGATTCGAACCTGGAACTATTAGAACATTTATTTATCAGGACTCTTGCAATTCCATTAGTGGATTATTTTGTGAATTCTTTATTGGATTAATGTTGGATTTGATTCTCTAAAACCGTAATTTTATTTATTTTATGAAAATAATTGTACTTAATAAAATCATTGTTCAAGTTTTACAAGCTTGTTAGTTTTCACTCTTTCTGTGTTACTGCTTATTCGAGCCTAAGCATGTAACACCAACATTTCTACATGTAATAAAATAATGAGCCATACCAAGTTGAAATTGTATGTTACTCTTACAACCAATAGTGCATTTTCATTAGTGTTCTTATACAGATATACATTAAACTGAAATCACAATTTAGTACATAACAATTGCTATTTTAGAATTTAGTTATCATAAGATATACTTGGTCAGTTTTCATATCTATGAAATAAAATCTATGACAAAAGAAAAAACACAAATATGTATCAGAGATAGAAAAGAAACCGACACCAAGTTGGTTCTCAAGAAATATTTATGATTATTTGTTTAAACAGAGAAATACTAGTTTGATTCTCTATTCATTGGCTTATGATGATATTGATATTCACAAAAAATATCATTATAATTTTAAATGCATTTGTTTTCATTTTTCAAAATTCTGAAAAATTATTTAACTTTGTTTTATTACCACTTTTCCGTCTCTGCTAAACATGAACATTTTCATTTTAATACCAGTCTCTGATAATATCTCAGTGATCACAATCACATACATATTATCAATAGTATCACTGAATCAGTGGGTGATACTCCCTTCGAGTCTCTAACATCGAAAATATATTACACAACAAACATCATACAAATATTTTGTAATAAGTTTAGTATCGTGAATGACAGTACGTCTCTATAATCCTATTCCTTGCTATAAACGTCTGCCTTTTCATACAATCAAGTTTTCGAGTGTTTTTTAATCCAAATTATGCCGTATTGTTTTAATTGTTTACATTTTATACGTAAAGAGTTATCGTTCTTGCTGGCATGGGTGACCTTTGAAAAAAAGACGTAATTTGTGTGTTTTCCGCAAATATTCACACATATTTTACCATTATTCTCGTAAAAAGAACTCCAAAATATTTAAAAAGAAGGTTTAGGTGAGTGTATATGTTCATTTATTTAGTTTTTCAGTGTTTTGAAAAATTTGGTTTTCGTTTTTTTCCACTGAATAAGTTGTAGAAATGGCCCAATGTCATATACGCTAATTATATACATTTGACCTTTCAACCATGAATAGATTCGGAAGTAATAATGTCGGCTTTTTACATATTAAAGCAAAGAAAGTACCAGCTGTAATGAAGTTGACATTTTGAGAAAACGTTAACGTGATCGCCAGTGCATTCTAGCGGCATCCCCTGTTGCTACATGTATATATAAACTATACATGTATATGTACCAATGCATGGTTCTCTGAAAAAAGTAATATATTATATATGCAATTTCTGTTATCATTGCAAATGTTTTTCTCATTTAATATACATTGATTTAAAATGGTAAGTGTGCCAATGAAGCATGTATTTTCGCAAACGCTTTTATTATCTCCACCCCATTAAATCCACAAATGTGTTGGACATGGGCATGGTTGCTTATAACATGGCATAGATCATAACATGGTCAGGTTCTATAGTTACCAACTATTGTATTATAGCGGTGTCACACTGCATCCATGTAAGGATTCATAGACTAGTAAACCCCTTGAAACAGTTCTCTGCTAAAATGAAAGCCACTTTCTTTAGGGTTTTAAAAAGGTTTGTTGATATCTAAGTCAGCAGCAAGAAGAACTCTCGCAGCTCTTGTTTGAAATTTCAGTAACCTTGATTTGTTGATTTTCTGCATCACTATTATTCCAAATAGAACAACAATATTCTAGGTTTAGATTATATATGCATTGTAGAATATATTTTTGTTTCAGGGATATAAGACTTGATTCTAAACAAGAGATAAAGCAGTGAGTTATTATAATTTAATTGATTAAATGTTGTTTATAAAACGCACAGTGCATCCTTCTCTGGCCCTTGCAAGATCCCTCTTTGTCTATGTTTTTTCTGCCCAGACATAATGTTATTGCAGCCAATATATGTTAATAAGCAAGACCCAGCTGAAAGGGGCTCTAGATAGACTTATTTTGGCTCTGCTGAGGAAGTAAAGAGCACCATAAGGCTAGTGTCAGCTTTGCAGTGAAGACAACACTGATTGGAAAATTGTTTATTTTGAGAAGTTAAGATAGAAATTGTTAGTTGATTAGCAATACATTTTCTAGTTTCAATAATTATGTTAGTCATATTTGATGGTGAGTCAACAAATTTTACAGGTCTTTATCATTTGATGCATTTTGTATAATGGTTTCCAATTCTGTCCAACTGTTTTTGAGATTTAATTTAAAGATTTATCTTGGTCATGTTTTCAGTCAAGAAACTTACGGTACTCTCTAATAAATGTAAATCTCCAAAATCCATTTCTTTGGGCAACAAGTACTTTAATCATCACTTCTCTGGTGGCCTAGTGGTTAGCACATCCATCTCAGATGCAGGAGGTTGTGGGTTCGAACACCACCCAAGACATACCATAGACTCATAAAAATTAAACTAACAGCTGACTTGCTTGGTGCTTAGAATTAAGAGATTAGTGTTACGACTGGTCATCCTGGTGTCAGGATAGCATGACTGGGTAGGACATCATGTCTGTGATATGATGCCTCATTGCTAATCATCATTAAAATTGACACAATGAAAATATTATAGTGATATAACTGAAAAATTGTTAAAGTGACATTAAAAATCCAAAATTACACACACTCACATGTTAGAAATCAATCAGCTTCTTTCTAGCCCACTGTGTAAGCCATCCAGAAACTCTTGTGAGGATTCTTAGCTGAGAACAAACATTTCAGTGCAAACACAATTTTTTTAAAACTTTTGGCCAGCATTACCTAGACATACAACCCATTGATTCCAAAATCAACAGAATTTAACCGTTTACTTGAAGTGCAAGTCATCCACAATGCTTAGTTCAAACCTGTGATTTATAACTGAAGTATTTATGTAGATATTGTTATTCCTCTTTCAGATGAAATAACCTTGACATGATAATTTGACCCTAAAACCAATTCAAAAAGACATATCTACACACCATTCTGCTTTTTTATGTAGCAAATAATGCCTGAAAAACTGGCATAAACAAAACATCTGAAGTCAGTGAAAGATGATATCTACTCAAGTGTGACAAAGTTTTCAAAGGGTATTATTGTACACACCAAGATCCAACCACAAAGTTGTAATAAAAATCTGGGAAATATGTGACCTACTTCTGGCAAGATAGTACTAACCAATTTGCACCTATCATACATACATGAACTAATGTTGGTGAGGTGACGTTGTTGTCACCAAGAACATTGATGCCTCTCAAGCATACAATATGTAAAAACTTACCTAATGCGAAAGTTAACTAAACTCAAATGAACATAAAAATAAGCTAACCAATTTACCAGGGTGATGTTGCACTAGTATCAGGGCACATAAACGAACATCAATGAAGCACTTATGCTAACTGTAAAACATATCATTATCCAGAGAATGAAATTTGTCAGTGACCAATTTTTGGTAGGGTGATGTATCTTTCAGTGGCTAAGTAAGAAAGTGATTCAAGCTTAAAAGTTAACTAAAGTCACTGGAGAGCAAACATTAAGTAACATTGAACCACCTAGGGTTAATATGATATGAAATTGAGTCTACAATAGTCAATGGCTCTGGAACAAACAATTCCTGATAAACTGGCCTAAATACTAAACGAAAACCAAGACATGGTGGACAGATGTACATGGTTAACACTATAATCCTTTCCAGACATGGTGGACAGATGTACATGGTTAACACTATAAACCTTTCCAGACATGATGGACAGATGTACATGGTTAACACTATAATCCTTTCCAGACATGATGGACAGATGTACATGGTTAACACAATAATCCTTTCCAGACATAATGGACAGATGTACATGGTTAACACTATAATCCTTTCCAGACATGGTGGACAGATGTACATGGTTAACACTATAAACCTTTCCAGACATGATGGACAGATGTACATGGTTAACACTATAAACCTTTCCAGACATGATGGACAGATGTACATGGTTAACACTATAATCCTTTCCAGACATGGTGGACAGATGTACATGGTTAACACTATAAACCTTTCCAGACATGATGGACAGATGTACATGGTTAACACTATAAACCTTTCCAGACATGATGGACAGATGTACATGGTTAACACTATAAACCTTTCCAGACATGATGGACAGATGTACATGGTTAACACTATAATCCTTTCCAGACATGATGGACAGATGTACATGGTTAACACTATAAACCTTTCCAGACATGATGGACAGATGTACATGGTTAACACTATAATCCTTTCCAGACATGATGGACAGATGTACATGGTTAACACTATAATCCTTTCTACATTTATGATTGGAGAAAACAAGCATAAAAGCAACAACATCCTTATAATCATGGTTAAAAAGATAACACAAATATAACACAAAATTACTCAAGGAAAAATAATTTACTACAGGTCAATTTAAAATTAAGAAAATAATATTAAAACAAATAACAAAACAGCTATAAAAGTAATACTAACTATATAAAGTTGTAATAATAGTAATACCTGTTGTGAGTGTGTTAGAGCTAAGGTGGGATATTCCGCTCTCATGCTCCTCATAAAGCAAACAAGGCAGGCTGCACTGACTTCCAAGGGTATTTTACAAACTTTAATTGCTTCCTCTACTTCTTCCAGGTTAAAGAATGCCATTATAGTGCGTGGAAAGAAGTAATCCAATTCAAACATTGGATGCATGACAGTTATCACCTTTTGTATTGGCCTGGAAAATACAATACAACTTTTTCAAATTTAAATACCATTTACACAACAATTTAAATCTGGAAGTACCTTTATTAAGAAAATATCATAATGTTTAAAATTTTTAGGTGCCAACCTTATAAGTTAAACTTTCTGAGATCGACTCAAAAATTTTGGGGGGCAAAAAATAAGAACTAGACGACTACTTTGATCCCTAAATGGAATCTAAAAAAACGTTAATGACAATAACTTTTGTTGTTTGGGTCTTATAATTCCTAATAGCCTATTCATGTCATATTTGAGAATGTCTCTGGCTTTCCTGATACAAATCTGTTTCTTTTGAAAACAAATTTGTATTTAACCTAATCACAGCATTGTTCACACAACTGAAAATATCACCAATCTAAAAAATGCAATAAAGAAACATTTTAAAAGATATGTTGTGTTCCTAAACTCTTTGCTTCCCATATAAAAGTCTAACCCTCTTATCTCTGCCTCCAATATAATGTTTACGATGTCATACTCTTGCTCCCCATAGAAAAACATATCAACTGTAAAGCAACATCATCATCAAAAAATTATATTCTTGCACTGCTGGAATAGCCTCAAAATAACCTAATCATTTCCACTGCAAGTTAGTATTAGCTGTAAATGCTGGATTATTGAAAGTTATTATTTATCTTCATTTCATGATAAAAACAACTAGTGATGCACAAATTGCTCTGTTTTAATCACAACAACTTGTGCTTCAAAACTTCAAGCAACAATATGTAATACAAATATGTATTTCATTAGCACACCCAGGGACATCATTTTTGAAAAATATTTAATTGAAACTTTTCACTGCCGTGTTCACGTTAAAAGCTTCATAATATCAGTTAGAAATCACAAGTGAACCTGACTAGAGGCAGAAAAGTAATAATGGGGGACATCACAATATCTACCGTAGTCAGTGCTTGTTCATTACTATATTAGACAGGCCATAATTGTAATTCATTTGGCACACACATTAAGGAATATAAAAAATTCATAAGAAACATGATTCTATGATTAAATATTTAGGTATTTTTTTTAAAAAATAGTTTGAAATATATGACACACTGAGACATTGGATAATTCAATGTGGTATATTGGGACTTCCAGAAAGATGGCCACTATCGCTAAACTTGCATGATGAAGCTCTTCCGTTTTTGTGCCATTTTTCATGATATATGTGCTTGTTGTATATCTTCATCTACATTATTGTGTTTCATCATGCATTGGCTGTTCAGATTGTATGTTTCTTCATCTCCTTGTTTTAGAAATGAGAACAATTATAATTTTTCTCAGCTGTCTTGTTCCACTATTAAGACATCTTTTGTTTTTGTTTTGAATAAACCGCCAAAATGTGATTGCCAGTCAACCTTCTTATGCTATGATGGACCCTCATTAATTGCTTAAAATGACCTCACCATGGCTCTTCATACTACATTGTGCTAAAGACTAAATGAACTGGAACTACATTTGTCATTATTTAAATATAAACGGAAGCGAAAAAAAGAAACGATTTAAAGCTGGCAAGCATAGAACAGGAAGAAAAATTCCAATTATCTTCCTTTTTGCTCTTTGCAGATAAAAATTTTAAAAATTCAGTTGTTAATTTTGATAACCTGGTGCAAATCCATCTTAAATCATCAGCTGATGTGTCAACTGTCTCCAAGATAAAACTGCGTATTGCATTATTCAAAGCCCATTCAGAAGGACCACTGGAAAAGCACACAGAAATAGTTAATTTTATCAACAACCAGAATATCAATGTATTCATCCTGACAAAAGCATGGCTAAAAAATCGGGCCATGAGCCCAAGTCAACAAATTTAACACCCACCGATTACTCCATCAAGTTGTTCCACCGCAACTCTCGCGGAGGTAGAAATGCTGTCATCACAAAGAATTCCATGATAAAATTTCTTAAGTACAATACAATCTTCAATTTCTGCCACACATCATTTGAACTAGTCCAAACAACACACACTAGAACAAAGGTCAGTCCATTTTTTCTGTCTCTACTACCCTCCTCCTAGTAGAAAAAACAAGCCGACTGAATCTCTCATTTTGTAACAGATTCCGAATCTTCTGGAGTAAGGAAATTCTATAGGTGCCAACCTAAATATTCTTGGAGATTTCAACTTCACTTTGACACTCCTGGAAACCCATACACGTCAAAACTCCTAGATTTCATTCATGTTTTCAACCATATACAGTCAGTTAACCAACCCACCCACAAATATGGACACATTTTACACTCTATTTTTCAGAGACCTAATGATAATATTCTGCAATCCACCCTTGTACCCCACAAACTTGCATCAGATTACCTCTGCATTATATGCCATCTAGACATATCAGTCCCTAACCCGCCTTATTTGCTACTAAGAGAAACCTCCGTATGAGAAATAGAACCAAACTAGTGCATGAAATACAAGAAAACCTAACAACTTGCTTACCTTCTACAGCAGAACAACTTGACAACTGCCTGCGTTCATCGCTTGAAAACCATGCCTGAGCCACCAAATGCAAAGTATCAATATAAAAGTGTTCTCCGTGGTATAGCAGTGTTAGGGACCAGCTTTGCACTATTAAAAGACATCGCAGTAAAGCAAACTGTCCATTTAGCTAAATTATCCCACTACAGTACTAAGATCATTGAGAGTTCCAGCTGCAAAGAGCTATTCGAGATAACTGTCAAGTAACAAATGTACACCACTTCGAACTACCTTCTCTCCAGTAGACCTTCTGGACCTATTTGCAAATTTCATCTGTGACAAAGAACAAACCATTAGAGATACGCTTGACAACACAATTTCAATTGACTCATCACCATTAAATTATGATATAGAATTAGAGCGACAACCATTAAGACCATTTGAACCTGTCTCTATGGATTAAGTATGAAAAGTAGTGATGAAGAGTGCACTAAAGTCATGTGAACTTGATCCAATTCCAACCTCACTGCTGCTTGAGTGCTTACACCCAATATTGCCTTTATTAACTGATGTTATTAATATCTCTCTCATCTGGGGAATTTCCATCATTTTTAAAAACTGTCATTATAAAGCCTCTGTTGAAGAAACCAAAATTTTACCATAATGATTTAAAAAACTACCGACTAGTTTCTAAACTCCCGTTCATACAAAAAAATCTTAGAAAAAAATGTTCTAACCAAATTTGTATCTCATTTGAATTCAAACAGTCTTTATAGCAATGTACAGTCTGCATATCACCGTAGCCACAGTACTGAAACTACTCTTCTGAAAGTAGTTAATGACATTCTCTCTCCTTTGGATAGTGGAAAGATTACAGTACTCACACTCCTTGATTTGTCTGCAGCATTTGACACAATAGACCATGATATATTACTTCACCGTCTCCAGCATGTATTTGGCATTCAGAATACAACCTGACAGTGGTTCAAGTTCTACTTAGTCAACAGGACACAAATTGTATGTGCAAATGGAATACACTTCAGCCCAGAGTATCTATATTGTGGTGTTTACTGGGGTCTGTTCTTGGACCTGCTCTCAAGTGTCATTGATCATCACCCAGTGTCTCACTAATTGTATGCTGATAACACCCAAATATACAAGTCTAGCCACCTGGCTGAGGTTGATACCACCATCCAAGGAGTAAAGAGCTGCATTTCTGATGTAAAATCATGGATGACATGTAACAAGCTGCAGATGAATGATGATAAAACTGACGCCTTTCTGATCACGACATAAAGACTTTCTCATTTACATCCTTTGTCTAAAACAATAAATATCTGCAACACCAACATGAAATTCACAGTCGGTATGAATCCTAGATGTTACTCTGGACAGTACTCTCACATTGCACCAACATGTCATGAACATATGCAAGGCTGCATATCTTGAGCTGAGATGCATCAGATCTATTTGCAAATATCTTTCAGCTGATGCCACTAAAACTCTTGTGTGTTCATTAGTACTTTCAAGACTGGACTATTGTAACTCAATTCTGTCTGGTTCATCACAATATCTACTCCAGAAACTTCAAAAAGTTCAAAACACAGCTGCTTTGATCATATTTAGAGTACCACGATCAAAGCGCACCTCCCCCATGCTCTGTACCCTACACTAGCTATCTATTCGATCCAGAATCAAACACAAAATTTGTTCTCTGTGCTACGTTTCACTAATGGACTCCAGTCCAACATACCTATTCAGCCTTACCCATGTGTACACACCAGCAAGATACTTATGCTCATCCTCTGACAATTGCATACTCAATAGTCCCACAATGAAAACGAAGTCATATGGACAACGTTCTTTTGCATACCAAGGCCCATCAATGTGGAACAAATTGCCTATTGAAATAAGACACAATGTGATCCCTTTCAAAAGTGCTCTTAAAACTCACCTTTTTCGACTGCAAGAACAAAGTTAAAGACTTAATAATGTTTTGTACCTTAAATATTTTCAGCATTTTTTATGTTTTCCTATTTCATGGTTTTTCTTTTTCGTTTTTCTGTAGTCATATTATTATACATGTTGTAAAGCACTTTGTGCTTCTAAAGATTAGGCACTATACAAAGTTCTCATTATTATTATTATTATTAATAACAAAGAAATATATTTGTGTCAAGAATTACCACCAAACAAACATGGCATATACATAACAATGCATAATTATTATTATTAATACTATTATTAATACCAACATATGTAAGAAGGGTTCCATGGTATCTCACAAGAACATAATGCTGTGTATAGTACCCTGCTAACTACTGGCAATGACACTGTCACCACTGGAAAAGAAATACCAATGTTGAACTCTTTGCAAGCATACTGAAACAAAAACAAAATGTACTTACGCTGTCCATCTAGATCGAGTGCGTTTTAAATTGTCAATAACAGTTTCATCTAAGGATTCTATCCCCCACCATTTCAGTTCATCATATTGTATGTCATATGGCACTGGATCAAATGGCTGCAGCTTACCAGTTAGGAAATGATAGAGTGGCACACAGAGAAATATGAAGGCATCTTGGACATTTTTGGCAGACTTGGGCATTTTCTCCAAGAAAACTTTCAGCATTTCAATTAGTTTTCTGAAAAGAAAAGATTATAGTAAACTCCACATTTAACTAGTTTTACAGTGAAACAAAGCTATAAATCACTGGTCAAAACCCCTGCCCTGTTTGGGTCAACCTAGCATATATGAACTACACAAACTGCATAGACATGACACAAATTAAGCTGAAATACAGCTAATCTATCTTGAAAGGCGAACTCTTCTGTCAATATATCATGTTCTCTCAATACAGGTGGGGTCTCATGGCAAGCCATTAAAATACATGTCTACAATTACACAAAACCCTGAATTGATAACCTGGCCAATCAAGACATCTGGTCTCTAGTAACAGCAGTCTTTAATTTTGCAATGGTCAAGTGCACCGCAACCATAATGGTGAATGACAAAATGCCAACAAATCTACAAACCACCCTCCCACTGTACATTGATTTTAAACTGCAGCTCACCATGTACAGTTATAGAAGAATAAACTCAATCTAATGTTGATACAGTTCACGACTCTGAAATTAAGTTAGTTACTGGAGGTCATTGGGCAACACAATGCAGTCAGTTCAAATAAGCTAGTCTAGTTTCACCCTCTTCACCTCTTAGTAGGAAAGTCACTAAAACTATATCTAAAATCAATATGGTTCATGGCAGTAACGTTAGGCATGGTACAACAGAGTAGTCATTTCATTTAGTAGAGCTACTTTCACCATCTCCATCTTGTGCCAGCAACTAGCTGATCTCTTTGCAATGTTCTCCATATGGCATCAATTAAAACACCAACTGTTTGTGCAAAAATCATATTAAAAGTGCATACACGAACAGATATTTCAAATATCCCAAAATGACAAAAGCAATGAGAATTTCAACTGCTTAATGAAGATCACGATTCACTCACTTGGCAAACACTTGAAATGAATGAAAACATTGGCAAAGACAGAGATGCAAATCCAGGTACCGGTAAACAAAGGTCAGATGGCAGTGATTGGTAAAGAATAACACTTTAAATCACTCAGCTGCCCTGGACCCCTATTCATTCACTTGAAATGTACAAACTGATAAAGCTTCTGGCATTAATTTCTTTGGAAATGATTGAAAAACTTTCATTTCTTTATCTTAAAAAATTTTGATATAAATAAGAACTTGAAATATAGATGTATATATACAAAACAGATTAATATTTACAATAGCATAGCTGCCATAAAATGACAAGTCATACCGAAAAACGAATTTTTACTCCCCATTTATGGTATGCCATGTTTCAAAAACAAATAAATAAATCTTCAATCTTCAGGGAAAACACACATTTATTTAATCCCATAACATGTAACCTAACTGCATAAAATGTGAACAATCCTACTTTGAGCACATGTTAAACAATCCCTGCAGCACTAAATTAAAGAAATACATGTCACTGAGAAAATTTCCTTCAACCTCCATACTCTAGGTGAACCCATGATGGATAGATTATATGAATGATCAATATGCAAAACAATAGTCAGTTAAACTACGGTGAGTCATTTTTTCTTGGTCTTTTGTGTTGATTTCAGTGAAAGTTTCCTAATTTAAACTTGCTCGTTGAAGTTTGAAAATCACTAAACACCCCCCCTTCGATCTCGATACTAGACCCAGTATCTATATCTTTTCTTTTTCCTGACATTACAAATTGTACAAAATAAGATTCAAAATGACAACATGAAGAAACCGGAAGCAGATATAAGCATACTAAGGGCCTATGTGACACAAGACTGACGTTTTATCAATAGAAAATGGCATAAAGCTTTGAAAGCATGAAATAAGGATATTTAGTGTAACAATGTTGTCAAAACTTTCTGTCATATTTTATTGATTAAAACGCGACTCCAACTTCAGTTAAAATATTAAAACCAGTGACAAATTTTCCAATAATATAAATGCTCAAAATGTTGTGTAAGACTTAGTGTAACGGATGAAATAGTTTTGAGTTGGATCATAATTATTCCAGTAAATAAAGTGGTGTACAAAAAAAATGTGCTAAAAGCTCATGACAAAGTCAATCAGAGGTTATCTGTAATTAACTAACTTTATTTTTCAGATCAGACAGCAGAAAAGTAAAATTATTAGTGGATGAAGTTATGGAGGAAAATTTGAAAACTGGATGGTTCTAATGGGTAAGATGGAAGAGACATTAAATAGCAAATGCTGCAGCAATGTTAAAGATCCAAATATTTAAAAAAAGAATATAGCTTGCCAATTTACATGTTCTTTGTTAACTATTAGAAATTTATTTGAAATTAAATACTTGTTTTGTTAGATAATATATTGCATTTTACTGTTTTATAACCCCCACATTTAACACATTAACCCCTGCTGCCCCGATAACTCGTCGCACTTTACCTCCCTTATCTCCTGAGCGCCTCGATAATGGGGCTGAGTCTGCAATGCTTGTTTCCCAAGCGCCAAGTTTGGGTGGCAGTATTTAGCAAGGCCTGTATCCCGCATGACAAGTCATGTCATCGCAAACCATAAGTTAGTTTGAAGTATTTTCAAAATAAGCTGGCAGTTTAACCAATGAAATTTCAGCTTACAATCATAGAGCGAACATTCGTGAACAAAAGGAAATTTTGTTTACTTCGATAGCAGCAGAAATAGTGAAGATATATAGATCTGAAAATGATGGAAATTGAATAGAATCTGAGAGTTTTATTTGACAGATTCTGACGGCAAATTTTCGGGATTTTCATCAGACGAGATTGATAGTGACATCGAAATCGCTATTGATGATAACAGCGGCAGTGATGAGGATGATAATGTTGAAGAGGCTGGAGAAGAAGAATAAAATGAAAGAAGAGCTGACCGATGGATCATAAATGATAGAACCCACGTTGACAAGAGGCCATACACAAGACCAACAACAGATTTAGACCCTAATGCAAATGAATTTATGATCTTTTTTGAGCTTTTTTCCCCAGCATTTTTGTTTCAGCTGATCGTAGATGAGACAAATCTCTATGAAGACAAAAGCAGGAGGAGAAAGAAGACCCAAAATGAAGAGATGTTACAGAGAGAGAAATTAAAGCATGGATGGGAATGAGAGTTTTTATGAGTATTCTTCAGCTCCCGGAGACAGCTATGTACTGGTCAACAGATGACCTATTTGGAAACCTGAGTGTGAAAAGAATCATGAGGAGAGATAGATTTGATACAATATCACAATATCTTCATATCAATGATAGTCGTCATAATCCTCCCGGGCTTCGACCAGGTCATGACAAGCTGCATCACGTTGAGGCCAGTCCACGATGCCATTCAAAAGAGCTGCTTAAAAAACTACAATCCTCAGCAAATTGTAAGTGTAGATGAAGCCATGATAAAATTTTGAGGTAGGTTATCTTTCTGCCAGTATCTACCAGCCAAGCCGACAAAGTATGGAATCAAGATCTGGATGAGGGCTGACCCAACAAATGGCTACACTAATGAATTTCAAGTTTATGCAGGTCAGGACGCAGGTAACAGAGAAGTTGGATTAGCAACACGTGTCCTTAAAACTGACAGAAAAGATTTGGGAAAGAAACCACATAGCAAATGTAGATAATTATTTCACCAGTCCAGATTTATTTGAGAAGCTTCTACAGAAAGGTATGTATGCACGCAGAACCATAAGATCTAACAGAAGAGGATATCCTATACAGTATCTTAACTCTTTCACTACCACTGACGTGTATATCCGCTGCCTAAATATGCCTAGCCTCACCAGTGACTGATAAATCCGCTTGTAAACAGAGCACTTTTACTCCCAGTGACGGATATATCCACTTGCCTTATATGCTTCCAAAACCCTAGTGACGGATAGATCCGCTCTGTATGTCATTGTTACAACCGGTTGTATTGGTCAATATATGGAAATAAAAGTCTATTCAACCGATCAAATTAGAGTTAACAAATGTTTGTTCTTACTAAATCCAGTTCCGTTTCTCAAATTTGTACCGCGTGTTTGTTAATACATGCATTTGTAGTTGACAGTGGAAACCATGGCGTTCACTTACAAAAGCGATTCAGATTCCGACTTTTCCTGTTTTTCTGAGGATGATATTGACCACCATGAATTAAGAAGTATTGGAAATTATATTAATATATCTTCTTTATCAAGTCTGTCAGAAATTGAGACAGAAACTGATGATGAAGACGGCGAAGTGTGGACAAGAGAACCACGTGCGCCGAAAGTAACGGAGTTTACAGAAAGCGTCGGCTCAGTTTTCATTTTGGATGAGGGGAAAAAAGAAATAGATTTTTTCTTTAAATAGATATCACGAGGAATTACTTAAGAAATAGTAGAACATAGTGACTAGGTAACAGTGTTAGTAATTAAATGTATATATTTGATAAATAACTTAGTATAAAAGACTCCCAGATAAATTTTAGTGTTTACAAGCAGTTTTGTGTTATATATATTCCTGGATAAATTTTAGTGTTTTCAAACAGTGTTTTGTCTTATATTCCTGGATAAAAGTTATTATTTGGCTACAGCAGCATTTGGCTCTGGTAGTCAGCCCACAAATCAGCTGCAGTAGTGACCCCAGCAGCTAGGCATAGCAGTGAGCCACTACAGTAGCATTAGTAGTTAAAGAGTTAATAAAAGAGATATTAGAGTTCAAGGGGAATTCAAAACTATACAGTGCAGGGAAGTAACAGCCTGTATCTGGATGGACAAGAAGCACATATACGGTACACTCTATCAACAGCAGAAGATCCAGCAGCAATACTGGTTGTACCTGTTTTTGTTTTTGTTTCATATCGCTGTCACTAATGGATTAATACTAATGAGAGAATCAGAACATCATGTCAAGCGGAGCAATAACAGACGAATAAAAGCACACAGATTAGTTGATTTTAATATGAATCTGGCTAAAATGCTTATTGGTGAATACCAGGAAAATGATCTAGCTGCACTAGCTACAAGCACATGAGGCTACTATCCTAAGAATGGTGAAAAGAGGGAAAGATGTCGACAATGCAGTAAACAAAAGCGACGCCGTAAAGTTATGAATATGTGCATTCATTGCAATGTTCATTTATGTGTAGATTGTTTTAAACCATATCATGTAGATCTTTTGAAGAATCATTAAATAAACATTTGTAAAATATTTTTTTTTACCATGAGTGTTCATAATTCAATGTTTGATAAATGTTTTATTATTTTTTAAATTTTCAGTTAGAATTCTAAGGAAGAAATGTAAGTAAAGATCAAGAAAAATATGCCAATATGTGTACAGTATTGTTTTTGTTTTTTATGGTTTAACACCATTTTTCAGCACAATATAGGCTATACATGGCAGCCAGAATTAATGGTGGAGGAAGAACCCGGACAACCCCCAGAAAGAACCACTGACCCACGAGAAGCTACTGGCAAGCTTTCTCACATAACTACATTTGCCGAATCTTAGACTCGAACACACGCAGACAGACATGAGATGGCAAGTGTTATTTCAGTGTACATAAACATAATTATATACTGGGTTGATGGTGTTCATAATTCTGTGTGAATTCATAATGGATTTTATGTGATATTAATGCAAGAGAAGCAAATTGGTAAGTACATCATTTGTTGTCACCTTTATGCGTAAGTTTTATTTTTGTATGTAGCATGAAATTTATACCATTATGTATGTAATTTTATTGAGAACTGCTATGACAAATTTCAGCTTAATTAGATGAATAGAAATAAAGTAATAACAAATTTATTGCAAGTAGGCCCCTCTATGAAAATCTCCAAGCCAAGTGCTGTCAGAAACTCTCAGGGATACAAGAACTGGTAATGCTAACACTGCTCTAGGTGATCTATGCAATTATGCTGTTGGGAGCTGCCTAGCTATTTGGCTCAGGGGTTAATGTGTTAAGGTGATGATTCAGGATGAAATATTTGTCTGTGAGTTTGTCACATAATCAACTATTTGTAAATAGGAACTATTCATGACGACGTGAATCATTCAAGAGAAAACTTGTTCATCATAGTTCATGAATATGTTCATGAATGATGATGACCCAATTTGTGAACTTTTATTAATAGTTCATGAATATTCATGAACTGTTCATAAATTCTGTTTATGAATATTCATGAACTGTTCATGAATTATGTTCATGAATGTTCATGAACTGTTCAAGAACAGTTGTGATGTGTTGGTTCATGAACTCATAACTTCATGAACTGACCATTTTCAGTTCATGCACATTCATGAATGGTTCATGAATCTTTTGATGAACTTTCATGGATGGTTCATGAACCAGGTTCATGAACTGTTCATGCCAGTTCATGAATAGAGCATGATCATTTCGTAGGGATGAGCCCACTGGCTAGACTCTCAATCTTCATGATGAGTTAATAGAGGGGCTGAACTCGATACAAACCATATTCCTAAACCATGATGCCTTAGTGTTATGATCAATGTGTCAAGTATTATCTAACATAAGTGTATGGATACATATGCTACATATATGGAGTCCATGAATAGTAATAATAATACAAGATTAGTTTCTATAATTTTAGAATCAATTTTATTATTAAATAAGCATTTTGTTTACCAATATGTATTTTATTGCAATATTAATGGGGGGGTGCACATATATATCAACAAATCAAGTTTGATTAAATTGTAATTGCATTCTGTAATTATTGTGTTCATCTGCTAACAAACAGTAAATCAATGAACAGTTGTTAACATGTTAGCATGTAAGCCCAACTGGTCTTCAAGTCAGTACAGCCAAAAATATTTGCAGAACCAATAGGCTTACCAATTGGTATGTTTAAAAAAAAATGCATATGTAAAGTCTTCTTTGATATCTATTTTGTATGTTTTACATTGTTTTAAAATTTGTACTTACCTCTTTTCATGTTTAGGCACAAAAATGTCAATGCAATTCAAGTCATGGCATTTCTTATCTTTATGATTTGGGCGAACCAGAAGTCCCCTGGCCAATAAATCTTGTGCATTGGGTGTCAAGTCAAAGTTGAAACTTCCCACAACAGAGAGAACAGTGATAGCTTTCAACATTCTTGTTCTTGCATTAGCAGGACTTTCTTGCCAATCAGAAACTTTAATCTTAGCAAAAGACTCCAATAGCGGCATCAGAAGTGAGTATGTTACCTGTTTTAAAGATTACATCGGTAAATATTATATTTCATACTAATTAAATTATTATCATCATTATTATTAAACTTCCACTGAGTTACACTAGCAGCAGAGAGGGTGAACAGACCAACTTTTACAGGCGTCAATTTAGCAAACTGAGGTTTTCTCGAAATTGCTTAATAGGTCTCAATTTAGCAAACTGAGGCTTCCTTGAAAATACTTAATTAAATTTTTCAGTAAATTTAGCAAATTTAGTAAACTGAGGCTTCCTTGAAAATACTTAATTAAATTTTTCAGTAAAAAAAAAAAAAAGACGCCATATAGTTGGCATTCACCCTCTCTGCTGCTATACGCTAACCGAATTAGCTATAGATACAATGATGAATTAGCGATATATTTTTTATATAAATGTCAAACATCGGAGAAGCACAAATAACTAGATAAACTAGAGAACGGTTGGCCGCAATTAAGAAATATCTTCCGGTGAGAGATTCTTTCAGAGATAATTTGCAAGCGCGTCAACAAGCAAAAGAAGATTTTACCACAGACACTAAATTATTTAAGCCTATAACTACGGCAACTAAAGAAGTTGTAACCGCGATAAAGGAATCACAACCTGTGGTAAAACCTAAAAAACCAGATAATAGAGTTCAAGAACTACGAGATAAATTTACCGAGGAGACTTTAGCAAGGATTGATAAAACTGATATAAATAATTTAGTAGATTTTGTTGCCATAGGATATTTCACTAAAGGAAATTATTTAAAACCTGAACATAAAGGTTATATTAAAAATGTAGAAGATTTTGCTAAAGCGGTTTACAAAATTAAATATCAACTACCACAAACTGATATTGAAGACCCCCTGTATCAGTTATATTTGACTTCTGTTGGACAAAAATATTGCGAATATCAACAAAATAGCGGTTTATTAGTAACTGAACAACAACGACTAAAAAAAGAACAAAAACAACGAGAGAAAGAGGAACGAGAACGATTAAAACAAGAACTAGCAGAAGAACGAGCACGTATACAATCAACTCAGCGAGGACGAGGACGAGGAGGACGAGGGCGAGGAACACGAAGACAAGAAGATCCTGTTATGGAAGATCCTCTGAAAAATCCTTTGGATTTTCAACGAGAAGAACAACCTGAAGCTGATATACCTGAAGAAGAAAAATCTGGTGAGGGATATTGCGGTGGTAATTTGATACCTTGTTCAAGAAGTGTTCTCGATGATATATCACGGTTAGAAGTTCTCATTGGAGGAGTGCGAGCTGGAAATAATTCCCCGGAAATAATTAATGAAGCAACTGAAATCTGTCAACGGTTATTTCAAGGACGTGTAATGGATATCGGACTATATCGTAGTTTCATCGATGAATTAACCGATGATTATTACAGCGACTGAAATGAAAATTCCAAAGGAATTTCACAAAGAGATTTTATGATTAGATATATAGCATTTAAATAAAATGATAGTACATCATAGTATGAACAGGGCAAGACCTGTTTATGTTGTAAACTCAAGATTGCTGGTTTATAAACTTATATATGGAAATGGACTTGGTGATATTGTCACTGGATTGTTTACTAGAATTGCTCCAAAGATTTTACCTGTTGGTAAAGAAATAGCGTCAAAAGCTATTGGAGTTTTCGGTGACATAGCGGGTAAAGTTATTGGTGATAGCGCATTTGATATGTTAGGTAATGTAAAAGAAAAACTTATGTCATTGGCGAGAGGTAAAAGAATTTCACGAAAAAATCTTCAACTACAGTCTACGGAACAAATGCCACCTAAAATAGGTAACGCGATTAATAAAATGGCAGCGGCGAGGTTCAGATTAATTGCTGGCTCTGGTTTGAAACGGTTAAACATTTAGATCAACTACATTAGTATAAAATGTTCAAGGATGAAATCGATGATGCTTTTAAAGTAAATGATCCCGTAGCAAGAAATAATTCTGTACGTGATTATCAATATTTTTCATATCGAGCACAGGATCCAAATGTAACATCAAGAATTGACCTTAGATTCGATGACACATCTAAATACTTCTTGCCGTGTGAAGCATACATAGAAATAGAAGGACAACTGTGGAAAAATAAAAATACTCCGTTTGCAGCCGGTGATAATCTCGAAAATATTCCGATTGGATTTGTCAACAACGGTATAATGGTGCTATTTAACAACGCCCAGTATTCAATTAATTCTAGCAGAATTGAATCCATCGATAACGATGTTGATCTCGCAACCACAATTGTAGGTTTAGCTAGATACTCTGATGATTTTATTAAATCTGCTGGTCATTCAATGATGTTTGCGAAGGATACTTCCGATCACCATGATCATCGTCAATTTACTACAAGAACACCAAATAAGCTAGATAATACTGCCTTCGCTGATGGTTCTAAAAGTGAACCTGTAGTTGTGGGTCATAATCCTAATTACAGCGCAGGATTTGCAGCACGAAAAAAAAACATCGACGCCAATGGTAGATTTTCATGTACGATTCCGTTGTCACATATATTTGGATTTTGCCGAGATGTCCGGCGAGTGATCTTTGGTGCTAGTCATACTGTAACTCTCACACGAAGATCAACTGATGAGTATGCTCTAGGCGTGGTCCTGATCCTGTCGCGGATGGTGTTGTAACATTGACAAAGGTGGCGTTGTGGATGCCAATAATGACTCCATCGTTGACCGTTGAAACTAAATTGTTGTCGTTTATGGACCAAGGAGGAAAGTCAATGTTGAGTTGGTGTGAGGTCACCACGGCTACTACATCTAGTACAGGTACTGGAGTTTTTACTTGGCAACTTGCGTTGACGAAGAATACTTCCGCGCCAAGACATGTCTTTGTTGTGTTGCAGAACGCGAACAGAACTCAGAAAATAGCTGGTGTTGCAAATGATAGTCTACAATTAAGATCTCATATGATATTTGATCGTTGTGATGTCAGTGAAGTATCATTGCGAATAAGTAATCAACAAGAACCCGCAGAAAATCTTATTATCGATTACGAAAACAATCAAATAGGATGAGTTTATCATCATTTGTGGTCGTTTATGGGTCGTGATCAAAACATCGATACTGGATTACAAATATCACAGGTGGATTTTAAAGAATTATATCCGATTAATTACTTTTCGTTGCAACATCTTGATCTATCTAAACACTCGACCGTTGATGTAAAATTTCAAGCTCGTATCAGTGATGCTCTTGGAGGATTTAGGGCGGTTGCTGTTATTCTCAGTGATAAATCTATGATACTTGAAGGTGGTGGTGGAAAAATGAGAGTCGTTGATGCACCAGTGGAAAATATGTAATTGATTACTCCGTAATTGATTACTCAGTAATTGAATCAATTGATGTTATATAAAATGTCGTATAACACTATTAATGTTACATTAACACCCGGTCAGATAAAAAAACTTCAATCGAGTTCAGCAAAACAATGCGGAACTACGATTACGCTAAAACATAATCAGATGACAGGTGGATCAAATAAGTTATCGTTGACGAAAGCACAAGTTTATCATTTCAATAGCGCGTTTAAAACGAAGAAAGGAGTTCAGATTACGCTATCTAAGGCTGCTATAGCGAATCTGATAAAAATCGGGGGAATATTCCCGTTGTTGGCTGCAATTCCAGGGTTGATTGCATCAGCTGCTCCAGCACTTCTTGGAGCGTTAGGAACTGGTGCAGCCGGAGCACTTGCTTCTAATGTTGTCAATAAAGTTCTTGGTAAAGGTCTAAACGGAAAATCCAAAAGAAAAAAAAAGGGGAAAGGATTTTGACTACAAGGAAGTCGATTCACAAGATATTACAAAACCAGTTAGTGAAATCCCACGGATTTCCCATGGAAAATTTCAACGAAATTTCACCCATGTCAAATTTTGATTTACTTGAAGCTGTAAAAAAACTCCCAATAAAGCATTTCAGAGGTGTATTCATGAAAGATCAATTACCAGCACAACCACAAATACCAGAAACTGGCATAATTAATCTTGATGATAACACTGGACCTGGAACTCATTGGGTTTGTTACGCAATATATCCACGTTGTATTATTTATTTTGACTCGTATGGATTACCACCTCCGAATGAATTTGTCAAATATACTTCGATGATTTCGAAGAAACCAATCCTCGTTTGGTATTCAACGTAACCCACGCAGACATTAACAGATCCTCCAATATGTGGACAAGAAACCCTTAACGCGTTGATGGTTATTTCGGCAAATCCTAAATTACCTCATAAAGCCATCCACGAGTACACGATGATGAAATCATCAATGATGAAATCATCGATGAAAAATTCACAATGATGAAATCATCAATGGAAATTTCAGAATTTGAGAGAAAGATCTAATATAACAACAATGGCAGATATTTTTGGAAGATCAGTACCACGTGTTTGCGAAACAGTAACTATCCGACAAGTAAAAAAAATAATCAAAAAAGCTATCTCATCGATAGCAAACTTAGATGACAAAAAACCATCGATGACGTTAAAGTAACTACTGGTGACTCCGTCAATGATATGAAAAAACTATGTGACGATTATAACGATCATATAACAGAATTTAATAAATTTATTACGTTACAAGATTCCACCATCGATGACACTGATAAACTCGTGACAGGATTTTTTGGTAAACCACCAACAACCACACCGAATCTTAACGCGATAAAAACTTCTATGTTAGAACTAGTAACACTTCAATCCAAATATGAAGAACATGTAACACAGTTTTCAAATTTTCGTAATAACCTCGTTGATAAATTTCTTGGAGTTTCAGCTAATAAAGTCGATATAAAACTTCCCGATATTAAAAAATCCATTGATGGTCTTAAAACGACCACTGATAAAATCGACAAATTCTTCGGAAAAGATGCAAAACTAGTTGATATTAAAACAACTCTCGCAGACATTATTAAAAAACTTGATGAAATAGACGCGATTAATTCCCGGTTAGGTGTTATTCGTGAAGGGAAATCATTTTCAGATTCAATTGCTACTAATAAAGTATCCATCGATGGTCTTAAAACATCCATCGAAGATCTTAAAACAACCACTGATAACATCGTAGCGGATGCAACAGCGATGATAGCAATAGTTGAAAAAGTAAAAATTCCTCATGATAGAACTATCAACGTAACATATACGATTCAATATGGATCATATACGTGGACACCTACAAATAACATATTAAATATCACTGCAACCGTAAAGGGTATTTATCGATTTACGTTAGTAACACCAACGTTGTTTAATATATCATCGTCGAGTTCATCTGGAGTCAATAATACGATATCAACAATTATCGACAAGGATATGATTGAACAATTCACGATTACATCCACTGATAATAATCTAGCTAGGGTTTCAATGACATGGTATGTTGAATTTGTAGCTGATTTAAGTAAACAGTTAAATTGAAATGGAAAATCATCGGTGGAAATCCAACGGATTTCAACAAAGAATTTCAACAACGGAAAATCGACGATTTTCAACAAAGGATTTCAAAGTATTGTTGGCTACGTTAATAGATAAAATGTCAACAACGTCAACGACAGTGATAAAATCACCGTCAGTGACAGTGTTTCAGTATCGTTATAACACCGTCAAAGAGTTTCAAGATAAACTTGAGGCACTAATTACTAAGTATAAAAATAAAAAGAAAAAATACCAGCGTAGAATTACCGCGTTAGATGTAACTGTATACTCAGTATCAGGCGTAATTACCGGCGCTGGAATAATACTATCTTCGGTGACTATCATAGCTCCAGTTGTTGTTCCCGTTGTAATATCCGCAGTTGCAACAATCACTGGCATATTCACCACGATAACAAAAAAAATATTGTGTTCTCAACGGAAATTACACGATTACGCGGTTAAACTTATCACCACGTCAAACGCTTATTCGCAATTATCAGTGTTGATCTCGTCAGCAATTGATGATCAAATAATATCCGACAAAGAGTTCTCGAAGATGGTAAGGTTGTATGATTCAACGATTTCAAAATTGGAAAACAATAACAATAATAATGTCATCATCACAAGAAATCCTTCAACGAATAGCAACAAATACCGCCAACACGAAAACAAAGTTGATCTCGCTGGTAACGAAAACACCAGAATTCAGCGTTGAATTTAATCCTCCGTTGGCGATATCTGCAATCGCGTTAACACAATTAAGATGCTACTATAGTTGGCCAAATGTGCGATCAGAACCGTTCAATGGTAAACTTCCCAATAATAGTTTTACGTTTTCATGGAAAAAACCCGGTACTGATAAACCAGAAACACATACAATACATCTACCAACGGGCGCATACAATATCGAAGATATCAATGATGCAATCATAGAATCAATCCAGGCAATCACAGGACCAAATATCATCGAAAACAATGATGAACCTGATAAATACCCAATTGAGATTCACGGACATGAGCTGCTGCTGTCAACGGTCATCGAAGTAAATTCACCCGATTACTCCGTAGATATATATAACAGCTCAATTAGAACTTTATTGGGGTATCCTGAGTTTATTCCAGGCACCATCGACGTGAAGGATTTACCTCGTGAGCCATTGAAATCCGATTACGTTTCCACAGAGATAGATTATCATGGTTTTGATAGTGATGTTGATAATATACCTAAGATTACATATGATATAAAAAAATTATGGTTTTTACTACCAAGTGATACTTTAGTGGATATTAAATCTGTTGAAAATACTTTTAGATTAATGAACGCTGATTTTAATCGATTTCTAGGTTATTTAATAACCGCAATAAGTGAAATTCCGCCACATTGCAATGATGTCATCAAATTCATGGAAGTATGTAATCAAATTATCCGTGATATGGAAAATTATAATCAAAGAAATATTGCAAGTATTTTTGTTGCTAGTAATCCTGAAAAAACAAGAAGAGATTTTGCAGCACATTATAATATCCGCATCGAAGACATTCCCACGTTTAAGTTTCCAGGATATAACGTACCATGGATACGTCAAAAACTCAGTGACACCATCGACGAATTCTTCCCATGGATTCATAAAACGTGGCTGGATAGTCTTCCTGCGTTTCATCCAAGATTACCAGAACCTAAACTTACCGATTTTATCGATGATACAAAACCGGCTGTTAATCCATGGTTAGATTACTTCAATGATGGCTTTTTTCGTACAGTAACGGCCGCAGATATAACAAAACACTATCGTGTAATAACAAACGACCAAAGTTCCGAGTATATCAGAGATGGTCCAGTCACGTGGACATTTACATCACAGTCTACCGGAAAAAGTCTCACAATCACGTACAATAGTTTATCTGCGAGATTCAACAGCATGAAAAGATTATATCAAACTCATCAAAAACAACTTCGAAATCTTATTCAAGGATCTCTCGGAAACTACTTGAATTTTACAGGTGTAACAATTACACGTGATTCAATCAAGCAACAACAACAACAACTAAATCAAATTATCGATGATATGAATTGGTTAGTGGAGATATTATATAATGTGGTAAAAAAACGATAAAGATTTTCAAAGATTATTTTTGCTGACAGATAAAACTCTATCTGATTATGAAAATTCTTCGACGAAAATCTTCGTTAATTTTCCAGGGTATGATATACCAGCGATGGAAGCATCAACGAAAAAAATCATCGATGAATTATTTCCTCAAATTCACGCGTTATGGTTTAAACTGATTCCACCAGAAGCAATCTTAACATCAACGAATTCAGTGTACCGCAACAACAAACACAGATCTCCCGGCAACGTTGATATATCATCTGTGATTGCGATACATGTTATCTGTGATGGTATCTTGGGAAGTTTCTCCGTGGATGTTTCAAAATCAAACAGCGCCAACCAAGGATATATCATGTATACATTTTCTCCAGACGTTTCCCCAGGAAGTCTCATAGTGAAAAATCCGCCTAATTTAACTTACTTGGAACCCATTAATTCGTTCATGTCCAAGAAGAATTTTTCAATAACCGATCAGGATTTCAATTTGATTGACCTTCGCGGGAAAACACTACAAATAACGCTAGATGTGAAATCGTAAATGATTTCACTTTCACTTTTAGATTTTTAAAAACAGGTTAAATAAATGTGTCAACATGTATTAGTATCTATCCATGGCAAGAAATTTCTCGAAAACGCTATCAGGGATATATTCAGCGGAGCAACAACAAGCGAATACTACGTAGATATAATCATAAGTGACCTTGAAAGTTCTTCGGAAGTGGATGCTCAGGAAAAGTTTTTATTGACGGATTATCAGCGTTTACAACTTCAACAACATGGTGTTATCGTGGTGAGATTAACCCATCATCAAATACTACAATACGCCCATTCATGCTTATCCGTGCAAAATCTCAAAGAGATCTTGAAAATTCTTTAGAATTTTTCATTTACGATTTCAGAGCTAAAAAAAAAAGAAATCACTACATAAACTTTTATACTTCCATGTTCTAGTTGAGTAATCGTCAAAGTAGTATTATATACATGCCATTCACACAATTACCTTTGCGGGGATAACAGCACACATTCATTACCTGTGTACGAGGTTATACAAGAAGGAGGCTCTCTACGAGTGGGACTCAGCTTGCTCGATTAAAGCTTTTATCTGTTTCGCCTTGAAATTAATAAGTTTCTTTTGTTCATACTCGGCACCTAATTGTTTTCTAACATCTTCTACGACCGTACATAATGGTACAAACACACTAACGTCTTCATGATAAACTAAACTCTCACGGATAAAGTTTTGAATACACTTGATTAGATAATACTGCTTAGAGAGTACATACTTTCCATTGTTTTGTGCAAATTCCATATCCTCAAAATCAATTATTTGATCGCAATTTAACCCTGATGATAGTCGAATATTTTGATTTTTGAGTTTGTTAATTTCAGAAATAATACATCTGATATTTTCAGAATTCATATTATATAAAAAATATGTTTGTTTGATTAATGAATTTCTTCGTGAAATCCAAAGGATTTTCACTCAAAGAGTTTCACAAAATGAATTCTGGACCCACTAAGGTGTTGGTCATCTTAGCACGTCCAGATGCGTAATGCGATTATAGGATGATGATGGTATATATACAATGGATGACGACAGCACATTCAACCCCAATGATCTAGTGTGTATGGAGGTTGTATACACATAGGACAGCACATTCAACCCCAATGATCTAGTGTGTATGGCGGTTGTATATATACACATAGGACGGCACATTCAACCCCAATGATCTAGTGTGTATGGCGGTTGTATATACATAGGACGGCACATAACAATAGATTATAGAATGACAATGGTATATATACAATGCAATGGATGACGACGGTACAACAATAGATTATAATGTGATTATGGTATTTACAATGACAATGGTATATATACAATGCAATGGATGACGACGGTACAACAATAGATTATAATGTGATTATGGTATATTTACAATGCAATGGATATATGACAATGGTATGTACAATGACAATGACAATGGATGACGCGGGCTATTCTACATTCAAGTGCAAAAACAAACCCCAAAATCAACCCGGCTTGAATATCAATAATAACATTCACACCAAGTGTGACGGTGTGATTTGAGTTTGCACTTGAACTTCAAGTTAAAGCCCAAACATATAACAGACGAGGTTGTATATAACAACTTATTACAAGGAAGTTAAATAGAAAGATGTGTGTTTTTTATTCTTTCTTGTGTATAATTCTGATTATTGACAGTGCAGAATTAATAGAGTACTTGTAAAAAAAACTAAAAAAAACGAATCAAATGCGAAATGTATAAAACAGTTGTATTAGTTTTCTACAAAAAGAGAAAATTAATTATATCCTGTTGAGATTTATGATATTTATAACAGCCAATCAGAAATCAATGACAGTGTTTAAGATCCGTAACTGTGTTAGGCTGAAATATACCTAAGGGAGTTATTTCCCTTGAACAATGCAAGATTACATAGTTATATATAAGTAAACCTAATGCTGTTTTTAAAACGCTTTGAAAAAGCCGTCTTGGTTAAATTCTCTGCAACGCAATGAATAGAATACGGATAAATATCGAAATATCTACCAGCTGCGTATATTGACTGAAATACTATTTTTTCGTTAGTTGCTATATTAAATGACTTTACAGGTCTAGCATTTTTCGAGTGTTTCCCAGTCGCACCTCGTTTGGTGTTTTCACTCTGAGAGATAGCTTGTAGATTCGATAAAGAATTGTTCTTACGATTAGAGTCAATGTGATCAATAACAAAGCCATCCTTGATCAATCCGTTATATACTTCGAAGACAAAACGATGATTGAGATATTTTTTTTCTCCAGCAGCAAACACCAAATACCCCATACCATTATCCCACCCAACCGGCTTCTTGAGTCTACAGTGTCTAACAACACCATCACGAGAGGCTTCATAGTTTGCAATAACAGGATGTCGTTGAAATTCTTGGTTCATTTTTTATATACACATACTTTATTTGTCTAATTCGTTAATTGGCTGAATTATAACATTGGGAAATCTTTCTATGTAGTCCTGAGCAGTTTTTATAATCCTGTCGTTGACAGAGTCAGGATTTTTTATTCTTTTTTCGTCATAATAACGCTTCAACTCTCTATAACGCTTACCGCCACAACTGATACATAACTGTGATTTGCCTCTAACACCTACCCCACAATGGAGGCACGGGAGAGGACCTTTCGAACCATTTCTCACGCTTTGCATATGATACCCACAGAACTCATTTCTGCATGATTTATTACACACGGTTACTGATCCAATCATGAGCCATTTGCAATGATTCATTATATAAAAAACTTTTTATTTAAATACTTGTTTTAATTATAATATGAAGGAATTCAAGAGATTATCGAAAATTAAACCTAAATTCAATCTCGATAGAGTCTCTGATACACCAAAACGTCTAATAGACGATAGCATAAAGGAGTTCAAGAGATTATCGAAAATTAAACCCGGATTTAATCGGGATAGAGTCTCTGTTAAACCAAAACGTCTAATAGACGATAGCATAAGGGAGTTCAAGAGATTATCGAAAATTAAACCCGGATTTAATCGGGATAGAGTCTCTGTTAAACCGAAACGTCTAATAGACGGTAGCATGAAGGAGTTCAAGAGATTATCGAAAATTAATCCTTGGAAAAATACTAGATTTGATCTCGATAGAATCTCTGATATGAAGGAGTTCGAGAGATTATCGAAAATTAATCCTTGGAAAAATGCTAGATTTAATCTCGATAGAATCTCTGATATACCAAAAAGTCTAATAGATGATAGAACCATGTTGAGTAAAATCAACGACTGTTTTAATGAATTTAAGCGCGATGGAGCATCTCATACATGGTCGACATTTCGAATTATACATGATGATATCAATGTACCCGTAATCGATGCTCCCATGAACGATAAATGAGCAGCTGAGATAATCTCACACCTTGGCTCGCCAAGGGGGAAATTCAAGGGTAAATTGCAAAGTAATTTCCAACAGAGGTACTTTTTCAGAGTAAAATTCATTATCGAAGTCGAAGGTGAATGGATTATCAGAGATAAATTTGAACCAATTCTCAAGGATAAAAAAACTGTTATTGTGAGTAGAGATTCCAAAACCAGGAATTCTAACTGGAATTGACAAACCATACTACGAGAGATCTTATCCTGTAACAGCAGTTGTTTATGGGATATATCCGTTAAATGATAAACCCGATATTGCAAAACTAGCTCCTATGAAATATTCAAGTTCACTGAATTGTGTAGCAACACGGGTAATGGAACACTTCACAAATGCATCCCGGGGAAATAAACTAACTGATCTGCGACGTAGGAAAATAACCGAATGGGGATTGACAGTGAAAGTTTGAAACAGCATGGGGCAATGATTTCCGATATAGCTAAATTAGAAGCATCATTAAAATTTCCAATATCAGTAACGACAATAACCGGAGAAGTATTATACGAACTGTAATATCAATCGCGAGGAGCTCCAATTGAAATTATTGATCATAACAAACACGCATGGACGGATGCAGTAAATGTATTTCCACGAGAACGAATCGTGAAATATATCCCTGAGAAGTTTTGTAAGGATGTTTTCCACGAAGAGAGGTTATTCGATGCTATTCATGCGTTGTGTAAAGATGATCCTGTGTCAGTGTGGCTACTTCGCAGCGCTGAAGATTCAGAATCAGGATTTGATCAATTTGTAAGACCGAATGGAGAATTATATCGCACTGAAGAGTTACACTCAAGGATGAAAAATACCGCTGTAAAATACTCGAATAATTTCCATGAAAAACTACTCACGGATAGTTTTACGATTCCATCAGTGGTAGCTCATTTTGCACGAGAAAAGAACTCATGGCGTCCAACACTAAGTGATTATTTATTGGATGTTAAATCAAGCTGTCTTGAATTCGGTCATAAATGGACTGTGGAATACAAAATACCACCGCGAGGGTATGATTTCAATTGATATATCTGCATGTTATCCAGGGAGTTTTCTCGGATATGGAGAATGTGCTAAGTACTTTAAACGATTTGGACACCCCACACATGAAATGACTTGTGTTTCGGTTAATGGTCCATTGCCTGATTTTGACTTAACTGGATTCGCTCGTGTGGTATCATTTGAATTAGCTACAGGATTACATCCGTGTAGTTATGTTTGGATTGGTAGACATATGTCTGAAAAACACTGGATGCCAATTGTGCTATTGAGATACATGATTGATTGTGGTATGCTGATATCGCTGATTATTTCCGAAGCAATTATATGCTATCGAGCTCAGAAAGAAGTTTCGCTACCACAACCCGATCTAGATAGTATAATTAGCAAACAACGAAAACAATTTTCGAATAAAAAATCGGAGATTTTCAATGAACAACAAATCATGGATTGGTCTAGGCAGTTATTTCAAATTGAAAATGGACAAGCAAAGATTTTGGACGAAAAATAATCGGTAAATTTACTCAAGGTGGAAGATATGACAATGCAAAATACTCTTCGCGGCTGATCATAGACAACGCTGAATACGATTTTATCATAGCAGATTTAACGAATCAAGGAAAACTCGTAACTCGTAACTCGTAAAGATGCGTTTCTATCCAATGGGACTAAGTTAGGTACAATTGTTACCTACTGTGATGGATATAGTTCCCAGTATACACATTTAAAATCATCTATGCTTAGTTATTCTGCTATTAATCTATTTTCGATGATAAATAGATTTCCTAATACCGCGGTTAGAGTAGCCACTGATTCGATGTATATACACGACAAATACAAATCAGCAGTGGCTGAATTCACATCCCCGGAGGAAGCGTGGGGATGTTGAAGATTTAAAAAGGAGACGCTACACGAATATTGTAAATCTGCTGATGTTACCATGGACGATAAATACTTGAAAAGCAACCAATTATCAGAATTTTCTAATGCACCACTGATATCTGATCCAATTACGCGATATAAAATCGTTTATTTGAACGGATGTGGAGGATCAGGAAAGACAACACGAGTAATTAATTTATTTAAAGATAAAATCAACATGAATGTGTTAACACCAGCTCATAAACTTGCTAGAGACATAAAACAACGAAATGTAAAATCTGGTACTTATCACAGCTTCTTTCGATGGAAAGGCGATAAGTGGACCCCTGAAAGAATGGGACAGAAATTTATTCCACCGGTGATAATTTGGGATGAAATATGCACGGTATCGTTGAAAGTATTAAAAATATTTTTTGAATGGCTGTCAACGAAAAATACAAAAATTATTATGTGTGGTGATCAAGGCCAACCACCACCATTTGTCGGTGAACCTCCTCATGACTGGCTCAAAGAACACGTTGATTATTACGAAGAGATTAATGATGACCTTAGATCGTTAGATGAAGTATTACGTGAGTTTAAACAACTAATCAGATTATAACCGGATAGAATCCAATGTGAAATAGCTCGTGAAATAATTTCAGAAACTCCCATGAATGATTTTTGGGAAACGTGGAGACCAAACGATTTGATAGTAGCAAGTAGAAAAATAGTCAGAGATAAACTTCAGATGAAATTATTTGAATTGCATATATGTAAATTTGCAACAATTCCAGTACCACTCTGTTATAGACCTTCGGATACACGAAGGCAAAATATTTTCGTTGACATTCCTGGACAACGTGAAAAGCAGAATTTAGTATTAAATGATATTGTGCTGGTTGATATCAGCGTCGTCGAAGATGCATTGCGTGCTGATAAATAAAAATGGACGTTAGGTTACGCAGCGACAATACACTCTTCACAGGGATTAACTATCACAGACACAATTGTTTGGATCGTAGATAATCGCATTGAGTGGTCTAATTTAGTTTATCTTGCAGTGGCTCGAGTACAGAGAATAAATCAACTTCGAAGAATCGTTTTAGATGATAATGACACTACAATAAGTGATATTATCAGCGCCGATGATATCATCGAGGATATAATCAGAAAAAAACTCTCTGGTTATAAACAACAGGATAAAAAAAATAATAGAAAATTTGACATTGATGCTGAATTAATAATTTCGCTGAAGCAACAACAGAATAATCACTGCGCGAGTTGCAATTGTATAATGCGTTGGAGTTGGTCGGATAAAGATCCTCGCCAATTTACCGTAGACAGAAAGAATAGCAGCATTGGTCATACCAAGGATAACGTTATGCTGACTTGTCTTGAGTGTAACAGACGCCAAGGTGCTAGTTAATACCACATGGTGGTAATTGAGTATCCTCGGGAATTACCTGTAGTTGTTGTCGAGTAAATCCTCGCTGAGGAGCAGTTGAATCTAGTTTATAGATTGCTGGTCTACCAGTGGACCGAGTTATACTAGATATTTTATGTACAGTGACACTCCAAATAGGATCAGTAGCTCTTTTTTTACCACCTTCAAGCTCTCCTGGTTCGTATAAGTACCTTACAGTGACATTACTACCAAGAATTGGTTCTTTGAAATCTTTTTGTGGTTGTACGGGTATATACTTCTTTATAATAGCGTTGTTAGGTTTCATGTTGATTGTTCTAGTAATCTCATTATTGATTGCGGTAACTACACTTGGTAATCTCTTGACCCATTCACGGGATCGTTTATCTTGGATGAATTCTTTCGCGTACTGATATCCAAATAACTGCTCAGCAAGTGTCCGATTAAATCGTTCAACAATTGCCTGATCGCGATGTATTGCAGTATGTCCTCGTCGTAACGCGGTATTATGATGTTTCATCGTTGTTAAAACAGCGCCTTGAAATTCCTTACCAGGGTCAACCTGCAATAGATTTGGCCAACGCAGAGAACCTCGTCGATAAATCTTTTCAAATGCAGAAGCAGCTTCAGTTGATGATTTTGATTTTAGCGGTTCTGCTTGTTTGTATCGACTCGCAATATCAACTACGGTTAACGCGTATTTGTAACCGTTATCACGCAGTAGAAATAATATATCAGCTTGATGAACTTCATTAGGAATTGTAACATCAAAATACGAGTAGTTAATTTGTTTAGGCGGCGGTAGATAAATTTGCCATATTGCCTGTTTAGATAACCAATCCGCCGCTGTAGTTTGTTTTACTTTTGCAGCGCTAGCGTGTTTACTTATTGCTGCCTTACCTCTCCAGTATCCTCTCGGAGAATAGTAAATAGATTCCATGTTGTTATTAATTACCCGCACCAAATATTAATTTACCTTTCATGGCGGATTTTATCAACCACGAGGCTAATTTTTCTTTTAACGATTTATCTGGAATAGCATTCAACGCGTGAATCAACGCTACATCTGCGACATGATGCTGTTGTAGATCATCACTACGGTAAGCTATATCATGTACACGACACGCTTCATCGATAGCGTTTATAGGATTTTCCCCTTGACGTGGACGATTTTGATCATCAAGTCTTATATCAAGTCTAGTACCAGGACCACAATAACTATATCCAGGAAGGTGTTTTTCTCCTGGATACTTTGACCATGGTAACCCCGGAAGTTTATTTAAATTTGCGGCAATATCACCTCCGTTTTTTTTTTTAAAGGATTTTCCTTCAAAGGATTTTTCATAAATTGATATTTTTTTATCCCACATTTTTCACAATTTCCAACAACTACATTTCGATTATTTTTCGTAGTAGTATTTGTTAAGTTTAGTGTTGGTGTACGCGCCTTACATTTAACACAATATAAATTCATAATATTATTATTAGTATATCAACAAATGGAAGTGATCGATTTCTCTGCGTTGAAAAAACAACAACCAGTAAAACATCATCCGATGTTACCAAACTCGATCAGAATGATTATCATTGGACCTTCCGGGAGTGGTAAAACCCAGTTGCTGTTAACGATGATAATGAAGTATCTCACCTGGGATAAATTATATTTAATCGCTCCTAGCGTAGATGATCAACACTGCTATCAAGTATTAAAAGATTACAACGAAACTGCTTCAGAAGCTTACGGCGGAAGCGTAATTGAATTTATCACAGATATTGAAGAAGCGCCATCCATGGAAGACCTGGATGGATTCGTTAATAATCTTGTTGTATACGACGATGTGATGTTGGACCAACAAAAGAATCCAGCTAGAATATTTTCCCGAGGACGTCACAAAAACTCTGACATGATATATGTAACTCAACGGTATACACAAATACCAAAAGTGATAAGGGATAATTGTAATCTATTGTGTGTATTTAACGGAGTTGATACTCATACGTTAAGAAATATTTGGCAGACCTGGTTTCCTGACATGGATTATAATCGATTTCAAAATTTCTTCAGCGGTGCAAGAGCTACCCCACATGGATTTATCACAATAAATATACATGATCCTCGGACACGATATCGCGTCGGATTAGACCGTATCTATAGCTAATTCGGTTAGCGTATAGCAGCAGAGAGGGTGAACGCCAACTATATGGCGTCTTTTTTTTTTTTACTGAAAAATTTAATTAAGTATTTTCAAGGAAGCCTCAGTTTACTAAATTTGCTAAATTTACTGAAAAATTTAATTAAGTATTTTCAAGGAAGCCTCAGTTTGCTAAATTGAGACCTATTAAACAATTTCGAGAAAACCTCAGTTTGCTAAATTGACGCCTGTAAAAGTTGGTCTGTTCACCCTCTCTGCTGCTACACTATTATTATAAGTATTATGTTTCAACCCAATCACATTATTATTAGCAGTATTATAATACATGTACCTCTATCTGATCACATTATTATTTTAATACTTGTTCTATGTGTTACATTACCATATTACATCATTACTATATACATTATAAGTAATATAATAAACTTCAACCCATTTACATAATTAAATAAATAAATATTAGGATACCTGAACCAACCTAGTATCACATTATTATATTATACTTAAAGTTTTGGTTGTATACCTGATAACTATTTGTACTGTTGTATGCAATTTAATTTCCTTTGCTGCCACAGCCCACCAGTTGCAAAATATGCTACTTAAAGTGGAAATTTAAAGAGAACATGGGAAAAAAAGATTGTATTTTATATAGCTGGCTATCTGACAACTTATGAACAGTGGTACAGTGGTACTGTGGCCATACTGTGGTAAAGATTGAATCATATTGAAAGTATCTAGGATGCAATTTTTTCAAAAACCTCCTGGTATATGTGCCAGAAAATTCTAGCTTTGCAAGCACTGAAGGCTAGATTTTCAAAGAAAAGTCTTCAACATCAAATTCCATGTAACAAGATTGCTTCATCTGTTTGACTCAATGGTAGCTCCCATTCTTAACTCAGGGGCTGAGGTTTGGCAAATCTTAAGATAGTTTAGTCAGAGATGTGAAGACTTTCATGAGTATGTGAAGGACTTGAACACCGAGTAGTAGTGAACATGTGTACAATTATTTAACAGGGAAGTACATGATATAACAATGTTTTAAGAGTAGTAGTACTCAATTCAACAAAATCATACAAATGACTGTTTCTGTATGTCCACATCCCTTTGCAAATAGAAAAGTGAAAACAATGAAAACTGAAGGCTGTACTGTTTAAGCATGTGCACTATCAATGCTTCATTTCATTATTTACCTGTCTACTGAATTCCTCCTCTGATGAACTAAAACAGCCTCTGTCTGTGAGGTAAATTTTTCTCAAGCAGTGCAGAAGCTGTTCAAGATGCATTATACACTCTTCAATTATGCCCACTTCAACTTTAGGTTCCTGGCCACTGGACAAGTAACGCAATAGTTTTGGTTGAAAGTGCAGCAAGCTATACTTGAAATCCTCTATATGTCTGTCAGAACTATCTCCCCAGATCATTCTGCTGATTTTCTGCCAATTCTTTTTCAAGAAGCTTTCTTCTATCTTTGAGAAGTAGACAACTCCATCATACTGGTGCCATTCATCTGTAAAATATTAAATAAGATATATAAAATCTTATTTTATTTAGAGAACCATGCATTAGTTCATATAAGTGTATACTGAGCTTGACAGGATTTATAAACTCCAGAAACGAGCAGCACGTGTAATTTTAGATGCATCTGTTGATCATCCCTCAAAAGCATTATTTAAAGAACTCAAATGGTTCACAATATATGACAGGATAGATTTCCACAAGGCAGTTCTTTTATATAATTGTCTACATGGAACTGCACCAGAGTATCTTCAGGACTTATTCAGGCCTTTTTCAACACAATACCAGTTGAGATCAATATCACATGGAAACCTTCTAATACCAAAACCAAGAACAGAGCAATTCAAAAAGAGTTTTCAATACTCTGATACAGTTCTGTGGAATAAGCTTCCACTACATGTAAAATCGGCTGAAATTATTTGAGTATTGAAGAAGAGATATCATAAGGATGCATGTTTTTCTAATAGATAATGGAATTTAGTATTTTAATACTAAACATGCTAAAATAAGCAGTAATTATTGCTATCTTCATACAATGTACATTTGTTATGTTAAATATTACTTGTTATACTCTCATGAAGAGGGCCTCAAGGGAGAATAGTCCTTGACTAATGAGTCACCCTCTATAAATAAAGCATTATTATTATTATTATTATTATTATTATTATTATTATTATTATTGTTTATATATACATGTCTAATGTATAGCATGAGTAGGCTATAAACACAATATAACCACATACTGTACATTGAATTCATAATAGATATAATTCCATCAAAAATATGCACACACACAGAGATTAAAAATAATTTTGTCACAGGTGATATAGGTCTGAATTCAGTGGAGAAACATGGCACAATCACGTAACAAACGATGAAACACATTTACATTTCTGCAAGTCCCAAGTAAGTAAAACTTTGCATTTTAAGCCACCGTTGGTAGCATTCATAAGCATAAACGTTTTCCCTGCAAAAAAGAAACTTTCACTGCACAGTAAACATGTTCCAGCCATGTTAGAAAATTAAAAAAATCCATCAGATTCAATTGTTTTTATTTAAGTTTAGTACTGACTTCCTTTGAAGAAAGGTGCTTTGTTTTATTGGAGATTCTAATTGCATTCTTTGATGAAGGGTGCATGCATTAATAAATTTACCTCTAACGGACAACTGTGGAGAACCAAACAAATGCACATTTCTTATTGTGGTGGCAATATCAAATAATTGTGTTGATGATTAAGACTTAGTTCTTTTTCATTTGCTTAATACATTTTCATCACAATTGGTGCTTCAAAGGTAATGTTTTCTTTGAAATTTCAGCAAACTATTTTATCTGGGTACAATTTTAAAAGAGGAATTGTCCATTGTTTGGTTGATTGTAGTTACTATTTCTCCCTGCCTATTGAATAATTGACCAACAAGTAAGATGTTGATTTTTTTTGGTTTTCTTTAAAGAGGGATGCTACCTTCCATAGAGACATAGGTGTTCTGGTCTGATGACAATGATTAGTACAGAAAATGTGGGTGTTCTGAAGGATTTGATTCTCAGTGAAAAGAAACAGAATACTACTTACTAATATCCTCATTTGTACTTTTATGAAAGATTTTTTTGGGGGGGTTATACGAAAATAATACATGTACAGTCCTACCCGTTTATCTTGACATCCTTGGGCCCAAGGAAATATTGTCGAGATAGGCGGATGTTGAGATAAGTGTTTGGGGGGGAGAGGGGCTCAAAAAAGATAAAAGTTAAAATTCTTCAGCAAAGGGTGACCTGTCGTCAGTAAATAGCATTTACACTCTGAGAAAACAATGGAAATTTTGATACTGACAAATTACATTTTGGTTACCTTTGTGTAGTAAAATCCCAATTAAAATATTGCATTCATCACATTCTGATATGAAAAACATTTACGATATTCAACGTCGGCATTAGCACATGGTTTGGATAGTTGTCATTTACATGCTTCATGTACATGTACTTAAAATGGCCTCAATTTTGGTCAGTCTGTACCCACCTTATTGAGGCTACCAAGGAGATGGGGCTATTCACAGGGAATTGAAAAACTCTCAACAGTACATGTATTCTCCACAAATACTTTTGTATCTGATGTTATGACGAACATTAAAGCGACTGAACCAACCACTTGTTGCAGCGAAGTTCTCCACACTAAGTATTTTCGATAATGCTTCATTGAACCATTTTGATGCTTCCTCCACGTCTTCAAATGTAGCAGTCTTGCTTCTTCCTTTGGGGAGCGCAGTTACCTTCAATTAGTCTTTCTTTATAGACTCAGCAGCTTCATCCTTCCTGGACGTGTGTTATTTTTAAGTGAAAAAATTTCACAGACCTCTTTGCGAGATGTTCATCCCTTAACTTCCTTAACAGCCAGATATTTAGTTTCCAAAGACTGTAAATTTAATCTGCATTTTACCCTGCTGTAGGTAGCTATCATAAATGTAAATAAAGTTAAAAACGAAACTTTCACAGCAACAAAACAAAATTGTTTTAATCACCGATCACTTTCAAAGGTCTCGAAAATGCATCAACCGTATTTTCATGCAATTTTTATATATGGGATTCAGAAAATCACGTATACAGGAGTCCTCTGTACGCATCAATTTCCTGGACGGCTTGCTAGTCCTGCTTCGACCACCTGTTGATTGGTAAATTGTGTTCATCAATTGATCCTTTTAGCTGTGCTGATATTTACAATCAGGAAATTCAGTGGCTGAAAGACCCACAGATGTACATGTTGTCATTGTAAGAGTACATCTGAAGAACATGACCCACAAGCTAGGCGGCAAGATCAAAGACTTAACTAGCTGCAGAGTGGTGAGAAAATGTGCTGCTCTGTTGTTGTTTTTTTTTAATCCGACCGCGACATCAAAAGCCTGGCAGCAAGATCAACTAATTGTTGAACAATGATTGGGTCGGAACTGGCAGTTTGTCGACATAAATGATTAGAAAACAAAGGATTTGTTAAGCTGGGACCAAGGGCTTCTGTTGACATGTACGCTGATCATTTATCTTGACGTCGACATAAGCATAACAATTTGATAGTAATAGTAGACCAAGGGACTGAGACTTCGCTTTTTTGTCGACATAGGCAGCTTGTCGAAATAAAAGTGTAGGACTGTATATAAAATTTCGGGAGCTACACCACTACCATATTATATCGTGTTATAATGGAGCGTGCTATAGTGGCGTCATACTGTACTGTCATAAATGGAACAAGAATAACATAATTTTTTAATTAATTGTATCAATTCCCTTTAATATCATGTAAGTTGAGATCAAACTTTATATCAAGATCACAGATGAGAGAGATACATATATCTTAACATGTTGAAAAATATAATCTGATTGGCTAAGATTGTTACTCCATAGATACTACATTATTCATTTGATTTTGTTTTAATATGGAATAGATTATTCTTATCTCAATTAAAGGAATTAAACCAAACATACAAAACAATTAGGAACAGCAACAAAGATTGAATAAATGGCTTTTATAGTGCAATTGTTTTTAAAACTGTTTTGTTTTCACATTTAGGTTTTATATATTACAAACTTGAAATGTGCAAATATCACTATGAAAGTAAAAAAACATAACACAATAATATTTAACGTATTTGTTGGGGCCCTGAGTGGCCAAGTGGTCTAAAGTGCTCTCCATTACAGATAACTGCCATATCACCTCTGTCTGGGTGGGTTCGAGTCTCAGATTCAGCCAATATGGGTATGTGAGAAAGCTTGCCAGTAGCTTCTCGTGGGTCAATGGTTCTTTCCGGAGGGTTTCCCTGGGTTCTTCCTCCAACATTAATACTGGCCACCATGTATAGCCTATCATGTCCTGAAAAATTACGTTAAACCCTACAACAACAACATATTTGTTAAATAATTTGTCTGTCAAACATTTTAAAATTAACAGATTTTAATAGGTGTGAAAGTGGCTTTCATCACAGCAGAGAACTCATTATCAGAATGGTTTACTAGAAACCCTTACATGGTTGGGCTACTGATTATCTTAATTTTACATTTGTTGAAAATGTTCATATGTATAACTAAGATCCATCTCAAACAACAAGTTATATTTACCTAAACCAAATTCAGAATGTTATAAGAAGTGTTTTGCATTTCCTGGAGCCAAACTATGGAATCCATACCACATTATATAAAGTCTGCTGACACATCCTAAGCTTTTAAATAGCTTCCTAGTCAATATCTACAGAAATAATCATTTGTATGATTTTGTTTAATTCAGTAATACTACTTTTTACAGCATTGTTACCATGTACTGACCTATAATGTTTTACATATATTTGCTACTATTATTTGTATGAATCCTATATGTACTCATTCTTGAAGCTTATTGTATATATATATATATATATATATATATATATATATATATATATATATATATATATATATATAATAACTGTTATAATTTTGTGTTACTGTGCTAATTTTGTGTGGTATACAAACCTCTGTTTGTCATGTTGTCTTTCAAAGCAATTGTTCTGTTTCCTGTGTATTTGGTTGTATAATCCTCCCAAATTTCCTTTTTTGCACGTTTCCTTCTCACTAGATATTTGTATTCAATCCTCTTATCTTTACGATAAAAGCACTCTTTAGGTATATTCATCTGAAGTAATAATTCTAAAAAATTGTCTTTCAAGCAGCTGCAATGAAAAGAATAAGCAAATATCACTATTCATCACACATAAAAATAAGTTTGTGTTCTTGAAGAAGTCCATACTCTTAAGCTATTCTCTATAACACTCGTCTTCAAGCATTTCTACATTTGTGCTATGATAATGACCCCACGGTTAATGGGACAAGAGATTGTGTTGCAGAACGCATTGTGACAGTCTCAGCTTCATAATGATTTGGTCCAAGTGTGAAATTGTGAATATATGTTGTGACTATATCATGCAATATAAGAAACTACAGTCAAATTAACAGATATTATTCCGGCTTTCATTCATAGAAATCTCATAATGCGCTCTAATTAAATAATATATACTTTCAGTGTTGCAAAAATGCTAAAAACATGAATTACCTGTACTTAGCTGCAATACAAATAAAATCCAAATATATCAAAAAATGACTTCGTAATCTTGCTACATACAATCATTGAGATGACACCTCTGCAGATCATTATTACTTAATGCTGCACTTGCCAAACTGCAGTAATTGATTTAATGCTGTCAGTTATCGACAATAGGGTCATAAGATTATAAAATTACAGGCACGTTTTTTAACCTCATTTCCAATATTTTTAGGGCATTTCTTTTTCCCCTTGCTTATCAAATTCAACAATTGTTCAGAGGTTGTTACACCTAATTCTTTTCATTCTCAAAGAAGATGGCAGTTATCCTTTAACTGCTGTCCATTACGGACTACTGCCATCTCACCTGTCACAGATTCAGCCAATGTGGGTATGTGAGAAAGCTTGCCAGTATCTTCTCGTGGGTCGGTGGTTCTTTCCGGGGGTTTACGGGTTCCTTCTCCACCATTAATACTGGCCGCCATGTATAGCCTATCTTGTGCTAAAAATGGCGTTAAACCCTAAAAACAAACAAAAACAAAACAATATTTCAAAATGCCTTAAGGTAACAAGTTTCAATACATTTTTTGTGTTTAAAGCTTTAAAGTACCATTCATTTTACATGTGTTGTAGCACCTTCAAAATGGATATACAACTAAAAGTATTTAAAGGATGATTTTGAATAAAACATACTGATGTTTCTTTGACTTGTTAAGTGATTTTTTAATACTGAACTAAAATTGACATGCTTTTGCCAAAGAATCATTAATATAGCACATATTACCAGGAAATTCACAGCAAATTTTCAGCCATTTCTCTGCACATTTACAGTATAGGGATTTATTTATTTAGATAACTCCACCTGACATACTTTGTATCTGTATAATGATCTTGATGATTTGAAACTCTTGCAAAGTGAGTAAACACAAACCCAATCCTTCTTTATTCAGCATATTTGCTATGCAATGATGAAAGAATATAATCTAAGAGTTCCATTATTGATACATGTTATCGATTGCAGTAACTCATTAACCTTACGTCACATTTACACATTATGAGTTTGTTCCCTATTTTCAAGCTCTGTAACATCAACAATATTTATAATATACCAAAGTTGGTGGTATTACAGAAAAGGAGACAGATGTAGTCTTACAATGATACCAAATAATGTTGATTTTTAACCTGCAATACAAAATGCAACTGAAAAACCTTAAGTTTTGCAACCCTATGTTTTTTGTCCAAATATTAACTGTTTTAAAAACCCCGAGGATTTTAGGCTTTTGGGCCTGAGATCTAAAGCAGACCAGTTCAAACTGCAGACAGGTCAACCTTTTCAAAATGCAGGATAAGTTTGAGATTTGGAATAAAAAGTGACCAGGACATGAAAATCATCGATCCGATATTTTAAGAAAAAGTCCAATTTGTACCATTCTGAACATGCATAACAGTCAATCAAAAAAAAAAATTGTTAATACATCTAGGTATCTGGCTAAAGGACTACTCCCTGAAGCAGATCTATTTGGATGCAATCAAAATTAACCACAAATGTATATTTCCTAACCCCATTTCTCGCAAAAATGAAATAAATCTCCATGAATGAACAAGTTAATAGGTAAATTTCAATGATGTCACAAAATTACTTATTTTATCATTTGTGCATTCATTCTGCACAGAAATAACAAATAGTCATTCCTTGCCATTTAGAAAATCAATTACTTTATTAACGAAGCATGCTATGTTTACAGGCCTTGAGATTGTACCCTACTTCCAAGCCCTGTACGATACATGGACAGATGAAACTTTACAATAAGCATGGTAAGTTTAAAATTAGGAGTAAAAAGTGGCCAGTGAACATGAAAACCATGGGTCCAATATGCCAAAACAATGTCCATTTCTGGACCATTATGCACAAGCATGAGTGTAACAGCTAATAAGAAAAACATCATTTATAGTGCCTAGGCTAAATGCTAGTCTCTCAGAAGCAAATATATTTGGATGCATTCAAAAGCAACACAAAAAATATGTTTCCTCCCCACACTTATGACCAAAATGAACAGAATCTCCTGGGATTAACAAAGTCATCAAAATTATATTCTAATAGAGACTACAATATCTGAGCCATTTGGGAATTCTTCAAGATTGTATAAAGTTATGAATGTTAGCACTAGCATCTAGCATAACAAATGAACCACATGGTCACATCAGGCCTGCATAATATCCAAATGCAACATCCTGAATATAATGATGTCCCCACCTAAAACGTAGGATAGTTAGTCTAGTTTTAAAAGTTCAAATCTCTGGAGATGAACATGGGTGCTAATGCTTTTCATAATTTCAATCACTAAATAATCAATTCATCAAATAAAATACTAATTTAAAGCATTACAGAGAGATATATAACACATGATTTCCAGAAGTATCTGGTTACCTGACAATTTTGCATTTATACTCTCTAGATTTCCATCCACCAAGTGTTGGCTCATCAAATTTCACAACAATCTTGTCTGTACTTTTTAGGTCAAACTCAGCGGACAAAAGTGAATGGAAGTAAACTTGAACATATTCCATTTTATTCCTTAAAAGAAAAGATTTCTGCATCAGATTCACTACATTAGCATGATAATTACCATAACAAGCAAAGTATATAAAAAAAGACAACAATGTTTAATTACAAAAACAAATCTCTTCTTCAAAAGGAGCACATAATAAACATAGTCAAACCTGTCTTGAGAGAGCACTGCTATGAGAAATCACCTGTTTTGGGAGACCAGAATCTCAATGCACAGATTTATTGATTATATAGTGTTGTGACCTGTTATGAGAGACCACCTGTCTTGATAGACCATTACTTTTTGGCAGAAGATGTGGTTTTTCAAGACAGATTATACTGTACTAGTATAAAGGGTTGATAAAGAGTAAATGGGAGTCAAATGCCTGGCAAAGAGACAGGATCTGAACCCATTACACAATAGCTGTTGAGTCCAAGCTATGAAATAACAAAATCTAATATACTCTTTCAGATGCATCTGGGTAATGGAATTCTGAGGTTCTAGCAATGGATTGGGAAGATATCTGACGAATATATAATAGAAATAGTCACAAACTGGTTCAACAAACAGGACAAAATGGCCAATATCCAGTATCTCACCAACTGTACGCTGATGACACCTAAATATACAAATCCAGCCACCCAACTGAAGTTGATGCTACCATCCAAGGAGTAGAGAGGTGAATTTCTGATGTGAAATCATGGATGACATGTAACAAGCTGCAGGTGAATGATGATAAAACTGAGGCCATTCTGATCACATCACAAAGACTTTCTCATTCACATCCTTTATCTCAAACAATAAATATCAGCAACACCAACATTAAATTCACAGTCAGTATGAAACCTAGGTGTTACTCTAGACAGTACTCTCACAATGCACCAACATGTCATGTACATATGCAAGACTGCATATCTTGAGCTGAGACACATCAGCTCCATTTACAAATATCTTTCAGTTGATGCCGTCAGCAATGCTGACTGGGGACTCGGAGCTTTACATCTATCTTTCACTAAATTTAACTTCCAATAAAATAGAGCTATGGTGGAACTTCTATAATAGTTTTAATAAAATATTGGGAGCACCCAACCCAACCATATGCATCATCACAATAAAGTTCACTCTGTTACCTCAAAGAAAGAGCAAGAAAACAGTTTCGAAGGAAAACTTCTCAAAAAAGCTTAACTCAAATGTTCAAATAGGGGGGGGGGGGGGTAGCCCACAACTTATAAGAGACAAATCGAGAGTACTGAAAAGGGCTGCTCAATAGCCCTTGATAGCAGAAAATGAGCATAGTTCCTCTTCATAAACAAAGAGCAGAAAACTGGCCACTGCACTCACAAGGGATAGCTAGGACTAACATGTTTTCTCCTATACAGATCATGAAAGATTCCAAATTTGGTATCATTCATGTTAGACAATGATATTTTCCTTGATTTAAAAATGCACAAGGCAATTCTGATCAAAAATATTTCTTTACAGAGAGACAGCTTTAAAAGAGCCAAGCTAAAAAGGGATACACAGTAAGTAACTTATCCCTATACCATGAAGCCACTGAGTGATACTCAAAGAATACTTCATCCTCAACTGATTCATTGCTCAGAAGGGTGTAATGCTGATCCTTCATATATGAGGGGTGCAACATCTTACCCTAAAGTGTTGGAAGAGGTGCACCACCTCAGTGTAGTAGGTGGTAACAAGATTCCCTTGATATGAGATATGCAGCACCTCCTGTATGGGGGAGCAACACATTTGTGCAGTGCTACACCTACCTAATGGCAGGAAGAAACAGGCTAGTGCCACCTCCCTAACTGGAGGGAGGAGCCTGCTACACAGATTACAAGGTGCATGGTGCACCACTTCTATCTCAGGAGAGTGCAACATGCTGCCCTGAACATGAGGCATGTTGATATCTCCTCCCTTCAAGGGTGGGTGATCAAACATTCAGTAATCCTCTGGAGGGCCCTCAAATGATGCCAAAAGTGGGTCCCGTAAAGCCCAGAGACCCAAGAGTACTAATGAGCTGAAGAGCTAAAACTTTTTTTCCACCTCACCTTTTGCAGGGTGGGCTTGGGTCTGTGATGATGGGTAGGGTACTGACTATTTCCTCCGCCTCCCAAAATTCAGAAGGTCATAATTTGCAATGTGTACAATATCTCTGTGTTGTAATCTGAGCAAATAATGCAGTTTGAGTGAGTGTCCAAGGGCACTTCTATAGAGACTCTCTTGACATTATTCTGATTTTGAAAAAGGAAATAATGACAATATATTCAAATCATCAAATGGCAGACATACATTAACCTGGTTGTATGCAAAGTGTACTACATACACCCCTGTGTAGGTACTACGTAACAACTGAGGACCCATTTTACCTGTCTTTTTCCTTTTGTATCTCATTGCAATCCTTTCAGTGAGGAAAAGTAATTAAAAAATGCTGATACACATGCAATAACAGTTGAATTTTTCTTCTCTCTTCCAGCGAGAGCTCAGATATTATTAATAAACAACAACAATGATATAGTTGAAAGAGAGATACAAAAACCTTCTCGCTGCACTTTAATGTTAGGCAGCTGTGCTTTAATACAAGGACTTACCTAAATTGTATATATAAAAGTAGGTTGGTATACCCAAAGCCCTAAAAGTTTGATAACACATGGTAATTCAATGTTCCTTCAGGAAATAAATTCCATCAGGATGAAAATGTTACAAACACATAATTTAAACTATGGAATGGATAGTCTTATCCAGAGATTTTAATTAATTGTTAGAAAGGAGACCACTAATGCAACAAATTTCTCTAGTGACAATCTAGGCATAACATACATTGAGCATGGCCTCCTAAAAAAGATGACAGTTCTATGCATATGCCAGGCAAGGTACATGAGTGGATTGCATGATACTGACAGTTCTCCACTCTGTGGGAGGATTTGTTCAGATCAAATTAACGTTGGTATTTTGGCATGTCATCAAAAAGCATAAAGCTACACAAAAATGACATATGTAATTGCTGCGATTAAATGAGAAAGTATCTGTCTGCAATACAATGAGGTTTAATAGTTACTAATTTTAATTAATGATTAATTATTTATTACATAACAAAATGGGTTACTGAAACAAAATGTTTTGCATGAGCAAAATGACACAAATGTCCCATATTTGTACAGGTCAATTGGCAATTCACAGGTAAGTGAAAGAATTCAAAATTTCCATGCTAAATTATTATCAAAGAACAACCAAAATGAAAATGAAAAACATAGTCAAGAGAAATGAAAAAACATTCTTTGCATTTGTGACCATCTTATTCCTATAACATTGCCAGCATCCCTTTGTGTTGAAATCTTACTGCATATATCTATACCCAAATAGGGTCCAATCACTTTCCAAGATTGGCTACTGCCTCATAAATTCTGCACTTACATAGGGTGTAATAAACTGACAGATGGACATACAGAGGCAAAGAGAGAAAGATGAAATTAATGTACTTTTATACATAAAAGTACAGTAGCCCCCCTCTTGAACAGCCCCCCGACCAGCAGCCACCCGCTTCTTACGGACAGAATTACTTGGCACCAACGAGTTTGTATTCAAAAGTACCCCTCAAGAGCAACCACCCCTCTAACGCGACCAGCGGCCAGCATTTTAGTGCACAAAATTTAAAATATCCCCCTCATGAACAGCCACTTTTGTTTCTTCAAATGTATCCAGAACCAGTAATTAATTCAAATCATGGCGTAAGGTAAGCAATTTTGATTATCTCTATCGTAGACACACATCTCCGAGTGTCAAGTCGCCATTAAAAGTGTCGACTAAAGATTTATAGTATATCATTATCTATAAAATTCGATGTTTACAGGAAATAGGCTCAATAATGTTATGATAGAGTTTGGGGTTTAACACCTATGTCGAGTTCTTCTCTTTGATGATTATAACCAGACGTAATTGTTATAATCATAACAGGGTCAGCATAGGCTAAAAATAGATTTTGTCCATTGGCACACACAGAGTACCTTAAAAAAAACAGGGTACCAGACAAAGACCGGAAAATCACATTATGGCTTCCTTTACAAAGACTGTATTTTGTACACTCAACATAGTTTTGTCAGCATAATTAAATCGCATACAGTCAGCAATAACCGAATAAATCATTACCAAACATTGAAATGTCATCATGTTAACGGATACATTATTTTAGAAGAAAGTCGGTTTACACGATGACATCGGGGAGGAGGGGGGGCCTTGCCAAACAATTTTATGTAGAAAAGACTTGAAAAAACAAGTTTATGTTGAAATAATTTGAATGAACAAGGTCGTAACCGATAAGAAGGTTATTCAGCAGCAGTGGGAAAATGGAGCAAATGGAAAGATAATTATGTATGTACCAAGATGTAAATGACATTTATGAATCCATTTGCAATGTGCATAACAATACCCGCTCACATATCACACTTACGCCAAGAAAGAAAAAATAGTAACATATATTCAGTTGAAATAAATTTCTTATTATAACAAAAAGAACCTTTCAATGATTAATATTTCATTTAGATGAAGATATTTAATGTTTTGAAGTATGTAGCTTTCTTACTACGTACATTACATATACTTCTCAAAATAAATTTAGCCCCCCTCTGGAACGGCCACCTGTCTTATAAGGCCACATTCCCGGTGCAGCAGGGGTGGCCGTATAAGAGGGGGACTACTGTATATGTAATTATTCATGACATACACAGCCAATATACCAGCAGCATTTGTGTTATCAAGAAAAATTAGTGATGATAAAAAGAAATATGAACTTAGCAATGGACAGCTGACAAACATAACAGCTCTTGACAACCCAAGTCACAACACCCCGAGCTGAGCTGTAACAATTTTGTAGTTACCTTTTCCTATTGACATCCAAAAATACTCACCCTTGATTGGCATTTTTTGCAATTTTACCGCCGTTTCTTCCAGGTTCCTGCTGAAATGACATTGAGAATACCTGTAAATGACACCTATAACTAAAATAACTCTTATAAAACCATTATCAGTTCTGGTAATGATTGTGTCTTAACATCCCACAATCAAAATATTAATGGTAGAAATCCTTTTATAGCATTTTTCAAAGAATGCTTAACGAAATGTTTAAATAGAGGATATTTTCTTTTCCTACGTTAATACCAAATATATTTCATCATATGGAATTAAAGACATGATATTTTAAGAAATGGCAAAGCCATAAGTTAAAATATACAGCTTTTGGTTCTTGTTGTTGACGGGTTTAAGACCATTTTTCAGCATAAGATAGGCTATACATGGCAGCCAGTATCAATGGTGGAGGAAGAACCTGTACTAAAACCCACTCAGACAGAGGTTACAGTTTTTGGTACCACAAGATGAAATACATTAAGTATTAACATGTATCAGTCTTAAAACAAATAATAGCCTTTTGTCTGAAACTGTGTTTGAATCTTCAACTGTATCCAATTTTAACTTTAAAGACATTAACATTTTCCAGAGACTGTGATTGTTTTATTTTGGCAAAGAAAGTAATTTGTCATTGTTCCTACAGTATTTAACTTCAATTTGAGTAAATGCAAACCAAAGTCTTCACATATACCAACTGAAATTTGCTTTTGATTTATCTCCATTGTCTTTTTTCTACTTAATTTTTTGCTGTGCCAATTAAGTCAAATGCTCAAGAAAAACTGCAAAATTGGACATTCAAAGTTTAGAGTGAAGCAGTATATAAACTGAGCTAACTCTGCCAGGTGGATGGCTTTTTGAAAAGCAATTTTAGTGCAGAGTAAAAAAAATTGAAAACTGCCATTTGGTTGTTTCAACAGTTATTGTTCCAAAGTTAAGCAGTTTTGCAGGATAATTTTTAACCCTCAAGATAAATATTTGCGATTGATGTAGATTATAATTACTGAAAAGGGCAGTTGGGAAATTAATTTTTGTGTAACTTTGCCCACAAATGTTCTTATGTGTCTAAATTCTAGATGTGTATGCTAATGATAACAGAATAATTGCAAATTTAATAATGATTAAAATACATAATTTAAAATAGAATATTATTTTTTTACCACTTCTTAGAGAGAACTTTCTTTTCTTTAATGTGTGCATCATAATTCTTTATTAATTATCAATTCCAGAATTGAATATACATGCTGGTCTTAATTATAGATGTACTTTATCATCAGAGAATAATGAACAAAGCAATGTTTAGAATTGAAAGCATCTATTAAAACATCGTTTATTACCAAAGTACATCAAAATATTACATCTTACAAAATCAAAATAGGTTCTCACAGAAATATTCATGGGCACATACATGATAATTGACTCTTCTCACATCTGAATAGATGTGGACATATCACTTATGATGATTACTTTGAATTCCATTTAAAAGAGAAAAATTAAAACATGAATTTCACTGAAAAATACTTTATTATCTGGTATTTATTTCATAATGTTGCTACCCAGTGACATCACTAGGGGGTGCAGACCACACTGGGTGACACCATCAGAAGGGTAGACACCAAACTGTCTATAAAATTTTAGAATTTTTGTGCAGAAAGGCGGTCCATGGGGTAACATTTTGAGTTAACTGCATGTGACAGTCTATAAAATTTTAGAATTTTTTTGCAGAAAGACGATTCATGGAGTAACAATTTGAGTTACACAGACCTACCAACCCTAAAAGAACATTTTCAGTAAGTCAGTCGAAATCTTCCAGTTTTCAATAAGGTGTCAAAACTTATGTTCTGGCAACAAGTAAAATTGTAGTAACTATTACAGTTTAATATCCATGTTGTAACTTACAATAAATAGCTACTGATGTGACTAGTACATGGTACTTTTGCACTTTCTAAAAAACTTCTCGTCAAACTCCATTTTGAAGCATTCTCCCCTCTTCACTTTCTTGACTAGTAGTGCTTCCAAGGTATCAACTAACATATATGATCTGGATTTTGAGTGACTTTTTGCAACAAATGAGAACACCCTCTCACAACCTGCATTTGAATGAGGAACAATAAGTACATTCTTCATGATGCTGGACAACAATTTGTATTTTAACTGGCCATTAGGATCCTTGAGTTTACTAATAAGATCCTTGCTTGTCAACTTGTTTAGTTATTAAGATCTCTGGATTCAATTCATCTACTTGATAATTCAAAAACTCAGCTTCCAAGTTGTCTTGCCAGTTGGTTTCTTTGGGTTCCATACACATAAACCTTGATGGGAAATACATCACACTGCTAAAATCACTCATCATCCCTATTGACACATCAGCAACTGCACCATTTCAGAAGTTCATTATTCAAGTGAAACCTCTTAACAATGCAATCACAAACAGTTGCATAATAGCATACATGCCAACCCTTGATGAGGAAATGGCATAATCCAAGTGATCAAAAAGCGGAATCCAGGCAGAAAAAGCGTAATCCACATATAACATGCTAAAATTTCAATAAACAACGATTATTTGCCCTTCTTGACTTTTAACATCCTTTACTGTTTCAAATTTTCATATATAGCACTTTTAGCTTTACACACATCGACTAGAAACCATCTTAACACTTTTAGCGCTAAATTTTTTAATTATTTCCACACGGCCGGAAATAGATGTCACGTGATGCTGTATTCTTCTCTTAATATTTAGAGGATTCTGTTATATTTTGTTTTGGGGTTTTTCGGTTGCCTTTTTCTAATTTATCTGGAAAATTTTGAAAGGGGATATTTTTGCTCACATAAATGCATAGACTAAAATAAAATATACTTTTTAAGCGCTAAAATATCTGGTTCTGCAGCAAATATGAATTAGAATATGTAATCTGCGCGTAAAGATTAAATTTGGAAAACCAGTCTTTTCTCTCCTCACTAAGCATACAGATTCTATAAATAGAATTTGAGGTCAACAGTAGAACCAGGTTATCTATAAATAGAACATGATACTGTTACGAAAGTCCACGGTCAAGTGTACTCTTATATTGTAGTTACGTAAAAGCCATCTCTTCTAAAATGCTGTCTGTGGGATTAATGGAATGTTAATAATAAAGAGAAAACAAATAATTGATTTTTTTGGGGAGGTGGATATACTGAAAAAGCGTAATCCTTATACGTTTAAGCGTAACGCGTAATTTAGTGAAAAAAAGCATAATGATTACGCCAAAAGCATAATGGTTGGCATGTATGTAATAGTCCCTTACATCTTTATAGAATTGACAAAGGCTACTTTCATACAACTTACTTTCAGCCAAGCATTTTCTAGTTTCTGAACCTACTATAAGCTTAACATCTGACTTTTGTTTCTTACATTCATAATAATCAATATCAGTAAGATCCTTATCTTGTGAAATTTCTGTAGACTTTACAAATCTGATAAGCAATAAGCAATAATTCAAGCATATTTTCTCTAAGTTTGTGGATCATAGGCTCCTCCTGTTGCATGATTAAGTTGTACTTGTTAAATAATGGAATTATGTGGTCTAGAAATAAGCAATAAATCTTCGCCCTCCAGGACTGCAAATCCTTACACACAGTCATAGCCTTGTCCTCTCTGTAACTGATTTTTTTACTTTCTTTACAGTCATTTCTAACCAATGATGTCTGACATCTAGACAGAGCCTTTTAATCCGATTTCTTTGATTTAGCTTTCTCTAAGGAACCTATCTTGGGTTTAATTTTCTATGTCTTTCCTGCTGAGGCAGACTTGAAGGTAGTACAAGTCTGACTTCTAGATTTATCACTGCTCAAAGCTTTACTGCATGTGCCTGCACTGTCGTTATTTCCTTCTTTATTGCTAGATACATGTGGAACTTTATCCTTGGAACTAGATAAATTCTCTGACAGACTACTTTTGGCTTTACTTTTCTTGCCTTTAACCTCTTTCTTCTTGGTTTCTTTATCAAAATATATTTGCAAGGCCAAGGGTTCCCAGTGTTCCAACAGTCTCTTTATACCTTCACCTTGAAACCATCTTGTTACACAATGCTTCAATATTTTTCTCTGTTCTTTAACACAAAGAGTCTGAAGATCTTTCAGTTCCATATGTCTATTCACACTTTTATCCAAATAATATGATATGTCCACTAATAAGTCATCAAAACTAATTGGCAGCACATCAGTCCCCTTTTTAGCTGCTAAATGTACCAAATGGCATGAACATCCACTCAGATACACTGAGGGATTCACCTTAGTTATATGTCCAAATGCACCTTTATTGCAACCTGTCATCACTGAAGCATTATCTGATTCAAAGGCAATACATGTATTCCAACTTACATTTCTCTTTTTCAAATCATCATCCAATAATGTGAAAATATTTTCCCTAGTAGAGGCAGCTATCACATGTTGGAACTGACAAAAGTGCTTCTTTTACAACCCCCTCTGTGTTATCAAAAATCTAACAACAACTGGGTACAGCTTCTCAGAATCATTGCTACCATCAGTTGCTATACTGAAAGGTTGGGATGAAATATAGTCCTACATGTAAGCCCCGACGCTGATATCTATGTTTGCTCGCGTCTGGGTCTTACTGCCTAAAGAGCCGCGCTGTGTAGTGTTTTTAAATATACTGAACAGAGAATAAGAGGTGAAATTTTCATGCTTATCACATACTTGGCAATAAGTATCAACATTTATCCACATATTTAAGAGTTATTGATATACTTACTTTGCTGTCTTGATCGTGATCGACTCTAACTCTGACACTAGGAAATGAACGCATTTTTCATGTTCCTTTGAAACACGTTTCAATGCCATGGTGGCTGAGGAATGCCGAAGTAAGTTTCAATAAAGCTGTTTTATGTTCACGAAATGAAATTATCAAATGGGTTTTAACAAATAGCAAGCAATATTTCGTTTCGTTCAAAAAATATTTTCCGATTAAAACCTAACTTAAACATACTTCGGCATACCTCGACAACTGTCGCATTTCAGCAAATTCAAATGTATGTCAACTGAACAAAAAATGCGTCCATTTGCAAGTGTCAACTATTGATTCCATTTGGATAAAAACAGCGCAGTAAGTATAATTAATTAAACATATATTAGTGGAAGAGTGTCTATATAGGTTGCCAAGTATGTTTGATATTCCTGAAACTTTGATTTATCGTTCCGATGTCGACGACATCGGAACTAACTACACTATGGCGTCATTCGGCTCGTAAGACGTAGCACTAAAATCAAGATCAACATGAGCGAACAGACCAAACTTTTCAGGCAAAATATTTAGTAAACTGAGGTTTCTCAATAGGCCTCAATTTAGTAAACTGAGGCTTCCTTGAAAAATACTTAATTAATTTTTTTAATAATTAAGCAAAAAAATAAAAAAAAAATAATTTTACAATTTAGTTGGCGTTCACCTCCTCTGCTGCTATGCGCTAACAATTTTTTTTACGATGAAAGTCCTTTGAAATTGCAAAGTAATTTACGATGAAAGTCTTTAGGACTTTACAAACAGACTAATTTACAAAACTTCACCTCGCAGATCAATCAAATTATTAGATTGGTCAGTGAGTTTGAAATTAATTCTCGTTAAAGATTTATCATGACATCGCATAAAGACTGGATTAGTTGGGTCTTCAATAATTAGAAATCCTGGAGGGGCCATTGGTGCAAATGAATATAAAATATATCCTTGCTGAGCTTGATTTGATTGCTCGAGATTTATTTGATAGCTTCCTTCGATAACGTCACATAGTAAATTTAATGATATCACCGAGGATATATTTACGTTGTCCGGAGCTATATGTCTACCGCCGCCTTCTGGATCATTATTGTGTTTAAGGGTTTTTATTTCCGGTGATGTTGTTTTTTTCCATTCATCGTTAATTTTCTTAAACCCGATATCGATGGCATAACTGAGATATTTTTTTAATTCGTCGGGGTTATATCCTGGAAGCTTAAACGTGGAAATATCTTCATGGATCTTATACTTCCCTCTAAACATTTCCATAAATTTTTCATCTGATAACACCTCTTGAATAATTTTCGCATGAAATATTTCCATATCGTTGATGATTTTGTTACATGTTTCTACGACGCTGATAAATTCATCTCTGGTGAGAAAGCCAGATTTGAGAGATATTAATAGCAGTGATAGATCATTATTAAACGCTGTTAAATTTTTTTCGATAGACTCAAAGTGTATAGTTGGTAACAAATCTGGGCGATTATTCATGAATTTGTTAGGGGAATGATCTTCATAAGTTTTTATTACACTATCAGGTTTTATCCTGTCGGATACATAATCAGATTTTTTTGGTTCTGGTATATCAACGGTTTTTTCTTCTCGTCGAGGTGGTAGTTCGGGCCATCCTAACATTGATCTTATAGAACTCTGATAAATATCTACGACATACCCAGGGGAATTAATCTCGATCGCAGATGATAACGTCGGCTCGTGAACCGTTATAGCGATTTTTTATTCTTTTCCAGTGATAGATTTAATTCTTCGTTGTAATTCGTTATTGATTTGTTCGATTTGATATGACCCAGTTGGCAACGAGACAACGTTCCAGTCTGGGGTTCCATCTTCACGATTTTTCCACGCGAACACTAAGGAATTATTTGGTTGTTGACCACCAAATGCTACCGATCTGATATTGGGCCAGCTATGATACACTCATAGTTTTGCTAGCGCGATCTCGCTCACGGGAACGGGAATCAGAAAATTCACACTGAATTCAGGACGTGTTGAGGTTACTGATATCATGCTTGTTTTCACCGGTGTTGTATTTGTTACTATTTGTTGAAGTAGTTCTTGCGACGACATTGTTATTATTATTATTCTGCTCTAATTTTAGCATTGTCTGTTTATACAATTGAGCCATCGTTGAAAATTTGCTATCTGATATTGTTGTGTCGTCGAGTGACCATGATATCAACGAGGATAATTGCGAGTAACCGGCAGATGCAATGTGAAATTTAATTACATAATCGTTTAGTTTACTCTGGCTACACGATGATAGTTTTTTGTGATCCCGGTTAATATACCCGCAATTGTAGCCACCGCGGAAATAGCGATTGGAACTACGACCGGAGCAATCATTGTAACTGATGATAGTATTATCCCAGCAGCAGTGATTACTCCCGACACCGAGTACACGGTGATATCAACTGCGGTTATTCTTCGTTGGTATTTTTTTATTTTTATTTGATACTCCTCACAGATAGAACTGAGTTTAGTTTGAAATTCTCTGACTTGATCATAGCGATACTGATACACTGAAGGGATCGTCATTTTATTTTAAAAGCGCTAGCATTTTCAATTGTGATTTCCCTTTCAGTTTAATTGTTTACTTAAATCCACTACGAATTCTACGTACCACGTTACTGAAACCCTGACTAGATTTCTATCTGTGGTCGTTATCGTGAATTGTTCAGATACATCCTTGTCGATGATCGTTGATATCGTATTATTGACTCCAGATGAACTACTTGATGATATATTAAACTGATTCGGTGATACTATTGTTAATCGATAAATACCCTTGACTGCTGCGGTTATGTTTAAAATGTTGTTTGTGGGAGTCCAAGCAAATGATCCGTATTGAATCGTGTATACGACGTTGACAATGATTTTTTTTTCATGAGGAATTTTTGTTTTTTCAACAACGCTTATCATCCTCGTTGCATCATCCTTCATTGCATTGTTGAATGTTTTAAGTTCATTGATGGATTTTTTAATATCAGGAAGGGTTATTTCAATTTTATCAAATGGGGTTCCAATAAACTTATCAATGATGTTTTTACGAAACATTGAAAACTGTTTCACGTGTTTATAACATTCGGATTGAAGAGTTGCTAGTTCCAACATAGAATCTTTTATCGAGGTGAGTTTTGGTGTGATCACTGGTAGATTTCCAAAAAATTCCAGCAGGGGTTTATCAATTTTGTCAATTGTATTTCTTTGTAATTCAGAAAACTGATCAAACACAACTATATGATCGTCATACTTATCATTGAGTGATTTCAATGAATTCGCCGTGTTATCGAATGTTGCTAATTTATCCGTAATTGTTGAAACAAGTACACCTGGTTTGAGTTTACCCTGATCGGAAAATAACGCGATAGCATCCTCTGCTGCGTCTCGTCGTTTAATTAAAATATCATCGAGGGAGACATTACTAGTTTTCAATTTACCCTGACGATCCTGAAATACAGCTATTTCACCAGGATCAACACTTGCTAAGTTCAACGTTTCGGCTATTTCATCTTCGATTAGTTTTTTAACACCCTTGATTTTATCAAGGATTTCAACTCCACCAGGTTCGGGTTTCTTCAGCGTTGATAAAGGTCGTCCCCAAATATCAATCATTGTTATCATAGAAATCTTTTCTATGTTTAAAATCAAAGATTTCCAATCAAAAATTCGTAGAATTTTCAAAGATTTTCAATCCAACGACCGCTAGTATACTCATTTACTACTACATGGGGTGGTTTTGATTGCAATTTCATCAAAGATTCTCGTGAAATAGCATCAAGTACATTTAATACTTCATTGCCACATATGGGTGGGTCAAGCATTGTTTGTGTTGGTAACGTGGAATACCAACGGGGTATTTTTAATTTACTTATATAGCGGTTAAATTCTTTCGGAGGAGCTAATCCATATGAGTCAAAATAAATAACCCTGCGTGGATCAATCGCGTACGCAACCCAGTGAGTTCCAGGTCCATCGCTGTTATCTAGATTAATAATACCGGTTTCAACATCATTTGGTTGTGCCGGTAACTGATCTTTCATAAAAACACCTCTGAAGTTTTTAATCGCGAGTTTTTTAGCGGCATCAATTAAATCAAAATTGGACATTGGAACCATCGGTTCCCGAGTTAGTAAACCGATCCAAGTCTCAGGCCGCTTCCGCTGTACCATGAATACGGGGTTCCTGGTAGTCTAGACCCTTTCCCTTTTTTTTATAACCCTGCCCAGTTGCTTTCTTTAGTGCCATTCCTGCCGCGGTACCAACGGCTCCTAACGCTGCCGCTTTAGCTACCACTGGGGCCGCTGTGGCAATCAACCCTGGAATCAACCCTAACAGCGGGAATATACCACCAGTCTTTTCCATGTTTTTAATCGCGCTCGCAGAAAGAGTAACCTGAACTCCTTTTTTTTCTTTCAGCGCTTTATTAAAATGATTAATCTGAGTCTTCGTCAGCGATAGTTTATTCCCTCCACCATTCATTTGATTAGGTTTCAGTGTTATTGTGGTTCCACATTGCTTAGTTGATTTGGATTGTAATTTTTTTAACTGACCGGGTGTCAACGTGACATTGATATTACTATACGACATTATACAAAACAGATTGATTCTAAATCGCAAGCGATTCAATGGCAAAATCCAAAGGATTTTCATTGCACAGTAATTTTCAATCAAAAAAATCCGAAGGATTTCAATAAAAAATTCGTAGAATTTTCAAAGATTTTCCACTAGTGCATCTACCAGTCTCATTCGTCCACTAATACCCTCGAGTATCATTGATTTATCACTGAGAATGACAGCAACCGCCCTATAATTAGCAATACCACCAGGACGGGTTACACGAGCTCGGAAGTGTATATCAACGACGGATTGTCTCATCAAGCCAAGATGTTCCAACGAAAAGTAATAAATCGGATACAGACTTTTAAAATCCAACTGTGATATTTGTAGACCAGTATCGACATTTTGATCGCGCCCCATATACGACAGCAACTGATGATAAACTCGTGCAATATGATTGTTTCCATAATCAAGTTGTATATCCTCTGATGGTTCTTGCTGTCCGTTTATTCTCAGCGAGACTTCATTACACCCAATTTGATCAAATATCATATGGGAACGTTCTTGATCGTTTAATCGCGCAGTATTCTGTAGCGCAATAAAAATATGACGTGGAGCTGAAATACCCTGTTTTGATGCTAGATGCCATGTAAGTGTACCATCAATATTAGAATCCATGGTATCTATGGACGTTGACAACCAACTCAATAATGACTTTCCTCCCTGATCCATAAATGACAGTAACCGCGGTTCTGTTGACAACGACGGAGTCAACACTGGCATCCACAGTGATAGTTTTGATAAAATGACCTTACCGGCGGGAGCGCCAGCACCGCGCCAAATTGCATAATTATCAGTACCCCTTCTCGTTAGCGCTATAGTATGTTTTGCTCCATAGATAACTTTTCTAACGTTTCTACAAAATCCAAATATGTGGTGGAGCGGAATCGCACATGAAAACCGTCGATGCTGTCCCTGCAACGTTAATACTCGTGTTGCAAATCCTAGGTTGTAACTAGTAATATTATTTATGACATCAAAATCAGCAGCTGGTCTTGTATATCCGGCTGGTGCTGGATCAGCTGCTGTAGCTCGTGTTGCTTTTACTCTAGAATACTGGATGTGTTCAGCGTTATCAGTAATATCCTTCGCGAACATCATAGACGGACCAGCTGATCTAGTATAGTCATCAGAATATCTCGCTAACCCGATTATTCCGGTAGCAATATCAACCTTGCGTTCAATAGATTCGATTTCTCTTCCATCAATGAGATATCTAGCACTTTCAAATAATGCCATGATGCCATTGTTAACAAAACCAACTCGGATAGTTGGGTCATTTGCATATGGTGTATCATCATGCTGTAAAAGTTCACCTTCGACTTCAATAAAGGCTTCAGCGGGTAAAAAGTATTTACTGGTATCATGAACTTGAAGTTCGATTCTCCCCGGAAGATTAAGTTGTACTGCGTGATAGGCAAAAACTTGATTATCGCGTACAGAATCATCTTTAAGTACTGGGGCGTCCATGTCAAATGCACTATCAGGGTTCTGTTTGAACATTTTTTATTATATATCCGATGGTCTAAATTGGAGACGAAATTGTGAAAATTCTTTGAAATTGCTTGGATTTTCATCGACGTCTTCGACGTTTGTAGAAATTCTTTGAATTTCCAAGGCCACTTCCCGCTATCATATTTGCTGTTATGTTATCCTGGGCGTTAGTCAACGATGATGAAATCATTGACTGTAGTTTTTCATCTACTGCGTTATTTATTATTTTACTAACCCGCGCAGGCATAACCGCAGTAGATGGCAACGGCAATGGTTTCTTTGATTGGAAATTCTTCGAATTTCGCCGTCGAACTAGCGCTGTTAGTTTATCCTTTGCGGCTGAAAACGCCTTCGTGGCAAGATCACCAGCGAAATCTCCGATTTTGCTAATACCCTTATCTCGGATAACATCAATTGCTTTCATCGATAGTTGTTTTACTAGCAAAGCCACTTTTGGAGCCATTCTTGAAAATAATCCCATTATAGTGCTACCGAGACCATCTCCATAATATGCTCGGTATTTTGGCAATCGTGAGTTTACCACGTAGACGTTAGTTGGTTTATCATGGTTGTAGTGTATGATCATTCTCTATTCAATTGCTATTTATCTAATTGCGATGATGAAAAATACAAAGGTGAAAATTCTACGAATTTTCCATTTCAGTCACTATGGTGACCATCATATTCCACTAACTCTTCAATGAAATCTCGATATGTTGCAATATCCATGATACCACCTTGAAATAACCTCTTACAGATATCAGCTGCTTCATTGATTATTTCCAGTGAGTTATTCCCGGCTCGTTTTCCTCCTACAAGTATTTCTAATCGTGCTATATCACCGAGAATATTGCCAGGACATGTTACGCTAGAGTTTCCAATTAAACCACTGCCTGTTTTTGAAAATCCTTTGGATTTTTCAGTGATACCAGTTGCACCCTTCTCAGAATCAGCCTCTGCCATTATTTGTATTTCATCAGGGATTGGGTCTGCTGTGTATACTGGTGGTGTTGATGTGACTCCCTTTACCATAGCTAGAAATTGATTATAATCACTACTTATTTCTCTTGTGATTTTATTTTTCTGGCGGTTTGCTAAAAACACCTTATTTGCCCAAATGTCTAAACCTTTTACAAAATCTTTAGACGTTTCGTCTATTAAATACTTATCCCTTTTCTTTTTTTTAACGTTGTCTTTGGTAAATTTAGCTAATTCAGAGTTTGTTTGGATATTTCTGATTGTATTTAACGCATCAACTGTAAATATATTTTCAGGAGAATAATCCCCTTTTGAAACAGCTCCTGTTTCTTCTTGAAATTCTTCAAGTGGTTCAGATGGTGGTGAGGAAATATCAACATCACCTAATCGTTCAATTTCTTCCTGAAGTTCTCGTTGTTGTTCTTCTTGTCGTCTTGCAGTAGTTATTATATCACCAGGAAGTGTTTTTAATGATCTTTTTGTTTGTTTAGTTCGTTTTGCTATTTTCTCTAACACAGGGAGAAAGGACTCTTTCTGCGCGCTTTCTTGTTTAGAAATTGCTGTTTTCACATCTGTAGTTGCAGTAACAATCGGCTTAAAGAGTTGTTGTGTATCCTCTGTAAAATCAGTCTGAAGTAATTGCCGTTGTTGAAGTTTTTCACGTATACGATCACGAAGAGGTAATATTTTATTAAGAGCGCTAAGTCGTTCTTTTGTGTTTCGTGTGGTCAATGATTGTCCTACCATTATTGAAAGAGTATCACTATTGTCAAATTGCAAAGCAATTGTGAAACTCGTTGAGTTTTCCAAGTAAAAAAAAAAAAGAAATCACTAAATTGTACACCAACCCGTTATACTTCCCTGTTGTTGCACACACATAATTTTACTTCCTCGTTGGCATAGGTAGTGATTATACACGATACAATACAACAAACGAGGCTATCTACGCGTGGGGCTCAGCTTGCTCCATTAACGTTTTTAATTGTCTCGCCTTACAATTGATAAGCTTCCTTTGTTCATATTCTAAGCTTAATTGCTTACGTACACGTTCTACGATGCTACATAATGGTACAAAAACATTAACGTCTTCGGTATTGACTAAACTTTCACGTATAAGTTTTTGTATACGCTTGATTAAAAAATATTCCTTAGCGAGAACATATTTTCCATTTTGTTCTCCAAATTGTATGTCCTCGAAATCAGTCATGATTTGATCACAATCTAACCCTGAACATAATTTTACATTTTGATCTTTAAGCTTGTTGATTTCAATAACAATCAATTTGAGATTTTCAAGATTCATATTATATAAAAATATATTTGTTGAATTGCTTGAATGGAAACTCTTTTGAGTTTCACAAAATGAATTCTGGACACGCTAAGGTGTTGATCATCTTAGCATATCCAGAAGCTTAGTGCGATTATAAACGATTATGATTATATATAATGGATGACGACGGCACTTACAACCCCTGATCTAGTGTGGTAGGCGGTTGTATTATACACATACGACGGTACAATTACACATCACCGTTTTGAACCCCCTTGGTGTTTTACATCAAGCGGCGCTCAACGGTTACATATAATCACGAAGCGTATTCCCCACAAGTAGAGTCTAACTTGTCAAATAACAGGTTTGACCTACAAGAGGATACGTTTGGTGCATGGACCGGACAAACACATAACAATAGATTATAGGCGATTATGGTATTTACAATGACAATGACGACGGTACAACAATAGATTATAGGCGATTATGGTATTTACAATGACAATGAATGACGACGGCACAACAAACGATTATAGGGTGACACAATGAATGAATTGATTTCAATGACAATGAATTGATTTCAATGACAATGGATGACGCGGGCTATTCTACATTCAAGTACAAAAACAAACCTGAAATCGAAACCTGGTTTGAATGTCAATAATAACGTTCACCCCACGTGACGGTGTGGGTTTGTTTTTGTAATTGAATTTCGGCTAAGCCCAAATATAACACAGACGGATTTGTATATAACCACTCATTACAACGAAGTGACATAGAGAGATGTGTGCTTGTAATTGTTTGTTGTGTTTGTTAGCGATCACTGACAACGTTGAAAACACGCATAATACTTGAAGCAGACACTAAAAAAAAGAATTAAATATGACGTGTATATAAAATAGTTCTGTTAATACTTGAAAAAAGATGAAATCAATTATATGTTATTGAGATTTATGACAATTATATCAGCCAATCAAAAACTACTTCCGTGTTCACCAACGGTAACTCTGTCATTGGTGATTTGTCGCACGCGCGTTACCTAACGGAGTTATCTCCGCTAATTCACATAAACAAATCGAATATTATTATTGAAGCGTTTTGAAAAGGCGGTCTTGGTTTTATTCTCTGCAACGCATTGAATAGAATACGGATAAATATCGAAATACTTACCAGCTGAATACAAAGATTGAAAAACTATCTCCATGTTATTTTCAGTATTAAACGATCTTACGGGTCTAGCTTTTTTCGAGTATTTTCCAGTCCCACCTCGTTTGGTATTTTCACTCTGAGAGATAGCTTGTAGATTCGATAAAAAATTATGAGTTTTAATACCATCAATGTGATCAATAACAAAACCATCATTGATCAATCCGTTAAATACTTCATAGACGAAACGGTGATTGAGATACTTCTTCCCTCCAGCACCAAATATCAAATATCCCATACCATTATCATCCCCAACAGATTTCTTATTTTTACAGTGTCTAACAACACCATCACGAGACGCTTCGTAATTTTCAATAACAGGATGTCTTTGAAATTCTTGGTTCATTATATATATTAATATATCTATTTGTCTAAATCATTATTTGGTTGAGAGATATTATTTGAAAATCTTTCTATGTAGTCTTGAGCAGTTTTTATAATCCTGTCATTGACGTCATTGACAGCGTCAGGATTTTTTATTCTTCGCTTGTCATAATAACGCTTCAACTCTCTATAACACTTACCCCCGCAATTAATGCATAACTGCGACTTGCCTCTAACACCTACCCCACAATACAGACACGGAAGAGGACCATTGCTCCCCCGACGAAAACTTTGCATATGATACCCACAGAATTCATTTCTGCATGATTTGTTACACGGAGTCTTTGATCCAATCATAAGCCATTTGCAATGATTCATTATATAAAAAACTTTTTATTTAAATACTTGTTTTAATTATAATATGAAAGAGTCCAAGAGATTATCGAAAATTAATCTCGATAGAGTTTCTGTTAAACCGAAACGTCTAAACGACGATAGCATGAAGGAATTCAAGAGATTATTGAAAATTAAGCCCGGATTTAATCCGGGTACTAAATTCGATCTCGATAACATCTCATATGAAAGAATTCAATAGATTATCAAAAATTACGCCTTGGAAAAATGCTAGTTTTAATCTCGATAGAATCTCTGATATACAAAAAAGTCTAATAGATGACAAAACCTTGTTGAGTAAAATCAGCGACTGTTTTAATGAATTTAAGCGCGATGGAGCATCTCATGCGTGGACGACATTTCGAATTATCAATGATGATGTCAATGTACCCGTAATTGATGCTACTATGAACGATACAAGAGCAGCTGAGATACTTTCACACCTTGGTGTAAAATCCAAAGGATTTCAAGGGAAATCCAAGGGTGTAGCATCCAAAGGATTTTCATTGCAAAGGAGGTATTTTTTTAGAATAAAAATCATTATCGAAGACGAAGGTGAATGGGTTATCAGAGATAAATTTGATCCAATCCTCAAGGATAAAAAATTTGTCATTGTGAGTAGAGATTCCAAACCAGGAATTCTAACTGGAATTGACAAACCATACTACGAGAAATCTTACCCTGTAACAGCAGTTGTTTACGGAATATATCAGCTAAATGATAAACCAAGTATTGCAAAACTAGCACCTATGAAAACATCGTCAAGGCTCAATTGTGTAGCAACACGGGTAATGGAACACTTCACAAATGCATCCCGGGGAAACAAACTAACTGAACAACGACGAAACAAAATAACCGAATGGGAACTGACAGTGAAACAGCGCGGGGCAATGATTTCCGATATAGCTAAATTAGAAGCATCATTAAAATTTCCAATATCGGTAGCGACGATAACCAGAGAAGTATTATACGAACCGAAATATCAATCGCGAGGAGCTCCAATTGAAATTATTGATCATAACAAACACGCGTGGACACCTGCGGTAAATATATTTCCACGAGAACGAATCGTGAGATATATCCCCGGGGAATTTTCCAAGGATGTTTTCCACGAAGAGAGATTATTCGATGCTATTGCTGCATTGTGTAAAGATGATCCTGTGTCAATGTGGTTACTTAGCAGCGCTGAAGATCCCGAAATTGGATTTGATCAATTTGTAAGACCTAATGGAGAATTATATCGCGTTGAAGAATTAGATAACAGAATGAGAAAAATCGCTAATGAATTTTCACCGGAGAGTTTCCATGAAAAACTACTCACGGATAGTTTTACAATTCCATCAGTGGTAGCTCACTTCGCAAGAGAGAAAAACTCATGGCGTCCAACACGAAGTGATTTTCTCGAGGATGTCAAATTGAGTTGCGTCAAATTTAGTCATGGAGGATTGTGGAATACAAAATACTCACGTGATGGTATGATTTCAATTGATAGATCCGCGTGTTATCCTGGAAGTATTCTCGGGTATGGAGAATGCTCTGAGTATTTTAAACGATTTGGACATCCCACGCATGAAATGACTCGTGTTGCGATTAATGGTCGTTTGCCTGATTTTGATTTAACCGGGTTCGCTCGTGTGATATCATTTGAACTCGCTGCAGGGTTACATCCGTGTAGTTATGTTTGGCTTGGTAAACATATGTCTGTGAAACACTGGATGCCAATAGTGTTATTGAGATATATGATTGATTGTGGTATGCTAATATCGTTGATTGTCGGTGAAGCTATTATATGCTATCACGCGCAGAAGGATGTTTGGTTACCAAAACCTGATCTAGATCGTATAATTGATGAAATACGAAAACAATTTCAAGATTTAAGCGAGGAAGAAATCATGAAACTATCTAGGCAGTTATTTGAAATTAAAAACAAAGAAGCCAAAGATTTTGGACGAAAAATAATCGGTAAATTCACTCAAGGTGGAAGATTTGACAATACAAAATACTCTTCGAGGTTGATCATAGATGTCGCTGAATACGATTTTATCATAGCGGTTTTAACGAAACAGGGAAAACTTGTATCCCGTAGGGATGCTTTTCTATCCAATGGTGAGAAATTAGGTACGGTTGATACCTATTGTGATGGATATAGTTGTCAGTATACACATTCGAGAAGTTCTATGCTAGCCTATGCTTGTATTAATCTATTTTTGATGATAAATAGATTTCCAGATACCGCGGTTAGAGTAGCTACTGATTCGATGCATATCCACAACAAATACAAATCAGATGTAGCGGCATTCACAGATCCCGAAGAAGCGTGGGGGCGTTGGCGATTTAAAAAGGAAAAACTACATGAGTATTGTAAATCCGCAGACGTTGCCAACGACGATAAATATCTTTGTTGTAACCCCGCTGAAATTCAATCAGAATTTTCTAATGCACCACCGGTATCTGATCCGATATGTAGATACAAGACAGTTTATTTAAACGGTTGTGGTGGGTCAGGAAAGACAACTCGTGCAATTGAATTATTTCGTCGGTCAACCATGATTGTGTTAACACCATTTCACAGACTCGCCAGAGAGATGATAGCGCGGGGAGTAAAAGCCTGTACTTATCATAGCTTCTTTCGATGGAAAGTCGATACATGGACTCCTGATCGAATGGGCGATAAATTCATTCCTGAAATCACAATCTGGGATGAAATATGCACTGTATCGTTGACAGTATTACAGACATTTCTTGAATGGTTGTTAAACAAAAACACAAAGGTCGTCAAGTGCGGGGATCACGGCCAACCACAGCCATTTGTTGGTGGATCTCCACATGAGTGGTTGAAGAATCATGTAGACTAGAAATAGCGCGTGAAATAATTTCAGAAACTCCCATGAATGATTTTTGGGAAACATGGAGACCAAATGATTTAATAATCGCGAGTAGAAAAATAGTCAAAGACGCACTTCAGATGAAGTTATTTGAATTACATAAACGTAAATTTGCAACACTTCTAGTACCGTTGTGTTATAGACCAAAAGATACCCGACGACAAAATATCGACGTTGACATTCCTGGACAGCAACAAAAACAGAATTTAGTATTAAATGATATTGTGCTGGTTGATATCAGCGTCGTCGAAGATGCATTGCGTGCTGATAAATCCCCATGGACGTTAGGTTATGCAGCAACAATACACTCTTCACAAGGATTAACTATCACAGACACAATTGTTTGGATAGTAGATAATCGCATTGAGTGGTCAAATTTAGTTTATCTCGCAGTGTCCAGAGTACGGCGAATAAACCAACTTCGAAGAATTGTTTTCGATGATGCCAGTGACGATATTGTCAGCGCCGATGATATAATCAGAAAAAAACTCTCTGGTTATAAACAACAGGATAAAAAAAATAAACGAGAATTTGACATTGATGCTGAATTAATAATTACGCTGAAGCAACAACAGAATAATCACTGCGCGAGTTGCAATTGTATAATGCATTGGCAGTATTCGGATAAAGATCCTCGCCAATTTACCGTAGACAGAAAAAATAACAATCTCGGTCATGTCAGAAACAATGTGAGGTTGACTTGTCTTGAGTGCAACAGACGCAACGATGCCAGCACCTTAGGTGTTAGTTAAGACCACGCGGTGGTAATTGAGTATCCTCAGGAATCACTTGTAACTGTTGTCGAGTAAATCCTCGCTGAGGAGCAGTTGAATCCAGTCTATAGATTGGAGGTCTACCAGTTGATCGTGTTATGCCGGATATCTTATGTACGGTGACACTCCAAATAGGATCGGTAGCTCTTTTTTTACCACCCTCAAGCTCTCCTGGTTCGTATCAGTACCTTACAATGACATTACTACCAAGAATTGGTTCTTTGAAATCTTTTTGTGGTTGTACGGGTATATACTTCTTTTTAATAGCGTTGACAGGTTTCATGTTAATTGTTCTAGTAATCTCATTATTGATTGCGGTAACTACACCTGGTAATCTCTTGACCCATTCACGGGATCGTTTATCCTGGATGAATTCTTTCGCGTATTGATATCCAAATAACCGCTCAGCAAGTGTCCGATTAAACCGTTCAACAATTGCCTGATCGCGATGTAACGCAGTGTGTCCTCGTCTGATGGCGACATTATGATGTTTCATCGTTGTTAAAACAGCGCCTTGAAATTCCTTACCAGGATCAACTTGTAACAGATTTGGCCAGCGTAGTGGACCTCGTCGATAAATTTTTTCAAATGCAGAAGCTACTTCAATAGATGATTTTGTCCTTAGCGGTTCTGCTTGTTTGTATCGACTCGCAATATCAACTAACGTCAACGCGTATTTGTAACCGTTGTCATGCGGCAGAAATAGTATATCAGCTTGATGAACTTCATTAGGTGTTGTAACATCAAAATGCGAGAAGTTAATTCGTTTAGGCGGTGGTAGATAAATTTGCCATATTGCCTGTTCGGATAACCAGTTTGCCGCTGTAGTTTTTTTCACCGCCGCAGCGCTAGCGAGTTTACTTATTGCTGCGTAACCTCTCCAGTATCCTCTCGGAGAATAGTAAATAGATTCCATATTTTTAATTACCAGCACCTAACATCAATTTACCCTTCATAGCAGATTTTACCAACCACGAAGCTAATTTTTCTTTGAAGGATTTATCAGGAATAGCATTCAACGCATGAATTAATTTCACATCCGCAAGATGTCTGTGTTGAAGATTGCTGCTTTTATAAGCAACATCATGAGCATGACAAGCCTTATCAATAGCGTTTATTGGATACTCGCCGGGTCGGGGCAGATTTTGATCATCAAGTCTGATATCTAATCGTGTTCCCGGTCCACAGTAGCTATATCCTGGAAGGTGCTTTTCTCCTGGATACTTTGCCCACGGTGCTCCTGGGAGTTTTGCTAACTTGGCTGTTTGTAAAGTCCTAAAGACTTTCATCGTAAATTACTTTGCAATTTCAAAGGACTTTCATCGTAAAAAAAATTGTTAGCGCATAGCAGCAGAGGAGGTGAACGCCAACTAAATTGTAAAATTATTTTTTTTTTATTTTTTTGCTTAATTATTAAAAAAATTAATTAAGTATTTTTCAAGGAAGCCTCAGTTTACTAAATTGAGGCCTATTGAGAAACCTCAGTTTACTAAATATTTTGCCTGAAAAGTTTGGTCTGTTTGCCTCCTCTGCTGCTACATGTGATACGTCTTACGGGTAGGACTAGGATGAAATATTGTTAACAGTCTTCCTGTATTGACTTGCACTGCTGTAATACAAAAGCAGTAGTTTTCGTTCTGCCATACTGATAACTATTTGCTATTGACGATTTGGGAAACATGCACTTGAATAGCTTAGAAGCATGCAGATGCAGCAACTGCAACATTATGATCAACCAAAAAGTTTATAAACTATACCTCAGCCTTAACGACCTCCAATTCAGTTTCTGACACTGTAGATCAAAATCCCAGAGGAGTAAGATACTTAATTCATTTGATTGCAACGTATTCTGTATGCCTTTTGGAATTCACATGGCGGCGACAGTCATCTCGCCCACCGTAGGAAATGATCAAGTCAACACGACATAACGTGCAATAAATGTAATGGACACCTTTATCACTTTTTTCTAAGCATGACCAGGTATCCGAGTTGCCTGTTTTATACTTTTGCAACCACTGTTTCAGCTTTTTACGAGGCTGGTTGTCCTCTCCACCTTTAGCGCATTTTCGTTTGGAAAACATATTTCAGACGACCGGATGGATGACAAACGAAAAAAAAAAAATGAAGTCTAGATCAGATGCGCGCTTCTCACAAACAAAAAGGCTGGTTTAAAGCATCTATGGTACCATTGTATAGTTAGTCTGATTTCCAACCAAAGATAAAACTCCAAATCCGAACACGGAGTCCAATACAAAAATTCGGATACGGAACGAACCAGTACAAAAAATATCCGGAACAGAAAAAAAACGTTCATATTTCCGTACTTTTTTTTAATCATTCCGTAAGTCCGTAATTTTAGTGTTTTTTCGTAAGACTTACGGCACAAACGTAAGAGTTGGCAGGTCTGAGTTACTGCACATGACTGTCTATAAAAGTTTTGAATTTTTGTGCATGATGGAGGTCTATGCAGGTGAGTCCACCAACCCTAGTGATGCCACTGTTGCTACCAGTTCTCATTGTTGAATATTAAGTTAATAATAATGGAAATATTTTTATTCAGGAAAACCTTACAATAAAGGATTTAATTTCTTGATGATTTCTGATATCTGCATGCTGATTTTCAACAACAATATGAAAAATTTATAATACTTTCACTTTCCAACTCAATCATACATTTTGTGATAATAAGCAAATAGAACCATATTTTTGGCCTTTTCTGTAAATAAGTGGAAACCACATATGCCTCCAATTTATTAGCAAGTTCATGACTTATCTAGGCATGCTAAAATTAGGGAATTATAGGCTGGGAAACTCTACCACTTCTAAACATTATGACCCAAGGGTTGTGACATCCCTAAATCACCCTCTAGCAAATGAATAAAAGTTTGACAACCTCTATGCAAATTTATTGAGTGCATCTTAAGGTTTCCCATCTCAAGCAGTGTAGAAGGAGCTATACATAAAGAAAACTGATATTAAAGTATTGTTTTATAAAGTATACAGATGGAAATATCCTCATCCCAAATTCCACACCCTGAGGATGAATGAAAATTATAAATGCATTGCATACCCATACTGCCTCCAGTAATATCCAAAGGCTTCAGGGCTATGATCTTAATAGTGCCTGAGAAATTGTGATATTAATAATGCATGCACGTAAATACATACACATCCAAACAGCAGTATGATGTAATCACCACCTCTTTTTTCAAAACGGGCAGGATTAACAAAAGAATGCAGTATACATGTAAAGAAATAGTACCTTCTTTCCAAAAGACGATGAATTTGCACCTTCAGGTTCAGTCTTTATCCTATGTGCTTCATTCACAGTTGCATCAGAGATTTGGTTCTTTTTACTATCCTTTGTTTTCTCATCCCTTTGGTTTTTATCAAATTTACTTGATTCAGCTGTTCCCATCCCGGAGGGCGAGTTTGATATTTTTATATTCTCATTTGTTACAGCTCTTGGGTATGTTGTAGTTGTTTTTTCTTGGGTGGGATTTTCTTTTGGTTCCCCATCTCCATTTACATATTGCTCCTGACTTATTTCTTGTGACTTTTCACTCTCATCTTCTTGCTTTTCAGTGATTGGACTGCTTGGGTTTCTTGTACATATTGTTCCATGGACAAGCATTTTGTCAGGATAATTTTCTTTTAGCTCCTCAACATCATTTCGCTCAAGATTTATCTTATTTAATTCTTCATTTTCAATCTGCACATTGATGTTTCCAATTTTGTCTGCTTCTCCTTCTTGAGTTGGATTTGTAGGGCCTATTGAAGGCTTTGTTACCTGGACAGGTTTTTTGTCAATATTATCTGCTTTTACCTCATCAATTGGACTGGAAGGGTCTGCTGCATGGGTGTCTTCAACCTGGTCTGCTGCATGGGTGTCTTTAATCTGGTCTGCCACATGAGTGTCTTCAATCTTTTCTGCTTTTATATGATCAACTGGACTGGGAGGATGTGTTTCACTGATACTTTCCATCTTTTCTGCTTTTCCCACATCAATTCGACTGGTAAGGTCTGTTTCATTAATGTTTTCAATCTTTTCATCAACTGCACTGGTTTGGTTTGTTGTTGGTTTTGCTTCCTGTATTGCTTTTCTGTCAATATCATTTCCTTCTAGCTCTTCAACAACGTGCCTATCATCAACTTCCTTTTCTGTCAAATTTTGTATGCTTTCATCAATATTTTCAGTTTCTGGATTTTCTTTCCTCGGCCTCTCTGTCAAAAGTGTTGATTTCACAACTTCATTTTCTGATGAGTTACCAGTTGGCTCAATTTTGGATTCATTTTCATACTTTTCTGGATTGTCACTTCCTTCTGAAAGTTGTTCTTGACTTATGTCTTTTCCCTTTGCAGTCTGGTCAACAATGCTTTTTTCCTTGAAACTCATATCTGATCCATCATCTGCTGACTTTAGATCTCTAACATCTTCAATAAATTTCTCTACCTTTGCATGTGTGATTTTCAAGTTAATATCTTCTTTCTCTTTTTCTAAACCTCCCCTACATACTTCTTTTTCTTTTTCAACTTGTGCTTCTGTTTTGCTTTCTGATGACGCTAACAGACTGGAAGCAGCCAATTCAGCTGTTTCTGTTGCTGAATTCATATCTGATTCAGTATTTTCTAGTTCCAAAGTGTCTGAAGTGTACTGATAATCTCTATCTTCCAATGTACTTTTACTCTCCAAGTCTGATTCTGTCTTTTTCTCAATGCAATTATCAACATATGACATTTTATCAATTTTACCACAAATTATGGTTCCTCCATCTGAAGTGGTGCCATCTACGTCATTGACAACTGGCTGATTTTCAATTGGTACATGTCCAGTCTGTGTTTTCTCTGTTGTAGTTTTGTCTATTTCCTTATCAGGTGAATCAGATTTGTATTCTGCATTAACATCATTATCTTGCAGTGTTGTTTGACTCATTTTGTAAACATTATCATCTAATGAAGCATTTTGGTCTAATGCTTGACCTGATGGAGGTGATGGAGCAGTTTTGGCAATGCAACTAAGTGCTGCTGAATCCTCATCGGTGGATGCTGGCAAAGTGTCTGAAAAAAAAAAAAAACAAATGCATAGACAGAGCAAACAAAATATCAAATAAATATAAATTCCACCATAAACTTTTTAAAAACAAAGATTCAAATTTTTGACATAATAAATTTCAGCAAAAATGTTTATGATTGCACATTACAAATGAAACCAAATGAGACATTCACTTTCCCATTCTATAATTCTTAGGCCACTAATAATATTCATGTTACAAAACCTATTATCAACAGGCCACATTTAGTTGATATACAACTAATATCCAAATGCAAAAGTAGATGGCAAATTACTTCTAACATGGCATATATGTCAACCCCTGGCAAGCAAAAACTGTAATCCCAGTGGACAAATAGTGTAATCCTAGCAGAAAATGAGTAATCCACATATAACATGATACAAATTTAATGAATATACATGTATGTACTAAATGATTAATTTGCCCCACTTGCCTTTAAATATAAATTACTGCTTCAGTAAGTTTTCATATGTAGCACTATTAGCTTTATAAAAGTAACGGCCTCTCATATTGCATTTCAAAATACTTTGTACCATCTGAGATTATGAATGTTTTACACACCAGTAGAGCGCTAAGTACTGGGTTACTGAGCCTGGATCTGAATTCAGTTTTATTTTTTAATCTTTGGAGGAATCAAATTTTTGTCCTTTTCTGATCCATCTGTGAAATTATTTGAAAACATATTTGCTCTAACATGCACATCAACCGAATCCATTTAATGACTTTTAATGCAAAATATTACAATTATTACCACACAGCCTACAATGTGCATGATGCTGTCCTAAAATGGACTGTTGCATTATGTCATTCATGTATTCATCTTTGGAGGATTTTTTTTTCTCCTTTTCTAATCCATCTATGAAATTATTTGAAAAACATTTTTGCTCTAACTCACACATCAACTAGAATACATTGGACTTGACTTTTAGTGCCAAATAGTAGTGTAACTAACAAATTAGAAACTGAAAGAAAATATTAAGTCTGTATCCTCCTAACTAAGCCATACAGTTGCTATAAATAGAATATAATATTATTGTCAGGAAAGTACATGCAGGACGATTGTACTTTTGTACAAAACCTTGCGGCAATGTTCCAAATACAAGCTTGCGGCAAGCTTGAAAAAAAAAAGCTTGCGCAAGCTTGCAAAAATAAACTTGCAGCAATGTTCCAAATACAAGCTTGCAAAAATAAGCTTGTGGCAATGTTCCAAATACAAGCTTGCTGCAAGCTTGCAAAAGTAAGCTTGTGCAAGCTTGCTACAAGCTTTAAAACAAGCTTGCAATTTCAGTTTGGGTTACACATGACCTATAGCACACTATAGATTTGGTTCTCTAAGCAAACATGAATGATAACAATGAATCCAAGTTCAAAGGTCTGAAAGTAAAAACCAGCTTCTTTCTTGGAAATAGGACACCTGCTATAAATAGAACATAATATTGTTAGGAAAGCGCATGCAAGTCTACAGACAAGTGTACTTTTATGACGTAGTTACGCAGAATACGTCTTTTCTAGAATACGGCCTATGGGATTAATGAGATGTTAATAAAAATGAGAAAACAAATTATCTTTTTTTTGTATAGGGATTTACCAAAAACACATAATCCATACACACATATGGTTATGCGTAAGGCATAATTTAGTGAAATAAAATATAATGTGTCACACAAAAACATGATTTTCTACTCCAAAAACCAAAGATACAATCATGTTACTCAAAACTTTCCAAGAAATGTTTAAATAAAAAAGACATTTCTTGACAGAGCAATATAAGCCTGTTAAACAGTTAGCAGAAAGTTTACAAAGTTAATTGAGGCAGTAAAGATACAGAGACTACAAATCACAACCCAGTTCATCTGAAGTTTGATAAACATGACATGGCTTTCAAAAAAACAGAATTTATACACTTCATTGACTTGAATCAGAATGTTGAAACCTATAGTTTTCAGTCAGATATTTTACTCCATTCATCAAATGCAAAACATGATCAGCAAATTGCTTTGTTTAATGTCTGTGGGATTTTTGTGATTAAATGAGTTTGTTTAGTGATAATAAATAACAATGTGTTATGAATACATGTATCAATATTTTTTAAAATTTTTGTTGATGGCTGTAATTTGTAGTGCATATCTAAAGTTGTGTTTGGTGTAGGTACATACAGTCTATTACAAGAGGCTAATAACATGTACATAAAACTACATAGGATCTATTAATAGGTGCATATGTACATGTTTATAGTTACTAATAATACAAGTATTAGCAATATATTGATGAGTTTTAGTTTTTCATATTTGACAGGTCAGTCAGGTGGTATTTTAGAAGAATTAAGTTAATTCTCATTGGATGTGTTAAATCATAAAAGTTCTTCTGCAATGTTAGAAATTGGCAAATTGTCATGTAGTATTATTAATAAAATGTATATTTTAGCCTTTTTGCTTGTATACAAGTAGTTCAGATTGGGCATTGTTCTTACTCGTATTTCCAGCAACATCAGGTCTGCAGATGTATTTAATGTTTTATTCTGATATTATTGGAGAGGAAAAATATTCATTTGGGTTATTCAGTGGAAATAGAAAGTGTTCTTTGGACTATAATATTATTTTGTAACTATTGTGATTTAATCAAAAGAGTTCTGGAAAATGCTATTTTGATATGTTAGGACTGTTAGCAGACTGGTATATTTATGGATCTTAAATTTATATGGAATTTTTCATTCTTTTTTACTTCAACAGAACTTTTCATGATTATTTTGGATTTAATTCATAATACTAAGTTCCCCTTAATTTTTCATTTTATAACATTGATAAATTAAAATGATTAGTAAGTTTTACAAAACTTGTTGGCTTTGCTTCTGTCTGTTAGTTATTACCAAAAGGTTTTAACATGTTAAGTCCAACCAGTATTGTCTGCTTTAAAATACTTTTCCTGCCTCAAAGGAAACATTTTAATTTCTTTTATTTGAGGTCTGATGAAGGTAATAGTATTTAGTTTCACTTATTTTGGTCATACACATTTACCTCCCTTGGGACCAATAACACATTTTTTTAAAACCCACCAACAATGCCTGGCAGGCTCGTAGGTGTGGTATGTGTCTGAAAATGTATTACTTACCAGAGATATCATTCCTGGCAAAACCACAATCAACACAGAAGTCTTCATCATCTGCAAAGGCATGGCCACAGTTTGCACAAAATACTTCTTCCTTCTCAAAAATAGACTGGTCCACCTTGGCTCCACACTTTTTGCAGAACTTTTTGCCTTTTTGCAGCTCTGCACCACAAATGGTTCCATTTTTTTTCTTTCCTTTGCACAGCACTATCTTTGGGATGCTGACAACTTCTTTCCCACATTCCGAACAAAAATCACAATCCTCCTCCAACGGATTATGACAAAACCTGCACTTCATGTTCCACAAGCTTCATATCCTTCTTCTGTGAAAAAATAATTAAGTCTTAAATGTAACAGCAATTAAAATACCTATAAAAACTTATAATAGAAAATATAATTCTAGTTTGTTCCTAATTAGTTGGCAATGAATCTAAATCTAATACAATCATGAAACATTTACTAATAATAGCCATATACTAGACATAAAATTTCAATGTAAACAATACATACATGCATAATGCAGTCATTATACTGCAGTGCCAGTTAAAAATAATACACAGTAATAGGCCATAATTATGATCACACATTATTAATGTAATGAGAGTTTTGCAAAGGGACTGGAAATACACTAACGAAACAGCATCTAGGTTAGCCAACAGATTCCACAAATTTGTTCTTCCCTACCTTTTTTCTTATAACTGCTGAGTATGGAAGACAACAAAATTTTGAGGGACAAAGGGAAAAAAATAATACATAATCCACTAATTGTATGTGCTATGAAAAGGAGAATTAGTTTTATTTTGACACTTTAATCAAGTCAACTTTGTCATCCGCACTGTACTATAATATTTTCCATGGAATCTTAAATTATTGCAATAAATGTTTTATCATGAGCTCAAAAAACTCATTTTTAATGTTTAATAACATGTTCAAAAGACTGATTAACTTAAAATGGACTGCATCATGGAATTTTCTGTTCTCGATGATCTTAATGTTTTACCTTAAATAATGTAGACTCATTATCTACCAGCATCTATCATAATAAATATGCTTTAATTACTTTCTTTCCAAAGAAATCTTGAATTAAATGAAAATTATACATTTACTTAAATTTAGTCTGTACACTAGTTCAACCAATCACCCTTCAAGGGTGATTTGAATCTCAGAAATATGTTACAAATTTTACATGGCAACTTTGCTGTCAACCTAATTCCTGTTACACTGTTAAAAGCAAGTTAACCATGAGTAAATGCATAAAATGATAAGTTAGTTTAAACTCAAAAAAATCTACAGGAGGGGATCAAATAATTCCTGTTAAGCTGTTAAAATCTGGGGCACCAATCCTTGGGGGCAAATTACAGAACAATCCTCTAATAGCAAATATATTTACAATTCAATATTTTTCCTGATTGTCTGAAGGAAGCTGAAGCAGTTCAGATTTTCAAACAGAACAATCCTCTTGTTAAAGTAATTATGGACCGGACAGCATTTTACCCAATAGATCCAAACTGCTTGAAAAAACAACTGAGACCCAGTTAGAATAATTTATTTTGAATATTTGTAACAAATATTTGGGTGCTTTTTCTAAAGTTCATGGATGCCAGACCACCCTGTTATGCTTGCTTAGACTTGAGGATGGATTTTTATGAAAACAAATACATGTATGTTGCTGCTGTCCAGATGTACTTATCCAAAGCTTTAGACCATATCCCTCATGATATTCTGATTTTCAAGATAAAGGGTTTAAATTATGTCAGATGACTCAGCAGGGCTCTTAATGAACTATATGTAGATATGAAAGCATCAAATTAAGTTGCAGGGTGTCATGAGTAGTTGGTCTGCAATTCAAATAGAGGTTCCTCAGGGGTCTATCCTTGGCACATTACTTTATAATAATAATAATAATAATAATAATAATAATAATAATAATAATAATAAAGACTATTTAGAGAAGGTAACTCAATCAGTTACAGAACTAACCTATCTTGAGGCCTTCTATCTGTTATGTACAATATATACAGTATATACAACATGTAAAGAGTCTGGCTTGACACTAAATAATTAAGTGCTTTTAAAAATCAAAGTATCAAGGCTGGAACACATGCACAATATGTAAAAACAAAAACATATATCAAACATAAAATATCATTCTGCATTGAAAAATTAAGCTTTGAAAAAGATGCAAAATTACAGAAAAATTATAAAAAAATTAGTTCAATTTAGTTCAATTTTCAAAAGATTTCATCCATTTAAGACAATGATAATGAAAAGAAGAAATGCTAGGAGCCTGCCTTATGTCACGGGGAATGTTGTTCCATATACTGGACCAGTATATTCAAAACATTTTTTTAAACAATTCCTTCTTTGGCCTTGGTACAATGTCATTTTTTCTTCTTATAGACCTTAAATGTGGACTACCATCAGCATCTCTTTGCTGAAAGATATTGCTTAGACAGACAAGAATGGCTTTTCTGGATACTTTATACATCAATTTGGTTTTTCTAAGAAATATTCTTTCATGTATTGTTAAAACCTTATATTATTCACTGCATCCTGAAAATTCTCTATTCATTGATCTTGAATTAAATAGCAAGCCCTATTTGAAGAGGTTAACAGTAACTTCACTTGATCAATCTTTCTTCAAAAACCCTGAATATTTAAATGACCTATGTGTAAACCTTTGCTAGAAACTCCTAAATTCATGAAACTAATATCAATGCTATTAGAGGCACTCAAGGAGACATTGAAAGTATTAAAACTATGTTCACAGTGATCATCATTACAACTATCATTACTGTATAAAAAATTAGTATTTATAAAACTGCATTTTCAACTTTTATAAGCATTGTATAAATCTGAACTATCAGTCATATATGAATATGTACAAGTAGGTCATAAGTTTCCACATTCAGAACATGCATCACTGCTAACAAAATGCATACCTGACTAAAGCTGTTAAAATATTTTTAAAAAATCTTCTAGGTACTTGTCAATTTTTATCAAAGGGAATTTGTAATAAATGTATTCAAATCAGAAGTTAAGAGTCCATTTTAAAATTCACAGTATCCGATATATATCACTACCTAATGTCATCTGCTACAAAGAACAAGAATTCGTCCCCCTCATCTGAGGCAAAAAGGAAAATGTGTGGTCTTAATTTCAGATATGTATACATTTAATACATTTTCCCCTTGATCGGGGGACGCAGATAACTGATCATTTGGATCAACAGGTACCCGGAAGAAGACAGTTTTGCCCATTATATATACTAATCATTATAATATTTACCAAAAAATAATCTACCGTAATTTTAAAATCAATGCAATAGGAAACACATAAATTTGTTATGCCTGATAAAGTTCTGAAATCTCTATCATTTAGTACATCATCATGGTCTGTCACACATATTATCTGATTTCCGTTTCCTTGCCTCCCTGTCATATGTGGATGCTTACTTAGAGACAGCTTGTGTTTTGTAATTAAGACTTTGATCCTACAATTTTTTAAATCTATTAACGGTTGCAACTACACAGATGTCAGTTATGCAGCTAAATCAAATAACCACCCTATGTTACTTGCCTGTGAACCACAGTTGTGCCACAATTAAAGGTACATCACGATGGAAAACAAGCAATGGGATTAAGGTCATTTCTTTACTGGAAGATTCTCAACATTTCCATGGCACTCAAAAAGTAAACATATCTGAGACTCAGTCGAAAGGATTGTCAACTTAAAAACAAAGAGTACTGCCTTAATAAGCACAAGCAGAAAACTTGCATATGTTTAAAAGCAGGTACCTGAGTATCCAGGTACTTGTTCACAGCAGTAGTATATGGGGGCACTCTAGCGTCAAGGGAAAATCCAGTCAAAAAGGGCTTGGGCAAATCTAGCGTAAAGGGGAATTTAACATGGGGAAATGTAACTAGGAGTGAATGGGGAATTGAACATAGCGACAAGGATTGGGTCACTTTAGCGTCAATGGGACCGTAACGTTAAACATGGATATATCAGAATTGGTGTCAATGGAACTTTAACATAAGAATCTCACCTGAAGTTCTAAGGGAATTGAACATTGGTGACTTCATTGTGTTTAAAGAGGGTCGAAACTATTTATAGGGTAAAATAGACTTGTAGGGAGAAAGGGCTGATAGGGACAAACATAGACATACAGAAAGAAACATGGGTTCAAAACATTTATTCAAGTATATACATAGGCTCTCTGGCCTGTGCTTTGGTCTAAGCACTATCCATTTAAAACATTCAAATCTGAACATAGAACAAATCTTTGATCTAGAAAAAATACTTTTATAATTAAATTGTATGCCTTCAAAAAGACCTCACTTTACATACAACGCATACGCATTTCATATAAGAATTTTACTTTTCATACAACAATTAATATCCATTTTTAAGAAAAAAGCTAAACCAAAACAAGTAACAAACAATCAAATAGGAGAAAGTTCATGTTGCTTTCTATATCCGTCACACACATGGTTTAAAATCTGGTCAGCTATCGCTTGTGTCCCAGCGTAGATGTTTCCCATTACGTACCCTTTTCATTCGTAAATCTGCTTGAGTCTTACGCTCGATACTTGGTGTGTGAAATGATTCATCTTTCTCGCTTGGCAGTGTTAGTCACAATGAACTATTGGTCTTGGACGATGTCCCTTTTTATATGCTGCCCAATCTCGACGTGACCGTACGGTAAAGTGAAGTGATTGGGAAGCCGCACTCTCTTCTGGTACACGATTTGATAGACTGTTTCCAAAGACCTACTGACGATTTGGTGTGTGGCTAACCGTACGATCTTGTGCGGTTCGTGGGTAGTCACTTTAAAAGTTTCATCCTGTCCAGACTGCAAGGCTTCTTGTAGTACGTCAAAGTTCACCACTTGACTGGTGCGATAATTGAGAGTCAATCCTTTTACTTTACATTCGGTGTGCATATCTCCTTGTAGGTCTCGGTATTCGTAGCCGTAATTTTTAGGACCACCACTTGCAAAACTTAGAATCTTGTCGTCGGGATGTTCATCGGTCCAGGCTCCTAAACGGTCTCCTTCGATGGTAGGGTTGCACTGGTTCGGTCGGTGAATGTAGATGCAACTGTCTGTGTCAAAATACAGGACGCGATCTCCTAGCAGTTCTAACACTTCGTACAATTTTAAGCGAGCGTGGGCTGTCACGTAAGCCGCAATGATGACATTTCCAAATTTGTCGGCTTCTACAAAGTCTAGTTCTTCTTCGTAATTGACTAAGATCAAGTCCTCACGAATGACGTCTACGTGTTTGATGACTTTGGTTTTGTCGTGAATCATCTGGAAGTAGCGGGAAGGTTCGGACAAATAGTCCGTCTTGGGTAAAGACGGTCGTTGTGCCATTTTACCCCACAAACAATTGAGCATGACTTTAGCAAACGATCGCCTTCCTTCGTTTTTCTCGATGTGGTCTAAAGTGATGCCTTCCTGCTCCCGATATTTTTCTTTGAATATATTTTGGTCTTCGGGAGTGTGGCACCAGGACGGATAGCCTCTAGCTTCTTGTTTTAGTTTTAAAAAAGCATCCACGTAGTCTGCAAAAATACCTTTCTGTGTCTCGTTGCCCTTATGGTATTGTTGTGTCTTGGGAAAGTGGTAAATTTCGTGCACTTCTAACAGTCGGTATCCCAGGTCCAGAGCTTTAAACAATTCCACGCTCACCCACGTTCCTGTCAAGGCGCGTTCTTCCAGGCTGTGTTGACAAGGTTGATCTTGGTTGCACGTTTCGGCACATGTGTGACACAAAGGAAACATCAGTTTTCCATGGCAATGGTGAGGTAAAACGGGATGGTACAAGTCTGTGGGAGGCAAGACTTTGCACTTGATCAATCCTTCATACTGACGTATGTGGTCCAAGTCAATGTGTTCTGTCATCAGTTCTGGGTGCCCTACGGGAAAGTGACTATATTTGCAGACGTACGGATACAGCGAACACACGTCCAAGTATTTGATTTCTTCTCCTTTCTCTTCATCCGCTTGGTACAGCAAACAAGTAGCATTCGTTCGTCCTCCGTACAAACTATCCCGAGGGTTCAATGGGTCCACCAACTTGTAACTTTCTGCGATGCGTTTAAACTCGGGATCGGTTTTCAAACGCTGATCGTACTCGTGTTCCCACATTTCCACTACCTGGTATCCTTGCTGTTCTAACTTGAAACGTCGTTGACAAGTTGTCTGGTACAAATCTTCCATAGTCCGTTGTAAAAATTGATTTTTGGTGTCACGCTGAGGGTAGCACATAGGGCATCCGTGAAATAAGCATCCGTTAAACTCGTACACAATTTGAGGGTTTTTTAAGTCCCAACCATCCACCGAATACGTTCCGATGGTCTTTTCGCCTCCTCCGTTGCGAGAGTGTTGGATCCATTTGTTTTCCTTGTCACACAAGTAATGGAGCCAGCGTAGGGCTTTGACAGAGTATTGCCGTTTGACAAAGTTCGTCGTTTGAGGACTGATGACAGCTAGAGTATTTTCAGGCATGAAGCATTTTCGGTACACTAAGGAACATGCTTTGGCGATGGTACAAGCTTCTTTCAAAGGATCGATCCCTCCGTACTCCATGAACAATTCTCGAAATTTTCCACAGCAACGTCGTAAAATGTCCACGTCAGATCGACAGTACTTTAACATTTCTTCTTGAAAGTCAAAAGGGTCCGAGGCGTGAGTCTGGTACCAAGCGAAGAAAGCTTCTCGTTGTTCGGTACGCATGTTGTCAGGGTCGTAATAGTGAGCCTCCGGCAAATGGGGCAGAACGGTACGTTGATTGGCTTCGGTATTTAAAAAGTGTGGAAAATAACCTTTAGCCATTTCTGGCATACCAAACGTTTTAGGCATGCGGCTCAATGGCATGGCCAAGTAACTCATCGAATCTTTAAACTGCACTTGTCCTACTTGCATGTAAATGATTTTGGCTCCGTTCAAAGTCACTTTAGGACGTTCGGTACTTTGTTCCGTATAGTATCTGAGCAGAAATTGCCCATCGTATCCCGAGAAATTGTGAGCCATGACCGTGGCATGGCGATGACAATCTCCGTAACGTTCGATGTCTTCTGGACTCCACGTCTCATCGATGGGGTTTAAGATCCATTGGGCAAAATTGACCAAGGTGTTTGACCCTCGAAATATTTTTTCACGTCCTCCAGGAATCTTGCTACAGTGAGGGCAATGACTAAAGATGGGCTCTTGGATACACTGATCGCACGCTCGATGAGCCACGCAGAAATTGGGAATGTGAATACCGGTCTCTTGCATGCATTCGAAATCAAAAAAGATAAAATTTCCTTTTTTCTGGGTATCTTCTGGTTGGGGTTGGTATTTTTGAATGAAGCATTCGTAATCCAAATCCACGATTTGGCGACAAATGTGACATAGTTTCTTACCTCGACAAACGTGAAACTTGGCACTATTGGTACGTATGCCTTGTCCACAAGTAAGGCACAATCTCAGGAGTTGACAAGCATTTCTCTGCTGTGAACCTTGCATCTTCAAATGTTGTTGGTAACAGGTAGGACTGACAAAAGTGCGCTGACAAACAGGGCAATGCACTCTTTCTTTTCCTTTGTCCAGACAAGGTTTAGAGGCCAAACATCCCTCACATTTTGATCCACAATACTTGTGTTGTTCTCGATTGTTATAACCATAGTCACATTTTTCACAGTAGTAACTGTATCCCAGGAATCCAGTGATACTGGTAATGGTATCAAAATGCTCATCGCGATGATAGACGTGAATGTATTTTCCGTCTTTGAAATCGTGGCCTCGAAACAAAAGAGGTCCACGCACTTCTTGAGGGTGTACTTTCAAGGTGTAACGTGGAGCCAAGACGTCTTGCAACTTTTGCATTTCTGGAATGCCGCTAAGGGTGTCTTTGGATATCCCCGCTTGCTGTAACAGGAGTTCTGCTTCACTTCTTTGTTTGGCTCGGTCCGATTGTTGAATAGTTTTCCAGGCTCTTTTCCATTCTGCCGTGTCGTTCTTGTTGGCATACGTTCGTCCCACGACGACAGCACGGGCTAAACACATCTGGTCTTGAGGATTGTTAATTCGGACGAGGCTTAGTTTGGTGTTGCGAAGGTTGTCGACCAATAATACTTTTTTGCGTCCTGTCCCCTGGGGAAGAAACACGTGGGTCATGAACAGTGTGGCTTTTCCGTCGGCGATGTGAAACTTGTCATTGGATTGTTGCACATGTTGAATCTTGTCGATGACTTTAGAAGGTGTCAGTTCTGATGGACTGCTAAACTCGATCCAAACAGGAGACTTCAAACCGTCGTGATGAATGGAAAGTGTCAAGCGATCGTCTTCTTTGCATTGGCATCGTAGTTTCAGTGAGGTTAACAAAGAGTCCCACAAATCGGCGATGAACCCTTCTGCTTTCTCCAAAGGTACTTCCGACTTGAAATCTTTAATTTTCACCGTGTACCTGTAGGCTGTAGTTCTAAATTTTCTAGAGGAGCGTTTTTCCGTCTCTCGAATGTGGTAATACGTTTCGGGTGATACTGGTGGACTTTGGTTTGGAATATGCTCTCTCGGTCTGGCCGCAGACGTGGAAGGTATCGGTTCAGGTTCGCTCATGTCTTCGATTTGAGCAAACACTTCTTTACGTGTGTGAGGCGATACGTCACGTCGCTGCCTCTTACCTTCTTCTTCTCTCTCACTGAAATCGTGCGATCGTTTCATCCCAATTACTGATTCAGAAATGATTTAACTAAGTTCGATTTCTCTTTATATATACCCCTATGTACCTCTAGTTATGATAATGACTTGGTATATTTCACAAGGGCAAATGAAAGTCCAACAGTTTGGAAGCCCTGGATGACTTATGCAAACGACAATAGTAAGTCTGAAACACCTCATGCATCTTGACGACCCTTCGGTTCAAATCCTACCACGAAAAGAAAAAGGTTGCAAGAAAAGGAAAAAAAACTAGACAGTTGGTGTCATCAAGAGCTCCAGAGACTATACTGTACTGTTAAAACACGTACGTACTCCATCTAGAAAACAACGCTACTTGACTACGATGTCTCATTCTCTTTGTCACTTCTACTTTGCTGTTGACCGCGATATCTACCAACCCTGATTTAACACACGTCTTTCTTCATTTGATATTTTAAGAAAATAATAAACCCATTTTTAAAAGAACTACCCCTTTTTTTTGACAACAGCGACGATGTCTCCTCCTGCTCTTACTACTGTTGCTGCACCTACAACGGTGATCTTTCATAAGACCAAAGCATGAGTCAGAGTAAGTTAAGTTGTGAAGCTGAGCAGAGGTGTATAAACAACAACTGTCAAGACCCTATGTTCCAGTTCTGTTTGTGATAATAACTTGTGATACTTCACATTTTCTAAAGTGTAAATGTGTGCAAGTCGTACAAAAGTTATGTGACTATAGCATTTGACACTTGCACAGACACTTCACTTCATAAGTATCAAGAAAAAATTACTATCAGATGTTTACCATTATACAAAACACGCACACACTTGCAATGTGACATGAATCTGCACTTCCATATTTGTGGATATCCCACAGATTCGTCCCAAATTTTTCTTGTGCATGTCAGATTACATTCAATGCCTTCTCCAAGTGAAAGACATTTCTACACGTCACTGCGTTTGATAAATTCGGTTGTTTGTTTTTTGGGGTGTTAGTCATCGTTTATCTTCAATTCTATTCTTTTATGTATTTTTTCTTTTATAGAAGATGTAAGATTGTGTATTGCTGTAACGGTATATATTTTGTTTAGTCTATTGCTGCAAAAAGAAAATATATATAGCACAGGGCTTAAGTTTGTTCATATTTTTATTATTTCAAGCTCTACATAACGTACCAAGTTTGTTTTGCAAGAGGATTGAAACTTAAAGTTGCGCAGACGTGAAGGAAAACATACCTTTGTTACAAAAGTTTGCACTCTGTGTTCATTCTAATCATGCTTGCCTTATATCTTTTTGTTTTAGATAACACATTTCTTCTGATGTAAATACATGCATCTCTGGACAGACAGTTTAGGTTATCATCCTTCATGTTCACTGTCCTTTAGTTTATTTACTTTATACAAACCCCAAATTCACTAGTTTGACAAAATTTACCACTTAGTACTATATTATTTCTCTCTACCTAGGCGAATGTGTTTATGTCAAAGTGTCAAAGTGAGAAAGTATTTTCTTGGTCAGTTTTAAAACTCGAACAATAATTGCACAGTTAAGTGGTTGATGTGTCATGAAGAAATGGTACAATGCGCAACAAAGGGATTGTAAGTTCACACTCCAGTCTGTCTGCGCTGCAAATGAATCAGTGCATGAGCCTAGGCAAAACAATGCGTCAGTCGTTAGAAGCAATTTATTGGCTACACTTTTTTTCTACCCCCTTAGTTTCGAAATGCCCTCACTCGTTCTTAGTACAGTGACAAGATAAGACGTGTTTTTTCTGCGCCTGATCACTACACTATCTACCTTGAATTTCGAACCAAACAATGCGTCACTCATTGTAAGTGATTTCATTGGCAAACCGATATTTTCTACCGCCTTCGCTTCAAATCGGCTTCAGTTGTTATTCTCACGGCGAGAAGATAAGGCGTGTATTTCTGTACCTGTCCACTAGTCACTTTCCAAACAATAAAACTTATGCACAAATAATCGCACCATCGTTGAAATGTCAGTCTTATTGCGAAATACACCAAAACATGTTTGGATGTACTATTCTGTGAGAACTTCACAAAACGTTTTTGACATAATGATTTTAGTAGGCTATGTCTGTAATTCATTCTTGTGATATTTTACAATAGTGGTTTATTTCCTAAAGGAATAAGTATGTCAGTGAGATGTGTGTGAAATTTCGTAAGGAAAATATACTATACAAAACGTAAAAGAGTGGTGATATTTTTAAAAGTAGGAATAACACTCTCTCTCTCTCTCTCTCTCTCTCTCTCTCTCTCTCTCTCTCTCCTAGCAATTTTTATTGAAATCTAATGGCATCTGTTCCTGTTATGAAGATACCTCTCCAAAATTGTGAGCTGTAGTCACCATAATTACGTAAACTGTTCCGTCTGTCATGTAAATTTGTTTACAAAACTTGCACCCTAAAATTATAGAACGAATTTTTCTTCTATCAGTAAATCATTGTATGAAACAAAATCTTGAGTTGACTTCAGCTTGTACAATTCAGGTATCTTATCTGTATTCTGTTTTTGCACACTGCAATGTGTCATGAAAACAATCCTAGTTTTTACTTCTTCTTCCAAAAGGCAGCAAACACAGGACTTTTTCAAGAATGACGCGAGTGACATTGCACTGTATAACCCTGCCTATGGTTAACTCTAAATTCTGAAAGCGAAACATGCGTTCAGAACAATTGTAGCAATGTTCGACCTATTTCTCTCAGTTTAGACTGTCGATAAAACAAGGCACATTTTGATACTGCATCTTTTCCATACCCTTAGATTTGTGAAAACTTTGTAACATTGTTGGTAGCGTGTGCTGCGAAACACAGGACACCTCGTTCATTTTCGATCCACAGCAAAATGTTAAGTAGGCAATTGACAATACGTACCGCACTATAATCTGTATAAAATTGATGAATGAATGAATGAATGAAAACAATGACCATTTCTCATATGTAATGTGCGTTGGTCTTTATTAACGTTGTCCTTATCATGCCGCAAAAATATAACAGACTCCAAAATGGTGTCCTACGTTTTGTATTTATTTACCAGTAATGTTAGCTATGTCTACCCATCTCTCAAACACTTCAGGCTAAAATATTGCCCAATCTAGTGTTACCCATTTCAGTACAATTTGTGTGCGTGCTGTTGCTTTAGAAAAAAAATATGTGTTAGACTTATTGTAATAATTATAAAAAAAAACAGACCCCAAATTGGTGTTTAACGTTTTTTTAACCATTTGTTTTTTCTTTCTTTCTTTCTAAAACTTACACCTGTCCACTAGTCACTTTCCAAACAATAAAACTTATGCACACATAATCGCACCATCGTTGAAATGTCAGTCTTATTGCGAAATACACCAAAACATGTTTGGATGTACTATTCTGTGAGAACTTCACAAAACGTTTTTGACAGAATGATTTTAGTAGGCTATGTCTGCAATTCATTCTTGTGATATTTTACAATAGTAGTTTATTTCCTAAAGGAATAAGTATGTCAGTGAGATGTGTGTGAAATTTCGTAAGGAAAATATACTATACAAAACGTAAAAGAGTAGTGATATTTTTAAAAGTAGGAATAACATTTTCTCTCTCTCTCTCTCTCTCTCTCTCTCTCTCTCTCTCTCTCTCTCTCTCTCTCTCTCTCTCTCTCTCTCTCCTAACAATTTTTATTGAAATCTAATGGCATCTGTTCCTGTTTTGAAGATACCTCTCCAAAATTGTGAGCTGTAGTCACCATAATTACGTAAACTGTTCCGTCTGTCATGTAAATTTGTTTGCAAAACTTACATCCTAAACTTATAAAACGATTTTTTCTTCTATCAGTAAATCATTGTATGAAACAAAATCTTGAGTTGACTTCAGCTTGTACAATTCAGGTATCTTAGCATCCTATTTTTGCGCACTGTAATGTGTCATGAAAACAATTCTAACATTAGATCTACCGTTTTTTCTTCTTCTTCTTTTTTTTTTTCCAAAAGGCAACAAACACAGGGTTTTTTCAAGAATGGCGCGAGTGACATTGCACTGTATAACCCTGCCTATGGTTAACTCTAAATTCTGAAAGCGAAACACTCGTTCAGAACAATTGTAGCAATGTTCGACCTATTTCTCTCAGTTTAGACTGTCGATAGAACAAGGCAAGTTTTTTTATACTGCTTCTTTTTCATACCCTTAGATTTGTGATAACTGTGCAACATTGTTGGTAGCGTGTGCTGCGAAACACAGGACACCTCGTTCATTTTCGATCCACAGCAAAATGTTAAGTAGGCAATTGACAATACGTATCGCACTATCTTCTTTATAAAATTGATGAATGAATGAATGAATGAAAACAAAGACCATTTCTCATATGTAATGTGTGTTGGTCTTTATTAACGTTGTCATTATCATACCGCAAAAAATAGCAGACCCCAAAATGGTGTCCTACGTTTTGTATTTATTTACCAGTAATGTTAGCTATGTCTGCCCATCTCTCAAAGACTCCAGGCTAAAGTATCGACTACTCTACTGTTACCCATTTCAGTGCAATTTATTTGGGTGACAGTAGATTAAATAAATGTGTGTAAGAGTTTACAATAACACTTGTGTGCGTGCTTTTGCTTGAGAAAAAAAAAATATGTGTAAGACCTATTGTAATGATTATATTAAAAACAGACCCCAAAATGTTGTTTAACGTAGTTTTTTTTATAATCATTACAATAGGTCTTACACACATTTTTTTTCCCAAGCAAAAGCACGCACACAAGTGTTATTATAAACTCTTACACACATTTATTTAATCTACTGTCACCCAAATAAATTGCACTGAAATGGGTAACAGTAGAGTAGTCGATACTTTAGCCTGGAGTCTTTGAGAGATGGGCAGACATAGCTAACATTACTGGTAAATAAATACAAAACGTAGGACACCATTTTGGGGTCTGCTATTTTTTGCGGTATGATAATGACAACGTTAATAAAGACCAACACACATTACATATGAGAAATGGTCATTGTTTTCATTCATTCATTCATTCATCAATTTTATAAAGAAGATAGTGCGATACGTATTGTCAATTGCCTACTTAACATTTTGCTGTGGATCGAAAATGTACGAGGTGTCCTGTGTTTCGCAGCACACGCTACCAACAATGTTGCACAGTTATCACAAATCTAAGGGTATGAAAAAGAAGCAGTATAAAAAACTTGCCTTGTTCTATCGACAGTCTAAACTGAGAGAAATAGGTCGAACATTGCTACAATTGTTCTGAACGCGTGTTTCGCTTTCAGAATTTAGAGTTAACCATAGGCAGGGTTATACAGTGCAATGTCACTCGCGCCATTCTTGAAAAAACCCTGTGTTTGTTGCCTTTTGGAAGAAGAAGAAAAAACGGTAGATCTAATGTTAGAATTGTTTTCATGACACATTACAGTGCGCAAAAATAGGATGCTAAGATACCTGAATTGTACAAGCTGAAGTCAACTCAAGATTTTGTTTCATACAATGATTTACTGATAGAAGAAAAAATCGTTTTATAAGTTTAGGATGTAAGTTTTGCAAACAAATTTACATGACAGACGGAACAGTTTACGTAATTATGGTGACTACACCTCACAATTTTGGAGAGGTATCTTCAAAACAGGAACAGATGCCATTAGATTTCAATAAAAATTGCTAGGAGAGAGAGAGAGAGAGAGAGAGAGAGAGAGAGAAAATGTTATTCCTACTTTTAAAAATATCACTACTCTTTTACGTTTTGTATAGTATATTTTCCTTACGAAATTTCACACACATCTCACTGACATACTTATTCCTTTAGGAAATAAACCACTATTGTAAAATATCACAAGAATGAATTGCAGACATAGCCTACTAAAATCATTCTGTCAAAAACGTTTTGTGAAGTTCTCACAGAATAGTACATCCAAACATGTTTTGGTGTATTTCGCAATAAGACTGACATTTCAACGATGGTGCGATTATGTGTGCATAAGTTTTATTGTTTGGAAAGTGACTAGTGGACAGGTGTAAGTTTTAGAAAGAAAGAAAGAAAAAACAAATGGTTAAAAAAACGTTAAACACCAATTTGGGGTCTGTTTTTTTTATAACTATTACAATAAGTCTAACACATATTTTTTTTTCTAAAGCAACAGCACGCACACAAATTGTACTGAAATGGGTAACACTAGATTGGGCAATATTTTAGCCTGAAGTGTTTGAGAGATGGGTAGACATAGCTAACATTACTGGTAAATAAATACAAAACGTAGGACACCATTTTGGAGTCTGTTATATTTTTGCGGCATGATAAGGACAACTTTAATAAAGACCAACGCACATTACATATGAGAAATGGTCATTGTTTTCATTCATTCATTCATTCATCAATTTTATACAGATTATAGTGCGGTACGTATTGTCAATTGCCTACTTAACATTTTGCTGTGGATCGAAAATGAACGAGGTGTCCTGTGTTTCGCAGCACACGCTACCAACAATGTTACAAAGTTTTCACAAATCTAAGGGTATGGAAAAGATGCAGTATCAAAATGTGCCTTGTTTTATCGACAGTCTAAACTGAGAGAAATAGGTCGAACATTGCTACAATTGTTCTGAACGAGTGTTTCGCTTTCAGAATTTAGAGTTAACCATAGGCAGGGTTATACAGTGCAATGTCACTCGCGTCATTCTTGAAAAAGTCCTGTGTTTGCTGCCTTTTGGAAGAAGAAGTAAAAACTAGGATTGTTTTCATGACACATTGCAGTGTGCAAAAACAGAATACAGATAAGATACCTGAATTGTACAAGCTGAAGTCAACTCAAGATTTTGTTTCATACAATGATTTACTGATAGAAGAAAAATTCGTTCTATAATTTTAGGGTGCAAGTTTTGTAAACAAATTTACATGACAGACGGAACAGTTTACGTAATTATGGTGACTACAGCTCACAATTTTGGAGAGGTATCTTCATAACAGGAACAGATGCCATTAGATTTCAATAAAAATTGCTAGGAGAGAGAGAGAGAGAGAGAGAGAGAGAGAGAGAGAGAGAGAGAGAGAGAGAGTGTTATTCCTACTTTTAAAAATATCACCACTCTTTTACGTTTTGTATAGTATATTTTCCTTACGAAATTTCACACACATCTCACTGACATACTTATTCCTTTAGGAAATAAACCACTATTGTAAAATATCACAAGAATGAATTACAGACATAGCCTACTAAAATCATTATGTCAAAAACGTTTTGTGAAGTTCTCACAGAATAGTACATCCAAACATGTTTTGGTGTATTTCGCAATAAGACTGACATTTCAACGATGGTGCGATTATTTGTGCATAAGTTTTATTGTTTGGAAAGTGACTAGTGGACAGGTACAGAAATACACGCCTTATCTTCTCGCCGTGAGAATAACAACTGAAGCCGATTTGAAGCGAAGGCGGTAGAAAATATCGGTTTGCCAATGAAATCACTTACAATGAGTGACGCATTGTTTGGTTCGAAATTCAAGGTAGATAGTGTAGTGATCAGGCGCAGAAAAAACACGTCTTATCTTGTCACTGTACTAAGAACGAGTGAGGGCATTTCGAAACTAAGGGGGTAGAAAAAAAGTGTAGCCAATAAATTGCTTCTAACGACTGACGCATTGTTTTGCCTAGGCTCATGCACTGATTCATTTGCAGCGCAGACAGACTGGAGTGTGAACTTACAATCCCTTTGTTGCGCATTGTACCATTTCTTCATGACACATCAACCACTTAACTGTGCAATTATTGTTCGAGTTTTAAAACTGACCAAGAAAATACTTTCTCACTTTGACACTTTGACATAAACACATTCGCCTAGGTAGAGAGAAATAATATAGTACTAAGTGGTAAATTTTGTCAAACTAGTGAATTTGGGGTTTGTATAAAGTAAATAAACTAAAGGACAGTGAACATGAAGGATGATAACCTAAACTGTCTGTCCAGAGATGCATGTATTTACATCAGAAGAAATGTGTTATCTAAAACAAAAAGATATAAGGCAAGCATGATTAGAATGAACACAGAGTGCAAACTTTTGTAACAAAGGTATGTTTTCCTTCACGTCTGCGCAACTTTAAGTTTCAATCCTCTTGCAAAACAAACTTGGTACGTTATGTAGAGCTTGAAATAATAAAAATATGAACAAACTTAAGCCCTGTGCTATATATATTTTCTTTTTGCAGCAATAGACTAAACAAAATATATACCGTTACAGCAATAAACAATCTTACATCTTCTATAAAAGAAAAAATACATAAAAGAATAGAATTGAAGATAAACGATGACTAACACCCCAAAAAACAAACAACCGAATTTATCAAACGCAGTGACGTGTAGAAATGTCTTTCACTTGGAGAAGGCATTGAATGTAATCTGACATGCACAAGAAAAATTTGGGACGAATCTGTGGGATATCCACAAATATGGAAGTGCAGATTCATGTCACATTGCAAGTGTGTGCGTGTTTTGTATAATGGTAAACATCTGATAGTAATTTTTTCTTGATACTTATGAAGTGAAGTGTCTGTGCAAGTGTCAAATGCTATAGTCACATAACTTTTGTACGACTTGCACACATTTACACTTTAGAAAATGTGAAGTATCACAAGTTATTATCACAAACAGAACTGGAACATAGGGTCTTGACAGTTGTTGTTTATACACCTCTGCTCAGCTTCACAACTTAACTTACTCTGACTCATGCTTTGGTCTTATGAAAGATCACCGTTGTAGGTGCAGCAACAGTAGTAAGAGCAGGAGGAGACATCGTCGCTGTTGTCAAAAAAAAGGGGTAGTTCTTTTAAAAATGGGTTTATTATTTTCTTAAAATATCAAATGAAGAAAGACGTGTGTTAAATCAGGGTTGGTAGATATCGCGGTCAACAGCAAAGTAGAAGTGACAAAGAGAATGAGACATCGTAGTCAAGTAGCGTTGTTTTCTAGATGGAGTACGTACGTGTTTTAACAGTACAGTATAGTCTCTGGAGCTCTTGATGACACCAACTGTCTAGTTTTTTTTCCTTTTCTTGCAACCTTTTTCTTTTCGTGGTAGGATTTGAACCGAAGGGTCGTCAAGATGCATGAGGTGTTTCAGACTTACTATTGTCGTTTGCATAAGTCATCCAGGGCTTCCAAACTGTTGGACTTTCATTTGCCCTTGTGAAATATACCAAGTCATTATCATAACTAGAGGTACATAGGGGTATATATAAAGAGAAATCGAACTTAGTTAAATCATTTCTGAATCAGTAATTGGGATGAAACGATCGCACGATTTCAGTGAGAGAGAAGAAGAAGGTAAGAGGCAGCGACGTGACGTATCGCCTCACACACGTAAAGAAGTGTTTGCTCAAATCGAAGACATGAGCGAACCTGAACCGATACCTTCCACGTCTGCGGCCAGACCGAGAGAGCATATTCCAAACCAAAGTCCACCAGTATCACCCGAAACGTATTACCACATTCGAGAGACGGAAAAACGCTCCTCTAGAAAATTTAGAACTACAGCCTACAGGTACACGGTGAAAATTAAAGATTTCAAGTCGGAAGTACCTTTGGAGAAAGCAGAAGGGTTCATCGCCGATTTGTGGGACTCTTTGTTAACCTCACTGAAACTACGATGCCAATGCAAAGAAGACGATCGCTTGACACTTTCCATTCATCACGACGGTTTGAAGTCTCCTGTTTGGATCGAGTTTAGCAGTCCATCAGAACTGACACCTTCTAAAGTCATCGACAAGATTCAACATGTGCAACAATCCAATGACAAGTTTCACATCGCCGACGGAAAAGCCACACTGTTCATGACCCACGTGTTTCTTCCCCAGGGGACAGGACGCAAAAAAGTATTATTGGTCGACAACCTTCGCAACACCAAACTAAGCCTCGTCCGAATTAACAATCCTCAAGACCAGATGTGTTTAGCCCGTGCTGTCGTCGTGGGACGAACGTATGCCAACAAGAACGACACGGCAGAATGGAAAAGAGCCTGGAAAACTATTCAACAATCGGACCGAGCCAAACAAAGAAGTGAAGCAGAACTCCTGTTACAGCAAGCGGGGATATCCAAAGACACCCTTAGCGGCATTCCAGAAATGCAAAAGTTGCAAGACGTCTTGGCTCCACGTTACACCTTGAAAGTACACCCTCAAGAAGTGCGTGGACCTCTTTTGTTTCGAGGCCACGATTTCAAAGACGGAAAATACATTCACGTCTATCATCGCGATGAGCATTTTGATACCATTACCAGTATCACTGGATTCCTGGGATACAGTTACTACTGTGAAAAATGTGACTATGGTTATAACAATCGAGAACAACACAAGTATTGTGGATCAAAATGTGAGGGATGTTTGGCCTCTAAACCTTGTCTGGACAAAGGAAAAGAAAGAGTGCATTGCCCTGTTTGTCAGCGCACTTTTGTCAGTCCTACCTGTTACCAACAACATTTGAAGATGCAAGGTTCACAGCAGAGAAATGCTTGTCAACTCCTGAGATTGTGCCTTACTTGTGGACAAGGCATACGTACCAATAGTGCCAAGTTTCACGTTTGTCGAGGTAAGAAACTATGTCACATTTGTCGCCAAATCGTGGATTTGGATTACGAATGCTTCATTCAAAAATACCAACCCCAACCAGAAGATACCCAGAAAAAAGGAAATTTTATCTTTTTTGATTTCGAATGCATGCAAGAGACCGGTATTCACATTCCCAATTTCTGCGTGGCTCATCGAGCGTGCGATCAGTGTATCCAAGAGCCCATCTTTAGTCATTGCCCTCACTGTAGCAAGATTCCTGGAGGACGTGAAAAAATATTTCGAGGGTCAAACACCTTGGTCAATTTTGCCCAATGGATCTTAAACCCCATCGATGAGACGTGGAGTCCAGAAGACATCGAACGTTACGGAGATTGTCATCGCCATGCCACGGTCATGGCTCACAATTTCTCGGGATACGATGGGCAATTTCTGCTCAGATACTATACGGAACAAAGTACCGAACGTCCTAAAGTGACTTTGAACGGAGCCAAAATCATTTACATGCAAGTAGGACAAGTGCAGTTTAAAGATTCGATGAGTTACTTGGCCATGCCATTGAGCCGCATGCCTAAAACGTTTGGTATGCCAGAAATGGCTAAAGGTTATTTTCCACACTTTTTAAATACCGAAGCCAATCAACGTACCGTTCTGCCCCATTTGCCGGAGGCTCACTATTACGACCCTGACAACATGCGTACCGAACAACGAGAAGCTTTCTTCGCTTGGTACCAGACTCACGCCTCGGACCCTTTTGACTTTCAAGAAGAAATGTTAAAGTACTGTCGATCTGACGTGGACATTTTACGACGTTGCTGTGGAAAATTTCGAGAATTGTTCATGGAGTACGGAGGGATCGATCCTTTGAAAGAAGCTTGTACCATCGCCAAAGCATGTTCCTTAGTGTACCGAAAATGCTTCATGCCTGAAAATACTCTAGCTGTCATCAGTCCTCAAACGACGAACTTTGTCAAACGGCAATACTCTGTCAAAGCCCTACGCTGGCTCCATTACTTGTGTGACAAGGAAAACAAATGGATCCAACACTCTCGCAACGGAGGAGGCGAAAAGACCATCGGAACGTATTCGGTGGATGGTTGGGACTTAAAAAACCCTCAAATTGTGTACGAGTTTAACGGATGCTTATTTCACGGATGCCCTATGTGCTACCCTCAGCGTGACACCAAAAATCAATTTTTACAACGGACTATGGAAGATTTGTACCAGACAACTTGTCAACGACGTTTCAAGTTAGAACAGCAAGGATACCAGGTAGTGGAAATGTGGGAACACGAGTACGATCAGCGTTTGAAAACCGATCCCGAGTTTAAACGCATCGCAGAAAGTTACAAGTTGGTGGACCCATTGAACCCTCGGGATAGTTTGTACGGAGGACGAACGAATGCTACTTGTTTGCTGTACCAAGCGGATGAAGAGAAAGGAGAAGAAATCAAATACTTGGACGTGTGTTCGCTGTATCCGTACGTCTGCAAATATAGTCACTTTCCCGTAGGGCACCCAGAACTGATGACAGAACACATTGACTTGGACCACATACGTCAGTATGAAGGATTGATCAAGTGCAAAGTCTTGCCTCCCACAGACTTGTACCATCCCGTTTTACCTCACCATTGCCATGGAAAACTGATGTTTCCTTTGTGTCACACATGTGCCGAAACGTGCAACCAAGATCAACCTTGTCAACACAGCCTGGAAGAACGCGCCTTGACAGGAACGTGGGTGAGCGTGGAATTGTTTAAAGCTCTGGACCTGGGATACCGACTGTTAGAAGTGCACGAAATTTACCACTTTCCCAAGACACAACAATACCATAAGGGCAACGAGACACAGAAAGGTATTTTTGCAGACTACGTGGATGCTTTTTTAAAACTAAAACAAGAAGCTAGAGGCTATCCGTCCTGGTGCCACACTCCCGAAGACCAAAATATATTCAAAGAAAAATATCGGGAGCAGGAAGGCATCACTTTAGACCACATCGAGAAAAACGAAGGAAGGCGATCGTTTGCTAAAGTCATGCTCAATTGTTTGTGGGGTAAAATGGCACAACGACCGTCTTTACCCAAGACGGACTATTTGTCCGAACCTTCCCGCTACTTCCAGATGATTCACGACAAAACCAAAGTCATCAAACACGTAGACGTCATTCGTGAGGACTTGATCTTAGTCAATTACGAAGAAGAACTAGACTTTGTAGAAGCCGACAAATTTGGAAATGTCATCATTGCGGCTTACGTGACAGCCCACGCTCGCTTAAAATTGTACGAAGTGTTAGAACTGCTAGGAGATCGCGTCCTGTATTTTGACACAGACAGTTGCATCTACATTCACCGACCGAACCAGTGCAACCCTACCATCGAAGGAGACCGTTTAGGAGCCTGGACCGATGAACATCCCGACGACAAGATTCTAAGTTTTGCAAGTGGTGGTCCTAAAAATTACGGCTACGAATACCGAGACCTACAAGGAGATATGCACACCGAATGTAAAGTAAAAGGATTGACTCTCAATTATCGCACCAGTCAAGTGGTGAACTTTGACGTACTACAAGAAGCCTTGCAGTCTGGACAGGATGAAACTTTTAAAGTGACTACCCACGAACCGCACAAGATCGTACGGTTAGCCACACACCAAATCGTCAGTAGGTCTTTGGAAACAGTCTATCAAATCGTGTACCAGAAGAGAGTGCGGCTTCCCAATCACTTCACTTTACCGTACGGTCACGTCGAGTTTGGGCAGCATATAAAAAGGGACATCGTCCAAGACCAATAGTTCATTGTGACTAACACTGCCAAGCGAGAAAGATGAATCATTTCACACACCAAGTATCGAGCGTAAGACTCAAGCAGATTTACGAATGAAAAGGGTACGTAATGGGAAACATCTACGCTGGGACACAAGCGATAGCTGACCAGATTTTAAACCATGTGTGTGACGGATATAGAAAGCAACATGAACTTTCTCCTATTTGATTGTTCGTTACTTGTTTTGGTTTAGCTTTTTTCTTAAAAATGGATATTAATTGTTGTATGAAAAGTAAAATTCTTATATGAAATGCGTATGCGTTGTATGTAAAGTGAGGTCTTTTTGAAGGCATACAATTTAATTATAAAAGTATTTTTTCTAGATCAAAGATTTGTTCTATGTTCAGATTTGAATGTTTTAAATGGATAGTGCTTAGACCAAAGCACAGGCCAGAGAGCCTATGTATATACTTGAATAAATGTTTTGAACCCATGTTTCTTTCTGTATGTCTATGTTTGTCCCTATCAGCCCTTTCTCCCTACAAGTCTATTTTACCCTATAAATAGTTTCGACCCTCTTTAAACACAATGAAGTCACCAATGTTCAATTCCCTTAGAACTTCAGGTGAGATTCTTATGTTAAAGTTCCATTGACACCAATTCTGATATATCCATGTTTAACGTTACGGTCCCATTGACGCTAAAGTGACCCAATCCTTGTCGCTATGTTCAATTCCCCATTCACTCCTAGTTACATTTCCCCATGTTAAATTCCCCTTGACGCTAGATTTGCCCAAGCCCTTTTTGACTGGATTTTCCCTTGACGCTAGAGTGCCCCCATATACTACTCACAGCTTTATACCAAACAAAGTTAGAATGAAAAAGGAAAACATGATACTGGCAGATCTGTGGTTTGTAAAAAAAAAAAAAAACTTTCCATTGGAACATACATGTACCTACAGCCTTTCCTGGATATATTGAGACATTTTGGAATATGGAACTGATATTTCAGCTCCTTGTAATGGTATATTGATATGTAGAGAATTTTTACTCTGTGCAGACTTGCCTACTGGTTCTTTACTGTATAATTTTCATAATGCAAATCAAACAATATAAGTCAGAAAAAGGTATTGATGTGTTTTCCTATTTAATAATGAGGAAATTAATGAACCGGTCAGAACACACCACAGTATTGCTGAGGATGCCCTATACTACTTTAGCTAAACCGGAATCGGGAGAGAAATGATATTCTCTCAATTATATGAAGGGACCTTCCTCACTATGATCTTTTCTATTTTTTCATAGAGGTTATGAAATTGACATATATCATATGCACTGGCTTTTGTTTGGTATTATAAAACTATTAATTTTAATTTTTTCTCAATATTATACTTATTTAATTTCCATTGTTTGTTAGTTTTTTTAAATAATTTATTTAAATTTCATTATATTGTATGAGCCTGTGCTCTTAAAATAAATAACAGAAAACAGTGAAAGTCAACAAATAATTTATTTACCTAGAATACAAAGTGAAAATGAGAACAAAAATGTATGGAATTGTAAATTAAAACCCAAAATAATACATGAATTACAGACACATTATCTGAATAATTTAAAGTCCTGAATAAAATTAATAAAAGTTCATAATAAATAATGATGGTTGTCGTGGCACAAGAGAAACCAGATGTTAGGATGGGTATGTTAAACCCTGAGGCTATAATTTATCACCAGCAAAATGTCTTAGGTGTCCAGCGAACTTGAAACAGTCATAAAACTCAAGGCGCATGGTTTATTTTGCCAAAGTCAGTTACGTAACCTTTTTTACAGGTAAGTGGCAATTTCTTGATCAAACAAGGCATCGTCCACTTATCATAAATATCTTTGATTGACGGTTAGGAGGGGTGATGTCGGATCATTAGGAACCAACCTCCAATCAGAATTGAGTTAGGCATGCCAGACATTAGAATCTTAAGTTTAAATACATCATCTTGAGAATCAAACATTAGTAGTGTTTCAAATTTCGCGGACAAAGTAAATAATTACCTACTCTGTGACCATTCATAATGGCAGATTGATTCGAGGAACAGTCAGAAAGCTTCGAAACAAGTCAGTTATTATTTGCTTGATTGTTGTGAAATATTACTGCAAGGTAAGTGTACTTTAATTATTGCAGTAATTATTATCTATCTATTTGAGTATATATAAAATCGCCATTGTAGTTTGATTCATTCGTAGTGTTTGATGTACATACATATTTTTAGAAATAAGCAATGTGATATATGTAGAATTAATATTGTAATTGGGTTATTGTAATAACCCAATTCGTTACTGGGTTAATTCGAAGTAACCTCATGCATGTATTCATCTGAATTATAGATTTGCAAATGTTGAATTGAATTATAAACTTTGTATAATGTTGTGGTGTGCATCATTAGTATAGGAATTTGCCAATCTGTGTATACTTGTAGGAGTATAATGTGTATGGATATATCAGAGCATGAATGTGCATATCTGTGTACACTTGTAGAAGTACAATGTACAGAAATGCATCTGAGTATATAATATTGTTTGTATGTAATAAGATTGAGAATTTATATTTATATATTTACTGTGTACACTTAGCTGGGAGAATGTCTATTTCGATGGGCACAAATGCATCACCAGAAAACGGTAATGGCCTATCTGATGATACTAATGTTAGTGTGTGACAAGTAGCAAAAAGTATATCCTTTGCTAATGTCCATGTATGTTTCTTTAGAAGCTTTTAGGGACCAGAGGGAATTACTCCAGATGTGGTAAGAGTCTCTGGGAGACAAAAGGGAAGACGTTTTAATGACCAGATAAAGATAGAAGGAAGTTTGAGGGACCAGAGGGAATTACCCCAGCTGTGGCCCAAGTCTCTGAGAGACAAAAAAGAGAAGTGAAGACAGAGGAGAAATAGAAGGGAAAACGGAGGAAGACAAAGGAAGATGAAAACATACAGATGAGTAGGACTCAAGACAGAAGGGAAAATTGCACACCAATTCAAATGATGAACTAGACCGTCACTTGGTGGCGTGATATGATATTAGCTTCATTGTATCTGAGAGATTACTATATGAATTATATTAAATTGTTGTTATTTAAAATTTCAATTTGTCTATTCATTAATTTAACTGTTGGCACCGCTGAATGGGGAATCGGAGCTTTGTATCTATCACTACTTCAATTTCTAACAACAACGAGCCAGGGTGGGTCTTCTATACTAATTTAAATTAATTGGAAGCACCCCACCACAAAAAGGTAGGCAACCAAACCTTTACAATGGTAATGATGTATTTGTGTTAGCTTATAAAGTGTTCTTGTGTCAAGTCTTTTGTTGATTCACAGTAATATAATTCCAAGGTTTGAATTCACTATAAATTCCAGTGAATATCTGTGTCCAAGACTTTTTTCAGAGCACATTTGTATTTTCAGAGAAAATAATAATATTGAGGAATTTGTATAGCACCTAATCTTTAGAAGCTCTAAGCAGTATTTATAAGGCACATACTGATTCTTTTAGCTCTCTTGTCACCGGAAAATATACAAAATACCCCCTTTCTGTAAAAAATGAATGTAAAAAAGAGGGTTTGGGGGCAGTGTTGATTCAGTATAAAAGCCACTAGTTGAATAAGGAATTAACTTTAATTCCTCAGTCAGAATCTTACAAGCATCATTTCAACAAAAATCCTTAGTTCATTTTTATTCATATCTTTAATGTAATATTATTATCATTTTTCTGCTATAGGTCAATGTCGGACAAAAATTGGCCAAAACAACTGACCTGTGAGACCTTACCTTAGCATTAAAAATAATTGTTACCGTGATACATGCTAGTCACAGGCACATGATTAGGAGTAAACTGACATGTCCTATGTCAGAATGGGTCATGGGGGTAATCTAAGGTATTTTTGTCACTCTGTATGATTTTTTTCCTTAAAGATTTTTTTCTTCTTCACATCAAGCTCGCGTCAAGCACCTGTGCACTCACCAATCAACAACTAATTAGTGTACACATTAGTTTACCGCGGAATCAAGTGTATGTGGCTACAATGGGTGTATGTCCGTGCGAATAGACATCTCCATTTAATTTCGTTTACATAATATATTTGCCTGAATGTCTACGTACATCATCTAGATCATCAATGTACTCGGCCAGCATCAATAAAACAGTGACATAACAAATAAAGAGAAGTAAAACAAACGGAATACACAAACCTTCTTTGTCGCCGTCGGGTATTACACGATTTACCAATTGCAGGTCGCTGGAGGACGGAAATGGCTAAAGTTGATGCTCGAATATTATTTAATAGTTACTCACTAAAGGCGGCATTTTCGGCAGCTAAAAAAGTCACCATGAACATTATATTTTGGAATAATGACATTTACAAACAAATGGGTTCTTCTTCCTATGCAGATGTCGACTTCTCGATGAAATCGCAAATGGAAAATACGTCACGTGATAACAAATTACATTGATATAGTTCGACGAAATGAAAACGAAACCATAAGTTTGCTAAGTTTGCAATCGATATTGTCAGTCGAAGGTACAAATACTGTTTGATTTAACTTATTATATTATCAATAACTGCTCACAACACCTGTTTATTCTAATGTATCATGTATACAATCGTCGATACGTTTGCTTTACCAATGTATGCTTTCTTTTTATCCCCCCCCCCCATTGATAATCGTTGGAAAATAGATTATTATTAATTAATGACTATTGAGATTCTGGTACAATCGCTGATGTTTTGCTTTGACAATGTCTCCTTCTCTTTGTATTCACCTGCTGATAATCATTCGCAAAAAGATTACTATTAATTAACGATACCATATTCAGATTGTGGTTTGTTTGTTTTTTATGGTTTAACGCCATTTTTCAGCACAATATATAGGCTATACATGGCGGCCAGTATTAGTGGTGGAGGAAGAAACCGGAAAAAACCCGGAAAGAACCACCGACCCACGAGAAGCTACTGGCAAGCTTTCTCACTTAACTACATTAGCCGAATCTTAGACAGATTGTGGTACAGTCGTCGATATATGCTTGCTTTACCAATATATTCTTTTCTGTTTATTTCCCCGCTGATAGTCAGTTGAAAATAGAGTATCGTTAGTTGGTGGTTCTCTACAAACTACAAATTGTAATGGAGGGGGGAAAGCAAATTTGACACACACACACACACACACACACAATCGAATTTGCATGTGTTGTAAAATTGCAGTAACCTATATACGTCCCCCCGAAAAAAAATTTTTTAAAAAAAAAAAAAATCAAGTTTTGCCCCTCTGCCCCTCTCCCCCAAATTAAGCCTCCTCCTCTGAAAATCTGAAATGATGTCCCTGGATCCTTATTGAGTGTTTAATCTAATGGGGGTGGGGGTAGTCTCATAAAATAGAGGCGCAAAACCAGCAAAGACCAGCCATCGTCCTAATGATCAGAAATACTTACTGACCATTTTCTCAGTGTATGTTATGCATTTCGTGATTACCTACATCTGATTGTTAAGTTTGTACTTATTAGATGTAAATGCTGAGTTTTTTCTGTGGTAATTATTTAAACAAATTTCACTGATTTAAATTCAGTAAAGTTCATACTTATTTAACAAGATCAGTTATCATCAATACAGATCACAATATGTTTTGTTTAAGGTTATATGTCTTGGTATATTATCACCTGAAAACGACACTAAATAACTACGAACTCTGTGGATTGGTATGAAAACTAGTAAATAACTACGTACTCTGTGGATTGACATGAATGCTGTATTACATATGGACTGGTATACTCTCGGACATGAAAGCTAAAAGCTATATTTATATTTTTTAATATAAAAAAACAACACAACAACAACATGAAATATTTGTACTTGTATATTTGTACATTAAAATTGTACTAAATAATTATGAAATCCGTGGATTGGCAGACTTTCACCAGCTAGACCGTGTATATGCATTGCTGCTATTTCTTTTGAAATTACTCACATGGCTTTTACATGTATTAAGAAAATTTAACCTTGCAAAGATCTATACTCGTGCATCACATATGCAACCTGCAGCTTTCACGCAATTTTTTTTTATAAATAAAAATAAAATAACATTATATTGTTGTTAACTTATATCTTGGCAAGGTATTGATCATTTTCTAAATCAAATAAACTAGGGTCATTTGGCCGTATGGCCGTGTTTGCGTTTATCAAAGCACATTTATATAACCTATAAGGTGATTTCATGTTTTCAGACATTTCGCCGTCCTTTATTGCTTAAAATTCGGACTCCTGTGATCAAAGCTACGGGAAATATCGGCGGGGCTATCTAGGGCAGGGGTGCACAATACGTCGATCGCGAAGGTAGTGTGAGTAGATCGCGTAGCACTAATAAAAAAAGACGTCAGCCTATCACCCATCCACACTATCGCACTATGAAATTGTGGGCACTGCGCATGCACAAACAACGACGCCAAGTTCAGCAAAACTAACACAACAGCTAGCGAGTTGCCAAGTTAGCCTCCAATTTTTAGCCCTCGGTTTTTCTCTTAAACTTAAGAAAGGGTATGAAAATGAGTGGAGGAGCTGGACCAAGTAAGAAGCCAAAAACGTATCACTTTCATACGGAATGAGAGGAGAACTTTTTTGACACTATGTCATTTTCGAAGTGCATTTGCCTCATCTGTCAGTCTACTATCGCACTACCAAAGAAGGGAAATGTGGAGCGGCATTTTCAGACTATTCATAAAAACTACGACACCGACTTCCCACCGACAAGCGAGCTGAGAAGGAGAAAGGTGAAGGAACTAAAATGCCAGTTGTCCGGGCAGCTGTCATTTTTCTCACAGCTATCTTCAGAAGCGAAAGCCGCCACCGAAGAATCTTTCCGGGTGAGTCATTTCATCGTTAAAAACAAGAAGTCCTTCCAAGACAGAAAGATGGTAAAAGAGGCATTCGTTGAAGCAGCTGACTCGTTGTTCCGAGACTTTAAAAACAAGGCAGAAATATTATCTTCGATCAAAGCTCTCCAGCTATCAAGAACTACAGTTAAACGGCGCAGTGCAGCCATGGCCGAGGATTTGACCAGGCAACTTTGGAAGGACATCGCAGATTGCGAGTGTTTCTCACTGCAGTTGGACGAATCTACAGACGTGAGTGACACAGCCCAGTTGTGCATTTTCATTCGAATGGTGTTTACTGATATATCTGCTAAAGAAGAGCTGTTAACATTATTGCCCATGAAAGAACAGACACGAGGAGAGGATATATTTCAGTCTTTCAAAAACTATATCGAGAAATCCCAGCTCCCAGTGTCCAATTGGTGTCCATCACCACGGATGGAGCGATCGCAATGGTTGGCCGCTTGGATGGATTTATTGCCAAGTGCAGGGGGGACACTGCTTTCCCGGACTTCCTCAATTACCACTGCATAATACACCAACAAGCGTTATGTGCTAAAATGCTCAACATGGAAGAGATCGTGGATGTGGCAACGAAGATCGCCTGTTCTATTCGCGCCAGAGCTCTTCAAAGACGGCTATTCCGTGCACATCTGGAGAAGGCTGACTGCGACCACTCTGAGTTGTTGCTACACACTGACGTGAGATGGCTTAGTCGAGGTAAATTCCTGCAAAGATTTCGAGAGCTCCCTCTAGAGATTAAGGAGTTTTTCCATGTAGCTGGACATGCAGAATACAAGCATCTAAATGATGGTCAGTGGCTGTTAGACTTGGCATTTTTAACCGATCTGACAAACATGTTGAATGACCTTAATCTAGAGCTGCAGGGAAAAGACAAAACAGTGATCAATATGATCAGCTCAGTTAATGCTTTTAAACGAAAAATGCAACATCCCTCTTCAAAGCCGAAGCGCCATGATTTGGCAAACTTCCAGAACCTGGCATCAGAACTGGAGATGCAAGGGAAAGCCTGTGTGCAACTTGACAGTGCACGCTACACAGAGCAGATTGACAATTGTCTGTCAGAGTTTGAGAGACGCTTTCAAGACTTTTCTTTGCTCGAGCCAGTCGCTACATTCATGTGCTATCCTTTTCAGGAAGATGCTGAGGTTGATTCACTCGCATAAAAAATTGCAACACTGTTTCACCTGAACTCTTCTGGAGTGGAAGATGAGATTTTGACACTACAAGCCGACATTCAGCTGAAGTCCAGAGCTCATGGACAGTTCTGGAACTTACTCACAGAGGAAAAGTACCCCAACATGAGGAAATGTGCTACCTCCTTGACTGCATTTTTCGGCTCCACTTATTTATGTGAGTCAGCCTTTTCCCACATGAAGATCATTCATTAAGTCCAAGTATCGTTCCACCATGACTGATGATCATTTGGAAGTGTGGTTGAGGCTCGGTCTCAGCAGCTACTGTCCGGACTATGCATCCCTGGCTGATTCCATCCAGTGCAAGTCATCAGAGTAAGGTCATGACAAAAAATGTACATAGTTAATTGTGTTGTGCAATATGGACTCATGCGGTTATGCAAGGTACATCAACATACAATATTCATAAATAAATATATGTTTTGCATTTTCGTGGTAGGTAGATCATTTTGGCTTGGTCATTTCATAAGCAGCTCGCATGCTGAAAAAGTGTGTGCACCCCTGATCTAGGGTTATCAACAATCCGAGTCAGCAGTGACTATCTTCATAAACATCGGGTCAAAATATATAATGGTGAAGTATGGTTAAACTCCAAACGTCGTGCTTAGTTAAACACTCCCCCTCACACCTTTTAGGAAGCAGTCAACTCAAATGGTTTTTAAAATAAAAGTCGTTTTAGGAGCTTATTTCATGCTATGACAGAAATGACAGAGCGATGCTCCAAATGACCTCCCGAAATCCGGTTTCCGACTGAAGCTCTATTATATTTAACATTTTGATGTAGAAAACAGGCCTCGTTCCTAATCTTGATTTGACTCACAAAAATACTACCATTACGGCACCAAATATCAAGAGATTTGGTTACCGTTAACTTATTGTTCTGTGCAAAATTAGGATTAGTTGATTTAGAGATTATGCGAATAATGATTAATTGATCTATCGCCACTTGTCAATCATGCTCATCAATTAACCAATCAGCAAGTGGAAATTAGACACACCTCCGCATTGCTTTCGTCTGCCATTTTCCTCCGATAAACTAACTGCTTAAAGCAAGAATGCTTTAATAATGATAAGTATTCACACATTTTGCAGTGATTTGTTGATTTCTCCATCGAAAATGGTGAAAAGAAGTCAGTGGGAGCCTCGTAATTCTGACAGTCGATACTCAGATGTATAAATGGAGGAATTAGATTTATTCCTTTCCCGAAACATCTTTAAAACTTTGATTGATAAAGTTTTTTTTTTTTTTTGTGGAATATGGAAACAATTGACGGCAATTACAACATGTTTGGTTACATAAGCGTATGCAGAAAGTACTTCCCGTCGACGGCTTGAAAAAAACAACAAAACAAATTGAAATTGGAAAATATTTGTAAAAATAAACGTTTCTAGAATATGGGTGGAGAACCCCGTAACTTGTGGGTTTTGATGTATATTATTTTTCTTGTATAGGATGGATTGAACCCTAAACTGCATTATTTTAAAGTTTGAAAATTTACGTTTTAATGTTGGATTGTCCCAAAATTAATAATTTATCGTCTCAATCTTTCAAACACTTGAGTAGCTCTTTACTTTCTCATATAGGGCTGAAGGAGGGGTGGGATATAGACATGTAATAATAAGAAATACCAAAACAATAGTTTCAGATAATATCGTCCGATATATCAGCACGTATTTACATATACAGCAGCATACATAAATGATCAAAATTCCGCCTGACAAACACAATAGAACCTTACAATTATTATGTACGACTGTATATTATACACATTAATTATTTAGGATTTTTAAAATTAATTTTAATTAATTTACTTCGAAGGCAGCATAAACACAAGCCAGATAAAATAAATAAGGATAAGATTATTTACTTAATACATTTGTATCTTGCACCAGCGAAGTTTCGTTCATGAATAAGTTCTCTAGCAGATTTGAAATTGATTTTTATTATTACTGAAATAAAACACTTAGGTTATTACTTGAACTACAAATATAAATATTGTCTACTGCAGTATAAATTATGTAACTTTGTAATTTTACATTTAAACAATAATACAAATCATTTTTAATATACATATCACTCAAACTGAAACATAATTCTGTGCCAAATACTGCATGTTTGTCGGAGGTTATCAGGTGTCATGTCACGTGATTGGTAGGTGGAGCTATCTATCATCTGGCGTAAGGTCAACTGAACATCAAGACTGTTTTTCGTTTGCTACATAACTGCTATCATTTTTGTCATTTCAACATGCTTTCATAATAACGGTTGTTATAGACATCATTCTTAATATTTCGCCATTTTGAATATAAACACTACATTTTCTTTGATAAAATTATACAAGAATAGAAGCAATATAATAAACTGTACTGACTTTATTTTGTTTTCTGCATGTATAATCTAAATAAGAACTGTTGTGATGAAAGCATCATTTCATGACACAACAACACATTGGAGAGATCAGGTAAATTAAATTAGTTTCTGCACGTATATATACCATTTTACTTGTCCTTGAAGCCCGACACACGCGCGCTTCCGTGTGTTTGTGTGTGTATATATATATGTGTGTGTGTGTGTGTGTGTGTGTGTGTGTGTGTGTGTGTGTGTGTGTGTGTTGTTATAGATTGATATATAGATGAAGGTGTTATGAATGTTTTTGCTTGTTATGTGTTGTGATTAGCTTTTCATAACCTTCTTCTCATTTCTTGCTATGAGAAGGAATTACTCGTAAGTTGGGGAACGTCAATATCCATGGTAAGAGAGAGAGAGAGAGAGAGAGAGAGAGAGAGAGAGAGAGAGAGAAGGAAGAATTCAGGCTCTCTTGAAAGCGTGCCGTCACGATGTTAAAACAGCTACACTACATCTGAAATTAAGAGTCAAACATTCATTCTCTGCTGACATGGAGAACTTTATTTAAATAATCAACACACATATATATTACTACATTCTAGAAACACTTCTAAAAGCTTTATAATAAAAGTTCATGAAATACCATAAAACTTACATAAATATAATTAAACATGAACATAAAACATTATATTGCAATATATATATTGTAAATAAAAGAATTCAGTAACGATGTTGCAAACATATCAATTTTACCATTAAAATCTCAAACATTAAAGATACCTATTTCTAAAGGTCGTTATGACATATACAGTGTCCTTACCTGAAATTAAGAGTCAAACATTCATTTTCTACTGACATGGAGAACTAATCTGACCTGATCGCGCATCTGTATTTATAGTGTTAGGGTCAGAGAAGGTCATACCCTCCATGCATCAGTCAGAAAAGATGCTGACTTACTTTCAGGCATAAACCAGTTTCGACCGGCAGAAACCAACTTAACTTACGTCATAAGACCTACTCTATAGTTTATTTATATTCGTTTCATGTCGTCACACCATATATGGTTAGCTGTGAGTTGGAAGCCATCTTGTTTCTGTATCGTCTAGAGAAATCTTACTTCACCTTCATTAACTGAATTGAACTCATGCCAACACTAGGTCAGAAACATATTCTTACTAATGTAGCTTAGAACTATAGCTGAGCAGGCAAAATTCATGTATAATGTTTTTCGTATACAATCTCACACAACATTGTATATTGGCAATGTTCTTAGCTACTTTTAATTGAGTTATAGTGTGGTTATATACATTGCCCTTTTTTACTTGCTCAACAACCATTTCTATTCTATATAGTTGTGTTACAAAAACAAATGAAATTACCTTTAATATCTTTTATAATATAAACAAATAAAACATTACTTTAATTCAATTCAAAAGAAAATATCAATCTTATTAATTTTTCTACAAATTCAATCCTAACAAAGGCAAGAGAAGAGAGAGGCGTGTTGAAAACATTTTTGGTGCAAGTAAACCAAATATATAACTAAAAAACGATATATGAAACTACATTTTAGTTGCGTTTTCGTGAGCATTTAAAAGTCAAGTGCCACGATAGTTACAAACAAGACTCTAAGAAAATTGAACGAATATATCTTAAACTTAGTCGATGGATGTGGGTTTTATTATACATTAGAAACAAAAAATACAATATAATACTACCCCACACACACTTTGCCGTATAAGTTCTAAATATTTTTCTTTCAACAAGTACCACATTAAAAAATACTTTAATCTTATTTAGGTTTATTCAACAGTGAAGTGGAAAGTTTATTATTTAATATCCATATAATTTACAAAGGAGACATGGTCCCTTAGTTAAGAAACTGTATTAGGATATGAACTTAATCGTGCCCCAAACCTCTTATATGAAAACTATATTTGGTGTCTCTGTATTCCAAAGATACGACATTTATTAAACTTATATCATTTATGCAGCGATAGGTTTGAGTTTATTAAAAATGTGGAACTATTAGATTATATTTTAGTCTAAATATACATCTCTTTTTATAGGATGTTTCCTGACAAAACGTAGATCTATTCCGACAAGAAAGACCTAGAAAATACTTAAACATGATCGTTGCTGAACAAGAGAAAATACTACTCGGGCTGTAAGACTGATGCGTTATTATGTACTCACACACTAAGATTTAAATCTTCCACACTTGGTTCTACAATAATTGTGCTATACCAATTACAATATTATCAACGACTTCTGATACAGGCATGCACATCCCTAATTGTTAAGTTCTGGATATAATAGACTTTCATCCTCAACAACAATGAGTATGATTGTAGAACCAAACGTGTATGGAGGATTTAAATCTTAGTGTGTGCGTTGACCTGATAATGTATTCGCCATTATTCTGATAGGTCTATGTGAGTGTGATTAATTCTCCTGAGATTAGAGCAAGGAGACAAGATTATACGTCCCTTCAAATTCCACAAGAAGCTTTATGGGAAAGAGAGGCGACACCATACAATCGGAGAGAAGGAGGCCACTAGTTGCATGAGGAATTAACTTTAATTCATCAGTCAGAATCTTACAAGCATCATTTCAACAAAAATCATTAGCTCATTTTTATTCGTGTCTTTCATGTAATATTATTATCATTTTTCTGCTATAGGTCATTGTCAGAAAAAAATTGGCCAAAACAACTGTCCAGTGAGACCTTACCTTAGCATTAAAAGTAATTGTTACCGTGATACATGCTACAGTCACAGGCACATGATTCGGAGTAAACTGACGTGTACACTCACCCACGCTCGATGCTATATAGTACGATAGAGAGTGTCCTATGTCAGAATGGGTCATGGGGTTAATCTAAGGTATTTTTGTCACTCTGTATGATTGTTTTCCTTTAGATTATTTTTCTTCTTCACATCAAGCTCGCGTCAAGCACCTGTGCACTCACCAATCAACAACTAATTAGTGTACACATTAGTTTACCGCGGAATCAAGTGTATGTGGCACAGGCACTTGATTCTGAGTAAATTCATGTATACACTCACCATATATGGTGAGTGTATACATGAATTTACTCAGAATCAAGTGCCTGTGGTATGTGGCTACAATGGGTGTATGTCCGTGCGAATAGACATCTCCATTTAATTTCGTTTACATAATATATTTGCCTGAATGTCTACGTACATCATCTAGATCATCAATGTACTCGGCCAGCATCAATAAAACAGTGGCATAACAAATAAAGAGAAGTAAAACAAACGGAATACACAAACCTTCTTTGTCGCCGTCGGGTATTACAGTGTAATTTACACGATTTACAAATTGCAGGTCACTGGAGGACGGAAATGGCTAAAGTTGATGCTCAAACATTATTTAATAGTTACTCACTAAAGGCGGCATTTTCGGCAGCTAAAAAAGTCACCATGAACATTATATTTTGGAATAGTGACATTTACAAACAAATGGGTTCTTCTTCCTATGCAGATGTCGACTTCTCGATGAAATCGCAAAAGGAAAATACGTCAGAAGATAACAAATTACGGTACATTGATATAGTTCGACGAAATGAAAACGAAACCATAAGTTATCACCGCAGTCTTATCAGGAAAGATCATGCTAAGTTTGGAATCGATGTTGTCAGTCCACCTGTTCATTCTAATGTATCATGTATACACTCGTCGATACGTTTGCTTTACCAATGTATGCTTTTCTTTTTATCCCCCCCCCCCCATTGATAATCATTGGAAAATAGATTATTATTATTAATTAATGACTATTGACATTCTAGTACAATCGCTGATGTTTTGCTTTGACACTGTCTCCTTTTCTTTGTATTCACCTGCTGATAATCATTCGCAAAAAGATTACTATTAATTAACGATACCATTTTGAGAGTGTGGTACAGTCGTCGATATATGCTTGCTTTACCAATATATTCTTTTCTGTTTATTTCCTCGCTGATAATCAGTTGAAAATAGAGTATCATTAGTTGGTGGTTCTCTACAGGGTTGTAATGGAGGGGGGAAGGCAAATTTGCCCCCTCTCCCCATCGAACTTGCATGTGCTGTAATATTGCAGTAACCTATATACGTCCCCCCAAAAAAATTTTAAAAAAAAAAAATCAAGTTTTGCCCCTCTCCCCCAAATTAATCATCCTCCTCTGAAAATCTGAAATGATGTCCCTGGTTCCTTATTGAGTGTTTAATCTAATGGGGATGGGGGTAGTCTCATAAAATAGAGGCGCAAAACCAGCAAAGACCAGCCATCGTTCTAATGATCAGAAATACTTACTGACCATTTTCTCAGTGTATGTTATGCATTTCGTGATTACCTACATCTGATTGTTAAAGTTTATACTTATTAGCTGTATGTGGTTAACGTTTGTATTATTAGCTGTATGTGCTGAGTTTTTTCTGTGGTAATTATTTAAACAAATTTCACTGATTTAAATTCAGTAGAATTCGTACTTATTTAACAAGATCAGTTATCATCAATACAGATCACAATATGTTTTGTTTAAGGTTATATGTCTTGGTATATTATCACCTGAAAACGACACTAAATAACTATGAACTCTGTGGATTGGTATGAAAACTAGTAAATAACTACGTACTCTGTGGATTGACATGAATGCTGTATTACATATGGACTGGTATACTCTCGGACATGAAAGCTATATTTATATTTTTTTTAATATAAAAAAAAAATACAGAACAACAACATGAAATATTTGTACTGGTATATTTGTACATTAAAATTGTACTAAATAATTATGAAATCCGTGGATTGGCAGACTTTCACCAACTAGACCGTGTATATGAATTGCTGCTATTTCTTTTGAAATTACTCACATGGCTTTTACATGTATTAAGAAAATTTAACCTTGCAAAGATCTATACTCATGTATCACATATGCAACCTGCCGCTTTCACGCAATTATTTTTTTAAATAAAAAAAACAGCATTATAATGTTGTTAACTTTTATCTTGGCAAGGTATTGATCATTTTCTAAATCAAATAAACTAGGGTCATTTGGCCGTATGGCCGTGTTTGCACATTTATGTAACCTATAAGGTGATTTCATGTTTTCAGAGATTTCGCCGTACTTTATTGCTAAAAAGTCGGACTCCTGTGATCAAAGCTACGGGAAATATCGGCGGGGCTATCTAGGGTTATCAACAATCGGAGTCAGCAGTGACTATCTTCGTAAACATCAGGTCAAAATATATAATGTTGAAGTATGGTTAAACTCCAAACGTCGTGCTCAGTTAAACACTCCCCCTCACACCTTTGAGGAAGCAGTCAACTCAAATGGATTTAAAATAAAAGTCGTTTTAGGAGCTTATTTCATGCTATGACAGAAATGACAGAGCGATGCTCCAAATGACCCCCCGAAATCCGGTTTCCGACTGAAGATCTATTATATTTAACATTTTGATGTAGAAAACAGGCCTCGTTCCTAATCTTGATTTGACTCACAAAAATACTACCATTACGGCACCAAACATCAAGAGATTTGGTTGCCGTTAACTTATTGTTCTGTGAAAAATTAGGATTAGTTGATTTAGAGATTATGCGAATAATGATTAATTGATCTATCGCCACTTGTCAATCATGCTCATCAATTAACAAATCAGCAAGTGGAAATTAGACACACCTCCGCATTGCTTTCGTCTGCCATTTTCCTCCGATAAACTAACTGCTTAAAGCAAGAATGCTTTGATAATGATAAGTATTCACAAATTTTGCAGTGATTTGTTAATTTCTCCATCGAAAATGGTGAAAAGAAGTCAGTGGGAGCCTCGTAATTCTGACAGTCGATACTCAGATGTATAAATGAAGGAATTAGATTTATTCCTTTCCCGAAACATCTTTAAAACTTTGATTGATAAAGTTTTTTTTTGTTGTGGAATATGGAAATAATTGATGGCAATTACAACATGCTTGGTTACATAAGCGTATGTAGAAAGTACTTCCCGTCGACGGCTTGAAAAAAACAACAAAACAAATTGAAATTGGAAAATATTTGTAAAAATAAACGTTTCTAGAATATGGGTGGAGAACCCCGTAACTTGTGGGTTTTGATGTATATTATTTTTCTTGTATAGGATGGATTGAACCCTAAACTGCATTATTTTAAAGTTTGAAAATTTACGTTTTAATGTTGGATTGTCTCAAAATTAATAATTTATCGTCTCAATCTTTCAAACACTTGAGTAGCTCTTTACTTTCTCATATAGGGCTGAAGGAGGGGTGGGATATAGACATGTAATAATAAGAAATACCAAAACAATAGTTTCAGATAATATCGTCCGATATATCAGCACGTATTTACATATACAACAACATACATAAATGATCAAAATTCCGCCTGACAAACACAACAGAACCTTACAATTATTATGTACGACTGTATATTATACACATTAATTATTTAGGATTTTTAAAATTAATTTTAATTAATTTACTTCGAAGGCAGCATAAACACAAGCCAGATAAAATAAATAAGGATAAGATTATTTACTTAATACATTTGTATCTTGCACCAGAGAAGTTTCGTTCATGAATAAGTTCTCTAGCAGATTTGAAATTGATTTTTATTATTACTGAAATAAAACACTTAGGTTATTACTATACGAACTTGAACTACAAATATAAATATTGTCTACTGCAGTATAAATTATGTAACTTTGTAATTTTACATTTAAACAATAATACAAATCATTTTTAATATACATATCACTCAAACTGAAACATAATTCTGTGCCAAATACTGCATGTTTGTCGGAGGTTATCAGGTGTCATGTCACGTGATTGGTAGGTGGAGCTATCTATCATCTGGCGTAAGGTCAACTGAACATCAAGACTGTTTTTCGTTTGCTACATAACTGCTATCATTTTTGTCATTTCAACATGCTTTCATAATAACGGTTGTTATAGACATCATTCTTAATATTTCGCCATTTTGAATATGAACACTACATTTTCTTTGATAAAATTATACAAGAATAGAAGCAATATAATAAACTGTACTGACTTTATTTTGTTTTCTGCATGTATAATCTAAATAAGAACTGTTGTGATGAAAGCATCATTTCATGACACAACAACACATTGGAGAGATCAGGTAAATTAAATTAGTTTCTGCACGTATATATACCATTTTACTTGTCCTTGAAGCCCGACACACGCGCGCTTCCGTGTGTTTGTGTGTGTGTATATATGTGTGTGTGTGTGTGTGTGTGTGTGTGTTGTTATAGATTGATATATAGATGAAGGCAAGAGAAGAGAGAGAAGTGTTGAAAACATTTTTGGTGCAAGTAAACCAAATATATAACTAAAAAACGATATATGAAACTACATTTTAGTTGCGTTTTCGTGAGTATTTAAAATTCAAGTGCCACGATAGTTACAAACAAGACTCTAAGAAAATTGAACGAATATATCTTAAACTTAGTCGATGGATGTGGGTTTTATTATACATTAGAAACAAAAAATACAAATATAATACTACCCCACACACACTTTGCCGTATAAGTTCTAAATATTTTTCTTTCAACAAGTACCACATTAAAAAATACTTTAATCTTATTTAGGTTTATTCAACAGTGAAGTGGAAAGTTTATTATTTAATATCCATATAATTTACGAAGGAGACATGGTCCCTTAGTTAAGAAACTGTATTAGGATATGAAGTTAATCGTGCCCCAAACCTCTTATATGAAAACTATATTTGGTGTCTCTGTATTCCAAAGATACGACATTTATTAAACTTATATCATTTATGCAGCGATAGGTTTGAGTTTATTAAAAATGTGGAACTATTAGATTATATTTTAGTCTAAATATACATCTCTTCTTATAGGATGTTTCCTGACAAAACGTAGATCTATTCTGACAAGAAAGACCTAGAAAATACTTAAACATGATCGTTGCTGAACAAGAGAAAATACTACTCGGGCTGTAAGATTGATGCGTTATTATGTACTCACACACTAAGATTTAAATCTTCCACACTTGGTTCTACAATAATTGTGCTATACCAATTACAATATTATCAACGACTTCTGATACAGGCATGCACATCCCTAATTGTTAAGTTCTGGATATAATAGACTTTCATCCTCAACAACAATGAGTATGATTGTAGAACCAAACGTGTATGGAGGATTTAAATCTTAGTGTGTGCGTTGACCTGAAAATGTATTCGCCATTATTCTGATAGGTCTATGTGAGTGTGATTAATTCTCCTGAGATTAGAGCAAGGAGACCAGATTATACGTCCCTTCAAATTCCACAAGAAGCTTTATGGGAAAGAGAGGCGACACCATACAATCGGAGAGAAGGAGGCCACTAGTTGCATGAGGAATTAACTTTAATTCATCAGTCAGAATCTTACAAGCATCATTTCAACAAAAATCATTAGCTCATTTTTATTCGTGTCTTTCATGTAATATTATTATCATTTTTCTGCTATAGGTCATTGTCAGAAAAAAATTTGCCAAAACAACTGTCCAGTGAGACCTTACCTTAGCATTAAAAGTAATTGTTACCGTGATACATGCTACAGTCACAGGCACATGATTCGGAGTAAACTGACGTGTACACTCACCCACGCTCGATGCTATATAGTACGATAGAGAGTGTCCTATGTCAGAATGGGTCATGGGGTTAATCTAAGGTATTTTTGTCACTCTGTATGATTGTTTTCCTTTAGATTATTTTTCTTCTTCACATCAAGCTCGCGTCAAGCACCTGTGCACTCACCAATCAACAACTAATTAGTGTACACATTAGTTTACCGCGGAATCAAGTGTATGTGGCACAGGCACTTGATTCTGAGTAAATTCATGTATACACTCACCATATATGGTGAGTGTATACATGAATTTACTCAGAATCAAGTGCCTGTGGTATGTGGCTACAATGGGTGTATGTCCGTGCGAATAGACATCTCCATTTAATTTCGTTTACATAATATATTTGCCTTAATGTCTACGTACATCATCTAGATCATCAATGTACTCGGCCAGCATCAATAAAACAGTGACATAACAAATAAAGAGAAGTAAAACAAACGGAATACACAAACCTTCTTTGTCGCCGTCGGGTATTACAGTGTAATTTACACGATTTACCAATTGCAGGTCACTGGAGGACGGAAATGGCTAAAGTTGATGCTCCAATATTATTTAATAGTTACTCACTAAAGGCGGCATTTTCGGCAGCTAAAAAAGTCACCATGAACATTATATTTTGGAATAGTGACATTTACAAACAAATGGGTTCTTCTTCCTATGCAGATGTCGACTTCTCGATGAAATCGCAAAAGGAAAATACGTCAGAAGATAACAAATTACATTGATATAGTTCGACGAAATGAAAACGAAACCATAAGTTATCACCGCAGTCTTATCAGGAAAGATCATGCTAAGTTTGGAATCGATGTTGTCAGTCCACCTGTTCATTCTAATGTATCATGTATACACTCGTCGATACGTTTGCTTTACCAATGTATGCTTTTCTTTTTATCCCCCCCCCCATTGATAATCATTGGAAAATAGATTATTATTATTAATTAATGACTATTGACATTCTAGTACAATCGCTGATGTTTTGCTTTGACACTGTCTCCTTTTCTTTGTATTCACCTGCTGATAATCATTCGCAAAAAGATTACTATTAATTAACGATACCATTTTGAGAGTGTGGTACAGTCGTCGATATATGCTTGCTTTACCAATATATTCTTTTCTGTTTATTTCCTCGCTGATAATCAGTTGAAAATAGAGTATCATTAGTTGGTGGTTCTCTACAGGGTTGTAATGGAGGGGGGAAGGCAAATTTGCCCCCCCCCCCCCATCGAACTTGCATGTGCTGTAATATTGCAGTAACCTATATACGTCCCCCCCCCCCGAAAAAAAAAAAAAAATTGTAAACAAACAAGTTTTGCCCCTCTTCCCCAAATTAATCATCATCCTCTGAAAATCTGAAATGATGCCCCTGGTTCCTTATTGAGTGTTTAATCTAATGGGGGTGGGGGTAGTCTCATAAAATAGAGGCGCAAAACCAGCAAAGACCAGACATCGTCCTAATGATCAGAAATACTTACTGACCATTTTCTCAGTGTATGTTATGCATTTCGTGATTACCTACATCTGATTGTTAAAGGTTGTACTTATTAGCTGTATGTGGTTAACGTTTGTATTATTAGCTGCATGTGCTGAGTTTTTTCTGTGGTAATTATTTAAACAAATTTCACTGATTTAAATTCAGTAAAGTTCATACTTATTTAACAAGATCAGTTATCATCAATACAGATCACATTATGTTTTGTTTAAGGTTATATGTCTTGGTATATTATCACCTGAAAACGACACTAAATAACTATGAACTCTGTGGATTGGTATGAAAACTAGTAAATAACTACGTACTCTGTGGATTGACATGAATGCTGTATTACATATGGACTGGTATACTCTCGGACATGAAAGCTATATTTATATTTTTTTTAATATAAAAAAAAAAAGAACAACAACATGAAATATTTGTACTGGTATATTTGTACACTAAAATTGTACTAAATAATTATGAAATCCGTGGATTGGCAGACTTTCACCAACTAGACCGTGTATATGAACTGCTGCTATTTCATTTGAAATTACTCACATGGCTTTTACATGTATTAAGAAAATTTAACCTTGCAAAGATCTATACTCATGCATCACATATGCAACCTGCAGCTTTCACGCAATTATTTTTTTAAATAAAAAAAACAGCATTATAATGTTGTTAACTTTTATCTTGGCAAGGTATTGATCATTTTCTAAATCAAATAAACTAGGGTCATTTGGCCGTATGGCCGTGTTTGCACATTTATGTAACCTATAAGGTGATTTCATGTTTTCAGAGATTTCGCCGTACTTTATTGCTAAAAAGTCGGACTCCTGTGATCAAAGCTACGGGAAATATCGGCTGGGCTATCTAGGGTTATCAACAATCGGAGTCAGCAGTGACTATCTTCGTAAACATCGGGTCAAAATATATAATGTTGAAGTATGGTTAAACTCCAAACGTCGTGCTCAGTTAAACACTCCCCCTCACACCTTTGAGGAAGCAGTCAACTCAAATGGTTTTTAAAATAAAAGTCGTTTTAGGAGCTTATTTCATGCTATGACAGAAATGACAGAGCGATGCTCCAAATGACCCCCCGAAATCCTTTTTCCGACTGAAGCTCTATTATATGTAACATTTTGAAGTAGAAAACAGGCCTCGTTCCTAATCTTGATTTGACTCACAAAAATACTACCATTACGGCACCAAACATCAAGAGATTTGGTTACCGTTAACTTATTGTTCTGTGCAAAATTAGGATTAGTTGATTTAGAGATTATGCGAATAATGATTAATTGATCTATCGCCACTTGTCAATCATGCTCATCAATTAACCAATCAGCAAGTGGAAATTAGACACACCTCCGCATTGCTTTCGTCTGCCATTTTCCTCCGATAAACTAACTGCTTAAAGCAAGAATGCTTTGATAATGATAAGTATTCACAAATTTTGCAGTGATTTGTTAATTTCTCCATCGAAAATGGTGAAAAGAAGTCAGTGGGAGCCTCGTAATTCTGACAGTCGATACTCAGATGTATAAATGAAGGAATTAGATTTATTCCTTTCCCGAAACATCTTTAAAACTTTGATTGATAAAGTTGTTTTTTTTTTTTTTGGAATATGGAAATAATTGATGGCAATTACAACATGCTTGGTTACATAAGCGTATGTAGAAAGTACTTCCCGTCGACGGCTTGAAAAAAACAACAAAACAAATTGAAATTGGAAAATATTTGTAAAAATAAACGTTTCTAGAATATGGGTGGAGAACCCCGTAACTTGTGGGTTTTGATGTATATTATTTTTCTTGTATAGGATGGATTGAACCCTAAACTGCATTATTTTAAAGTTTGAAAATTTACGTTTTAATGTTGGATTGTCTCAAAATTAATAATTTATCGTCTCAATCTTTCAAACACTTGAGTAGCTCTTTGCTTTCTCATATAAGGCTGAAGGAGGGGTGGGATATAGACATGTAATAATAAGAAATACCAAAACAATAGTTTCAGATAATATCGTCCGATATATCAGCACGTATTTACATATACAACAACATACATAAATGATCAAAATTCCGCCTGACAAACACAACAGAACCTTACAATTATTATGTACGACTGTATATTATACACATTAATTATTTAGGATTTTTAAATTAATTTTAATTAATTTACTTCGAAGGCAGCATAAACACAAGCCAGATAAAATAAATAAGGATAAGATTATTTACTTAATACATTTGTATCTTGCACCAGAGAAGTTTCGTTCATGAATAAGTTCTCTAGCAGATTTGAAATTGATTTTTATTATTACTGAAATAAAACACTTAGGTTATTACTATACGAACTTGAACTACAAATATAAATATTGTCTACTGCAGTATAAATTATGTAACTTTGTAATTTTACATTTAAACAATAATACAAATCATTTTTAATATACATATCACTCAAACTGAAACATAATTCTGTGCCAAATACTGCATGTTTGTCGGAGGTTATCAGGTGTCATGTCACGTGATTGGTAGGCGGAGCTATCTATCATCTGGCGTAAGGTCAACTGAACATCAAGACTGTTTTTCGTTTGCTACATAACTGCTATCATTTTTGTCATTTCAACATGCTTTCATAATAACGGTTGTTATAGACATCATTCTTAATATTTCGCCATTTTGAATATGAACACTACATTTTCTTTGATAAAATTATACAAGAATAGAAGCAATATAATAAACTGTACTGACTTTATTTTGTTTTCTGCATGTATAATCTAAATAAGAACTGTTGTGATGAAAGCATCATTTCATGACACAACAACACATTGGAGAGATCAGGTAAATTAAATTAGTTTCTGCACGTATATATACCATTTTACTTGTCATTGAAGCCCGACACACGCGCGCTTCCGTGTGTTTGTGTATATATGTGTGTGTGTGTGTGTGTGTGTGTGTGTGTGTTGTTATAGATTGATATATAGATGAAGGCAAGAGAAGAGAGAGAAGTGTTGAAAACATTTTTGGTGCAAGTAAACCAAATATATAACTAAAAAACGATATATGAAACTACATTTTAGTTGCGTTTTCGTGAGTATTTAAAATTCAAGTGCCACGATAGTTACAAACAAGACTCTAAGAAAATTGAACGAATATATCTTAAACTTAGTCGATGGATGTGGGTTTTATTATACATTAGAAACAAAAAATACAAATATAATACTACCCCACACACACTTTGCCGTATAAGTTCTAAATATTTTTCTTTCAACAAGTACCACATTAAAAAATACTTTAATCTTATTTAGGTTTATTCAACAGTGAAGTGGAAAGTTTATTATTTAATATCCATATAATTTACAAAGGAGACATGGTCCCTTAGTTAAGAAACTGTATTAGGATATGAACTTAATCGTGCCCCAAACCTCTTATATGAAAACTATATTTGGTGTCTCTGTATTCCAAAGATACGACATTTATTAAACTTATATCATTTATGCAGCGATAGGTTTGAGTTTATTAAAAATGTGGAACTATTAGATTATATTTTAGTCTAAATATACATCTCTTCTTATAGGATGTTTCCTGACAAAACGTAGATCTATTCTGACAAGAAAGACCTAGAAAATACTTAAACATGATCGTTGCTGAACAAGAGAAAATACTACTCGGGCTGTAAGATTGATGCGTTATTATGTACTCACACACTAAGATTTAAATCTTCCACACTTGGTTCTACAATAATTGTGCTATACCAATTACAATATTATCAACGACTTCTGATACAGGCATGCACATCCCTAATTGTTAAGTTCTGGATATAATAGACTTTCATCCTCAACAACAATGAGTATGATTGTAGAACCAAACGTGTATGGAGGATTTAAATCTTAGTGTGTGCGTTGACCTGATAATGTATTCGCCATTATTCTGATAGGTCTATGTGAGTGTGATTAATTCTCCTGAGATTAGAGCAAGGAGACCAGATTATACGTCCCTTCAAATTCCACAAGAAGCTTTATGGGAAAGAGAGGCGACACCATACAATCGGAGAGAAGGAGGACACTTTGAGAATAGGTGAGAAGTATATTGTGAGGTAAGCAGATGGGTGGAGGCGAAGTACCAGAAGGAAGCGTGGAAGAGAGTTCCGGAAGTGCAAGGAGATCAGGGAGTCGAGGATACTGGAAGTACCAATGGAGAGACAGGAGAGTCGGACAGAAGAGTAACAGAAGCAGCACTAAAGGGAAACACTTTAAAAGACTGTGATTTCATGTGTGGATTGTAATTGCCAACATAATAGGTCATTGTTTGTATTTGTCGCAAGAATTACGGTTGAGAAATTGTCGATGAAATGGTTAAATACTTTGATATTTTATTATTTCAAGATGACCGCTACTGCTTAACCAGCTTGAAGAGCTGTTCCGTTTTGTGCCGTTTTTCATGATATATGTGTTTGTTGTCTGTCTTCGTCTACATTACTGCGTTTCATCATGCATTGGCTGTTTAGTTCGTATGTGTTTCTTCAAGTCCTTGTTATGGAAATGAGAGAAATAATTTGTTTCTCAGTGTTCTTGCTCCACCGCTACAATGTCCTTTGTTCTTGAATAAACCGCCATCGCGTTCTCGCCAAGTCAACCCGTTTATGCTATGATGGACCCTCGTTAATTGCTTTAAATGACAACTCCTTGGCTCTTCACACTAGATTGTGCTCAAGACTAAACGAACTGGGACTACATTCATCATTACTTAAATGTAAACGGAAGCAAAAATAGAAACGTTGTTTCAAAGCTGGCTGGCACAGAACAGGAAGAATTTCAGTTATCTCCCTTTTGCCCTTTCCTGCTAAACAATTTAACAATTTGATCGTTAATTTAGATAACCTGGTGCAAATCCCTATTAAATCATCAATTTCTATGTCAACTATTTCAGAGATGTCACTGCGTATTGCATTATTCAATGCCCAATAAATAGGACCAACGATAAAGCGCATAGAAGTAGTTAATCAGAATATCAACGTCTTCTTGCTGACAGAAACATGACTAAAAACATCAGACGATGAGCCCAAATGCGCGTATCTAGACACCCACAGGTTACTTCATCAAGTAGTTCCCCTCACGGAGGTGGAATTGCTGACATCACAAAGAATTCCATAATAAAAATTTCTTAAATACAACACAACTTTCAATTCCTGTTATACATTATTTGAAATAGTTCAAACAACACTCACACTGGGATAAATGTCAACCCATTCTTTCTGCTTCTACAACCCTCCTCCTAGAAGAAAAATCAAGCTGACTGCATCTATCTTTTCCGAATCTCCTGGAGTATAGAAGTTCGATAGGTGGCAACCTGATTTATTGGAGATTTCAACATTCACTTGGATTGCCCTGGAAACCCATACACATCAAACATCTAGATTCCATTTATGCTTTCAACCTTAAACAGTCAGTTAACCAACCCATGCATATATATGGCCACATGTTAGACTGGATTCTTCATAGACCTGATGATGATAGTCTACTGTCCACCCTTAGACAGACACGATATAGCCGCTATCCACAAAGTTGTACATCAGATTATGCTTTTCTGGATGTACGAAACTACCCTCTCGCCGCTTGACACAAATACGATCGTACCCCACAGTGTGGACACGCTGGCTTATGTTCACTACATGTTCAGCTTTTCTTTTTCAAACCTACCCCTGACATTGGGCCAAACGGTGTCAGAGTGAAGCCGCCCAGCAAAGGCTATGTATAGGCCAGAACAACGACCAATTCTTCGATGACATAGCCCCGTTCTGGCAGCTAGTAGTTCGAGGGGTCAGTTTTCAGCGGCGAGACTAGTCGCCCTGATAGGTTGTATTACGCGGATAGTGGTCTCAGTAGGTACATCCCAACAAAGCTGTATGGGCTACAATCTCGAGTTTGATATCGTGAATATCAGCACGACTTTCTCGCCCTTCTCGCGTGTGACGCTATAGGTGGTACTTATTGCGACACGAGTACACCAACACTCAGCCGGTTTCTGGCAACCTACTTTTCGACTTCAAACCCTACCAGGAGCCTGGACGCATATTCTATTTTACGCTTCCTTGCCCAACTACACGCCTTGCAACCGCCATAACCTCACCAAATGAATATCTTACTGACGTACCAGCACAATGACCTTCGCGGTGAGACAGTGACGATCGGCCTGTTTTTTGGGGCCCCTCGACATCAACCCGCGAATGGCAGGGCCCCTAGGCTTCAAACTTCTTTGGGCCCCTCGATATCTACCCGCGAATTTAGCGCTCTTTTAATTAATACAAACTTACCAATAATGTTTTTAAAAAAGTGGAATTTAGCAGCAGTCTGATTGTTGTGGCATGGAATAGGAGTTTTTTAAATGTGGAATTTTCGATTACGCAGCGTTGCCATGGCATGGCTTAAGGTTGCATGGGCCCCTGCTCTTGGTGGGCCCCTAGGCTTCAACCTAGTCAGCCTTATGGATAATACGTCCCTGGACCAGTGTCAGATTTTAAGCAGTGGCTCAGGGGGAAGTCAGTTCTGTTGACGTTGTACGCCCGTAGCTTCTTTCGTATGCATGGTATGCCTTCCTAACACGTCTACTTTATCCGAACTTACGGGATAGTCATCTTGTGTGCTTTGCTATAGATAACTATATAATTTACCCGCAACTCCTCGCCATTTCCTGAACTAGTTTTTCTTTGAATCTTTCCAACTCTTAGAGCAGATAATTAATTTCAGACTGCCCAAAAGGCATTTAAATTGGCATTATTTTAAGCACTGGTTCACTTGTACGAAATGTACTACTCCGATGGCTAGGTTGTTAGAGAATCTACATCAGACGCAGGAGCTCGTTGGTTTCAACCCCGGACGTGTCATAGCAAAGACTTATAAAAATGGTACAAGCAGTTGCCTCGCTTGACACTCAGCATTAAAAGGTAAGTATTTGAACTGGTTGGCCTGGTGTCAGGCTGTGACTGGGTTGGACATGATGCTACGAGTCTGCGGCATGATGTCCCAGTGCTAGACATCACTATAAACTGACATCGTAGCGATATGATGGAACAATTGTTAAAGATACTTTAAAACAAAAATATCTAAATCACAAACACACACACACACTTTACGAAATGTCAATAGTATCCATCGACTTATCCTTGATTTTCAAACGCATTAGTTACGCCTTATTTTACTGATTCTTACCGACGAAATTTGTCTAACCTTCTTTTGCGGGTCGACCATATTCCTAGAAGTTAAATCTCAGAATGTCATTGTACAAATTCTTCAAGTAAGCTGTGTTAGGTCCTATGTGAGAAAGTAAGATCTTATTCTCTCACAGCCTGTGTTAATTAACCCCACTCCCCGATTCACTTCATAATCTGCTGACGAAGTTTATCTAAACCTATCCTATAGTTGGAACAGATATTTAGTTAACATTTGAAACGGTGGTTTGCAATCAACCATCCTAAAAGCAGGGCTTATTGTATTATTACATTACTTCAATCTGTCACAACTCATAGTTTTCATTGGTTAATTCACGTTTTGCAAAAAGAAAGACAATGTTATTCGCAAAATGAGTCCAATGTAACACATTAAATATTATGTTGAAAAGCTAATTTCACAAAATTCGTTTAATTTTTTTTTTTTTTTACTCCTTTCTATTTCCGTTATTCTAATCATATTAAGTTGATAACAGTAACCATAACAAATAGTAACTGTAATTTTGAAGTAATTATAATTTACATTGCTTTTACAGAGTTAGTAATCAATTACAATTAATGAATACTTTTGTTTTGCAAGGAGTGACTATAATTAAAATTTTATAATTAGATTAATCCAGTATTTAATTGATTCCTTTAATAATTTATTACTGTACCATACTCCATTAGGATCATCCTATATCCTTTGAACAACTTCATCAATACTTCTTTTGCGGGTCAAACAAAATCTTATAAAGGATTTATGTCAAAATGATTTGAGTAGCGAATGTTTGGGTCCAGTCGTGGTATTAAGACTTAATCCCCTTGCGGGTTTTCTTACAGCAACAATGTAGTTAGCCATCTATTTCTTGAAATAGGCTGTACGAAAGTTTTCTAAACTTTTCCTACTTTTTTTTTTAAATCAGATCCTTGACTAGAAACTTTCAAAGAGTAGTTAAAATCAAAATATTCTTAAGTCGTTATTAACTACAATTTCTTACTACCAACATTTCAAAGCGTTCTTCCTTTCCGTAGCCAGTATCCATAAATGAGCTACTATTATTGTGACTAATCTTTACGAATTGTTTCAAGACATGTCTTGTGGGTCGAAAATAATGCTAGAGATTAAATCTAAAAAATGGGCTTATATCAAAATCATTTTCTTTTCGATGTTCCATATGAACTGTCAAGGGGTATGATTAAATATAATAATAATTAATACTCTAACCCACTCCCTTTTGGTACTCGTTATCTAACAGATGACCGCCCTCGATATAATTGCCCGGTTCGAGTATGAGAATAGATAGAATAGATAGAGTAAGCTGAGCAGATATAATGAACAAACAAATACGTGCCCCAGTAAAGATAAACAAATAATTTAATCAAGTACATACACAACTGTGTAACTTCCTTTGATTAGGAATACGCTCTGCGATAGAAATAAAACGTTCACCGAATTACAATAAAATTCGAAATAGATTTAAATAAATTAGCCGATCTGTTACTGATAGATTTAAATCATCATAGGATCGAGTGGTACAATCGTAGATTTTTCCACACGACGCCGGACTTTTCCACTGTATCATGCCCTCACTGCAAACCCCGTTTCCAATTTCTTTTCCAAATGTACGCCACAGTTTACGTAACCTCAATACGTTCCAAAAAGCTATTTTCTCCCTTTTAAAAGAAATTAAACAACCCTAAGTCTTTCGTTATCATTGATACAGTCGAGAATTTTCGATACGACACGCTTTTTCCCCCGAGTCGCTTACGTCGGGTCAGCCTGACCTGGTCGTTTATAAATAACAGGATCTCTGCGTTTCTCAAGTTTGACACTTTTCCATGAAAATGCAACCTTAGAATGTCCCTAGCAGTAAATGTGGCTGCTGAATAAACAAAGGTTCTAATTAGTAACAACAGCCCCACTCTAAATGAATACATCCCTATACTAGACAGAACATTCTTTCACATGGGCTTGTCACCATAATCTAACTAATATTTATCTGTCCTCACCTAATTTATTCTTGATAGATCGCTAGAAATTTGCCCCTTCACATGAACACTTGAGAGCACCTTTTTATGGGGGTGGGGTGGGGGCTTTTTATAGCTCGTATATTTATAGAGTTCTTGTATCATCATATATTTACCCCCAGTGTTAGTCTATACAATTAAGAAAACCAATTTGTTGAGGAAACAAATTCGATTTCACTATCGATTACCTAACTCAATGACCTATTAAGGAAAATCATCGGCGTCTTCGAACTAAATAGGGTTGGCGCAGAAACAATCAACTTTTACAAGACTACTGCTGTTTTCATTTTATACTTACACTAAACTGTAAACAACCACTTGTCGATATGATTTTTAAGAATCAGCTCTGTCTATTATATAACTCATCATCATGAAAATCAAGTACAAATTAAGTTTACCACTGAAGAGAGAGAGAGAGAGAGAGAGAGAGAGAGAGAGAGAGAGAGAGAGTATCTTGTGAAAATTTCCATGTGAGACATTTGATTTATTGAAAAACATTTGTTTAGCACATCAGCTATGAGCTTAGTGTATTTATTCTGAGATATCGGGTTGTAAAGATTATCAGCAACATCAGAAAGAGAATCTGTAACCTAAGGAAGCTTACTAAAATAATCTGAATTCTCCTTGCAATCCAGATACAACTTGATGGGTTTCTTTTCCCGTTCAAATATGTACTATATTTCTCCTTGTCAAGCATAATTGTCATATGCTTACCTCGGAAAAGAATGTTTTAAATCTTTAACCCAATAACTTCTATTGTTATATCTTCCATTTGTTTTTGTATTTTACACAAAATCATAGTAATCTTTTATTTTGTTCAATACATACAAACGTTTATCATATCCATTTTTGAAAATTACACCAAATTTTCAGAAGAACTATTGTTTCGACTGAACACCTCTGTTCGGTATCATATCAACAAGCAAATCAATACTTATATCAGAGCTAACACAATAAACTTCTAACCTCTGAGATAAGTTCTGAGTTATATTGTAGGTCGCTATTGCTATTTACATGACATACTTTTGTTCCAATATTTGGGTATATGAGTTTTTAAAATTTATTTTTTATAATACAGTGCACGCCCCTGACACTATCAGAAGTAATGGATTTAATTTTTCTCTTGCTGATGCGATTCCAGTTGTTGTAAACAATTTAGCACGCATATTATTCTGCTGTAATATTCCTGGCTCGCCTGGCGCAGTAAAGTTTTATTATCATCTTATTTATAGTATTTAATCAGCTCATTAATACATCCCTGACAATGTCATAAAAATCCGACGAGATATGACCGAAATCAATGATTTCAGTACATCCCTGTCATCCCTGTCATTGTCATAAAGACTCGATGAGATATGAATGAAATCAATAATTTTAATAATTTCTTTTCTTGTCATTATGAAACTAATTTAGTTATTATTTCAGCTGACGAAGTGATGGTATTTTTTAGCAGCAGCTTTATCAACCTGACAATTATATAATATTAACAGGATCAGCAAGAAAATTGTACTTATCATATACTTCAGATGAGATATCGTTATATATGCTATCTGTTAAAACGTTACGTACTGAGGATGAAAATGAAGTTATAAATTAGTTGGTATTTCAATAATATCATTAATTCTACCATGATAAATATCTTCAGTTTCATCGATCTAACTAACAAAATAACATAACTGTTGCAGTTTCAATTTTTTAAGTTCTAAATGCTGCCTGAAAATTGAATATGTTCTTGCAGAACTGTATATATCTGAAACATCGACAAAGCTGGATATGGACCTTCGGTGTCGACCACTTCAATTCGGAAATACGAGTACTTGTTTGTGGTTACTGTAGGATAGCATCAGAGAGGGCGAATCCGACAACTTTATAGAAGCGTCTATTTGGCAAACCAAGGCTTCCTCCAAAATCAAAAATAAAAGTTTCCTTTGGAGACGCAAAGTCGTTGTCGCGCTCTCTCGTCTGCTATAGGGGTAAATATCTTGTTACGATGAAAGTCTTAAGACGAACATCCTTTCAGGATTTCAGAAAGAGACTAATTTGTAAAACCTCACCTCGTAAATCAATTAGATTATTGGACTGGTCAGTGAGGTTAAAATTAATTCTCTTTAAAGAATCATTATGACATCGCATATAGACTAGAATAGTTGGATCTTCAATGATTAAAAATCCGGGTTGAGCTGTTGGTGCAAATGAGTATAAAATATATCCTTGTTGAGCTTGATTTGATCTTTCGAGATTTATTTGATACCTTACTTCGATAACATCACAACTAAATTCACTGCAATCACCGAGGATATATTGACGTTTTGAGGAGCGATATGCCTACCACCACCATCTGGGTCATTATTATGTTTGAGGATAGTTTTTTGTTGTGGCATTTACTTCCATGCGGCGAGTATTTGTGGAAAGTATTCATCGAGGAGATCGTTTTTTGATATTTTTTTTAATTGATCTACATTATACCCGGGGAGTTTAAATGCTTTAATATTCTCTACGCGTATATTATATAGGTTTGCAAATTCTGTTCTTGATTTAAGATTTACAGCATTTAAGATTATTTGAATAATCCATAAATTAAATGCTTCCATATCAGCGATAACTTGATTACATATTTCTATGTATTTGATGATTTCATCTCGCGGGGATTCTTTGGAAAGTTTTTCTCGCAATATATTTCTATATTTTTCAAATTCATTAATTACTTTTATAAAGTGTTCATTATTTTTACTTTGAATTGGTTGAAACCACCCACCGCTTGGTTCTTCTATCCGCCTACTAAATAAATCTAAAACTCCAAAAATTTGTATCGTATGATATCATTGCATCATGATATGATTTCTTATCAGAATTATAGTCGGATTTTAGTGGTTCTGGTGGTATTTGATAAGATGTCCGAGGTGGGGTTTCAGGCCATCTTAGCACGGTTCTGATTGAGCTCTGATAGATATCTACGACATACCCGGGTGAGTTTATCTCAAAGGCAGATGATAGTGTTGGTTCATGAACCGTTATATCGATTTTCGATTCTTTTCCAGTAATGGATTTTATTCTGCGTTGTAATTCATTATTAATTTGTTCGATTTGGTAGGACCCAGATGGCAACGAAACAACGTTCCAGTCAGGAGTTCCGTCTTGTTTATTAATACTCGCAAACACCAGGGAATTATTCGGTTGCTGACCACCGAATGGTACTAATCTGATATTTGGCCAACTATGGTATACTCGTAGTTTTGCTAGTGCTATTTCCTTAACTGAAACCGATAGTAGGGAAATTCACACTGAATTCAGGATTCGTTGAGGTTATTGATATCATGCTGGTTTTCACCGGAGTTGTGTTTTCCGCTATTCGTTGAAGTAGTTCTTGCGATGTTGCCATTGTTATTATACTCATGTTGTTTTTCTAATTTTGACATCGCGGAATCATAAACACGTACCATCACTGAAAACTCACTATCGGATATTAATGTGTCATCGAGGGAGAACGACATCATCGAGTATAATTGCGAGTATGCGGATGATACAACATGGAACTTAACTCCTGCAGTTTATGCTGGCTACATGATGATATTTTTGTTGTTGTTGTTATTATTGAAATAATTCACGCGATTGTGGTCGTCGCTGATATACAAATTGGAACAGCTATTGGGGCAATCATTGTCACCGAGTAGAGTATTATACCAGCTCCGGTCATTACACCTGATACCGAGTACACGGTAACATCAACTGCGATAATTCTTCGTCGGTATTTTTTTAATTATTTTTCTTGATACGCCTCAGTGAGTGTTTGAGTTTAGTTTGAAATTCTCTGACCTGATCATAGCGATATTGCTCTGACGTTGCCAATGATGACATTTTATTTATTATAACAGATTTCAAATTGCTGACGTTAAATTCGCCAGCGTTGAAAATCCTATGGATATTTAATTCAGTTGTTTACTTAAATCCGCTACGAATTCCACATACCATGTTACCGAAACCCTAGCCAAATTATTATCAGTAGATATTATTGTGAATCGTTCAGTTGTTTCCTTGTCGATCATCGTTGATATCATATTGTTGACCCCAGATGAACTCGTTGATGAAATATTAAATTGAGTCGGCGACACTAGTGTTAATCGATAATTACCTTTGATGATCGTGGTGATATTTAATATGTTAGTGGATGGTGTCCACGTAAATGATCCGTGTTAGATCGCGTACACATTATTTAGGATATTTTTTTGTTCGTGAGGGATTTTTTTTCAAGTTTTTCTCTATCATCCTCGGTAGATCATCCCTGATGACATCTTTGGTCGTTTTAATATCTTCGCGAACAACTTCTCTTCGCCGATTAATCGCAGTTATTTCATCGAGTTTCGTGATAATACCAGCGAGATCTGTTTTGATTTATTCAGGTTTAGCATTTATACCCAAAAATTTATCGACGGCATCATCGGTTTTTTTAAAAGGTTTTAACGTAACATAGTAAATTGTTCGATATGAGCGTCATAATCGGATCGTATTTTTGTGAAAACATCGATAGTGATTTTTATCTCCGTGAGTTTCAGTGTGGTCACCGGTGGATTTCCAAAGAAATCGAATAGAGGTTTATCAACATTGTCGATTATACTTCTTTGTAATTCAGAAAACTGATCGAATTTAGTTATATAGTCGTCTTATTCATCGCGTATTTTTCATTTCGGCGGATAATATCTTTTATTGTTTTGATTTTCGAGTTAATTGTGCGTTTGAGTTCATATTGTTGCCCCAATTCACTTCTGACCCTTTCGACATCAGTAAATAACGGGATGAATTTGTTGATGTCATTGTTATATGCGAGGGAGTCATAAATAGAGTGTTGAATTCTCTTTATAAAAGAATGGGATTTCGATAACACATATTTATTATTCCGAGCGCAATCATCAATATCTTGAAAATCAGAAAGAATCCGATCACAATCTAATTTATTTGACAATTGAATTCCTTGATTTTTATAAATTTGAAATCTCGTTAATAATGACCTTCTTATTTTCGAAATTAATTATATGAAATATTATATATCTAAAAAAAAAATAGGGGTCAATTTTGACCCGTTTTTGTATGATATGATGAACCCCATTTGGAACCCCTCAGGTGTTATTCACATCGGAGGGACCCAGAGGTTACATATATAAGACAACACATCCCCATTTGGAACACCTCAGGTATTATTCATATCTGACCGGGCCCAGAGGTACCACGAAACATAGTCTCCAAGAGGAGATCTAACTCGTCAATCAACGGGTTAGAACTCCAAAAAGGTATGCTTGGTGAATGGACGTCACATTTACATATAGATATATAGATTTATATACATATATACATATACAAGAATTTACATAATGGTATTTACAATGAAATGATATGGTATTTACATAATGGTATTTACAATGAAATGATATGATATTTACAATGAAATGATATGGTATTAACAATTAAATGATACGGTATTTACAATGATATATACAAATAGGACAGCACAAGACAATACAACATATAACAATGGATTATAGGTGGACACACACACATAGGGCTGTTCTACATTCAAACTGAAACCACCATACCCCCAACAAAATCACCCCGGGTTGAATGCAAAAACACATTCACACCGTGTGACGGTGTGAGACGTATGGTGGTTTCACGATTTGAATTTCGAATGGCTTCAAGCCCCAATTATTATACAGAAAAACCTTCCGATCCGTACCGTCGGCAATAATGCCTGCCACGAGATTCGAACGATGGGCGCCAGGACGAGATCCCAACTGTGTATGGAATACACTAGTGTTCGTAATCTACATGTCCATAAGTTTGAATACGATATATGTGTATGCGAACAACGCAAAAAAAGCCATTCAGTCATCGAAAAATCCCATTGAGATTCGTGACTAAAACAAAGGAGTTATCGTTGTTTCAAAACTACACACACAAGCCCACACGAGTTATTCCCCTTAATGCTACATATAATAAGTCAGGTATATACGAAGTGAATTCTATTTTTAATTTTTTTAGAAAAAGCGGATTTACTTATATTCTCTGCAACATATGGTACTGAAGGTATACAAATATCAAAATACTTTCCGGATTCATTCATTGATTGAAATACTCTTTCTTCATTATTTTCTGTATTAAATGATTTTATAGGTTTCGCATTTTTCGAGTTTTTTCCAGTCCCTCCTCGTTAGGTTTTTCACTTTGTGTTATAGCTCGTAGATTCGATAAAGAATTGTTCTTAGGATTATAATCAATATGATCCACTACAAAACCGTCTTTGATCAATCCATTATAACATTCATATATTATACGGTGGTTGAGATATCTTTTCTTGCCAGCACCAAATATAAGATACCCCATACCATCATCATACCAAACTGGTATCTTCAGTCTGCGGTGGATAATACCATCAAGAGATGCTTTTTTAATTGGTAATCACGGGATGTGGTTGAAATTCTTTTTTCATTTATATACTAAATACTATTTGTCTAATTAATTATTTGGTTTAATTATTACTTGAGAATCTATCAATGTAGTCTTGAGGTGTTCTTATGATTTTGTCTTTGACAGAGTCAGAGTCATTGATGGAGTCTTTGATGGAATCTTTGATTCTCTTATCATAATAGCGCTTTAGCTCTCTGTATCGCTTACCACCGCAATTGACACATAACTGCGACTTACACTCCACACCTACCCCACATCGTATGCAAGTTAAGGGCCATAAGCTTCCACGACGTACGCTTTGTAAATGATACCGATATAATTCATTTCTGCATGATTTGTTACAAGCGGTTTCTGATCCTATCATAAGACATTTGCAATGATTCATATATACTAAATTCCTTATTTAAATACTTGTTTTAATTATAATATGGAGGAGTTCGAGAGATTATCGAAAATTACACCTTGGGAAAATGTTGAATTCAATCTCAATAGAGTCTCCACTGATGTACCAAAGGATCTAACAAGTAATAGAAGCATGTTGGGTAGAATCTGTGATGCATTTAATGAATTCAAGCGCGATGGAGCATCTCACTGTTGGTCAACATTTCGAATTTATGGTAGTGGTGATGCTACCATGAACGACGAAAGAGCAGCAGTGATGATCTCACATCTTGACCAGAAAAAGTATTTTTTTTAAGAGTGAAATTCATTATCCGTTCAGAAACGGGAAATTGGATTATACACGACAAATTCGAACCCATCCTTAAAGATAAAATTTTTTTTAACTGTGAGTCAGGATTCCAAACCAGGAATTCTGACTGGGATTGAGAAACCGTACTACGAGAGAGCTTATCCTAGAGCTTATCCTAAAAGCCATGAAATCGTCAGGAGGATAAATTGTGTAGCAGAACGAATAATAGAGCATTTTACAAATGCGTTGCGTGGAAACAAATTGACGGATCTAAGACGCAAAAAAATAAACGAATGGGAATTATCAGTTAGGAAGAACTGCGCAACAATTTAAGATATAGCCAAATTAGAAACATCATTAAGATTCCCAATAACCGTAATGACGATAACAGGAGAGGTATTACACGAAAAAAAATATAAATCAAATGGAGCTCCAATCAAAATTATTGACCATAATGAACACGCGGGGACACCTTGGGTAACAATATTTCCGCGGGATGGAACCATAAAATATCTACCCGTTAAATTCTCCCTCGGGGATTTCTCCCCCGAGGAAAAATTATTTGATTTTGTTTACGAGTTAAGTCAAAAAGATCCTATGTCAGTGTGGTTACTTCACAGTTTTGAAGACGAAGAGGGTAAATTCGATCAATTTGTAAGACCCAACGGCGAATTATACCGTACTGAAGCCCTCCACAACGAGATGAAAAATACTAGCTAGTAGTTTTTCAACGGAACACGACGAACAATTACTGACATACTGTTTTACAATTCCATCAGTTGCAGCTCATTTCACGAGAAAGAAAAACATGTGGAAACCAACACTCGCTTAATTTCTCTCGGATGTACAAGCTGGTTGCGTCGAATACGGTCATAGTGGATTATGGAATACAAAATACGACCGCGAAAGTATTATTTCGGTTGATATGATTGCGTGTTATCCTGGGAGTTTTCTTGCGAATGGAGAGTGTTCTGAGTATTTTAAACGATTTGGACATCCCACACACGAGATGACCCGTGTTGCGATTAATGGACCGCTACCCGATTTTGATTTAACTGGATTCGCTCGTATTGTATCATTTGAATTGGCTAAAGGACTTTATTCGTTCTGTTATGTTTGTTTTGGTAGACACATCTCTGAAAAACATTAGATGCCATAGAGTTATTAGGGTATATGATCGATTTACAATACTAATATCTTTGTCAGTGAAGCGATTATATCATATCGAAAACAAACTGAGGTCTGGTTATTACAACCCGATAGTCTACATAGTATAATCAGCGAAAATAGAAAACAATTCCCCGATCTCGACGAAAATTATATCGTGAAATGGTCCAAAGAAATCTTTCAAGTTAGAAATAAACAAGCTAAAGATCTCTGTAGAATAATAATTGGTAAATTCACCCAAGGTGGAAAAAAATACGACCACAAACGATATTCATCGCGGTTGATTATAGATCATGTTGAATACGATTTTATAATCGCAGATGCAATATCTAGAGATATATGTGTCAATCGTAAAGACGCTTTCTTGTCCGATGGAACAAAATTCGGTACAATTGTTACTTACAACGATGGATAAAATCTTCAGTATACGCACTTAAGGACGTTTATGCTGGCTTATGCTTCTATTAATCTACATTCGATGATAAATAGATTTCCTGAATCAGCAGTTAGAGTCGCCAATGATTCATTTTATATAGACGTGAAACATAAAGAAGCAGTGACCGAATTCACAAATTCCGACGAGAGTTGGGGGTCATGGAGAATTAAAAAGGAAATACCATGTGATTATTCCAAATCAGCAGATGTTACGATTGAAAACAATTACTTGACAAATAATCAGATAGCATAACTATCTAATGTACCTTCGATATCCGATCAAATATGTAAATATAAAACCAGTTATTTAAACGGCTGTGGTGGGTGAGGGAAGACGATCGTGCGATTGAATTATTTCGAGGGAAACCAAACATGATTGTTCTAACACCAACACACAGACTTGCAAGAGAGATGAAACAACGAGAGGTTAATGCTTGCACTTATCACAGTTTCTTTCGATGGAAAGGTGACAAATGGACTCCTGATCGAATGGGCGAAAAATATATTCCTGAAATCCTCATTAGGGATGAGATATGCACATTGTCGTTAGATTTATTACAAAAGTTTCTAGATTGGTTATTGCTAGCGAATACAAAAGTGATAATGTGTGGCGATTATGGTCAACCAGCACCATTTGTCGGTTTGTCTCCACATAATTGGCTAAAGAATTTTGTAGACTATTATGAAGAAATTAATACTGATCATAGATCACTTAATATTGAATTACGTGAGTTCAAGAAACTAATCAGATTACAACCGGATAGAATTCAGTGTGAAATAGAGCGTGACATAATTTCAGAAATACCATTAAATGATTTTTGGGAAGCGTGGAGACCAAACGATTTGATAGTGGCAAGTAGAAATTTGGTCAGAGATACAGAAAAATCAGAAAGTTAATGCAGAAAAATCATTTTGTGGTTTTACGGGTATATACTTTTTTTAAATCGCGTTTTAGGTCTCATATTAATTGTTCGAGTAATCTCATTATTCAGCGCGGTAATTACGCCTGATAATCTCTTGACCCATTCACGAGATCGTTTATCCTGAATAAACTCATTCGCGTATTGATATCCAAATAACCATTCAGCAAGTGTCCGATTAAATCGTTCAACAAATTGCCTGATCGCGATTTAGTGTTGATGTCCTCGTCTGATGGTGACATTATGATGCTTCATTGTTGATAATACTGCACCCTGAAATTCCTTGCCAGGATCAACTTGTAATAGCTTTGGCCAATGCAGAGGACCCCTACGATAAATCCTTTCAAATGCAGAAGCCACCTCAGTTGATGACTTTGTTTTTAATGGCTCTGCTTGTTTGTATCGACCCGCAACATCAACTACAGTTAGCGCGTATTTGTAAACACCATCATGCGGCAGACATAATATATCGGCCTTATGAACCTCATTAACGACGCTGACATCAAAATGCGAGAAGTTGATTTGTTTAGGCGGTGGTAGATAAATTTGCCATATCGCCTGTTTGGATAACCAATCTGCTGCAATGGTATTTTTCACCTTTTGCGGCGCTAGCGAATTTACCGATTGCTGCTTTACCCCTCCAGTATCCTCTTGGGGAATAATAAATAGATTCCATGATGTTTTTAATTACGAGCACCCAACATCAATTTACTTTTCATCGCCGATTTTATCAACCATGAAGCCAATTTTTCTTTGAAGGATTTATCAGTGATAGAATTCAACGCATGAATTAATTTCACATCTGCGATATGTCTATGTTGCAGATTACTGCTTTTATAAGCAACATCATGAGCATGACACGCCTTATCAATGGCGTTTATTGGATATTCACCAGGTCGGGGTTGGTTTTGTTTTCAAGATGAAAACCTGAAGCTTGAAATTTGGCTTCATCACCCTAGCAGTTTGCAAGAATCCATCAGAGTAAGGGTCGAATAGGAGCCTTTGCTGAGTGCTGGTGTAGGGCAGAAACCAGTAAGCTCTGCTTGTAGAGGTTTTTGAAGGGTCTGCAGACACATGCGAGGAAAGTACATATAAAACTGTAGCCGAACAGTTTGAAGCAAAGTTAAAACTATCTGTATTAAATTTCGAGTATGTGCGTTTGATGACATCCCGTTTTAAGGAATGTTTAGATTTGTGTGATTACTTGTGTAAATAATTGGAATAGCCTCAGCTAAAAATAATTGACAATTACTAGGAGAAAACGTAACGCATTAAAGTGTTAGTGAGTCTCCATGATATCATAGTTGACTTCTAGTGAAGTCAGGCCGATACCGAATGAATGTCCCTGGAGTAACGTAGTCCATATTAAAATATATTGGTGTACATTGGTGCTGTGACTCCAGTCTAAAGCCTCTCTCAGCTCCAATAAAGAAAACATCTGGTTATAACTTTCAGTGTTGTTCGATGTGAATTTTAAACGTGACTTTTCTTTTTGAGATTTTAATCTTCGAAAGGCTTCTGAATAATTAGATGATGATGAGTTTTTTTGAGAAACTATGGGCAAAAATATTTGCTATGTCACGTGTCGAACTAAAATTGATATTGTTTGTTTTCAGGTGTCGAAAAGAATTGTTTCCTCTTTCCATTTATTTTTCGAATATTATCCCAAACTTGTTCCATTAAGGAACGAGAGTTTAAAGAAGAAATATATTTCTTCCAGGATGCACGTTTACATTCTTTGTATGTGCATCGAGTTTTAGCCCGGGCAATACGATATTTGTTTAAATTTTCGGGCGTTGGACGATTGTTTAATTGTTTTAATGCTTCTAGGCGTTGTTTTATGGCTTCTTTGCATTCCTTGGTTACCCAAGGTTTTTGCGATTTCTTAATGCTCGGTGAGGACTTAGCAATAGATTAATCTGCAATTGTAATTAGAATTGAACTAAAATGCTGTATAGTATTAACAGCGTTGAATACTGTATCATTATTCAGTCTAGTTTTACATAGTGTTTCAAACATAGCCCAGTCGGCCTTCTTTATATTTCATTGTGGAATTGCGTCATCAATTTTAAAGTTAATTTCAAGAGTGAAAGTGATCACTGCTGTGAAGGTCATCAGCGACCTTCCATTCATAATCCAAAAGCAGCGAAGAGGAGCAAATTGTCAAATCTATGCATGTGTACGTACCCGTTCCTGGGTGTAAATATGTCGGTGAGTTAGTGTTAAATAGACACAGATCGTGTCTAGAAATGAAATCTTCTACTTTATGGCCTCTGTCGTTTATGTGATTCGATCCCCATAAAATATTATGGGCATTAAAATGGAGCAAAAGGTAATCACTCGATTCAAAGTGACGCTTACAACAATGGCTTGTAAATCTGTATTTAAAGGAATGACTCTGTGAGGGGCTCTATTGTTCACAACAGAGACTCCTCCTGAGGCCCTGTCAGCGGTTTTGAAAGTACGTGTTGAACAGGGAAAAGATTTTAAATGTAATTTTATCTGTCTCTTTCAGGAATGTTTCCTGTAAACATAGTACAGCAGGATCGTGTTCAGTTAGAAGCAGAAGAATATCATTGTAGTTAGCTTTAAGTCCGACAGTTCCATTGTATGATGGTGTTCTTCATTATAAAATTATGCTGGAGATTCTGGAGCTAGATTAGACTATTCGCGGAGAAAATTTGTGTTGTTATTTGTTTGGACGAAAGACGGGAGTTTATTTGGTTTGACTAGGTTTGGTTGAACCTTAAGTACATGGAGCAGTTTCTTCTGCATCCATGCTCTCAAGGTCTCCAAACATATTGTAAAGTTTAATGGGGTTATCTGACCCCTTTTGCGGCTTATTAGTTTGTGCTTTTTGTTTATTTCTTGGAGCTTTTGGTGGTGGGTTGTTATTAAATGTTGTCCGAGTTGATGCTGCGTTTTTCTGTGGTTGGTAATGAGGGACTTTAGCACTTGTTGAATCGGGTTGATCCGTCTGTGTTTGCGCGTCCTTCGTGATTTTTGGCAAAGATGAAAAGATATTACAATTTACAAATTACAGACACAGATGAAAGTGCTTTATATAAATTATAGATTTCGAGTCTATTTCACTTTTGTACTAGAAGCAGAAAATAACACTGATGAAACTTTAACAAGAAAAATTCAAGAGGATATTCCGTGTAGAGAGTAGCAAATAAATTAATGTTGTCTCTGTTGTTGAGAAACGTTTATCAAAATCAACGAAAATTTATCCTGGCGCAAATCCTGCTGTCCGACTCTTGAAAAAACCCTATCAACGAGATTGCTTTTATCCTGATATTACTCGCAAAGACTGCAGCGATGAAACCGCTTACAACAAAGCAAGTATCTCCGTCCAGCACATGACAAATGTATTTTAAAATATACCACACCAGATTTCGTTCATGTTATCTTTCACAATTTTAGGGGATATGATACTCATATTATCGTTGAGGCGTTTGGAAACAAGGATATAATAAACCGTCTGAAAATCAATAACAACAAGAAAATAAAATGTATTCCTAATTACATTGAAAAGTACATGTCTGTGACACTAGATAAGATATTCTGATAATTTGACGTTTAAGTCAGCATCGAAGGACAAGCTTGTAAAACGCTGCGGTAAGTTTGACAATTTGCGTATTTCGTTGATAAGTCAAGCTTGTTGACACGAAAATGAATGTTTCTTAATGAATATCTTGATGAAGAGCGCAGAGTCGATGAAACAAATTTACCTGACAAAGATCAGTTTTATTATTGTTTAAATCTTGAAAGTGTTAGTGATGATGATTATGCTTCTTCTAAATTGATATGGGTATCGTAATCGATATGGGTATCGTTCTGTTTCAACAAACTTCGGTGATTATCATGACTTGTAGCTTTCAGACAAGTCAGCGCTGAGAACTACGACCTCGACATATCTCTTTGCTGCTCTGTGTATTATTGTGGGATGCGTTACTGCAACATAGCAAAATAAAATTAGAACTGTTAACAGACCCGGACATGTACTTTTTCTTCTAGCTGGGACTCAGAGGTGGAAAAAAGTGTCATAACAACAATATGCGAAGTCTAATAATACATATTCACACGACTATAATAATACTGCAGCATCAAGCTGTATAGCCTATCTCGCGCCAACAAACTGTATGGCTATGTTATGTCTGTAACTATGACATGCGGTGATTTCAAATGGATCAGTGAAAAACAATTTTTTGATGAAATCGTAACAGCGGGATGCGAGTATCCTGATATCAGTTATTTGTTGAAGTTGATATTGACTATCCTGTTGAGCTTCATGATGCGCATACAGATTATCCACATTGTCCACAGTCGATGTTGATAGATTAGCGCATACAGATTATCCACATTGTCCACAGTCGATGTTGATAGATTAGCGCATACAGATTATCCACATTGTCCACAGTCGATGTTGATAGATTACATTTTCCACAGATGAACAGAGAAATGATTCGCATGGTAAATCTATCTCAAACAAGTATGTTGTTCATAAACTTGTTCCTAATCTATTTCACAAAAGAGATACATTTTACGCTATAAAAATAAGATACAAGCAGTTGATCACGGTATTCTTCTAAGAAGAGTTAGACATGTTTTAAAATTTAATAAATCACGTTGGATGAAAGATTATATCATTGACGTTTAAACTTCCCGAAGATCATTTGCTACATCAAATTTTTTTTCCCAAAAAAATCCAACTTTTATAGATATAAAAAAAACACCGTCATCGGAATGACCATGAAAAATATCAGAATGCGAGTTCAGAGTTCGTCAATAACGTAAAACGTAGTTATACACTTGTTTCATCTGATGATTTTGAAAATATTTAATCTAAATCTAGTAGCAATTCATAAAAGAAAGACAAATTTGAAATTAAACAAGGCAGTTTATGTTGGTATGGCTGTACTTGAGATATCAAAGAAGTTAACGTACCGTTTCCACTAAGGTTAAGGGACCTTATGCAGAGTTGCTATTTATATTCATTGATTTGCTATTGTACAATATAATGTCTGATTATATTTATCAAGAGTTTTACGAAAGACGAGAATTGTTTTTATATCTTTGAGCTTATCATAAAACAGCCAAATTTGACAATGACAGAAAGGTTATAAAAACATTTAAGGATGAAAAAAAAAGTCGCTATTGTTGGATTCGTCGGATTACGGAGTAAATGTACTCTCTAAAACTAGCAGATAATAAAGTTAATAAACGAGCCAATGGAATGAAAGAAAATGAAGTTGATAAAGTGTTATAAGGCTGCATTAGACTGATTTTCTGGACTTGTTGAGATGATGGCAATAAAATCAAATTGTCATAAAATTGAGACTGACGTTATTAAATCTGGTCTACGTAATTTGGTTGATGCCATTAACACGTTCGCGTTGGGATATTAAATGTCTGATGGCATTGAGAAAGATAGATTTTTTTAGATTGGTTATTACAGTAAATGTTGTGTGAATATTACAAATAGTGATATTATGTAAAGTTTTGTATGAAACATAAAATAAAAACCGCAGTAGTCTTATTAAAGGGGTTTGTTTCAGTGCCATCACTATTTAGTTCGACGACAATGACGATTTTCCTTGATATGTCTTCGAGTTAGGTAATCGATAAATAAATTGATGTTGTTGCCACAAAACATTCGCTTTAATTTATACTAACATGGGGGTGGGAGTGGGGTGGAATAAGGGGTAAAATGCATGCTGTCGTCCAAGTACAAAAATAGGAGTTTGAATTTTTTTTAAACGCCTTTTTTATGACTACTATTATATCAAGCAAAATGATCAGCGGAGTTTCACCTAACGTTTCCTTCTGCTGAAGAGTATCCCAAAGTAGAAAATGTCAAGGAGGACTCCATATGAAAATACTTCTGTGAAATGTTCACGTCCTTCAATATTTATAATCTTTCCTCCTTTTGTATCCAGCTTATTACGTCTGACACCAATATGAAATAATTTGTCAAATTAAGATAGACTAACAATATTTTGTCTCAACATATAGGGTTTAACTTGGAACACTTGATTTTAATGTCGGGGGTAACTTAAGCTACATTGAGACTTCAATGTTAGGAACGGGTCACGGCAGTTTGGCGACAAGGGGAATTTACACACACACACACACACACACACACACACACACATACACACACACACACTTCTTTTTTTCTCTCTCTTTTATAAGCATCCACGATATTTACATCCCTCTCTTAAAATTATTAATTTCGATTTTCAATCGATTGGGGGCTATAGGAACCATACTCAAGCCCTAACAAGAACATCTTGAACATCAAAATGGTATCCACACCTGTTGTAGCTTCTCCATCTTCTCAACGTCGTTCGATCACATTTTTGAATATTCAATGTTGAATGCCGCAAATGACGAACGCTACACTTTATATTTCTCAGGCACGGACATGAAATAAACATCCCCACTTACCAACAAGTCATATGACATACCGAACATCCCATTTCGATTTTAGTGGTGACCTCAATTAACTTATTATACAGAACAACACACTAATACTAATTTTATACACAACAAAACACAGATCCAGTTAAGTTTTTATTGATAATCATACTGTTTGCCTAGGAGGACTACCTGTATCTGCTGCTACTTATGAAGCCGTTTCGGTTCATTCTGTCAGTGAGTGATTCAGCGGCTACTGAATGGCACAACGTGGTTGTACAGAGGTCACAGCTGGTCTGTGAAACTCCCTGACAGAATGTTATGGGTAACCCTTGAGTAAAGTTCCTTCAGCGAAAACTGAAGGAGCCCAGCGAAGACTGGGTTGTCCAACGTAGGTTGGGATGACAGCGGCAGCTGTGTGGACTTCACTCAATGGTTTAGTTTGAATACACCATATAGTGCTGACATTAGATTCTTGGGTGAATAACGAAATGGAATGAAGTGAATGCCCAAAGAAAACATATGCGCAGCAGATGTTGTCCCCCAAGAATGTAAATAGTGGGGAAGCCTTCAGTGTTCCATGAAGAGAAAAAAAAAAAATAAAAAAAAATATAGCACAATAATGTATAAAAACGTACATTGAGACTTCAATGTTAGAAACGGGTCACGGCAGTTTGGCGACAAGGGGAATTTACACACACACACATACACACACACACACACACACACACTTCTTTTTTTCTCTCTCTTTTATAAGCATCCACGATATTTACATCCCTCTCTTAAAATTATTAATTTCGATTTTCAATCGATTGGGGGCTATAGGAACCATACTCAAGCCCTAACAAGAACATCTTGAACATCAAAATGGTATCCACACCTATTGTAGCTTCTCCATCTTCTCAACGTCGTTCGATCACATTTTTGAATATTCAATGTTGAATGCCGCAAATGACGAACGCTACACTTTATATTTCTCAGGCACGGACATGAAATAAACATCCCCACTTACCAACTAGTCATATGACATACCGAACATCCCATTTCGATTTTAGTGGTGACCTCAATTAACTTATTATACAGAACAACACACTAATACTAATAAGATTCACTAAACTGTATATCAATATATATGGAAGAACAAAAGTATTTACTTAAAAAGAATAGCATTAACTACAATCACATCAACAAAGGAGATAGTGTTTATAGTCACACTAATAAACACTCACATTCCAAAGACTTACACAAATGGCACTAACAGCTACCTCGCTAGGCGCTCAGCATTAAGAGGCTAGTGTTCGGACTGATCAGCCTGGTGGCAGAATAATTTGACTGGGTAGGATATAATGCTATATTTCAGCAGAACGATGTCCCAGTGCTAGACACACACACACACACACACACACACACACACACACACACACACACACACACATATATATATATATATATATATATATATATATATATATATATATATATATATATATATATATATATATATATATACATATATATATATATATATATGTATGTATATATATAAACTGCCACACTTCAGACATTGTAGCAATATGACTGAAATATTGTTATAGCTATGTTAGAAATCCTAATCACACACACACACACACAGACACACAGATACATACACACATAGGTGCACACACACACACTCAAACAAATACACACATGTACGCGGACGCACATAGAAAAATACATACATACACACGTACGCGCACGCACAAAAACAAAAATAAACACACACGTATGCACAAACAAAGCAACAAAAACAAACACTATATCGTACAAGCCACTGAAACGAAATGTTTATCGGCACACTTCTCTTTATTTCCTATAGACAAACATAATACATATATTTTACAATTTGACTACTATCTCTTTTCTAAATTGTTGGGGTAGCCCTGAAAAGGGTTGTTTTCTTTGGGGTTGTGGCAATCTATTATCGTCTAAGATTACGTTCCCGTCTGGCTGCAGGCTTTCCCACAAAATAGGGCCTGCTTCTTTGGAAAGAGAATGAGAACTCCTTGGTATTCACTCGACAGTCAACAAAACGTCTGGCTGGCTCCAGCTATTATTGCTGATGCTCCTTATGCTGTTCTTTCAGCTGTTTCTGAAGTCCATACTTCTCAGTCCATTCTTCTTGCTCCTTTTTATTTATTTGTGAAGGACCTCTCATATCAGATCTTATACCATTTTCAACATCCTGACATTTTCATTCTCTTCAGGATTTGGCATTAGGATTTGCCTGACAAGATGCAAATTAACGTTTGCTTCGTTCAGCTTTCCTAGTCTTGAAGACTTATTCACAGGACGACGCATTAAAACAGTGGATGGTCAGACTCAATTCAATTATATGAATTAAGGTCGCATGCGCAACTATATGCTTTCGCGTGACCACTTCGTTTCATACGTTTCAAGCGCGGACGGAATAGAAAACATCCATACGATTTTTTTGGCAGGAACTCTATAGCACATCTCATGGTGAGGAATAGAAAGTCAAAGTGCATATATAATGATAAATGTGTTTTTAAAAGAAACCACTAACAAATATTTTAATGCATGTTTTTCAACCTATTAACTATCAACACATAATATAACATAACCACATTCCTTTTTAAATAATTTATTTTATACAAGGATGAAAACGTTTCGTCAAGTTATACTTCCACTATGCAGGTCATTTGGCCATTGATGTACACTACGTTTCCTAGCTAAAGACAAGATATATATATATATATATTGTTACGTGCTTAGGCTCGAATAAGCAGCAACACAGAAAGAGTGAAAACTAACAAGCTTGTAAAATTTTAACAAAGATTTTATTAAGTACAATTATTTTCATAAAATAAATAAACTTACGGTTTTAGAGAATCAAATCCAACAAATATAGAATTCACAAAATAATCCACTAATGGAATTTCAAGTCCTGATAAATAAATGTTCTAATAGTTCCAGGTTCGAATCTTGACGATGTAATCCAAAATGGCTGACAATGTCACGTGGTACAGTTCTTGTTCTTAAATCATCCAGATGAAATTATGAAACATATGTCCTTTTCCAGATAAATAGAATAATTCTTCTTTTCCAACGAATTGACACAGTCCAGAACAAGATATTAAACTCAAACAGAAAATACACAACTTCTTTAAAATAAGCCCAATTTATATTCTACTAAAGTTAGCTTCTAAAACACAGCTATATATATTGTTTTTCTGAAGTAAACAAGTAATCACGCGCTTTTCTAGAAATTGATAGAAGGTCAGAGGAAGAGTCTACCTTCACCTAGTCACGTAAAAATGGAATGTTCTAGAAGGAAATCATTCACTTATAAAATGTTGTCCCCGAAATTAACCAATGAAATTGAAGACATGTTGACAATGTCTAAAGCAAGGTCAGGAACTAGACCATTGTAAGCCAAGGTCAGCCTGTTTATCAGTAAAGTACAGGTCAACTGAATTTTCTAGAAAAATTTCCCATTTAATGAATAATAAATCCTAAATGACAATTTTGGATTTAATAATAAAAATAAATAAAATTAAATCCAATAGCCGTAACACCTTCCCCCATAAAATAAAAAGAAAGGTTTATATGATAAAACTTTCTTTTTATCACAAACCAATTTACATCTGAGGTTATAAATTACACAATATAATTTATTATACACGGGAAAGAGTGTCTACAATTACATTATCAAGAAATAGCCTCAACCTTTTAACTTGTCCATGTCCCACTAAATGTCCTAAGAAAGGCACAATAGCACAGCAGAACTCACTTTTATACAAATTAACTGTCAAACATACATTAGTGAGTCTGTTAAAGAATTATCAAATTGTTGCTAGATGTTCTTTCCAGGTGTCGTTGTAAATGATGTCGTCACAAATCTCTAGACCAGAGATGAACATTTTTTAATGAGACGTTGAAATGGACTTTCTTCATATTGGTAGAGTCCTTTTGGAGTCGCAATATTGAGTTTTCCTTTGCTCTTTCCGTAGTGGAATCTGCCAAAATCCTTTCAGAAGGTCAGAATTTGGTGACGTACTTGGCATTCCCAATTTTATCAATAGAATAGTCACTTCTTGTTAATGGGAATGAATCTGTTTTTGTCACTCTGTTCACATTCCTATAATCAGTACACATACGGAGAGTTTTATCTGGTTTAGGAACAAATATGCATAGTGAACTCCAATCACTTTTACTGGGCTTGATAAAATCATTCTCCAGCAAATATTGAATTTCCTTTTTCAAATATTCCTGTTTGAGTGGACTCGTCCAGCATGGAATTCTCAATCTCAACGTCATGAAAATTTTGTTTGTCCTTGTAAGAATATCTGGACATAAGTGCTCATATAATAATAACTTTCAGTTCATTTCTTTCTTGCACTTGCAACTGTGAAAGTTTCTGGTCTAGATTTTTTTTATTATATAATTTCTGAATTCCAACAATTCGTAGCTCCAATATCAGTCGAATCCTGATGATATTCCTTCCCTAAGAGGGACTGGTACAACTAAATTAATTACATATTTAACATGGCTATCTCTTTCAATATACTGGTACTCCTATAATTAATTTAGATCCCAGGAGCACTAATACTATAATTTAACTAATTCATTTTCTTCTTAACTTTGTAAGGGCCGTAATATCTAATCTGAAGAAAAGTAAGAAGAATGAACAAGAGTAACACAACTCCATTATCAAACTCAAAAGTTCTCTCCCTTTGAGTTATCTCAAACCATAGTTTCATTTTTAACTTTAATTGATTATTTGACTTGGTCTTGGGTAGGGAATCCACACAATCTACCATAATTCCACTGAATGTTTCATCAAACGTAGGAATAGGTTGCAGATGAGCCTTACGTATCTTCTGATTGGGTTTTCCTACCATTTGACAAGTATGACAAGATCTACAATATTTGACAACATCACTTTTGATGTCTGGCCAATAGAAGTGAGTCAAGATCTTGTGATACATTTTATTAATCCCTAAATGACCAGTCAAAGGAGTTTCATGGGCCAGATTAAGTATTTCCTGTCTGTAAGGTTTTGGAACTACTATTTGATAGTTCACTGACCATTCATCGCCAGCAGGTACCTCGGGAGGTCTCCATTTTCTCATAAGAATTCCATTTTTAATGAAATAACAGACAGGAACTTCAGTAACTTCAGTCTCATTTATGACCCTTTGAAACAAACAGGAGATCTCAGGATCTTTTTCCTGTTCAACGACAAGTGACTGTCGTTTATCACCCTGATTAAGAGAATGAGTTATTAAAAGATGATCACTATGATCAATACCTTCTGATTGATCTAAACCAAGAGCAAAAGTGATCTCATAAAAAACCTGACCGATACAAGCGCCAGTTGAAGGAATGCTGCCTTCTGTAACATCACTCTCAAAATCATCACCCTGATTAGAATAAAGAGAATGAGTTGTCAAAAGAGGATCACTATGATCAATACTTTCTGATTGATCTAAACCAAGAGTAAAAGTGACCTCATCAAAAACCTGACCTATACAAGCGTCAGTTGAAGGAATACTGGCTTTTTCAACATAAGCCTGACCCATGCAGGAGTCAGATAAGGGAATGCTGCCCTCAATAACATAATCCTGACCCATGCATGTGTCAACGAAGGAAATACTGCCCTTTTCAACTTCATTCTCAAGAGCTTTCTTTACCATAGCTCTAGTAACTGTACAAGCTTGAAATATATCAGGGATTTCTTTTTCAATTGGATCAACTTTCTGATCCAAATTAGGCTTGTCAGTTACAAGTGGATTAACCACAACCTTGTCTCCAGCTAAGTCGTTGCCTAGCAATAAATCTATTCCCTCTACGGGCAAAACCGAGACTGTTCCGATTTTCACAGGTCCTGACACTAAGTCTGATGACAAATTTACACAATGGAGAGGAACATTAACAAAGCAGCACTCTAACCCCTGAATAAGAACACTTTCATTAGAAGAAGACTTCTCAGATAAAGGCAAAGCACCTGATAATAAAAGACTCTGAGAGGCTCCCGTGTCCCTTAAAATTTTAATAGGGATGGGATTGGCTGAATCACCCAAGAGTGGTACAGAACCCTTCGATATGAATGGTTCATAATTCTCCATATCACAATCAGACTGGGATTTATTAGACCCAACAAATGTATTGCTTTCAATACATGACTGTGACCTTGACCTCTTGTAAATAAGAGCATTTGGAACAGGCCTGTCTTGATTCTGTTGCCTATTTTTCAATTTGTATCATTCATAAATAACGTGTCCTTTTTTCTTGCAAAAGTTACACGTCGGAAGAGACAAGGATCTAGAATCAAACTTCTCTGAAGTCTGATTTTTGAAAGTTGTGTTAGTTTGAGTTTTAGAAGGGCTTGAATTAGGCGAAAATTCTTTTCTGCCAATAAATTGTTGAGTAGAAGTCTTGTTAACAAAAGGAACTTTATGTGTCAAAGAATATTCGTCAGCAGCTCGAGCAGCATTTTCCAAGGTTTCAATCTGATGCTCCTCAAGATAAGTTTTAACATCACTATGGACACAGTTTTTGAACTCTTCAATTAATATAATTTGCTTGAGATTTTGATAATCTTGCTCGACTTTCTTGGCTAAACACCATCTATCAAACAACTGCTCTTTTTGTCTAGCAAATTCGACATGAGTTTGTCCAGCTTCTTTTCTGTAATTTCTAAATTTTTGCCTATAAGCTTCAGGAACTAACTCATAACCTCTTAAAATGCATTCTTTAACTACGTCATAATCACCACTTGGCTGAACAGACAGTGAAGTGTAAATCTCACTAGCCTTACCAGTAATAACACATTGTAGTAACTGAGTCCAATTCTCTCTTGGCCACTTTAAATTTTCTGCAACTTTTTCAAAAAGAATAAAATATTTGTCTACTTCTTTTTCTTTGAAAGGGGGCACTAATCTAATATTCCTTGCTAAATCAAAATTTTGATTTGAAGTATGATGGTGATTCTCACTTGCCAGCTCCATTTCTTTCATTCTAATTTCATAATGTAATTGTTTTTCCTTCTCCCTTTCCTGTCTCTCTCTCTCTCTCCTCTTTTTCAAATTGTAATTGTCTTTCTTTATCCCTTTCCTGAAATTCCAGTTTCTTAAACTCTAATTCAGATTGTAATTGTCTTTCTTTCTCCTCTCTCTCTCTATCAATCCGCATTTGCTCTTTTTGTAATTCAATTTGTTTTTCTTTCTCCCTTTCCTGTCTCTCTTTCTCCTTTTCCTGAAACTCCAGCCTCTTTAACTCTAATTCACTCTCTCTCTGAAATTCCAGCTTCTTCAACTCTAATTCCATCTTGAATTTTAATTCTTATTCCTTCAGTTTAATGTCAGAGTCTGGTGTAGACTTACTGACTGGAATCAAAGCACTTTGTTCCAAAACATCCTGTTCTACCAAATATTGGACCAAAATCTTTTTGATATCTTGTTTCGTTAAAGAAGCCTTCACTTCGGAAAGATCGTATTTCCTGGCAAGTTGAACCAACTCGTCTTTTTTGAAAAGATCTAATTGCTCCTGGGTAGGATTAGAAAGAAATATTTCTACCTTAGATGTCATTTTGATACAAGCGTGTTAGTCTCACTAAAGATTTAAAATTTTCCAAAACTAGGGGAAATTCAAATTTAAATTCAAATTTATTTCAATCTCAATCTCAATCCCGAGACGATAGCCACCAATTCTATGTTACGTGCTTAGGCTCGAATAAGCAGCAACACAGAAAGAGTGAAAACTAACAAGCTTGTAAAATTTTAACAAAGATTTTATTAAGTACAATTATTTTCATAAAATAAATAAACTTACGGTTTTAGAGAATCAAATCCAACAAATATAGAATTCACAAAATAATCCACTAATGGAATTTCAAGTCCTGATAAATAAATGTTCTAATAGCTCCAGGTTCGAATCTTGACGATGCAATCCAAAATGGCTGACAATGTCACGTGGTACAGTTCTTGTTCTTAAATCATCCAGATGAAATTATGAAACATATGTCCTTTTCCAGATAAATAGAATAATTCTTCTTTTCCAACGAATTGACACAGTCCAGAACAAGATATTAAACTCAAACAGAAAATACACAACTTCTTTAAAATAAGCCCAATTTATATTCTACTAAAGTTAGCTTCTAAAACACAGCTATATATATTGTTTTTCTGAAGTAAACAAGTAATCACGCGCTTTTCTAGAAATTGATAGAAGGTCAGAGGAAGAGTCTACCTTCACCTAGTCACGTAATAATGGAATGTTCTAGAAGGAAATCATTCACTTATAAAATGTTGTCCCCAAAATTAACCAATGAAATTGAAGACCTGTTGACAATGTCTAAAGCAAGGTCAGGAACTAGACCACTGTAAGCCAAGGTCAGCCTGTTTATCAGTAAAGTACAGGTCAACTGAATTTTCTAGAAAAATTTCCCATTTAATGAATAATAAATCCTAAATGACAATTTTGGATTTAATAATTAAAAATAAATAAAATTAAATCCAATAGCCGTAACAATATATATATATATATATATATATATATATATATATATATATATATATATATATATATATATATATATATATATATATATATATATATATAATGGTCAAAAAACCATATATCTACTTTTTTATCGTTTCTAGAAGAGTAGGGTTCCAGATAAGCCAAATGTTTTAAGGGATATTCAAAACTGCGTTCATGAAGAAACTATACACAATGTTGTCCACATACCATGGATGCCGTGCCTTGTATTTTCACTTTATTGAATCATGTCGTCTGGGCAGTTCTTCTCGTAAAGTCGACGATGTCGTTATCCAAAGCCAGTACTCTAGACGGGAATTGTGGAGAAAGTAGAGGGCTACCCAGTGGGTTGATGGGAGATGACTGTTGTCCGTGTTGATGATATAAGCATGATGGTCGTTAGGTTTGCGTTGAGGAAGTTAATATTTTTCTTCTTTCACAGGTAATGATAAGTCATCAGTTCAATCCTGACTTTTTGCTTGAAAATCTACGTCAAGTAATAGTCTCGTCTCTTCGTCTAAGTACTCTGTGCCAAGAAAGATTCGATACGATGGTTCTCTAGAGTAGTCAATGGAGAAAGGAATGATCATGCAGGTCTTTTATACCACTGATGCAACACTGCTTCTTTTGAGATGAGACCCCAAGCGTCATCCGAATATTCGACACATTTTTCTTTTAGGATCATCATCAGTAATCGTTAGTGCTGAATTTTACTGGGATGATCGTTTTGACACCCATAGTCATCTTTCTTGGTCAACACAGTAGTTTTGTCCACAAGGTGTTTGCCTAAAGAGAGACTAAATGTATTTGTTCTGGTTATCAGGACATTACAATCACCTCTTCGTCGTTGGATTTTTTAGTGGGTAGTTCAACTTACAAGATATCCTACCATTCAATTTCATAAGAAATTCCACTGTTCAAAGAGCCTTCCATAACTTCTAATAGTCTTGAATGACATATCTCAAACAGTTGATTTCTAAAGGGTTGTCAAATTCAACATAGAAGATGATTTTCACCGTCTGTTACAGCTTGTGCAAACTGAAGTTTTACACGCAGTTCACCGGATTTTATACGGTGGAAATAGCCCTCGTCGCTTCCTTGGTCTGAAATCAACGGCCCACAAAGCGTAACCTTCTGCATAATCGTCGTAAGAAATGACATGGACAAGTACGATCTCAAGTATTTTTTCTGAGCAAACAGTTTCGAGCGGTCTTTTACACAAGGTCTTGCCACTGTAACTTTAGTTCGATCTTAGACACTATGTTGTGCGTAAACTAGAAAGGATTACCAGTGTCTGTTCCGCTGAGGACTTCGTTGCAGACGCTACCAATGAATGCATGAAATTGTTGATCGGAGCTACTCTAGCATCGACTCCCGGACCGCAGTCGTCGGTTTTGATCACTTTCATTTTACAAGTAACTGCTGTTCGGTTCGATGCAATCTTCGGGCTGTCCCATGATTTCAAATTTGATGGGAGCTGGGGTTGTCAAAATATACATCAAAACGATCATTGTGGAATATAAACAAGTCACGGTACAACATTGTGACGAATGTGTGGACACTGGGTAATGTTCTTAGAGTCTCTATTCCACTTGGCAACGTCACACCAGTGTCCTCCCTGAATGGCTTTTCGGTAATGTCCAAGCCAATGACAGTTCTAACCTGAATAAAGTGATTTCCCTCGGTGTTGGGTTCTTCTTCAGACACTATGGTTAACGCAGGTTTAAAAGTTACCTATTTACACTGATCACAAATCTTGAGTATTGTTTTCAGCTTATTTTGTCCAAGCCTCGAAACCAAACATTTTCCAGTCGCGTACATGTTGCCAGTGAGTGTGTAAGTCACAAGAAACACACACGTCTTCGTAATTATCTTCAGTGACTAAAAGTTGATGAATCTTTTCTTCCCGTAGAAGTAGAAAACGCGGAACGCTTTTAACAAATCATTTTCTCGTGCACATTTAAAAGTACCACTCTCATGTTTTTGGTGGTAATGTGGGGTACAAATCATAAACAGCCGCCAAGAAATTGGCTGAAAAACGAAATCCCATAAAGGATTTCACTAACACACACACCATACGAGAACCTAAATTCATTGGACTCATCGCTGTTAAAAGCGTTGGTAATCCTCACAATTCTGAATACTGTCATTAATTTATTTCCACAGCAATTGTTTTATCACTAATGATACAGGCCGTAGCATGGTAGCAACCTTTTATACCATCTTTTGTAGAAGTTAATAAATATACATTTTGAACTGAAGTGTTTTATTTCAGTACCGTACTAAAATTGTTTATTAACTAACTCACACACCACACATCGCACAGAAGTTTCCTCTTCAACCAAAATTTGTTCGTGCAAAATAGTTTGGTAATCCTCTTGGGTATAATTTTCAGCTTCCTCCGGAATTATGTGTACTATGGTCACCTTATAAGCTGAATGAGTGGCATCCAAAGTTTTCTGAATCTCGTGTGATTTATCAATGTCTGAAAACTAGTAAATAGTCCAAGATAACGTGTGGCATCGCTTTCGCATTCGTCTGGTTTGCTACGCAAGCATCAGTTTCCGTGGTAGATGTAGCAGTAGTTATAGGAAAGTTCCCATGATGTTGTACTGAATCACTGAAATCAAAACCTACGTCATCGCTACAATTGCAAGACACAACATTGCACTCCACTTGAGAATCACTGAACTTGAAATGTGTCTGTTTAAAAGGGTCCATCTTTCTCTCTTGGCGTTTGTAGTCACAACGAATGGACGTTTTCCCTTTTTATATGCCGATCAATATCGAAGTGTCCGTAAGGTCAAGTGAAGGGATTGGGAAGCTTCGCTCGGTTCTAGTACACAATCCTAAACGTTCTACTTCGATGTCATAGTAACGGTGACCAAGGCGATCGATGTAGATGCAACTTTCCATGTCACAATACAGCACACAATCTCCTAACTGGTGTAAGGCTTCACACAATTTTAAGGTAGCATGGATTGTCGCGTAGGCTGCAATGATGACATTTCCAAATTCGTCGTCCTATCCAAAGTCCGGTTCTTATAGATAATTAAACATGATTAAGTATTTACGAAGGACATCCAATTGTTTCATGTATTTGGTTCTGTCGCAAATCATGTGGAAGTATCGAGAAGGTTCTGTCAAATACTCCATCTTGAATAAAAACTGACCTTGTGCCATTTTTTAACCACAAACAATTTGACATCACTTTGGCAAACGATCGCCTGTGTTCGTTTCTCTCGATTTGGTCTATCGAAATGCCATCCTGATTAGAGTATTTCTCCTAGAATTTCTCTTGGTCATTTGGATTGTAGTACCAGCAAGGAGAGCCGCTGCCTTCTTGTTTCAGTTTCAAAAACACATCCTCGTAGTCTGCGTCTCGTCGCCGTTGAGGTACTATTCTGTCTTGGGAAAGGGATAAATTTCGTACACTAATAACAACTGGTATCCCAAGGTGAGAGCTTTGAACAATTCCATACTAACCCATGTTCCTGTCAAGGCATATTGTTACTGCGTGTGCTGACAAGGTTGGTTTTAGTTGCACGTTTTGGCACAAGTATGGCAAAATGGAAACATCAGTTTTCCTTGATAATGGTGAGGGATGGTACAAGTCTGTGGGAGGCAAGACTTTACACTTGATCAATCCTTAGTATTGTCGAATGTTTTCCATGTCGATATGTTCCGTGAGCAATTGTGAGTGTCCTGCGGATTAGTTAAAATATTTGCCCACGTAAGGAGAGAGTGAACACACGTCCAAGTATTTGATTTCTTATCCTTTCTCGTCGGCATGGTACAGGAAACAGGTGGCATTCGTCCGTCCTCCATACAAACTTTTGCGGAGATTCAGAGGGTACTAACTTGTAACTTTCCACGATGCGCTTAAATTTGGGATAGGTTTTCAAACGGTGATCATACTCGTGTTCCACATTTCGAGAACTTATTATCCTTGCTGTTCTAATTTTAAGCGACCATGACAAGTGGTCTGGTACAAGTCTACAATGGTACGTTCTAGAACTGATTTTGGGTGTACCGTTGAGGGTAGCAGGTCGGACATCCGAGAAATCAGCAACCGTTAAACTCGTACGCGATCTTGGGGTTGTCTAAGTCGCAGCCATCCACCGAATACGTTCAGATGGTCTTTTCAACTCCTCCGTTTCGGTCCTGTTGGATCCATTTGTCTTTCTTGTCACACAAGTAATGTAGCCAGCGTAAGGCTTATAGCGAGTATTCACTTTGACGAAATTTTTCGTTTGAGTGCACATGACAGCCAGGGTCTTCTCACATATTTTTGGACTGGGACGACTTTTTTCCTTCAAAAGATCAATCCCTCCGTGTTCCATGAACACTTGTCGAAATTTACCACAGCAACGCCTTAAAATGTTCACGTTGTACCGATAATACTTTAGCATTTCTTTCTGAAAGTCGCAAGGTCCGAGGCGTGAGTTTGGTAGCAAGCGTATAAAGCTTCTCTTTATTCGGTGCGCATGTTGTCGGGGTTGTTGTAGTGGCCATCAGGCAAATGGAATAGAACAGCATGTTGATTGGCTTCGGTATTTAAAAAGTGCGGAAGTAACCTTTGGCCATATCTGTCATTCCAAACATTTTAGGCATTCGACTCGAAAGCATTAAGCAGGTAAGCTCATTGAATCTTATCCCACTTGCAAGGAAATGAACTTGGCTCCTTGCAAAGTCACATTAGAACGTTCGTGCTTTGTTCCCTATAGTATTTGAGAATAAACTGCTCGTCTTATCCCGAGATATTGTGAGCCATTACCTTGGCATAGCGATGGCAATCTCTGTAACGTCCTCTTGACTCCACGTCTCGTCGATATTGTCTAAGATCCATTGTGCAAAATCGGTCAGCTTGTTAAGTCCCCGAAATATATTTTCAAGTTCCCCAGGAATCTTGCTATAGAGAAGACAATGACAAAAATTCTGTTCTTGGATGCACTTTTTAGAAAGTAGGAATGTGAATGTCAGTCTCTTGCATGCATTCAAAATCGAAGTAAAAAATAAATAAATAATGAAATTGCCTTTCTTCTTGTAGTCATCTTCCGTCCTGTTGGGTTTGATATTTTTTTTAATGTAGCATTCGTGTTCCAAGTCCACAGTTTGGTGACAAATGTGACATTGTTTCTTTCCTGGACAAATGTGTGCCTTGTCATTGTTGCTACATATAACTTGTCCACGTGTTGGACACAATCTCAGGAGTTGACCAAGCACTTTTCTGCTGTGAATCTTGCGTCTTCAGATGTTGTTGGCAACAGGTTGGGCTGACAAAAGTTCGCTGACAAGTTGGGCAATGCACTCGTTTTTGTCAATGGTCATGACAGGGTTTAGAGGCCAAACATTCCTCACATTTTGATCCACAATGCTTGTATTGCTCTCGATTGTTATACCTATAGTCTCATTTCTCACAATAACAACTGTATCCCAGGAATACAGTGACACTGGTAATGGCATCGACATCTTCATAGTGATGATAGACGTGAATGTATTTTCTGCCTTTGAAATATTTGTCTCGAAACAACAGAGGTCAACACACTTTACGAGTGTGTACTTTCAAGGTGTAGTGTGGAGCCAAGACGTCTAGCAATTTTTGCATTTCAGGAATGTCACATGGTGTGTCTTTTAGATAGATCAGCTTGCTGTAACACGAGTTCTGCTTCTCTTTGTTGTTTGGTTCGGTCCGGTCGTTGAGTAGTTTTCAAGGCTCTTTTCCATTCTGTACTGTCGTTCTTATCGGCTTCCGTTCGTCCAGCCACGATGACTCGGGTTAAACATATCTGATCTTGATGGTTGTTTATTTGGACGATGCTTTTTTTGTGCTATTCATAACTTTCTTTGAGTAATATTAAGCCGCTTGGCACTATAGTACAATTAAGTCACAAGAGTCATGTGGGCAATTCCACGCCGACTCTTTCAGTAATGGATGTCAATTTTTATAATTTGATTCCTCACACCTTAAGTGGCAAGTATTCACTTCATTTGGATTCGTTTACATCCATATTCCTTTAGAATGTCATCATTTATACGCCCCGAGAGGTGCATACTGCAAAATCAATGTTAAAGTACATAAACACTTTTGGACAAAACGATCCAGTACAATCAGGAGTGAATGCCGTGCGATGCGATGTTACAATGAAAGCTATTCAAACTGATAAACACGTTCGTACTACATTCCATTGTAAAGTCCATTTCGATAGATGATTTTCGTCAGGAAATTTCTTGGTGATAGCTAAGGTGCAGAGCATACACTAATCAGGATTTAAAAGACTTTGTTTAAAGAAAGTTGGTGTTAAATTTTAACAGAACAATTTATATTTAATTTAAAATGTGTAAATGCGTCTACACGACCCATGTGACTTGTACCATTGGAGTCTGACGATTATCAATACTACTAAAACTCTGACATGAAATCATCTTATCGGTGATATAAATTAACACATTCATGTCTTTTGAATGGATATGTGTAGGTTTCAGTCTTCTTGCGATTCGGAAGCGATAAAAAAAAAAAAAAAAAAAAAAACGCGTGAGAAAAGTAGAACGAAGCAGAGGATTGCGGTCACGCTTGCACTCCTTGTGTTCATTAATATTACCGATAAGGTTATTTCATGTTGTCAGAGATTTCGCCGCACTTTATTGATAAACTATGCTGCTTGAACCTGCAAACATATACGTATTATTTATTGATCCTGAAATTATTGATTTTATATTGAACTTATGAAATATTACAGTCAACTCTCTTAATACCGTGAAATTAATCATAGCTTTCTGTAATTGTTTTATCATATTTAAACCAGTGACTCGATGGTAATTTTTTCTTTCTCTAAAACTTCAAAGACGTCAAGGGCTTTGAAGAGTAGTTTATTAATAGAGAGTGCTTAAATTAGACTTGATTCCTGCATTCAAGATTATATTCACGCAACAAAAAAAATATTATTACAAGTTTCAAGTGTTCCGTCATTCAATTACCTTACACAACAAATTTCGTACTGTCTGTAAATCTTAAGATGTGAATAGAAATTTGTAGTACCGTGTCTGAGGATTGTTGTTTTTCCCTATATTTGACGACTCGGATGTTGCTGTGAAAATGAAAATTTAGATATACCGTTTTAGGGATGTGTGACGATTTTAATATTTGTCATTCATGGTAAATACGGATAAGGGATTAACCATGGACGTTAATTTCAATAAGTAAAAAATGGAAAACTATAAGTTATTAACAGTTGGGAGAAGGATAGGCCTAGTAGTGGGTGTGTCATTCATTTTCGGTCGGTCAGTCGAAATACCCGAAGACACCCAAATACTGTCCCAAAACACTCTCTCACCTACCCATAATACATTAAATCAAATTTTAAAAAGTGTGCACTATAATTATTCATTTTATATTTATCGAGAACTAACATCAGTAGTTTTTTTTCCCCCTCGTCGGTCATCGCCAAAAGAAAACTCCCAGGACATCACAAGACTCTTGAAAACACCCCCAAGACACCGCAAATTATATGTTACAGTTGAAATTATGCTATCACTTGACCAAAAAAGATCGGTTTTTTAAATCTTACAGTAAAACCTGTCTTGAGAGACCTCTGCTATGAGTGACCACCTGTCATATCCGACCACATTAGTATTGCACATGATTTTATTATATAAACGCTCTGTTATGAGCGACACTTGCTGAACGCAACCAGCGACTGTGAAGTCTTGGCAAAATATGCATTTTGACACTGCTATGAGCGACTGCATCACAAAAATACCAAACAAAACAAATCAAATCAACATCACTAAGTTGTCTTAATTCGTAGTAAACACGAAAGGTCAGGATATGTGTAGTATGCAAACAAAGCGCACATTCAATAACACTACAGTTGAACAACCATATAGCAAGATAAACACCAATAACCATCATTTAATACTTTGTAACAACGATGGCATAAATTGTAATGATTATTCTAATAAAGAAAAATTGGCTAGCAACCAGTTTGTGAAATTTACAAGTCCAGCATTTGGTGCCATTTGTAAACTGCAGTAAACCAGACTAAAGTACATGTCACTATCCGCCAATGTAGTGCTGAAGTTCTGTGAATAGACAGTAAGATCAACCATTTTTTTTCAAGAAAGGGAGTAATGATAGACATACACAGTCAGTTTAGAGGTTTGTAATTTTTATTTATCTTTGTGAAAACCCACACAACACTAGCAGTACTAATGTTGAAGTGAGAAATCTTTTGAAAGGGCTTCAGTGCAGGGTTGAGTACATAATTTGTCTTTCCAATCCATAATGCCTGGGGGTGAATGAGCTCTAGCAAGTGTGAATCATTTCCGGATATTTTTTTTCTTTTGTTACAGTGTTTCACCAAGCCACCATCTGTTTATCTGGGTGCAGATTTTTGCAACCTTTGTTTATCAAGCAATAACGCTGGTGATTTAAACTTTGTCTCAAAATAAATGTATTGTTTCTTGATGAGTTAATTATGTCCTTTGGTTTCATACATTGGTGTATAATATATATATTTATTCCACATTTCCCCAAAACCTGATCAAATTCTAAATACATCTAGTCATTATTACGTCAACACTAATAATGTCAGAACCTCCTATGAAAAAAAGAAAAATTCTAACACTGGAAGAAAGAATTATTGTAATTGAAAGAAGTGAAAATTGAGAGACTGCTCACAAAATAGCAACCAGCTTAAACATCGGTAAAAGACAAGTTCATAACATCATCAAAGACAAGAGTCCATTAGAAATGAATGGCAGAAAGGCTACTTTGCTCAGGAATGGAGATACATATTCAGACCAATCAGCTGAGTAAATAATTTCAACAAAGAAGTAAACAGATTTTTTTTTAAGAAAAGGGATTATGTGCATAGAATAAGGTATATATGTCATAGCTAACTACATGTATGCAGTTTTTGATAGATATAAAGTTATTTTGAGAGTAATGCATGCAATATTTAACAATATTTATGAGTAAAGGATATGATACATGTACAGTGAGTAAGAGTACTTTTTCTTCTTCATCAATGCTAACTTTTGACCCTGGAAACCAGTCCATTTTCACACCTCTTATGAGAGACCCCCTGTCTTGAGACTTTTGATTTGACAGAAGGGGTGGATTCTCATAACAGGTTTTACTGTACCCCAAAATTGAAAATAAAAAATCCAAGTAATTTAAGCTGATTACCTCAATGAATTACAGTGGTGACGAACCATTCATGTTTATTAAATAACCAGTATGTCTAGGATTCCAGAGTAAACTGAATTTTTAAATTATAAATTTATATTAATGATGAACTCTGTGTTGTTATTGGTCCATTGTTTATTTTCTTTGTTCTGCTGATTCAGTTCAAACACAAATTTTCTGAGTCTTGATGTTTGATTATTCACATTGTATTGTTGTTCAGTGAGGCTTTCAAACTCCATAGTAGTATTGGAATCCATGAGACCTCCTGACTGTATCATGCTTAACCTTTTGTCAATTACTACTTTGTTTTGTAAGTGAAACTTAATATTGCCTTTTAAATGTTTTGTGTTCATATATCCTGCAGAATGAACACATGTTCGATAGCCATGATCAAAACTTTCTTGTCATCCATGTCAAATTCCATATCCTCTGATATTCACGTTTCAATAGTCTCCACATCACTATCAAATTCTTTTGCCACATGTTCCAGGACTGATTTGTACATTTTATATGACACTTCATTGTGCAGAAGTTAAGGACCAAGAAAAATAGGATGGTCATTTGTATTTTTCCCCACAAATCTGAAATTTTTTTTGTTTGTTTCCCAGCAATTTTTACCGTTCCGGTTTCCTAGTGGTTAGAGCGTTCGCCGCAGAAGCAGGAGGTCGTGGGTTCGATCCTCGGCCGAGTCATACCAAAGACTTACAAGAATGGTACTAACAGCTGCCTCGCTTGACGCTCAGCATTAAGAGGTTAGTGTTAGGACTGGTCGGCCTGGTGTCAGGATAATGTGACTGGGTGGGACATCATGCTACATGTCTGCGGCATGATGCCTCAGTGCTAGACATCACTATAAACTGCCTCACAGCAGACATCGTAGCGATATGACTGAAAAATTGTTAAAGCTACGTTAAAAATTCTAATCAAACAAACAAAATCCCAGCAATTTCACATAAGAATTTCCAAACCTGAATGTTCTGTCATTGCCAATGGTTCATTTTTTTGTGTTTGTCAAAATGTGTTTCAGATTGTTTATTTGTTCTTGAGCATACAACTACTGGCACTTGTAATTTGTTGTGTATTGCATTTTGTACATAAAAGTTTTCATTTAACATTCCCAACACATCTAAAATCTTATCAGCTACATTGGTGTTTCAGCATACCCCTCTTTGTCAAAGAAAAAGATTTTAACAAAAACTAAAAGAATTTCTGAAATAATTAAACTAGTTCTTTTTTAAATTTTATTTCTATAATTCTATGTAATCTGAATAAGTTGAGGGTGTTTTGGTGTAGTTTTGGGATGTCTTGGGCAATGTTCCCTCTAATTTTTCAAAAGCTGTGTGCTGCAAAAGATATTGGCTCTGCAACTTTGGAAGGAAATTTAAATTTTTGTGCGACACATAATGGTATATAGGTCTACTAAACGAAACATTTGTGCGCTCTGTTGTAATGTGTGTGCGCGTGCTCGGAGAGTTGTGTGCGTGCACACACGTGCACAGCTTAGAGGGAACATTGGTCTTGGGGTCTTTCCCTTGGCGAATACGGACAAAGGAAAAATATCTACTGACGTTGATCAATAATTATACAATGCATAGTTATGCTGATCAGTTTTTGTTATTTGACTTTATTTAATTGTATATATGTATCATGTGTGTGTTTTGGGACAGTCTTGGTGCCTTTTGGGGTAGTTTTGGGGTCATTCCTTTGGTTATTACTGTATTTTCTGGTCTATAAGTTGATTCGGAGTATAATTCGAATTCACGAATTTTATAAATTTTCCATCCTTCATATATAAGTCAATTCGGTGTATAAAACAAGGCCAGGTCAATATCTTGGCTTCATATTTTACATTAGTAATGATGTCGTTGTATGATATTCCATATTACCGGCAGTCGTGAAATTGCATTACCGATGCTAACATGCTTGTGATTTTATTTCTGAACAAATCACTGCTATATTCTATCAATTGACACAATTGACATAGTCCATGTTTGTTTTATTATAATTGAAAGTACATCCATGTTGTAGTTCATTTTATTACCTGTAGTTACAAATGTAACTTAATAAACTTTCAATGACACAATCCATATACAAGTCGATTCGGAGTATAAGACGAAGACCTGACTTTCAGGTAAAAATGTATGTACTTATAGGCCGGAAAATATGGTACCAACAAAGGTTAAGGCTCTATTGATGTTACTCAATTGTTATACAGTGCATGATTATCCTGATCACTTTTTATTTAACTTTATTTACATATATATCATATGTATCCTGGGTAGTTGAGAGTGTTTTGGGACAGTCTGGTATTTTGGTGTCTCAGTGTCTTTCCTTTGGCAATTACCAACAAGGGAAAAAGCAGACTCAATTGATGTTACTCTGTAATTATAAATTGCATAATTCCTTTGATCATTTTTTTAAAATTTGACTTTATTTAATTGTATATATGCATCCTGGGTAGGTGAGAGTGTTTTGGGACAGTCTTGGGATGTATTGGTGGTGATATATATTTTATTTTGACAGAAAGATACTCAGTAAACCAACAAATTGTTCTCCGTCACTTTTCTTATTTTTCTGCACATAAGATTAAATGATGGAGTTTGAAGAAATGTAAATTGTAATTAAGTCCAAAAGGTACTGTTAGTGCAGGTTTATGTCTGACAGGTACTTCACATGTAATTATACCACATACATTAAAAAAAAACAAGTGGTGGTATAAAGCAATTTGATATACCAATATTTTTGATGTATCATATTTTGATCTGCCCAGGGTGCATTAATTTCAAGATTAGGTTGTTTCAGCAATAGGCCATCACTTTGATAGTCTCTAACCCTTTGATGAATTTCCACTGATTAATAACAACAAAATCTCTGTCTTCTAAATGAATATAATATGGCACAGAATTTCATTGAAATCCTCACTCTCTAAAGCATAAAGGAGATAAATTGATAAAGCACTCTTCAAAACATAAGGGTGATAATATGGGGATGTGGAGTGAGAGCTGTCAATGATGGCTGGTTGTTTTTGTTGTTGTAGGGTTTAACGCCATTTTTCAGCACACGATAGGCTATTACATGGTGGCCAGTATTATTGGTGGAAGAAGAACCCGGGAAAAACCCCAGAATGAACCACCGACCCACGAGAAACTACTGGCAAGCTTTCTCACATGACTACATTAGCCGAATCTTAGACTCGAATCCATGCAGACAGAGGTGATATGGCAGTGATCCGTAACGGCCACTTGGGGCCCTTCATTGATGGCTGAAAATAGCCATTTCAGTGGTAGCAGTTTTGTTCAAACATACATGAATATACACTCTGCTGTTCCTGTAGCGCTGACATCATGTGTCATGCAGAATTCCAATCTTATAAAAGCATATTAACTGCAAAAACAAATACCATATTGCTAAAATCCTATATATATGCATGTTTGCAAAATTGCATTGAATGTTGATCAAGTTTGACATGCTATGACACTATTTGCCAACTTTTTTGCTGAACATGATCTCTCATGTGTGACTATCTGGAGAGTGCAAGCAGTGATCATAAGTTTTAGGCAAAATGTATATTATCAATACTTTGAATGATTGCATTACAAAAACTGATTGTGAACCATGAATGGCCAAGTGGTCTAAAGGGCTCTCTGTTACAGATCACTGCCATCTCACCTCTGTCTGCGTGGGTTCAAGTCTAAGATTCTGCCAATGTATTTATGTGAAAGTTTGGCAGTAGCTTCTCGTGGGTCGTGGTTCTTTCTAGGGTTTTCCCAGGTTCTTCCTCCACCATTAATACCTATCACCATGTATAGCCTATTGTTTGCTGAAAAATGGCATTAAACCCTACAACAACAAAAACTTATATAAACACAATGGAACTTGAATTATTCTTTTGTAAACAAGAATGTAAACCAAACTACAGTGTATGTCACTAATTACCATTGTAATCAAAATGCCAGGGACAAATGGGGTCATTTACTCAGTTTATAAACTGTACTATTAAGTGATAATCACTTTCTGGATTTTAATGACATCAAGTGTGGTAATAGTAATGATAATGCTAACAAAAAGGTGTCTGCAAATTTGATTTAAAATTGCTAAGTGTGTGATGGTATAATGTATGTGTTAGTGCTGGACATGAAGAATCTTACCAACATTTAAACAATATTAGAATTCGTCAGGCAGCTATCAATCTGAATCTGACCTCAGGCTGGAAACATTTTAAACTTCTTGGTGGAATCAGCAGAGTTGTACTGACAATGTCACATTCTACTGCAGACACTAAAAAGGACATTGTCCATTCTGACTAAAACTGGGCTGATTGTTGAGGAAATGTAACATCTAATTGGTAGGATCAACAACAATGATTAGGATTGCCACCTGTATAATCCAGTCATGATCTAAGAATTAATGATCAGAGAAATGCTAAAAATGGTATCAAGAGATTATGAATAAAAACAAGTTAGCCCAGAACACTGTATTAACACAGTGCTTAATGTTGGTACATATTTAAACTGTTTTGCAATTGCTGCTTACTTATAATTTATAAAGTTTCTATGACTATCTCTCTTTCAATTCCTTTTTAAAAAATCTTTGTCAATCAAAGAGAGTAAATATTAAAAAAACAGCACATGGTTGATACCCCAGATAAATGTACCATGGAGGAACAACGCTATATTAACTTAGGTATGGTAGCATGCAAGTACATGTAAACTGCAACATACCTATGGAAAGCAATTTGTCCTTTTAAAAGTATAGATAATAAAATAAACATTGTGGACATGTTGTTTGAGTCAGAAACAAAACTTTCTAACAAGCACATGAATGAACATGATAATTGCAATGACCCATGGGATAAAATCTAAACGTGTATGAGTTGTGAAAAGAATGTAACTGAAATGGATTGGTGTTGGATTTTTTTCTGTTGATGTTTCAGGTAAAGCTTTACTGAGTATATGCATACTGTATTTACCATATATGTTGGGACACCAATATTTGTTGGGACACCATAAATTAATTTTAAAAGAAATTTTTTGTGCTCTGTATGTTTTGGGGCACATCATTGTTTCAAGTCGTAAGTTGTGGGACACCTTTTAAATCATTAAAAAATTATATGTTGAAAAATGTACTCAAACTGAAATTTTATTTTAAACAATATAAAACTGTGTACATGTACTTGACATAAAACTCTTTATCCTCTGTAGCATTATCTCATCAATTGCCCTTCTCCATTTTTTTATATATTCAAGAATACTTTTATAGCTTTCTCAATACATCACCTGAAGCGGAAACTGCAAGGACTAAAGTCAGATTGTTTTCAAATCCGCACCAGTCATGCTAATTCTCACACTATGATCCGCATTTTATCATCAGTCCATCCAGGAATGACATCAAAGTACACTAGAATTTTATCTGTTTTTATAATCATATTGTTGGCGAAATCATCTGATTCTCTTCTGATCATCATGAATTCATCAAATGATTTTCTTTTACCAACTCTTCTGGGCAACCTGGGGGATTGATGTCCTTGCACAAAGCACGAAATTGTGTCAATTTAATTTTTTTTAAAATTGTTTCAATTTTTTTTTAACATTCACATGAAAACCAATGAAAAGTCAGCTTCCATATCTTGGCCATCTTTGTATGTTAAAAAAAATAATTAATCAGTACACTTTAAAGAATTCGAAATTGGCTTCTAAGGCAAGCTTGCTTTATTACAAAATGAACCTTTGTCTTTGATTCACTGTCAGTAAGTTCAAATAATAAGTTTACTGCTCACTGCCAGTTTTGTTTATTCACTACCTGGGCTTCTATATGCTTGGCATCTGTAGATATAATTAATACAATCAGGCATTGATGTCTGCGGGTAAATAGTATATAGAGCAATAACTTACTTTAATAATACTTTTGTAACCTGTACTAGCGAAAAGATTGTCAAATGCACTCAAGTGAATGTGTTTTCAAATAATGATTTTTATTTGCAAGATACTGCAGTATAGCTGACCTAATTAAGTCTTAGTTATTTTGCACCTAACACCATGTCATTCATGTATGACATTTGTTTTCAAGATATCGGTTGATCATTTCCCACTTGTTTGTGATGTTGGTACCAGTTTTCAGTCCGATAACATATTCAGACCTCTGAGCACAACTAAACACGATTTGTTTCTCAATGTTCATGTCATTGAACGTGTTGTGTGTTATCGAACACAAGCAATACATGCTGCAGTACATAAGTCTACCTTACACATGCTGAGTTCATGGTGATATTTTATTCTTTAATGTTCATGATGATAAAAAGGAATAAATGATAACAGTACAAGGTTAGTTCTTTCAATTTATTATAAAATGAGCATTTTGTTTATCTATTATATTGCAACATGCAGCTGGAGGGGGGCATAAATTCAGTACAAAATTATTTTGTTTCTTAAGTCTTTGGACATATGACCTAGGTGAAAAAGTTTTAACCATTTATTCTGGGACTGTAAAAAAAAGCATTTTTTTTATCATGTCTATGTCTATATGGTAAATACTGTTGTTGCTGCTGTTATAGGGTTTAACGCCATTTTTGGCACAAGATAGGCTATACATGGTGGCCAGTATTAATGGTGGAGGAAGAACCCAGGAAAACCCCAGAATGAACCACGACCTACGAGAAGCTACTGGCAAGCTTTCTGACATACCCACATTGGCTGAGTTCGAAATTCAAACCCACACAGAGGTGAGATGGCAGTGATCCGTAACGGTGAGCACTTTTGACCACTTGGCCACTTGGAGCCCCACAGTAAATATGGGAGTTAACTGATATAATGTGTGTGTGTGTGTGTGTGTGTGTGTGTACAAAATAAAGATAACATTTTATTTGTTTACAGAATCATCCAATGGCTGACAGTGTCTTAGAGCACTGTATATTCTGATGATGATGTTTGGAGCAGGTGTGGCAGAGATGTCAGTACTAGGTGGGGATAGGAAAATGAGGTTTGATCCACCGGATCATTTTTTCCCCAAAGATAGACACTCCAACCCTTGGTTGTCACATGATAGCAGCAGCTTGGATGACTTCATCCTTATTGCTGAATTTTCAGAGCGTGAGGGACCGAAACCTGTGGTAATATTGAAATACTGAATAAAATTACTGTACATTATAGGAACTGTACCAGATGTCAGGATTCAATAAAATTTTAAGACCATATCTACATGATTGAGTCAAGTTATTGTCCATTATAGGGACCATACCATATGCCAAATGATTAAATCAAGCTATACATTTTGTGAACAGTATCAAATGCCATGTTTGAATAGAATCATGTAACTGTACATTAGAGGCATTGTGCTAAATTCCATGATTGAATCAAGTTACTTTACATTATATGGACTGTACTAAATGACAGGTGATTGAATCAAGTTACTGTATATTATAGGCACTGTACCAAATGCCACGTGATTTAATCAAGTTATTTTATATTAGAGGGATTGTACCAGATGCCACATGATTTAATCAAGTTATTTTATATTGAAAGGGATTATACCAGATGCCACATGATTTAATCAAGTTACTGTTCTACCTTGGTAGACTTGGAATTAAATAAGCTTTATCAAGTAACAACATATTTTTTTACCCATTTGAGATTTGGTATATCAGATTCTTCATTGTCATTAGTCTGAGAGCATCTCAGCAAAATTCTTCAAATTGCATAAGAATCAGTAGACCACTATCATTCATAACACACATCAGTAACAAGCTGTTGTTTTTTCAAAAAAGTTTGATTATACGTTTTTCAATCTGTAAATATCAGACATGTCATCATCCAGAATTCTCATTGATTTGTATTCTTGATAGCAAAAGCTGAGCACTGGAAGCCACCTCTAAAGACTTTTGCTACATTGCTATTTCTAACCGTGTTTTATGCAGGATATTATATCCCCATATCATGGGTTGAGCATCATTGCTTGAGAGAGCCTTCTAAGATGTACACTACTGTATAATTGTCAGAATTTATCGAACAATCATTATATAAACTAAATTGAGATTATTCTAAATAATTGTAATCTTTATTTGACTGCTTGTAATCTGCAGGTGATATTCAGTTTTTTTAATGTCTTTTGTTTTTACCATTCTTACAGCTTGTCATTCCCAAAGATGGAGGTCAGGGCTTTGATCAAAATGAGTTCAGTGTGAGGATTTTGGCTGTGGACCACCATTCCTCAGTAACAGAGTAGGTTTCAGTGATGTCTACAGTACACTTGTGTTGCTAATCATCTTTCAAGCCCTGCCACACCATTTGAATGAGCTCTAATATAGCTTTTGAGAGAAATAATTTTTGCCCGTTGGTTCCAATTGTGAGATTGTTTATTTACACTGATCAGTTAATACTGTGCACACTGTGTTGATTGTAACAGGTATCTCTGGTGACAAATAACTTAAAGCACAGTCTGAAAGACAAAGAAACAAATATATATATTTAAGGTGAGGTCACTCCTGTTGCAACTGCATGTATTGAGGTAAAACTGATTTGTATTTCAGTACATGTTTACTGAAAATGAATGGACATAAAATGGGTCAGAGAAGAAAAAGTTAATATAAAAAACAATATAAAAATAGTTTTAATTTTAGGGGAAACATAATTTCTGTTTATTTAAAAAATATATGTTCACTGTATGATAATATTAAGAAAGTTCATACTTATAAAATTTTCGTTGAGTCTAAGTTAGTGGGAAGCAAGAAAACAGTATGATTGGAACAGCAGTAGCTTCTTGTGGTTTGCCTAGAACAGACATGGGAAAACTATGGCCCGTGGGCCATATATGGCCCGTTGGGCTTTTTAATCTGGCCCGCTGAACTCGTCCACGTTATATTATTAAAAAATTTTATTATAAAGACACCTCAATCATTTTACCTAGCTGTAATTCCCATCTTTCCCCAGCAGATGGCGCACCCAGAAGACATTGACCCTTGAGTGTGATGCATTACGGTTACTCTCTACTTCATTTTGTCGCTTTGCACTTTCAGCCCTTCAGTAAAAATGAGCGGACCGAAGAAAAGAAAAGTAGACAGTGACTGCGGAGTGTTCAATAAAGAGTGGACAACAAAATATTTTTTCACTGAAGTCCGATCAACAGCTATATGTCTGATATGCCAAGAAACTAGCAGTTTTTAAAGAATACAACATCAGCCATCATTTTGCCACAAAACATGCTAACTACGCTAGTAAACAGTCTCCACAAGAATGGGCAGCTACAGCTCAGAGATTGACAGCTAATTTACAGACTCAGCAAAACCTTTTTCACAGACAAACTGCGATTCAAGAGTCAAGTACTAAGGCAAGTTTTTTGCTGGCATTCAAATAAACAAAGGCCAGTAAGCCTTTCTCCGAAGGCGAATTTTTAAAAGAATGCATGGTTGAGACAGCATGTCTCTTATGTCCGGAGAGCAAAGGCAAATTTGAACAAATCAGTTTATCACGCAGAACTGTGACTTGCCGTGTGGAATTGATTGATGAAGATATAGCCAGCAAATTAAACAAAAAGGCGGAGTCCTTTTAGTTTTATTCACTAGCACTGGATGAAAGTAACAACATAAAAGACACTGCTCAGCTCCTAATTTTTATCCGAGGGATTAGCGCGAGTTTTGAAATCACAGAGGAATTTTTAACAATGGAGTCCATGAAAGGAAAAACGAGGGGAGAGGACTTGTATAACCAGGTGTCTGCTGTCATCTAGAGAATGAAGCTACCTTGGAGTAAACTTGCCAATGTCACCACGGATGTATTGCCAAATTTAACTGGGAATAACGTTGGGCTGCTAAAAACACTGCAGGAAAAAGTAAAAGAGGAAAATCCTGATCAGGATGTTTTCCTTCACTGCATCATTCATCATAAAGTTCTGTGTAAGTCTATATTGCAGCTAAATCATGTCATGAATCCAGTGGTAAAACTTTATACGAGCAAGGGGACTTCAGCATCATCAGTTTATTGCGTTCCTGGAAGAAACCGATGCAGATCACCAGGACTTACTTTACCACTCTCATGTGCGCTGGCTAAGTTTGGGCAAAGTCTTTCAAAGAGTGTGGGAGCTGAAGGAGGAGATCACTGCATTTTTGGAGTTAATGGGGAGATCCGAAAAATTTCCCGAGCTAAGCAACAAGAACTGGCTTTGTGACTTTGCATTTGCTGTTGACATACTTTCGCACATGAATGAGCTGAACACCAAGCTACAGGGGAAAGATCAATTTGTGCACGACATGTACACAAATGTTAGGACGTTCAAATCCAAGCTGACTCTTTTCTCCAGACAAATTTCAAACAAATCTTTCACTCATTTCCCCACACTAGCCATGCAGAAAGAGGCGACCCGAAACGCACAGAAATACAGCAAATCACTGGACGACCTGCACGGAGAATTCTGCCGTCGTTTCTGTGACTTAGAAAAAATTGAAAAGTCACTTCAGCTGGCGTCCTGTCCCCTGTCACAAGACCCTGAAACAGCACCACAGGAGCTGCAGTTGGAACTGATAGATCTTCAGTCTGACTCTGTATTGAAGGAGAAGTTCAACTCTCTTAAACTGAACGACTTTTATGCTTCACTTAACAAAGCCACGTTTCCAAACCTCCGGAGGATGGCACAGAAGATGCTGACGTTATTTGGCTCAACCTATGTGTGTGAACAGACATTCAGCGTCATGAACATCAACAAAGCCCGTCACAGATCCAAGTGAACTGACCAATACCTCAGATCTATCTTGAGAATTGCCACAACAAATATAACGCCAGACATTGATGCACTTGCAAAAAAAGGAGACCAACAACACTGTTCCCACTGAAACTGAATGGGAGTTTATTACTACGTTATTAAATTAATAAATTTGTAAAACAATTTTTACAATAAACTAAGCACAATGGTGTTTTGCTGCCTGTTAAAGGCCAAATCTTTTCATGTAATGGTTTTTACATTTAATTTATATTAGTTCACACAAACACACCAATCTCCTATTCTGGCCTGGCCCCTGTGTCAAATTTTAGAAACCATTGTGGCCCACGAGTCAAAAAGTTTGCCCACCCCTGGCCTAGAATGACATGGATACTAATTCAGGGCACTACCACTCAGCCACAATATCAGCCCCTGATTCTTCACTCATCTCATGAATCAAGTCAAGGCGCATGTCTTGACCATTTCTATGGTGGCAACATCATGTTATCTGGACGATATCATATAAAAACATCAGATGAGTCCTATTTTACATCACAATTTGATAACCATTGTTACTGTGACATTACTTACCAGTCTGGGCTTTCTTGTCAATGAGGACAAGTCAAACCTAGTACCATCTCAACAATGTGTTCATCCATATATGGAGTTCAATACACAGTAAAACATGGTTTGTCTCCCTCAGGATTAGAAATTGGCGCAACATGGTGACTATTTTACTCTCGAGGAGAACCATATCAGCATGGGAATTCATTCGCATCCTAGGTTTGCTCATTGTGGCAGCGGACTTTGTTGTCCTTGGTAGCCTTTTTTACACCCATTACAGATGCTTCTTCTTGCTCAATGGAGACCCAAGTTAGCCACTGGACCAACCTCTAACCATCTGCTCACAACTGAAGCACCATCTGCAGCTTTGCGGCAACCTTTATTGGCTCACAGTGGGTATAGCTCTGCACCTACCATTTATACCAACGCCAGTACAGACGGCTGGATGGCCAACCTTCTACCACCATTTCATAAAGCCAGCAGTGCATGGGCTTGCCATGAACAACTTCTGCACATCAATATTCTGGACATGATGGTCTTTGTGGAAGCATTTCACTGGTGGCAGGAATGATTCTGTCTGGCATCTTTACAGTAGTGACTTATCTCAAACAACAGATAGGATCCATGTCCCCAGACATTTGCATTATGGTGTGGAGCTGTAAACAACACATCAACGTACAGATTTGCCATATAAAAGGATGCCTCAATGTTCTAGCCGACTCATCACAGAACAATCAACTGATTCAGACTGAATGGTCACTTCATCCCTCAGTTTTCAACCAGATTTGTACCCGATGGGACTGACCATAAGTGGACCTATTTGCCACAAGGTTGAAAACTAAACTCCCAACCTTTGTCTCTCCTGTCCCAGATCCAAAACATAGTTAGTTGATGCCCTATCCTTAGATTGGAACAACCTGAACATATATGCCTATCCTCTAATACCACTGAATCCAAGTGAGATACAGAAAGCAAAGGAATCAGCCTGTCATCTCATCCTCATCGCACCACTCCGATGAGAGAAGTGGTGGATCAATGATCTCATCAATCTTATATCAGAAACCCTGCAGATGATTCTGGTCTTCCCTCATATGAATGCAGCCATTTTTTCATCACAACCTGGAGCTCCTGAACCTGTACTGGCTCTCAGACTTAAACAGTTCTCACAAACAATGCGTATCAAGGCAAATAGCACATTTTCACCCATTGTTGCACAACCGATCATATTTTACCTCTCCAGGCATCGAGAACACATACAGCTAATTTCTTCCTCTGTCTCTTTGAAGAATGAAAAATAGATCTGAGTACGATCAAAGGCTACTGCTGTATGACCGCTGGCACCTTTCCTCATCATGGGCATGAAGATATCAGACAAAACAAGGACTTGTCCAATCTACTCGCTAACATGTAGTATACATGGTCTTAACATTTAACCCTCTGCCCCAAGTGAAATCTATCTTGGGTAATAACCTGGCTGAACAAGATCCCCCATTTTAACCAATTGCATGTGCATCTCTGGCACACTATTTCTACAAGACTTACTTCCTATTGGCCTTAGTGATGGCAGGCAGAATTAGTGAAATACATGCCCTGTCAGCAGATCCCAATTACCTGCAGTTCCGACAAGATGGGTCAGTTTTACTCATGATGGCTACCTCTTTCTTCACCAAGAACTGTCTTCCACGGGTAGCCAGACTCATCTGGACAAATTATCTGAAAGCCACTTACAACACCCATTCAGATCTTGGTAGTGGTACCTTAATCGAACAAAGACGGTACGTCAAGAGAGATTATCCCTCTTTCTACCACTGAAATCAGGACAAAACGTTATATCAGCTCAAGTGGGTTATTCACTCAGCATACAGAGAAAAAACCTCAGCTCAAATTAATTTATTTTACGCATCTTGCCTCATGAGGTTAGGGCAGTTGCCACAAGCTTAGCATTAGAATGAAACTGTTCTCTAACCAACATCATTCAGGCTGTGGGACCGAGATCAGAGTCCACATTCTTTAGCTTTAATCTCCAAGCTCACTCTTGCCAAGGGTCTAATTTGACCTGGTAGGACCTATCTTTGCACCTCATCAGGTCACACTTTCAGGTTGATCGATACTGCTTCTCGACTTCCGCTGGATTTGCAGGGGTGGTGGTGTATTTTCCCTTTTTGAATCTGTGCTTGACAATTGGAGTCCCCTCCAGTTGGGTTACTTAGAAGTTGTCTCACTACCTTAGGGGACTGGAGTTGGTCTCTCCGATAAATGAGGATGTACCTCACTCCACCTCTTAAATATTCTCCAAAGGTATTATGATTGGGTAAATTATTTGAAGAAGAAACCAATTTTTTTTTACAAATATGTTTCTGTCAAAATACCCAATCATATTACACGTTTCTGTCAAAATACCCAATCATAATACACATGCACCGTCCCAGCCACCACGAGTTATATCCATGGCTTCCACTCAAGAAATAATTGGGATATCCTTACTCATTGCTGCTTAGTCTTATAGTCATGGGGAGATCACTCTGTCCAACCACCTCATATGTTGGCAGACAACTTTTAGCTCCTTATAGCTAAAAGTAGTACCGTATATTCCGGCCTATAGGTCGATGCGGAGTATAAGTCGAATTGACCAATTTTGTAAATTTTCCATCCTTCGTCCATATATAAGTCGATTCGGAGTATAAGTCGAGGCCAGGTCAATAACTTGGCTTTGTATTTTATACTACCGGTAGTAACTTCCGGTTGCATGAATATTGATGGTATCGTCGTATGATATTCCATATTACCGGCAATATCCATTGCAACAAGAGCTATGATCATTCCTTCCAGTTGAAAGTTTAAACCTACGGTAATTTATTTGAGAAACTATGTCAAATACAATTACGGTACTTTATTCAGAGAACCATGCATTGGTACATACACGTGTCTAATTTATATATACATGTATAATCTATTGCATGAAAAGAGTATCAACACCGTGTACTCAACAGCGAATCTTGTAACATACATTGAATCCATAATACAAATATTTCCATCGAAAATATCCACACACGGATGTAAACTATTAAATAATTTTGTCACAGATCATTATGTGACTGAATTCAATGAAAAGAAAATAACAAAAATTACGTAACGGGTGTACGTAACGAATGATGAAATAGTACTTGTTCGTATATTAAATAATGGAAGTTAAAGTGTATTCTTATAATAACTACATGTACGTCTCAGGATCTTTGTCTCTGAGAGATCAGTCTTTGTAAATTTCAGCACTTTTTCCCACCCAAGCTGCTAGTCAAAGTCCTTTGAACTTGCCGCCCAGCTAGCCCAGCTATTGCGTCATGTTCTTTTGATGTACTCTAATAAATACAGCAGGCAGAACTGGTTGCATTTTAACCTGTACTAAAGCAATGAAAACAATGCCCATGGCTAAATTCATTACATGTATTTAGATCTAGAGAAGGAAGTGGGCATCATTTATAGTTGTACTTAATCCCATTGATATTAAACACGAGTAGCGTAATTGATGCGGATTAATGATAAAGAACAATGGGGTACCGGCAATATGGTAACTAGTATCGGTAGCTAAAGCCAATATCAAGGTCGAAACAATTGCGGCAACTGGCTTTGATTGTTGTTGGAAACCAAATACAAATTTATCAACAACCGGTATAATCAAAGAGAGACACCGAAACGTCAGCTGGTTAAGAATGAATATAGGTGAAGTGTTGACATTACAATTTGCTTTAAATTGAATTGCGAAACTAAAAATCATGGATCACTGATGATCTATTAGTACTGGTAGTCCATCTATATATCTGATTTTAGTGTAGTTTAAACCTACGATAATTTATTTGAGAAACTTTGTCAAATACAATTAGAAACATATGATTTGGGGGATTCAGTAGAATGCATGATCTACATTATTTTATAAATAATCATAGAACGCTCGAGTTACTATGGATTACATCCCTTTGTAGAATCAATTGGATCAATAAAAAAAGCTATGCCGGTAGTTGCTCACGTGTGTCCAACATTATACTGGAAAATCAAATATTAATGGACCAGTTATTTCATATCTTTTTTTTTTTTTTAGGAACAAACAATATGCTTTGAATTAGTACAGTACATTATAGAGTATAGACCGTAAGTGTGCTATGCGGCCCGGTGAAGTTTTTACCGGTAATTGTTTTCTTTTATTTTATGTTTGAGATATAAGAAAAAACACGCAGAAGGCAAAATAAATAATGACAAAACTTACAATTATAAATGCAGTCATATTATTTTATGACAATTTATTGACATAGTAATTTAACATGAATTTGTACTTCTATGTGACCTGTTTTCGATTATGCCGATTATAGAGCAATATCAATAGCATACCGGATACTGTAATCCATATATAAGTCGATGCAATTTCAATGACAAAATCCATATATAAGTCGATTCGGAGTATAAGACGAAGACCGAATTTTCAAGTCAAAAAGTCTCGACTTATAGGCCGGAAAATACGGTATCTGGGAGGGCTGGATTTGTGACGTAGTTGTAGTTTCCCCTACTTTAAATATTTCAAAGTAATATTTTACAATATAAATTTGGATTAATGGACTTGTAGGGATATCATTGTGAAAGCAAAATAAATATCAATCATTAGGGGATGAGAGTTATCAAATTAAAAATGTATGTATGTCTAATTGTAGTAAAATGTAATATCGAAATCTGAGAGAAAAAAAATCACCTGTCAAAATTTATATTACATTTTTTTTATGATTTTATTTAATTTAGAATGTAATAATGTAATTTAATAATAATAATGGTGATAATAATAATTTGAAGAAATAGTTATTTCAGTAAGATCCAACTTTAGAGTGACATCTTGTGTGTAAAAAACAGAAGTGTAAAAAATGTATTGATTTTGTTTAACTCACCTGTCCATATGCCATTATCCTCACATCTATCTTCATTTTACTTTCATCAGTGAGGTACCATCAGAGACAATCTTGAACTTTTTAAAAGAATGCAGTTTTACATTACAACTTTTGACTATATATATTATGGACTTTTTTTAATTTATCTGTTATTTTTTATATACCTTTTTGAGACTTTTGACATCTTATACTTTTTTATTTTTTTTAGCTTGTAGAACTGCATATTCACATTTATTTGGTGGAATGAGTTTTTGTTCCTAAAATAATAGCATTATCTAGCTGGCATTATGCTGACATACCGTTAAACCCAATATGTACATTTGCAATCAACAACATTGGATAGCATTTCTAGACTGTATCCTATGGACCCATATATTCCAACCAACTTGTCTTGCCTTAGGCTGTTAGGCAAATGACAAGCTGGTTGTCTTGATATCTTGGTAATTTCACTCTTGCAGTTGGACTAATACTGAGTCTTTTTTTTTCACCCTTTTAAACAGGGGTTTCCATCTAACAGAAGATAATCAAGTGGTGATGGAGGATTCTAAAAATGAAATTTATACATTTGTAAGTTATAAATGGCATTTTGAAAGAATGCCATATTTAATAATGGTTTATACACTTATTTTGAATCTAGACTCGACTGTATCTCACATATTGCCACATAAATTTTTTGTGGTTGACAATTCATATCAAGCGATGTGTGACCATTAGTATCGTAATCCTAGGTATAACTCCACATCAGCATACCTTCATAGACGATAGTATGAAACATAAAAATGTGCTGTTAAAGTCAACTAAAAGAATTTTAAAAATCATTTCTTTGGAAAATATATGGTAAGTTTCCCATATCATGGTTTGTTAAACATTACTAATGATATTTGCATCTGTAGCTCAGTGAGTTTTCATATTTCTGGAAATGTTAGTAAAATTATTTATTAATTTTTTGCGTGAATGATTTCAATGCTACTCATTCAATACATGCTCAAACAGTGATCAGTGTAATAAGCCATTTTGGTGCTGGAGCTGTGGAATTCAGTTTTGATATATGACTATGCACTTAATGCAGCAGTTGCATGTCACAGGTAAACATTCATCGTCTAATAATTAGACAAATCACACCATGAACAGACATTAAATATAACTTTAAGAAAGTTTAGTGAAAAGTAGATTATGATGACAGCGTATTTTTACATGTAGAATGTAAATCTCCATAACCACTTAGTTCTATATCAAAAATGAACTCCTCCCTACCGCTAGGGCCAATTTGTCCGATTACAGATCTCCCTTTATGAGTATGTATCTAATGAGATTGATTTATTTTGAATACAAATAATACTGACTCTGTTCAATTTTATTGAAAAAGCCAAATAATACAAGTTCTATATCAAAGAATGTAAAGACTCCAAAACTGATTTTTAGCAGATTGATGGTATCTTATCTTATGGTGTTTTATCTTCTTGACAGGTTCATCACTTGGTACTGAATGATTTACTTGCCAGAGGCTATGTGAGACCATTTTGTATTAGCTATATCACAAAGGATTCAAGGTATTAATCCAATGCATAAACAATACTCTATAGTTTTAGTAGTGAACAAAACGTAGCAATTTAGCGGTCATAGATTGAGTGGTGATAATAAATCCCCTTCATATTTATCCTCTTAAATAGTATAATCTCTACTAATCTGCAATCACTAATTTATGTCACAAAAAAGTCTCTTTTGTTTCTAAGCAAATTTTTTGATTTTAGAAAAATGCCTGCTCTGTTTTATTGAATATAATGATCCTGTATGTAACAGCCACTGTTGGGATGATTTCCATTATTATTGATGTAAGAGATGTCGCAGGATATTTGTTTGCCAAGGCCATCTAATCATTTTGTTCCACATCATCTCTTGGCATTATTGGCTAGCTGAAACAATATCTACAGCTTCACTATTTGGTTGGATGCACATAGCTGCCAAGTATCCTGTTTTTCCCATATTTGTCCTGTATTTTGGACCAGATTATGTATGTTTTTCTTGTTAAAAGTCCTTTTTTTATATAAAAAAATTGAAATTTCCTGCAATGTTTGTTTTATAATGGGCAACCAGTTCCATTCTGAGTGTATTGCATGTGTATAGGGATATTGAGTTCTTGAATATGATTGGTTCATTTGAAATTGATCTACAATGCCAGTCTTTAAGCACCATATTGGATTGTGCCATTATCACTGTATCTCATCTTTTTAATATTCAAGTTCTAGTCATGTTAAAAAGTAAAGCAGAGGATTCAGAATTCTTTCAAGCAAAGAAAAGAAAACAGAACTGGAAGGACACTTATACTGTCATGTTTAAATATGTGAAACCATCAAATAAATGAAAAAAACTTTGCATTTTGCAAATTATATAATTATGATTTTGCTTTTTTCATGAGGCACCCATGACAGAAAAAAACAGCATGAGAAGCTAATAAACATTAGATTGCTTCTTCATCACCAACAATACATTCTGAACATACAGCAGAATTTTAATACCAGAGAGAAGCTAGATATAATTTGCTAGGATGTTTAACTAAATTTTGTATTGTAATGAATGTTCTTCTTTCAGTTGCTATTGCTGCTTGTGATTTATTTCACACACTTTTTCCAGACAGTAAAAATGCAAAACAGTGCAGTAAAAAAAATGTTACAGAATTCCGATCATCAGTGAAGGATGGTACATTGAAATTGATAATGATTGAAATAAGGTGTAGAAAAGGTTTCCTATAAACAGCCTGTGACTGCACCTTCTGAATTAGCACCTGGTGTCCTTTCAGAAGGTGCAAGAGTGTACATCATGCATCTTTGATCTTAACTAATTCAGTTATCATCTTACTTTACTGATGGTTGTAAATGTTGTAAGTAGTTATATATGGGGGGGGGGGTATTGGCAGTTTTGGATGCATCTGTAAGAAACTGATAAAATCAAATCTCTTGTCCCATTAAAATGGGATTTATAGTTGGGAATAATCATATTGGAATCTACACAGAATGACACATATTGTGTGTTTTTCTAAGTTAAACATTTTAAGCAGCTTTTAACTTGGAGTCGGTGCTTGTGGACATTGTGTTCATGGTATTATTGAATACCTGACAAGTAATTAAATGAGATCACTCATTGATTAGTTTGTTTTGCTTGCCAAGGCTAGTTACTCTTATTGATTTCACTTAACTTGTTCAAAACAGTTTCAACTGTATTAATATGCCAAGGCTAGTTGCGGAATGAAGTGAATTGACAATCCTTGGTTTGCAAAAATGATGTTACAACAACGTGAACATTTTTGGAGGTTGCTTTTCTAAATTATTTACACGTAACATATATCCTATAACATATATCCTATAACATATATCCTATAACATATATCCTAAACAAAAATATATAATATTTTTAAAATTCTAATATGACTTGTTATGACCCACCCAAATACGTCGCTTTTGCAACCTAAACAAATGTGCTTGTTAAATTGGATGGGTACATTCACACAGTGACAATAGAACTTAAATTAATTGTCTAATGTCATTTGTGTGCAATACTAACCAAAAAGTCACTGTCAGTATGTCCTGTAACTTTGAAAAGCAACTGGTTCTCTCTGTAATTAGCTCATCTTTTGTTCAACATATTTAAATTAATAACATGTATGTTGGTACTTCAGATAAGTTAGTAACTAAAACTGAAACATTTTTTACAATCTATGTATTAAATAAAAGAAACATTTTTTTGAATTTATACAGCAATATGTAGCTTTATTATATCAACAGTACACTGTTACCTTTCATGTAATTTGACACATGGATCTACAAAGTAAAAACTTAAAAGTGTAAAACATGACAAGAAAATTAGTGCTTGAAAATATGGGCAATAAAAATGTGAAAGTAGTAGAAATAATTTAATAAATATATATTGGTTCAGAATTGTCCAAAGCATTCATCTTTATCATTTACTGCCATCTCAGCTCTGTCCACATTGGTTGAAGTCTTGAGCTTGACCAATATGGGTATGTAAGAAAGTTTGCCACTAGCTTCCTGTGGGTTGGTGGTTCTTTCAGGGATATTTCTGATTTCTTCCTCCACCAGTTATACTGGCTGTCATGTATAGCTTAATATGTGCTTAAAAATGGCATTAAGCCCACAACAACAACATGAAATCAATATATGCAGCCCAAAATTCAGCTGACTGTACAGAGTTACTGGTAATCAGATTTTCCTATTGATCCTGTTTAAAAATGTCTGGCCTTGGATTAGCTGGCAGTGTAGTCCTACCTGTAAGATATAGCACATGTTGATTTTGTTCAAGTGCTATGTCTTACGATCTGAATAATGGCCTTGTGTAGTCTGTTCCGATGTCGACGACATCAGAACAAATAGTCAAAGTTTCAGGAATATCGCACATACTTGGCAACCTATATCAACACTCTTCCACTAATTTATGTTAAATTAATATACATACTGTGATGCTTTTATCCTGGTGAAATCAATATGTGACACTTGCAAATGTACACAATTTCTTGTTCAGCTTTCATACATTTGAATTTGTTGCAATGCGACAGTAGTATGCCGAAGTATGTTCAAGTAGGTTCCAATCGGAAAATATTTCTTGAACGAAACGAAATGTTGCTTGCTGTTCAAATACTTAATACTTTGATACTTTCGTTTTGTTAAAATAAAACGGCCTTGTTGTATCCTACTTCGGCATTACTCAGCCACCATTGCATTGCAACCAGATGAAATGCATGTCAAAGGAACATAAAAATGCGTTCATTTCCTAGTGTCAGATTTTGAGTCGATTATGATAAAGACAACAAAGTATACCAATAACTCTGAATGTTGATATTTATTGCCAAGTATGTGATAATCATGAAAATTTCACCGTTTATTCTCCTGTCAGTAGGAGTTCAAAACACACTACACAGTGCTGTTCGTTAGGCAGTAAGACCTTGACACCAAAAACATAAATATCAGCGTCGGGTCTTATATGTAGGACTACTAGCAGTGGTAATTTCACACACTGTACATCATATAGTAGGCACCCTCTTATATGGCAATCCTTCTGCACCAGGAAAAGTGGCTGTATAAGACAGGTGGCTTTTCCAGAAGGGGACTATATTTGTGAGAAGTATATGTGTTTATAGTAAGAGGAAAGTTACATAACATTTATTATCTTTTTTTAAAAGTAACATTAATTATTAAAAAGTTTCTGTCTTAAGAACTAACTTATTTCAAGTAAACATCATTTAAATCTTGGTACATAAATTGCTTGGCATTTCTAATAATTATCTTTCCATTTACTCCATTTTTCCATTGCTCCAGTAATATTCTCATGAAATTTTTTCTGCAAGAACTTTGAACTCGTGCCATTGTCGTTGAGTTGAAAAACTTCAACTTGTTCGTCTAAAGTAATAATTCTCCATTTATGTGATGAGCTGACATATTAAACCTTTGTAATGACCTATTACTAATTGTATAGTACTGTAATTTAATTATGCAGATGAAACTTGTAGACTAGACAAATTGCCTTGTTGATAAAGGAAGTGAACCATATACCAAGAACAACAGCCATCTCATATGAATTAAATTTTGGTTTAGAACACATTAAAATAAAATGTGGCCGCTTACGAGGGTTATATTTTTGTATCAACATGCTGGCAGCTTGTCACTTTAATGGTGTGGCTCTTCTTGACAGTACTTTTGAACACAAATTTGTCTGTGCCAAGAGATTCTGGCCACAAGAAACATCAAGAGGGGGACCAATATATATGGCCTCTATTTGTGTCCTCTATAAAGTACTGGCTGAATAGTTTTTCAGCCTATGGGTGTTTTTCTAAGTACACAATGAATTTTCATGTATTTACAGATTTTGTTATTCATGTCATGTATTTACTTTCATGAATTTCTCGCATGATAAAACCAGGAAGCCAACAATATAAACTGGCTAAAAAAGGGTGGGCTTATTGTCAAATCTAGACGTCATTAGGAGCAATTTGCAAACATTTTTTTTGAAAATGGATGAGTGTGAGCATTATCACCAAGCATGAACATGTCATCAGTTGTGTTATACGTCTGTTCTAAAAACACCACTGTCATGGTTAGGATATGTTATTAGGAACAGTAAAATATGAAAATATAGATGAGTTCTCTTCTAAAGCAATATTCTAATCTTGGAAACATGGTGATCAGAGTCTGTTCATCCCATCATCACTTTAGACTTCCTGTTTCTGACACTGAATTCTTGGAATATTTTTTTCTGTAACAGAAGAGATAACTATGTGTGATTAAGATTTTTAGCATAGCTTTAACAATTTTAATCATATCGCTAAGATGTCTGCAGTGTTGCAGTTTATTGTGATGTCTGCACTGGGGCATCATGTGACAGATATGTAGCACCTTGCACCACCCAGCCACATTATCCTGACACCAGGCCAACCAGTTCTAGAACTGACCTCTTAATGCTGAGTGTCAAGCGAGGCAGCTGCTAATACCATTTTTATGTCTTTGGTATGACTTGTCTGGGGTTCGAACCCATGACCTTCCTCATCCAAGTCGGACACTAACACCACTTAGGCCACCATAGCGATAGAAAAGATAATAACATGAACATGAATAAAGAATTCTTACTAAAAATGAATAAGATAAAGTGAAAACATTTACAGGCAGGTACAAATTGATGGTAAAAGATGGTCGATAAGATAGAATATGAAAAAGTTTTCCTATCAGGACCCCAAAATGAAAGATGTGGTGCATCCAATTTTTTTTCTCAGTTGTTTTAAGCAGTCTAAAATACCACTGAATTAGTTCTTTTTCTAAGTTACTTTATTCAGAAACTTCAGATAAACATGTCCCAGTATAATTTATTTAAGACATATCTGAATCTTTAGATGTAAAGCTTGTAATGTGATAAGTGATCTAACATGCACTCTATTTAATCAAGTCACAGTCTAACTCAATTATGACAGATCAAATTTTGTTGTTTGTTGTTATTGTTGTTGTTGTTGTTGTAGGGTTTAATGCCATTTTTCAGCACAAGATAGGCTGTACATAGCGGTAAGCACATATGATGGAAGAAGAACCTGGGAAAACCCGGGAATGAACCATTAACCCACTGGCAAGCTTTCTCACATAACCACATAAGCTGAATCCGAGACTCAACCCATGCAGACAAAGGTGATATGGAAGTGATTTGTAATGGTGATAACTTTAGACCACTATGCCAATCAGGGTCATCTCAAAATTTTTAATTCTGTGTACTGAGGATTTATTGATAATTTGTGTCTTTCTGTCTGTCTGTCTTTTATACAAAGAACGTTTTACTCATCCATGTGATAATTACGTATTAGGGGATATTACTTTTGGCTCTTTGAAGTTAGTATGAAAGGCATCAAATGTCAAAATATGCAAACATTTAATTACAGTGATATTTTAAAAATACTTTGACCAAGCTGAAACACACCATATATAACAGACATGACTCATTCTCATTGTCCATGGTGGAAGGAAGTTGTATGAAATTCCACTGTGTCAGATTATGGCAGGGTCAGCACCAACTATGTGCAGGCAGTGCTCTTGCCCACACAGATGGGCAATAAATTGTATAAGAGGGGAGAAAAATTCAGACAATGGACCTAAAAAGAAACAAAACTTGTTTTTCTATGTATGAAAATCCTTTTGATTGGTCATAACATACATCACTTTCTTGCAAGCTTGAGGCTACTAAATGTCTTTTTTGCACAGAGCGCAGTATTGCCTTGTACTGGCATTGGGTTTATTCATATGTAAAATAATGGCTCATGGATTAGAAATGGGGAATCATTGAAGCTGCTCTAGTTTGTAAACTTATCTTTATTATGAACAGAATAAAAAAGATTTAAGGCTTGAAAGTTCAGAAATATTTTAATTAATTAGTCCATATTTGATATTTTGATGATTATGTGTCACCATTGTTCATAAAAATGGTTTTGAAAATGTACCATGTTCTATAGATGCTTTGTATTTTTATTTCATCAGGAAAATAATGTCCTGTTATTCAGATTTGTCTCAGCAAATGAATAAGGTAAGTTAAGTATAGTTTTTTAATTTCTAGTTAAATATCTAATAAAACGTTTTTTAAAAATTTAAGTTTAAACCATAACGTAAATGTGAGGATAATAAAAACTTGTGTCTATTAGTCAAATTCATTACCTTATCACATTGACACTAGGAAATTATTCTCTGCTACCTCCATATGCAGGCTTCTTTAAAAAGTGGAAAACTTCTTTCGATCTAGATATATAGACAAATAGACGTTACTCTTATAGATGAACTCTATTGTTTCTACTTTTGTTGCCATCCATATCCTGAATGATTACTAGTTTAAACTTTTGCTTACCACTGTGAATCAGGTGCCTTTAACTTATCATACTATTTCAAATCACATACTGACATTTAAAATTCAGATCTAAAAAACCTGGGCAAGGATATTAATTTAAAGCCACATCTGAGTTGGTCAAGAATATCATGCTTTCTCCAAATGTGCCTGGCATCTCTTGCAATCTTTTGCCAAGCCAAAATGGCTGGCAGCAGACATGCCTGAAAATCAGTATGTCGTCTTGCCAAGGTAGTCACTAGGGCTGCTCACCACATAATGGCAAATATCTTGAATGCCTTTTGTAATCTTGACTTTGGAAAGAGCCAGACATTTCCTCATAAATCTTAGCAAGACACAACCCTGTGCTCCCTCCCATTCATTTCTGCTACCTGTTTGTGGGTCAGATTGAGATTGTGAGAAATCAGGTAATCCATTTAATCTTTAACAATTGATGCAAGCCACTATCTCTGTGTGAATCCTTCAGGGGGTATACCAGAGAAGGAATGGTCTTCAATAGAAATACTGTAGGATAACTCTTCTGCAACAGTGGCAACCTTTATATGGCCAAGTGAGTTGTAAGTGGCATTATATGCACCTAACTACAACATGTAAGCTGATAGCAGTGAGAGAAAACAAGATTTCTCTTCATCAAACCTCCTGCAAAATGTAAGTGACTTGCTGTCCTCCCTGCATGCCAGCAACTATTGTGTATATCAGACGTTTTCTGTTCCACCAGACTTAGATCAGCCTATTTTTAATAAATGATTTGGTCATCCAAGTCATTTCAGAGGTATTCTTGATCTTATTCATCCAGCTCAGCCACTCTCCCTGTAATATTGAGCTCCCAAACAGCCCTAGAAAAACTTTTGAATGTAAAGCAAAAGCCAGGTGTGGGATTCCACAGGATCACCCTTGCATGTGTAAAAATGTACAATCATTGGTGATGCTAACTGAATGTTTGCTTATCATCCTTTAAGTCATCATGCCCAATAAGTGTAACATATGTAGAGGTTGGTTATTCCAGCTCTTATCTGTTCTCATATCATAAATGTGATTGAGTAATGTATTTGATGGAAAAGGGAAGGTTTTTAGTAAAATATATTTCTCTAAAAGTATTTACAACATAACATTACTGTTTATCTATCCCACTCTTTTTTTCAAATGCAAGCATCCGGTTCTGTTGTATGGTTATTATGTACTTCTGAGAGAGGGAGCCTTATAGCAATATGCAAATTGGAGAGAATATTGGCATATCTATATACTGCTTTCAAGTACTTTGACTGACATTTCTGTACATGTGGTAATTATGGGAACTATGCACTATTGAAAGCAGATAGCTGTCAAAGCAGATACTAGTAGCTGTCAAAATGGCTGCTTCCATGTACTTGAAAAATTAGATTCAACTACCGGTAATCCAAAGTACGTTGATTCTAGCAGTTCTTAAAATTTGGAAAATGTAATTTTGCCAGATTAGGTGAAGTCAGCTTCTGGAAGTGAAATAAATTTATCTTTAAAGTCTTGGAAGTGAAAATGACCAAATTGAGTTGATAGTCTTTTGTTACATTTGAACTAAGGCCAAGCCTCCTTAAATAACCAGGTAAACCAGTGAGAAGACTTTATCAAATATTTTTCTTTACCAATCAAACTCTATGCAGTGCCAAACCTTTGAGCAGCACCTGTTTCAGGTTTCACTAAAACTATTGGATACAGGCGGCCACTGAGTATGAACAAGGTGAGTTAATTTTCAAGAGATACTTCTCCCATTCTACATTATATGAAGACGGAAAGATGATTTTTCATCTTTCAAGGAGGACTGGAATTGGTTGTTTCAGAGGGTAATTCCGAATGGTAACATGATTGGGTTTGCTTATCAAATACATTACAGGCTGAACAATTTTTGGTGACAATAACATGTATTTTTACTCAACTAAACTTTACATCACATTTCCTGTTGTGACATTATCTACCATTGTTTTGTTTTTTTAAAGATATGAAAGTAGACAGCTGTGACATTCAGAACAAGCCATAATGCAGTTTTTCTTCCGAAATTGGCTATCTATAGAAACTATTACTTAAGCAATATTCTGAGCAGGTTACATGTACAGGATAACAAATATTCCCCTGTTGTCTAATTATGAGTGCATTAATGTAACATCAACTTGTTATATTAGATGTCCAGTATTTTGTTAAGGTACAAAGTGTCTGTACCTCAAAATGGTGCTGTAATCTGTAAAAATTTCTTAGCCATTTTTCTCTAAAATTTATATTGCTCACCCATTTAAAATTTCTACTATTGTCTCCTATCAACTTTTATTTTTTTTCTGTGGTAATTATAAATAGTGACAGCACTCTCATTGTATGTATTTTTGTATATAATAAGTTGTAGTTTAACTTTGCCTGTAATTTCAGGTAGCACGATATATGAAGTATGGAAATAGACTTGTTTTTATGAGAGACTTAGAACAACACTTAGAAGACCTCAGACTGACAAAAGGTAATAGTTTTGGTTCCTTATGCCCACAATATTCTGTGGAAGGACATAATAATGTTTTTTTACTTTATGTCCCATATGCCCCAATGTTTTTTACTTTACGTCCCATATGCCATGCATTTCTTTTAGTATCTTTTGAAGGACTTGATGGATTGGAACACTATTTGATACAAATATTCATATCAGAAAACTGTTTGTCATGTTTGATTTTTTTACCTTTTCTGTCAATTATATGATTCCTGTTTCCCTTTGCATATTGAACCAAGCTATCCTCAATGGACCTTATTGATCCCCATTGGAAAGCATAATGGGCAAAATAAATTGGAAGACAAATTGATTTCACTTTTGTGTATGTTGACTAAATGGACAGGTGTAATTGCCTTTTAAAACATTACTGCAGTTGATGAGATGTTCTTTAAAGAAAAATATAAATACATTATTGAACATATGATAATTTGTTTTCCATTAAGAAATATTGCTCAACTTTTAAGCAATTAATTCAGGTTTCTGAAAGGTGCAGAAAAGAGACATTATATATCGTTTGCCAAGAACAACTTGTTAAATTCTATTTGTTTCATTGTGTCGATCAGCTGTCCTATTGAAAGACTGGCTGGTTCTCAGGGGAATCAAATGTTTAAAGCAATGATAACATTAAACTGGACATATTGAAATGTACAAGTTTGAAACAGTTTGAAATGGTTTTTTCTTTGTAGGCCTATCAGTAAGTTCAGTTTATTTTTCTGAGTTTGAGACCCCACCTTTTTTTTATATCTCTCAACTTACAAAAAGCAAACTCGTAGACAAATACACACACACACACACACATGAGAGTAATTTCAACATTTTTTCTAATGGTTGCAAAATAATTCTGGTTGACCTAACTCAAATAAAATTCTCACTATATCTGCATTTGCTAAAATATTAAAGGCAAAAACTGCTCTTTTAGGACAAAATCGCCAGATTTTACATGTGTCAAAATAATTTGCCATATTTGGATTAAGTTTATTTATGCATGCAATTCTTTGAACTCACCATTATTCATAGCGTATGGATTTGTGGGATTCTTATTCATGGGATATTGATTCAGAGAATACTGATTAATTGCATAATGGTTAATGGGAGTACTGATTCATGGGATACTGATCAGTGGAGTACTGATTCATGGGATACTGATCAGTGGAGTACTGATTCATGGAATAATGATTTGTGGAGTACTGTTTAATGTAATAATGATTTGTGGAGTACTGTTTCATGGGACAATGATCTGTGAGGTACTGATTCATGAAGTACTGATTGGTGGAATAATGATTTGTAGAGTACTGATTCATGGAATACTGATCAGTTGGATTCTGATTCATGAGGTACTGCTTGGTGGAGTACTGATTTGTGGAGTATTGATTCATGGGACATTGATCTTTGGGGTATTGGTTCATGAGGTACTGATTTCTGGGTACAGGTTCATGATGTACTTACTTGTGGGGTACTGATTTGTGGAGTACTGATTCATATGGGGTCTGATTTCATGGATTTCAAGTTTGCACCAAAACCATCGCTTGAAAAATCCATTTAAGAGTGTTCTTTCTGTGGATACAATTGTATCTCATACAGTTAATTAGCAGACCACTCAGGTGGCCTAAGTGGTTAGAATATTTGCTTGGATGCAGAAGGTTGCAGGTTTAAACCCCAGACCAGTCATACCAAAGAATTTTAAAAATGAATTTAACAGTTGCCTTGCTTGGCACTCATCATTAAGAGGTTAATGTTAGGACTGGTTGGCTTGGTGTCAGGATAATGTGGCTGGGTTGGACATGATGCCACATGTCTGTTGCATGATGCCCCAGTGCTTGACATTACAATAAACTGTGACAATTCAGACATAGCAATATGACTCAAATTGTTAAAGCAATGTTGAAAACACTGATGCACACACACACACACACACACACACAGTGTTAATGAGCACTGGTGAAAAATGTCAGTGTTTGCCAGACCATGAAAATTAATACTCATGAAAATTAATTAATTCAGATTATGTAGCAGACAATCTAGACTTTCTTGGACAATTAAAAATAAAATTGCATTTATGGTAACAGTGTATGAGTGTGTGTGTGTGAGGGGCAGTAACTTATTTAGAATAATTATAATTAATTTCCCTGCTGTTTTGGGAGTTATTCTCACTTAATTTGATGTAGGGCAGGGTGATTAGAATGGATATATATATATATATATATATATATATATATATATATATATGCTTTTGATGCTATTGCACTGACATGCAACACGATCAGGTTTTCTTCCTATGATATATATATCATAGGAGTATGATATGATATCATATGATATATATATATATATATATATATATATATATATATATATATATATATATATATATATATATATATATAACCTGATTGTGTTGCATGTCAGTGCAATATCTTTAATTTTAGTCATAACAATTAAATACCCTCTGTAAAACACGCACACACATTCTCTCTCTCTCCTGTTCTCTGTGGAGCTAATGCACAAATACACACATTGTTTCATTGAGATAATATTATGCGCTACAATACTTTTTTTATTCTTACCACTGCATTTTGTAAATGATTTACATTGCATGTGGTTATTTCCTATATGTGCTGAGTTTGAATGTTCAGTCAGATTTGAATCAATCAGTACAGCTACAGCAATGTGTCCTTTAGATCATGATGCTAACCTGTGTCCAACATCTCTATCAATGCACTCTTTACTGATTGGGTCAGCTGAGTTAAATGATGGAAGTGATTCTTTTTAATGAATTTCATTTTATATATTATTCCTGAAACTGTGCTATCTTTTTACATTCTGCTTTAAAGAGCTGACAACTACAATGATATACAACAATTCACAATGTTTGATTGTTCAGAATTCTTAATGATTGTTGAACCTGTGCTCTTTTGATTTCATATATTTCCATCTATGCCTTCATGTCCATGTATAGCTTTTATATTTAATTATGATCTGCAAGGAAGAGAATTTGGATATCTTAAAAAGTACTTTCTTTTTTCTGAAAGCTGCATAAATCACCACATGTTGCTTGATTGGATTTCACTGCATAATGGATGAGGCACACATAGTAGTGACCTGGGCAACTGGGAGGGAGGGGGAATATCTTATCTTATGATATATTTTTGTACACTTCATAGTTGCTACAACTCACACATTCAGTGACCAATGAGCAATTATCCATCCTAGAATCAATACCTCCCATTCACAATTTAATGAATCTAAATACCAATTGAATTCATATTATTCAAAATGTAATTTGAAATTGAATTATTTTAAATGGGATGATTTCACACAGTTACATGCCTCTTACTAGATATATCCTAGATGACTACAAAAATCAGAAAAAATAAAAATGAGAAAGATATAAGATGTACATATAACTTTGTATTTTATTTTCAGAAACTCTTCTAAAAGAACATGGTCATGAAGCAGACAAACATGACACAGGAAGTGACCTTTCACCTTCAGACAGCAACCTTTTGGCATCACTCAACTTGATCAGACAGGCCAAGGAAGAAGTAGATGCCATTTTATGTGTGATGAGGTCAATAATGGTAATCATTAAGTTATTTCATCTTGCTCAATTGAAACTTCTTGGGTAACTTGGGTAGGTGGTTCTTTCTGGGGTTTTCTCAGGTTCTTTCTCCACCATTAATACTGGCTGCCATGTATAGCCTATCTTGTGCTGAAAAATGGCATTAAACCCTACAACAGCAACAACAACAAATATTCGGTGCCATTTCTCCAAGTTATTTAAAATGCATATCTTGTAGTTTTCCCTCAAAATAAACATTTTTAAAAAATTATATTCTTTCCTCCCAAAACACTTCCAAATTGTATTACTTTGAGCAGAGAAATCCATAACCTTAACAACATCCAGAAAAATATTGTACCACCTCCAGTCTGATTAGATACTGGGAATCGAACCCACAACCTTCTGGTGATGGGTCCAGTGTCTTAACCATTGAGCAGCTGCAGTTCCTTAAGTTGAGAATCTTGATATATTGATGCTTGAAACAGGTAACTAAATATGACATATTATATATGTCCCCAAAGCTTACAAGAATTGCATAATTGTTAAGAACACACCGAGATATATTTAAGATTTAAAGATGAATTAACATTTAGCATCAAAGCAAAAACAGTTTTAAAGACTGTTTTGGTCATATTTGAAATATAATTAGCTTTTGAGTCCTCACATAAGCAGGTACATATGGTAAAAATTAAAAAAATTGCAACAACGACTTTTGACAGGCGTTACTACCGAAAGTCAAAAACACTTAATGAAAAAAAAAAAAATAGTTAAATGTACACTTCAATACTATGTGAGAGGAAAAAAATACATCATACTGTTGTATGACAAAGTGGATACAATGATGAATATTTACATGAAAAAGCAATGTGTCACGAACTTAAAATAATTGAATTACTTAAGCAAAGATCCATACAGTCAGCTGTATATATATACATAAAACTATTATAACCCTACCATCTCTTCATTAATTGATACAATAGCTAATACAGACTTGTATAATTGTCTTAATTCAGTATAATTAATCCAGTCGATCCAATAAATTCTATTCTTCTTTCCGGATGGTTGTGATAGCGAGTCTCCTCTCCAGAAGTAGGCTGAAATGCTGTAGGTTGTAATATTCGGCTTCTCTTTGTAGTTCTCGTAAGTACCTTAGGTCGTGTGGCAAAGTATTAGTTGTGTCTCCTCCTCCATTTCTGACATAATTTAGAATGTGTCTGAAATGACTTGGGTCACGATCTATGAAGTAAGTATAAATGCTGTCGGTATTGTATGGTTTCAGAGGAGAGTCTGGCATGACCATGTATGCCAAAACAGATGATGGATCCTTCTGTAAAGTTGAGACAGATGTCTTGAACTTCTGACCACCAACATTCAGTATGACTCTCTTATCCTGGGCCAGCTTTATCTGTTGAACCCTGAGAACTTGGGTCGGGGTAGGTATGTAAGCCACACTTGGTGCCTTGGCTGGTGTCCTAGGTTTGGGTGAATACAGACTTTCGGTATGGATACTCCCAAAGTCGTCATCCACCTTAGCCAGTATGGAAATGGCATCCTCCTCCTGAACTGGAGGGCTGATTGCATCAGAAGCTGGTCCTGGATGTTGTAACCTGACAGAGGATGTTTCTAGTAGATCGCATGGATTAGGTTGTAAATTTCCTCCACTTTTCACCTTGGGCTGCTTGAGTGGTGATGCTAGCTCTTTTGTAAAGGTCTGATGCGATTTTTCGAGGACGGTAATCCGTTGCAAAGGGTTTGATGACTTACATCTCTTGGGAGAGGGTGATCGATCATTCTTTTGCCAGAGTTGACTTATATGTGAGTGGGCTCTGTGAAGATTTTTCTCTTGCCTTCCCCCTACCTCGGCAAGCCTCTTCTTGACCGGAACTACACTGTTCTTACAGTTTTGGGCGTACGCTTCATATGCGGCCTCAACTTCAGGGCCTCTCTCCATTGTCATCCTTCTAACTAAGGTCATAGCTATATTCAGACCTCTTTTACTGCATGAATGGCGCACAGATGACCTAGGGAAGACATTCTTGCACATGGAACATTGGTATCCAAAGCCACTGTGTCTTTCCAACATATGCCTCTCCACACAGTACTTGGAGGGATTCTCAAAGTCATTCTTGCAATGTGCACACTGCCACAGAGTCACCTGCAAAGAAGATGTAGGCATCGTAAGTAATCTTGTTTAGGCTATGCCTTTACAACTAAATAAATACATTTGCATTCAGCATTTGATTGGAAAACAAAACAAAATGATACAGCTTTTGTATATTTCTGGTCATTTATCAGTATACATTATGACAATAATCAGTTTGGTTTATCTTGACCTAAGTAAGGCTTGAGTCTGTCAGAGTGAACCACTTTCGGTTTACTTCTGTGATCCTTCTGGACTCTATAGAGAACATCGTTCGATTTACAAGTGATCAAATATGGACCGTCCCAGTCACATTGTAACTTTTTACATTTGCTTTTAAGTTGATGAGGATAATACAGCCATACAGCGTCACCCTTATTAAAATTGGGTTTCCTGGCTCGGAAGTCATACTGTCGTTTCATTCGATCGCTCGATAGTTTGATATGTTCACGTGCGAACTCATGAATTTTATCAATTTTCTGGCAAAGTTCATAAGCATAATCACTTCGAAAGTTCTCATTTTCTTTTTCGGCCTCAATACGGCCTAACACTAAATCTACTGGCAATGACACCTGACGACCGAACATCATTTCATAGGGAGAGACTCCTGTACTCTCATGAACAGCTGATCTGTAAGCCAGCATAAGTAGATATATATGTTCATCCCAGTCCTTTGGCTGTTCTGAAACATAGGCAGACAAAATAGTCTCAATAGTTCGATTAGCACGTTCAACCATGCCATCAGATTGAGGTCGTAATGGGGTGGACCTTGTTTTTTCAATACCCAGGATATTACAGACCTCTTTAAACACGAGACTCAAAATTCGCCCCTTGATCGGAGTGGATTTGCATCAGGACTCCGAAGATTGATATAACTCGTTCAATAAGCTTTCGGGCAACCGTAGCGGCTTCCTGATTTCTAATGGGGATTGCTTCTGTCCATTTTGTGAAGCAATCTGCTACCACCAAGAGATAGCGGTTACCTTTCATAGATGTCAGTAAGGGTCCAAGTATATCTAACGCAAGTCGTTCAAACGGAACGCCAACATTGTATTGTTGCATTGGTACCCTTGACTTATATAAGGGAGATTTCCTTGAAGCACATTTGTCACAGACTTTACACCAGTGTTCCACATCACTGCGTTGCCGATACCAGAAGTATCTATTACGAACTTTTAAGAGGGTTTTCTTAACCCCAAGGTGACCACCTGTTATAGAATTGTGTAACTGTTCAAGTACAAAAGATTTTAGCGAACTAGGTAGCACTATTTGCCAGACGATATGCTTACCAGCATCTGATTCACATTTCCGACAAAGAATTCCATCATGCAAAAACAATGACTCATATCGAGCCCAATAATATTTGACCGCCACACCTAGGTGTGAAATTTGTGCCCAAGAAGATTTCTGCTCCTCTAACTTCCATTCCCTAACATGACAAAGCACTAAGTCCTGCCTCTGCAACTCTCTCATCTTTTCCTTGGAAAAGAATCCCTCATTCTCGCCTTCTATCTTTTCACTTTCTGTATATATCGGGTCATATAACTTACCCAACCGAGTGCAAGATCGTACTGAATTGGTTAAATTCACATCGGTGAGTAAATGTGATCTCGAGCCATACTACGTTCGATTTCTGTTGCTGAGGAAGTACCATGCAATCTACCGTCAACCAATAGACTTGTGTCTTTCTCAAGGCAATCTTCAACGCCTACACCTGCGCAACTATTTTGAGAATTGCACGGTTTCTCGCCAGCTGCGTCTCGTTGGTATAGCTCGTCCGTTGAATTACCGGTTTCGCGCCTTATATGCTCGTTCGCAAGTTCGATCAAGGCTACTTCGATCCTTTTCATTGTCATGGGTCTAGCATCTGCCAGATCCAGAAACCTCTCTTCTGCCCTTGTACAGAAATTACAACCGTTCTCGAAGCATGGTCTTCGAGACAGACTGTCGGCATTACCAAGAACAAGTCCCAGGCGATGTTCAACAATAAAATCATACGAAGATAAAACTTCAATCCATCGGGCTACTTGCCCTTCAGGATTTTTAAAATTGAGGAGCCATTTTAAAGCACTATGGTCACTGCGGACCTTAAAAAAACGTCCATACAAGTAGTGATGGAAATGTTTGACAGAACATACTATTGCTAGTAATTCTCGTCTAGTTACACAATACCTTCTCTCTGCTCGACTGAAAGCTTTACTAAAGTAACTAATTACGCTTTCGACTCCATTTTGTTCTTGGGACAAAACAGCGCCCATACCTTCATTGCTAGCGTCAGTGTCTAGAATAAATAAACCTTCCTGTTTCGGGTAAGAAAGGATGGGAGCACTTGTCAAACATTGTTTTAGGGTCTCAAATGCGATTTGGCACTTTTCTGACCAGTCAAAAGTTTGACCAGACTCGGTTAGTTTGTGCAACGGCCAGGCAATATCAGCAAAATGATACACAAAACGTCTATAGTAGGAACAGAGTCCCAAAAATGCTCTAACATCTTTTAGGGTTTTGGGTATGGGCCAGTCTTCCACTTCCGATATTTTTGCGGGATCTTTATGAACTCCATTTTCATTCACTATATGTCCAAGGAATGATACCTCTTTTTGAAAAAGTTTGCATTTTTGAGGACTCAGTTTTAAGTTTGCGTCGCAAATCCTTCGAAATACCTCGCGCAGATTATCCAATTGCCCCTCGAAATTCTTTGAAAAGACAATAATATCATCGAGGTATACGAGGCATATTTTCTATGATAACCCCGACAAGGCCTTTTCCATCAATCTGACAAAAGTCGCGGGCGCGTTGGTCAGCCCAAAGGCCATGACAGTAAACTGCCATAAACCTCCACCACGGATGGAGAATGCAGTCTTTGGGCGGTCTTCATTTGCCACACCAACCTGCCAATACCCACATTTTAAATCAAGAGTGGAAAACAACTTTGAGCCTGAAAGTGCATCCAACGTATCATCTATACGGGGAAGCGGGTGTGAATCTTTAATTGTAATGTCATTTAACTTCCTGTAGTCAACACAGAAGCGAAGGGACTGGTCCTTTTTCTTGACAAGTATGACCGGGGCCGACCACGGGCTAGAGGAAGGTTCGATGATCCCTTGCTCAGCCATTTTTTTAATCTCTTGTTCAGCGTCCTTGACTTTCGCCAACGGTATACACCTCGGTCGTAGGCGTATCGGTAGGTTATTACCGGTGTTAATAGAATGTTCTACTAAATTTGTTCGGCCCATGTCATCTGGTGACTTGGAGAATATACTTTGATATTCAATAAGCAGATACTTCAATGCAGCCTTCTCCACACCATTTAGATTCGTGTTACTCTCGTCATAGAGATTTATCAAATGCTCAGGGAGTTCTGAAGGCGTGGATTTACTGCCTTCCATACTGTAACGACATTAACGTTCTCGGGTGATTCTACCATATATTCTTCTATGCATTCTAAAGTAGCGGTAACTGTATTTTGTAGATAATATGCGGTTCATCGCTAAAATTCACTACGCGCAAAGGCACATATCCACGAGAAGGGTTCACCAGGGCCTTAGCGACAAGGAGACCACATTTCTCTGTGAAATTTGAAATCGGTGATACGAGACCCACATTTTTATTAGATATGATTCCAATCGGTTTCCCAGGTATCAACACTTCGCTGTATGGTGGGACTATAACCTTCTCAGTGACCGCTATCCTGCAGCTAGTGTACTGAGCATCCTTGTTGTATCTAAAACATTTAATTTTATTACCCTTTACTAGGATAATTTGTTTACTCAGTAAAACATCACAGCGATTAGATGTTAAGAAGTCAATTCCTAAAATTCCTTCTGATTTAATATCAGCTATTAGTGCCTTATGCCTAAATGTATGTTCTCCAATATGGATATATACGATAGCCGCACCAAAAAAAGGAGAGGTTTCACCCGTGGCTGTTACTAGACTTATATTCACAGGTGAGATATCGGGGCGAGTTATTTTTTCGAGCTTGTCAACAAAGTCTTTGCTTAAAATTGTAACATTCGCTCCGGTATCCACCAATAAAGTTATTGGCGCGTTTTGCACCTTTGCGCTCACAAATAGACCTTCCTCATTTACAAATGAATTACCAATTGTCAAAGTATTGGGCCACCCATTAGGATCAGTCGACCTCAGGCCCTCGAGCTCGACGTTTAAAAGTTTCCCTGAGATTTTGTGATGTTACTCCCCTCGGGAACCTTATTCTCTTTGTGTAAATGTTGTGGGCCATTTTGATTCTGCCATTTCCAATTGCCGTCTTCCCGATAATTGCCTCAGTTTTGATTCGGACGCTTCGAGTTATTTTTATCATGGTTAAACTGCTTGTACTGTTTGTTTGAATCTGACAGATTTCTTACTTCTTTTACTAAATTTCCTATTTCTTGTTTGAAACAGTCAAATTCTTTATGTAGCATGCTGCAGATGCTATCATCCTCCCTTTCCCCTTTTGTGTCAGATAAGCTTTCTGCATCAGAGATATAACTTTTATTTACAAGTCGGACAGAGCGTCCGCGCTGTCGGTCCGCTAATCTATGAGTCTCTAATCTAACGGCCAATGTTTCAGCTTCGTTTATGTCCTTTGGTCGCGCTTCTCGCAACCTCATTCTTGTGTCTGACTCGGATATGGCATCAATAAAATGATCGAGTGACAGAATATCAGTAATAGCTGAACTAGAACCTGGATAAGACTGTCGCGTCAATTTTTTTATTGACTGAGCTAATTCTGGCAAAGATTCGTCTTTACCCCAAACTCGGGTTTGCAGTTGTGCTCGGTACATTTCTGCCTTATTAACCGATCCATATCGAGTATTCAACGCGTGTATGAGTGTGTCGTAGTCACGTCGCTGAAATTTGCTAAGTTCATTCAACAATGCTCGTGCGTTGCCCTTCAGGCTACTTGCCAGGTAAAGTGACATGGCTGTATAATCCCATTTATTTATCTCCGCCAAAATTTGGAATTGTGCTAGGTATTCATCCAAATCCTCGCTTCCATCGTACTGCTGAGGTTTCATTTGTAAATTTTGTTTATTAGCCCTGGTTGACCTCTCAGACCGTGAATAATGAAAATCTTGATTTTGATTCATATTTATACCGGACGCATGATCAACTGGAATATTTATGTTTTCACAACGTACTGAAGAGTGTCCTAGTGTACTTGATGCAGAATGACTTTCCCGTGCATTCAACTTTGATTCCGATTTTGAACTTTGAAGGCCAAAATCTTGTCTCAGCTGATTTATCTGTTCAGTTAACAGATTTTTGACTTCACTTAAAGTTTTAGAAGTTTTTTGTTGTATTTCCATAAAACTTTTACATATTTCATCTTTCATCAAGATCAATTCATTATTTAGTACTTCTGCACTGAGACCAGTCACTGCCAATGACAAACTTTCGTTTTCTTCGTCGACAAACGAGTAATCATTGCTATTTCTTTCGTCTACCTCATCTGATGATGGGAGCGAGTTTGGATTAATTACAACTTCACCTGAATCATCCATCTTGGTGAAATATGTATAATTAAAATAGGGATAAAATACTGTCTGGTTGCTTTATACCAATTAGTACAAATATCAAATTAAAATTCTTTCTAACCATTAGAATACAGGATGTATAATCCCACCGCTGCCACCAATTGTAATGCCGTTTCCGGCTACAATATTTTTGGGTTCTCCTGTCTAGCTTTTGATTAGAAAGAATAATACAAGACCGTATAGAATCAACATCAAAAGTATTTATTTGTAAATTACCTCAAGTACAACAGCAGGTGAACATGCAATTATTGAATGTCAATACTGTTAGATATACATAAACATTTAATATTTAATACGAGACTTATGTAAACCAGAGAATCACGGGAGACAAAGGTGATCGACTCCCGTGGGGGAAGGTGCAATGGAGCTTCAAATATAATTACACCTTCTCCACCTCTTTAAGAATATATTTAAAATGGTTTATATTACATAGAATTAACGTTATGGACGTACAAGATGGAGTTGCTTAAGTGGGACGGTGAACAAGGTGAAGTATTAACCTTCAGGTGTTGAAGGTGAAGAGTTTTGTAAGGTGAAGGTGCAACGTGAGTCACCTTCTAATGAAGGTGGAGAGTTTTGTAAGGTGAAGGTGCAACATGAGTCACCTTCTAGTGAAGGTGGAGAGTGACGGTTTAGTAGCGTTAATAATTTATATATCAGTTTCCGAGGGAACAATTTGTATGTTTCCAAGGATTATATTTATCGTAATTATCTGTCACCTTCACTTTACATAGATTAATTGCGGTGAAAATTCACCGAAGGTGAAATCATATTAACCAATACGGTAGCAGACGTCACCTCATGAATAATAAATAACATCTGGAATTACCCGTAATGTCAAGCAAGCATATCAATTTTCATTTGAACTAACCATTGCAACCTATGTTTTTCCAACATAGCTTGAGACATTATAATATATAGTTGAATGGGTACAAGTCACCCGATGCTTTGCTTCCGTCTGCTCTGAACGCTGGACAAGATAACAGTGAAGCCCCCTATTACATGTACGTGGTGCTATTTATAGGAAAAGGTCATGTGACCAATAGCCAATCAGATTCCATAGTGCTCGCTGACCAAAAGAGTGCAAATGGCGGATTAGTATGTTTTTTGATGGCGAGTACACGGCCAAACATTGGAGTTATAGAATAATTTGACCATGTCCTGGTGGAATTATACATTTATACGAGGTAATTTCCATTGTACTGCTATGACTAACATGTAAAATATGCACAAACTATTCATACAAGGTTACAATACATACCAAATCTGTCTGTCACATCGTGTCAACATCATGAATCAGCGTGTTCCAATACACAATGCAGGTAACAAAAGTCACTTGCTAAACGCTGAAAGACGTGTCCTAAATAAGTAAGCTATACATATTACCATACATAAAGCACATATCTCATCTAGGAAATGATGCATAGTAATTACATTGTAAATTCGTAATGAAGGTAATGTTCATTACATACATATATATATATATATATATATATATATATACACACACACACACACACACAGAGTGGAATCTCACTATAACCGGCACCCCGCTATAATGCGAATTTGGATATAACGCGGTCGCGGTGTGGCTCCCGAAATTTCGTATATTTATTCACCCATGATTTTTTTTTTCTTCTTCAGAGTAAGTGAAATAGTGTATTAAGAATTTATTATCATTTTGGGGAAGAGAGCGGGTATAGAGAAGAGATCAGTTATGAATTAGAATAAAATACGATCATAGCGTGGTTCCGGAATTTTAAATGTATGTATGTGTATTTTTCATGAACCTGGAGATTTTTTATTTTCAGTTTGTGAAATAGTGTGTAAAACATTTATTATCATTTTGGGAAATAGTCTGCGTATGAATTGTAATATATGATCGTGATGTAGCTTCTTAAATTTAACAATTTCACCAGGTTCTTGAAGTTTTATGCCAAAATAAACATGATGTGGTCATTGTGGTTGTCTTCAGTTAATTCTGTATACAGTTGTTGCTCAAACAGTAGCCAACGTGTGTTTCTTCTTTAACTGTACACACAACCAAGCAGCAGACAATGCGGTGGTTTATAAAAGCTTCTTACAGTTTAATAAACATCAAACAGCGAAAGCCATCAACATGTATTCTGGGCTTGGTGGTGTTATTAGACGCAATCAGTTGACCAGTAAATAATGTCCACTTCACTAGCTAGTGTTACGTGCTTAGGCTCGAATAAGCAGCAACACAGAAAGAGTGAAAACTAACAAGCTTGTAAAACTTTAACAATGAATTTATTAAGTACAAATATTTTCATTAAAAGAAAATATATAAACATTGAACATTTTTAGAATGGGCAATTAAGAATGTATATAAGAAGGTACACAGAGGGATCAGTACTTTTGCAGAGAACCAATAGAAAATGATAATTATCTTGTATAAGTTGCCTAATATATTTAACAGTCATAAATAATTAATTGATGTTTATCTTTTTATTATATAAATTAAGAATTCACCTGAGATGAATATCGCAGGTACACATTACTCATTTTTCGTCAGTAGAAGACAAAAAAACTATATACAAGTTAACACACAAATCAACCTGGTTTGTAATGCCCCGGTTGTCCGTTTTTAGGCCGCAGATATTTTGATAAAATTTTGCCCATCTCTACACCTTATCATACTGTAATCAAATCTTCACCTGAGGTCAAGGACATTAGTTATTAAAGGTCTCATGACAGGCACATCATCAAAGTAAATAAATGAAGATAGAAATGAATCTGTTTACATGCATTTGCACGATCAAAGCACACCTCCCTGCTGCTCTGTACCCTACACTGGCTATCCATTCAATACAGAATCAAACACAAAATTTGTTCTCTCTGCTACGTTTCAGTGACAGACTCCACTCCAACATACCTATCTCCCCTCACCCATGTGTACACACCAGCAAGATACTTATGCTCCTCTTTTAACAATCATATACTCATTGTGCCAATTATGAAAACGAAGTCATTTGGACAACGTTCTTTTGCATACCAGGGTCCAGCAATATATGGAATGAATTGCCCATTGAAATTAGACACAAGGACAGTGGTCCCTTTTAAAAGTGCTCTTAAAACTCACCATTTTCAACTGCAAGAACAAAACTTAAAGACCTAATAATGTTTCCTACTTTAAATATTTTCAGCATTTTTTGTCTTCTAATTTCATGGTGTTGTTTTTTGTAGTCATTTCATATATAGATCTTGTAAAGCGCTTAGAGCTTCTATAGATTAGTTTCTATAAAAAGTCATCATTATTATTATTAATATTATGCATTACTAAAAAATTAATATATCAGTAAAGTTGGAGTTGAATCTTTTTTTATGGTTAGAACACGTTAATTTTAATTGGAAGTAAACATGAATGAATTTCTTCATACTGTATTTACCGTATATGTTGGGACACTGTATTTGTTGGGTCACCATAAATTTATTTTAAAAGTAATATTTTTGTGCACTGTATATTCTAGGACTTGAAACTTTTTTGAGTCATAAGTTGTGGGACATCTTTTAAATCATTCGAAAATTACATGTCAGAAAATTTACTCAAACGTATATTTTATTAAGTAAAACTTTAAAAAAGAAAACTCTGTGAGTGTTGTTTGTTTTCACTTTTCATAAAAATATATTCAGAGAGAGAGAGAAAAAGAAAGAGACAGAGAGATATACCGGTAGATAGTGACTGTACAGAGTTATTGATAAGCATACTAATTCCGAAACCGAACATCTTTTATTTACACAGCAGTGATATCTGACATCCAAGTACTGCTGAAAAAAACTTGATTGTCGCTGATATATTTAATTTAAATCCTTCAATCTGTCCACATTCTTAATTGCCCATTCTACCTCCTAAGGCTCAAATCCATCTAATGCGTCCTCTTCACTGTCGCTGCCATCACATTCAGTTTCTCTTATGATATTGTCCTCGCATCCATTCAAGTTATTGTTAATACCAGAAACTTTAAATGATTTTCGGATCAGATCTGGCTTGTCCAGAAGCGATTCGACTGCTTTCACAATCCAGTCCACAGCTGTTTGTTTATCTGCACTCTTAATACGAGACGTGTTGTCATTTACCTTGGAAAGGCCCTCTGCTGCTTTATGAATAAAATTTCTCCAGCTTTTCCTCTTGTCGGACTTGACCAGTTTATTGACATTGACGTCTATTGGCTGTAGCTTGGAGGTGCATCCACCCGGAATTACTGCAGGCACCGTGTTACCCCTTCTCAAGGCCTGTTTTACAGCATCTGTAATATGCGCCCGGAATGAATCCATCACTGAAAGAGATTGTTCCTTTCCTGTATACTTGAGACATGTCTCTTTAATCCACTGCAGCATCACTTCCTTGTCAACCAAACCCTTATCATGCACACATACAATCCATCCCATTGATGCATGGATATCTTTTAGCTCCCTCACACCACGAAAAATTATCATTGGCGGCAACACATCTCCTGCTGCGCAAACTACAAGTACTAAGGTTAGATGCTTTTTATCCACAGTTGTGCGAATTTTCACACTTTTAACACCTTTTTTTTTGACAGTTCGTCCGGGAATGAGATCGAAGTACACCGCTCCCTCGATAACTCGCGCACAACGGGGTCCAAAAACATCGACCGCACTATAAGCAAGGGCGCGAGTTACCGAGGGACCTATAAAAAAAAACTAATGGGAGATCGACAGAGATAGGCGAAACTGCAGGGGGGGGGAGGGGGTGGTTGCATTGTTAAATACTCATTTTATAATCGTGCTGAAAATGACTGTGAATAAATATTTCTTTATAAAGGTGTTGGTCGTTTTTCTTTATAAATTACCTTTAATTTCTGGATAAAATATCTTGAAAAGATCGTAAAAACAAACATTTTTCCACGAGGTATCAGTACTCTTACTTGCTAAACACATTGTGTATTATGTCACTGCTTTTTGTGTTGATTTGGATACATTCTAGTTTTATTGTTTGTTCAAAATGAATAGAGATTTATTTTATCAAAAAAGATAACATTCATATCGAAAAACGACAATGACGAAACTTGTGTTGCTCAAAAAAATAAAATTCTGCTATCACTAGATAGATAAATAGATAGATAGATTGATTAGATAGATAGAGTAAAATGTAAAAAAAAATTTACAAAGATAAACCATTACCAACCATGAATTTAATGGGTCTAAACGTCAGACATATAAAAAAAAATATATATAAAAATATTTAAATCATCCGATAGCATAGACCAGCCTCATCACAATTATAAACTTGATCGTCTGTATATCCATCATGGGTCAGTATCTCTCGGAATTGGTTGGGATAACTAGATGCGGCCGCAAAAATCATCCGATAGCATAGACCAGCCTCATCACAATTATAAACTTTATCGTCTGTATAACCATCACGGGTCAGTATCTCTCGGAGTTGGTTGGGATAACTAGATGCGGCCGCCTGATTTGCTGAGCGTATCTCTCCCGACAACAAATTTTGTTTTATTCCATGTCGGCGTTGGAATCTCCAAAGCCATCCATGGCTTGCCATGAAATCTGAATCAGTATCCATAGTTTTTGCCATTTTCTCTGCCTGGGCCTTCAGAATTGTTCCCGAAATCGGAACACCTTGTTCACGCTGCTGTGTGAACCAGGTGTACACAACATCATCTAATTCTGTGTCGTTTGCAGTACGTTCCCGTTTCCGTTTAAATCCATCATCAGAATCAACTTCATGCAAAAAATCCCAAAATTTCTGCTCATCCTTGAGCCAACCTCTGAGTGTCGACTCGGCAAGTTTAAGTTCACTACAAACTTTTGATCTTGATTCACCATTACGAACCCTCTCTATGACAGTAAGCTTTTCATTCATCGAGTATGCCTTTCGCTTGATTCCCTTGTTCTCCATGATCACATTTGCAAATGATTAGGATAAATTACTGATTAATATATACTTTAATGACAATAAGTACATATTATTGGAAACCATGTTTGATTGGTCCAACTAACTTGATGGATGTTGAGACACGATACTGACCACAAGAGTTTATGCATGTAGGATTTGCATTCCTTTGAAATTTTGTATTATACGTCTTTTACCTGATTTGATACAAAAGACCGCCTTATAAAACAAAGTAGGTCTATTTTAATTGAGTTTTACAATGCAACAAACACTTCCCCAAGTCGTCGATCAAAATGCAGCCTGCACTTAATTAGGTTCTCACAGATGTGCTCGTGGGCATCGATGTGATGGTCAATTGACTCTTTTCATGTTTGAATAGAAGAGAACATGCTACGATTATACTGCTTACACTGCAACACAATAAAAAGATTAAAACACTAATTTCCCCTGACAAGACATATTTAATTAGTGTTCATTTCATTAAGTGTTGCCACCTGTTAGCATTTACTATATAATTCATTGATCGCTGTTTCGCTTTATACATATATAGTATTATTATTTACAGTGAACTGAGAAAATATTTTTTTCTGATAAAATCGAACAAGATATGTGATTCCTTATTAAAACCTGAAATTTTCACGATGTTGATTCTAACTTTTCGGGCACTAACCGTCATTTTTGACGATAAAATGGGCGATATATCAAGGTTTCATTCACCAGTTCTGATCACGATTTTCTTCATTTTTAAAAAATATTTTCTTTAAAAAAAACGGGATCCACGCCGGACACCGCGTTATAAGCGGGTTCGTGAGTGATCAGGGCGCGAGTTATCGAGGGAGCGGTGTACATAGGAGTTTCATCCATGTTAATTATCATCTTGTCTTCGAAATCATCTTCTTCTCTTCTGGCCTTTACGAATTCATGGAATAATTTTATTCTTTCCTCTAAATCTTCTGGGAGACACTGGGCCATCGTTGTACGTGAACGAAGGACGAGGTTGTGTCGCTTCAAAAAACCTGTTGCCCAGTTCCTACTGGCTTGAAACTCAATTTCTGGACGCTCACTTGACAGAGATTCCTTGGCATAAGCACATATAGTGTCCACACTAACAGGTTGCAGATCGTGTTGGATGAGAACCCACTTTGCAATTTTTCCATCTAACTCATTGCCATAAGATACTGGTCTCCCACTCCTTGCTAAATGTCCCCATTCATTCAGCTGCTGAGAAAAATCTATTTTTGACCAATTTGCACAGGTTGATTTGGGGATTTTGAAATGTCTTGCTGTTACTCGAATTCCATGCAATTTTGAGAAATTTACAACTTCCTCGTTTTGCTTTAATGTAAAACGTTTGTATTGCCCTCGCCTGACATCATAATTTTTGTAGGCATCATCTCTCTCCTGATTGGGATCTCCAATTTTGTGTCTTTTTGAAGCTGGTTCATTTTCTTTTACATTACACTCCTTCTCTCTAGCACGTTTTTTGGTCGACCTACGGGTCTCTTAGGTGAAGCTTTAGGCAAAACATTTTCTTTCCATGCACGAGGCAAGGCCTCTTCACTATTTGAGTATCGCACTACAAACTTATCCATAATAGCGGAGATCTATAATGTGGTTTATTTTGTTTTATTTTTATTCCCCTTTATATATGCTATGTACGTGATAACAATGACTGCGAGGAATCACTTTTTGTGTAAATGTGTGAGAAGTTATCGTTTCAAAGTGTTCCATTGTTTCTGTTTATTTTCAAAATCCCAGTGAAAACTGGTAGAAAAAAATAAAAGTTGGCTTCCCCATGTCGGTCGACTTTGTATACATATGCATAGTTATGCTAATAGGAATCAAAAGTCTGCTTCCGGGGTTGGCTTGCTTTGTAATAAATTAACCTTTGTATTTGATATCCTGCCAGTAAGTTGAAACAATGAATTTATGGCTGTTACAAGGTGTGTTTATTTAACACCTGGGCTTTCATTTATATGCCATCTGTAGTCATAATTGACACAAACTGGTTTCGAGTTATTCGGTGTAAATAGTATACACAGCATTAACTTGCTTTAATAATACTTTTTTAACCCATGGAATCAAAAAGATTGTCATTTGTACTGTTTTATATATTTGATTTAAGTCATTTATTTTTGTTTTAATTGTTTGTTTGTCAGATTCAAATTTGACATTTTAAGTTTAAGATTCATTCATTGGGAGATATTTTTTTTAAAAAGTGGGATGACCTGTACTCTACAAATAAACACCAGATGTTGACCTCATTTCTGACCTGGCTTCAGAGTTGTAAATAAGCTTTTAAGATGATTGGTTGATTCCAAGGACATTATGGAGCTTTGTTGTAAACATCTTTCTATTTTTAGTTCTTGAGAGTAAAAATAACTGATTCTCATCTGGGTCATATGGTGTGCACGATATTTTGAACGTAAATTTGTTCTAAAGATTCTAGAAGATCATGTGACCCCTTCCTTGTTTACGTAAAAACAGGTATATAAATTATGTTTTGGAGCGAACTATTTAGTAGAAGTTGGGCTGTTAGAATATTAAGTTGTGTTGTCTTGAGTTATTTTAAATTACCTTGTACTGGAAATTATTTCAATTTGTTTGGATCAAGAGGATTTATTTTGTAATTTATCTGGAAAACAAGAAAGTAGGCTAACCCTATATATGGTTGCCACTAGTTTTTGTTGTTGATACTTTTCACGTAATTTGTTTAGACATTTAGTCTATTAATTTGCTTGTGTTTACTGGCCAGAAGACCATGTAATTTTCAATAGTTGTTATAAATATATCTAGGCTCATGTCTGAGTAAGCAATGAATTTGGTTCTTACAAAGTGGTTGTCAGCATTTACATGACAGACAATTGATTATTTTGACCTTTAAATAAAGAAGACATGTCCTATATATTAAAATGAAATCAACTTTTAAAAATATTGGCACGAGTTTTGCTTGATATGACTTATTACATTATTTGTTGTTTACAGCATTGGTACCAATAGCCATATCTGACCAGTTTAATTAATAGTAATTTTGTTTTAAATTATTCTGTTTATTTAAAAAATAATTTTTTGATGAAAATCATAACAGGTATGATTATTTATTGAAATTTACAAATTAACCTACACTAACTGAAAAAAATTCTCCTTTGTTCAGATTAGTTCATTGCTATACCAATATTCTAAAAATAATTTATATATAATTGGTAGTCAGACTGGTTCAGTTTTATCTGAGTATATAACAATGTTTAAAGTAGAAATTTGTATGCATATTATTTTATGAAGAATTTTTATTTTTAATTCAGGAAAGGCTTTTTGTCATTGATAAGAATATTGCATGAATTGATTTTTGAATATCATATTGTGTTTCTTGTGTGACACTATCACTTGAATTCATTTACTGTGGAATGGGCCCTGTTATTTCCAGACTAGAATTGTCATTCATTGGGTATTTATATCTTTGGTCTGAACTTTATAGCATTCCAGGAAAAGCACACAAACTATTACATAAGGAATATATTGAGTTCATTTTGGTTAAGCTATCATTCTTGAGAAATTATTAATCAATGCAGTTTTATATATTTAGGAGGACAGACAGTTAGCAGAGAAGTTTGAACATTTAGAGAGGCAGTTTTGGAGTCAGCAGTCACAAGAAACAACATACAATTATGAATGCTTCAGCCTTGATGATTTAAGCTGCAAAGACATTGAAAATAAAGATGTTCTTGGTTCTACATGTGAGTTACACAATATTTTTATCCATTAAATCATATGTTTTGTATACATTTATTAATAATTATGCAAAAGAAATCCTTGGCTTAATTAACCAAGCAAGCCAATAAGTAAGTTACTGCCATAAACTTAAATTGTAAATAGTAAACTTTATTTTTCATGGAACACCCTTTTTATTATGGAAAAAAGCACTGTTCTGAGATACATAGGGATAAGGCACTTTGTAACATGCATCGGTAATTGGTTGTAACATGGAAATAAAGCACTGTTCTAAGATAGATAGGGATAAGGCACTTTGTAACATGCATAGGGAATTGGTTGTAACATGGAAATAAAGCACTGTTCTAAGATACATTGGGATAAGGCTCTTTGTAACATGCATCGTGAATTGGTTGTAACATGGAAATAAAGCACTGTTCTAAGATACATAGGGATAAGGCACTTTGTTACATGCATAGGGAATTGGTTGTAACATGGGAATAAAGTACTGTTCTAAGATAAATAGGGATAAGGCACTTTGTAACATGCATAGGGACTGAATCTATGACAAGTGGTTTCACATTCAAGATTACTTTCTTTTCTGGGAACTATTTCATGTAAAATTAATGCAAAAATTTTCATATTTACACATGTAGTCAATATTTATTAGATTTTTTCAATGTTATGAAATAACAAAGATTTTCCTTATATTTAAATATTTCAGTGAAAATGTTTATTCAGTATATCGATTTCATTCCTTGTTTCCTGACAAGGTATAAAAAGTGCATGTTATGATAGCAAAGTTTTTGTGTTGCCTTTGCCATAACAAAAATATGTCAGGTTTCCTACTAATATAAAAGTCCAGTAAACAAAAATATAAACAGTGGCCCTGACTTGAACAGCTAATATTTGCTTAAGGGCCACAAACTTGAGGGGGAAAGATGGTATAGTTAAACTACACATTTATATTGTGCTTTATTTTATTTGAATTGTATGTAAATAAATTTTATTTTGTCAAATATTTCTTAATCAATACTTATTGTTTCTGTCGTCGAAAGGTATGACCTAGTTAATCTCGTGAGGATCGCAAAGCAAGCACATTTAAGTCATGAGACAATGGCACACAAACCAGGGATAGACACAGAGTTAGGACAGTCTAGCTTTAAATGTCAGCATTGATTCTTAATCTTAAATAGGTTGTGCAAGAAAGGAGAGAAGTGTCCTCATTTGTATTATTATATAGTACATGTGTCACAAGTAAATTGTAAGCAGCCATACAAGCCCCAGTGATGATAAATCGAGCCTTGAACTGTAATCGTTATTCTGTGTCCAGATCTGAATTTGGAATTATTGTTTCTAACAGGTACCTGGTTGTTCATTTTATTACCTGGGTTATTATTAACAGGTGTGTACCCGGGTACCAATTGGAATCTTTATACAGCACTCTCTTTTAATGTAGATATGGATAAAGCATATTGTTTTAACATGCATAGGAACTCTGTAAATACAAAAGGAATAAAGCATTCAATTATATATAAAGGGATGATGATCTTTATTTTAACAACAAACATATGGTTAAAACATCCATAGGGACTTGGTTGTGACATAGAGCTGAAGCACTAGGGATAAGACACATGTTTTTATATATACAGTGACTCTTATAACATACATAAGGATAAAGCATATAATTGTAACATGCATTTGGATAAAGCACATCATTTTAACATGCATAAGGATAAAGCACATCATTTTAACATGCATAAGGATAAAGCCCATCATTTTAACATACATAGGGATAAAGCACATCATTTTAACATACATAAGGATAAAGCACATCATTTTAACATACATAGGGATATAGCACATCATTTTAACATACATAGGGATAAAGCACATCATTTTAACATACATAGGGATAAAGCACATCATTTTAACTTGCATAGGGATAAAGCACATCATTTTAACTTGCATAGGGATAAAGCACATCATTTTAACATACATAGGGATAAAGCACATCATTTTAACATGCATAGGGATAAAGCACATCATTTTAACTTGCATAAGGATAAAGCACATCATTTTAACTTGCATAGGGATAAAGCACATCATTTTAACATACATAGGGATAAAGCACATCATTTTAACATGCATAAGGATAATTCACATCATTTTAACATACATAGGGATATAGCACATCATTTTAACATACATAGGGATAAAGCACATCATTTTAACATACATAGGGATAAAGCACATCATTTTAACTTGCATAAGGATAAAGCACATCATTTTAACTTGCATAGGGATAAAGCACATCATTTTAACATACATAGGGATAAAGCACATCATTTTAACTTGCATAGGGATAAAGCACATCATTTTAACATACATGGGGATAAAGCACATCATTTTAACATGCATAGGGATAAAGCACATCATTTTAACTTGCATAAGGATAAAGCACATCATTTTAACTTGCATAGGGATAAAGCACATCATTTTAACATACATAGGGATAAAGCACATCATTTTAACTTGCATAGGGATAAAGCACATCATTTTAACATACATAGGGATAAAGCACATCATTTTAACATGCATAGGGATAAAGCACATCATTTTAACTTGCATAAGGATAAAGCACATCATTTTAACTTGCATAGGGATAAAGCACATCATTTTAACATACATAGGGATAAAGCACATCATTTTAACATGCATAGGGATATAGCACATCATTTTAACATACATAGGGATAAAGATATCATTTTAACTTGCATAGTGATAAAGCACATCATTTTAACATACATAGGGATAAAGCACATCATTTTAACATACATAGGGATAAAGCACATCATTTTAACATACATAGGGATAAAGCACATCATTTTAACATACATAGGGATAAAGCACATCATTTTAACATACATAGGGATAAAGCACATCATTTTAACATACATAGGGATAAAGCACATGATTTTAACATGCATAAGGATAAAGCACATCGTTTTAACTTCATAGGGATAAATCACATCATTTTAACATACATAGGGATAAAGCACATCATTTTAACATGCATAGGGATAAAGCACATCATTTTAACTTGCATAGGGATAAAGCACATCATTTTAACATACATAGGGATAAAGCACATCATTTTAACATGCATAAGGATAAAGCACATCGTTTTAACTTCATAGGGATAAATCACATCATTTTAACATACATAGGGATAAAGCTCGTAAAAATAATGCTCTCAAATGAACTGCATTATAACATGGTTAGGTATAAAGCGCATTGTTTTAACATGCAAAGTGATATGAAATGATTTGTAACATGAGTAGGTAAAGAGCACCATTTTCCAACAAACCTCTTTCTGAACATGCTTGATATGCCAATATAGTCTGTTTTATAATGCCAATATAGTCTGCATGATATGCCAATAGTCTCTTTTATAATGCCAATATAGTCTGCATGATATGCCAATAATCTCTTTTATAATGCCAATATAGTCTGCATGATATGCCAGTAGTCTGTTTTATAATGCCAATATAGTCTGCTTGATATGCCAGTATAGTCTGTTTTATAATGCCAATATAGTCTGCATGATATGCCAATAATCTCTTTTATAATGCCAATATAGTCTGCATGATATGCCAGTAGTCTGTTTTATAATGCCAATATAGTCTGCTTGATATGCCAGTATAGTCTGTTTTATAATGCCAATATAGTCTGAATGATATGCCAGTAGTCTGTTTTATAATGCCAATATAGTCTGAATGATATGCCAGTAGTCTGTTTTATAATGCCAATATAGTCTGCTTGATATGCCAGTATAGTCTGTTTTATAATGCCAGTATAGTCTGCATGATATGCCAGTAGTCTGTTTTATAATGCCAATATAGTCTGCATGATATGCCAGTATAGTCTGTTTTATAATGCCAATATAGTCTGCTTGATATGCTAGTATAGTCTGTTTTATAATGCCAATGTAGTCTGTTTGATATGCCAGTATAGTCTGTTTTATAATGCCAATATAGTACTGAGCACCATTTTCCAACAAACCTCCTCATTCTGAACAAGTTCTTTATACTCCAAAACCATTTCTGACAGTCTGCTTGATATGCTTGTATAGTCTGTTTTATTATGCCAGTATAGTCTGCTTCATATGTCAGTAAAGTCATTTTTGAAATGCCAATATAGTCTGCTTGATATGCTGATTTGTCAGAGTTGATTGTGTTGTTCATTCATTTATTTTTTGTTTCAATTTTTTTAGATGCATCCTTCTCAGATTCATTATACAACTTAAGAGATAATGGGTATGGACACCATGGATACAAGGTAAGTTGAAATGACAACAAATCAAAATTTTCATTTTTCCTTACCTGATCACATTACATTAGAATAACCTTTTTTGCTTTCCCCAAATCCAGCATTCCAGGATAGACAGAACAATGTCTTTAACTATATATTATATAGAGGCAAATTGAAGAACTTTTACATGTTAACTCCCTGTTTTTCCCATTAAATGCCTACCATTATATCATGGTTCAGATGAGGCCTTCCAGGCAATCCGGTTAAATTCTTTGACTTCTATAATTTAAATTTATTCATCAACTTTTCATTTTCAATGGTAAGTCATAATTTTTTATATGGTGAATACAGCAATTTTGTGTGATTAAGATTTTTAACATAGCTTTTAAAAAATGTTCAGCCATATCACTACGATGTCTGCAATGAGACAGTTTAAAGTGATGTCTAGCACTGGGACATCATGCCTCTTCATAGTAAACTGGCTTTATTCATATAACCATTGAGCCAAACCAGCAATCATGTATACCATTACATACACCCATTACAAATAGCTCTTCAAGCCCAATGGCAACCTCTCTGGGGCAATCTAGATCAGAGCTTTATGATCTTGACCCACTTCAAAACCATCCTTCTCAGTAGCAAGAGAGGAAGTCATTCATTGCAGGAATATGCTTTGAAAACCCACAGCTGGAAATAAGTATTTGTATAGATTGTTGGTTGAGGAGCATATGTGCTACTGGACTTTATGATGGTCAATGGCAAGTGGACACTTCAAGATGCTCTTTACATCAAACAAAACAGAAATGAAAACTATTTTCAGTGCTTTCAGCACATGTGCAGAATGAATGTGCCGATTTGTGGTCCTTATCCTATTTGTCCAAGAGATAGACACTTGGTCCATACATCCTTCCCCATTAAATTGAGTCTATTCTTAATGTTGCCACCTGATGAGAGATCATTTTTTAATAATGTGGAATGATGAATTGCCCACTTTTGCCTCCCCTTTTCTGGACCCAGAAGCATGAACCATCAATGCTCACTGAGTCAGCTGCGAGGTGATGTGGGCCTGCACCTTTCCTCCATCAGTCCTAATACAAAATTAGCTTCAAAAGTGAGATACATTAACTGCCAGATAGTTTAGATCACCCATCCACAATGGGACAAATCCTGGATCAACAATTTGGTAACCCTGGAAAGTCATACTGACCCCCATCCTGCTCAACCAGCTGAGGTTGCCACTGTTCCATCCATGCTATGGAAACTCCTCTGCAATGCTTTGCATAAAAAAAGGAGTTCAAGACTTCAGTCATGGTAAAGGTCACATCATCTAGAAGACTTCCACTCTGAAGGCATATGTCGGGAAATGGCAGGTTTTTAATGACTGTTGTCATATAAATACCATCACACCACTCTCATGAAGTAAATGCGATTTCCACTAGTCTACAACTTGGCCATACTGTTAACATTTAAGGCATAGTTCAGTGTGTTGGATGGCTTGCTTAGATCACTCTCCTTCTTGTATATGTGGGACATGGCCTCACAGAGAAGAGAACTGAACTTCTCAGTGCCAGAGGTGACTGTGCAATGGTAACCACTCAACATCACTCAACCACTCTAGAAGACTTCCACTCTGAAGGCATATGATGGGAATGGGAGGTTTTTAATAACTGTTGTCATATAAAAACCATCATACCACTCTCTTGAAGTTCCACAAGTCTGCAATTTGACCATACTGTTTCCATTTAAGACAGTTCAGTGTGTTGGATGGCATGTTTATATATGTAGGACATGGCCTCACAGAGAAGAGAACTGAATTTATCTGTGCTAGAGGGGACTGTGCAATTGGTATCCACTCACCTTCTATGACAGTGCAACCTCAGAACCTGGCAGTATTGGCCAGTTCTGCAGGATTTGCTTGGTAAAGCTTTAAGGGTGAGACTATTATCATGTTCACAACTGCACTTGGATCTCCCTCACACGTGTATAAACTAAAGTTTCCTGTTGTGCTAAACTAACATTAGAAGAATTTCATCCATTTGTAGAGCGGTCATGTTTCTCTTGGGTGACATAGGTAGATGTAAGATGTTCAGCCTTTTGTCCTCCATTTAGTTATTTTCCTTATGTAATTTGATCAGGTAATATATTTGATTGAGCAAGCAAATATTTAGATAACCAATATTTTTCTAGAATACCTGCTCACATTACAAATAATCCCTCCCACCCTTCCCTACAATGCATCCTTTAAGGTGTAAAGGTTTAATCTGGGTATAATAGTAGCCACCGAGCTCATTGAAAGAAGAGTTAACCTGAAATAGTTGTTTTCCTTCATCTATACCACATGTACGTAGAAAACTTTCCATCATTTGGGTAGAGATTGATTCAGAGGTAGCCAAAAAAGTTATCATAATGTAATATGATTAGCCAAAACTTAATTTACAAATAAATGTGCTTTCATTTTAAATATCAGTTTTTATTTCTTTTGCCCCACCATGACAGGGGCATACATGTTTACCCTTTTTATCCTATCTGTTACACATTGGTTACGTTTTGTGTTATGGGGAATTTTAATGCTATATAAGATAGATGTGTCCATGTTCCTTGAACACATTTCTTTTTCAAAACAAACCAAAGTTCTGAACTCACAAATATTGTTTGGATAAAAGCAACACTCTTCTTATTCCATCTTAAATATTAACAAAATTCATCATCTTTGATAGGGCATTCATATTGCATGAGCACATTTCTTGCTTTATACCAAATTACAGTAAAACATATATATATATATATATATACATAATTATGCAATATATATATATATATATATATATATATATATGAGATTGCTGATATTTATATATCCCATAAGAGAATATTTAATTTTATATTGCCTAGTTAAAACTACTGTACTGTATGTTGCCAGACATAGTATATACTGTACATTATGGTGTACTGTATACAATACAGTGGTGAGGTATTGATTTTATATTCCATGCCTGATCATCAGTATCCCTGTAGATTCCGACATTAAATATCCTGTATTCTAAGATAAGAAAGAGAAAAAAATAGAGCTGTACCGATGTCACTTTTTGCCGATTATGCCGATACCACGTATAGCCGATTATCAAAATTGCCGATACGGATTATGGATTATGAGACCGATTATTTGATTATCATATTATGTACTCAGGTATAAGCCGACAAATTTAGAAAACAATAAAGGCCTGGAATGGGGGGGGGGGTGCTTATCCGTGGGCCAATGTCAAAACTTTACAGGTTTTAGGTGTTTTTGGTTTTTGTTGTCTATTGTAACGGCAGTACATCTTGGGACAAAAATATCCGTGTTCTAAGACATAGGCATGTTAAAAAAGTAACTTTCGGTGACCCGAAAATTATTAAACTTTTATAAAGTACTATTTATTATTGATTTTGTTATTATTTTGCATGTGCATATTTTCTGATTTCCACAACACGAAATTACATAAAGGTAAAATACAGCCTTCATAATTCGCGGGTCGGTCGAGTTTACCAGGGAGACCATATACTATAATGTACAGTACTTACGCAGAGCCGATATTAATATTAATAATCCAATCTATTCGGGCTCTTGAAACAATGTGTCCAAATAAATTACTACTCTGTTGTCCACAGACCGTGGGAGTGGGCGATTTTTTTTTTTTGCAAACAGGAAAGTTTCGCGGCACAATAAATATGTTCTAATCACTATGTAAATTGAGGCAATGCTTTTGAGTTTATTGCCAACTTTCTATGAGCAAAGGTCGTCGGCTTGCTTTGACGACAACAAATACTCGTTATTGCTGCGGCAACATCAGATAATTGTAACACATTGATATAGAATTGTTTTATTTGTTTAGTATATGTCGGTGCTTCAAAGGTACAGTAAAACCTGTTATGACTTATGAGAGACCGCCCCTTCTGTGAGTTTTCATAAAGATAAAGAAAAAACACAAACCTCAAAATTACTCCATCATTACTTCCTTTGATGTTAATCTTACTGGCTATTCACATGACTTTGGCACTACAATGGCGGTTAGCGACATGTACTTTAGTCTGGTTTACTGCAGTTTACAAATGTTACCGGGCGCTGGAGTTGAAAATTTCGCACAACTGGCAGCAAGATAAATTCTTTTTAAATACTTTATTAGAGCAATCTCTTTGTTACAAAAGATTAATTGATGGTTCGATGTGTTTATCTCGATATATGGTTATTCGACTATACAGTAGTGTTAGTTAATGAGCAACTTGTTTGCATACTGCATTTATCCCGAGCTCTAGTGTTACAAAGGATTAAGTTACGGTCAGTCAAAACGCGATTGTATATACAATTTTTATCAGGAAAAATTGGTTATTTAAAAAAAATATTTGCATCGGCACCGATTATTTTTGCCGATACCCGATTATACCAATAATCGGCCCGATTACGCGTACGGGCGATTAATCGGTACAGCTCTAGAAAAAAATCCATATCCCTTTCACTTACCCATGGGATTCATGAGACCACCATGATCTAATAATGGCACCATCGTAAACTACAGACCTTTGTTTCAAGCAAAGATGTTGGCAGAAAATATATATATATATCTTTTCTCTAAATCAAATTAAAAATTTGTCTTGTCATCACATTTTTATTATTTCAGCCTAAGCTACTAGACATAAAAACATTGGGTGGAAGAAGTATGTTTGATCGCAATCTGAGAGGACTGCATGAATTGTGTTCCTGGGGTGCCAAAGAGGGGTTGAGACGACTTAGAGCTATACGAGAGGTAACCATTGAATGGACACAAAATATTTTATGAAATTCACTTTTTTCATGGTGTACCACTTGTCATGGATTTCATTATTTCTACAAAATAAGTACTTAAATATGCATTTCTCAATGATTCTTATATGACAACATGTACATCTGTCGGTCTTTCAGCCACTGAATTTTCTAATTGTAAATATCAGCACAGCTAAAAGGATCAATTGATGAACACAATTTCCCAATCAACAGGTGGTCGAAGCAGGACTAGCAAGCCGTCCAGGAAATTGATGCGTACAGAGGACTCCTGTATACGTGATTTTCTGAATCCCATATATAAAAATTGTGTGAAAATACGGATTACATGTTTTCAAGACCTTTGAAAGTGATCGGTGATTAAAACAATTTTTTTTTTGCTGTGAAAGTTTCGTTTTTAACTTTATTTACATTTACGATGGCTACCGACAGCAAGGTAAAACGCAAATTAAATTTACAGTCTTTGGAAATTAAATATCTGGCTGTTAAGGAAGTTATGGGAAGAACATCTCGTCTCGCAAATAAGTCTGTGAAATTTTTTCACTTAAAAATAACACACGTCCAGGAAGTATGAAAGCTGCTGAGTCTATAAAGAAAGACTAAGTTGAAGGTAACTGCGCTCCCCAAAGGAAGAAGCAAGACTGCTACATTTGAAGATGTGGAGGAAGCATCAAAATGGTTCAATGAAACATTATCAAAAAAACTTAGTGTAGAGAACTTCGCTGCAACAAGTGGTTAGTTCAGTCGCTTTAATGTTTGTCATAACATCGGATACAAAAGTATTTGTGGAGAATACATGTACTGTTGACAGCTTTTCACTTCCCTAAGAATATCCCCATCCCCTTGGTAGCCTCAATAAGATGGGTACAGACTGACCAAAATCGTGACCAATTTAAGTACATGTACATGAAGCATGTAACTGACAACTTCCCAACCACATGCTTATGCCGACGTTGAATAACGTAATGTTGTTCGTATCAGGATGTGATCAATGCAATATTTTAATTTGGATTTTATTACACTAAGGTAACCAAAATGTAATTTGTCAATATACAAGTGTATTTCACACTGATACTGTCTTCATGAACTCAAAATTTCCTTTTTTTTTTTCTTTCTCAAAGTGTAAATGCTATTCACTGACAATGGGTCTCCCTTTGCTGACGAATTTTTTTTTTTCTTCAGCCCCCCCCCACCCCCCACTTATCTCGACATCCGCCTATGTCGACAATATTTCCTCGGGCCCGAGAATGTCGAGATAAACGGGTAGGACTGTATTGATAAATTCACAGTATTTTCCTACTATTGATAAATTCACAGTATTTTCCTTGCTGTTGATAAATTCACAGTATTTTCCTACTATTGATAAATTCACAGTATTTTCCTACTATTGATAAATTCACAGTATTTTCCTACTATTGATAAATTCACAGTATTTTCCTTACTGTTGATAAATTCACAGTATTTTCCTACTATTGATAAATTCACAGTATTTTCCTACTATTGATAAATTCACAGTATTTTCCTTCTATTGATAAATTCACAGTATTCTCCTACTATTGATAAAATCACAATATTCTCCTACTATTGATAAATTCACAGTATTCTCTTACTATTGATAAATTCACAATGTTCTCCTACTATTGATAAATTCACAATATTCTCCTTACTGTTGATGAGTTCACAGTATTGTACTTGCAACAGATGAATTATCAAAACTATTCTTGCGGTTTTTGAATTCACAGTATTTTCTCGTTCAAATACGTTCCCCGATCACATTAACGTTAGGATATAAGCCTGCTACCTCTCGAATCCAGCCCTACTAAAAGATGAAAAATAGTCTTTTCTATCTCCTATAGACAAAGGGCAATAACTCTTGCCCCTTACCTCCCCTTGCCACCGCCAGGTGTCACTTTTGTTTGAGCTTCACTTGTACTGTTCACAACGTAAAATTACACCTCCATATAATCCAAGCCATCTTAGTGTTAAATCGGACCATCCAAAGTTAAATTTGGATTTATTGTGTTGGACAAACATTCTTCTACAGGTTGTAGACATTTTTTCAAAATTTGAGTGACTTTGTCACCTTTTACAGACTTCGTCTATTGACGACCATGTTACAACACGCTAATGCGGTACTTGTTTTGTCATTTACAAGTTAACGCGGCACTGAATAATTTTGCGTACTCTGTTAGTAATGGTTGTGGTATTAGCGAATTAATAACATGTTGAATTGCTAATTTGTACTTTGTTTTCTCTTCTTTTTTCGTTTCAGTAGAAATGTCAACCAAATGCATGAAATGCAAAAAGTTCAAACAAAAGAAGACAACCATGACACTGGTATTCTATGTACCAAGTGTACATCATCTATACCATGCAGCGTGTGTAATATGTGGACAGAGCCAATGTGGGCTGATGTAGTCCAGAAGGCAGCAGAAGGGAGAGATAGACTGAAAAGGTCGGAGACCCTACCTAAAGTTCGTTGTCTTCAAACATCAGCCACAGTAACATCAGCGGCAATGGAGGAAAATAATGTTGACATGGTACAACAGTCCGTCTTTGAACAGATGCGTCGTTTGGTCCAGGAAACTGCGATGCAGCTATTGACATCAGGCCAGATATTGCCTGTTTGGGGGAGTGTTCCCCCAATTTTCGGCTGCCCAGTGGGCGCAAGTCCCTCCGCATGTCCGATCATGGCCTTCGGGCCTGTAAGTCAGGACGCATGAGGTTTTTACCGGATCTATTGGATCTATTTCATTATACAACCTCAACGTCACCGGCTGTCCAGCCATCCCAGCATGGGGACCTTATTGCTAAAACGGTCCGACCAACTATGATTTACGGGGATTTTAGTGACAAATCCGTCCGTCAAGCTGTACCGCCAGCAACATACCAATACTATGACAGAGATTTTAGTGAGAAATCTCTCTGTCCAGCCAGGCCATTGGAGCGGCCAGTACCTGTGATAGCCGGACCGTCGCTGACATTCAGGCCAACCATACGCCCGACAAATCAGCCGGCAGGGCCATCCATCCATATGTTTACGGCTTCTCCACAAGGGAGAATTAGTGAAATTGTCCAGGATGACGGAATTGCGTCATCTATGTTACCTGGTATGCTCTATCCAGAGATGAAAGCTGTACCAGAACACGACTTGGCACACAGTGAGTGTGACAAAACTCTTGCAAATCAGCCATACACAGATCCAATCATGGAATGGACTGAGTTTAGCTTGAAGGCCGCAGTGGAAGAAATTTATAGGGTGTTGGCAACTTCAGAATGCCCACCACCTACTACCACCATTCAAGACTACAAAGTTAAGGCATCTGTAGATCTTGAATGGGAGGAAGAGATGATGTCCTTCCAGCTCCTTCTCCAAATTCAGAAAGCAAAGTACCAGCGACGTTCTAGTGAAGCTGGTACAAAACTCAATCAGACGCCTTCAGTACTGATCTCCAATGCCACGTCAAAGCTAGTCCAAAACGTAGTTGCTATGTCTTCAATGTTAGACTAGTCTTCTCGAGCCATTTTCCGACTCCCAGGAAAATCCAGCAATGACCACACTTGAGAAGCGACAGCCCGGATTGCTTGAGTTATTAACAGGGCAGCTCACCATGTCATGGCCAATGCTTTGACTGCTTCTGCCAAATTAGACCTGATACGACATCTGCGGTTCACGTCGCTCAAGCCCCATCCTACTCTGGCTTTACGGATGTCTCTGTTTGGGTCACCTTTACTCTTTGGGGACAAAATTGAAGCAGTTCGGAGGCAGGCAGCTTAGGAACTGCCCCTCCAACTTGCCGCATAACCTTTGCAGGCGTTTCGAAACAGTCGTCCCCTGCCACAGTGGAGGGATGATAGGCAGACCAGGGAAAAAGGATCCTTACAATCAAATGTGCAGTATAGATCCCACCAGGAGACAACAGTCTAATCAAGCTAGGAGGCAACCATACAGAGGCGGCAAGAACCCAAGTTTCTCCGCCTTCAAGCCTCCTAACTCTAGATATTGACATACCCTCCCCTCCGCCCGTGGACAGCATACCTGTGGGTGGCCGCCTCCTGCAATTTCAGGACCACTAGACCACTTTATTTCCTCAGAACAATTGTATGATCCAGGTCATTTTAGAGGGGCTTCGAATTTCATTTATCCATCCCCCTCCCCTGTCCTCCTTTCCCCTTTTCACGGACGTATCTTGAGATCGGTAGAAGGATGCCTTTCTGCCAAAAAAAAAAAAAAAAGAAAGATAAATTAAACCTTGCAGTCGCCGGAGTTTTATTCCTGGCTGCTTCTTATCCAGAAGCCGTTCATTGACCTGAGTCGCCGCAACCAATACATTTTACCATGACATCCTCCAGAAACATATGTTAAGTTCTACTCTGCTCAAAGGCAGAAATGATCTTCTATCACTTTTAGATCATCTAGGCTTTCTCGTGAACTGGAAAAAGTCTGATCTCTGTCCATCCCAGCATTTTGGTCCATCGGGGTATGGAGTTTCTCACCTATCTGAATCTGGTAAGGCTTCCTCGCATTTGAGATCATCCGGATCGTCAAACTCATTGAGTCCGTTTCCAACAGGATGTGCCTTTCAGCGAGAGAGTTCTTGCAACTCCACGGATTATTCAATGCGGCAGCGGACTTGATCCCACTCGGCCGTCTTTTTATGCGCCCCTTACAAATGATGTTACTAGCACAAGGTCGCCCTTTTTTTTTCAAGTCCCCTCAATCACACAATAATAATCATGCCCGAGATACGATCATTCTTGCATCAGTGGCACAATCCCAGTTGGCTGTCCACAGGGAATCCTCTGGAGATGCCCCAAGCGGAGATAATGGTATGTACCATTGCCAGTACCTATGGATGGGATGCCCACCTGTTGCCGGACCTCGATACCGTCAGCGGCACATGGGGACCAGGGGAGAGCCCTCTCCACATCAAACCTTTCAGAAATTAAGGCCATCATCAATGCCTTTCATTTCTGGAAGGATCAACTCTTAGGCAAAACTGACCTCATTATGTCAGACAACTCAGTGGTGGTGACATGCCTCCTCAAACAAGGGGGCACCAAATCACCAGACCTGTGCAATCTGATCTGGCAGTTTCTACATTGGTGCCACAATCTCCACGTCAATGTACAAATCAGACACATTCCCGGCAAACTCAATGTCTTGGCTGACACTCTATCCAGGAAAGGTCAAGTCATTCACATGGAATGGTCACTCCATCAATCGGTCTTTCTTTGGACCTGCTTATTTCGGGGTATCCGATGATCAATCTTTTTGCAACAAGGTGGAATTGCAAGTTGCCCACCTTCGTCTCTCTGGTTCCAGACCCAGGAGCTTGGGCCTTGGATGCTCTGTCAATCAGCTGGGAGGGGTTGCGGGTATTCGCCTACCCTCCCACAGTCTTGGTACCGAAAATAATCCAGAGGTTAAGGGGTCATAACTGTCAGATGATTCTGATTGCCCCTCTCAGATGGAACAACTCCAGGGTCACCGATCTACTTGATCTGGCAATAGATCTACCCAGGAAGATTCCAGTCAGCCCAAATCTTCTCAATCAACCGCAGTCACGGGTGTTCCACCCCTGTCCGGACCGTCTTTATCTTCACGCTTGGCTCTTGTCCGGGCAGCCTTACGAGACAAACAATTTAAACCTTCGATTGTGGAGAGAATCTCGAGAGCAAGAAGGCCCTCCACTCTGAAGGCTTACGAGGGAAAGTGGCATGTTTTCAGGGACTGGTACCATATCAATAACATTGTCCCTTTGAGTGTCTCAACCCCTCAACTGGCCGACTATTTTCTCTGGCTTTTCGAGGAGAAACAGTTGGCCCCAATTACTATCAAATGCTATTGCTATCAGACACATTCCGCCATCATTGTAGATGTGATATCAGGCATGACAAAGATCTGTCAAATCTTTTAGACAATTTAGAGTTAAGTCGACCAAAATCCCTCACCCTGTTTCCAAAATGGAATCTGTCCTGGGTTTTAACATGGCTCAATTCAGACAAATTTGAGTCTTTAGCCCATAATTCGTTAAAGCTACTATCGTACAAAACGTGTTTCTTGATATCCATAACTTCAGCATGCAGGGTGAGTGAGTTACATGCCCTTTCCAGTGACCCGAACTTTCTTCAGTTCAGATAAGATGGTTCGGTGGTCCTCTTGACGCAGCCAGGCTTCGTAGCCAAAGATAGGTTACCATCCATTGGCAGTCAAAGAGTCATCATTGGCTCGCTTTCTTCCATAGATAAGTCAAGAGCAGCAGCCATGCAAGATCCTGTTCGTGCACTCAAGCACTATTTTAAATGCACATAGGCAAGTCGGGTCACATGCAAGCACCTCTTTCTTCTGGTGACAGCTGGGAAACGGGATATCACCCCTCAAGCCCTTGCTTCATGGCTGAAGTGGGTTATATGTTCAGCGTACTCTGAGGTTTCACAAGATCAGAGTCGCCTCATGCAGATTACCGCTCATGAGATTAGAGCCATCTCAGCGAGCCTTGCATATGAATGCAATGTTTCTATCCGAGATATAATAGAAGCTGTTGGCTGGCATGCAGTCAACCTTCTCCAGTTTTATCTCAAAGATTTGTCCTCACAGAGGCAAACCTTGAATCTAGTAGGTCTGGTGTTGGCAGCCCAGATGCCCACCAGACCCATTTACAACAATCAGCACAGCCTATTAGCTTCGCTGGATTCGGCAGAAATTTTTTTTTCGTAGGTAAGAAGATTTCAATAACTATCTTAACCGTTTAAAGGGGTCACATATCACGTGACCCTGGGCTGTGTTGCTGATTAAATTAGGAGAATGGGTTATTGTTAAAATGGGGAATCCAGCCAACATTCCCTAGAGGATACCCAGGGTAGAGGTAGGATGCTCAGCATTCCCTCCTCCTATTACCTATTCTCCTAATGTTAATGTGATTGGGGAACGTATTCAAAGGAGAAAGCAAATTTTTAAGTAAATTATGTTTCTCCAAGAATACTTACCCAATCACATTACTTTAAAAAAAAAACTATCAACTACCCCGCCATGCGAGCATCCTCGTATGATATTTATCGCTCAGCTTAAAAACTGGCGACACCTAGCTGTGGCAAGGGGAGGTAAGGGGCAAGAGTTATTGCCCTTTGTCTATAGGACATAGAAAAGACGAATTTTCGTCTTTTGGAAGGGCTGAATTCGCGAGGTAGCAGGCTTATATTCCTAATGTTAATGTGATTGGGTAAGTATTCTCGGAGAAACATAATTTACTTAAAAATGTGCTATCATCAAGATCTTGGATAATTTTGATATTGAGCAAGATCCAATCATATTTAATATGGTGATTTTGCATCTGCTTTTAAAAGCTTGCTAGCATGCTGGAAATCTTATTTCTAATCTCTTTTTTGATCAGACTTGTATTTTTTTAGATCTTGTGTTATTTTGCTACTTAACAAGATCCACACATATTAATGAGGTATCTTGCAATTTATTGGCTGAGGTTCTTGCCACACATAAAGCTGTCATTTTGATCTGATATTGATTAAACTTGGAATGTGGGCATATATTTATCTTGGCTCTCAGAATAATTAGATAATGAGCAAGATCCACTGATGCTAATTAGATCATCTTGAAACCAGTCAACTGATCAAAATTCCTAAATATACTGGTTTTAGATCATGGTTCTGTCACATGGATGTTCTTATCACTTGAAAGATGGGGTTCTGACCAGAGTTTCTTCATAACTTAGAACTTTCAGAGTTTAAAGTGATTATGTTGTTGACATCACAGTTATAATTTATTTTCTTCTCCAGTACTTTAAAAGAGACAATGCAGCATTGGCATTTGAAGACCTTGATCAGCAAGTGATGAGTAAGTAAAGTTTGCGGAACTCATTTTAAGTAGATATTTGCTACTTAATTCTTTAGGAATATTTCAATGACTTGGCAGGTATTTCCTTAAAGATTGTAACTGTTGTTTTAAAATATGTGATTTGTTATTTCCTGATGTCAGATAATTTAGATTTAACATCTGTCATTTATGTTGTAATTTCAAAAAATGTATTTATTGACAGTACATAAAAAGTACAAGGCTATGTCCAGATTTACAGATAAATGTTGTAGTTTATATACTGTATGTAATTTGCACACATAATTTGTTTTCAAGCATGCCAATGTTTATTTTTAGACTGTGCTTGCTATAGGCTTGTATGCTTGATATAAATATGATGATTATAATTACAGGTCCAAATGAAGGCCTACTGTCCTTTGGTCCAGATGTCATTGGTGCAAACTTTTTACATAGGTAAGATCATTGCAACAGCTTCTTTCAAAAACTACCATCTGTAGCTGTGATTTTTTTGGTCATGTCAGCAGGTTTTTTTATTTTAATAAATGGCTTCATGGGATGTCTAATTGGTGCTAACTGAAAGTTTTCGGTCTTTTATTTCCAATAAGGCCATCACAGTCACCATGGGGCCCCGAGTGGCCGAGTGGTCTAAAGCGCTTTCCGTTATGGATCATTGCCGTCTCACCTCTGTCAGCGTTTGTTCGAGTCTAAGATTCAGCTTATGTAGTTATTTGAGAATGCTTGCCAGTAGCTTCTCGTGGGTCGGTGGTTCTTTCCGGGGTTTGTCCGGTTTCTTCCTCCACCATTAATACTGGCCGCCATGTATAGCCTATATTGTGCAGAAAAATGGCGTTAAACCATAAAAAACCAAAAACAAAACAAACTTTTGAATGAATTGTCATATCAGCATGTGTTTTCACTGAAAGACTTCTTATGATATCTAGCTTGTTGTAAATGAAGATGGTGCTAATCTGATTTACAATAAAACCATCACAAGGACTAACTTGAAAATCTTGTAATAGCTAGATCTCTTAAATGACTTATCATATCAATACTTTGCTTTCATCATAAACTTACTATAATGGTTCCAATCTGACATCCAGTCACTATGACAGCCATCTTGAAAAATTCTTGTTATTATTACTTCTTCGAAATTCGAAGTCATATAAACAAAATGTTTCCACCGTAAGACTTAAGACTTGTTAGTCCTAAGTAATGTTTGCTCTAAATTAAAATGGTGCCAATCTGACGACTATGGCATGCAATTTGAAAATGCTGAAGAATATCAGAGATGGTTTCAACACTGAAATTTTAAAAGAAAAAAATATCCCTGTCTTCAGTTCCTGGAAATCTTTTCAACCAAAGAGCATCATTAACTATTGTTTCAAGAGAGAAACCATAACACTAGAAAAGACATCCTTAGGACACTTCAGACTGGGAAGAATTCCTACATGCTCTTTGCACATGGAATGCCACATTGCTTGACAACAAATATAAATAAGAAGCAGATACTAGTGGATCATTTTTGCCTCGGTTTCTCTCCTTGACAGCCTCCTTCTAGAAAGAATAAACAATATTCTCTCACTCCACTTATCTAGGGTGGGTGTTCATGGGGAAAGACTCCTATTTTTCTGTTAAATGAGAAAGATTTTGCCATGATGATCCATAGACATTGCACGTTTTTTCAGAGGTCATCCATCTCGCAATCAATTAAATGCTCCTGCTCCATAAGCAAGGGTTTCATCAAAACTAGGTATCCCAAATGACCGTTCATGACAGACATACTGTCATAAAGTCTAGTGTTACGTGCTTAGGCTCAAATAAGCAGCAACACAGAAAGAGTGAAAACTAACAAGCTTGTAAAACTTTAACAATGAATTTATTAAGTACAATTATTTTCATAAAATAAATAAACTTATGGTTTTAGAGAATTAAATCCACCATTAATCCAATATAGAATTCACAAAAATAATCCACTAATGGAATTTGCAAGAGTCCTGATAAATAAATGTTCAAATAGTTCCAGGTTCGAATCTCGACGATGTAATCCAAAATGGCTGACAATGTCACGTGATGCAGTTCTTGTTTTATAATCATCCAAATGAAATTATGAATTCAGGTTCTTTTCCAATTAATTCCTCTTGCTATGACGAAATTACACAATGTCCAGAACAAGATAATTAAAATTAACACTCAAACATAAATACACAACTATTAACTTTATAAAAGCCCAGATTCTACTAATGTTAGCTTCCAAAACACAGCTATATATGTGTAATTCCCTCGTAAACAAAAAGGAATCATGTGATTCTGGAAGGTCATAAAAAGAAGCTACCTTCATCAAGTCACATAATAATAAAATGATCCAGAAAAACAGCCACTAATTACTAAAAATAAAAAGATATTTTTGGATCTAGCCAATCATTTCCAAGGCTTGTTTGAAGGGTCAGAAATGAGGTCAACAAGCCAAGGTCAACCTGTGTTTACAGCTAGAGTCTAGGGCAGCCTGAACTTTTCAGAATAATTTCCCAATTAATGAATATTAAACCCTAAATGACAAATTTGGATTTGACAAAATAAATAATTTAAATCCAATAGCCGTAACACTAGTAGCACATGTGCTCCTCAACCAACAAGCATCTATACAAATACTTATTTCCAGCTGTGGGTTTTCAAAGCATTTCCTACAGTTGTATCGAGCTATAAGAGTGTGAATTGTGTTCTAGCAATAACTGAAGCACACATAGCATTTGGCGCAGTACAAATATTAAAGAAGATCATTCTTTTAGACTGTTGTATGTGGGCCAACAACTTTTATTTCCCATGGTTAAGGTTTAAGCCAGTGAAGGCTGGATTTGTGTACAAGTGGTAGTTCTCCTATGGTCTTATAACTTGATAATTAGTATCAAGAAAACACTTTTTACTCTAAAATTTGTTTCTTGCATAGATTAATTTGATGACCATTGTTAGAGTGGGTGTACTGTAGAAACATCACATAGTGATTGTATCCATTAGACAAGAGTGTAGCATCTTGAAACAAAATATTATATTGATTATGAGTTTACTTTTTAAAGATTTTGATTCTACTTTTACATTCAAACATGAATTGTGTGGCCTTGGCAAGCTTTCAATCTAGGTCTGTAACAGACACTGTGTCCAAATTTTAATTGTCATTTTAATTACGGTGTACAATTAAGACTTGTCTTCCCTGATTTCTGCATTATTTTCAAACATGGCTATGATTGTGATGAGAGTTAAAATCAAATTGATACATAAAAAACTTTAGTACTATATTAACATAAACATTTGTACCATTTTAAAAACCTTTAACAAGTATACTATTTGATAATGCGTGGGTGACACTGAATATCTAATAGAAACAAGTCACTGACAATTTGCATAATTCATGTGGAAAACAGTTTTTAAAAATGTGAATACTTGAAACCTACTTTTTGTTGTTTTTGTTTTTGTTTTTGTTAATTGGTTTGATGGTTTCTCTTCATTGATTACATAAATTCAAAGGACTGTTCAACATGATGGAGAGAGAGGAACAGGAGTAATAGAAAGTTGGAACATAAGAAGAGAAATGAAATAAGCTCAAATACAGAAATACAAAATTTGAATAACGTATATAAGGGCAGAAAAATGTCCTGAATGGCACTGGAAAGTAGCTATAAAAGTAAAATTGACACTGTAGCTGTATCGGTTTTCTCCCACTGATACATTGCAGTATTTCATTATGAAATATGTAATAAATATTATCTAAAATGCCTACAGGTTTGAATTTTATATTTCAAGACATTACACAATCATAATACATTGAGGATTACATATATTAATTCGCAAATCCAGCCCCAACAGGCTTTAGTGACAGAAATGCTAAAAGTCTTTAGCTTGTCAAGGTGGAAATCTGATGATAGTGATTTCTGCTTGGGTCGAGGGATTGACACTAATTTCCATAATTTCTTTAGCATTATGCTATGATTGTAAAATTTTAATGATATAAACAATGGTCAAATATTTGTTATTTTGTTTACTTGGATGACCTTTAAAGAATTCAGTAACTTTTTCTATACTTTATCCTCTATATACAAAAGAGTACTTCTATTTCCACAGTGCAAATGAAATATATGAAATAGTATGGTCATCACCTGTAGATACATGTATTGACAATCACTTTGTTCCTGCAGGTTTTATTATGTTTTTATGCTATTATTGTGTTGCAGCTGAATGCATTGTAAAGCTCAGTCTTGTCAACAAATCCAGTGTCACAATTTCACTGCATTACCATGAAACTTGGTTAATCTCTGGTCATCATCCATTTTGTTTTTGTTTGATGACAACACAGGCACATATTCATCCAAGGGGTTTCATGCTATCTGCAATCCAGTACAGAAAATGATTGAAAGTTATAGACCCTTACTAGAATTTTATAAGTAGAGACAGTTGTATTGTGCATTTTATATTGGTTGATTGTATTTGCAGAGATGACAGAAAAGAATTCTGTGATGATCATTCATTCCTGGCAAGTGACAGTTTGCTGCACTGGAAGTCTGTGAGTAATATGTTGCATCAGTTTAGTTATTAAAACAGGTAACAATTAACACTAGCATTCTTTTACTTGTAAACTACATGTAACAATTAACACTACCATTCTTTTACTTGTAAACTAATGTAAAAATTAATACTACCATTCTTTTACTTGTAAACTACACATAACAATTAACACTACCATTCTTTTACTTGTAAACTACACATATCAATTAACACTACCATTATTTTACTTGTAAACTAATGTAACAATTAACACTACCATTCTTTTACTTGTAAACTACACATAACAATTAACACTACCATTCTTTTACTTGTAAACTACACATATCAATTAACACAACCATTCTTTTACTTGTAAACTAACGTAACAATTAACACTACCATTCTTTTACTTGTAAACTAATGTAACAATTAACACTACCATTCTTTTACTTGTAAACTACACATAACAATTAACACCACCATTCTTTTACTTGTAAACTACACGTAACAATTAACACTACCATTCTTTTAATTATAAACTGTGGGTATAAATTACCACTACCATTCTTTTAGTTATAAGCTGCAGGTAATAATTAACACTACCATTCTTTTTATTTATAAACTACATGTAACAATTAACACTATATTCCTTTTTTATAAACTACATGTGACACTAAATTCTGCAATTCCTTTTATTTATAACTACATGTAACATTAAATAAAACAAAATGTATGATTCTGGGGACAACAGAAAAGCTACACAAGTCAGGGAACCCAAAACTATCTCTTGCAATAAATAATCATCCATTAGAAAATGTCAATCATGAAAGGCTTGTAGGTGTGTCCATAGATGATAATTTATTATGCAATGACCATTTTGATAAGCTTTGTAAAACACTGTCATCCAAAATTGCCCTTCTCAGCAGAATCAAGAAATATTTACCTAAGGACACTCGCAATCTATACTACAAGTCCATACATGCCAAGTCTCCCAAATTGTCTGGGAGTCTTTTGATTTTCAACCCCATCTTTTGATCTACCGATTTGCCAACAAGATGTCCAGGAAATTAAAAAAAACTGCCAAGCATAGGTATTTCCAGCTAAAACAACATTCACTGTTCACGACTACCGTAATCCGTCAATCAAATTATTACTATCGGAATATTTTCTGCCTTTTCTGTCACATCACAATCGGAATATCATTGGCCTTTGCTGTTGTACAGTACGTAGTGCGCTCTGCCGGAGGCAAATTACCAAACACATAAATATTGATGTATATTCCTACAACTACTTCCTGGGTTATTTAAAAAATTCTGGTGCCATGTCTAAACGTCCGCTAACAGATTCGATGGAAAATATGCCTTCCAAAAAAAAATAAAAAAATGTTTGCAAGTTCAACAGTGCTTGGATAGGCGAATTTAAATGTATGAAGGGAGAAAGCTTTGTGTACTGCACAGTTTGCAACACACATTTGAACGTTTCTCCGTGTCTCCATCTCCGTTTGTTTGTATCCCCCTGCCGATTTCAGTAACGAAAAGCATAAACAAGATAAAAAGTCAATAAATCTTACTCCATTCATTGATTTATAATTTCTAACCCGACTGTGACCAGGGTGTCCATTTATCACCATATTGCACACAATTTGGGCAAGTATTTTTTCCGCACATAGATTGACGTCATTGCTCCTATTTGGTTACTCCCGGATACTTCCGTCAATTACGGTAAGGTTAAGAGTTATATCCCTTTGCAGCCTATAGACTCTACCTTCTATATACATACATCCATCGCCCCTTTGCTGAAAATGGACTTGTCCAGGATCTGGAAATTGATCACGAAAATGGCCATGGTTGTAATGAAAACTTCCGTTAAGCATCAGACGCACAGACGATAAAGGTGTTATGGACACCCTGATCGCAATCGGGTTTGAAATTATAAATCAATGAATCAATTGAGTAAGATTTATTGACTTTTTATCTTGTTTATGCTTTTCGTTACTGAAATCGGCAGGGGGGGTACAAACAAACGGGGATGTAGGCACAGACTATAGTGAGGGAAAAAATGATTATACAAGGCACTTGAAAAGTATGCAGCACATTGCAAACAAAAAATTGTCACATAATGTGCCTAAAGTAACACAGATGTTTGCACCAACATCAGTAGACAGTATCACTAAAGCTGCGGATCTGTTTTCTAACTTTGTGGCAGAGCATAATTTACCATTCTTGGATGCTGATCATAGTTGTGTAAGGTTATGTTTCCTGACTCGCAGATTGCTCAGAAATTTCGCTGCAAAAGAACTAGGGTAACAAACATTGTTAACAATTCACTGGGTCCAACGTATGACAGTCAAGTAACTTTATTATGCAAGGAAAACCGTGGAAATTTATGTTGAAAAACTGTGTCATCACTAATATCATGTAAGATAAATGCAAAGTGTGACTGTTTTGAGCTCAGACCTTCAAATGATTTGTGTATCACTGCAAAAGGAGCTTCTCTACAAGACTGAAAGACAACCAACACATGTTGAAAAAAAACTAAGTTTGTTTGAGTGTTTGAGGTTCCAGCGCATCATTATTTTTTTAACCACAGTGATTCTTGTGAAGATTCTTAAATTATTTTTATTAAGAAAATAACATATTACAAAATTAATAAAATTCAGTAACTATTATTCATTATAGTTATTTTACTTTGTTGTGATATTATCTGCACTTTAGCACTTAAACTTATGAGAAAAATAGTCATTATGCTAATCTCCCTGATTTGGACCCAGTCACCCTGATTTTGAACACAAATCTCCCTGATTTGGTTCCAGAAAACTTGGCATGTATGCAAGTCATCTATTCTTCCAACAATGGATTACTATTTTAATGTATGGGGAAACTGTGCTAAATCTGAGCTTGACAGGATTTATAAACTCCAGAAACAAATGGGGCATGTTGTATTTAAATTACATTTTGACTTGGTATGATTGAAAATGACCATTATTATGGGTCATGGTAGGTCAAGAACTCATTTAAAAGCCACAAATGAAGCAGCAATAGAAATAACCCAGTATTGCAAGAAAAACCAGATTGTACTGAGGTATTTAAAATGAGGGTCCATCATGTTACACAAGGGACCCATTATACAGATGTGTTTCATAAAGTGTGACCATCATTTTACGAAAAAAGTCCATTTTAGTTTGAAGTGTTTTATAACAAGTTACCACAATGTTATATAATGGATCATAGTATGCTAAGATGTTTCCAAGGGGATCATGTTGTGTAAAGACTATGATGCTAAGAAAGGTGTGATAATAGGGCACTGCTGTGTTACATGCAGAACCACATTATCCTGATGTGTTCTTGAACAATGGACCACAAAAATTTATGAAAGACCACACTATACTGAGGTTTTTTTTAAGAAGTGTTACCATCATATTACATAAAGGACCATGTTATACATTGGTACTTTATAAAGAGAGACCACCATGGTATATAAGAGATCTCATTATAGGGTGTGTTTAAAAATCAAGAACCACAATGCTAAATAACAAAACACATATTTACTTTTTTTTAAATGAAGGACCATTTTAGTACCAGTGGTATTCAACCATAAGTAACATTAAGATGGCGGACACTTTTTGAGAATGTTAAAACAAAATTAAATGTTCAGAAATATGAGATGCAGAAAACTAGATTATAGAATATTGATCATGACTAATTTGTAAAGATTTATATATAAGATATGGGTGGTATAAGATTTATATATAAGATATGGGTGGTATAAGATTTATATATAAGATATGGGTGGTATAAGATTTATATATAAGATATGGGTGGTATAAGATTGATATATAAGATATGAGTGGTATATGATTTATATATAAGATATGGGTGGTATATGATTTATATATAAGATATGGGTGGTATATGATTTATATATAAGATCTGGGTGGTATATGAAAAGTTTTAAATATTATGCTATAACCTTTGTATTTTTGAACCTGTCAGTAAATTTAATGTCATTTGATAAACAAAATAATATGAAATATTATGATCTGTGGCTTTTATAATATTATTTGACATTATGAATCTTAGAAATGAATGCGCTCTTTGCATTTAATATTATTTATTTGACATGATGAATCTTAGAAATGAATGCGCTGTATGCATTTAATATTATTTGACATTATGAATCTTAGAAATGAATGCGCTCTTTGCATTTATAATATTATTTGACATTATGAATGTTTGAAATGAATGCGCTCTTTGCATTTATAATATTATTTGACATGATGAATCTTAGAAATGAATGCACTCTTTGCATTTAATATTATTTATTTGACATGTTGAATCTTAGAAATGAATGCGCTGTATGCATTTAATATTATTTGACATTATGAATCTGTAACAGAATTGTTACCGAGAGGAGGGTGGATTAAATGAACAATACAAACACAATTTGTGAAAGAAAATATAAATTTATGTAATAAATTGTAAATGAAAAAAATACAGATGTAACAACACAATAATTCATGCACTCAACCCACAATTACACTCACAACCATTCACAATACATGAATAAATTAAATAACAATACAAAAGGAATCTCAGATGTAAAGGGATCTCTTGGATTATACACAGATCCAAGAATCCTTTACGAAAGTTAAATAAATGCAAGTATGATTTACGTAAAAAAATAAACACAAACGACAAACTATCTATCGCACGATGGATTGCGATAACTAGCACGATCATATACTTGTATTCAATCAAGTTGCTAGCTTTTATTTATATCTATGTGATCACTTGAAATATTATTGCGATCTGACATAAACATGCAAATACAACAATGTATTAAATTATATCACAATTTCAATACACCTATGTGTCTCCCCTGTATAACCGCACGATTCAGCAACAGTTGAATCGTCTCCCAGTTTCCCCGAGAACCGAGGGTTGACCAATACTATTATCGGACGTTTCCCTACACGGATCCACCACAGTTATACGTTCAGACAGCATACAACATCTACCCGAACCAACGGTTCCTCACTCCCCTAGATGTCAACCCGGACGTTTTACAACTCTAAGACAGCTCCGACACTCGGACTTCTAGCTTTCCGGATATTTACACGTTACACAGATATTGACGAACAGACAGTTCGACACACAGACAGATACTTCAATTCCGTTTGCACAAATTAACGGCACAATCACATTCAGATATTTATACAGAGATGTTCCAGAACAAACAATAGATGTCCCACAACAAATCAAACGATTTCAAAGACGTTTATCAAAAGATGGTATCAGATGTGTTAACAGCTACGGTATCAACGATGTTATTAGCAGCTACGGTATCAACGATGTTATTAGCAGCTACGGTACCAGAAACAATGTAACAACTATGTTAGCAGCTACGGTATCAGAGACGGTATCAACGATGTTATTAGATGCGCTATCAGTGATGTACTTCTACGGTATCAACGATGGAATCAACGACGGAATCAGCTGGAATCAGACTGAATCAACGACGGAATCAGCTGGAATCAGACTGAATCAACGACGGAATCAACGACGGAATCAACTGGAATCAGACTGAATTAGACTGAATCAGACTGAATCAAACGGTGACAGCTATTGTCAGATGTTATCAGATCTACGGAATCAACGATGTTATTAGATCTCCGGAATCAGCCCTTTGGCTGGAGATTTGCAAGACGAGGTTATCTATCCTTTGATTAGATATTTGGGTTCCCGTCAAAATTTATGATAAATCCTAAGCCTTATATACTCTCAATAGGTGAACATAAATCACATCGAGCTTGCCGTACACCACGTAAAACGAGTATTTCGGATTTCATGTAAATTACAAATTGGCACATGCAAATCGTTACACGCCACTTAATCACCCCAGGTAATGCGTGTACGACGAAATCAAGAAAATGGTGAGTTTCGTTTGCAATTCAAGTACAACAAAAATCAGTTCAAATTTTCGCCTAATTCTGTGACAGAATCTTTGAAATGAATGTGGTCTTTGCATTGATAATATTATTTGACATTATGAATCTTAGAAATGAATGTGGTCTTTGCATTTAATATTATTTGATATGATGAATCTTAGAAATGAATGCGGTCTTTGCATTTAATATTATTTGACATTATGAATCTTAGAAATGGTCTTATGAAGTCTTATCAGTATATCATGCCTGCAGTGGGTTATCATTTTATCCTTTCGGTTTGAAACTTGGAGAAACTTATTAAAAGCGCCGAATCTGAGGATTGATACTTGCATTGTTATACATGACAAAAGAAGTGGAACATATATTATAATGTATGCCGTCTTGTAAACTTTCAGTACACCAGTTTAGACAGTTTCAAGTCTGTTGCCAGTTCATACAAGTCCGTGCTGGAAGAGGGGAGTTCTCTCATGTCAGCCAAGTCCAGTCTAGAAGGAGGCCACTTTTTGATCAGGTTTGATCAGTCAAATTACATAACAAATTTAGGTTGTTGTTTTCAGTCATAGCTTAAAAAATTGACATAACCAGTCATTGTACATGACCATTTCCTGGTTGTTAAACACTCCACAGGCACAAAGCACAACACAATGGAGTTCTGAAAATTTAATAATTCCTTGACCTGAATAAATCAATAATTGAATGACTGCTTCCAGATTTATACTATATACTGTACTTCACCCCTTGCATAATATTTTTTATCTAAATGCTCTCTTAAATGTTCATGTTTCAGTTTTATTTTTTTAATTTGGTTTCAGTCCAATCATCATAGATGTGATTTTCCCTCTTGTATTCAAACATGAAAAGTGTTAATCAGCCATCAAAGAAATGCTCATGAGAATTAAGTGCCAACTGTGTTTTAATCTATGTTTTGCAGAAGCTTTTGTTGCATGTTGCAATCAATTAAAAGTATATCTGTTTTGCATTAATGAGGTCTTATATCAAATCAAGTAAAGTGAATAATGAACGCTTCAAGGCATGCAAATCCAACCATTGTTAAAGCTGGCAGTTGTAGATGTGTGTAAAGTTTAACTCATTTAAATTGATTAATCAAACACTGTTTTAGATATTATTATGTAAGTAACATATTTAAAGTATCTAACATTAATCAGAGTTTATCTTTTTCGTTTAAAAACATGATCAATGATAACAAGATAATTAAGTGAGTGGTGTACTTGGCACTTGAAATTGAAAGCTTGGTTTCATGGATATGGTTAATCATGGAGAAGTGAGATCCAAATCTTGTAATGAACTTGTAATTCCTGAACTGACACTTGAGGTTTTCTCAAGGATGAACAGAAATATCATGATTATGTGCAACTAAAGCATGAATACTTTACGGATAAAGCTATATATATATATAGTTAATTTTGATACTGATGTTTCTCAAAATAAATGTCTGTCTCTTTTTAAACAACAAATAATGAGTTGTATTCAGAATCAATGATAGCACTAATGTTTAATGAATACACATTTCACATGACAGACCAATGAGAGCACTAATGTTTAATGAATACACATTTCACATGACAAACCAATGATAGCACTAATGTTTAAAGAATACACATTTCACATGACAAACCAATGATAGCACTAATGTTTAATGAATACACATTTCACATGACAAACTAATGATAGCACTCATGTTTAATGTATACACATTTCACATGACAAACCAATGATAGCACTAATGTTTAATGAATACACATTTCACATGACAAACCAATGATAGCACTAATGTTTAATGAATACACATTTCACATGACAAACCAATGATAGCACTAATGTTTAATGAATACACATTTCACATGACAAACCAATGATAGCACTAATGTTTAATGAATACACATTTCACATGACAAACTAATGATAGCACTCATGTTTAATGAATACCGTATTTTCGCGCATATATCCCGCACACGCAGATAATCCGCACCCTCATATAGCCCGCGGGTTTTGGGGTTTTGTGTAAAAAATCGTTGGCATAACCCGCACCTTTGTATAACCCACAACCATAGATATATTTATACAGCTACAATCGGAAATGAAATCAATTACAGGATCACGGGGCTTCGTTGATGTAGCAAACTGCGATTCTGTTTTCCGTTTTGGTGACAAAATATACCATCTGGTGATATTTGTGGCGACACCAATTTTGGCTGATAAAAACCGTATATACAGTCTTGCGTTTGGAGTAGAGAAAATCAAAGGCACCATGACAGGAAACAATGTACTGGAATATATTGTTAAAATAACAAGTCCTTGTCTCATACTGGCAAACCACACTAACAGTGCACTGTTATATCATAATCCGCTAATGATGATATCTGGCCTTATTACTTTATGCAACTGACTAGTCAAAATCCAAATCCGCAGAAGGCGAAAACGTAAAATGAGTACAGTCAAGCAGATGACACTAATTTAAAAACAAATACCAGATGGAAGAAGAAAAAATACGTTTGCTGACACTTCAAAGAGAACTGATTACCTTTGAAGCACTGATATATACTAAACAAATAAAACAAATCTGTTTCAATGTTCTACAATTATCTGAAGTTGCCGCAGCAATAACAAACAGGTATTTGTTTCACCCTTCAACTGGAGCCTTTAGCGGCGCCATCATCAAAGTAAGCCGACAACCTTTGCTCAATAAAAGTCAGGAAAAACACGGTACACAGTGCTTGTGTGCGTAGGAGCTGTGCCTCAACTACAGGCTACATAAACACGGACATTTTTAAATAATCTTGTATTCTTGTGAAGTGTAGATTCGAGTTTAAATAATTTCTTTCTGTTTAATTTAAAAAATGCCGAAACGAAAGTCTTACACAGCCGACTTCAAGCTAACTGCCATTGCGTATGCTGAAGTGCATGGCAATAGAGCCACAGGCACAAAATTTGATATTGATGAGAGTGTAATCCGAGGTTGGAGAAAAGAAAAAGGAACGTTGGAGAAGATGAATCCATGAAAACGTGCTCGTCGCGGACCTAAAGCAAAGTGGCCTCACCTTGAAGCTGACCTGAAGCAGTGGATCGTGGCCCAGCGGTAAAATTAGGTACCGTAGTTATTTCGATTGAAAACAGAAAATATTGATTATGAAAACGTGACGGATACGAAATTTTAAGTTTTTATCCCGAAATGTTGATTTAGTCCCGATACCGTAGGTTGTAAAGTCACCATAGTAGCCATAATATCCAACCCTAGCAAAACAAAACTAGAACAATATATGTTATGTAGTTACGTTTTTCGAACAATATGTTGAAATATCATCATGTGTAAAAAAATTGTGATATAGCCCGCACCCTTATATAACCCGCACCCCCCCTGCGGGGTTTGTAAAATCTGGTATAATCCGCGGGATATATGCGCGAAAATACGGTACACATTTCACATGACAAACCAATGATAGCACTAATGTTTAATGAATACACATTTCACATGACAAACCAATGATAGCACTAATGTTTAATATATGCACATTTCACATGACAGACCAATGATAGCACTAATGTTTAATGAATACACATTTCACATGACAAACCAATGATAGCACTGATGTTTAATGCACATTTTGCATGACAAAGTAGTGACATAATTTGAACCGTTTTTGCTGGGACACATGTTGTGTATTGAAACCTTTTGGTGTATTGTTTTGTTATCTTGGAAAAAAGGTTCATTTATACAGAGAAACAGATAACTTCATTAGAAAAACAACACAATTATAAAGTGAGTATTGAGTCATTTGTCCCCTACACTCTTTCTTCTCATATGTGTAGCGAAGGCCAAGTTTGGAAGACGAAATAAAAAATACTTGCAAGAATAACCAATCTTTTTTTTAGCATAATCCAGCACATTTTTGAGGATCTAATTAAATAAAACATTACTGTCCTGACTTGACTAAAAATGCCCATCACTTCAGTATTGTGTATTTTTAGATCTTAAATGTACTTGTTATTGGTTATGAAATACTTTTTTTAAACAGCAGTATATTGTTATCTACTATACATTGATAAAATTGTATAGGTTTCTGAAAGAGAAAAAAAAATCAGTGTTTTATAAAAGGACTGCTGATTGGTCCTTGGAAAGTGGTTTTAATTAGGTGTTGGTCTCGTTCAGAGGACAAGATTCATCTTGTTTTTATATAGATTATGGAGTAATGTTTTCTGTTGGGGAGTCATATTTATCTGGGAGTGGAATTCATTTTTAAAAGAAATAAAAAGCCTTTTCTTGTTTTGCTGATATTGTATACATCTTTTATATTGGTTTCTTTGTTTTCATTTACAGACAGTTATCAGATACAAGTGGTTCTGGATTCTGTATAATTGATAAACAGGACATCACCAGACAGGTGCCTGATGATCATGGCACTGTCACCAGGGGGAGGAGCTGTGATCTTCCAGCCACAATTGGGAGTTTTCAGAGTCCAGGCAATAGTGCTAGCTGTGATAATCAAACCATCGGGGAGAGCTGTGATAATCCTGTTTCTGGGAAAAGTTGTGATAGCTCTGTCATCAGTGATAGTTATGCCATCCACCAGTACTGTACTGATTTTGCCACCAGGGGGAGCTGTGTTAGTAATTCCAATAGTATTAACTCTGATGCAGTAGCCACCAAAGGGAACAATGAAAATTCAGCCACCAGCAAGAGCAGTGATGTTTACAATAGAAAGGATTCTGGTAGTCTTACCATCATGACAATCAGCGATGGTTTGGCCACCAGGGGGAGCTGTGATAGTCATCCCTCAAGTGGGAGCTATGATAGTCCTGCCACCAAGGGTAGCAGTAATAGTCCTACCACCAAGAGTAGCAGTAATTGCTTTACCACTATCGGGAGTCCTGTCAGATGTGAAGTAGAACTAAGTGATGTCTCTTTAGAGGCTGCAAATATTGTCAATGCTGATAGTCTTGATATTGCTCCAATCAGCATGGATTCGTGTGAGACCTTCACTGCCCATCAAACCAGTGAGTATTCTTCTGACAGTAAAGTTCATTCTACTGACAGTTCTTTACCAAAACATAAAGAAAAGAGAGCAGATATATGGACAGGAGAGAATGGAGCACGTGATTGTATGAACATGTCATTGGAAAATTCTAATGGCACAGGCATATTGGAGAGGAAATTATTAGAGCATGAGGTTGTACCATTAAGTAGGATTGTTCACTCAGAGTTCAATTTTGCTAAGAACAATTCAGAGCTGCCCTCAGTGTATGGAGAGAATAAATGTTACACTGATGCAGGTTAGTAGATTTCCATTATTTCTCTCTCCTGTGCAAATCTTAGTGAAACATAGCTATCATTGTTTTGGTTTTTTTTTTCTTTTTTGGGTGTGTGTGTCAGCAATGTAGTATTAAGTCATGTTTTAAAGTGTTTATATGCCAGATACACAGGAGATACATTGTTACATGGATGTTGGGATACACCAAGTTGCAAAGAACACTAGATACACACATGATACATCACATGGATGTAGGGATACACATAGTTGCAAAGAACACTAGATACATATACATCACATGGATGTAGGGATACACCAAGTTGCAAAGAACACTAGATACACACTTGATATATCACATGGATGTAGGGATACACCAAGTTGCAAAGAACACTAGATACACACTTGATACATCATATGGATGCAGGGATACACCAAGTTGCAAAGAAACTAGATACACACATGATACATCACATGGATGTAGGGGATCTACCAAATCCATGTATGATATATAAGCATGTAGATGTAGGTGATAACCAGTTTCCGTGGAACACCAGATACACAAATGATACAATAGCACATAGATGTAGGGGATACACCATGTTCTAAGCAACACCTGATGCACTCATGGCATATTAACACATAAATGTAAGGGACACACCAATTTCGATGGAACACCAGATTCACATATTTTATCAACAAATAAATGTAGGGATTACACCAGTTTCCAAGGAACACCAGATAAACATATTTTATCAACACGTAAATGTAGGGGTTACACCAGTTTCCAAGGAATACTAGATATACTCATAATATACCAACACATGAATGTAGGGGACACACCAGTTTCCATAAAACACCAGATTCACATATTTTGTCAATACATGAATGTAGGGGTTACACCAGTTTCCAAGGAATACTAGATATACTCATAATATACCAACACATGAATGTAGGGGACACACCAGTTTCCATAAAACACCAGATTCACATATTTTGTCAATACATAAATGTAGGGATTACACCAGTTTCCAAGGAATACCAGATAAACATATTTTATCAACACATAAATGTAGGGGTTACACCAGTCTCCAAGGAACACCAGATAAACATATTTTATCAACACATAATTGTAGGGGTTACACCAGTTTCCAAGGAATACTAGATATACTCATAATATACCAACACATGAATGTAGGGGACACACCAGTTTCCATAAAACACCAGATTCACATATTTTGTCAATACATGAATGTAGGGGTTACATCAGTTTCCAAGGAACAATAGATGCTCATGATACATAAAGTCGTGAATGTAGGTGATACAACAGTTTTCATGGAACTCCAGATAGATACTAGTCCTATCTGTAAGACATAGCACATGTTGATTTTGTTTTAGTGCTATGTCTTACGAGCCGAATAACGGCCTTGTGTAGTCTGTTCCGTAAAAGTATTAGTACAAGTTTCAGGAATATCGCACATACTTGGCAACCTTTTATCGACACTCTTCCACTAATTTATATTTAATTAATATACTTACTGTGCTGTTTTTATCCTGGTGGAATCAATTTCTGACACTTGCAAACGGACTCATTTTCTTGTTCAGTTGACATACATTTGAATTTGTTGAAATGCGACAGTAGTCGAGGTATACCGAAGTTATTTTCAAGTAGGTTCCAATCGGAAAATGTTTCTTGAACGAAATGAAATGTTGTTTTCTGTTCAAATACTTGATACTTTGATACTTTCATTTTGTTAAAATAAAGCAACCGTGTTGAAACCTATTTCGGCATTCCTCAGCCACCACCACATTGCAACCAGTTGAAATGTGTGTCAAAGGAACATAAAAATGCGTTCATTTGCTAATGTCAGATTTTTAGTCAATCAAGAGTAATTATATCAATAACTCTTGAATATGTGGATGAATGTTGATATTTATTGCCAAGTATGTGATAATCATGAAAATTTCACCTCTTTTTCTCCTGTCAGTAGAGTTCAAAATACACTACACAGCGCTGTTCATTAGGCAGTAAGACCCTGACGCTAAAAACATAAATGTCAGCGTCGGGTCTTATGTGTAGGACTAGATAGATACATGATATATCAACTCATGAATGTAGAGGTGTTTTTGATACACCTAGGTTCATGGTATATCAGATACATCTATGATATATCAAGATATGTGTGTAGTGGATACATTAGATTATATGGCAACACCAAGATATATACATGATAGATGAACACATGTATATACAAAGACGCCAGGTTTCATTGCATTACCAGCTTAAAATATCAGCACACAGATGCAGGGGAGATACCAGATATGCATATATATCAGCACACAGATTGATGGGGACACCATGTTCCATGGCAGCACCATATACATGAAACAACACATTGATGCAGATCAGACACCAGATTCATCATCATCATGATCATCATTAGTCTCTTGACCTAGTGTGATCATTGAGGCGCTGTGCTACTGAACATCTGACTAGTTGCCAAGAATGGTTCTGTAGCATCTCATTTCAAGTGCCTTGATTCTTTGTTGTAATTCTGGTGCCAATGTCCAGGCCTCACATGAATACAAAAAAATTGAGATAACTAGTGCTATCAATAGTCTGATTTTAGTTTTCAAATAGATATTCTCGTCTCTCCAGATGGGTCTTAGCTTTGACATGGCTGCCATTGTTTGTGCTGCTCGTGACAAAATTTCTGCTCTTGATCCTTTTTTGGTGATTATGGAACCAAGATATTTGAACTGGCTCACTGTTTCCAGTTCCTGTCCTTTGACTTTAATCTTGGCTGAGATTTGTTTGGCACTATTTGTCATCATCTTTGTCTTCTCAGTGCTTAACTCCATGTAAAATCTGGAAGATGTTTCATCCAAGTTCTTCGCTAAGGTGACAAGCTCATCTTCACTGCCTGCCAGCCCATCAATGTCATCTGCAAACAGAGGTTGGTGATGTTACGTCCTCCAATGCTGACTGTTACACAGTGGTTTTCCAGGGTTTTGCTCATGATGTGCTCTTAGTAGAGGTTGAAAAGCGTGAGTGACAGGAGACTGCCTTGACGTACTCAGACTGTTGTCTGGAACTAGTCCCCCACAGAACCTTGGGCAATTACTGCACTGGTAGCCTTGGCATACAGCTTTTTGATGGTATTGGTCAACTTTTTGCCCATGTTATACTTCTTACACCAGATTATTCCATGTCAATACCAGATACACACAGTGACATAGATGAATGGGAGACACCTTTTTCATTGGATCACTGATGCACCTAGTTATGTATTCCAGTTTGTAGGAATGCATTGCACAAACAGTTTATCATTGCCCTTTATTTGTTCACACAAGTGTGCATCTTTGACATGGTAACATACTCAGACTTTTTGACTTCACACCACAAAGGAAATTTTGGTTGGAGATTATGAAGTAAAATTAAATTAAGGGCTGCCATACAAGAGTTCCAAGCTCAGAATAGGTTGTCAGCTTTTATTATATTGGATGTTTAGCCTCAGATTAGCAAACAACAAGACAAAGTTTTTTTTAAAGTTTTTTTAAATTAAAATCATATTTGATTAAGGGTCATATTCTTATTTTTCAAAGCCAGGACAACTTTTCCTGCAGAACTCGTGTTTGGATCTAATACAAGTTGTTCTTGAGTTGTCTTTTATTGGTAAATATATAAAACTGTCTTGAACATAGAGAATTGTTTTCCATTGTACAATATTTTGCCAAGTTGAGGCAAAGTAAATTTACTTGCATACAATATATGCTCACTTAAAAGCCAGATCCAACTGCAAACTGCACAGGTCTTGATCTGCCATTGCAAAATGCACTAGGATGGCAGATTTGGGCCTTTTCAGTTTCTTTGTTTTAATCAGTAAAACAAACTATATAGAACCTGATCATCAAGAAAATTATGTAATTTCCAAACATGGTGTGTGCTGTTTGCAGTTGGACCTGATATGATATAGCTCATTAGGAAGTTGTGTGCAGATATTATTTGTAAAATTGTGTGCATTATTATTATTATTTTTTTTTTATAGATAACTTCAGTAAGGGGAAGAGTACTTGCAGGCAAGCATCAATCAAACACAGGTGAATCTCTTATTTATCATATCTGTTTTGTATAAAACTGCAAGGCTAAGTTATCATGAAGTTATCTGTTATTATTTTTGGCAGCATCAATACATTGTTAAAATATTTTCATAAACCCATAGCACTGAAACTACTAGCAGGAATTTGATTGAACACATTATATTTATGGTTTGGGGATTGCATTTATGATCAGAGTGAATTCCACTCTACTGGAGGAAGGGGTGGGTGAGGCTAAAGGTCATGCACTAATGATTTTCTAATATTTCCAATGCATATTTGCTCTGATTCTTGCAGTTATCTTTTTATTTGTGGAATATTGCATAAGTTCATAGTTTGTGGGGTTTGATGACATTTCTCAGTATATATGGTGGCAGTATAGCTGGTGAAGAAAAAGATTGTATACCCTAATCATTATAACATATAATGCTTATTCAGTTTTTTAAAATAAATGTTCCAGATATTGATTTGTGCATTTAATTAAGCCAGTTTAGTCCAGTACTTGAAGTGCTTGATACATTATACATGTATATTGTAATCATTATATTATATTTAATGTTTTTATAATAATAACAAAGAATACCTACCCTTATTTTCAAACCAGTGCAACAGAAAACCAATTTGTTTTAAGCCTTATCCATCTTGCTGTTTTCAGTTTTTGTATATCTTTTTTTTTACTTTGCCTTTTTAGAGTCAATTAAACCTGTTAAGAAATGTCAAGATGGTACACCCACAACATGAATCTGATGAACTTTAGAAATAAAAGTAATATATACTATGGATCAGTAAAGTGCGGCCATACAAATTACAATTAACTGATTTTCAAGGATGATTAGAAAATATTGATCTTAAGGAATCTCATGATGTTAATTTGGGAACTACTTTCTTGTACAGATTAGTACATACTGCATGTTGGTTTCAATTATTTGTTCAGGTTATATGGGAAAATTGAATTGGTGACAAAGCCATTAATTGATATGTATTGAATCTATGTGGATAAGTTACTTATGTCTCACATTAAAAAATCTCAGCTAAACTTAATTTTTCTATCTGGAAGATTAAGTTAATAAATGATTTAAATGTCGGAATAACTATGGAAAGATGTGTGTTGAGGTTGAATTTGAATTTCATTAGGAAGATTTCATCACAAGGAACATAGTATATAATGTTGCATGGTTGGTCAGTATTGAATGTTTTGTCTCCACATGCCTCTCTTGATAACCCGTGAAGCTGTTGATAACACTATTTTCAGTACACTGTATATAATTATATAGTGCTAAGAAATTTTAGTCGGTGAAAATGCCTCAAATGCCTATAGCAATTGAAGTTTTGCAAAGCGAAATTGATGTTTTAGATCTTTTAATTCATTTTCATCAATGTAACCATCATAAATGCAATAGATTCAAACATGACTTGAAAAGTTTCATTCTACTGTACAGCTATGTCTACAAGAATTTCTGTGGTAACCTAAATAAGTTATGATCATGTTTTGATCTCTAATTTGCAAAAATATATTCACATTGTCACACTCAATTAAAAGCAGACCTTCTTTGTGTTGTAACATCAATATCATATTGTGTATCAAATCAAATAAAGAAATAAAGGGTGGAAGGAAAAAAAGGAAAGCTTAAAGGTACACATAACCTACTTCTGTAAGAGTTACCAGTGATAAATATTTGGAAAGTTCAATCAGCATCCTGACAGCAGTGACACAAGACATGTTTTCGCATACTCATGATTGTTTTTGAAACATTGGAGTTTATTGTCAATGATCTTAAACAGGTTGGGTATCTTGAAGAGAAAAAAAAAGGTATTTATCAAAAAGAAGCAATCAGTTTCATTAAAAGAGATCATTATTGACATTTAAAACCATGTGATTATAACATGAATGTTCAGCCATTAAATATTCCTGTTACCCACTGCACCCCAGGTTTCCACAATGTTCAGAAGGGATATCCCTTCTGATTTTTTTTAGGTCCCTCACTAACTGATGCTCTCAATTATAGTGCCATCTATGTTTTCAGACCCCTTTATGCATTAGTAGATGGAACGGATTACTCTTTAAATGTGTCATTTAATGTTTATTATTAATAATGCATGACCCAGTTAATAGTTGTGTGTGTGTGTGTGTGTATATATATATATATATATATATATATATACACACACATATATGTATTATGTATGTACTTTTGTGTTTAGTTTTTGTTTTAATTTTTCTTTTTATTTATTTTTTTTTTTATATTTTTTTTTTTTTTTATAAAACTTTATTTTTTTTAATTTAAAGGTATGGACTTTGTAGTCTGAAATAAAGATTTCTTATCTTATCTTATTAGTTATTGAGGTGATGCTTTCAGATTTTTCATCCATCTATACTTGTTCACTCCTGCACTTCACTTACCCACCAGAGAAATTTCATGTCCCACTTATTTTGTCAATATTACTTGCAGTCTGCAATGTTCTGCCACCAAAGATTTGCTCATATTTGGCAACATGTATGAAAAGTGTAACAAAAATTAGAGCAACATTGAACATGCTTTGCACATTAAAAAAAATTTGTCTTACAGAAAAAAGATGAAGATCTACAAGGATATTTTCATCTCAGATTCAGTTGAGAAATGTGGTAAGTTGGCAAACATTCTTTTTGATTTTTATTTATATACCGGTACCTGATGTGAGTTGATATGTATGATGTTTGTCCATATGTCTTTGTTTTCTATTTCATTTCTGCAGAATACATGTAATTAAAGTTCACCAAATTATGTAGCTTGTATCCGAGGCAAGGAAGGAATCAGTTGATTTTGGGTTCAAAAGTTCATAGGAACTGAAAGAAAATTCACTTCCATGCAGTGATTTGACTGATGATGTGATCAAACTTTGTAAATAACCTGCATTTGTAATGAGAATGACTCATACTGATTTTGGAGTTGAAAGGTCAAAGGTAAATTTCAAGTACTTCAAGAAGAAAAATAATGTAATGGAAAATAAAAAAAGTGATTTGTCTAAATGTGAGGTAAAATCATCTATTAATACTACTTCAATAATAAGTTTATTTTGACCTTGCCAGATCTTTTTTTTTGACATATTAAAATGTAGATCTGCTTGTTAATATGTTACTTACTGATACTAGGGATTAATGTGGAATGTTTTGTCTTCTGCCACCTTGTCTCCCTTATTCTTTTTGTTTCTTTGAATATTATTTGAAAGGTTTTGATCAGTTTCATCTTGTCGTTTTGAAGTTTTTTATGTTGAATTAAGTGTTGTCATTCACATCAATTCTTGTTTACACTTTACCAGGGAGCAGAAATATACTGGATTCATAGCTGATATAAACAAAGATTAGATTGCAATTTATTGTGCCCATGATTCTATGTCTCTGCTCTAAATAGTAGAACCAATGGGCAGGGCCAAAATTATATTTTAAATTTTTTATTTCATACGTGTAAAACAAAAGAAACTCCATAAGACCTTATCAACCAGATTACTTAAAATTATAAAGAGAGAACTTTAATTACTCAGAATGAAAAAAGAAGAAACTTGCTTCCCTGGCCTGTTCAGAAATCAAATGATATTTGTTCTGCAAACGTTTAAATAAGGGAAAAGAATTGTCTGGCCCAAAATTTCCTGCACAGCTGCCCTCCATGGTGAAATGGTTAAATGGTTGGTGCTTAACATAAATCAGGATTAATGGAAATGGACTTGTGGGAGTTAATAGATGGATTTACATTATGTATGTGTGAACTAAGAGAGTTACGGTTTCATCCAGCCCATAACATGGTAAATTCATTAAGGACATGTTTTTTTTTAAATTTCAGAATATGGTCTTTTGAAGATTTTATCCATGTACAGCAATCTTCATTATCTTGTCTACAGCCTGCTAACAGGAAGACCAGTGGTTGTCATTGGAACCAAAAAATCAGAAAAACAGATCAAAGACATTACCGACACTTTGAGAGTCTTTGTACCTTATAGGTCAGGGTATGTAAACTTTTGACATGCCTTTTCCACATCTTCAGTGTTTTGTTACACCTCTAATTACCTAGAATTGTTTTTATATGACCATTTTAATAGATAATGGAATGTGTCAGTCTCAAGAAAAATATATATTATATTTACCTCATTTTCAGTTACTGCATTTTTCTATACCTTATCAGATTTTAAGTTGTTTATATATTTCTGCCCAATATACATTTATGAGAAACTATTGAATGAAATATTAAGTGTTCAGTTTAATTATTATACGATTCTGGGTCAGATATTAAAATGAGACTTTTATTTTTTTGTGTTGTGTATCTTGAACTCACTGGAGTAAGCCATGTGTGCATTGCAAACCATTTCTGACGTGTGACAGAAATCTGACAGAATTGCAATCTTTAGTCTTATTTAATGTTGGTTATCTAGGGTTTGCTTGTCTGTATTTTTATATAATAAAGAGTTTCAGCATTGCAATATATATGAAGATGACAACTTTCAGCTTAAGAACTGTAAAACATCAATTTCATGAGCGTTTCATACAACACATATCCTTGTGCTGCTCCAATTTGCCCCACCCACCTCCAGAATTTTCTGCAGGATATTGTCCTAGGAAGTAAGAATAGCTAGAGAATCCAACTAGTTATATATCTGAATTTGTCATTTCCTGGTCAATAAGTATATTCCCATACAAATTTTCAAGGTAGATTTCAGACGTTTTTTTTAAAGTGCTTTCTGCCTAAACCATAACTGCTCATATTAAAAGCACTTAGGCGAATTTCAAACATAATTCTGTGGATTCAGGGCAGAATTTCTGGTGAAATATGCAAATTAGTTTTCCTAATATTTGCTTAAATAAAAAGAAAATATCCTTGATTTCCACCTGAAATAAAAATCCACCTGAAATCCTGTACAAAAATTTTCTAAGCGGATTTCAGACAGGTTTCTTAAGTGTTGTCTGCCTAACCATAAACGTAAAGAAGCTTATGTGAATTTCAAGCATACTTTAGGTAGATTTCTGGTGGCATTTTAGGCAAAATATGCCAATTGGCTGTCCTAAGATTCCGCTTAAACTAACAAAATCTGACTACTGTGCCTGAAATTTCCACCTGAGATAAAAAAAATCTACCTGAGGTTTTGTCAAAAAGAGCTGCCTAAAATGTCTACATAAAAATCACCCAATAAAAAATCTGCTTCAGATTTCTATTAAACGGCCAAATGATGTTTAGACATTCATTGTTATCATATCAAGCAAGAATTTGCTTTATTGATTATATTACTAGCTTGGGTATCGTAAGTACAAATATGGAAGTGTCACTGGTATGCCAAATGGAAATCTTGATTGGATCTTTTAAATATTTAAGGATTTTGTTTGTCACTAGGTCTTTTATGTTAGCTTTTCCTAGCAATGGGTGCAAATTTATGTTTTCATGAATTACAAATATGTCTCACTCAGGAGTTAAATTTCAGTAGTCACCTTGATTAAAATGAAAACTGAAATGTGATTTCACAATCATTACTCCGACTATGACTGAAATTACCATACTTTAACATTAGATTTTGTGATGTATCTATCAATCCCTCAATCCATCCATCCAGCTGTCTTTTAAACCATTGTAAGCATTAACTAAGCTTACTATGTTAAATTGTTCATATGCTTACCTTGTTGAAGAGAGATATAATTTTTCACCAACTCACCCAAAGTTTCAAGGAAGTTTAAAGGTAAAATGTAAAAAATGTCATTTTCTATTATTTTTCTATTTTTATTTAGTCTTTATATTTTGCAGTCATAGCAGTAATATATATATGTTAACCCCAAAATTGTAATATTATACCAATTATTCTAGAAAATATAGCAAGTGTAGCAAGTCTTATTTTGGAGCTGAATTTATTTCTGACTTTTTCAGATATGACGAAGTGACCCTTTTCTGCCAGATAAAGCAGTTCAAGTTACGTGATATATCAAGATTTTCCCTTGTGGGAGTTATCAGGGGTGATAAGAAGCCACTTGACTACATTGTTCCACAGTTCATCAGGGTAAATATACCATAATTCTAATTGCAGCTACTTTTTGGTCAAGTAACTATACTATGATCAAAGCAACAGTCATGCCAACCCATTCCACATTTCATCAGGGTAAATACACCACAATTCTAATTACAGCTACTTTTTACTGAAATAACTATACTACGATCTAAGCAACAGTCATGCCAACCCATTCCACATTTCATCAGGGTAAATATACCATAATTCTAATTACAGCTACTTTTTGTTTGTTTGTTTGATTAGGATTTTAACATAGCTTTAACAATTTTTCAGTCATATCGCTATGATGTCAGCAGTGAGGCAATTTATAGTGATGTCTAGCACTGGGGCATCATGCCGCAGTCATGTAGCATGGTGTCCCACCCAGTCACATTATCCTGACACCAGGCCGACCAGTCCTAACACTTACCTCTTAATGCTGAGCGTCAAGCAAGGCGATTTTTGTAAGTCTTTGGTATGACTTGGCCAGGGATCGAACCCACGACCTCCTGCTTCCGCGGCGGACGCTCTGACTACTAGGCCACCAGAGCGGTCCATCTACTTTTTACTGAAGTAACTATACTATGATCTAAGCAACAGTCATGCCAACCCATTCCACATTTCATCAGCGTAAATATACCATAATTTTAATTACAGCTACTTTTTACAGAAGTAACTATACTATGATCTAAGCAACAGTCATGCCAACCCATTCCACATTTCATCAAGGTAGCGTTGGGGCAGCATCTTAGGAACATTATGACAAATTCTGTTAAACTCCATCTGGGCAATTTCACCTATATCCTGTCAACCGTTATATCTGACTGTCACATAAGGATAAACATGTTTTTCCCAACAACAGTCACACCAAACTGTGCTATTCCTAGTTAAGGTAACTTTAACGTTGTCTTAAAACAGTCACACAAACCTGCATTCCTAGCAGAAATTATACTAAACTGTATCACACTTACAAAGGGATTATCACACTACTAGATGAGCAAAGATTTAACTAAATTGTATCACAAATTGTTTGGATAAGGATACTAGTATCCTAACAAATTATACTAAATTGACTGTAACCATACTTGTATCCAATCCAATTAATAATTAACCAAGTAACTTTACTAGTATCCAAAGTAGTTATACTAAGTTGTCTTTTTAACCACACTTTTATCCAAACAAACAAATCTAAATTGTCTGGATAACTATACTAGTATCCTAACAAATTATACTAAATTGACTGTGTAACCATACTTGTATTCAAACCAATTATAAATAAATAAACTGAGTAATGTTCCTGGTATCCAAATTGTCTGGGTAACCATACTGATATCCTAAAAAATATACATAATTGTCTGAGTAGCCATAATGGTATCTTAAAAAAATATACTAAATTGTCTGGGTAACCATAATGGTATCTTAACAAAATATACCAAATTGTCAGGGTAACCATAATGGTATCTTAACAAAATATACTAAATTGTCTGGGTAACCATAATGGTATCCTAAAAAAAATACACTAAATTGTCTGGGTAACCATAATGGTATCCTTAAAAAATATACTAAATTGTCTGGGTAACCATAATGGTATCCCCAAAAAATATGCCAAATTGTCTGGGTAACCATACTGATATCCTAAAAAAATATACTAAATTATCTGGGTAACCATAATGGTATCTTAAAAAAATATACTAAATTGTCTGGGTAACCATAATGGTATCTTAAAAAAATATACTAAATTGTCTGGGTAACCATAATGGTATCCCCCAAAAAATATACCAACTTGTCTGGGTAACCATACTGATATCCTAAAAAAATATACTAAATTATCTGGGTAACCATAATGGTATCTCAAAAAAATATACTAAATTGTCTGGGTAACCATAATGGTATCTTAAAAAAATATACTAAATTGTCTGGATAACTATAATGGTATCTTAAAAAAATATACTAAATTGTCTGGGTAACCATAATGGTATCCCCAAAAAAATATACCAAATCGTCTGGGTAACCATACAGATATCCTAAAAAAATATACTAAATTATCTGGGTAACCATAATGGTATCTTAAAAAAATATACTAAATTGTCTGGGTAACCATAATGGTATCTTAAAAAAATATACTAAATTGTCTGGGTAACCATACTGATATCTTAAAAAAGATACTAAATTGTCTGGGTAACCATAATGGTATCTTAACAAAATATACTAAATTGTCTTTGTAACCATAATGGTATCCTTAAAAAATACACTAAATTGTCTGGGTAACCATAATGGTATCCTTAAAAAATATACTAAATTGTCTGGGTAACAATAATGGTATCTTTAAAAAAATATACTAAATTGTCTGGGTAACCATACTGACATCCTAAAAAATATACTAAATTGTCTCAGTAACCATAATGGTATCCTTAAAAATATACTAAATTAACTGAGTAGCCTTACTGGTATCTAACCAGTTACACTAAATTGCCTGGGTAAACATACTAATATCCAAACAAGTTATACTAAAATGTCATGGTAACCATACTGGTATCCTAACAAAATTATACTAAATTGCACAACACTTAATAAGCTGGGTAATTTTACTAATTTTGTATTTCATCAAGCATATCATCATTTTTTATTTGCTTTCATTTTTTTCACTAGTATTGCATCTTGAAGTCAATATATTTCATCTTTGATAAATGGAAGGAACTATTTATTAAAACTTTGCTTTTAATAAAACAAAAAAACTTTAAAATTTTTTTTTAAAAAAAATTAAAAGATAACGCTTGCAAATCTACAGTTAAAAGTTTGATCAATTTCTTGTCAAGAAAAGTTTTTGTACTAGTGCAAACTGCATAATGTTCATGGGCATGGAAACCTACAAAAGAAGACCTGAGCCAGTTGGTCATTTGCCACATTGCACTTTGAGATGATGCTTCTTGCAATTAAGAGAAACATGTTTGTAAGTGCATTTTCATGTTTGCATCCAGTTTCTCAATTAATATTTTGTTGCATATTTGCCTTGCCTTGATGAAAAAGTTGTGGACATCCACATGTCAGAATTTTTGTCCCGAAGGAACTTATGTTTCCAGAGCCTTTTTACACATGTTAAATATGCATTGTGGGGTGAAGCGGTCCAAGCTAAGACAGTAATTGCATGAAATAATATTTCTCCCAGCTGTCACATTTGAGAAAATGTAATTATGTCATATGCCCACCTCCATCAAAGAAAGCATGATGATAGTTATAGAAAACACTTCCTCCAGATTTGCATAGCAGTGAAAATTATCTCTCTCTCTCTTGTACTTTATAGTTCTTTCTTTGAAACGAGTTTACCTCACTCATAATGGTTCAATATTTGGATAATATAGTGAGGAATTCTCCTCAAATGAGTGTCAGGATTGGTCCAGTCACTGTTTTGAACTGAACTTACAGCCGATTTGATTTAATGGTTCTCACATAACTAGTTTCAATATATTGGAAGACGTTATCATGCTAGATTCACATACTTACTAGTCAGAATTTGCTGCCTAGTGTTGTCTGTTAGAGTCTCGACATATGGTAATGACTGCAAAGAAAAACTTTCCATTGCTGTTAATGATGTATGCTAAGTTATTTGGGCTGCAAACCAATTCATGTTATTGACCGGGATATCAACTGGTTTCATCATAGAAGAAGTAATTGATACTGCCACATTGGATCAGATGAAGCAGTACTAATCAGCTGATCCGAACCAGATGTCACATGATCACTATTGTCTGGAATAACAAAATCCTCAGTAAACACACAGGTGTATTATGTGATCGCAGATCTGGGTCTATAAAGATTCTGTTGGATCCATCTTATAACTTAGTATGAAAGTACTGAAATATTATCATTTAAAGGTGGACAGTAACCAGTCCACTGGACAAAATGTTAGTTGTGAACTTGCTTCTTTTTATCATAATTCTTCACTGAAATAAAAACATCAACTAAACCTATCTATCCACATTGTAAACTTTGATTCTTTGTGTGGCATAGTGAACATAAACACAAGACACAGCCTCCTGCTGTATACAGCATGAACACACTAGACAGTACTACTACAGCGCTTACAGCTTCCTGATGCATACAGCATACGCTATCAAAAGAAATAAGAAGCAAGACTTTATATTGCTGACTGAAGTGTTAAATGAATTCTCTCAGGCACATTTTAGCAACTGATTCTGTTTTTTTAAATATAGGTATATTTGTGCAATACTACTACTAGTAGTGTGTTCATGCTATATACAGCAGGAGGCGGTGTAGTTTGTATGTTAAATACAACAGAGGCTGTTTGTGTTCTGTGTTTATGCTATATACAGCAGGGGGGCTATGTGTGTAGTCTATTTATGCTGTATATATCATATGGCTGTTTGTTTAGTGTATGTATGATGTATGCAGCAGAAAGCTATTAGTTTGTAGTGTATTTATGCTGTATACAGCATAAGGCTGTTTTGTAATGTGTGTTTATGCTTTATACAGCAGAGTGCTGTGTGTTTAGTGCACTTATGCTATATACTACAGAGGGGCGGTGTGTAGTGTATTTATGGTGTATACAGCAGAAGGCTATTAGTTTGTACAGTGTAATTATGGTGTATACAGCAGAAGGCTGTTAGTTTGTACAGTGTTTTTGCTGCATACAGCTGAAGGCTATTAGTTTGTACAGTGTGTTTATGCTGTATACAGCAGGAGACTATTAGTTTGTATAGTGTGTTTGTGCTGCATACAGCCGAAGGCTATTTGTACAGTGTATTTATGCTGTATACAGCCAAAGGCTATTAGTTTGTACAGTGTATTTATGTTGTATACAGCAGGAGACTATTAGTTTGTATAGTGTTTATGCTGCATACAGCCAAAGGTTATTTGTACAGTGTATTTATGCTGTATACATCAGGAGACTATTAGTTTGTACAGTGTGTTTATGCTTATACAGCAGGAGACTATTAGTTTGTACAGTGTGTTTATGCTGTATACAGCAGGCGACTATTAGTTTGTATAGTGTGTTTATGCTTATACAGCAGGAGACTATTGGTTTGTATAGTGTGTTTATGCTGTATACAGCAGGAGACTATTAGTTTGCATAGTGTGTTTATGCTGCATACAGCCGAAGGCTTTTTGTACAGTGTATTTATGCTGTATACAGCAGGAGACTATTAGTTTGTACAGTGTGTTTATGCTGTATACAGCAGGAGACTATTAGTTTGTATAGTGTATTTATGCTTATACAGCAGGAGTCTATTAGTTTGTACAGTGTGTTTATGCTTATACAGCAGGAGACTATTAGTTTGTATAGTGTGTTTATGCTGTATACAGCAGGAGACTATTAGTTTGTACAGTGTGTTTATGCTTATACAGCAGGAGACTATTAGTTTGTATAGTGTGTTTATGCTGTATACAGCAGGAGTCTATTAGTTTGTACAGTGTGTTTATGCTTATACAGCAGGAGACTATTAGTTTGTATAGTGTGTTTATGCTGTATACAGCAGGAGACTTTTAACTGTACAAGTCATGTGTATCATAAAGAGTTTGCAGCATGAGCTTGTTACATTTTGCATGTTGTATGTATCAGATATGCCTGAATTTTCATCCTCAACATTTTTTTGTTCCTTAATTTATGTATAACATCATATTAAAATTTTGAAAGAGTTCAACATCTTAATTAAAACAGTGTCTGTATTCTCTTCATTGGTTCAGAATGGCTAGCTTAAGGAGTGAAAGTCTGAGGAAGACTGTAAACATTTTCATCTCAATCAAAGTTGATCTTAAATGAAGGGCTATTGTTTGCTAAAAGTATGTTATGGAATTGATATTCTTTCAGCTCTTCTGATTTTTCAACCAGGAAAGTTGACATTTTTTCAGTGTGTATGTTTCTAATATGGGCATAAATCCCTCAAACAGGCATAATGCCTGGTTAGGTTTAATGTTGAGTTGGGTTGTTTATGAAAAAAAAATCCTTTTTTCAGGATATTTGGACTACAAAGCTTATTATATAATGTGGCATAAATAACAAGCAAAATCATCTTTGGGCTTAGTGAACTTGACTGAGATAGATGCTTCCAAGCCAGACTGATTGCAATATTAACTTTATCTTATAGTTGCAGTAAGATAGGAACATAGACCTTACACTTGGTGTTTAATCCAATTCAAAAGCAAGCAATTCAGATTTGTAAAACAGTTAAAATGACCATCTGAACTAGCAAGGCATATGGAAAATGACAATCAGGTAGTGTTTAGAAAGATGCTATTTCTGCACGTCAATCCGGCAGAGGGGTATTCAGAAGGGGCAGATGAACACACATTGAAGGCAGAGAGTTGAGCATCTTGAGTGGTGTCAGGGGTCGCCGATCTATTTCCTTCTAGCACCAACGAGGTGTATATGCTAAACTTGAAGATTGAAGCATGATTAAGATATTACTCTAATGAGGTTTTTTTTCTTTCTTTCAGAGATACATCACCTTATTTGATGTTGACAGATTGCTTATAGAATCACTTCCATACCAGGTTTGGCTTTTTGATCCTGACAGATTTAGGATGAAAAATTTCAAATGTAGTTTTCTCCAAAAGTTTTTTTTAAAACCAGGGTATTTATTTATATGCATAATGCTGAACTTTTTATAAAAAAACGTGTCATTTAGTAACGATCTGTGATATATAAATAAAAGCAAAAAAAGTAATCTTTATATTACATGCCTCTTATTTTTATACAGAATTTATCAAAATGTAAACTCAAGTTTAGATGTTACATTATCTTTATTGGTAATACTTATGACAATATTGGGATTTTACATTATCTTTATTGGTAATACTTATGACAATATTGGGATTTTACATTATCTTTATTGGTATATACTTATGACAATATTGGGATTTTACATTATCGTTATTGGTATATACTTATGACAATATTGGGATTTTACATTATCTTTATTGGCATATACTGATAACAATATTGGGATTTTACATTATCTTTATTGGTATATACTTATGACAATATTGGGATTTTACATTATCGTTATTGGCATATACTTATGACAATATTGGGATTTTACATTATCTTTATTGGTATATACTTATGACAATATTGGGATTTTACATTATCTTTATTGGCATATACTGATAACAATATTGGGATTTTACATTATCTTTATTGGTATATACTTATGACAATATTGGGATTTTACATTATCGTTATTGGCATATACTTATGACAATATTGGGATTTTACATTATCTTTATTGGTATATACTTATGACAATATTGGGATTTTACATTATCTTTATTGGCATATACTTATAACAATATTGGGATTTTACATTATCTTTATTGGTATATACTTATGACAATATTGGGATTTTACATTATCTTTATTGGCATATACTTATAACAATATTGGGATTTTACATTATCTTTATTGGCATATACTGATAACAATATTGAGATTTTACATTATCTTTATTGGCATATACTGATAACAATATTGGGATTTTACATTATCTTTATTGGTATATACTTATGACAATATTGGGATTTTACATTATCGTTATTGGTATATACTTATGACAATATTGGGATTTTACATTATCTTTATTGGCATATACTGATAACAATATTGGGATTTTACATTATCTTTATTGGCATATACTTATGACAATATTGAGATTTTACATTATCTTTATTGGCATATACTTATGACAATATTGGGATTTTACATTATCTTTATTGGTATATACTTATGACAATATTGGGATTTTACATTATCTTTATTGGTATATACTTATGACAATATTGGGATTTGCATTATCTTTATTGGTAATACTTATGACAATATAGGGATTTTACATTATCTTTATTGGCATATACTGATAACAATATTGGGATTTTACATTATCTTTATTGGTAATACTAATGACAATATAGGGATTTTACATTATCTTTATTGGTATATACTTCTGACAATATTGGGATTTGCATTATCTTTATTGGTATATACTTATGACAATATTGGGATTTGCATTATCTTTATTGGTATATACTTATGACAATATTGGGATTTGCATTATCTTTATTGGTATATACTTATGACAATATTGGGATTTGCATTATCTTTATTGGTATATACTTATGACAATATTGGGATTTGCATTATCTTTATTGGTATATACTTATGACAATATTGGGTAGAGCTGTACCGATTAATCGCCCGTACGCGTAATCGGGCCGATTATTAGCACAATCGGTATAATCGGGTATCGGCAAAAATAATCGGTGCCGATGCAAATGATTTTTTTAAATAACCAATTTTTCCTGATAAAAGTTGTATATACAGTCGCGTTTTGACTGACCGTAACTTAATCCTTTGTAACACTAGAGCTCGGGATATATGCAGTATGCAAACAAGTTGCTCATTAACTAAAACTACTGTATAGTCGAATAACCATATATCGAGATAAACACATCGAACCATCAATTAATCTTTTGTAACAAAGAGATTGCTCTATTAAAGTATTTAAAAAGAATTTATCTTGCTGCCAGTTGTGCGAAATTTTCAACTCCAGCGTCCGGTAACATTTGTAAACTGCAGTAAACCAGACTAAAGTACATGTCGCTAACCGCCATTGTAGTGCCAAAGTCATGTGAATAGCCAGTAAGATTAACATCAAAGGGAGTAATGGTGGATATATACACAGTCAATTTTGAGGTTTGTGTTTTTTCTTTATCTTTATGAAAACTCGCAAAACACCGATAGTCCTTATGTCCCAGTGAGAAATTGTTTGAAAGGGCTTCAGTGTAGGTTTGAGTACGTCGTCTGTCTTTCAGTTAATCCGTAATGCCTGGAGGGTGAACGAACTCATTGTCTTTAATACTAGAAAGTGAGAATCATTTCCGGATTTTTTAAAATTATTTTTTATTTCTTTTCTTAGTGTTTCATCAAGCCACCATCTGGCAGAAGGGGCGGTCTCTCATAAGTCATATTAGGTTTTACTGTACCTTTGAAGCACCGACATATGCTAAACAAATAAAACAATTCTATATCAATGTTTTACAATTATCTGATATTGCCGCATCAATAACGAGTATTTGTTGTTGTCAAAGCAAGCCGATGACCTTTGCTCATAGAAAGTCGGCAATAAACTCAAAAGCATTGCCTCAATTTACATAGTGATTAGAACATATTTATTGTGCCGTGAAACTTTCCTGTTTGTGAATATCACATATATTGAAAATGCGTAACTCATGAGAGGTGATTCGTAGTAATGAAACAACTATTACAGTTTTGCTGAAATTTTATCTGAAAGAATACACTTTGGTCGAAACAACGAATAAAGCAAAATCTGCAACTAATATATTTGGGAATAAAAAAGGATTTAAGTGACGCTATGCACACTTTGCACTGCGTAAGTACTGCACATTATAGTATATGGTCTCCCTGGTAAACTCGACCGACCCGCGAATTATGCAATTTCGTGTTGTGGAAATCAGAAAATATGCACATGCAAAATAATCGGTCTCGTAATCGGTATCGGCAATTTTGATAATCGGCTATACGCGGTATCGGCATAATCGGCAAAAAGTGACATCGGTACAGCTCTAATATTGGGATTTGCATTATCTTTATTGGTAATACTTATGACAATATAGGGATTTTACATTATCTTTATTGGCATATACTGATAACAATATTGGGATTTTACATTATCTTTATTGGTAATACTTATGACAATATAGGGATTTTACATTATCTTTATTGGCATACACTGATAACAATATTGGGATTTTACATTATCTTTATTGGTAATACTAATGACAATATAGGGATTTTACATTATCTTTATTGGTATATACTTCTGACAATATTGGGATTTGCATTATCTTTATTGGTATATACTTATGACAATATTGGGATTTGCATTATCTTTATTGGTATATACTTATGACAATATAAGGATTTTACATTATCTTTATTGGCATATACTTACGACAATATTGGGATTTGCATTATCTTTATTGGTATATACTTATGACAATATAAGGATTTTACATTATCTTTATTGGTATATACTTATGACAATATTGGGAGTTGCATTACCTTTATTGGTATATACTTATGACAATATAGGGATTTTACATTATCTTTATTGGCATATACTTACGACAATATTGGGATTTGCATTATCTTTATTGGTATATACTTATGACAATATAGGGATTTTACATTATCTTTATTGGCATATACTTATGACAATATAGGGATTTTACATTATCTTTATTGGTATATATTTATGACAATATTGGGATTTGCATTATCTTTATTGGTATATACTTATGACAATATTGGGATTTGCATTATCATTATTGGTATATACTATGACAATATAGGGATTTTACATTATCTTTATTGGTATATACTTCTGACAATATTGAGATTTTACATTATCTTTATTGGTATATACTTGTCAGGGGCGCCAAGTGGCAGAGTGGTCTAAAGTGCTTTCCATTACAGATCACTGACATATCACTGTCTGTGTTGGTTCGAGTCTAAGATTCGGCTAATGTAGTTTTGTGAGAAAGCTTGCCAGTAGCTTCTTGTGGGTCGGTGGTTCTTCTGGGGGTTTTCCCAGGTTCTTTCTCCACCAATAATACTGGCCGCCATGTGTAGCCTATCGTGTGCTGAACAATGCATTAAACTCTAAGGGAATGAAGAAGAAAACAACAAATACACACCAGGGTCCCTTTTTTCTTTAAAAATGACAAAATAAATTCTATAGATGAGAGAAAATCATATTTTCCTGGAGATGCAATAAGGTTAATTTCTTATACTAATCATTACTGTCTGCCATTTTATTTTATGAAAATTCTTAGTTCCAAACAAAGCAGTAAAAAAGATAGTAAAAATTTCCATTTGAGAAAGAAGGTATGGGATGTTTTTTGAAACTTGGACTTATTATTCTATCACATTTGAGATGATTTTGCCCTTGTGTTAAGTTCTCACATATGTTTGCATTATTGGCATCTTTTATGCTCAGAGACAAAATTGCCAATTTGTAAATAACTGTGTAATATTGAAATTAAACTGTGCTGTTGCAAGATTAAAAATGTTTTTAAATGACTTGAGTTATACAAGATATTTTCATCCAATGTGGCTTCAAAAATAGATTGAGAGAGCATTATGTGCCATATAAATCTTTTAATATACAGTCCTACCCATTTATCTCGACATCCTCGGGCCCGAGGAAATATTGTCGACTTAGGCGGATGTCGAGATAAGTGTTCGGGGGGTGGGGGGGGCTGAAAAAAGATAAAATTTAAAATTCGTCAGCAAAGGGTGACCCGTCGTCAGTGAATAGCATTGACACTTTGAGAAAAAAAAAAATAGGAAATTTTGAGTACATGAAGACAGAATCAGTGTGAAATACACTTGCATATTGACAAATTACATTTTGGTTACCTTTGTGTAATAATATCCAAATAAGAATATTGCATTGATCACATCCTGATATGAACAACATTACGATATTCAACGTCGGCATGGTTGAGAAGTTGTCAGTTACATGCTTCATGTACATGTACTTAAATTGGCCTTGATTTTGGCTATTCACAGGGAAATGAAAAACTGTCAACAGTACATGTATTCTCCACAAATACTTTTGTATCCGATGTTTTGACGAACATTAAAGCGACTGCACCAACCACTTGTTGCAGCGAAGTTTTCTACACTAGTTTTTTTCGATAATGCTTCATTGAACCATTTTGATGCTTCCTCCACATCTTCAATTGTAGCAGTCCTGCTTCTTCCTTTGGGGAGCGCAGTTACCTTCAACTTAGTCTTTCTTTATAGACTCAGCAGCTTTCATGCTTCCTGAACATGTTATTTTTAAATGAAAAAATTTCACAGACCTCTTTGCGAGATGTTCATCCCTTAACTTCCTTAACAGCCAGATATTTAATTTCCAAAGACTGTAAATTTAATTTGCATTTTACCCTGCTGTCGGTAGCCATCGTAAATGTAAATAAAGTTAAAAACGAAACTTCACAGCGAAAATCACCGATCACTTTCAAAGGTCTCAGAAACGCGTAATCCGTATTTTCACACAATTTTTATATATGGGATTCGGAAAATCATGTATACAGGAGTCCTCTGTACGCATCAATTTCCTGGACGGCAAATTTAAGGGCTTGCTAGTCCTGCTTCGACCACCTGTTGATTGGGAAATTGTGTTCATCAATTGATCCTTTTAGCTGTGCTGATATTTTACAATCAGAAAATTCAGTGGCTGAAAGACCCACAGATGTACATGCTGACATTGTAAGAGTACATTTGAAGAACATGACCCACAAGTTAGGCGGCAAGATCAAAGACTTAACTAGCTGCAGAGTGGTGAGAAAATGTGCTGCTATGGTTTGTTTTTATCCGACCATGACATTAAAGCCTGGTGGCAAGATCAACTAATTGTTGAACAAAGTATTGGTCTTTATTGGCAGCTTGTCGACATAAACGTTTTGAAAACAAAAGATTTGTTCAAGCTGGGACCAAGGGCTTCTGTCGTCATATACGTTTTTCTTTTATCTCGACGTCAACATAGGCATGACAATTTTATAGTAATAGTAGACCATGGGACCAGGACTTTGCTTTTTTGTCGACATAGGCGGCTTGTCGAGATAAGCGATGTCAGTATAAACGGGTAGTACTGTAACAGTATAGACTTGAATGGATGTTTGGATCAAATGACAACCACAACACAATGTGATGAAAGATATAAATTTATGGAATGGATTAATAAAAATGTATTTATATTCTACATATACAGGGATTCTTTCATGCTCTAAACATACGTCTCATTCAGTTACTCTATCCAAACATTCATGATAGGAAAACAAAAACATGATTCATATATTCAAATATATGATGGTAAGATTCATATAATCTCACATAATGAGAATAAGATTCAAATGATCTTATGTAATTTCCTACAATGAAATGAAAATTGGATTTAAAAAATCTCATGGAATGAAAATAAGATTTAAAAAATCTCATGGATTGTACTCACTTGAAACAACAATCAAATGGAACAAACATATGACTCTGTCATTTGTACAGCCGTATGATTCATAAATATTTGTAAAACCTTTCAATGTGTCCAGTGACAAACCACACAGTGTTCCGAATTCTTAGGTTGGCCCACTACCGTACTTGTATCGGCTGCTCACACCCTTTATGGATCCACCATGCGCACAAGTTTGAAAATTAGCGGTTTCATCTATGTATGACCTTGATGGTTACCTCATCTTCCATATCCACATACATGTACATGGAAAGATGGTCAGACAGACAGCCTGTTATACCTGCACACACATACGTACAGACATCACACAGTTCTCCTGAATTTAGTTAGCCCACTTATATTGGTCATGCCCACTCTTCATGGATCCATCATGTGTGTACACATATGTATAGACATATGTAAAGACATACATAGAGACATCCATATAGACAGGTGCAGGCAGCTACAATGAAACCATACTGGTCATTTTAACAGGTACAGAACTAAAAGCTATCAATACATACTACTAAATTAATAGCATCTTGTAACAAAAGTTCGCATTGTTTCAAGTCTTCTTTTGAGTTAAGGCATCATTTTATGATACAACATTAAATACTGAATATACTTCATGTATCAAATTAAATACAAATGTATCAAATAAAATACAAATGTAACAAATAAAATACAAATGTATCAAATAAAATACAAATGTAACAAATAAAATACAAATGTAACAAATAAAATACAAATGTATCAAAATACAAATGTATCAAATAAAATACAAATGTATCAAATAAAATACAAATATAACACTTATCCCTATGGCTAGAGAACAAATATGGAGAACGTTCACTCCTTGACATGATCCAAAGACCAGTGTGTCAATTAAGAAGAAAACTTGCCGAAAATATTCAGGAGAGTGAGTCAGGGTAAAATACACATGCAATCTATGACAAGATACATGCTACTTCAGTTGCTTACCTAGAAAAACAGTTATCCACCCTAGGTAATGTTGTACGAATGTACAATGAATAATGGCCAAATCATTCTATAAAGGTGAAATAGAGTTATTTCTTGCCATATTCTGTGACAGTTTTTTTGAAGTATGGGCCAAAGGCCTTGAGTCAAATAAATCATTTATTAATTCACTCATTCATTAGTTCTTCCCAACCAATACAGTTTGACTATCTTGGATCCAAATGCTTGAGCTATGATCTGTCGGCTTTCACCTTGTCACCTTATCTATCCTTTCTATCCATCAGTCCAACTGTAATTGATGGTCAATAGCTTTGTTTGGCAGCATGTTCATATATTATTTTCTAACAAATATTTTATCTTAAAATTGGAAAATTCTTACGTATGTATCTCTGTAAATTATCCTTTTCAATTTAATTTTTTTTAATACTTGTAAAGTTCTAAGTGCCATTAATTCTTTTACAACAGTTTTGGCTTCTGTATTATATTCCTATAGCATTTCAATTTTTTAAGCTTTTAGCATGCCAAGCATGTTTCTGTAGTATGCCAATACCAAATATATTTCGTATGAAGCCTTGTATTTTCTTTTTTTACCAGGGAGATTTTCTTAGTTTCTTCCCTGCCATATTCAGCAAGAAAAGTTCTTTCAAATCAGAGGAAGCTGTTTTGACGTTCATTCAAATGTAAGTTCATTGTTCAGCCATTAATAATTCACCTTTTTCAGATAATCACCTATTTTGAATGGCCAGATTTATTACACCTAAATCAAAGAAAAACATAACCTCTATTAAGAAGACGCCAATGTTGAGAAGCCTAACATCCTAGAGATTGTTACTTAACAGAGATAATGCTGCACTTGGCTTTTTTGGACAAATAGTGTAGCGCATAGCACGGCTGACCTTATTACATGGAAAGCAAATCAAGTTTGTTTCTGAAAATGTTTGTTTAAATAGCAGCAATGTATTATTGGTAGTAAAATGTAATTTGTGGCATTAAAACTCATTTAATTATATAATACATGCCTTCTTTCATTACTAACTTACTGCCTCCCTCCACGCAGCTATGTTCTCTAATCCAGGACAAAGTAGAAGAAATGACAATATTCAGAATTGAGGACATGACTAAAGCATTGGAATAGGACTGGGTTTTTTTTGTTCTAGACTGCTAATTATTAATAATTGGAGGAGGGAATTTTCATCTTTTATTGGGGACTAGCACTAGAAAAAGATGTAATGACATTATAATAGCAGATAAGTATTATAGCTAAAATTACCATTGCCCCCCCCCCCCCTTTAACAGACGACATTTTTCTGCAGCAAGATAATGTTATTGTAAAATTGGTGACTTTTTTTAAAGAATCACACAGATGTGAGTAATAATTACATATAGTGTGAAGTAATAAAGGTATACCTGTTTTGCAGTATTCACGTCTTTTTAAAAAAGTATTATGCCTGTTATGTAATTGATGTAATCAAATCTTCCTTTAATGACACCTAAAATCAATACAGTCTTGCATTAGTTTGTTGTTACAACTGTTTTAACTCATTCAGCCCCAATTCTGTCAAACTCATGATCTGGTTTCTGCATTCAATGGCTGATCCCATCATATCTTGAAGTTTCTCGACTGCATTCATCGGCCAATTTGGTCGATTTGAATGTGTGGTAGATACATTGTCTCTGATTGGTTACAAATGAGGATTTTCCAAGAATCTGACCAATATTAACTAGTCACAATCCTTTGTGCAAACTTGAATTATTGAGAAACTAAGAGTTACTAATTGAGAGCAGTTTCACTACATGTGTTCTGTTCTTGAAAAATCATAAATGATGGCGGATATATGATGATGGTGAGAGCAAAAATGAGTAGTTTCTTGGGTTTGATCACGAAAATATGTAGGAAGCAGAGGAAAGATATGTTCGGCAGTAGGATAATTTGCGAGATTTAGAATCGGCCATTGAAGTTTCTGAGGTTGATTCTTCAGAAGAAGAAGATGCTGATAGCAATGATGACAGAGTTCTTGCAGATCTAGCAGATTGCAGTAATCGTGTTAATTTCGTAAATAGTATAAAAAAGTTGTGAAAGACATGGACAAATAGAAGAAAAAAATACATCACTATGTAAATAAATTCAGTTGGAATAATTGGTGAAAACTTTGTAGATTTTTATTAGATATAAGAAGATAAATTAAGGTAAGAGTGAATGCATGTGCATGATATTTGCAAAATGTCTGAGCAGGTAAAACTATATGGGGCACACGCAGCTACACACATCTTAGTGCTACTAAGACAGCGCAGCAATATAGCTTTTAGCAGTGATTGAGCTGAATGAGTTAATGATATTTCAGTTCACATTTGTCAGTCAGTGGTTGGAAATTTGAACACAGTAGCATGAAATTTATGAAATTTTGCCTGTCATGCTTTTTGCACAGCTTTTTTGTCTTTTGTTCTTCTTGAGAATGTCTTGAGCTTTTGTGATTATGTCATCAAGCTAATTGTTATTTTATAAATGTCATAATCCATTAATTCTGTGAATTGTGACCATACAGTTTGCAGTGTGGTGCATTGTGTTCATCATCACAAGGTGATTCAGTAACACACATTATACTATGTGACCATACAGTTTGCAGTGTGGTGCATTGTGTTCATCATCACAAGGCGATTCAGTATCACACAATACGGTGTGACCATACAGTTTGCAATGTAATGCACAATTTGACTGGTTGTTCATCATTACATTGACTGCTCGTTTATATCACAATTTATATTTATTTATTAAATTGCTGCCTCATGTAGGTGTTAGTGATAATTTCTTTGATCAAACTTTTGATGCATACTGTGTAACAAGAATGTTGTTTGGAAAGACATTTTTACAAAATGCATGATGTCTTATGATTTCTTATTAAAACTTGATAATTTCCAAATGTTGATTCAAATTTCCAGTCCTATATTTTCCACGATAAAATGAGCAGATTATCAAGGTATCAGTTACCATTATTGATCACTATTTTCTTCTTGTTCAACCAATAGGAGTAAATTTTTGGTACTTTTATACAAATTGTATGGGATTCATGACTGACCCTGCATTATAAGCGAGTTCACGAGTTATCAGGGAGAAGTTATCAAAGGAGTGGTGTGTGTGTTTCTTTGGAATTGTTTTCCAATGTTTCAATCATAATAGTAGATTTTAGTTTCTAGCCTGCAGAACTTGCAAAGAGCAAAACTATAAATCTCATATTTGCTTGCTTTCACCTTTATACATTCTTACAACAATCCAGTCTGAGTACAAGTATATAGACCATGACTGTCATATACCCAGCATATATAACAATCCAGTCTCAGTACAAGTGTATAGACCATGACTGTCATATACCCAGTCTGAGTACAAGTATATAGACCATGACTGTCATATACCCAGTCTGAGTACAAGTTTATAGACCATGACTGTCATATACCCAGCATATATTATTCAGTCCTCTGTGACTTTGTTACTGACTTCAACAGATTCTACACTTAAACACTTGATATAGTTTGACTTAAGCAGATTCTCTCCGCTGAGGGTACAATATTTTTTTTCTTTTCCTCAGACTTAAAATCTTTGTAACCACCCTTTACTTGTGGTAAGGTCGGCATATCCCATGTAAGCACCCCTTATTTGCAATAATGTCATCATATCCCATGTAAGAAACCCTTATTTGCAATAATGTCATCATATCCCATGTAAGAAACCCTTATTTGCAGTAATGTCATCATGTCCCAAGCAGGCACTCATTGTGGTAAAGTCATTATACCCTATGTAACCACCTGTTGTTTGCACTTAAGATATATCCTATTCCATCTCCGAAAGGGTTGCTTTTTTCTCCAATCATTCATCTAGTAATTAGCTTGTTCACATCATGCATGGTGAAATCCATTCAGAAACCTTGTCTTTCAAATGAGGGTAAAAACATCAGGTTGTAACAGTCTTGTTTGATTCATTCAATTTGCCCATTGATGCAGCTATATTAATCTTTAACAATGATATTTTAGTATATCCAACATCAGATTTGTTTGGCAAGTTGTAATTTTATTGGTGAATTGTGTGAATATGTGATTTGGATTTTTAATGTAGCTTTAAAAAAATTTCAGTCATATCGCTATGATATCTGCAGTGTGGCAGTTTATAGTGATGTCTAGCACTAGGGCATCATGCCACATACATGTAGCATGATGTCCCACCCAGTCACATTATCCTGACACCTGGCTGACCAGTCCTAACACTAAGCTCTTAATGCTGAGTGCCAAGCAAGGCTGCTGTTAGTACCTTTTTTATTAGTCTTTGGTATGACTTGATCGGGGATCAAACACATGACCTCTCCCACATGAGGTGGGTTCACTAACCACTAGGCCACCGGTTATTGGTGAATTAAATTTTTAGCAGACTGAGTTCATGCTCTGATACTTTGAGCATATAGTCTGTGATATCTATTAAAGGATATCCCACAACTGAACAGGTGTCAGTTGTGTGGAATTATCACAGGGAGTTCAACCATGGATCCTCTATTAACATAATACAGGACTCTACATGACACTGAGCTGGTATTAGATTCATGTCTCAATCAAAGGGTTGTCAACTGGGAAAATAAAATGGGTGGTGCCTTTACATGGTAAGGGTTTATTTGCCCAAATGCACTGTCAGATAACGTAGGAAATTTCACTTGGAAAGTAGATCCAACTTATGATAAAATCATAGATAAATAAAAATCAGATCTTTTAACGCATCAAACACAAAATAAAATGCAAATATAGGCTGTTCAGATTTATGTAAAAATGGAAGCATTAAACTTTTGATATTAGTAAACACTTAAGATAAACAATGTTGATGGGCACTGAGTAATGTATCTGGATAGGAAGAGTACATGACATCTAAAAATGTTTAAATTGACAGTACTTTGTAAATTGACAGTACTTTGTACATACTGCAAACACAAGAGTTTCTAATATTATGTCTAGATTTATCATGCTTTTAAGATGTCCCCTGTTCTGTGAGAATCAAATTTTAAAAATAAAATAACTTATAAGCTAGTAAATATGGTTAGTGGTACAGTTTTGTCCTGACAAATAGATTAAGCTGACTCATATATCATATATCTTTGGGAAATAGCCCAAGCTGACTCATATATCATATATCTTTGAGAAATAGACCAAGCTGACTCGTATATTATATATCTTTGCAAGTTACTTAACATTCATTTTTTCAGTCTATATATTGTCACTTATATATGCTTATTTTGGCAAGGAGATTCATGATTATAAATAAACACCACTGTCCAAACTGATTTGTTAATTTTGAGATTCAGCATGGTGTATTTGACATATGACCTTTTAGGTTTTTACTTTGCTGATTTCCCACTGATACACATCAAAGGACTAAAAATGACAAAAATAAACTTCTCATCAATAAAAATTACAGAATTCTGTTATTAAATTACATACTTGCATGATTTTTTTTCTTCTCCAGATTAATTTTGATAATTGGTATTACTTGTTGTTACTAATTCAGTTTTACCATGTCTGTTTTGCAGGAAGCTGATTGATATATCTTCTAGAGCTTTCCAGTTCTTCCACTGTTTCTTTCACCAGGAACAAAAGCAGTGGAGCAGGTAATTTGTCGACAGATGCATATTGTGCTTTTTATTTGTTACACTGATGTAAGATAGATGCCTGTTCTCAATTTATATACTTTTAAACCATACTATGCACATACTGTATGTTTACTTCATATCTTGAAAACATTCTCTGGCAGCCAAGGTCAAGCCAGGGTCAAGTTGAAATTTGTATTTAACAGGTAAATGCTGTATCATTTGCCCAGATTTGTAAATACTGTGTGTGTGCAAAGGCATACATTCATTTATGGATTTATTTTCTCCAGCTATGGCTCTTTTTGACTTCTCAGTGTAACCAAGTGTGTCCACAGTGCTGTTGTTCATGTATTCTTGCAATCCTTAATGTAATCAAGAATGTCCACTTTGCAGTTCTTATGCAGTCTTATATTCCTCAATGAAATCATGTCCACATTGCAGTTCAAATGCAATCATGTAATCCACAATGGAATAAGGCATGTCCACATTGCAATTATGCAGTCTTGTAATTCTCAATGTAATCAAGCATGTCCACTTTGTGATTATGCAGTCATGTAATCCACAATGGAATTAAGCATTCCATATTACAGTTCATATGCAGTCTTGTAATCCGCAATGGAATCAGGCATGTCCACATTGTGAGTATGCTGTCTTGTAATCCTCAATGGAATCAAATATGTTCACATTGCAGTTCATATGCAGTCATGTAATCCACAATGGAATCAAGCATGTTCAAATTGCAGTTCATATGCAGTCTTGTAATCCTCAATAGAATCAAGCATGTCCACATTGCAGTTCATATGCAGTCTTGTATTCCTCAATGCATTCAAGTATGTTCACATTGCAAGTATGCAGTCTTATAATCCTCAATGGAATAATGTCAGTATTGCAATTATGCAGTCTTGTAATAGTGCAATCAAACATGTCCATGTTGAAGTTTCTCATGTAATCTTGCAGTTCACAATGTAATCAATTGTGACCACAGTTTGTTTAAAAATGCTGGCTTTAAAACAAATTACATCAGAAATGTTTGCAATATTTATATTACAGTGGAAGTCCTCAATTGTTGAACTGCATAAAAGAGTTACATATATTTATGTGTTGAAATATAAATCTCTGATCAAGTCTTTCTTGATTCATACATATGGTCGTTTATTATTTTCAAGTTCACAGGCAAGACTGTGTTCCTTGGACACAGTAAATATATATAAATTTCTACAATACTGGCCATTATATTTATACATGTATAACATGAATGACACTGTTAACTGTGTATACCCTACAATAGCATGATGCACTGGCAGGTCAGGGTCTTAACTGTTAACTTTAAATATACTGTAGCATAATGTACTTTCAGGTTGGGGTCTTAAATGGCAACTTGAAATAATATACCATGTAATAATGCACTGGCAGGTCAGGGTCTTAACTGTTAACTTTAAATATACTGTAGCATAATGTACTTTCAGGTTGGGGTCTTAAATGGCAACTTGAAATAATATACCATGTAATAATGCACTGGCAGGTCAGGGTCTTAACTGGTAACTTGCAATATACCATAGCATATTGCACTGGCAAGTTGTGGTCTTAACTAGTAACTTGAAATTATATACCATGGAATAGTCCACTGGCTTGTTTGAGGTCTTAACTGGTAACTTTAAATCATATACCATGGAATAGTGCACTGGCAGGTTGGGGTCTTCACTGGTAACTTGAAATCATATACCATGGAATAATGCACTGGCAAGTTGTGGTGTTAACTGGTAACTTGAAATATACCATAGCAAAATGCAATGGCAGGCCTGGGCTTTAACTGTTAACTTGAAATCATATACCATGGAATAATGCACAGGCAGGTCATGGTCTTAAACTGTTAATTTTATATCACATACCATAGCATAATGCACTGGCAGGTCAGGGTCTTGACTGTTTACTTCAAATCATATACATTGGAATAATGCAATGGCAGCTCATGTTAATTGTTTACTTGAAACCATGGATCGAATGATAACATTGAATCTGATCTTCCTATATAGAATTCACTGGCTGTTTGAAGACAGTTGTGCAAGCCATTAAGCATTTAAGGAAGATTTGATAGACTTGTTTTAGATAGACTTGTTTTAGATAGACTTGTCTTTGATAGACTTGTTTTATTGTTTCAGTGGGAATTATCTGCAGAGAAGTGAGAAAGTCAGAGATGCATGTACCACTTACCTGAATAAGCAGAATGTTTTTCATTCTGATGTCTTCATAGTTAAGGTAAACAACAGTTTAAAGAAGGCCATCAATGTGATGTGACCCGATTTGAAAGCACTTTTATGTTAGAATGTTATAATACTTTTCATGATGCATCCTCTATATCAGGTTATATCATTGTGCGCAAATGGTGTCATGGAAACAAGTTAAATGCAAAGGTTAATATAGATTACTGTAGCATGAAATGTAGTTTACAGTGACTTAATCCTGACCTATGTATGTAGTATTCATCATGATGCATCTATATTCCAAGCTAAATGACTACAGAGGCAATACAGTATTTATTCAACCTGGCTTTTTACATTGTAACCAAGTTACTTGCCTTGTGGGTTTATTAGCAGAGAGATTTTTTTGACAAGCATACTCAGTTTTCAAAATTGCCACCTGCATGATGGTTTCAGTGCAGACTGACCGCCTTTACAAATGATTTTGCTTTTTGTTTGATTAGATACTCATGGAGAGTCCAGCAAAGTATGAACATTATTTTCAAGCATCGATTGTAAATTCTTGGAATTTAATGCTGTAAGATTTCAACAGTAGGTTTCAACCAGTTTTGTGATTCTTAAATTCTGAAAAACATTATAAATATATTTTGACCTTGTAGCTTTATTTCAGGATGACGACTGCATGTATACTATGATGTTCTGTTACTACATCATACCTATTCACGAACCACCAATGTCATGCAAACAGATACAGAGGCTATCTTTTTTATGCATCAAGAACACAATTGATTTCTTGTAGTTATGAGTTGTTCAAGTAAGATCTTTGATTATTCCAATGGGTGCCCTTTTGGATATATTTTCTGAGTAGTAAATCTACCTGCTTACAATCAGCACTGCCATTTTGTCTAAAGGGCAATTCAGTATTTTCTGCTTATTTCCAAAAGTTCATTCCAGTTTAATAACATATTCCTTATTTGTTGGTTTCAGTTCTTGTCACAAGTGATTCACATGCAGCTGTTAGAACAGAACCTTAGAAATGAAGAACATCAAGGTACAAAACTTAAGTATATATATGGGAGGGGAAAAATTTAGTTGGTGCTAATTAATCATGAGTTTTAAGTGGTACTGGCAGCTGCAGACAGTGGTTTCAGTGCCACAGTTCTGTCATAATGTGTAAGATACAGATGGGGTAACCTGGTAAATATGCAAGATATCACCTGCAAACAAGCTAGGGTATCATGTGTACTGATTGTAATTCATGGGGTAGCAACTTTTGTGGATTTTGGGAATGCTATAAATCAAGAATTTAGAAGCACAGCAAATCTAATTCATCTATGAAGACAATAGGATCCATTTCCTTGTCCAGAAATTTAAATATTGACAAAAGTTTAACTTTATGCAAAACCAAATTATATCTACCAGAATTAATTTGTCCACATTATTCTTATCGACATTAATACTAGATGTAGTATTATTTTGTATTATGAGCAGCTAATGTTTATCATTTTATAGTGAGTTTCAAAGTTGATACAGAGTACTTTCGTGACTTAACCAATTCTGCAATTTCTATCATGCTAACCTTGCCAAGCTAATGATGTAAATGAATATAACGTATGTATGAAAGATTGTATCCATAAGTTACAGAACCTCAATGTATAAATGAATGGCAGATTTATTTTGGTAAAGTCACTGATTGTATAAATACAATTCAAATTGGTATTTTAATGCCCGGATTTAAAATTTAATCATAATCTTTGATGATGTCAAGATATTAAATGTGAGGTCATGATTTCTCCTTTGAATACATTCCCCGATCACATTACTTTAGGGATATTAGCCTGCTACCTCGCGAATCCAGCCCTACCAAAAGACAAAAATTCGTCTTTCCTGTCTATGTCATATAGACAAAGGACAATAACTCTTGCCCCTTACCTCCCCTTGCTACCCGCTAGGTGTCGCTTCTTTAGTTTTTTTAGCTTCGCTGTACGCGAAAACACGTACAATTAGACCTCCAATGAATCCAAGCCATCTTAGTGTAAATTCTGACCATCCGAAGTTAAATTTGGAATTACTGTGTTGGATAATCATTCCTCTACAGGTCGTATACATTATTTTACAATATTTTCCAATTTGAGTGACTTTGTCACCTTTTCTAGACTTCGGACCAGGTTGCAACGTGGTCAAGCACGCTTATGGCGGTACTAGCATGTAATACATGTAGCACTCAATAATTTCGCTTATTCCGTATGTAACGTAAAGTTACGATATTAGCGACTTAATAACGTGCTGCATTGATAATTTGTGCTTTATTTACCTGCTTTGTCGTTTCAGTAGACTTCAAAAAAGTCTTTAAACAACCAAGTTGCGACTATTTAATGGCGGACATCGTGTTGTAGTCACGAGTTCACGCGACACTTAATCATTTTGCTTCGTCCGTTAGTTACGGTTATGGAATAGCGACTTAATAGCGTGCTGAATTGTTAATTTGTGCTTTGTTTATCTTCTTTTTCGTTTCAGTAGACTTAGTCTCTGAACGACCAGTTGCGACTATTTAATGGTGGAATTCGTGTTGTAGTCACAAGTTCACGCGACACTAAATCATTTCGCTTCCTCCGTTAGTTACGGTTATGGTAATAGCGACTTAATAGCGTGCTGAATTGCTCATTGTGCTTTGTTTATCATCTTTTTCGTTTCAGTAGACTTCGTCTTGAACGAACCATTGCAACACGCTCACGGCGATAACTAGTGTTGTCATTAAGAGTTAACATGGCACGGAATAATTTGACTACTCCATTAGTAACGGTTATAGTATTATCGAATTAATAATATGCTGAATTTTTTAATTTGTGCTTTGTTCTCTTCTTTTGTCGTCTCAGTAGCAAAGTCGACAACGAAGGCATGAATGGCAAAATGGGTGTTGGCAATGTGGAAATGGAGGAAATTATGTTGACATGGTTTAGGCTGCCCAGTGGGTGTAAATTTCACCGCAGGTCCGTGCATGGCTTTCGGGCCTGTAAGTCCGGACGCATGGAGTCTATGCTGGATCAATTGGATCCATTTTAATATGCACTTTCGCCGGCCAGCCAGCCGTCCGTCCAGCCGACACCGTCAGTTCAGCCGGCACTTCAGCAGGCACCAACCGGCATTAGCTGTCCATCCGGCACCGTCCGTTCAGCCCAAATGGCACCGGCCGGCCAGCCGACCTTCCAGCTTGCATCAACAGGCACCGGCCGTTCAGCCCAAATGGCACCAGCCGGCCGGCCAGCCGACCTTCCAGCCTGCGTCAACAGGCACCGGCCGTCCACCCGGCAACGACCGTTCAGCTCAAATGGCACCGGTCGTCCAGCCGACCTTCCAGCCGGCATCAACCGGCACCGGCCGTCCATCCGGCAACGACCGTTCAGCCCAAATGGCACCGGTCGTCCAGCCGACCTTCCAGCTGGCATAAACCGGCACCGGCCGTCCATCCGGCAACGACCGTTCAGCCCAAATGGCACCGGTCGTCCAGCCAACCTTCCAGCCGGCATCAACCTGCACCGGCCGTCCATCCGGCAACGACCGTTCAGCCCAAATGGCACCAGTCGTCCAGCCGACCTTCCAGCCGGCATCAACCGGCACCGGCCGACCATCCGGCAACGACCGTTAAGCCCAAATGGCACCGGTCTTCCAGCCGGCATCAACCTGCACCGGCTGTACATCGGATTTACGGAGATTATAGTGATGTACCCGTCAGTCAATCTACACTACTGGTTACATATCACTACCATGAGAGAAATGTTATAGATGAATCTCCGTCCAATCAGACCATTCGAGAGGCAGGTGCCGGTCATAGCCGGACCTTCGCCGACATTCCGGCCGACCATATACCAGACAAATCAGTCGGTATTGCCGGTGTACACCTCCCGTCACGTCAAATACGTGACGGTGTGATTTTAAAACAAGGGAGAATTAGTGACATTATCAGAGGTGACGGAATTGATTTATCTATGCCACTTGGTATGCGCTACCCAGATTTGGCAGCTTTACCAGAACAGGACTTTCAGGCCGACCATTCGCCAGTTCAATCAACCAGCAGTGCCGGCCGTCCATATGTTCACGGCTTCTCCACAAGGGAGATTTAGTGAAAGTGTCAATTATGACAGAATTGCGTCATCTAAGTCACCTGGTATGCGGTACAGATATGCAAGCTGTACCAGAACCAACATTCCCTCTGAGCGAATGGTAGATGGGCGCGCAGTGCTTGCCGCACTACATAAGCATTATGTAATTATTATTACCTCAACCGGCACCGGGCGTCCATCCGGCAATGACCGTTCAGCCCATATGGCACCGGTCATCCAGCCGACCTTCCAGCCGGCACTAACCGGCACCGGGCGTCGATCCGGCAATGACCGTTCAGCCCAAAGGGCACCGGTCGTCCAGCCAAGCTTCCAGCTGACATTTGCCGGCACTGACCGTCCATCCAGCTCCTGCCGTCCAGCCCAACAGGCACCGGTCGTCCAACCGTATGAAGATTTTAGTCATATACCAGTCCGTCCGACTGTACCGCTTTACCAGCACGGGGACTTTTATCATACCGCAATCCGCACAAATCGGATTGACGAAGATTCTAGTGATGTTTCCGTCTGTCAATCCGTACTACCGGTTACATATCACTACCATGACACAGATGTTGGCGATGAATCTCTCGATCCAACCCGACCATTCGAGCGGTCGGTGCCGGTCATAGCCGGCCCGTCGCAGTCATTCAGGCCAAACATATGCCAATCAATTCATTCGGCATTGCCGGCCGTCCATAGGCTAACAGCTCATCCACAAGGGAGAGTGAATGCCTTTATCAGAGATGACGGAATCGAGTCATCTATGCCACCTGGTATGCATTACCCCGATATGGATGCTTTACCAGAGCAAGATTATGCACATAGTGAGTGCGATGAATCGCAGGCAAATCAGCTGTATGCAGATCCAACTATGGAACGGACTGAGTTCAGCTTCAAAGCCGCAGTGGAGGAAATTTATAGGGTGTTGGCCCCTTCAGAATGCCCTCCACCTCCTGCTGCCATTACCGACTATAATGTTAGAGCGTCGGTCGATCTGGATGAGGGGGAAAAGACTCTATCCTTCCGCCTCCTTCCCCAGTTGACAAAAATTAAGGAAATTAATGACCGTCTGTCGACATGTATAGGGGATCCAGGAAATGCTAAGGCGTTCTTTTCTGAAAGCCAAGTACCAGCGTCGTTTTCAGGTCGATGGTACAAAACTCACTCCGATGCGTTCAGTACTGAGGTCCCGGCTCTGGATAAAAATATGGCAGCAGTCCATATGTCTGCTCCATTGTCTTATAAAATGGACAAAACTGTGTTCAATGCCAAGTCCAAGCTAGTTCGAAATGTAGTCGCTTCGTCTTCACTGTTAGACCTAGCCTCCCTAGCCATTTTCAGGATCGCTGAAAAATCTGGCAATGAACATGCTTGGGAATCGACGGCCCGGTTAGCTAGGGTTCTTAACAGGGCAGCTCACCATTCCATGGTCAATGCGCTGACTGCTTCTGCCAACCTAGACCTGATACGTCGTGACGCATGTCTGAAGGGCACGTCGCTTAAACCCCATCATAAGCTGGCTAGATATGACCGACGCACATTTCACGTCCCTATCCCACGAGTAGCGGACATTTCTCCGTTGTGCTTGTCGGGACTCGGTTTATCAGTTCCATGTCATACTTTTTGGCCTCAATTTAAGCCCTTGGGCTAGTACCAAGGTTATGGATTACGTCGTCACCCTGTTCCGCTCGACTTCATCTATTGCGTCGGCAGTATATTTGGACGACATCCTCCAGAAACATCTGTCAAGTTCTACTCTGCTCAAAGGCAGAAACGATCTTATATCACTTTACATCATATAGGCTTTCTCGTAAACTGGATAAAGTCTGATCTCTTTCCAATCCGGATTTTTGGTCCATCTGGGTGTGGAGTTTCTCCCGATCTGAATCTGGTAAGGCTTCCTCGAGTTTGCGATCATCCAGATAATTGCACTTAGAGTCCGTTTCCAACAGGATGCGCATTTTAGCGAGAGAGTTGCAGATCCTCGGATTATTCAATGCGGCAGCAGACTTGATCCCACTCAGCCGTCCTTTTATGCGCCCTTTACAAAGGACATTGCTAGCGTAATTGCGCCCTTTTCAAGTCCCTTCAATCCCAGAAAACAGTCATGCTCACACCAGAGATACGATCATTCTTGAGTCAATGGCACAACCCCTGTGGGCTGTCCACAGGGATTACTCTGGAGATACCCCAAGCGGTGATAACGGTATGTTCCGCCACTAGTACCTACGGTTGGGGTGCCCACCTGTTGCCGGACTTCGATACTGTCAGCGGCACGTGGGTGCCAGGGGCGAGCCCTTTAACACATCAACCTTTCAGAAATAACGGCTGTCATCAATGCTTTTCATTTCGGGCAGGATCAACTCTTATTACAAACTGCCCTCATTATGTCAGACAACATTGTGGTGGTGCCTTGCCTCAAAACAAGGGGACACCAATCACCAGACCTGTGCAATCTGAGCTGGCAGTTTCTACATTGGTTCGACAATCTCCACCTCAATGTACAATTCAGACACATTCTTGGCAGACTCAATGTCTTGGCTGACACTCTATCTAGTCATTCACACAGAATGGTCACTCCATCAATCGGACTTTCTTCCAATTGACACACTTTGGGGACATCCGATGATTGATCTTTTGCAACAAGGTGAAATCGCAAGTTGTCCACCTTTCATCTCAGGTTCCAGACCCAGAAGCTTGGGTCGTGGATGCTCGATTAATCAGCTGGGAAGGGTTGTGGTCATTCTCCTACCCTCCCACGGTCTTGGTACTGAAATTAATCCAGAAGTTAAGGGGTCAGAACTGTCAGATGGTTCTGATTGCCCCTCTCAGATGGAACAACTCCTGGGTCTCCGATCTACTCAATCTAGGCGATAGATCTACCCAGGAAGATTACAGTCAGCACAAGTATTCGCAAGCAACCGCGGCCAGGGGTGTTCCACCCCTGTCCGGACCGTCTTTATGTTCAAGCCTGGCTCTTGTCCAGACAGCCTTGCAAGACAAACAATTTAAATCTTTGATTGAGGAGAGAATCTCGAGAGCAAGAAGGCCCTCTACTCTGAAGGTTTACGAGGGCAAGTGGCATGTTTTCAGGGACTGGTACCATATCATTCACATTGTTCCTCTGAGTGTCACAATCCCTCAACTGGCCAACTTTTCTCTGGCTTTTCGAGGAGAAACAGCTGGTTCCAGTTATTATCAAATGCTACCGCTCCATGATATCAGACACATTCCGCCATTCTGGTACATGTGCTATCAGCCATGACAAAGATTTGTCAGATCTTTTAGACACTTTAAAAAATTCAATCGACTTATATCCCTCACCCTGTTTCCAAATGGAATCCGTCCTGGGTTTTAACATGACTCAATTCAGACAGTATTGAGTCTTTAACCTACGATTAGTTAAAGCTACTATCATACAAATTGGGTTTCTTGATAGTCTTAGCTTCAGCATGCAGGGTGAGCGAGTTACATGTCCTTTCTAGTGACCCGAACTCTCTTCCATTCCGATCAGAGGGTTTGATGGTCCTCTTGACGCAGCCAGGCTTCGTAGTCCAAAATAGATTACCATACATTGGCGATCAACGAGTCGTCATTAGCTCGCTTCTTTATAGATAAGTCAGGATCAACAGCCATGTAAGATCCTGTTTGTGCACTCTAGCACCATTTCAATGCATAGAGGTGAGTCAGGTCACATACAAGCACCTCTTTCTTCTGGTGATAGCTGGGACATAAGATATCTCCATTCAAGCCCTTGCTTCATGGCTGAAGTGGGTTATACGCTCGGCATACTCTGAGGATTCGCAAATCAGTCACCTTATAGAAGCTGTTGGCTGACATGCAGAGTCAACCTTCTACAGTTTTATCTTCAAGTTTGTACTCGCAGAGGCAAACATTGATTCTAGTAGGTCCTGTGTTGAGCAGCCCAGACGCCCACCAGACCCATGTGCAACAATCAGCACAGCCTATTAGCTTCGCTGGATTCGCCAGATAAATTTTCGTAGGTAAGAAGATTTCAATAACTATCTTCTTAACCGTATAAAGGGGTCACATATCACGTGACCCTGGGCTGTGTTGCTGATTGAAAATTAGGAGACCGGGTTATCATTCACATGGGGAATCCAACCATCATTCCCTAGAGGATACCCGGGGTGGAGGTCGGATGCTCCGCATTCCCTCCTCCTATTACTTATTCTCCTAAAGTAATGTGATCGGGGAACGTATTCAAAGGAGAAAGCAAATTTTGTAGTAAATTATGTTTCTCCGAGAATACTTATCCGATCACATTACTAAGAAACCCTCCCAACCACCCCGCCATGCGAGCATCCTCGTGTTTTATATACCGCTCAGCTTAAAAACTAAGAAGCGACACCTAGCGGGTAGCAAGGGAAGGTAAGGGGCAAGAGTTATTGCCCTTTGTCTATATGACATAGACAGGAAAGATGAATTTTCGTCTTTTGGTAGGGCTGGATTCGCGAGGTAGCAGGCTAATATCCCTAAAGTAATGTGATCGGGTAAGTATTCTCGAAGAAACATAATTTACTACAAAATTTGCTTTTTTATCAGATGGATTTATCTATTTTAGTGATAACATCATTTGATAATAAGGTACATCAACATCAGATAATCTATAGAAATTTAGATCCATATTGATTCTAAATGTTTTAAAACAGATTCCTGATATTTAATATATAATTTTCATTGTTGCATTTAAAATATCCTTAAGTTGTTGCATTGAAAAACCAAAATTTTCAAATGCACACAAAACTGTATTGTTTTAAAGCCACAAAAGGTATGCCTATACTGTATTTTGTTTCTCATAAATTTTAAGTAAGATTAAATAACTAAATGTAATTGTAAATTTACACAAAATAACACAAGTTTACAATGTTTTTTACATAATAGTTGCAAGTTTTAAGTCATTATTTTTTATTACTTTTAGGAAAACCAAGCTTTCCTTTGATGGTACCATACCAGTCCAACCAAGTGTTCAAAGTGATTGTCCAGAAAGAACCAGTAACTTGATATTTAACTATGAAATGACTGCCAAAATATCTGTCAGAAAACGAAAGACCAAAAGCATAACAGTCTTTAGCTTTCTTTTAAGAGATATGGTATGGTCAAGAAGTTTTTCATTTAAATGAAAACGCTATTGAGTTTTGACACAAAATATAATTTAAATAAGGGAAATAATGAATAAAGTATATGTACTTTTTATATTTTATTGATTTGTTTACTTTTATGAAGCATTCTTTAAAGCATTTAGTGACATTAACATATATTTTCCCTGGTTTTATCAAACATTTTTGGGGAATTTGTTTTCCTTATTCCATGAAAGAGATATGGGTAAAAGTGCAACATTATACTTAAATTAATATTGTGTTCAGGTTTGAATCTAATGATACATGATTGAAATTAAAAGGGATAGTAATTAGATGTATTTTTATATTGTACTAGGACTTTTCTAGACTTGTGTATCATTAAAATGCTTGGATATGACTAAGCAATTCCAAATCTCTTTGTTCAACATTAATTTTTCTATAAATTTAATTTTAAAAAACCTTGCAAAAGAGAATCTTTTCGACTTCAAAATAAGTTTTGTTGTCAGAGACCATTTGTTATATCCAAATATTTTACTAATGATTCCATGTATTATCCATGTTGTTGTTTTACCAGTCATAATACACTCATGATCCAGAAATTGTTGTATTTGGTTATATTTATTTTTAATTATGACTTTGCAATAGATTTCCAGAATGCATGAAACAGAATTAGTGTATGTTATAATATGTTTTTACATATTTTTTTTGTTTATCAATTAATTTTTAGTTTCAGATGTAGCACCAAATGCTCTAAAAACTGTTTAATAGATTCATATGTAGTTTCCACTTGCAAAAGAATATTGATTTTATATTATAACTTTGCTTTTTATTTTGCACTTTACATTTTTTTATAATAAACATATTCTATTTGTCCCATGTCTGTTATGAAAAATATTTAAATATTTTTATTGTCAGATAATTATTTTCTTATCCTTTTTGTTATCTTTGTCTATGTTCTATTGATAATTTTGTCAAAATGAATCGTTGAAAATTTGACATTGTATACACATGCCATAGAATGGAGTATATTATATTTTGATTTTTTGTGTGTCTGTCTGTCTGTATCAAAGTCATTAAGGTACAATAACTTCATTCATCCAGCATGTACAGTGACCATACCTTGTGGATAGCTTTTACTTGGGTTAAAGAAAGAACCTTTAGTTTTTTATTGCAAGTGTTCAAAGGTCAAGTTCACTGTGACTGAAATAAAGATAAAAGGTTTCTCCACATGAAGTCAAGTTCTCCACAATCTATAGTTACTAGACTTTGTGCATAGCTTGCGTTTTGGGGTAATTAACAAACATATATAGTTAAAATGGTCAAGGTAACTATGATTGAATGAAGAAAAATGATTTCTGCACCACTGTTTTATTTCTATGCTACAGACCTGGTCCAACCTTATGGATGGCATGTACTGGAGTAAGGAAAAAGCCTTTTGATTTCAGGGTCAAAGTTCAAGGTCACTCAGACTGAAAGAAGAATGATGCTTTTTGTGTAAATATTGCAGTTATGTACATAAAGAACTATTTCAAACAGGCAAAGCATTTAGTGTGATATTCAGGGCACTCGTTTTAGGAGAAGATTTGCTACTGTTTGTAATATAAAGCTGCAGAATACTATTCCAGTCTCAAAATTTTATCATATTTATCTGTTTTATAATAAATAATTTGTACATGTACCACATTTTCATTTATTACATTGTCTTGAAACAGTCCCTTGTCAAAAATACATGTCTTCTTTGGACAAGATTGATCATTGCTCATTTTATTAATTGTGCTAATTATTGTAACTCATCACTGTGTTGCAAGTAACTTTTAGGTAATTATTTCTTACAGAATGATAATATTTTATGTTGCCTTTTTTGTTTAAGGTATATTTTAGTCAAATACTGTCTCCCAAAATGTGCTCCACAAAGTTTGTAATGTTGCCATTGTTTCCAGCATTCTAGATTACTGGTAGCATTCCCATTTTTGACACCTGAATCAAGAGTGTGAAGAGTGTTAATAGGGCCCTTTCATTCCAGATGTCGGACAGGCAGCATTTATGTACAGAGTTGTCTGTCTTCTTTCAAATTAAAATTTCATGTGTAAATTCAAAACTTTAGATTAAATTCTTTACTCATTTGAAAAGTTAACAACCATGACTAATTGTTTTCAGGTAAAACCATCTCTGAAATTATTATTTATTAGAATGTCATATTTTAGATTTGCCCAGATTTTGATTTATCCAAAATTTAGACATGCCCAGATTTTGAATTATTTGAATTTCATGTTTTACTAATTTAGGATTTACCCAGCTTTTCATGTATTCTGAATACAGATTTGCCCAGATTTACATTTGAAGTTTTATTTTCTAGGGACTAAGTACGGCATTACAAGTCTCCACCAATACAATTATAATATTGTGTTATCAAACAAATCATTTGTTTTACCAAATGTTTACAAAATAATATTTATGATAAAACTTTATTTATTTATTAAAGTGCTATGAAATTGTATTGTGAAAACCTTCTTTGATGATGCTTGAATGTAAGATATTGTCTTTAATTGAAATCCGTATTGTTGTATGTAAGTGTAATTGTCATAATGTGAATATCAGAACAATAAGAGTAAACATAGTAAAAAGAACATAACATAATTTGTTATGTATTTATTTATGTCATAAATAGCACACACTTGTTTCTTCTCTGTACTCGAGTCAGTCTTTCAAGACTTTATTGTACAGAAATAACAGCACCAATGGTATATTTCTATGCTTTATTGTACAGAAATAACAGCACCAATGGTATATTTCTATGCTTTATTGTACAGAAATAACAGCACCAATGGTATATTTCTATGCTTTTTTGTATAGAAATAACAGCACCAATGGTATATTTCTATGCTTTATTGTACAGAAATAACAGCACCAATGGTATATTTCTATGCTTATTTTACCATAAGTCAGTACCAAGCTAAACCAGAATATGATATGACCGAAAGTCATACTACATGATAACAATATGGCGTGAAAAACTTGCGTTAATCTATCTTGTATGCTCCTAATAAACACAATGCCATACAAGTAAATCAATGGCATAATAATTGTGAGCATATGAGAAGAATAAATATTTCATTTTAAAATATTTCCAGTATTAACAAAATTGTGATTAGGCTATGATTTGTTGGTATTTACAAACGTGTCTTTTTTGGGCAGTGGACAAAGACACAAAAAAGCAATAGCCAAAATAGATTAATCATTTATAAAATTGAATAGAATTCTAGAAAATTTGGTGCTAATGTCAATGGCTCTTCTAGCTACCACTAAATGAAACAAAAATTGTTCAATTTTTATTTTCTCATCTAGTTTTGAGCTCAGCAGATGGTAGTACATACAGTGGCAATAGAGTACATGTGATACTATAAATGAGATTAAATCAACATGCAATCTGCAACATTTACCACACAGTACATTATGGATATTGAATGAATGAATATTTCATCAGACCTAAAACCTTTATGGTTAATAACAGATAAAACTCGATGTAAAACAAAGGCAAATGATATACACAAAACCATAGAAGCTTTTGTTGGCATAAATGTAAGATTCAACTATGTTGTATACATAGGAATTAGATTATATCTCTCCCTCATAATGCAGTCTTTGCAGACCTTAACTGCTGACCATATATACCAAATCATGCTATGTTGAGAACTGTGATATATACAAAACCATGATATATCAAGAACTACTAGTTGTACTGTACTTCATTGTATTAAGAATATCATAATATGCTGAAGAACAGTATTGCGGACACTATCAGTTTTGTTTAAATTATGGAGTTTTGAAAATATATAAGACTAGTTTCATCTTATTTTCTTTTAAACTATATTGTTATATACTTTTATGATTTTGCTCATGGGATTCAAAGGAGTACTGTGTTATATTTAAAACTGCAATTATATTATTGCATGTTTTAACGATGGGAGCTGTATTAAGGGATAAGGTTATAGCAGGATTGGCATACAAGTCATAAGTTGAAAAGTTAGACAATAGCAAGATTGGTATACAAGTCATAAACTGAGATTAGACTATTGTAGGATTGACATACAAGTCATACTGTGAGATTAGACTAATGTAGGATTGGTATACAAGTCATAAACTGAAAAGTTAGACAATAGCAAGATTGGCATACAAGTCATAAACTGAGATTAGACTATCGTAGGATTGGCATACAAGCCATATACTAAAGAGTTATACCATAGCAAGATTGGCATGTTTCAGAATAGAAACTGAGTGGGTTTTGGATTAAATGAATAACACCATTACAATGTGTGAAAGATGGAAATTTATGAGATGAATTAATTTTTAAAAAAATATACCTGGTAGGATGTAAAAATACAATGATTCTCTCATGCTCTCAACATATGATTGATCCAAACATTATACAAACATTCACAAATTGAAAATAAACCAAAAATATGAATTCAATATGAAATACAGATTCAAGAAACCTCATGGACTGCAGATGTTTCAAACAATATTATGCACTGTAAGAGAGATTCACATAATCTCACGTATGGACTACGATTAAAGAATCAAATAATCTCAAGGTATTCAAATGTGTTTCAAATAATGTTATGCACTGTAAGAGAGATTCACATAATCTCATGTATGGACTACAATTAAAGAATCAAATAATCTCTAGGTATTAAAATGTGTTTCAAATAACGTTATGCACTGTAATTGAGATTCACATAATCTCCTGGAATACAACTAAGATTCAGAATAATCTCATGTAAATGAAAATGTACCCAATTGAAACATTTGGAACAAGCATATGCTTCTTGACCCTTGTACAGTTGTACGATTCATAAACTGATGAACTGCACAGTTTCAGTCCTTGGGTTGGCCCATACTTTATTCGGCCACTCGGACCCTTCACAGATCCATCATATGTACTGTCATACATATATACACATACAGACAGCATACAGCACCCTTGAATTAGCTAGGTATATATTTGTGGTTCCACCACATGTATTGACATACATTCATACACACACACACACACACACACACACACATACATATCCAACCACCCTAAACAACTAGTCAGCCCTAGACAGCTCAGTTCTAGACAGCTCTAGTCAGCTACAATAAAACCAAACTGGTCATAATAATGGGTTCTGAAAAACTCTAGATATATATTTATACATTAAACTCTAATAGCAACTTGTAATTTAAAGTTCACAATGTTTCAAATCTGCGTTGTAATAAATGCATCATTACATGATATGACATTACAAACTGAATAAGCTTTGCATATCTAATGAAATATAAATTTAACACTTACCCCTGTGGCTGGAATACACAATGGAGAACATACACTCCTTGACTAGATCCAAAACAACCAGTGAGTTAGTTATAAATTGATCTTCCTTAAATCCATAGGAGAGTGAGTAATAGGGTAAAATACCCATGCATATAATGATTTTAATGTCCCTCGTTTCAAGTGATTTCTGGCGAGATACATGTTAATTCAGTCACTTACCTGGAAAAACACTTATTCACCCTACATAACGTACACATGTACAATGAAAAATAGTAAAATGGTTCTAAGGCATAACCAAGTTATTTTTTGCATAATTCTGTGAAATGGCATACAAGTCAAACTGAGATTAGATTATAGCAAGATTGGCATGCAAGACTGTATTTCACAGAATCCTTTTTTTCTTTTGGAGCTAGTTTTTATATCAACAGCTTAAACTCTCAGTCTTCTATAAATTGTACTAATCTAAACCATTATGGTTTCCATGTTAACTGAAAAATGGAGCAATAGTATAAAAAAGAGAATAGGTTTAATCACAACTGGGAAAAGCCATGTAATATTTGCACACTGGTGATTGTCATTCTAAATAGTGTTAATGGTATATTATTACTGGGTTTTGGATAGTAGATAACTGAGTTATGGTCACTAGGAATGGAGTACTGGTTAATGTAGTTTTATCATTCGTTTTCAATTAGAGGACAAAGAAACCCATCATGTTAAATCTGTGGACAGTTTTAACATTACATTTCAAGGTAGAAGTCATAGAGACCCAAAACAAAAAATTAGAACCTCTATGATCAACTGCCATGTTTTAAATTAACTAGTATTCCACAATTCTCATATATTACCAACTATCTGAAATTATGATTTTCACAAATTAGTTTCTCCTTCAGATACATTATCCAATCACATTAAAGTTTGGAACATATCCCAAAATACCTCCCACATTCAGCCCTCCCAAAGACAAAAATTTACCTTTCCTGTCTATAATATATACAAAGAGCATTGAATTTTTCACCTACAAATACTTTGTCTCTGTATTCACTGGCCACATGGTCCAAACAGCTGATTTGTTATAGAAAAATTTGTTGGTAGTATGTGCCTCTTTGTTGTTTCAGAATTAACAATGATGATGAAGTTTACTGAGTTTCAGGTTATTCAAAACCTGTGAAAATTCACACGATTCATGCGTCACTTGTACAAAGTGTACATCATTGGCTACATGCAGCACATGTACCATTGGTCATCTACATGGTCAACATTTTAAAGGAAAACAACGTAGAGAACAGGAAGCAACATGGAGAATCAAAAGACTACCAGTACTGATGTTTTGAGCATTTCCCCATATATGGAGTCTGTGACCAACCTGGTGGCTGTCACCCTTGTGTCCCCTCCCCCAACAAAAATATGACATATGTTCTCTACTGTGTTTTGATGAGTTGAAAGCAGCTTCAATGTTTCCTTCACTATCTATGCCATCTCTGTGGTTAGGTACAGCAGGTGATGACAGAGTTGATTAGTTCTGGTCTAATTTTCCCCTTTTCTCATATCTTTCATAGCCAAGAATTTCTACACACAATTCTAGTCTGATTTTATAATATACCAATAGAAAATGGTAGTCTATTTATCATTAGGCTGTTTAGTATGAATAAGATACTCAAACATATTCACACATGCACTTATTGTATCATGGAGGGATTTAAAGGGGGGGGGGGGGCAGGATTTTTGTACTCATTGAGTAGTATCCCTTCTCTATGAGATGTAGTTGACCTTAAAAATGGCCACTGATTTCCATACAAAAATTATAAACTTTACATCATCAGCTTTAATTATTGTAATTATTTCCATGGCCAAATCCTACTCCAGCTGCTGCTGCTGCTGACTTGGTCATCATAGTAGTAACTGTTGTTGCTACTGGTGTCTCAGTCTGTGATGAAGTTCCATGCACTCATAGAAGGTTTAGAATTCTTAGATTGTAAAGGCTTCTTCCCCTTTGCAAAAACACTAACTCCTTGGTTCGGCTAGATCACATGAATAGGCACAATCAAGATAAATTTAGTAAGATAGCAGGTTATTTGAAATATAGTTGTAATAGAAGCTATAGGTTTATATACATGCACAGTGGAAAGAATGTTGGCATACGTCTAAGCAGCTTTATGTACTGAAAGTCATTTTGTACTTGTGGAAATTGTAAATGATCTAAGCACAAAGCTGACTAAAATGGCTGATCACATGTGCTTGAAAAATCAACCTGATATAGTCTAAAGTTCACCAACTTTAGAAATTAATAAAAAAAAAAAAAAAAAAAATTTGCCCTGGTAAGCAATGCCAGCTGTTGAAAGTGCAATGAATGAATTAGAAAATATATAAATAGTAAGAGCGTTATATGCTACTTTTTCACAATTTACCTCAAAAGTCCTGGAAGTGAAATTACCAGGCCGAGCTATCAGTTTTTTTCTTATATGCACATCTGTAAGACCAAACTTTCTGTTCTATAATACAGATTACACCCATCAATCACGCACAAAAATAATGAGTTCTTCAAACAATATGTAATTTACAGAAGGTCTTTTATAAATAGTTAGGATAGCCAGGGGAAAATGTGGGAAATTTTTCTTTATTTTTTTTTTTTTTTAATTTTTTTTGTTGCAAAATACGAAACTAGGAGGCCTTATTAATGTATATCATATTCATTTCTGTAAGGTGTGCTTTTTGACATGTTTTTCGACCCATACTAGAAGACGAAAAAGAACGTGGCTCAGCGTGTTCCAAATCGTATCATCGTCTTTTTCAACATATTATACGTTAAGCTAAAATCGGTAATCAAAGAAGGAACTGAGACGGTCATATTTGTCAGTCGAATTTCCATTGATCGACAAAGGTGTTCATAATTCTATTTGTCAACGCATTTTCAGGGCCGTTACAATTACATTACGAAATTAACAAAGTCACCACGAGTGCTATCGTCTCGAGTCGATGTACGTTAATATTGGTGTTGCTTAATACGTGTGGGTGTTTGTATGTAATGACTGGTGTTAGTCAACATACGAAACTATGCTAATCTTCGTCCCCTTAATACAATTTATTTATAAGGGTGCGTGTTTGTTTGTATTGATGAGTGTTTGTATTTAAGGACGAGTGTTGCTCCTTATACCATGCTCCTTGCTTGAAAGAACGAGTTTTGGTTATCATGTATTATCGTATCTCGTATTGTATTTGTGTTTGTAATGATGGTTCTTTGTCTATAATGACAAGTGCTAGGTATCATGCTATATCTTACAGTTGTTTGCAAATTGTGAGTATTTATGTCTAAAGATGCGCGTTGGTTTGTCCGTCCATACTTATATTTTGTTTTGAATGTCGTTGTTTTGTTAATAATTATGTGAATTTGTTTATTTCTGTTCGTGTCATTAGAATGGATTGTTCGTCTATTCACGTGCTTTGTACTTACTTTAGCATGTGTGTTTCTTCCCCTTCACTTTGGATAACTGTTGGTACATTCCGTCTCCCATTGTTGCCACAATGAGCATTGGTGCATGGACCCATACATTCGAATGTGACAAGTTGGATCACTATGGGAACAAAGGTGCTCATTTTTTTTTTTTGTCTGTGCCTGACATTTATCCGAGATCAACAGTAGAGCTGTTGCCAACCCGAATATTGTCATGTTTCGTCTATCTGATTTTTTTTTTGTGTGTGGCTGTTTTTTTATGTTGAGAATGTTTACTAAAATTCGAGTTTAAGACCATGACTTGATTACTAGCCTGGAATGTTCTGGGATTTAACTTGTTGACGATTTAGTGGAACTTTGCACTCACTTATATGAAATTCAGGGGTATTTTGTTGCGTCATAGGCTAGGGGACAGTTTGTTCATCAATAGAGGTTATGAAAAAAATGAATCATTCCAATTTCATATTCGTCTTTGGGAATATATACTTAGAGATTATAACGATGTACAGATATTATTCTAGATGCATATTTTAAAATTATTCATTGAAATTACAAAACCAATCATAGACTGGATTAACACATTATTTGTGAACTCATTCAAGGTCATTTTGGATTATATCATTGTAATACATCATTACTTTCAAGACTAATGATATAACATCACATTTATTACTATTGCTAGATCAGCACAGTTAAAAATTATTGTAATCCATTCGGAACATTTTATACTTTTAAGTTGCGATAAGAGATTTGGTTCTATTTAGGGTATAATTCACAGTACTGTAAGTTCGTTAGAAATTTTCAGCTCCTATTTGGGGAAATACATTTTTGTTATATCAATTTTATTACAATGTTTCGTTTCTCTTCTTTCTGCATAGTTTAAGACCTTATAGTCGTAACATAGAGAATCCAGAGAATTTCTTTCCACTGGAAAACTCTGATATTGTCGAGGGCGTTTGCCCTAGTAATAAGTAGAGCTGGAGTTTAAAACCATCATATTGGAGTCAAAAACTATATATTTTTATTTGTACCTAATGTAGCAGTGCCGCTTTCTCTTAATCGCCATGTAGACACAACCACGCGAAACATGATCTTCAAACTTAAGCAAAGTCACTGAATAGTCAGGAATTTAGATATTTCGTTTTGTCATTACGATGCTGACACAGTATTACTGTTATATTGTTGCCATTTGTTTGTATTTTACGATTTTTTTATTATCCGTAATTTCATTAATCTGATGTAATCTCTGTTGAAGAGGAAGTAAAGTGAGGCAGGCAGGCAGTCATACGTACGTACGTACGTACACACACACATATTATACATACATACATACATACATACATACATACATACATACATACATACATACATACATACATACATACATACATACATACATACATATATACATACATACATACATACATACATACATACATACGAACTGGTTTCTGATCCTGTTGCTAGGATTTTTACACAAACATCAGATAATAAAACCGTGATTCCTAATTATGGATGATCCAGATGATGCAAATCAAACATACGATCCTTCGTGTACTGATGATTGTTTGAAAACATAAATATTGCTGTACCTCAATGCTTAAGAATGTAACCAATTTGGCTGATTGTCTTCGAATACCAGTTTTATTTGGACTTAATTAATAATTATCTGCTTTTCAATCAATAGACTAGATGACCTTACTCCATTGTCCAGTCATTAAGCTACCATCGTCCTTTTCAGTCCAACCTTTGAGTGTCATCCTGCATGACAATTTACATTATATTACCCGTACATAAAGATATGAAAACAATAAAAGAAAAAAGAGGAGAGAATAAGAAAGAGAACGCTTAATAAAGACAGAATAAAAGTAAAGAACAGACAAAACGAGAAGAATGTGTGATTGTGTGATAAACTATCGAAACTTTTATGTGCGAATTTTAAGCTTAATCTTGCGTAAATTTCACCTCTTTTTCATTTAATTCTCCTTAACCTTTATAGTTAACACACACGTGTGTGTGTGTGTGTGTATATATATATATATATATATATATATATATATATATATATAATTTTTTATCTTCAGCAGTCTTATTGGTCACAAATTATGTATAAAAACGTACAACAAAGATAAAATAAGCTTTTAAGATCCCATGCAATTATGTTTCTGTAACAGGTAGTTTTCATTTCATTGTATATGTCAATCCTATTATGTGCCAAACCTGCAAGATAACACTGTGTTTAAACCCTTGTTAATCAGGTTAGCTATCAAGGACATGCAAGGTTAAATAAAGAATTAAACAAGTGAGACTATGTCGAGTATTGATTACATGTGCTTTCTTACCTTACAAATACGTTACGTGCTTTAATTCATATCATAATACTTCTATCTATTTTCGGAAAAGGATCGTGTATTTCAGAAACGAGTGTGACATACATGTTTGTAGATATGAAATTGTAATCCCCATCAGTTCCCCGCCTAGTAAAGAGTAAGAAAACAGAAAACCCACTTATTCCTGTACCACCAAATTCACGTATATCTAATTACAGAAGTAAAAACATCAAGTCCCTCAAGCAGAGATACCGGCATAATTAAACTTTTTTGTGGGTGGGCGGGGGATGGCAAACATGTAGTGGTCAGCTGTTTAATGTTATGGATATACACCAAAACATGTTTAGAGGTGAAATCCGGGGTGGAGGAGCAATGGCCCCCACCCACACCGCTCCTAAGTGCGGACGCCTGTGTTCTCAAGGTCGGGATAAACATCTTTTCAACTTCTATTCGGACCTGGGATGAAAAACTGTATAGTTCCTACTTTATTTTTCTTATGCTATCCATTCTTGCTACGTGAAGTGATAAAGGGATGGGGAGGTGGGCAAACGGTCTGTTTCGCATATGTTTATGTTAGTCTTTACATACGGGCTTGGCATTTACATTACAAATATGTACCATGATAACTTCTTTTTTTAAAATCGGGTATTATCAAATCTATACAGAGGGCGTGTCAATTCTTTATCATGCTGACAATTTTCTTATAACACGACGGTCGTTATCAAGAAAATTATATGTTGACCTATATCGAACTTTTAAAATAAAAATAAAAAAAACTAGTATCGGTCAGCTTAGTTCATTCAAATAGTAGTTTTTCGGTTTCCTTTTTATCTTTAGTTCCGAAATTAATTATTTATCCGTAATTAATTTTCTCGCTTATCGCATCATTGCATGTAGTTTCTGTATATGCGGCAACAAGATTTACACAGCCAACCACAATCCACTACAATCTACAGCAGACAAAGAAAATAATTAATCGAGCACAATCTTCTATAACTAGGCTTAAAAATAGCACAGTGCATATATCATAATCTACCACATTATATTACAAATCTTTCAGTCTGCTACCATCGTGTGTAAAAAGGCCAAAAATAAACAAACATGTATATGTTTTGAAAACGGTATACTAGTATATTGATGATATTATATTTAATGATTTAAAAAAAAAAACAACCAACAAATACATGTTTCAATAAAACAAATGTTGTCAATAACGACTGATACGTAACACATATCGTGATGTAATTGGGATATGAAACTTTACCACAGTAGAAAAACTTTAGTAACACAGTTACACTACGAATCTTTTTTATTATTATAAAAACTCATTTACTATTTCTTTTCGGCAATACCAATGGTAACTGCGCCATCATAGTGTCCCGAGTTCGAAGGCAGGAGGGCTTTGCATCTTTTTCAGTGAATATTTGCCAGCCTATGAGACAGGCAATAAAATTAAGACTATTGTATTGCAGTTTTTATTTTATAATAATGTATCTGCCTTTGTTTTATATATATACATACATATATATATATATATATATATATATATATATATATATATATATATATATATATATATACACACACACACACACACACACATTTTGATTATTGTATTTTTATATTCAAGTGTGGGAGATTGTGGTGGATTAAGGTACACTGTAGTGGACTGTAGAATATATAATGGTCGACTGTGGAATATTTACGGTTAGAAATTTAACAGCCATCGAAGGTTACGCTAAACAAAGAACATACCACGTAACAACGCTTATACTTGACCGAGTGGATCAAAGCGATTGTCTAATGGGAACTGGTGCTGCTGGTGCTAATGATTTTTATTTGGTAATTTCACGACTTGAATTATCGACTCCTCTAGTTGTCGTATTCGTCTCAAAATGAAAAGAAATTAGGACAATGTTTGCTGCCTACAGCATGTAAATATACATCGAACAGCAAAAGGTTTATCACCAATGCTCTGTACCCTACACTGGCTATCAATTCGATACAGAATCAAACACAAAATTTGTTATATGCTATGTTTCATTGACAGACTCCAGTCCAACATACCTATCCGGCCTCACTTATGTGTATACACCAGTAAGATACGTCCGCTCCTCTTCTGACAATCGTATACTCATTGTTCCCACTATGAAAACGAAGTCGTATGGACAACGTTCTTTTGCATACCAGGGCCCGGCGATGTGGAACGAATTGCCGATTGAAATTAGACACAAAGACACAGTGGTCTTTTTTAAGAGTGCTCTTAAAACTTACCTTTTTCGACTGCAGGAACAAACCTAGAGACCTAATAATGTTTTGTATCTGATATGTTTTTCGGCTTGTTTTTATGTTTTCCAATTATTTTGTTTTTTTGATTTTTGTTTTTCTGTAGTGTAGTCATTTCATTATAGATGTTGTAAAGTGCTTAGAGCTTCTAAAGATTAGGTGCTATAAAAAAAAGGTCCTCATTATTATTAGTATTATCAAATAGATGTACTAAATTCAGCTGAAAATATCTGGATGATAAGAACAGCTCCTGCGAACAGTTACCGCGTTACGTAATTGTTATATTTTAACAACAGCAACGGCGTAATAATTATTGGTTACTGCATTTGTATGGGAAAATATGAACGCGTTTTTCGAATGGATATACTGTACGACCTTCGAAGTGCAGTATATCCATCCAACAAAACGGTTTCATATATTACCATACAAATGCAGCAACCTTTTCATTATATGCTCATATTCGTATTATACCCAAGGCTTAATTATATAAACAAAAATACACTACGAGAAACAAAGTAACATATTGTATGCAATATTCCAAAATAAATACACAAGCACAGATTCATCATTACGCAACAATTACACTGTTAATGCGCACATAATTCCTCCATTTAAACTTGAACTTTGTCCCGCGCTAGACATCACTATTAAAAGAAAATGACGCTTTGGTCTACTTAACAATGAAAGTTAGAGTCATGTTGTAAATGAATGCGCATTGCAACAACTTTCCATTTAGTCTGGAATGATAAGATCTGGATATTTGTGTCAATTCTATTAAATTTCGAGATAATGACTGGATTTATGTGTCAATTCTATTTTACGTACATCTGATTTCAGCAGCGAGGGAGCAGTGTGTTGATGTCTGCAAGTGTGTTTCTGCTCTGTCATTGAATGTTTGGAATCATAATGTGCGGGACAATATTAAGTCTTTCAATTCCAATTATCAAAACGACGCTATGGAATACAATGTTCATTTCATTTTGTGTGCAGTAAGGAGGATGTAATTGCACTTGAAATGTATTCGAAACTGCAGTATAATTTTCGAAATATGTAATAAATCTTTAGAACCCATGACATGGCACATTGAATTAGCATTTGCAGAACTAAGAAAGTACATTTTTATGTTAAATTGTAAGTATATATTTTGGCCATTCTTATTACCAGATAAAGAAGACATGTTTATGTCTCACTTGCATGTTATATGTAGGGACCCAGCACATTTTGCTTTACAAATTCTGACGTCTTATCGCTAGCCTAAATCCAAAACACTGTAGAAAAAAGTTAAAGCTCAATATTATAAAGCAGCTTCTTTGTGGCAGTCCAGGAAACATCTGCTTTGGTTCATTCAGTAAAAATGTAATCAACCAAAACGCAGCGGGTCTGCTACATGAGTAGCGTGATATTTTTGTATCTAATAAGAGTAATAAAAATGCTACACAAAAATCTTAGATACGAACCCGTTATTTTATGTGGTTATAGTTTTATAAACAACAATAATATAAAGAACAGAACAAAAATATATAAATCTTATCGTTGGATATGATCCTTATTCAGCTTTGGAAGTGTTGTTAAGAGATTCTGAGGTATCAGAACTAGAGAAAGATATTTTTAAAAAATATTTGCCAGATATTACAGGTACACTGTCATGAAATGGGCCCATGGGAGAGAAAATCTTAGAGATATCTTAAATATAGATCTTTGAAAATAGTTCAATTTTGTGCTAAATAGTTGAATATGGAACAGTTTTTTGTTACTAGAGTGAATGTTGTAAACACATATCAACTTGAAGGGACTATAATAAATGTGTTTCGTGGAAATGTTAATGCGATGGCCCACTTCGAATTATAACGAGGAAAAGAAATCTTATTTTGCTTACCAATACTGAAGTCCATCACATGCTAAAATATGGTAGGATTGGATCGAATATGATATAAAAGCGTCAACAAACATGTGGCTGCCTCTTGACCAACATCGATACCGATGCTATACTAACAACAAATCAATATCGAAAGAAGATTATTAAATCAAATCGCTTTGACACAGCAGATTTTGTTGTAGTATCAGCTGTATGTTTTGTTGATGCCGAATGAATGTTAAAATATTTTTAAGCTGCTGTTATTGAAGAAAATAATATTTATTCACCTGAGTTTGTTTGATATAACAGATTTTTTTAAAAAAGAATTTTTGAAATTAATGCGACCGTCTTTTCCGCATAAAGTATCTTTTCTCGTGTAACAATGTCAAGATTTTCGAGACTATTATCAACTTTATTACCATCAATATGAGCTATTACAAGACCTTCGGGAATAGGTCATTAAATACCTGTTATATAAGACCATGCGAGAGATAGCTAACATAACGGGTATTAGTACCTCGTAGTTTTACACAAAAAATATCACGTATTGATGATATTACAACGTTTTTTTTATTTGTTCTAATATTTCTGATAGCCTCATATAAATCATATATCGGATGTTGTTAGTATTCTTTCCTCAGACACATATTTGCAATGATATTATCAGTTACCTGATCATTGGTATATCAAATTTAATTCTAGCTGGAATATCATAATTGCACAGCGTATAAATAATGTAGTGCAAAAACATATCAGTGTAATTCGCATCATCTTTAGACTTAACTTTAATCATATAACCAGCTAGTGATATAATCTCAAACGAAGCTCTAGCATATAGGCTTATAACAACAGCAAGTTCATTGCCAGAGAATAAGTTCTATTTGGGTTGACACCAGAAAATCTCCTGGTACCTTGCAGGACTATTGACTATAATAGGTTGTTGGTATAAATTGTCCATGATATACCATTTTGTTTTTCCAATCTCTAAGTAGCAATTTCATATCGTACGATGAAAGAAATATACTACATAATAATATAATATTGAAACTTGCTGATATCGAAAAACGATGTTTGTTCGTGACAAAAACATTGCGACAGCATTTACCGGATTGGACAATAGCTGGTGATTTGATAATCAACTTTAAATAAACAAATTTCTCATCTTCCAGTCTCTTTCATTTGCTTCAACAAACAGTAAATCTGAACTTGCCAAACATAGCAGGTTGAAGATTTAAAACAAAAAAGAAATATTTCTGCGTTAGATATTTGCACGGTTTTACAGTCAAAATTCATTCCTGATTTGTCTAGCGTAAGCGTAGTCGTCATTGTCCACACTGTCAAGACACAATGAAAAGCCCCTGACTGAAGGTCAGAGAGAACTTACACAAGTATACCAACAAGAACAAAAATAGGAAAAAAAATAGAAGAAGAAGAAATACAGGAGGAAATGAGAGAAAGCTTTAAACTACAAAGAAGACAAACAAGAAGAGAAACAAGAAGAGAAACAAGAAGGAAGAAAAGAGACGAAGAAAAGAGGATTAAACAAGAATACAATCTAGAAGATGATGAATGCATTGAATAATAAACAAAATAAAAGGCAGCAACAACTAAACACAAATTCCTAACAGCAGCAGATAGAAACAAAACAACTGCCACCAATACAACAGGATTTCAGCAGCAGCAAGCAAATAAACTAGAAATAGCGACATAAACGGAAAGAACAATTAGACGAAACGATACTATTTAATAGGAAATCCTTATATGGAAGCTTAAAAGACAAGAAGAATATTAAGAAATGATGGAGAGGAAAGCATAGATGAACACGATATCGACAATTATACAAATAATAGATTTTATATTAAAAAAAATAAAAAAAATAAAAAAATTAATTAAAAATATTATTTTAAAAATAAATTATAAAAAATTAAACAAATATACAGAACAATATATAAGCAGAATAAATACAATTTCAATTTTTATAGCATACATACCTCGATGAGGCAACCAAAGTTAGGTCAGGAGGGCCTTCCAATAATGGTCTGCAAGATCAGCCGGGAGAGAGCACCCTCCACAACAACAACAACAACAACAACAACAGAAAAGGAAAACCGTTGGTGATTATCATGACCTGTATCTGATTACAGATGTGTTGTTACTGGCAGATATATTTTACAATTTCAGAAAAGTCAACGCCGTTAACTACGAATTTGATTCCAGCTTGGTTTTACTCAGCACCATGACTATCATGGGACGCATTACGCAATTACATTGTATCTGATTATATTGGCTACGTTGTTGTTGTTGATCTTGATTATCTCGTTAAGCTTCATGATTCTCATAACGACTATCTATTTTGTCTCGAATCAATGTTGATTGACTCTATTTGATTATCAGAGCAACAACGTGATTATTTACAAAGTAGATCTATTACGATCAAATCTGTTGTGAACTAGTTTCTAGCCTGCTTGAAAAACGGAGATACATTTTGCACTATAGAAATCTTAAATAAGCAGTCGATGCTGGTCTGATATTAAGAAAAGTACACCATGTGTTCAAATTCCATCAATTGCAGTGGATAAATATAATATCAGCTATTATACTTTCCGAAGAGCTATTGCCAAATCAAAATGAGAACAAAACGTTTTGAAGCTCATGAATAACAGCGTCGTTGGCAAGTCTATGGAATATATACGAAAGCGAGTCAATATTGTAATTTGTTAACAGTGTTGAACGTCGTAATAAGCTTGCTGCATCTAATGATTTGTTAGTCTACATTTAAAAAAAAAATGAAAATCTTGTCGCGATAGGACGAGTCGCGAAGAAAGACAAACTTGAAGTTAAATAAACCAGTTTATGTTGGTACGGAAGTATGGGAGATTTTATGAAAACTTTTATGATGAACTTTTCCTCATAAAGTCATAGATGTATTAAATTTGGAATCCAGAATGATAGAGAGAAGAGAAGAATGAATAAGCTCCTTAAGGAAGGTGTCACTACGATGATGAAAATGTCTTGGGGAAAGGTACGAGATATGTAATGTTCTCCATCCACTTGTTATGAAAAACGTGTTATGAAAAAAGGTTTCTTGCTATGAGATTGAATTAGCCTTATCATAACCTTATTCTCATTTCTTGCTGTGAGAAGGAATTACTTGTAAGTTGAGGAATGTCAATGTCCATGGAGAGGAGAGGAGAGAGAGAGAGAGAGAGAGAGAGAGAGAGAGAGAGAGAGAGAGAGAGAGAGAGAGAGAGAATAAATAGTTCAGGCTCTCTTAAAAGAAGTGTCGCCACGATGAAGAGACACGGTTACATCTGTAATGAAAGAGACAAGCCTTTTCCAGCTTCTGGATGCGAGGAACTTTATTTAAATAATCAACACACATATATTACTACATTCTAGAAACACCTGTACAAACTTCATATCAAAATACATGAAATACATATAAAATCACACTTTCCTTTTAAGCTTTCCAACTTCATTCATTTGTATAATTTCTGCATTTTAGAATATAATACGAAGAGTTAAATCTCGATCAATTTCATTATAGCCGATAGTATAAATGGTAATAGCTGTAATTCATGCAACAATCAATTAAAAGAAATGTATTTTACTCATTTTAAAATAGAATATTTATTTGGAATATGTTGCTAGATATTATTCTTTGTTACTTAAAGAATACTTTATTTCAACATTAAATCTAAACATGAAGTTGGTTGCGAATTCGTCTTTTATAATAAAAATTACCATAAATATAATTAAATATGAATTCTTTAAAACAATTAAATATTCCATTACAATATATTATAAATAAAAGAATTCAGTGAACAATATTGCAAACATATGAACTTTACCATTAAAATCTCAAACATCAAAAATGCCTAATTCTAAAAGACGTTTACGACATATAGAGTTCTTACCTGTAAGGAAAAAGACAAGCCTTTTCTTGCTTCTGGATGTGAGGAACTGACCTGGGCGATTTGCGTGCTTATTTATATGTAACTGGAGCACGGCAAAACCAAATATGTCCATCCCTCGGTACATCCATCTAGAAGATGCTTTATTCTTCATTACATAAGAACCATTTTGTTTAACGTCATTTGACAGAAAGTTAGATTCAGCTCTTAGTCACTGCCTTGGAAATTCGCCAATGTACAATCTTATAGCTTACTTACACTTACTGGGTTTTTACAGCACAGCGATGTACATTGTCTTTTGCTTGTAACAACATTCCGTTTTATTCCATTAATATATATAGTTGTGATTTAGAAATAAATAAAATTAATCGTAATATATTTTAGAAACTTACTTTCATATAGGCGAGTAAAACATTACAATTTAGAGAAAATGTAAATCTTATTACTTTTACTAAAAGTTCTGTCCTAATAGAGATATCAAAGACTCTAATTTTCAAATTTCATTATAATTTTGTTATGTTTAAGTGGCCTGATGCGGAATTGCTGTTCACTGGCACCGAGTCTCTAATGTACAAGCTAAAAGATTATGATATTTATAAAGAATTTTAAGAACACCGGGAGTTGTTTGATCTTTCAGATTATCCTCGGGACAACGTCTTCTGGTGCAATGATAATAAAACGTAAAATGAAAGTTTCAAGATAAAGTAACTATGAAAATTTAAAACAAGTTTGTTATACTGCTCAGCAAAATATATTCTTATCAGCTAAACAATAACAAGGATAATAATAAAACGCAAAAGGTATTAAATATAGATGATAGAGTAATCGGATTCGATAATTACAAGTCGACGTTAGATGGTTTTAGTGGCCATGTTGAAATGATGGTAATAAAATCAAATTGTCATACGATTTAGACTGATGCTAAGATAAAATCTGGTCTCTGTGTAATTTTGATGATAAGAGATACTATTCAGATGGAATAAATACATTTGCGTTGGGATATAAAAAAAATTGATCTTATTGATTTTAGCAAATCGATTTTTAGATTGGTAATCACAGCAAACCTCTAGCAATATCATATAAATTTTATGTAAAACATAAAATAATTTTGTGTGTATAGAGGTAGCGTTTCAGGGCCAAATCCTATTTTGTTTGACGATGATGATGATCAATAACATGTCCTCGACGGGTAATGAACAACATAAATAGATTTATGTTGTCTTAACAAAGTTGTTTTCATAGTTGTTTAGACAACTTGAAGGGGTCATACTGAATAAGAATCATATCCTCATCAAATTAAAAAAAAGGGTTGTGTCATCAACCCCCTGATAAGCTATTATTAATTTGGTTTCCTCACTTGTTTCTCATTTTTTGTGTGAAATCCTTTCAGATATTAGTGAACTATATAACCCAATTTACATGTTTTCATATTACAACATTTTTGGTGGATACATTTATTATTAGCTATTTATGGTCATCTGTCAATTTCATACCAAGAGGCACCATGTTCTATTTACACTAACAGAGATGTCTACAAATAGTATTTGATACAAGTCAACAAGTCATCAATATGTTCTTAGGCGAACAAAAGATAAAATAAAGATTACAGATTAATTCTTAACCATCTGAAATTATAATATTTGCTAAATGAATACTTTTTTCTTCTTACTTTGGTGCAGGGGAGCCCGCATATTTATTATTATTATTTTGTTTTCTTTGCGGGGGGAGTGGGGGGTGGGGGGCGGGCAGACAGGTATTGGTCAGCTATTAAGTTCTTATTTTGTAGGCTAAGACAGTCTACCCACAACAGTACTGCAGGGTAGTGTCCAAGGTGGTAGAAGGAAAGGTAGACAGAGAAAAAAGTGGAGTGACAACATCACAGAATGGACCAGGAAACGTTTTGCGGAGACACAGGCATTGGCACATGACCAAGACAAGTGGAGGGAACTGGTCAGATGTTCAGCAGCACAGTGCCTCAACGACCACACTAAGTCAAGAGACTGATGATGATGATGATGATGATGATGAGGCCAAGACATGCTTATAGGTGAAATGGGGTTATTGCGGGGTCACACACTTTTGATCTGATACAGTATGTACCTAATAGCATAACCAGTAGACGGGATATTTCCATCCTTATATCCTCCAATGCAAGACTAGTATCCACATTGTAGCAAACTTTAGAATATTATGTAAATTAATATCTTACAATACAGGGCTCTCTAGCACAATGCCATCGAGTCAGCAGATCACAATGACGGTTAAGTTTTGTTGGTGTATATTAGTTTCAACTGCTGGAGAATTTATTCTGGCAAAAACGAGCAAGACCCCACATTTCGGCCTCATCACTCACTTGACCGACGTTTACCTAATATTTAAATGCAACAGCAGTTGGCCAAAACAGTTTGAGATAAAGTTGTGTAAATATTTTTCTATATTTAGTAATAGATGCCAAATTTGATTGCGGATTGGCACATTTTCTATACATATTAAATACATCCAAACTCGAGCACTTCCTGTCAAATATAGTGGATTCTCGTGAGCAGTTTATTCGAAGTTCTTTTCTCTTCTGCTAGTTTTAGTAGCTGCATCCATAGTTTATGGCTTATTGCATCAATTGTAAATAATAATAATAATAATAATAATAATAATAATAATAATAATAATAATAATAATAATACAAAAATGCAAGTCCTTCCGGCACAGAGATTTTCCCTTAAATTTGGTCAAATTTTGTTGAAGGGGTTTTAAGAATAATTTTACCTTCTCCCTACCCGAGTATTTGATTTGACGGATAAATGTTCTTTTTTTATTAGCAGTATTATCTAAATACCTTATAAGGTTGCAAGAAAATGTGCAAAGAACAGAACCCAGAATCCCAGTTTTTAGGTTACTGTAATATTGGATTAAAAAATAATATGTATACAAGACTGATTTATTTAAACACAAATTAATTTCATTCGTGAAATAGACATATTGATTTGAAGCTTAGTTTTTTTTAAAAAAAAAACATACTGGGTCCTATTCACAAACAGTAAGTTTTTTTTCGTGAAAAAGACAAATAGTTAACACTTTACATTTAAAAAAATATATTAAATGATATATAAATGAGTTACTACACAAAATAATTTAATTTGTAATATAGAAATATTGATTGAAACTGATAGTAAAATACACCCTTGGCACTTTTCGCAGAAAGGAAGTCATTTTCGTGAAAAGGAGTCCTGGTCGCAATTTAGACCCATCCTTGACTAGAGAGGTCGCTGAGGCATTGTATTCATTACTTTCGGTTTCACTGTATTTCTGTGATTTCCATGAAAAATGTAAGATGTATACTTGGTATTTTCCGCCCTTGACAGCGTTTAAGTTTTAACGTTCACGTAAGTAGAACAATTGGAATATAATATAATATATTCCATTTCGTATAAGATCTCATTTCTTTGGTATAAGTTTTAATGGAACGTACTCATCAACTAGGAACTTGCGGTTACACAAAATGGCGACTAGTTTGTAACCTTTTAGTTTTACGGACATGAATAATCGTTCTTATCTGCAAAAGCTGGAGGGGCATAGGCTGAGTTTCATGATACTTGTACCACCTCATCTTATATATTTTAACATTTGTAAAGTGGTGTGAGGTTGGAGCGCTTTGCCTATCGAAAATTTGGGATTCGCATAGACTATCTTCTGCGACGTCCAACCTGCTATTTTTAATGTAGGGATGCGACATATTGTTGCCAGTACAGACCGTGTAATTTAGCGTGTTTCCTGTTACACTGAAAGAGGAACTAGCGGCCACATTTTCAAGAATATTTCTTGCTTGGCAACCTATATTGACACTTGCTCAGATTAAAGTCAAAATGTTTTAGTCGGGCTATACTTGTCTTTTTCCAGACGGAATCAAATCCTGCCACAAGCTAGTTGATGCATTTTCAAGTTTCACTGACATTTATTCAGTTAGTTGAAATGCGATGGTAGCAGACGAATTCTGAAGTTGAAGTAGGGGTAAGTTAGGCTGATAAATCAGCTCCATAACTGTGATGATATTGACCAACGGTTTAGAGGCCGATAGTGCCTATCTATTAAAACCTGCAAAAGGAAACAGTCAATTTCGTCATTTATTATATTTCTGGATCAATTTCCATGCCATGTTTGTTGACTTGTAAATCCGTATAGAATAGTACAGCCTTTTGTTGTGTGGCCATTTTAAATTTTGTGCAAGATTTGGCCGTTACTAAATTTGGGTAAGTGTATAAAGTATATGCAGATGTGTTCGGGAAAGATATGCATGCCGCTTAATTGCACATTTGAATGATCAGGTGACATTAGACCCACATATTGTCCTTGGTATCAACACATATTTGGGGATTTCTTTTATTGCACCAGGGGTAAGTTTGTTTAAGAAAATGAAACTGTGATCATTATAAGCAATTGCTTTATTTCTTTCATAAACTTACCCCTACTTAAGCGATTGATTAAAAAGAATGAAGGAGATTACATTGTTAGAAATCCCCTGGTGATAATTGGGTTAGAAATTATAAATGAATGAATGACTCATTTTGTGTATTCCTTTTATATTAATGAGGTTTTAATTTTATAAATATGGAAGTCAGGTACACACTGCAGTGATTAGTGGGTGGAAGGGCAGGGATTGCGTAATAAAAAAGAATGCATACATCAGATACAGCTGGTAAATTGTCCATAAACAAAATAAAATAAAATTTGGTAGGTCCAGGTACACAGACTACTGATTTATCTGTCACTGAATTTAAGCATTATTAACACTTGTCCACACTCTGTCTTTGTTGTCATGCTACCCAAGGCCAGGTCAAAATATGGGTAAGCTATTTACCATGTTGTATGAAGGGGTTAATATGAAATGATGCAAGTCAGGCTGCAAAGTTTACTGGAATTTTAAAATGTGTTCATGATATACTGAAACTTTGTCATTCAGTTAAAACAATTTGAAAGTCATATTTTCCTTCAGATCAGTTCATTTGGCTTGCAGTTGATGGCAATTAATTTGTAAATAATGAAAAGCAGGCATGTTTGACCTCACTCATCTTGTGAGAATATCATTTGCCATTTTTCTTTTCTTATGAGAGGTTTACAATTTTAAGGTATTAATAAGACTTTGCTGAATATGTTTGAAAGTTTAGATAAAACATCTTCCGGGTTGTGATGTTGTTTTGTTCTGCTACAGAGTTGTTGAAAAGTTCAAAAAGAAACAAAATGAAGAAAAAATTCTTTGTAGACATTCATCATAGGTAGAGAATTTGGCTGAAATTGTTTTTTTCCTGACAGTCCATGTTGAATTATACATTGTCACCAATTTGGTAAACTTTTACAGGCAGTAAATTGAAGTAATTTCTTTTTACAGTGGGAATTTTTTTAAAACTGCTTTATTAATTACTGGTATGTTGATTATTAACTTTGAAAATTGTTCTCAGTACGCTGTACAGTCCTCTCTATAAGTACTTCCATTATATCCTAGACCCACAATTGCAATTTTTGGACCATTAGTCTTGTAAGGTTGTGCTTTTTGTGGATATTCAATAAGTGGCCATGGATCTAAAATTTGAAGGAAAGGAATCCTCTTGATTTATATTATCCTCGGCAGGTTATAATGAAAAGCTACAGTTTGCAGGAAAGATTAGCTGAATAAAAATGAAGCATTTTCATATTAAGATTAAAGCTAAGACATACAAAGTTGAAATGAACTCAGAAGTTAGTGATGATTTTCTTCAGAATGAATCTGTTTTGAGTAAATCTTTTAATTCAGTAATGTTAATAACTTGGAATTTAATGATTTTAGCTCCACAATTAGACTCCATCCTTTCTCAGTTGGATCTCAAGTTTGTCCTTTGGGAGAAGACTAATGGTCAAGAACTTTCAGTATGAAAGAGCTACAGAAGTCTCTGAAGTCTGCATTTGTCCCAGGGTTTTTTGTAAAACTGAAAATTATTGGGGAATTCCACCCTTTATTTAAAAAAATAGGTCTGATTTGATAAGTAGGTAAGGTATTTAATAAAAATGTTATTTGGTTGGTTTTTATCTGTGTTTTCAAATCTGATGCCATTCCAACAGGTACTCCATTGATTCCCTGGATTTGACCAAAATTAAAGGTAGGACTTGCAAATATGGTACATTATTTTCACAATATGGTTGATCAGTGTGAATAATAAAACATTCTTGCTCTTAATTCTGCAATTACATTAGTTACAGGTGGTGTTTTGGGTTGGGTTTCACTTAAAAAAAATTTTGTCCATTAAATTTCAACAGGTTGTGCAGTATAACTGTACATATTTTTCAATCTTTTTTCTCCCTAGGCATGATGTGACTTGACAGAAATATTAACCAAATGATGCTTGACAGTAATCGGTCATGAAGTGTAGGACTTGTAAGGTGGATCTCGGTGATGATGACAAGTTTTGTTTTGAATGTGGAACCACTGTCTCTGAGAGCACCATGGTTGTTCTTTGTGGGGTTAGAAAAGTAGATGGGACACCATGTGATGCAGAGTTGAAGGAGAGCTACAAATTTTGTAGGCAGTGTGGAACAAAGGTGGACAAATCATTGTTCCAAAAGAAACAGACACCTTGTCAGGGTAAGAAGGATGATGGTTTAGTCTGTGGCAACCTTCTGGAAGAAGATGACAAATTTTGTATGGAATGTGGAACCTATCGACCAACAGCACCAGTATCATCACCTGAAGGTTACATACAATATAAATTTATTTCTTTGTCTTAGTGATATTCCTTTGTATTTTGCCCATTGTCCAAAATGTATATATACATAAGTTTATTATATCTTTGAGTACAGGTAATCCCAGTTTCCAGTATTTGACTTCACTGATTCTTTCTTTCCATCACTTTCTACAATTAAATTGCAATTATGTCCAAAACCATCATTTTGTAGTTTTATTTTTAAAACTTTTGTATATATGTGTTTATGATTGTTACTATTGCCTTCAGAGATTTGCTTAGTACATTTTTATTGCTAATTATACAGTGCGAAGCTCTAGCAGGCTTCCTACCAGCCTCTAAAATCTTAGAGTCATTCAATCTGTCAAAAGTATATCCAATTAATTTTTTTTATTGCTACATCCAAGGTTCTTAGTGACCTACTTGAAATAAGCATGACATTTTCATTGGATGCTAATTTTTGTTGTAGCTTGGCCATGACACATCCTTTCTGATCATTGTATTTGAAAATACAGTCTAGTTCCAGTCTAGTGTAGTAACTGAATGTGCAGATAATTTAACTTCACTGTCTTGCTTGAATGGTCAGTTGAACTAATAAGGGCAGTTGGAGTTATACTGTTTGATACTTATTGGAGACACATGCTTAGTTTGACATTAATTCCGTAACATAATTTATGTAGAGACTTGTGTTGATATTTTTCCTTTTTATATGTTCCCCTATCACATTAGCTTGAGTGATATTGGTCTGTTACCTCCCAAATCCAGCCCACTTAAAAAGATGTAAATTTGTATATCATATAGAAACAGGCAACAACTCTTGTCCATTACTTCCCCTTTTCAGCACTACCAGAGTTGTTGTTCTTGTTATGTAATAATCACCATAATAATGATAGTTATTATTGTATATTAAGGGCTGATTATCTAGAGGCAGAGAACCTCATTGAAGGTATTATTCCCTCTCTGGCTTCTCAGGATCTTTGGAATGATATCGTCATTCATAAACACTTCAGGTCCATTGACATAAAAATTGGCCAAAGCAGATATCATCTTACAGTGGTGGATACTTCTACCATAAATGTAAGAATTTCCTTGTTTTCTTTTCCTGTTTTGGGTGTGTGTCATCAGCCTACACTGAATTGGCATTTTCAGTTGTACAATAGCAACAGGTAGTATTTTGGGTGGTGGGGTGGTAAAACTAATTTAAATAATGAACTTACCTGATGCTATTGCCAGTATCCCTTTTTCCAATTAACACTGAAGTATCACTAAAGGCCTTCCTTAAAAAGGATGGTTACTTCTGAAAATGCATAGGATAAAAAGGCAAGCTAATGAAATTTTAACTGAAAGGTTAGATATGCAATAATAACAGGCAGTATTGCATCATTAACATTTTACTTCCTACAACACTGCATTTTTTTGCTGCAGTGTATAAAATGCTAAATTGTTGTGTATAAAATGCTAAATTGTTGTGCATAAATGCTAAACTGTTGTGTATAAAAGCTAAACTGTTGTGTATAAAATGCTAAATTGTTGTGTATAAAATGCTAAATTGTTGTGTATAAAATGCTAAACTGTTGTGCATAAAATACTAAATTGTTGTGTATAAAATGCTAAACTGTTGTGCATAAAATACTAAATTGTTGTGTATAAAATGCTAAATTGTTGTGTATAAAATGCTAAATTGTGGTGCATAAATGCTAAACTGTTGTGTATAAAAGCTAAATTGTTGTGTACAAAATGCTAAATTGTTGTGCATAAATGCTAAACTGTTGTGTATAAAATGCTAAATTGTTGTGTATAAAATGCTAAATTGTTGTGTATAAAATGCTAAATTGTTGTGCATAAATGCTAAACTGTTGTGTATAAAATACTAAATTGTTGTGTATAAAATGCTAAATTGTTGTGTATAAAATGCTAAATTGTTGTGCATAAATGCTAAACTGTTGTGTATAAAAGCTAAATTGTTGTGTATAAAATGCTAAATTGTTGTGTATAAAATGCTAAATTGTTGTGTATAAAATGCTAAACTGTTGTGCATAAAATACTAAATTGTTGTGTATAAAATGCTAAATTGTTGTGTATAAAATGCTAAACTGTTGTGCATAAAATACTAAATTGTTGTGTATAAAATGCTAAATTGTTGTGTATAAAATGCTAAACTGTTGTGCATAAAATACTAAATTGTTGTGTATAAAATGCTAAATTGTTGTGTATAAAATGCTAAACTGTTGTGCATAAAATACTAAATTGTTGTGTATAAAATGCTAAATTGTTGTGTATAAAATGCTAAACTGTTGTGCATAAAATACTAAATTGTTGTGTATAAAATGCTAAATTGTTGTGTATAAAATGCTAAACTGTTGTGCATAAAATACTAAATTGTTGTGTATAAAATGCTAAATTGTTGTGTATAAAATGCTAAACTGTTGTGCATAAAATACTAAATTGTTGTGTATAAAATGCTAAACTGTTGTGCATAAAATACTAAATTGTTGTGTATAAAATGCTAAATTGTTGTGTATAAAATGCTAAATTGTTGTGTATAAAATGCTAAACTGTTGTGCATAAAATACTAAATTGTTGTGTATAAAATACTAAATTGTTGTGTATAAAATACTAAACTGTTGTGTATAAAATACTAAATTGTTGTGTATAAAATGCTAAATTGTTGTGTATTAAATACTAAATTGTTGTGTATAAAAGCTAAATTGTTGTGCATAAAATACTAAATTGTTGTGTATAAAATACTAAATTGTTGTGCATAAAATACTAAATTGTTGTGTATAAAATACTAAATTGTTGTGTATAAAATACTAAATTGTTGTGTATAAAATACTAAATTGTTGTGTATAAAATACTAAATTGTTGTGTATAAAATACTAAATTGTTGTGTATAAAATGCTGAGTAGGTTGTTTCCTCTGCCTGAGTGCCAGAGGTACAGGTTTCTTTGTGCTTTGGAGTTTCATAGCATGGCAACACTTTGAAGATTATATTATGTGGAGGCAAATAAAATACTTTGACTAAGGACACTGGTTGCTTGTATGTGCTGATTCAGTGGTTGGAATTGAACACATACCTTTATGGTCGCAAGTCCAATTCTGTAATCATTGAGCTGTATATCTTCATTTCAACTCTAAAAGGAGAGTTTCTGACTCCCAGAAATGTGAAAAAGCCAGGTTGCAGCCGTCCATTTTGTTTAAGAGTTGGTATATAAATAGTACTGGGACTCTTAGGGCTAAAAGCTTGAGGTAAACTTCTGGTTAGACATAAATTGATAAAGATGGTAAAAACTCCATACATTTATATCTGAATTAGGAAGAAAAGGAAATGACAGTCAGTAAAGCCCAGTTGCTTCAGGTAAAGTAAAGCCCAGTTGCTTCTTGAAAGTAAATTTTTGCATTTCATAAAGTTTTCGCATGTTAATTAGATCGACAAGCCTGAAGGGCACCTCACTTAGAATACAGGAATGACATTTTCAGAGGATACTAAATTTTTCGTAGCATCACTATGAAAAACCTTTTTGATCACTGCATTTGCAAATTCTAGTGTAAATGAACATGGAAATAACTGATTCTTGATCCTTACTAAATTGAACTGGCTGATGTCTCGCTTGAATGGTCAATTGAACTCCCAAGAGCACTTGCAGTTGTAATGTTTGAGATCTTGTGGGAACACATACTAGGTGTGGCATCACTTCCATAACATCATATACACAGAGTCTTTTGTTTGTGTTTCTATTTCCCTGATCACATTAACATTAAGGATATAAGCCTACTACCTTCTGAATGCAGCCCTACTATAAAGTTGTTGTTGTTGTAGGGTTTAATGCCATTTTTCATGCACACAATAGGCTATACATGGCGGCCAGTATTAATGGTGGAGGAAGAACCTGGGAGAATGGCCAGAAAGAACCACCATCCTACGAGAAGCTACACATACCCACGTTAGCATAATCTAAGACTCGAACCCACAATATTGGGCATTCATATCCACTGCAGTCCCTTAGAGACTGGCCAAGTAGTAGGGTCACCCAGATTATCCCAGCGACCATTAGTTAAGTTCTTCAAGGCTATGCAGCCCTCATTCAAAAACCAGCCTTAATTCAGACATGTTTGGCCATCAAGCACAAGCAGAGGTTGTTGAAGAGGCCAAGGGAGGACAATTGCAGGTCTTTCTACTTTTCCTAAGTCAGGGTGGGAGTGAAGCCCTATGGACTTGCTCCCTTTCTTGCAGAGTGTATCTCTTCCATTAATTCCCATGGCATGCTACACTATCACTCTTTTAATGGTTGGATCCTCTGGTGTTCCTTATATGACAGTGATTTTATGAACTCTCCTCTACAGATCATTAAATCCCATCTCTGTCTACATGGTTTGAGTCTCATCTCAGCCAGTATGGATATGTGAAAAACTTTGATGGTAGCTTCCCATGGGTTATTGGTTATTCATATGGTCTTCCTTGGTTTTTCTACTGATTTTATGGGCACCATGTAAAACGCTAAAAATTGGCACTGAATCCACACAAGCAAGCAAGCAATCAACACCCCCACCCCATGTAATTTTAGTTGAATTGTATGCAGTTAAAAGAAGAGGTGCACTCACTTCTGCAGAGGGTTGCATTTGAGAGGGTTTTTGTGATCAGTCAAAATTTGAACGGAGGAACCTTTTTTGAGGGAGATCATATCATCAGTCAGGACTGCCATAAGACTGACTTGGTAATTTCAGGATATATTCACTTGTATTACAATCATTCCATCTTACAGGAAGTTTTGCTGGACATCTTTCAGTTTTTTACACTGCTGTTTAGCCTAGCATCTGCACCCATAGAGTTTACCAGAGTCATGGGGGTAGTTTCATTCCACTTAAGATCACTGGGTATCCCTGTCCTCCAGTATTTTGACAACTGGTTAATCTATGATGGCTAATTAGAGTTGCTCACACAAGATTTGGATTTCAGTAGATAAGTGATGATGAGACAGTGCCTTTACGAAACCTAGAGAATTCAGAGCTGGTTCCATCTCAAGATTTTGTATACATGGGGATGAATTTTGTCACAGAGGATTAGTCCATGTCCCAAGAGACAGTAAATAAGATCCTGGCCTGGTTTATGTGCTGAGAACCAATACAGCCTTGTCAGCTTATCTATTTCTTTCTCTTTTGGGGACTATGAACTCTACATCAGACCTGGATCTCTTCAACAGACTTTAATTGCACCTTCACCATTTTCTCCTTCTGGCAAAATGGAAACCACTCTGGGATCATCTGAATGCTCAGATTTCTCTAGTTCATGATTTCCACTATCATCAGATTTCAGGGCTCTGGTGACCACCAGATTTTTAAGGAGGTCCTGGAATCCAACTGGAATTTGAATTCAGTGAAAATATCCTGGAAACTTCTATGATAATTACTTTTTGTCACGAGTTTGTTTGTCTTGGAATTTGATATTAAGAAGCTAAGCAAAATTTGTTTATGCATTATTTTTCTACTGCAACTTTGCAGTAAACAATTTTGTAACGATCTCATGTCAGTATCGATACTGAGTCTGGGATCCAAGAGGATTTTGCACATGTACCTAAGCAGTCATTCTGGACTAGGAGTTTCTTCATTTGTATATTTTGGTTTGTACTATCAACGTTGGCAAACTTAATATTCTTTCATCCCAAAATTATTTTTTCTAATAATTTAAAATGTCAGACTGTAAAAAACATCATAAACGATGCATGGTTAGAGGAAGAGCATTTCCATGGATGGCTTCAGTGAGTAACCTTTTTGAAATTCAAAGCATTCAGTGGAACATGTTCAAAGTATATCAACATTTCTCGCAACAGATAATGAGACCAAAGTGAAAGAAATGGGTATACTATAGACACCTGTTGTGCTGTACAAACCTAATTAATCCATGGAATTTTTGATAAGTTTTCTTTCATTTATACAATAATTGTATCAGTTTATCCTGGATTATATATGATTATGAGAATAGTTACCTTCAACTGTAGTATTGTGTCTTTAATCAAAGTTTTAGACTTTAAAAATTATTCCTGAAATTTTTCATTTTCTCCATAAAGTCTGAAAAACTCCTGGGAAAAAAAAAAATATTGGTGCAGGATCACTGATATTTGGTGGATGAATCCGGACAAGTTTCTAATTGAGTCCCATGCATGTTCCTGAACCTCACTTCATAGACCAACTTGAGTTACTTCATAGACCCACTTCATTCACTTCGTAGACCCAGATTCAGAGTGGGTACTCCTCTGTAGTTGGAATCTCTGATTCTTCGGAGTATGTGGTCTGGGGGAGAATCTACAACTGTTACAGATTAGGAAATTAGGGTGGTGTTTTTAGTCCTTCATAGATCAACAAAATAAAATGTTTTGCATAATGGTATCCTCCAGCATGTCAACAATAGTGTACCTCAGACAAGGAGACACACACACACACACACACACACATCTTCACTTTGCATGGTGGTTTGTAACTGCCTTTGCTGGGCTGGAAAAAGAATATTTTGGGAGATAGTCTGTCAATGGAGGAAGAGAGTCCTCTATAAAAAATCTTTAACCTATTCCCTGTTCATTATTACTGAGACATGATTGGGACCAGGACTTGTTTGTGATAAGGCAAAATTAGTTTTCCTTCTGCATTTCACCAGTACCTGTTAAGAGCATCTGAGCAGCGGATGCTTTTAGCCTGAAATGGATCATCTGTTTTCTTAGGTCTTCCTGCCTTTCATGATGATCCCAAATGTACTTCAAAACATAATCATTTCCACTGCTGTGATCATTTTTATAGCCCCTCTGTGACCCCAGAGACAGTCTACATCCAAGGTAGGTGATGCTAAGTGGAGAATATTCAGTGATTGGGGCAGTAGGAAAGATGTTGTCATGATTGTGAGAGCAGTGGCTAATTTTCTTCCTCCTTTTTGAAGAGAAACAGTACTTGCTTTCTGCCATCAAGGGCTATAGAGCAGCCATTTCCAACAAACTCAAATTTTGTAATGCATAGGTGATGATCAAGGTCATCCTGTTTCTATTTGGCAGCCTATAAAAGGTTAGATAGGAAGCATAATTTGTAATGGGTTGTGCTGATATTTCAGATTTTGCTATTTTAAGGTGGATTATCAAGGCAGTCAAGAGAGCAAATCAGTCCTTTACTAAAAAGAATCTTTCATTGATAAGACATTAAAGTCCATGAATTTTGTGCCATTGCTGCCTTATTGGCTTATCTAACTTGTAATAATGTTAAAGCTGCATTTTGGTGATCAGAAATTATCTTCTCTTTCTAAATTTGTTCCATGGCACACCAAGGCGAAGATTTTTTTTTTAGTGACATCATAAGTGGATACCATCTTACAAAAATCTACTGTAGATATGAGAATTTGCTTGGGTTCTTTTCATCCTGTTTTGGGGGGGTGTGTGTGTCATTAGTCATCACTGAACTGTCAAATTCAGCTATGTAATAACAGCAGGTAGTTTTGTGGGGGTGGGTGGTTAAAACTAATTTTAATGATGCAATATTTACCTTTTACTATTGCCAAATTCCTCTTCTCATCCTGCACTTAAGTCTCATTAATGGTTTTCTTTAAAAGAGATGATTACTGGGCATGTGCTCATTTATAAGGCAGGCTAACTTGTTGTAGCGTTTAACGCCATTTTTCAGCACATGATAGGCTATACATGGCGGCCAGTATTATTGGTGGATGAAGAACCCAGGAAAACCCCTGGAAAGAACCACCGACCCACGAGAAGCTACTGGCAATCTTTCTCACATAACTACATTAGCTGAATCTTAGACTCGAACCTATGCAGACAGAGGTGAGATGGCAGTGATCCGTAACGGAGAGCGCTTTAGACCACTTGGGGCCCCCCATAAAGCAGGCTAATGAAATCTTTCTAGAAAATCACCCTATGGGAAGATGAATTCTCATCATATGGGCAAGTGTAATTTCTATCCTGAGGAAGTTAACTATGCATAAGCATTATAAAAATATATTTGACTTTCCTTCAATACATTCTTTGTGTATAAGTTAGAAATATTGTATCCTCTGCATGAATGCAAGAGGTAATAATTTTTATCTTTGTCTTTTGTGTGTTTTGTTTTTGGCATGGGAACACTTTGAATAATAAATTATAGAGAGGGAAAGAAAATGCCTTGACCAATGATACACTTTGGTAGCTTGTCTGGGCTTATCCAGTGGTTGAAATTTAACCTATACCTTTACAGTTATAAGTCCAAGTCTTTAACCACTCAGTCTTTGCATATTCTTTTTGACTCTATTAGGAGAATCCCTGACTCCCAATGTTGAAGCCAATTTTATACTGTCCATTTTTTTAAAATGGGACTCTTAGAGCTGAAAGGTTGAGACAAACATCATGTTAGTCCGAAATTGGTGAAAAGGTTACAAATACCTTGAATGTTTCAGATTATAAATGTGTGTGTGTGTGTGTGTGTGTGTGTGTGATTAGGGTTTTTAATGTAGCTTTAACATTTTTTCAGTCATATTGCTACAATATCTGCCATGAGGCAGTTTATAGTGATGTCTAGCACAGGGACATCATGCCACAGACATGTAGCATGATAACCCACCCAGTTACATTATCCTGACACCAGGCCGACCTATCTTAACACTAACCTCTTAATGCTGAGCGCCAAACAAAATCAGCTGTTAGTACCATTTTTTAAAATCATTGGAATGACTTGACCAGGGATCGAACACATGACTTCCCGCTTCCACTGCAGATGCTCTAACCACTAGGCCACTTGAGCGGTAGATTATAAAAGTATACCTGATTTAGGAGAAAAAAGAAGAGACAGTCAGAGATGCCTAATTGCTTCAGTTGAGATAATTACCATAGTTTACAATCATTAATAGTCTTTTATGTGACTAATTATAATGATACTTTGTGATTAAAACAAATCTGGATAGTCACTTATTGTCTTTTTTTCACAGAGGCTGGTGGCCCCAACCGTCATAAAGATGTTGATAACGTATTATCTACTGTTAAAATCGATTTGGTACCAGGAGGTGCTCAGGTGTTTGGTTCAAGTGCCCAGCTTGATGGAGAAAATGTTCAAGCATTCAACACAGAAAAGACCCCTGTGTCATTATTTTCATTCTCTTCAGCACCAGTACCTTCAGCAAATGTATTGGTGCCTAACATGAATGTATCACAGGTTGGAGATGCAAGCAAGGAAGACAATGCAGGCCAATCTCACTTCTCTGGTTTGTCATTTCCACAGATTAGTTCTGTTGCAGGAGCTTTTGAATTGGAATCCCAGTTAGATGGAGAAAATACTGGAAAATCACCATCTTCTGGTTCATCAAATTCTGTCACCATTCATGAGAATGACCTTGATAATGACCATGAGGAAGAGAAAGTAAATTTGTCTCCTAATGATGATTCTGCATCCAGAAATAGTGCAGAATTAGAGAGCAAACTGAGTAATGTGAATTTGTCAGAAGAAAAAGGTGATGACCATGAAGATTTATCAGGAGATAACATTGATAATGAAAATGAAAGTTGTGAAGAGGATAACAAATGTAGTGACGACTCAAATCCTGACAATTCTGACACAGAACTTGCTGGAGACAAAGCTACAGAGCTGAAATTACCACAAGAACAAAGAACGAAAAGATCAAAACGCAAGAAGAAACCATTGAAATATAAGCAGAAAATGGAGAAGAAGAAGAAGATGATGGATATTAAAAAATACATATCCTCTGCAGAATCTTCAGTGCAGCAGCAAGAACAACAGCAAGAAACTGAGATGGAGAGTGATAGAAATAGAAACGTTAAAAATCCTGCTGAATGCCAGGAGTCAAATTTACATCATATGGAGGTTGATGGCTCTTCTGCAGTGGCTGTAGGTTCAACAAGCTTGCCAATGGATTCAGCAAAGCAGATGGAGACCATTGAGGGCAAAACAGCTGTTCCGATTGCACGAAGTGGTGAGAGTGACAGTGCCATGGATGTGGAAGAAAAGTACAAAGAAAATACAAACAGGGACCAAATTGAAGATGAAAATGCAAATCATGACAGGGTACCTGTCCAGGAGAGTATAACAGAGCAAGAACCACAGATGAATAAGGTCACAAAGAAATCTATATCATATGCAGAAGTTTTACAAGGAACAAGTACAAGTCAGCATGATGCTAAAAAAGATGCAGAGAAATTGAAGAAGAAGGGAGATGTATATTCTATGGAAACTGGTGAAACCGTTTCTGCAGATAAGATCAGCAAAGAGTCTACAGGGAAACAGGACAATGAGGATAAAAATGCAAGTAAAAGTCAAGCTAACAGAGGCACAGAGGAAAACAAAAATGAAAAATCTGAGAATAAAGCAGGAGAAACTAATGAAGTCTCAGAAGCAGCTAGATTGTTCAAGGATGAGAAAAACCAGAAAACTTCAAAGAATTATAAAAATGATCCTTCACAGAATGCCATTTCCAAGGTAATCTCTTTTGTGTTATTTAGTTACCCTCATTTTGTTGAAGTAATGTTAAAATATTTCAGTAGGTATACATGTATATATTTTTGTCAAATTATTTTCATAGTTGAAAATAATAGTGCATAAATGATCATTAAAATGAGGAAATATTATTTAAACAAAATTTTAAAGGAATCCGTGATGCAGTTCTGAATCTCACATAATTCCTATGAAATTTTATATTATTACTGTTCCTGAGTTAGGACTACGTGCACGTTGGGACTATCACAAAACTGATATTCCCAAAGCTGTCACAGAATCATGTCACTTTGGTAAGGCTTTCAAGTGCTAACTCAAGAAACATTCAAAATTGTTATTTGGTTACAATTTCTATAAATTTGCTTGTTTTTTTTATGGTATTTGGGAGTAGACTTGAAAATACATGTAGAATTCATCCTGTATCCATGTTAAGATTTCAATCCTTAAATTTCATGCCAAAATTTTTAAAACTTTTCTAATATAATTTGATATTTGAGACCAATATAATTTAATGTCTCCTAATATAAAAAGAAGTTCATTGTAATTTTTGTTTATAACTTTTTAATTATAAACTGAGATTAACAATTTAATCATATTCTTGTTTTGCTATAATCAGTTTTTTTTATTACTCATTAAATGTGTATATGTATATCTGAGGTATGAGATGAGAGAGATGGAGCTAAAGTCATATGGATACCATCCTGTAATGCAGCTGAGAGAGAGAGAGAGAGAGACAGAGAGAGACAGAGAGAGAGAGAGAGAGAGAGAGAGAGAGAGAGAGAGAGAGAGAGAGAGAGAGTTGCATAGAAACTAAGTGAAAAGTACTTTTTCAGAGTTCTGCATCTGGTGGAAAGAGTGTGGGAAAAGATACAAATCCAAGGTAAGACTTAATCATCACCATCTTTCCAATGTTACACAGTTGTAATCTGTTTTTATAGAACACTAAATTTCGAAATACTTTTAATAACTACAGCTCTTCCATTACTGGTATAACACATTTTGTAATGATGCTAGCTTGGAATAACTACTGGTGGTCTGTGTGATGCTTTTGTAAGGAAATGCCATACTGGAACAAATTTATAAATGATGTGGGAATTATAAAATCGTCCAAAAGTCGGTACAGGTTTCTCACATTTCATAACATTTTCATTTCTTCATTTTCATGAAATACAGATTCAGATTATGTTCTCATTTCATCCTTATATGTATATTGAGTGCACATTTATTTCATCATGCTGTTTAGCAAGAAAAGAGATAACAAACAGAATTTCCCTCAAAAAATGATTTGACATTTTTATAAAGAAAGTTTCCCCTATGTAGATAAAATTAGTTGAACTTAATTTACATATATATTTTACAAAGTTGCCAGAAAATCAAAATTTGCCCCATTTTTTTTTTTACAATTTCAAAACATTTATGCAGAAAATGGACAAAAGGAATAAAGTTGAACCTTATGCAAATGCATCAGTCAATATCTAGCTGGCAAAGTTACAATAACATCTCCATCCAATGTATGAAGGGAAAAGCGATGATAAATTCACAAAAATATGGAAATAACTATAATCCAAATTGGAGAAAGCATCTTCATATCAATATCATACTTCGTTTACCTTATATTAGCGCTACTGGTCATTGACCAGAGGAGGTCAGTGATGAACATTTGATTCAGCATCTGTCTAATGACCATGAATACAAAATTTATTTTTGCAACTGAACCTAAATTACTAGGAGGATTGCTATGCTGTTATGTTAATAATCTTGCCATGGCAATGTCTTCTGAATTTATTTTCACTGAAAGACTAGTTGTTTCTAAATGAAAATAGATACCAATCCAACATTTAATATAGTTGCCATTGCAGCTATCTTGAATTTTTTTATGGCTATTCTGTATCAGTGGTTAATGTGACAACTGGTTTTGTTTACTAAAAGATGCCAACTTGGTACTAAATGAAAATCTTGCCACATATATTCAATATGGCCAACAAACCAATCTTAAATAGAGGGTCATATCGACTTGTAGGTTTTCACTAAAAGACTCATGATGTTTTTTGTAAATAAAAAGTATACTTATCTGAGACTCCATTTGGCAACCATGGCATGCATCCTGAAAATCGTATTTGTACATTTCATTAATTGATGCATGTGTCAAAATGTGGTTTTTGCTAAATGGCATTTGGTGTCATGTTGATCCAAAATGCAAATGGTGCTTATCAGACATGCCTTTATATATCTGAGATGTCTCTCATGTCAGCCATCATCTTGAAAATCTGTTTGTTCTCAATAGATGGCTGTATTGACATGGAGTTTTTTGCATAGCAATGATATAATGTATAGGTTTTGTTGGTCATAAATAAAAATGGTACAGATTTGACTTCAGTATAAATATCATGACTTCCATCCTAGATGTTCATATTGACATGGTTATCTTTTTTTACTGCAGGATATCTTGTGATATGTAGTTAATTCGAAATGACATTGGTACTTCATTTTTTGAATTTGGCCAACATGGTGGTCATCTTCAAAAATATTTATCACTGTTCCCTCTCTGTGGCTAGTCATATCTTCATGGGTTTTACAAGAAAAGACTTGTGATGTTTACTTAGCAGTTAAAATGGTGCTTATCTTGTGCTCTACACTGTCCCTCACCTCCTAATTTGGAGGACATAATTTTTTTTATAAAAAGATTACTTTTCTTAATTATTTTTCATTTTCAATTATCCCACTAGATGGCAACTTGTAACCCAGATGTAAATAGTTTTAAACGGTTGCTTGCATTTCAACAGGCCTTCAAGGAATCGGGTGGATTGTAAATGTTTTTTTATTCATCTGGTTTTTATTGGTGGTGGTACAGTATGTCTGAATATTGTCAAATATATACTAAAACATTATTTATCTTACTAGTTATTTCTTTATTCATGATCATTATTGTCATTCATAATTTCAAATGCAACTCTGTTCAATCTATACTTTGCAGGATAATTTATTGGCATTTTCTTTTTGTAACAAAACTTAAGCTTACATAACATTGATATCATTCCATGTCTACATCTAAAGAATGTTATAGCTTATTTGTGATAGGAAAAATCAGAATTATCAATACTGGAGTTTTTATTCCTTTTTTTAAAGGGCTATAAACATACAATACAATACAGAAAAATATTGTGTACAAGTGTGTACTGTAGTTGTCACTTTTATGTTCTTTTATGTACCTATTATCTGACATTTCTTGCAGCTCTAATGTTAAGAATTCATAACTGGATTTTACTGTATTTGTAGCTAAACAAATGGATAGAAATCAAAATAGTTTTGTCTGTTAGTAATGGATGGAAATATACAGGTCTCCAGTGTTAAGTAAAATCTTTTGTCATTTTTAGTTGGCTGGAAAACAAGCTATATTTAATCCATTATGAGTGCTCTATCAGTCAAAACAGCCAATTTAAAATCTACTTGTGTGATTGGAAAAGTCAATGATAAACCATGTGAAACAGTTCTATACAACATTTTATAACAGTTATAGCATTTTTGTTTTTCGCTCACCTGGCTGTAAAAGCTAGTGAACTTATGGTATTTTATCAAATTTGGAATATATTTACTTGTACAATAATTGTTTAATACAAGTTGGATAATGAGTGAAGGCTAGGGATATGAATCATTTTATAGTCATTTTAAGGTATTTACTACCATTGCTTAGAAACTATTTGGAATGTATATTTTTTATTCCTAGTTCTTAATTGAAAATATCCCAGTATGCTTTTTACCAGACACATGATTAAGAAACCTGATGGCTTAAGAATACAGTAAAAGGAAAAGCTTGTCATTTTCAGTTTATGCCATTTCTTAGCACAAGATAAGCTATATATGGTGGCCAGTATAACTGGTGCAGGAAGAATCTGGGAAAATCCTTGTAACAACCACCGACCCATGTTAAAGTTTCTAGCAAGCTTGCCTCATGCCCACATTGGCTGAGTTCAAGACTTGAACCCATGCTGGCAGAGGCGGCAGTGATTGGTAAAGGCAAGTGTATTAAACCACTTAGCTGCCACAAGATTCCGAATAATCTTGTGAATTATGTTTTCAGTTCATGTGTGTAAATCTTCATACACAAATCTAAACTTTTTCTGTAAACGTTGATAGCTGTTGGATGTCCTAGGCTATGGGCAAGAGATTGTGGATATTAAGTATGCCTTTATCTTTATAATTTTTTAAATATTAGATTATAGTATAATATATAAAATTGACATAATATAAGGTCTGGGATATAGTTTACATAGGTTATGTTCTTACAGTACTTTATCAGTCTGGTCGGTTAACTGGTCATGTGTTAATTTATACGAGTTAACTCAGCAATATCAGACCCCCACATGTGCCTCATGTTATAATCAGCCTGGTAAACTGGCTCATGAGAAAGAAAGAAGAAAGAAGGTAAGTTATTGATTTTAATGTTAATATCATTGAATCCCATGTATGATATGCATAATTTCTAAAATTACAGGTTAATATTATAATTGTGATATTTTATTAGATTCACATTTGTCTTTTATTTTAACAGGAAAAATGCTGATGTTATCAGAGTTCATTTCCATTCACTTGTGTCTGCTGAGTTTGGCCTGTCGTCCACAGATGTACTCAGTGTTCGATTTGATGATGCTGAGCTAGGGGGATGGCAGTCTGATAAATATAGACCTGAATTAGTTAGGTACTGGAACCATCATCATGTTTTTTATAATTTCTTGTTCATAACAAAATGTCATGCTTATGGTAAACGATGCCGATGTCTCATCTATATGGCTTTTGATCTTGTTTTTATGTAAACATATACAAAATCAATATTACATTGAAATGAATAGTGCTTGACCAATGATATAAAAACTTTGAATGCTTGTATATAATCAAAATAGCTGTAAAAAAGGGAGACTTTATGTTTGGAAATATTTCACAGATGCATCTGGTGTGCAATGAAATTTGCTCACACAGGTAGAAGTCAAATAATCTAAGCACAAACATACATGCCTTCATTGAAATTGCTTTTTCTAAAAGAAAAACAAAAATCTTCATCAATTACAGCTTTCAGAAATGCCATATTCTCATGAAAAGTAAAAGTAAAATGGCAGAATTGCACTGAAAAACTACCTGCAATCTGTGTTCTGAGACCGGTCAGCATATGGACATTCTGGTCTCGGGTGGAAAGCTCCACCGATGTAGTTATTGTTGCTGTGGCTACCAACCTATCATCAAAATAGTGGATTTAGCAGCTTCAGCAGCATATTCATTATTTCTGAAAGTTTCCAACCTTGTGTTAAAGAAAGGCATGAACTACTACACACAGGGTTATACTGATCCAATTTGGATTTTTGATGGAAAATATCGTGTCAAACTTTATGTTACTAGTGGTCTTAGAAGAAAAACAAACATGCTCACAAATTGCAGGTAGGCATTTCATTAGAAGTGGACAGAATAACAATTTTCCTTTTCTTACAAAGCTGAGTATGTTCATTCATTAAATCTGAATTTCTCGTATGACTTTAATATGTTAAAAAAAATTAAATGGAGCTTTCATTATATATTCTCACCCATTCAGTTTATATTGTCCACATGTTATCATGTAAGATTACAAGCCATTCACTTTTACTAATTTTCTATAAATTTGTATTTATTATCAGTTAATAATTTAAATATGCTTAGGTAAAGCAGTTTTGGTAAACACGCATCCTCATTTGGATGGACAAAAGCATTCTATAAGGGTATCATTTATTGACTTAGAGGCTCTGAGTGGCTGAGTGGTCTAATGTGCTGTCCGTTACGGATCACTGCCATCTCACCTCTGTATGTGTGTATTCCAGTCTAAGATTCTGCTAATGTAGTTATGTGAGTAAGCTTGCCAGTAGCTTCTCATGGGTCAGTGGTTCTTTCCAGGGGTTTTCCAGAATTCTTCCACTACCAATAATACTGGCCGCCATGTATAGCCTATCATGTGATGAAAAATGGCGTTAAACCCTAAAACAACAACAACAACAACAATCATTTATTGACCAGTACATTTTTATTATAGCAGATCCAAGCAAAACGATCTTTTATCACAATCTCTTAGAAAAGAAATAAATAATAATGGCACATTAAAATAAACACTTACAGGCAAATCAACAGGAGGGTATATTGGCATCCGCTTTATCCTTTGTTAGCTAGTTAGTGTGATGTATTATTTCTTCCTTTATTCATGACTATCATCAGTTCATTGTTGTCATAAAATTTTGCAGGTGTTATAAAATCAGTACTTTGTAGGAGATAAGTTTTATATGAAGTCGGCATGACAAAAGTACAATAAATGGCAAAACATAGCATGCTGTAAGACCAAATAAATATATTATTAATTTCACAAAAAATAACATTAGTTTCATAAAATTCAATAAAATTTTGTTAAATAAATGATTTCAAAGATTTTTGAACATAAACATAAAATTGGCATAAAGTTTTATTAAATTTTTTTACAAGCACAACAAATAATGACAATTTAAAAACAGCCTTGCATATTTATATATGAAATGACAGTACTGTATATACTCAAGCAAAGCCGAATAATTTAGAGAGAAAATTAAATCCTGGAAGGAAGGGGTGGGTGGACTTATCTGCAGGTAAAGGTCTAAGTCTGAAAATTTTAAAGCTTTTTTTCTTGATTACTGGTATTTATTGTTACTGTCAAATGCTGAAGATGAGATCACATGGCTTATATAATATGTGCTGTCATGAAGTGAGACAAATATTTTTTCTAACTTAACTGGTAGGAAAATGAATGAAAAACATATTACCATGCTTGACATCTATTTGACAGATGTCCATCCACTAGTAAATGCAGCCATACATGTTATATGAGCCACTGGTGGTACATGTATTTTCCAAAAGAACTGCCATATTAGTAATCTCTCAGTCAAGTATTTAACCCTCAGCCAATCAGTATCACTAAACATACGCTAGCTTATTTCAGTGTAAGTATGAAAAGAATATACTTTAAAAAAATTAGAATTATGAAAATGAAGATATTTATGAAACAAACAATTTGGCATCAAGAGTAGAAATACATGTAAGATAGTCTTAAAGGAACAATAGTGAGAGGCTCCATAGGATTTTCTTGTGCACATTTTTAGGAAGGGTAAAGAACAGGTAAGTAGCAATATACGAGTTAGCGTGAATAATTGTAAAAAATATAATTTGTGGGATTTCTTTGACAGGTGTTTTAGAAGTAAACAGCAGCCACAATTTATCTTCTACTATTGTTTAGTTGTTTGTAAAGCAGAGTGATTTGTTAGCGATAGAGTGTTATACAGTATCTACCAGTATGCTTAATCTGTGCTAAATGCCTCAGGAATAATGGGTTTGTTTTGTTGCACAATGCCAATGACTTTACTAATACATACTGACTCTCAGATGTATTGTTTAATGAGATAAGGTAGTGGACATGGTTTCAGCTCAAAGTTATAACTATCACAGCACTTGAACAATATCCATGCTGAAACCAATCATATTTTGGTCCACTGAATCATGCTACCGTAAGTTACCCCCCTCCCTCCAACAAATCAATTATAGATCATTATCCAATTCAAATTTATATAACCGACCACCCATGGAAAAAATTACAGGAGAAGGTATAAATAGTATACTACCACTATAGGAAATTATTTCAGTTTAATCTTTCCAGAAGTTTATAGTCAAGCAGATAAAATGGATAGTGTTGGAAGTAAAAGAAAGCGTTCTGCTTATGATGCAGCATTAAAACTTAAAGTTATTGAATATGCAGAAGCAAATAACAACTGTGCTGCAGCACACAAATTTTGTGTAAATGAGATGCAAGATCAGGAATGGCAGAAAAGCAAAGCACCATTGATTTTGCAAGTGAATGCTGACAAAATGGATACATTGTCACATGAACTGTAACTCATCTGTGTGCTATGCAGATGGCAAAAGATGACAAATACAAGATGGTAGATTCAAAATTTGTTGCATCAGCCAGTTGGTGTTCTCATTTTATGAACCAGCATGGTATGTGTCTCAGACAATGAATGAAGATAGCACAAAAACTACCAAAATACTTGAAGAAATTTTTTAGTTATTTCAGCAATTCATCATTAAATGCAGAAAGGAGTGCTCGTTTGAACTATACAAGTCAGAAATATGGATGAGATGCCTTTGACCTTTGACTTACCAAGCAATAAAACAGTCAATGCTGTTGGTGAGAAAACTATTCTGATAAAAACTACCGGCCATGAAAAAATGAATTTCATGGTTGTTTTGGCCTGTTTAGCTGATGGATCATTGCTGCCTCCCATCATCATTTTTAAAAGGAAGACACTACTGAAAAGCATGAAATTTCCTGCTGGTGTCATTGTTCATGCACATGAAAAGGGATTGATGGAAGAAAGTGGAACGATTGAGGAGTTGAGGAAAGTCTGGAACAAAAGACCAGATACACTTCTTCAGAAACCTTCAATGCTTGTCTGGGACATGTTTTGATCATGCAAGACAGATGAAGTAAAAAAAACTGCAAAGAAAATGAAAACAACATTGGCTGTGATACCAGGAGGTTTAACATCAGTGTTAAAACTTCTTATTGCCTGCCTTAACAAGCCATTTAAGGACAAGTTACAAAAGATGTGGTCCATATGGATTTGTTCAGGCACTGTGAATATGACAAAAGGCGGGAATTTAGTGAGGCCAGACATTGACTTGCTCACCAAGTGGGTCAAAGACGCATGGGACTCAATTTCATCGGAAATGATTGCAAAATTGTGGGTCATGCACTTTTTAATATCTTTACCTATTCAGCTGGGATGGTTGGCTTATATGCGATCCAGCCTTATACGCGAGTATATACAGTACGATTTTAATTAATTAATTATATACTAAAGCATCAAATATAGAAACATGTTGGTGAACAAATTTTCATATCTTTTACTCATTTTTATATTTTAATGTGAAAGATATATAGAAAGTAATCAACATGGTTTTTTGCTTGTGGGCATATCGATAGCAATACCTAACTACGCAGCTAATACATCACCTATATTTTTGATTGGTCAAAAATAATGAATGCACCTAGATTGATTGACAGGTTGGGACTATCTATTGGAGGAGAAAGGTTTCATTGAAAGACTGTCAAAACTAAAAATTGTGTCAGTATCGATTACTCAAGCACAAAGGTCTAAAATCCATCATTTGACTACCCATTATCATTTTTTTGGAACTATTTAAAATCAGATTAATTATTTTAGGAAGCAATTCAGTTATTAGTATTTTTGCATTCAGCAAAACCTTCAAAAAATAATGTTGAACTTCATATTTCTAAAAAGAGTTTTCAAAGAAAAGACAGACTTTTCAAGATGGATAGTGGGCCTTATGTTTACCTTAGGTATACCATTCCTTTCAAACAATAATTTATTCTTGAGGAAAATGATTTGGTTTTTTTTGTATGCATCTCTTACTTGTACCCATTAAACTGTGATCTACATTATATACTTTGCTAACTTATGTTATCAAGCTTTTGTGTTATTGATCACATTGATTCATCCATGCTAGACTGCATTCATCGCAGCCTTTCTGACCAATGGAAGTTTGCATACATATGCTTATTCAATGATAACTTTCTATATTAATGGCTATACACTGTATATTGTGATATTTTACATTTAAAATAGTATAAGAATTAGATAAATGAAAAGTGGGCAATTTAAAAATGCACATTACATTTTGTCAGCATATTAATCAGTGTTATGCTGAAAGATTGCAACATGAAATTTGCACTAATTATTCCTGAGATATTGTCAATAAAGTTTACAGTTTGAAAAGGGATCAAATAGATGAGGTTCATGGAGGTTGATGATTAAAATATTTGCTTATCATTTAATATGGAAGAAAACAAATTTGCTTTGTCATCATGTTTTTCTTAATTTCATTACAAACAAATTAAAAGAAATATTTGCACTATACATTTCTTTCACTTAATGCAACAGTTTTAAATATAAGTTTATTTCTTTTTTTTAAGACTTCTAATTTCACCATTATTAAGGCCATTACACACAATACTGCCTGAAGGCATATTGTGTAAGCAAGAACAAAATTAGCATAATTAACTTATTTGCATGCATATTATCAATGTTAATGTACCATTTTGTTCAGAACATCCTACATAATGATATAAAAATAAGAAAAATAATTGCACAAAATTTCCTTTTCTTTTAAAGTGGCACTCTTCAGTTTCATATTTTGTATATGATTGGAATTTTCCCTATATTTTGGAATATGATTCATGGGTGTAATATGGGTCATAGAGTATAAAGTTTGGCCTTGCTCCAGATGTGCACCTTTCAAAAACTGCTAGCTCTGCTTGTTCATTTTCACTTCCTCTACTTTATCAGAAGTAAATTGTGAAGAAAGAAAGAGCCAGTAACTTTTTGTAAAAACATTTTATATCTTTGGTAATTCATTAATTGCACATTCAGAAGCTGATATTGTCAAGTCTTGCTAAATTCATTTTGTCTGTTTTAATAAATCCTATGTTATAACTGCTCACTAGAGTGATGTACATAAGTTGAAGGTGTTTGCATTTGAAACATGCACAGTGGAGAGAATGTTGGCATACCTTTATGTTACTTTGATGTATTGTGGCTGACATTTCTTTGGATGTTGTACTTCTGAAAACATGAACTAAGCACACTGCTAACTAAAATTACTGCTCCCTTGTGCTTTAAAAAATCATTCTGTATTAGTCTAAAGTATACTATCTTTATCAGGTATTAAAACTGGGAACCAGTGAGGAAACCCGGGAAATTCTTTTTCTTTAAAATTCTAACCCTATGCAAAATATAAAACTGTAGAGCACTACCTATAGATAATATACTTTAAACTAATTCAGGGTGATTTCTTTTTTACCACAAGGGAGCAGTCATTTGAGTTAGCTGTGTTGGTAGATTATGTACAATTTTTCCACAAGTGCAATATCCAAAGAAATTTCACCCACAGTCCATTGTTCATGTTGTAAATGTAAACTACTTCACCTTGCATCTACCACTCTCAGAAGTTCATAGTATCTGTTGAGTGCCCCAAAGATCTTAGATGATTTGGATTATGATCAAGATCTTGGATGAGCTTGATTATGATGAAGTTCTTTGATGATTTTGATTATGAACAAGGTCTTGGATGAGCTTGATTATGATAAACAGAATGATTTAATGTTAAGTTTATGAACATTATTGAATAATATCCAGACATTGCTCATGAAGGCTCCCAAAAGCTGGATATTGTTCAGCTTGTTTCATAAATTTCATATGATATGATTACCGATTGGAAATTCTCTATATATGTAATTTTCTATGGCTTGTACTATCATATGACTTTTGAAAATATATTGCAGAAAACATGAGGGTGAATATACTGAGTTTAAGCTGATATTAGATATCCCAAAAAAGCTCTTTAAAAGCAAAAGAATTCAGTACAAGTATGTGGTAGCTGTAGACAGGGCTCACAAGGACAAAAGCAACAAGTTTGCCTGGGAGCACTATGGTTCAAATGGCGTTTCAAACAGAACCCTGAATCTTCCAGATAATCGAAAGAATATAGGTATGTGAAAGGAATGTATACATTTTGATTTATGTCAGATGATTGAAGCAATCTTTTATTGTAACATGAAAAGACTTCGATACAAGTATTATGGCTCTTAATCTCGGCAAATTTTCTTGTCCCAGTGTAATTTCTCGATATTCTCACATATTATAGGTAATTTCACATCCTAGACGTTGTCTTTCTTGGAGCTACTGATCATATAATCCACCAAACAGTCATCTATTTTCAGATGGCAGTTAAAATTCAGCTAAAAATGCAAATTTGGCAGTGGAAATTGTAGAGGTCTCTGATGTTGGTGGACAGTCTTTGTCTTGGCGTCATTAATGTCTGCAAGTGTAATGTGTTTTTGTGGTTGTATGAATCATGTTTAAAAAAACACAACAACTTTCAATACCTTTAGAGTATGCAGAACTATGATTTGAATCAAATGAATATCAGATAGATGAAGTATCATTGAAAGTCAAAATATGAGTTAATGATTTGGGTATTTTAATATGTTTTATTATTAATTACATTTCTTGTAATTTCATTGGGTTTTTATGATACCAGACTGAAGCTTAATCCACAGTGTTATTTATGTCTTTAAGCTGTTGAAAATGGCATAGTGACTTAGACTGATTGAGGGTGTATTGAATTGTATATTTGTATTTGAGTTAATGTTCTTACAGTCATCTAGTACTATTATTTTAGATAAGCACCAAACACCACAAAACTTGCCTTGATAGCATAATTTATATTGATCAAATGTGCTTTAATAAAACATGGACTGGTTACAGCAGGACCAGGATGTTGACAGTTTTCGACTAAAAATTTAAAATTAAATTGCTTTTTGTAATTTGAATGCATATCATATGTCGTTTTTTTTCTTCAGTAAATATGTGTATAATACTCAGATTTGCTGCTTATCTAAACTTCTTTATAAAGAAAAAGTAATTTACATAAAGGATATTGACTAAAATTGACTGAGTGTAAGTTTGGAATGAAAGATTCCATAGTGCTGCCCATTTCTGATAATCAAATAACCTAATATGATTGTTTTTCAAGTGTAAAATTGGACAACTGCCTTTAAAAAATATAGTATGTGTTATCAAATAACTGTTTCAGAGTTAAGCCAGCTGTAATTTGGCTTTCAAGAGAAATAAGTGTACTGCATTTTTTTGGTCATGAGGCAAAATATAACAATAGAAGTCCCTATGAACAGTATTGATAACTGTGAATAATATTGATAACATGACAGATTCTCACTATGTAAGAATATTTTTGACTATCTGACCTATAATTCAGTCATTGTTGGACATTAGGCAAGCCTGAGGAACATTGCTCACCTGACACTGTGCACCTCAGAGTTTGAAAATCCCCATATCTAGTGGTCTTCATGCCACACTGCTTAAAGCATCATCTTTGTAATTATTATAAGTCTGTAAAGAGCATGAGATAGTTTGTCAGGATTGTGAGAATGTGAAATATGAAGTTGTTTTTTTTAAAGGGCTAAACATACCTGTTACACTGGCAAAACATTGTTGAAAAAGAAAATGTGTTAGACAAAGATTATGTTACAAAAGGAAAATGCTGATTTATTTAGTGAGATGTTTTTATATTTTGTGATATATTTATGTTGAGGAGACTGGGAAAGATTGTCTACAGATATTATCAGTTATAATGTTTCAGATATTAGTATGTATTATATGCAGTTTTTTCTAATAGATTAATATACCACTGTCACATGATGCAACATAAAAGTAGTGAGGTTCATGATGGACTAAAAACCTAAGAATATGTGACTTCGCATGTTTTAAAAATAGGTAAATTGATGGGGGTAAAAGGGAAGAAGTGATAGGTCCAAATTTATAACATCCTAAAAACTTTTATCATCAAGTGGTGATTGTCTTAAATTGGAAAATATGCTGCATTTGCAAAAGTTTGGTCAATAGCAATATATAGTGTTTCCTTGAAAACTTGAAATTGTTTTAGAAATAGAAAAGGTGACATATTAGATAATACTGTGTGTTACGTGCTTAGGCTCGAATAAGCAGCAACACAGAAAGAGTGAAAACTAACAAGCTTGTAAAACTTTAACAATGATTTTATTAAGTACAATTATTTTCATAAAATAAATAAACTTACGGTTTTAGAGAATCAAATCCAACAAATATAGAATTCACAAAATAATCCACTAATGGAATTGCAAGTCCTGATAAATAAATGTTCTAATAGTTCCAGGTTCGAATCTTGACGATGTAATCCAAAATGGCTGACAATGTCACGTGGTACAGTTCTTGTTTTTAATCATCCAAATGAAGTTATGAAACATATGTCCTTTTCCAGATAATTAGAATAATTCTTCTTTTCCAACGAATTGACATAAAGTCCAGAATAAAATAAATAAACTCAAACAGAAAATAACAACTAATTTCTTACAGCCCAAAGATTCTACTAAAGTTAGCTTCTAAAACATAGCTATATATATATATATATATATATTGTAATTCCCTCATAAACAAGAGGAATCATGTGAGTCTGGAAGGTCACAGAAAGAGCTACCTTCACCAAGTCACATGCTAAAAGAATGATCTTGAAGGAAAAAATCAGCCACTAATAAAATGTTGTCCCCGAAATTAACCAATGAAATTGAAGACCTGTTGACAATGTCCAAAGCAAGGTCAGGAACTAGACCACTGTAAGCCAAGGTCAGCCTGTTTATCAGTAAAGTACAAGTCAACTGAATTTTCTAGAAAAATTTCCCATTTAATGAATAATAAATCCTAAATGACAATTTTGGATTTAATAATTAAAAATAAATAAAATTAAATCCAATAGCCGTAACATGTGAAATTGTTATGCATTATTTAGGGTGGTGAACTAATTTTTGTAGATTAAATCACACCAGTGATTTTTTTTACACTTGTGTTGTCATATTATATTGCTTTGTTTTAACACAATATTAAAGATATTTACTAAGACCTTGTGACTTTCCTGAAATTGCTAGAATTGTAAATCGTTAAATATGCATTTCACATTTGTTGTGAAACTCTGACTCTCCTCCTGTGTTCAGCATTTCTTTGTCTTCCAATCTGCAGAATAGTTCTGTCCATTCCACCATGCCGTTTATTAATAACATAACTTTCTTTTTAAACATGAGTTTTTATTAACAGATGAATGGCATCAATATGATGGTATTGTCTTCCCTAAACCAGGACAAGGTTTGTGGAACACAGTGAAGAACTTTATTACAGGGGATGTAAAGGAGAGAGTGAAAAGGGATCTAGTCCAAACTATAAAATACTTCCTACCAAAATATTTCCAAGCTCTATCCAAAGGACAGCTTCCAGAAGTGTTTGTAGATGAAGCATTGATACAGCTTGAGGAGCTTCTGCATTCAATGAGAAATGTCTACTTTGTGGACTTTGACTGTTACTACAATAATGCAGACTACCAAAGAAAGGTTATTATCAGAAAAACATGTCAATCTTTTTAATGTGCCATGTATTTGGATTGGTTATGAAGTATTACCTTGTTCATCATGCCACCCTTTTTAAAGTTTGCAATTATGTTAGTTTCTCCATCAGATACATTACCTGATCACATTACATTAGGATAACTTTCTGTAACCTCCAAATTCAGCCCTCCTGGAAAGACAAAATGCATTTTTCTGAATATACAGTGGAACCTCGCTATAACACGACAATCAGGGTCCACAAAATTGGATCGCATTAAAAGCAGGGTTACATTAATGCAGGGTTTTACAGTATTTTAATTTTTTCAGCAAACACTGCATTGGCATATATACGTATACTCGTGTTTAATGTAAAAAAAATTTAAGTATTATCAGAGGAATATTAAATGGAATGCAGTAATAAGACTTATTGAAAAAAGTGGACAGATAATATATTTATAGGTTATTACTTTGTGTTAAATAGTTTTACTCATTTTTATTGTTTTTCCCTTGAAAATGCACATTGATTGATAATACCCCAACTGACGTTATATAATGAATATGTTATCAACTTCGTTTACATTCGTGCCATCATGACACGCAGTTCATCTATAATGCATGTAATTCCATTGGAAAATTGCACAGATTTAAAATATTCAATAATTTTTTTAAAGACCGTTGTCAGAATTCAATGTCCAGTATATAGCATAAACATAGTATTGACGCCGTTTACTTATCGTCTGATATAGTACCATCGTGTCATGCAGCTAATCCATAATACCTTTAATTCCATTGCAAAAATTGCAGACGTATTTAAACTATTAAATATTTTTGTTACAAATCCTTATGTCTGAATTCGAGGAGAAAAATTAACAGAAAATTAGGTTACAAGAGATGAAGCAAGTGTATGTTTCATTACGTTCCAGGGTCTACGAACAGTGTCTATACAAATTGTAAACTTGATTTTTCATAACGGTAAAATATTTTTTTATATACAATAAATAGGAAAGTAATGACGAGTTCATAAACAAACACCATACACATAAAATCCAAGAACTAAATCATAAAATGCAGCGAGTCTGTAATGGTAACGTGCCACTGATATATAAAGTTTTTTTTCTCAGCTGTACACATGTACAATTTCATTCCCTTTCAATTTCCAGCTAACAAAGCTGACACTGTTTACTAGTCAAATGATTCCTCCTAATAAGACCGCCAAGCCCAGAAAACTTGTTGGCAGCTTTCGTTTTTGATATTTATTAAATTGTGAGAATCTTGTCAACCACCACATTGTCAGCAACTTGGTTGTGTATGCAGTTGAAGAACACATGTCTTTACTCTTGGATTAATAATAAGTTATATTTCCGATGTTTATTTAGGCATAACAATTCAAGGACCTGGTGAAATTAATACATTTCTGAAACTGCATTTTACACACTATTTATAGTACTTTATCGCATTATATATTGTATTATATTAAAATTCGTACACGATCTCTTCCCTAAAATCATAATAAATGTGTTTTGCGCAAAGTGCAATGAACACATTCCATTTGTGAGCTTGCTTTTCCGTAACGGTAAAATATTTATTATAAAAGAAGGGGGAAATTAATAACCATTTCATAAGCAAACCCCATACACATGTAAAACCTGAGAACTTAAGTGCAGTAGGCATGCAATGGTCACAATTCAGTAATTGTTTTTAAGCTGAACGCATGTCACTTTCATATCCTCTCAATTTCCAGCTAGTGAAGTGGACATTATTTACTGGTCAACTGATTGCGTCTAATAACACTGCCAAGCCCAGAAAACATGTTGGCGGCTTTCGTTTTCGATGTTTGTTAACTGTGAGAAGCTTTTATCAACCACGCATTGTCTGTTGCTTGGTAATGTATGGAGTTAAAGAAGAAACACGTCGGCTATTGTTTGAGCAGTTATTGTATACAGAATTAATTGAAGACAACCACAAAGACCACATCATGTTTATTGTGGCATAACACTTCAAGAAGAAGAAAAAATCATGTGCGAATAGATATAAGAAATTCCGGGAGCCACACAGCAATCTTATAATATCGGAATTCGCGTTAAGGCGGGGCGTGTTATAGTGGGGTTCCACTGTACATTGTATAGACAAATGGAAGCCACTCTTACAGGGTAACTCACATTCCTACCCACTCGGTGGCCACCATTATACCCAGACGTACCAGTCAGAGGTCTCACTAGGATTTTAAAACTAGGAGGTTATATTTCCATTATTGGTTCTTTCTGGGATTTTCCCAGATTCTTCCTCCACCAGTTATACTAGCTGCAGTGTATCATATTCTAAAAAATGGCTTTAAAGCCCAAAACAACAACAATACTAATTGATAACTGAAAACACAATAAATGACTGGTTCATCAAGATCTACAGGTCGATACCATTTCAAGAATCTATGGTCTTTATATGCAACAATAAAAAATAGTTTAAAAAATATTTTATTTCAGTACATTTAGAAATGGTCAATCAACTTCCTTTGCAGTAAGTTATGCACTAACTTGACAGAGGCACACATTGTTGAGCTTCTCTTGAACAGCATAAATTTAACCCACTGTTTAAGCTTGAAAAGTAATCCTCTGAAGTATGGAAAAAATTCAGATGACAACTGCTTCAGTGTAAAAAAATGCAAATGGAAAACACTGAATTTTACACTTAAATGAAAACCATGTGTTTAATCCTTTAGTAGTAATATTAGCGTCAAAAGATGTCAACTTCAGCCTGGGAATGGTGCGCTTCTATCACATGAAGCTCTCTGACTTTTCATGTTTTACTTAACAACTCCAGCTGTACTTAACAGCTCCAATATGAGTGAGTCAAGCTATCTGCCTCATTATAGTTATGTTATATGAATACACATGCAATGGCAGTGTGATAATTACAAGCAGGTAACAGGGCCCAAGCCATATTGATATTCAAATACAATACAGTAGCAACTAGGTGCACACAGTTCTATGATGATATTTCTTTCACAAATAATAATAATCTATCATCTTTGATGGCAACCCTTATAAGAAAAACACCAGAACCTCTCAATAACATAAGAAAAGCCTATCAATAGAATTTTTACCATGCATGATTGCAAACATGCAACTATTACAGTTTTTTAATTTAACCTGAGGTTTTTTAGCCGTCCAGCAGTAAACAGTTGAATCCATGTAATTTTGTTTAATTCATAAATCATTATTATATTTGCCTTTTTTTTGCTTTTGGAAGAGGAGGAACTCTACACTGTGGGAGTGAACAATGTCGATTCTGGATGTAAAGCAAAAATGATTTCCAGATAATTTCAAAAAGGATACATTAAACTTAACTGTCCGTACTAAACTTTGTATCTGACTACCACATGAAGTTTCCATTGGTGTGAAAAAACATTTTTAATTTTGGCTGCATTAAATTAAATTTGAAAGGTTACATTTATAAAGAAATTCCAGCATTTAATACATGTCATGAGAAATATATTTTGTTTGTGATATGATTATTTGTATTATTTTCAGTATTGATAAGGCTTTCACGATGTGACAGTGTTAAAATTGTGAATATTTTTATTAGATTTCAGATACCATTCTACAACCAATGCTAAACTCCTTTGAAAAAGTGCCCCTGTGCAATTGGGAAGAGAATCAAGGTGAATCAGAAAGGAGAATGCTTCTTGCCAGTTCAATTGTGTCAGTCCTAAATTATTTCAAACTGGAGTTGAACCCAGCAGAGGAGGAGTTATTGGCAAGAGGACTACTAGTACGCCCAAACCATGAAACTAAAACGTGTCATGATCTAGCTTGTATTGAAAAGTACTTTCCTAAAGGGAAGAAAAAGTAAGGAAGACATAAATAAGAATTATTTCAAATATAAATCGGAAAGAAAATTTTAAAAGATTCATTTAAATGCAGTTGAATTTGACCAGTAATGGTCATAGATAGTTTTTCGAGGTCAAGCATCAGTTTTTTTTACAATACCTATGCAGAATGTTCACATTACTGAGCAAAATATCTGGATCATCTGGTTATTGAATAATGCAAATGACCCATAGGTCAGAAACCTGGATTTTATTTTATTTTGAATTGGATCATTTATAGAATATGAAGCTGAGCTGTGGAACATGAATCCAAACTTTGGTTCCATCCATACATGCATACCTTATTTACTTGCTTATAACTTGAGTTCAACTGCAAACTGCATAGAACAAAATTTGCTGTCACAGAATGTATTGGCAGATCCTAGTCTGTGCAGCTTGTTAGGTGTAATAAATAGAACAGACTCTTGTCTGCAGGTGCAGGATCTTTCTTGTTTGTTGGTTGACTCGACTTATAAGTGAGTGGATGTGGTATGTACTCTCTAAAATCACACTGAAAAGTGATTTGTACTTGGGGCAGCTGATATTTTCTTTGATGATGAGGCCACTTTCAATAGCTTAATTGATAATAACTTGAGTGGAGAGAGCCTAAACGTTATACTTGTACTTCCAGGTTTTGACAGTAAGTATATGGCTAAGTTCCATCCATTGTGTCAGTTCAGTACAATGCAAATGTATTTTCACCTTGGCATAGAACACTAGGTACAGATGAGATGGATGAGAAAGTTAAGAGTTATACATATTCACATAGAAGATACTTTTTTTAAACATATTTAACCCTTTAGCTACGACTACTGCATCTAAGCGTCTACTGTAAATAGCTCTCAAATACCAGTGACTCATATCTGCAGAGCCGAAAAACCTAGCTTACAACCCCAGTGTCGCACAGATGTGTAAAGTTCAGCAGTACTCGAAAAACCAGTGACGCTCATGTGCGCAGAATACCTACGTGTTAACTAAACGTTGATTGGTTGAAAGTACGAAAGTTTACACATTTTTGATTATCATAACCAATGAGAGGATTGTTTACTCGACATTTTGATACAAGTTTGAATGCTGAGAGGTTAAATTTAGACACACTAAAATGAATTTTCCGCGGTTTACGATGACACGTGTTTTCGAGATGAACAAAGATGGATTCCGATTCAGATATGAGCAACTTTAACGGGTCCAGTGCAAGTGATATCGAAAAGTTTAATGGATCATAATTAGAAAATGGATCAGATATTGATTTCAACATCAGATACAAACGATTTTTAATCGGATGACAAGGCGGACGTAGTTTCAATTGTACAATGGAGTGACGACCTCGCTGTATTCGAAATCAATGTTTTTGATTCTTACGTTGGTTCAACAGACAACAATCAAGCTTGGACCAGTGAATGAAAGATTTTTTACTCAGATTAATTCCTGAATATCTGGTAGAAAATCTTGTGAAAGAAACAAACAATGTTGTTAAGAAAATAGGGGACCAAAAGCAAGACATGAAATGGTATGAAATCAGCATCACATAAGTGGGCATTAGTCCTACATGTAAGACATAGAACATGGTAATTTTGCTATACATATATTGTAATATACATGATAACATCGTCGTTTATGTGTGGATAATTACTGTTTTGAGAGGTACCAATTGCAACATTTTAATTAGAGTGGATTTCATTCATGTTTATATATGTACATATGAAAATATTGGATTTATTTTATGGAATTCAAAACAGTTTATGTGACTGGGATTTCTTATATGATGGGATATAGGAGTATATATTAAGTAGAAATATATGAATAACAGACTATACAAGATAAGCTGTTTTTTTATTTCACTTAAATCTAGTAAAAACTATTGAAATAATGAATATAAATGTAACCATGTTTTTATTGTCAATTTCTGTAGTCAGCCTTGATGATGCTCTAGTATTCAGCCTAGCAAACAGCCTCAGTAGTCTGAGTAACTGATATGATAGCACAGAGCAGTAGTGAAACTACACAACAGCTCTAGTAGTTAAAGGGTTAATTATTGAAAAGCAAAATTATCAGTAATCCTGACATCTTTAATTATTGATTTAAATGAATAGATTTGATTTAGACATTTAACATTGGGAGAAAGAAAGGGAGAGAGAGAGATGCATTGAATACTTAAAGACAATGATGACATAATGCAGTGTCCATTTTAATAATCACAATTGGTAAATTGTAGAAGAGTGAAGTAAAAGAACTGTAACATATGATATAACATTCAAAAGAAATGTGTGACACTGCATTTACATTAATAATCTGCTGAAACCTATTTTGTATCAACAAATAGTCCAACTACAAAGAAAGCTTTTATGCACCAGTAGTTGTAAAATTTGCATAGAAATACATGCACAAAATAAAAATCCCAGAAAATTAATCCAAAGTAATCGCCATCAAAATTAACACCATTACATCAAAAACAAATCATTGATTTAAAGGAACTACTGCTTGTGTGTCTGTTCTGTCATTCCCTTGCAAGTACACAAAGTCGTGTATATGTCATAGCTCCTTTCATTTTCTGCACATACATCAGACCTGCCAACTCTTTCGATTTTGCTGTAAGTCTTTAAACTTAATATATGAACTTGTGGCATACTAGCAAAAACTTCAGAAAAATGACATTGCCAAAAAATCTGGATAATTGATTCATCTGTGTTTTAGGTGGCACTCTACAGTTTTGTATTTTGCACAGAGTTAGAATTTTAAAGATAAAGATTTTCCTCGGCTTTCCTCACTGGTTATACTTGAAATTTAAAAAAGACCTTGTATATCTTGGGTATAGTTCAAAGAACCTTTAATTCACTTTTTTTTGGTGTATGATTGATGGGTGTAATATGGGTTATAGAGTATACAGCTTGGCCTTTCTCCAGATGTGTACCTCTCAAAATAGTGTTAGCTCCACTTGGTCATTTTCATTTCCTGAACTTCAGAGGTAATTTTTGATAAAAAAGAGCTGATAACATTTATTTACATAATATATATTTGATAATTCATTGCATTTTCAGAACTTGGTATTGTCTAGTCAGGAAAAATTAATTTTCCCTACTTTAATAGCTGCTAAGGATAGTGTACTTTAGACTAATTCAGGCTGATTTTTGTAGCACAAGGGAGCAGTCATTTTAGTTAGCAGTGTGCTTAGATCATGTACAATTTCCATAAGTACAATATTCAAAGAAATGTCAGCTACATTACATTAAAGTAGCATAGAGGTATGCCAACATTCTCTCTACTGTGCATGTTTAAATGCAAACAACTTCACCCTACATAGGTCACTCTCTCAAAAGTACATAATAACTGGTGAATGCCCCCTTATTTGGATCCAGGTTTCATCTTAGATTTAGTGAAATTAGTCAGGGAACCAGACTAATTTTACAGCAGCATCCTGGATACTTTAAACCACACTTATTTGTTCATGTGAAGTGTCTGCATGATCAGACTGTTGATTATAGAATGTTAAAAAATGGTGTCCAGAAAGCGACGCATGTTTAAGATGAAATGGAAAATAAGCTTCTTGAAAAGTATTAATAATCGGGGGCCCCGAGTGGCCGAGTGGTCTAAAGCGCTGTCTGTTCCGGATCACTGCCATCTCACCTCTGTCTGCGTGGGTTTGAGTCTAAGATTCGGCTAATGTAGTTATGTGAGAACGCTTGCCAGTAGCTTTTTGTGGGTCAGTGGTTCTTTCCTGGGGTTTTCCGGGTTCTTCCTCCACCATTAATACTGGCCGCCATGTATAGCCTATATTGTGCTTTAAAATAGCGTTAAACCATAAAAACAAAAACAAACAGTATTAATAATCAGCACAGAGGAATAAAAAAGATTATTCATATTCTTGTGACTTGTGGAAAGGACACAATTATGTTTATTGGACATCACATGCCAATTTGAGTATATCTGATGGTGGGAGATATGATTGCCATCATCGTGTGAAATGGAAAACAAATTTCCAAGAATTATGTCAGGTTGAGATATAGTAACAAGCCATTGAGCTGCATAGGGTTTGGAACTAAAGTTTGTACAACTGTACAAGTGTTAAATAAAGTTTAAGCCTACTTTACTAACATTTCAGTTGAACATAATGTTCATCATTGATGCATCAAACTTTTAATTACGTTTTTTAGCTTTACAGTAGCTGTTGTTGATGTTTTGTTACACCTTACTGAAAACTGTTCAATCTTAAGGAAAATGAACCAATTGCCTTATTGAGACGGACTCGTCAGGGTTGGCAGGTCTGATACATATCTTCCATCAGTTCTTTCATTGTATCTGTATATATTTCTTTTATCATTTCCTTGTTCCATCAACTTTTGTCTGTTCTGATAACAAATTATATCCAACACGACCACTATAATCATTTTTCAACATCTTGTGATGCATATCAAGTGTATGTAGCATAAATGTACGTCATCTCAAGAAGTGGTTCAATGACTATGTTAGAGACTCGCACAGTATGATAGAAGTAGCCCCTATTTTGTTGCAAAATTTTATCTGATTACATTAATGCATTATTATTGTCAACACAAGGCAAAGGGCAGAACTTAAAAATGTTATTGACCTATAATAGAATTTGTGTAGAGTACAGCATGTGCATTAACCAATTTAACTCAACATGCTGCACCAAGTTGTTGCTATGGAAAGTTGGTTTCTAATTTCAGACAGCTGAATGACTATCTCATCAGTTTCATCAACAGTATGGCTAAGACAGCAGAAAGTCCAATGATTTTCTTCTGTATGCCACTCCACCATTTCCTTTCTGGTGCATTGAAACCGTTTGACAGAGTTCCTGAAGATTGCTCTCATGATGCCAAAGTTCCAAAATGGTGGGGGATTGAATTTTTATCAAATGCTGCTGACAGTTTCAAAAAAGGTCTACATTATAAATGGACTATGTAAGTAAATGTCAAAGCTTGTGTTGACTGTTTTAAAGTATAAAGGAATGAGGTGGCCTATTATTGGGGATGTTTGTAATGAGTTTAAATTTTATATTTATGTAAAAGTTTTTTTATTTTATTTGTGATTTTTGTGCAGCTTTTTCAGTCAGAATATTCTGCTTGTTTATTTAGCATCCAAAACTATTTACTTGTCCTTCCTGTACCTCTTCTAGAATTCAAGAGATTTTCATCAAACTTTGCCCAGGTATGTGTCATGATGTTTTGGGTGCCAATGGACATGACCTCAAGAGCAAGGTCATGGCAAGGGCTTTTTCCTTTTGACTTTTGAACCACTGCAACTTTGTCAAAGTTCTTCTGCCTGATTGACGGTATATTGCATAGTGTTACGTGCTTAGGCTCGAATAAGCAGCAACACAGAAAGAGTGAAAACTAACAAGCTTGTAAAACTTTAACAATGAATTTATTAAGTACAAATATTTTATAAGAGAACATAAATAAACTTACGGTTTTAGAGAATCAAGTCCAAAAATAATCCAATATAGAATTCACAAAAATAATCCACTAATGGAATTGCAAGAGTCCTGATAAATAAATGTCCTAATTGTTCCAGGTTCAAATCTTGACGATGTAATCCAGTATGGACGACGATGTCACATGATTTAGTCAGTTCTTGTTTTTGTAATAATCCAAATGAAAATCTATGAGCAGATAAATAAAATAATTCCTCTTGCTCCAACAAATTGACACAATTTCCAATATAACTTAAAACACAACTATTAATTTAAAGCCTAGAGATTCTACTGAATTGTTCTCTCCCAAACAATAATTTAAATACCTGATTTTACGTAAACAAGGGATCACGTGATTTTCCAGAAGGTCACAGAAAGAACGTACGATCATAAAAACACGTACGATTGGAATGACCCAGAAGAAAAAATCATCCACCTCTCATCCCCAAGAACTAAAAATAAAAGGATGTCCTTGGATTTAGCCAATCTTTTTAGAAGCTTGTTGACACTTTCTGAAGCAAGGTCAGAAATGAGGTCAACCCTGTTGTTTACAAATAGTCTAGGTCAGCCTGAATTTTCCAGAATAGATATCTCCCAATTAATGAATTTTAAACCCAAAATGACAAATTTGATTTTGACAATTATAAATAAATAATTTAAATCAAATAAACGTAACAATAGCTATTATTGTGCCTCAAGGGTAAGGTCATTGCAAAGTATAATTGATGAATTTGTACCACTGGAAATATTTAATATTATTTTAGCAAGTTGTTGTTTGTTGTTGTAGGGTTTAACGCCATTTTTCAGAACAAGATAGGTTATACATGGCAGCCAGTATTAATGTTAAATATTATTTATAGATGGTGTGTCACATACCATAGTCATGCCATCTGCACCAATGTCAAGGTCGTGACAAAGAATAAGTTAATTCTTTGATCTGTATCCTTGTCTAAGGTATAAAATTTGAACCATGGAAGATGGTTCAGTGTTTGCCCTGGTGTATATCATTACTGGACACTGTATAAGTACTCACTCAGTCCAATCTGTGTTGGCTGCCTTGGTTTATCCTTGGAAAAAGGCACTTAATGCCCAATTCTTTGGCATGATACAGCCAATAAGACATTGAAAGTGCTGTGAAAAACCATCAAACCAAACTAGATGATGTCTGTTATGCCTTTGTCATATTCTGGTCTTAAGGTCAAGGTCACATGAGGGAAATGGTTATCCTTTAACTTGTATTCATGTCGTTAATGTCATTGCTAGTGTCTTGTACCTTAGCTATGCCCCCCCTACAATAAAGACATAGCAAGTAAAATATATATCTGAATTTTGTCCTTGTCAGAAGTATAAGTCTGAACTGAAGATATATTAATGGAAGTTTTGCCACGTTATATATTATATATGATGGTATTCAGCATGCAATATTCATGCACTCTGCCATAAGGTGATGATAATAGGAAGGGAAAAATGTACTTCTGACTTCTACCCAGAGTATAAACTTTAACCAGTAATGTAGCCTGAATTGACAGTGTGTCCTATACCATAGACTCAATATCAAGGCAATGACCTCTATCTATGCCTGAGTATAACTTGCAAACCAATGAAATATTTTAATGAAACTTAAGGCTGATAATGTCTTGTGTATTCATTCATACTTGCCTCTTGGTCAACGTATCAAAAATGGTAATACAAGTCAGAGACCTGTTTTTCAAGCCAGCTTCTCACTTTTTACCTCACCCCACCCCGATAGTTTTCAATGAAACATTACCCAAGTGGACACTTTGTATGATAGTTAAATCCATTAATAGTAGATATAAAGGTCATAGGTATATATCAGATGCTGTTTGCAGTTCATGGCATACAAAGGGTAAATGGTGTCTGGGGCAACAATGAATGTCCCATCAATGATTTTCCTGAAATTTAATTTTTATCAGTTGTTTTAGTGCCCCAATACCTCTGTCACCTGGGTTACCACTCTTTAATTTGCAGTACTCATGTGTGCCTTGTCTGGCAAGACATAGTTATCTCATTTCTGGTGGTTGTGTTAAAGGCCTATGCTTAAATTTTCAACAGTCAGATATTTATTACTGGAGTCTTTGTATTCAAATGAAACTTTGGAATGATATTACCATATGATTTAAGTTTGTACATTGATAGGCTAAGATGCCATCTTACATACATCATGTTTAGTCATGCCTTTACACCGTTCAGGTATTTTGTGTGAGCTTTGTTGATTCCTGAACCTCAGTGGGTCATAAATGACACACAATAAATGACATGTAATTTCTGAAATCATCCTTTACTCATGGTTATTAAAACTCCCAGCAGTGTTTGGTGGATCTCACAGAAGTAGTTAGTAATCATTTATAAGTGCTGGAGTAAAAATCATGGAAAGATCAGCTTATTTTTCAGGTATCACAAGTGTCTATGTTGTAGCTCATCAAACACAGGAATAAGCGTTCTGTCTCTGCTGACTAAGCAGATTTGTATGACGCAAAATACTTATGCAAACAAATAGCAAGTTCATTCTTATACTGGACTTGTTTGAAGTGTATAAATGTTGGCACTTTTAATTTCATTGCATTTATGCATGATACCCAATCACTGTATAATTATTTCAGCCAGCGTGTGTTCTTATGTTCTTATGGGATTTGTGCAAAGTTGGCCTGTAAAATGGAGAAACAATTAGTACAATAAAAATGAACGAGAAGCATATACAGTAGTTCCCCTCTTGTACGGCCCCCCTGACCAACGGCCACCCGCTCCAAACGGCCAGAATTCGTTGGCACCGACGAGTTTCTGTTCAAAAGTACCCCTCACGAGAGGCCACCCGGCTAACGCGACCAGCGGCCAGCATTTTTGTGCAATAATATAAAATTTTCCCCCTCACGAGCGGCCTCATTTTATTTTTAAATGTATCCAGAACCAATAATTAATTCAAATCTTGACGTAAGGTACTAAGGTAAGTAATTTTGATTATCTCTATCGTAGATACACGTCTCCGAGTGTCAAGTCGCCGTTAAAAGTGTCGACTAAAGATTTAAAGTATATCATTATCTATGAAAGTCGATGTTTACAGGAAATGGGCTCGATAATGTTTTGATGGAGTTTGGGGTTTAACACCTATGTTGAGTTCTTCTCGTTGATGATTATAACCAGACGCAATTGTTATAATCATAACAAGGGTCAGCATAGGCTAAAAATAGATTTTGTACATTGGCACACACAGAGAACCTTAAAAAAGACAATAGGGTACCAGACAAAGACCGGAAAAATTACGTGACCAAATAATATGGCTTCCTTTACGAAGGCTGCATTTCGTAGACTCGACACAAGTTTTGTCTGCATAATTAAATCGCATACAGTCAGCAATAACCGAATAAATTCATTACCAAACACTAAAATGTCATCACGTTAACGGATGCATTATTTTCGAAGAAAGTCGGTTATTCTACTCGACGACATCGGAGGGGGGGTATGCCGTATGTACAAAAGACTCGTAAAAACAAGTTTATGTTGAAATAATTTGAATAAACAAAGTAATAACCGATAAGAAGGTTATTCAGCAGCAGTGGGAAAATGGAGCAAATGGAAAGATAATTATGTATGTACCAAGATGTAAATGACGTTTTTGAATCCATTTGCAAGGTGCATGACAACAATACCCGCTCGCATATCAAACTTACGCCAAGAAAGCAAAAATAGTAACGTATATTCAGTTGAAATAAATTTGTTATTATGACAAAAAAACCTTTTATTGATTAATGTTTCATTTAGACAAAGATATTTAATGTTTTGAAGTATGTAGCTTTCTTACTACGTACATTACATATACATGTACTTCTCATAATAAATTTAGCCCCCCTCTGGAACGGCCACCCGCCTTATAAGGCCACTTTCCCGGTGCAACAGGGGTGGCCGTATAAGAGGGGGACTACTGTATTTACATTTAATCTGATACCAGTGTGCCTTTAAATTGTTAAATATCCAATATGCTCAATACTTTTGTGCTCTTTTGAATACACTTCCCCATAACATTAACATTAGGATACAAGCCTGGTACCTCCTGAATCCAGCCTAACATAAAGAAGAAAATTTGTCTTTTTTATCTATATGACACAGACAGCATCCAATAACACTTTGCTCCTCACGTTCCCTTGTCATCCATAAGGTGTAGCTAGGTTTTAAGCTTCGTTGTCATAGTCAACATTGTACAAAATACCTCCTGTCAATCGATGCTAATTATCATTGTAGATCTTAGTTAGTGATAAATTTTGGAGTTTTTAATTATGGGTTGCCATAACCATATATGGGTATGTTAGGGTTCCAGTAACCATATATGGTTATGTTGGTATGGAAATGCTTTGACCTTGTCATGAACACAATATTTCTAGTGTTATTACATACCCATATATTCGATAAATAACGTAACTTACCCTTAGCATTAGAGAAATAGAGAGCAGTCTGATAAAGGTCCATCCAGAAATTTTGATTTGTATTTTGAATTAATGACTCATAAACATTTGACATTTCCCCATATATTTTGTGAATTATTGACTTTTAAGTTTGTTCTTTTTTCCCCAATAGCACAATATGCTGTCATTGATGCATGTTGTGATTGGTGGTTTTACAAACGCTGCCTATTGTTTGCTCATTCAGTAACGAGTATTGTTTCAGTAACTTACTAGCATCCTGTATCATTAATTTATATCATTTTTGTTTTGTTTTATTTTGACATTTTGGAATTGAGAAGTAAAAATTACAGCAAGTTCAAGGCCAAGGAAGGCATGCATGAGATTTTCCTTGTCTATACAAAATGTACTTTGTTGGTACCATGCAGTTTGTGTGCCATAAGGTCTGAGGTTGTATGGACAATGGATTTAGAAAAAGTTGACTGAGGCAAAAAAAGAGGATGAAATTGGTGCAAATATTTAAATCCTAGAGGTAACTATGATACATTTGGGAAGTGTACCCTCATTTTTAGGCAGCCTAGGTTTCATTACATGTCTGAGCATGGCACTTAGACCTGTAAGTTCTGGTGCATGGGTTTATTAACTGATCCAGTGGATACATCCTGTATTACTATATTGCCATCTGGATCCATCCATGATCATTTAACCAACTGAGCCATCTGTCAAGCCATTTCAGTCAGGGGACCTTACTGAAAGTTCTGTCTGCATTTCCCGGCCGATAGATTCATCTTTCTACCATAACAGAGATCTTAAAGATAGATATGTTATTTCTACCACGCTTCAGCAATATACAATTACAATTATCTGGATCTTAGTGACAGATCCATCCATAACCATCAATCTCACCAAGCCTATGGCTTCATCTATCAATAAAATTATGGAGATCTTAATGATAGATCTGCTCATCTTAAACTGCCTGTGGCTACTGACAGTTGCAATTACGGTGATCTTAGTGATAGATCCATCCATCTCACCAGGCACACTGCTTCACAAACGTAATAGGATGGGGATTTTAGTAATAAATCCATCCATCCATCCATCCACCCACAGCACCAAATTGTCCAACTTCTGTACTGCCATTAATTGTGTGACTGTATTGTTGGTGAATTGTCTTTCCATACAGGTATGATAAAATTGTCAGGTAGAGCTGGCTTGTGTTCACTGCTTACCAGATGGCCATTGGCTGTGAATTATATTGAGATATTGGCAGTACCGTATTTTCGCGTATATAAGACGCGTCTTATACAAAGTTTTACATACCCCGCACCCAAGGTGCGTCTTATATATGGGTGCGTCTTATATGAAATATTTTTACACAAGTCGTCAAAACACGTGTCTTATATATGGGTGTGTCTTATATGTGCGAAAATACGTATTTTTTTAACATGAACGAATGGTACAGTGTGATATTGAAGGACGATTATTGTGGTCGATATTCACGTTTCACGATTTTCATTCTAGCTGTAAAAACAATTGGGTAAGTGTTCAGTAATTACCACGTGTACCAATCCAATGCAGCCACTTCAAATTTAAAATCCTTTCGTTTCAATGTTTTGTATACCTTAATTATTGCAGATCTATGTTTAGTCGGAGTAAATGTTTTAAATTTATATAATATAGTATGTTTAAATAGTTTTGTTTATTGTTATTAATTATCACAGCAAAAACTACGGCGGCTTTATTACCTATACATCCGGTTGGGTTCAAAGATACTTAAATTTTTAGTATCTTTGGTGGGTGCGTTCGAAAACAAGACAAGACTAAATAGTTCGAAAACAAGACAAGAACTTGTTCAATATTGGACTTAAATATGAAAATCAGTTATACCATATATTTAAATTTTTTATTAAATACAATATAATAAACTATTACTAAATAGTATTTGACTTGATCAAAAATCAATGTACCATATTGTTCTATTCATCTTCATTTTCATTGTCATCAGTTTTGGCTTCAAATTCACTAAAACTTGAATCAAATTCACTGTCGTCATCGCGGAATAACTCCATAACTGATGCTAATCGATCCTTATTGGCATCAGTGGTAGCTGCATCGTCGTCTGAAGAACTGATATAACTAGCCGATTCAGGAATTATCCCACAGTTTCTGAAGCCATTGATGATTGACGTAATTTTTACTTTCTCCCATGCCCGAAGAACCCAATTACATGCCTCAACATATGTTGCACGACGTTGTCGACTAGCTGGCGTGATAATTTAAAGTCGGCCGTATATGATTTTCGCTTCGGCATGGTGACAGTTTTATAAATTTTAAAAATGCTAAGCAAATTGATCACTCATTTATATATACCGGTAACAACAGACTATTTCCACGTTTATATATGCTAACCGCATACATCGGGCATTTATTGGTCTATGTACGGTACAAATCCCACTCGCTGAAGACTTGGCCTAACAGATTAATGAAGCCGCCTTTACATCTGGCGTTTATTGCTCTAGAATCTAGATACCAGTTACTCAACCCATCCGCTATTGGCCCGGCGGCAGATAAGAATAAACAATAATATTTGCGGTCCTGCCACGGAGAATTCTTTGATCTAAACTTAAAATGGTAATGAAGCCTTGTTTACATCTGACGGGTGATGAAACATTGGACAAATTTTCATTTATGATAAAGGAAAGGAAACCACTGGATATAAATTGCTCAGTGCGGCAGATGGCTAGGCCGCATGCGTCATATGTAAAAAATTTTTTTTTACACAAATCGTCAAAACCCGCGTCTTATATATGGGTGTGTCTTTTGTAAAATATTCTTACATAAAACGGCAAAACCCGTGTCTTATATACGGGTGCGTCTTATATACGTGACAATGCGGTATGTCATTTTTGTCATAGGGAATGGTTTATCATTAAATAGAAACATCCCATGAAAAAGACACTATAAACGATGAGTATAAAAATACTGTCAAGCAACAACCCTACTTCGATCATACAATGTCACTAGGCTGCTGTCAGGATATACTGGGTGTTGCCATATTGGAATGCCCTATAATCCTACTACCAACACACATTTTTACCGAGTCAGGTTGTTTCTCAGTTGATTTTTCATCATGCTGGTACATTACACAACATGCCATATTGAACTCTTAACCTTGAATGAATAAAATGTAGTGCCAGTTAACACGTCTGCCACGTCTTATTTGAAAATAAATTTAATAGGAAAGTGTTTTTCATCATATTGAAGCTGGTTGGGAAGATTGTTGTCATGTCTTCAGTGATAGATTTAACCTTTTTGATGATTTTCTGACTGGTGGAAAAGTGGCAAAAAACTAATATAATTAGGGGGGTGATGACCCAAATTGTAATTACCAGAGCAGCTCATCATTTGATATGGAATGCATTAACTGCCACTGCCATTCTTGACCCAATATGTCTTATGGAAGTTTGAACTTCAAATTGCTAAAGCTGCACCATGCTCTGGCTTTAAAGCTTATTCCATTTGGCTTGCCATTGCTATTTGGGTGCAAACTTGAAATAGTTTAGAGGCAGACAAATCCAGATCAACCCATTCAACTTGCCACTTCATCCACATCTTCATATAAAACTCTGTCCCTGCCACAGTGGTGAGATGAAAGGCAAACCAAACAAAAGGGATCTGTTACCATCTTGAGAGCCATTCAGATGCCAACCTTATGCCAGCAGACAACAGCTGAATCAGTCTAGGAGTCACCCTTGCAAGGGAGGTAAGTAACCAAATTTCTCATTGACCTGAGCCTTCAGTCTACTGATGCTGACTTGACACTCCAAATGCCAGCAGTTTTGTAATTTTCACAAACAAATGAGTGATCCAAGTCATTTTGGAGGGGTTGTGGATTTTGTTTATTGAACCCTCCTCTTACTTCCTCTCCCCTTTTAACAGATTAGTTGTCATATTGGGAGAAGGATGATGGTTTTCAGCCAGAGATACAGTTGCTCATTGACATATATGAAAAAATTTGGAATTTGCTGACACCATTTTGGTGTTGGCTTGGGTAGCTGTCTACTAGCCGGAACAGCACATTTAAAGGACCTATTATCTATGTTATGTTGTTCCACACAGTTCTGTTCTCGGACCTGTTGTATTCATTCTAATCACTCAGCCACTCTCAAGTGTCATAGATCATCATCCAGTGTCTCACCAATTGTACGCTGATGACACCCAAATATACAAATCTAGCCACCCAACTGAAGTTGATGCTACCATCCAACGAGTAGAGAGATAAACTTCTGATGTGAAATCATGGATGACATATAACAAGCTGTAGGTGAATGATGATAAAACTGAGACCATTCTGATCACAACACAAAGACTTTCTCATTCACATCCTATACCTGTCTGATTTGTCTCAATATATACTTCAAAAACTTCAAAAAGTTCAAAACACAGCTTCTTGGGTCATCATTAGAGTAACACAATCAGAACACACCTCCTCGCTGCTCTGTACACTACACTGGCTTTCCATTTGATCCAGAATCAACACAAAATTTGTTCTCTGTGTTACATTTCACTGAAGATTCTAGTCCAACATACCTAAAGGGCCGCACCCATGTGCACACACCAGCAAGATACTTACGCTTCTCTTCTAATAATCATATTCTCATTATTTCCACTAAGAAAACAAAGTCATATGGACAACATTCTTTTGCATACCAGGGCCCAGCAACGTGGAATGAATTGCTCATTGAAATTAGACACAGTACCCCTTAAATATTTTCAGCATGATTTTATTTTTTCTAATTTCATGTTTGTTTTATTTTTTGTAGTCATATCATTTTAGATGTTGTAAAGCACTTAAAGCTTCTAAAGATTAGGTGCTATACAAAGTCCTCATTTTTATTATTATTATTATAATATATTGAGGTACTTTCAACCCCTGCTTTGTTATTCCTTTTGTGAAAAATGAAAAAAGCGTAATTTTTTTGTAATTTTTGTCATCATATGCTTCCTATTGTTATTTGTAAGGGAAGCAAGGTTTCATTAAGATTTAAGTGAACAAGTTGTTTAATATATTGAACAAGTAAAACTCACAAAGATCAAGAGAAAAGTCAATCAGAAAGTGAAATGAGTTGGATTTCAATATGGCAGGGCCAAAGAAGGGAATGATTATTTTATACCCTTAAGAAAGCATTTGAAAACTGAAACTTTACAAACATTGATGATTACAGTGTTAGAAGATTATAAATTTGTAATATGGCATTTCCCAAGCTGTTCAATATGGTCAGAGGCATCAGAGAGGAGAATCATAAAACAAATAAGGTTATTTGTTATACTGTTTCATGTCAATAACATATAAAATAGTCTATTTGTTTGTTGGATGTGATCACTCCATTTTTTTCTCAAACCAGGCTGAAATATTTAAGTCATCTATACTAGAACCAGGAAAGCCAGCAAAGAGCAAGCATGCATGTTGTTTGCAATGGAAGAAAGATTTATAAAAGTGGAGTCTTTATGTGGTCCTAACAATTCTGAAGACATTTTTTTGGACCATATAGTTAGAAAATATTTCATTTAAACTTAGATTACACAGAATTTGATTCAGTTAAAGCATGTAATCCTGCCGAAAAGTGGGATACATTCATGTATATTATTATTTTCTGTATTATGAAATCCTTGGTGCCATTGCTCCCCCTCCCTTGTCTTCTGCAGATGGGCCATCTTTTACCCATTTAATTGTAAAACAGTTGTTTTGCAAAGGGTATCTTAATAAACTGCATCTGAAACTGAAAATCAAATCCGTTTATGCCAATTTGATTTATGTGTTTTCATTTTAATGCCATTTATAATGAAGAAATAATATTTAATTTGTGCCACTGTGCTCACTGGTGCCATGTGCTGTGACTTGCAGGCAGCTCAAATGCATATTATATATGATAATTTTGTTTAAAAATCATGCATGAATAATCATTACATGAAAACTTAGAGATATAATTTGCCCAAGAACTTCCTTAATTTACAAGCATCCTATGGGAAAATTAAGTTCTATGTATGCCAATTTTGATTTATGCCACAATAATATATTTATACCATAAATCAAGTATCAACTCTGTTGTCAAATATGAAATATTACATGTTGTTATCAACACGTTTCTCTGCTGCACTTTGTTATAATGCTAAAGGTTTGTGAAGCAAATTATTAAAAAATTAGTTTCATTTTGACAAGCTCAACAAACAACTTGCTTAAATTAGGGAGGGGCCCCAATCAGCATTTAAAACTGACTTGACCATTGGAATATCCAATGTTTTTTAAGAATGAATACTTATAGTATTGTTAAATGTAATTACTGTTTATACTCGCTTATGAGTTGAGTCAGACTGCAAACAGAAAAGATCTTGATCTGATGCCAATTAGAGTATTTGTTGTTTGTTTTATTGATTACTTCTGACTTATGCACGGACTCAGATATGCTGGTGCATAATGTGATGGCAGATGGGTCTGTGCTTTTTGCAGTTGGTTTGGTCTTATAAGCAAGTATATATGGTACTAGCTGATCTCATTGCAACAGTTAATCCATAACAATTTCATTTTAAAGATATTTACAAAGATGTATGCATATTAATCATATTGGCTTTGATAATGATGTATCTAAATTTCATGATAATTTCAGCTGTATGAATATAAGAGATTTATGTTACTGATTAGCATTAATTAATACAGGTGAGAAATGTTTATTGATCACCAGATCATTTTTTGCTTGGTTTTATATATCAGATGAATGAGCAAATATGTCTTGGTTTCTTTTTATCCTAACAAAACAATGATTGGTGAAATGGTCTATACTTAAGTTTAATTAACCAGGTGAACAATATTATATGCACTTTGGGTCTCTTCTTTATGCCTGACATGAATATGGAAGATGCATTCAGTATTACTCATGTCCATCTGTCCATATTTACATCAAAGTTACTGTGGAACATCATGATGTCATGCAGATTTTTATAGCTTTTCAACATGAATCTCTCTTTTTGGAGCAGTTTCCAAATCTTCTAGAGTATGGAAATTCGATAGGTGGAAACCTAATTATTCTTGGAGATTTCAATTTTCACTTTGACTGTCCTGGTAAACCATACACGTCAAAACTCCTAGATTCCATTCATGTTTTCAGTCTTAAAACAGTCCGTTAACCAACCTACCCATAAACTTGGTGACATTTTAGACTGGTTTCTTTTTAGACCTGATGATAATATTTTATATTATATATTTTCAGCATGTTTTTATGTTTTCCAATTTCATTGTTTTTGTCATTTATTGTTCTGGAGTGTAGTCATATCATTATTGATGGTGTAAAGCGCTTCGAGCTTCGAAAGATTAGGCACTATACAAAGTCCTCATTATTATTATTATTATTATTATTATTATTATTATTATTATTATTATTATTATGTTTTATCTTATGAAATTTCATATAAACTTTAATAATTTAATTCCTGTAGGAAGTTGGACCAATTAGTTAACACCCTGCATCCCTTGTTTGAGATGGACTACCTCCTTCCCCGTACATTAATGGCGATGCTGAAGCTGGAGATGGTGGGAGATGCAATCAAAACAGGAATGATACCCTATGAAGTTTGTGCTGCTACCCTGACCTTCTATGTGAGAACTACTCGACCAAGAACATTAACTTCCTATGCTTCAAATGAAGAAAAGGTTTGCATTCACACTTAGATAATATTTTATTGGCACGAATACTTAAATACTGAGGTACTACATATTTTATTCGCATTCACACTTAAAAATACATAGTGAGGGGCCATATCTTTTATTAGCATTAACACTTTGATACATATCAAGGCACCATATCTTTTATTAGCATTGACACTTAAAAATACATAGTGATGGGCCATATCTTTTATTAGCATTCAGACTTTGATACATATCAAAGCACCATATCTTTAATTAGCATTCACACTTAAAAATACATAGTGAGGGGCCATATCTTTTATTAGCATTCACACTTGAAAATACATAGTGAGGGGCCATATCTTTTATTAGCATTCACATTTTATTTCAAAATGAGGTACCGTGTATTTTATTAATCAATTAAGTGTAATACAGTAAAAGCTGTCATGAAAGACAGCCCCTTCTGCCAACAAAAAAGGCCTGTCTTAAAAGATGGTCTTTTGTAACAGGCATGTATGAAATAAAGTTTCCAGTATTGAATTTCAGAATTATTTATCAAAGATTAAAACAACACACAAGAGTAAGATCAAATAAAACTATTGTATGTAGACTGGGTGATTGAATAATAATGATTAATTCACTAGTCAATATTAAATTATTTGCCGACATAGGGTAGCTAGCAGTTAAACCCACAAAACCCATTGAATATAAGCACATCTGGTGTCCATAGCAAAAGAAGAGTTCCATAAGACATTCACAGTATGATCTAGGTGAGAACTGGTCTTTCTGGAGGAGGGCACTCATATGGTTGCTCCTCTGCTGTGGCTGCCGGCTGCCAGAATTAAGCATTCAGTAAATGAGATAATGCATCACTTATAGCACTTTTCTTTCTTGTTATGTTGACAAAGCCATCAGTAGCAGCTGTCAGAGTCAGGCAACACATTATTTTCATTGTCAGGACTTTTAGATCTGTCTTTGTTATTATTGTCACTGTTGTCTCATCATCACAGTGGAAAGGAATTTTTCTTTGCTGCCATTTCAGACCCCACAACACAGCTGCCACCAATAGTGGATATAATTAGTAGAAAGCTATTGACAGTTTATGGGCCATCAAAGGATGTAGCTTCTCCAGCTGTGAATTCGCAAACCAGTGATCTTTGAATTGGCACCCAAAACAAACTGACCTTGAATCATCTTTGTAAAGTTGCATATCTGCAGAACTGGAGATGACATCATCATAAAATAGAGAAATCCCATTCCACTGAGTGATAAAATCATGCCATATTTGTAACTCTTTCCAACATTATCTGGAAATGTGCAGGTGATGATGTAGTTCTCTACTTGTAATAAATACAAATGTTCTTCCTATTACATTGACATGGCAGGCAAAATTAAATGGCCTAGGTGACTTAAGAGTTCACATTTAGTTACTGATTTTGTTTTGAGAAATTCAGAAGTCAGAAGTCTTCTAATTCTTTTCTTTCTCTGGTAATTTTGTTTGTGAGGTTAAGGTGTCCTAAGACATGCCTAAATATTCCAAGCATGTGGTAGGACCACGAGTTTTATGAGAAGCAAGTGGAATTCCCAAATGAGCAAAAAGCATTGTCATGATGGCCATGTATCTATGAGCCATGTGGTGAGGGTGATCAATGGTAAGGAGGTCATCCAACAAGAAGATTAGATTGTCAGTGCCATTATTATTCGATTTAATCAAACTGTCAGCTTTGGACAGTTTGGTGAAAATCTCTTGTGAAGACTGAGAACCAGACCTTAAGCATACATAAAAATAATACTGATTGTTCCGTTTAATGCCATGAACAGGCCACATGAGTTTAAATGCATTGTATAGGTCAAATTTACATAATGATGCAACTTTATCTGCCTTTCTAATTGTCTTTATGCATCATCAGCCTTGACATATTGTAAGGACAATGCCTGTCTATCAATCAAACTTCTAAGGCTCATGTTCTTGATTATTATGTTTGGCTGAAAGATCAACAGTTATTCTCTTTTCTTCAGGAGTATTTACCCTCAAAGGGATTTACCCAGTAAATGGGGTAAGGTGAAGAATTAAAGGTTTTATAAAAATGACCTTTCCTTTCTCATGTTCTATCAATTTATGATCTGCGTATGGCTGGGATCTTGCAGATAGTAAATTTCTGCATTCAAAGATTTCTGATGGATCATTCTGAATACCAGTATGAAAATCTTCAAGCTGACTTTTGATTAAACCTGTCACAAAATCTTTATCTGGATGATGATAGAACTCATGAAGAAGCAGGTCAATAATAATAATAATAATGAGGACTTTGTATAGAGCCTAATCTTTCAAAGCTCTAATTGTTTTACACCATCAATAATGACATGACTTCACTACAGAACAACAAATGACAAAAACAATGAAATTAGAAAACATAAAAACATGCTGAAAATATATAAGATACAAAACATGATTAGGTCGCTAAGTTTGTCCCAGAAGTCGAAACAGGTGAGTCTTGAGAGCACTCTTAAAAGGGACCACTGTGTCTTTGTGTCTAATTTCAATGGGCAATTCATTCCATGTCGCCGGGCCCTGGTATGCAAAAGAACGTTGTCCATATGACTATGACAATGATAAGGGTAGTGGCAGTCATAGGCATGGAACAAACACTACTTCCCAGTATCTTCTCCCATGCCACACTATGACTAGAATATAGTCTGTCCTTTTCATTATTTTCTTTGGGATGACTTGATCGGGTTCTCATTCTTTACCTATGGATGGTCATTCTTGCATAAGTAATAAATTGCAGTTAGGCTTGCTAAAATTGATCTCATTGAAATTGTTGCATATTTGTTTTCCATTGAAAAGAAGTACAGTATGGTCATGCCAGCCCATGAAAGTATGACTGGCAATGTTTTCGTTTCTCTTCAATTGTTGACTTTTAAATGTTTATTGTGAGGTTAGTCAGACAGACTTTAGAGTACTGTTGTAATGAATGCAAACCTACTTCTGACCTTCCACCAGAGAAAGTAGCTATAAAAACTTGGTATCATGGGATGTCCAATCTATAATGACACTGTGTTGTATTATGTTATGGGCAGCTTTGCAGAATTATATTACTTATAAAAACTAATTTAATTGTATTTTGGGGCCCCGAGTATCTGCTTCGACATCATATGTCTGGGCAAAGACCCCATTTAAACTTAATTATTTAGATTATAAAAAGATAACTACAGTCACATTCTTTATTTGTAGTTTTTCTTAAAATATTGCCTGCATTTATTTAAAAACAAAATTATATAGCATTAAAGATGTACTAAACATGAATTACATTTATAATAGGGAGCAAGTCTAAAGACAATGTATGTGATCATGACTATTACTTTGGCACTACAGTGGCAGTTCTTGACATGTACTTTAATCTGGTTTACAGTTGATAACAAATTACATTTAATGCTTGACCATCCAAGGTTGCAAATCAGTAGTCAGACTCCGTTTTTGTTTTTCTTGGTTTGCAATGTTTGTTTTTATCAGAACAGTCTTTTCTTTTCAAGCAGTCATGGTAACAATGATTAAATAAAGCTCTCTGTTCTCATGATATGGTCATTCATAGTGCTAGAACAATCTACATTTACTTTATTCATGTTAACAATTCAGAATATAAGATCTACAATGCATGACCTATAAAACTTAAGAAATTGTTGGCCGGCCTATAAGTTTGGTTAGAACTGTCTTAGCAGTTATAGTTACAAATTATTAAATAAAGGTGAATGTTGAGAAGGACCACTGAATGTTTTTTTTTATTGTACTGTGTTAGTTCTGTTTTAAATTATTGTGTTTTATGGCATGGAAATATTGTGATAGTTATATCATGCTGATGTTAGTGGAATTAGATACTTTGATCCTGCTCTCTACCAGTCATGAGTGTATTACCCTTAACAACTGAGACATTTTATTTCCACTTGATGCAAATAATTAGCAGAGTTTCACCCAATCAACCAATGATAATTGATATTTAGTTTTTGCTAATAACCTCTTTCTAGTATCTGTTTGGTTTTCAACTTTGCCTTTTAAGATCCGGTCACACTAAACATACTACAGCACTCCCTCGATAATTTATGCCCTGATAACTTGCAAGCCCAATTATAACGTAGGGTCAGGCATGGACCCCATTTTTAAAAACCAGAAAATACCCCAAAAATTGATCCCTGATTCTTGGACTTGAAGAAAATTGTGATCAAAATTGATAACTGAAGTGTAGATATATCGCTTGCTTTTAGGTCAGAAATGGTAGATAGGACCTGGAAATTTTAATCAACATTTTGAAATTATCAACTTTTAATTAGAAGTCATATAATTGGTTACATTTTCTTTCCAAACTACATTCTTAGTGTACTGTAATTAAAGATATTCAGAGACATTTCAATCAATGAAAATGTCACTTATCCCTAATGTAAGCAATACATTATTGCCAATTAAATAATTTTTATTAAGTGAAATTAGTATTTTAATTAAATTATTTAGTTCCTCTTTAGTGTAATTGTCATAAATGCAATGTGTATTTAAACCTTTGTCTTATCATGTTAATTATGTCTTTTGACTCAATTAAAGGTGGTCGAATAAAAGTAAATTTCTAGCAACCGCAGTTGTATGTTGGGTGAACTCACATCAGTTGATCAATGAAATGTTACAAATGTTATTGCATTTGTATTATAGTTAAAATACCTTGAACTAATTCATAACTGTGATCAAAGATCAAGGCAACGAAGCAAAACTAATACTTTGTAGAGCATGATTTCACACATACACTCACAAACCCCGCTCCCAGGGTTTTCTCAATGTCCAAAATGAATTATAGTGTGTTCTAAGTTTGTGGACCCTGTTGTGTGAGAGTAATTGAGGGAGAAATGTACTTCTTGATCTTCATTATTTTACTGTATCGGAAAATGTCAGTGAATATTACTTGTTTGTATTAGTTGTGTGTATGTGTGTGTGTCAGTCATGTGGTCACATTCAGTAATCTAAAGGACTGGCCATTTACAAATAATTGGGGGTAGGTGGCTCAATATTTTCTTTGGAACCAGGATGTTTTTTTATTTTTGCTGGGGGCTGGGCATTTAAAAAAAAATCATTCTCAGTTCCTCTCCTTCCAAGCCAAAAATGAAATGATTGGTCCCTACAAGAGACATACACATGTTAAGAAAATCTTGATTATTCAAGGACTATTAACTTTTTTCTTAAGTTGAGAACTCGAACTCGAGTTTGTACTCAAAAAGTTTGAAAATCAGAGTGATATGTCAATATTGGGAGATCATCAAGGGATTTTATTATAGGCAGAGGATGTGATTAGGTAAAATGTTTTTGTAGACAGATCATTGAACTTTTTAAATCTGTAGTATTTAAGATGCAGATAATGATGCTGCCTTTCATTTAAATAGATCTATATCTGTGACAGGATAGAGTCAGTTAAATGTAAACATTGTATATTTTCCAGTTCTTATTTACATGTATTAACTTTGTACATTTTCCAGATGTTTTCAGTGACATGTAAATATTGTACATTTTCCAGATGTTTTCAGTGACATGTAAATATTGTACATTTTCCATTTATTCTGAGTTAAATTTTTACATTTTTTCAGGTTGTTCACAGTTATATGTAATATTTTGGATTTTCTAGTCAATACTAACGTAAGATAGTCTTTTTTTTCTATGCACAGATTGTTGGTGCTGCCATATTTGCCTTGAGAGATGTGTGCAAAGCATCAGTTCAAAAACCAGATGAAAGGTATTTCTTTTGAAATGCTATTTTTATATTAAAGTACTTGTCAACTAAGTAGTTTTAACCTCATTGAACTCCTGTCTGTTAGTAAGTCCACGAATTGGATTTAGTTTTAACAAGATGTTTTAATAATGTTTTAAACCAAATAAGATATGCAGCGTTATATTATTAAAAAGATCATTGGTGAGTTGTTGTTGTTTATGGGTTTAATGACATTTTTTTTTTTAAAAAAACATTACCTAGTCATAATACTTGAGAACTATTACCCTGCAAATCTGGACCTTCCAAATAACACTTTGATGTGATGGTCAGGCAGGGTGATCTTGAACAGTTAGTCTATGTGACTTCACCTTAAGTTCAGGCCATAATTATATATAATTATAATTTTATATGCATGCAAGTTTCTAGAGCCTATAGAAAACTTTTATGTAAAATTATGATATGACCAGGTACATACAGGTTTTTTTCTAGTAGGCATTACTGCCCAGATGCCCTGCTTCAATAATTTTACCTTTACAGGCCATCATTGAGCCTTCCTACAGGTAGAATTGTAAATTATATTATACCTGGATTTTTAATTGCTTTATTAAATCTACATAGAGACAGCCATGGCATCCATGTCACCAACACATGACTCATTATTATTAGTGATTCCTACAGGCCTTGTCGCCTTAGTGTTCGACTTTTTTTATATATATATTACAGAACAGTGAGGAGAAGAGCAAAGGAAACCTGAAAGCATCCTCTCGCATATCTTCTCTTTTCACAAGGTTTCTTGGAACTTCCTGTGCATTGAGTATGATGACATCATATTACCAATTCAGAGTGCTTCAATTTGGACTCAATATCAATCCCTGGGTCTTCACTCACCTGATGAACCAGGTAATTGGTCATGTCTGTACCATCTTTACGGTGGCAACATTGAGTTACCTGGATGACCGTGCAAAATCATCAGTTGAGTTATATCTTAGAACACAACATTATAACCATAGTTTCACTGCTTACCAATCTGGGGTTCCTTGTCAACAAGGAGAAATCTGACATAGAAGCCTTCCCAAAATTTGTTCATCTAGGTGTTCAATACAGAGGTAAACAGTGTATGTCTTACTCTAAAGCCAAACCAAGTGGCATCTTCACTTTTGAGGAAAGCTCTCACTGCCTTTATTTGGGCTCATTACAAATGATTCTTTTGTCCTATAATGTAGGTCAAAAGTTTGACCACTAGACCAACCTCTTGGAATTTGACGAAATATGATGTACTATCTGTAAAATTGGAGCAACTTTACTTAGCTCAATGTGGGGATGCCTCTGCAAGTACAACCTCTAGAGATCACAGTATGTATGGATGCAAGTACCGATGGTTGGGAGGTACACTTACTACCGTCTTTTTTGGGAAGCCAGTGGAGTGCAATCAACTAGGAATGGCATCTATATATCAATATACTAGAGATGAAAGCCATTTTGAAAGCCTTTCACTGGTGGCAAGAATATTTAAGTGAAAAGTGAGTCATCATTATATCCGACAACCCAACAGTGGTGACTTATCTCAAATGGCACGGTGGAACCAAGTCCCCAGACCTTTGCATCATGGTGTGGGACTACTATCACGGAATTGTGTACGACTGGTATCAATATGTATATGTGGTCAAAAATGTACTCGGGGGTTTCGCTGCTGCGTACAGCATCACCGAGGGTGGTTTATTAATTATTGGCTCTAGTTATTTCAAAATACTGAGTGCAACTCAGCTCATTCTGCATGTGCACATTGGCTGTGGTTTAAAAGTCTAAGTACCCAGCTGTGCATATCGGCCACAGCTAGGGTATATTATAGAGCAAATTCTCTGTAAACATCATATTACAGCCAATCTTGTCAGAAAGCTCTTCACTTTAAGGAAGCAAACCTTTCATCTAAAGAGGTAAAATAGATTTAAGATTGTATTCTTATTGCTATTCATTTTATATAACAGAATTGTTTCATATATCAGATGTTTTAGTATTTATTCTAAATTCTACAGAGTAAATACCTAGGTTATGCAGCGCCATGATATTAGTAATAATATAGTCTGCTTCGAGATAGCTATTTGTTGTAACCGAACAGACAAATTGAATTTAATGCGCTGCATGCATTGAACGTTTAATGTAAACGGATAGCAAATTAATTTATGTGCGCACATGAGCAACATATATGAATGTAAAAGTACTTAACCATGTCATTTGTATTACATGGTTTAGTCATTTTAATTTTAGCTGCCTGTGTGTGGTGCCGTGTGTATGGTGCCTTGTGTATGGTGCTTTGTGTATGCTGCTTTTGTGTATGCTGCGTTATATATATATATATATATATATATATATATATATATATATATATATATATATATATATATATATAATTGGGTGATGTGAAGTCGCAGAATCCTGTGGTTTCTTGTGACGTATATGCTGTGTCTGGTGACGTTGGTTCGGAAGAGTGTACTGGTGTTCTCGATTCGAGGGACCAAGGCTTTGCAACCATTGGGTCTGTGTTGAATGTAAGGGCTCTCAAGAGATCCTTCAAACAGACAGGGAGGAGTGGACCATGCATGGCAACTCCGTGACCATTGACTAGAGCAGATGGAACCAGAGATACATCTTGGACGCCAAATGGAAGCCACGATAGTTATAAAATACTTGTTCCATATTATTGCTATTACCATTTGAGCAAAAGTTTCACATTTTCGTATCAGTCTCATTATTTGAACGATAAATTCATAAATTCATAATTTCGCCTTTATATTGCAACATTGTTATATGAACAATAAATTCATAAATTCATAATTTCACCGTTACATTGCTAAATCGTTACATGAATGATAAAATCATAACATATATGCCTTTACCTTGGTAAGTCGTTATATGAACGATATAACCAAAATCACAGGCATTTACATCTGTCTCGTTATATGAGCGATATATATTTGTAAATTTATACATATACATTTGTTGATCGGGTGACAAGACATTATTTACGTCACTTTGAAATGCCTTTTGTTGAAATCATCCTTTGAGGTTTTTTTCATTGAGTTACTTGTTCTTGATAGTTCCATGTTAGGAACATTATACGTTTCCTTGTATTTTGTTTATAATGGTGTCAGATTTGTTTATATTTAAATTGTGTTCATAAATAAACATCTTATTAACACAGTTGCTTTCGGTGTCTTCACTAATCCAGTCCCAACTCGGCTTCATCCTGTGACAACTACCAAAAGTGAAGTTGTCAACAACAAATCCACATCAAAGTTTTTCATATTCTGGGACAACTAAACGTACTAGCAGATTCTTTGTCCTGTAACAATCAACTAATGCAGACAGAATGGTCTCTCCATCCCTTGGTTTGGTTCTAGACCTGTTTGTGACATGGTAGATCATCAAACTCCCAAACATTGCTTCACCAGTCTCAGATCCAAAAGCCTGAGCAGTCGACACACTATCTATAGATTGAAACAGTCTTGATGCTTACGCTTACCCTCCAACACCTCTGATTCCCAAGGTGATGCAGAAAGCAAGAGAATCAGAGTTTTTGCCTCATCCTCATCACACCACTCAGATGGGATCAGATGTGTATCAATGACCTATTCATCCTCACAATGGAAATTCCCTGGAAAATTGATTTTCTATCAGCTGCTCAAACAACCACAATGGTAGTTGTTTCATCCCAATCCGGAGATACTGAACCCACATGTCTGAATCATATTAAACATGCCCTTAGAAATAAACAGGTTTCATAGCCAGCTATGGAGAGAATTTCTCAAGCAAGAAGGCTCTCCACTCTGAAGGAATATGAAGTCAAATTGAAAAGTTTCACAGTTTTGTATTGTATACAAGAACACATTATACCTCTTCATGCATCTCTACATTTTCTCCTCTGGCTCTACAAAGAAAGTTAGTATCAAGTATGGTTTAAGATTTTTACCTCTCCATGATCACTGACACCTTTCATTTTCATGGAATAAAAGATATTGGACAAAACAAAGACTTGCCCAACCTTCTCTCCAAGTTTGATTGCACTCTACCAAAAATATTGGCTCTGTGCCCAAAGCGGAACCTATCAAGGGTACTAACCTATTTGAATAAGACATCGTTTGACCCACTTTTGTAGGTCTAATGCTCACCTTTTATACAAGACCTGCTTCCTCATTGCATCAGTGACAGCAGGCAGACTATCTCTATTTGAAGCTGTTCCTCGACAGATGGAGTCTTCTCCAGTATTGTTATCTAGAAGCTGTCTCATTTACCTTTGGGGACCAGAGATGGATAATTGGATGTATCTCTCTCCTCCTCTTACATATTCTTTTAAGGCATTATGAATGGGTAACAAACATATTCAAAGAAGAAACCAATTTTTCTAGTAAAATATGTTTCTTTGAGAATACTTACCTTGTCATAATACACCTACACCCTCCCTAGTAATTTGTGTTTTCTTTATTTTTATTGGTGGTAATTAAGGACATCTAGGAATTAGAATGTTGTAAGCCAGTAGAAAATGACTATTCAGCCAGTTGTGCTGCAGAGCTAGATGTTATCACATAGTATAGCAGTAATGAAAGGTAAGAAAATTTTACATGGCAGATGGAATGCTTACTTACATTAGCCATGAGAGCTCAGTTTTGTTATTGGGTCAATTGAATTCATGATTTCTATGAAATTGCATTTTTTTTAAAAACATGAAACAAAGACTAAATTATATTTTAGGTTTAAGGAAGGAAAGTGCAGACATCACACTGCAACTCTTTAGATGACTTGTTCTAAACTCATTGATATAAATTTATTTACCAGTTTATTGCCACATTCTCATAAGAACCAAGGTAAACATCTCAAATGTGGAAAGAATAAAGTTAAATTAATATTTGAATTTAGTTACCCTGTGAATGCATTATAATTCAGCCTTTCTTTTCTGCACAAAGTTCCAGATGTGATCTAATTCAACCCAGGATGTTCTACAAAATAGCCGGTTCTCTTCTTAATGAGACATTTGGATCAAGTATTCCATTTCTGGTAGCTGGTGCAGTGCAGATCCTTTTAACTGCTGTTGCTGTTTATGATGTAATGCACAAGAGTCAGAACTCAGAGGCACTAAACACTCGGAAGCAGACAGAACACTTAAGTTTTCTTAAAGGATTGTGTGGTGATGTAAGGAGATGGCATGTACATTACCTCAAAAACTGGAAGATCTATTTAGAAACACATCTAAGGGTAGGTATGATTAAATTTTCATGTGGAATTTTAATACTGAAAATAATATATTTTACTGGTTGTCAGAGGACTTTTATTTGAATCCAGAAGCTCTAAATTTCTGGAAAATAATTGAAGCCTTTTAATTCTGTTTTAACTTAATACATTTACTTACAGATGCTTTAGTTTCACAAAATATGTGGTAAATTTTTCCTTTTTGTCTGTTTTTTTTTTGCTGTCATAATTGTTCCTGAATGATAATGCAGTTGGATTTATTGGTATTTTTTCTGCATCTGTATGGACTTGTTGTTAAATAACATTTAGATGAATTGAACATCCTTTCCTCCTTTTTTGCCTCAGAGTTACTTTCTTCATGTTATAGATGGCAGTTACATTTTTTTCTATAAGTTTTTAGTATTTATATACCTGTCAGAAGGTGGAGTATATTATGTCATATTGTCTGTGCAGATTGTTTCCAATCTTGTTTCATACAATAATTTGATTTCTCAACCACCAAAATAACCAAACTTTGTGGATGGTTTGCACATGATGCAAGTCCAAATCCTTTTTGGGGGAGGTTAAAGTGTCAAATATTAATGTTACAGTGGCTGATAAAAGTAATATTTTTTTTGTGCACAAAAACATTGATTGTGCCACACTTACCTTTATCATGCTTCATGGATAACTTACACATGGTTTAAGGAAAATGCCAATAGATTTTATGTCCAAAGCGCCAAGGTCAAGGTCACTAATGATACAAGAAGAATGATTTATTCACATCAACATTGTTTCTGCAGAATGGACCTGGGTCAATCTATATATTTTGGTTGCTTGCACATGGGCGAAGGAAGCTACCTGTTAATTATGGTATGAAAAATTCACAGGTCAAGGTCACTCCAACTGAAAGAAAAGAAGTGGTTTCCTTAAGATATCAGTTATTCTACATTGAAGACCTGGGAAGACCTGGACAAAATATTTTGGTTGGTTTGCACTTTGGCTAACAAAGAAACATGTTGATTTTGGGGGAGAGGGTTAAACATCAAGGTCAGTGTGACTAAAAGCAGAAGGTTTATTGCAGCTTGTGACCATATATCATCATTAAAGTTGGTGGAAAAGTTGAATGTTGGAATGAAGCATATTGATTTTGGAATCAATAGTTGTGAAATAAAAGGCATTTATTTTTTCACAAGTTTTGGATAAAAACGTTGGTTCTAGACCATGCACCTTGAAGAAAGTTTGTGGCAGATGGGGAAGATGCCTGTTGATAAACTACTGTGACCTTCATATAGAACTATTAAATACAGGATGGGTGTATAACGTGCTGATCATAGTAATATTTTCATGATTGGTTTGGAATAAAGAGCTTGGGAATTCTCATTTAATTCCATTGATAACATCTATGTCTCTTTTACACAGTGCTGGGACAATATATTTGCAACCAATGATCTTCCATCAGAAACTGTTAAAGAAAATTGGAATTCGGATGCAGAGAAAGATCTGAATCAGATTCTTAGAGGAGAGGTAAATTTATGTGTACTAGAACAGCAGCAACACATGAAAATATTTCCCCATGGAAAATATATTTTGTGAATTCTTTTTAGACTATATTATAGTTTAATGAATGAAAATATCAATAAAATTTACTAAAAATATTTAAAAAATATTTTAGTGTGGCATAAATGTCATTTATATATATATATATATATATAGTTGATCTCATTACTTGTTGTAGAAGGAGGTGAGAACTTTAGTGGCAGTAGGCAGAAAATGCTTTCATTTGAAGCCCATAAGACTGAGTCTTTGTTCATCAGGTAATATCTAATAATGATGAGCAGACCTGAAAGCAGATTTTGTTTTCAGATAAGGGATTTTGAAGCAAACTTCGCTTGTGCTACCCGCAAAGTGGCTGGTGAAGAATGTTGAGGATGGTGGCTCACTAACTCGCAGAATGATTGATATGGGACTTGCAAGCATCAATAAGTAAAGGCTTCCTTTGAGTGGCAGATGCTTGAGGACAAAGTGAAGCGATATCTATTGAATACTGAGCCACCAAGCTGGGCATTTTACCTAGGGAGTGCCTAGTTTACCTATGTGGATCAGACTGATCCAAGAGATTAACAGTATAATTCCTATGAAATTAGAAAAACTATATGATCAATGGTGATCTTGATCCATTATTATCAGAGGTGTATGGCAGAGTCTGGTTGTGATGGAATTGTCCTATCTTGGCTACCATGACAGTTGTCTTGTTCTCGAGATTATGATGGGGTATGAATATTGATCCACATAGCTGGTCTGTAATTCTAAAATGAGAGATGGTAACTGAGACTGTTGCTCTCTATCTCACTCTGCAGCAGGTGATATGGTGTCAAACCCTTGCATGCAAACTGATGATGTTCTTGTCCTCAGGGTATACATCAGTGCTTTTCCATTTGGTACATCCAGTACTGCTGCTGATTGATTTCTATCAATAATAAACAAGTCTGACATGTAATCATAAATTGACAACCACATGTAGAGTGCTTGTCAGTGTGGGCTTGATCATTGTCTAAATATTTAAGACAAAATAAAGGAGACGATTGATACAGTTGTAGTGCAGCATGTGACCCACATTACGAACTTAAGACTGGATTCACAAAGCAACACACAGTAACAGTTATCTGTAAAAGGGTACTTGGTGTTTACAGGTAAATCATTGGTGTATCACTTTTAATACTTACAAAGTGGATGCTGAAATTTAAATTCTAATAATAGTTGCATGTAGGAAAGGCCAATTGACTGCCAATTAAAGCTGGGTAACACAAGAATTTTTAAATAGCATTATTCCTGAATGTACCACAGTATATTGAAAATGTATTGGGGACCAACAATTTAGTGTTCTGTAGCAGGGTCTTGTCATTATCTGGAGTGTGTGTGTGTAACTTGGATTTTTAGTGCAACTTTAATAATTTCTGATGTCTGCATTGTGGCAGATAGAAATGTCTAGCTCTGGGGCATTATGCTGCAGACGTGTAGTATGACACAGTCGGGGTTTGAACCCGTGACCTCTCACATCCAAGATGGAGGCTCTGACCACTTTGCAGTCCTCTCATTATCTTGATGAAATATCTTGCTCTGATTTATAGCACAATGACAGCTGTTATATCCATTATATTATTTGTAAAATATATCTTCATGAGATAAAAGAAAAGAAAATAGTTTAGCTCAAAGGAAAGCACAGCCCCCTCCTCCCAAAAAAGTTAAATAGCCAGTACCTTATACACTGTAGTAGATACAAATTTGCTATGTTAATTTATCTGTAAGTTGCAAACTAAATTCTGTAAATAAAGTGGGATGATTAAACTGACACTGTAGCTGATAACATGAAAACATCCTGCTAGCATTAGGAAGGATATTGAAAAAGTACTGAAGCCTACTGTTTTTGTATCTTCACTGTTGTTAAAAAGAGGAAGTGTTGTTACAAATTTTTAAAACTATAATATCAGGGCCTTCCATTAGATTTAAAATTGGAGGGTGAGTTGCCAAAGTAGGTGTGTATGTGTGTTGTGGGGGGGGGAAAGAACCTCCTCCAATTGAAATACAGGTTTTTTAATACTGTATCCTGTTGTAAAGTAAAAGTAACTTGGTAAATCACCCAGCCCCCAGGTGATAAGGAAAGCCCTGTACTGTTGCAGGAAACTTTGAGCAGAATGCCAAAACTATGGCAAGATATTTATCAAAGAGGGCCAGTATGCATACAGCACACTTACTCAGAAAACCAGGAAATATTTAGTAGAGTTGAGAAATGACATAAAATTCAGACACAAAAGAACTGAACTCCTGAAAATGATTGGATGATTTGCAGTCTTACAAAGGAATATATGTACTCATTCACATACTCTACTAAAGTATAACATGATATGTTATTTTGTTATCATGTGTTTTATTAAAAAAAATTAATTTTTTTTTTTATATTCAAAATTTGTCAGAAATTTGGTTTTGGCATGGGCATGTTTCACAACATTCCAATTGGCAACTGTATTGGCATATGTAACAAGTGTCAAACATTTGATTTAAGGGTCATACTCATGTTTTCTATATTTTTACATATTAAATCATTTTTTGTACAATTCAGTATTATTTGGTTGTGCATTAAATCAGCTCTATGAAAAGGATACATTTTTTAACAATTTTGTCATGAATAATAAAAATAACACACTGTTCAATCAGAAAATTCGTCACAAGATTCCTTGTGAATTTTCATAATTCCATATTGATGGAAACTGTTGATATGTAAGGGTTCCATGTTAATACCAAAGTAAAAATATATGACAGTAAATTGGTAATATCACACATCTCTGCTGCCTATACAAATAATATCACCCAAGCTTTGCATATAGTAATTTTGATGTAGACACTGAGTCAAACATGCATATAAGACTTATCTGTATATATATCCAACTGTGGAAGAATACAGTAATATAAACAAATTTTCTATAGTACACATCTTACACACAAAGATGCACTGAAGGATAATTAAAGATTCTTGTGAAGTGGATTTCTATATAATATCAATTGTAAGGCAATGTTACCTGCACTAATAAGACAAACTATGTGCTCCTTGTTTTTCCAAGTGGAAATTTTTTTGACTTTACATATTAGATGTGTATTTTGCTTTATTCATTGTTTCGACCAAATCACATTCTTCCAGATAACGCTTTAGCTATATGGTAATAGCTGTTTATTTACATTGATCCATGTGCTCACAAGTTATTTTTTTCAGTGATGTAAGTGATGCTATAAATTAAGGTAATCTTTATGAAACGGTAGTCATGTTCAATTATGCAAGGTACACAACCAGTATAACTGTTACATGTTCATGAGAGAAAGGGAACAAAACAGACTAAAATTCTGAATATAGATCAACTAAGATCATCATCAGTCTATTTTAGTTTGTGTTTTGACTGAAGAAAATAATAATTTTCCTCACAATGGAAAGTCCTATGTTTTGGCATCTCCTTTGTTCATAACTGGCAATTTGTCTTTTGTTTTCTAACAGCAATACAGGCCAGTTAATAATTAAAACCCTTATACTGACTTTAGAAGACAAAATTTTGACCAGCAACTTTACCAATATTTTTTGATATATAATTGCCTTTCAGTTCATAACATTAGCACAATTACTGTGTTTTATTTCTAAAATGGGGTGCATGGTCTCTTACATCAAAGCAAACTACATTTCCGTTTTTACAGTACACATCTCCCTCAATAACTCGCACACAATTAGGTCCACAAACATAGACTGCACTACAAGTGAGGGCGTAAGTTATCGAGGGACCTCCAAAACTTGAAAAATATTGCTTTGACATCAAGAAAACTATAGGAGGGGTAGGGAACTAGGTTGTTTAAGGACTGAATCCTCCATTTACAATCATGTCGATAATAATTGATAATAACACATTTTTCTAATGAAGTTATTTGTTTTTCTTTATAAATAACATTTATTTTCAAAATTTCCAACATCTGAAGATTATGTTCATGAAAACGTGTATTACGCCTCTTCTTTTTGTTTTGTTGATTAGTCTGGTTCCTGGAGTGGAGTTAAATAATATACTAGAAAGTTAGGAGTCAAAGTAGCTTTTTTCTAAAAAAAATTAGTGACATTTGTTTCATGAGACAATCGCCTAGTTCGAAACTCAATTTTTTCATGTTCAGTTAGTACAATATCGATGTTGAGATTTCATTGAAAGTAAGAGTGAAACTTCTTATCATCCTTGAGGATATCTCTAAGTGCCAGTTCAGAAATTCTCTGTAATTGCTTGCCCACTAGTGATGGGAATCGGTTAGAAGTTCATAAACAATCATTGGTTCCACACAACTTAATGATAATCGATTATAATAGGTTAATGTAAATTTAAATTTTTGTTTTTTGTTTGTTACAGAGTTATATGTTTGTTCAAGAGTTCAAAATAAATGTACCTGAGTAATCTCATTTTTATATATATATATATATATATATATATATATATATAAAATCTACTTCAACCTCATAAAAATATTATATTTTGATTGCATTATGTTTTTTTTGCTCTACAAAAGCAACTTTCTTTGGCTTATCAGTTTCGTGCAACCGAAAGACTGTTGCAGTCCCCCAGAACACTTTTATTAATATGTTATTTTGTCTAAAGTATTTGTCTTTTCTTGCTTGTCTTTATTTACTGATACTATTATCAAAGCAGGTTATATTTAAACAAAACTAAGACACCAATTTAAAAACATTCAATTTATTAACTGAACAATTTATCAGTAAAATCATGTAATAATGTAAAGATAGAACAACTAAAATTCACTTAAATGTTATCCACATTAAACAAAATCAAAGGTTTGACTAGTACAGATCATGTTATTTTTCAGAATACTGATTATTGCACTAACAATGAAACAATCATTCACATTTTACATTTAAACTGAAACAAAACACCAAAACATCTTTACATTTATTAACTTGACAAATAGCAAAGTCACATAATGAGTTAAAAAATCTAAGACAGTTGGAATTCTTAAGACTTGATCAAAATGTTATACATATTACAAGTTAAACAGAAGGTAGAATAAAATACAAATCAAATGTTTGAGTAATACTGACCACATAAATCATTTTTTCAGAATACTGCTTATCTTTGTGTTTGTTACACCAACACTACCTATAGTTAATGTTTTTGTTTAAGAATATTATCAGGTCCACATTGTCACAACTTAAATGAGTCCGTTTAGCCAGACTAAATACCCACTCACTGGATACAGATGATTCTGAAATACTTAGGTACTTCAGAGCTAGTAAGCTAAGATGGGGATAGAACTGGCAGTTTTGTTTCCACCACTGTAACATTGTTTGGTATCAGATGGAGCAGCAGCTAGATATCTCGAAACCCCGTTTTTGGCTGTTGACTTTCACCAAGGCAAACAACATCTTGCAACCAATCAGTTGTGAAACAGTCACTGTACTATAACTTTCTGTGTTTATTGAAGTCCATGCATCACGAGTAACAGCTGTATCAAGAACGTCATGTAGTTCCTCTTTCACTTTTTTCACAGCCTGGTCTTTTTTCTCAGCTAGTTTTGAGGACACTGAATTATGACCTAGAATTGCATACCTGAAACATTTAGTCATGGTAGTCAAACAAGACAGGGCATACATGTATTTGGAATATTCCTTATGTCTAAATATAGTGAATACAATGAATTTTTGTAATGTTTAATTGGACAAGAGAGAATCATATTGAATGAAACATTAATTAATTTAGGTATAAAAATTCAAAATTCAACACCTTACAGAGTTGACGCCTTAAATCAAATAGATTAAACATTTTTGTTTTCTCACTGTCAATTTCAAATAATTTATGCACAAGTATATTAAATAAAATGGATCAAATCAGCTATAAAAAACTGAGACAAGAAAAAGAGGATTCAAATTAATATTAAATTTGCTCATATATTTTATATCTAATATGCAACATTTTAAAATGTGCTCTTTTTGTTTTTAAAGAGTCACATGTCTCAGGTAACATCTGTAACAAACCCCTGAGATTTCTTTTCCATCATATATGTGTCCAATAGCAGGATAATCGGCTCATTTATATATTTCAAGCATGATATTCACATGACATGGAGCTTTATTATGAAAAGAAATTGAAGTATTTTAATGACAACAGCATATACTATATACGAACAAGGTACATAAATGCTTTAATGAAAATAAAACTCTGGATTTAAAATTTTAGATTTTGGAATTCCATGAAACGACAGTCACTAGATGCATGCTCCATTATTTTGACAGCATATATATATATATATATATATATATATATATATATATATATATATAATTTCACAATTGCAGCTCATATATTGTATATTAGAGTGCTCTGTCACCTAATAATCGCATTCGTTGTTGACTATATTTATCTATGGAGTATGGTTTTGTATTTGGAAGTTGTATAGGGAATAAATAATTCAGCTCTATTGTAGTGGATTGGAAGGCTTATATCATACTGTTTACTTAGTCCTACATTGTAAGACATATTGAACGATAATTTTGTTTTGTTGTACTTCCAAAACAAAATTAAAATACTGTTCATTTTATACAGTATGCATTGGAGTATGTGTTTGCCAAATATATAAAGAATCAAATGTATCCCCGAGTTGATTTCAATGCAAATAGCTTGACCTACCTGTGTTTGCATATTCCTTTCTTCAGAGTTTGCATATGACCTTCATCGTATCTAACTTCTCCTTTGTTGGTGGACCAACCTGTGATTTGTAAAATCTGAAGTATGTCCAAACACGAGAATGAACTTTTCCTCCAGTATATGGATATATTGTTTTGGGATCATTTTCATCCATGCCGTGTGTATCTTATTTAGCTGCATTTTTAAACTTTTGTTCGGAATCCTCAGTTTTCTTTCCGACAAACAAGGAGAGGGAACTAGTCTTTGCTGAGCACTTCACAGTTGTCTCCCTTACCATGTAATCGATTATGGAGTTTCAGAATCAATTAGCGAATTTGTTCACCCATCCAACTGATTATCGATTATTATCGATAATCGGAACAACACTATTGCCCACAGTGGTCCATATCTGTGTAACCAAGTTCTTTATTTTATGAGGTATTCATTTTGCTTAGTTGCCTTGCTATCTTAATCACAGTTATGAAAGAGTTGGTTAATTAAAGGTAGTATATGTTACATACATAACAAAATTTGCAGCAGGATTCGATTGATCAACTGAAGTGAGTTCACCTGACATGTGACCGAGGTCATTAGATGTATGTAGGATTTGCGTACCTTTTAACTTTTTTTTATATTCCACCTCCTTTATATGATTCAAAAGACATAACTAATGAAAGAGGTCAGCTTTTAATTCAGTGCAACAATACAACGAATACTTCCTCAAGTCAGTTATCAAAACACGGTTAGCACTTAATTAGATTCTAAGAGAAACACTTGCAGACAGCTGTTATGGTAGATTGACACATTTTAGGTTTAAATACATATTGCATTTATGATGATTATGTTTAAGTGGAGCTAAAAGATAGAATTAAAACACAAGTTTCACTTAATGAAAATTATTTAATTGGCATTTAAATATTAATGTATACTGCAAACACTAGGCATAAGTGCCATTTTCAGTGATTGTAATTTCCTTGAATATCTTTAATTATGTTGTACTGAAAACGTTGTTTGGGAAAGAAAATGTAACCAATGACTTCTTATTAAAAGTTGAAAAAAATGATAATTAAAATTTCCAGGCTCTTTTTACTGTTTTTGACCATAAATGAGTGATTTATCATCGTTTCAGTTACCAATCATGATTTTCTATCAAGTTCAAGAAATAGAGATTAATTTTTTGGGGTATTTTCTGGTTTAAAAAGAATGGGATCCACACCTGACCCTACAGTATAAGTGGGTTTGCAAGTTGTCAGGGCATGAGTTATCGAGGGAGTGGTGTATTAGCATAATTTTCTAAACATTATTTCTGAAACTTCATTATTCTGTTATTAGGATATCATTAGGGTATAGTGCAGTGGTGCCCATGATTTGAATCCAAGGGATGTACTTCATTCAGCGGAATGTACTTCATGCAATGCGTTTTCAAACCTACAATGTACTTACAGTGTCAGTATGTAAATATGGTCACAAGCCTAATTGTGAGATTTGAATCAAACCCTATTGTTGCTCATTGTTGTCATACTGGCTACATTTTAATGAGTTAAGTATTTACAATTTTAAGGCAAAATAGAAACGTAATTATTGGTGCACTTGTTTAATGTATAAACAAACACTAATTTAGTCAAAAGGGTGAGGTAGTGTTACATCAACCTGCAAATGCTCAATTCTTGTCATCATCCGATCAAGTTGTACACAAATCTGAATTAGGTAGAAACAATAACAGAAAATGAAATAAATTTCTTGACTCATTAAACAAATTTATACCATTTCTTGTAATAATCATACATGCCAACCCCAAGAGAGGTATACGTGTAATTTTTACTAATAAAAGTTTGCCAATAAATGCATTTAGAACTTACAATGTGCATTTTTTTATGTCGTCATGGACTTGTGCATTGGCTTTTTACGCTGGTCATGCACTATTTAGTATTTATACCTATTTAGGTTAGGGGTTGGGTTATACACGAACAGGTTTTTATATGAGTAAATACAGTAGTTATGTATTAAATAATTTTCTTTCTGCCTAAAATGGCTGGGATATGAATTTTTTTGATATCTAGTTGCATTTATAATTCTTTCGTTTTTCACCATACATGCATCTTCAATTTCAGATGCTGCAAGATACACAAGGCACATATTTCTTGATTGATCTTTACTGCAGAAAAGTAGAAACTTTTCACTCATGTGTGCAGAATTGTTTGAGTCAGCTTGCTTTTAAGGTAAGACTGTACATGAAACTTTTTAAATGAATGACCAACTTCTCTCCACCCAGAGATATTAATAATAATTACTCATGGATATTTCTAAACTCTTGATAAAAGTACTCTTTACACCTTATTTCGAAATGGACCCCATGATGAATTGTAATAACTCCAGCAGTGACAGTAAAACCTGTCTGTTGAGTGGCCACACCTGCTGCTAACAAAAAAATCGGATGCTGAAGACTTGATTTTAAAACTGGTTAATGCAAGTTGTCAGTTTTCAATTCAGAAATTCAACTGTAAATATATTTATATTTATTTTTCATACTTAATAAATGTTACATTCATTCATATAAAAAATATTTTTAATGAACTAAGACTGCATTGATTATAAACTTTATCATTTTAATAGCACTACTACATAACCAATTGATGTTGCATATATTACTCTTGTTTATGCTGAAAATACCTTGCCTGTTGAATGTGAATAAACTGTCTTACAGAATAGTGAATTGTCTGTAAAACATGGTCCATTTGTGTACCTCAAAAGTGATCTTTTGTAAGGATGCTATTTTAATTGACATGTGTCAGATTTGTGATCAGAGAAAAGTGCTTGTTGCTAATGCTTCAGAACATTGTGATCTTCCTTCAACAAATATTATGTCTTCGTTTTATATTTATCCTTCATATTCATTTTACTTGCTGATGACTCTACCTTTTTACAGAAATTGTTTTTTTTTCAGAGACCTATTAGGTTATCTTACTGTATCCCACTTGTACACTCATATTCAGTATTACAGCTGGCAACAGGCAGGTCTTTCATATTAAGAAAAACAACACAGTTGAGCCCTACCCTAACATGGCAGGAATTATGTATTCCTTTTTCTTAATTAATTGTCTAAACATCAAATTCTGTTTTTTAAAAATCCTTCTAATGCTATGCAGACTTACTTATTATGTACCTGACTTTTGTGATGACTGTATACTAGAATTGAGTTTTCAAGTCCTAGATTTGAGTATGAGTTGGTGATATTTTTCATTGCGGAATTCCAGAAAATTCAGTTGTGTTGTAGGTCAAGTGGTGATATGTGTATAGTGTATATAGTCACTTTGTTAAACAAAATATTTTTTATTTTTGTCCTTTATCAGACTTTTAGAAACTGTTTGAGTTAACAGTTGTGTTGATGAAATAACTAGAGAGGAATTATTTATTTCAGTCTGAGACCCATAATTGTAGCACAACATGTGGTCAAAAGAGAGTGAAGCATTCAATAAAGTGGATCTCTCCATCAAATGATGAGTGCATACTTTTGTCTGTTTTTTATGTATTAACACTTCATCCTATGCACCAAACTGACAAATTCGTGTAGGCATTACTATTAAGAGGTGTTTTGGGGAGTTGGTGGGAAAATAAATTTTAATTATGTAATACTTCATTTATACTTGCTTAAAGTTGACTATATGTTAACCCCTGTCCATTTTAGGGCTACAAAAAGATCATATTTCTTTGACCCTCCTATAAATTGAAGTGTATTTTGCAAGATAAATGAGAAACTAAAGACAAAAACAGTGTAAACTACAATTATATTATTGAGTGGAGTATGATGCAAGTATATCGACAACTTGCTGTTTGTCCATTTTGCTGTAATAAAATCCATTAAAATCCATAATGCTTGTACAAGTCCATGAATTAAATTTTAGGTCACATGTGGGTATGGAAGTTGTAGTTCTAAATAATCAAAATCACAATATCCAGCAATATATTAATTCTAAATGACTTACAGAATAAACAATGAATGTACAGTCCACAATGAATGTGTGAAGTCCACAATGAATGAAAAAGTCTACAATGAATGTAAAGTCCACCTTTTTGTGATTCACAGTATCCAATGAATCATACTATCTAATGCTGCCAGGTACAAAGCCTAAGAATTCAGTCTCATTATTTGATAAAATTCTGAAATACTCTTTTGTCATCTAGTCATTGTAAATCGCATCTAGTCATTGTAAATATCATCTGACTCCTGTTCTTTCTGCTTCACTGTCATATGCCAGTGTTTACCAACAGACATTGCTTGAGCTTAGTAAGACTTTGATCATGCAGTCTGTGAAATCTGTTAAATGATACAATTCTATTTCAATTATACAGCAAGATTATACAAATAACCACCTCATCTTGATTAGCACTGAGAAGTGCCCAATGTACAGCTCAAGCAAATGGCTGTCACAAAGAAATAAAAGGAGGACACTGACTTTACAAGCCAAGGGATTAAGGTCAAATATATACAGGAAGTTGTAAAACCCAACTTGGCACTGAACAAGCATTAAATTTGTAGCGTGGTCAAAATGATTGTAAACAAGAGAACAAAGTGAGGGCTGTCATTACAAGCCACATTCCCAGGCAGATCAACTTGGGAAATATCACTTGGGAATTAAATATAACTTGAGAAAAAGGAATATTCAAATTAAATCAAAACTTCTTTTGTATTGAACAGTGTTTATACAGCAAAACACAAATATTAATATAAATACAGATTGTTCATACTTGCATGAAAATGGAAGCAATATACTTGCTAGTGAACGCCCATTGTAAACAACATTTGTGGACACTCCACTTTGCAGTGGGTATTATTTAATTTACCAGTAATATTTGCAAATCATTATAATCCAACTAATTGTAGAAACAACTGTTTTGTATCTTATACTGTACCATCATAAACTGGACAAAGACAGTGCATACCACTTATGTATTTGTGAATGGGAACAGTGGTTTGAAATATTGTTTATCAGCATTTTAGTATGTCACGCTTACAAGATTACCCCTACTAAGCATGAATTGAGTTTTCATTTAAAAGGTCAACTTATAATCAAGATTATACAGTACCTGCATCCCCTTCTGCCACCTAGCTTTGATATCCTGGTAGAATACTCATCTATGAAAAAAATGACTGCGTGGGGCATGGGCATATGAAGTACATGAGTGTGCTGTGTGCTATTGACAATTCTTCACTGTGTGGGAGGATGTATTCACATGAAGCAGATGAGGCGTTTTGGCAAGCTATTTAATAACAATGGCCAAGTATAACAATTATTTTACTCCCTCTACCTGAATTTCCAGTTTTCTTTGAAGTGTATGTGTAATTTTTTGGCATTATAGTGTGGTACATGAATTGTGAAGTTAGCCATTTGGTAACACTTGTACTGTTTACTATGATAATACTTAGTACATTTATTTACACAGATGCCAAGAAATAAAGTCAGGAACAAAAAAAAAATGATAAATGGATAAACACTGTAAACAAAAATATTAAAATTTATATGCCTCTTCTTGGTCATTACAAAATGGATTTTTGCAAAATGACACCCAATGAGCACAGCAGAAATTATTCATTATTAACTGATATCAGTAACAAGATTATGGTATGGCATCTAATATTTATACATATATGCACATCAGGATTATTTTGTTGTTCCAAATCTAGTTAATTCCTTTTCCAAGTTATTGCATTCTCAATTAATATTGTTTGTATATGAATCTTTACAGTTTTAAATTTTAGCCTTCATTACAGTCAAACTGTATAATAATCACAAGGCTCCCTTCACTTTCGTTTGGGTAATTGACATGTTTCATGCAGTCACAACATTGCCATTGACCCCCAATTTGTGTCAGTACTTAAATGTACTCAACTATTATAACTATATTCATCATACCCTATGGTGCATGTATGGAGTATTGGGTGATGTTTGTTATCATAGCAATCCTCAGGATCAGACTTAATAATTTTTGTTATCAGTATTTCCTGTATACCTTGTATCAGCCCCATGTAGCTCCAAATACAGGTATCATACTCTCTTCACACCTATATAAACTCACTCAAGTCGCACAAAATTCAGACCTCAGCTGGTGCAGTGTGCCATAATAGAATTTGCCCCATTTATGCCACAGATTAATTTATAAATAAAGTTCTATTGAACCTTTGTATTGTGTGTTATTTAAACCTTATTAACTGATATCAGGATTATGGTATTTTAATTACAAACAGGTAAAAATATTTAATCATCTACCATTTAAAGAAGAAAATTTGTTTTTTCTTGATTCTAAAATTTTAAATGAAAATGACAAATTAACAAACATTTTAAAAGAGTTACAAATGCACATGAGACTACATGCACAGATGTCTTTGCACCATAGTATTCAACTATTCAAACCATAATGGTCACTTATGTTATGGATATGTAAGCACAATTTTAAAACTGCATGTTTATAGGGGTAATTTAAAAGAAAATCTTTATCCTTTTGGATTTAGAAGTCATGTGGGCAAATACACAGTTTATTAAACTTTAATGGATGCATTACGGTTAACAGATTACAAGAACTTTGATTGTGGCATGTTTGGCTTTATGTTCAGGTAATAGCAGTAGCATCAGTAAAGAATGAAGAAAACAGACCTGTACAATAACTATAGAATTAACTCATTCTTAAAAAGCAAATAATTTAATAAGAAAACAAGATTCTCATTTATCCCTACTTCACATACAAACTGTTTAAGGCAATATATGTCATAGCAAAGTGAAAACAGGGAGGGAAGATCTCTCATGACATTTTCAGAATTGTGCAGATTTTCATAACATATAAACTGACAATACAAACTTTGTGTCCATAATTGCTAATCCTTGAAAGATGAAATGATTAATCATAATAGGAATTTTGATGACATTGGTACTACAATCATGGCAGTTTGGTAAGTATACAAGTCTAGTTTGTGGTCTTTAACTTTACCATATAAATCGAATGAAACCAGTAACGAAATGCAGTAACAAAATGCAGTAATGAAATGCCAATAAAGTAACTGTTGAATATAATTAATTTCAGAATATTTGTTGATTTTTAAATTCAACACATTGACATTTGTTCCAACATGACATATAAAGAAAGTAACTATAATCCATACAGTGAGGTAAGTAATCTGATTCTTATGTTGTTGTTTTAGGGTTTAATACCATTTTTCAGCACACAATAGGCTATATATGGCGGCCAGTATTATTGGTGGAGAAACAACCCGGGAAAACCTCTGGAAAGAACCACCGACCCACGAGAAGCTACTGGCTAATCAGATTATCCTAACAGCTGTGTATTCTTTAAATGTTTGGCTTTGTCACTTTGATAAATACTATTTTTACCAATGATAATTATCATGATGACACTAACTGCTGAGAAGCACATTATTGTCTGACTCAGGTTAAGAAGACATTGTAGTAGAATTGTCTGTTTGCCATTGTGGTTTCTCTCTCATTGATGACAAAATGTACTTGAAGGTGCACCAGACTAAAAGCAAAGAAAGAACAGTCACATGACAAAAACACGTCCTTTGTAACATTTCATGTAACAACCACAAATTGCTATTGTAGAAATACATCGATGCAAAAGTACAAATGATATCAGACATTCTCATTTTAGAACAGAAAGTGAAATCAATTAAACTAGAAGAGAATCCTTTGATCACTTCTGATAAATTTGATGTCATATTCAAATAATCATTATTAATATATACCATCAGTCTTTCATTATCATTGCAGTACCTAACTTGAAATGCATTGTCGGCAGCAGAAGTATAATATGTTAATGATTAACAAGATTTAGGTTATTTTTGAAAAGTTGGGATAAAAGAAACCTGAAAGAGCATTCAACCATCTTGAATTGTCATTACATGCAGTAATTTTTATGGTTTTTCAGCAGTGCAGTTCTTGATTCATTCACTGAGGGACTCGAGTTATCATGTATCAGCAGTCTTGTGAAATGAAATAAATTATTAATTATGATGATTTAAATGTGTCATATGGACTTTATTCAAAATTTAAAAGTACTGAGAGGTGAAATATCTCATATATTGATAACCACACATTACTAAACAATAAATAATGGAAGTTAAGATAATTTTACCATGCCATGTTTTTTTCCCCTTGCTTCCTTGTTTTTAGAAATAGAGAAATACAATTAGAGAAAGATTCCAGGAAGTTAAATATCATTTTAATTCTTGATCATGATATTAGCAACAAAACCCATGTTTTTCATGGCTTTGTGGTGTGTGGTCATATTTCTATGCTCTAACTGCAGAAATTTACTTGACACAGATTGTATTTTGGTCACAAAGTTCAAAGTTTAGGGGAAACCTTAATGATAATTAATGGAACTAGTTCAGAGAGTGGTATTTTAGTGTTGATCTTGCAAAACATCTTTCAGTTGTACCATAAAAAGTATAAAGGATATTCTTGTCTGTACTGTAGGATACTATGCACATATTTATAATATGCTGTCCCATTGAACATACGAGTATCCATTGAACTGCACAGTTGTTTTAATTTGCAGTTAAAGTAATCAACTTGTTCATATTTACAAGTTTTATTTTGTTTATCATGTATGTGATCTTGTGTATTGATGTAAAATTTTTGATTTGGTAGTAACGTCATTGCAAAGCGTGATTGTGCATGACAGGTCATGATTGCACATTAAAGGGCCTGAAATTAAAAGGTGTCATGGTGCAGTAAAGTGCTGATCTTGGTATTAAATTGCAACTTTCCCACTGGAAAAAAATATGTTATATTTTTTGTTTCATTACTGTATGCCTGTCTCATGTTACATTTTGTAGGCAATAGAAACAGGGTATAGTGCTCAAATGCATCAGCTTGGAAGCCATGAAAGAGAGCGCTTTGGCAGACTGCTGTCTAGTTTGTATGAAAGAGAGTGGGAGACTGCAATGAAGAAGAAGGATATGGATGAAGACAGAATGATTCTGCAGTACATCCTGACCTGGACACCTTTTTCACACTATCTCAAAATGTTCTGTAAGCAAATTTTACATGGTCTTTCCTTGGTTATGTTAATGAAAAAATATGTATGCACCATTGATCATAGTTCTTGTTAAAAGCAAGGGCAATAAATATAATAAATATTTACAGTGCATCTACTGTTGATTTAGGGAATATTGTTGTTGATGTTATACTATGTCACTGTAGTTAACATTTAGGTACATTGGACCTTAGGTAGCTTACTATGGACACAATGGGAATGAGACAAATTAAATATCCATTTTTGTTGATTGCTACTATATGGACAATAAAACTTTAAGGTTTTGTTAATGTTCACCCAGCAGTATTAAGAGGAGATGTTGTAATAATATATTAGAATATCCTCATGCTGGGTGAAATTGTCTGTGTCAATTTCTGAAATTAATGTAACCTACTTTAACACTTAAAACAAGTCCTGGTACTAAGTTTGCATTGTACATTTCTGACACAGGGCTTGAAAATAGTGTTGATGAATGGCATGTCCTGGACTTGTTACCCTCTGATGAAGCCAGGTCTGAAACACATATAAGCAAGTTGGCTTATAATATAAATAAAATATAAATATAAAAAATATAAAATATAAAAGCATAGTTTCATATTCATATATATATATATATATATATATATATATATATATATATATATATATATATATATATATACACACACACATACATACATACATACATACATACATACATACATACATACATACATACATACATACAATGCAGATTCTTTTCTTTACTGATCTAATTAATACATAATTGTCAGATACTTTTCAGGTCACATTTATTGCTAGATAACCATCATTATTTTGTTACTTGAGATGTTCTTGCTCAAGTCCTATTGCAAATTCACTCAGCTATTCATTCTCTGTGGTGAGAAAAGGGTGGCTGAGTGGTCTAAAGCGCTGTCAGTTACGGATCACTGCTGTCTCACCTCTGTCTGCGTGGGTTTCGAGTCTAAGATTCGGCTAATGTAGTTATGTGAGAAAGCTTGCCAGTAGCTTCTCATGGGTCGGTGGTTCTTTCCGGGGGGTTTTCGCGGGTTCTTCCTCCACCAATGATACTGGCCGCCATGTATAACCTATCGTGGGCTGAATAATGGCGTTAAACCATAAAAAACAAAAACAAAACAAACAGAACTCTGTGGTGAGAAATGGCAAAACTCCAACATCCATGATATTGTATCTTCAATGTTATTTATCCATAACACTTGTTTGCATCAAGAATAGCTAGTTCAAGCTTATGAGCAACACATTGTAATCCTACCACAGATTTCACATTTATATGATATAGAAGAGAGTCCGCAATAAATGCAATGACATTGGTGCATCAATAGAATTGATACAATTTTCACCTAAGTTGTTACCATCTTTTTGCACATTGTAAAAAGTTTCTAAATCAGAAAAGATTTTCCCTCATTTGGAAAATATTAGTATCGAAAAGGTATGACATGATTTCTGCTCTTTTTTAGTTTAATCATGAGTTTAACACTAGAGGCATCAGCTATAGCAACATTGTTATCATCATCACTAGATTTTGCTAGCTGCTGTTACACATGCCAGATGCTCTTTGCTTTTTACATGAGAATGAATTAGATCAACCTTTAATTTGATTGTACCATGGCAAAGCACACTTGACCTTCTAGCTAAATTAGCTAAATTGCACAGCAAAATGCAAGAAGCTTCAAGTTGTATTTAATTTTCTTGACATTTTGGTACCTCAATGTTGGTACCATGAGAGGAAGGGCAGAAGAAGTAGTTGAGACAATGTCTCGCAGGAATATTGACCTGTGTTGCCTACAAGAGACAAGGTGGAGAGGAGGTTCAGCTCGCATGATCCAAAGTAAAGACTCTCAATACAAGTTCTTTTGGTCTGGTAATAAGCAAGGCACAGCAGGTGTTGGAATTCTTCTAGCAGAGAAATGGATTGACAAAGTATTTGAAGTTCAACGCATATCAGACAGAATCATCCTAGTCAAACTGATAGCAGGTAGCTCTGTCCTCACAGTCCTATCTATCTATGCTCCACAAATTGGCCTTAGTGATGCAGAAAAGGACACCTTCTATGAACAACTGAGGGAGGTGGTCTCCAAAGTGCCAGGAAAAGAATTTCTCATTCCCTGTGGTGACTGGAATGGACATATAGGCAAGGCGGCTGCTAACTATGAAGAGGTACATGGTGGATATGGTTTTGGAGCCCAAAATACAGAAGGTGAGAGGATCCTGGAGTTTGCGATGGCCAACAGCTTAGTGGTCGGCAACTCCTGGTTCTTTAAGAAAGACAACCACTTAATCACATATGATTCCGGAGGGGCTAAAACACAAGTGGACTACATCCTACTGAAAAGGAGGGATCTTAAACGAGTAAAGAATATCAAGGTCATCCCAGGAGAGGAATGTGCAACACAGCACAGGCTTCTAGTATGTGATTTCCTGGTAATGATATGCCCTGAAGCACTCCGCAAGTTTCAACCCAAAGTCAGAACCTGGAAGCTGAAGGACCAGGAAGTGCAGAATAAATTTCAAGAGGCCTTGTTGAAACCATAAGGGACTATAAGGCAGCTGGTGTAGAGGAATGCTGGCATCAGTTCAAAGAGGGTCTGCTGAGTAGTGCTAACAGTGTTTGTGGCCACACAAAGAAGTGCATATGGAGGAAAGAGACTTGGTGGTGGGATGAAGAAGTCAACATCGCAATACAGAGAAAGAGGAGATGCTACAAGGCCTGGAAGAAGGGTGGCAGCAGAGAGGAGTACACACAGGTGAAAAGTGCTGCTAAAAAAGTTGTTTTCTTAGCCAAGCAAGCTGCCGCTACAGCCAAGTTCAGCCACATTTACCCTAAAGGTAGTGATATATTCAAGGTTGCAAAGCAGATGAGGCGGTAAAATCAGGATGTCCTTGGTGAAAAATGCATAATAGATGATGAGGGTCAGCTTTCTTTAGACGATAAAGCCAAACATAGGGCATAGCAACAACACTACGAATCATTGCTCAATATTGATTTTTCTTGGAACCCTGACCACCTAACAAAAGAACAACCGGTGCAAGGCGCACCAATAGAAATCAGCCCAGACATGATAGAAAAGGCATTAAAGAAAATGAAAAATGGTAATGCAGCAGGACCTTCTGGTATTGTGGCAGAAATGATGAAAGCAGCGGGAAATGAAGGCAGTCAGATCATGTCAGACCTAGCAAATGCCATCATAAGAGAAGAGCGTGTGCCAGAGAGCTGGGGAGAGAGCTATAAGGGCAAAGGTGATGCCTGGCTTAGAGGCAACTACAGAGGCCTGAAACTTTTGGAGCAAGCAATGAAGGTTATTGAGCGAGTGGCAGACAGTATCATCAGACAGCAAGTTGACATCAATGAAATGCAATTTGGATTCATACCTGGAAGGGGTACAACTGATGCGATATTCATCTTGCTTCAGATGCAGGAGAAGTATGTTGGTGCAGACAGAAGACTCTACATGGCATTTGTGGACTTGGAGAAAGCTTTCGACAGGGTTCCCAGGGATGTGCTATGGTGGGCAATGCGGAAATTTCGAGTAGAGGAATGGCTCATCCGACTGGTAAAATGCATGTACACTAATGCCAGGAGAAGAGTAAGGGTGAATGACACATACAGTGATGAATTCAGTGTAAAAGTCGGAGTCCATCAGGGATCGGTCCTCAGCCCCCTGCTATTCATCATTGTCCTTGAAGCCCTCTTCAGAGAGTTCCGGACAGGATGCCCATGGGAGTTATTGTATGCAGATGATCTGGCCATCATAGCAGAGACTATGGAACTATTACTGGAGAAGTTCAAAATGTGGAAAAGTGGTATGGAAGCCAAAGGATTGAGAGTGAATTTGTCAAAGACAAAAGTGATGGTCAGTGGATCAGAATTACATCCATTGAAAGATTCTGGTCAGTACCCATGTGCTGTGTGCAGGAATGGTGTCAGGTCCAATACCATACAATGCAGCCTATGTGACCTATGGGTGCACAAAAAGTGTAGTGGCTTGTGGGGAAAACTGGTACCAGACGCCAACTACAAGTGTAAGAGGTGTCTGGGGCAGGCACGCCCACTTGAGGGCCGACCTTACAATGAGGTGAAAGTGGATGATTACACTCTGGAGGTAGTAGACTCCTTCTGCTACCTGGTTGATATGTTGAGTGCTGGAGGTGGATGTGAACTCAGTTCAACCATAAGGGTAAAGTCAGCATGGGGTAAGTTTCGTGAACTATTACCTGTACTAACATCAAGAGTTGTCCCCCTCACCACCAGGGGAAAGGTGTATAGCAGCTGTGTTAGGAGCGTGATGCTATATGGCAGTGAGTGTTGGGCACTCACTCAGTCCTCACTCGCCCATCTACAACGCAATGACAGAGCCATGATCAAATGGATTTATAATGTCAAGCCAGACCAGACCCAGCATATCAGGTCAGATACCCTACTGGAAAAGCTGCACCTACCAAAGATTGAGGAACTCCAAAGGGCCAACTGGTTACGCTGGTTCGGCCATGTAGAGAGAAGTAATGCTTGGATTAACAGGTGTAGAAATGTGGAGGTGGAAAGCCAAGGGAAAGCTGGCCGACCCAAGAAAACTTGGAAGCAAACAATCAATCATGGCCACGAGACATGGAAGATGACCAAAATCGATCCTCAAAACCGTGATGCCTGGAGACTGAGCATGCTGACTGCCAGAAAACGTCAAACCCCTGACCAAGGGAACTAAGACGAAAAATTGGATAGATAGAGAGAGAGAGAGAGAGAGAGAGAGAGAGAGAGAGAGAGAGAGAGAGAGAGAGAGAGAGAGAGAGAGAGATTTTATACATTTTTTATGAACAGCTTTGAGATTGGATATAAATACTTCTAACCCCATTGTTTAGAAAAGTGGGAGATCCAGCAGACTCCTGACAAGTTTTTCTCATAGTCCTGACAGGTCAAACTGCAGGTCCTTGAATTCAGATCACCACATTTTTCAAGTCCAAAGATAGTGCCATTTTTCTATTGTTCCATTGGCCTTTATTTTTATATCCTCAGCAGCTTTGTTGGTGCATGTAGAGCACATTTATAGTCCTCAGAAAGTAACTACAGATTAAAAGCTAAACTGAATGTACCCCAAGTTATGAACAGAGTATTTTGTCAAATAAGTAGAAAATAATAAAGTATTAATTGGGTAACAAATATTTTATTGATTTTATCAGATTGGACACCAATGATCTAGATGAACAGAAAATTTGTTTTCAAAGCATCATACAAAGATGAAAAATGCAGACTTTAGTGTTTAAAATAAATTTCTGGAGATAGATGGTTACTCATGCATGAGAAAAAATACTGGTACATAAGACCTTGAGTACTGTAATAGAGAATCCATTGTTATCATTGATCTTGGGATCAAGGTCACATTTTACAGCATGATATGCAGACACTGGTCTTATGTATTGCTTGAAGTCTTTTATGATTTGTCATGGGGAAATTATTTCAGGAAGATCACTTTAGTCTATATTTATTTTCTACATGATGATTAATATTTACTACTGCTGCATGTGTCTGCTCACAGCTTAGAGATGAGCTTCGTAATTGTTTATTAGATTCTGGTTTGCTGCGGCAAGGAACTTCAGGATCCATGACATTTATTATTGGCAAGACTAATGACTTTTATTAAAGTTTTTACCCTCTCTTACAGATGGAGATGAAAAGAAAGTGTACCTTATATCCCCAGTTTGTGTTCAAGAACTCACACAAGCAGTATCAGTGATAGATCAAAGAGTGCAAGCTCTTAAAGATGGGACAATTACGCTCAGAGATCTGAGTTTAATCAAAGATTCAGAAGACAAGTTTCAGGAACTGACAATGATTATGGTTGAAAAATCCGAGGAAAAAAAGGGGAACACATTTAATGTTGCCAAGGCTGTAAAGATTCGACAAAGGGAGGTGGACTGTTACCTCTCACAGAAGAAATATGTGGCAACTCTGTTACAGCTGTGTCAGCATGTACCATCTGGTAAGTAAATTCTTTATTTACATGAGCCTTCTGTACTTTGTGTTCTTGTGTTGATGATAATAAAACAAAAGTTACACATTCGTATCCAAATATTGAAATTGTTACACAGAACTAAAAGTATTTCAGTTGTTTATTTAGATTCAAGTTGAGTTTGGGACAAGTTAAGCCTCTGCAATGTCTAATTCCAGAACCTTTCTTCCTATTTGGTGATGTTCAATACTTTTACTTTCTATTCTTCCAGCAGCTTGTTTAAAGAAAATAACACAATTCATGAGATATGGCATTAATTCATGAGTTCAATTTTGAATTTTTAACAATAATTTTACAAGTAAGGTCAAGCACATTTTTGGTATGCTCCTTCATCAGATATGTGTAGTCTGTCCCATAGGCATATATAACAATTTTTAATAATATTCATGATTGTGTGTGTGTGTGTGTGTGTGTGTGTGTGTGTGTGTGTGTGTGTGTGACAATTTTATTCTTAATTTACAAACAAGAAATAAGACATGGTTGGACAGGATAAGATATTATTTATTATGGAGAGAGTGTGGGTATCAGTTTAATTTGTATAGGTGTTATGGTTTGATTTATTGCTTCTGAAATCTTTTAACTTACACTGTCTTTAATTAATTAATAATATATAAAATAAGAGACAAACAGGAGGATTACATAAAAAATGAATTTACAAACACATAACAGTATACAAAAGGAAGTTAAATATAGCTTCGAAGTTTTTATTAACAAGAATGAGGAGTGTTACATTTGAAGATTGATTTAGTATTTTCATTAGATGGATCAGTAAAACAATTATATGAGCTTGTCATCTTAGTTGTACAGAAAAATCTCTGTACATAGCTAACAAGCCAATTAATCTCTGTGGCCCCATGTGGCCAAGTGGTCTAAAGTCTTCATTCTATTTAATCAGCACATCAGGTGTTATTCTATCCTTGTGTTTCATTTGTACGCTTTGTGAGAAGATATCATGGGTGTAGATATGATCTTGGTAGAATTAGATTGTTGATATATTAAACTGTTAAGAACCGATAACAGATAACTGATAAGAACAGACTAGTTCAGACAATCCATTGCTAATACAGCAACTAATCTCTCTGTATTATTTGAAAGTATTTAGATAAAAAGTTAAAGTAAATTATGCTTCCTACTTTCTTAACTTTGTTCTAGTCAGCTATGGTGGTCTTCTTTCTTTTTCTGAATAAATGATGACAGAAGGAAGAAGACTACAAGTCAAATTCATTATAACTTTGCAGCAACAATTTCAGACACATTTGCTTCATCAAATATAGAAGCCTTTTCTTTTCTGATGAAGAATATCCCTCAGAAAAAATTCAGCACAGTTATTCTGAAATTAGTCCCTATCTATTTTTGGAGTTGCTGGGATGTTGTCTACTCCAGCTGCCTTCCCATTCTTCAGTGCTCTTATTGCTGACTCTACCTCTTCTTTGAGAATGGGGAAATCATCATCATTTGTGGAGTTTGGAACTTAAAGCGCCTCTGGGTCTCCTGTGGATGGATGGTTGCAGAGTTCTTTACAATACTCAGTCCATCTTTCTGCAATGTCACTTGCTTCTGTGAGGCATTTTCCATTTTCATCTTGATTGATACAGACTCCTGGTTGCTTCTGTCTGGTGAGGTCTTTCACAATGTGGAATGCCTTTTTGCTGTTATTCTTTATCAGACTGCTCTCTATTTCTGTGCACTTTTGTGCAATCCAATCTTCTTTTGCTTTCTTCAAGTTTTTTCTGATATTCTTGTTTATTTCTCGATACTCCACTGCCCCTGTTGTGTGTCTTGGTGTTATTGAGGTCTCTTCGGGCATCACACAGATTCAGAATCTCTAATGTAACCCAGGGTTCTTTCTTTGGGCAATGGAGGCCAATGATGTACTTGGCAGCTGATGTCATGACTGTGTTGAAAGTGTCTGTCATCACTTTTAACATCAACATCCATCACAAGATGTGGAGCAAATTTTCCTCCAATTGTGGCTTGGAATGACTTGCAGATGTTAGGGTCCTTCAGTTGTTCAAGGTTGAATTTGAGCCTGATTTTCTTTGGCTTGTTAATTTTCTTCAGCCTCACTTGAAAGTTCATAATGAGAAGCTCATGATCACTCCGAACATCAGCACCTGGGAACATTCTTGTCTTTGCTCTATTGATACCAGATCGGTATCAGTTTTGAACCAGTATGTAGTTGATCTGGTTATGATGGGTTCCATTTGGTGCACGCCATGTCCAGCATCATGAAGGTTTTTGGTTGTCCCAGGGTGTTGGCTAGTACCAAGTTGTGGTAGCTTGTGAACTCGGGCAGTCGACTCCCTCTTTCATTGTTAAGCTCATTACAAGAAGGTTCTTAATGATCATCCCAGTCTCTTAGAGCATCTTTGCTAACTTTGGCATTCCAGTCTCCTTGGATAATGAGGATGTCTTTTTTTACTTACCGTGTTTATTATACCCTAGAGTTTGTTGTCGAACTCCTTTATTTCTTGGAGTTGGAGTTTGCACCGGAGTTCTAATGTTCCAAGTTGTGATGGCAACATTGTCTCTCACTCAGATTTTATGCGAAGTACCAGTAGCAAACTTGTTACCTTCATCCTGGTGGACAACAGCAGGTGCAGTCCTTGTTGACCCGGGCGACAACCGATCCGGTATGATGACTTCAGACTTGTCCAGCATTATCCATGTGTCTTGGGCAAAAGTCGTCTGGCAGAGCCCATCCCTCTCCAGACCAAGGAGTTGCCAGAAGGGGATGTAGTACATTGTCCAACTGCCTTAGGGTCTCCACTCTGGATTTTCTTTTAAGTTTACTCCCTTGGTCTTTGGCTAACCAAAGCCAGCCTGCAAGACAGCAGGAGACTCGTGTGTGGGCGGATTCATCCATTTCCCGAGCAGATAGAGCATCTGCCATTGCCCAGCTGAACTTATCAAGAATGGTGGGGAATTAGTGATAGAGCTACTAACAGATATCTGCAACAAGTTTGGCAGACATGCGAATGGCCAACACAGTGGACCCAGTCACTGATTATGACACTCCTCAAAAAAGGCAATCTCCAGCTGTGCCAAAATTACAGAACTATCAGTTTGATCAGCCATGCGAGTAAGATGATGCTGAAGATCATCTTGAACAGACTGAACCCGCAAGCAGAAGAAATAATTGCTGAAGAACAGGCAGGGTTCTGGAGTGGAAGAAGCACAACAGAACAAATATTCAATCTGAGGGTTCTGTGTGAAAAGTACTCACAACATCAACAAGAAATCTATCATGTGTTCATAGATTTCAAAAAGGCTTTTGACAGAGTGTGGCATGAGGCATTGTGGGCCACAATGAAAAAATACAAGATGGGTCAAAAGTTGACCAACACCATCAAGCAGCTGTACGCCAAGGCTACTAGTGCAGTAATTGCTCAAGGTTCTGTGGGGGACTGGTTCAAGACTACAGTTGGAGTACGGCAAGGCTGTCTCATGTCACCCAGACTTTTCAGTATCTACTTAGAGCGCATCATGAGTGAAGCCCTGGAAAACCACTGTGGAACAGTCAGCATTGGAGGACGTAACATCACCAACCTCTGTTTGTAGATGACATTGATGGGCTGGCAGACAGTGAAGATGAGCTTTCCACCTTAGTGAAGAACCTGGATGAAACATCTTCCAGATTTGACATGGAGATAAGTGCCGAGAAGACAAAGCTGATGACAAATAGAGGCAAACAAATCTCAACCAAGATTAAAGTCAGAGGACAGGAACTGGAAACAGTGGGCCAATTCAAATATCTTGGTTCCATAATCACGGAAGAGGGATTAAGAGCAGAAATTTTGTCATGAGCAGCACAAACAATGGCAGCTATGTCAAAGCTAAGACCCATCTGGAGAGACAAGAATATCTATCTGAAAACTAAAATCAGACTAGTCAGAGCACTAGTCATCTCAATCTTTCTGTATTCATATGAGGCCTGGACCCTGACAGCAGAATTACAACGAAGAATCCAGGCACTTGAAATGAGATGCTACAGAACCATCCTTGGCATCCCTTACATGGGCCACATTACAAATGAAGAGGTGCGTAACACCATCAGGCACAAAGTAGGCTGTTATGAAGACCTCCTCACCACTGTCAAAAGGAGAAAGCTGAAATGGTATGGCCATGTCACTAGAGCCAACAGTCTATCCACAACAGTTCTGCAGGGTAGTGTTCAAGGTGCTAGAAGGAGAGGTAGACAGAGAAAAAAGTGGAGTGACAACATCACAGAATGGACCAGGAAAAGTTTTGCAGAGACACAGGCATTGGCACATGATCGAGACAAGTGGAGGGAACTGGCCAGATGTTCAGCAGCACAGTACCTCAACGACCACACTAGGTCAAGAGACTGATGATGATGATGATGATGATGATGATGATTTTTGGAGTACATTAACATGTGGTGATTTATTTGGATTTGGACAAACTGGGAAAGTTCAAAACAGGCACATATATTGAGAAAATATTGGTCACATTAAATGGTTGTCCTGATTTGTTGCAAAATCTCAAAACTTGCAGATATATATGTTTTGCACTTTTTCACCTCCATTATTTCCTTGAAATATCTCTTGTTTTGAGATAAACAATGCCAGCTAATGTACATATATTTTTCTTATTACTAGAAGTTAAGAATTGAATACACTTATACCTTTCTTGATTTTCCAGAAGTACTTTGTAATTCTGTTTGCTCACAAGTTTGTTACTGATCATATTAAAATTAAATTATTTTATCATTATAAGTATCATAGTTGTCATATAACATACAAATATGGGGGCCCTGAGTGGCCGAGTGGTCTAAAGCACTGTCCGTTACGGATCACTGCCATCTCACCTCTGTCTGCGTTGGTTTGAGTCTAAGATTCGGCTAATGTAGTTATGTGAGAAAGCTTGCCAGTAGCTTCTCGTGGGTAGGTGGTTCTTTCCATGGGTTTTCCGGGTTCTTCCTCCACCATTAATACTAGCCGCCATGTATAGCCTATATTGTGCTGAAAATGGCATTAAACCATAAAAAGAAAAAACAAAAACATACAAATATTTTATACTTCTTATCAATTTTCTTATTCCATATATCTAAGTTTCAGTTTTCAAATTATGAAAGACACTTCTTTTAAAGTACTGAAGAATTTAACCAAACTTGATAGCATCCTGGCATAAAGAAGTTGCACAAATGGTTCTGCATCAAGCATTGCCAAAGTTTTATATATTAATAAAAATTACTTTACTTTAACTGTCTTACAAAAAATAACAAAAGACACCAAATGCCCTTATCTATTTTGATATTAAATTGTTTGAAATATTTATTTTGTCATATATATATGCATTATTGTCCATTTTTAATGTCATGAATCACAAATTTTATATATATATATATATATATATATATATATATATATATATATATATATATATATATATAAAACCTATTATACTTTTCTACTGATGCCAACTCTATAAATTTTGTGACTATAAAGAAAGATTTTTAAAAAAATGTATAGTAGATTGAAGACCCATTGAAACAGTGATGTGCCAGTCCATAAAGTCAATCTCTCACATAATTGATATATAAATACCAGTTTTCCATGCAAGGTTGCCAACTGCATCACCCAGGCAAGGAACTAATCAGCTTTTGAAGAATATGATACCAAGTGGATAATTTTCTGTTATTGGTGCAATAAAACTATGTTGATTCTGATGTCCCTCTTTAGGTTCATTGGCATTTTTTCATTCTTTTGTCCTTTGTGAGGAAAGTGAATGTTCTGTATCTCACTTTAAAAGCTATAGAGTAGTCTTTCTGACATTATGAAGTTGTGTATGTTCCGCCATTGGTTTCTGATCTTCATCATTTCTGATCTTGTAAGGTATTTTGAACTTCAGACCCCTGTATCTTGCTAATTAATGTCTAGACGGAACATTTTAAGTTATATTTGGGTGTTGTCCAAACCTTCTTGTGAACATTAGTGTTAAACTTTCTGCTAGAATATTACTGTCAGGACAATATTCCTGCTTTTCTTAGAGTTGGTGAGGGTGAATAACATTCCTGCCCTGCCAATGTGAAGAGGTTATTTATAGTTCATTGTTAACTGTGATTTGGTTTCTCTTGTCTGTCGACCTCAGTTTCAGCTCTCTTAAGTAGATCCTGATCCCATTGAGATTTTTATATACAATTAGATTGGTGTCGGGGATGATTGCAACAGATTCCTTTGACCATTTAAAAATTTATGATGTTACTTGGCTTTGCCTAAATGGAGATAGCCTTTTGCTCTTGCTCAAAGTTTTCTCTGATATTTCAGCCACCACCATTTCTAGGTGGATTGCCCAAACTATTCAGAAAGCTTATCAGTACCTCACCAAGAAGGATCTTTATTTAATGAGAGTTAAATTGAGGTTATTAGGGCTATTGCTGTATTTTGGGCCTATTGCAGTCACTCCTCTTTTGATCATGTAATAAGAATCTCTTTCTGGCAGTCTCTTTCTATTATCTAATCCTTTTACTTTTTGGTGTGCTAGAGTGAAGGCAGTTACTTGTTGGGTCCATTTGTGATAGTACACAATGTAGCCAAGCTATCTACCAACTTACAGTACTACTGTTATTCCTTATACCAGTTTTGTTTGAATTTATCAGCCACAATTCAGGCTCAAATCATTAATGTAGTAATAGCAGGTAATATATGAACTGCTAGTAAAATGTAGTTTTGGGGATGGGGTAACTATTTTTGATCATGTTATACATATACTTATCAGCTATTAATGTAAAGATTCCCCCTTCCCTCCCCATTGCAATGCCTTATGGTCTTGATTCAAGTTAAAAGTGGACTTAGGAATCAGACTGGGATTATGTTGTTTTAATTTCTGGACTTTCTAATATGAACTGGAAATGGATTTTAGTTTTGAATGGGAACTTATTGTTCCAGAACAGAACTACATAGTAGTAGGTATTATACGTGTAAGCCTAATAGACAATGCAAGAATTAATTGCTCAAAACTTCCACTCCACAGTTTCACTACATCTGTGAATTTGCTTTCACAAGTATACACATGCCAGTTATAGACATGAGTGCACATGTGTGCATGTGTGAAGATTGTCAGGTGTAATATTACTGTCTTTGAAAGTTTATGTAAAGGTTATTTTATGTAATATTTTCAGTTCAAACTTCAGAGCTGGATAGAACCATCAAACATTTAAAAGAAAAGAAGGATCTTTGTATCAGAGATATCTGTCAACCAGCCAATGTGGAGAAAACTACACTAGAAACATTTCAGCCAAAGATCACAGCCTATAAGCTCTCAGATGAGGTTGTCGATATGCTTGAACCCATGGATGCATCATATGGAAGTAACATTTTCTTGAACTTGTGGCAAAGCATTGGACGTACCTCCAAGGCTATGACTCTTGATGATGTGTGTAAACAAGTTTGGAAACCAACTACTTCCAAAATGAAGGAGATCACTCAAAAGCTTGTTACTGGTGAGATCTTGTTTGGTGAGATGGAAAAATATCTTGGAAAAATTTATGGAGACAACTATGACAAAATGGTGGAAGAAATGAAACTGATAAATGTGTCAGATGTAAAAGCTAAAGAAAGGGTAAAGCAGCTGAAACAGTATCGACAGTTGGAGGCATGTGTTGAGGGGGCAAGGACCATCTTGAATGTTGCTAAAGCCTATGAATTGAATGGGGATTTTGAAGTGATCAAAACGATTGCATCACAGGTAGGTTTGCAGTCTGTGTGCTTCACTTCTAATTAAAATGTGCAGCATGATGATGAAGATGAAGACAGCACTAATGAAATGATGATAACAGTCTTATCATATTTAATTAATGATGAGTTAGGGTAACTTGGGATCCATTTCTACACTTTCTGTTAGACCATCATGATGGAATGTATAATACATGTATGTGCATAATGATTATGATGTGCAGTTGGTCAGCAGATTTTATTCTGGTAATGTATGAGCTTAATGAATGCTTAAGTTTCTTTTGGTATGGGTGTTTGCTTGATACCAAGTTTATTTGATTTTATATTAAATATTAATGCTTTAAAAAGAGTTCAGAAAATGTAAATTGAAAATTGGTCAAAGTTTTTTAACTCTGAAACTATTTACGTAAACTGAAACATCATGATAACTGTCTTGATTGTTCTCTGGTTGATGATGAGTCTCACGAATAAGACAGTGTTTGATGAGAAGTTGCCCTTGATTAAACCATTTGTGTCAGTGGTTGCAATCTGACTTGTAAATCCTTTATCAAAGTCATAGATTACCTGTCAGTCTGTTGTAAGAGTGCATTATTGATCGCTCATGGCATTGCATTTTTAGGATGTCTTTCTCAGATTCTGTTTCTGCACAAGATCCATACATTTTGACATCCCATTATTATCCCAAATCTTAAATATGATTTGCACTTGACATTTGGTAAATGTATTTAGTACTGTTGACCACATAGTGACATTGGTAATGGGAAAGAAAACTAATCTGTCCTGCAAACCCATCTCTAAATACCATGTACAATATCCATTTAGTGACTTCATATATCAAATTTTTGGTAAAACTATGTTCTTTTTACTTGTAATGAAAACTCCAAAGAGAAAGTTTGGAGAGTCAAAGCCATTATTTGAGAGTGGCTTCCTTCATGTGCTAGGAATCACTGGTGATGAAGTGGCATCGTGCCGTATACATACCAGACCCATGCATACCTCCCAACTTGTGTGCATACTTGGCTACTGTCCACTTACAGTGGAACACATTCTTGTCAAGTGTATCAACTTTCAACATATGAGACAAGCTTTTGTATGTGAATTCACCAAAGAGACTTTTTGATGATGTGTAACCAGAGAAGTAATACATTTCAGATAACAAGTTTTGTACCTATATTTTCAGTATTTTATATTTTTTCCCTTATTATTTTCAATGAAGTTTAACATGTCTTTTACAGCTTGATGTATGTGTTGATTTTGAAAGGTTTATCTATTAGTTTTAACCTCTCCCATTTTGAAACTTAAAATTGAATCATCTCCATAGAACTAAGATTGTGCTAACATTCTGTTAACCCATTATATTTGATTTTCAGCAAAATACAGCAAATAAGATGATGAAGGAATTTGATGATTCTTTGTTAAAAATCTGTGCATTTCTTGAAGACCTTACAACAGAGAAAACCAACTGTCTGGATCACTTTATAAATTGCAAACGTCTTGTATTATGGCTCAGGGAGTCCATGAAAGGTATGTATGTTATTTATGTAGGTATGCATGAATTTATCTACTAGGTATATGCATAAATGTCTCTTTGATTAAGATCTGTGTATTTTCTGTGACATCTTGTCTCATTCCTAACAGAAGTTTGAGGAATATTTATGATCTGACAACAAGTTTACCTTGGAGGCAGGGCCCCCGAGTGTCTGAATGGTCTAAAGCTCTCTACGTTACAAGTCACTGCCATCTCACCTCTGTCTGCGTGGATTCAAGTCTTGTATTTGGCCAATATGGGTATGTGAGAAAGCTTGCCAGTAGCTTCTCATAGATCGGTGTTTCTTTTTCAGGGTTTTCCCGGGTTCTTCCTCTACAATTAATACTGGTATGGTAGTTTCTGCTTTTATTGATACCTTGTACTAGCAGGGATGGAAAAATAGCCAGTGTAGGGTACAGAGCAGCAGGGAGGTGTGCTCTGATCGTGGTACTCTGAGGGTGATCCAAGCAGCTGTGTTTTGAACTTTTTGAAGTTTCTGGAGTAGATATTGAGATGAACCAGACATAATTGAGTTACAATAGTCCATTCTTGAAAGTACTAATGAACACACAAGTGTTTTAGTGGCATCCACTGAAAGATATTTTTGAATGGAGCTGATACGTTTCAACTCAAGATATACAGCCTTGCATATGTTCATGACATGTTGGTACAATTTGGGAGTACTGTCCAGAGTAACACCTAGATTTTCTATTGACTGTGAATTTAATGTTGGTGTTGCTGATTTTTATTGTTTGAGGTAAAGCATTTGAATGAGAAATTCTTTGTGTTGTAATCAGACTGGCCTCAGTTTTATCATCATTTATTGGCAGCTTGTTACATATCATCCATGATTTCATATCAGAAATACACCTGTCTACTCCTTGGATGGTAGGATCAACTTCAGTTGGGTGGCTAGACTTGTATATTTGGGTGTCATCATTGTATAATTGGTGCACCACTGGATGATTATCTATGACACTTGAGAGCAGCAGCAGTGTATAGAATGAAGAGAACAGGACCAAGAAAAGACCTATGTGGAACACCACAACAAATATCAACTGGACTGGAGTGTATTCCGTTTGTGGACACTGTTGACCAAGTAGGACTTCAACCACATTAAGTCTGTATCATGAATGCCAAATACATGCTGGAGACAGTGAAGTAATATATCATGGTCTATTGTGTCAGATGCTGCAGACAAATCAAAGAGGGTGAGGACTGTAACTTTTTCACTATCCAAAGCAGAAAGAATGTCATTAGCTACTTTTAGAAGAGTAGTTTCCATACTGTGGCAAGGGTGATATGCAGACTGTACTTTGCTAAAATGATTGATTGAATTCAAATGAAATGCAAGTTGGGTTAGAACAAATTTGTCTAAATGGGAGATTCAAAACTGGGTGGTAGTTCTTTAAATCGTTATAGTCAAGTGTTGGTGTCTTCAGCAGAGGCTTTAAAATGGCCATTTTGAAAAATGATGGGAATTATTTGGATGAATGAGGGGTATTAATAATGTCTGTTAGTGAAGGCAATACTGGATCTAAACACTCAAGGAGCAGTGATGTTGGAATAGGATCACATGACTTTGGTGCACTCTTCATCATGATTATACATACTAAATCCAATTCTGTATCGTGATGATGAGTCAATTGAAATTGTGTTGTCAAGCTTATCTCTAATGGTTTGTACTTTGTCATGGAAGCAATTTGCAAAGAGCTTCTAAAGGTCAACTGATGAGACCAATCTCTTCTTAATTTTAAGACAAGGTACCTATGGTACTACATTTGTAAAACTAGTTGCAGCAAAGACTTGGTCTTCCTGAAATACTACCAGAAACCTATCACATCAGATTTGTCATTCAGAGTAAACTGTTTGAATTTGCTAATTGTTACTAAATTCAGTATATACATTTATGTCACTGTTTCAATGTTGTTTAGGGCTTTGATGTCATTTCTCAAGATAGACTATATATTGCAGCTAGTTTAAGTAGTGAAGGAAAATCCTGGGAAAACCCTGGTCAGAACCAATGACCCATGGGAAGCTACTGACAGATTTCTCACATATCCATATTGGCTAAGCCCAAGACTCAAACCCTTGTGGACAGAGGTTAGATGGTAGTGATTAGTAAAGGCTAGTGGTTAAACCACTCAGTAACCTCAGGCCCTATGATACATGTAGTACATTTAGGGATCAAATGCCCACCCAGCCTCCCAGTGACTCCTCTTGTACCCAGTAACCTCTCTCTCTAAAGACTGACCAGTCATGTGACTTGTGTATTGTTTCATGTGATCCTGAAGAGTACTATGGATTCCATGAAACTCTATTCAGTTTCCAAACAAACGACAGTCATAACCTTAAGCCACATTCAATAGCATTATGGTGATCAATAGCATTATGGTGATCAATAGCATTATGGTGAAAGCTATGTGAGTATTGTGATTTAGATTGACAAGTCCTCAGCGTTACTGCAGTGACTATAATTATCCTCTTCAAAGGTCTGGCTTGGGTACGAATCGTATCTTTTGTTATCGATGCTTGAGTTGGCCCATTCTGGTTGTGAGCAAGAAAATGAATCAGGAATTAACGGTCATAACTCGTGTTTTAGCCTGAGAACTGCTTTTGTTGCAATTTATACATGTTCACGATGCTTGGTTTTGTAGACTCAGTATAATGCAAGAATATAAACAAGCATGAGTCATAGCCTTAATTCAGTCAGATTGTGATGGAAAAGACTGAAAACACAAATCTCACCAAAGTAAAATTTGGTTAAAATGAAAATTTAAATGAAAATTCAAACATTAGACATCAGAAACCAGATTAAAGATCTATAAAACAGATGGACAGAGGGTCAAAGTGAATGCAGGTTTTAACAAGAGCATAATATCAAGCTTGATTTTAATACCCAATCTCAGCTCCTTCATACAAAATTACACTGCTAAAGGTCATGAATACATTTTTGTTACTGTAAGAAAGATTATTATATTTAATACATACATTTATCATCTTCAGTTGAATTTGCATAGTAATTTCTTAGGCTTTTTTATGATGCAAAGTGAATTGCTTCTTTTTCCATGGTATACTTCTGTCGCAGGATACACTCTTGAATGATGCTGATCAAGTTGAAGTTTTATAATAATTTTATTGAACCTCTAGTACCCTTAGGAAAACAACTTCAGTCACTCTCCCTGGGTCTCATTTTATTCCTGTAACATCAATAAAGACTGATAGTAATCGGACATGTGTCATCTCCATGTTATCCTCAGGGCGCTACATATTTAATGAAATTATTATCAAACTTGAAATTAATATTGTTTAATTTTCTTGACTGCAGAAAACTAAATCTTGTAAATCTAGCAGACTTTTCCATCCATTTGGAAGATATTGTCAATGGGTCAATGGTCTTGACTTTATATTTTCTGAAGAAGAGATTTAGCTCCTTATCATTGGTGTTTCCATAGAACATAAGTTTTTAGATATATCCTGTATCTTTGCCATTGAGGGTGAGATGGATATTGCCAGTGTCAAATGTCTCCATTTGGAATTTGAAGTAGAATTTACAACTATCTTTGTCAATATATTCTTAATTAGAGCAGTACATTGTAAATTTTCTTTCAGTTTGTCTGTATCTTTATAATGAGAATGACTTATTCACAGGTGGTCTGAAGGAATTGAAGGTGTTTGTAGATTTGGCCAGCATCTCAGCTGGGGAGGGGGACATGGAAATTGCCAAGGTCAACTGTCTTCATGCTGCCACTACAGGATATGCTTCTCTCATTTTTGACCTTGAAGAGAATTCTGGGTACAAAAAACTGTTGGAAAAATGCCAAATTCTTTGGAAAGAGTTGAAAGCTGATCCAAAATTGCCAATGAAACTGGTATGTAGCTAGATATTAGAAATGATCTATCATCATAGTATCCCAATTCCCACAAGCTTTCTCCATCATATATAGTGTGCAGGGTTCGAAACTAACTTTTTTATTAACTAGTCAAGCGGACTAACAGGACAAAAGACATACTAGTCCGCAGCAAAATCCATTAGTCTGTAAATTGGAACATCCCATTAAAAATGAGCTTATTTTTCATCCTCCATTTTTGAATGCTCTTTGCAGATGCTGCAAAACATTTTATTTACATCAGGGTTAAAGTTAAGCCACGGCCAACCTCTTTTCCACTTCTTTAGAAAAGTTTGGTTCCTATTTTCTTTATCATACTGTTTGTTGCGTTCTCTTTTGTTCTCTATAATGTCAGTCTTCTGTCTTTTGGCCGGATTTTCCACACCTTGAACAAATCGCCATTACGTTCTCTCTGCTTTTTTTTTTTTTTTAATGATCCTAGTCAGTGTGACAATAATGCTTTGCACACCATTTGTAATGCTTAATATAAAGTGCCTAGGTGATCTGGATATATATACGGAAGTGACAACAAATTCAGCAAAAATAGCAAGTTATTTGCCCGCAATTCTGTTATGAAATTCATTAAAAAAATAACAGGAAAGCAAACTTTAAAATAATTACATGCATCATTCAGTTTTTATTAGTCAGGCGGACTTGTATTGGAACATATTTATTAGTCCGTGAGGAAAACTATTAGTCACAGACTAACAGACATACGTTAGTTTCGAACCCTGGTGTGTCATGATTTGTTAATAAACTTTTTTTTAATTCTGGCAAAAATCTGTGGTATTGTTTTAAGGGACTATTTTGTCAATGTCCTTAAGATTTTAACATAAAATACAGCAATATGTACATTGTGAATGTTTTTGATTGAGACCTTTAGCTTGATGCAAGCTACATTTTACCTCAGTAGTTGATCGCTCTGGTAGCCTAGTGGTTAGAGTGTCCACCTTGGATGCTGGAGGTTGTGGGTTTGAACCCCAGCAGAATCATACCAAAGACTTTAATAAATGATGCTAGCAGCTGCTTCATTTGGTGCTCAGCATAAGAAGTTAGTGCTAGGATTGGTTAGCCTGGTGTGAGGATAATGATGCCCTAGTGCTTGACATCACTGAATACTATCACACTGCAGATATCATAGAGATATGATTGAAAAAGTGTTAAGCCACTTTAAAAATCCAAATCACACACATACACATACACACACCTCAGCAGTTTGTGTAGATTTTGCAAAAGAATTTTCCTATCTGTAAACATATCTTTGTAAAAAAATTGATTTGTGTCTTCACAAATTGTTTGCATTGTTTTTGAAATTTTTAAAGAGATTAATCTTTTTCCAATTTCCAGCTTGATACAAACCGACATCTAGAATGGCTGAAAACTGTAAAACAAGCACATGGTTCAGTTGAAGTTACCTCCCTTTCCCAGGCTGAGGCTATCAACTCCAAGGGAATCTTCTGTGTAGGAGCATTGGAAACTGCTAAGAACACAGCTATGGGACAAGTGAGATATTTCTTCTTATTATCACTAACCTATCATTAGATTAATCTACCACAAAGATATACCTTACTGAGTAATTACTCTAGAGAAACAGAGATGGCATATAAATTGACTGAGTGTGTAGAATTGGCGACACTTGCATGTAATTTAGGTATATAGTAAACAATTTCATGATAAAAAGAGAACTTTTGCCCAGTGAAACTAAAACAGAATGTAGAGCAAATAAAGAATGAGTGCAAATGGTCAGAATTAAGATGCAGAATGATTAATGCTTTTTAATGAACACAGAATTTACATATGCATTTATGCAAGGACATCATCAACAGTTGCTTTATATGTACAATCTTATTTGAACAAAATGAAAGAAGAAGGAATTTTTGGTAAGAAATAATCTTGAGTTGTATTTATAAACAAATTCAATGCTGGTTTTTCATGCAGGCTTTAATGAGACACATGATATTTACATGACAAATGGCAACACCCTGTTAAATTTCCTCAGAAATGAAAATATAACTAAGTAAATGTTTAGATCTAGATTAGCAACTAAGAAAGGAAAAGATTATAGGAAATGATAAATGCAAAATCTAAAAGTTATTTTGAGACCACATCTGGAAACTATTGATGCATTGATGAAATGCAAATACTGATGGATTGCTGATGGAATGCAAAAGAATTTATTTTGAATGCACGTCAGATGCAGAAAATGTGGATATAGAATGCTGCTAATTTGCTAAGATGAATCATTGTAGATTCTGTACCAACTTGTAGCCCTTATATGTTCAGTTTAGATTTGATTTTCAATATTGTTAATCAGAGTCATTGCAGAGTGCAGGGCCCGTAGCTTAAAGGCTTGAATGGTATTAAAAGCAAAAATCTACTTGTCTTGCTCTAAGGTTAATTGTATTTACAGTATTGCCCTGCTTATATTGTGTGTGTTGTCATTCATCAGATGTACATCAGGTGTCATTCATTATGTGTGTGTCATCATCTTTCATCTGGTGTACATCATGTGTTATCAATTATGTGTGTGTTGTCATTCATCAGATGTGTCATCCATTATGTATTGATTTGTCTTTGATCTGGTGTACATCATGTGTCATTCATTATGAGTGTTGTCATTCATCAGATGTACATCATGTGTCATTCATTATGAGTGTTGTCATTCATCAGATGTACATCATGTGTCATTCATTTTATGTATTTTGTCTTTCATCTGGTGTACATGTGTCAACATTATATGTGTGTCATCTTTCAGCTGGTGTGCATCATGTGTCATCAATTATGTGTGAACTGGTTTTCATCATTTTTCATTCAATATTTATGTTGGTCTTTCATGTTACAACCATTATGTGTGTTGTCTTTCTTCTGGTGGACATCATGTGTCATTAATTTTATATGTATTTCTTTCATATGGTGTACATATATGTCATCTGTTAAGTGTATGTTATCTTTCATCTTGTGTTCATCATGTGGCATCCAGTATATGTGTGTTGTCAAGCATTTGGTGTATATATATATGTCATCTGTTATGTATGTGCTGTCTTTCATCTTGTGTACATCATGTGTTATCCTTTATATGTGTGTTGTTATTCATTGGGTGTATATATTTGTCCTCTGTTATGTGTGTGTGTTGTTAAACAAATATGTTTTTCTCACAGTGTCTTCAGAATACTCTGCAATTGACAGTGCCTGACCATGACAAGGAGTTCCAAGGTCACAGACAATACACATTTGAACAACTGCAGGATCTTCAGAGTCGTCTGATGTTAGTAGCAGGGAAAGCAGAGCTGGGGAAGGATGATGTAGATAGATTTATGTTGGTTAGTAAGAAATGTTTATTAATTGAAAGAATCTTTTGTTTCATGAACCATTTGGATTTTGATGTGCAAGACGATACTATATTTTACTTTAATTATTGATTGGAACAAGATTAAATATTTTTAGGCATTTTCAATGCATAGGTTGTGGCAAAAGGTAGTTCCCAGGGTGAAAGATTTGAATCTTTGCCATTTTATAAGTTGGAGTTATTATCTTGTGTTTTCTGTCTGTTCATGCTCATTTTACAGTTTCATGTCCACATTACAACTTGAATTGTTAAACATCTACAGGTACCAGACTTGTTGGATCGTTTTTTACATTGGGTTAATAAAAATGCTGTTGATTTCAGGGTCAGAATCTCAAAAGTCAAAGTCAATCTGACAAGGAAGTTAAAAGGGCTTTGGACATGTACAATTTTTTGGACAAGAAACTTAAGTGAGATTCTTTTGATTTGGACTTTTTGCTATGAATAATACAAAAATACATGCAGGAGAGCGAATTTCATTTTATATTTAGCCATGATATGTTTGCTACTTTTTAATAACATTTATCCCATTATTTCAGGAAATGAAAACAGATCCCTTACTGTTATGCTAATTTGCAGTTAGACGAGTCAGTCTGAAACCTTTTTATTTGTGTAATTTACTTTGATGTAATTGGTAAATAACACTTTTGTGAAAGTTTTGTTTCTGCAAAATTTGTTGGATAGATTCTATCATAAGCCATGGAAGCACATTACTGTGGCAAAAGCTTTGGGATCTAGTGCTAAAGTGAGATAATATTTGATGAATCCTACAGACTACAGCGTAATAAACGAAGTATTATTTGCAGTATTTATTGTATAACATGGACATTCAATAATTGTGGCATATCATGCCATGAAACTCTTTTGAAAACTGTTTCTAGATTCTCTAGTTGCAAAAAGTATGCATCTGCCATTATAATAATAATAATAATAATAATAATAATAATGAGGACTTTGTATAGTGCCTAATCTTTCGAAGCTCTAATCGCTTTACACCATCAATAATGATATGACTACACTACAGAACAACAAATAACAAAAACAATGAAATTGGAAAACATAAAAACATACTGACAACATATAAGATACAAAACATGATTAGGTCGCTAAGTTTGTCCCTGCAGTCGAAACAGGTGAGTCTTAAGAGCACTCTTAAAAGGGACCACTGTGTCTTTGTGTCTAATTTCAATGGGCAATTCGTTCCACATCACCAGGCCCTGGTATGCAAACGAATGTTGTCCATATGACTTTGTTTTCACCTTGGGAACAATGAGTATACGATTATCAGAAGAAGAGTGTAAGGATCTAGCTGGTGTATACACATGGGTGAGGCTGGATAGGTATGTTGGACTGGAGTCTGTCATTGAAACATAGCACAGAGAACAAATTTTGTGTTTGATTCTGTATCGAATTGATAGCCAGTGTAGGGTACAGAGCAGTGGTGAGGTGTGCTCTGATCGAGGTACTCTAAAGATGATCCGTGCATCTTTGTTTTGAACTTTTTAAAGTTTCTGGAGTAAATATTGTGATGAACCAGACAGAATTGAGTTACAATAGTCCAGTCTTGAATGTACTAATGAACACACAAGTGTTTTAGTGGCATCAACTGAAAGATATTTACGAATGAAACTGATGCGTCTCAATTCAAGATATGCAGCCTTGCATATGTTCATGACATGTTGGTGCAATTTGAGAGTACTATCAAGAGTAATGCCTAGGTTCCATACTGACTGTGAGAATTTAATGTTGGTGTTGCTGATATTTATTGTCTGAGGTAAAGGGTGTGAATGAGAAAAAAGTCTTTGTGTTGTGATCAGAATAGCTTCAGTTTTATCATCATCCATCTGCAGCTTGTTACATGTCATCCATGATTTCACATCAGAAATGCATTTCTCTACTCCTTGGATGGTAGCATCAACTTCAGTTGGATGGCTAGACTTGTATATTTGGTTGTCATCTGCATGCAATTGGTGTGACACTGGGTGATGATCTATGACACTTGAGAGCGGCTGAGTATACAGAATGAAGAGAACAGGTCCAATAACAGATCCCTGTGGAACACCACAACATATGTCAACTGGGCTGGAGTGTATTCCATTTGCAGATATAATTTGTGTCCAGTTGACTAAGTAGGACTTTAACCACTGTAAGGCTATATTCTGAATGCCAAATACATGCTGGAGACGGTAAAAAGTAATATATCATGGTCTGTTGTGTCAAATGCTGCAGATAAATCCAGGAGAGTGAGTACTGTAATCTTTCCACTATCCAAAGCAGAGAGAATGTCACTAAATACTTTCAGAAGAGTAGTTTCCGTACTGTGGCAAGGGTGATATGCAGACTGTACATTGCTAAAAAGAATGTTTGAATTCAAATGAGATACAAGTTGAGTTAGAACAACCTTTTCTAAGATTTTTTATATGAATGGTAGATTAGAAACTGGGTGGTAGTTCTTTAAATCGTTATGGTCCAGTGTTGGTTTCTTCAGCAGTGGCTTTACGATGGCAGTTTTGAAAAATGATGGGAATTCCCCTGATGAGAGAGAGATATTAATAACATCAGTTAGTGAAGGCAATATTGGGTCTAAGCACTCAAGCAGCAGTGATGTCGGAATTGGTTCAAGTTCACAAGACTTTGGTGCACTTTTCATCGTGATTGTCCGTACTAAATCAATTGAAACAGGTTCAAATGATCCTAACGGTTGTCGCTGAAATTCTGCATCATAACTGTATGGTGACGAATCAGTTGAAATTGTGCTATCAAGCGAATCTCTAATGGTTTGTACTTTGTCATCGAAGAAATTTGCAAATTGGTCTGGTAGGTCAAGTGGAGAGAAGGTTGTTGGAAGTGGTGTACATTTGTTCCTTGACATTAGTTTGTTAGTTATCTCGAAGAGCTCTTTGCAGCTGGAACTCTCCATGATCTTAGTACTGTAGTGGGATGATTTGGCTAAATGGACTATGTTTGTGACGTTCTTCTTAGCGGCTTCTTAGATTTGTTTATGAATAGTGAGTCTGGTGGAAAGCCAAAGCCTCTCTGCTTTTCGGCGATGTCTTTTAGCAGTGTGAAGCTGGTCCCTAACACTGCTATACCATGGAGAACACTTTTTTATTGATACTCTGCATTTGGTGGCTGGGGCATGTTTTTCAAGCAATGAATGCAGGCAGTTATCAAGTTGTTCCGCTGTTGGATGTAAGAAAGTTTTCTTGGATGTCATGCATGAATTTGGTTCTATTTATCATACGGAGGTTTCTCTTAGTAGCAAATAGAGGTGGAGGGTTAGGGACTGATACGTCGAGATGGCATACAATGCAAGTTCGTGGGATATAAGGGTGGATTGCAGAATATTATCATCAGGTCTATAAAGAAACTAGTCTAAAATGTCACCAAGTTTATGGGTGGGTTTGTTAACTGACTGTTTAAGATTGAAAACATGAATGGAATCTAGGAGTTTTAATGTGTACGGTTTTCCAGGACAGTCAAAGTGAAAGTTGAAATCTCCAAGAATAATTAGGTTGCCACCTATTGAATTTCCATACTCTAGAAGATTTGGAAACTGCTCCAAAAAGAGAGATTCAGTCAGCTTGTTTTTCCTACTAGGAGGAGGACAGTGGAGACTGGAAAAAATGGACTGACCTTTGTTCCAGTGTGAGCGTTGTTTGGACTAGTTCAAACGATGTGTGGCAGAAATTGAAGGTTGTGTTTTACTTAAGGCATTTCATCATGGAATTCTTTATAATTACAGCAATTCCACCTCTGTGAGAGTTGCAGGGGAACGACTTGATGGAGTAATCGCTGGGTGTTAAATCCGCACACTTAGATTCATCACCTGCAGAATTTAACCAAGTTTCTGTGAGGAAGAAGACATTAATATTCTGGTCGTTGATAAAATTAACAATTTCTGTGCGCTTTTCCGGTGATCCTACTGATTGAGCGTTGAATAATGCAATACATAGTGGTATCCCTGGGACTGTTGACACAACGGTTGACGATTTAAGAGGAATTTGAACCAGGTTATTAAAATTAACGGCAGAAATTTTAAGTTGTTTATCCGTTACAGGCGAAAAGGAGATAACTGGATTTCTTCTTCCTGTTCTATGCTGACCAGCTTTGAAAGAACGTTTCTTTTTTCGCTTCCGTTTACATTTAAGAAATGATGAATGTATTCCCAGTTCATTTAGTCTTGACCACAATGTAGTATCTAGAACCAAGGTGTGGTCATTTAATCCAATTAATGAGGGGCCATCGAATCGTAAGCGGTCACGTGATGGCGGTTTAAATAACCAAAATAACTAGCATCATCCACACTCATGGAAATAACAATGATTGTCAGATGTTAGAGTGTATAAGAATAGACTATTCAGCATTGCCACAGATGATAATGATGACTCTGAAGATTTAAAACTGTATCCAGAATCTTTGAGATACTGTGATGAAGTATCCTACTCTGGCAAAGCTAGCAAAGCTGTACTGAAATATATCATTCTAACTCAGATTGTGAGCGGATCTTTGACATTGTGAGCAAGGACAAAAAAGAATTTAAATCAAGCCTCTCATCTGATACATTAAGTAGTACCAGAAAATGATGATGGCAGCAAATAATAGTTGTTCTTATGACATGGAGCATAGTCATGAGCATAAAAGTGCAACAGGAGTCAGTCTGGATGATAATATCATGGTAGAATAGTTCCAGCTATATAAAATGGTTTAAATTTGTTACAATTTTTGTAATGCTTTTAAATCTTGCATTACTGTAAGTTCACTTTTTAACTTTTTAATTTTTTTTATTATTGATCTGTGAATAATTTTTTTTATTATTGATCTGTGAATAAAAGTGATATTGAGTCATTTGAATGATTCCTTATTTTGATCTCAAAATGTTGGCGGTTATACCAGTACCTAGACTTTAATGACTGGAACAATTGACAGCAGTGATTTGCTAATTTACAAGTGGTATTGGACACAATGACTAGATGACAAGTACCTTTACAGCAATGACTGTTGTATGGTATTTGTGGTATTGTATTATGTGCAAAACCCCTAAATACATCTGCAGATGTAATATCAATATGAATTTGGAATGTGAGGAGTACACCAATACAATTTGATGATTTATAAAAAAAAAAAACCCATCTATATTACATGTTATAGCATCAGTACTTTTAGGAATACTTTAAACTTGGTTTAAAGACCATTATGACAATATCAGTTTTCTGGAATATAATGACATAAGGAAAGATCAGTCAGCAAAGAGCTGTTGCTTTTTATGTTGTATCATAAAATGAAATAGAAAGGTATGATCAGTGACATATTTATTGAAATGAATATGGAGAAGACAAACATGTGCAGAGTAAATGATGTGCATAGAAAGTCCACATTATTTTATAACATTATACAAGTACAGTGGAACCCTGCTATAATGTGATAATTGGGGTTAAAAAAGTTAGATCGTGTTAATAGCGTGGCCACTTTAATGCAGGGTTTTACAGTAATTTAATTTTTTTTCAGAAAACACTGCATTGGCATATATACGTGTATTCATGTCAAATGTACAAAAATCCGGGGTATTATCAGATGAATGTTAAATGGAATGCAGTAATATTAACCGTCTGATATATATAATACCATTATGGCATGTAGCTAATCCATAATACCTGTAATTGCATTGCAAAAACGTATTTAAACTATTCAATATTTTTGTTACAGATCATTATGTGTTTGAATTATTTGGGAAAAATTAACAGAAAATAAGGTGTACATTTCATAAAGTTCACAGGTCTATGAAAGGTGTCTATACAAATTGTAAATTTACTTTTCCATAGTGGTAAAATATTTTTTTAATACAAAAAATAGGAAATTAATAATGAGTTCATAAGCAAACACCATACACATATTCCAAGAACTAAATGCAGTGAGTCTGGAAAGGGGACAAGTCACTGATATAAAGTTTTTTTAAAAGCTTTATGCATGTAAAATTTCATACTCTTTCAGTTACAGCTAATAAAGCAGACATTATTTACTGGTCAAATGATTGTGTCTAATAACACAGCAAAGCCCAGAAAACATGTTGGTGGCTTTCGCTTGTTGTTGTTTATTAACTGTGAGAATCCTGTATCAACCACCGCATTGTCTGCTGCTTGATTGTGTGTGCAGTTAAAGAAGAAGTACATGCTGGCTATTGTTTGAGCAACGATTGTATACAGAATTAATTGAAGACAACCACAAAGACCACTTAATGTTTATTTTGGCATAACACTTCAAGAACTTGGTGAAATGGTTAAATTTCAGAAGCTGCACCACCATTATATTATATTAAAATTCAAATGTGAACTTTCCCCAAAATGATAATAAACGTTTTACACACTATTTCTCATACTTAAATTTTAAGTTCCCAGTACGAGAAAAATACACATAATTTTATATATATTTAAAATTTCAGTACTGCGCCAATTTCATATTATATCCTAATTCTGTTGAGATCTCTTTTCCATATGCGATCTTTTCTTTTGGGAGCCATGCTGTGATCGAATTATATCCGAATTCGCATTATAGCTTGGTTCCACTGTACTTTTACCTTTTCAGTAATATCACAGATTTAGTGTTTCATAAATGATGTTGTCATTACAGAGTTCTGAAGTAGGGAACATGTTTTTTGAAGACCTGTACAAATGATCTGTTAGTGACATGAGTTAAAATGGGAAATGGGAAGTATAAAGTTAATTCATTAAAATCCATAACAAAAATTGCATGGGTGTTATAATAGCTGAGAATAACTTTAATATTGGTTGCCTTGATACTCACTTCTGGTATTGTATTTGAAATTCTTTTTCTACTCATGTAGGTGTTTGACAGTGTGATAAGACTTGCCAATGTCTTCATCAAATTAAACTCAGCAGGATGTGTCCTTTTCAAACATTGGCAGACCAAGTTCCTGTGCGATCCAAAACGCCCTGTTTGTGCCTTTATTGAGTTTGGTCAGGGAGCCAAACCATTAAAGGGAAGACGGACCAAGAATGATGATGTCACATCAGTCATACCAAAAATAGCTAGATTTATGGAAAATTGTTTGGATAAATGGATTGGTCATATCAACCAGAAAAGATCAGAATATTTGGAATTGAACTATTTCACCACAGACCAGTTGGTTATTTTACAACAAGAACTTGTGAAAATTGCACCAGGCCAAAGTCCAGACATCAGGATCTACCCCCTTTTGTCAGCTGTGAAGGAGAATTGTACGTATGAGGATCTGGTAGATGCAATGAGGAAGGCTTCAAAAGATGTGGAGGTAGTGCAGATGCAGGTGGATGAGGAACTTAAGGAGATAGAAGAGGATGAGGAACTTTCCTCTTTTGAAACAAAGGAGAAGGAGGAACAAACTTTTATCGAAGAGATGATCCAGGCAGGATATTCAAAAAAGCTTGCAGAAGCAGCTCTTTTGCATTTTAAACCTGATGAGATTACAGAGGGTAAGTCTTGTCAGTCTGTTGAAACAAATGGCAAAACATGTTACAGATCAAACTACTACTCTCTCTCTCTCTCTCTCTCTCTCTCTCTCTCTCTCTCTCTCTCTCTTGTTTCTTGTAATTTAATTTTTAAAGCTCTCATTTCTGAATGGGAATCCAACTTTTCCTTTCAAATATGTTCCAACCTTTATACCCCCAACTACTAGTGGCATGATCATGAATTATTTCCATCTCCCCATCAGATTCAGATATGTAGAATAAGCCTGTTTCATTTTCAAGCATGTTATGAGAGGTAACTAATGGTGTGCTCCCTTGTTCTGTCAATATATTTCGTATGTGAGGCATGGATCCTGACAGCAGGACTAAAAAGAAAAATCTATGCCTTAGAGATGAGATGTTATCAAAGGATCCAGAAAATCTCATTTAGACTGTGTCTCAAATGAAGACGTGCACATTAAAATCCAAGGTGCAATTAGACATTATGAAGATCTGTTCATCACCGTAAAAAAAACACCAACTAAGATGGTAAGGCCACATCTCACTTATCTGGCCTGTCCAAGACAGTTCAACATGGCATGTGAGGGGAAGAAGAAAACAAGGCATCCAGAAGAAGAGATGGGAAGATAACATCAAAGATTGGAATGTCAAGGACTTTGCAAAGCCTGAAAGTGCAGTGGAAAACAGAGCAAAATGGAAAGAGATTGTCGCAAAGTCGTCAGTGGCACCCCTGTGACCAGTCAGGTTACAGGAGAAATGAAAAATGAATAATGACACACCATAAATTTTCTTCTGGTGTTGAGCCCAGTCAATATGACTTTCCATAATGAACCTGATATTCATGTTATGAACAATCACTAAAATGTTGCTGGTGTTACAATACCAAAGGCATCTGCTGTTGACAAATCTTCTTTTGACTGTGCTTGCACCAGTGTTTTCAGGGAATGGAGAAAAAGTCCTTAGAGACTTCAATGTCAATCCCAAAATCTTAATAAACTTGTATATTCAGAGCTGTAACCATTAGAGAATTAGTTTGAAGTTGGTTATTTAACTCATCCACTTCCTCCTTATTGTGGTCAGAAGTTGTGGCATGAACCTCTGTTATGGGAATGTTGAAGGGAGATGCCCTCACATGGATGGTAATTATCCTGTTATACACTGGTCGACAACCCATTACTACACTCACAATGTCCTAATTTAATATAAATCCAACTCCATGCTCATGCTTGACCTCCTGTCACTGAAGTAAATCTTGTATCTTACATTTGTTGATCTCCTTCTAGAATTCTTCAGTTGCATGTCTCTGAGTCCATGGCTGTACCATTGGTATCTTCCCAGCACTCGGGTTAGCTACTCATGTTTCCCTACTGGTCTTTAAATCCTGACATTTCACATTCCATTGGTTATGTTATCTCTTGTCTGAACTTTGATGATAGTTGCACCAGTAACATACTTATCACCTCCATCCATGTGTTCAGCAGATTTCATGGTTATGGTGTCTAGTTGGGCCTAAATGAAATGATGCCTATCATACATCCATTATGGTCACCAATATGGCTATATTAAAAATCATTATTATAGCTGCTTTTTCTGAATAGAATGATCAGATAGGGTTTTCACCAAGAGATTTATTGTAATATCTTGTTGGTCCTTAATGAAAATTGTGCCTATCTTATATCCAATATGTCTACTATGACAGCCATCTTGAAAATATTATCACTACTCCTTCAGAATGGATGGTTATTTTGACGAGGATTTTTTACCTATGATATGTCTGTCTGGTTGGTTGAAAAATGAAAATGGTCCCTATCATTGTGGCTACCATGATGGCCAAACCACTCCGGTGGCCTAGTGGTTAGAACATCCACCGTGGAAAAGAGAGGTTGTTAGTTCAATCCCTGGCCACGTCATACCAAAGACTTACAAAAATGGTAGTAACCAGCTGCCTCCCTTGGCGCTCAGCATTAAGAGGTTAGTGTTAGGACTGGTTGGCCTGGGGTCAGGATAATGTGACTGGGTGGGACATCATGTTACATGTCTGCGGCATGATGCCCCAGTGCTAGACATCATTATAAACTGCCTCAGTGCAGACATCATAGCGATATGACTGAAAAATTGTTAAAGCTACATTAAAAATCCTAATCAAATAACAAACCATGATGGCTATCTTGAAAATCCTTTTATAGCTAAGAACATTTTAGATACAGTGCATAATGTACTATTGATGAAATCTACTGCTATGGAAAATTCCAGAATGGAAAATAATTTGACCCCCTCCTCCCTTTGTTAATATTGGCAGTTTTACACATTCAGTCAACACATTACCAAAACCAGTTTTACTCAGACTACTGAGGACTACAGCAGTACAATGATCAGTTCAATAATCCATGGTTGAGTACCGCTGTCCTCCATTATAATATGATAGTTGGGGCTCATAACTGGTGATCATGCTATATACCGAATAGCGGTATTTTGAAAATGATCATAAATGTTGAATATATTGGGAGGGTGTTTACTAAATTACTGTTTGTTTATCTAAATTATGTTTTTTCACTGCATGGTATTTATACAATTGATTGTGTCAAATAATGTTATTTCTGCATAATTATCCTTAGTTGTCTGTGTTCTATTAATGTCAATTTACATTCAAGTGTATCATCTCAAGATGTCACCATATGTTGAGAATTGTCAGTTTAATTTCAAAGATGCTAGTGGAGGACAGTTTATTACTTTGCCAAGTGACATTAGATTAATCATTTGTTATAGCATGGCTGTCAATTTCTTTGGAAGATGTACTTGTTGTTTATAACATAGATGTGGATTCTTTGTTAGATGTGCTTGCAGTTTATAACATAGATGCTAATTCCTTGTCAGATGTACTTGTGGTTTTTATAACATATACGCTGGTTCCTTGTCAGATGTACTTGTGGTTTATAAATAGATGCTGATTCCTTGTCAAATGTACTTGTGGTTTAAAACATAGATGCTGATTCCTTGTCAGATGTACTTGTGGTTTATAACATAGATGCTGATTCCTTGTCAGATGTACTTGTGGTTTATAGCATAGATGCTGATTCCTTGTCAGATGTACTTGTGGGTTATAACATAGATGCTGATTCCTTGTCAGATGTACTTGTGGGTTATAACATTGATGATGATTTCTTGTCAAATGTACTTGTGGTTTATAACATAGATGCTGGTTCCTTGTCAGATGTACTTGTGGTTTATAAATAGATGCTGATTCCTTGTCAGATGTACTTGTGGTTTATAACATAGATGCTGATTCCTTGTCAGATGTACTTGTGGGTTATAACATAGATGCTGATTCCTTGTCAGATGTACTTGTGGTTTATAACATAGATGCTGATTCCTTGTCAGATGTACTTGTGGGTTATAACATAGATGCTAATTCCTTGTCAGATGTACTTGTGGTTTATAACATAGATGCTGATTCCTTGTCAGATGTACTTGTGGTTTATAAATAGATGCTGATTCCTTGTCAGATGTACTTGTGGTTTATAACATAGATGCTGATTCCTTGTCAGATGTACTTGTGGGTTATAACATAGATACTTATTCCTTGTCAGATGTATTTGTGGTTTATAACATAGATGCTGATTCCTTGTCAAATGTACTTGTGGGTTATAACATAGATGCTAATTCCCTGTCAGATGTACTTGTGGTTTATAACATAGATGCTGATTCCTTGTCAGATGTACTTGTGGTTTATAACATAGATGCTGATTCCTTGTCAGATGTACTTGTGGTTTATAACATAGATGCTGATTCTTTGTCAGATGTACTTGTGGTTTATAACATAGATGCTGATTCCTTGTCAGATGTACTTGTGGTTTATAACATAGATGCTGATTCCTTGTCAGATGTACTTGTGGTTTATAACATAGATGCTGATTCCTTGTCAGATGTACTTGTGGGTTATAACATAGATGCTGATTCCTTGTCAGATGTACTTGTGGTTTATAACATAGATGCTGATTCCTTGTCAGATGTACTTGGGGTACAAGCAGTAGCATCATTATAATATACATATATGATTAAGACAATTGTTCATCTCGGACATCTCTTACAGGTATAATTTGGTGCGCTGAACATCTGGATGATGATGATATATATGTAGAAGAAGACACAGAGATGGGAGATGGAGACCGACCAGCCAAGGAGGCCATACCGTATGAAGGTTGGAATAGATCAGACCAGTCAGTAATGTCCATCACCGCTTCCATTTTAAACAGACTTGAAGTGGCAAAGGGGTATGGAAACCTTTTACTTTTATCTGTGATTGAATAAAACTATTCTTGATTTTGTCATGAGGTGACTAGATTTTAATAATGCTTTAGGTAGAATCCATCTATATACAACAACCAATAACAGGTGTTTCATTAACATTTGGAGTAAGAGTCAATTTGAAGAAAAGGATCCCGGTAACCTAGCTTAAATTCATTAGTGAAGAGAAAGCACAGAAATATGAAATGATAATGTTACAGACTTTTCTTTTTCCTTGATATGACTAGTTAATACTTATTCTTCTTTGTGAAATATTTTAAAACATTTTTTTTTAAAATATGTGGCAAAAGTCACATTAACATACAGTATCTCACTGGGTTACCTTTTTTAACATACGGTATCCAAGACCCAGTATTCTGTTTGCCCATGAGAAATGGATGCAAGATTATTGGACACTGATATGACAAAAATCCGGTGATTCCACTAACAATACATTTCCTATTTGGGTATTTCCACAATATAATTGAACACTGATGTGACTAAGTTACAAGTGATGTCTCTAATAACAGGTCCAGTAAAAATCAAAAACGGTCCAATTTATCTAAAATATCAAAAGTGATTAAGGAAAATTGTATTAAAAAATGTAATTGTTACATAATATGTAACATTATAAAATTACCCTTTTACATACTGCTTTACTTGGCTAGGACTTTGATAATATCCTCATAATGCTAAACTATTTTATAATTATCACATTAATTTGTAGCTGTAAGGTAACCAATCAAACAACACATCATTTTGCCATTTTTAAATACTAGTAGTTACAAACAATAATGGAGGGGTAGTATTCAGTCTTATTTGGCAAAACAAAATGTATATTTCCTATTGCACTGGTTTTGAAATTAGGGTAGATAGTGAGGTGTTTTATAAAATTTTTTTATATATAATGATTAGTATATATAATCTACTAAGTGCTTCAAGGCTAAGAAAGCTCAATTAGATGCATAAATCAGTTTTTAGAACATGAAGTTTTTTATGTAAAATGTTTTTTTAAGACATTTATATTATAATGATTAGAATATTTAATGTAACAATTACTTCAAGTACTTGACACAACTGACTCAGTTAGATGAACCAATTATATTTCTCTTTGAGAAAAGAAAGTGCTAGAGTTAGCACCAAGAAACAGGGTCAGTCAGCTGGCTGGAATCACAGTATTTTGGCTTTTTTTTGAACAAGTCAATTTGTTGATCACATATAAAATGTTAAAAATCATTAATCAAATCAGTTAGCTGGCACAGCATTTAAGTCATATTAGATAAGAGATGTTTTGGTTTCTTCACGCACTTACCTACATAAAGATATTTTCAAATATTACACAGAGACATGGATGTAGATCCATTAATTGAAGACTTGGAAAAACTTTGGGAAGAATTTTTGACCTCAGTCTCCTCCAGTGTGACTGACTATCTCAGTGTTGAACATCTTGGACTAATTGTTAGAAGACTGGCAGAGAAAGGTAAGAATGTTCTAAATCCATTGCCTAACAGTTGATTGGTATATGAAATAAAACAAGAGAAAGAATGTTTTTTGTACTGATAGAGAACAAGGCTGCTCACTGAGTATACGACAGCAGTACTACATTTAATATCGCAAAGAAACTCTAGTTTTTATATAATGCATTTATTCACAAATGATTTAGCTTTAGTTGTACTACATTCATTGCTTCATCACTGTATTCTAAACCTCAATTTTCGAATCAATTCTATTTAACTTTTGTCTAGCTATGCATGAAGTAGATTTATATGAATTGCATAGAGCACATGTACAATCAGGTATATAGCCTTCAAAAACCAGAAGAACATATGGGATGGTTTGTTGTCCTGCATCGGATTTTGTCAGATATGCAACATCCATCTGTCTATTAAGTCACATTTTTTATGGATTTTTGCCACTAATCCACCAAATATACTTGTAGTATTGACATGGAACTTTACACATAGGTTCACTCCATGATCTTTTTGGTTCTAGATGAAAATAGTACTGCTGACACATTCATTATGGCCTCCACCATGGTCATCTTACAAATCTTGTTATCTCTACTTCTACCTTGAGATAGATTTTTCACTTAAAGACTTCTTATGATGTCTATTTGGTCTTAAATAAAAATGGTGCCAATCTGACATCCAATATGGGAACCGTGCTAGTAATTATGAAAATCGTGTTATCAGTAGATGGTCATATCAACATGAAGTTTTCACTGAGACTTTTTAGGAGGACTTGTTAGTCCTTAATGAAAATGGTTTCCGATATTGCTGCCACAATGGCTGTCTTGACAATCTCGTTATTATTACTCTACATTGATGGTCATATGAAAATGGGGTTTTCACTAAAAGACTTCTTATGATGTCTAGGTGGCCCTAAAAAAGGTGCTGATCTGAAATCCATTAAGGCCACCATAAAAGTCATCTGGAAAATCTTGTCACAACTATACCTCAACAGAAAGTTCTGTTGATGTGGGAATTTTCACCAGAGACTTTTTCTAATGTCCATTGGGTCTGTTGACCTGGCAAACAGTATGACCTCCACACAGTGACCATCTTGTTATCATTATTCCTGCTGAATGGATGGGCATATCAACATGAGTTTCTTACTCAAACGTTGCTTATCATGTCTGATTGGTCCTAAATGAAAATGATTAACCCTCAAAGGTGTCTTGAAAATATTATCTCTACTCCGAAATGGATGGCTGTCTCAAGCATTGTAGACATTAGTAGACATCTTATAGTACCTAGTTGGTCTGAATTGAAAATGCTGCCAGTTGTATAATCCAGTATGGCTGCCAATGTGGCTGTAGTAATAATTCTTGTTGCCACTACTACTGTCCCTGGAAGGGCACCTGGTGGCTGACTGGTCTAAAACACTCACTGGTACAGATCATGAACATGATTTTTTTTGGTAGTCATATCATTATAGATGTTGTAAAGCACTTAGAGCCTCCAAAGATTTGGTGCTATACAAAGTCCTCATTATTATTATTATTTATTATCTTACCTGTCTGTCTGCATGGGTTGGAGTCTCAGGCTCAACTAATGTGGGTACATGAGAAAGCTCACCAGTAACTTCCTGTGGGTCAGTGGATGTTTACATTCTTCTTTTTTTTCCTGGGTTCATCCTACACCAGTTATACTGGCTGCCATGTATAGCCGATTGTTTGTTGAAAACTTGTGTTCAAACCCACAACAACAGCTCCCCATGGATGGATAGTCATTACGACAAAGTTTTCACCAAAAGACTTAAAATAATGTCTACTTTGTCCTAAATGAAAATGGTGCCAATCTAACATATAGTATGTTCACCATAGCATCAATTTGGAAATCTTGTTATCACTAAAGGATATCATAATTGGTTTTAGCACTAAGTAGTTAAAACAAAGGAGTGTTTTTATCTTAAATTCCTGGAAATATTGTTATTGGAAGGAGCATCAGTCTCTTGGAGTGACTCATGTTTCAGTTGGCCATGACTCCAATCCAGAAACATGTTAGTCTTTTATTTTTGAATTTATCCCTCAATGGGTTTTTATTTATTATTATTATTATTATTATTATTATTATTATTATTATTATTATTATTATTATTATTATAAAGCTTGAAGTTAGAGAGCTTCTTTGTGATACTTGACCTGAATGAATGTTCTTCTTTCATGTGTTTAGTGAATAACCTTGGCTTTGTGTTAGATGAAAGATCTTTCTTTCACTGGCATAATGCACTTAATGCTGTTGATATTCTGTTTTTGTTGTGCATTTTATAATTCTATTGTCTTAAACTAATCAGCAGAAAAAAATAAAGCCAAAAGTTTAGTGAATTTCAACAAATAAATTTATTTCTCAAAGTTGCAAAGTGAAAATTTAATAGGAACTTGCATTATTGTAAATTCAATTACAAATAATCCTAGGAGCTCTGTAAGATGTCCAAAAGTATAGTGTTTCAAATGAATATGAATTCCTGTATTGAATGTGATGTCATGATGAATCACATAAATATGATTCAGAATGTCTTTGAATGAATTCACAACAATCCCCCAATAGAGTTTTAGTTCAAAATGTTAATGAGCACTTGATAATTATTATGTATAATTTTTAGATAAATGATTTCTCTTAAATTATATCTGAACACAACTGAAAATAATTCTACAGACTGTTCTTAAGTTAGGAATGAATAGTTTTGTTTATCACAACCTAAGAAACAATATAATGACTTTGATGTGGGTCATAAGTTTGCTTCCAGAACAAATTTAATGTTTCAATAAGGCCAGTCTTTAAACTCAAATATCAGCAACTTTTTAAAAAAATTGATACGATTCAGCTAGGCCATAACTACACTTTCCTCAGTCATGGACAAGAGTCAAGCACATAAATTAAATAATGTACATAACAATATTTAATGGTGTTTATTTTACATTTTTTTTTGCATTTAATTCAAAAAAATGTAATAAGATAAGATGTGAAAGCTATACAACAACAGTTTTAAGAATGAAAAACCTAACTGCAATAAATATACTTCCATTACTTTCCAAATGAGCAATATGGAAAGGAAACAATGGAGTAAAGTGAAATTTGAATTTCTAAGACCATTATTGAAAAATAATGAAATTTTATATGAATGTAGACATAAATGTAATGCAAACAAAACACAAATAGAATGAAAATGAAGTGCAGATTTGGTAAAATTACCCGTTTCACACTCTGTAGAGCCAGCTAATTCATGCATTGGAGCATCCTCTGTTGTGCTTGATTCATGCACTATATGCGTTATCATTTTGAGTGGTTTTATCAAGTATTACAATTTACACAATATTTCTAATTTGGTAACATCTAAAAACAATATTATATTGATATTTAAAAATGTGTATGATGTATTAAATCCAATAATACTTATTTGTTCTTTATGATGTGAATTGGTTAAATATAGGTCGTGTTGCGGTGTGTTTTAAACAATGAAAGGATCAGAAAAATGTTAACAATGTTGTTTCAGCTTAGTACCTCATGTAACCAAGCAGAACATAATTAATCTGTACTTAATATCATTAGTATGGGTAAAGCACATTTGTAAAATAAATAATTATTTCCTCAACATTTTTTTAAGATGAAAATTAATATGGTGCACATACTCCATGTTTAAAAATAAATGAAACAACTGAATTATCCCTATCCCGTTACTTTCATTGGCCAAATATGGCCAGAGCCTTACAGTATTTTTATCATATTTGTCTGATTACTAAAATATTGCACAGGAAACCAGTGAATACATAATATTTCTGAGGTTAAATTTTGATCCACATTTACCAAATTTTCAGATAGCAGACAAATCAACCGACCTTTCCCATCAAGTTTTGTGCCAGGAACACCCAATCTGATCCTCTGCCCGAAAGGTAATCTGTGTTAGAAGAATTTTTTTAAAAGTATTGTTAAAAAACATGATATACATTTCTTTCGGAAGTAGGTATTTCAGTTTAGTAATATAACTATTTGGCAAAATATTGATCATTGGTTTTCAATAAAAAGACTATGCTATGTAGATGGTCTTGTGTGGAATGGTGTCAATCAAATGTTTGACAAATCATATCAAGTTAGGGTTTTCTTTTATAGACTTAATTATGTTTGTTTAGTGAATTTTAATGAAGATGGTGCCAGTCCAATTTCCAGCATGTCTGCCATTATAGACTTCTTTGAAATCTTCTTACAGTATTAGTTGGTAATAAGTGAAAATGATGCCAATCCGATGCACAAAATAATAAGCTGCTTTTGAAGCCATCTTGAAAATCATTACTTCTCCCTGTGAATGGATGATAATATCAGCATGGAGTTTTCATTGACAGTCTTCTTCTGATATTCGATTGGTCCTAAATTAAAATGGTACAGATCTGACAACCAGTAATTATACACAAATGATTTCCATCTTGCAAATCCTGTTATTGCTTTTCCTGTCATGTCTTCAAGAAGATTTCTCATGTCTTATTATTTTTCGTTGGCCATTTTTGAAAATGTGCCAGTCTGTAATCAGGGATGGGTGCAGTAGAAATCTTCTTGACAAAAGTATTTTATCTGTACAATTACGACTCTTGAACAGATCCTTGTATTTTCACTGGAACATTTTATATGGTATTTAAAGTAACCAAACTGAAAATGGATTCTTTTAAACTTTTGTTCCTTTTGTTTTTGAAATATGTAATTGATTCTTTATCAAATTGTTGTAGATCTGACTACCAATATGTTCATGCTAAAGATATATGTGACCTTAAGGTAATATCAGAGGTCATGCATTTTCACATGGGCCAAGCATATTATGTTTTGAATATTTAAATATGTCCATTCATCTAGAGGTCTGTTAATCTGTTCCTTGCTTAATTTCAACACAATAACTTTAGTACCAGATCCCATTATCAGACTGTGTAGAAGGCTTGCATTTATGGTAAGAAAGAAGCCTATTAATTTTGGGGTACAAGATCATGGTCACAGGACTGAAGGAAGTAAAATTAATTCCATAGAATATTATTGGTTTTCTGTGATGCACTTAGGGTAATGAAGAAGCCTTTGGGAAAAAGGAACAAAAGAACAAGGTCAGAGTGACTTAAAGAATAATTATTTTCATAATAATTTTGTTCAAGGCCATGTACCTTGACCAGGATTTGTGGAGGGCATGCACTTAAGGTATGGCAGAAGCCATGTGATTTGGTGGTTAAAAGGTCAAAGGTTATGGTCTTTGTGACTTGAAGGAGAAATACTTTGGAGGAAGGGTTTTCACTCGGTATAGGAAAAAGGCTGAAATGTGAAAACTGTCAAAGACAAGGATGAGACTGGAAGAAGACATGACTGTTGCATGCAAATATTTGTCCATTGGTCAGTAATTTCCTGAGTCAGCCATGTGCTACAATTGTGTACAATAAACACAGGGTGTTCATATCATGTGGCATTCACAATATTTCTATTTTACATGCAATGGCTTGTGTGCATGATGCCATAAACAAGTAGGAATATATTTGTATCAGTACCAGTTTAGTAGTTATGTGTGAAGCATTCCATGAACTGCACAAATAACTTAAGTTCAGTGATCTTTCACAGAGAAATTGGTTTTGAATTACAAAGTATTCTCTTCTCACTATTATAACTTTGAGATATATGAACAAATATTTTTAAAAAAAAAAATCTGGGAGTTTTCCATAAATATTTGTGGCATAAATACTCATCAGTAAAAAGAACATACAACAAATTCCAGATGAAAAACGTTTAGCCTGTGGAGCACCATTTCCATCAAGGACTCTAGTTTGTCTTCCTTTTATGTCCTCTTGTATGTTTCTTACTGGTCACTGTTATTTGTAGCTGATGTTCTCTCCACTGTCCTGTCAATTTACATGATGGACCCACACCAACCCCTGCCCCAGGCAGATGAGTTTCTGGTGTGTACACCACAGACAACACTGGATCAGGTAAGTAATGAAAAATAATTGCACATTTTTAAAAAATTAAAACTTTAGGTTTTACCTGACTTAGTTATAGAAGTATTTTGTTTCTTCTGTTATAATGATGTGAAAAATAGAAATGATGCAGTTCTTACATTTAAAGTAAGTATGTAATCATGATAATGACCCATATTTAAAGGATATTTTAGTCACTTGGTAGAGGCAGTATGCTTGTGATATATTGTGATTCAATGATACATTGAAATTAGATCCATCAGTATGTGACAGATCATGTGAAATATTATCAGAATCAATCATCCAACTGCAAATTATTTTTGGTTAGGATTATAATGGAACAAAAGACTACTATTTAATTTATTAGATTTTGTTAGGGGGGTCTTGTGCATTCATATACACTACATAGAGCAACAGCATCCATTTAGGGTAATTGCCTGGTCTGTATATTACTTGAAAAATCATCTTCACTCTCTGTCTTGCTTTTTATTTTACATCCTGTATGTAAGTTCTTCCTGTCCTCTAAAATGTGGTTGCATATAGTACATGCCCAGTATTGATCCATTTTTATGTAGCTGGATGTGTTCTGGAGACGGACTGTAGCTGACACAACTGGTAAGATACACTGCATGGTCAACAGTGATCTTTTGGACTTTGAGGTCAGTGACCGTGGGGAACAACGATTAGAACAGTACATGCAGCAAAGAAAACACCTGGGTAAGAATCATTTCAAGTTGACTTTTAAATGCTTTGAAACATTTATTGAATGGTGAACCTTGACCAGAGTTCATATCATGCCAATGTCTTCTGACAGTGGAACATACTCATGTGAGTTGTTCTCCTTCCACCATGTGAAACAATGTTTTTTTACCAGAACTGCATGAAGAAATTGTTTGATGAGGTACCACACTAGAAACTCTTGTGGGAATGTGGTTAATATAATAAACATTTAATAAACATTTGCCATGTGTTTTAAGGATTTTGAATGTTTTATTCTAAATATATTTGGTGGTTTTGACAACTTTTTGTTTTAAATTTATCTTGTTCTTCATGTTACATTTATTTGAAAGGACTTATCTTAAATTTCTTGGCAATTCATTTATACATTTACTTTACCTTTAGTTGGCACCATATAACCACTATTGCGTTGAGATACCATAAAACATGACTACATGCATATATTCTTTTGTCAAACACTGCTACATACATTCATACTTACTTTGAATACAATTCTGTTCATTACATACCAATTTTTGTATATTTTATGGTTGCCACAAACAATAAGTTTAAAGGCACAATGAATGATTCAGCTGTGAAAATAATGGACCTTCTTTCTCATTAGAAGATGTAAATGAATTGAGCATAAAAATGTCATTTGATGCTCCCATCTTAAAACAGGTGACATTGCTCATTCATCTGTCTGTCCCTGAACACTTGCTTGTTCTCCCATAACTAAATACAGTGTAAGACTTAAGGATTGGAGTTAACATGTCTGCATTTTTTATGGATCACTTCTTGTACATATTATGATAAAATTCTAAAGATGCAGTCATTGAAAAGTTTTGTATTCATGAAATATTCGCAAGTATTATGCACTGATGTTTGCTATAGATTCATCTCCATCATGGCATATTGGTGTGCTGCAATAGAAGTGTGATATATTTTTTTGTGTATGTTGATCATCATTCATTTTGTTTATTCTCTCCTGATATATATATCGTTTATATCTTTACACTGAGACAATTATGTTCATTGACCTATACTCCATGATATCAAGTTCAAGGTCAAAGGCAATGAGAAAGAATGTTATACTACACAGGTGCCATTAAAGTTGAACATGTAAGACAATTGAATCTGTCTATTTATTATGTAAAATATTTGGAGATAGTTGGAAATTGGCCTATGTTCTTCTGTGCATAGGTTATATTTTTACTAAAGCTTGGACGGTCACTTATATCACTTCTTGAACACTTTTAAGTTCTTTTGAACATACATTTTGTTTTTTATCTCTTTAAATGACAGTTTCTTGTAATAGTAATATTTGATTGCCACCAGATTTTATATATAGATTTAGTAGAGAAACAGAGCAGATTATTAATGTTATCCAAGTCCAAAGTCATGTTGAGAATTGGGATGGCGACAATATTTGTTACTTTGGAGACCATAAACTGAGACTCTGTGTGATCTATTTTTTTATATTTAAAAATATTAATTGATTTCAGAACTTCAGTATAGACTAGTTGTGGTCTGCAGTACTGAGAATGAGTACAAATCTAGAATCATCACAGCTCTGGACAAATTCAGGCGACCCCCACTGCCGATTCCAGACATTCATCATATTGCAGACTATGTCAGGAGAAAACTTCAAGTGAAGGAAGGACATTCAGCTGCTGTTGTGGACTTTGACAAGTATGTGTGTTTGCACGTATGTGCATGCATACATGCAGATAATCTCCATCAAAACTGCACACTGATTGTTACAATAAGACATGGCTATTCCACTTCCTCACCCCACACCTTTCAAGTATAGAGTTGACATTTTGTATTGCTATACCACATTCATATACTACACCAGCAGATCTTAATCCATGCCATTTTTTTTTGGATAAATATGAATGTTCACTAAAGACACTAATGATATTAATGCTAATACATGTGGACTTAAAATTACTTTCCATACATTCAGAGAATAAGTCTGTACTTGTGATATTTTCAAAAACTCTTCATTTCAGATTCATGTTACAGAAAGTTTAAATGTTGAGTGTTGTTCATAGAACTTAAGAATTGACTTATAAGTGATTGAATATATGGTGAAAATGCAATCTCTACACATTTTTTAAAGAAAAAAATTGAAATATTAATGAAAGAAATAGAATATGGATTTCCTTTATCATATTTTAATGGTTATAAAATGGATACATTATTGCACTACATTTTGTTCTGCTTTCATGTTGGTTATATTTGTATACCCAGTTTAGAGGTTTTACATTGCTATCTCGATCCCTTGCATATGCAGCAGTTGATGTATTTGAACACCATTGCTTAAACGTTTTTCAGAATTATACCAGGTTAGGAATTATGTGAAATTATATAATTTTTTCTCTAGCTTCACTGTTGATCTAATTCCTTATTCAAAGACATAAATAGAGGATTTGATCAGTTTTTGTGTAAAGTATTTGCAATTTTAAGTTTTTGTTTTGTTAAAGACTGTCTCAAGGGGAGCAAATATCTAATCTTCATATTTCAGATCCAGTGTTCGTGTTGTTAAGTCCTGGCGAGCAGGGGTTGGGAAATCCCTCTATGTTAAGAGAAGTAATGAAAAGTTGACACAACAATATCCCCGCCATAAAATTACAGATCTTGTGAACATCCCCCTCCAAGACAGAGAGATAAGTGTCTCCCAGGTGACTCAGACTCTTCTGACTCACATACTGCCACCAGGGGCCACAACACCACGCATGTTTCATCTGGACATTGCACATGAGGTAATGAATAGCCTCATCTTGAACAATGTTATAGGTGTGTGAAACCAGTCTAAAATGCCATGTCTTTTCATGCCTCTACTGTAAAGCAGAGAACTTCATGCTTTGAGGACCATTTCACTGTCTGTTTTTTTTTTGTTCTTCACTTTAACTTTAATTTTAGAATACATACCTTGATCAAATCTTATCGATTGCTTACATATAGGTAGGAATGAAACCTATTGATTTTGGGGTCAGAGGTCAAGTTCAAGGTTTATCTGACTTCATGAAGAAAATTGGTTTGCTCACAATAACATAAGTTCTGGAACTCATACTTTAGCTAAAATTTGGAGATGGCATACATTTGGGAACTTAAAAACTTAATTAGGAGTCAAAAGATAAAGGATTACAATTATTGTGCCTTGGAGGGAAAACAAATTGTTTGTCCAAAATAACTTTAATTTCATACCACATACTATTTCTGGACCAGGAGTTTTAATTCACATACCGTGATCAAATTTTTTTGATCATTAGATATGAAATTAGGATGAAGCTTGTCACTTTTGTGTCAAAAGAATAAAGGTCAATATTGGTGTACCTTTAAAAAGGAAAATCATATGTTTATGTTTCAGACTAACAACCTTAACCAAACATAGGATGGCTTACATTTTTGGGATCAAAAGGTCCAAAGTCAGCATCACTGTGACTCAAGGAACAAAAATACTTTCCACACAATAATTTTAGTCCTGCTTACCTTTACCAAACTTTATGCATTGTTTGCACATGTGGTAAGAAATGATTGATTTGCAAGTTAAAAGTTCACAGTGAGAACAAAAAGAAAGGTATTGATTATATGAGTTTGTTTTACACAAAGTACAAGAATTATTGCAAGCTTGCATTTAATGTAAAAAAGAAACCTTTTGATTTTATGATTAAAAAAAGCTAAGGTAACTCATATAAGGGCAAAAAGTGACTGTAACAAAATCTCTATTACACACCTCATAATGGCACCAAACTTTGAGAACAGCATGCTGATATTGGAAGGAAAGAAGCTTAGTGTTTCTCCATGATAATTAAAGATCAGGGTTGCTTTGACTCACTTAAATAATAGTAGGTACATCTTTATTGTTTTTAAACAAATTTACAGATGATTTTCCTTGTTAGTAAGGAACCTTGTGTGGATGGGGTTAAATGTCAAGGTCGAACTGACTTGGACTTATTGATCATTGATATTGAGAGTTAGACATGCCCTGTTTGTGGCTACACACAGAACTATTAAATATATGGTTGGAATGGAAAACCCCATTTAAAGTAATTGTTTTGCAAAGATTGATGACATTAAATTGGTATTTTGATTTGTCCATCTATGCATCACACTTATTTACATTTCAGCCATTTACTTCTATACTATATTTCAGGTCCAGGAAGGAGTTGACTACTTACTGTTCAATCTACTGATCCTAGGATGCTTGACAGACAAGTCTGGATATGTATGGAGACATTCGCCTAGAGATCTATACCTCATAGAGACAATGCCGATAGTTGAATCAATTCAAGCGAGAAAGGTATATTTATAATTTTAATTAAATTTTGATAGGTGGTGCCTGTAAAATAAAAGTCATATCAGCAGTATTGAAACTTTATCATAAATGAAATGCCTGTACGACCATTGTGATCTTTTGGTCTTATTTATATTTACAGAAAAGTCAATGCATGTATAACTGTATGTATTTTATGAATAGCTTCAGAAACATTGTATTTGAGAGTTTAATGCAAAACTTGACAAGTATAAAAGTGTACCAATAACATACAATTATTATGAATTCACACACTTTGTGAATAGTGATGAGTGTTGACACCCACAAATCAGTTTGAAGTTGTGCATATAAATAAAAATGTAATCTGCGCAGTATACATTTTTTGTTAACCTTTAAAGTTTTTGTTGTGACATAATTCATACAATCACTAGAGGTCTGTGTCATCACATGTCAGTTTTCATTTAAGCAACTTTTTACACATCTGGTTACTTTGACTTGACATGAATGGTTAATCAAAATTTTATTAGCACATTCGGCCTTGGAACAAGTTTTCTGTTTAAACCTTGCATTCATCATCAAGGAAGTTTGACATATGCTGTTTAAAATATTAAAGTTATTTAGACATCCCAAAATGGCTTACTTCCAACATGTTTCATCTTAGATAATGTTTTAATTTGACAAATACTGCTGATGATAAGTGATAGCAATGAATTTTTAAAGTTTTTTAGTGTATCAGGCATTTGCATCTGGGAAGTGTTACAGGAAATGCCAGTGACTGTTGCTGGATGGATGAAATCAGATGGCATGCTGGTTAACCTTTTATTCATCAGTATTTTGAAATTAATTATAGAAAAGGCAGAATACTAGGCCTAATTAAAACAAACAGGCAATTTAAAAGTTGAGTGCAACTTTCATTTCTTATGTCAAAGGATTAAGCTTAGAGGGATCTTGTGCGTGTTACACAAGTTTATAGCACCTTCAAGAATTAAGATATATCAAATAAATAAGAATCTGAAAATAAAATAAAAGTAAGGATATTTGATCAAAAGACCTGTCTAAACAAGCAGACTATGGTATTGATAAACTTAAGACCCTAATATAGTATTATGGAACAGACAATAAATCTGGCACAGAACATACATAGATAATGGACAGATTGAGCTCAGAAACAGTCAACAAATTATTAATGTTTATACAACAGAGAGAGATATCTTTAGAAAGATTTTAATTTCATTATGGTTCTCACAGGTGGAGCAGGAACAGAGATATCTAAGTCATTGGTAAATATTGAACTGTAGCTGATTTCTCTCATTATTCCCTTCCCCTTTTATTTTGCTCCCTTATATTGGTAACAAGTGAAGAACTCCCCCATTTACATAAAATTCGTTAAGCATCTTTGGATGAGGAAGAAACATGTCCGTTTGGCGTTTAAACAGGTCAGGGTCACTGTTACATCACATTCCTGGAAAAAACTTTGTGAATGGTTTGCATTATTGGTAAGGACTGTTCCATTAAAACTTATATGGGACCCAGGGAAGGCACTTTTAAAGTACAGAATTTATACTAAAATGATAACAAATTCTAAATTGCATCTGAGTGAGTACTCACTCAGATGCAGTTTAGAATTTTCTTATGATTTTATTATAAATTCTGTGAAATCAAAGTACCCTGGCATATGTGTTTAAAAAACTGCCTTCCCTGGGTACCATGTATGTTTAAATGGAACAACCATATGGAAGAAGTCTCATAATTTTGAAGTCAAAAGATAAGTGACATAATTTTACACTAACTGTGAGGAAGAAGACTGTCAATGTTGGACTCAAAAAGTCAGGTGTCAAGGTTACTATAATTGAAAGAAGAAAAATGGCTTCTGCACTATAAATTTAGTTCCAGATCACAGACCTTGACCAAACAGTGTGGTGGTTTCACTTGGGATAAGAAATAACCAGATGGTTTGGGGTCAAAAATGTAAAAGGTCAGGGTCACTATGACTGAAAACAAAAAACTGATTTCTCTAAAGTAAGATTAGTTCTGTATGTATCACAGACTGGATCAAACTTATTTTATTGTTAAACATGGGATATGATACAAAAGATCAGGCTAAAATCACTGCGACTGTACAGCCCAACAAATGTCTGCAGAAAATTGCAGTTCCTGACTACATTACCCTCATCAATGTTTGTTGATGATTTGCAATTTAGTCTGCAGTTAGAAGGTCAAAAGTCAAGGTTGCTGTCAATTACTTAAATGGGTTTTGCAGGAAACACTTTTGTGTTTAATTAAGTCTCTTGATCAATGTTTATAGATGACTTGCATTAAGGGTAATAGTTCTGTGTTCTAAAGGTTAGTGGTCATTATCTTGATTAGTCTGTTAAGACAGTAATGGTTTATGCATAGAAAGTTTAGTTCAAGACCTTATTCCTTGACCAAAGGTCCAGGTATTGAGAATTGTTAGCATCTCCAAAGTTGTCCAGTACTAGCATGTACTTACAAGACTATTAAACTTTGATACTCTTGTTTTTTTAAAATAATATCTTCCAAGAAGGTCATTTGTTTTTAAAGTCTCCATTTGGAAACTGTTTATCAGTGGCAGTATGACTTTTGAGAAGCAGAAGTTTATTTTCACTTTTCAGCATGACAGACATGTGCATATTATAAACAGCTTTTGAGTAAAAGAAACTAAATGAATTTCCTATGAAACAATAGTCATTATCTGCACTAGATGGTCATTAGCCTGAGAAATGTTTATTTAGGAATGAAGAGGTTTATTGTAAAGTGTGTTGTGTTTATGTTACATCTGTGATGATGATGATAACAGTGATGAAGATGATAAGAGTAACCTTATAGTCTTGCCTGCTTAAGCAGATAAAGAAACGAGAAGAATTCCTTGTATGCCTTAATTAGAGAGGCAGGATCTTTACTAAGTGTCAGACACAAAAATAACAGGATAAAATACCAAGAATCTTTTTTTTCTGGCCAATTTTTTGGACAATCAGCACAATCCAAGTTGTAAAGTTCTAAAAATACCATTGTGTAGATTTTTGAAAGAGTCAGTGTTCATTAACTCTTTCCCACCCACCCCAGCTTTAATATTTCCAGATGCCAATCAGTATATGAAATAAAATAATTATTCCACTTGTATAAACAGGGAGGAAGTGCAAGTTATGTCCATCATGTGTTTGACTTCCTACCATTCCTGACCTGCCGGTCCCCTCAAGAAAGTCTGGATATACTTACCAACAAATCAAAGCCAAGAGGTGAGAACATTTTTAATAGTCTCATAAAGTTTCTTGCACTTTTACCATTGTCTAGTTCCATTAAAGTTTGAGGTATATTTTACTTATTCAAAGACAGTTGAAAATTATGTTTTATTGCCAGTATTACAATACCTACTATTAATGCATTGCTGTCTCTTTTCTTGATACTAGTTCCCAAGTCCAAAGTGTATATTTTCTCTGCCAGTTGGAGATCTAGAGCAGAAAACAATATATATCTCATTATGACTCCATAGTTATTTCTAGTTTTTGGAATATTGTCCACCTTCTCCTTGGACTTCATGTAGTTATCGTGTGTGTTTGTGTTCTTGATTGATTTATCAATCACAGTGGGATCATTCTGAGCTGAATCATTGAAAATGTTGGGGGGCCCAGAGTGGCCAAGTGGTCTAAAGCGCTCTCCGTTATGGATCAATGCCATCTCACTTCTGTCTGTGTGGGTTCGAGTCTCAGATTTGGCCAATGTGGGTATGTGAGAAAGCCTGCCAGTAGCTTTTCGTGGTTCGGTTATTCTTTTCAGGGATTTTCCCGGGCTCTTCCTCTACCATTAATACTGGCCGCCATGTACAACAGCAACAACAATTGCAAATGTTGGACAGTATGTGAATTTGGATTGCATGCTTTATTGCAGTACTAGTTGGAAGACAGTTCTTGTACATTCATGACAACAGTGGTTTATTGGTTGGTTAACATACTGAATGGAAATGGTACTGAGTTGACCTCAACAAATGCAGCCACAATGAATATGCTTATCCTGAGTGGATGGTCTTGTCAGTTCATTCATCAAAGTTTTCTGATGCTGTCCAGTTTTTCCTTACATCCAGTATGGCTCCCACAAATACTTATTTGAAAATCTCATGGCTCAAGAATATTAAGAAATGGTTTCAGCACTTGGCAGAAAAAAATTAAGATATGGTCTCAGATTCATGGAAATTCTTTTCAACCATACGAGTGTCAGTCTATTTGAGGTATTTATTTTATTTACATGCCAGTCATTGTTTTTCTAATGATAATAACTCTGTAAAAAAAAACCTATGCAAGTCTTACTGTAATCTCCATGTCTGTCCCACTATCTGTTCATCCGCCTGTTTTTTTTTAATTTTCTGCATGTTAGTTTTGTCATGGATTTTTTATTTTGACTAGAGCAAGCATGTGGTTTAATGTTAATGTGACCTCAGATGACCTTGGTAGTCGGTATTTTATGAATATTTTATGAATGTGCATACCCTGCTTGTTCATTCTTTTATACGCTGGTTTTCACATCATAGCTTTTCATTGATAAAGTATAGAAATTTAACTTAATATCTTGCTCATTTTATGATGACATGATGTTAGATGACATTGTTAGCACTTTACAGTGTCATTTGAAAGAGTTATGGCCCCTGATTTTCATTCTTGCCCACTTTGGTTTCAGCAGCATAAATTTACCTGGAATTATTTGATTTCATCCTTTTGGTGTATATTGCTTGATAAGATCTTGTATTAAACAAAATTATCTGCTTTCTACATCATTACCAGATGGTGTTATGGGCCTTGTATGTAAATATTCTCAAAACACTATTATCTAAGATATAGTTCTATTGTCTTTTCATATATGGGTGTTGTCTGCCAGAGTTTTGATCAAATCTACTGTATGTTTGTCATTATGCTATGGCACCAAATACAGGTGTTTGTGTGACATATGAGTGAATACATTTAAAGTTAATGTTAAGCCTACAACATCGATAATAATCTTGGTTATTGAGATATTAAAAGTGTTTTATGGTCTCAATTATAGACATAAAATATAACCCAAGTAAGCAGCATTATACAGTTATGAAGTTACCTACTCACATAAGCTTTTAAAATTAATGGAAGTTCCTGCATGAAGTAAAGAAATATATACTTTTGGAGGTGGGGCATGGCTGTTAAAATTTAGACTACCTATTATGGTTTTGGCTGCCTGTTACTAATCATTGATACAGATCTCCCATCTTTTGCTATTTTTATTGAACTAGCTATGAAAGGAATCACCTGCTTTATTGTGCATGTTCCAGTATTGTAATTTTAATTTCAGATTTCAAACAGGAAGATCCACAGTTTGACCCAAAGGAGTTTACAGGACAAACCTTCCAAAGGCCCTACCAGTATTTAAGTCGACTTGACCAGGGACGAGGAATCAGTGATGTAGATCCCACTGTACCCTCCGGAACACCAGCAGACTGCTTGAAGGTTCTTCTAAAGTAAGTTGGAGAAATATAAATTTGTTATAGCCTGTAAGTATGTAATATTTTGTAGGTTAATAGTGCAGGTTATAAATTGGGCAATTCATAATGACCTTGTGCTTAATGTTAGCCTGCATCTGAAATGTCTTAAATTCTACAGATAAACATTGTAACTTGGCAACTATGTTTCACAATGTCAAGTTAACTGAAGATGATATTCCCAGGGCAAAATTGACATACAGCCTAATAAAAGGTCACCCTGTTATACAACAGAAAGGGAGGTTATAATGACAACTCCATAAAGTTAATTGAAGTAACTTTATATTCTTTGTTTCTGTTATGTAGGATGCTGTTCTGTAATATATCCGAAAATGGTCCCTATATTGGAACACAGTGCATGTATAGTATAACTGTCAGACATTAAGTACAGGTTTTTGTCTGCATAATAAATGGTATATAAACTGGACATTGAGATTAAGAAAATGTTTAGAAAGATGGATTAGCACACCAAATTCTGGATTCAGAACTTCATTTGTAAAATCTTTCCAAAACATTACATTCTGACTTTGTTGAGGATGGTTTACTTTTTTCTTCTTCCAATAATGTGCTGGGTTCCTCAGGAACATACTCGCACATGTTGTGAACTATGTACGTGTGGGTTGAGGTCCAAGTGCAGCTAAAAACCTGTCAAAAACATCATTGGTCTTGAACAAAGCGATTCCCATGCCAACCCCTGCTCTGAAAGCATCAATGGAATTGGTGTTGACTAGTGTAGCTTAAGATCAAGATTATACATGGGATACATTTTGGATGAGGATATAATTTGAAAAGCACGAGTCATTATAAATTTGATTTCAATTATTTGGCAACTCATATATGTAATAAGCAGCCTCATGAAACAAATTCAACAATATATTCAGCTGCCAGCCTGTTATGTACTGGATGATGCACAAAACTAAATTTCTGATATTAAAAACATAAGCAAAACGTAAGCTGAACAATACTGTGCTTCACAGCAGTACGCTTTTGATATTTTCATAATTATTATTGATAATAATAGCTGTTTATAATCAAAGTCACAAAATTGATAAAAAATACTCTATTAAAGATTATGAGAATGTGTACCTCTTTATATGAATTAAAGTATATCTTGCATAATTATTTTGATAAATGTCAGTGTGCTCTATTTAAAAATTTATTTATTTTCTATAAAAGGTATGCAGTGGTTAAGTTGGTTTTATTTTGACATCTATTTATAACACAATGTTCATTTAGAATGATGACACAAGTAAATTAAAATTAAATGTACATGAAGATACTGACATCACAGTAACATCTGTATACAGTAGTCCCCCTCTTATACGGCCACCCCTGCTGCACCGGGAAAGTGGCCTTATAAGGCGGGTGGCCGTTCCAGAGGGGGGCTAAATTTATTATGAGAAGTACATGTATATGTAATGTACGTAGTAAGAAAGCTATATACTTCAAAACATTAAATATCTTCGTCTAAATAAAACATTAATCAATAAAAGTTTTTTTTTGTTATAATAACAAATTTATTTCAACTGAATATACGTTACTATTTTTGCTTTCTTGGCGTAAGTTTGATATGTGAACGGGTATTGTTCTCATGCACATTGCAAATGGATTCAAAAACGTCGTTTACATCTTGGTACATACATAATTATCTTTCCATTTGCTCCATTTTCCCACTGCTGCTGAATAACCTTCTTATCGGTTATTACTTTGTTTATTCAAATTATTATTTCAACATAAACTTGTTTTTTACGAGTCTTTTGACGTTTTGTACATACAATTGTTCGGCATCCCCCCCCCCATGTTGTCGAGTAGAATAACCGACTTTCTTCGAAAATAATGTATCCGTTAACGTGATGACATTTTAATGTTTGGTAATGATTTATTCGGTTATTGCTGACTGTATGCGATTTAATTATGCAGACAAAACTTGTGTCGAGTCTGCCGAAATACATCCTTCGTAGGAAGCCATTTTGTGCGGTCACGTGATTTTTTCGGTCTTTGTCTGGTACCCTTGTGTCTTTTTTAAGGTTGTCTGTGTGCCAATGTACAAAATCTATTTTTAGCCTATGCTGACCTTGTTATGATTATAACAATTACGTCTGGTTATAATCATCAACGAGAAGAACTCAACATAGGTGTTAAACCCCAAATTCTATCATAACATTATTGAGCCCATTTCCTGTAAACATCGACTTTCACAGATAACGATATACTATAAATTTTTGGTCGACACTTTTAACGGCGACTTGACACTCGGAGACGTGTTATCTACGATAGAGATAATCAAAATTGCTTACCTTACGTCAAGATTTGAATAAATTATTGGTTCTGGATACATTTAAAAATAAAACGTGGCCGCTCGTGAGGGGTAAATTTTATATTATTGCACAAAAATGCTGGCCGCTGGTCGCGTTAGCCGGGTGGCCTTTCGTGAGGGGTACTTTTGAACAGAAACTCGTCGGTGCCAACGAATTCTGGCCGTTAGGAGCGGGTGGCCGCTGGTCAGGGGGGCCGTACAAGAGGGGGACTACTGTATGGCCTAAAGTTTTGTTAAAATCACAACCTGTAGAAAACATCTAAGGTTGTGCCTTTGCCTAATTTGTTGATTTTTCTTCAAAATTTGAAGTTTTACCTTGTATTGAAATATAATTTGATAATTCGTCTCTGCTGTTTGTCTGTCTAGACTAAAGTTTTACAGCAGGAATTAAAGTCCTTCTATAATATTTGAAGTTGAAATCTCTTGAAATACTTCATTTTTTCAGATCCCCTTTCACATTGAAAATTTTGCAAAATAAAAAATCTGACAATTCATTATCAATATCCCAGGTATTATAGAAACATGTTTTCAGGCAGTGTGGGATAAGTATTTTCTAGTTTTTGGCCTTCTAGTCACATTAACATAAAGTTAAATAAAATGTCAGTTAAAGCAATCCAAAGCTGTCCTGTAGTCACCCATTCTGAATGGAAAGTTTCAGATGCCATCTTCAAATATCATATAAGTATGCATGTTCATCACACTTTTGGCAAAGAATGTGGAATGGAAACTCCACAAACTAACTGAAGAACATCAAACTCACTTTTTGAGAGTTGCATTCCTCATATAGAACAAGATCAAAAAGGTATTTTGGCAGTTGCATATAATAGGACATACATACCTGACTCATGTATATGTTTTTCGGGATAAACCTTGACCAGAATGTATACCCTGCAAGTGTCCACTAACAGTGGAAGACATTCTGTGTGAATTTGTTGGTTTCCATCCTATGAGAAAGAAGTATTTTGATGTAAAATGCTTGCAGAAACTATTTATAATAAGGACATACCACCTGAAAATTTTTAAAAATACATTTTTGGGAGAATGGCACTTTTTTAAAAATTTGTGTAGAATTCATTTTACATTTTGTGAGCTTAATCGTATGTTGGCACAAGGTATTTACTGAATTTCTGTAAAGTTCTCCTTGCATTCTACGAATACACCAAGAGAACCGAAATATTACACTGAATAAAACAGTACAGTAGTCCCCCTCTTGAACGGCCCCCCTGACCAGCGGCCACCCGCTTCTTATGGCCAGAATCCCTTGGCACCGATGAGTTTGTATTCAAAAGTACCCCTCAAGAGCAACCACCCCTCTAACACGACCAGCGGCCAGCATTTTAGTACAAAAAATGAAAAATGTCTCCCTCATGAAGGGCCACTTTTGTTTCTTTAAATGTATCCAGAACCAATAATGAATTCAAATCTTGACGTAAGGTAAACAAGTTTGATTATCTCTATCGTAGATATACGTCTCCGAGTTTCAAGTTGCCGTTAAAAGTGTCAACTAAAGATTTGTAGAATATCATTATCTATAAAAGTCGATGTTTACAGGAAATGGGCTCAATAATGTTATGATAGAGTTTGGGGTTTAACACCTATGTTGAGTTCTTCTTGTTGATGATTATAACCAGACATAACTGTTATAATCATAACAGGGTAAGCATAGGCTAAAAATAGATTTTGTACATTGGCACGCACAGACAACCTTAAACAAAACAACAGGGTACCAGACAAAGACCGGAAAAATCATGTGACCATACATTATGGCTTCCTTTACAAAGGCTGTATTTTGTATACTCAACACACGTTTTGTCTGCATAATTAAATCGCATATAGTCAGCAATAACCGAATAAATCATTACCAAACATTATAATGTCATCACATTAACGGATACATTATTTTAGAAGAAAGTCAGCTATTCTACTCGACGACATTGGGGGGGGGGGGGGCAATGCAGAACAATTTTATGTAGAAAAGATTCGAAAAAACAAGTTTATGTAGAAATAATTTGAATAAACAAAGTCATAACCGATAAGAAGGTTATTCAGCAGCAGTGGGAAAATGGAGCAAATGGAAACGTAATTTTGTATGTACCAAGATGTAAATGATGTTTTTGAATCCATTTGCAATGTGCATGACAACAATACCCGCTCGCATATCGCACGCTCGCATATCACACTTACGCCAAGAAAGAAAAAATAGTAACGTATATTCAGTTGAAATAAATTTGTTATCATAAGAACAAAAAAAACTTTTATTGATTAATGTTTCATTTAGACAAAGATATTTAATGTTTTGAAGCATGTAGCTTTCTTACTACGTACATTACATATACATGTACTTCTCATAATAATTTTAGCCCCCCTCTGGAACGGCCACCCGTCTTATAAGGCCACTTTCCTGGTGCAGCAGGGGTGGCCGTATAAGAGGGGGACTACTGTACCTGATTATGAACATCATGAGTCTTCTAGCTTATTTTGTCAGACGAACAAGATCATAGAAAAAACAGCTTAACCAATGTGAGGCATCCACAATAGAAAATGGTAATGCAGAAATTTCACAGTCTCCAACAGCAAAGACCCCAAGCACTATATCAGAAAATGTAATACAGGCAGTAGGAAAAAGCATAACAGCTGAAAAGATGACCTATGAGAAAAAAATAGGGCAAATCATGGCTATTGAGCTAAGCCTTGATGTCAAATTGGATGCAGTTATTGAACTCATAGACCAATATGAGTTTTCTAAGTTTATCATATTTCTTCTCAATCTTGTTTGATACACAATAGCTGTCAAAAAGTTCTTTTTCCCCAAATAAACTAAAAATAGCTATTTTCTTATTTTACAATTTTCAAAACCTCTGTCATTATCACTTGGGTACCAGCTCATAACCTTTAGTGATATATTCCTTGACCAAACCATAACAAGTACTCGCTTCTACTGATAGTGAAGTATAAACATTTTTTTGCCAATAAGTACACTCTGTAATAACAAGTCCAGTTATCTTTTGGCCATTTTAAATTCTCTCTTTTTCTCCAAAATGTGAAAATTATTGGTCTACAGTTTGTCTTTAAAAAGGGGGTTGTAATCGATTATTTTTGGCAACATCAAAAACTGAACTGTCATAAGGTGGGTGCTTTATACTTTCCAGTTCGAATTTTTTAATTTCCATCTTTCTATGTTTTGTATGTGCATCTGCATTTGCCACTCATTCTTTTCTCTTTCTGTTTCTTTCCTGTTGCATTTGCAATTTCATCTTAATCTCACTTCTCTTTCTTTTACCTATTTCTTTATGCTGTATTTGCATTTTTCTCCCATTTGTGTCTCTTTCTTTCTGACTGCTCCAGTCTCCTAGTGGTTAGAGCATCTGCCTCAGATGCAGAAGGTTGTGGGTTCGAACCCCAGCTGAGTCATAAAGTGAAATATAAAAAATGGTACTAACAGCTGCCTCACTAGGCAGTGAGCATTAAGAGGTTGGTGTTATGACTTATTAGCCTGGTGTAAGGATAATGTGACTGGGTGTGACATCATGCTACATGTCTACGGCATGATTCCCCAGTGCTAGACATCACTATAAATTGCTACACTGCAGACATTATAGCAATATGAATGAAATGTTTTAAGCTACATTAAAAAACCAAATCACACACACACACTCATTCTCTCTCTCTTATTCAAGTTTCATAAGCTCTATTTCCAATTTTTAATCAAATTTCAGAGCTTGATAGACTTAATAATAAATCCTTAAGCATTTCCATACAGATTTTCCTTTTTCATCAAAATAGTTTTAATTCTCTGTTTTAACAAAGATTACATTATCTCAAAAAGAGAATAGCAGCATACTCCAATATCTTAACTTTTCTGTGACACTCAAATCCTTCCTGGGTGGATGGAAACAAAATACTCCACCCTAGATGACATTGTGAAAGCTTGTTTCACTCTGTAAAATCAAAAGAATATGGCCTATGAAAATTACTAAATAAAAATTAATTAAAATTTAAAAACAAGTTCAATTTACTTTAAATATTTCTGAAATTCATATACTGAACATGCCTCCAATTTCTATTATGTCTTTATGTTCAAATACTAAGTAACAGAAATAAAAAAAGAGGAAGTTTTGTAAAACTTAAAAAAAATTTAACTATCAAAGCTATAAATGAAAATGTTAGAGGAACTTACAGTATTATGAAGTAAATCCAAAATAATCCAGAAAAAGTTCTATTAAAAGTCCAAAGAATAAAATGTTCTGTATAAATTTCTGAACTGGAAATGTACTGGTCCACCAAGAATTGAGACGTCAAAAGGCATCTAGAACTCCTTTAAACATTAAACCTAATAAACTATTCCTATTAATTAAATTTGATTGCTCAGTCATGGTGTTTATTACAACAGTATGTCACAATATACCCCATGTGACAGATCGTACTAATCAATCTATCAGATACCCATTCATGTAAGTCATCCAATCATCTGACATATTTGTCCAATGGCAAAATGCTGAATCGTGTATACATATTTGCTCATAATTCTTCTTATTAGTAACTGACAAGACGTACTTAAAGCATCTATTTATAGATCCTATGCAATTTTACATTCCTTAATATCTTTAAATAGACCCTATGCATGTATGCCACCAGCTAAAGATAATCACTACAACTATGAGTAAAAGTTAGGCAAAATCATGTACAAGCAGTTACGAAAATGTAGATATGCATAACAAGAGGCACTGACCCAACACCTCAACATAAATGTCCAGATATCAAAAATAGGGTGAGAAGGGTCAATAAAACTCATTAAAGTTTTAGGTGCTAATAATTTAGCGCAAGTGAGCTTCTTTTCATTTGCTAGTCATCAAAGGTCACAACTCGATGAGTTTGAGTAACTACTTAATCCATTAACTGTTTAAAAGTATGAATACATGTTTTCGTGCTAACAAAATGTCAGTTGTGTGTTTCGGAATTACAGGTAAGCTGTCAGTTATTAATTTTAGTTAGGAGTCTTTTCTACTGATAATGATATAAAAGTGTTGTGTGTGTGTGTGTGTGTGTGTGAGAGAGAGAGAGAGAGAGAGAGAGAGAGAGAGAGAGAGAGAGAGAGAGATATATATGAGTGAATGTACTCAGTTTTAGAGTAAGAGAGAGATAAATAAGTGCATGTAAACAGTTGTAGTTTTCTTGATTGTTACTATATAGTAAAGCAAAATACATGTATTTGGCTATTATATTCCTATTGCAAGTAATCATATATGTGAAATAATAATATTGATAATACTACTAATATTAATGCAAGAGCTATTTGGTTCATAGTACATACATTTGTCTTGAATCATGTTTGAGAGCTGTGTCTGCCTTCAGAGGTCATTTGTCTACAGTATAGAAAGGCCACGTTTGCCTTTTCCGATGGGTGACTGCTTTTGACAGGTTTGACAGTATATAACAATATAAAATCTCATCTGAAGAGCTCATACAAATAAGCCAGTCAGTCAGTCAGTTGATTATTTTCTTTATCTTAACTAGACACTGTGGAGTTCCTGATCCTTCTTGGGCAGAGCTTCATCATTTTGTCTGGTTCCTCAATACTCAGCTGAGAGACTTTGAAAGGTCTAGTTTTTGCAGTGCTGCTGTGGCAGAAGATCTTCCAGGTTTTTCCAGGTTTGTGCTGAGGTTCCTGATCCAGATGTCAAGGGTATGATCATTTTTACAGATTAATAGTTTACCAACCTTTTAACTGCTCTCTATTGATTAATATGCTTTGTCTAATTATGCAGTATTTGTACTTTGTGGATATGTGTCATAATAACATTTTTCACATAGAAATAATGACAAGAACAAGTACATGAAACAACTGTCATAGCTGTTTATTGACCCTGTATATCCCCAATTTGGCAGTGCTTTGTACATAGGACTCCATCATAAAAAAATGAAACTATTGGTGTTGGATACATCACTAAGCTGCTACAGTGCACTTGGTAGGCCCTTCAGCAGAAGAACTTAGGTGTGGAGATCCAAAATTTGGACATGGTGGATTTTTAGAAGTCATAATATATCTAAATGATGACATGGAATGCTTGAAATCCCACTCATTTTAGACTATCATTTTAAAGGTCTGTCATTAATTTGCTTGAAAATCAGCATTTCTTAGTCAAGTTATTCTGATTAAACCAATGTACATGCAGGGGCCATAATGCTTTTAAATGATGTTGTCAATTGGTGGAAATTAAAATAACTCAGGGTTTCATCATTAAACTGCTGTATTTGGTTGAAATCCAATAATCCTTGGGAAAATTATTGTGCAGGAATCATCATCCTGAGAAAAGACACAGGGACATAACTTCTCCAAATGATGATAGATCATGCTGAAAATAAGACTTTTTGAGCTCTCATTAGCGTATAGCCAAATCCAGCAATTCCCATTAAAGTTGTCTTTCCAAAACCACATTTTGTTACAGATGGATGAACTGATAGTGCAGTGGACAAATTAATGACTGTAGGGTTACACCAAATTGATGGGATAAATCCTAGTGAAATTTGGTTATTGCATTCTTCACTGTCTTAGGTTACTAGTTTAAACTTTTGCAGTCATTCTCAGTTATACCATTTTAGTAATAAAGTGGAAATGAACAGTCAGTTATTACTGAGACCATTCATGGACATATTTAATTAAAGATGAAGTGATAATTTTAAACGTTTGAAAACACTGTACAGTTTAATCTGCACTCACTGGGTGCAGTTTTCTCCAGGTACAATATATGTTTTAGAATTGCATTGCAAGTTTTCAAATTATTTTTGTTATTAAAAGGACTTCTCAACAAGGTCACTACAAATGAGTGAGGAGTCACCAACTACCATGATGGAAATAGATAGAAGGATGCAGGAGGAGGAAGAGGTCAATGGTGAGGCAGCAGAGGAAAGTCTGGCACAGTACCAGATGAGGAGAACATGGGAGAGCAGGTTGGTAATGTCAGAGTGAAAGGCAATGTAAAGCTTAGTCAGTACGAACTGTGAACATGTATAAAGTTGAAATGGTAATTTTAAACCTGGAGTGTAAAATGGCGACCTTGAAGTTTAGATTGTGATGTAAAATGTTATCTTAATTGTTAAAATGTGATATTAGTCAAAGAATGTGTTGGTAGGATTGACAGTAAAATTGTCATAAAAGTTATATTTTGAAATTTCAGTTCATCATCACCTTTCTCCCATAATTAATGTTTTTTGGCTATTACATGTAATATATTTATCTTTTATAGAATTTTCACATCTTTACATTTAAGTTTTTTTGTTGTACTTTATGTTGGCATCTATTTATAATTGTTTCCCTTCCTAAAGTTTTTGTGCAATTCTTCATTTAACATTTTGTAAAACTTTACTTGCCACCATATAGCCATGTACTGTGCTTAAGGTGCCGTAAAATGCTACTACATACATAGCTCTGTATGCAATGATTACAGGATTTTGTTAAAACTAAGTAACCTAGAATATGGCTGGTGTAGATCAGCAATAAAGAGTAAACCGTTTCTCTGGTCCATATTATGGGAAACATCTTGAAAAGTTTTCAAAAGAGGGGTAATTTTAGAATTTGCTTTTAACATTGGAACACCCATTCTCCTCTCACTTTTTTGAAAATTTTACTGAAATGTTGTAGGATAACAATAAGGGCAATGTAGATGTTCAATACAATGTTTGCTTTCTTTCCTCTGGACCATTTCTTACACAAATTTTATGATTATTGTTAAAAAAAGAGGGATTCAGGGAGTTTGTCATTGGTTATCCTCTCAGATTGCTTGGAGTATTTTGGTGTAACTTTTCAAGGCTAGATATGTAGTTGTTGCCCTGTTATGGAGAAATATTTAGAAATTTTTCAAAAAGTGGGGATTTTGTGATTTTGGCTCATCATCACTTGTAAATAGCTTGAATATTTTATTGAGGTGTAAATGACAGATTTAATGGTCTTTTGTCCCACATCTGATGTGAATTAGACGCATCATCCCAAAATTGTGCTGGTCTTCTTCTTCTTCTTACCTTTACCATTCACTGCCATCTCAACTCTGTCTGCATGGGTTTGAGTCTCAGGCTCAGTCAATGGGGATATATGAGGAAGCTTGCCAGTAGCATTTGTCAGTTGGTGGTTGTTGCTGGGGTTCTTCTTATTTCTTACTCCACCAGTTATACTGGCTGCCATATATAGCCTATCATGTGCAGAAAAAAATGGTGTTGAAACATTACAACAACAATTGCTTTGATAGACACTTCTGGATAATGTTAATTGTTTTCAAGGAGCTTAGAGATGAAGAAGTCTGTCGGATGAAATGCTTTCAGTAATGATTGATATATTGATAATTGTAACTTTCAAGCCATGTTTGCTTTCTAACATACTTTGCTTCAGATGATTTTCTTCTGTTTTCTGTTACAGCCCTCATCCATATCTATTTTTTAATCCTGATGGACACACTATCACATTTCTGGGATTTAACATTGAACGACAAACAGGAAATTTGATAGATCAGCAAACCAGACGAGTGCTTGAGACAGCTATCATGCCCCAAAATCTGTATGACAGTCTAGTTCGCAACAGAGTGCCAATACAAGAAGATTTTGATTCTCTCCAAAGGTTTGAAAGATTTTATTTTTTACTTTTATTTACTGGAAATATTTTGATAATATATATTTGTTTAGATTGTCTTCTCTTGATTATTTATTCTCTCTTATGTGCATTTCCTTGTGCTTACGTATATATTGTTTTTGAGAGAATTTAGCTGATAATCATTTCAAGGACATTTGTAAATGAAAATGAGATTTTCACTCAAAGATATCTTATGAAATATCTTTAGTCTGAAACAAAAATGGTACCAATCTCTTATCTGATATATCTGCCATGATAGCAACCTGCTTTAAAATCTTTGATGAGTACAAGTATCTCTGTGTATTATTGGGGATCTGATTTGCTGAACTTGTCAACACTTTAGCAACTCAGTTATGATGGTATTTTTTTAATAAAACTTTTATAAACCAGGATATAGGTGTTCTTGCATATCATTTTGTATCCACTGTAAGACTATTTATAAACCAGCTTAACCAGACTTGGTAAATAGCCTAGTATCATCAAGATGTTGGATGAATTTTTGCTTAGCTTATGGAATGGTCTTTCATCTGTTGTCCATCCATCCATTAGCACAAGTTTCTTTGCGATTAAACATTTCATACCACATCATCTAGTCATTAGTGAAAAGGGTGCTGCTTGGACATCCAATATGGCTACTATAGCAGTTGTCTTGAAAATCATTTATGGCTACTCTCACAAGTCCTGCACACCAGTCAAAATAGCATCAACTCTGAAGCCTGGGGACATACAGATGGAGTTTGATCTGTTTGGGGCACCAAGTGCTGGAACTCCTTGTTCAGGTATATGGCGAGCCTAAATAACGAATTGTCCTTTGGCAGCATACCAAATTCGTCTTGGAACAAATTTCATTAAAATAGGTATTCAGGACTGGCCTTTGTTAATGATTTCAGTAGTTGCAGAATTTCACAGTTCTTCAAAATTCTTTTCTTGGACCACCGATTTCCCCATTAACACCATCAGTCCTGCACATGTGTTAAAATGGCACACAATTTCCAGAAATGTTTGTATTCTATTCCACTGAATACCAGCGGAAAAATGATATGTTGTAAGATGGTCATACTTCAATGAATGCATATGAAGTGTTCTCTAATAACGTATACAAAGAACAGTGCCATATGATGTTGATGGCTGTAACGATCTGTGAACGCATGAGACTGCCAAGCTGTGCATGCATTATACAAAATATGTTTGTATTTCCCTGTCACTGAACGCCAGTAAAAGAATGAATTATTGAAAGGTAAGAAGTGAAGTGCTCTTCAATGAACTCATCTGATGTGCAGTGTCCATATGATGTGGATATCGGTACCGATCTGTGCATCAACAAGACCTGAAAGGAGAAAATTTAAAAGCAGAACCAGGCAGTATGAAGTATGAAGTGTTATGGTGATGTGCAAAATCAACCTGATGTCAACACTATATTTCAAACTTAAAATTGTATCACTACTGCAGATCTATTTCTCAACATAGCCAGAGTATTTTGCAATGCTACCCTCATAGATGTGTTAAAGGCACTTCCGGTTGCACATGGGCAAACTTGTCTGTTCTGAGAACTGTTTGATATCATTAACACCGTTGCTGCTTCATTCTTTGAACAAACGAATTGATGAGACTTTGATACTCCCAGGCTGAAATGAATCCCTGGAATGAAAGGTTTTTATCTGGCAGTGACCAGTTATCTAGTAATGTCACATTATAATTGGCCATTGCTGGTTAGCAAGAGGTTTAACTCTGCTGTAATGGTGCAACAACAGGAAGATTAACAGAAAGTCAGTTTGCACAATATAGAAAACCACCAGATTCAAATCCTGCACAAATCCCACAGAAAAGTTCCAGTACATATCCTTAAGAAAAGTTTGATGCAGAGACTAAATCTGTTGTCTTTACCTTTGAAAGGTCAGTTATTTGAAATCCTACATTCATTGTCTGTACCTTTGAAAAACCAGAGAAATGACTGATCACCTGGCACTATATATGATGCAATGTTACGTCAGATTATCTGATATGGTTGGCTCTATGAATTCAGCTGGCAAAAATGTAATGAAGACAGCACGTAAGAGGCTAATAACAGTCTATTGCATAATTCCCAGTCAGCCTCTCAATTTCAAGGTACATGTACAACATCTATATCCCAGTTTTAGTTACTGACTAAGCCTTATAATCTGACATTACATTATCTTACCACACCACTAGTTCCACTCTTAATGGTCATTATCAAAGAAACCCCATTACTAAACCAGCAAAATGAACCTTAAATAACTTCAGATCATCAAGTTGTGCATAATCTAAATTTGAATAAATTATCATTTTATTTGGCTTGGCTTGTTATCTGTCTGGGGAGTTACTTTGGATTTTGCTCAGCCATAAGGTTATATTTTAATTGTGGTAATAAATAAGATTGGTGCTTGTTAATGAGAACCTTGTGTAGTTTTTACCTCTTTCAATATAGAGATTTTATTAAATGGCTTCATGTGATGAATATCATGGATGACTTTGATTATGAAGAGACTGTGGATGTTAATTATGTCTTCATCATTTTAATTGACTTTTAATCAGAATATAGTATAATAGGCAAGATCAAAATGATATAAAGTTTTTATTGTATTTAGTGTATTGGTCAACTCTTAGGTTTTCTTAAAGCCAGGTAAGTGATACTACTCTTACTTTGGGACTCTTGGTAGCTGTTCTGGTTTGTAAGAGTTTTAATGCAAACAAATATAAATGGATTTTATCAAACTTAGTTTGTGGGTATATCGGATGAATTCCTTGAAGTATCTTGATTTTTTGCAGAATTTGTTTTTGTTCTTAAAGAATATTGATTATAGATATGACAAAACATATGCTATAGGTGGTGGTATATCTTAACATTTTTTGAAACAGGTTAATTGATTTTCCATCCATGCTGTCAGGTTCAAGGTGAATGGCTATTTCAATGAACATTGTCCTGAACCTTAAAGTTATGGTTAAGAACAAGTTAATTTATAGAACCAAGAAAATATTGTGTTATTAAGTTTGGCAAGTTGGAATTCCTCAAGAATATCAGAGGCTTCATCACTTAGCAGTTGAAAAGAACAAAATGACAAAAGAAAGTATCATCTTTGATTCCTGCAAATTCTGTTCAACTAGCAGACCATCTCTTGTTTGAGGGACACTTTCTTGTCTTGTTTAGTTTGGATTTCTCTATATGAACTTTTTATTATATTTGTATTGGAAGCATCTTGTTTAGGAAGAGTTATACAATTTTACAATCTTTTGGATTGTAGTTTTGAACAAAATAAATCTGGAAAAACTTTTCTGAGATTATCTTAAAAACTGAATTAATAAATGTGGCCCAATTTACACAGAGCATCCAGCCAAATAAACTAGTTTAAACATAAATAACAAGATTTCTTAAAATATGTTTGATCTGCGCTGAAACTTTCTTGAACAAGGCCACATAGACAGACAACAAACATGAACAAGGCCACTTAGACAACAATCTTGAACTAGGCCACTTAATCATGCAACAATCTTGAACAAGGCCACTTAGACAGGCAGCAAGCTTGAACAAGGTCATGTAGACAGGTATCAAGCTTGAACAAGTTTACTTAGGCAGGCAGCAAGTTTGAACAAGGCCACATAGACAGGGAACAATCTTGAACAAGGTCACTTACACAACAATCTTGAACAAGGCCAGTTAGATAGGCAATAAGCTTGAACAACATCCACTTAGACAGGCAGCAAGCTTGAAAAAGGCCACATAGACAGGCAACAAGCTTGAACAAGGTCACTTACACATCAATCTTGAACAAGGCCACTTAGGCAGGCAGCAAGCTTGAACAAGGTCATGTAGACAGGTATCAAGCTTGAACAAGTTTACTTAGGCAGGCAGTAAGTTTGAACACGGCCACATAGACAGGGAACAATCTTGAACAAGGTCACTTACACAACAATCTTGAACAAGGACAGTTAGATAGGCAATAAGCTTGAACAACACCACATAGACAGGCAGCAAGCTTGAACAACACCACTTAGACAGCAGCAAGCTTGAACAAGGCCACATAGACAGGCAACAAGCTTGAACAAGGCCACTTTGACAGGCAGCAATTTTGAACAATTTAAAAAAATACCACAGCTGGATGGATATTGTTAGAATGGCCTTTGTTAGGTAAATGTGCAACCTTCTTTTGTTTAATGCATATATATATATATATATATATGAACTCTGGGGTTCTAGAATAGTCTATAGAGCTTGCAGTTGATTTCTTTAAGTTATATTAATTTAACAGTAAATGGTAAACATTCACTGAAAAACTGCATGATCCTAATTACTTAGCAAGGTGCTACTTCATTTGACTTGTAGTTCATTATAACTCTTTAGTATCTTGTTTCAGGGAAAGAAAAATAGAAAGACTGTGTCTTGTGATGGGAAATGAAATGCCTCATGACCCTGATGACACCTATGAATTGACAACAGACAATGTTAAGAAGATTCTGGCCATCTACATGAGATTCAGGTGAGACTAATATTCAAGACTGTGTTAAGGGGTACCTGGACATGTAAATCCCATTCATGGAATTGTTCTATTTATCTTCTTTGAGGCTCTGCTGAAATAATGTAACTCTCTAACTGGGATATTCTTTCATTGATGATTTTTACATTTAATAAGGAGTGGTGAGCAGCATGCTCATATATATGTCTCCCCTTAGCTGTCCATTGATATCCAATGATGGAGATAAGCATGTCCATGTCTTGGGTTCTTCCACAGCAATCCACAAAAAAGTGTAAGAGTAGTCTCATTCAGAAAATATATATGAGACCGACACTCTATCAAAAAATCATCAAAGATATGCATATTTAGATGATGGCCATAATATTTACCATTTTTCTCAGCTGTCCATAAATTAAATGACAAGTTGCATTCACAAGATTATGTCATTCAATACATACAGCTGCAATGAGAGGATAGTAATTTGTTGTGATATGTAGCATCAAATGATGTACTTATATTCAGAATTAACCCTCCATACCATTTGAGTATGTATTTTGTCAGTTACTCCAGATATGACTGAAAACTAATTCTTATTGTTCTGGGTGAGGCTAAAAACCAATTCATAGTATTTCTGGCACATAGATGGGACTAAACATTAATTCAGAGTATTTTAGCACATACATGAGGCACCAAACTGAGTCTTATTATTCTATTCTATTCTATTCTATTATTCTATTCTATTCTATTATTCTTATTATTCTAAAGTATTTTGTTCATAGATAAGACTGAAAACCATATCTCATTGTTTTATAGCATTTTATTATACAGATGAGACTGAAAACTTATTCTTCTTCTTTTTATAGCATTTCTTTGCACAGATGAGACTGAAAATATATTGTTCTAGAGTATTTTTATTGCACAGATGAGACTGAAAACAAATTCTTGTTCTGAAGTATTCAATGTCCTTTAGTATCAGACCAATTATTGATTGACTTTAGGTGAATAGGTTACCAAAACTTTTGATTTCTTATGTCTACAGCTGTATTTTTTTATAAAAAAAAGCAGTTACCAAATTGAAAATATGTATAGAATAGTTACATACTTATTGTTGACAGTACATGATATTTAGGATATGTATCTAATTGTTATTGTTGACAGTACATGATATTTAGGATATGTATCTAATTGTTATTGTTGACAGTTCATGATATTTAGGATATGTATCTAATTGTTATTGTTGACAGTACATAATATTTAGGATATGTATCTAATTGTTATTGTTGACAGTACATGATATTTAGGATATGTATCTAATTGTTATTGTTGACAGTACATGATATTTAGGATATGTATCTAATTGTTTTATTTAAAAGTTTCAGCATAATTAAATCAAATCTAATTGCATGAATGATAGTTTATTAATATTAAAATATAAATTACTTAAGTGTGGGCATCAGAATTGATGTAAAAACTATATTATTCCAGTTTTGAATAACTTTTGGTACTTGTATTTTTAACCTCTCTTTGTGATTGGCAAAAAGTATTTAACTTTTTAATGTCCCAGTAATTTGAATTGAACATAATTTCCAACAAGAGTGTTTGAAATCTTAGAATTTGGTAGGTGTAGGCCAAGGAATTAAAATTTATGTAGATTGGTTCTGTCATTTTATCCTTTATATTTAGTGAATGTTTACATGGAAACTATGGTAACATAATAAATGTACATGATATAAAACTATTGAAATCATAATTTTTTCACAACATGTATATGTAAATATCGATTGTTGATAAAATGGCAGCTTCTTATTTTTTATTTAAGTACCTTGGTATTTTTGCATCATCATGGCGTTTTTTCCGTAGAACATGTGTTGTATTAAATTCAAATCACAGTTTTGTTTATGATCATGAAAACTAACTGGTTTTATTTAATCTGCCTGAAAATTGGGATCAAGAATAAAAGTTACTGAACAGTGTTTGAAAATATCTGGGGTAAACAATTGTTGAGGAAAAAATGTAGGGTATTGGCAACTTAGGATATTGAAAGACTTAAGTTATAGATAATATTTTGTCATCTTTTTCAACTAGATGTGACATTCCAGTGATTATCATGGGAGAAACAGGGTGTGGTAAAACCAGACTGGTCAAGTTTTTGTGTGCACTACAGACTCCACCTGGAACTGATGTGAAGAATATGGTACTAATGAAGGTTAGTGCAGATGTTTCATACATCCTCAGTTAAAGATGATTTATTATCATTATATTAAGTCAGCATGGTATGTCACATAAAACAAAAGTCAGATTTAAACATTGCCTTAAAAACATATTAAGTCAATATGGTGTTCCACATGAAACACAAGTCAGATTTAAACATTGCCTTAAAAACATTATATTAAGTCAGCATGGTATGTCACATAAAACACAAGTCAGATTTAAACATTGCCTTAAAAACATATTAAGTCAATATGGTGTTCCACATGAAACACAAGTCAGATTTAAACATTGCCTTAAAAACATTATATTAAGTCAATATGGTGTTCCACATGAAACACAAGTCAGATTTAAACATTGCCTTAAAAACATTATATTAAGTCAATATGGTGTTCCACATGAAACACAAGTCAGATTTAAACATTGCCTTAAAAACATTATATTAAGTCAGCATGGTATGTCACATAAAACACGTCAGATTTAAACATTGCATTAAAAACATTATATTAAGTCAGCATGGTATGTCACATAAAACACAAGTCAGATTTAAACATTGCCTTAAAAACATTATATTAAGTCAGCATGGTATGTCACATAAAACACGTCAGGTTTAAACATTGCCTTAAAAACATTATATTAAGTCAGCATGGTATGTCACATAAAACACATGTCAGATTTAAACATTGCCTTAAAAACATTATATTAAGTCAGCATGGTATGTCACATGAAACACAAGTCAGGTTTAAACATTGCCGTAAAAACATTATATTAAGTCAGCATGGTATGTCATATAAAACACAAGTCAGGTTTAAACATTGCCTTAAAAACATTATATTAAGTCAGCATGGTATGTCACATAAAACACAAGTCAGATTTAAACATTGCCTTAAAAACATAATATTAAGTCAGCATGGTATGTCACATAAAACACAAGTCAGGTTTAAACATTGCCTTAAAAACATTATATTAAGTCAGCATGGTATGTCATATAAAACACAAGTCAGATTTAAACATTGCCTTAAAAACATTATATTAAGTCAGCATGGTATGTCACATAAAACACGTCAGATTTAAACATTGCATTAAAAACATTATATTAAGTCAGCATGGTGAGTTATATAAAAGATAAGTTTTTGATAAATAGTTTACAGTTCCAGATAAACAGCACATTTGCTTATTGTACACAAACTGATTGACCCAAAATGCACATTTTATCTTTAAATGCATTCCAGATATGCAAAATAATTTCATTTGTATCATTTAGTCCAAAGTTGCCATTGTATTGTTCCTGTTGTAAGCACATTCCAGTTTTTGGTGCCTTTAATCGGTATAAACTATGCTGTCAAGAAACAAACTATTGTTGAAGGATCTTGTAGGTGTATAAAAGGTGGGATAACTCCAAGAGTATTTCCTGTTATTATTCAATCAGTGATGTTGAATCTTTTGTTGCTACTTATTTTTGACTTTAATTTATTAATTTTAGCTTCAGCTTTTCAAGGCAAAGTTTGACAGTGTTTTTTTTCTGTCCCATTATGATAGTAATAGAGCAAATAGTATCATTCTTATTATTCTGTTTTTCTCAACTTTCATAGTCCGAGAAAGAAGAGCTTTTTTGTGAACTCAGTTAAAGAACTTTTGATCATGTGTAGCACCAGAGAAAACCTTAGAGACCTTTAGAGGTTTATAAATAAATTTTTGATGATTTAATTTAAGCATGTTATGTTTTTTTTGTTTTTTTTACAGAATATTAATATCTTTACTTTAGTCTTATAGTACTTGTTATTGATGTTATTTGGAACGGTTTAGCTATGTTTTTTTTTAAGTAGTTCTTTAGATTTACATTTTTAAAACTATATAATCAGCCAGTATTGTGCTGACATGCTGTTTTATCCTGATACATAAATACTGTCTGTGCGTCAAATTAGGAATTTCATTTCTGCTTTACACAGATTAAAGGTGTAATCCAGTATTTAAAAGCTTGATAAGAATTTTAAAATCAGTTCTTCATATTTCTGAATCATACTAATTAACAGATCCCTCTTGGAATTGAACTTTTCTCTAGTTATCTTTGCACTCAGTAGTTTAGGCCTTCATGTTGTCAGTTAAAAAAACAATAAATAAATCATTTATTCTTTTTCCTCAACAGGTGCATGGTGGCACAACAACTGCAGACATAAAGAGGAAAGTAGAGGAGGCAAGGAAAATTGCTCAGCAAAATACAGTCCAGTATGGACCGCACATGTACACAGTGCTTTTCTTTGATGAAGCAAACACTACAGAGGCCATAGGAATGATCAAAGAGATCATGTGTGACAGATCCATGGAAGGAAACCATTTAGACCAATCCCGGAACCTCAAATTTGTGGCTGCTTGCAACCCATACAAGAAGTGAGTAATTGGTATTTTATTAATAGCCCAGATAATAGATTTTTACTTGGCAGTAATATTTCTGAAGTGGAATACTTTATGATGTGAGTATAAAAAGATAGAAGATTTGAAAATTCTTCCATAAAATATGCTAATTATCTTTAATTTTTATCTACAATTTCCTTGAATCTGTTCTTGTTCCATACATTAACATGCAGATTTTCAACTCATCAGTTTTTGCCAGGTGAGATGAGCATTATGTTTCAAGAAGCAGCAACAAAAGTATTGGTTACATGGGCATTGCTTTACTGTTGTTACAGTAGTGTTAACAGTGTAGAAGTTCTGCATGAAAGATTTCGTATTCAGGTTGTTTCAGATCAGATGCATGTGAGATTCTTTGCTCTGTGGAACACTTCTTAGCATGGCTGATTGTCAACCAGGAGAACATTTGTGATAGTCTGCTGGCATCTTTCATCCATTGGCAATCATTACACTCTCTAATCCTTGGAGGGAAGTCATGAAATGTTGCACAATTTCATTCTGAAGTCTAGTTAGTCCAGAATAAAATGGACACATTTAGTCTGGCTTTCTTGAAATAATTGTTATTGCTACCATTTTTGGAAATGATTGATCATATTGACATATGTTTTGTTATTGCAACATTATGTTATAATGTTGGTTTAAGTTAACATGGCTGCCACTGTATCCATCTTGAAAGTCATCTGACTGCCAATTAGTCAGAATTGATGGTCTAGTTGACTTGGTAGTTTTTACTGTTACCTTAGTTACTACATGAAGTTGATCCTAAATATATATGGTGCCCTTATAACCCCAAATATGGCCTCCACAAATATCCATCTGTGAAAATTCTGTTACTAGTGCATTTATTTCTGAAGAAGAGACTGTCTTGTCAGCATTGGCTTTTTACAATGGAACCTGGTGGTCATCTTGGAAATCTTGTTATTACTACATCTTCTATATATATTGTTATACTGATTTTCCCTGAAAGACTTAAAATGAAAATGGTATTAATCTAAAGGTATGGTGATTTTGGTGTGAAAGGTCAAAGGGCAGTCACATCTAGGCCACAAACACAATCAGCTAGGTCTCTGTTTTTATATTTTTGGAGATTGGCTTCCCTTTCTTCAGTTTGGGTTGGGGGCAAGCATGGGAATGCTTACATTGACTAAATCCTAGATGCAGCCCTGACTGATGATAGTGTTGTACCCGTTGTCAAGAAGAAAAAAATCAGATTGCATTTTGCAATTGGTTTTTGGGAGGAAGATCATGGTACATTCAAAAAATATGAGTTAGTTTATGATTAGAACATTGAGAATTCAATCCCCCATATGGTTTTCTCAATTTAAAAAATGTCTGGGATGCCCTTTTTTTAGCACCAGTTACTCCAACAAGGAGGCAAGATACATATCATTTTATACAGTGAATCTTAGAAAACAATATTTAAAATACTTATTGATAACTTTGTTACTTTTGGCATTAAAAGAGAGAGTGGTTGGGGTTTTAAAAAAATCTCTGACATTCTTTCGAAGAATTTTTATTTGTATTTAAGAATTTACTTGACAGTTGCATGGTGCCCTGAGGTTGATTCATTTCGAATAACTGACATGCAGTTTTGATCATTCTCAAACATTTTCAAACAAGAAATATATGATAAGTAAAAAGAAACATTGTGAAATATTAAAAATATTTTTGTCTTACGTTTGATGCTATCTTTGCAATCTACCATTCCAAATGTCCCCATAAGTTAATGTTTCAATAATAACCACAGACACCCTGAAGCCTTGATAAAGCGTCTGGAGCAGGCTGGACTGGGCTACCATGTGGATGCTGACAAAACCACAGACAGACTGGGTAATTATAGAAAGATTCTGATTTATCTAGAGCATTTTTTGTCATATGTATAATTAAATGTTTTAATTTACAGTCGGATACTGATCTGATCTGGTTTTAGATCGTGAACTGTTAACATTTATTTGAAGCCTCAAGAAAATTCTCTAAAACATGTCTAATTTTGTTTGTATGCTTGAAGATTTCTAATTGTTTTATTGTTTTCCTTTAATTTAAACAATTATACTTTATTCTTGAGTGAGGCATTTTCACACTTTCAGGTTCTTTTATATTTTGAAATTTAAGCGTTGTATAATTTTTACTATAATCATTGAAAAGTTTGGACATTTATATCTATTTTTGCCTGTATCTTTCAAACAAATAAATAAGATTTCAGTTACCGTATATACTCGCGTATAAGCCGAGAAATTTAGGACAAAAATAAGGCCTGGAAGAAGGGGGTCGGCTTATCTGCGGGTCAAGTTCCAAATCTGAAATTTATAATGATTTTTCCCCTCGATTTCCAATATTTATTGTTTCCATCGATCGCCGAATATGAGATCAAATGCCTAATGATGCCACATGGCTGATAAGATTTGTCCTGTCGTGAAGTAAAACAAATATTTTTTTCTAACATAAGTGGTAGGATAATGAATGAAAAACGTTTTAACGTACTTGACGTCTATTTGACAGATGTCCATCCACCAGAAAATACAGCCATACGTGTTATTTGAACCACGCAAATACGTGTATTTTCCAAAAGAACCGCCATATTAGTAATCTCTATTCAAGTATTTAACCTCAGCTAATCCGTAATCATTAAACTCTACGGTTTCGTAGAAATGCACGCTAGTTTATTTCAGTGTAAATATGAAAATAATCTACGTAAAAAAATAAAAGAATTACGATACTGAAGGTATACAGCCATACGTGTTATTTGAACTACGATAATACGTGTATTTTCCAAAAGAACCGCCATATTAATAATCTCTGGTCAAGTATTTAACCCTCAGCTAATCAGTAATAATTAAATTCTACGGTTTCGTAGAAATGCATGCTAGCCTATTTCAGTCTAAATATGAAAAGAATCTACGTAAAAAGAAATAAAAGAATTACGATACTGAAGGTATATACGACAAGCATTTTGATCGAGATTAGAAATACATGTATGACAGTCTTCAAGAAACAACAGCGAGAGGCTCCATAGGGTTTTGTTGCGCGCACGCTTAGGAACGGTAAATAACAATGCAATATACAAGTCAGCGTGAATAATTGTAAAACAATATAATTTGTTGGATTTCTTTGACAGGTGTTTTAGAAGTAATCGGGAGCCACAGTTTATATACAACTATTGTTTAGTTTTTTGTAAAGCAAAGTGGTTTGTTACCGGAAGATTGATGTACAATAGCTACCATATGCTTAATCTGTAGTAAATGCCTCGGGGATACTACCGGTAGGTTTGTTTTGTTGCACAATGCCAATGACTTAACTAATAGATGTCAACTCTCAGATGTATTGTTTAATGAGATATGGTAGTGGACATGGTTTCTGCTCAAAGTTATAAATTGTCACACTACTTGAATAATGTCCACGCTGAAACCAATCGTAGTTTGATCAACTGAATCACACTACCCGTAGTTTAAAAAACACAACACAAATAACAATGATAAATAATTATCAAATACAAATTGAAAACCAACCACACATAGAAATAATTACAGGATAAGGTATATACCGGTAAATAGTATGCTACTACTGAAAGAAATTATTTCAGTTTAATCTCTCTAGAAGTTTATATTCAATTCAATCGGATAAAATGAATAGTGTTGGAAGTAAAAGAAAGCATTCTGCTTATGATGCAGCATTCAAACTTAAAGTTATTGAATATGCAGAAGCAAATAACAACTGTGCTGCAGCACGCGAATTTGTTGTGAACGAGAAGCAAGTACGGGGGGACGACGTATATGATGAAAGCACGCCCGTAACAGAAGCAGAGTTTCGTGAACTGTTTGGCGAGTCTGATACAGAGCCCGATTTTGAAGGATTCTAAAAGAGATCGTACTTTTATAATTCATGATTTTAGAATGAGGATTTATTAAATTTCCATTAAGACTTAACACTTCAGAATTGTTTTTATTTCAACATGTAAACTAGATTTCATTCTTTTATTTTATTTAATAATGTGATTTACCTAAACAAATGTATTCAAAACTCACTTTGTGCATCTTGTGATGTACCGTTTGTATAAAAATTATGAGTCGGCTTATACGCGGGTCATGCACTTTATACTACTTTTACCAATTCAATTTGGGGGGGTCGGCTTATACGCGAACGGGCTTATACGCGAGTATATACGGTTTATATTTTTAAGATCTTTCTGAGTTGAAATATGTACGAGATTTTTGCATATTATTTATCTCTTTATCTTTTAAAATAATTTGATCTAGCTATATTAAAGCTGACAAATTGGAAACATGGGAGATGGATTATGGATAAATGTGTTCTTAAAAAGTAGATAAGCATATTTAGTTAAATGTTCTAGTCAGGTGAAAAATATAAGGTTGATTTGAGCCTCTTGTTTTTTAATTTAATTTCTTTGTAAGTACAGGACAGTCAGATTTATCCAAACCTCAGTTATCAGGATGACTGATTTATTGGCAGTATTTATTTCACTCTCATAAATATTTGGTATCACCTAATCTCACTCATCAGACCTCATGCTTATCCTAAAAGCTTTTCTGTAAGTTTGCATCTTATTTTTTTCTCTCTTAACATGTTTAATTATATGATGCTACCATAAGAGATTTCTTGTCATATTCACAGGTCGGGTTCCTATGAGAAGATTGGTATACAGGGTACAGCCACTACCACAGAGTTTGCTGCCCCTTGTATGGGACTTTGGTCAGCTAAACACACAGATTGAAGACCTCTACATCAGACAGATGGTCAGAAGATATGTAAGTACAAAGTATGAACTATCATGAGCAGATATGCTTTATACTTATAAGCTCTTCTTATATCATTTGTAAACTGAACACATAGAATATGGCTGTCAGAGAGATGATTTAGAGATGTGTAACTACATTGTAGCATTTGATTTGACTGGTTTCAGCTCTTTTGCGAATTTACAAAATATCTCACTGTTTATATTAGATTGGCACGTTATCTTTGATCTAAACAATATTTGTTCATAATGTGTGGAAAAGGACTCTGTACTGTTAGCCTCCTTGTCACATTGATGTTAAAAGTAATGAAAAGGTCATTAAAGCAGCCAAAGCTTCCCAGCATTTGCCCAGTTCTGAATTTACGATTGCATGCAATGATGTAAAATGTTATTCAAATCAGCATTTTCTGTATACATAGCAAATTATTTTGGATGAAACATAATTTATGCAAAAAATTTGCTTTTCCCATAAAGGACAACATTGTACCATAGTTTTAGTGTATTGATGTAATCCACTCAAAAGTAAATACTGTATAAAAAATTATCATCCTGTATTCTGTTGACAATATTATACTCAAGGTCTTAAAAGGTATAACAAACAAAAAGTTAAACCAACAATTTAATTACAACTTAAACAAACAAAATATTTCCCAAAAATGCAAAGTGAAAATTTAAAAGACACAGTATTTGTGAATTAAATCCCAAATAATCCTAATTGTTATATCATGATGTCCAAGAATGAAGAAATTTCCAAATGAATTCCAATAATCTTGAATGTCCTGGTATGCCAGTAGTCTTGAATGTCCTGATATATCTACAATGTAATACAAAATGTCTTTGAATCAAAGACAGTCTGAAAGTAATACTGTTTAGATATCATACAGTATTTTCTCATCAGTCTGAAAGTAATACTGTACAAATATCCAGTATTATCTGAGCAGTCTGAAAGTCATACTGTATTAATATCATCCAGTATTCTCTTAACAGTCTGAAAGTAATACTCTGTAAATATCATCCAGTATTCTCTCAACAATCTGAAAGTAATACTCTGTAAATATCATCCAGTATTCTCTCATATGTCTGAAAGTAAATACTGGATAAATATCTAGAGTTTCTCAATAGTCTGAAAGTAAAACTATAAATATTATACAATATTCTCCTAACTGTCTGAAAGTAATACGGTATAAATACCATCCATTATTCTCTCAACTTTCTGAATGTAATACTGTATTAACATCATCGAGTATTCTCTTAACCATCTGAAAGTACATACTGAAATACATATTTCAGCCTGAAATATCTTACTTAAAATCTCTTATTCTATATCAGATCCGAAATGGCAAGCTTCCTGCTATACAAGGACTGATTGAGGTAATCAGTGGAGTTCTGACTGCCTCCCAGGATTTCATGAGACAACAACAGGTAGGTAGTTATTTTACTGAATGAACACATGGACTGGGTTTAAAATATAGATGCTAGCTGTAGTTTATGTCAGAGGCTTGGTTGAGGCTTTTATCAATGATTAAGACTGAGATCTGTTTGTAGCAAGTAGATCTGATAGGCACAGGTCAAGGTTCATGTTCTACCAACCTTTGGAATTCCTCATCCACTAGTATTTAGTAACCTATTAGGCAAAATAATGCATTTCTTGCAATGGAGAATTTACATTATTATTGATATGATCCCAAGAAAATGTTGTCATTTTTGTGAACGTGAAAGATGCTATTTGAATCTGTGTGTGACTGAACAACACCTTGCAAATGTGACTGATCTCTTTTATGTTGGACTTCAATCAGGTTATTTGATTGGTGAATCAGTATCTGACAGAACAAGGCCTTGCAAATGTGTCTGTCTGATCTCTTTTATGTTGGACTTCAATCAGGTTAAGGCTTTTATCAAGTTCTTGTCTTTATTATTTAAACAGTGCCATCTGAATCAAAAGATCTTCTTTACAATTTCTATACAAAAATGCAACTGAAATTGGGTATTAGTGTTTGTTAAGCCTGCTTTGTTGGAAGCTCAGCATGCCTGCCAAAATATGCATGTCCATATGTATTTTCCCATGTCTTACTTTTATAAGATAATGTTAATTACTACAGCTTTTAACCTACCTAATTCCATTCACACCCTAGTCTTACATTTATAAGATAATGTTAATTACTACAGCTTTCAACCTACCTAATTCCATTCACACCCTAATCTTACATTTATAAGATAATGTTAATTACTACAGCTTTTAACCTACCTAATGCTTGTGAGACAAAGGGGAGTCTCTTGTTGTAAGATATTATTCATGTGGGCTTTGTTATTTCTCAGATTCGTCTGCTTTATTTTATTTATCAGTGGGCATGGATGTTAGTATTTGGCTACATCAGACAGAAGGTATTTGTATCTTTTGTAGGAAGAAAGTAAATTGAAATAATTATTCAATAAATAGAACTGTTTATTTTATCAGTTTGTCTCATTTTACTGAACCTATGGCATGGAACTGCAGCTGAAAGGTGAACAGTTGCCATATTAAATTTTCTCAGAGAAACCATCAGAACTTTTTTGATCAAATTTGGCATGGAGCATTCTGGTTTGGAGATTTTCTGATCATCTTTCAGATATGGCCAATATAACTTAAGTATAAAAAACACATATGACTTTACAAACATTGTTTAACAGAATTCGATTAAATTTGATTTAAAGGACACTGGCAGGAAGACTATTACAGTTTACAAATGATGCCAATCCACCTTCGGATATGGCTACTATTTTTATAATAGGAAAGCTAATGCCACTGAGTAAAGACAAACCTTGTAATAACTTCTTCAAAACCACTGAACAGAATTTAATTCTAATTTATAGCATGGAGTGCAATGATGCTGATTTACCATTACTTTAAAGAAAGAATGACAAACCAAACATCTATGATGTTTCAAAAACTTTATTTCAGAACAGAAGATTTTATATATGATCTTTAAATTTAAATTATCAGCTTCTACATAAATTTATAAAAGTTCTGCTTCATCAGCAAAAATGGTTACAATTATCAAAAATTGCAAAAAGATGCTTTCAACAAATTCGTAAAATCTGCACAACAGATTCTGTCAAATTTGGCACAAAGCATACAGGCATTGATGGCATGCAAAACACTTAACAGAATTCAGTCTTAATTTACAGAAATCATGCTTTCATGAAGAAATCTCACAGAGATTAAAAACATGTACAATATGTCATGCTATTACAAAAATGATAAAAACATTTCAGCAATTGATATAATGCCAAATAGAATTTGACCAAACTTGACACAAAGCATTCTGGCATACATTAAAGTTTAGATGTTACAAGAGATGCCAATCCACAATCAGATTTGGTCATTAGTAGTGGAATAAACAACAACTAGTAAACAAATTCTTAAAATAAATGCTTAACAGAATGTGATAAAATTTACAGAAAGCATTCTGGCATTGAGTTCAGTTTTTAAAACTTCTAAACGAGTTCTTCTCCAAAACTTCTAAACGAGTTCTTTTTCAAGATTGCTTACAAAAGTTTACTAAACTTGATACTAGGCATCCTGGCAATACAAAAACCCATTTAAATGTAAACCAATGATGTTGATCCACCTTCAAAAATGGTCACATTGCTAAAATTTGGAAGAAAAAATAAACTGGTGAAAGAGTTGGCCTAATAGTTGAGCATATTAAAGTATAAAGTTGGGTTCTAAAGCAAAGCTGAGAATGCAGGAACCTGGGCAATGCATCTGAGAACAGAACTGGAACAGAGTACCATGCAAGAAAATGCCCCAAATAAATGACATGGTGGATAGAGGGGAGGAGGGTGGTTCTTTATGCAGATAATTTTAAGTTAAATGCAGTATCAATACTGAAAAGCACACATCTCTACAAGCATCCTTAATTTTGTATGACTGACTCAAACAATTGACATAATGTTGAATCACATGCTCAATCTCGGTCATCTGACTGGTTCAGCATGACAGCATATCTAAATTTAGTTAATAGCTTCTTAACATCTATTGGCTACAATGACATCATGTCTGGACAGAGCCACCATAGTAGACAAAGAGGGGCCCAACAAGGGGCCAGAAAAGAATGCACCTTGTGTTTCTCAAACTATAATTAATCAATTAAATTACAATGAATCAATTTTCTTTTTATTAAAATTGCTTATGTGAATTTGATCAAATTTGTCAGAAAGCACCCTGGCTCAGAGTTTTTTTAAAAATATTTGTACAACAGATGCTGATCTGTCATAAAATATAGCCACTGCTACCAAAAATAGAAGAATCTGATGAACAGAATATGACCAAACTTAGCAGAAAGCATCCTGATATAAAGGGGCTTTTAATTTTTGCAAAAGTTGCCCATTCCACCATCCATTATGACTGCCATTTTACAACTTCTCTTTAACTGCTGAGCAGAAATAGACCAAATTTTACGGTATTCTGGCAATAAAGGCCTTTCAGATTGGTTGAAATGATGGTGATTTACTATTAATATGGCCACCTGTATTTAAAATGAAAAGTCATTTAAGCATCTTCTTTGCAAAGACCAACCACTTTGGTGGCCTAATGGTTAAAGTATCTACCTTGGGTGTAGGAGGTTGTGGGTTCGAACCCTGGATGGGTCATACTAAAGACATAAAAATGGTACTAAGAGCTGCCTTGCTAGGTGCATAGCATTAAAAGGTTAGTGTTAGGACTGGTTGGTCTGGTGTTATGATAATATGACTGGGTAGGACATCATGCTATGTTTCTGTGGCATGATGCCATAGTGCTAGACATCACTATAAACTACCTCACTGCTGACATTGTAGGGATATGACTGAAATTGTTTTAAAGCTACATTAAAAATCCAAATCACACACATTTTCAAAGGCCACCAAGTTATTAAAATAGGTAAACTTATCATCATTTCTTTTGAAAACTGTTGATTGGTTTTAAGGTACTCTTAACATGTTATTGGTGATGTAGCTGACCTGGCATGTATCAAATCCACAACAACTGTAGCCACTAATAGTCATTTTTGCTGTAGATTATTGATCAGTGGGTTTCAATGACCTGGACCTTTAGTCAAGGTGTGCATTCTTAAATCAAACTTAATGTGTAGAAACCATAATTTTCTTATTAGACCTTGACCTCTTGACATTTAGAAACCTGAAAACAATAGGTCTTTATATTAATGTATAATACTGCAGCCATTCACAAAGTTAATCAGAGAACTGACTCGAGAGCAAAAGTTGTTTTGCGAAAACCCAGATTAACAGGCTTGGCCCAGAGATGAGTAAGGATTCAGTATCCTGTATAGGATTTGTTTTATCAATTTTGTTTTTTTGTTGTTGCCAAATAACTACACTAAATAGATGTATGTTAATAGCATACTTCTACTGCTAATAATAATACATGTGAAATAATAATAATAATAATAATAATAATAATAATAATAATAATAATAATAATAACAATAATGCTAGTGCTATTCAGTTCATTGTACATAAATTTGTCATGAACCAAGTTTGAGAGCTGTCAGAGGTCATCTGTCTACAAATGCCACCTTTGCCTTTTCCTATGGGTGGTTGCTCTAGATAGGTTTGATTATACTTGTATATTCATATTACATGTACCTATGCATTCAGTTTCATGTTCATATATATTTATGTTGTGTATTCCAGTATTTTTATTACTTGTATATTCATGTTATTTTGTATATTCATATCACATTATCTATTCATTCTAATCACATCTACTTGTATATTCATGTCACATATACCTGTATAGTCATATTCATATCACTTGTTTGTCCAAGACAAAAGTATAGATACATATTTCAGTGTTTTAGGGCTTAAAACCTTTGTGCAAATTTTGTATGAATTTTTCTTGATGTTGTTTTAAAATTATTTTTCCAGGATGAGTGCAGCTTTGTGTCCTTACGAGATGTTGAACGTGTTCTGAATGTAATGAGCTGGTTCTATGCACAATGCCAAGAGGGGAGAACTCTGTTTAACAGAATGGATGAAATCATACAGCCTTATGATAGGGATAGAGAAGACATGGAGGAGGAGGAGCAGCTAGAAGATGAAACTCAAGTAAGAAATGTGGTTTAATTTTAATCTTTAAAATGTCATCATAGACTGGAGACCTTGTCATATACTAGGTACAAAATGCTGTTGAAAGAGTTTAAGTATTTGATGTGAAATAGGCCTTTGATATCCCATCATCCTTTTAAACATCATCATCTTGAAATCTGTGTACAGAATACCAAAAAGTTCAGGGTTCTGTGTATTTCTGTCGGTATCTTGTAGTATCTTTTAGTTGTGTTTTGATGTGAAATATGCCTTCAGTGTATCACCATCACCACCACCACCACCAATCATGAAACTTGTTGAGGTGATGCACCTGATGGTTAATATATCCTCATCAAAAAGTTCACTGTGCCAGTATTTCAGTTCATTCAATTTAGGTTAAATATCAATATGATTATTGTCACTATGAAAAGAAAAGAAAATTGATCTTTAAGTGTTTATGAATTTAAAAACATAATTATAAATATTTATTGAAAATGGACAATGTGTTAATTCCTCCTATCTCTGATTCCACATTCTACCAATTGCTGCTACTTCATGAACTGTCATGTATTGCTCAAAATAAGAATTATTACTTAATTTATTTTAATTTGAACATTGAAAAAAAATGTCTTTCATAACTAACTTTTAAAAATGTGATTTTAAATCAGCATATATGTTTAGGAAAACACTGGAAATTTGTACTTTTGGTGTGCAGAGCAACATATTTTTCAAATTGTGTATGACTCAAGAACATGGTATTTTATGCAAAAATGTGTACTTGATAAAAATGCAAAGAAAGGCTTCAGAAGTACCCAGACCCTGGATGAGTTTTCAACAAAAGAAATAATTGACCCAAGAATTTATTCAAATGTGATGTTTATATTGTGTTAAAATACTTACAGTGCATTTACTGGTTTGTAAACTTTGACGTTTCCCTCATACACAATACTTTTGTTTCTGGCATTGCTTTTTAACCAAGGACGTCAAATCTTGATTTCTTAGATCATTGAACTGTATGTAGTACCTTTATGAACCACATGCCCACCCACCCATTCCCAGCCTCTCATCTTGTTTCCTTTGACCTCTGTAAAGACTGACCAGTCACATGACCTATACATCATCTTGCATGATCCCTAAGGTTATCAGGATTGATCAGTAGTTACCTGCATCTTCCTTAGAACCTGATTTGTTAATAGGCATTACTTTTCAGTTTTCCATATTTTGGTGACAGATGAGGATGCAGTACTTAAATTGATCGTGAATGTTATGCTTTTTAAAAAAAATTGAGGTGGATTTTTCATGAAACATTGACCAATCAGAATAAGTTCTATTGCTTTCTTAGTATCATGTTCAATCAAACGTTTTTGGACACGGTTTACATAGTATTTATACAGTTAACATTCATTGTTGCCCATACCCTTTAATCGGTGTGATGTTTTCATGGTATCATCATTTCAAATGTAAGCCAGTGCAATGTTTTCATGGCATCATCATTTCAAATGTAAGCCAGTGAGATGTTTTCATGGCATCATCATTTCAAATGTGAGCCAGTGAGATGTTTTCATGATATCATCATTTCTAATGTAAGCCAGTGAGATGTTTTCATGGCATCATCATTTCAAATGTAAGCCAGTGAGATGTTTTCATGGCATCATCATTTCAAATGTAAGCCAGTGAGATGTTTTCATGGCATCATCATTTCAAATGTAAGCCAGTGCAATGTTTTCATGGTATCATCATTTCTAATTTAAGCCTGTGTGATGTTTTCATGGTATCATCATTTCTAATTTAAGCCAGTGAGATGTTTTCAAGGCATCATCATTTCTAATGTAAGCCAGTGAGATGTTTTCATGGTATCATCATTTCTAATTTAAGCCAGTGTGATGTTTTCATGACATCATCATTTCTAATGTAAGCCAGTGAGATGTTTTTATGGTATCATCATTTCTAATGTAAGCCAGTGCAATGTTTTCATGGCATCATCATTTCAAATGTAAGCTAGTGAGATGTTTTCATGGTATCATCATTTCTGATGTAAGCCAGTGAGATGTTTTCATGGCATCATCATTTCAAATGTAAGCCAGTGCAATGTTTTCATGGTATCATCATTTCTAATGTAAGCCAGTGCAATGTTTTCATGACATCATCATTTCTACCAGTTGAGCTAGAATGCATACTTTACCTGTGTAATTTCAGTGTTGCATATTTAGAGACTACATTTGTAAATAAGTCAGTCCACAACCGCAAAGATTCATTGACATCATAGAAATTTTAAATATTTTTCATAGAACTTTGTTTAGGTGATTCAGAAACTTTTCTTTGAAATTTTGTATGGTCTGTAGATGATACATGTTATGTATGTGTTCTTAATTGTAAGATTGTGGTCACTAAGATCAATATTTTGTACTTTAACATTTGCCATATTGTCTGATAGGTTAGCATGAATGTCACCAATTAAAGTGCTTGATATTTTAGTTACCTTTGTGGGTTAATTTTTTTTAGAAGCTTGACCTAATGATTCAGTGAATTATTCTACTGTACTGTTTCTTATCGGAGTATTCAGTTAGTCCTTGTTACATCACCTAGTATATACATTTCTTTCTCCTATGAAAGAATATTTCCTGTTTATTTATACAAATTATCATTCCAAATTCTTTGGATAAAGGTTGCCTGTAAATTAAATCTAGGAATGACTTTCCATTATTTAGAGAAATATCCCCCAAAATATTCTCAATTTCTTATGTCTACAAGTCACTTTACCTTTCTGCATTATATCTTCTGTGAAGTATACGGCAGGACCTCTCCCTGCTGTAACTCTGTCCCTGCATAATGTTTATTTGAAGCCTTGACATTGAAATAGATTTATCACTGTAGTTATTATTGAATTTGACTTCACTGAATCCTACAGCATTTATATAATTCTCCTTGGAAGACAGCATAAACTTGTTTCTGTCTGTTTTTCTCACTATACCTTGTACATTTAAGTGACCTAGATTAAAACCTTTTTCTTTTGCTTTCATTGTTTATTATATTTATGTTATCATGCATAGGGGCTGTCTGTGAGATTGTCTTCATGCTTCATCAGGTATGAGGGCCCCTCAATGAGCTTATGTCTATACTACATCATGCATCAGGGCCATCGGTAGGATTGTCTCCAATGCTATTTCAGGTATAGGGCCCCTGAATGATTTTTGTTGTTGTAGTGTTTAGCGCAATTTATTAGCACATGATAGTCTAGAACTAATGGTGGAGGAAGAACCCGGGAGACCCCCTGGAAAGAACCACTGACCCATGAGAAACTACTGGCAAGCTTTCTCACATACCCACATTCAGCCGAATCTGAGACTTGAACCCACACAGACAGAGGTGAGATGGCAGTGATTTGTAATGGGGAGTGCTTCAGACTACTCAGCCAATTGGGGTTCCCTCTGCCCCTCAATGAGATTGTCTCCATACTACATGTACATGATGTATAAGGGCCCTCATTGAGATTGTCTCCATGCTACATCATACATAGGCCCCATGAATGAGATTGTCTCTATACTACATACATAGGGCCTCTCAGTGAGATAGTCTCTGCTACATGCATAGGGGCCCTCAGTGAGATTGTCTTTGAATTACATGCATAGGGTCCCTCAGTGAGATTGTCTCTGTACTACATGCATTGGGCCCCTCAATGAGATTATCTCCATATTAAATTTATCATCATTACATTATGTTTTTATATGTAAATGTTCATATATGTTCAAGTCTGTAAAGTCACATGAAGAACCATATTTCATTCAATTTACATTAGTGTCCACTAAATTAACATAGATTGTTAGTCGAATGTGATACTCTGTATTGTTGTGGCACTAAAGCATCAGTATTTAAATCAAGGCCTTCACTTGACAAAATATTAAATGTACCTTATTTTTTTTGTTGTAGAATGATGTGCTTGATGATGTAACCAGATCCCTGGTCCTAGCTCTAGGTGTTTGTTACCATGCCTGCCTGAAAAACAGAGAAGATTACAGGAAACATGTTGCACCATGTTTCAGGGCACCTTGTCATCTCCCAAATGGGCATGCTCAAATAGAAGAGAACATTTCTGTGTAAGTTTACTTTGTTTTTTTTTACTTTCTTAGAAACACTCCATGCAGCCAACCTGATCTGTTTTGGGCAGAAATGTTTGATGTACAATAAGAATTTACTTTACTTTACTCTGGCCCATTGTTTGTTGCGATTCTTAATTTGTTTTTGTGGTAAAATGCTCATCATTAGTATTTCTCTTCTTCTGTTTGCAGGATTTTTTTGTAGAGATGTATAATTAATGTTTTTTTTTTGTTTTTTTTTTACTGTGGACCATTTTTGAGGAATTTTATTGAAAAATTGTCAGATAAATGATTTTTGAGAACTCAGCTCAACTGGTTTATTTAGTGTTTTGCTGCATTTTACAATAATACTGTAGGATTTATACAGATGAACAAGCAAGTTTCTGAACTTTTATTGCTCCAGTGGTATTGAGATAAGGAGAACGTATATCATTTGTTATGTATACAAAAACATATAGAAGAACATCCCAGATATGCTTGGATATCTTTTTTTCATATAAGCAATAGTTCAATATATGTTGTATTGAAGAAAATTATCATATGTTTTTTCATATAAGCAATAGTTAAATTATGTTGTATTGAAGACAATTATCATGATATGTATACAGCATGACTAGTGATGATTATCTGTAATTGAAATACATTTTAGTGTCAGCTGCATTACTATTTATTTCAGGAAATATAATTATTTTTACTTTGAATTGTAATTGATCCACTAGAAAAGATATTTGGTCAGTATAATGTATGCACAGGCCAGCACATGGATTGATACATTCCAACATTCCTTCATTTTTGTTAACAGGCACTAACAAGTAATGCATATTACTAGAACCAATAAGTGGGACATTTTACTGAATACTTAGTGATGTACAATTTTAACCGTTTCCACGGAACAATGTCAGGTGCTCCATTGTAATATGTAGTATCAGTGTAGTGTGTTCATGAGTGAGTTTTCTCTTAATAAGTTCAGGTTGTACCTGCAGTCTGTTTTGATCATTTGTTTACACATTATAATTCACAGATGCCAGAATGTGTTCCTAGAAAATGTTCCACTGGATAAGAACATTGCCAGAAATACAGCTCTTAAAGAGAATGTGTTCATGATGGTCACTAGTATTGAACTACGGATCCCTCTCTTCCTGGTAGGAAAACCAGGCAGCTCCAAATCCCTGGCCAAAACAATTGTGGCAGATGCTATGCAAGGGAATGCAGCCCACAAAGATCTCTTTAAAGAATTTAAACAGGTCTACCATTGAATTATCACATTTTTTTCATATCTACCACTCTCATGTACCTGTAAGACATGTAGAGATATTTAGACATGATGCAAATCAAGCCAGTAAAATAACTATATATCCAACTTGTTAGTACAAAGTACAATTTATTCATTAATATTGTTTAATGGAAAATTTAATTATTTTTTTTAAATTGTATGCACCTTACAAAATATCTTAAAGAGTTATTATTCCCAATTGTTGACTCAGAAATTTGACAGAAATGTCCAGGAAATAAATAGCAGATTTGTAATATTATTTTGTCTTCATTTTAACATCACAATTCATAATCCTAATTTCAGGTCCAGATGGTTTCCTTCCAGTGCAGCCCCCTATCAACACCAGATGGAATTGTGGGAACTTTCCGTCAGTGTGCACAGTTTCAGAAGGACAAGGACCTAAACAGATTTGTGTCTGTGGTTGTTTTGGACGAAGTTGGGCTTGCAGAGGACAGTCCCAGAATGCCTCTAAAGACACTGCATCCTCTCCTAGAGGATGGTTGCCAAGGAGATGAGGAACCACTGCCACACAAAAAGGCAGGCCAAATTTAGTTCTCTCATTATTTACATTTATTTTACACACATCTACTGCTCACCCAACTGTGGGGCTTCAGGTGCCTGAGTGGTCTAAGGTTTTTGTCTTTACAGATCTGTCTGTATGAATTCAAGTCTCAGTTCAAACACATTGGTATATGAGAAAGCTTGACAGTAGCTTTCTTTGGGTCAGTGGTTCTTTTCTGTGTTTTTCCCCCCCCCCCCCCAAATATACTGGCTGCCATGTTTAGCCTATCATGTTCTGAAATGTGATTGCCTTTTGTCCTAATTTGGACTTCTGCAGCACATACTTGGTAATGATAATTAGATTTTAACCATATTTTGGCATAAAACTTTATATTCAGTAGACCTGGGACAAGTTTAATTTTCAACAGTGATTTGAAAAGAGTATTTAAGGAGTTAGGGCCCTGATGGTCTGTCCTCTTTAACTTAAAAAGGATTGTTTTCTTTTGAACCACAATAAGGTTTGCAGTTTTATATAGGTAAGGCCTTGAATATTTTCGATCTTTAGAGTCTGATGCTGCCATCATTTACAGGAATTAAATTCCCTGTCCTCTTAAACATTGGTTTTCATTAGCATAACTTGATCACGGATTGTTCAATTTTAACCAAACTTTATGCAGCTTTATATTGTTGAGATTTCAGATGAGTTTGATTTTCAGATGTCAACTGCCCATGAGATTTATTATTCAGTTACAAATATCATTCATTTATGGAGCGATAGTTAATTATTTCCAACATTGCTTTTTGCACATGAGGATCATACAGCATATGAAGCTGAGTTAATTGGAAATTATTGAACTCTAGCCTGAATTCAATTGCCAGCATTTAACATTATCATTTTGTAGACTTATGGCCCATTGCTACTAGATACATTCCATTTTTTCCATAACAATCATCTATTAAAGACCCTGCTGTTCAGGTGTATAAATTGATCTCTTTAGAAAACACTTGTCTCCAAAAGCTCAAGTTTCTTTTTATGCCTTACTCCAAACATTGTTCTTTGTATTATTGTATCATTTTTATATAAGAAATATTTTTTTCCACAGGTTGCCTTTATTGGGATCTCCAACTGGGCTTTGGACCCTGCTAAGATGAACCGTGGAATTCTGGTGCAGAGGGAGGTTCCTGACTTGGAAGAACTTGTAAACACTGCAGAGTTAGTTATATTCTTTTGATAAATTTCATATCATCATTTGAAGCCCAATAATTTCAACCTGTCAAGGATTCCGAAACTGATAAAACCTGCCTCATTAAGCAGTATATCTTAGTGCTTTTCTTTTTTAATGTAAGTATTGATAGAGAACTCTAAAGACGTGTAGAGAAGTGTTAGCTTCAAACCTTTTAGTATCTGGGTCCCTTCTTAGCCGCAAGATATTTTACAGACACACATGTGTTAATTGTTGTAATTTTAGGCTTCATTAATTGAGAAAATACAAAATAAAAAATCTATTATGAACTCAGTACATGTAAATTAATTCATATTTTATTCTTGTCAGCAACAAGTAGATGCATTTAAAAAAATAGTATCTGTGTGAGATGATGTTTTGCAGCTTTCATTGATGTCTGTTGAAGCAATGATAGATTCAACCTTAAATTTGGCTCCACTAACAGCTTGTTTCACTTCTTTGATTTCAATGCAACAAGGGACAAAATCTATTTTCACAAACATATATTTTTAGGAAAAGGTATCAGGTAGTTCGCAATGTTAACCAGACAGTTCTGGGTTCACAGAATGTGCATGTAACCAGAAGTCAGCCAGGTGCTTTTGTTGAAGACTAGATTTAAGGAGTTGTCACATGAAAGTTCTGTTAGGCTGACTTGTTCTTTTAATGTCAAAAGACAGCATTATCAGTACTCAAAAAGGGGTTTCTAATGCATCATAACTTGACTCAATAACAGGAAAATTATTGTTGTTGTAGGATTTAATGCCATTTTTCAGCACATGATAGGCTATACATGGTGGCCAGTATTATTGGTGGAGGAAGAACCCGTAAAAAAACCCGTAAAAAACCACCGACCCACGAGAAGCTACTGTCAAGCTTTCTCGCATAACTAAATTAGCCAAATCTTAGACTCGAACCCATGCAGACAGAGGTGAGATGGCAGTGATCCATAACGGAAAGTGCTTTAGACCACTCAGCCACTTAGGGCCCAAACAGGAAAGTACTTATGCAGCTGTACTTGGACACTTTGCAGGTGCTCGCTTATGTCATAGTTTATTTTGTCCAAAACGGCACATTTCTGATGTGATTAAAAAATCTGAAAGAAATCGAAATGTTTTGTACTTTGATTGGTACAATCAACGAGACCACATACCTAATTTCTTGATTATAGCTTCTATTTTGTCATGAACTTTGAACACCTTTACAGCTTTTCCCAGAAGACTTAGGTTGAGTCAGTTTAAGGGGCTGAAAACATCAGCTGGGAATGCCAACTTAACTAACCAAGAATTTGTCATTCAAGCAGTGTGAAAACTGAAAATCGGAGTGAAGCAGAAGATTCCTCACTTCATCTCGCAACTTGAATATGCGAGTGAGAACCTTCCCTTGATAAAGTTATAAAGTCACAAACATTCTTGAAATATAGATTCTGGGCTTTAATAATTTGACCAGTTTTTATGGATTCCTCTAGAACCATCTTTAGCTCTGGGGGCTTTTTCTTAATTGATAATGAATCCCTGTGGATGCAGTAGTGAATAAATTTTGCCTCTGGTGACTTTCACATCATGAGCAACAACCCTCAATGCATCAGCCTGTCATGGCATGAATCCACCCAGTGCTAAATTCTGTAAGCTACATTACCATTGGCTAACTCAAAGGTTACCAGAACATGACCCTTAAGCTGATGCCAGATGATAACAGAGGACTACCAAATATACATCAGGCAAATTATGGGCTGTTCACTGTACCCTTTTCTGTTTTTATTTACCTTTTTGTACAGTTTTTAAATTATAGACAATATATTGCTTTTTGGTATAATTTATTAAAAACCAAGAATTACATACATGCCACATAAAAGGTCTCTGATATAACACACTTGAGAACGGAATGATTTTTACTTTCTGAAAATTTACGAAGGGTCAAATGTAAGGCTGTTGAAAATATTTAAATAAAACATTTATGGTGCTATATCTATTAATAGTGACATTTTAAATTTTGGGGGCTACTAAATTTTGTACATGAAGTGATAGCAGGAAGATCTAGATTATCTGTAATTAATTTTTGTGTCTGGAAAGATAAGGCTGGAGTTTGATGCAGGGGTGTAGATAAGAGATGTGCAATAGTAAGCCATTGGAGTAGCACTATTTCAGACACCATTTTAATAAAACACAACAGTATTTTGCAGGGCATGTCAATGACTTGTCCTGAAACACAAGTTGTTAATTAGGCTTGGATAAAAACTTTATTTCTTTGTGGGATGGAATCTATACCACTGTGTTCAGTGCTAGCAATCTTTGACCCATGCATTTGACCACAGACAATTACATTATTAAAAGAAGACATTTTAACTCTTATTAAAGCTGTGGGCTTTTACTTAGTTCTTTCATCTGGCTGGCTCACTGTTAACAAGTTGTTATCCATGCAGTAATTAGGTTGTGCATTGTAAAACATTTATCTAAAGAAAGCTTAAAAGGGTTGTTTAAATTTACTAATTCATAACAACACACACTATATATATATATATATATATATATATATATATATATATATATATATATATATATATATATATAGTTACATACTGTGCTTTACACCAGATTTGTTGAGTTATAAATGTTTATTATGGTTTTTTTGTTTCAGAGGGATCTGTGTCGCCAAGAATCATGTTTTCAAGCACGTCAAACCATTCATTGGACCCCTGGCCACATCCTACCTGGCTCTGTTTGATAAAGCTTCAGCCAAACTTCGGGAATTCTTTGGTCTCAGAGATTTCTACAGGTTTGCACCTATTTAGATAAAATATAATCTTCTTATTTACACATTCAGAATAATTAAGGTAGTCCTTTATTGGGGGATGAATAAATGATAATAATGACTTCAAAGGTAAATTGTTAATCAAAAGACGTGGATAACTTTTTGTTAACTTTGTGTTCTTTAATTCATTCATTGGACTCTCATAAGCTGGTATTGTCTAGTATGGCAAATATAGTTTTCCTTATTTTTATTAACTGCTAAAGATAGTTTACTTTAGAATAATTCAGGCTGATTTCTTCAGCACATGGAGCTGTGATTTTGGTTAGCTGTGTACTTAGATCATGTATAGTTTCCACAACTAAGATACCCAAAAAAACTTTAGCCACATTTCATAAAAGTAACATAGAGGTATGCCAACAATCTCACCATTATGCATTTTGCAAATACTGACAACTTCACTTTACACCTGTCACTCTCTCAGAAGTATATAATATCTGTAGAGTGCCCCATTAGTAATGCATTATGGCCAATAATGTATTAAATGTGCTCTTAAAACAACCAACCAAAATGAAAATATAAGTCTGATTTCAACCGTGGTTTCTAATTTTACTTCTTCTGAACTATTGGTATTATCAGCATACCAGCATTTTCACTTTTAACGATATGTAATGGATCCTACATAAATATAGTGAAATCTGACTATACAAAATGGCAGCCTTGATAGCCAAATTGAAATATTTTTTATTAGTGCTTCTCCATAATGGACAGTAATTTTTACTTTAATTTTTACTTAAGTATTTCTTTATATATGTTATTGGTATTCAGTAAAAATGGTGCCATTCTGATCTCCATCAGGATGCCCATGCTTTTTACCATTTTTTTCTATTTAATTGTAGCGTTTATTATCTTTCAGTACTCTATGCTTATGCTTTATTGGCAGGCTTTATGTTCCTAAATTTGTTTAGGCAATTTTTTGTATTTTCATTTTTATAACTCCCGATCAACATCATCTGGACTGTGTTTAAGATATGCCATTATGCACAAATGTTGAGACATCTTGTTATGGCTTCTCTTTCTTAACAAAATGTTATATTTATATGGGGTTTTCACTGTATCACAAATATGTAGTTGGTTGTAATACAACTTATGCTGTTCTAAGCAACCAAATGAACACGTTTGAAGAAGTGTGTTTCGGAAAAATGTTATCAAACCCAGTTTGTTTATATAACTTAAGGGGTGTTGAACTATAATTGCATGTAAATTCATCAAACATTTATTAGATATTAACCAAACTTTATGTGTTGAGTGTTCTTGACGGTATATAAGACAAGTTCATAGATCTATCCATTACATGAGTTTCAAGGTAATTTATGTACAACATTTATTTTGAGTACAGATCTTTTGATGTATAAAAATGGTTTAGTACTTAGCAGTTAAATAAAATACTATAAAAAGAAGAAACAGACTTTTGATGATAATGATGCCAATGAATCTTTTTTATCCAGTAGGCCATCACTTCCTTCACAGGACTTTTGTTTTTTTATTAGAAAATAAATTTGTTACAACTTGTACTTGAAATATTTTCATTCTTGACAAAGACTAGTCATTTGCTTAGATTTCTTGTGAGTTGTGCTTTATGTGTTGATAACCTATTAATCCGTCCTCCACTACAGCCAAGAAATGAATTGTATGATTAACAATTACAGAACAGAGGCAGTATTCTAGCTGCCGTTTTGGTATATATGCAACTGCTGGATATCGGCATCTGGATAACCTTTGACCTTTCATGAGACTACCTGCTATTAGAGATTACAAACATTTAGTTGACACTTTAGATTCTCTGACACTGTCTTAAAGATTTGTCTGTCATTAGAGACCACTTTGGGTTTTCTAGAGATGGTCTCTTTAGACATTTTCACCATGTTATAAATGCAGTAATGTGATTAAATCAGTTACATTATTCTCAGTAAGTGCTTGTATATGTTTCAGCCTCATGAAGATGATCTACTCCTTTGTTGAGCGAACCAACAAACCTCCAACATGGTATCAGCTTCTTCATTGTATAAAGAGGAATTTTGGGGGACTGGACACAATCAACCCCATAGGAACATTTGCCACGAAACTGACTATGATGGACCCTAATGTAGAGGTTGGTGATGACAGATTTGTTTAATTTTTAAAAACAAGTTTTGGTTGGCTCTGCATGTTGACAATTGGTAGAGTTAATTCTGACTGCTTGTTCATATATAGGGAGACCCATTGCCGTAAGTCAGAACAGCATACAATGCACATTTAAATTTTTAAAACTTCTTTTGTTTGATGAAATTTTGTCAAATAGTATAAAGTACTACAAGCTATGCAACATTCTAACACTCATGTGAAAAAATCACCACATTGTCTCTTGTACTTTTTTGGTTAGATAATGCTTCCAAAAATTGACACATTTCATTACAAAACATATCATGAATAGTCAAAATTTAACATTTGCTATGTTTGTTGCTTTGTTAGATCTTTGCATTTTATTCAGAGTCTATACATTTTTCTTTATTTGATCTTGAAATACAGTACTATGTATCTGAGAAAAAAGAACAAGTATGGTAACTTTAGGTTTATTTACAAACTGGATTACAAATCTGAAAAATGACAAAATGTTTCAAAACATTCAGCAACCAAAATATTTCACTAATTGTCTCACCTTTGTAGGTTATCTTTAAACAGTTTTATCGATGCATACAATGCTAATTGTCTCACCTTTGTCGGTTATCTTTAAACAGTTTTATCGATGCATACAATGCTAATTGTCTCACCTTTGTTGGTTATCTTTAAACAGTTTTATCGATGCATACAATGCTAATTGTCTCACCTTTGTAGGTTATCTTTAAACAGTTTTATCGATGCATACAATGCTATAGGAAATACTACTTTTTTAATGTACATCATTGCAAACAAATAGACAAGATGGTCTTGAAAATGTCACATTCTGCATTTTTTCTTCTATCAAAAATTCAGTCCATCACCAGAAAATTTGTCCATCACCAGAAAATTTAAAGACTCTGTTAATCAAAGTAAACACTGTTTCAAAGTGATCTACAGGTGGCCTAAATAATTAAACACCAAAAACATGTTTAAAAAAATATTATAATTAATTGAAAAATGATTTTAAGTTTTTCTTCTTCTGACATTTTAGGGGAGATAATCAAAAAATATTAACCCAACTTTTCTTGGAACTTAATATTTTTCTTTGCATAATAAAAACCATTATACTTATTTTTCTTAATAGAAGCATAACAAGATGCATGTGCCAGTTCACTCAGTTCAATTTAGAAAATGTCTACTAAACAATGTACAATGCAGCATTTTGTGAAAAGTTTACTATCTTGTATTTTCCTAAAGGTTATAACATCTGATGCTGCCAGTTACAATCTTATATATATGCATATATATATGTATAAAATCAGATGCTATTAATTTATGTTCCTCTACAACAAAGAAAGAAAATTTGCTAGAATAATAAAGATTAAAAATACAACAAAAAAGAAAGACAATTTGCTAGAATAATAAAGATTAAAAATACAACAACAAAAGAAAGACAATTTGCTAGAATAATAAAGATTAAAAATACAACAACAAAAGAAAGACAATTTGCATGAATAATAAAGATTAAAAATACAACAAAAAAGAAAAACTGTCCAGATACTAGTCGTGCTCACTCTCTGACACAATGTCAAACTAGAAAGATAAAAACACAGTACTTGAAAAAGCATAAAACAAAACATAAACAATGTATGATAAATTGACAGACAAGTTTAACAATATATGGCCTTATACAGTATCTGGGTAACATTTTCTAAAATCTCGTACCTTTGCTGTGAATCTGAATGTACATTCTTTCTTAGAAGTGCTATTTTCAAATTCAGAAATGAAACACTGTATCCTTTACTCTACTGCTACCACGAATTTGGAACCTCGTTTGTATTTCTATGAAAGTATTTTGACACCTGTTGTACAAAGCACATAGAGCCTTACATTCTAACAGTACAATGACAAAGTTCCAGATGGCTCAGGTGGATCAAGTGTGAACAACCTTTCCAAAAACTGAAATGGCCAGTTTGGAATTGGATGACTAGAGTATTCAAACCAAATATCACCTTCTAGAAACACTGGTTGTGCATACACATCTGAAAGACAATTTAGCTCAAAAATTAATTCAACATGTTTAAAGTGTCCTTTGAGTTTTGTTGATAAATGAATTTATGAATGTCTGAAATTAATATCGATATATATTTCTTTAATTTCTAAAGAGCTTTAATAATGAAAAATTAGGGACTGGATTGGGGACAAATACAATGTCCTTATTATTATAATTGCAAATGCTCTAAATACAAGGACATTTTCAATTTTGTTTGTATCAAACTCACTGCAAATTCATTAATTAACCAGTAATGCTTATTAAGACGTACTATTGCCTTGATTTTAGATAAAAACAGAGTGGTACAGGTCTGCAAAATGCAATCAAACCTTCAAATACTGAAATTAGTATATATACCTGGTTTTAAAACTATAAATTAATGAATAACTAATTATATTAATTAACAGTAAATATGATAATAAAAGAGCACAAAATAGAAGAAATTTTATTTAATTGATTTTTCATAGTTATGTCAGTTCATTGTGGAACATTTATTGCAATTTCCCGGTAAAGTCGCATCCCTAATGAAAGTTTAGAAACAACATTATTATTAACATACTTTTTAAGAAATATGCATATTGCATACTCAGTGAAAATGTGTGACATAACAACCTATTATCTCGACCTACCATAAACATGTGATGAGCCATAGTGGCCATTTTACTCCGGGCACTCAGTTATCCTGGAATCTTTAATTGGAAGTGCAGCACATTAATGCTTGCAAACAACATGATTTGGGGCTAATTTAATGCAGAAAGAAAAGTTATGTCTATCTATCTGACAGTGCACTCCTTAAAATATCCAGAAATACTTGAGTAAAAACTAAAAAAAAACATACCCATTTCTTTGTTCTTGCTTGAGATTCATAGTGTAATTACTGTGAGAAATGTCATAGTGTCAGCTATACGTTAAACCCAATTTTATTGGTTAAAACTAACACGCCTCCATGCACACAGCAAATGAAATTGTCCGCTGTATAAGAAATGAGAAACATCAATACTGTGTATTAGTGGGTCACTGACCCAGCTGCAGTGGACAGTCATAGTGACTGAAAATAAAACAGCTGAGTAACTTTTTAAAACCTGTCATAGTTACTTTATTTGTAAAGGGAAAAATGATAAAATTTTCAAGAGAGAAAGAAAGGAATGAAAACATGATAGAAATATTACATACATCAGATCAGAACTGAAGACTCCTTAGATCAGCAGATTTTAATGGTTAGATTACATTTGTATTTTGTTTATTACAATATAAGAAATTTTTTTTGGGACAAAATTACTAAAAAGTCTTGATACAACAGTTTTCTGAATATTCAGATTTTATGATAACAAAAGACTTTGTACATATTTTGATAATAGAACATGTAAAATCCTACTTAATGTATTGTGAAAACTTTGAGGTCAGAGTTAGTTACTATGGTGACAGGTAGGATGGTATGATATTACTCACATGTCATATGATTTTGAATTTCTTACTTTCATCAGTATACTTTTTTTTAGCACAGAGAAGGAGATCCAGACTGTTCAACGAAAGGTCTAATCAGAGCCTGTCTGCATAATACCAACAATGCACAGAAGTTAGTATTCTTTTCATATATACTGTGGAAGGATATATAATTGTGTTTTATAAAAATGTGCAAATATTTAAAATACTGGTTATGTTTGATGTTGTAACTTTTAATACTCAAAGTTGAGTTGTTTTCTTTTATGGTCATGAAAATTGTAGAATAATGTCTTGCTGCTATACAGAGGTGTACACTATTATCAGTATACCATTTTAGATCAGTATTTATTTCTGCTGGTACTTTTCCAGTGTGCCAGTCATTTGTTTATGTCAGTAAGGAATTTATTTAAATTCCAAAGGAATCTTTTTACAGAATTAATGATATTAAAAGTATGTTAACATTTTTCATGACAAAATAATTTGAAAAATTATTACTAATTTCTTTGTAATGTAGTTGTGTTTGTCACAATTTAATTTAGATATCAGAAAAATAATTAAGCTACTGAAATGTTAATCACTACAGACACGTGTCATATATGCCAACATGGTGGTTAAATGGGATGTTTTGAAAGATATTCAGGCCAGTTCAACTATAGGAACAATGTCATATTAGGAAAAGAAACTGTCATTTTATTTTGTTATTTACTAGCATTATGTGAACTACATGTATTCATTTCTAGGAATGAAACTCTTCCTAGGATTTTCAGTTGAGCAGTTGTTTTCTGTTTTTAAACTTAATGTAATTTCTCTAGTCCTCTATTTTCTTCTTTGTTGAGTCATTGTGGTTTATGCTTACTAGCTTTTTCTCATAACACCTTGTCCCAGGTTTTAGCATCCCACTTAATGGTCCCTGTGTATAATATCAAGAGTGTAGCCTTGAGTGTCATCACCTCGTGCTTTTCACATGCCCAGGTACAGAAGTTAAATTGTTATCCAGAATATTAATGTGAAACACTGTGGTACATATTGCGGTATGTTAAAAAATACAGCAGTATACTGCAGTTTAGATATATTCTTGGTAACCAGCTAAATTTCTCAAAGTAAGAAAACCTTGCAAACAGAAAAATCCATCATTACAAGCCATGGGTGACAATGTGCTATGCTCATTTATCACCTTTGGCTGCCTGTGCTAAAAATGTCCTTGTTTTTCATGACTGAAACAAGAAATTTTTTCAAATGCTTACAATGATTAGTTAAGTAGGTTTATAAAAATAAAAATTCATGAGAAACAACGAAGTCACAGAACAGGCAACCAAGGGGGATAATTAATCAAAGAAAATTAATGCCCTTGGCTTTTGACTATGAGTAAAATGGCAATACTATGGTAGGTTGAATGATAATGAAAATTTAAAATCATGGGGATATCTTTTATATTGAAGATAATTTGTCTTGTGAAGTGGTATTGTTTCCTGAACAAAATGAAAAAGAAAAAAAATTTAACATTTTTCATGAAGCAATACAGTGATATAAATAATGAATCGGATCAGAAAAATGAGTCAAGAAACAATTCAGAGAAATTTACATCCCTGTAGCCTGTGTCATGCATCAGTAAATTGTATTTGGGTTTGCAATTAGTTTAATTAGACACTTGACTTTAGTGGCATTTTCCTTGATGTGTATAGACTTTTAGAACATTGCTTTGGAATCAAACTTGACACCAATTGACATCTGTTTTGTTTTATTATACCTTTAATTTGTGTCTGGGTTAATGAAAAATTTTGTCACATAAAATTCACAAATTTTATCAGATATTTCAAAAAGTGAGCTAATTGTGCAAAATCAGAAAATGTAAAATGGGTAAGAAAATTTTGAGTTTATTTTGAATTGCTATATTGCTGTATATTCAGTTATTTGCTTCACAGTCATAATGCTAGCCGAGTATAAAAATCAATGAATGTAAATAAACCAAAGAAAACTGGTGTTAAAAAATAACTTGCTTAGCTTTTACTATTGAACAAAATTTTCCATCAATCAAGCAAACTTCCAGCCTCACATAGCAAAATTTAATATGCTAATATAAGACTGATTTTAAGTTTTATTCCAAATGAAAAGGGAGTTCCGACAGGACAGTTACAAATTTCATTTACTTCAAATCATAAAAAATTAACAGATCTATTGTGAGCAACCAGAAGTAAATCTAGGTTCGTTAAGCAAATTAAATTAGAACAACCAAGAACTTGGTGAATAGCATAAGAGTTAAAACTGGGCAAGCCAAAATTTTAGTATTTGCTTACCTGGACATTTTAGATTTTGGATATTTAGAGGTTTATAACTCTTTCAGGATTACCTTGTACTGATCTACATAAATTTTGAATCATGATGAAATTTTATGTATGACAGTACTAAATTGGTGGAGTTCAGCTTAAGCTTCAACAAATTTGCGAGTCTTTTCATTTTATTTATTTTTAGTGAGAGTCGGTATTTGTTGCTGTTGACTGAGAATTATGGGGCTCTTACCATTATGCATCAACTAATTCCTACCAGTAGTAACATCATTACCATATTTGGAAGTAGTTTTCCTAGTGATCAGGAATACACCCAGGTAAGTATATAATGCCTCATCAGTGTGTGTGTGTGTGTGTGTGTGTGTTTGAAAGAGAGAGAGATGCTATTAATTTTGGATCCTATTTCACCTACACTGGCCTTATGAAAATTGGTATTGACATGCATCCAAACAACAGTTAGTCATGTCAAAACTAGGTAACTGTGACCTAGTTTTATCTTTGAGTAACTTCTACGGTTGTAGCAATCCATTCACCACACCCATACTGTCTCTGTCAGTATTTCATCAGAACTTCTGAAAATTTTGATGTGGCTGTATCTCAACAAGAGTAGCTCATTGTTACCCAAACTAGGTCACTGTGACCCAATTTTTCAGCTTAAATAACATGTACTTGCAGCTATCCATTCATTTCAATTTTAATATCTTGGACCTATTTCACATGCCTGTGTCATGCATCAGTAATTGGGATGCGGGGCCATCTCAGAGAGTATCTCGACCATACACAAACTAGGTCACTATAACTTTGACCATATTTCAACTACATCCATGAAAATTTGTATGTGAATGTATCCTAAGAAAGAAACCCAGCCATACCAAAATTATGTTACTGTGTCCCAATTTCCTTGCTTGTGTGACTTTTGTATTTGAAGTTGTCCATTGTTTGCATCACTTTTGAAAACATGGGCAAAATTTCACCTACAATCCTGAAATTAAAATGCAAATGCATTTCAAGGAGAATAATTCAGTTATTATAAAGCTCAGATAGGACACAGTGACTTAATCTTTATGCTCAAGTGACATTTGTATTTTTATAATTTTTTCCTTACATCATTTTTAAGTCTATTAATCTGAACTAATCAGAATGTTTTATTACATCTTAAAGGGTAGCATATTGCAATGCCATTTCTCATGACCTAGCTGTAGTCAGGAGATAATTGGTTTTAGATCTGTCCTTTCTTATGTAGACAGGTGATAACTGGTTTAAGATCTGTCAAGACTGAATTGACTGTCAGGGTGTATCTTCCTGTAAAGCACTTAATTCTGATTGCATCAATCTGTATATTGTTAGCTGTTTTAGAAGCAAACTGTGGGGATTAGCATTTACAAGTAAACACATTTGTTATTAATCAGAATATTAAGTTGCTCTTGTCATAAGGATGGGTTATCTTTCTATTTTTATAGATCATTTCTTGTTTTCTCTTAAATTGTTCAGATTTTATATGTTACAGATTAGATTACTTAGCCCAAAGTTAAATCAAGCCAAGCTAATTGTTTGTTATGGATCAATTCCTTTTACTTGTAGTTCTCTACTGGTCATAGACTAGGAGAGCTTAAGGAATGGCTTGTTGCCCGTTATCTGTTGTTCAATTTGCTGTTGCATCTGCTCCTAGAGGATTGCCATGAAACTTTATACCAGCATTCATCCCATGATCTGTTCGGTTATAATTGCAAAATTTTGCTGCTAGAACATCCAGTATGTCTACCACAGTGGCCATCTTAGAAGTCTTGTAAATGCTACTTCTCCTGAATTCAGATTTATATGATCATGGATTTTCACTTCTTTTGATTGGCCATAAATTAAAATGGTATAGTCTTAGAAATCTTGTAAATGCTACTTCTTCTGAATTCAGAGTTATGTGATCATAGATTTTCACTTCTTATGATTGGCCATAAATTAAAATGGTATAGTCTTAGAAATCTTGTTATTGCTACTCATTTTCAATGTAAAATCATATTGATGTGAGATTTCAACCAGAAGACTTCTTATGATATCTAGTTGGTCCAAAAGATTGATGGTAATCCGATGTCCTGTATTACCACCAGCTTGAAAATTGTGTTATCACTGTTTTTTCTTAATGGAAAGGTATCAACATGGCATTTTCACCAGAAGATTTCCTATGATGTCTAGTTATTTTTAAATGAAATTGCTGTCACTAAGACAGTCAGTATAGTCATCAGAATGGCCATCTTAAAAATCATGTCACTACTTAGAATATTGATAGTCATATCTACATAGCATTTTCACCAAAAGATAATTTTGTGATTTAATGTTGGTCATTACCATGTCAACCTTATATCCAGTATGGCTGTCACAGTGGTTAATTTAAAACTCAGGTTGCTCAAGAATGTCAGACAGTTTCAGCACTCAGCAGTTAAAAAGATAAAATGGTTTTATTGTATAGCCCATTGTGCATTGTGTGTCCATCAAGAATTGCTACTTTAAACTTCTCAGAAGACACCAGATCAGTTTTGATCAAATTTGGCAGAGTTTCCTGCCAGGAAGGGCCTTTAGATATTACAGATGCTGTCATTTGCCATCTGATTTTGTCTGTCTTTACTAAAAGAGAAAGAAAAATATTGAAATGGCATCTGCAAAATGTTATGGAATATTTTTTTATCAGATTTGAAATTAATCAACTTGACATGAAGATTTGTGCAGATGATAATGATCTGCCTTCAAATATGGCCGTGGTTGCTAAAGAAGGAAAATGCAATCCATTATCCATCAGCAATTGATGTTGTCAACATGTTCACAAAACCCACTCAACCAGTTTCATAGTGTTATGATTGAGTGAACATTTTATTTTACATTTGTAGTTAGGCTGTTCAAACTTGGGTGTGTCCATGTCTGTATGTATGTAAGAGAGGGACCTCAATGTATATTAGTTCTGTTATGCTTAAATAAAATATTAATTATTATTGTTATTAATACTAGTAGTAGTATGTGGAACAGCACATGTCCAGATTGGATATACAAAATGGATTTATGTGTTTTTTGTTTTCTGGTTTTTATATGATTGCCATAAGGCGGAGCATATTATGTTGTGACGTTGCCTGTCCATCCAGCCATCCACTCTAAATTTTGTTTCTGTATAATAATTATCCACCATCTACAGTAAGTAAAACATTATTTAATGGCTTGGACTTAGGGTAAGGAAGAAGTACTAGTTTGGGGGTCAAAAAGACACTCAGTATGAAGAAGACAAACAGTTTCTGTACAGTAACATTCATTAGAAATCCTGACCCAGATCAAACATTATGGATGAACTTGTACAAAGGATAAGGAAGAATCCTATAAATGTTTGGTTATAAGGTCAGAGGTCGAAGCCACTTTCATTAGTTCAGTATGACATAATTGGATCATACTTTGTGTACATGGGATAAGGAAGAAATGTATTAATTTTGGAGACTATAAATGTTTGGTTGATAAGGTCAGAGGTCGAAGCCACTTTTATTAGTTCAGTATGACATAATTGGATCATACTTTGTGTACATGGGGTAAGGAAGAAATGTATTAATTTTGGAGACTATAAATGTTAAGTGCATTTTCTGAGTAGCACATCCATAGTGAGTCTCAAACTTATTTTTTATTGATCTACATTCTAAAACGTGTGAGAGTCACTAATTTTGCTTGAGATACAAGGATTTGGTGAGTGTCTGATACAAAAATTCTGACCCCAAGGTGTAATTTTCCTGTTGAGTTCTGATGAGTAATAAAGGATTTTGTTTCTCATATTCATGAGTTCTGATGAGTAATAAAGGATTTTGTTTCTCATATTCATGAGTTCTGATGAGTAATAAAGGATTTTGTTTCTCATATTCATGAGTTCTGATGAGTAATAAAGGATTTTGTTTCTCATATTCATGAGTTCTGATGAGTAATAAAGGATTTTGTTTCTCATATTCAAAATCAGTCTAAGCTTCAAATGACATTTAAACATATCATCATTCAAAGGACAGTAGTAGTAGAGTTCATCAAGGTTATCGTAATTAACAATACACAGCATTATTATGATGCATTAAAGAAAACTTACACAGTGAAAAGAATGTGAAGATGTAAAAATTAAAATTCTTCTTATCTTTATGAGTAAATGAGATGCTGCTGAAATGTTAAAGTACTCATCGTCATTGATGCAGAATTGAACTTCCTTACGTAAATAATAATGAAACATGAATTTGAAAGAAGTATGGTTAAAAAAATTGCTTTATTTAGTTACTCATAACTAAACAATCAAATATGTACCTGTTGTTGATATATCAGTGTAAAATTCTTGTTTGACTGACACTAACGTTAACCAAAGCACATTTCAGGATGTCAGTGTGTTGCAATTAATGTTTTATGTTGATTATTCAGAAAAATGCTAAAGTGGTGATTGAAGTCAGATAGTTTTTGCAGGTTCTAGATATTATGATCACAGTAGAAGATTATGTGATGAAACGCTACAGTCACATGATGAAAAAAGATATATTCCACTTTTTTGTATTCTTCATTGGAAAACAGGATCCAACATAAATAGGAAAGTGAAACTTCTATTGTTACATGATTATCTTGTTTACGGTTAACTTGACACATGTACATTTGTGAAATGAGCTGTACTCAAACATTGTAATTTTATGTGCTGTGTGGGTACATAGCATTTTTTATTTCAGACTGCCTTTTTGTATCTAACGATTGATTATGTAAAAGTCACAATAATACATGTTTTTTTTATGAAGATGATTACCAAAATACTTACACCTTGGATCTAGTTGCTCAGATGCTTTTCTTGTGCTTCAGAAAATGCTTGCTTACAGCAGTCTATGTATTATCTGTATAGTATACCTATATTTTAATTTACTTGTTTGAAAGCATTTATTTTTATTTCAGGTTTGTCGTAACATCAACCGTATCAAGGTGTGTATGGAGACAGGAAGTACTGTAGTCCTGCTGAACCTGGAAAATTTGTATGAAAGTCTCTATGATGCTCTTAACCAGGTAAGTGGAACATTTGTATGAAAATCTCTATGATGCTGTTAACCAGGTAAGTGGGAAATTTGTATGAAAGTCTCTATGATGCTCTTAACTAGGTAAGTATAAAATTTGTATGAAAGTCTCTATGATGCTTTTAACTAGGTATTAGTAGAAAAATTGTATGAAAGTCTCTGTGATGCTGTTAACCAGGTAAGTGGAAAATTTGTAAGAAAGTCTGTATGATGCTGTTAAGCAGGTAAGTAGAAAATTTGTAAAATATATCTATATATCTATATAAAATATGTCTCAGAATTTAGCTTTGAAAATGTGTGGGTTACTTTTGGGTTTCAAAGTTGGTATGTTTGAGTTTCATTAGCATTGGGGAGAACAGAATTGATGAACTCATTGTTGATCCACTAAATAGGCCTTCTCTGCCAGCAAAGTATCAGTTCTAATGAAGGACTCTTGCTTCCCAACTATAGTTGGAAATTTCATTGACTGATAAATTGCAAAGTTCAAACCATGGTGTCATTTATTTGTGTTATTGCATTTAATTTTGTTCTTTTTCAGTACTATGTCTATTTTGGAGGTGAGAGATACGTGGATCTTGGATTGGGAACTCATAGAGTCAAGTGCAGAGTGCACAAGAATTTCAGGTACCAATCATAAATTGCTATAAAAGCTTTGTTTTCAGTACATTTTTTCAATTTATATACATAAAACGTACTCTGTTTAAACTGATTTTGAGGAAACTATATCATCGCTGAGATTTTAAAGCTGTTTCAGGGGCATGGCATGTAAGTACAAAGACAAGTGATAATCATATTTTCACTGTTCATAATTTATCTTGTGCCCACCTTTCTAGTAATCAACATAATTCAGCCATCACTGAATACATTTTAATGCCATTTTACATGTAAAATATCTAATGGTGGCAAATATTAGTTTTATATTAAGTTGATTCTCTCATTTAGCTCTTTGACATTCAGTAGCTGATTTCTTCATTGTAATTTTGTAGTTTTTTTTTCTTCTTTGTAAATTCTTGTTTCACAATCATGTACATCAAATGTGATAGTGAAGGTTCAATATTTGGAGGCGGGGGAGGGCATCAATTTGCTATATGACTGGCTAGCCAGGTATTTTATATTTCACCTACAAGTCTGAAAAAGATGTTCCCAGTTTGTACTTGGGTATTAGAGAGTACATTTAGCAGCATTCACAAGTAGATTATAAATTGAGTGTCCTTTATCATGGGTACTAGCATATTATGTAGTATAAAAATTGCAAGTTTTGGACCATAGGGTTTTTGAGTAATGAAATAGTCAGGGTACCAGTCTTCTCTAGAGATTTGACTCTTGTATTTCCTAATTCCCATGATGCAATTTGTCCACTTTTAGGATGAATCATTATAAAAGTTAGGCAAGCCATTTTGCAACATGTTCACTCAACCTTTGGACCTTGGGGTCAGGGTCACATTTTTATAGCAATGCATTAACTAGGTTTGAATGTGCTTGAATAATGATGGTTACCTTGAAAAATGCCAGAATTCAATGATGGCTCCAAACAGAACTTGAAAAGAGCTTGAATTCAGGGATGACTTCACAAAATACAGGAAAAGTGCTTGAATTCATTGATGGCTCTAAAAAGTACTGGGAATGTGTTTTAATTTAAAGATTGATCCAAAAAGAACAGGAGAAGTGCTTGAATTCATGGATGTTCCAAAAGTACTGGAAAAATGCTTGAAATGGCTCAGTAGTCTTTGAAAAGTGCTTTAATTTTGAAACAACTGTATTTAATTGTTATACACTAATTTTGTCATATAAATAGCAACAAAAAAAGATCTATTATGAAAAGGTATAAACTCAATCATCCTGAAACTATATTTCCCTGGCAGGTCACTATTCAATCTCACTTTGGTTGGGTCCCCTGCATGCTTATTATTTTCAGCCTCATTTGGGATTGTAAGCACTGATTGGTGTAAATGTTGTGATGGCTGGGTCATTAACACAAATGGAAAAGTCTGTTGTGTGCTCAGTGAAGTCATCTTTTCAATCTTTTAAATGCTCTGTGATAAGAGCTATATTTTAAATCTGCTAAATACTCTGTAATGAAAGCCATATTTTCAAGCAGATTTGCTATAATCACTATACATGCTGTATATATGGGTAAGACCATGCAGTAAACAAAGAGCTAAGTACATGACTCTCTCGATAACTTGCACATATCCAGGTCCAAGAAAACAGACTACATATAAATGAGAATGTGAGTTAGTGAGGGACCTCCAAAAATTATGTGAAAGAACTGATGGGTTGGGGGGACTGGGCTGTTGAATGACTGAATCCTCTTTCTATAACCATGTTTGAAAAATTGTCAAAAATGCACTTTTTGTGATGAAGTTGTTTGTTGTTATTGATATTTTTTATTTATTTTTAAAATGTCCATCATCTGAAACATTGATAACATGATTCAAACTAGTTTTAGCAACCAGCATGGTACACAAAAACATTTGTGTATTAAGTCACAGCTTTGTTTGATTAGTCTGGTTTCTGGAGTGATGTAAAATCCTATTTTGTGAAACAAGGAGTCTATGAAGCAGGGAACCAGACTAACTGTTGATACATAACCAAACAAGACTCATTTTATCAAAAACATGCAACATTTATTTCATGTTGAACTAAATTTTTATATTTGTTCAATTAGTAAAATTATGATACTGTAATTTCATTGCAAGTAATAGTGAAACTTCTTATCATCCTTGAGAATATCTCTATGTGTGAATTCAGGAATTCTCTGAAACCTGTTTTCCCCGAAAGGGTCCATGAAGCAAAGCACTTATTTTATAAAGTATTCATTTCGCTTTGTTGCCTTGCTATCTTTAATCACAGTTAAGATAGAGTAGGTTAATTTAAATTAATTTAATTAGATAACATACACAATAACATTTATAACAGTGTTCGATTGATCAAATGAAGTGAGTTACCCAACATACCACTAGGGCTGCTGGTTTTTAATAATGTAGAATTTATATGCCTTTTAACGTTTTTTCATTCCACCTTTATATGATTAAAACAACATAATTAACGTCATAAAGAAAAGGAGGCCCACTTTTAGTTAGTTGTTGTTGTTGTAGTATTTAATGCCATTTTTTTAGCATATAATAGGCTATACATGGCAGCCAGTATTAATGATGGAGGAAGAACTCGGGAAAATCCCCGGAATTGAACCACCGACCCACAAGAAGCTACTGGCAAGCTTTTTCCCATACTTACATTGGCCAAATCTTAGACTTGAACCCACGCAGACAGAGGTGAGATATGGCAGTGATCCATAATGGAGAGCACTTTAGATCACTCAGCCATTTGTGACCCCTCATTTTTTTAAAACAAATTGAATTAATTAGGTTCTCATTGCACTCATGCACATAGCTGTTCTGGTAGATTCACACATTTTACATTTAATTACAAGAGGACACATTTTTGGTGACTACACTTAAAAGTAATCAAAATATAGATCTAGAACACAAATTTCAATGGATAATTTTTACAATTTAATTGTAATATATATATATATATATATATATATATATATATATATATATATATATATATATATATATATATTTATTAATGTGCTGCCTTTACTAGGTGTAACATTTGCATTCATTGAAATTTCCTTTAAAATCATTAACTATGGTTTAATAAGACTGTTGTTCTAAAGGAAAATGTAACAAATTATATGACTTCTTATTAAAAGTTGACACTTCATAAAGTTGATTACATTTCTTGGTCCTATCTACCATTTTGATGATATAACAAGCGATTTTGATCTTGAATTTCTTCAAATTCAATGAATAGAAATCAAATTTTTTTGCATTTCTGGTTTGACAAATGGGATTCACACCTGACCCTGTGTTATAAGCGGGTTCATGGGTTATCAGGGTACGAGTTATTGACGGAGTGGTGTAGTGTGTTTGTCAAAAGACATTAGATCAACAGTAGGTGATATCACCTTACATCATGGAGGAACATTACTGTCTACTTGAGAACTAGTCATGGTAATTGAAAATTAAGTTAAGACTTAAAGTGGGATGTTTCTGTACCTGTTGGACATTTATTTATTTAAAACAGTAGAAATTTACATGCTGGATACAAAGTTATTTTTATTTAGTTAAAATTCGTTGAAAAGATATCATATTACTAACACATATTGCAGTATCACTGGGATCTGGTAACTGCTGAAAAAGTATGTATTGGGAAAATCAAAGGAACCTAAAGTTTGTCTTTTGATAAGGGTCCCGTAATATAACACACAGCATAAAGTATCTTAATCCTATATTTGCAATCTTAATTCAAATTAATTTATGTTAGGACCATAATAACTTCTCTTTAACAAATGCTGTTCTTTTGAAAGGGATTTTATGTTACAATTTTGGCATTTGTGTTTTTTGCATTGTCCAAAATATTTCTTTCACTAGAAATATGTTTACTATGAATACGTTATCAGTAGCACAGAATGTCACAAATAATTTCCATTAAATTGCTGTTTTTCTAGATTGATTGTGGTAGCGGAGAAGGATGTGGTCTACAAGAAATTTCCAATTCCCCTGATCAACAGATTGGAAAAACATTATCTTACAGCCAATACCGTCTTGAGCAGAGATCAAAGTGAACTAGCAGAGGAACTTCAGAAATGGGCTGAAAATTTCTCCACAGAAACCACACCTATGTTCATCCAAAGGTAAATGTAACTACTGTAAAAAAAAAAAGCATTTTATAACTTTTTGATTGATTTAGTAGACTTTATTAAAATTTCTTTAATTCTGATAAAGATTTCTTTTGCTTCAATTCCACCAATCAGCCTGAGATACAGCTGATATCTGACATTGAGTTTTAGCCAATCAAAAGCCTCAGAGTAAGTTTTATTGCTTGTTGAAAAAAAAAAATATCTTACTGCTGATGATTTTATGTACAATACAATATCTTGAACACATTTGTTTGTCTGAGAACACAAGTCTGAAATGGACAAGAAAGGAGTTATCAACAGTATTCTAAGATGTCATCTTGCTATGTGCGTTATGAAAATAAGAAACAGCCTTAAATAAAAACCCAGGTATTGTATTATTTTTTTATGTCTGAGAACACAAGTTTAAAATGGACAAGAAAGGAGTTATCAACAGTGTTCTAAGCAAACACAACTCTGCCTTGATAGTCACGACAAATTAGAAAAAAAAAGTCTCAATCTTTGTCTCAAGTCTTTGGATATCGTAAGTTTTCAGATTTTTTTTCTCAACATAATTCATGCACCCTGTTTTCTGACAATCCATAATTTTAATTTCAATCAGTTAATAGTTTGCATTAAGAAACAGAAAAGGTAATTTGACATAGTATTCTTTATTTTAAAAATGGAAATTCTTGCTGCTTTAAGCCACCTATAAAGACTACATTTAAGATTATCAAGTATTATTTAATGTACCTTCCAGCAAAATGACTGAAAATGATCATTTTATAATAGTTATTATTTCCAAGTAACATGGATTGAAAGGAATGATAAAAGAAATTAAGTTGTCTGACCTAATGAGGACCATTTTGCCAGAGAGTTGATTTTTTCAGAAGTGAAAGGCATTGATGACAGCCTTCATTTCTAGGATGTTGATTTGTAGAGGCCATTCACCTGGTTTCCTTGTGCCACTGATAGTAGTGAAGTCCGGCAATGGGTGTGCACCCAAATCATGCATTGGTCCCTTCTGTTATTTCCACTTTGAGCTTCTCCAGTGGGATTCCCAGGCATGGTTTCATGACTGACGTAGGAATGATTAAATCTCAGGCATAATCATGATGGTTTCATAAAGAGGATTTGAAAAGGGGTGCCATTGTGCTCACAGTGTCATTACTAAGGGGTGCATAAATAGGAGTGGAATCAAGTGTGCTGCCACATTGAATAAAAGCAGAGTCGCAAAAAGTCTCTTGATGAAATCCAAGTCCTGTTGATTATGTAAACACAAAGAGGTCACACCTGATTTTATTTGCTTACAAATTCCATACCCAGATGGACAAAATTCCAGGATGGACTTAGTCCTGACATTTTTCAGTTCACTAGAAAGCCTACATAGTCTAAAAGAGAGAAAATCAGTCCTGTCTTAGATTTGATAGAACGTATGATATGTTTCTGGAGGGTGTTGTTCAGGTAATCTGCCATTATTGTAGATTGCATTGGGTGATGATGCAATCCATAATCCAAGAGGTGATGTTGGGACCAAAGAGGAGAACTTTGAACTGATAAACTTTGTTGTGGTAAGCAAAACAGACAAATTGTCATGATATAAGGTGGATAGGGACTTGAAAATATGCCTCAGTCTGATCAAGACTGATGGTATACTCTTCCATTTGAATTGTGAAGTGGATTGATCTCACATCACCATCTTGAATTTTGTAGGCACAATGAACTGGTTGAAGCAACTCAGGTTGATAATGGATGTCATCTTGTTGTTTGCTTTCCAAATAAGAAACAGCATTGAATAAAACCCCAGGAAGTGTAATATTTTTTATGAGTGGCCATATCCATAGTATTAAGCATATTTCTAGTAAAAGATAACTCTTGAACTTCATTCTATTCTCCGAGTATGATGTTAATTTAAAGGATTTTGTTGCATTCACTGTACATTGAGACCTATTCAGGGTCTACTTGTATTTCTCAAAAAAAAAATCTAAGGTAGCACTGAAGACTAATTTCTTTCCCCATGAAAACATCCTTGTAAACACGCAGTGAATATATGAAAGTCCGACACTGCTGGGACTACTTGCTGGTTTGCCCATGGACTGGTCAGCCTGGAAACTGTCAGTATAGAAGATGTTCTAGCTACCATCGGTACTGACCACTCCAAGAGCCTGACATGACTGACAGATTTCTCACTTTAATCTCTGTCATAATAAGTACATGTTACTGATTAGATGGATTGATATGTTATATTACTGATTAGATGGATTGATATGTTATATTACTGATTAGATGGATTGATATGTTATATTACTGATTAGATGGATTGATATGTTATATTACTGATTAGATGGATTGATATGTTACAAAAATCCCCTTAAATCATAGTTGACTTGACCTTTTCAGCAAAAAGGGACATGTTGGAAGGGCTGGACAGACGGTAACAGTTGTTTTATTATGCATTGTAATTGATGGATCCATTACAAATCAAATGTGTCCTGACTTAATAGGGTAAATGCTCTCCCAATAAGTCAGAAATGCAAGAGTAATATACCGTATTTTCTGGCATATAAGTCGAGACTTTTTTACTTAAAAGTTCGGTCTTCGTCTTATACTCCGAATCGACTTATATATGGATTTTGTCATTGAAATTGCATCAACTTATATATGGATTACAGTATCCGGTATGCTATTGATATTGCTCTATAATCGGCATAATCGAAAACAGGTCACATAGAAGTACAAATTCATGTTAAATTACTATGTCAATAAATTGTCATAAAATAATATGACTGCATTTATATTTGTAAGTTTTGTCATTATTTATTTTGCATTCTGCGTGTTTTTTCTTATTTCTCAAACATAAAATAAAAAAAACAATTACCGGTAAAAACTTCACCGGGCCGCATAGCACACTTATGGTCTATACTCTATAGTGTACTGTACTAATTCAAAGCATATTGTTTGTTCCTAAAAAAAGAAAGATATGAAATAACTGGTCCATTAATTTTTGATTTTCCAGTATAATGTTGGACACACGTGAGCAATTACCGGCATAGCTTTTTTTATTGATCCAATTGATCCTACAAAGGGATGTAATCCATATTAACTCGAGCGTTCGATGATTATTTATAAAATAATGTAGATCATGCGTTCTACTGACTCCCCCAAATCATATGTTTCAATGGTACTTTATCATTTTAGCTGTGCTGATATTTACAGTGACATAATTCAGTGTTTAAAATACAGCCAGTTCTGCCTGCTGTATTTATTAGAGTACATCAAAAGAACATGACGCAATAGCTGGGCGGCAAGTTCAAAGAACTTTGACTAGCAGCTTGGGTGGGAAAATGTGCTGAAATTTACAATGACTGAATTCAGAGACAGAAAGATCCTGAGATGTACATGTAGTTATTATAGGAATACACTTTAGCTTCCATTATTTAATATACGGACATGTACTATTTCATCATTCATTACGTACACCCATTACGTAATTTTTTTTATTTTCTTTTCATTGAATTCAGTCACATAATGATCTGTGACAAAATTATTGAATATTTTACATCTGTGTGTGGATATTTTTGATGGAAATATTTGTATTATGGATTCAATGTATGTTACGAGATTCGCTGCTGAGTACACGGTGTTGATACTCTTTTCATGCAATAGATTATACATGTATATATAAATTAGAAACATGTATGTACCAATGCATGGTTCTCTGAATAAAGTACCGTAATTGTATTTGACAAAGTCTCTCAAATAAATTACCGTAGGTTTAAACTTTCAACTGGAAGGAATGAACATAGCTCTTTTTGCAGTGGATATTGCCAGTAATATGGAATATCATATGACGATACCATCAATATTCATGCAACCGGAAGTTACTACCAGTTATTGACCTGGCCTCGTCTTATATTCCGAATCAACTTACATATGGACGAAGGATGGAAAATTTACAAAATTGGTCAGTTCGACTTATAATCTGCATCAACTAATAGGCCGGAAAATACGGTAGTTGGCTGGCTAATACTATAGCCCAGACTTCCTCTGACCATGTATTACACTCACTGCATGTCAAAGACAATGTACACTTAGTATATAAAAAACCAGAGTCATAGTAGACTTCCATGCTTTGAAGTTGCATTTTAGCATTTAGATATTTTGCTGACATGACACAAGATTAGAAAGAAAAGCATAAATTAGTAATTCTTCATGTTACTATCTCACTAATATAAATACTCCCAGTTACTAATGGAATAATAAAAAAATTCAGTGTCGCATTTGAAACATGTAGAATATGCTTTGAACTTATGCATTAGTTGACCTTGATACTGAAATGACACATAGAAAGAAAAAACAGCATATTTTAGCACTGCAGCATGAAATAACTCACTGAAACCTTATCTATTACAAACAGAACAAGCAAAAAAATACAAGTTGTACTAATTTGTAATGACCTTGTAGATGTTAGTGATAGCATGGTGTGATGTTTTAAAAGGACGAAGTCCCTAATGGCAACTAAATCACTCAAATTTGGCAGATTGTAAAACTGAATGTATACAACCTGCACAAAACGAATAATCCACACAATAAATCCAAAAGGAATGTTGTGTTAAAACACAAAAATTGCTGAGATTATCAGAGGATACACTTTATAGTGTTACCAGTGAAGCTAAAAACTAGCAACACCTGGTGGTGGCAAAGGGATTTAAAGGGCAAGACTTATTGCCCTTGTTTAGATGAGACGAGAAAAGTCGATTTTTGTATTGTTAGTAGATCTAGATTTGTGAGGTAGCAGGCTATTATACCTTACATAAAGTGAAATGTTTTAATGGAGATATCTTGATACTCAAAAATATGGATATGTATACCTCGTGAATCTTGATTGGATTACAAAATAGAGGGCATGACAGTCAGTCTCCCTTTCAGCAGTATTTGTATTAAATGTAGAAAGGGCAAAATGCTGAGCCTAATTAAAATACAGACGGTTTACAAGTAGAATGCAATTTTCATTTTTTTTTTCCAATTAATTTAGCCTTGCGAATCATATGCGACAAAACAATATATCCATTTTTAGGTTAAGATAAACTGAATAAGTAAGGACAAATAAAATGAAATTAAGAAGTAAAGATATTTATTTAAATACCTATGTCTGCACAAGCTGACTATGGCATTGACTGAATAAAAACCATAGCACAGCATCATGGAGCTGACTATGGCATTGACTGACTGAAAACCATAATACAGCATCATGGAACAGATACAAAAATATGGCATAGTAATCAGAAAACTACTGATTCAAGAAGTAAGTTTGTGTTAGTAAAAAAAAAAAACTATTTTCGAGCCAACTTATCCAAATGGTAATAGCAGTGAGGTCTGGAAAATTCTAAATAACAGCTACAAAAATTAGTTTACCAACACCTTCAAGCTGACAAAGGTAGCTATGCATATTGCCATTCAGAAAGAAGCACAAAAAATATTCATGACAGATAAGGAGCAGAGTATGCTCAGAAATAATTAACAGATTAATATTTATACAATTAGATGGTGACATCTTTTAAAGATTTTGATTTCAGTTCAGCTCTAAAATAGTGGAGTATTTAAGGGTTAGGTAAATATTGAACCATGACTGTTTCCTCCCCCCTCCTACTTTTTTACTCTCTCTATCTTTCGATGACATAAGGTGAAGTCCCCCTTCAGATAAAATTCTGGCACCATCACTACTTAAATTGTACATGGGGAGCAAATTTAAAATTTCTCTTTTTATGTAGAGATATTTAACCAATGAATGAAGGTGTTGATGGAATAAATAAAATTACAACATAATCAGCAGTGGGGCAGATTTCAAACAGCTAAAATTTATCACCTTGTGTAGAAAATTTGTCAAAATTGTAGAAGAGGATTGGGTGTTGTCAGTAGTTTTCCATCTTCACTAACAAGTACAAGTACTTAGGGCCACAACAGTCTTTGGCAGGAAGTACAATGTGATAGATTTGTTTGGTATTCATCATCTTTCCCATGCCCAGATTTTTTCTAGATGAGATTTTCTTTGGACAAGGAAACAACTTTATTTGTTCTGTTTTGAATATAACATCATAATGTCTTGCACATTTAAATTAGACATGGAAATTGGTAATAAGATATTTTCAAAGCATTCATCCTATGCAAAACAAAGGGCCTGGTAGCTAAAGTGAGTTAAATGGAGACACCATTAAATGGCCTAAAACGATGAATAAAACTCACTGACAACCAATAGGTATTATATTTTAAAGCATTATATTTGAAAGTATTTTTGTTTCTTGTCATCGATGAGAATTGCATATTAATATATGATAACTATATCTCTGTCTGTAATCTGCATAATGGAAATAACAACCATTATGTCAACATACATAAAAGGGCACCACCTACCTTTCAGAGATGGAAAGACCATCAAGTGTATCGATATGAATTGTATTGTAGGTTGTGTATCATGAATATAGGTTGTGTATCATGAATAGACTGTGCATCATGAATAGACTGTGTATCATGAATAGACTGCATCATGAATAGACTGTGTATCATGAATAGACTGCATCATGAATAGACTGTGCATCATGAATAGGCTGTGCATCATTAATAGACTGTGCATCATGAATAGGCTGTGTATCATGAATAGGCTGTGCATCATTAATAGACTGTGTATCATGAATAGTCTGTGTAAACTGAATAGTCTGTGCATCATCAATCATATCAAGTGTATCGATATGTATTGTATTGTAGGTTGTGTATCATGAATAGGCTGTGTATCATGAATAGGCTGTGTATCATGAATCATCAAGTGTATCGATATGTATTGTATTGTAGGTTGTGTATCATGAATATAGGTTGTGTATCATGAATAGGCTGTGTATCATGAATCATATCAAGTGTATTGATATGTATTGTAGGTTGTGTATCATGAATAGGCTGTGTATCATGAATTATATCATGTATAGTGTATCTGTTCAGCCCTAATATAGATACATATATCAGTGTGTGTGTGAAATGCACTGGAAATAAGGTGTAAATAACCACAATAAATATGTCTGTTGCACAATATTTTAAATAGTATTTTTGAATATGCAAGCGATTACATTGAGTGACAGGTAACACCCCTTTTCTTGAGATGATGTGCATATTGAGGTGACTGAATATATGTATGAAAGAGATGATTTTATAATTCCATTTTTTATAGAAATGAGAAGAATAAAGCAGCACGCTCTGTTGGGGAGGTATTCATGGGTTACCATTCTGACACCTGTTCCTCCATTATCTTGGTTGTCTGGCAGAAACATGAAGAAGAGAGTCCCAGAATTTCAATTCCAAAGGTAGTCATTAGCTTTGACCTAATATGTTTCCTAATTTTAATCATTGATATGCCCCACCCAAAAACATGGATGAAACAAATAGTGCTTCAGTGTGGTTTAAGATTTTTCAGGCATTTTTAACAGAAGATTTATGTCACTTTATGTAAGGATATATTTGGTGAGTATCATACCATTCTAATAAAACTGCATTAATGTTGTACATACATATATGTACACTGACATGCACACTTTTCTATATTTGTGATTTCTGAGAAGATTAGTATTTACCCAGTCATAATACCTTCAGTTTACAAACAGTGCCTTGCAAATCCAGTGCAGTCCTCACAAGCAAGAAATTTTAGCTACACTTTTTGAGACCTTACAAAAATCCATGTTACTTTTACTTAACTCATTCAGCCCCAAGACACTTACCAGTAACACTGTTGCTGTGCCCCAGCAACACCAAGCTCTGTCTAGCTGCTTGTGCCCCAGAGTGTTTTACCTATTTGGAAAATTTTGTAAACATCATGCACATGCATTCATACTTACCTTATTTTCTTTACTTACATCCAATAGTAATCCATGAAATTTTCACCAATTAATCCAAATGAATTTGTCAATACAGTGATGTATTTTTTTCTCCATTTGTCCAAGTCTTTCACAATTTATTTATACACTATTTAAAAAACTATGTGCAACATTGTTAGGAATTTCACATCAGCCCTTTTTACAAAAGTATGTGCAAGATTGTTAGGAATATCACATCAGTCCTTAAATCCATTAAAATAAACCAGGAAATTTTAAAATATGATATGGTTTGAAACATGTTATACATAAATTAACCTGACATTGTTATCTTTTATCTCGTCTGGTGTTGTTGGATACCACGTTTTGTTCGGTGATACCAAAATACATTTTTGCACTTTTGCGTTAGTTTCATTTGCAATATCCATATATAATTCTTCTGGAAATAATAAATGAAAAAAATCTATTTCTCTTTTTACCTTGTCGATGTTAGTTGTAGGTATGGGATTTGGTCCACTAAAATGAAGATGATCACACCAATCTGCTAGATCGGCAGAGATGCTATCTTTAGTGCTATCCGCATCCTCATCTTTGGACGATTCAATCTCGGAAATTTCAATGTCCGATTTTAATTCTCGCAAATAATTCAATTGGCGAACATATCTTTCCTCTGCTTCCTCAATATTAACTTGATCAAACTCTAGAAACACCTCATTTTCACTCTCATCGCCATAAAAAATCACTCGTACTTCCGCTGTCATTGCCATGTTTTCAAGAAGTGAACACATGATGGGAAACTGCTCTCAAACGTTTGAATCATAAACAATTCAAACTTTAAATTCAAATTTGTACGAAGGAAAGTAAATTCATTTTTGATTAGTTACAAGTGGGTCTGATTCTTGGGAAAATCCCCATTTGTAACCAATCAGAGACTTTCTCAGGACCACCTTTCGGAATGTGTATTTATGGGACCGGCCATTGAATGCAGCTTTGAAACTTCTCGAAATAGCGGTATCGGCTGTTGAATGCGGAAACTGTATTACTCATAAAGACGGCATCGGGGCCGAATGAGTTAATACAGATCAAGTTAGAGGAGTATAGGGGGTATATTCCATATTTTGTCAAACTAATTCTAGCAGGATATTTTTGATGCAAAACAAATAGAGTTCTGTAATGTCCACTTAGAGTAAAGTATTAGTGACACTCCATAAAATTAACTTATATAAGATATCAAATATGCCATCTGTATTTGCAGGTAAGCTTTCTCTAATAATTTTGTAATAGTCTGTTAGGATACATGTTATTATTTATGAAACATTGCTTAAAACATTGCCATCTATGTCAGCAATCCCAGGCAATGTTTCCAGTTGTATGTGGATAAATCTTAGAGAGTATAGCACCATGCTAGCAAAATTAGGTGACTTTAACCACCATTTCACACTTTGGTGACTTTGATCAAATGTTTGTTTTTGAAATGTTCGGGTGGTTTTATTATTGAAAGCAGAATAATAATTTACACAAATTGTATAGAAATGAATGATTGGTTTTTCACCAAACATGTTTGTATCAGGGAAGAATGATGGTAGGCTTTTTTTATATTCTGTAAATCTTTTCATGACCCTGTTTTATAGATTCTTGAGGATGCCAAAAAACTGTTATTGTGGTGTGCCACCCCAGATTCTGTGGTGCGACTTGAAAGATGTAATCTGTTACAGCAGGAAAAGATGTTGCTCACAAAGGTGTACATGAGTGAACAGTGTCATGAGAATTTGGCACAGTATCTGCATTTTAAGTTACTCACAGAGCAAACACCAGAGCTATTTGCACAGGTAATGCTAAAAATATAAATTTGTGTCTATATTTTGCATTAAAATTTTTCTTTAATCAATGAATTATACTTTACTGAATCTGTTTCAGAGGTTAATAAAACTTTTCAGCACATCTTTATACCTGGACTCAATATTTATTCTATATTTATACCATATTTTTAATTTGTTTTTGCACAGTAGTGTCAAAAAACAAATGAACTAAGAAGCTATGCTACAAAATAACACTTGCAGTAATGGACTATGGTATTAAAATACAGTAATAAAATGAAAATAGACTGAAAACATACATTACAGAGTATATCCCATGGAACAAGCCTTTTAATTTTGTAGAAATGTTGAAAATTGTGTCATGGGCTTAAGAAGGCTTTCTTCAATAAAATTATTTACTGACCCTCGACTGAACATAGGGAGAGATTTTTTTGTGCCATCCAAATATCGAGTCCTTCTATCACACTTGTAAGATGTATAGCTCTAACACTAATGAGCCAAGTGAGTCCAAATTTCATAGTTATGTACCTTAATTGGGTTTCAAGACATGGTTTTGTTTTGGTGACTGAGCTTTCTGTTTTCAGTTTGTATACCCAGTTTGTACATTCTTGTGTAAAAAATGTAATAGATACCACAGGCTAACGTAGACTCCCATATTTTTCAGATAACAACCCATTCCAAACTCCTGTCAACAGCAGACAAGTCAGATATCTATCAGGCAGTTGGAATTCCACCTGAGAGGATTGCTCTGGAAACTCTTCAGTCCTTCGACACTGAGCAGCAGTTTAGTCGAAAAATCAGGTAAAAGAAAATACAAGTTTTTCATACTGAGTATATCATCTGTGGTTGAGAACATGAGTGAGACATACTGGAAATTAATCTATTTTCATGAGTATCACTTTTTATATTTTTGTTAATCGATTGGAAAAGTGTTTTATTATATCCACAATAGCATCATAGTTAGATTTTTAAATTTGTGGATTTTAGCAGTCACGAAAACTTTGAAAATCAGTATCCCATTTTAATTCACATTATCTCAAGTCTGATGAGCTTCATTTCATTGCATGAATCCAGTCATAAACTTGAAGTACCTAATATTCATATACATTTTTAACTGATTGGGTTGAAGGCCATTTGAGCTTATGGTCGCATGGCACTTCATCAGTTTGATTAAAATTGTCAGAAGTGTTACTTGGGATAGCCTCTATAAAACAAATTATTACAAATGGCTTCCCTTGCAATTGTATAGTTTCCATATCAACAAAGTGAAAAACTGCTTTCAGTTCAGTGAAAAAATAATTGATTGACTGCTTACTTATGACTATAAAACAGAGGACTGACTTTTTGGACAGCAAAAAAATGTACAAGTTATGCTTGGAACAGTTGTTTCCCAAGAAAATAACTTGTACAAGTTAAGTGATTAAAGAGTAAGTGCACTGTTTTATTAGCATCAAAATTAGTTTTCGCAAGTTTAAAGGTAATATCTGAATTACCAAGTTGTTCAACTAGCTAAGAACAAATAATGGTTGGTTTAAATGAGCAACTGAATATGACATTTAATGATGCCATATATGGCTATTCTTTGTGACCTATGAATTTAAACTTTCCAAGACAAATTTTAAGTATTAAATAACCACTGACCCTAATGAAAAGGCATGTAACTTTTATTTCTTCTCAAAGACAAATTTGTCTTCAGAGATTTCTTTACTTTTTCATCAAATAGATAGAGATATTGATTTTTCACAATTACAATTAAGGTGACTTTTATTTCTGCTATTTCCACATCCAAGCAGATGAATTTGTTTTGACTCTCTACCTTGATAATAACATTGCTTTCAAATTTTACATAATTGACTCCTTTGAATTGCAGTATCAGTGTGACTCAATACAGAGTACAAGCAAGATAAGAAATGTTTGCATATTGATTCACCTAATATGCCAGATCTAAACAATGTCTTATCCACGTATCAGACATTCAGTTTTTTGCATAGAGTGAGAGGTTACTGTAGGTATGCACCAGTGACAGCTTAAGGCAGGAGAAACCATAGTTTGGTTAAGAAACAACTGTCCACCAACTGCTGAAGGCAGGTGAATATTTCATACAGGATAGTTGTATAGGAAATTTGCTGGGGGGGTCATTGTGAACAGATGAAAACTGAGTAAAGATGACAATTAGGATGGGTTTAACAAAGTTTACATTTTTAATGGTTTCTTATTTTTGCTAAATAATGAATAAGTAAATAAGTTAATAAAATAGAATTGAGGTACTATTTAGTTATATTGAGGGGTTTTTTTTGTTTCAGTTTTGAATATGTTGATACTGTGATAACCAAAGTCAAATATAAAGTTCAGTTTCTTTTTTAAAAAACAGTTCTCAATAGAGGCTGACTAAAACTAAATTTCTGGTTTTGGCCGAAAATGAAGCAGGACCGAAAGTTATAAATTGACTTTTGGCTGAAACCGAAGCCGAAACCAAAAGTTTAACTACACCTTCAGCCGAAACCAAAAGATAAACCGAAGTTGCTGAATACAAGATTTATTAAATATTCCTGGGTCATGATGCAATTAATTAAAAACACTAATTAAAAACAAATCTAGAAGTAATTATTAAGAGCCTGCAGTTCTAATATGGAAACTAATTCTGAAAATAAGGGGCATTGCTTGCAGAAAAGTTCTGATTGCCCCCTTTCTGTTTGGACAGATATAGATTAATGATATGATTGATATTGATATGTTGACAGACATACCTGGGATAATCATAGTTACCCAACACACTGCTCAAGGAGTCCAGGAGAAACTCATTCATGCCCGGCTCTTGTCAGGGATGCCCTGCATAAAAAGAGCTATTTCTGTGTTTTGATTGTGGGGTGGATAACAAGAGGAGAAGTAACAGAGTTTCAAAGACTGATGTCACATTAATGACAGTGCACCACTCTCAGCCTCCATCTCCACACTAGCTAACTACCATTTTGTCTGCATTGAAGACAGTAATTAGCAATACAGAACTCATGGAAGAGGGAATATTTGTTGCAACAAGAACCTTTCCAAATTGTTATCCAATTTCTACATATCTAGGCTGTGCTCACTCATTTTGTTCCCTAGGTGGATCCCCTACGTGATCATGACATGACCCATCAAGTTTGACCAACGTCTTCCATCTCACTGAAGCAGTAATTGTGCACGACTTGTTTCCACATGTCACTAGTTTTAGCATGTGGGGTTAGGGAACTGCTTGTGCTGTCCATTGATCTGAACTACATGTAGTCCCATTCTGATGGCACAATCATGTAAATGACAAAACCATTGGTTTCATTTCTTAAATAAGTTAACCATTAATAAACTAATAGGCAGCCTGAAAAGAACTCTTTCTCTCTCTCTCTCTCTCTCTCTCTCTCTCTCTCTCTCTCTCTCTCACACACACACACACACACACACATCAGAGACTCTTCAAATCATTTAAAGCATGAAAGCAAAGCATAGCATCACAAGGGCTTGCTGCTTTAGCAGTATCTTAGTTCTAACAGGATCTAACAGAATCAAATGAAGATTTTGGGTCATTAAATACAAGTAATTTCAATGATCACAGTCTTCAATATAACGTTTCAGTTTGAGACATAGTTTAGTCAGTTGCCTGGCATGCTCAATCTACTTTCTCCAGCTTCTGTTTGTGTGACATTTCCTAACTAAGGAGAGAGAGCTGTATACTGACCAGCCGCTTATAACTGGACAGACAGGTACCAAGCCCCGTTCATGACAGCACAATCTCAGCCTCTGGCATTATTGGAGAAGTTTTGCTAGATCCACCTTGTAAACTTTTGAATGTAATGCAACAGCAATATGCAGGATCCCACAGGGATCACCATTGCACATGTATAATGAAGTAAAGTAATTTCAATGATTGAAGTCTTGAATATAACGTCACACCTATTTTAATGTGATTGGGTAATGTATTTGATTTTTGTTGTTGTAGGGCTTAATGCTATTTTTCAGCACATGATAGGCTATACATGGTGGCCAGTATTAATTGTGGAGGAAGAACCTGGAAAATTCCCCAGAAAGAACCACTGACCCACAGAAAGCTACTGGCAAGCTGTCTCACATACCCACATTGGCCTAATCTGAGACTTGAACCCACACAGACATGAAATGGCAGTGATCCGTAACGGAGAGTGCTTTAGATTTGATGGAGAAAGAAAATTTGGTTGTAAATTAAGTTTGTCCCAAAAAATAAATACTTGATTATATTACACTCTATTTCACCCACCATTCCAAAATACAAGTATCATGTTAAATGTTATGCTCTGACTCTAGTTGGTGGACAACTAATGCGAAAAGTGGAGTCAATTTGTAAGAGCTATTTCCCTTTGTCTTTTTTTTTGGACTGAAAGATGTTTCCTGATGTTAATGTGACTGGATAAGTATTTTCAGAGTAACATAATTTGCTAATAGAATTTTTTTTTCAAAATTATTTTAACTTATGAACCCCTGGCATGTTTTAAGAAACATGGAAGGATAACATTTTTTTTTTAGATCAGATTGTTTTACACCAAAATTGTGCCATTGTTGGTATTAAATTTTTTGTTTGGATTTTAGACTTTTTGGCCTGAGATCTAAGGCAGACTTTTTTTTACTGCATACAGACAGGTAAACCTTTGAAAAAAGTAGGATGTTGGGTATTTGGTGTAAAAGCGTAAATTGGCCAGGACATGAAAATGAGGGGTCAAATAAGCAAGAAAATAAAAGGACTCCAACTTATACCCTTCCGCACATGCATGAGCAAAATAGCCAATGAAAATCAATGTTGCTGACATAAATAAATCTCTTGGAGGCAAATAAATTTGGATTTATTAAGAAGTAGCCCACAAAATGTGTTTCCTACTCCCATTTCAGGTGAAATTGACAAAATGATCCAGGAGTTAATGACTTAAAATATCTTTATTATAATTTTATATATGATTCCTTAATTTTTAAATAAACATGTTCAGTATTTCAGAATTAGTTATCCATTTCATACTTTATATGTAATTATTACTCACATCTATGTTATCCTTGTTAGCAAGGCCGCCCTACTTATAAAGCAACTTTCCTGGTGCAAGAGGGATGGCTTTATATGAAGGGAATCAACACATCTTAATTTGTTCTCTATTCCTATCTCTCTCTCTCTCTCTCTCTCTCTCTCATGCATTGGAGTTTGTCAGATAAACAAGAGTAGTAGACTACCCATTTTCATGGCAAGCATTAAAAAAGGGTTCTAATTGGAGTTTGCTAAAAGGTCAAAGATCTGAGTCAAAGAAGATAATATACTGATCAATGCAGTTAATAAATTATATTCTTTTCAGGTATTTCTTGGAGTCAAACCATGATGAGCAATTACTCCTTGTGGTTCAGTGTGATTCAGGTGACACTAATGCCAGTTTGGTGGCTTGTGCTAGATACTGTATCCTGGATGAATACCAACATATGAAGGACAGACGAACAGCTCCCTGCCATGTTGTCTTCATCATACAGCTACCCAGAATTGCAGGGGGATGCTTTACTGGATTCCAAGTTGGTTTTTTTATGAAATTTTCTTACAATTTAATTTTTTCAAGGTTTCATAGGAATCAGAAACATAAGCTCAAGCTTTGCACACATCAGTGAATTTCAGTTGACTGGTAAAGGAGGTAGGAGTGTGAAACATGCTTAAAGTTAAATGATTCTAATTTCTTCTCTAACCAGAGTTACTGAAGATAGTAGTTTTTACTTATTTGATGACAGCAACATAAATGATAGATGAAAGCTTGTCGGTCTGTGTCTTTACTCAAGTGCTATCTGCATTTGAAATTTTTTCCCCTGAATTTAATGACTTGATAGCATGGAACGTGAAAATATGCCTTCCATTAAAACAATCTCAGGCAAACAATTATTGATCACATACATGTAAATGGGTACATGAAATGAGGTCAAATTTATGTTGAAAATTTCAGTGAACTTTCAGTGCTATTTTCCGGTCCAAACTATTCTTAATTATCTATTAGATATATTTCTTACAGTAATTAATTGGTTTTTTTTATCTGACACTTTGTTATCTGAGATTAGTAAATGAAAAATGGAAATTTGGTAATTGTGTCTCTCTCAGTGTCTAATATTTTGCACCATATTTCCATATTAATTTTATATCATTTCAGTAAGATTTGGCAGTTTCTCAATTTTCTGACATCTTTATAATGGTTCTTGTGTCAGTCAATATTGATCACATTATTATCATGCCATGCTTTGGAAAGCTGTCCTCCATAATATTTAGCCAAAAAATATTGATGTGGGATTTTCACAAAAAAGTCGAAAGTCCCAGAAGCAAAAATAAATAAGGAATATTTCTCTTCCTTTAATCTAATATAGATGCCCCTGCCATAAGCATTAAATGTCCAAATTGCTCTATGATTACTTTTATGCAAATAAAGCAAGTCCATCAGCAATCTTTCTCAATGACAGTGGTTGCTATGTTTGCCTGCCTGTTTAATTATTTTCTCATTTTCTCACTGTATTCCATAATAATTGTTGATTTGGATAAGCTTTGCATGCTACCAGACGTTAAAAGCTTCAATGAAAGTATGAACCAAATTCAAATAACATACTGAGGTAATTTCTGCTTTCGTTTTACAATTTAAAAAAATCTTTTCTCTTGGTGATTTTTTTAAAGTTGTGTAACTCAGTCATACAATATAACCCTGATGAGGTGTGTCATTTGCATAAAACAGCAAACATTCATGAATTAGATATGAAAAAACTTATTTACTATCCCGACCCACCTTATGACATTGTTAAAGTGATTAAAATGAGTGCATAGATGATGATGTTCATGGACAAGCCAGTAATATCCACACAAGTTGAAGCAGATGTCAGATAAAAGTCACAAAAATTGGAATGCAGAATATTGAAATCAAAGAGGAAAACATTGACACTTATGAAATTGCTTGAAGTCTGAACATTTGCATTTGAGTGATATGAAATTAATGCAAATAGCAGATAACATAGACAGAAAATAATATTGCAGTTGGGTTTGATGTTGGCCAGTTGTGATCACACCATTATACCATTTTTTTTAAATGAAAGAACCAGCTAGCACAATTAGAAAAATACCCACTTTTAGCTTTTATTCTTATGTATTTTTGTTTTTTGCTTGGGCTGTGATTGAATATATTTCAGTGTCATCTCGATTTAAACTTTAGTCTTTCACATATATTCATTTTTAAGGGCATGTGATGACACATTGCCTTTATATCAGATATGCTGGGTTAACAAGGAGCACATTCAGTGACAATGTCTACATCATACAATTAATGAACAAATAATGCACACAGTTGTTAAACGTTTCATTTCAGTGTGGGCAATGGCACTCGGTCCATATTGATGACCTTAGAGCACAAGATGAAGAGATGCCCTCCATAACAGAGATGCTTGGCAAGTCGGTGGGCACTCTGATGGAGAGGGCAGTGGGCATTACCCCTGTAGACACAGCTGACATGGAGGTGGAAGAAATGCTCAGGGCCAACAGAATTGGTGAAAGTACTGTTGCCATGGAGACTAATGAAATGGAAACAGAAAGGAATGATACAGAAATACCCAGGCATGGTATTTCTTTACTAATATGATGGCATTATGTTTGTTATCTTTATACAGTTTGTTTTCAACTTCCAGAAATGTTTTTATACCCTCATTGGATAGAAGGTTAGCATTCTTGCTAGTCATTTTGCTGCTATGGCATTCATGTACAGGAATGGGTGGATTTTTTTCTAGCCTTGTGAGAGAATGAAAATATTAGTATTATTGAATTTTCAATTACAGCTAAAATATTTTAAATATATGTTGGTTTTTTTGGTTGTAAACTGTGTATATGTAGTACAGTCCTACCCGTTTATATCGACATCACTTATATCGACAAGCCGTCTAAGTCGACAAAAAGCAAAGTCCCAGTCCCGTGGTCTACTATTACTATCAAATTGTTATGCTTATGTCGACGTCAAGATAATAGATCAGCGTACATGTCGACAGAAGCCCTTGGTCCCAACTTGAACAAATCCTTTGTTTTCTAATAATTTATGTCAATAAACTGCCAGTTCCGACCCACACTTTGTTCAACAATTAGTTGATCTTGCCGCCAGGCTTTTGATGTCGTGGTCGGATAAAAAAAAACAACATAGTAGCACATTTTCTCACCACTCTACAGCTAGTTAAATCTTTGATTTTGCCACCTAGCTTGTGGGTCATGTTCTTCAGATGTACTCTTACAATGACATGTACATCTGTTGGTCTTTCAGTCACTGAAGTTTCTGATTGTAAATATCAACACAGTTAAAAGGACCAATTGATGAACACAATTTCCCAATCAACAGGTGGTTGAAGCAGGACTAGCAAGCCCTTAAATTTGCCTTCCAGGAAATTGATGCATACAGAGGACTCCTGTATACACCGCTCCCTCGATAACTCGCGCCCTGATAACTTGTGAACCCGCTTATAACGTGGTGTCTGGTGTGGATCCCGATTTTTGCCCAAAGATAAAATATATTTTAAAATTTTTTTAAAAAAAATATGCTGAACGTGAAAAAACTATGATAAGAATTGGTAAATTAAACCTTTATACATTTCTCGTTTTATCATAAAAAAGGTGATTAATGCCCATAAAGATCGATTCTATATTGTGAAATTTGCAAAATCTAAATAAGTTATCATATATTATGTTCGGGTTTATTTGTTGATACACCGTCTTCAATCTCTGTAAATAAACAGTCTGGTGAAATAGCTATCAATGAAAACGTCCGGTAAATGCTAACAGGTGGCAACAGATAATGAAATAAACAACAATTAAACATTTTGCTGTGTGAAAACCACATAATAATCCTTTATTTCCGTTTCAATGTAAACATTATAATTGCAACATATTCTTTTCTATGAAAACATGAAAAGAATCAATCAACCGTCACATCAAAACCCGCGAGTACTTCCGTGAGAACCTAATTACCTGCCGGCTTTGTTTTGATCAACAAACTTGGCCAAGTGTTTGTTGCACGAAAATAATTCATTAAAAGAGACGTGTTGTTTTATCACTTACGTCTTGTGCATGGAATCAAGCATGTGATGATTTGCTCGACGGCAGCGAAATCAGGGAGTAACACAAAATTAACTGATTTTTTTTTCAAAACGTCGAGTCATTTGTAAAGCGTATCACAACGGGCATTTGTATTATTGTGTTCTAATTTACATTGTTTCAAATTTTTCATTTTATTTATACCACAATCAAATATATACACTGTATATGAATCGATCGATTGACATTGTTTCTCGAAAAGAGTCAATCAAATACGTCTAATTTGAATCAAACAATAAAAGAAGAATGTATCCAATTCAGCACAAACATTAGTGATGTAATACACAATGCGTGAATCGGTACACGTGTTAATCGAACAACAGGAGTCTGACATTTTATCAATCAACTACGGCGAAATCTCTGACAAAATGAATTCCCCTTATCGGTAATATCGTTTTTAAATATGTATTACCGATAAGGGGAATTCATGTTGTCAGAGATTTCACCGTACTTAATTGATAAAACGTCAGACTCCTGCGATCGAACGGTAACCACGTGGAATAATGTTTTCGATTAACTCATCTATATACGGTAATTTATCCTGAAATTAATGTTACTCTATGAGGAAAAAATAAACTACACCATTATGAAGAGATATTTATTCACAGTTAATCACAGCACGTTAAACTTTATGAATTGAGCATTAAAAGCTATAAAAAAAACTGCCACCCACCCACCCTTTTGCCTTTGTATCGATCCTTTTGTTATTATAGGTCTCTCGATAACTCGCACCTCACTTATAGTGCGGTCGATGTTTTTGAACCCTGATGTGCGTGAGTTATCGAGGGAGAGGTTTATGTGATTTTCTGAATCTCGTATATAAAAATTGCGTGAAAATACGGATTACGAGTTTCCGAGACCTTTGAAAGTGATCAGTGATTAAAACAAGTTTTTTTTTTAGCTGTGAAAGTATCGTTTTTAACGTTATTTACATTTACGATGGCTAAGAACAGCAGGGTAAAATGCAAATTAAATTTACAGTCTCTGGAAACTAAATATCTGACTGTTAAGGAAGTTAAGAGATGAACATCTCGCAAAGAGGTCTGTGAAATTTTTTCACTTAAAAATAACACTCGTTCAGGAAGGATGAAAGCTGCTGAGTCTATAAATAAAGACTACTTTGAAGGTAACTGCGCTCCCCAAAGGAAGAAGCAAGACTGCTACATTTGAAGGTGTGGAGGAAGCCACAAGATGGTTCAATGAAGCATTTGCGAAAAAACTTAGTGTGGAGAACTTTGCTGCAACAAGTGTTTGGTTCAGATGCTTTAATGTTCATCATAACATTGGATACAAAAGTATTTGTGGAGAATACATGTACTGTTGACAGTTTTTTTTCACTTCCTTGTGAATAGCCCTATCCCCCTTGGTAGCCTCAATAAGATGGGAATAGACTGACCAAAATTGAGGCCAATTTAAGTACATGTACTTGAAGCATGTAAGTGACAACTATCCAATCATGTGCTAATGCCGACGTTGAATATCGTAATGTTTTTCGTATCAGGATGTGATCAATGAAATATTTTAATTTGGATTTTACTACACAGATGTAACCCAAATGTAATTTGTCAATATGCAAATGTATTTCACACTGATTCTGTCATCATGTACTCAGAATTTCCATTGTTTTCTCAGAGTGTAAATGCTATTCATTGACGACGGGTCACCCTTTGCTGAAAATTTGTAACTTTTATCTTTTTTCAGCCCCCCCCTCCCCAATTATCTCTACATCTGCCTATCTCGACAATATTTCCTCGGGGGCCCGAGGATGTCGACATAAACTGCTAGGACTGTATTAATAGCTATTTTTGGTTCCAGTCAGAATGAATGCAAGCAGGGAGAAACGTCTTGCAAGTGAAATTGTTTTAAACGGACAATATGTACAGAACATGGGTATACAATTAGAGAATAACATGTATTATATATGTGTGTGATTTTTCTGGTGATAGGCGAATTGTATGTATTCAATCCACTCATTACAGGAACCAGTCACAACCGGTTTGCTGTGACCAAAACTGTTCCACCAATGCAGCAATTGGTACACTGATGTGTGCCGAGTAGCTAGATTATACCAATGGCTAAAATGTGTACAGAACAGGCTTTAAATTGATTACTGTATTGATGTCATTTGGAGAGTTAAAGCCAAAGATAGGATGTATTAAGTAATAAGGAATCAAATATAGTCCATGATGGCTTTTGAATCTATGATTAAAAATCAGTGAACCCTTTGCAGATTTTTGATAAAAATAAGAGACCACTTTTTCTCATTAAAGAAACCCCACCATCAGCTAAGAAATGTTACAACAAATCCAGCAGTACTTGTAAATTTGAGTTTAAGTGTGTCAAGATGATCAACAAAGGTTTTGAGACTGGAATCAAAGTGGCAACTGCATTTTTTTTATTAGGGCACAACTTACTACTTCTCATTGCTGATCACTTTACTAAAATGGTTAAAGTTAGATTTCCATACTCCAATATTGCACAGAAATTTACTTTACATGCCAGCATCCAAAGAAAACACACATTCCTGCTTGGGTGTTGGCCCACATTCCATGCCCCCCACCACAACAATAAAATGTTGACGATATGTATGGAAATCAGAAGCTCAGTTAAATGCTTGATAACACATATTATGGCATAACTTTGTATTTTTGTTCATTTGACATTTTTTTTACTTACATAGCCACTTTTGTGCTGAGGTATTGTAAAACACTTACCTTCATACATATTTCATGAAATATTTGTGACATCGAGGGCTTATTGTAAAACACTATTACCTTCATACATATTTCATGAAATATTTATGACATTGAGGGCTTTGTATTACTGTCTAAATTCTCTTTCCTTTAACAGTCAGATTCAAGCTGAAAGAATGGATTGGGATGGAGAGGAAAGAGGTGAGCCATCAATTAACCAAGATCATGATCAGGTTCGTGAGCTGCAGGATATAATTCATAAAAGAGTTGATCACAAGCTGAACATCCGCAGTCTTATACTCTCCTGTGTCCAGCCAGCTTTGGCCATGGTCAAGGACAAAGAAGAAACCACTGACAGGTCAACACGGAGAATTGAGTTGATGCTTTATTTACTACATCAAAACCCTATTGAGGGTGAGTATTTGAATGAATTCTTGCTTTCATGCTACATATAATGAACTATTTTGTTAACTGAGCTTGATTTTTTTTTAATGTGATTAATTTAAATTGTACCTGTTACTCTCTTAAACTTAAGAAATACGTCAAAAGCCACCAGTTATTGCCATTTAACAGACAATGCAGACATGGTGTAAATACCTTTCTTGGGAATATGTAAAATATGATATCGAGGTTATCCCTATTACTCTGCTGTTTTTCATTAGTTGTCAGTTGGGGGAAATTATGTATCGTAGATTTGATATGTATTAACAGTATACATTTAATTGATATGTATTAACAGTATACATTTAATTGATATGTATTAACAGTATACATTTAATGCTAGTCTAGTATGTTTACCTGTAAATTGCTGTTATGTTGTCTAATTCAGCCATAATACCTTTAAATGTGTTATTTACCAAGAATATGGAAACACTATTACTCTGAAAAGTTCCATTTACTGAGAATATGGAAACACTATTACACTGAAATGTTACATTTACCAAAAATATGGGGACACTATTACACTGTAAAGTTTCATTTTCCAAGAATATGGGAACACTTACACAGAAATGTTCCATTTACCAATAATAGGAAAACACTATTACACTGAAACATTCCATTTACCAAGAATATGGAAATATGATTACACATAAATGTTCCATTTACCAAGAATATGAGAACATTATTACATTGAAATTACACTGAAATGTTCCATTTACTAAGAATATGAGAACATTATTACACTAAAATTACACTGAAATGTTCCATTTACCAAGAATATGAGAACATTATTACATTGAAATTACACTGAAATGTTCCATTTACTAAGAATATGAGAACATTATTACACTAAAATTACACTGAAATGTTCCATTTGGCAAGAATATGAGAACATTTTTACAGTAAAATTACACAGAAATGTTCCCTTTGCCAAGAATATGAGAATATTATTACACTAAAATTACACTGAATTGTTCCATTTGCCAAGAATATGAGAATATTATTACACTAAAATTACACTGAATTGTTCCATTTGCCAAGAATATGAGAATATTATTACATGAAAATTACACTGAAATGTTCCATTTAGCAAGAATATGAGAACATTATTACACTAAAATTACACAGAAATGTTCCATTTAGCAAGAATATGAGAACATTATTACACTAAAATTACACAGAAATGTTCCATTTAGCAAGATTATGAGAACATTATTAGACAAAAATTGCACTGAACTGTTCCATTTAGCAAGAATATGAGAACATTATTACACTAAAATTACACAAAGGTTCCATTTAGCAAGAATATGAGAACATTATTACACTAAAATTGCACTGAACTGTTCCATTTAGCAAGAATATGAGAACATTATTACATGAAAATTACACTGAAATGTTCCATTTAGCAAGAATATGAGAACATTATTACACTAAAATTGCACTGAAATGTTCCATGTACCATTTACACTGAAATGTTTCTTTTATCATGGGAACACACTAGCTGCACAATTAGTTCTGCAGTCAGATGAAAAACTGTAACATGCAATTAAACATAGTTGATTTTGTGTTCTTTGTTTAGTCAAAAATGACCGTAAATTTGAGACATTTTGAGGGAATGATGTTTAAATAGAAAATTTTGAATCACTGTTTTCAGGATTGTAAACATTATACCTTTACCTTTTATTTCATGTTTACATTTATCTAGAAGGGTTTTATCTTTTAGCTTTTTGGAATTCTTTTTATTTTTGTTTGTAAAATACTAATTTTAATTGGCACCATAAGACCAGTTTTGTACTGATGTTTCATTAAACTCTTATAAACCCTAATAAATACCATATAACCTGTTTTGGTGGACACCTTTATATAATCGGCACTTGTTCCAGGATTCCATATAGGTGGCAGCTTTTTAATATAATCCTCATTTCCAGTTTTCCCTAATGTATAGAGCTCTCACTTAGTACAATGTTACATGGTCTTAATTTGTAAAAACCATGTTGCATTCCTGCAGTTCAAAACAGAAATTTTCTGAAAATCCACCTAGAAGTGTCCTTTTATATGCTAGAGACAGTTGTAAAAAAATAAACTGATTTGGTATTGAACTGACATCAGGACCAAATACATGCCTTGATTTGCCTCCATCCACTTGCCTTGTGTATCAAAATATATGTGCCTTGTCAGTTCACCCAAACTATCTACAGCTCCATTATAATGGGTTTAATTAATTTATGATATCCAGTGCTTCCTTTGTCAAGAAGAGACTCCACTCATTGGCATTCAGTCCATTGTGTGAACTGCATGCCATGTTGGACCCTTAACCTCAACGTTGTCTGTAAGACCTAGTAAGTGGCATTTCCAGTGGTACCTAAAACAAGCCAAGTCAGTACCAATAGAAAGACTTTGTCTATTATTACCTTTGAGATATTGCAATGTTGTTATCTCAGCTCAGGCTTCATCAAAGATGGGTCATTCAATGAACATACAGAGAATTAACTTGAGGTCAAATGCAGTTATGGTACAGTTTGTTTAATGAGATTATGGTAGTTGTCACAAAGATTGGATTAAAATGTAACTGTTTCCTAACAGATATTATACAAGCCGTGGGATGGAGGCCAGAGCTAACCTTCTCAAACTTTAGCTCTGAGATATTTCATCTCAAAGGGTTTAGTTTGACCTGGTAACCTATAGCAACAATACAGTAGGATGCCTTCCCAGGTTGTTTAGACACAATTTATACTGTATATGCATGGAAAAACAGCTGCATTGAGGTATAGGGGCTCACTACTCCAGCCTGGTCATATCTTGACTTGAACTTACTTCACATGCCTTCAGGGACTGGAGATGGGTTTTAAATGTTGTAAGGGGATGTAACTCTTTCCACCACTTTCCTCATCTCTGAAGATTTATAATTGGGTAACATTTTTGAAGAAGAAACCAATTTCTAAGTAAAAGATATATCTTTGTTAATGTTTGTGTGCAATTACATCCTGTTGGCAGAGTTTGCATTCCCAGGATTTGAACAACAGATGGAGTGACAAAAGTATGAATGAGTTTAGGTGTCAGTCCTCTGATCCAGTGGGAGATTACTGTCTCCTATTTCAACAGACAGCTTTGTTTTGTGTTTGGTAAAACTAAAATTTAAATTTAGAGTTTCTTTTGCAAGATAGTCCTGAGATATTACAATTGGGTTAGTAGCATCCCAAAAACATTTGCTCCAACAACTTTATTCTTAATGTTCAAAGTGAGTAACACCTGAACAGGTGGAGAACACAATAGTCCTTGACTGTTTAAGCTCAAAAGTGTGCATGAGCTATGAGACATACACTAGAATAACTAGAAAAATGGCAAAGTTTTCTTACCATATATTATAGACTTATGGGAGCTTAAACTTACTTGAAGTGTTCCTGATCTCGATGTTAGCTATTCTGCATGTAAGATTTTCATAACTTTAGTATAAAGTTGTATTAGACATATGTGTATATGGTTGAACCAAACGAGTATTTTTTAGACGTTTTTAATCTTTTTATTAAAAAGAAACAAAAGGACATTATGAAATACAATATTTGATGATATTTCAGTATCTGTACCTGTAAATATACTGCTACATTATTTTTTTTTGCAGGATTATCATCCATACTGAATGTAGCATTGCAGTACATTTTTTTTTTACCCCTTAGAACTGATACTTCATTGCATTTTGTACATCATTCATAGTCATGACTGGAAGTGGTATACATTGAGAGTATTGGCCCTGTATATAAATGACACCTCTATAAAGGACAGTTTCAAAATGTCCTTGGACTTTCCTTCATATGCAGGTTTTACTGCACATACTTTGCGTTGTGTGTGATTGTCTAATGTGGAAAACAGCTGTGTTTTAATTGATTCCATGTATTAAGCATAATTTTAGAGGACAAATTTAGTGTTTTTCGGATTATCGAAATTTCTTATTGAACCAGTGCAGTTAAGAACAATAATTGGTTATGATAGTGGCATAGGATATTTATTTCTACTGATCAGCATACCATTCAAGACTTTCTGCAAACTGATCAGTATACCAGTCAAGACTTTCTGCAAACTGATCAGTATACCAGTCAAGACTTACTGCAAACTGATCAGTATCCCAGTCAAGACTATCTGCAAACTGATCCTTTTGTGTAAACAATAAGATTTCTCACCAATCAACAAATTTAAGTACTGATTTTCACAAAAGTCACTCACAATGACATTATAAAGTCCCAGAATAAGCAAAACTTGGAGACAAAACATTGCTTTCTGATTTCAAAACAAATGTACCAGACTGACTGATCTATTGGACAGGCCAGTCTTTTATTTAAGGGGCATACAATATCATCAGCTAATCATGCCGTCTTCATATTCTGAACATTTTATATCTTTCTGGTAAATTTTGTGAAATCTGTGTATTCCCTCTCTAGGCTTACCCACATTCCTGCAAGGTCTGAGCAGCCATATTGCTACTCTTCTGAAAGAGAAGGAAAAATCTGCCTACAGAGCAGACAACTGGTTGTCAAGTGAGGCTGCCAAACCAGAAAACATCAACAAGGCTGGCACTTTTAGGTAATGTTTATATTAGTTATGAAGTTAATTCATTATTCTAGAGTCAAGCAACTTGATCGTCTCCTGCAGCATACAGGTAGAGGGATCACCCAGGGTTGTTGGAGCCTTATCAGTGCCTCTGCCAGAGACTCACTGATGGTATTTGACAGATTTTTCAAGGGGATTACAAGAATGAATTTGGATTTTGTTGTTGTTTGCTTTGTATTGCTTTAATGAAACTGACATTTTGATGCAGTTCTCAATAAAGTTATGTACATAATGTATAAATTTCAGGTGTTAACCAAAAATAAAAAGTTTTTACTGAGTGAGATTGAAGTTATGTACTAATAAATAAATATATTTAAGATTCCCACAACATAAATACAGCTTTCAATAGAGGTCATAAAAGAAATGACTGAAAGTTCATTCATTTTCATTTGGGTTTAAATATTTTTGTATGTTGTGGTCAGTTCATGAAAATTCAGAAGTTTAAGCAGTACAGTAAGCCACCTACACATGGAGGCAGATTCTCTTCATTTTCCATTATATTTTTTTTATATAACTTTTCTATAACATATACTTTTGAAATCCATATTTCTTTTCTTCATTGTTGAATGTTGTCTCTGGATAAGGAAGCTAATGGATTACTCTAAAAAAATTTTAAATATCATGGTCATCACCTGACAATGCACGCTTTGACAAATATGGAAGCTAATGGATTACTCTGCTTGTTTGTTTTGTTTTTAATGTTTAACACCATTTTTCAGCACATGATAGGCTATACATGGCAGCCAGTATTATTGGTGGAGGAAGAACCAGGGAAAACCCCAGAAAGAACCATCGACCCACAAGAAGCTACTGGCAAGCTTTCTCATATAACTACATTAGCGAGACAGCAGTGATCCATAACGAAAAGCACTTTAGACCACTTGCCCACTCGGGGCCCCGGATTACTCTGAAATTTGCTAAATATTATGGTCATCACCTGACAATGCACACTTTGACAGATCACAATAATGCATTTTCTACACTGTCTGCCTTTACCAAAATATTTGGGGTAACAAAGAAACCTATTAATATGGGGAGGGTAAAGGTCAAGGTCATTGAAAATAAGAAAATAGTTTCTACAAAATGACATTCTAGATTTCATATCTTGGCATGTTATTAGAGGACTTGTACTTGGGGTAATGAGGAAATCTATCAGTTTTGGAGCCCAAGTGTCCATGGTTAAGGACATTGAGAAGAAAAAAAAAGATTTTTGCACAATCACTTTAGTTCTGCATCATAAATCCAGACCAATATTTATTAATCACTTGCACTACTGATTTGGGGTTTAAAATGTAAATGGTAAAAGTCACTGCAACCCCAAAAAGATAAATGTGTTTGCTTATTACTTAACACATTAACCCCTAGAGATGACTTTACAGGGCATGAAGTAGTAGCCTACTTCCAAGGTCTGTAGCATCAAGGTCTTGCATGATACACTAAAGTGGGTGGTATTATAGAGAGGTAGACAGATGTAGCTCTACAATCATAGCAAATAATCTGGACATTTTAGTTGCACTACAAAATGCAGAGGGGACCCATTTTTTTTTCCACCCAAAATTTGCCCATGGTCGGAATCCAAATTTGTGTCCAGATTTTAGACTTTATGGCCTTAGATTTATGGCAGACTGGTCTGAAGTGCACACATTAGTGTGCCACTGTTACTGATTGACCTCCATCACTTTATGCTACACCTTAATATTGTTAATCCAGCAAAGTTTTGTCATAGGTTGACCAGCTTGTTTTGTAATATATTAATGTATACAAACTGGCATAGATGAAGTAGCCAAAAACCATCAGCAAGACCCCAAAAATGGGTACATTTTGAGGCCTGATCTTTTGATTAAAAAAACAAGCAAATGAAATTTTCTTTATAATTTTTCATTTAAAGCCTGCCATTTTGTAGCTATAAAAATAAGTAACTTTACCAAATAAATGCAAGAAGTTGAGCAAGTTTGACTGAAAGCATCATTGCATAAAGACCTCCTAGTATTGCATAAGTGATGCTTATATGCCATCAAATTTGGAAAGAGATACAAAATCAGAAATCTTAAAACTGGTTTTATGACATTCAATCAATAGCATCTGTTGAAATTTTAACACAAAGCCTCCTGCTTTCCCAGATTGCTTGGCTTTCTATTATTGTGTTTGGCTGTTAGGCAAATGTGAAAAATCTCAAGTGGGCATGTTCTTTATCAACTTTGAAAAGAAGAATTGTGACATTAACCTGTAGACACATCCAGAGGAGGCAACAGATTTTTCAGGTTCCCTTGTTTTTTTTTGGTGCAGTCATTGTATATATGCTATTGGATATGTCTGTATGGATTGTTTGTTTATTTGCATTCATTGCCATTTTCTCAGGACATGATAAATGGCAGCCAATATATTTGGTGGAGAAAGAAATCAGAAAAACCCTGTGAAGAACCACTAACCCACAGGAAGGTTCAAACAAGCTTTCTCTCATAACCACATTGGTTGAGCCAACACTTGAACCCCCTCAGACTTAAATGAGATGTAAGTGATCTAGAAAATCAAGCACCTTTGATTACTTAGCCACCTGTGGTGTGTTTGTCTTATGGAGCTTGAACACAATGGTTGTATAAAGAGATACATGCCAGTTTGCAACTTTAAATTTTTGGGACAGTTTTGATAAATTGGGGTTCTCAACTTGGCTTCATTTTCGTAAAATTTTGTATCACCATTCTATCTGTTTCTTTTCTTTCCAGACGAGCATGCATACAATACCTTGAGTCCAAGATCTCTCCAATACTTGCTGGAATTATTGCCCACATTGACACAAACCATAATCTGGACATTATACACAATCATATCTCTTCTGGTGACTGGAAAGCCAGGTTATGGCTTCAGATTCTCAGCACCCCAGGTGCTATCCAACTACAGTACTCTGATCTTCAGTCTCCTACCAGGCAACAAGAGCTGAATGAGGTTGTTGTCAAGACAACAGGGTGTGAAGGTCAAATGTTTACTGGAGTGATGCCCTTCTCCTGGTTGATTTATGAGCAGATAGATTGCATCTGGAGAACTGCACAAGAAAGTCAAGAAGAAAACGAATGTAAGAAAATTGTAGGATATTCCAATATTTGAAAGTAATATCTGGTCATTATCATGCCCTCACTGCATATGCTGTGGGGTCATATTAATTTTAATTGACTCGGGTCTCAACTACTTGTGTATCTACCTGTCTGTCTATTTCATTTCTTCATATATTTGTCATTGGCTAATTTCCACAATTTCTTATAAAGTGCTTAACTTACATGGATGAAATTGTAATATGCATGTAACAGATGATCATGACCTGATTAATCTTCTACACTTCTTTGGAGTAAAGGACCTTTTCAATCCAGGTTTTAAGTTGCTCAACACAATAAATTCTTGATATGTTTAAATAGAATAATATAGACTTCTTTTACATGTTTTATAAACTGTAAATAAAACACTTCATGTGTGTTTGCCTTACTTTTATAGCTATGATATTTTCCTGTTAAATTTATTGAATCCCAATGTTGCAGTAGCAGCAGCATAAATACTTATTCTGAAGAATGCATTTTCAGCTGGTGTTCATTCTTTCTTGTTACGTCAGATTTAGATGAAATGTGTTTTAGTTATGATGACATTATTTTTCACATAGCATTCCCAATTGATTACATGTAGTAAAATGTTTATACATAACACTTACATCAATTAGCTATGATGTCATAGCCTCCACCATCTGATATTATACTTAAAATGGGCAAATAAAATTATTGTCAAAGATGAAAATATGATAGTATTTAAAATCTACTACCAAAATAACATTATGTTTTTCAGGAATTTTAGCTAATGATGTTATTAAACCTATATCTGGTAAATTATATTGGAATGTTTATGCTAATTGTATTTTGTCCACCATGATAGATAAAATGAGATTATCTTGTTAATTTTCAAAAAAAAGGCTTACTGTGTCATATTTTGGATATACTGTGATACATTCTCAATGCAAACCATATTTACTATGATCTATATATGTTTCCAAATAAAGCAGCAATGCCCTTATATGGTATAAATAAATGAAGCTGAAAACAGAAGTTGTGATCAATTGAACTAATATCATGGAGTATTCGAAAGAAAATAAATCTACTTTTGTTACATTGTCTGAATTATGACCTTCATGATAAAATTTTAAAACTTTTGTATGATCTCTTTCTGTATCTAAATCAAAAATGTTATCCATTACAGTGAAACCTGTCTCAAAAGAACACTGCTATGTGAGACTACCTGTCTTGAGAGACCATATTTTAATGCACTAATTTAATGATTATATAGCATTATGACAGACCACCTGTCTTGAGTGAACATAATTTTATGGCAGAGAAGGTGATTTTTCAAGACAGGTTCTTTTTCTAGAAACTTTTCATTTTGTAAATAAAATAGGTTCAGTTATAAAAAAAATGTTTTTTGCATAATTTTTGTGTTCTTTTTCCAGTGCACCTGAAGATAGAGAAAATTGTAGGTCTGGTAAAGGAGACCCAACTAGGACAACAGCTTGAGATGCTGGATAGTGTTTCATCAGAAGACATTGGTTACCTGTATGCTCAAGATTTTACCTACATTGTCTATCATGCCCAGTCACCTGTGGAACATGAAGTGAGTGTTCATTGAGATCTGCAGTAATGCAGAATATCATTTTGAAATGATAAGACAAGGACGTCACAGGCTATTAAACACATTCTATTTACAATTATGTAACTTAAAAAAAATGTTGTTGGCCACCTGTCTCATCAGCTTTGTTGTATTTCCTTTAAATTGATAACCTGTCTAGTAGAGCCCAGAATTCTCTATATTATGAACACCTAATTAAATGCAGCCCAGTTGTTTTTGACAGACACTGATTGAAAAATAAATACAGTGTTATACATTTCTTTTAGTTGCTTCAGAAGATTTATGAAAGTAAATTTTTCGTTTGAGTGTGATCATTCAAACTAAATTCTTATTTCTTAGAAATATTACATCAACAGTTCAATTGAAATCAAGCTTGTTGTAAGAAGATCATCCATACAAGATCGTGTTATGTTGACTTTTGGTTCTAATGTAAGCTTGAGGCATTAATATTTCTATAAGTGAAAGACAATGTTCATACTTTGCACAAATATCATTCAGTGTGACCCTGCCATAATGCACCCCATGATAATGTTAATTTGGATATAACGCGGTTGTGGTGTGACTCCCAAAATGTCATATATTCACACATGAAAAAAATCTTCAAAATATTTGAAATAATGTATAAAAATGTATCATTATTTTGAGGTAGAGATTGCTGAATTAACCTACAATATGATAGTGGTGTGGTTTCTGAAATTTTAAATACATGTATGTTTATTTTTCTTGTACTGGGAAAAAATATATTTATTTAAGTATGAGAAATAGTGTGTACAACTTTTATTATCTTTTTGGGGAAGAGTTCACATATGAATTTTAATATAATATGATCATGGCATAGCTTCAGAAATTTAACAATTTCATCAGGTTCTTGAAGTGTCATGCCAAAAGAAACATTTATTGAAAATGTTGCTTCTAACTGATCCATTAATAAAGCCAGTAAGTCATCTTTGTGATCGTCTTCAACTAATTCTGTATACAATTATTGCTCAAACAGCCAACATGTGTTTCTTCTTTAACTGCATATACAACCAAGCAGCAGACAATGTGGTGGTTGATGAAGGATTCTCACAATTTAATAAAAATTCAAATAATGAAAGCCACCAAAATGTTTGCTGGGCTTGGCAGTGTTATTACATGCAATCAGTTGACCAGTAAATCATGTCTGTTTTATTAGCTGGAATTTGAAAGGGTATGAAATTGCAGATGCGTTCAGCTTTTTAAAAAAATTAAAAAGTAACTAGTGACCATTGCAGACTTACTATACTTAGTTCAAGGGTTTATCATGTGTATAGTAATTGCTTATAAACTTGTTATTAATTTCCTGTTTTTTATAACAATATTTTACCATTATGGAAAACCAAGTTCACAAACGCATGTCATTCTCTGCACTTTGCACAATGATTAGTATAGTAGTTCCACAAGTTTCATTCAATATGCACAGAATCTGAAGTAAAAGTTGATGCATGCTGAAAACGTGTTGATTGTAAATCTTGCTGAACTCATTCAAATGAATAGGCTTATGAGTATTAATTATTGGAAATTTATAATGAATAAATGTACATGGAAACGCATATGAGAAAATTTTAAACTATGCAATTTTTACAGACACTGTACATAGATCATGGAACGTAATGAGCATACACGTGCTTCATCTTTCTTAAACTAATTTTGCTGTTACTTTTCCCCACTGAAATCAGATACATAATGATGTTACAAAATTATTGAATAGTTTAAATATGTATGCAATTTTTGCAATTGAATTACATATATTGTGGATTATTTGCAAGCCCCAACAGTACGATATCAGATGGCAAGTAAGTAGTGTTAATACTTGCTAGATATTAGACGTTGAATTCAGACACAATGATCTGGGACAAAATTATTGAAGATCTGGGACAAAATTATTGAATATTGTAAATATGTGTTCAATTTTTCAATGGAATTACATGCATTATGGATGAACTGCATGGCACGATAGTAAACAGTGTTGATACTTTATTCATTATATACATTAGACATAGAATACACGTAAATGTGCCAGTGAATTGTTCTATTAATGCAATCCAATTTTTTGGACCCCAATTATCATGTTATAGCAGGGTTCCACTGTATGTTGGAATTCAAGCAACACAATAAAATGCAAAATTAATTGGATTTATAAAGAAGTGGAATGAAAATTTTATAGGTCACTAAATTAAAACTATTTAATAGTACATGTCTACTCACAGGATTGTACAGTGGCAAATTGATGTTTCAGTTACCAAATTGTTTTCTGTGTGTTTTACTGTTGTTTCTGCGCTTTCTAAAATCCTTACCAATCATTTACAAATTACCATTTTTGTATATGTATTAACATATTTTTAAACTGCTGTCTGTATCATAAATTTTGCTTAACGTATCACTTCCAGTCATTTTTGTCTGCAAGGTGCCTGCCAGCATCCTATAATTTAAAAAGAAAATAATGATACAATCATCAAATTCATTTTTAGCTGGTGCATAATGCCATAATGAAGACATCAGCCATAATGCTGGAGGACACTTCCCCTAGCATCTTAGCCCGACTTGTCTCGATCCATGAGAGTCACAGTAAGATTGTTCAGCATCTTCGGTACTTCCGGAGCATTAATCAAGTGTGGCCTGAGTGTGCTGCAGCCATCAGGACTATGCTGGAGGAGAATCAAGACCATTTTCTACTGGTGTCAGATCAATTTGTAAGTATTGAATTGGTGCAAAAGTACATTTATGACTAAATAATAGTGCTTTTTGGTTCACAATATGGCACAATGCAGTGCACTATAGAGAACAGGGCATTGTTCTGCAGTAATGTAGTGCACTATGGTGAATGATTTAGTGCACTTTTGAAAGTAATTTCATTTAATACTTACTCAATTATAAGCACCATTAATACTGGCCGCCATGTATAGCCTAAATTGTGCTGAAAAATTGGTGTTAAACCATAAAAAACAAACAAACAATCATTTATAAGTTGGATCAAGCTGCAAACAACTAAGACCCTGATCCACTGTAGCATAATGTGGCTGCAGATCAGGTTCTATGTTATTTACAGATTTCTCTTAACAAATCTGTTGGTACATTATGCAAGGACAGATCTGGGTATGCGAAGTTTGCCATTAGATTAGGCATATAAGTGAGAATATATGGTAATAAACAGATTAGTGTACATTGATCAGTAATGCATGGACTGCACTTAATTGATATGAGCAAACCTGCCAGTGACCCAGGAAGTGGTGGCAGGTTGTTGAGGTTTGACAGATTTTGGTTTTATGGGCTGCGTATAGGATTAAAGTAAGCAACATTATACAGTTGAGAATAACCCATTGAGAGCCTGTAGTAGATGACTGGTAAATAAATTCTGAATAAATGAACAACATGTACCAATTTTCTTTAATGAATTGAATGGAATTGAAACAAAACTAACTCCTGAATATAGTATTACACAACCATACACACACACACACACCAAACAGACATAACAAAGCTTGAAATATATTCATGAATGTGATGCCTCACAACATGGTTTGAAATGGTCTGAAAGCAAAACTCAGTTCGGGTTTGAAGGTCAGGATAGTTTAACATCATATTCCCATACAGCTGTCATGGTGGAACATAAAAATACACTTTCAATCTTTTAATCAATTATTAAACAAAATCCAAATTTCTTTTGTATGCATCTTTATTTATGATTCAGTCATGAATTACTCTTAATTACTACTGTACATTGGACTGTGAATAACTCTTAATTACTACTGTACATTGGACTGTGAATTACTCTTAATTACTACTGTACATTGGACTGTGAATTACTCTTAATTACTACTGTATATTGGACTGTGAATTACTCTTAATTACTACTGTACATTGGACTGTGAATTACTCTTAATTACTACTGTACATTGGACTGAATTACTCTTACATACTACTATACATTGGACTGTGAATAACTCTTAATTACTACTGTACATTGGACTGAATTACTCTTAATTACTACTGTATATTGGACTGTGAATTACTCTTAATTACTACTGTACATTGGACTGTGAATAACTCTTAATTACTACTGTACATTGGACTGAATTACTCTTAATTACTACTGTACATTGGACTGAATTACTCTTAATTACTGCTGTACATTGGACTGTGAATAACTCTTAATTACTACTGTACTGTAAACTGAAATAGTCACACTTTGCATCTCCTTCTTGTTGTTGTTGTTGTTGTAGGGTTTAAAGCCATTTTTAAGCACATGATAGGCTATACATGGTGGCCAGTATTATTGGTGGAGTAAGAACCCCGGGAATGAACCACCGACCCACGAGAAGCTTCTGGCAAGCTTTTACACATAACTACATTAGCTGAATCTTATACTCGAACACACGAAAACAGAGGTGAGATGGCATTGATTCGTAATGGAGAGCGCTTTAGACCACTCGGCCACTCGGGGGCCCCAGCATCTCCTTGATTATATTTTCAGAATAAAATCTTTTTATCTCTATCCATCCTGAATGGATAGTTATATCAACATGGGGGTTTCACAAAGACTTTTCATGATGTCTAATTCACTGAAAATGGTATAATTCTGAAATCCAGTATGGCCAGTAAGTTTCTGTTGAAATTATTATGTGTATTGGTCCTAAAGCTTGAAAATCTTGTTAGCACTACTTCAGATGGATGGATGGTTGCTTCTACATAGGGTTTTCACTAGAAGATTTAGATGAAAATAGAAGTTACTCATGTGATATCTGTCAACTTATTCTTTAGATGTATCCACAAACTTTGTTAAATTATAAAAATCTAGTAAATAGTGATAACAAGGTTTAGCAGCATTTTCATTTATTACCATGTATAATGTTTTTTCCTAGACACTTGCCATCCTTGGATTATGCCTGCTTATTGAGCAGCTCAAACCTCCAGACAACAATTACCTGAACAATGCAGCCAGTCGTCTTGAATGGCTGCAGAAGATTTGCAACTATCGCCCAGTTGTAGAAAAAGGACTTGATCTTAACTCCACATCCAATGGAACTAGAGTGGATCAAGCAGTTTTACAAGCAAAGTAAGTACATGTATTTTGAATATTTTTTAGCTATACACTGCTTTGGTGCAAGCTTACAATTCTTGTATGAATTATGACAAAAACCAGTTTATTTTCATGCCAGACTAGTTTTTTATGCACTAGAATTTCTTTGTAGTCACTGATTTGAACATTTTTAAAAACTCTGATGCAGTATAACCTGTCTTTACCAGTCGACTGTGGCCTGAAAAAATCTGGATTTTGTTAGGAAAATTGCTTTTGAAGGGCAGTCTCTTTTTCTGTATTTTGAAGTTGTCTAACTTTGTTATAAAATAATCTAATCAGTTTCATCTTGATTGCCCGGGGGGGGGGGGGGGGGGTAGGTCGACAGTACTGACAGTTTATTTCATTATACAACCTTGTTATCTCACCTAACGGTAAGGTCAAGTGAGCCTGTGGTATGACCCATCATTTATGTATCCTTCCATCCATCAGGGGATTGTTTGTTACCACTCTGAAGACCATATTTATTGTGACTTTAATCAGACTTGGAAAACATCAGATCAGCGTCTTGGACAAGATTAATAATGTTCCAGGGATCCCTTTACAGTAAGGAGGTCATTTGCATCTGATTGGCTGAATCTGTTTCTAAATTTGGAGGCCATAGATCTGATTAGATTAAACTTGTACTGACAATTAATTTCATTATACAGCCTAGCAGTTAAGGCCTAATGAGTTTGTAGTAAGACCCATCATTAGTTGTGTATTGTCCATCCATTAGAAATCCATCAGCAACTGATTATTATCTGTATTAAAACCATAATTATAATCTAATTTTAATCAGACTTGAAATATTACTTATCTGTATCTTGGAAGAGATTAATAATGTATAGGATCCATATATATTAAGGATGTCTATATACATCTGATTGGCTGATTTGTTCCTAATCATGGAGGCCATGGTTCTGGTTATATTTTGAGAGATCATGCCAGCTTGCATATTAATAAGCTGATCTTGAATCTGATTGGCTGAGCTTGTCACTAGTCTCAGATTTGTTTGATAGTTATATACATTATCCAGAACTTGGATGGAGTTGATTTGAAGTAAAATCTAATATAATGTCTGAGTTAATCGTATTGCTGATCTTGTTACAGCTCTACAGCCTGAAATTCAGTCAGATTTCACTCAAACCTGTTATGTAACCTTATCTTGGTCTTTGAGTGAAATCTGTGTATGTTGGTCAGTAATTGACTGAGCTCAGACTTGTTTTTGATAATGGTTTTTGTTTTAGTTGTTAATAGCATTTTTGGCACTTTTTTTGGGCTATGTGTTATGGAGGAAATAGCAGGCAAGTGTCTTTCCCAAGAATACACCAAGTCAGCTGAGTCAGTCTGGTCTTAGTGGTATCAAACACATGACTTTTGGATTATGAATCAGTCCAAGCATTGACTATGCTGCTAATCTCTAGTCCATACCTGTCAGAAGACTTAAAGATGCTTTATGTAGATTAGAAGAATAGAACCAGGACCATGTCTGGTGAAAGGGATGTATCTCCTTTAAATTCATTTGCTTCATGACACAACTGCATTAGAATAATCAATTAAATTAGTTTTAGTTACAATTTAGACTAAAGATATAGATAGTATGCCATTAGAATAATCAATTAAATTACAATTTAGACTAAAGATGTAGATAGTATGCCATTAGAATAATCAATTAAATTAGTTTTAGTTACAATTTAGACTTAAGATATAGATAGTATGCCATTAGAATAATCAATTAAATTACAATTTAGACTAAAGATATAGATAGTATGCCATTAGAATAATCAATTAAATTACAATTTAGACTAAAGATGTAGATAGTATGCCATTAGAATAATCAATTAAATTACAATTTAGACTAAAGATATAGATAGTATGCCATTAGAATAATCAATTAAATTACAATTTAGACTAAAGATATAGATAGTATGCCATTAGAATAATCAATTAAATTAGTTTTAGTTACAATTTAGACTTAAGATATAGATAGTATGCCATTAGAATAATCAATTAAATTACAATTTAGACTAAAGATATAGATAGTATGCCATTAGAATAATCAATTAAATTACAATTTAGACTAAAGATATATATAGTATGCCGTTAGAATAATCAATTAAATTACAATTTAGACTAAAGATATAGATAGTATGCCATTAGAATAATCAATTAAATTACAATTTAGACTAAAGATGTAGATAGTATGCCATTAGAATAATCAATTCAATTAGTTTTAGTTACAATTTAGACTTAAGATATAGATAGTATGCCGCTAGAATAATCAATTAAATTACAATTTAGACTAAAGATGTAGATAGTATGCCATTAGAATAATGAATTAAATTAGTTTTAGTTACAATTTAGACTAAAGATATAGATAGTATGCCATTAGAATAATCAATTAAATTACAATTTAGACTAAAGATGTAGATAGTATGCCATTAGAATAAGCAATTAAATTAGTTTTAGTTACAATTTAGACTTAAGATATAGATAGTATGCCATTAGAATAATCAATTAAATTACAATTTAGACTAAAGATATAGATAGTATGCCATTAGAATAATCAATTCAATTAGTTTTAGTTACAATTTAGACTTAAGATATAGATAGTATGCCGTTAAAATAATCAATTAAATTACAATTTAGACTAAAGATGTAGATAGTATGCCATTAGAATAATGAATTAAATTAGTTTTAGTTACAATTTAGACTAAAGATATAGATAGTATCTAAGTAAAAGCTTCCTAGTGTTCTAGTCGAGTAAAGGTGTTGTTTTTTTTTTTCATTGAACCAACATGGCTTCAGTTACAGCCTATTAGCTGGGGCATCTGTGTCCTCCAGCCACAATCAGTTTTGGTGTATTTCTTTGCATTTACAGGCAAATGTGGACACGAATAACAGTGGTGAAGCTGTTTATTGAACATGTGGTGACATCAGAAAAGGATGCAGAGAAACATGGACCTAAACACATTATGCCTCTCTGGGTGGTGAGTACATGAAAGTTCTTAACTACAGTTTGATTTATGTTAATACCAGTGCTTACCATTTTACTTGTCCTCTTGAATCTTCCTTCGAACAAAGCAATTTTGTAGACACCTATCTAGAGTTTTATTTCTTCTGTGTCATCATCAATCGTAATTCAGAAATAGAAGAAAAAAAATTATTTCTTCAATGTCATCATTCATAATTCAGAAGTACAAATCTTACTTTAGAAAACCATCAAAGTTACTTGCAAAGTTTCTCTTCAAGTTAACAAATATATCATTGGCTGAGTAAACATTTTCAAACCTCAACTTTTGAAAAAGAAGAACAAAGACTCCATTTACCCAGTCATTTCGTATTGTAACTCCACAGACAAATAATTTAACAGTACAATTAATGCTATGGTGACAGCATCATGAGAAAACCTCTCATTTTTACAGTATTATTATCATTATTCAGGTTTTCAAAACAGATGTACAAACAATAATAATGTGAATAGGATATGTGTCACAATTAGTTCTAATCCTTTAAGATAGAATGGTTAATCATAATCGGGAATTTTGACGACCATGGCACTACAGTAGCAGTTTGGCAAGTACAAAAGTAATGTTTACAGACTTTGACATACAACTTGACTTTATAACTTTTGCATAACATGTAAAATATGTATAGCCTCATTTTGAAATGTGAAAAGTCAAATCATACTAGTTCTAATCCTCTAGGCATGCAATTGAATTTCAGGAATTTATGCAGTTAGCTCCACGCGAACTCGGACTTTGTCTGATCATATAGATTGTTGAAAATTATATATGATAGTGTAATTAACCCTGACTGGTAACAAGTGAAACTACTAGCCATTGGAATATTAAAATTGTGCAAACTACTAGACTAGTCCAACAGGAAATTTACTAGCCACAAGACAACTGCTAATTTCAAACCCTAACAATGTGATCATAGAGTCAGACTTTATTTATTCAAATGTCTGTTCATTACTTCTTCAAAATTACTTAGTTATGAAAATTGCATTGTTGATGCATATCAAGGTGAGAAATAGAGATGTCAAAATTTTAGGAAATGTCTACCAGGTACGTCTTGATTCTAACAAATGGTTTCCCAGATACCCAGGCAAACTGAATTACGGTATTAAAAGTGAACCTGAATGTCTTTGTTGTAGGTTTATACATGCCAAACCCCAAACCCCAAGAAAGGTTTAGGTGTAATTATTACTAATATAATTGGCAAAACACGCAGTAAAAGAGCAGTCTTTTTATTATATGTCATATTTGCAGAAAACTGTATGAATAAAAGTACATTTATGTTTGCTACTAAGTACCTAGGTCTGCAGTTAAAATTCTTGTCACAAATCAGCTAAATCTATGTGAAATAGTATTTAATATGAGAGTACAAACACAAAACAGATATATAAATTATTTATGCATGACACTCACAATTACTAGTCTACATATCTAACTTGTGAATGGTCATGAAATCCATAAATGATGAATGCTGTTGAAATCTTCTCTCAAAATTTGTAGAGTTCTATTGATTTGACCTTTTCCAGATGCAACATGTTTTCAAGTTTTAAAAAATCCTTCTCTTCTAACATTTTTCAGTCATATAACATCTGTGAGTCATATTAATAAAGCCCATTTCTCTTGATATATGGCACCATTTTCTTTTTCTGAATTTAGACTGGTCCACAGTTTGTATCCAAATAGAATGATTCTGTAATGTGGTTTAACATTCAAGAAACCCATCTGTTTTCTTGGAACTGTTTTATGTACAGTTACTATAAATAGAAAATAAGGAAACCAATGGGAAGTCTAATGGTGAATGAATGAAGAGCAGCCAGTTGTCTCATGATACAAGCTTGAAACTGTAATCATTATTGTGTTGTTGCTCACTCCTGATATCTTTGATCTGAACTTGAAAACATGTTGTAGGTTTTTAACAAAGTTTAACTGGTACCCTGTTGCCCATTTTATCGCATGGGTTATAATCTACATGCAGGCATTTGAGTACCCTGGTACCTGTTGACATCTTTCATGAGAAGCCCTTCCAGGTTAGATGACCAACTTTTACGACCTGAGTGACTTTCATATTTTGAAACTGGTTTTATCTATATTTATGAAACTTGGAATTCGATGGCGATCAGGGAGAGTAATTCAGTCATACCAATCAAGGTCACATCCATGAGTGACTTTTGCAAGTACATATATCAGTTAATTATGCTATCTATGTTTTCTACCTTATTTCACCTGTACTCATTCAAATTGTTATGCAGATGCATTGCAAGGAGAGTAATTCTACCAGCAATATATGCACAACAATAAGTACCAAATTATATGAGGAAATATGTAATAAATACATCCATTGTAAGAAAAGATATAATACATAAGTATATGCATTCATTCTATCTCTCACTTTCTCTCAGACAAGCCACTATTCATTATTACCAATATTATACAACTGCATCAAAATCATAACTAAAATAAGATCAAAACTTAATTAAAATATTTTAATATATTTGGCTCTCTCTGTAGGGGCTATTTTCCGGTTAGAATCTGAATATACAAGACTATGATTCCCAATCAATGCTAGGCTGATCCCATCATTACAATATATTCTGGGCTGATCCCAGATCAAGTAGAATTGGTGCCAGGCTGATTCTAGCTCCAGTAAAATCTGTGCTAGGTTGATCCCAGCATTCAAGTGTATTATGGGCTGATCCTTGCTTCTGCTAAGCTGATCCCAGCATTCAAGTGTATTTTGGGCCAAGGTACATTTACAACACCCCTATCCAAGTGTTAGCCAGTGACTAAGCTCTATAAATCAATATTACATCATCTTACCAAAAACCTAATTCCTCGCTTAATGGTCATTAACAGACTAACCCCATTGCAACACGGGCAATGTATACCTACAATAATTCAAGATCATCAAGGTGTGCATAAACTAATGTTAATTAATTATCATAATGTACTTCTGTTGTCAAGGTGATTTATATGTAATAGCAAACACTTTGGAGCATTGTTGGGGTGGGGGTGGCTAGTAAATATGGTTGTATTGCTCTTTATGTTATTAGCAAGACTTTTTTCAGTGGAGATTTTGCAGATTTGGTTTATGTAGAGGTAGGTAGTTGGAGAGATATGCAAATGAGTTAATACAATCTTATAATCTCAGCATTTATGAACTTGTGATGCAACACTGTGCTGTGTTTCTTTAAATGTTATGTTACTTTAAATGTTATGTTATGTTATTTTAAATGTTATGTCATATTGACTTTAATTGTTATGTCATATTGACTCGACAATATATCCATATATATCACTTTTGTAGCTTCAATGCAGTTTCTGCATGAGCATAATTATTTTCACAAAGACACTATTTTGAAATCAAGTTACCTGCACTTTAAGGTTCAAGACCTGACTCTCAAACCAATCAAGTACCTTTTCAGAATTGTATTTGCTGCCATAGTAAATTAAGTAAATTTTGTTTTCTTTCCATAATGATGCCTGTATAGTGTTTTAAACTGCTAAAAGTTAGATACAGTAGGTATACATGATCGTGTTGGTTGTGGTTGCGTGGAACACTCGTTTCTTAACTCGTATGAATATTTCTTTCAGCTGCTTGGTGACAAGACAGACTTAAAGCAGGTGCAATCTGTTGAAAATGTGGAGAGGTTCCTCAAAATGTGCAACAGAACTGCCATCAAGGATCTTTTAGGGTAAATCTGATGCAGTTTCTTCAGATATTATGGTGTCTAAGTTAATTGATCAAGTAAGGTCACACAACTGAGAGAGGAGAAATTTATGTCAGATAATGTCAGACTAACATTTACACTACTGTGTAAAAGAATTGGCCATACATTCTAATAGATTAATATGACTGTATTTGAAACATTATGTTGTTGTCTCACTTTTGAATTGGATGAAATACATACTCTGCAGAAATGCTACACTTTTATTGAGCCCATTTTGGTAGAAACTAGATGTAGTGATCACTTTGGCATCTTTCTATTACTCTTCTGCCTGTATGTCTTTCCACAGCCTATATTAACCCTTAAAGTGCTGAATTGTTTTGCAGTAAAAGGTCCCTCAGTGCTGAATTGTTTCAGGAGAGAAAAGAAGAAAACTCAACAGTTTTTAAATTACATGTATTTCATTAAATATACACAATTGATAGACAAACCCTATATGAAAAATGATGGCGCGTGTCTATACTTTAAGACTGGCATCAAGACACATGTGTAGGTTTAACATATTTGCAGGTACAGGTGTAAATACAGGTAAAATGACAAGTTAAAATTGTATTTCATCAGTAATTTTGTTTGTTTTTTTATGGAAAAGTTCAAATATATCTAAGAAATGTTATATTCTTTAGTAGTCCAACCATGCACATGTTATGTCTGTCACAATGTTATATATAAATTATATATATGTTATATATAAATTGTGAAAATCACAGGTAAAGGAAGGGCGACAGTTTTGCAAAAATCCACTCCATGAATGTCACAGGTAAGTTTAAACCCTCCAGTCAGCAATTAATTTTCATGAAAAACTATCACCTGTTATTTATTATAATATCATCCAACCGAGGTCCATATCTGGTGATTAAAAACCTCAGCAAAGGCTTTATTTTTGTTCAAACATTGGGTTGATTTTGTGTGAAGAATCACCTTAATTGTTCTCATTGTCCGACAGGTGTAAATTGACTGGAATAGCTTGAAATATATCCCACACTTACTTTTTTTCCTGAAGTATGCGGTTGATATCGCATCATCAATAGCCCATTAGGAATCGGGAACAGACATATGTACCAAACCCATTGTTTTAATCGATGCGAAACGTTTTAGATGCTCCAGTGTGACGGGCCGCCATTTCTTCATGAAACTTTTTTCCTTCAAGTCTGGCCCATGAACTCTCTGATCTGCATTACGATTTGTTTGATCTACTATCAGATGCAATAGCTCGTCATCTAAGAAAAAGTCTTCAATAGGTCCGATTGTTCATTATTCACCATCTCGACATTTAATTTTGAATTACCAGTGAATGGGGTTGACAGGCGCGAAAACATGTCACGTCAAGCGAGCATGTACATCCGACGTAAATTACTGGCGCAAAATCATTCATGTGTATTTCCATCAATACCTCGCTTGCTCCAATAATGTCATTTTTCTCAAATTATTCAAAATCACTATTAGCATCACTATCAGACGCGAATATTTGTTGCAAGAAATCACCTTCGTATTCAGCGTCGGACATTTTACTTTTGCCCTAGTACCATTTTTTTGGGAGCGAGCATTTGTAAAATTACATCGTTAATAATATAGTAAAGTACTACAGAATGCTCGTTCTGGGCCTTTCCCGGGCCTTTTTAAACCAATCAAATATAGTTTTACTGGCATTTATGGCAAGATGAAGTTATAGAAATGCGATCAGTGTTGTTCACCTCTAGCTCGACAATTGTCGAGACACGCGCTGCGGGACCACATACAACAGCGCGTCAATTGTCGCGACACGCACTTTAAGGGTTAACATCATTGTTAAAGATTTTTTAAATCTCATCAAGATAAATAAATGCCATCAGTATTGAAGCTCAGTGACAGGATTAACATTCATGACCAACTCCAAAATGTCTTAGTTTTTTGATGAAATACCAGTGTTTTCTGATTGCAGTTTGCTTGAAGTGTGAATTACATGAGTAATTATTGCTGTATTCTCTGCCAAAAGTTATAATGACAAAATGAATTTGTAGTTCCTAATTGTTCAGAATTATTTTTTGTACCTCTTAAATTCAGCTGGAGTGTCCATGTTAGCTGGTTGTACATTCAAGATGACTAAAATTAGTTTTCATTACAGTAAAAACTGTCTTGGGAGACCACTGCTATGAGAGACCACCTGTTTTGAGAGACTAATATCTCCATGCACATATTTATTCATTATATAGTGTTATGACCTGTTATGAGAGACCACCTGTCTTGACAGACAATTATTTTTTGGCAGAAGGGGTTGTCTTTCAAGACAGGTTGTACTGTACATTCATTGACAAGGATCACTTTCATTCACTGTTATTTTGTTTAACTTCACTGGTTATTGAATAGAAGAGCTGATGGTATGACCTTTTTGTCCATCATTCTACATCCATCTGTTTGCACAAGTTTGTTATCAGAAACTACTCAGAGGATTGCATTGAAACTTTAAATATGAAAAATGAAACAAAGATTCCTAATCCTTTGAAAGTTCAAATTCATCTCAAGGTCTAAGAGGACCTAATGAAAATGGTACCAGTCTTGTATACATTGTGACCACCATGGCAGCCATCTTGAAAATCTTGTTATTGCAGCTGCTAAAATGCTAAAATATACAATCATATTTGATATTGGGCTTTCACTACAAGACTTCTTATGATGTTTGGCTGGTCCTAAATTAAAATGGTGCTGCCCAGACAAACATTATGGCTGCCACAGTGGTCATCTTAAATTTTGTTTATCACTACTTCATCTGAATGAATGGTCATATCAGTGTGCAGTTTTCTCCAAAATATTTTTTATAATGTCTTGTTCAGCTCAAATGAAACTGGTGCCAGACTGATGAATGGTATTGCCACCATGGCAGCCGTCTTGAAAATTATGTTACAGCTACTCATCCTCAACAGAAGGCCATATTGACATTTTAACCTGAAGACTATTTGTGATGTATAGTTGGTCGTGAATAAATGTGGTGATGCTTGGACATATAGTATTGCCAATGCAGAGGCCAACTGTAAAAAATCGCATTGTTTCTTTTCCGGAATGCCTATTCATATCTTAGGATGCCTAGTTAGTCTTAAATGAAAATACTTCTTGTGATGTCCATTTGGAACTAAATAAAAATGATGCTGATATGACAGCAGCCATCTTGAAATCTTGTTAACCCTTAAAGTGCTGCATTGTTTTGTAGTAAAAGGTCCCTCAGTGCTGAATTGTTTCAGGAGAGAAAAGAAGAAAACTCCACAGTCTTTAAATTGCATGTATTTCATTAAATATACACTATTGATAGACAAACCCTATATAAAAAATGATGGTGCGTGTCTATACTCTAAGATTAGCATCAAGACACATGTGTAGGTTTAACGTATTTGCAGGACCAGGTGTAAATACAGGTAAAATGATAAGTTACAATTGTATTTCATCAGTATTTTTGTTTGTTTTTGATGGAAAAGTTCAAATATATCTACGAAATGTTATATTCTTTAGTAGTCCAACCATGCACATGTTATGTCTCTCACAATGTTATATATAAATTGTGAAAATCACAGGTAAAGGCAGGGTGAAAGTTTTGCAAAAATCCACTCCATGAATGTCAGAGGTATGTTTAAACCCTCCAGTCAGCAATTAATGTTCATGAAAAACTATCACCTGTTATTTATTATAATATCATCAAACCGAGGTCCATATCTGGTGATTAAACCTCGGCAACGGCTTTATTTTTGTTCAATCATTGGGCTGATTTTGTGTGAAGAGTCACCTTAATTGTTCTCATTGTCTGACAGGTGTAAATTGCTTGGAAAAGCTTGAAATCTATCCCATACTTATTTTTTTTCCTGAAGTATGCGGTTGATATCACATCATCAATAGCCCATTAGGAATCGAGAACAGACATGTGTACCAAACCCATTGTTTTAATCAATGCGAAAACGTTTTAGATGCTCGAATAAGACAGGCCGCCATTTTTTCATGCGACTTTATCCGTTCAAGTCTGCCCCATGAACTCTCTGATCTGCATTACGATTTCTTTGATCTACTATCAGATGCAATAGCTCGTCATCTAAGAAAAAGTCTTCAATAGTCCGTAGGTTCATTATTCACCATCTCGACATTTAATTTTGAATTACCAGTGAATGGGGGTTGACAGGCGCGCCATTTTTTCACGTCAAGCAAGCATGTACATCCGACTCCAGTTCCACGTAAATTACTGGCTCAAAATCATTCATGTGTATTTCCATCAATACCTCGCTTGCTCCAATAATGTCATTTTTCTCAAATTATTCAAAATCACTATTAGCATCACTATCAGAAGCGAATATTTGTTGCAAGAAATCACCGTCGTATTCAGCGTTGGCCATTTTAGCTTTGCACACGTACCATGTGTTTAGAAGGGAGCATTTGTAAAATTACATCGTTAATAATATAGTAAAGTACTGTAGAATGCTTGTTTCGGGCCTTTTTAAACCAATCAAATATAGTTTTACAGGCATTTATGGCAAGATGAAGTTATAGAATGCGATCATTGTGGCTCACCTCGAGCGCGACTATAGTCGCGACACGCACTACGGGACCAAAAACAACAGCGCGACTATAGTCGCGACATGCACTTTAAGGGTTAATATCTTGACTTCTCCTGAACAGAAAATCATATCAGTACCCTTCACCCTGCTTCCCTCATGAATCCTTTAATGTTAATCATTACACATTTTGGATATGGGGGTGGGTGGACATAATTCTTGAATAGTACAGCCATAAAGGAATTTAATGCCATTATCTCAATTTACATTTTATGTACACATTGGAATGCCTATTAAATGGGTCCATATTACAGTTGCACTTGGATAGTAAGGCATAAGATTAGAAATCTCAAATTTGTGTGACCTTTGGTGGATTCTGTTGGAGACACATAATGATGATCACCAAGTGGTGGCTCATGTAATTGTTTGGTTTAAACCATGAAACTGGCTTTGCTGATGAATACTCAAAATATGATGAAAGTAAGTGATAGAAATTGCATCTTATTAAATTGCAATTAATTTAAAAAACAGGCCAGATCCAGCAAGAACTTTTCTCATGTGTAATGAGTCCCATCATCATCAGCTCCATTTGCAAATATCTTTCTGTTGATGCCACGAAAACACTTGTGTGTTCATTAGTACTTTCAAGACTGGACTATTGTAACTCAATTCTGTCTGGTTCATCACAATATTTACTCCAGAAACTTCAAAATGTTCAAAACACAGCTGCACGGATCATCTTTAGAGTACCTCGATCAGAGCACACCTCACCACTGCTCTATACCCTACACTGGCTATCAATTCGATACAGAATCAAACACAAGATTTGTTCTCTGTGCTATATTTCAATGACAGACTCGAGTCCAACTTACCTATCCAGCCTCACTCATGTGTATACACCAGCTAGATCCTTATGCTCTTCTTCTGATAATCGTATACTCATTGTTCCCAAGGTGAAAACAAAGTCATATGGCCAACGTTCGTTTGCATACCAGGGCCCGGTGACGTGGAACGAATTGCCCTATGAAATTAGACACAAAGACACAGTGGTCCCTTTTAAGAGTGCTCTCAAGACTCACCTGTTTCGACTTCAGGGACAAACTTAGCGACCTAATCATGTTTTGTATCTTATATAGTTTCAGCATGTTTTTATGTTTTCCAATTTCATTGTTTTTGTCATTTGTTGTTCTGTAGTGTAGTCATATTATTGATGGTGTAAAGCGCTTAGAACTTTTAAAGATTAGGCGCTATACAAAGTCCTCATTATTATTATTATTATTATTATTAATGGATTGACCCATATGTTAAATAAACAGATTAAATTCCTCCAGGATATTGTTCCAACTTTAAACAAATAGTGTGGTTGAAGAGACATCTGAATGAGTCTATTTGACTATCAGTTTTGTGTTATCACAGGATTATCTAAGCAATAGAGCTTTCTGTCTTGATGATGTCATTTGTAGTTATATTTTCTTATTGATCATTAGATTGTAGTACATATTAATGTCTTGCATTAAATTTTCCTCAGGGAAGAGCAGACATGCAGCCATTGTGAAGACAAAATAGAAGGTGCTCCAATTGTGCTACCATGTAAAGATGCAATATGCATCAGATGTTTCCGTGAGTTAGAGGCGTTACGCACCAAGAAATGTCCAAAGTGTTCAAGAGCCATCCCTGATAAATTTAATCCAGAAGCAACAGGAAAAGACAGGTCTGTTTTTCAAATACATTTATTCAGCTTATAGGCATTTCAATTTCCTGGAAGCTGAGCATCTAATAAACATGACCAAATATGATTTATTCATTTGACAATAATATTATGCCTTTGATGCCATGCTTGCAATGACTATTAATTGAAAACTATTATGTACATAAAATCTTCTATGTTTGTGTGTTAGGAAAACATCTTCTCATTTTAAAAATTTGAATAAAATTCCCAAAATAGCTGTAAGGCCATAGAGCATTTTGCATGTTTATACCTTCCTCATTTGTTTCTTTTTGTTATCATTTGTTATGTATTGCTCTACATGTAGTCGAACTTTTATGACCCACACTTATAAAACTTTATATTTGGATAAATCTTATGAAAGGTCAACAGTTATATTAACAATGCCAAAAGTGAGATACCAGGACCTATTGTAACAGTTATATTAACAATGCCAAAAGTAAGGTACCAGGACCTATTGTAACAGTTATATTAACAATGCCAAAATTGAGATACTGGGACCTATTGTAACAGTTATATTAACAATGCCAGAAGTAAGATACCAGGACCTATTGTAACAGTTATATTAACAATGCCAAAAGTGAGATACCGGGACCTTTTGTAACAGTTATATTGACAATGCCAAAAGTGAGATAATGGGACCTTTTGTAACAGTTATATTAACAATGCCAAAAGTAGGATACCAGAATCTATTGTAACAGTTATATTAACAATGCCAAAAGTGAGATACTGGGACCTTTTCTAACAGTTATATTAACAATGCCAAAAGTGAGATACTGGGACCTTTTCTAACAGTTATATTAACAATGCCAAAAGTGAGATACTGGGACCTTTTGTAACAGTTATATTAACAATGCCAAAAGTGAGATACTGGGATCTATTGTAACAGTTATATTAACAATGCCAAAAGTGAGATACTGGGACCTTTTCTAACAGTTATATTAACAATGCCAAAAGTGAGATACTGGGACCTTTTGTAACAGTTATATTAACAATGCCAAAAGTGAGATACTGGGATCTATTGTAACAGTTATATTAACAATGCCAAAAGTGAGATACTGGGATCTATTGTAACAGTTATATTAACAATGCCAAAAGTGAGATACTGGGACCTATTGTAACAGTTATATTAACAATGCCAAAAGTGAGATACTGGGATCTATTGTAACAGTTATATTAACAATGCCAAAAGTGAGATACTGGGACCTATTGTAACAGTTATATTAACAATGCCAAAAGTGAGATACTGGGAACTATTGTAACAGTTATATTAACAATGCCAAAAGTGAGATACTGGGATCTATTGTAACAGTTATATTAACAATGCCAAAAGTGAGATACTTGGACCTATTGTAACAGTTATATTAACAATGCCAAAAGTGAGATACTGGGATCTATTGTAACAGTGATATTAACAATGCCAAAAGTGAGATACTGGGACCTGTTGTAACGGTTATATTAACAATGCCAAAAGTGAGATACTGGGACCTTTTGTAACAGTTATATTAACAATGCCAAAAGTGAGATACTGGGATCTATTGTAACAGTTATATTAATAATGCCATAAGTAAGATACCATAACCTATTGTAACAGTTATATTAACAATGTCAAAAGTGAGATACTGGTACCTTTTGTATCAGTTATATTGACCATGCTAAAAATGGGATACTGAGATCTATTGCAGACCTGCCATCCCTTACGATTTTGCCATAAGTCTTACAAAATTACATTTAAAATTCTGATTTACGGCATAAAGCAAAATCTACTGAAAAATTATCATCGTCAGATAGTCCAGAAAATGTGTTCATTCGTGTTTGATTTGGATCCAGGTTTCATATTAGAATTAGTGAAATTAGTCAGGGAACCAGACTAACTTTACAGCAGCACCTCATATGCTTTAAACTGCACGTATTCGTTTATGCAAACCCACTGCATGATCAAAGTGTTAGTTATAGAATGTGAGTGATGATGAAGCTGATGTCTTTATAGATTTGTCTATAGTAAAATATCAAGTACACACCTCTTCTTAAAATAGTGAGTAAAATGACTGGTGCACAATTATATCTGATGATGATGAGCAGAATACAAAGTTACAAAGCAATCCACTTAAACCTGCAAGAATTGCTGCATTCACAAAGTTCTGTTAAATTTCATGGGTTAAAAATAGCATCAACTCTCACAGCTAATGAGTGATGAAGATTTGTCAATATGTGACCTAAATAATACCAATTTTCAGGCTGGTCATGTTCATAAGATTCTCTCATACACTGCATTAAGCATTCACCTGCTAATCAGAAAGGGCAAAATCTTATAAAAATTTGTGTGAACAAAGTGAGTTAGCACACCTTCAGGTAATGACCATAATATTTACTAAGTTCCATGATAGTCTATTACAAACTTCATTCTCTAACAAGATCATGGCATAAAATGGGCAGTAACTTACAAAATGAATGAGGAAAGTTATGTGTGATGACTATACTTATATGAAGTTTAATGGCAGACCATCAAGCACTGAGAGTAGCTGGAATGACAGGCAGAGGGACACATGGATTACTAGACCACATACCATAACTAAACATTTTTGATGATTTACACATGGGGCAAGAAACATAACTTTTGATTTGGAGCTTGAAAAGTCAAAGGTCATTGGCACTGTAAAACAAACAAGGAAACAGACAGTAGTCATAAAAGAATATTTATATACCTGATAATGACTTGTTGATCTAAGAAGAAAATAAGCTAAATGTTCATTTTGACAGCTTGAAAGTTATGGTCACAATTTGTTGTTGTTGGTTTTTAATAATAGCAGACTATTACTCCTTCTTAAATTCTAAGGTTAAATTCAGTGGCAGTTTCTAGATGGAGGCTACTAACTTTACTGTTGGACTGTTAGTTTTCATGATATCAGTAACTTGATAACTTGCAAAAGTTTCACACATGCCTGACATTGTTTTGTCATCTGGCTACATAGAAATTGCTTATAAAGTTGTTATCGAGCACTTTGTAACAAAGGTATGATTGTCATGTGAGCCCTTTGGTTGAATGTATCAACAATGCTATCACATAATATGTTGTTCAATATAAACAGAAGTAGCAGGTCATGTTCCTAAAGTATTCAGGGGATTGGAGAGGGTGCTCTCTCAGTTGGAGTACAAGAAGCCAAAAATGTAACAGATACTTGGGCAGATTTGAGGATGTAAATTAATTGTCACAGCAGCTTTTAATTTTTAATAAATCCTTTTGCCTTTCAGGAAAGCTGTTCAAAAGTTTAAAGAATACCAAAGCAAATGTAACAGTTTCTTCATGGATGTTGTGTCACAACTGTGCTTTGTTGACAACACTGCTCCATCAGACCAAGTGGTTGATAAGTTGCTTGGATACATCACCATGACAACAACACCTGGGAAACAAGGAAAAATGGAGACTCGTCAACTGACAAAAGAACTAACCATTTTCAATGACTGTGTAGATCCCAATCCTGTCTTTAGATCATTTCTGCTACAATTACTACTCAGAACAAGGTCAGAATGTAAACTTTGTTTTTGTTTTGATGTACAGTAATATTTATAATTGTCCCTAGCTGACTTTCTTAAGTTGTAGGTAATAAATAATGTATATGTTTGACAAAAACTTTGACCTTAATCAAAAAAATTTATAAATTTGACAGTAGATTGGCTTTAAAAACCAATTCAAATTCTGAAGAAAATCTTACAGTAATAATTAATTAATAGGAGTCTTTATGATGTAAAGTAATGAAACATGAAGAGTTGTTTATTGTGTAGTTCACTACAAAGACTTTTAAAAAATAAAATCTAATAGCATTTTTAGTTTCCTTCTCAAGATTACTCTCTGGTTACCACTGTTAATATCCGATGTGACTATTAAGCTCCACACTTAACAGGTTCTCAATAGTTCTCTGGTCCAGATTTCCCTGGAATCACTTTGTATTTTGCTAAGAATGGGTAATGTCCTCTCTATGTCTCCATAAGGATGTTGTAATTATGTGACAACTATGCTATGCCTGCAGATATCTTTTTGCCTCAGTTGTTTGTTGCTGGATTTATAAGGTTGCTGTGCCCCAAGTTATGTTCACCCCATGGAGGAAGTTATTGACATGGATACATACCTGAGTATAATCCTCAAGGACTACTTTATCTTTGTGCCTTACATCAAGACTTCTGTTGGCACAGGTTTCATCACTGTAAAAAAGGAATGAAGATTGATTTAGACTTTAAAAAAACTGTGAAGAAATACATGATGTATTTATGCTTTAATGAATAACTCATTAAAAATTAATTGTTTTCTAATATATTGGTAACTGATATGGCCTGAGGTCTGTCAACTATCAACAATTGCTTATATTTCCTGAGGAAGCCATATTTGTTTAGCTGATTTTGATAGGCTTGGCATATGGGACTTGTATGATCAAGTATTTCAGGAGGCTGATGATGAGTGGAATCTGTGTGTATCAATGAGATGATCAATCAGGTTATTTGACTTCTTTGTCGTGAATGAAAATGTTCAAGCCATCAATTATGATTATTGGAACTTTTGTCATAAGTGGTAACGTTTCTCTGACCTCAGGATTTTCATCCATGTATTATAAATTGCAAATTATTATTATTTCATTACCTAGAATAGTGTACATATGTGAGTCTGTAAAGAGAGCAAAATCCTGCAAAACTTAATTTTATTAGTCTTGGAGAGAGTTGGACTTGTAAACTGCAACCACAAGGGAAAGTGTTTTATTTTTTTGCATATTCTGCAACCACTATTTTGATGTCAGCCATTCTGGAGTGTATGACATTCATTGACATTGCCTATTTGACACAACCTCACAACAGTGTATATGCAGATAGAAAATGTTTTATGCTGAGAAAAATTCAACAGGAACAACATTTAATGTATCATCCAGTCTTCAAAGAATGTGAAGTCAAACTCAAATGACAACTGCTTTACTATCACACACACCCCCCACTCAACTATTGAAAGCAGCAAATATTGAATCTAATTAAAGAAATATTCACTGACCAATGGATTTTAAAGACAGAAACTCTGTAAAAAAAAATTATTTATTTAATGTTGGTATGGTTGTGATCATGTAAGTGTTGGCATATATATAAGGTGGTGATTTTAGACACTGCTAAGTCTTGAATTTCAGTGATTCTCTTTAAGCTGTTTTGAAAAGATAATTTATTTTTCAATTCGATTACATTTGCATACTGACCCCTCTGGGGACATCTAAAGACAGTTTTGTCACCCCACCCCCCACTCTGGCAATATGGCAGGTATGTTTGTTCCTTTTAAGATGGACCTAAGACCTGAAAATTGATCAGGCTGTATTATATAGGAGTGGAAGTGTTGTTTAATTTAATATGTCCTGAAAGTAAAATTATTTTGGCCATCCATTTATACAGTATCAATATGAGGATACTGTGGGGAAATAGAAATGTTTAAATTTGGTTACTAGACTCAGTGTGTATCAGACGGTAGAAAAATAAAGTCAGAGGGACCAGAGGAACTGAAGCTATTAATATGATAATCATGATCAAAACAGTTTCATAGTCTCACATTCAATATTGGGTAAAACCATTTCATGGTTTACATTCCTACTTTATTTTCTTTAACTTTAAAATGACCTTACAGGTCCTCTTGAACTTGTATGGACATTACTACATATTTTGAAAACATGTTCTTTGGAAGATGCAGATGTTGAGAATAATTACAGACTGAGTATATTATTATATATTTTACCTATTTATTGATCTGACACACTTTTAATACAGTTGCTTCTTATGTTTATATGCTTTTTATTCTCCAACTGTTAAGCTGTGGTCAAAATAAGGAATCTGTTTTTATTTTACAGTGAGGAGAGGGTGCATCATATCCTGGACAAGTACTTCAGCAAAGCACAAGCTGTGATTGGTAAAGATAATATTGACATAGAAACACACATGATACAACTATGTCAGCTGGTAATACAATGCCTTGAGGTAATTACTAAATATAGTTTTTAATTTGCATATATTTCTTAAACCCCTTGATACACTCCAATTGTTTTTGGTATTGATAAGTATATAGCTTATACAAGTCAATTTGACATGCTTGATTGCCACATTTACATTGGGGTGTATGTCCCAATCATATGACATTTTAATTAAAATATTAGTTAAGCAAATTTATTTGCTATTATTTCACAAACTCATCTTTAGATTCTCATTATACATGGCATTAATCATTATAACATTGAGATGATTTATTTATCACAAAGCTTGTACACACCATTAATCTTTGAGTCAAGGTCACAGAGAAAACTTGTGTGTTTTTTTTTATATCAGAGTTTGTTAATTTGCATATATTTTGGAAACTTGTTTGATTTTTCTTTGTACTTGAGATAAATAATTATGAAGCTAAGACTTTGACATGCACACTTGTCCATTACACCTTGGGGTCAAGGTCGTTCATTGAAAATTTTCATTTAGGTTTTGGTTATAGTATTTTTATTTTTTGATGCTTCATAAACATGCTCATACAGTTTTGTAATACTTCAGGCAAATCAGTCAGATTATAAGACATTTTATTTGGTGACTTGCTCTTTTGACCATGGGCCAAGATTAAAGTCATAGGAATTTGTGATATGTTTTGGTTAAAGAGTTTTTATTTGCTTAAATTTCCCAAACCCATGTATCAATATTCTTCTTACTTGAGGTAAATGATTATTAAGTAAATGTAGCTTATTTTCAATATTCTTTCTTACCAACTTGATTCTTGGGGGAGGGGGGAGGTAACAAACATATAAATTTGCATGAAGATTTTGTGTCAGTTTTTTTTATTAATTTGTTTATTTTATTTATTTGTTTATTTGTCCCAAATGGCTCAATGGATCTTGTTCATACCTTGGATGACTCATTCTGAAAAATGTTTGCTCATTCTTTTAACTTTGGGGTTATGGACACATAATTTGCAGTAATGCTTTATCATGGATTGACCATAAAGACACTGCCTTTTTGTGTTGTTTAGGTTCCAAAATGAGGCTCACATTCAAGGTAAATTGACTGTGGTGTGATTTCTTTTTCATAAACCATTTCAGGATTCGTTTTACCTCGAATGTCTTAAAGAGGATGAGGTTTCCGTTGCAACCAACCATTTGACTGATGCTGTGCATGAACTAAAAACAAGTCCCAGAATGTTAGACAGACTGTATGGAATTGCCAAAGCCAGATTTGGCCTGGCTGTAACAGCAAAGCACATCCAGGAAACTGTGCTAAATAAAAGACAGATGGTTGCTCCTGAACTACGACGGCTTATTGACAGAGCTGCCACTTTGTGTGAGGATGATTGCAAATGGCTGAAGTGAGTAAATCCAGATGATCATATTACTTGCATTGGTTCATTTTATTTTCTTTAAATGGAGATGTACCCTAACAATAGGAATATTTTCATTATAAGAGTAAAGGCAGAAAAATCTTAATAAATATTTTTTTAAAGAAATGCATTCTGACTCATTCACCCCAGTTTTTATTCCATTGTTAAAAGATTGTACAGCTATACTTTATATGTAACCATTTTTAGTAACACTTACAACTTGGTGCGTTAATATTTTTCTGCCAGTGATTGACAAATTCAATTTATGGAGCCATTTTAGGCACATAATGCATTTTATTTTAAATAAAAATCAGCACTGTTTGTTAGTGCTGAAGCACTATTCATTATTGACACTTTCTACTTTTTTTGTGTAAAGGTATTTATCTAACAAAGCATCCATATGAAATTGAAGAGTAAATATTAAGAGGATATGGACATTTTTAAAATCCCAAACTAATTTATTCACAATCTTGGACAGTGCCAATACCAGTTGCCTACAGAAGAATTTGGGTTTTTCTTTTTTCTTTTTCTTGCAAAATATGTCAAGAAAAGGAAATTTCTGGGGTTTTTTGGATGTGTTATTAGAAAGTTTGCTATATTAAAATGTTGTCTGTTACCAATTTTCTTTTACACATCAATTCAATTTTCCTACCAACAGTTTCCAAACTTTGCAAATGGCTGCCACTTGGGGTAAGGAGGAAGCTTATCTTGAAATTTTGAGTCAAAAGATCACAGTGTAAGGTCACCTTGACTCTAAAAAAAACATAGTTTCCATAGTAATAAATAATATTAGTTCTACTCCACAAACCAGGAGCAAACTTTGATGATGGATTGTACTTGGAGTAAGAAAAATGTTTGTTGGGTTTTAGTTCTAAAAGTCACAGGTTATATTGACTATGACTCTAACAAAAAATGTTTTTGCGTAAGAACTTTAGAGATAGACCACTATTTGTGGAGGGCATGCATTTAAGGGATGGAAAAGAATTTATTTTTGATCAAAATTTGAATGAGTACAATCACTGTGGTTGAATGTGGAATAGCTTCTGTTGTGTGCACTATGCACAGTATACAATTTTTTGTGGCTGTAAAAATAATAAATAACAATTCTGTTAAAACAATTAAGGATACTTATATGATCAGAATACCATTGTCCTTATCAAAGAATGCAGATGTAGGTTAATACAAATGGATGCATGGAAATCACACTAACTATTTATTAACTTGATATGTGTACACTTGAGTTTTTTGTCAATTTATGCCATTTTTTTCTAATTTATATGTGCCCAAACTTTTGTCATTTCCGGAGATTTTAAGTATAGCATGACTAGGCAGAAAATTACTGATTCTTTTTAACTTCAAGTGGGGTGTGTGTGAAAGTGCAAATTGAGCAGCAGAAAGAAGAAAGTGATAGATGAAGTGAATTTCTAGTCAAACCAATGACAATAATTTGAAAACAAGGTTAGATGATCTGCTAAAGAAGAAACAAAAGTTTCAGAAATCTTGTATGTTTCAAATGGAAAATTCTACAAAACAACCATAAAGAACAGTTTTGCAACTTGCTGAAGTGAGATAAGATAGTTATGGGTATGCCCCTTTTGACAGCAGACTGTGAAATGGGATTCTCAAAATAGAACACTATTCAAACAAAGATTAATAATGGATTAAACTTAGAAACCATCACAAGATTAATCCTAATTAATCCTAATGCAACTAGATGGGGATGATCTCACTATAGCATTAATAGATTGGAGCAGGAACAAAGAGATACAGATATTTAAGTGTTTGGTAAATATTGCACTATGGCAATCACCCCCACCACCATTTTTTTTCTTTCTAATCTACACATGATTAGTGAGGGAACTCCTCACTTTAGACAATATTCTGGCAGCATCTCAGATACTGTTCCTACAGGCTCCTTAAATATGAAGAGTAATGGAAGTTGACACTGTTAGATACTGCTTGATCATGCTCTACGGAAAGCTGTGCCACTGAAGATTTTGACTTGACTATTGTCAAAATGATGCTTAAATCTGTGTATTATAAAAAGGTCATTTTTGATCATCATTGAACGATACATTTTAAAACTACAAGCAGAATGAAAAGGCCTTGAACCTTGATCACAGAAGCAAATAGTTATTTGATTTTCTGTATTTCACAGGATCTTCTTTATCAAGTATCTGTGTCGTTGTTATGGAGTTGACAGTTACCAGGCAGTATGCAGGAAGACAGATGTCCGATACCTTACATGGATTAAATATGAGCCTGCAGAAGAAAAGGACAGGGTATCACACACTTGTATATGACTAATACTATTTTATATACATATAATATATAACTCCACCTTGATAATACTTTATATTTGCTTATATTGCCATAACGCCAAATGAGCCTGTTGGGCCTTTATTCATCATCTGTCCTTCACTGGAGCTCCTCATGGCTGAGTGGTCTAATGCACTTGTCTTTACCAATCATTGCCATTTCACCGCTGTTTCCTTGAGTTTGAGTCTAAGTGGGTATGTGAAAAAGCTTGCCAGTAGTTTCCCATGGGCTTGTCTATGTTCTTCCTTCACCAAATATACTGGCCATGATGTATATACTGAAAAATGGTATTAAACCCACAAAAGTCAAACCAACTAAATCTCTTGTTCATTATCAGTTTAATGTTGCTATCTGCAACTTTTCAAGAACTGTTTATCCAATTTACACATAATTTTCTAGCAAGCATTCTGGTATCAAAGTCTGTCGGCTTGATTTATTGTAAGATGATTTGTGATCCAATTTGGCCACCATGGCTAAACTTTAAAAAAAACATTTGGAACAGAATTATGGCCAAATTTGACAAACAGCATCCTTGTATGAAAATCTGTCAAATTTATTTAAATGATGCCTGTATGCTATCACATATGACCACAACTACACAAAATGAAACAAGACCTTTAATATAATAAAGTTTTTCTAATAATTACTTAACAGACATTAACCAGATTTCATAGGAAACATTTTAGATGGTGATCAGGTTTGTTGACATGTTGCCAGACCTGCAACTAGTATAATAGCTATCACTAAAAATGGTAAAGCCTCTCTTTGTCTTCTTCTCAAAAACTACAGAACAGAAGTTCACCAGTTTTGAAATCCTGTACCCAGTCATCAAGGGTTTTTTCAATGCTTTTTCTCACTTTGCCAAAGGCAAAGGAAACTTTATCATATTCCAGTGTCCAGCATGCATCATTTATTCTTATCAACGCTTGCTTGTGAAGACTAGAAACTTCAACCCTGATCTTATTTGGTATGTAAACTTATAGCAAAAACCTCAAATAAGTTCAGTAATGAGGAACATTTACTCATCATAATGAAGTTATTATTTATCCAATCAGCTGAGATTGTTGACAGTCCGGAGGCCATGTATCTGGTTAGATTTTGATCAGAAATGGTATTATGTCATCAATACCTCAGAAAATTGTATGTACACACACAGAAAATGAGATAATTTGCCAAATGCCCAGGAAACTGGATGCAATGATCATGTGAACAGTGTTTACATACATGTGGTTCTATCGATGGTAGGACAGAAATATTATTTTAAAAGGCCATATGCTGCACATGCTGTTTTATTGTTAAATCTACCACATTTGAAAATTAAACGATAACATATTTTGACTGAAAAAAAACAACTATATTTTTACTTGTTCTATTGAGGTGTTATGAGTCATTCAGGAATCACAAAGGTAGTCTGTGATGGTCTGAGTCTTTGATTAACTTTCACCTTTTGTGGAGGTGTGATAAAATGGAGAATCTGACAAAAAAACTTATTTTGACACAAAACACTTTGCAAAGTATTTTGATTTTTGTGTCTGTTTCTAATAGTTATTGTGTTTTCCAAGATGTGAGAGGAAATATTTAAGATAAGCTTTTATCTTTGCTTGGTCAGTTTATGTCATACTACAGCAAGTTCAACAGCGCTTGGAAAGCAGAGTTTAAGTGGGTTCAGACAAGTAGTAAAGGTCCAGAGTTTGCATTGTTTTTCATGCAAGTGAATTTTAAGACAGTATATCTGTGGGGAAGAATTGATATCACCAGACATATTTATAGCCCCTCACATTTATAGGAATGTTGCTAATCAACCATCAAATATGGCTGTCTATACTAAAAATGAAAACAATATTTACACAGTTTTAGTTTTAAAATGGCTGAACAGAATATGACTATCTTTGACACAAAGCATTCTGTCTTAAAGGCACAATATTAGACAGATGATGATAATGTGTCATTGAATATGGATGAAGATATGAAACTATGGAAACCTGGAAATAATTGTTTTAATAACATATACAGTCAATATTATAACAAGAAATTTCTTCAGAAATCAACATTCTAACCCAGATTTATTTGCCAGCTGCATTTGGATATTGACTTGTGTTCTTGTTTTATGGCAATGTAAGTCCCACTTGAGTTCTTGTTTTTTGGCAAGACAGTTGTCTACATTTTCATGTAGAGGTGATAGTAGCAGTGGTTTTGCTATCAGTATTCAAATTGTTTTATCACATTTGTTTAAAGTCATACATCTTCTACATCAGATGCTGTATTCTGATAAAATTTGGTAACTGTCTAAAGTGTGTACCTTTGTACAACAGAGTTTTCTACCTCACATGCTAAAGCAGAAAACTGTATAACAGTATAATACCATTTATAAGTGAGATTCACATTCCACTGGATCCTAGTTTTAAAATTCGTATCTTTTTCATCATTTGCTGTATTATACTAAGGATTGAATTCTGATTTTAAAAGTTGTATCTTCTACATAATTTGCTGTAGTATAATAAAAACTTGAATTCTAGTTTTAAAAGTTGTATCGTCTACATCGGTTGCTGTATGATACTATTTCTAGTTTTAGAATTTGTATCTTCTACGTCATATGCTATATGATAATAATTCTAAGGATTGAACTCTAGTTTTAAAAGTCGTATCTTCTGCATCAACTTTTCTGTATTATACTAAGGATTGAATTCTAGTTTTAAAAGTCTTATCTTCTGCATCAACTTTTCTGTATTATACTAAGGATTGAATTCAAGTTTTAAAAGTCACATTTGCTGTATTAATCTAAGGATTGGCTAATGAGTATATAAAATTTGTATCCTTGTAAACTATGGCTTTTTCTACATCATTTGCAGTAAATGGATATGTAACATTTGTATCCTAGGGATTTCTAAGCAGAAGACTTTCATGGTAATGCTATTCACTCACATGTGAGATGAAAATTCTGCAGAATCCTAGGGTCTTTGCTTTTACATTTTTGGCAGTATTATACAACCATATGCAATTAAACTTCATTAGATAAGTCAGTCAGTAATCAGTGAAAATAGTAATGAAGTTCATGACTCAAAAATGATGTAATAAACATTTTTTTCTTGTCCTGCATAATATAATAAGATCCTCATAAAAGCAGTTTGTTTTTCAGTATTAAATATTATAATTTTTATGCAGGTGAGAGAGGTGTCAGACAGGTACATTGTTTGTGGACCACACTACACTAACATCAGAGAGGCTGTGACTAAAGTGGTACTTGGAGAGGGTGCTGAACAGTTGGATAAGGCAGTCAAGGTAAAGATTTTATATTACCTTAAAACTGACTTGTAGTTACAGTTAATTGAAATTACTGTATGTATTGATGCTTTTGCTCATTGTTACCTCTTCCTTTGCCAAATATAAAACGTAGTCCAGCTGAAATTGTTGTCCATGGTAAATGCATGATTTCCTCTGCGTGATATAGCCAGTGTATGTTTCAGTGCCATTAAAACCTGCATACCAAAGTAAAACTATCTGCATATGTGCTATGTCAGAAATAGTAGTGAATATTAAACAGGACTCATTTCATATGGTCATTCAACATGGCTGGATTGCCACTAGCTGACAGGTTTTTGAAGTGTGTCTGCACTTTGGTCCAACTTACAGCATGTGTTATTCCAAAACTTAGATAAGATACAACAAAATGTGCCTCCCCCCACCTCATTGCCAACTCACACATTAAATTGTTTTATTTTATTTGACAACAGGATACTAAGATGCCAGAAAACAGGATGGAAATTCTGCTATGCCTTGCCCTACATAGAGAAATTACAATGTCCAATTTACATGAAAAGGACAAAAGTAAAATTACACCAAAGGTACACCTTTACAAATTATTAACTTTAGCTTTTTATTTTGAGCATCATGTTGTACCATCATCATTTCACCTTTAATAGTTTAATGAGATCTGATGTGTATATTTATTTTGATCAAAGGCAGATTTGATTATATTTTATTGACAAACTTTATAGATAGCATTATCGTTATATAAATTACAAGACAGATCTGTTAAATACATTTTAATAGAGAATTGACTGTATTAGAATTATAATAAATTTGTTTTGGATAACATGACTACTTTGTGTGATGTCATAAGATGGATATATATGCCATACCTTTATCTAAAATGATGAATTCTTGTTAGAAATTTGACACCTTAATGGAGTTAAGCGATTCTGTAATTTCAGATTCATGGTGAAAATTTGAATGTACATAAGTTGACAAAACATTTTTAATTTTTAGGCCATTGAAATGCTACGAAAATTCTGTTCAGAAGCCATGTTTATGAAGAACAAGGTAATTTATGTCATCTTTGGTTTGACGCACTGTTAAGAATAGCAAATTTTCAAAATTGAAAACCGTTAGCCAGCAGTTATCTTGTGAGCTTATGACAGGTAGGTTTGTCATAGAGCCTGTTTATTTGTTGTCCATATAAGTACATTCCTTAAACTCATTAAGACAGTAATCCATTAGATGTTGAGTGTATAATAATAATAATAATAATAATAATAATAATAATAATAATAATAATAACACATTTGAATAAAATACTAAAATAAAGGAGGTGGCTTTAGCTTCATTTATAAATTTTTGTTTCATCTCTTTAATAACTGTGTTTTGAAATGAATTAAAGAAAATCTTTAAATATACATTGTACTTAATCATTATCTGCTCATAAATACTATTAGCCTGTTTTGCAGGAAAGTTTAAGTACAAAAGCAAGGAAAGCATGATTTGTAGTAGAGACATTTTCTTCATTGTTTGCTAATGTGTAGATTAAATCAGCAGAGTTAATGTGTAGATTAAATCAGCAGAGTTAATGTGTAGATTAAATCAGCAGAGTTAATGTGTAGATTAAATCAGCAGAGTTAATGTGTAGATTAAATCAGCAGATCAAATGTGTAGATTAAATCAGCAGAGTTAATGTGTAGATTAAATCAAATGTGAGCATGAGTTCCATATGTTGTAGTATTTCATGTTTACATTTATTTTGAAAAAAATTATCTTCCGTGAGTGTATGTATAATTTTTCATTTTTACCTTATCCTAACTTTTATTTTGATTGTCACCATGTAGTTTTTATTATGTGTAGGTGTAAAGGCTAATACATTTGACAGATGTTAGATCTTTGCTTTCAATCGGCACCATCCAACCATTATTGTGTTGATGTGATGTTAAACACTATTATAGATTAAATCAAATGTGAGCATGAGTTCCATATGTTGTAGTATTTCATGTTTACATTTATTTTTAAAAAAATTATCTTCCGTGAGTGTATGTATAATTTTTCATTTTTACCTTTTCCTAACTTTTATTTTGATTGTCACCATGTAGTTTTTATTATGTGTAGGTGTAAAGGCTAATACATTTGACAGATGTTAGATCTTTGCTTTCAATCGGCACCATCCAACCATTATTGTGTTGATGTGATGTTAAACACTATTATATACATACATATAATTCCAGGACATAGCACAAAAGATTCTTCAGAATACATATGGAGTCCAGATTCCCTTCCTGAATGTGATGCCAGGTTTTGACCTTAAACAGCAGGGAGTATTGTGTCTGCTAATGCACTGTGACCTTGTTCTCAGAAACCTCCATGGAGACCATACTCTTGTACAACCATTGGTCAGACTGGCCACACAGCCTCAAACTATGACAGTAAGAGTCTTGCTACTTTAGGTATCGTTTCATAATGTTTTCCCTCAACCAACAGACCAGTACCAACACTGTAATTCTGTCTGCGTCATTATTAACTTGTATTAAATTAACTCCTTATTTTTCCATATATTAGATTAGATATCTAGCTCTAACTAATTACTAAGTTATTAGGTATGCTCACCACAAAGCAGACCATATTAAATTATGATGTATATTGGTCAGTTTGTTCATCAGTCTGTCTCTTGCCAATTTTATTTCAAATAATAACCAGTCATCGACCATCTTCATTTACCAAACTTGTGGATGACTTGAACTTAGTGTGTGGAGGAATTTATTCTATTTCAGTGTCAAAAGCTGAAAGTTCAAAGTCACGGTGACTGTAAGAAATAGAAGTGGTTTCTGCATAATAACAATTCCACATTACATTACATACTTCACCTAACATTTTGAATTTTTGTGGTAATGGAGAAGCCTATAGAATTGTGATCAGAAGGTCAAAAGTCAAGGTCAGTGTGACATAAGAACAAAATTGGGTTAAGTACATTAGTTTTACATTAAAAGAACTAAAATAAAGTTTGTGAATATACAGTTGGGGAATATTTCCATCAATTCAGTGGTCATGGTTACAGTGACTGAAAGAAGAAAAATGGTTTCTGCACAAAACGTATATGCATGTAAGACTATTAGACATTGAGCAGGTAAATAATCTGTAGTCGATAACAGATACGTTTATTTTTATTATGCCCCACCACACATGAAAGGGGCATATATTGCTACCATTATCCATCCCTCTGTCCTACTGTCAATCACACCTTGGTTATGAGAAAGCACGTGGTCGGTGGTTCTTTCTGAGGTTTCCCCCGGTTCTTATTCCACAATTAATACTATCATATATAGCCTATCTTGTGCTGAAATGACATTAAAACCTACAACAAAAACAACACCTTGGTTACATTTTGCATTAGTTTGCATTGTTTCAGTTTCTTGAGTGTCCTTTACCAAGTATACAAATTACAGAACAGAAAGGTCAGCTTATGACAGATCAGGATATAAGCGAAAGTTTGTTATGTAGTTTTTATTTCAAATCCCCAAGTTTTAGTATGCAGACGGACAAAAATGACAATTGTTATATCTTGCTAAACTTTAAATATCAAAACCAAAGCAACCTATTTTATACCATCTGCTTAATTTATTAATGGCTAATCTAACCATAATACATAATACATTTGTGTCTCCTTTCAGGATTATCATTAATCACACATTATAATCCAGTGAGTAATTTTAGGTTATTAGCCATTCATGGTCATATGATTGCAAAAAGTCTTTAATGTAAATAAAACTTTTAAAAATGTCCCTTCTGGATACCACTTATCTTGGAAGGAAATCTTTCCCAACTAGAAGGTTCACATTTATGCCACAGACTCGTACTGTTTGGTAGGTACATAGATGGATTTTGGTGAGTGTAACACAGTTCTACCAAAAGGAGGTCACTGTGAACTAAATGTCTTTTTTTAGTCACTTCAGTACTGTTTTGTATTTAGGTTAGTTTCTTGGGTATTTCTGGTAACAACAGAATATGCTTTGATATGAAGATGCATCTTGGTGAAAACAAGACTATCTTCCAAAGTCAGGTTACTATGACTTAAGTATTGTGTTTAGAGTGGACTAAGCATAATGAATAGAGTACAAAACAATTTCATTGTCTGGTTGAAATTTCTTGCTGGATTGGATGAGCTTAGTCAACAATTAAAAGAACATGGTTGATCATTACAAGTAAATGTATAAAAGAGAATATGGAGTCAGCAGCAAAAAGTATTCCTACATATATCTCTTAAGTACCTAGTAACCATGGAGGAAAAAATGTCCAAAGTATAATCCAGAGGAGAATTGTTACTTGATCATAGTGATTAAATCCCAGTATGGAAGGCTAGTGACAGGATAGACTGGTATTGATCACAAGCACTCAGGCAATGGATTTTATTTTGCAATAAATATTCACTTATCCAGAATTATATGCTTTGAATCAGTCATTTGTTTTAGACTATTGCATATATTTCTACAATTTTTATTCCTCTAAAATAACTGTCATAGTGGACAGACAATTGTATCCCACAGTGCTGTAATGAGACTACCCAATAACTAATTCAGAGTATAAAATGCTGTAAAAGTTAATATTTATTGTAAAAATTAATAAAATCATTTTGCATGAGCCTGCAATAATAATGTGCTTGAATTTTATTAATAATGACACATATTGACTTTAGCAGGGGCCATTGGACCCCACTTTTTCCATTTCCTTTTCAACATGGGTTGAATCCCATATTATAGGAAAATGGGCTCTCTTGTTAGTTGTAGAGAAGATGAGTTAGATTGTTGCCACTCTAATGCAACACAATGTTTTCATCTCTTATTCATCTAAATAACCCTCAGAAATTTTGGTCTGATGAAATGACAGATCAGCAGATTCATAATGAAGCATGTTATAGTAGAGTTACTTTATAACTTCCTTCTTTATTATTTTATTTTAATCAAATTTGAATTATTAACAAGCTTGATATTGATGAGAATTTAACTTTAAGAAAACAATTGTGTTTGATGGCAAAACAAAAATAAAAGAAGAGTTGAAAAAGAGACATAACAAGGATAGATGTAGAAAGAAGTTATTGTTCCCAATACAATAAAATTACAGCTGTCAGCAACAGGAAACATAAAAAAATTAAATGCTGGAAATCAGTTTAAAAAAAAATTAATTAGGTATATCTTATTTGTATTTTTTTTAATTGAAATGTTAGTGATATTACAATCAGAAAATATCACAATATTTTGGCAAACTCAGTGAAATTTCAATTGCAGATTCTCACTTGTATTTTCAGAAATGTTGGCAGTCAGTGAAATTCAATTACAAAATTTCACTGATATTTTCAGAAGTTTATGTAAAATGTCTGAATTTTGACTGAAATTTTGCAAAATATCATAAATTTAGTGAAAAAAGGACATTTGAGTGAACCTCAAATATTTTTCCATTGATTTCACTAAAATTTTAGTCAAATTTTCACTAGGGTATGATTTTTTTTTGTGTGAGCATATTTTAAAAGGAAGCAAAAACTTATTTTTTCAGGTTGAACATCAGATCAAGTCCAAAATTCACCTTGCACACAATTGTCTAAGTCTAATGATTTGTCTATGCTTGTAGTTCTTTTGATAAAGTTCAAAATTACACCTAACATTTTTTCTAAAATTAGTCTAAATCCATAATCAGTCTTAAAGTAGGAAAATGAACTGGACAATCAGAACTTGTCTAACAGTTATCCTTTAGGAGGAATATGAGAAATAGTATATTTAACTGTCTAACAGTTATCCTTTAGGAGGAATATGAGAAATAGTATATATAGCTGTCTAACAGTTATCCTTTAGGAGGAATATGAGAAATAGTATATATAGCTAACAGTTATTCTTTAGGAGGAATATGAGAAATAGTATATGTAGCTGTCTAACAGTTATCCTTTAGGAGGAATATGAGAAATAGTATATATAGCTGTCTAACAGTTATCCTTTAGGAGGAATATGAGAAATAGTATATGTAGCTGTCTAACAGTTATTCTTAAGGAGGAATATGATAAATAGTATATATAGCTGTCTAACAGTTATCCTTTAGGAGGAATATGATAAATAATATATATAGCTGTCTAACAGTTATTCTTTAGGAGGAATATGAGAAATAGTATGTTTAACTATTAGACAGATTCAGTCTGTCACTTTATCCATATTCCCAATCTACCTAAAGTCCATTTGAAATTTGGCTTTTTAAAGGCAGAATACACTTGTAATCTACCTAAAATCCAGACAGAATCTGTCTAAAACTTTCACACAGGGGGTTGGGGGGGCATCAACTGGTCATACTTACATTTCTGGACGTTTATTTAATCTTTTAATCATTTATTTCTGTGAATCATACATTTATTGTAAAACCATATATATATATATATATATATATATATATATATATATATATATATATATATATATATATTTCTCCTTTGAATACGTTCCCCAATCACATTACTTTAGGGATATTAGCCTGCTACCTCGCGAATCCAGCCCTACCAAAAGACGAAAATTCGTCTTTCCTGTCTATGTCATATAGACAAAGGGCAATAACTCTTGCCCATTACCTCCCCTTGCCGCCCGTTAGGTGTCGCTTCTTCAGTTTTTTAGCTTCGCTGTACGCGAAAACACGTACAATTAGACCTCCAATGAATCCAAGCCATCTTAGTGTAAATTCTGACCATCCGAAGTTAAATTTGGAATTACTGTGTTGGATAATCATTCCTCTACAGGTCGTATACATTATTTTACAATATTTTCCAATTTGAGTGACTTTGTCACCTTTTCTATACTTCGGACCAGGTTGCAACGTGGTCAAAGCACGCTTATGGCGGTACTAGCATGTAATACATGTAGCACTCAATAATTTCGCTTATTCCGTATGTAACGTTTACGATATTAGCGACTAATAACGTGCTGCATTGATAATGTGTGCTTTATTTATCTTCTTTGACGTTTCAGTAGACTTCAAAAAAGTCTTTGAACGACCAATTTGCGACTTTAATGGCGGACTTCGTCTTGTAGTCACGAGTTCACGCAACACTTAATCATTTCGCTTCCTCCGTTAGTTACGGTTATGGAATAGCGACTTAATAGCGTACTGAATTGTTAATTTGTGCTTTGTTTATCTTTTTCTCCGTTTCAGTAGACTTCGTCTCTGAACGACCAGTTGCGACTATTAATGGCGGAATTTCGTGTTGTAGTCACAAGTTCACGCGACACTAAATCATTTCGCTTCCTCCGTTAGTTACGGTTATGGTAATAGCGACTTAATAGCGTGCTGAATTGCTAATTGTGCTTTGTTTATCATCTTTTTCGTTTCAGTAGACTTCGTCTTGAACGAACCATTGCAACACGCTTACGGCGATAACTAGTGTTGTCATTAAGAGTTAACATGGCACGAAATAATTTGACTACTCCGTTAATAACGGTTATAGTATTATCGAATTAATAATATGCTGAATCTTTTTAAATTTGTGCTTTGGCGGAATTCATGTTGTAGTCATGAGTTCACGCGACACTAAATCATTTCGCTTCCTCCGTTAGTTACGGTTATGGTAATAGCGACTTAATAGCGTGCTGAATTGCTAATTGTGCTTTGTTTATCATCTTTTTCGTTTCAGTAGACTTCGTCTTGAACGAACCATTGCAACACGCTCACGGCGATAACTAGTGTTGTCATTAAGAGTTAACATGGCACGGAATAATTTGACTACTCCGTTAATAACGGTTATAGTATTATCGAATTAATAATATGCTGAATTTTTTAATTTGTGCTTTGTTCTCTTCTTTTGTCGTTTCAGTAGCAAAGTCGACAACGAAGGCATGAATGGCAAAATGGGTGTTGGCAATGTGGAAATGGAGGAAATTATGTTGACATGGTTTAGGCTGCCCAGTGGGTGTAAATTTCACCGCAGATCCGTGCATGGCTTTCGGGCCTGTAAGTCCGGACACATGGAGTCTATGCTGGATCAATTGGATCCATTTTAATATGCACTTTCGCCGGCCTTCCAGCTGTCAGTCTAGCCGACACCGTCAGTTCAGCCGGCACTTCAGCAGGCAAACCGGCATTAGCCGTCCATCCGGCACCGTCCGTTCAGCCCAAATGGCACCGGACGGCCAGCCGACCTTCCAGCTTGCATCAACAGGCACCGGCCGTTCAGCCCAAATGGCACCGGCCGGCCGGCCGGCCGACCTTCCAGCCTGCGTCGACAGGCACCGTCCGTCCGTCCGGCAACGACCGTTCAGCCCAAATGGCACCGGTCATCCAGCCGACCTTCCAGCCGGCATCAACCGGCACCGGCCGTCCATCCGGCAACGACCGTTCAGCCCAATTGGCACCGGTCGTCCAGCCAACCTTCCAGCCGGTATGAACCGGCACCGGCCGTCCATCCGGCAACGACCGTTCAGCCCAAATGGCACCGGTCGTCCAGCCAACCTTCCAGCAGGCATCAACCTGCACCGGCCGTCCATCCGGCAGCGACCGTTCAGCCCAAATGGCACCGGTCGTCCAGCCGACCTTCCAGCCGGCATCAACCGGCACCGGCCGACCATCCGGTAACGACCGTTAAGCCCAAATGGCACCGGTCTTCCAGCCGGCATCAACCTGCACCGGCTGTACATCGGATTTACGGAGATTATAGTGATGTACCCGTCAGTCAATCTACACTACTGGTTACATATCACTACCATGAGAGAAATGTTATAGATGAATCTCCGTCCAATCAGACCATTCGAGAGGCAGGTGTCGGTCATAGCCGGACCTTCGCCGACATTCCGGCCGACCATATACCAGACAAATTAGTCGGTATTGCCGGTGTACACCTCCCGTCATGTCAAATACGTGACGGTGTGATTTTAAAACAAGGGAGAATTAGTGACATTATCAGAGGTGACGGAATTGAGTTATCTATGCCACTTGGTATGCGCTACCCAGATATGACAGCTTTACCAGAACAGGTCTTTCAGGCCGACCATCCGCCAGTTCAATCAGCCGGCAGTGCCGGCCGTCCATATGTTCACGGCTTCTCCACAAGGGAGATTTAGTGAAAGTGTCAATTATGACAGAATTGCGTCATCTAAGTCACCTGGTATGCTGTACAGATATGCAAGCTGTACCAGAACCAACATTCCCTCTGAGCGAATGGTAGATGGGCGCGCAGTGCTGGCCGCACTACATAAGCATTATGTAATTGTTATTACCTTACAGTCGGCACCATCCGGCACCGGGCGTCCATCCGGCAATGACCGTTCAGCCCATATGGCACCGGTCATCCAGCAGACCTTCCAGCCGGCACTAACCGGCACCGGGCGATCCGGCAATGACCGTTCAGCCCATATGGCACCGGTCGTCCAGCCAAGCTTTCAGCCGACACTTGCCGGCACTGACTGTTCATCCGGCTCCGGCCATCCAGCCCAACAGGCACCGGTCGTCCAACCGTATGGAGATTTTAGTCTTATACCAGTCCGTCCGACTATACCGCGGTACCAGCACGGGGACTTTTATCATACCGCAATCCGCACAAATCGGATTGACGAAGATTCTAATGATGTTTCCGTCTGTCAATCCGTACTACCGGTTACATATCACTACCATGACACAGATAGTTGGCGAGGAATCTCTCGATCCAACCCGACCATTCGAGCGGTCGGTGCCGGTCATAGCCGGCCCGTCGCAGTCATTCAGGCCAAACATATGCCAATCAATTCATTCGGCATTGCCGGCCGTCCATAGGCTAACAACTCATCCACAAGGGAGAGTGAATGCCTTTATCAGAGATGACGGAATCGAGTCATCTATGCCACCTGGTATGCATTACCCCGATATGGATGCTTTACCAGAGCAAGATTATGCACATAGTGAGTGCGATGAGTCGCAGGCAAATCAGCTGTATGCAGATCCAACTATTGAACGGACTGAGTTCAGCTTCAAAGCCGCAGTGGAGGAAATTTATAGGGTGTTGGCCCCTTCAGAATGCTCTCCACCTCCTGCTGCCATTACCGACTATAAGGTTAGAGCGTCGGTCGATCTGGATGAGGGGGAAGAGACTCTATCCTTCCGCCTCCTTCCCCAGTCGACAAAATTAAGGAAATTAATGACCGTCTGTCGACACGTATAGGGGATCCAGGAATTGCTAAGGTTTTTCTTTTCTGAAAGCCAAGTACCAGCGTCGTTTTCAGGTCGATGGTACAAAACTCACTCCGGTGCGTTCAGTACTGAGGTCCAGGCTCTGGATAAAAATATGGCAGCAGTCCATATGTCTGCTCCATTGTCTTATAAAGTGGACAAAACGGTGTTCAATGCCAAGTCCAAGCTGGTTCGAAATGTAGTCGCTACGTCTTCACTGTTAGATCTAGCCTCCCTAGCCATTTTCAGGATCGCTGAAAAATCTGGCAATGAACATGCTTGGGATTCGACGGCCCAGTTAGCTAGGGTTCTTAACAGGGCAGCTCACCATTCCATGGCCAAGGCGCTGACTGCTTCTGCCAACCTAGACCTGATACGTCGTGACACATATCTGAAGGGCACGTCGCTTAAACCCCATAATAAGCTGGCTAGATATGACCGACGCACATTTCACGTCCCTATCCCACGAGTAGCGGACATTCTCCGTTGTGCTTGTCGGGACTAGGCTTATCAGTTCCATGTCATACCTTTTGGCCTAAATTTAAGCCCTTGGGCTAGTACCAAGGTTATGGATTATGTCGTCACCCTGTTCCGCTCGACTTCATCTATTGCGTCGGCAGTATATTTGGACGACATCCTCCAGAAACATCTGTCAAGTTCTACTCTGCTCAAAGGCAGAAACGATCTTATATCACTTTACGTCATATAGGCTTTCTCGTGAACTGGATAAAGTCTGATCTCTGTCCAATCCGGATTTTGGTCCATCTGGGTGTGGAGTTTCTCCCGATCTGAATCTGGTAAGGCTTCCTCGAGTTTGCGATCATCCAGATAATTGCACTCGTAGAGTCCGTTTCCGACAGGATGCGCATTTTAGCGAGAGAGTTGCAGATCCTCGGATTATTCAATGCGGCAGCAGACTTGATCCCGCTCAGCCGTCCTTTTATGCGCCCTTTACAAAGGACGTTGCTAGCGTAATTGCGCCCTTTTCAAGTCCCTTCGATCCCAGAAAACAGTCATGCTCACGCCAGAGATACGATCATTCTTGAGTCTATGGCACAACCCCTGTAGGCTGTCCACAGGGATTACTCTGGAGATACCCCAAGGGGATAACGGTATGTTCCGCCACTAATACCTGCGGTTGGGGTGCCCACCTGTTGCCGGACTTAGATACTGTCAGCGGCACGTGGGTGCCAGGGGCGAGCCCTTTCCACATCAACCTTTCAGAAATAACAGCTGTCATCAATGCCTTTCATTTCGGGCAGGATCAACTCTTATTACAAACTGCCCTCATTATGTCAGACAACATTGTGGTGGTGCCTTGCCTCAAAACAAGGGGACACCAATCACCAGACCTGTGCAATCTGAACTGGCAGTTTCTACATTGGTTCGACAATCTCCACCTCAATGTACAATTCAGACACACAGAATGGTCACTCCATCAATCGGACTTTCTTCCAATCGACACACTTTGGAGATGTCCGATGATTGATCTTTTGCAACAAGGTGGAATAGCAAATTCTCCACCTTTCATCTCACAGGTTCCAGACCCAGAAGCTTGGGTCGTGGATGCTCGATCAATCACCTGGGAAGGGTTGTGGTCATTCTCCTACCCTCCCACGGTCTTGGTACTGGAATTAATCCAGAAGTTAAGGGGTCAGAATTGTCAGATGGTTCTGATTACCCCTCTCAGATGGAACAACTACTGGGTCTCCGATCTACTCAATCTAGGCGATAGATCTACCCAGGAAGATTACAGTCAGCACAAGTATTCACAAGCAACCGCGGCCAGGGGTGTTCCACCCCTGTCCGGACCGTCTTTATGTTCAAGCTTGGCTCTTGTCCAGACAGCCTTGCAAGACAAACAATTTAAATCTTTGATTGCGGATCTTTTAGACACTTTTAAAAATTCAATTGACTTATATCCCTCACCCTGTTTCCAAATGGAATCTGTCCTGGGTTTTAACATGACTCAATTCAGACAGTATTGAGTCTTTAACCCAGAATTAGTTAAAGCTACTATCATACAAATTGGGTTTCTTGATAGTCTTAGCTTCAGCATGCAGGGTGAGCGAGTTACATGTCCTTTCTAGTGACCCGAACTCTCTTCTGTTCCGATCAGAGGGTTTGATGGTCCTCTTGACGCAGCCAGGCTTCGTAGTCCAAAATAGATTACCATACATTGGCGATCAACGAGTCGTCATTAGCTCGCTTTCTTTATAGATAAGTCAGGATCAACAGCCATGTAAGATCCTGTTTGGGCACTCTAGCACCATTTCAATGCATAGAGGTGAGTCAGGTCACATACAAGCACCTCTTTTTTCTGGTGATAGCTGGGATATGAGATATCACCATTCAAGCCCTTGCTTCATGGCTGTAGTGGGTTATACGCTCGGCGTACTCTGAGAATTCGCAAATCAGTCACCTTATAGAAGCTGTTGGCTGACATGCAGAGTCAACCTTCTACAGTTTTATCTTCAAGTTTGTACTCGCAGGGGCAAACATTGATTCTAGTAGGTCCGGTGTTGGGCAGCCCAGACGCCCACCAGACTCATGTACAACAATCAGCACAGCCTATTAGCTTCGCTGGATTCGCCAGATAAATTTTCGTAGGTAAGAAGATTTCAATATCTATCTTCTTAACCGTATAAAAGGGTCACATATCACGTGACCCTGGGCTGTGTTGCTGATTGAAAATTAGGAGACCGGGTTATCATTCACATGGGGAATCCAACCATCATTCCCTAGAGGATACCCGGGGTGGAGGTCGGATGCTCCGCATTCCCTCCTCCTATTACTTATTCTCCTAAAGTAATGTGATTGGGGAACGTATTCAAAGGAGAAAGCAAATTTTGTAGTAAATTATGTTTCTCCGAGAATACTTACCCAATCACATTACTAAGAAACCCTCCCAACCACCCCGCCATGCGAGCATCCTCGTGTTTTATATATCGCTCAGCTTAAAAACTGAAGAAGCGACACCTAACGGGCGGCAAGGGGAGGTAATGGGCAAGAGTTATTGCCCTTTGTCTATATGACAGACAGGAAAGACGAATTTTCGTCTTTTGGTAGGGCTGGATTCGCGAGGTAGCAGGCTAATATCCCTAAAGTAATGTGATTGGGTAAGTATTCTCGGAGAAACATAATTTACTACAAAATTTGCTATATATATATATATATATATATATATATATATATATATATATATATATATATATATATATTAGTGGTTTGTATGTGCCTTTTGCCTTTCTTTTGTTTACAGTATTGTTATTGTGCTTGTCTGAATATCCATCCATCCATTAGCAGTACTCTCTTTTCTGGGGAATTTGTTAAATTTTATCCATGGATCGGAATGAAAATTTTATATGTAGTTTATACTATTGGTTAACATTTGTCTCTTGGAACTATTCTGTTTTATATTCATTTTATTTGATCATTCCCATTCCCACTCTATTTTCAAACTCTATTCCTTATTAAACTTGGTGTGTGGGTATATATCAAACCAGGAATATAGATTTCCCATTAGCTATCAATAAATCATCAACTTTATTTGTAAGATTTTTCCAGCTGTCTTTTGAAACATCCATGAAACTTTTCAGATTCCCTGTTAGGATATGAGCCTTGTTATTTAATTCATGATTTCAAATCTTTTTAATGTTAATCTCTGTTTGTTGAGAATTCTAACTTTATGTATATACATTTTATGACAGATCCATCTGTCTCCTAACAACCATTTTCGCAGCTTGAGGGTTAAAGATGGAGATGTCTTTTCATATGCAGTTTTATCTAATTATATAGTAAACAGAATTTTTATTTTTCCACAGTATTATTTATTAGAGTAATGACCCATGAATTTCAGACCACTTTCATTCTTTTTTTTTCTCTTACATATTTTTAGATTTTAACCACATATGGAATTCATATTTATGTTGATGATTGATTTCACTGTCAATATTCTAAATAATCATCAGCCATTTTATGGCGTTATGGCCATAATTGTTGAACTCAATGAAAATCAGGGGGCCAACCATTCCTGGAATCTCGCCTGTTATAACCAGATTGCCCTAATTTTAAAATATAATAAAAATCAATTATAATTGACTATTACAGTATTCTAAATGTATTCCAGATTGCCCTGATATTAAAATATTATAATAATCATGTATAATTGACTGTACCAGTATTATAAATGTATCCCAGAATGCCCTGATATTAAAATATTATAATAATCATGTATAATTGACTGTACCAGTATTATAAATGTATTTCAGAATGCCTTCCTACCCACTATGCCTCAGGATGAAGTTGAAGAAATTAGACAGGTGCTTCTGGCACACAGAGAGGGGGGCAACCCAGTCTTCTATCGTAAGTTGCCTTAGTGTTATTTATAAAACAATAATTATTAAAGGCAGTGTTAAAACTAGTGAAGTCTATCCCAAAACAACATGTGAAAGTTAACCATACAATTTTTAAATTTTATATTATTTTATTGCATATAAGTTAATATATATATAGGTCACTTTTGAGAAAATACATTTTGTTTACCAGCAAGGTGTACAATTTTTGCTAATGATTGAAAGATGTGTAGTTTCGTACAGTCTTCTTTTCGAGATAAAAAATGGATATATAGGAAGCAAGAAAGGTATTTGTCAGCTCATTTCCTACTCAATGCAATCAAGTTTTCTCAGAAAAAAAAGCAAAATCATAGATGTAGATCACACTGCACTGTGACTGTGGTAAATGCCAATAGTGTTATGTTTGTGACTGATCCACTTTCTTGTTCACATCATCTTGGTTAGGTTCTTCATTAGATCAGTTTGTAAGTATTGTGGTGATTACAGCAAGCCAACACAAAAATTTAACTAGACATTTATTGCTTGTGATATTGTGTATTCAGTTTTAAAATTATTAATGTAAGTAACTTTATCCAACATCAGTCATGGTACAGTAATAATAGTCATCTTTACAACATTATAACACTGTGTGAGTGTTTACATTTTTGTTTTAAAATATGAAATTTGCTAGTGTACATTGAAAATAGTGATTTATTTAAATTATTAAAGCTCTTAATAATTCATTCTACTAGTACTGGAAAAAATTAATTTATAACTCTGAATATACTAATTGTTACTATTTGGTTTGACTATTTAATAAACATAGCTCTGAATATACTAATTGTTACTATTTGGTTTGACTATTTAACTAAACATAGCTCTGAATATACTAATTGTTACTATTTGGTTTGACTATTTAATAAACATAGCTCTGAATATACTAATTGTTACTATTTGGTTTGACTATTTAATAAACATAGCTCTGAATATACTAATTGTTACTATTTGGTTTGACTATTTAACTAAACATAGCTCTGAATATACTAATTGTTACTATTTGGTTTGACTTTAACTAAACAGCTCTGAATATACTAATTGTTACTATTTGGTTTAACTATTTAACTAAATATAGCTCTGAATATACTAATTGTTACTATTTGGTTTGACTATTTAACTAAACATAGCTCTGAATGTACTAATTGTTACTATTTGGTTTGACTATTTAACTAAACATAGCTCTGAATATACTAATTGTTACTATTTGGTTTGATTATTTAACTAAACATAGCTCTGAATGTACTAATTGTTACTATTTGGTTTGATTATTTAACTAAACATAGCTCTGAATGTACTAATTGTTACTATTTGGTTTGACTATTTAACTAAACATAGCTCTGAATGTACTAATTGTTACTATTTGGTTTGACTATTTAACTAAACATAGCTCTGAATATACTAATTGTTACTATTTGGTTTGACTATTAACTAAACATAGCTCTGAATATACTAATTGTTACAATTTGGTTTGACTATTTAACTAAACATAGCTCTGAATATACTAATTGTTACAATTTGGTTTGACTATTTAACTAAACATAGCTCTGAATATACTAATTGTTACTATTTGGTTTGACTATTTAATAAACATAGCTCTGAATATACTAATTGTTACAATTTGGTTTGACTATTTAACTAAACATAGCTCTGAATATACTAATTGTTACTATTTGGTTTGACTATTTAACTAAACATAGCTCTGAATATACTAATTGTTACTATTTGGTTTGACTTTAACTAAACAGCTCTGAATATACTAATTGTTACTATTTGGTTTAACTATTTAACTAAATATAGCTCTGAATATACTAATTGTTACTATTTGGTTTGACTATTTAACTAAACATAGCTCTGAATGTACTAATTGTTACTATTTGGTTTGACTATTTAACTAAACATAGCTCTGAATATACTAATTGTTACTATTTGGTTTGATTATTTAACTAAACATAGCTCTGAATGTACTAATTGTTACTATTTGGTTTGACTATTTAACTAAACATAGCTCTGAATATACTAATTGTTACTATTTGGTTTGATTATTTAACTAAACATAGCTCTGAATGTACTAATTGTTACTATTTGGTTTGACTATTTAACTAAACATAGCTCTGAATATACTAATTGTTACTATTTGGTTTGACTATTTAACTAAACATAGCTCTGAATGTACTAATTGTTACTATTTGGTTTGACTATTTAACTAAACATAGCTCTGAATATACTAATTGTTACTATTTGGTTTGACTATTTAACTAAACATAGCTCTGAATATACTAATTGTTACAATTTGGTTTGACTATTTAACTAAACATAGCTCTGAATATACTAATTGTTACAATTTGGTTTGACTATTTAACTAAACATAGCTCTGAATATACTAATTGTTACAATTTGGTTTGATTATTTAACTAAACATAGCTCTGAATATACTAATTGTTACTATTTGGTTTGACTATTTAACTAAACATAGCTCTGAATATACTAATTGTTACAATTTGGTTTGACTATTTAACTAAACATAGCTCTGAATATACTAATTGTTACTATTTGGTTTGACTATTTAACTAAACATAGCTCTGAATATACTAATTGTTACAATTTGGTTTGACTATTTAACTAAACATAGCTCTGAATATACTAATTGTTACTATTTGGTTTGACTATTTAACTTAACATTTAGTGTTCTCTTTTCAGGTTGTCCCAATGGCCACCCATATGTAATTGGTGATGTACGTATTGTAGCAAATTCTACACATCTCTGATAATTCAGCCCCAAAAGATAATTTTTAACAAATCTGTGAAAATATAGAGAAAATGTTTTAATTTTTTTTTAGGTCTACAAATGTATTTGACACTTATCAGTCAGTATAATCATAATGCAGTGGTAACATGCTGGCTGTACACCTCTGCAGTACTGGGTTTACGCTATAATTAAGATAGTATAGGTCTGAATGGTTCCCTGTCAGACATTGGTGGTTTTCCCCAGGTTTCCAGTTTGTACTCAGAGCATTTCTGATTACATCCAATTCATTTAAAAGTGGAAAGACATGACTTGTACAACATTTATAACAGTTGATATAAAATAACTTTGGAAGTAAATTGTGACTCTACTTTTGGCACATTTTCTAAACCTGAACTTGAGGATAAGAATGGTCACAATCAGTTTGGTAATGAAAGTAGACAAGGGCGGCATGGTTCTGTAATGAACAGTAGTGCAGTAAATTTCAAAGAACAACTTCTCAATGAAGATGTTTATTTGGTACTAGTTGAGCAAATGAATAAAAGAGGAAAGAAATTTTGGTGAATGACTGTCTTTCCAAGTGTCAATATTATAGACATTACAGTAATCAGTGCCTCATGCTGGATGATTCGTGGCAGTGTGTCAGCATAAATCAGACCTTTAGATCAAAATATGTAAAGCCTATGGCCTAATTTTAATATAGTAAGTCCAAACAGGTAAGTAAAATGATTTGGTGAAATTGTTTTTTTTGAATTTGTGCATTATGGAATGTTTATACTAAATTTGAATCAACAATTAATTTTAAATAAACCCAGAAATAACTCATTTTCCAGTACATTTGCAATTTGTTTCAAAGTTCTATACCTACCTTAAATGTTTTAATAATAATTTTCACAAGTATATGGCTGCCACATTATTATTTGGGGAAAAATGTCTGACAAGAACCCTCATAAGTTCATGGTTTTGTTTGATTCTGATGCTGATTTACTTAGATTTTTCCCCACTTACATAAAACAGCTGGAGATCCAGAGAAACTCTTGTATGTTGAACAAATGATATTTTAATGAAATAATTTTAACCTAATATTATAATATTTGATATATTGTACCTTCATCTTTTTTTATATTTCTTTACAGAATACTACCATCTTATATTGTATCTTGTAATGCTTCATGTTTATATTATTTTATAAGGATTTATCTTCCCAGTGTTTATATTGATGCTTTTAGCACTACAATTTTTTTTAATGAAAATAGGTATAGATAAATACTTCCTTTCTAAATAAAGATGTTTGTTTTATTTTTCTTTAGTACCAGGTGATTGAATGCAGTCAGACAGTAATGTTAATAATATTCCTGCTCATTCAAGATTTATGGTATCATGCTTTAGAAGTTACCATAGTAACCTAAAATGCAAAAAAGATGAAATTATCTTAGATGACAGAAAGGAAATTATAAAGTATAGGAAAGTCTTAAAGAGATCAATTATAATTTAGAGTAGTCAGAGTTCATAGTGTTATATCAAATATAGTACAGACACCAATAGTTGTATTGAAAAAATTAATATTTGCATCCATTTTTTTATTTTATAACTGATAGAAAACGCATGAAAATATGCAATAATTTCCATTATATTCCTAGATTATATTTGGAATTACTATGTTTACAGAAAAAATAAATTCCAAATTCTTTCGTTCCTATCTTTTTTTGCTGCAAGAATGGTTTCATACCCTGCCATCCACTAAACATGTAAAAAAAAATAACTTGAAGTTGTTTCTTATATATTAAAACCCAGTTGACAAAAATGATCCTGGAATGAATGAAGCAGCTCTGCCATTTCCAGATGACTGCTTTTACTATTAAAAAAGACAACCTTAGAATGACTTCCTAAAAAAAATCAAGTAGAAGTTTACATAATTTTACAGAAAGCATCCTTTCTTTTTGCAAAAGTCTTTTTAACTTGTATTATTTATATATCATCCAGTGTGACATTTGTTATAAAAAAAATAGTTGAACAAGCCCATTTAACTGTCTTTTAAAAGACTAGAGGTGGTTTTGACTGATTAAAACAGAAACCATACTGGTTCAAAAGCCTTTCAGTTTTATATCAATGATGCCAATCTGTCATCGAATTCAACTGAGAAAACTATCATAGTGAAACCTAGAAACAACTTTATTTAAAGCTAAATTTTTTATATAAAAAAACGATGTAAGGCAAAATCTTCAAAGCCCAGATTAACTGGATAGTAGTGCTTGCATTTAGCAATTAGGTGATGATCATGTGAAGGATATTTCATCTACTTTCAAACTTGCTGATCTTAATTGAAATATTAGAATAGTAACAATAAGTCAGAAAGATTCAGTGCTAGAAACAATTGGAAAACAGTTCTGGAATATTTTTTGCATGGAATGAGAGCATCAATAATTACAGTATCAAAGAGAAAGATTAGTATATTTGCTATGTAATTACAGTGTGGTCGTCCTGCGACGGAAGGGGTATGCAAGGCTTGTGGTGCAGCAATTGGTGGTCGTAACTACCAACTGAATCAGGGGAACATTCTGGACCAAGGAGGGTAAATTTTCATTAATCTTATTTGTTGTTACAGTGTGGCCGCCCAGGTGCTGTAGGTAAATGTCCAAAGTGTGGTATGGAGATTGGAGGTCAGTCACATGTGCCACGCCCAGGAAATGTTCCTGATTCAGGGTAAAGCAAGATGAAATAATGCACAAATATCCAATCTTTTTATATTTACTTTAGTATCATGTTAGTTACCTAGTCTCACCTTTCTGTCAATCAGAAATTTTGAAGTTAAAAGTCTTGTCCATGTATTAAAGTAACAGAAGAACATATTTATGGGAGCTACTCCCATTAAAATTTAAAAATTTTGTCCTTCAAAGGCATGAAAGTGAGACTGTAGCATAAATGGGATAATAAATGTAGGTCAAGTCTCTATTTCAATTTAGAACATAAGATGCGTTTAATTTCAGAACAAAGTTATTGATTTACATTCCATTCCCATCCCAGTTAATGTTAGACAGATTACAATGGCAGACAAGCATTGGTGGTACTTACTGATGTCCTGTCTCGCTACCAAGCACAAATCTAGATGTAGTTAAACATATTTAGTATGGACAAGTGTATAATGAATAGATGGTTATTAAAAAGTAACTTTATTGAATCAGCCTAAGTCTTAAGGGCACACTACTTACTATTACTGAATCAGCCTAAGTCTTAAGAGCACACGACTTATCATTACTGAATCAGCCTAAGTCTTAAAAGCACACTACTTACCATTACTGAATCAGCCTAAGTCTTAAAGGCATACTACTTACGATTACTGAATCAGCCTAAGTCTTAAAGACACACTAATTACCATTACTGAATCAGCCTAAGTATTAAAGACACACTACTTACGATTACTGAATCAGCCTAAGTCTTAAGGGCACACTACTTACGATTACTGAATCAGCCTAAGTCTTAAAGGCACACTACTTACCATTACTGAATCAGCCATAGTCTTAAAGGCACACTACTTATCATTGCTGAATCAGCCTAAGTCTTAAGGGCACACTACTTACCATTACTGAATCAGCCTAAGTCTTAAAGGCATACCTTTGCACCCCATCTATGCTTTCTATGCATTACACAGTATCTACTATGAATATCTTACATCCTCTATTTAAATGTTGATTCACTGCAAGGTAACCAAACGCTTGTAAAAAAAAAAATCTTTACTAACATCTCATTTTAATGACTGTTTTCCTAATATTAGAACATATAAATCTAAATTTAACTGATCAATTATACGAAGTTGTTTTTTTCCATGGCCGCATCCAAAATGGCGTTGTTAGCTGATTGTATTACCTCAATTTGATGTAAATATTATGGCCTTTCCAACATATATAAGTTATTTATAATCATTATGTTTTCAAATATGATACTGAATTTTACATAAGTACATGTAGTAATATAAATTCATTATGTCATCATGTTCTTTATGTGGAAAATCACCTTCTTAGAATGTGCAACAATTACGGCAAGTCTTCTTCCATACATTGTAATGTATAATGTAGCATTAACATGTTTAAAACACAAAATCTGCCATAACTGTGGGACACTTAAAATAACACAATTAAGAAGGTTTGCATTGCTCATTTCTTTCATTCATATCAATATGCAAAGTTTCAATCAGATCGTATAACATGGAATTCCTTAATTTCGTCATGGCTCATCTGTTAATTACAGTGATTTGTCTGGAAGTGAAAATGATTTTTCTGGAGTCAGTTCTGACGAAATACCGATTTTTTTAAACAATGATGCCTTTAATGACAAAGGATCTGAAATTCATTCATCAGATATTGACATTGAAATGTCATCAGAATCGAGTGACACTGATGATGATCAGCCAAAATGGTTTGCAGACATGCAAGATATTGACAGAAGTCCATTTACTCAGCAATCAGAACCATCACATAATTTGCAGGAAACAGCACCAGAACTAGATTATTTCCAATTATATTTTTCCAGTTGGACCTTTTAAAAAGATTGTAAGCTTACAAATAAATTTGCAGCTGAACAAAATGAGGATCATGAAATCAGTTTCTGTATTCAGTTCTGACAAAATACCAGACTTTTTAAACATTGACACCTTAATAATGATGAAGGATCTGAAATTCTGTCATCAAGAAATGGTGGCGATACATGTTTCATTTCATTATAAATATATGCATAATAAATGGTTTTATTAACAATTTTGGAAAGTCGTCCTGAGAGCCAGGAAAGAAGAAAACGATTTAGACAGATTTTCGAATTAATTTGGTTAAGCATAGGAAGTTTCAAGTGCAGGAAGGTTGCCATGCTATGAAAATCTATAGCTCCAGTGACACAGGACAATATTGAGACACAGACTGCAGACACTTAAAAGGAAAAAATCCACCTACAAATACTGTACCAAGCATGGAGAAAAGAGACGTAAAGATACCAAAATTGGCTGTGTCATTTGCAATGTCCATCTGTGCTGCATATAATGCTACAGCCTGTTTCATCAGCCTAGTTCATGCCTCTTCAAAGGGTCAACCTTGAGCAGAATGCATGCCTTGCCAGAGAATACTGACAGCAAACACTTTTGTTGAGAGTGTTGACTTTTACCCTGTTCAGTAGAAGAAGTAAATAAAGACACTTTATGATATTGTACCATCAGAGAAAATCTTTCAAAGGACTGAAATTTATATAACAAATTTTGATTATTTTTCTGTTACTTTTACCTTTCATTTACTATACCATTTTTTGGGGAATGTAAATATAAACATTGTCTTATATTTTTAAACTACTATGCTCGCACTGTAGTTTAAATGGAAAATGTTACAAGAAACACATTAAAAATTAAAGGTTATCATCATCATCATCATTATCATTATTATTATTATTATTATTATTATTATTATTATTATTATTATATAAAATAAAATAATATGTATTTACCATATAATTGCAGTCCGGTTTTCTTGCATATCACATATCAATAGAAGGATTATCCTTTTCTGAATAAAAATGTTGTGTTTGTTTGAATCCACATTTCTGCAAGCTTTATTATTTATGTTTTTGAAAGATGGGGCACCTGGTTTTGTAAATACCTTTGTATATTTATTCCAAATCTTGTTCTATTATAGGTTGGCTAATTCTGGTTTGTCAGTATTCACTCACAATTACACATTTACATCATCATACCAAAGGAAGGGATTAAACTACATGCATAGAAATAAGTTTTATCTATGTAGCTAGAGCTGAACTAGCAGTTCATGATCATTATTTTTTTTTACTGATACCAGTAGCTGATACTTGCAGAATACTGTTGTGGGTAATTAGAAACAAATATTGATTACCAGCTTAAATGAATTTATTATATAGCTTTCACAAATGGTAAAAGGAAAATATTACTTTTTTTTTCATTGAGTCCATAGCATTAGCATGGTCATGTTTTTTCTTCTTTTCATTGAGTCCATAGAATTTGCATGTGAGATTTTTTCTTTTCATTGAGTCCATAACATTGCAGTGTGGACCGTACAGAAACTGGACACATTCTGGGCCGTGCTGAGAACCGGACACAGATTGGTCCAGAGAAAATTCTTTCTCCTGCTTACTGTAGCATCATTCATCTTCTGACCCATCTCACCATGCTTTTTTTCTTGTCATTGAGTCCATAACATTAGCATGATCATTTTTTGTTTTTTTTATTGAGTCCAAAGCAATAGCATGGTTGTTTTTTTTCTATTTATTGAGTCATGTTTTATTCCCATTGAATCCATTGCAATAGCATGGTGACGTTTTTTCCATATCAGGCTATAATGAACTAAACTGCTATGGTAAAGGAGAGCTGGTTTAGTGTGTATATTATGTGGGTCATTGTAACCTACATCTAACACCTGGTTTTTGTTCATCACCAATGTATTGTGTATAGCATGTTCATTTGGCATTGATTCAGTACTACCTTATTTTTTTATACAAATAAATTGGTACAAAATTAAAGACCACCAGAAATTAGTACATTTATTTATTATTTACCAACAAGTTGTAGATTGTAGCCACATTTTTGTTCTGCATATATTCAGTACTAAAAATTGCTTCATTATTTCTTTTCATACTTTTAGTGTGGACCGTACAGAAACTGGACATATTCTGGGCCGTGCTGAAAACAGGACACAGATTGGTCCAGAGAGAACTCTTTCTCCAGCTTACTGTGGCATCATTCGTCTTCTGACACACCTGACCATGATGCTAGGAGCCAACATGAATTCACTGGTCAGTTTTGGCTTATAGGGCTGTAAGGCTAATTACATTTATGGTCTGGCCCTGTATACATAATTCATCATTCATCATGCACCCATCTGAAAAATTTGTATTTCCAGTTTCAAAACTTGTAGGCCAGTTTTTTTTAAAATTTGAAAGTATTCTTTTTTGAATGTAAGATGATACCAGTCTGCAGTAAAAAATTGCCATAATTAAAAAAAAATTGGAAAAATATCCAATAATAATAATAATAATAATAATAATCCTTAAATGGCTTTTCAAAAATGGCTCAACAGATTGTTGACCAAATATGGCCAAACATCTTGGCATAGAATAATTTATAGATTTTACAAATATAGCCAATCTGCCAGCAAATGTGGCAGCCACTACTAAAAGTTGAAACTTTTTCCAACTACTTTGCAAAAATGAATCATTGGACATTGGCAGTAAGCATCATGCCATAGAGGGCTGTCAGATTTGTATAAATAATGATGATATGCCATCCTTTTGACACTGTTATTAAAACTGTAAAACTTCCTACAATGTTTGCCAATGTTGATAATATGCATTCTGGAAAAAAACCTGTAAGATTTGTGCAAATGATGCCAATTAACCATCAGATATGACCATAATTACTATAGGTAGAAAAACTGTTTAAACAGCTTCTTTTCAAAAGCTGCTTAGCTTGTATTAATTAGCATTCTGGCATGAAGCTTTATAAATCTGTCCAAATGATTCTGACCAACTTTCCATCATATCCATCATTACTAACAATGGATCAAACATACTTCTAAGATCTTTTTCTCAAAGATCATTGAACAGAATCAGACCAAATTTGACAGCACTTTTGCAGTTAGGGCTTTTAAGCTAAAAAGAAGGATACTGATTAACTATTAAATATAACTGATGTTGCTAAAATGGAAAAACCGTTCCTAGCTTCTCAAAAACTGCTCATCAGAATTGACCTGATTTTACATATTCTGTCTTGACATCCTTTCAGATTTATGCAGATGATACCAAATCCATCAACAGGTATTCTGTTTTCTTTGCAATTTTATCAAACTATTTTATATGGGTACATTTTTTAAAGAGGAATTGGCTTTTGCCTCATCAATAGTAGATACTGTACCTCTCTGTCTATTGAATTGTCCAACAAGTAAGATCTTGTTTTGTTTGGTGGGGGGGATTACATTTGTGGTAGTGGAGTGATGCCGCCTTCCACACATGCGTCAGAAATTTAAAAAAGGGTAGATGGTCGATAGATTTGCAGTTGTTCTGGTCTGATAACAAGGATTAGTACAGAAAATGTGAGTGTTCTGAAGGATTTAATTGTGAGTGAAAAGAAGAGGAATTTTACTTACCATCCACATACAGATGTCAGTCTATGTAAATGTATTAAATACTAGCGAGTGACCGAAAATCTGATGAAAAATAAATTATGAGATAATGCCTCAACCAGTTTATCTCTGCTACCAGTACTCACGCTAGATGTCAACATAAGCAATAACAATGCATGTTAGATGGTTTGTCAATATAGACAACATATTTGTTCATTTAACAATAGATAAATTTCAGTGCACATTTAATATCAAGTTTGTGGTTTCCTTTCATGAGACCTCTGAATTTATTTCTTCACTCTAAACCAGTGGTTGTATATACAAGTTTATACAGCCAACAATATTGCCAATAAAAGAAAACAAAATCGCCAGATGGTTTATTTTGCTGCCAATAAGGACACTAAAAGGCAATTTGCAACAGTGGAGAAGCCCTGCATGATTGCCATTTTACATGTTTTTTCTCAATATTTTAAGAAGAAAATTTTTTTTTATGCAAGAAAAATACGTATAAAATTTCAAGAGCCACACAAGGATTTTCTTGTTTTATTCATATACTGTTTCTTCCTCAAAATGATAATAAATATTTTATGAGTTTTTTCATGCTTTTAAGAAATATCTTTTTCATGTATGAGGTAAATACATATTTTTAAAGTTTTGAGAGTCACATCCCACCATGTTATATCTGAATTCATGTTATAACAAAGTGTGCTATAGCTGAATCACACTGTACATTCATTTCGTGAACTTCTACCTTGCTGTTTTTAATGTATGTCTCAATAGCCATCTTTTCTTGTTTTTAGTGACTACTGTTTGTTTCTGTATGTGTGTATATGTTTTGAATGTTGTAGTGAAAAAGTGATAAACATTTTGGCACCGTTTTCATCACATCAGGTAAACAGACCAAACTGATAAGGAATTGCTTAATAAAACAACTGACTCGGGGTTTTAGATCAATGCACAATAGAGTAATAGAGTTAACATTATTTAAAGCATTTAAATGGCAATTTGCAACATTAGAGAAGCCTTGCAAAACTATTTTGTCTGGTACATTTCTCAAAAAGGAAAAAACTGCCATCGTTTGGCAGAATAAAGTCATTCCTGTTCTTGATTTCAGTGTTGATCGACTGTAGCTAGTCGGGTAGCATGCCTATTTGGGTTTTATTACTGCACAGAGTACTGAGGCCAGACATCAGCATGGCAGATTATGATATAACAATGCAGTGTTAGGGGTGTTTGTCAATATGAATAAAAGATTAGTTTATGTAACAATCAATTCCAGTACAATTTTATATCCAAGTTTGCAGCTTCCTGTCATAGTGCCTTTGAATTTCTCAATTCCAAACCCAAGACTATATACAACTTTTGACAGCCAAAAATGTTGTCACCAAAAAGCTCACCAGATGGTGTATTTTGTTGCCAAAAGTTTTTAAAAATATCACAATTTGTGACATTGGTGAATCTCAGCATAATCCCTGCTTACACCTTTTGCAGACATTGTAGTGATATGACTGAATTTTTTTTAAACCTATGTTAAAAATCTAAGTCACACATGCATGTTACAATAGTGTGTTGATATAGAACCAGACTAATAAAGATCAGTGTCAAGAGAGGATAGAATTATACAGCATGAATTGAAGACTGTTTCAGATGAGATGTTTTAATTTCTTTCCACTGTTAAATTTATACTATTTTCCAACTAGTTACTAATGGTCTAATATAACCTGAAGAATGTAACGCCATCCCAAAATTTCCAAATGCCATTACTTCTGCATTTAGCACGTGCATTAGCACCACATAAATGTTTCTTCCATTTACTATATTAATGTAATAATAGGAACATGCTTCATGATCAGCCCACCTTTTGATTTTGATCATTAAGAATTTGGTTAAAGGTGACCCGAGTACCTACATCTTTCTTTTTCAGGCTGTGAGTCAATTTATAAAGCCAAACATAACTAATAACATAGTGCCCCAGTTTCTATGGCATCATATTGAACAGGACCTGGGTGACCTTCACAGAGCTCTTGGCAAAAGCTTGGATGATGTCTTCATTACTTTGCACAGTATTTTGTTTGGTATGATGGAAGGACATAATGAGAGTAAGTCAGTCATTGGTAATTCATTATAAACTGTAACTAAATATATATGTACATATATATACACAGTATTTTGTCTGGCATGATGGAAGGGCATAATGAGAGTAAATCAATCATTTGTAATTCATTATAAACTGTAATTAAATATATATGTACATATATATACACAGTATTTTGTTTGGCATGATGGAAGGGCATAGAGATAGTAAGTCAATCATTGGTAATTCATTATAAGCTGTAATTAAATAGTTAAGTATATATGCATTGTATTTTGTATGGCATGATGGAAGGGCGTAGAGATAGTAAGTCAATCATTTAATTAAATAGTTAGGTATATATGCATTGTATTTTGTTTGGAATGATGGAAGGGTATAGAGATAGTAAGTCAATCATTGGTAATTCATTATAAGCTGTAATTAAATAGTTAGGTATATATATGCATTGTATTTTTGTTTGGAATGATGGAAGGGTATAGAGATAGTAAGTCAGTCATTGGTAATTCTATATATGCTGTAATTGATTAGATATGTACATACATATACACAGTATTTTATTGGTATGATGAAAGGGCAGTCATTGGTAATTATGTATTCGCTGGAATATGTGATTGATTTGAAAGCATAAATACTTCCAAATTTTAGTACACTTGTCTCAGTTTCATGTTTGTCAGTTATAAATTCTTTATCAGGTGTTATGAAAGCTAAAAAATCCTATAAAGATTAACAGTTCCATTTGTAGGCCATGTGAACGTTGTCATTTATACATATATATTATGTATGACACTGTATTACAGATTTGTATTGCAGTTAAATCTGCCTTGCTGGTCACCTGTTTAATAATTACACCTCATCAACAGCCCAAACTAAGTTACTAGTATTGTTGAGGTGAATGCCTTAAACAAGATATGGTACGCCTTTTCCATATCTGTAGAGAAGGGGGAGACAATGATATACATGCCCATCCCCACCATGTGGGTTCAGAGTTTACCATCATTGCTTGGATTGGTTATCATGTCATATCATCATTGGCCTTTTACTACAATTGCCATGGCACTAAATATCCTTTCTGTCTTGATATGCCATAAAGCTCCATTTTTAACCAAAGTCACAATATGTATTATCCATCACATTCATTTCCACTTAGTAACTTTTACCAGACTTAATGGAGTGAATCATGTTTCATTCAAGGCTTTAGTTTAAAAAGAGCAGGGTAAGGATTAGTTTTCTATTTTTTTTTCAAGCAAAGTTATGTGGAGTTTTGTGGTCCCTCGTTTGATATAGAACATTACCGTTAAATTTCCACTCGGTAACTTTTGAAGAACTGTGTGGATTGAATTCACTTGCAGTAGGAAGACAATTTAGGTTAAGTTTGATTTTCACTGTTTTTCAATAAAATTTATGGAATTATTTCTTTTAGTAATTCATTTGCTCTTTAAATGCATCATAGCATTTGAAACACCCTAGTGATATAGATACATTTCAACTAGAAAAATGGGTTTGCATTTATTAGGCATGTACAGATATTATATTCAGTGAAGTAGTTGGTTAGACATATTTGTAGTTCTGAATTGAGGCATTTCTCCTTTGAATACGTTCCCCAATCACATTACTTTAGGGATATTAGCCTGCTACCTCGCGAATCCAGCCCTACCAAAAGACGAAAATTCGTCTTTCCTGTCTATGTCATATAGACAAAGGGCAATAACTCTTGCCCATTACCTCCCCTTGCCGCCCGTTAGGTGTCGCTTCTTTAGTTTTTTAGCTTCGCTGTACGCGAAAACACGTACAATTAGACCTCCAATGAATCCAAGCCATCTTAGTGTAAATTCTGACCATCCGAAGTTAAATTTGGAATTACTGTGTTGGATAATCATTCCTCTACAGGTCGTATACATTATTTTACAATATTTTCCAATTTGAGTGACTTTGTCACCTTTTCTAGACTTCGGACCAGGTTGCAACGTGGTCAAAGCACACTTATGGCGGTATTAGCATGTAATACATGTAGCACTCAATAATTTCGCTTATTCCGTATGTAACGTTTACGATATTAGCGACTAATAACGTGCTGCATTGATAATGTGTGCTTTATTTATCTTCTTTGACGTTTCAGTAGACTTCAAAAAAGTCTTTGAACGACCAATTTGCGACTTTAATAGCGGACTTCGTGTTGTAGTCACGAGTTCACGCAACACTTAATCATTTCGCTTCCTCCGTTAGTTACGGTTATGGAATAGCGACTTAATAGCGTACTGAATTGTTAATGTGTGCTTTGTTTATCTTTTTCTCCGTTTCAGTAGACTTCGTCTCTGAACGACCAGTTGCGACTATTAATGGCGGAATTTCGTGTTGTAGTCACAAGTTCACGCGACACTAAATCATTTCGCTTCCTCCGTTAGTTACGGTTATGGTAATAGCGACTTAATAGCATGCTGAATTGCTAATTGTGCTTTGTTTATCATCTTTTTCGTTTCAGTAGACTTCGTCTTGAACGAACCATTGCAACACGCTTACGGCGATAACTAGTGTTGTCATTAAGAGTTAACATGGCACGGAATAATTTGACTACTCCGTTAATAACGGTTATAGTATTATCGAATTAATAATATGCTGAATTTTTTAATTTGTGCTTTGTTCTCTTCTTTTGTCGTTTCAGTAGCAAAGTCGACAACGAAGGCATGAATGGCAAAACAGGTGTTGGCAATGTGGAAATGGAGGAAATTATGTTGACATGGTTTAGGCTGCCCAGTGGGTGTAAATTTCACCGCAGATCCGTGCATGGCTTTCGGGCCTGTAAGTCCGGACGCATGGAGTCTATGCTGGATCAATTGGATCCATTTTAATATGCACTTTCCCCGGCCTTCCAGCTGTCAGTCCAGCCGACACCGTCAGTTCAGCCGGCACTTCAGCAGGCAAACCGGCATTAGCCATCCATCCGGCACCGTCCGTTCAGCCCAAATGGCACCGGACGGCCAGCCGACCTTCCAGCTTGCATCAACAGGCACCGGCCGTTCAGCCCAAATGGCACCGGCCGGCCAGCCGACCTTCCAGCCTGCGTCGACAGGCACCGGCCGGCCATCCGGCAACGACCGTTCAGCCCAAATGGCACCGGTCGTCCAGCCGACCTTCCAGCTGGCATCAACCGGCACCGGCCGTCCATCCGGCAACGACCGTTCAGCCCAATTGGCACCGGTCGTCCAGCCGACCTTCCAGCCGGTATGAACCGGCACCGGCCGTCCATCCGGCAACGACCGTTCAGCCCAAATGGCACCGGTCGTCCAGCCAACCTTCCAGCCGGCATCAACCTGCACCGGCCGTCCATCCGGCAGCGACCGTTCAGCCCAAATGGCACCGGTCGTCCAGCCGACCTTCCAGCCGGCATCAACCGGCACCAGCCGACCATCCGGCAATGACCGTTAACCCCAAATGGCACCAGTCTTCCAGCCGGCATCAACCTGCACCGGCTGTACATTGGATTTACGGAGATTATAGTGATGTACCCGTCAGTCAATCGACACTACTGGTTACATATCACTACCATGAGAGAAATGTTATAGATGAATCTCCGTCCAATCAGACCATTCGAGAGGCAGGCGCCGGTCATAGCCGGACCTTCGCCGACATTCCGGCCGACCATATACCAGACAAATTAGTCGGTATTGCCGGTGTACACCTCCCGTCATGTCAAATACGTGACGGTGTGATTTTAAAACAAGGGAGAATTAGTGACATTATCAGAGGTGACGGAATTGAGTTGTCTATGCCACTTGGTATGCGCTACCCAGATATGACAGCTTTACCAGAACAGGTCTTTCAGGCCGACCATCCGCCAGTTCAATCAGCCGGCAGTGCCGGCCATCCAAATGTTCACGGCTTCTCCACAAGGGAGATTTAGTGAAAGTGTCAATTATGACAGAATTGCGTCATCTAAGTCACCTGGTATGCTGTACAGATATGCAAGCTGTACCAGAACCAACATTCCCTCTGAGCGAATGGTAGATGGGCGCGTAGTGCTAGCCGCACTACATAAGCATTATGTAATTGTTATTACCTTACAGTCGGCACCATCCGGCACCGGGCGTCCATCCGGCAATGACCGTTCAGCCCATATGGCACCGGTCATCCAGCAGACCTTCCAGCCGGCACTAACCGGCACCGGGCGATCCGGCAATGACCGTTCAGCCCATATGGCACCGGTCGTCCAGCCAAGCTTTCAGCCGACACTTGCCGGCACTGACCGTTCATCCGGCTCCGGCCATCCAGCCCAACAGGCACCGGTCGTCCAACCGTATGGAGATTTTAGTCTTATACCAGTCCGTCCGACTATACTGCTGTACCAGCACGGGGACTTTTATCATACCGTAATCCGCACAAATCGGATTGACGAAGATTCTAATGATGTTTCCGTCTGTCAATCCGTACTACCGGTTACATATCACTACCATGACACAGATAGTTGGCGAGGAATCTCTCGATCCAACCCGACCATTCGAGCGGCCGGTGCCGGTCATAGCCGGCCTGTCGCAGTCATTCAGGCCAAACATATGCCAATCAATTCATTCGGCATTGCCGGCCGTCCATAGGCTAACAACTCATCCACAAGGGAGAGTGAATGCCTTTATCAGAGATGACGGAATCGAGTCATCTATGCCACCTGGTATGCATTACCAGAGCAAGATTATGCACATAGTGAGTGCGATGAGTCGCAGGCAAATCAGCTGTATGCAGATCCAACTATGGAACGGACTGAGTTCAGCTTCAAAGCCGCAGTGGAGGAAATTTATAGGGTGTTGGCCCCTTCAGAATGCCCTCCACCTCCTGCTGCCATTACCGACTATAAGGTTAGAGCGTCAGTCGATCTGGATGAGGGGGAAGAGACTCTATCCTTCTGCCTCCTTCCCCAGTCGACAAAATTAAGGAAATTAATGACCGTCTGTCAACACGTATAGGGGATCCAGGAATTGCTAAGGTTTTTCTTTTCTGAAAGCCAAGTACCAGCGTTGTTTTCAGGTCGATGGTACAAAACTCACTCCGGTGCGTTCAGTACTGAGGTCCCGGCTCTGGATAAAAATATGGCAGCAGTCCATATGTCTGCTCCATTGTCTTATAAAGTGGACAAAACGGTGTTCAATGCCAAGTCCAAGCTGGTTCGAAATGTAGTCGCTACGTCTTCACTGTTAGATCTAGCCTCCCTAGCCATTTTCAGGATCGCTGAAAAATCTGGCAATGAACATGCTTGGGATTCGACGGCCCGGTTAGCTAGGGTTCTTAACAGGGCAGCTCACCATTCCATGGCCAATGCGCTGACTGCTTCTGCCAACCTAGACCTGATATGTCGTGACGCATGTCTGAAGGGCACGTCACACTTCGCTTAAACCCCATCATAAGCTGGCTAGATATGACCGACGCACATTTCACGTCCCTATCCCACGAGTAGCGGACATTCTCCGTTGTGCTTGTCGGGACTAGGCTTATCAGTTCCATGTCATACCTTTTGGCCTAAATTTAAGCCCTTGGGCTAGTACCAAGGTTATGGATTACGTCGTCACCCTGTTCTCGACTTCATCTATTGCATCAGCAGTTTATTTGGACGACATCCTCCAGAAACATCTGTCAAGTTCTACTCTGCTCAAAGGCAGAAACGATCTTATATCACTTTACGTCATATAGGCTTTCTCGTGAACTGGATAAAGTCTGATCTCTGTCCAATCCGGATTTTGGTCCATCTGGGTGTGGAGTTTCTCCCGATCTGAATCTGGTAAGGCTTCCTCGAGTTTGCGATCATCCAGATAATTGCACTCGTAGAGTCCGTTTCCGACAGGATGCGCATTTTAGCGAGAGAGTTGCAGATCCTCGGATTATTCAATGCGGCAGCAGACTTGATCCCGCTCAGCCGTCCTTTTATGCGCCCTTTACAAAGGACGTTGCTAGCATAATTGCGCCCTTTTCAAGTCCCTTCGATCCCAGAAAACAGTCATGCTCACGCCAGAGATACGATCATTCTTGAGTCAATGGCACAACCCCTGTAGGCTGTCCACAGGGATTACTCTGGAGATACCCCAAGGGGATAACGGTATGTTCCGCCACTAATACCTACGGTTGGGGTGCCCACCTGTTGCCGGACTTAGATACTGTCAGCGGCACGTGGGTGCCAGGGGCGAGCCCTTTCCACATCAACCTTTCAGAAATAACGGCTGTCATCAATGCCTTTCATTTTGGGCAGGATCAACTCTTATTACAAACTGCCCTCATTATGTCAGACAACATTGTGGTGGTGCCTTGCCTCAAAACAAGGGGACACCAATCACCAGACCTGTGCAATCTGAACTGGCAGTTTCTACATTGGTTCGACAATCTCCACCTCAATGTACAATGCAGACACGTTCTTGGCAGACTCAATGTCTTGGCTGACACTCTATCTAGTCATTCACACAGAATGGTCACTCCATCAATCGGACTTTCTTCCAATCAACACACTTTGGAGACGTCCGATGATTGATCTTTTGCAACAAGGTGGAATAGCAAATTCTCCACCTTTCATCTCACAGGTTCCAGACCCAGAAGCTTGGGTCGTGGATGCTCGATCAATCACCTGGGAAGGGTTGTGGTCATTCTCCTACCCTCCCACGGTCTTGGTACTGGAATTAATCCAGAAGTTAAGGGGTCAGAATTGTCAGATGGTTCTGATTACCCCTCTCAGATGGAACAACTACTGGGTCTCCGATCTACTCAATCTAGGTGATAGATCTACCCAGGAAAGATTACAGTCAGCACAAGTATTCACAAGCAACCGCGGCCAGGGGTGTTCCACCCCTGTCCGGACCGTCTTTATGTTCAAGCTTGGCTCTTGTCCAGACAGCCTTGCAAGACAAACAATTTAAATCTTTGATTGCGGAGAGAATCTCGAGAGCAAGAAGGCCCTCTACTCTGAAGGTTTACGAGGGCAAGTGGCATGTTTTCAGAGACTGGTACCATATCATTCACATTGTTCCTCTGAGTGTCACAATCCCTCAACTGGCCAACTTTTCTCTGGCTTTTCGAGGAGAAACATCTGGCTCCAGTTATTCTCAAATGTTACCGCTCCATGATATTAAAATAGATTACCATACATTGGCGATCAACGAGTTGTCATTAGCTCGCTTTCTTTATAGATAAGTCAGGATCAGCAGCCATGTAAGATCCTGTTTGGGCACTCTAGCACCATTTCAATGCATAGAGGTGAGTCAGGTCACATACAAGCACCTCTTTCTTCTGGTGATAGCTGGGATATGAGATATCACCATTCAAGCCCTTGCTTCATGGCTGTAGTGGGTTATACGCTTGGCGTACTCTGAGAATTCGCAAATCAGTCACCTTATAGAAGCTGTTGGCTGACATGCAGAGTCAACCTTCTACAGTTTATCTTCAAGTTTGTACTCGCAGAGGCAAACATTGATTCTAGTAGGTCCGGTGTTGGGCAGCCCAGACGCCCACCAGACCCATGTACAACAATCAGCACAGCCTATTAGCTTCGCTGGATTCGCCAGATAAATTTTCGTAGGTAAGAAGATTTCAATAACTATCTTCTTAACCGTATAAAAGGGTCACATATCACGTGACCCTGGGCTGTGTTGCTGATTGAAAATTAGGAGACCGGGTTATCATTCACATGGGGAATCCAACCATCATTCCCTAGAGGATACCCGGGGTGGAGGTCGGATGCTCCGCATTCCCTCCTCCTATTACTTATTCTCCTAAAGTAATGTGATTGGGGAACGTATTCAAAGGAGAAAGCAAATTTTGTAGTAAATTATGTTTCTCCGAGAATACTTACCCAATCACATTACTAAGAAACCCTCCCAACCACCCCGCCATGCGAGCATCCTCGTGTTTTATATATCGCTCAGCTTAAAAACTAAAGAAGCGACACCTAACGGGCGGCAAGGGGAGGTAATGGGCAAGAGTTATTGCCCTTTGTCTATATGACATAGACAGGAAAGACGAATTTTCGTCTTTTGGTAGGGCTGGATTCGCGAGGTAGCAGGCTAATATCCCTAAAGTAATGTGATTGGGTAAGTATTCTCGGAGAAACATAATTTACTACAAAATTTGCTTTTTTTATATGTCCATAGATACACTTTTATAAAATATTGCCTTTTGCATATTATTTTTTTTACTGAGTATTGTTGCAAAGCAAAAATGATCACATATATTCTGTTTAGTTCAAAGCTTTAAATGAAAAGCGAAAATCTTTCCAATTTCTGTTGTAAAACAAAAAAGGTAAATGCAACTCTTATTTTATATATAAAATTTCCTGTATTTAGATGAGACACTTGTCGATGAACTCTGCGGATTGACGACTAAAAAGGGCAGACATGAGTGGGAAAAGAAGTTTTCTGAAAAATATGTGGCTCCAACATTACAGGTATAATGTGTGCGTGCATGCATGCATGTGTGCGTGTGTGTGTTTATGCCAACTTAGATGGAATTATAGTTCATTCTGCATAGCAAAATGAATGATATTCAAATCTGTTTCTCATTGATGTTTCATGTCATCGTCTTAAAATGTAGCTTAAATTACCAAATTCATTTCATGCACAAATGATTTAAACATAATTTATTTTGACATACAGAACAACATGATCCATTTAATACATGTTGAATTAGACCAGTCTGTCTACATGAATTCCTTCATGTGTGTCATGTTTTCTGGAAGAGTCCATTTTTGATATAGCACTGAACTTTTTGGGAACCATTGTGTGCCACTTGCAAAAGAACATCATCTGCATTGTCTATACTTAGCATTTTACTTTCATTTAAGCAAAATCACGTCGGCTCAGTGGTTAGCGTGCTGGACTTGTACATGAAACGATGCAGGCTTGAATCCTACCACCAGACCACCCTAGGTTAGCTCCCTTGGTGTGTCCTTGGGCAAGGCAATCTACTCTGATTGCTTCAGCACTAAATAACCTACTTGTATTGCTGTGCTGTAATGCAGCAAACAAACAAACTTTCATTAAACATGTCCGTATCAACAGCAACTACAAATTCTAAAGATAATTGTGCTAAAAATGAATGTAATCGGTACTCCAATATAAAAAAATGCATAGTAAGCAGCTTTGAATAATAATAATAATAATAAAAAGAATAATAAAAAGAATAATAGTAGTTACAATAATGGAAATTTTCCAACTGATCGATTTCTCTAATTAAATTTTACTTCATTTATTATTTGTGATTTTGTAAAAGGTAAATCATGTATTTATTTTTTTGAAACCATAAATTTATTTTAAAACCCATATTTAAGTGTCAAAAGTAAAATTACATCTGTCACATAGTCCCTTTATTTTTATTTCACAAGTCTTCATTATTTATCAGCAAAATCTATTAATTCCAGACTAAATGGAAAAGTTGTTGCAATGCACATTCATTCACAAATGAATCCAAATTTCAATTTTAAGTAAAACAAAATGCCATTTTATTTCAAAAGTTATGTCTAGCATGCTATTAGGTTCATATTTATCAGGGCGGAATTATGTGTCCATTAATAATGATAAAACTGTAGTTGAGTATTCAGTTTGTAATACAGCATACATTCAGTATCTTTGTTTTTTCTTTATAGTATATTTTTGTTCATATAACACTGGACAACAAATTTTTACAAAAGTCATGTTACTGAAATAAAATTAGTCAATTCTTATCAATTTTTATGTGCTGAACACGAATATGACAGTCAAATTGAAAAATTGGCTCTAGTTTTCTTGTAATCTGCAAGAAATTAATGTTTACATAGCGAAATGCATTCCAATAGTAAAAGGTCAACTGTAATAGCCTACCTATAAAAAATCAAGTCATTGACTACATCTTAGGTTTCTTCGCCTGTCTCTTGTACAGCTGTTCGGGAGCATCTCTGAGGAGTGTCCAGCATTAGTCAGCCAGCATTGTAGTGGACCATTTTCCCTGGTATCTTTGTTCCATTGTTGCGATATCTTGATGAAAACGTTCGCCGTGTTCATCACTAACAATACCACAGTTGCTAGGAAAGAAATCCAAATGGGAATGAAGGAAGTGAATCTTTAGAGACATATTGCAGCCAAGTTTCTTATACTTCATCAACATGTCTTCTACTAGTTCCTTATAGTTTTCTGCCCTAACATTTCCGAGGAAGTTTGTAGAAACTAGGCGAAAAGCATTCCATGCTTGTTTCGCGTCACCTTCCAGCAAGTTGTTGAACCGGTCATCTTTGAAAAGCTCTCGAATCTGAGGACCCACAAAAACTCCCTCTTTAATCTTTGCTTCGCTGAGTCGAGGGAATTTTTCATGCAGGTATCGGAATGCTGGCAAAGTCCGGTCAATGGCTTTCACGAAGTTCTTCATCAAACCTAGTTTGATGTGAAGGGGTGGTAGCAAGATTTTCTGAGCCTCAACCAGAGCTGGGTGTTGGATATTCTTCTCTCCAATGGCTACATTCTGCCTGTGAGTCCATTCCTTCCTCATGTAGTGCATTTCCCTTGCTCGGCTATCCCACTCGCATTATCCTTGCTGCAGTCCCATTAAAAGGGCAACTACCTTCAAATCACCACAGAGGTGCCAGCTGTACTTGTTATACTCAATGGAATTCAGTAGCTGCCTTAAGTTATCGTATGTCTCTTTCATGTGGACAGCATACGCTACTGGAATAGATGGAAGAATGTTTCCATTGTGCAAAAGCACAGCCTTGAGACTCAGTTTCGAAGAGTCCACAAATAGTCTCCATTCTTGTGGGTCATGAGTGATTTTTAAAGCATTCATGAGGCCCTCAATATCGGAACAGAATATCAGATTACTTTCCTTTCTGAAGAAAGGCTCCAATTGCTGGTGGCGCTTTCGATATGCAGTAATTAAGACATCTTCTTCTAGAAGATTCCATTGTTGGAGTCTTGATCCTAGCAATTCTGCCTTGTTCTTTGATAAGTCCAAATCACGAATCAGGTCATTTAGTTCTTCCTGTGTTATTCTGTGTGGGGTTGATGATGCACCACAGTGAAAATCTGGATCACTGCATGCTGATGGACCAGGAGAAGAACAGGTCGACTCACCTTTGTCTTCGTCAGATGAATCAAGAGAATATTCTGCTGAAGGTTCTGGAATAGGAAGTCCCTCACCATGTGGAACTGGTCTCAATGCAGACGGAATGTTTGGGTAGACTATTCTCGACTTCTTTCGCTTCGTTATTCCGCCGGAAAGAGGAGGAACCAAGCAGAAGTAACAGTCATTTAGGTGGTTGCTTGGCTCTCTCCACACCATTGGGACTGCAAACGGCATTGATGACCTTTTGCAATTCAACCACTGTGAAAGCTGTGTTGTACATGTAGCACAGCATATATGCGGAGCCCAAGGCTTGTCTTTGTCACCAACCTTGCATCCGAAGTAAAGATGATATGCCTTCTTCACTTGAGAATTGATACTTTTCTTCTGGTTGGCAAATGTCACTTCCCCACAAATATAGCAAACATTGTCCGCGGTATTAACACACTTTCGAGGCATTACTGTTCTTTATTGTACGTAAATGGATAAAATAATAAGTTTTATGTAACAGTAGCTTGAACTGTCTCGCACAACGTCTAAAATATTTTAAATGCTGAACCTATCTGATTGGGCTTTATATAGTACACTGCTTACGTCAGCTTCAGCAGCCGCCTGGCATTAGTATAATAGGCCTACACATGTATAGTACACTGCTGACGTCAACTTACTTCAGCAGCCGCATGGCATTAGTATTGCATTGCATCACAAAATGATGCAATCAACTGTGGATGATGTGAACATGATGGTATTATGCAATGTTGCATCATTATTCCGGATGTTGCTGCAGTCCTACTGGAGAAATTTACACAGTGAAACATAGAAAATGAGGTATATGAATATCTTCAAAACGAGAGCCAATAAAAAATTTTCACGGTTATATTCGTGTTCGGCACACCAAAATACTACAGATTAGGGCCTTTTCAAGTCAGTAATGATTTCACTGTTGACCAGTGTATAATTTAAGCCTTAGGTAGAATAAGAAAATGAGTATATAATTAAAAGGTTACTGAATTCGTATGGAAAATATATGAACTCTTTTGTCGGATAGATATGATGTACTCCCAAGGTCATGCAGTATTTCCATCTGAAAAATGCATTCATATTTTCACATACAAATGCAGTAACCTATAAGTATTAATGAACAACAAATTTTCCACACTTATAGCCACATGTTAGCATGAAAAATCTGGCAAGTAATTAATACTACACAATTTAACCAGTATGAGAAACATGCACCTGTTCAACTGGAACCTTCAATTTTATATCTAATGAAGAAATCCATACCTAACGATAACTGATGTTGGGGACTGAACATGAGAAACATATCCAGGTGACCATTTAAAATTTGTTGGCAGTATCACGGTGATTATAATTTTATACTTGAGATTGTCTTATGAGTGTGCAAGGTCACTTTTCCAAGCATTGATTTATTTTTCACCTGAATTTGTTTGTGTAATTGTGTCTATACAGAAGATTATAGAAGGCATATAGTAATCATTAACGGTGATATCAAAGGTAATGCTGATTTTTTTCAGAGCATATATTTCATTATTACCAGTTAGAATACTGCTCATTGGCTTAGTGGTTGGATTGTCTGCTTTGGATGCAGGAGGTCACGGGTTCGAACCCCAGCCAAATTGTACCAAAGACTTATATAAATGGTACTAACAGCTGCCTTACTATGCTCCCAGCATTAAAAAGTTAGTGTTAGGACTGGTCATCCTTATGTCGGAATAATGTGACTGGGTGGGACATAATGCTTCATATCTGTGGCATTGCTAGACATCACTATAAACAGCCATACTGCAGACATCGTAGCAATATGACTGAAAAATTTTCCCTTGATATTTTGATCTTCCTTACTGATAATTGGTCTTACTTAATGGACAAATATTGGCTGTCTTGCTCAAAAGTTCTTGTTAGAGTTGGCATGTCTGCTATAGTATTTTGGCTGACTTTGATTCTTTGTTTTCCTGTGTGACAACCCTTTGATTGAGTTTGATATTTACACAGTGCCAAGTAATGGAAGGGGGTTATTTGACCTCTGTGTGACACAATTGACACATGTTCATTTGCATTATTAATAGATTTTACAGACTGTATAGTCAAAGTCTGTGTACAGAACCTAACTTAATAGATTTCACAGACTGTATAGTCAAAGTCTGTGTACAGAACCTAACTTAATAGATTTCACAGACTGTATAGTCAAAGTCTGTGTACAGAACCTAACTTAATAGATTTCACAGACTGTATAGTCAAAGTCTGTGTACAGAACCTAACTTAATAGATTTCACAGACTGTATAGTCAAAGTCTGTGTACAGAACCTAACTTCAGTCTCTACATAAGCACCTGCATATGACAGTGAAACTGAGAAACAAGTTGGACGAAATGAGCAATAATTAGTCTACAATGATTTGCAATGACTAGATGACAAGAGAGGTTTTCAGAACTTTATTCCACTTTGAGGATGAATTGTTGGGCGTTGTACCCAATAATGTTAAATAGTGATATTTATAGGATACTGTGAATCACAACAAGTGTACTTATCATTTACTGTTTATTTGTAAGTCGTGGAATTAACATACAGGATATTGTGAATCAGGTCATGGTATTTTTATACTGATATGTGACCTATAATTGACTTCATGGATTTATTATATATTAAATGGATTTAAAATATCAACCATTATGGATTTAATTGATTTTATTGCGTGTAGTTGGAGGAATTTAAGTTGTCAAATAATTTGTGACATATTCCACTCAATGATATAATTGTATTTTATAATGGTTTTTTTCTTTATTCTTCTGAATAATTGATCTCTATTTCTATCTATTATGGTGTGCCTATTATTCCAAAGTGTAACACTGACTCAGTCACAAGTCACCCCGTCAGACAAACCTGACTTGCAAAATATACCTTAAACGATGGTCATTGAGAACATGTCTTTTCATAGCCGTAAAATGCTGGCGTCAGCTTATAGATGAGTAGAATTATATTCAATTATATATGATGTGTTGGACTATCAGTGCAAGGAGATCAGTATTCAGATTAAATGTAGACACAAGAACAATACCCATAATCTCAAACCTTACAGAACCCACATTGGTTTTAAATAGAAACTTTTGAATGGCAATGTTCTTTATGGTACTTATATTTAACTTGAAAATATTTAGTCCAGTATTGATATTCTAGTTTCTCATTTAGTAGTACATATTTATGGAGATCAATGAGACAGCTGCCATGTTATTATGTCCATGTTTGATCCTCATTTATGCTACTTGCCTTTCTCAGCTAGTATTTTAAATGGCAGTAAAAGATCAATACATCTCATACTCTGCAAATGAAAGTTCTATAACATTATACTTTACAGGTGGGTGGGCATTTTAGTTTCCAAATGATCACCTAAGTTCTAGTGAATATAATTCAACACAGTTTGGTAGACATATCATCCCATTAGTTGAAAAGATAACCTAATTGATTTGGGGGGCACTAGCTTTAAGGAATATGCTGCTGCTGTACAAGATTTTGTCTATAAATTTAATTTGCAGATGCTAATTAAGTTCTAGGTAACAGAATTCAACAAAATTCAGTCCAGTTGTTTCCCATAACCCTGGAAAAGGCCTTTTTGCTTGGGGTGCAATGAAGTCAAGAAAATGGAATTAGCCATTGCATTTCATTTCCAGACAATAACTTCTGAACTACACAATGGAAATGTATGAAACAAAACTTGGCACCATTACTCCACTCACCCAAAGAAAGACTTATGTTGATTTGTAGTATATAATTCAAGGCCAAGGTTGCTGTTACTAAAGGAGATTTGTCTCTGCATTTTATTTCAGAACAGAATTTAATTTGTCTTAAACCAATTTTAAACTTGGTACAAACATTAAAATCTATTTTCATAAGATAAAACACATTTTGGTTTGGGAGTCAGTAGTTGTCAGTTTAAGGTCAGTGTTGCTAAAAATAGATTTTGTACAATTTCTTTTATTTTCTGCCTAATAAATGAAAATGTTTTAGATTCAATTTCCTTAAACCTTAAAAAGAATGGATCAATTCTTGGAAAAATGTTTTGCCAGGAAAATCACAATTTGGTGTAGATTAACCTCAAGATTCAGTTGAATCATGTCCATACATGTCCATTCATGTCCATACATGTCCATTCATGTCTTTTTATGTGTATTAAAAGTAAACTGCTGAAAATACATTGTAATAATTAACCTTATACCTTATCATAGTATCATGTGCTTTTGTTACTGAAAGAGATGACAGGCAAGTTTTAATCATAGTAGAAATCAAGATTATCAAGGTGCAGCCATTGTGGATTACATGTATACTCTTTCATTTTCTGCATATTTTAATTCAGGGAGAAAATATTTTCTGAAACTTTAGTTGATCAATTGTTTTTTTTGTTGTTTACAAATATATGTTGAAATATTACTAAGCTTTTTCTTGTTTTATTTTACAGAACATGGAAAATATACTGAAAGAATGCAACCAACAACTAGCCCAGGACAAAAGACTTGGTAAATTATGTTTGATTTGTTTCCTTTCCTTCATATCTGCCTCCTTTTCCATGGTCAGACAACTGTGAAACTTCATGAAAAGTCTGGAATTGTTATTGGCCCATTTGTCTTGTTGGTTATTTTATGGAGAAAGTAATTTCCTATGCTGTCAGTAAATTAGAGTCTTTCCTTTGATTATATTCATTCTGCATTGCTTTTGTGTGTAAGGTAGAGAATGCATTTAATACAGAGATGATGCCATGATATGCAGATTGCACACAAATTTACAAATTCACACACTGGAAAGCAGTGATACATGAGAACGGCTTCAAATTAGTTCAGAGTTACCCATATAAAATAGTACTCTGCACAACATACAATTTGTGTTTAACTATTAACCCTTAAAGTGTATGTTTTGACATAAGTCACACTGCTTGTAGAGGTGTAGTTGTACTTGTCACGTGTCATTTTTCAATCTGCAACTGTTAAACATCTTAGTCTTCAGAGTGACAAGAATGGTTAATTGTTAAACTAAATTTAATTCGTATAATTAGGCTCTGGAACAAACATTCATAGTTTTCACTTTGCATTCATCGAAGAAGTTTTACTTTGCTTAACACATTAACCCCTGGAGGTTTATGCTGTTTTCGCATGAATTGCAAGTAGAAAATACATTTTGGGGACAGTTTCTGAATACATCCTAACACATTGACTTCCAAGCAATTTTCCATTAGGCCAATGCTAACTATGAGTGGTGATGTGTTACAAAACTTTATAGCACTTTTAATTAATGGCTAAAAAACTTGAATAAATAACATTCCTAAAGGAAATTAAACTGTAAGGATATTTTATTGAATATAATTGCTATTTTTGAACACTCTTACTGTAGCATTGATGGTCTTAAAACCCTAATACAGCATTATGGAAATGGTCTGAAATATAGCATAGTAATCCACAAATGACAGATTCACAAAAGTGAAACTTTATCCGAGTTAATGTCAGGGAAATATTTTATTATTGGAGCAAAGATATCCAGGAAACATTAAACCAGTAGAAAATTGTACACAACAACCTTAAAGAACAGTTTCCCAACTCAGTCAAGCTGGCTTTGATAGCTACGCATATGCCCCATTAAATAACAGACTTTGAAAGGGATTATCAGCACAGAACAGTGTTCTAACACAGATAAGGAATATGTTAAGCTAAGACACAATTAACAGATTATTGTTTATTCAGCTAAAAGAGTAATTTTTTCCAAAACGCCAGTACATTTTTAATCGTGATTAAAGACCTGTAATTTCCCAGGAGATCTGTGAAGTATGACATTTATAATGATGAGTGAAAGGTTGTAAAATTGATTGTCCTAATGTTTATAATTCCACGTTCTTTAATACAGACAGTAAGATATCTTTGCTTATTATACATATTGAAATTTGTGCATGGATTAGTGCCATGAGAAATATTTCAGTATTCATTCTGTTGTCAAGCTAAACTGGAAATAATTTGATACTGTCTCATTTAGATATGTTGCATGAGGCACTGTATGTAATTGAATAATTTTGTGTCCAGCACATGTGGTAAATTTATACATTGATAAGATTATATTTGTATATTTAGATTTATCAGAAATTTCTTGTAGGGAGAAAACAACAAGTTCTAAATGTAAATACGTTTTTCCATTTACTGCATATTTTCAGTAGCATTCATCAATTGAACCAGTCTTAATTTATATGTTAGCATGTCTCCAATACAATAAATTACAGGTTCAGATCCACTCAATACATATGCTTTTGTATGAGAAACCCCAATGCAAAGTCAAACAGGATTTTATCCAGGCCTAATTTGTATGTTATCATGATTCCAATACAATAAATTACAGGTTCAGATCCACTCCTGTGCCTTTTGTATGAGATTGCCCAACCACAAGAGAATATTCCTCTTGAAATGCTGCAAGAAATTCCATCCATGTGGCGCTTCAGATCACGGATTACCATGGAACACCTACATCATGAATTTGAGTTTCAGATGAAGGCCAAAAAGATAAATCAGGGACAACACAAGATTCTAGATCTTTTCCTAAAAGAGGTATTTAATTTTCTTGGCAAATTTAGGAACATTTCATATCAGTTAAAAAGGTGAAAAGGATGTAGGAGTCATAGAGGAATATAGATGAGATCTGTCACATTTGTACTTCTCTTGAATGGCACCCCAAAAAGCAGACGCCCACATTTTATGCAACAAGTTTGTGTTCAAAAGTAACTCTCAAGGATGGCCACCCCTCTCATGTGATCAGTGTCAAGTATATTAGTGTGAAAAATGTAAAATTATATGGCCACATTTTTTCCCAGTATGCTGATAAACAAGTCAGACTTGTGATATACAAAGTGGTAAGTAATCAAATTATCTTTACTGCCATGTGATCCTCATTTTGATAACTGCTGGCTATTATTACTGCTGATAATTGTTAAGATTACAAAATCAGTATTGACAAACGAAATTAAGCACAAAAATGGTGTTGCATCATTTTTGGCTTACATTAGATGTTGAATTTTTCTCTTTGATATATATTGGCTGTTATTGCTGATGATATTTATCAAGATAACAATAACTAACAGCCATGATGAACCGTTTGGTTCATCAAAAGATATGCATGACATAAAATCTTTATGACAGCCTTGTAATGGCTTCTCTCACATAGAAATGTAAACTCAGCAGGGTACCAGACTATGACCAGTGAATAACATGTCAAAATCACTTCCTTTATAAACAGATGGCATTTTAGTTAAATGCTGCAGATTATTTTAACAGTGATATACACATAGATGGCAACATAGGAACGAGTTCTTGCAAAAAATTCAGTATGTTGGTAAGGGAAAAAAGTAATTTTGATTTGATGAAAAAGAGGATAGTTTGATGATCCTTGCTGAAAAATGTCAGAAAGACTTGAAGAAGCTAAAAAGTATAAAAGAAGGAAACATTCTGCAGAAATGTGAAGGTGGAATGAATGCAGAAAGAAAGATTGTTAGAGCCAGGATATGCTTGTATCCTGATTTAAACATCAGAGTGTTCTAATGGTTTTGCATTGCATGTACCATTCCACTTACAGATCAAAAGATTCAAGAAATGGCAATGCTATTAAGACATTTGTACAAACAATGTCATAATCTTAATTATTATGACCGTATCAAACTTTTTTCCACTGCTGTGATTTTTAAATGAACAAAGTAACAGTTTCAGAATTAGTTGTGGCTTGCTTACTTCATATGTAACTTGCTACTCATCTTTGATCCCACTCGTATGTAAATACAACAGTTTTGATGCCACTTTCAGGCTGCAAAATGGGTGGCCTTTTAAGAGGGCAACCATCACAATAAAAAAAATTAGATGTGCACCAAGAATCATAATGTTATGAGCCAATTCATGCACAAATTTTTTGCAGCAGCTAATTAGAGGATCAGAGATATATAAATAGCCATATGCATACTTTGTGAGTTTCTTTAGAAGTGTGAGGGCCTTGAGTGGTCTAAAGCGCTCTCTGTAACGGATCAATGCCATCTCACCTCTGTCTGTGTGGGTTCGAGTCTAAGATTCGGCTAATGTAGTTATATGAGAAAGCTTGCCAGTAGCTTCTCGTGGGTCGGTGGTTCTATCTGGGTGTTTACCTCATGTTCTTCCTCCACCAATAATACTGGCCGCCATGTATAGCCTATCATGTGCTGAAAAATGGTGTTAAACCTTTTAAAAAAAAAAAATTCTTTAGAAGTCTTATTTTAGACAGTTTGACAATGTTAGTATAGATATAAATAGCCATATGCATACTTTGTGAGTGTTTTTTTAAATGTGTTATCTTAGACAATCTGACAATGAAAGTATGAGTCTAAAGACAGATAACTAAAATTGCAGAAGGACATAAAATGTTCTAGATTTGATTTATGTTGGTGGTAAATGGTTCTTTAGGCCACAAAATTAGTTCTGGTTCCATGACCATTAAACATGTTCAGCAAAGAGTCAACCATCCAACAATGTGAAAACTTGATTTTCAGTAACTTTACACTGGACACACAATATCAATATCTTCACTTGTGCAAGTTTATTTTCAAACCTAAGAATGGTTCTTACTGCCTTATTAAAATCCTTGAAAGGTCTTGAATTGCCAAAAATGTTTAGCAAACACTCTTAGAATATATTTATTTGCAAAAGTACAAATTGCTCAAAATTAATATGTATCACATTTTGCATTTACAAATTTTGTTATTTGCAAAGTTTTTAATACTATTACACAAATAAAATGGGATAATATTAAATGTTTTAAATGATACACAAATAATCTTGAATAGTTTCCGGGTGGAGTGGTATCCTTTTGCTGTTTTGGAGTGATTATTATTTGTGGGTATTTTTCACAATATTGCTATCATTCTATGCAATATTTGGAGATAATTAAATATTTAAGTATGAAATACATACTCACTGAAAACATGTACAAGTCCTTAATATCTAAATCTATGAAAAGTCTTTATAAAAACCTTGGACTGTGCAACCATGCTCTCTAACTTTGACAGCAGTTGTTTTTATGCCACTCATTTGCCTCCTCTAACGTCTCCAGATCCGATTTGGAATGCTATCATATGTAAGGGTTAAAAATAACAACTTTGATTGTTCAGTACTTTAGTTTTCTGCAGATACAGCTCAGCCTTGCCATCTAAATTGAAATAAATATTAAAGCTTTAATTCCAACAGAAATGCCACTGTCCATGGTAATAATTTGTTTCTACCATGTATTATAGGAACATAGCCAGCATTTTGCTAATTCCAGTAAATATGTTATGGTAAATATTATAAGTCCCAATTAAAGGTCCAAGGCCACTGTCCATGGTAAAAAAATTTAATGTGTATTATAGGAACATCATCTACGGGCAATTCGCTACCTTCCCAGCATCTTGAAGTTGCAGAGAATCCTGTTCCAGAAATATCAGAGAAAGCTGGATCGTGCTGAAGCCTCCACCATTACAGTGGAGATGCTCAGAAAAGATTCTGATGGAGGTTTGTACCATGCAGTGAAAATACAAACACATACTACCGATAGTAATATTTCTAGAACATCATATTTTTTCTAATATTTCATTAATTTTTTTGATAGCATATGAACAGAATTAAGTGTACCATGCAGTGAAAATACAAAAATTCAGCATTACACCTGTATGATTTTTTCCCCTTTGAGAGTGTGTAGAAACACTTGTTTTTTTTTGTCAGTGATGTAATCTGGTGGCTATTGCAGCATCAAATCAGTGTTAAAGTTGTCTTACAAAGCCATTACTATAAAAAGTCCAAGCACAATATGCTGTATATATACCATAAATGCTATATATATATGTGTGTGTGTGTGTGTGTACCATCCGTGCTGTATGTACGTATGTATACTGTAGAGGCACATACATACATGCCAACCATTATGGTTTTGGTGTAATCGTTACGTTTTTTTTCACTAAATTATGCGTTACGCTTAAATGTATATGGATTACGCTTTTTCAGTATATCCACCTCCCCAAAAAATCAATTATTTGTTTTCTCATTATTAACATTCCATTAATTCCACAGACCATATTTTTGAAAAAATGACTTTTACGTAACTACAATATAAGAGTACGCTTGACTGTGGACTCTCCTAACAGTATTATGTTCTATTTATAAGCTGACTTGGTTCTACTGTTGACCTCGAATTCTATTTATATCATCTGTATGCTTAGTGAGGAGAGAGAGCAGACTGGTTTTCTAAATTTAATCTTTACGTGCAGATTCCATGTTCTAATTTATATTTGTTGCAGAACCAGTCTAAAGATATTTTGATGCTAAAAAGTAATTTTCTTTTAGTCTATGCATTTATGTATGCAGAAATATCTCCTTTCAAAAATTTCCCAGATAAATTAGAAAAAGGCAACCAAAAAAACTTGAAACAAAATATAACAGAACCCTCTAAATATTAAGGCAAGAGAGCAGCATCACGTGACATCTATTTCCAGCCGTTTTGAAAGAATTTTAAGTTTTGGTGCGAAAAGTCTTAAGATGGTTTCTAGTCGATGTGTGTAAAGCTAAAAGTGCTACATATGAAAAGCAGTAAAGGATGTTAAAAAACGAGAGGGGCAAATAAATCATTGTTTATTGAAATTTTAGCATGTTATATGTGGATTGCGCTTTTTCTGCCTGGCTTCCGCTTTTTATCCACTTGGATTATGCTTTTTTCTCGTAAGGAGTTGGCATGTATGCACATAGTGCTAGCCATGGTGTATCATGAAGCATATCACAATGATTGTCTTGATATGCCATGTAATAGGAAAGTATCAAAAACATATATGTCAATAGTGCTAGCCATGGTGTATCATGAAGCATATCACATTAATTGTCTTGATATGCCATGTAATATGAAAATATGAAAAACATATGTCAGCCTATATTTGCACAAGTATTATATCATTGAAGAATGTGCCAGAGATTCCTAGAGCAAACAAAAGTTTTTCTCTTCTTTCAGTTATTCTTTTAAATTTTCAAGGAATATAGGTACAGTCCTACCCATTATATATCGACATCGCTTATCTCGACAAGCCGCCTATGTCGACAAAAAAGCAAAGTCCCGGTCCCATGGTCTACTATTACTATCAAATTGTCATTCTTATATCAACGTCGAGATAAAGAAAAACTTAGATGTCGACAGAAGCCCTTGGTCCCAGCTTGAACAAATCCTTTGTTTTCAGAACAAGATGCCAACTAAGACCAATACTTTGTTCAATGATTAGTTGATCTTGCCGCCAGGCTTTTGATGTCGCGGTCGGATAAAAAAAACATAGCAGCACATTTTCTCATTTTCTAGATAAGTCTTTGATCTTGCCGCCTATCGTGTGGGTCATGTTCTTTAGATGTACAATGACAACATGTACATCTGTTGGTCTTTCAGCCACTGAATTTTCTGATTGTAAATATCAGCACAGCTAAACGGATCAATTGATGAACACAATTTCCCAATCAACAGGTGGTCGAAGCAGGACTAGCAAGCCATCCAGGAAATTGATGCATACAGAGGACTCCTGTATACGTGATTTTCTGAATCCCATATAAAAAAATTGCGTGAAAATACGGATTATGCATTTTCGAGACCTTTGAAAGTGATCGGTGATTAAAACAAGTTTTTATTTTTGCTGTGAAAGTTTCGTTTTTAACTTTATTTAAATTTACGATGGCTACCGACAGCAGGGTTAAACGCAAATTAAATTTACAGTATTTGGAAACTAAATATCTGGCTGTTAAGGAAGTTAAGGGATGAACATCTCACAAAGAGGTCTGTGAAATTTTTTCACTTAAAAATAACATGCGTCTAGGAAGGATGAAAGCTGCTGAGTCTATAAAGAAAGACTAAGTTGAAGGTAACTGCACTCCCCAAAGGAAGAAGCAAGACTGCGACATTTGAAGATGTAGAGGAAGCATCAAAATGGTTCAATGAAGCATTATCGAAAAAACTTAGTGTGGAGAACTTTGCTGCAACAAGTGGTTGGTTCAGTCGCTTTAATGTTCTTCATAACATCGGATACAAAAGAATTTGTGGAGAATACATGTACTGTTGACAGTTTTTCACTTCCCTGTGAATAGCCCCATCCCCTTGGTAGCCTCAATAAGATGGGTACAGACTGACCAAAATCGAGGCCAATTTAAGTACAAAGTAACATGTACATGAAGCATGTAACTGACAACTTCCCAACCACGTGCTAATGCCGACATTGAATATCGTAATTTTGTTCGTATCAGGATGTGATCAATGCAGTATTTTAATTTGGATTTTATTACACAAAGGTAACCAAAATGTAATTTGTCAATATACAAGTGTATTTCACAATGATTCTGTCTTCATGAACTCAAAATTTCTTTTTTTTTCTTCCTCAAAGTGTAAATGCTATTCACTGACAACGGGTCTCCCTTTGCTGACGAACTTTAAATTTTTTTTCAGCCCCCCCCCCCACTTATCTTGACATCCGCCTATGTCGACAATATTTCCTCGGGCCCAAGGATATTGAGATAAACGGGTAGGACTGTACACTAAAATGTTTTAAAAATATGTTTATTATTGCATTCTGTTAAAATAGACACACGTGGCATGTAACAGTAAATAGAGTGCCATGTTTAGGACTCTAAAGTCCTTTTTTCTCTGAAAGGGTACTTTTAGTTACCTGTAGTTTGTATTTCTCAGTTCAAGACAGAAAAAATAACTTCTGCAGAATTCCAGGTCCAGACCATCATGTTGTAGTGGAATTTTACTGTAATAAATGCCTTTTGAGAACTTATGAGGACCCAACTATCATGTTATTGCAGTGTTCTACTGTATGGTGTGCCTTTTGAAAATTAAAAAAAATATATATATATATATATATATATATATATAATAAGAACTTTTAGGAAATTATTCTCATTTTTTTTCTCTTCAGATGAACTGTCAAGATTGTTGGATGAGTATACAGAGGTTTGGGACCTTGTCAGGGAACATTTGGGTAAGATGGAAATGGTTTTCTTTATATATAAATTTATAAATTCTGAAATATGCAATCACCTTACATAGTGGAATAATATTAATTATGTAGTATAGATTTCTGTTTTATTCATTTTCAGATCAATATTTAGTTATCTGCATAGAATGATATTGGCATGGGATATAGAAAATGAATTCCAACCATTAATCTATCCATTTGTCTGTTAAACTTTTGTTTCCAGAGCATGACTCCAAAACTCTCAAACTCCAATCAAACCTACACCCGATTCCCTTTTTGTAGTGATCACCTGGTCTTAACAGGTATTCCCATTTCCTCCATGTGCTATGTAACTATAACACCTGACCTTACAGCATACTTACAAAGGGATTACCTATAACAGTGTTGACCATAACAGTACCTGAATCCCGGAGACTCACTGACCGTACTTCACTTGATGAATTTTAAAGAATGGGCTACTTGCATTCAGTTATTGGTTGCTTTGTATTCCTTAAATTTTAAGCTGAAAATTGTTATAGCTGTTCTCAGCAAATTATAAACATAATGGTAGATTAAATAGTTTACTTTTCTTCTTTTGTCATTAAAGATCATTAAAATCTGTATGAATTCACATTGAATAATTGAAACCTTTAACACTTCAATAATTTTTTTTATGTATGTATGTATGTATGTATGTATGTATGTATGTATGTATGTATGTATGCAAATAGATTGATAGATAAAACATTTTTATTTTAAGCGATACACAATAGATAGATAGATAGATAGACATTTTTATATTAAGCCATTCACAATAAGTAGTAATATCAAAGAAGGAAAAGACATATGATATAATGCTGTAATATTTATAAATATATTTTATCATCATCATCCATATTGTTTAATTATCATTTCTGATCAGTGCGTTTTCACTTCCGCTTAGACACTAATGCCACACACCTTGAAAGATTTTATTATCATTGTGTGCTTTTCCTTCAATGTGTCCATGGCATTTACAACCCAATCCAATACAGTCTGCTGGCTGTCTTGATCCGTCCGTTGCTGCTTTCATCAGATGATTTTAATGCATTTGTAGCATTCCTGATGAATTCTGTCCAGCTATGGCAGAGGTAGCTCTTGACAGGTTTATTGATGCTCACATCAAGATACTGCAACTTAGATATGCAGCCTCCTGGTATTATTGCTGGCACAACATTTCCTTGCCACAACTGTTTCTTCGTGTCATCAGTCATGTGTTCCCAGAATGAGTCCATAACTAATAGGGATTTCTCTCTTCTGGTAAATGGCAAATAAATGTCTTCAATCCATTGCAGTATTAGCATTTTGTCTATCTATACTTTCTTTTGAACTGCGATAATCTACCCTTTTGGTGCCTTCAGATCTAAATGTCTTTTTCCCTTGAAAATAATCATTGGGTGTAATACATCATCAGAACCTGTAACTGCTAAAATGACAGAAACGTGTCTCTTCTCCGCTCCAGTTGTATGAATCAAAAAACTTTTTGTTCCTTCTTTGTCCTCTGTTTTCCTTGGCACAAAATCAAATTACATTGGTGTCTCATCCATGTTAATAATAAACTTATCATCTAACTCATCCTCCTAACGTGTATCGATCACATGCTTATGAAACAAATCAATCTTTTTTTTCCAAATCCTTGGGTAAACGTTGGGCAAGAGAGGTTCTGCTTCTGAGCACAAACCCATGTCTTATCATGATCCACTCTCCCCAAGAATGACTGGCATGGAATTTGCGCTCTGGAAATTCTGTTGAGACAAGCTCCTTGGCATAGATGCATATTCCCTCAACACTGACTGGAATTTGTAAGTCACGCTGAGTGAGCACCCATTGAGCTATCGTATCATCCATAGCTTGTCCATAAGAAATGGGTTGTCCAGACTTAGGCAAATGTCTGTTCAAACTCAGATCTGCAGAAAGTAAATTTTCATCCAAGTATTCACTGTGGATTTTGGAATCTTGAATTTTTCTGCTATGGGTCTTATTTCTAGAAGTTTTGCATTGTTAATGATATCCTGCTTTTTCTCTAATGTATAATGTTGATAGTGACCACGTACAGAACCAGGTTCAAGATAATCACAATCATCATCAAGAGCAGCTTTCTTCTTAGTCGATTCTTTCTTTTCTTCGTATCCTCAAAATCATTAATTCAAGTCACTTGTGTGGACACCTGACTGGCCTCTTTGGAGACGATTTTAGCAAGGGGGAGTCCCTCCCATGTGACACACCTTATTTAGCCTCAAGACATAACCCCTTTTTATATTATGGTTAGCTGTGGCTAAACTGCACAACAGCTAAAGGTTAGACTTTGCAAGCAATAAAGCCAGTGTGACTAACAGTTAATCTTTATCATTGCATATATTTTGTGAAAAGGACTGTTCATTCCGATTTACCATATTTACTTTATGTTTTCAGACATGTTATGGTTTCGGACATTGTTTTTGAAAAAAACATTTAAATGCCTTGTAAGTTTCTTGTAAGTGCTCTACTATTATATTTTTACAATTGTGTTTTTGGACACAATCAAAGAAGATCTGCTTGCGTCATTTTAATGTAAAATTCACAGCATGTTTGCCGTTAATTAAACTGATACAAAGTTTGCTTCATTTGGTCGCCAATTATTTAATGTGACCATTAACTTCCATGAACTAATATAATTTAAAATTCTTAATCGGCTGTATGTATGTATGTATGTATGTATGTATGTATGTATGTATGTATGTATGTATGTATGTATGTATGCAGATAGATTGATAGATAGATAAACATTTTTATTTTAAGCCATACAAAATAAATATCAAAATCACAGAATGGAAAGAAATATGATTTAATGCTGTAATATTTTTAAATATATTATTCAATTTCAAGTAGCTTGTGCATAGACTTTTTCCGGTCCTTGGGTGAAAAACCACCAAATTCTATATGACTATCATCATCCATGTTGTTTAATTGGTTGTCATTTCTGATCAGCACCTTTTCACTTCTGCTGAGATTGACACTTATGCTGCACACCTTGAAAGATTTCATTCTCATTGTGTGCTTATCCTTCAATGTGTCCACAACATTTAAAACCCAGTTCAATACAGTCTGTTTGCTGTCTGTCTTGATCTGTCGTTGCTGCTTTCATCAGATGATTGATATACATTTGTAGCATCCCTGATTTATTCTGTCCAGCTGCAGTGGAGGTAGCTCTTGACAGGTTGATTCTCAAATCAAGAGGTTGCACCTTGGATATATCCTGGTATTAATGCTGTGTTTTTTTATGGATAGACATGTATTAAAGAGACAAAATAGTCAAGTAATGCCTGTTTTTCATTCATTATCCTTTCCATGGTGTTAGACAAAATACTTGTTTTACTTCATGGCAGCACGTCGTCATGTGAGCTAACAGTAACTCCATTACTGATATTGGGAAAGGGGAAGAATTTAATATGTATTCAGACAGCAAAAAAAGTAACAACTTGTTGCTGTTTGAAAGCATATTGTAAATATGGTAAACACTGTTTATAATGCAAAATATCAAATTCAGACAACATTATATTATCAGTGGATTGTAATTATGACACCCTTAGTTATTCAAAAAGTTAATTGTTATCACCTTTACAACTTTCTTATATTTGGCCTAGGTCTGTTACTTTAGCCACAACTGGCTCTAGGTGCAGAAGGAAAAACATGGCACATAAAAAATAAACAGAGGGAATATTTGAATAAGTCTTTGAATGAAACTCCTTTGCACCAGAATGTATGATTGTCAAATTTAAACAGTGTATTCTTGTAATAGGAACTTATGCCAGTTACCTGAAATAATATTAATATTAATACATTTAATAATAATGAATATAATTGTTATTTGATGCGTAGTATTTGTTCAGAATACAAGTTTGAAAGGTGAACCTGCATTCACTAGTCACCTGTGTACAAATGCCAGTTTGACCCATGGATGGCTGCTGTTGATATGTTTCACTGTATCACTGTGAATCATGGTACACTTGTTATGGTTAATATGTGCCATTTTTCTAATCACAGTTCTTTGCTTTAATTATTTTTTAAATGTATTTTTTGTCTGCTATTCATCAATTATTCACATGCTGGCATCTTGGGACAAAATCCCCAAACAGCTTTATATGACCAATGCTACTGTGACACCGCTCAGATATTTATGATAGCCTGAAGCACCCTCTTGCATGCTGTAATAAATGGCAAATTGATGCAACCTGTTTTTTATGGATTGCATCCACTGCTGGTGATTCTTGACAAGTGGTCAGGTGGACCTGTTTTATTTATCACCTGGTCATGCTGAGTCCATAGGATCAACACCTTTTAAATCTGCTTAATATTGCCCTCATACACACTTTATCAAAACCTTTTGTCTTTCTTCCTCCCTATGCTTCTTATGAGTTTTGCAGAAGTGGTCTTAGAAAGCAGTGGCTCATGGATCAGTCTAGCAGAGATTGAGGATATACTATTTGAGATTTTGCTTGAGTTGACCTATGTAAAACTGGCACCTTCACAGCACATTATCAAGCATTATAAAAAAAAAAAACACCATAGACTTTGACTCTGATTAGTGAACTGTAAAGAACAATGGCTTAAAGTGTTTTCATGAGTCGACATGATAATTAGATGGTACTCAATGAAAATTATGTCAATCATACATCTTGCTGCCACTGTTTGTTAGAAGACCCTTTTTGCCCATTAAATAGAATGGTCTACTATAAGAACTTGATTGTTTCCAGGTAGAGGTTATATCTAATGTTATATTATTTAAGAAAGTCACAAGGCAATTTCACACCTGATAAGACTCTGTCAAGTGTCCATGTACTAGTTTCAGTGAAAACAAATATTTTATGAAACCAGTTTTATTAGTGAAAATTCCCAATTGTCAATTTGGGTATTTTTTTATGTCAGTCAAAAGTTGTCTTTTTGAATATTTCTGGCATATATGAAAAGTTCTTAAGTCCTGGTTTCAGCATAATAACTGGTGAAAACTTGACAACTCTTACAATTTTTCCGTAAGTCTTGCAAAAATTGTCCTTAAAATATGGAATTATGGCATACTAGCAAAACTATGGTAAAATGATTGTCGCTGAAAATTCTTGACAATTGGTTTTGATTCATTCATGTTTTATTTGGATCCAGGTTTCATCTTAGAATTAAAGAAATTATTTAGGGAATCAAACTAACTTTGCAGCAGCTCCCCAGATGCATTAAATGGCACTTATTTGTTCATGTGAAGCATCTGTATGATCAGACTGTTGATTATAAAATTTTAAAAATGGCGTATGGAAAGCGATGCATGTTTAAGCCGAAAGAGAAGATAAGCTTCCTGAAAAGTGTTAATAATCAACACAGAAGAATAAAAAGGAGTGTTCAGATTCTGGTGGAAAAAGCTAGAAAAGACACAACTATATTTATTGGACATCACATGCCAATTTGAGTCGTTTCAATGCGAGAAATATAATTGTCATCGTCGTGTGAAATTGACAAGAATTTCCAACAGTTATGTAAAGTTGAGAGAAAGCAAGAAGCCATTGAGCTGCATAGGGTTTGGAACTTTATTAGTGATAAATAAGTCTACATGTACTTTACATACTTTTCATAATTTCGTATCGCTGATGCGTCAAACTTTTAATTACATTTTCTAGCTTTATAATAGCAGTTATTGATAGTTTGTTAAACCTTCTGAAAACTGGTCAATCTTATGGACAAAAATCAAATGTCTTACTGTGAAAAACTCACCAGGATTGACAGGTTCCATCTTTTTGCATCAAAATTCATTAATGATTTTGTTGTTTTTGCCAAGGTAAGAACTTATTGCTTTTGTTAAGAAACCAAGGCCATTGGGACTCATAGGTCAGTGCTGTCCAGTCAGTCATTTCTTGTTGATACATTGATATGGAACTATTGAACTATGAGACATGCATATTTATAATGTACCATCCATGATTATTCTTCGGTAGGGGTGAGGGCAGAGGGCATTTCATGTATCCCATTCATTCACAGTAAATTTACAGTTATTAGATAACAAACCTTAACTGATCTTTTATCAATGTTGCTAATTTCATCATGCATTAAAATAAGAAAAAAACCTTGTAACTTAACTTAAATTTCCAATCCTTGCAGTATTTGTACCTAAAGAATACCGTATACGCCGTATGGATGACACAACACCAGTGTCCCAACTTCTGCCTACAGCAAGTGATGCTGGCCAGTGTGCTTACTCTGTTCTGGAGTTCCTGTTCCGCACACAGAATGAGTTCATGGATAACTACTATAGAGAGGTCAAAAGAAGGTAACAAACACAAGTCATTCATCACATTGTACATTTATCAACAAGAGTTAGTTAATCAAGTTACCGGTATAGATTTGTCTGAGGGGGGGGGGGGCATGTATTGCACAGTAGTAGAACCTTCCTTTTGCCTCTGTGCTTACAAATGACAACTCATTTTCAGTGACCCCAAACTCCAGTGCTTAAAGATGCATAAATTCTCATCACTGAAAATATTTAATGTGACCTCCTAAATTACCTATATAATTATGTAGGGGCAAAGTTTGATAATATCCCTATTTACTAATATGATGAAGTCATTTTTATCTGCCCATCTTTATTCTTATCATATTATGTTTTGTAGTATAGTAGGGGTATGCTTTTCCATTATTCATCCGTTCGTCTTTTTAACATTTGCACATCTGGCTCATAACTCTTTATTGGTTAAACAGATTCTCATGAAACATTACACAAGTATATATCTTAACTAACTGGTGTATCAAATACAATATCCTTGCTCACTTCATTGAGGTCATGGCAGGGGAAAATGGAATTTGTCTATGTTTATCCTTGTTTGGATTATTACTTACTTTAATGACCTTCCTCACTTCATTGAGGTCATGTCAGGGGAAAATGGAATTTGTCTATGTTTATCCTTGTTTGGATTATTACTTACTTTAATGACCTTCCTCACTTCATTGAGGTCATGTCAGGGGAAAATGGAATTTGTCTATGTTTATCCTTGTTTGGATTATTACTTACTTTAATGACTTGTCATTTAGGAAGAAAAAGGTCAGGAGTTGTATGTATCACCTGCTATTTACAATTCATTTGCATTGAGCCTGAGTTCTTGATCATCAACAGTTTGATTTCTTGCATTTTTGGACTAGGAAGAACCCTGTCAATTATGTCAGTAGGGCACAGGTCAAGGTCACTGGCAGAAAGAAGAAAATTTGTTGCTACATAAAATTTTAGCTATCTTCATAAAGGGGCTATTAAACATAGTACAGTAAAACCTGTCTTGAGTGACCTCTGCAATGAGCAACCACCTGTCATATCTGACCACAATCATATTGCACGGATCGATTTTATTATATAAACGCTCTGCTATGAGCGACCGCAAAGTATTGGCCAAATATGCATTTTGACACTGCTATGAGCAACCACATTGATAAAAAAAAAAAAAAAAACAGATCAAATCAACACCACAAACCTTGACTTAATCCGTAGTAAACACAAGAGCTCGGGATATGTGTAGTTTGCAAACAAAGCACACGTTAAATAACACTACAATTGAACAACCATATAGCAAGATAAACACCAATAACCATCATTTAATCCTTTGTAACAACAACCACATAAATCATAAAGATTGTTCTAATAATAAAAATTGGATAGCTACCAGTTTTGTGAAATTTACAAGTCCAGCATATGATGTAATTTGTAAATTGCAGTAAACCAGACTAATGTACATGTCACTAACTGCCAATGTAGGGATGAAATCATGTGAATAGCCACCAAGAATAAACATTTTTTTCATCAAAGGGAATAATTATAGACATACACAGTCAATTTGGAGGTTTTTATTTTTTATACATAATGCCGGTAGTCCTAATGTCCAAGTGAGAAATCTGTTCGAAAGGCCTTCAGTGCAGGGTTGAATACATTGTTTTTCCAATTAATCCGTAATGCCTGGAGATGAATGGGCTCTAGCAAGTGTGAATCATATCTGGATATTTTTCTTTTGTTAGTTTTTCGCCAAGCCACCATCATTTTATCTGGGTACAGATCGTTGCAACCTTTGTTTGTCAAGCAATAACGCTGGTGATTGAATCTTAGTCTCAAAATAAATGTATTGTTTCTTGATCAAATAATTATGTCCTTTGGTTTCATACATTGGTGTATAATATATATATTATATATATATATATATATATATATATATATATATATATATATATATATATATATATATATATATATATATATATATATATATATATATATATATATATATTCCACATTTCCCCCAAACCTGATCAAAGCCAAAATACATCAAGTCATTATTACGTCAACACTAATAATGGCAGAACCTTTGATAAAAAAAAGAAAAATTCTAAAACACTGGAAGAATAAATTAATGTTATTGAAAAAAAGGTGTAAAAGGGGATACCGCTCACAAAATAGCAGTCACCTTAAACGTCAGTAAAATGTTCATATGTTCATAATGTTACCAAACACAAGGAGTCCATTACAAACAAATGGCAGTAGAGCTTCTTTGCTCAGAAATAAAGATACATGTTCAGACCAATCAGCTGAGTAAAAAATGTCAACAAAGAAGTAAACAGATTTTTTTTAAAGAAAAGGGATTAAGTGCATAGAATAAAATATATATGTCATAGCTAACTGTGCAGTTTTTGATAGATGTATATTTTTATTAAAGTTATTTTGAGAGGAATGCATGGAATATTTAACAAGATTTATGAATAAAGGATATGATATATATACATTGAGTATGGGTATTTTTGTCTTCTTCATCAATGCTAACTTTTGACCTTGGAAACCAGTCTATTTTCACATACCTCTAATGAGAGACCACCTGTCTTGAGAGACAGCTATTGGTTGGCAGAAGGGGTGGTCTCTCATAACAGGATTTAATGTATGTGGATGTACTGTGCCATTCATGGCACTCCAGTTGTATTAAATTTAATGATGTGAAGAGCCACAATTTTGTGGCTTTGGGAATAAGAAAAATAAAATTTCATCATGCAACATTTCATTTACACAAACCTATCATTAGAATCAGAATTGAAAATGCCTGAAATATCTGTATTATTATATGAGAGATTTATTTGTATTTATTAAAAGAATTTGCTTAAATTCTATAAAACCGCCTCATTTCAGAGTGGAGATACCACACGTGAAAGTGAGGGACATAACTCCAGCTCACCTGATCAGCTACCACCCAGAGCAGGATATTCTGCCCTTGGTTCTGGCGAACTGTAACTATTCCTTTGAGGTTGGCAAGGGAACAACTATTGAGTACAACTTTACCAACCTAGAGAGACAAATTATGGATAGATTTCTCTTTGGAAAGTCTAGGATTGACATGGAGGTAAAGGTTTTCTTGGAATGTGAAACATTTGAGACAGTTTTAGTTATGGTTAGAGGATTATTATGTCTTTAGCTAATTAGAGATGTATATGGGTAGATGTTTGCTAGATAAAGAGATGAGACTAAAAATCTTCATGTAGAAATTGAGTATAGCTTAGGATAGACATTTAGATGAGATGACAAAATTACATCTAAAAAATTGAATAAAAGTTTTTTTTATCAGAAAGTCTACCATGATAACTGAATAAAAGTTATTTATCAGAAAGTCTGCCAAGATAACTGAATAAAAGTTATTTATCAGAAAATCTGCCAAGACAATAAAACATTAATTGATCAGTATGTGATTTATAAAATTTTCTGATTATTAGTGTGCTGTATAACAAAGTTCTTTATTAGTGAATAGTATGTCATTATTCATAATACTCCACATACACATGTACAAACTTCTCTGTCTGGTTATCCAGTTATTTTGTGAATAATGTTTCTGATATATTCATACACTGGAAAACAGCGCCTCCAAGAACATGGCAACTCTCAAACCAGATCTCTTGTTTCATAAAAAAACTACTTATAAAACTCTCTAAAGTTTGAGTACATCTCAGTTTAGAAACAAAAATAAATTTTCATCACCTGTAACAGACTTATTTGAATGTCTATGGTCATATATGGCAAGTAGTTTATATGGCAATTTCAGTCAAAGTCAGTTTTGATCAGCCATCAACAAATGCAGGACAAACCTTTTGAGCCTCAAGTGATTCTTCAGTATATTAAACATAGCTGATAAATTAATGTCCATGTTAATAAAAATATTTTCCACCATGTATTGAGTATCTAAGACTTTGGCCCAATACACAGCAACCATTTCTGGCTCATCAATACAAGCCACATTCTTCCAGAACTTATTTCTTCCATTGCTTCATGACCATCTTTTCACGGATGATGAATCTACCTCAAAATTGTAGAATATGTTTAAGTTAGCCTTTATAGTTGTTAGAGAGTACCCTATGAGTGCCTTGATTTTAATGTATGTTATTCCCACAGTAGCAGAAGATATTTTGTTGCTGTCGTCTTTCTGTTACATGAATAAATCTCCAGGTATCTGACACTCAGCTGCAGATCATGTTATTTTTCTTAGTTAATCTGCATTAAACTTATTGACAGGTTCAAAGAAACAAAAGAATGATATGAAAATATTTTGAACCATTCAGATACCTCTTGTGTGTTAAACTATGCCATTAACAGTGAAGCATGTTTATAAAGACACTTCGGTGATCTGGTATGGCAAGTTGTCCTGTATAATGGAAAGGAGAGCAACATTTTTTTGTTACCCTTTAAGAGCAGCAGCTATATTTATGTAAAGATAAACATAACAAATAAGTGAACCTTAATTGCTATCTTTTTGGCAGGTGTACTTTATGTAAATGTTAAAATATGAAAAGGAGAATTGCCCTTAATTGTTGTCCGTATGATTAGGTTACTTTATGAACAGTGAAATAATGAAAATGAAAGTGACTTAATTTTTGGAGTGGCTTTGAATTGTCCTCAATGGGCAGGTATCCATTATATACCAAGTCAAATGATGAAATGGAAAGTGGCTTTTATTTCTTGTCCTTTATGTAAAGGTTAAAATAATAATTGAAACAAGACTGGTATTTAATTTTTGTCTATTATGGACAGATGTATGTAGAGGTTAAAATGATAATGAAAATGAGAGTGAGATTTAGTTATCCTTTATGGGGAGGTTTCCTTTATGTAAAGGTTAAAATGATAATGACAGTGAGAGTGACATTCAGTTATCATTTATGGGGAGGTGTCCTTTATGTAAAGTAATAAATGATAATGAAAAGTTCAGTAACCCTTGAATATTGTCCTTAGTGGGTGGGTGCATTTTCAATGGAGTTATCCAATAAGACAAGTTACACTGTATTTCATTTCTTGTGTATTGTATCTTTTAAATTAAATTGCACATTCTATTGGAATAAATAAATTTTTGTTTTGGTCATTTTCTTGGATGCTATTTCATATCTTACAGTCATGAAAGTTTATATTTAGCTGTATTATTTTGAATGCTACATCTTCAGTAATAATCAGGTTACTGCAACATACATTTGACATTTCATTGATATTGGTTCACCTTTGCATTTGTTTCAATTGGTCAAAATTACAATTTGCATAAATGTACAACTTCTACAGTTCCAAAGTTGTTATTTGTCTGTGTCATCTGGAGCAGTACATCTTTACAGACCTTCCACTTATCCTGATTTATTTTGGATCATCCCTAAACAAATTTCTAAGCTCATGATTTTCCTGATTTTTGTCCCAAAAATCCTGATTTATAAAAGTGCCAAATTTTAATTTTAACAAAATACCTTTTGATTCATGAAGACTGTCCAAAGAAAGCTAAAGTGATGCAGAAATTCCACTACAATCAGAAATGAAAATCAATAATTTTCTAGTTTCATCTTTTATGCCGATTTTGTATGCTGAAATGAATTAACAATAAATATCATCATAAAAGATGAAAATGGAAAAATGATTTTCACAGCATGACTGTAACTTACATTTTTTATATTAATTAAATAGCATAATACAGTGAAGATGTCAATTTTTTGGTCAGGTGTTTGTAAATTTATGTTCACAAACATTGATCCTTCATTTTTTTCCAAATCCAGAATCTTTTCCTTTGGCATCCTGATTTTTATTCCACTCAAAGTGGCAGGTCTGCTTTCAATCCAGAAATATAGGTTTACCTTTGTACATAGTTCAGTTTGTCAGACACTGTTGTCCTTAAAATATAGGTTTACCTTTGTACATAGTTCAGTTTGTCAGACACTGTTGTTCTTAAAATATAGGTTTACCTTTGTACATAGTTCAATTTGTCAGACACTGTTGTCCTTAAGTTATATGACATATGTTATTACATAGTTCAGTTTGTCAGACACTGTTGTCCTTAAGTTATATAACATATGTTATTACATAATGAAGAGTTATGCAGCCATCAATAAAAAATTGTTCACTGTGATCTATGTTTCACAGTCCAGTGATTTTGGTTAATCATTGCATTTATTTTGGTTTTGCTTGATTAAGATTTGTGATTAAGTTATTTTCTTGGACACTTTTAATTGTAGAGTCACATAAGTTGATATTAAGATGCCTCATGAACAGGGATATACATTTCAGTGAAAATTGGGTCACCAAGACCTATATTTTTCAGTCAGGTGAATTTTTGTTAACCATTATGTTTTCTCAGGAAGTGTTTCATGTTGAGTTGTATTACTTGGTATAGTGTAATTAGGACAACTGCATCCATCAGTGAAAATGAGGTAACTATGACCTGTATTTAATATTCCTGTGATTTGTGCTTACCATGCATAACACATATTTTCTCTTGGTAAGTTTCTATTCTTTATTGAATCACACAAGTTGATAATTCAACGGTACCACAAAAACTATCAAAGATTAGCTTCCCTTGAAGAAAAATGAATTTAGTGCATTTATCCTACAATACCTCCATCGATGGTTTTCATGCTATTTATTGCAGTGATCTCAGTAGTGTGGATAGATAGATAGTTAGATAGATAGATAGATAGATAGATAGATAGACAGACAGACAGATAATGTATACCTTAAATTGTGATATTAAAATTATTTTGTTTTAGAGTAATCTAATTCTATTTTTTATGCTTTTTAGATTGAACTGATGGTGTATAGAGCTGAATACACTAATGCAACAGTTTTCCGAAAACTGCAAGAGAAAATTCCACAGGTGAAAGCATATCTTCCTATTTGTACATTTACAGAGTAATGTTGAACTGTACAATTATGTTCACATTTCTTAAATATCAAGTATCACTGCATTTTCCTTTGGGAAAATATTTTTTTTTTACCTAGAACAGAAATGGGACTGTCCATAAAGGGCAGAGCAGTTTGTGATTATAGATAGTTCCTGAATGATGTCATGAGCAGCCATATTTTTGGTATGCTGGCAGATGTACCATTGAGTTTATATGATCTTTGTAAGTTGAAATGAATTCATAGTCTCAAGATATTGTTACAAAACAGACATGCATAAACAGAATGCAAATATCTTAGTAACTGTATTTGTCATTTATAAGCTGATTATGCTTCAGTATGACTTTTCAAAATGGTCAGCTTTGATGGTCGCTTATAGGAGAAACTGCCAGGTTATCCATCGTCCAGGTAAAATGGGCAAAATATCATCTGCTAGTTACCTTTTTGGGAAGCATCAATTGTCAGCTATTTTTTTTTATTTTCAGTCATTAACTTATTTGTGCTTTAACTTAATTCCAAGTTTACATACTCATTTTTACCTTTACTGGTCACAAACCAGAAGAGCTTGTGGGATCGCCTGTTGTCCATTATGTGTCATCCATCCGTCATCTGTAAATCTCTTATCTACTTTTAAGAATGTGGTGCACACAGTCATCCCAGTCTAATTGATGCTAAATGAAAATGGTATTGATCTAACATCTTATGCTAGGACAATTCAGAGCAGGACAACATGAAGTGGATGATTTAGAGTGGACAATATGAAGCAAACAGCTAGTGGTCAAAATATTAACTAATTTGATAAAAAAAATTACATTTAACTAAAAGGTAGACAGGTATTGAATATTCTATTGATGATAAAAATTATATGCAATGCAATATCATAATTATTAAGTATTGTTTGTTTTTCAGTAATTAAAAAAAACCCATTCAATCTCTAAATATTGGTAAACAATTTAGCCTATAAAATGTCAGCTTAAATGCAAGTATTGTTCAAATTGAGAAACTTAATTTGGAATCCATTAAGTTTATGTTGTGACTGCATCCACATCAGTATTCCAATGATTTTCATGATCTATGATGATCACATGAAGTCGACAGTTGAGATTTCTGTATTTTATTTTTCTTAGCTGAGGAGTTTCATCTGCAAGTGCCCTTTCATCATGAATTTTGGTTCTGTTATGTTCCTTCTTAGCTTTACAACTAATCTTGGTAGTTGTTGATGAACAATTCAGGCAGATCTTATAAACGCATTGCCATCATTCTACATTGTTGGCAAACAGTCCATTTCAAGCTGTCGATTTTTTTGGTAGAGTTGCAAGCACTACAATGCATGCAATCATTGCCTAAACTATAATGCATGCTAGTTCTTCTGATTTCTGTATTCATTGTTTAAAATTTGTACCAACTCATAAACTTTATACTGTTCCAGTTGTAGATGAATGTGAGTGTTCAGATGGTTATTTTATGATCTCACCATTTGCCAACTGATAGCAAAGATTACAGACATAATCACAGCATCTCCAGATCTTTGTTTTGTTTCTTGGCTTGTTCATTTGTGTACATAAATCCTTCATGCATAAGTATTCGTTTTCCTTTCTCCATCAATATACATTCAAGTGGCATAATTTTTGATATAGAAATATTATAATAATGTATGGACAAAACCTGCTATAAAATAAATTAGTTTTCTTATTAAATGTTTTTATTGGAGAAGAAACACTCTTATTGCCTTATATACCATAATGTTTAATGACAGTTTTATTGTAAATGATTCTGGCTGGTTGATTTTCATAATAGTTTAGATTAGTACCTGCCAGAGTTTTTGTGTTGTTGCAGCCTTATTTTATCAGACTATAAGAACATTGAAAAGTACTTTGAACGAATATAATGTGTATACAAATTATTTTTATGAAGTAACAGTAAAACCATCACATTGACAAACATTATAGACAATTATGATCATTTGTTCAAGCGATAAGAGCAGAATACATGTTTGAGTGATAAATCTTGAAACCAACATTATAGCTTAGTAGGTAATGTAAATATCAATCTGATAAACTGATCTTAATTCATCTAATGATAAAATTGCAATGGTTTGTATTGCTTTAAATTGCTCCAAATTGTCTTGATCTCAATTGTCCCCTCCAAAGTGTTACTCCGAATCGTACTGCTCTGAATTGCCCTGTCACCTAACATCCAATATGGCTACTACTGTCATCATCCTTATTATCTTCCTATATCCACTCCAATGAATAGATGGTCATATCAACAGGGTGGGTTACCAGTCAAAGATTTCATATGATGCCTAGTTGATCCTAAATAAAATTGGTTGTGATCTAACATTAGAGGGGGGGGGGGGCTGCCACAGCAACCATCTTGAACATCAAGTTATTTCTACTCCTCCTGAATGGATGGTCAAATCATAGGGTATTCATGAAAGACTTCTTTTTTTATTTTCATTATATTTAACTGCTATGATGGCCTTCTTGAAAATCCTAATGTCCTAAATGATTGGCCATATCAACATGGTATTCACAAAAAGATTTCATATGATGTATAGTTGGTCCTAAATAAAAATGGTATGGATCTTGCAATTCCAATATAGACATCATGGTGGTTTTCTTGAAAATCTTATTTTGCAAGAAGTAGTTTCAACACTCAGTGTTTCAACAGAATATACAGTTTAGCTTGGATTCCTGGAAATTCTTCATGGCCAATGGTATTGGTCATTTCAAGGAACTCCTGTTTTGTGTAGACCACAATTTAGCTATGTTCATTCTAAATTTCTAAATATTTTGTAGATATTTTGCCATTATTATGATATATCAGTGGCAATCCATATTTTGTTTATTAACTCTGTCATTCATGAATGTGAAGATATTACTCTTTCACCATAGTGATTGATGTGAAAATCACAGTCTATATTGAAATTTCTCCATCTTACATGAATGATATGTGAAATAAAATTTCTCTTTGGATCTATGTACCAAGATGTACTGAATATGAAGGTCTCCAACATTCTGCCACCTGAATTTACACAAATCAATGTATTTCTGTCTCTAACAATTAATGGACTGTGAAATTAGTATGTATGGTTTAACAGTGCCAGTCTTTTAACACATTGAGTGAATTCCCAAAACAGTTGCAATAAATGTAAATAGACACACTAGAAAAATGAAACCACTTGTGATGATTTTTGTCCAGATACAGTGATAGGTTGGATTTGTGACAGAAGCAATTTTTTCAAGCCCATATTAATGCTGGAATAATACATTTTCTTGATCAGTAGTAGTGTTTGCAAAATGATTGATGATTAATCAATAATTGATTATTGTGCGGACAATATTCCTTTCCAAACTAAATTTATTTTCAAATAGCAGGAAAGAAATGACCAGAGTATTTAAAATTATAAGGATCACTAATTTGTGACCTTAAAAGAATGCAGTAAAAAATTTATAATGGAAATATTGGGATATTACATCTGGGCCAGGCTGAAATTAGACCATAGTTTTAAAAAAAAAAATCTATTCTCTCATCTGCAATCCATTAACTATTGTTTTTTTTATTTTCAATTTTTCATCCCCTCAGGAACCTCTGAGTATTGGAGCCAAGCACAAAATAAGTGAGGAGTTCCGCAATTTGCCTGATCTCTGTCAGGCCCTTGATAACCTTGACATTGCTATTAGTTTCCTGAAATCCATTGGTGGTGATCCGAACAACAACCTTGACATGTTTATGGCGGAGACACTTAAGATGGAGCAGTCATTGTATAGTCCCAAGGTAGATTGTTAGGCTAGCATGTTTACACATAGATTAATATCAACATGAATATGCATGTTTAAGTGGATACAGATTACTGAAAGTGTGTTTTCCATCCATTAACAGTTCTTGTATACGACATCTGTAAAAAAAATCAATGAAACCATTGTTTCAAGGCACTGCAAGTACACTTTCTCCCTGTTCAAATCTCACAGATTGGTGTCCAAAAACATAGACTGCACAATATGAAGGCAGACATTATCAAGTGGTCTCCCAAAATAGAGATGCCATCCCCATTAGACATGGATTAGGTGGGAAAGATGGATTTGGTTTATAACTGATTACTTAATTGTTATTAAATAACTTTGTCTAATGCGGTTTGCATTTTGGTATAATTACCTTTATTTTCAAGATACCCTACCTCTGAAAGATCGTTAACAACATTACTTCAACTGGTTTTAACAATCATCATATGTACATGAAAACATTGTGCATTACTTCATTACATTGCTGTTTGTTGTTGTTAATTCACAAGAAAACAAAATTTCCTTGTTTTAAACTAGGGCCATTTTTATTTTTTTTCAATAAAGAACCATCAATGTCAAAATTCAATTGTTTTTGTTCTATCTGTGAAGCATTGATGCCCTGATTTCATTGCAAATAATTGAAAAACTAATGATCCTTGAGAAAATCTCAGAGTACCAATTCAGGAGTTTTGAGTTCACTACAAACTCTGAAACTCACTTCTCCACAATGAACTGATGAATACACTTAAACCAAATTAAACGTATGACTAAAGTACTTAATTCACTTGACAAAACTTATTTAAATGGTGTTTATTCTTAAAATTTTGTCACCAGTAGAAGTAATGATGCTTTGATTATCAAACTTTTTGTCAAATATTGTATTTTTACAATGTTTTGAGAATGTTGTTTGGAAAGAAAATTTAACAAAATGACTTTTCTATTAAAGTTGGACAATTTCATAATGTAGATTAAAATTTCCAAGTACTATTGTTTTTTTTTACGACTAAACAAGATCAAGGATTTAATTAAAAAGATTTTTTACATTGGGGTCCAGTTTTGGGGGTATTATTTTTAAAAATGGGATCCATGTGTGACCCAGCATTATAAGAAGGTTTGTGAGTTATCAGGATGCAAATTATCTTCTAGGGACTGTTGTATGTGTAAAGGATGGTACTCTGCAGAAAATGTTAAAATTTGAAGGTTAAAGTATACCATGAATTTGAACAAGATATACCTGTGATCTCTTACACAATTTGGTTCATATCACTGTTCCTTTACTTGAGTTTCTTGCTCCATTTCTAGAAATCTGATGCTAAGATTGTTTTTGTTGCCATGATATTTGTATTGAACTCAATGAATAAAGCCAAAGTATTTTTGTAATTGGCGTCGGACAAGGTGGGTCTTTCTTTAGTAACCTCTCAAGAGGTGACTTCTGATAGAATGGAATAAGACTCATTTCATTCATTATTTTCCTGTATTTGGTATTCTGAAACTAAAGTCAGCCTAAATAAGTTTTGTAATATATTGCATAACCCTCAGAAAAGGAGACTTCAAGCCTTTCTTTTATCTTGATTGTTTGTCCTATCACTGATATTATCCTCTTTTATTCAAATACAGGCCAGGTGAGTCTCAATCATCTCAGGATCTTTTTGGATGTGTTTAATAACATTACTGGAAAAAGAAAAAAATTTGAATAATTTTACAAGTATTATACTCTGTAATGTTGAATTTTCTTTTTCTTTTAAAGGCCAAACAGATATGTCAGTATCGACATGCACAGTCACTCTGGTTACTTTTGTCCTTGGAAAAGAACAAACAGCTTGCACTCCATAATCAGGTATATTTTACTCTCTTGATTTTTAAAGAACTCTTTATTCCAGACCGCAATTCCATCTTAATTGGTTTATTGTTACCTATCTTATTAGTAAGATTGGATAAAAAGCACTCATTGTTGGCAAAATAAATTTTACTAGCTTTTTTGTATCTATGTGTAGATGACCTGATTATATGCTTAGATCATTACTGCAGTTTGATAGGTTTTTTAAATTCCAAACAAAAACCTTGTTAGCACATATAAGCTAAACTCACTTGAGTTCATCAGATGAAATTTAATAAGCATAATAGATAGATAAAGAACTCCATAATGCTTTAATTTTTTTCCATGTTGTGTTTTTAAGACTTTATTTTTGTCTGATTGTTTCTTCCTTTCATTATTTCCCATTCATTTTTTGCCATTCTTTGTTTCACAAAGTATTTACATATAAAATGTCAGCATAATTATTGATGAAGATGAGTCTCACAGGACATTTGATACAACATCAGGCTTTCACATTATGGTCTATGGTCAGTAAAGTGCAGCAGTCTCAAAGTGCCAGTCATTTTGAAGCTTAAATGAATTGCATTACAAAGAATTCCTCCTCCTGAACAGAATATGTCTCCAACAGGAATTTTCTTTGAAATCATCTTGGAAGGTGGGGAATTTCAATTCTTAACTCTTTCAGCCGCAGCACAGTTTTCAGTATCACTGCTACTGTGCCCTAGCAACACTAAGCTATGTCTAGCTGCTTGTGCCCCTGAGTGTTTGACCTGTTTGGTAACTTTTGTAAACATCATGCACATGCATTCACACTTGCCTTAATTTCTCTTCTTATATCCAGTAGTAATCCATGAAATTTTCACAAATTATTCCAAATGAATTTGTAGACACAGTGATGTATTTCTTTTCCTATTTGTCCAAGTCTTTCACAATTTACTTATACACTATTTACAAAATTATGTGCAACATTGTTAGGAATATCATGTCATCAGCCCATAATTCCATTAAAATAAACCAGGAAAATTTAATGTTTGAATAAATTTGTACATAAATTTACTTGGCATTGTTCACATCCAGTTTTTGGTTCAGATTGAACTTTGTTCAATGAACACATTTTGCAGGTTGGATATGTTTTGATCGGTGATACCAATAATACAGTATGCATTTTTGTGGGGGGTTTTTTGGCATATGGATTGGTTTTGTTTGCAATGTCTGTGTACAGTTTCTCCAAATATAATAAATGAAAAAATCGATTTCTCTCTTTTTTTCCTTGTCAATGTTGTTGTAGGTATGGGATTTGGTATACTGAAATCATTGATTTGGACAGGCCAAGGACGATCACTCCAATCTGCTAGATCGGCAGAAACTAGCATTTTTGCTATCAGCATTCTCTGCTAATGATGATTCAATCTCAAGAAATTTCAATGTCCAATTCTAATTCTTGTAAATTATCCAACTGTCGAACATATCTTTCCTCTGCTTTCTCAATATTTCTTTAGATCAAACCCGAGAAGCTCCTTATTTTCGCTCTGTCATAAAAAATCACTCTTGCATCCACCATCATTTATGATTTTTCAAGAACAGAACATGTGAAGTAAAACTGCTCTTAATTAGTAACCCTTAGTTTCTGAACAATTCAAGTTTGCACAAAGAAAAGTAAAATCATTTCTGATTGGTTAATATAGGTCTGAATCCTGGAAAAGCCCCATTTGTAGCCAATCAGAGATGTTGTAATGGTCTCATAAATAGGTCCGGGATCACACATTCAAAGTGACTGAAGACAGGATCGGCCATTGAATGCAGTCAAGAAACTTCAACACATGGCAGGATCAACTGTTGAATGCAGAAACCAGATCACACGCATTGACGGGATTGGGTCCGAATGAGTTTAAAAGAAGTGTCTCTGAGCCCAAGAATTCCTTTGCCTTCTGGGTTTACTTAATGCAGCAGTGGACCTCATTGACCTAGGTTGCCTATTTATAAGACCATTTTAATTTATAATGCCATCCCAATGGTTGCCTATTTATGAGACCATTATATTTTATAATGTCATACCAGTGAATGCTAAAATTCTCCACTGAAAAGAAATAATACCAGTTGCCATTCATACGAGTTCCCATCTCAGAAAATGGAAGATTCTCCATTGGCTTCTATCAGGTGGACAACCTCTTTAGTCAAAGGTTTCTTTGCATGCAGCACAGTAAGCTGGGGTGCATATCGCCTTCAGTCATTCCAGTAGGCCATTTAAGTGTGGCCCACTCAGGGTCATCTTTTGTAAATCAGTATTCTAAAGATGAAAGCCATTCTGTAATTGTATCTTTGGTTGCTGGAGAATCTACATGGAAAGGGTGTTGTCATTCACTCCAACAACCCTAATGCAGTAAAGCATATCAGAAGGGAAGAGGGAACCAGAAACCCAGACTTCTGCATTCTTATTTAGAATTTTCTGAGGTTGTGTCATCAATTACAAATGTACATCTAATACTTTGTCATATTATGTGTGGACTAAATGTATTAGTGGACTTGCCATCCTGAAAGAATCAACTAATGCAAACAAGATGCAATGCTACATCATTGATTTTCAGTCAATCTCTACCTGGTATGATTGACCACTGGTAGATATATTTGTGGCATGGTCAAATGCAAAACTTCCAACCATTGTCTCACTAGTCCAGGATCCAAGGGCCTGGGCAGTGAAAACTCTTTCCATGGATTAGAATAGCTTGGATGCATACTCTCATCATTCAACACCACAGATTCTAAAGGTGCTACCAATAGTACAAGAATTGAAGTGTTGTATTATCCAGATTGCTCCACTTAAGTGAAAGATATCACTGACAAATGACTTGATCAATCAAGAAGGCTGTGCCAGAAATAACATAGAGATGGGGATATTTCATCTCAAGTAACACAGCAGCAGGTTTTTTACATTGATCCAGAGTTGTTGAACCTTGTTCTCTAGATCATCAAGAACAAATTATCTCACAAAAGGTGGAGAGAATGAGCTACATGAAAAGGTCCTCTACTTTGAAAGTTTTTGTGAGGAAGTGGATTTTTTTTCTCACAATGTTGTAAGCATTGACATTTCTCCACTTAAGGCATCATAGCCTCAAACTGATAACTTTCTGTCTTGACTATTAAAGAGAAATAAGTAGTGCTGAGATATCACAATCTGACACAGACTGCCTTTATTAGTACATGGAGTACACATAGGATTGGATTTGGCATAATCGGGAGATCACTCTGGCCACCACGCATGTGGGATTACTGGATTTGTGACATGACGGTAGTATTCCAAAGGTAGTAGGATTAGATATGTATTATTAAAGAAACATATTTTACTAGAAAAATTGGTTTCTTTGAAGTTGGATTTTCTTATGTATATATTTTGGGTGGTTGGAATGGTATGGAAGTGTTTCAGGGAAGGATGAGCCATCAATGAACAGCAAAACTAAATTTTAGAACTCTTGGTAGATTGATTTGACTTGGAAAAGAACAGATGCACTGGAGAGCATTTAATTCTTTGTACATACTGCAAAACACGATAATAATATTTGGGCTAACCTTTTCATTTATGTGGTGATGGGGATTTTCTTTTGAACCATGATATTTTTCTTTTGCCTGATAATTTAATTTTTTTAATTAATTTATGTATATAATTAATTTTATTTTAGTCATCTACACATCAGAAGAAGATAATTTTTTCAATCTGTTTGAGAGATGGAATTTTTACAAAAAAATCCAAATCACCCTCTCTCCATGACAGAAGTTAAACAATTAGTCCCTTAGCTGGAAACTTTTATTTTATTTATTAATTTAATGTCTTTGTGGTTGTGATTTTGTCATAATTGTGGTGGGAGGAGGGGGGGTAAAGGGCTGTGGGATGGAGCTGTTAGAACCTGGGACGGAGGGGGGGGGGGCAGTAGTTGCTATCAGAACTTGGGACAACAGGGGAGATAAGAGTTGTGGGATGGAGCTGTCAGAACCTGGTTTAAGGTGGGGGGAGTAGGGGCTGGGGATTGGGGCTGTCAGGACCAGGTACAAGAGAGCACAATAAGGGCTGTGGGATGGGGTTTTCAGAACCAAGGACAAGGACGAGGGCAGTGAATAACTGAGATAAGTGTTATAGTAGGTTGCTGGCCACAGCTTTCTTTATTCATTGTACATGTGCTTATAAATTGTCTCTTTCAGATGATATTTGATGGACTACCAGAGCAGTTCCATCAACAACTGAGTGCTGAACTGAGTGAAGAAGTGATGACCTTTCTGGAGTCACTGTCTTTGGAGAGATTGGAACTTCTTCTGGAGTTGATGTTTGAGTGTATTATCCTAGTGATCTCAGTACCCCAGAAAACTGAGGATGAAGATTATGTGGATATAAAGGAGAAAAAGTAAGATAATTTTGAAGTTTTTAACCAACTGCTGTAGGGGCATCTTGATTTTGTCTGATTATAGATCCAGTCATCTTCAGTAGTTTGTTAGTTCAATTGAACAAAAACTGCACTACTTAAATTAAAAAAATTAGTAGACCTATTTGTAAGGATATGTATGGCAGAATTAGATTTTAATACCATTGCAGAAGTTTTTACATTTGTTATACATTACAGTATCTACTTTTTGAAGTATACTTTATTTTTATGAACACCTTGTTTTTTCTATTTTCTAAAATTAGAAGCAAATTGTGTCAGGATAAAGGTTTTAACATGGTCTTTCCCCGTATGATGATAAAGCTCAACTGGTATGGTAACATAGTTACATAATGAAGATTGATTAAAGGACATTATTAGGGAAATAGAGATGAAATGTGCATATACTAGACATATATATTTATATATAATAAAAAAGCTTAATTAAAAAGAAAGAAGACAGACTCTATCCTTATTTGTAGTAAAATCCATTAGTTATTTAAAACGTTTCTTTCATATATTTTTGAAAGATATTAAATAGATATTAAGATCCTTTGTAAATTCAGATGACTGATCATATAAAATACTTATACTCACAGGTATTTATAATTGCTTAAGAGTTTTGAACCATTACCCTACATTGGTCAAGGTAATAATAAACAAATATTTAGCACAACCACATAAAGAATTATCGATTTCTGTCATCAAGACAATCTCAAAAAGGATTATCTGTCTGTGTCTTTAAGACAACCAAAGGATTATCTATCTCTCTGTCTTAAAGACAAACACATAAAGGATTATCTCCCTGTGTCTTCAAGGCAACCATGTAAAGGATTATCTCCCAAATGATTTTTATGTTACCATCTATGCGTGCTTATAAGCCTTCTTGACTGTTAAGTCAAACCCTGTCATATTACGGCTAAAAAAATCAGATTTCTCTTTGACCCTATAATTAGCTTTTGGTGTATTTTGCAGGATAGGAAAAATAAATACAAAACCAGTGTTAAATAGAATTTAATTATTGAGTGGAATATGTTCAAATAAATTGACAACTTACAATTTGTACATCTTCTTGCTATAAAAATCCATTAAAATCTATAATTGTTGACATTTTATTCCAATTATGTGATAAATCTATGAATTCAATTATACTGGTATAGAAATTGTAGTTCAGAATACAGGCCCTTTCCTTATTATAAGCTTTTAGAGTATTATCCAGGTAACCATCACAGTACATGATATTTACATGTAAACTGGTTTTCAAGACATCATTTTTGTGGCAGACTGAAATATATTGTCGACATGTTTAATCCAGTTGCCCAAAACTACTAAACATTAAACCTAGGTGTTTTAATAGTCAGCAGAAGAAAGAAAACCTCAATTTCAACTTTTATTTTGGGAAAAACAGGTTGTGATGTACATGTAAATAACATACATTCAGTTTTATTAGAATTTGTATCAACCAACTGCTGCTGACCAATCCCCAATGGTTTCTAATTCTGTATTCAGTCTCATTAGTGTCATTTGATGGCAAGCCACAGTGAACTTTAATAACAAAATCTTCAATACACTTAAGAGATCATTGCCTATATCATTAAAAGTGCATCACTATTAGATTAAAATAAATAATAATATTAATAATTATGATAATAACAATTATGCTTCATTTCAGGTTCAAAGACTATCTGCTTGCCCTGATGATTGAGAAGGAGCTTCCTTTTGGACTCGATACTTTCCCCGACGATGTTCTCTCCAAATTCTGTGTTTCCACCTGGACGTTTACTTATCAGTGTCTGCAGGAGAAAAAGAGACAAAGATATTGATACTAGTATCCATTTAGCTGCAGGGGAAGTGTTTATTAGTTGTAAGAACTTGTATCCCAGTCCGCCATTGCTTTGCGTATGACCAAAAAAATTACATAAAACCAATAAATATTTTCTTGTAAGTGATTAATGTTACATGATTGATTTATTTCTCTTTCCACACACAGGTGTATTTGATCTTAATGATGCTAACTTGATGGCAGATTAAACATTGAAAGTGAATGAAGTTCAAATACAAAAAATGCCATGTTCTTATTTTTCCCTATATTTTCAAGATAATGTGAATTAATATGAATGTAATGTTAATGTACTTCTCAAATGTAGTTAATGCATATGTTTTAAGTTCATGTGAAAAATGTTGAAAGTTATGGATTTTCACTGTGTTTCTGTTTCATTTGAGATTTGGGTGCAAAGAGTATTGAACAATGTAATAATCTTTAAAGATGATAATGAATATTTTTGAAAATGTTGATATTTCCAAAATTTTAAATTGTCTGGTTTTTTTGTGATGATAATGTGTGCATGCTTAATAAGACTTACTTATTTGCATTGCATATATATTTAGAATTTTTGTTCAACATGTAAGAAGATGCAGTTTGATTATTTATGATTGATTGCTGACAAATTATCTGTATCTATACAATGAATAGAGAAGATATGTTTACTCACAGGCAATTTTGGTCATGTGTCTAGCACAGTATCATACAAGTAATACATGTGTATGCCTTCTTGTCTTTTTCCTAAATGTATAAAGTATTTTGTACTATTGAGAATCTTTTTGTATTTTACATATCATTTCCTTACAAGTAAAGGATGGTAACTTTGATTCCTATCATCCTGTACTTTGAGCTTAACTCAATTGTTGTTTTAACAATAACATTTGCAATGTTGTAATTAACACATTTTGATTATGTATACATTTTTCTGAAAATAGTTCCTCAGTCAATACAATATAATTGATGTTATTTCTACTTATGACATAGTTTGTGTAGTATGTATAGTCTGAATTTGTTAGGAGAACTTATTTCTGATTTGTATTACCTTCATAATTATCAAATGAGAGATCAAAAGTAGTGATTGCAGTAAGAGTCATGTTTCCTTTGAAGTTATTTAAATTGGCTTGCAAATTAAACATTTACTTCCATTATTTTACATAAATATTTCTGGCTTATCATATAAATTAGATTTCACACGTGATTGAGAACACCCTGAATGAAACAATCGTATATACTCACTTCTAGTGTGTAACAGCCTGAAAAAACTTCGTAGTATTCAAGGCTCCTCTCCCACTTCGATGCTCACAGAAACTAAAATCTTACTTTGAGCAACAGAATTTATTAAGGAGTCATGAAATAAACCAGATGTACTTAGCATTTCAATATATTTTAGAATTTGAAGCTTAATCATGTGAATGTCTGCCTGTAATTAAAATTTAAACAGAAGTTTAAGTGTACACAGAAAGTGTTTTGTGAATATATTGTCATTCATTGTTGATGTGACTATTTTCTGTATAACATAAGTTTTGTGAATATATTGTGTCATTCATTTTTCAAATGAGTATTTCTGTATAACAGACAATTGATCCAGTACTCCATTACATTTTTGCACAAGTTGTTTTGTTGGTGTTAGGGTGTAAATCTTTTTTCATGTTTTAGTTGGCTTTGTATTTTTTCTCATTGGTAAGATAAAATTTATAAAATTGATTCTATTGTGTTTACACTAAAATATATTGTCATTTTTTTAATTTAAAGATTTTTGTATCAACACAAAAGTCTGTTACCATAAAGTATAGTTACCTATAAATTCTAGTAGATTCATTTCATTTCTTTTCTGCTAGTGTGTGTTGGCAGAGTCAGGATTTACTTTTCAATAAAGATTCAATATTAAGATGAGATAATCTTCTTCTTTTTATCTCAGAAAAAGTAAAAGTGTTTACATGAATGTCGAAGTTCATCTAACCACCCCTGCCATCTGGATCAAGTACTGTGTGAAATGCCTGCTTCAGACATGGATTCATTGAATGTACATTTGGTTCATGATACTTGTATGTATCAAGCTTAGTTTATTTCAGGAGTGTGTTGTACAAATCTTATAAATGAAAATACAAGATAATTCAAATTAATGATCTCAGATGGCATGTTATTACATATCAATATAACAAAACATTTCCTAAAGAGAGTATATGCTGTGCACTGCTGGATCTTGTCTAGTCTGCTTGAGTTGAGATAAACATGTAAGAATCATTTTTACAGGAGTTACATCAACAATGAGATTCGACAGTAAACTGTTCAAGATATTTCAAGTCAGTAGGAGTTGTTAAAACAAAGGGTATAGGCAATGTGCCACATCTACACAATCACTTTTAAAATGTGCTTTTGATTTTGAGTATTTTTGTTTTGTTTAATTAACAATAAGATTCTATTTTTTAGATCTAAATAACACCTAGTTCTATCATAAGTGTAAAATTAATATTAATGATCCTTAAGTGCTTAAATAAACTTTTCACATGTATCATTTTTTAAAATTTTGAATGATCAGTATATTCAGTCGCGCATAATCAATAACACCACATACGACATTAAGATTTATTATTTGGTAATTTAATGTACATGATTGTGAAATCAATATGTTAATTATCTTTAAATAAAATGTTTTTATTTAATGCTGTCTTGTCATTTTTCTTGGGCATTGATTGTGATTGGCTCCCATGTAATCCAATTTCAATCATGCATAATCATTTATCATCATCATATAGACAGGTATTGATGAAGTAATATATCATGGTCTATTATATCAAATGCTACAGACAAATAAAGGAGGGTGAGGACTGTAATCTTTCCGCTATCCAAAGCAGAAAGAATGTCTTTAAATACTTTCAGAAGAGCAGTTTCAGTACTGTGGCAAGGGGGATATGCAGACTGTACATTGCTAAAAAGACTGTTTGAATTCAAATGAGATACAAGTTGGGTCAGAACAACTTTTTCTAAGATTTTTTATATGAACAGGAGATTAGAAACTAGGCAGTAGTTCTTTAAATCATTATGGTCAAGTGTTGGTTTCTTCAGCAGAGGCTTTATGATAGCAGTTTTGGAAAATGATGGGAATTCTCCAGATGAGAGAGAGATATTAATAACATGAATTAGTGAAGGCAGTATTGGGTCTAAGCACTCAAGCAGCAGTGATATTGGAATTGGATCAAGTTCACATGACTTTGGTGCACTCTTCATCATGATTTTCTGTACAAAATTCATAAAGACAGGTTTAAATGCTCCTAACATTTGTCGCTGAAATTCTGTATCATAACTGTATGGTGACGAGTCAATTGAAATTGTGTTGTCAAGTGAATCTCTAATGGTTTGTACCTTGTCACAGAAGAAATTTGCAAATAGGCCTGGAAGAAAGTCTACTGGAAGTGGTGTACATTTATTTCTTGACATTAGTTTGTTAGTTATCTCGAAGAACTCTTTGCAGCTGGAACTCTCTGTAGTGCGATAATTTGGCTAAATGGACTATGTGACGTTCTATGTAGTGGTTTCTTAGATTTGTTTATGAATAGTGAGTCTGGTGGAAAGCCAAAGCCTCTCTGCTTTACAGTGATGTCTTTTAGCAGTGTAAAGCAGGTCCCTAACACTGCTATACCATGGAGAACACTTTTTTATTGATACTCTGCATTTGGTGGCTGGGGCATGTTTTCAAGCAATGAATGCAGGCAGTTATCAAGTTGTTCTGCTGTAGGATATAAGCAAGTTGTTAGGTTTTCTTAAATGTCATGCATTAATTAGGTTCTATTTATCATGTGGAGGTTTCTTTTAGTAGCAAATAAAGATGAAGGGTTAGTGACTGATACGTCGAGATGGCATATAATGCAGAGGTGATCCGATGCAAGTTCGTGGGATACAAGGGTGGATTGCAGTATATTATCATCAGGTCTATAAAGAAACGAATTTAAAATGTGACCAAGTTTATGGGTGGCTTGGTTAATTGACTGTTTAAGGTTGAAAATATGAATGTAATCTAGGAGTTTTCATGTGTATGGGTTACCAGGACAGTCAAAGTGAAAGTTGAAATCTCCAAGAATAATTAGGTTGACACCTATCGAATTTCCATACTCCAGAAGATTCAGAAACTGCTCTAAAATGAGAGATTCAGTCGGCTTGTTTTTTCTACTAGGAGGGCAGTAGAGAATTGAAAAAATGGACTGACCTTTGTTCCAGTGTGAGTGTTGTTTGGACTAGTTCAAATGATGTGAGGCAGAAATTAAAGGTTGTGTTGTACTTGAGACATTTTATCATGGAATTCTTTGTGATCCATATAGAAAGGTATTCAAAATGAAGTTTCTATTGTGTGCTAAAGTGCTAGTACCACTGAATAATCACAGTTCTAAATCCAAACGTTTTTTCTTAAAGGTAATCTTATGAAAATAGAATATCACTGAAGTCTTTTGTTAATTTCCTTGGCTGAGTACGACTATGAATAAAATGCAAATTAATTACAGTAGAATCCGTCTTGAAAGACCACTCCTTCTGCCAAAAACGAATGGTCCCTCAAGACAGATAGTATAACAGGTCATAACACATTATAATCAATAAATCTGCATTGAGATTATGGTCTCCCAAAACAGGTGGTCTCTCAAGACAGGTTTTACTGTATATAACAATGCTTAACAATCAAGCAACTACATTTCTGATCATATATATTTTGATAAAAGCCTAATAGTGATCAAAATGGCCATTATTCCCAGGGTACTCAAAGAATGGGATTAGATCTCACCTAGAAAAATTAATTTTTCTTGGTATGGACAATGATAACAGCTTCTGAAACATATTTTCATTTAATCCTACTGAATCCCTAGCTTTAATACCTCATTATAATACATCTCATTTAGTATCATATATAGAAGATAAATAGTCTTTTTAAAAATCATTTTAAGTATTTCATGACCTGTTGCAAAGGCCAATATTTTCATTGCCAAAATTACTAATGTTGCAATGAATTGTTTTTTCATTATAAAAATAATGTTTTACAGTGATAACTGAGAACTATAGAGGTGAGCATTATACACCATAAAGTACTCCTTTTGATTCCAACAAGTTTTGTATCATCCATACTAAATGCAAAAAAGCATTTATTGTTATCATCTGCCTATCTATCTGTAAGTCAGTCTTGTCATAATATATTTGGGATCACTTCAGGTGAATTTTCTTCGTTATTAATGTACTTTCAATGTGTGGACTCAACTTTTATATAACACAAACGTGCCAACCCTAAAGAGACATTTTCAGTAAGTCAGCAGAAATTTTTCAGTAAGAGCAATTTTCAGTAAGGTGTGAAAACTTATGTTCTGGCAACAAGTAAAATTGTAATAACCACAGTGACTACAGTTTATATCCATGTTGTAACTTACAATAAATAGCTACTGATGTGACTGGTACAGGGTACTTTTGCACTTTCTAAGAAACTTCTGGTCAAACTCCATTTTGAAGCATTCTCCACCCTTCACTTTCATGACTAGTAGTGCTTCCAAGGTATCAACTGACATAGATGATCTGGATTTTTAGTGGTTTTTTGCAACAAATGAGAACACCCTCTCACAACCTGCATTTGAATGAGGAACAATAAGTACATTCTTCATGATGCTGGACAACAATTTGTATTTTAACTGGCCATTAGGATCCTTGAGTTTACTAATAAGATTCCTTGCTTGTCAACTTGTTTAGTTATTAAGATCTCTGGATTCAATTCATCTACTTGATAATTCAAAAACTCTGCTTCCAAGCTGTCTTACCAGTTGGTTTCTTTGGGTTCCATACACATAAACCTTGATGGGAAATACATCACACTGCTAAAATCATCCTTTCTGACACATCTGCAACTGCACTGTTTCAGAAGTTTATTATTCAAGAGAAACCTCTTAACAATGTAATCACCAACAGTTGTGTAATAGTCCCTTACATCTTTATAGAATTGACAAAGGCTACTTTCATACAACTTACTTTCAGCCAAGTATTTTCTAGTTTCTGAACCTACTATAAATGTAAGATGATATGTTCAGTCATGATAATCAATATCAGTAAGATCCTTAGCTTTTGAAATTTATGTAGCCTTTACAAATCTGAAAAGCAATTGTTTTAATAATTCAAGCATGTTTTCTCTAAGTTTGTGGATCATAGACTCATCCTGTTGCATGATTAAGTTGTACTTGTTAAATTATGGAATTATGTGGTTTATAAATAAGCAATAAATCTTCGCCCTCCAGGACTGCAAAGCCTTATACACACTCATATCCTTTTCCTCTCTGTAAATGATTTTTTTTACTTTCTTTCCGGTCATTTCTAACAAATGGTGTCTGACATCTGGACAGAGCCTTTCCATCTGATTTCTTTGATTTAGCTTTCTACAAGGAATCTATCTTGAGTTTGGTTTTCTAAGTCATTCCTGCTGAGGCAGACTTGAAGGTAGTACAAGTCTGACTTCTAGATTTATCATTGCTCAAAGCTTTACTGCATGCGCCTGCACTGTCATTATTTCCTTCTTTATTGCTAGATACATGTTGAACTTTCTTCTTGGAACTAGATACATACTTTGACAGACTACTCTTGGCTTTAGCTCTTTTGCCTTTAACCTCTTGCTTTTTGGTTTCTTTATCAAAATATATTTGTAAGGGTTCCCACTGTTCCAACAGTCTCCTTATACCTTCACCAAGAGACAACCATCTTGTTACACAATGCATCAATATTTTTCTCTGTTCTTTCCCACAAAGAGTCTGAAGATCTTTCAGTTCCATTTGTCTTTTCACACTTTTATCCAAATAATATATGTCCACTAATAAGTCATCAAAACTAATAGGCAGCACATCAGCACCCCACCCTTTTTAGCTGCTAAATATACCAAATGGCATGAACATCAAGATATACTAAGGGATTCACCTTAGTTATATGTCCAAATACACCTTTATTGCAACCTGTCATCACTGAAGCATTATCTGATTCAAAGGCAATACAGTTATTCAAACTAATGTTTCTTTTTTAAATCATCATCCAATAATGAGAAAATATTTCCCCAGTAGGGGCTCCATCACATGTTTGAACTCACAAAAGTGCTTCAATTACAACCCCATCTGTGTTATCAAAATATCTAACAACAACGGGGTACAACTTCTCAGAATCATTGTCACCATCAGTTGCTATATTTAAGGGTTGATATGAAATATTGTTAATAATGTCTTCCTGTGTTGAATTGCACTGTTGTAATAGAATAGGATTAGTTTTCGTTCTGCCACACTGATAACTATTTGCTACTGACGATTTGGGAAATATGCACTTGAAAAGCTTAGAAGCATGCAGATGCAGCAATTGTAACATTATGCTCAACCATAAAGTTTATAAAATATACTTCATCCTTAATGACCTCCAATTCAGTTTCTGACACTGCAGATCCTAATCCGATAGAAGTCAGTAACTTACAACTTTATTTCATTGTAAAGTATTCAGTATCTTTTGGGGAATTCAGGTGGCGGCGACAGTCATCACCCACCGTGGGAAATGTTCAACACAACATAACGTGCACTAAATGAAACGGACACCTTTTTCACTTTTTTCTAAGCATAACCAGGTATCCGAGTAATCTGTTTTATACTTTTGCAACCACTGTTTCAGCATTTTATGAAAACATTTTCAGACGACCGGATGACAGAAGGAAAAATGAAGTCTAGATCAGACGCATGCTTTTCACGAACAAAATAGGCTGGTTTAAAGCATCTGAGGTACCACTGTATAGTTAGTCTGGTTCCCAACAAAATATACTCATCATCATCATCATCAGTCTCTTGACCTAGTGTGGTCGTTGAGGCACTGTGCTGCTGAATATCTGACCAGTTCCCTCCACTTGACTCGATCATGTGCCAATGCCTGTGTCTCTGCAAAACTTTTCCTGGTCCATTCTGTGATGTTGTCACTCCACTTTTTTCTCTGTCTACCTCTCCTTCTACCACCTTGGACACTACCCTGCAGTACTGATGTGGATAGACTGTTGACTCAAGTGACATGGCCATACCATTTCAGCTTTCTCTTTTTGACAATGGTGAGGAGGTCTTCATAATGGCCTACTTTGTGCCTGATGGTGTTGCGCACTTCTTCATTTCTGATGTGGTCCATGTAAGAGATGCCAAGGATGGTTCTGTAGCATCTCATTTCAAGTGTCTGAATTCTTCGTTGTAATTTTACTGTCAGGGTCCAGGCCTCACATGAATACAGAAAGATTGAGATGACTAGTGCTCTCAATAGTCTGATTTTAGTTTTCAGACAAATGTTCTTGTCTCTCCAGTTGGGTCTTAGCTTTGATATAGCTGCCGTTGTTTGTGCTGCTCGTGACAAAATTTCTGCTCTTGATCCCTCTTCCGTGATTATGGAACCAAGATATTTGAATTTGGCCCACTGTTTCCAGTTCCTGTCCTCTGACTTTAATCTTGGTTGAGATTTGTTTGCCACTTTTTGTCATCAGCTTTGTCTTCTCGGCACTTATCTCCATGTCAAATCTGGAAGATGTTTTATCCAGGTTCTTCACTAAGGTGGTAAGCTCATCTTCACTGCCTGCCAGCCCATCAATGTCGTCTGCAAAGCGGAAGTTGGTGATGTTACACCCTCCAATGCTGACTGTCCCACAGTGGTTTTCCAGGGCTTCGCTCATGATGCGCTCTAAGTAGATGCTGAAAAGTGTGGGTGACAGGAGACAGCCTTGCCGTACTCCAACTGTAGTCTTGAACCAGTCCCCCACAGAACCTTGAGCAATTACTGCACTGGTAGCCTTGGCGTACAGCTGTTTGATGGTGTTGGTCAACTTCTGACCCATGTTGTACTTCTTCATTGTGGCCCACAATGCCTCATGCCACACTCTATCAAAAGCCTTTTTGAAATCTATGAACACATGATAGATGTCTTGTTGATGTTGTGAGTACTTTTCACACAGAACCCTAAGATTGAAAATTTGTTCTGTTGTGCTTCTTCCACTATGGAACCCTGCCTGTTCTCAGTCTAAGATAAAAGTCTGAATCCGAACACGGAGTCTAATGCAAAAAAAAAAAAAAAAAAAAATTCCAGATCTGGAACGAACTAGTACAAAAAATATCCGGAACAGGAAAAACGTTCATATTTCCATACTTTTTGCTATTGTTCTGTAAGTGCATAATTATAGTGGGTTTTTTTTTCCGTAAGACTTATGGAAAAATCGTAAGAGTTGGCAGGTCTGTGTTTAACAGAGTTAAACATGTGAGTTGATAAAACTCCAAAATTATTGACTGGATTTGACTCGTATTCCAAAATTCGAAACTTATTTCAAAAAGCATAATTTTCAGACATTATATATTTTTAACACTCAGGCTTATTTTTAGTAAATTATGAACTGGTTCTAGCTAATCAAGATATATCCACTATGATTATATCTACTGGGATAATGAAATAAGTAAAACTTGAATCTGTAAACTGGTTTTTAAAAAAGGTTTAGTTCTGTTTTACAGATGATAAATAATTGAATAAACCTGTCCTGGATTTTTAATCTTTCTTTATTGTTGTTTTATCTTTATTGCCTGATGAACCCTTGTAGCTTCAAAGTCTGTAAAAGAAAGCTCAAATCCTGATTAATTATCCAGACCCAATCAAAGAACAGAGAATAACACCATAACACAGTTCTTAAATTTTATTAATAAAATCTTATCTTCACTCCTGAAAATCTGGTGGAGTTGATCATCTTAAAAATAAAAAAATAATAAGTAAAGAAACAATTAAATAAAAATCTGACTCCAGCAATAGTAGATAATTTTTTTAAAGAAATTGTTTTATTTAAAAGGGATTTTACAGTTTCAGAAATGGAGCAAGATGTACATTTATTACCTTTGGAAGACATGTACATGTAAATGAAATCTGAAACAGGAAAGGAAAAACTCAAAGTGTGACAAGTGAAATTGATAATAACGGTGAAGAAATAAGATCAAGGGTTTCAAATCCCTATGGTAAACTGGAGAGTAATTTAAAAAAAAAACAAATGACAAGTTTAGCTACAGAAGTTAAAGATACAGAACTCACCCTAGCAGATCACACAAAATCTATAATTGAAGATTTTGAGTCAAAATTGCATCTACAGAAAAAGTTACATTTGACTGAAAATAGAAATTAAAATTCCAGAACTAGCAAAATAGAAAACCCCAGTTTAGATATGGAGAAAGTCTTTAAAATGCAATATTCTCATGATTTCTTTAAAATATTTTGCGTATATTAAAATCAAATTATGCAGTAAAATTTTAAAATTAGATTGTCCAAAACTCGGGACTGCATTACAACCCCCATCATTAAGTCTTGGATTTTTGCATTATGTCACATCATTCAAACATTAACCAATCAGATACTAATGTAAAAATCGATTGATTGAAGTTATTTAAAGTAAAATTGACAGATTTTGTGCAGTATATGGTCACACATCATTATCAAAAGCAAAATAGCTATTGTTTGCCTTTTAGGTCGAGGACTTCAAAGGTCTCAGACCTAATGTCACAAGTCTATTTGAAAGCAGAAGAGAATGTTGAAGCATCTCGTATTAGTTTTTTATACCGTGCTCAATAGGTCTCAGTTCTTTCATCCTGGTGTGTTCATGTGCTACTGATGTACAATGTCAGTCAGTGTATCAGGGACTGTAACCAGATCCCCACCTCTGACTTGATAGCAGCATGACTTTATCTGTATATGACTTACTGATATATGTCCACCTGTTTTGGCAGATTATACAATGCAATCACCTGTCTGTCCATTTACTTGTATGCTTCTTCATGAGAACTTCAATTCCACAGCACACACATTCTGTGAACTTTACTGGTATATTGTACCTGGAATAAAGAAGTAGCCCATTAAAATTGGTGTCAGAGGTGAATATTATTATGACTAAAAGTAGAAAAATGATTTTTGCACAAAAATGTCATTTTTTTAAAAATGTACCATCACCAAAGATTGTAGATGTATATTGGATAAGATAGAAGCCTATATATTTGGGATCCAAACGTCATGGCCACAATGACTGAAAGATTTTTCTTTTTGCTTAATAACTTTGGTTCTAGACATGTATATTGACCAAAATTTAGGGCTTGCACTTAAGATGTAGAAGATATCAATTTGGTCTATCAAAAGTTTTTACGTCAGGGTCTATCAAAAGTTTTAATGTCTGGGTCTATCAAAAGTTTTAATGTCAGGGTCTATCAAAAGTTTTAGTGTTAAGGTCTATCAAAAGATTTAATGTCAGGGTCTATGAAAAGTTTTAATGTCAGGGTCTATCAAAAGTTCCAATGTCAGGGTCTATCAAAAGTTTTAGTGTCAGGGTCTATCAAAAGTTTTAACGTCAAGGTCTATCAAAAGTTTTAGTGTTAAGGTCTATCAAAAGATCTAATGTCAGGGTCTATCAAAAGATCTAATGTCAGGGTCTATCAAAAGTTTTAACGTCAAGGTCTATCAAAAGTTTTAGTGTTAAGGTCTATCAAAAGATCTAATGTCAGGGTCTATCAAAAGTTTTAATGTCAGGGTCTATCAAAAGTTTTAATGTCAAGGTCTATCAAAAGTTTTAGTGTCAGGGTCTATCAAAAGTTTTAATGTTAGGGTCTATCAAAAGTTTTAATGTTAGGGTCTATCAAAAGTTTTAGTGTTAAGGTCTATCAAAAGTTTTAATGTTAGGGTCTATCAAAAGTTTTAATGTCAGGGTCTATCAAAAGTTTTAATGTCAGGGTCTATCAAAAGTTTTAACGTCAGGGTCTATCAAAAGTTTTAGTGTCAGGGTCTATCAAAAGTTTTAATGTCAGGGTCTATCAAAAGTTTTAATGTTAGGGTCTATCAAAAGTTTTAACGTCAGGGTCTATCAAAAGTTTTAGTGTTAAGGTCTATCAAAAGTTTTAATGTTAGGGTCTATCAAAAGTTTTAGTGTCAGGGTCTATCAAAAGTTTTAATGTCAGGGTCTATCAAAAGTTTTAACGTCAGGGTCTATCAAAAGTTTTAGTGTTAAGGTCTATCAAAAGTTTTAATGTTAGGGTCTATCAAAAGTTTTAGTGTCAGGGTCTATCAAAAGTTTTAATGTCAGGGTCTATCAAAAGTTTTAATGTCAGGGTCAATGAAAAGTTTTAATGTCAGTGTCATTGTGACAGAAAGAAAAATGGGTTTTGCAGAAAAGCATTTACTCTACAGTAAGCTCCTTGACGAGCATTTGTGACTGGTTTGCAAGGATTATGGTTTTGACCAGTGTTTGTGACTGGTTTGCAAGGATTATGGTTTTGGTCACTATGTCTCATAAGAAAATACAAGTTTCTGTATAGTAACTACTTCAAGACAGCATACATTGTCCAATGGTCCAGATTCTTGAAACTCATAGGTCAGTTATCTCAGAATCATCTATACTGTTAGTTCATACACAAAGGGCTATAAAACATTTGGCAGATGCATAATGTACAATTCACTGAGTTAGTAATAGTGAGCAGATTAAATCTGATAAATTCCAAATTAGTATTTTAAGAAAATATTAATTGTGATAAAGCATTCATGCTATGTTGATATATTGAATGAGACAAGTTCATCAATAACAACTCAGTGATACCATCTTTGAAGTGTGTAAATAAAAGCACAATTTAAGTTTAAAAAATACCTGAAATCATTATTCAATGTGTTGAAAATAAATGACATAATTTCTTATAGTTGCAATAAATATTCCCAGAAAATTAATTCCCTGATCCACATGTCCACTACATGGTTGCAGATTTTAGTTCTGTCTATGATGGAAGTTCAGACATTACATACCTCTTCCATTGATTGTGAACTTTACATGAATTTCCTTCAAATAAAAGTACTGTGTTATGATATTTTATCTCTGTGGTAAATAAAATACAGGAATAGCTCTCTCTCCACCATTATTGCCAGAAATGTAATGGATACCAATGCATGGTACACCAAGTTTTCAATAAATTGCCTCTAAATATGGCAAAGACTATGCTATTGTAAGCCAATTCTTCAGCTTTATTGTGTTTTTAATATTCAGTTCTAATGTAATGGTGTTATCAAATTGAGAACAAAAAGATTTACATAAAAACACAGTGGAACCTTGTGAAAAAGAGTAGGTTTTCGCTGCATGCAGCTTTTAACAACACTGTAAACAATAAAAGTACATTTGTTCAAGAACTCCAATCTATGACCATTTTCACACTATTTGGTCTAACACAAACAATGCAGTCATTATGGACTCAGTATTTTCCATGCATATATTGCAGTTGTGATACACGCACAAGTTTATGTATTTCCACTGATGTCCATTCAAAAAAGAATGTGATTTCAGTACAGATTTCTAGAAACCTTTTGTTAGGCAGAGATCTAAAACAGCATAATTGAATTGCATGTATGTTGCAAAAGAGACCATGTATGCAAAATGTGCAGATCATTGAATGTCTTCAGTATGTTGACAGTGCTACCATTCATATTTGGCAAATGTGCCTTGCAGATTTAACTTGAAGGAATAAAATTTTCATTTAAAAGAAAGCATCAAGGAAAGTGGCAGAAGTGGAACAGAAATTGGAGATATCCACCATTTTCAGGGTATTTTGCATTGATCTAAACTCCTCAAGACTATATTTTCAAACAGTAAAAGAAAGAAAATGAAGCAGTATATAAGCTGAAAATAGGTGTCTTTAATTTAGCAAGTAATTGTCAGTCCAAAGAATAAATATTCAATACTTAGTCATTAACCCTATCTACAATAAAATCTGTATAATGCGGAAAAATCTGTACTTGTGGACAGCAGTATGTGCAACTCAATAGAAAATCTTGCAACCCCGTGGGACCAGTACCCTGAAAATGCTACTAGCCCTGTCCATAACCACAATTCATCACACAAAACAAACTGAAGTCAGTGACTCCATGTTAAATGCATGTAGATATATATGACTATGAGGCTTTAGCATGGTATCTATGTAATAAAAATAGGAAAAGTGAAGTACAACACAAGAAAAGGTTTTTAATATTTCATATCAAATTTATAAAGCTGATTAAATTCAGAATAATACGGCCACCACTGACCATGTAGTGATGAAATAAAACTTGTTCATTGCATGGTGGAAAGTAATTACAGTATTAAATAGTCTTGTGTATAAATTGCTACATTAGTTCCCTCCAACTTACTTTTCATACTACAGTCATGTGCTGGCTATTTTTTAAAATGCAAGACCATCTTATTACATTTTTCACACTTTACTGACATAAAATACATATATATACACATACATCCATCCATCCATCCATCCATCCATCCATCCATACATACATACATACATACATACATACATACATACATACATACATACATACATATGAAACATTAACTGAATGAAATCTCTTCTGAAGAGGAAATAAAGAAAGTCAGTCAGTCAGTTATACATACATATATACATACATACAAAAAATTAACTGAATTAAATCTCTTCTGAAGAGGAAATAAAGAAAATCAGTCAGTCACACACACACACACACACACACACACACACACACACACATACATACATATGAAAAATTAACTGAATGAAATCGCTTCTGAAGAGGAAATAAAGAAAGTCAGTCAGTCAGTTGTACACACACACACACACACACACACACACACACACATACACATACATACATATATACACACATACATACATACAAAAAATTAACTGAATGAAATCTCTTCTGCAGAGGAAATAAAGAAAGTCAGTCAGTCAGTCATACATACATACATACATACATACATACATACATACATACATACATACATACATACATACATACATCCAGCAGACATATTGTGGTGCTCAGTTTAAATACCACAAGCTGTCTGTTAGTAATTTTCTTTCTCTTGCCTGCACCACACAGGTGACACACAGAGATTACATTTCCCTGTGTGGTGTTATTGTTGTCAATGGTGTTAACATAATTGTTACATATATCTAAGATTTATTAATTTGAAATTTAATGGATTTTTTGTAACTTTAAAAATCTTTGTATTTTTAATTTTATTATGTCAAAAATTTAAATTTTGTTTACTAGTAGTTGACAATATTCAGAAATTTATTTCACCTGACTGTTAAGTAGTAAACTCATAAGGCTGACCTAGATCCTGACCTCAATTCAAAGTTAGTAGCAGCCATGTAAACAATTTTTTTAATTTATTTCTATTGTGAGATAAATAGCAGCAAGATCAAGGCTTTACTAATACATGACCTTAGGTTTGTGGATGGCTTTTACAAAGTAACATTTTAAAAAATTATTATTAGAGTAAAATAATTTGTTTTCATCAGGTCATTTTAAGCATTTGTGATGTAAACATGATCATGTGACCCCACAGAGATTTCCAAAACTGCATTTTCAGATTACGGTATTATCTTTGTTTTAGCGAAATAATTTCAATTTGGGGCATTTTACACTTAATATCAATTCTTCAGCTGTAGCCAATTTTTGAGTTTATATTATGTTTTTCTTCAGATCATTTGGATTTTGAAAGATTAAATTGTTTCTCTGGAAATATTTGATGTTCTCACACAAAATTCTTGGATATAAACAGTTTATCAAAATATTATTTGGATTTCAAACAGTGGAGTTATTTCTTGCATTTTTACAATGAGTGGTAGATACAGTACAATACAGACTACAGGAAATATGTCATCATCTTCCATCTGGGATTTTCCATCAGGACTCAAACTTGAATTCATTTAATTACTAGGACTTTTGTAATTTAATTCGTGGATTATTTTTCTTTTCGAATCTTAAAACTAATTTTTTTTCTCCATTTTTACAATTTTTTCCCAGGAAAATAAATTTTGTTAAATCTTACAAGGCTTGTTGTTTTCACTTTTTCTGTATTGCTGTTTATTAGAGCCTAAACACTTAAAACTACTGCATGTATAGCTATGAATCATGACTGCTGTATTTCTCATCGAGGGTTCTACACACTACAAGCAAAAGTATGTCACAGTGGTCTGCTTTTTATTCACCTTGTTACATTAAATATTTGAATTTAGCCCTGTTGTGGACTTGGTTATGTGCATAGTCACAGATTTTGATGGATGTATTTATATTTGGAATATTAATCACCACATCAGCCTGCTTTTATAGTCACAGGGGTTTACATTTCTTTGTGTATTGATTGCCCAATTTTTGGACTATGGCATGTTTGTACTAGTGAGATATGGCATTCTGCAGAATTTATGTTCTTCATTTATCATTTCTTATATAGTGTAGACAGATTTCCAGCTAGCCTGTACTAGTTAACTATGAAACATGACACATCCATGCATCGGTTGCATCACATACTATGTGGTTCACTTATGGTTAATATCTCTACAGTTTCATATGTAACATACTTTATTTTAAATTGTTAAAACTCAGCTATTGTGCTTTTAGATTCCATGAAATTTTCATACTCAGCTAAAGTGCTTTCACATAAAATGTTATTCTTTTGAAGTAGATACTTTAGCTTCATAAAAAAGCTATGCTAAGAAAAATCCATTTTCAGGAGTATCAGTTCTTTATGTCGTTTTTACCCATATGACAAGATTTGCTTGTAACCAATCTGGAGGCTATAGTTTTCAATTTGATTTTGATGGAACTTAGAATAAAGGTTTATATCATTAATATCTAACAAAAATTTATGATGCATGCATATTAATTAGGTGATCTTGCATTTCATTGGCTTAACCGTTACCATTTTTGATTTGATTGAATGTGATCAAACTTGTGATGCTTATATATATCTTCAAACATCTTGGATAAGTATAATAATGAGCAAGAAACTGATCAAGCAACTAATTGGCTAAGTCTGTTTTCATTGGTGAGTCAGTAAAAAGCAAGATTCTTGCATACTAATGATGTTTGTTTGTTTGTTTGATTAGGATTTTTAACGTAGCTTTAACAATTTTTCAGTCATATCGCTACGATGTCTGCTGTAAGGCAGTTTATAGTGATGTCTAGCACTGAGGCATCATGCCGCAGACATGTAGCATGATGTCCCACCCAGTCACATTATCCTGACACCAGGCCGACCAGTCCTAACATTAACCTCTTAATGCTGAGCGTCAAGTGAGGCAGCTGTTAGTACCATTTTTGTAAGTCTTTGGAATGATTTGGCCGGGGATCAAACCCACGACCTCCCGCTTCCGCGGCGAACGCTCTAACCACTAGGCCACCGGAGCGGTACTAATGATGTAATCAAGCATCTGATTTCCTTCCTTTTTTGTCACTCAGGAGGCCATATTTCTGATCAGGCCTCATCAGATTTGGAATATAAGGTTTTATGATAAAGATCATGCATGAGCAAAATTTACACATATTAATGAAGTGATCTTGCATCTGATTGGCTGAATTTATTATCACTCATGATAATATTTTTGAACTTATTTTGAGTAAATTTGTTAAACAGATTGAAATCATCACGATGTTTTAATATAAGTAAGACCTGCGCTTTATTAATGAAATTTAGCACAGTTAGAAATAGATATCAAAATTATGTGCAAAATTAATGTAATCAATTTTCCTTTAATTAGAGATTTGGGGTTCTGCAGTTTTTTTTTCCCTTTGCACAGTTATGCAATGCAGATTTAAAAAATTTAGTTTAAGTGTATAAATTTCAAGAGAACAATTGTAGAAATTCGGAAAATAATGCACTTTAATGACTATAATGAATAATGTGTGGTTTGTAAAGGAAGAAAATGCATATAACTGAAAATACTGTTAGAGAAAATTACAATTTCAGGTTTGCTTAAAGCATGTGCAACATTGTAATTAAGAATCTGAATTCCTCTCCATGGTTGTCAAGTGCCAAATTTCTCGCCAGTGAAATTCATTAATTAATTCTTAGTCTAGCCGACAATGAACTATCTTGGAGTAGAGTTTGGACGTAGGAATGTTTACCTAACTGGGTCATGCTGTTAGACTGTTTATAGTGAAAACGGACTGGGTGTTTGACACGCTTAAAAAGATGAATTTCTCACGTAGAAGCTGTCAAAGTGATTTGAAACAAATGGTAGGGTGATATTTCGAGCCAGGTGGAATTTTTTGGCATCTTGATAGACGGTTTCCCAAATGGCTGTAGGAATAGCATTTATTCTGATTGGTCAAATGTTTAAGGAGAGGGTTGGGCCGAACCCTAGAATCGGGGAAATATATTCTCTGAGCTTATGAGTTTGAATTAGTCTAAAAATTTCTCTGCAAGAGAGAACCGAAGGTAGAAGTAATTACCAGGACTCCAGCGTTCTTTGAAAGACAGACGTTCGTTAAATAATTGTGGTTCCAGGTTAAACTGAATGTGGAACGATTGTAAGACGCCAAAAACACAAGGTATTTAACTCAAATTCACCTTTATCATGATGTAACGTATATGATGTTTTCTTTGTTACAGATGCATAATGTATTGATACTATGATACAAATAGTTCAGTATTACATTGATTTAATAATGTACTTTGATATGATGTTTCTTCATTACAGATGCATGATGTGTTCATATTTTTGTACGAATAGTTCGGTATTACATTGATTTAATAATGTACTTCTGAATCATGAGTTAGAATTTTCAATTTTATACTTAGGTAGGTTAATGGGTGGTGTTGAAAACCCGCTGTGTACATTTATGATTGGAAAGTGTTACATTAATTTGAATTTATCATGTTAGTAAATATTGATTGTGGGCTATGATATATTGCCTCACTTTATGTAATGATTTACGGGAATATATGTGACTTCCCCAAATTCTGATGTCGATAATTAGCAGTATAGCTCTATTGATCTGAAGACTTGTGTAGTATTTGCTAGCTGTATAAAAGTTAACACTGATAGTAAGATCTGATTGTTCGAACCAGAAAGACGGACGGACAATCTCAACTTTTAAAGCATAACAAGATACTTAGGGCGTTTTACCCTTTTCTTTTCAAAGGAGAATAGTTTGTTTTGAAGACCGAGTAAGAAATAGCGAGGAAGTCGAAATTCAGAGACGGAAAAAGAAGTTGGAAGTCAGAGTTGTGAAATCCCACGTACAACCAACGGGCAAGCTCAAGTCGTGACGAATGCAGAAAAAAAAACAGTCGTCAAACAAGGTCATTGTGAATTTCCCAAGCAGTCCGATGTTAATGAACACTCGATTTCGTGATGAAATTTACTATCAGCTATTAACGGCTAGATTCCCCTATTTTATTAGTGTTTGAATTTTTTATTAATGTATCCATTATTTTAAAGCTTCGGTTAAAGTGCTTCTGAACTAAGAATATTCAAAAGGAAAGAAATTGCATTTTACAGTGTCATTCTTCTCTTGATTGTATTTTAATTAAATTCTTATTTTTATCTTACGGGGGCTCGTGTGTTGTCTTTGTTCAAGATACCGTTTTCAGATTACCATATCCATTTTAACCGGGCAAATTACACCGTAGAGGTCATCCTCTAGATAACGAGAATTAGCGGGAGGCGGTTTTCGAGTGTTGTTTTTCCAAGTTGCGCAATACCTCTGACCAGGGCTTGTGCGATATTGTACTAATAACGCTTGATAACCGAGCCGGCCGTTACAATGGTTATAGATGTATTTCTTTGCAAGTAATTTTCTAACCTTGATTTTGCTCAAATAAGAACATATTTCTAATTACATCCATGTCTAAGTGTACAACTTTGTTTGCATAGAACTCCTTTGTAAAATTTTGACAGTTGCTGTAATTGCTGTTGTAATGTGTATATAACGTTATTTATATGCTATGTCTGTAATGTGCATTATTTTATTACATTCCTCTTATTTAACTGACATTACTCACAAATTGTTTGAAATTTATATGATGATATTAGTATATCTATCTCACATATATTATTCTTGTAATAATAGTCTTGTATGAGTCATTTAGTTAATAACATTTATAATTCTACAATTCTGTGAATGGGTTTTGTTCTCTTAAAATGCATACTATTTAATTCATAAAAATTCCAAGGTTGATATACCATATTAAGACAAATATTGTGTGGTCCATATAGGCCACAAGTGATGCAATTGGAGGTCACATGTGTTTCTGAAAAAGCTTCTTGACCAACTTTAGCTAGTTGAATCATCTGATTTGCTGACATTTTAAAATACAGGATGAATCATTGTAAGCTTTGTATTCAGCGTTTGAAAATTTACATTATCTTTCTATACAACACAAAATAGATATGGTAATCACCATTCTTTGTTTCTCTAGACTTGTAAGGAGTTGAGAAGATGATTCATTTACAATTGTTCATTGGAATTTCAATGTTTAATACAGTCATTTCAAAAGTTATTTGGGATATGTGTAAAACAGTTATACCGGATTATTGTAAGTTTATTTGAAGACTGGATTATTTTGGATTTACCATGAATTCACTTAAAGAGATTTGAATTTAAAACATGCTTACTTCTGTGCTATTGACACATCAGTATATGTTAGTTATCATTTGGAAATACTTTACAATTATTCAGTATATAGGAATTCACATCATACTGTAAGTTATTTTTACCTCTCTATGTATTTTAGTGAAATTAATATTTTTAATTTTACAAAATATACATTGATAAACCTTGAAAATCATAACACTTCCAGAAGATGGTCACTTGCATCCTCATTGATACTATGTCTTATTTGAAATTGTAAGCAACACAAGTATACTCTTGTCCATTACGGATCACTGCCATCTCACCTGTCTGCGTGGGTTTGAGTCTAAGATTCGGCTAACGTAGTTATGTGAGAAAGCTTGTCAGTAGCTTCTCGTGGGTCGGTGGTTCTTTCCGGGTTCTTCCTCCACCATTAATACTGGCCGCCATATATAGCCTATATTGTGCTTAAAAATGGCGTTAAACCATAAAAACAAAACAGGTATACTCTTCAGTGGATTTTCTCCCATGGGTTGTCAGTGCCACAACATTTATTTGGTGAAAATCCACTTTGATAACATTGTAGCAATTTATTTATACTGCATTGGATGTAATATTTTTGCTGCAATGACTTTAATGCAGGATGAGGAGAATTTTCCCAATATGTAGGAGGAAAATGTCAATATTATCTTACTTGCAGTGGTAGAACACAGAGTAACCACTCTGTTGGCCTAGTGGTTAGAGCATCCGCCGCAGAAGCAGGATGTCGTGGGTTCAATCCCCGGCCAAGTCATACCAAAAGACTTACAGAAATGGTACTAACAGCTACCTCGCTTGGCGCTCAGCAATAAGAGGTTAGTGTTAGGACTGGTTGGCCTGGCGTCAGGATAATGTGACAGGGCGGGACATCATGCTACATGTCTGCGGCATGATGCCCCAGTGCTAGACTCAAAAATTGTTTAAGCCACATTAAAGGGCCGCACGATTCACCCAAAACCACCCAAAACCTGCCCAAAACCACCCCAAACCTGCCCAAAACCACCCAAAACCTGCCCAAATCCACAAAAAATGTGATGCTAATCATACTCATAATCACAAGAAAACGTTGGATGCAGTATTAATTTATTGAAACAGGCGACACGATCGACTGCCTTTATTTTTTTGGAAGTAAACATTGAAACAAGGGAGACAAATGTTACTATCTATATTCATCACCAGTCAGAACTGAACTATATAAATTCTGGACAAAATCAAATACAATAAACAAAGTAGCATGTAATGGAATGGAGAAAAAAAATGTATTTCGTTGCATTTTTTAATTCTCCTATTTTGAATCATTTGAAGTAAATAATTGCCTATCAGTGCCATAACTGTCAAATGCGATTAATACAACATTACAATACAACGAACAACTGAAAGTACCACATTATTTCTTTATAATAGATTTTCGATTTCTATTATACATGGAATGTCTCACTGGCGATTAAAAATGTATAAATATGTACTAAGATTATTTTTCCATGTCTAATCAAACACAGTTTGAAACATGAAATAAAAAGTGTATCAACAATAAACAAATGGAGTTCAACTCGATTGTATTTTGCATATTTTAAAGCAAAGCATTAATAAAATCAAAATAATACATTAATATATGCAACAAATGAAAAAAAATATATAAACATTGCAAAGAATTTGACATGAAATTAGTTTTAAAAAAGTGTAACAATGGAAATCTGTAGCTATGTCTCGACATTAGACCAAATTTTATTGCCATTTCTTTTGCGCTGTTCGTTCCGACTTTGCTCGCTTTCTTTGCCCAGGTTTTTTTCCCGCATCTATTTTCGGCCGGATGCATTTAAATTTTCCATTGGATGAATGTATATAATTAGAAGTATTGTAATTTAGTTGCTTTTGTAAAAATTGTGTAAATATTCTTGTCTTTTCTGCTGATGTTTTTGTGCGCCAAATCGTTTCATCAATAATATATGAACAAGAAGGACCAAATAATTTATAATTGCCAGAACCATATAGTGCGCGACGCAAATCTATCAACTGACCTTGAGTTACACTATATAACCTGTTAATTAATTCGGGAATCTTGTGTTGTTTCCAATCAGCAACCTGCTTAAGTTTATTATTGATAGATTCTGAGTTGTTGTTTGTCCAAAGACTCGTGATAGTTTTGTTTTTTAGTGGCTTATACACAAACATTTTAATTTTTTGACATATGAACTTTTTGAAGTACTGTGCAACATTTGGATATTGTTTTAAATATATTGTCAAACCTTCTTCTCGTTTAGCAAACTCAGTGTCATCTTTACTAAATATTAGACCACTGTCTTCATTGAAGAGCATACGAAATATAGATTTTGTGACAAGATCGTCACATCCATGCTTATGCAAAGAGTGCCGAATGTTGTCTTTAATATGCTTAGTACAATATAAATATTCTGCATTACAAAAGTTGAATCTTAAAGCATTTGTCAAAGCTTTCTCATCATCCGTACCAAATATAAATTTATCATCTCCAATTTTTTCGCGAATATTTGAAAAGAATTTGTAATATGTGTTTTCATCTGACTCCCAATGAAGACATAGTGGACCTAAGAAAATAGGGTATTGGTTAGTTTTCCTGTTGATAACGCTTCTATTTTTGTATGACATGGCAGTTACAAAAACCTTACCCAAGTTAAAAGTTCGGTCTATTCCAATCACGCTTTTATCATGTCCTGAACAATTTTTTATCAAGTCTAAAATTTGTTCGGTAGAATACAGTACAATGACCGGGCTTTTTCTTTTTGTCAGAATCACTTCCTGAACATATTCATTTGTGTGAAGCTCACCTAAAATTTCTAATAAATCATCTGCTAAATTTCTATTTCCTGGTTCAGATGTTTTGATTTTCTTTTCTCTATAAATTTTGTCTTGAATTTGCCTAGAAGATTTTGGCGCTGTAAAGCTATCTTCCATATTCATCTGCAAATATCTATCTGTAGCCTTTGTCTCTCGTATATCATGTACAGCGTCTCTTAAAATGCTTGGATTTGTTCGCCTATACGGCTCATTACGCTTGCTGTTTCCATGTGGTTGATTAATTTGTAATGACCTTTCCCCACAGTATTCTACCACAGCAAGTTTTTGGATAAAACTGAATTGACTGGGTGCCTTAATTAAAGTTGTGACACGTTTTTTAAATTTTTCATCTCCTTTAAGCTTTGTGTAATATCGGTGGAATGAAAGTACTTCTTCAGGTTGTGGTTCAATTGGAATATATATAATATTCTTATTTTGTACTTGTTTCATACATATTAAATTGTTTATTGTATAAACCAGACGCAGTCTATTTTCGGATTCAAGCAAAAACGTCTGGTTTACAGTAGTTCCCGCATGCGTGTCCCATACACCACAATCGTCGGGAAATTCATGTTTGCCTTTATGGCTATTACCAGTTATGTCTATTACAAAATAAACATTATTTTTAGGCCCTGGGGGTATATCAGTCGGGCAATTGTTAGTGTTAGTGAGAATTGATAAAATGTCTTCGTTGCTTGAAAAAAATTAAAAATTAGAAAATAATGAATAGGCACTTAGTTTCTCTTCAAGTTAAAAATAAAAAATCAATACCATGTATATGATTTCAAAATTTTATTTTTAATTAAGATGTCAAGAAGAAACATAATAGACTGCTATAGCCCTAAGCGACAACATAATGTTAATAAAGACAATAACAGATACATGTAAACTTGTACAATATCGTGCATATATTACTGTTGTCATTCTCATTGATTCACAATGAGTTACATCATGTTTTTTGTGGATTTGGTCAGGTTTTGGGTGGTTTTGGTCAGGTTTTGGGTGGTTTTGGGCAGGTTTTGGGTGGTTTTGGGTAGTTTTGGGTGAATCGTGCGGCCGCACATTAAAAATCCTAATCAAACAAACAAACAAGAACACAGAGCTGACAAATGTTACAAAGTGGCATGAAGCAGACATTACAATATACCAAAGGCATCTCAGTGAAGCACATCTGTGCGACCCACTGCTGCCTGGTTCTTTTCTCCCTTAATATATTATTTGAAGTAGTATTCGGTAAAAATATTTAGTTTGCATGCACCTTGTGATGTTAAATGAATGTATGCTGTGTTGACTGGGACATTAAAACCCTTTCATCACTAAGTAACTTTCAGGCTTTGAGCCCCAAACACTAAGTAACTTTGTAAAGTAGAATGAGCTGTGGACTTTGAAAGAATATAACTTTGCCGATTTTAAAGATATCTTGTTGTATTTGGTATCAAAATAAAGGTTAGAAGTCAACTTGTATGAATAATTAAAAAAAATGTTCATATATATTAAAACTTTCAATACACAGGCGCAAAAAGGTAACACAACAGGTAAAATGCACAAGCAATTCTTTATTTACCACATTACATGAATGATAATTTCAATCATTTCGACTAAATCAACGATTTCAAAGTATTCCAAAGCTTTTTTGTAGCCATCTAACACTTCGGTGGGTCCAACTCTCTCCGAAAACTGAAATAAATCATTGTTTCTTCGATAACAAAAACACGTGGATTTCACACTTCGTCTGGTTCAAAACCTTCAAAGTCCTCTTTATCGTCATCACTGTCTCCCAAAAGCACATTCAAATGCATGTCTATATGTTTTCTCTCACTTTCAATCAACTGGGTTAGGTCACAACAGCTAAATATTTTGATAATTCATAATCTGACACTTCATTCTTATCTTGCGTCGAAGTCCGCCATTTTGAGTAGAAATTCACCATTCGGAAAACACGCTTAGAATGTTTTTGCTTGCCTCGAGATTTCTACTTGAATTCAAGCTTAACTCGCGAGATTATCCAAGTATAATATCTACATTACAATAAGGAACTTCTTAGAGATATCCCAAAATGTATGTAGTCTAGTACACTGACGTTAACTAAACACACTGCCCCAGACCAGTAAAGCGGTCTGCAGGGTTACAGACCAACTTCTCCCAGACCGGTACGTAGTGATGAAAGAGTTAAAGGCTGCAACAGAAAATATCACCACTACTATGCAATGGGAGGAATATTTTCAAGAAAGACTCATATCAACGTTATGTACACTGTGTGTATGAGTAAGGTCAAGTGATACATTAAAAGCTGTGTGTTGAAAGACTTGAGATCATACATAGTTGAGGTTACTTTAGTTCATTAAGTCCACAGGACTATAATATTTGAGGTATGGATGATACAACTTGCATAATGGTTATGCTACTTATAATAACATCTAAGCATGTTAGTTCTTTTGCACCTACCATTGCTGGAAATAAGTGAAAATTACAAGTAAAATAAATTATTGAATTTATTCAGTTCAAACCTATATGCAAGAGAACTAGTTCCAAGTTTCTGATCACTGGGATTTCACAACTTTGCAGAAAATGTACTTGCTTTTGATCTTTACTCTAAAGTCCTCATCATCAGTATAACTAGGAATTTAGAGCTACGGTTAGGGGCCATCCATTTAGTACATAGGGAAGAATCTGGCAAAATACCTTAGATTACCCCCTTGACCCATGTTGACATAGGACCCACTCTAGCTTACTATATAAAAAGAGAAGGTTCGTAACTTCCAAATGCTTGGTTCCACCCATGACACACTATTTCATTCGGCTATTTCCATATTTAAAAGCGCATGACCATTATCTATGGCTTGTTTTACTCCTGAGATATATTTCTATTCATCAAGCTATCGTTGACTCTTCTACGTTGTACAATCGGAAGTTACAGCTTCCAAAACATGCGATTTTTGCGAATTTTTTTATCTTGGGAAAATTAAGTGCGAGCTCATGTGACAATCAGTGAAAAGAACTACGTTTACCGTGTTTTCGACTCTACGATACATGAATTCTTTAATTACATAATAGTGGTAAATGCAAAAGTAAGTTTTTACTTAATATTAACTCGATTAAACTTTAGGAATCCTGTTCCAAGGAAGAATTAGACATTTTCTATATTACTGCACATATCGTAAACAATCAGTTCAAAACAGGCATCTCATTTTAAGTGCCTTTATTCTTCGTTGTAATTCTGCTGTCAGGTTCCAGGCCTCACATGAATACAAAAAGATTGAGATGACTACTGCTCTCAAAAGTCTGATTTTAGTTTTCAGACAGATATTCTTGTCTGTCTAGATGGGTCACGGCTTTGACATAGCAGCCATTGTTTGTGTTGCTCGTGACAAGATTTCTGCTCTTGATCCCTCTTCGGTGATTATGGAACCGAGATATTTGAACTGGCTCACTGTTTCCAGTTCCTGTCCTCTTACCTTAATCTTGGCTGAGATATGTTTGCCACTATTAGTCATTAGCTTTGTCTTCTCAGTGTTTATCTCCAGTCAAATCTTGAAGATGTTTCATCCAGATTCTTCCCTAAGATAGCAAGCTCGTCTTCACTGCCTACCAGCCCATCAATGTCGTCTCCAAAGCGGAGGTTGATGATGTTACGCCCTCCCATGCTGACTGTCCCACGGTACTTTTTCAGGGCTTCCCTTAAAATGTGCTCTAAGTAGATGTTGAAAAGCGTAGGTGACAGGAGATAGCCTTGACGTACTCCACTGTTGTTTTGTACCATTCCCCCACAGAATCTTGAGCAATTACTGCACTAGTAGCCTTGGCGTACATCTGCTTGATGGTATTGGTCAACTTTTGACCTATGTTGAACTTCTTCATTGTGACCCAGAATGCCTCATGCCACACTCTGTCAACAGCCTTTTTGAAATCTATGAACACATGATAGATGTCTTGTTGATGTTACGAGTCCTTTTCACACAGAACACTGAGTTTGAATATTTGTTCTGTTGTGCTTCTTCCACTCCAGAACCCTGCCTGTTCTTAAGTGGTTATATCTTCTGCTTGTGGTTTCAGTCTGTTCAAGATGATCGTCAGCATCACCTTACTAGCATGGCTAAACAAACTGATAGTTCTGTAATTTAGGAACAGTTGGAGATTGCCTTATCGGAGGAGTATTGTATTAAGTGACTGGGTCCACTGTGTTGTCCCTTTTACCTGTTTGCCAGATCTTGTTGCAGAGTTCTGTTAATAGCTCTATTACTGATTCCTGCCCCCCCCCCCATTGTTGATATGTTCAGCTGGGATGTTGTCTACTCCAGCTGCCTTCCCATTCTTCACTGTTCTTATTGATGACTCCACCTCTTCTTTGATAATGGGGAAATTATCATCATTTGTGGAGTTGGGTACTTCAAGCACCTCTGGGTCTCCTGTGGACGGATGGTTGTAGATTTTTTTTTTACAATAGTCAGTCCATCTGTCTGCAATGTTACTTGCTTCTTAGTCACTTTGAGGCATTTTCCATTTTTGTCATGAATGGTACTGACTCTTGGCTACCTCTGTCTGGTGAGGTCTTTTACAATTTGGAATGCTTTTGTGCTGTTATTCTTATCAGACTGCTCTCTATTTATGTGCGCTTTTGTCCAATCCAATCTTCTTTTGCTTTCTTCGAGTTTTGTCTGATATTTTTGTTTATTTCTCGGTACACAATTGCCCCTGTTGTGTGTCTCGTGTTTTTGAGGTCTCTTCGGGCATCACCAAGATTCAGAATCTCTTCTGTAACCAAGGGTTTTTTCTTTGGGGGATGGATGCTAATGATGTCTTTGGCAACTGTTGTCATGAATGTGTTGAAAGTTTCTGTCAACACTTTAACATCAGCATCCATTACAATGAGTGGAGCAAATTTTTCTCCAACTGTGGCTAGGAATGACTTGTACTTGTTAGGGTCCTTCAGTTGTTCAAGGTTAAATTTAAGCCTGATTTTCTTTGGCTTGTTAATTTTCTTTAGCCTCACTCGGAAGTTCATAATCACGAAGTCGTGATCACTCCCAACATCAGCACCTGTTTTTGCTCTATTGATGCCGGATTGGTAACAGTTTTAAACCAGTATGTAGTCGATCTGGTTATGATGGGTTCCATTCGTGCCCTGTCCAGTATTGTGAAGCTTTGTGTTGGCCCAGGGTGTTGGCTAGTACCAAGTTGTTTTAGCTTGCGAACTAGAGCAGCCATCTCCCTCTTTCACTGGTAAACTCATTGCAAGAAGGTCCATGTCACAGAAATAGAAAGGAAAAAAATAACTTCTGTTATGCCTGAGAAATATTTGATTATTTGTGTTGTGCATGTGTACAATGTTATCTAGGTTGAACAGGTGTTTTTCCAGACAAGCGACGGAACCAACATGTCTCGCCGCCATAAACTTCATACGGCTACGAACATCATAATCACGATATGCACAGGTATTTTACCCTAAATATTACTCACTGTCCTATGAATTTAAGCAAGATTAAGGTATAACCGAGACTGGTCATTTTGGATCTGGTGAAGAGCGCACGTATTTTCACATGGTATTTCTATAAGCCATAGGGGTGAGTGTAAAATTTATATTTTTCTTGATATGCGAAGTTTATTGAGTTTGTATTGTCATATCGTGTAGCGATTCATTTATTACAATGCAGATTTTAAACGTTGTGAACTGTGAACTTCAAGTTGTTATTAAGAGTTTAATGTATTAGTATTTTTTTCCAGAACTCATTGCTATTACCAGTTTGGTTTTACTGTAGCTTACGAGGCTAACAAGGCTAACAGTCTAATTAGTCTAACGGATGTAACGAGACTGGTGAGTTTAGCTAACGAACAGAGCTATCTAGTTGTCTATATCTATGTACGTATGTCTGTACATGTGGTGGAGTCACGACTGTAGACGTAGCTAATACAAGGGTGCTGTATGCTGTCTGCACGTGTAGTGGATCCATGTAGGGTGCGAGCGGCCGATACAAGTTTGGGCCAACCTAAGGGACGTGGTGAAACTGTGCGGTTTACCAGTGCATGAATTGTGCGACTGTACAGGGGTCAAGAAGCATATGTTTATTCCAATTTTTTCAGTTGGTATATATGTTTTTTTTTTACATGAGATTATTTTGAATCTTAGTTGAATTTCAGGAGATTGTGAATCTTACTGACAGTGCAGAACATTTGAAACATATTTGAAAACTTGAGATTGTTTGAATCCCAAGCCTGGTCTATACGTGAAATAATGTGAATATCTTAGTGTGTACTATTATTTGAAACTGAGGTTTCTTGAAGCTGTATATCAGAGAAATATATTATTGGTTTATTTTCAATGTGTGAATGTTATATTGATAGTGTGTGAGAATCATTGTATTTTTACATCATACATTTTTCTTTAATAATTAAGTAAATACATTTTCATCTTTCACACACTGTGTTTGAGTTATTCATTTAATCCAATACCCACTAGGTTACAATTCTGCGACAATGATCATCCTAGTCTTTTAGAGCATCTTTGCCAACGTTGGCATTCCAGTCTTCTTAGATGATGAGGATGTCCTTTATACTTACCATTTTAGAATATCTTGGAGTTTGTTGTAAAACTCGTCTGTTTCTTCCTCATCATGATCAGTAGTTGGAGCATAGACTTGGATAATTATGATGTTAAAGGGAGATGCTTTCAGATGAATGGAGACGATTCTGCTAGATATTGGGCGACATTCAAGCACAGGTCCCTTGATGGCTTTGTTTACAAGGAAGCCTACTTCATTTATGGACATGTATACCTCTCCACTATAGTAGAATATATGCCCATCTTCAGTTTGGTTTTCTCCTAAGGCTTTCTATCTCACTTCACAGAGTCCCAGAATGTGCCATGTGTAGTGTTCCATCTCATGTGTCAACTCTTGGAGTCTTCCAATTTGCGCCAGAGTTCTAATGTTCCAGGTGGCGATGGCGATTCTCTCGCTCTGATTTTATACAGCATAGTACCAGAAGCACAGTTGTTATCTCCGTCCTGGTGGGCAACGGCAGGCGTGGTCCTTGTTGACCTGGGTGACGACCGATCCGGTATGGTAACTTTGTCCAGCATTATCGGTGTGTCATGGGGAAAAGTTGTCTGGCGGAGCCCATCCCTGACCAAGGAGTTGCCAGAAGGAGATGTAGTACATCCTGATGAAATCTCAGCAATGCTTGGTCGAACATGTTGTACGAATGCCAGACCACCGGCTGCCTAAGAGACTTTTCTATGGTGAACTACATCAAGGACAGCGATACCGCTGAAGCCAGAATAACGATCCAAAGACATTATGAAAGCTGCAATAAAAGCGTTCAACATAAACTCTGATTCGTGGGAGCACATACCAAGTGATCGAGTCACTTGGTGTTCCTCCGTGCACAAAGGCTCCAAGTTGTGCGAATCAAGCAGGACAGTAGCTGCAGAGCTGAAGAAAGACGCATGTCAGATAATCGCGTACCATCAACCCTCCTGGAGTTGTTCCACTCATTCTTTGACCCTTATGCAAGCCGAACATTCCGTGGCTTCATCGGCTACATGTGCATGATCGCACAGAACATAACCAGCCTCTCAAACCCTCAGATAACTAAAGTGGGCTTCGCTGACTCGACGGTCGAACAAACGAACGACCGTAAGAAGACACTTTTTCAATAGTTTTCTTTGGAGGGAGGTGGTAGAGAGGGTGAATACTAGCAGTCAAGTCAGATACCTTTACGAGTCAGAGTCGGCTCATTTATTGTTCAGTCATGTCAACTGTACATCTTAACCATGCACGAAGACGTTTTTGGTAGTAAGAATCATACAGGATATACTACATTGTACTTACAACTACAAATGCTGTTTAGATATGCAGGTGTATACGGTATAGTGGCATGTGTTTATTATCAGGCTGTTTCGAACATATATCAACGTGTTAACTGGATCCTGCAGATTATAGCCGGAATGCTCGGTTGGATCTTTTTTGACACATTAGATTGCAATAGTACATGCGGATATTCCTGGTAAACGGTAGGAGTAGTGTCCTACTTTACTGAAATTCCAATAACTAGCCTTTCATACAGTGACATGACTTTATCTCATCTTTGATAAGAAATACATTGCAAACAAATGTAAGTAAATAGTTATGCGTTTATAGGATTTAAAGGCACATTGGTACAATCCCGGATATATAACGCCAAATATGTGTAGATATACCAAAATTTGCATCAGCCTACACAGGGACTAAGGCAAAGAAAGAAAAGAAAAAAGGGAAAGTGGGGGAGGGGGGGGGGGCTTCCTATGGTTTCTTTACCAGTCAGCCCCACATGAACTGGTCAAAAATACGGCCGACCTACCAACCCCTCATTCGTCCGAGTCTGTAAGAATGGTTTACTACTAACTTCATGCTACAAATTTAATTAGAACTACTATCTTTTTAATTACCGAAAATAATATTATATTTTAGTGTTAAGAACAAATATTGGATAAAATGCTTTGATTGAAAATAACTTTGGCATTAGTTCGTGATATTTTGTTCTTATGCAATTTTGCATTATTGGTAATTTAATCGTCATTTAATTTCACAATATATACATAAATTACAGAAAGTTTGAAGTTGGTTAGCTTTAAATCAATACAACTAAATCTTAAATGCTGTATTGTAAAGTCCTACCATCAATAAATTGGACATAATGTCAAATGCGAATGACCCTACCGGACGCGGTTATGGGATCGGTTTGGCAATCTAAAAATATCAACGGAAAAAGATCTATACGGATGAAACTGACCACAAAAATGGGTCAAAATACCCATTAACACTTCCTTTTATGTATGTATGTATGTATGTATGTATGTATGTATGTATGTATGTATGTATGTATGTATGTATGTATGTATGTATGTATGTATGTATGTATGTTTGTATGTATGTATGTATGTATGTATTTATTGTTACGTGCTTAGGCTCGAATAAGCAGCAACACAGAAAGAGTGATAATGACAAGCTTGTAAAACTTTAACAATTTATTGAGTACAAATATTTTCATAAAAGAAAATAAATAAACTTACGGTTTTAGAGAATCAAGTCCAAAAATTAATCCAAAAAGAAATTTACAATATAATCCACTAATGGAATTACAAAAGTCCTGATAGTAAAATGTCCTAATAGTTCCCGGTTCGAATCTTGACGATGTAATCCAAGATGGACGACTATGTCACGTGATGCAGTTCTGATTTTATGAAAGTCAAAAAAGCACAAGTTTTTCCAGATAAATATTACAATAAGTCCTCTTGATCCAAACGAATTGAAATAATTTCCAATATAAGGTAATAACACAATCAATTCCTCTTGATTCAAACGAATTTAAATAATTTCCAATACAAGGTAACTCAAAAACACAACTAGTAATCTAAAAGCCCAGAGATTCTACTACTCTGTTTGCTACTAAGCACAACCTATATACTGATTTTCACGTAAACAAAAAGGGGTCACGTGATTTTCTGGAAGCTTTTCGAACAAGCCCATGCTCAAAACATCACGTACACAGTATGATCTAAAAATATGTCCTTGGAATCAACCAATCATTTTAATGGCTTATTTACAAGCTTAGAAGCAAGGCCAGAAAATGAGACCAACACCTGTTGTTTACTAGTAAAGTAAAGGTCATAGAGATTTTCTAGAAGAATCTCCCAATTAATGAATTTTAAATCCAAAAATGACAAATTTGAATCTGACAAACAAAAATAAATGATTTAAATCAAATATACGTAACAGTATGTATGTATGTATGTATGTATGTATGTATGTATGTATGTATGTATGTATGTATGTATGTATGTATGTATGTATGTATGTATTCTAACATCTGAACTATCTGCTTGAGTGCTTAGACCCAATATTGCCTTCACTAACTGTTGTTATTAATATCTCTCTCTCATCAGTGGAATTCCCATCATTTTTCAAAACTGCCATCGTAAAGCCACTGCTAAAGAAACCAACACTGGACCATAACGATTTAAAGAACTACCGCCCAGTTTCTAATCTCCCTTTCATATAAAAAAAATCTTAGAAAAAGTTGTTCTAACTCAGCTTGTATCTCATTTGAATTCAAACAGTCTTTTTAGCAATGTACAGTCTGCATATCCCCCATGCCACAGTACGGAAACTACTCTTCTGAAAGTATTTAGTGACATTCTCTCTGCTTTGGATAGAGGAAAGACTACAGTCCTCACTCTCCTGGATTTATCTGCAGCATTTGAGAAAACAGACAATGATATATTGCTTCACCGTCTCCAGCATGTATTTGGCATTCAGAATATAGCCGTACAGTGGTTCAAGTCCTACTTAGTCACCAGGATACAAATTATATCTGCAAATGGAATACACTCCAGCCCAGTTGACGTATGTTGTGGTATTCCACAGGGATCTGTTCTTGGACCTGTTCTCTTCATTCTGTACACTCAGCCGCTCTCAAATGTCATAGATCATCACCCAGTGTCGCACCAATTGTACGCTGATGACACCCAAATATACAAGTCTAGCCACCCAAGTGAAGTTGATGCTACCATCCATGGAGTAGAGAGGTGCATTTAGGATGTGAAATCATGGATGACATGTAAGAAGCTGCAGATGAATGATGATAAAACTGAAGCCATTCTGATCACAACACAAAGATTTTCTCATTCACATTCTTTACCTCAGACAAAAAATATCAGCAACACCAACATTAAATTCTCACAGTCAGTACGGAATCTAGGCGTTACTCTAGACAGTACTCTCACATTGCACCAACATGTCATGAACATCTGCAGGGCAGCATATCTTGAATTGAGACGCATCAGTTCCATTCGTAAATATCTTTCAGTTGATGCCACAAAAACACTTATGTGTTCATTAGTACTTTCAAGACTGGACTATTGTAATTCAATTCTGTCTGGTTCATCACAATATTTACTCCAGAAACTTCAAAAAGTTCAAAACACAGCTGCACGGATCATCTTAAGAGTACCTCGATCAGAGCACACCTCAACACTGCTGTGTATCCTACACTGGCTATCAATTCGATACAGAATCAAACACAAAATGTGATCTCTGTGCTATATTTCAATGACAGACTCCAGTCCAACATACCTATCCAGCCTCACCCATGTGTATACACCGGCTAGATCTTCTGATAATCGTATACTCATTGTTCTCAAGGTGAAAACACAGTCATATGGACAACGTTCGTTTGCACACCAGGGCCCGGCGACGTGGAACGAATTGCCCATTGAAATTAGACACAAAGACACAGTGGTCCCTTTTAAGAGTGCTCTCAAAACTCACCTGTTTCAACTGCAGGGACAAACTTAGCGACCTAATCATGTTTTGTATCTTATATGTTTTCAGCATGCTTTTATGTTTTCTAACTTCATTGTTTTTGTCATTTGTTGTTCTGTAGTGTAGTCATATCATTATTGATGGTGTAAAGCGCTTAGAGCTTCGAAAGATTAGGCGCTATACAATGTCCTCATTATTATTATTATTATTATTATTATTATTATTATTATGGTCAAGAAGTATCGTTGCCTGACATGGACTAAGGTAAATGACCGACATAATCAATCATTATTATGGTAAATGGTTAGTCAAATGCAGGAATACGTTGCAAATGAGCATCAGGTATCTTCTGATTGGGTTTTCCTACCTTTTGACAAGTGTGACAAGAACAGCAGTATTTGGAAACATGGCTTTTAAATTTCAGCCAAGCAACGTTGAGTCAAGATCTTGTGATAAGCCTTAGTGACACCTAAATGACCAGCCAAATTTAGTCATGGGCTAAAATACGAATTGTATATGTATACTACTTAGAAAGAATACTTTGATAGTTCACTTTCCACACGCCACAAGCGGGTACCTCCATTTTTTAGTAAGGACCCCTTTTGTTAAAACATATAAGAAGCTGCTACCTGTGTGACCTCAAATTCTCTGACAAAAATATGAAATTTGAGGATCTTGTTCCTGTTTGTTGACATGTTAATGTCGTTTGTCACCTAGATTAGAACTGAATGAATGAATAGTAAAAAGAGAAAGACCGTGAACAATACATTTTGATTGATCAATAATTGAAGCAAACGTACAATGATCAAAATAATGACCAATACAAATTTTCAGCTAAATTATTTTTCCTGATAAACTTTATTCTCAAGAGTTCTTTTTGCAATAGCTCTAGTAATTGCACAAGCATGGTATATATAAATCTGGGATTTTAATCTCATCATCATTACTTTTTATCCATATAATGCTTGTCAATTACTAGAGGAGTAACTATAACCTTATCTCCAGCTAAGTAATTGCCTTGCAATAAATGAACACCCTCAATTTGCAAAGAAATCAACATTCGAACCGTCGCGGGTCTTAAGATTAAATCTGATGACAAATTTACACAATGGAGAGGAACGTTAACTTAGCCTTCGACTAGAATGGTTCATAATTATATTTAATAAAAGCACACTGGGGTTCATTTGACCCAACAAATATATTGCTCTCATTACATGGCCGTTACCTTGACCTCTTAGCAATAAGAACATTTGGAATAGCTTTGTTTTTACTTTGTTGCTATTTTTATTAATTCATAGCAATCAGAAATAATTATTCATATTTTTTTTTACGAATTCTATGCTTTGATTATCCTTGGTGACAGATATATACTTTGCTCATAGATGTTAATATGCTTGGTGAATGATTCTATATTTTTCATATATATATATATGTCTATTTTTCAAACGTTGATCGTCCACGGTGATAGATCCATATATGAATAACATTTATTTATAAGTTACATACATTAACTCGTTGAAGTGACATGTTCTGATTAACTGCAGTTAGGAACAAAATCATTTCCTTATATCAGCTGATTAAACTCCTTGCGCTTCATTCTGTTCAGTCAATTGTTGAACTTTATGCGCACGAATATGGTGTCAGATTCATTCATCGTTCATTTACATTGTAAAAAATGTCTCATTCACGAATTGCTTTCAGTGTCTTCACTAAATTCAATCCCAATCCAATTCATTCCATGTCAATGGTGTCAATGGTGTCAGAAGTGGCATTGGATGAGGCAGTGTTCGGAACAGTGCAAAGTTATTTTGTATTGTTGTTAACTCCACTAAGATTTTCCACTTATATTTGAGATTGTAACCTTCCTGACAAGACGAAATGCAGGAAGCTGAGTAATATGCCTCTTACATATTGCATATTACTTTTGTGACATCTGAGAAGGAAGACACTGTTAGTTTGTGTAATCTTTGCGAATCTCGGATTATACTTAAAGGCATACAACCTAAGTAAAAACGAATAAAATTATTTTGTTCTTTTTTCAGTTCGTGATTACTTATTTAGTTGAAAAATTACGATTCAGGCTGTTACTGAGGCCGAAATCAGGCTAGTATCGGTAATTTTGTGATAAAATACGCGATTTTTTATTATTGTCTGCAGACAATAATTCGCTATTCGCCACGCCTATATTCATGTAACCTCTGTGTTGACCTCTCCCGAAGATTAAGAATTTTAGCCATGCGCAAACACGTGTTTACAAAAATAATGGCGTGTCCGCAACTAGATCAAACGCAACACTTAGATTCTGAAAGGAGGAGGGAAAAAAAGTTGTTTGGGCAAATTATGGCAGCACACGCATATATATTGGTGACCAGCATGAACGATGGAATAAAAAGAAGTCCACTTTGAGCCTGGAAAATAATCCAGACGTCGCCAAATTCTTGCTGGATACTGGTGAGTCTCAATTTTGCAATGTACAGTCAAGTTTTTATACCGCTGTTTTATTTCTGTATTGTTAACTCTTTATCAAAACTCTTAAAATAACATATTTTATATAAACTGGCATTATTCCATTTAGCTTGAAATAAAATGCCACAGCCCTGCAACAATATCGCTGAAATCCGCATGTACATACATTAGCTTTTTTTTGAGGCTACCATAGGGGGTATTAATGATCATCTTCATTTTCGCACGCAAACATAAAACTATTTAGAGGCAAACAGTCACTTCTGTTTTTTTTTTTTTAATACAAATTATTTATAATGTAAATAGTGATGGCTGTAAATAAAATTAATGCAATACAGTTAAGTATATTTTATGCATGACCAAATTAAATAGCACACTATGTGTGCATAAACGCCCGTGGGGATGTGGCATCATTCCTTACCCCACGGGAAAAATTAAATAACTTTCTTTTGAAAGATGAAACAGTGAATAATGACCAACCGTGGCCGGTTCACTTTAATTTAACATTCATTCATTCACTATTATTTGTAAAATATATATAATTTTTGTGTCTAATGAAATATTTATTTTCCCTTGCTATATTAGTTATGAATTTAATGCCAGTGCAAGGAAAACATCAGAAACAGAGGATTGTCAAAGAAGACATGGCCACAACTTCTACACCTGGGCCAACATTTCATAGGATACAAATTCCTGCTGTCTCTGATATAACCACATCAGAATCAGATATGACATCTATGTAAGTATTACTACATTTTATTAAATTTTATGTATATTTACTTGTTTACAAATATTTTGGTTGATGCACCTGGAAATGTATCATTCTATACTAGTTTAATATTTTGCAGTTGGAAAAGATTGTATATTTTGTTAAAATATGATTTGTTTTATTTAGAATAATATTTTTGTTGTAAATTGTTGGCACATGTCATTTTTGTTATTGATATGTTCCTCATCATGCTGTTTGTATTTTAGTTAGTCTCCAGTGAGAATAGTCTTTGACTAAATGAGTCACCCCTTTAAATAAATTATTATTATTATTATTATTATTATTATTTCTTGAAGCATTATCATTCCCATTATAATAACCAAGATAAATGATAATGCTTTCTTTTGATACAAAACTAAAGATTTCCAAGTTCAACATTAGTATTTACACATTTCAAAATTTTATTTTAAGGGATTCAGTCTTGTCTGAAGTTGAAAAACTTAAGGAGAAGGAAAGTGTTATGATGGAAAAGTCTAAAAGTTTATCAACCCATTTGAGAAAGTATACTAACAAAAATAATTGTGATACATACAAAAAAGGAGAATATTCGTGTTAAGTATACTAAAAAATAACCATTGTTACATTCGGGTTCAAAGGACACACAAACACCAAGTAAGGGTCCTATCACTTTATATAGAATAAAGCAAAAATCTTTACAAAAGCTACAAAGAAATAACCAGTGTTCTTTACAGTACAAAGCCCTGAGTTTAACTGCCTGTTCATGCACTCTACTCTTGTTTTAGAAAGGGCTACAGATAATGGATTATAATTAATTTAACATGTGTGCCTTATCAGAAGTCAAGAAGTCCAAGCTCAGATAGCCCTGGGAAGATAAACAACAGATGCTGAAGGTGTTGACAGTCTCCGGTATCAACTATCCAGAATGCTGCCATTAATATTCTGGCCAAATGTCTCTACTAACAGGCTGAAATCTGATACAGCACCAAGGGTCACATCATACTTATAACACCTCCCTTCTTAAGAGGAAACTTTATGTTTTCGATACAATACAATTTTATACATCAGAAAAATGATAAAACTTGCATAATGCTTACATTATTACTAACAAACATAAAGCTTAGAGTCACTACAATTAACTTCTGTAAAAGAGTTTTGAATTCCATCAGTAACCACCCAGAATAGGGGAAATCCAACAAATTGGTTACCGTCTATATCTGCATAAATTCATTCTGATTATAAAATAAAAACAGAGCACTTAAGTTTGAAAAAATCCTAGAGTCCTGAACTATCCCAGTAGGTTTCTAAGCACTTTTGAAGTGTACTATGCACACCAGTATCTTTTGTCGTTTAATTCCTACACACTTCAGTTACATGCGTGATAATCCATCTGCATTCCCATGTTGTTTGCCGCTCCTGTGCTTTATAATGAAGTTGTAAGGTTGGAGTGCCAAACACCATCTAAGTAGACGCTGATTCTTGCTTTGCATTTGATTCAACCATGTCAATGGGTTGTGGTCAGTCACAATTTCAAATGTCGTCCCTGACAGGTAATACCGTAACGAATCAATCGCCCACACAATCGCAAGACATTCCTTCTCAATAGTTGCATATTTCTGCTCTCGCGGAAGAAGTTTCCGGCTTAGATAGGCCACTGCATGTTCGTCACTGTCCATTGTCTGGCTTCGCACAGCACCAATTGCCGTGTCACTAGCATCGGTCTGCACGATGAATTCCCTACCGAAATCCGGTGCAATAAGGACTGGGGTCTTAGTAAGAGCATCCTTCAACATTTTAAAGGATTGGACAGCATCTTCAGTCCATACAAGTATATTTGGTCTTCCTTTCTGTGTCATGGAGGTTAATGGTACTGCTACTTCAGCAAAGTTCTTAATGAATTTTCTGTAGTATCCAACTATTCCAAGAAATGAGCGTATTCCCTTTTTCGTTGTGGGTAATGGAAACTCACGCATTGCTTTAATTTTATTTTTGTCTGTCTTAATTTTCCCTCCTCCAATGATATGCCCAAGGCATTCAATCTCAGCTGCTCCAAACTCGCACTTTGACGGCTTTATTGTAAGTCCATCTTCCCGTATACGTTGCAGCAATGCACGCAAATTTTCTATGTGTTCTGACCAAGTCTTGCTTGACACAATGATGTTGTCAAAATATGCTGCGACATTATGTAGTCCGGACACTAGTAAGTCAATGAGTCGGGCAAAACTGGCGGGTGCCGTTTTCATACCGAAGGGCATAACATTAAACTCATAGCGCCCAAACGGAGTCACAAATGCAGACTTTTGCCTAGATTCTTCAGCTAGAGGGACTTGCCAGTAACTCTTAGTTAGATCTATCTGACTCAAGTAACTTCCATACCCAATCTTCTCAAATAGATCGTCCATTCGTGGGACTGGATAGGCGTCGAATAACGTGATATTATTAAGCTTGCGGTAATCCACACACAGCCGAAGAGTTCCATCTTTCTTGTCAACTAATACACAAGGCGAACTCCATGGACTGATTGAGGGCCGAATGAGGCCTTGCTCCAGCATTTCATCCAACATTGCTTTCACCTCTTTCTGTTGCGCGAAAGGTATTCTATATGGCCGTTGTTTAATTGGTGTCTCCGACGTTGTCTTGATGCTGTGAGTTAAGATGTTTGTTCGACCAGGCCTTGTTGTTAGAACATCCTGAAATTCTTTGCACAGAGTTCTAATATCCTCTCGTTGCTCCTTCGACAAGTTGACTTCCAGCTTAACACCAGCATCACCTTCACCTGCTCTTGGAGGAAAATCAATATCCACACCATCGTTCTCATCTGTCTGCATTGCCAGCAGCACAGCACGTTTGTATCTACGCAGTAAATTTATATGATAGGTTACCATACCTCGCCTACCGGGTACCGATATCTGGTAGTTAACATCGTTTACCTTCCGGACCACACGATAAGGTCCCTGCCATTGTGCCTTCATCTTGGATGAACTTGATGGCAAGAGAATAAGTACTTCGTCTCCTGGACTAAATTCTCGTGTTTTCGTGTGACGATCATACCGTGCCTTGATTTTCTTTTGGCGACCCAACAGGTTATCATTGACATGAGCCCCGATGTCAGCCAACTTCTCACGCATTTTCACAACATGCTCCACAGTTGACTTCCTGACATCCTCCTCTCCCGTAAACAAACCTTGTAAAATCTGCATTGGCCCCCTAACTGGCCAACCATACAACATCTCAAAAGGTGCAAATCTAGTTTCCTCATGTGGGACCTCCCGATATGCAAACAACAAATATGGTAACATCTCATCCCATTCATTCTTGTTGTCTGTACAGAACTTCCGCAACATTGACTTCAATATCCCGTTAAAACGTTCTACCTTTCCATTCGCTTGTGGGTGATAAGGTGTGGTTGTAACTCCACGAATACCCACTAGTTCATACAACTGTTTCAATAAAGTGCTAGTGAAGCTGGTCCCTTTGTCTGTTAATATGACCCTTGGAAAACCAACACGGCTAAACAGTTCAATTAGTGCTCTAGCTACACTCGTTGCCTCCATATCCTTTAGAGGAAAAGCTTCAGGATATCTGGTTGCATCATCAATCACTGTCAGAATATATTTTTGTCCAGACTTTGTTCTAGATAACGGTCCTACAATATCCATTGCAATTTTCAAAAACGGTTCTGTTATTACTGGTGGACAAACCATTGGGGCTTTCTCACCTGCAGTACGTTTTGCTGTTATCTGACATTCATGACACGATGTACAATATCTTTTTATATCAGAAAACACTCCCGGCCAAAAGAATGATTGGAGAATCCTCTCTTTTGTTTTCTCCAAACCCAAGTGACCTGCAAGGGGTCGATCGTGTGCCAGCTCCATTACCATTTTTCTTAATCCTGCTGGTACAACAATCTGCTCCCCTCCACGCGAACCATCACCAGATTGCCATTTCCGCCGCAAAATAGCATTCTCCCAGAAGAATGCCATTGGCTCCTCCTCAGCCTCTTCCCGCGTAGCAAAGGACTTATCTCTAATAATTTTCAGTGAAATATCTGCGATCTGTAGATTTGACAACATGTCCGCATTCATTGTTGAAAGTGTGTCAAATTCAATGTCATCATGCTGATCAGTATCTGCTTGCTCGATGCTGTCGTTGACAACTTCATTTTTACTCTCATCCTCACATTGGTGAGTATTTTCTACCGTCCTCTCATCATCGAGTCCTTTTGCCATCGATCTCGTAACAACAAATAACCCTTTCTTACTAAGTATATCCATCCCTAATAGGGCTTCAGCGGCTAAATTTGGAACAAGACCCACTTGTGCTGGTCCCTTATAATACGTTGTGTTGATATTTACCACTGCCAACTGTGCGGTAAATGGCTGACCCACTGCTGTATATAACGTAACTTGGTGCCCCTCCAGCTTGCAACTCTCGTCAACGAGATCTTCTCTTATTAAGGTCATATCGGAGCCAGTGTCCTTCACAAACATGATCTCACGCCCATTTACACATCCTGTTTCCGAAATAAGCCTTTCACCAATTGTTGGCCTAACGAAACAAGTTGCTGGGTTACCACGATGTTTCATGTCATCTGTTGGACACTTACTTGCAATATGTCCCCACTGCCTGCATCGATAGCACTGCATATTCTTACGTGTGGACAGGTAATTCGTTGATGTTGCTTTCGCTTGCTGCTGTAAGTTCTGAATACCCCTGTTACTATTCCCATTTATGTTCGGACGAAACATATTTTTCTGCCATTGTTGTTGTATATTGGTGGGAATATAATCTTCCGCAGCCTCAACAACTGGACTAGAGCCCTTGTTCCTCCTAATCCACTGTGCTTGATCTTGTGGCAAGGCTTTCAGGAAAAATTCCTCACGGAGACAAATAACTGGGTCACGATCATCCAAAAAACGCTTTATGTGCTGATCAATTCTGGCCATCAGACCACGATATGTCTCTGTACCCCCCCCCCTTCTTCATGCTCACCAACGCAGTGAAATGTTCATGCGGTCTCCTTCCAAAACGATCAATCAGTCCTTTCCTGAGTTCCAGATAATCACCACAAGCTTGAGTTGCAACATATCTAGCCTCACCTGTCAAAAGAGTTCTTAGCTGTAGTACTTTCAGCTCGTCAGACCACTTAGCATGTTTTGCAACTGTTTCAAATTCTGCTAGGAAAGTGACAATATCTTCTCCTCGTTCATGGTCATATGCCTGTAACTTTACTTTAAATGGCATTGAAGATACTTTTTCCGTCCCGTTTTCTTGACGTTTTACTCTTTCTAACTCAATTTTCAAATGCTTCATTTCTAATCTTAATTTTTCTCTTTCCATTTCCCATTCAAACTCCTTCTGTCTTAACTCCAATTCTCTTTCATTCTTCTTTGCACTAGGTTTGCGCTTTGTTTCCTTGGGTGGTTGCATGTGCTCAAGGTTAATTTCCTCTTCATACTCCGGAATCTCACTATCTGTAAACTCCATCAAATTATGTGTTGCCGCTTTTCTTCTTGGTCGTCCTGAAGCAATCATTGCTCCCTCAACTTCTACATTATCAGCAACCAACATAATGACAAACTATACGTACTGTAAGTTCTATCACTGTATTCACAGCCACTGGACTACTTTTTCTTTTCTAAGAATTTCTGGGCTTATACGTGTACACTCGTTACAGTGATACACACTTTGCATTTAGCAATCAGCAACTGTAGGTTATACACACAGTAACACCATTCACTGCTAATTCCAACGTATTGAATAATTCCAAATAATTCACACAGAAGTATTGGAATCTGTACCGCTGCCACCAAAATGTTACATTCGGGTTCAAAGGACACACAAACACCAAGTGAGGGTCCTATCACTTTATATAGAATAAAGCAAAAATCTTTACAAAAGCTAGAAAGAAATAACCAGTGTTCTTTACAGTACAAAGCCCTGAGTTTAACTGCCTGTTCATGCACTCTACTCTTGTTTTAGAAAGGGCTACAGATAATGGATTATAATTAATTTAACATGTGTGCCTTATCAGAAGTCAAGAAGTCCAAGCTCAGATAGCCCTGGGAAGATAAACAACAGATGCTGAAGGTGTTGACAGTCTCCGGTATCAACTATCCAGAATGCTGCCATTAATATTCTGGCCAAATGTCTCTACTAACAGGCTGAAATCTGATACAGCACCAAGGGTCACATCATACTTATAACACCTCCCTTCTTAAGAGGAAACTTTATGTTTTCGATACAATACAATTTTATACATCAGAAAAATGATAAAACTTGCATAATGCTTACATTATTACTAACAAACATAAAGCTTAGAGTCACTACAATTAACTTCTGTAAAAGAGTTTTGAATTCCATCAGTAACCACCCAGAATAGGGGAAATCCAACAAATTGGTTACCGTCTATATCTGCATAAATTCATTCTGATTATAAAATAAAAACAGAGCACTTAAGTTTGAAAAAATCCTAGAGTCCTGAACTATCCCAGTAGGTTTCTAAGCACTTTTGAAGTGTACTATGCACACCAGTATCTTTTGTCGTTTAATTCCTACACACTTCAGTTACATGCGTGATAATCCATCTGCATTCCCATGTTGTTTGCCGCTCCTGTGCTTTATAATGAAGTTGTAAGATTGGAGTGCCAAACACCATCTAAGTAGACGCTGATTCTTGCTTTGCATTTGATTCAACCATGTCAATGGGTTGTGGTCAGTCACAATTTCAAATGTCGTCCCTGACAGGTAATACCGTAACGAATCAATCGCCCACACAATCGCAAGACATTCCTTCTCAATAGTTGCATATTTCTGCTCTCGCGGAAGAAGTTTCCGGCTTAGATAGGCCACTGCATGTTCGTCACCGTCCATTGTCTGGCTTCGCACAGCACCAATTGCCGTGTCACTAGCATCGGTCTGCACGATGAATTCCCTACCGAAATCCGGTGCAATAAGGACTGGGGTCTTAGTAAGAGCATCCTTCAACATTTTAAAGGATTGGACAGCATCTTCAGTCCATACAAGTATATTTGGTCTTCCTTTCTGTGTCATGGAGGTTAATGGTACTGCTACTTCAGCAAAGTTCTTAATGAATTTTCTGTAGTATCCAACTATTCCAAGAAATGAGCGTATTCCCTTTTTCGTTGTGGGTAATGGAAACTCACGCATTGCTTTAATTTTATTTTTGTCTGTCTTAATTTTCCCTCCTCCAATGATATGCCCAAGGCATTCAATCTCAGCTGCTCCAAACTCGCACTTTGACGGCTTTATTGTAAGTCCATCTTCCCGTATACGTTGCAGCAATGCACGCAAATTTTCTATGTGTTCTGACCAAGTCTTGCTTGACACAATGATGTTGTCAAAATATGCTGCGACATTATGTAGTCCGGACACTAGTAAGTCAATGAGTCGGGCAAAACTGGCGGGTGCCGTTTTCATACCGAAGGGCATAACATTAAACTCATAGCGCCCAAACGGAGTCACAAATGCAGACTTTTGCCTAGATTCTTCAGCTAGAGGGACTTGCCAGTAACTCTTAGTTAGATCTATCTGACTCAAGTAACTTCCATACCCAATCTTCTCAAATAGATCGTCCATTCGTGGGACTGGATAGGCGTCGAATAACGTGATATTATTAAGCTTGCGGTAATCCACACACAGCCGAAGAGTTCCATCTTTCTTGTCAACTAATACACAAGGCGAACTCCATGGACTGATTGAGGGCCGAATGAGGCCTTGCTCCAGCATTTCATCCAACATTGCTTTCACCTCTTTCTGTTGCGCGAAAGGTATTCTATATGGCCGTTGTTTAATTGGTGTCTCCGACGTTGTCTTGATGCTGTGAGTTAAGATGTTTGTTCGACCAGGCCTTGTTGTTAGAACATCCTGAAATTCTTTGCACAGAGTTCTAATATCCTCTCGTTGCTCCTTCGACAAGTTGACTTCCAGCTTAACACCAGCATCACCTTCACCTGCTCTTGGAGGAAAATCAATATCCACACCATCGTTCTCATCTGTCTGCATTGCCAGCAGCACAGCACGTTTGTATCTACGCAGTAAATTTATATGATAGGTTACCATACCTCGCCTACCGGGTACCGATATCTGGTAGTTAACATCGTTTACCTTCCGGACCACACGATAAGGTCCCTGCCATTGTGCCTTCATCTTGGATGAACTTGATGGCAAGAGAATAAGTACTTCGTCTCCTGGACTAAATTCTCGTGTTTTCGTGTGACGATCATACCGTGCCTTGATTTTCTTTTGGCGACCCAACAGGTTATCATTGACATGAGCCCCGATGTCAGCCAACTTCTCACGCATTTTCACAACATGCTCCACAGTTGACTTCCTGACATCCTCCTCTCCCGTAAACAAACCTTGTAAAATCTGCATTGGCCCCCTAACTGGCCAACCATACAACATCTCAAAAGGTGCAAATCTAGTTTCCTCATGTGGGACCTCCCGATATGCAAACAACAAATATGGTAACATCTCATCCCATTCATTCTTGTTGTCTGTACAGAACTTCCGCAACATTGACTTCAATATCCCGTTAAAACGTTCTACCTTTCCATTCGCTTGTGGGTGATAAGGTGTGGTTGTAACTCCACGAATACCCACTAGTTCATACAACTGTTTCAATAAAGTGCTAGTGAAGCTGGTCCCTTTGTCTGTTAATATGACCCTTGGAAAACCAACACGGCTAAACAGTTCAATTAGTGCTCTAGCTACACTCGTTGCCTCCATATCCTTTAGAGGAAAAGCTTCAGGATATCTGGTTGCATCATCAATCACTGTCAGAATATATTTTTGTCCAGACTTTGTTCTAGATAACGGTCCTACAATATCCATTGCAATTTTCAAAAACGGTTCTGTTATTACTGGTGGACAAACCATTGGGGCTTTCTCACCTGCAGTACGTTTTGCTGTTATCTGACATTCATGACACGATGTACAATATCTTTTTATATCAGAAAACACTCCCGGCCAAAAGAATGATTGGAGAATCCTCTCTTTTGTTTTCTCCAAACCCAAGTGACCTGCAAGGGGTCGATCGTGTGCCAGCTCCATTACCATTTTTCTTAATCCTGCTGGTACAACAATCTGCTCCCCTCCACGCGAACCATCACCAGATTGCCATTTCCGCCGCAAAATAGCATTCTCCCAGAAGAATGCCATTGGCTCCTCCTCAGCCTCTTCCCGCGTAGCAAAGGACTTATCTCTAATAATTTTCAGTGAAATATCTGCGATCTGTAGATTTGACAACATGTCCGCATTCATTGTTGAAAGTGTGTCAAATTCAATGTCATCATGCTGATCAGTATCTGCTTGCTCGATGCTGTCGTTGACAACTTCATTTTTACTCTCATCCTCACATTGGTGAGTATTTTCTACCGTCCTCTCATCATCGAGTCCTTTTGCCATCGATCTCGTAACAACAAATAACCCTTTCTTACTAAGTATATCCATCCCTAATAGGGCTTCAGCGGCTAAATTTGGAACAAGACCCACTTGTGCTGGTCCCTTATAATACGTTGTGTTGATATTTACCACTGCCAACTGTGCGGTAAATGGCTGACCCACTGCTGTATATAACGTAACTTGGTGCCCCTCCAGCTTGCAACTCTCGTCAACGAGATCTTCTCTTATTAAGGTCATATCGGAGCCAGTGTCCTTCACAAACATGATCTCACGCCCATTTACACATCCTGTTTCCGAAATAAGCCTTTCACCAATTGTTGGCCTAACGAAACAAGTTGCTGGGTTACCACGATGTTTCATGTCATCTGTTGGACACTTACTTGCAATATGTCCCCACTGCCTGCATCGATAGCACTGCATATTCTTACGTGTGGACAGGTAATTCGTTGATGTTGCTTTCGCTTGCTGCTGTAAGTTCTGAATACCCCTGTTACTATTCCCATTTATGTTCGGACGAAACATATTTTTCTGCCATTGTTGTTGTATATTGGTGGGAATATAATCTTCCGCAGCCTCAACAACTGGACTAGAGCCCTTGTTCCTCCTAATCCACTGTGCTTGATCTTGTGGCAAGGCTTTCAGGAAAAATTCCTCACGGAGACAAATAACTGGGTCACGATCATCCAAAAAACGCTTTATGTGCTGATCAATTCTGGCCATCAGACCACGATATGTCTCTGTACCCCCCCCCCTTCTTCATGCTCACCAACGCAGTGAAATGTTCATGCGGTCTCCTTCCAAAACGATCAATCAGTCCTTTCCTGAGTTCCAGATAATCACCACAAGCTTGAGTTGCAACATATCTAGCCTCACCTGTCAAAAGAGTTCTTAGCTGTAGTACTTTCAGCTCGTCAGACCACTTAGCATGTTTTGCAACTGTTTCAAATTCTGCTAGGAAAGTGACAATATCTTCTCCTCGTTCATGGTCATATGCCTGTAACTTTACTTTAAATGGCATTGAAGATACTTTTTCCGTCCCGTTTTCTTGACGTTTTACTCTTTCTAACTCAATTTTCAAATGCTTCATTTCTAATCTTAATTTTTCTCTTTCCATTTCCCATTCAAACTCCTTCTGTCTTAACTCCAATTCTCTTTCATTCTTCTTTGCACTAGGTTTGCGCTTTGTTTCCTTGGGTGGTTGCATGTGCTCAAGGTTAATTTCCTCTTCATACTCCGGAATCTCACTATCTGTAAACTCCATCAAATTATGTGTTGCCGCTTTTCTTCTTGGTCGTCCTGAAGCAATCATTGCTCCCTCAACTTCTACATTATCAGCAACCAACATAATGACAAACTATACGTACTGTAAGTTCTATCACTGTATTCACAGCCACTGGACTACTTTTTCTTTTCTAAGAATTTCTGGGCTTATACGTGTACACTCGTTACAGTGATACACACTTTGCATTTAGCAATCAGCAACTGTAGGTTATACACACAGTAACACCATTCACTGCTAATTCCAACGTATTGAATAATTCCAAATAATTCACACAGAAGTATTGGAATCTGTACCGCTGCCACCAAAATGTTACATTCGGGTTCAAAGGACACACAAACACCAAGTGAGGGTCCTATCACTTTATATAGAATAAAGCAAAAATCTTTACAAAAGCTAGAAAGAAATAACCAGTGTTCTTTACAGTACAAAGCCCTGAGTTTAACTGCCTGTTCATGCACTCTACTCTTGTTTTAGAAAGGGCTACAGATAATGGATTATAATTAATTTAACATGTGTGCCTTATCAGAAGTCAAGAAGTCCAAGCTCAGATAGCCCTGGGAAGATAAACAACAGATGCTGAAGGTGTTGACAGTCTCCGGTATCAACTATCCAGAATGCTGCCATTAATATTCTGGCCAAATGTCTCTACTAACAGGCTGAAATCTGATACAGCACCAAGGGTCACATCATACTTATAACACCTCCCTTCTTAAGAGGAAACTTTATGTTTTCGATACAATACAATTTTATACATCAGAAAAATGATAAAACTTGCATAATGCTTACATTATTACTAACAAACATAAAGCTTAGAGTCACTACAATTAACTTCTGTAAAAGAGTTTTGAATTCCATCAGTAACCACCCAGAATAGGGGAAATCCAACAAATTGGTTACCGTCTATATCTGCATAAATTCATTCTGATTATAAAATAAAAACAGAGCACTTAAGTTTGAAAAAATCCTAGAGTCCTGAACTATCCCAGTAGGTTTCTAAGCACTTTTGAAGTGTACTATGCACACCAGTATCTTTTGTCGTTTAATTCCTACACACTTCAGTTACATGCGTGATAATCCATCTGCATTCCCATGTTGTTTGCCGCTCCTGTGCTTTATAATGAAGTTGTAAGGTTGGAGTGCCAAACACCATCTAAGTAGACGCTGATTCTTGCTTTGCATTTGATTCAACCATGTCAATGGGTTGTGGTCAGTCACAATTTCAAATGTCGTCCCTGACAGGTAATACCGTAACGAATCAATCGCCCACACAATCGCAAGACATTCCTTCTCAATAGTTGCATATTTCTGCTCTCGCGGAAGAAGTTTCCGGCTTAGATAGGCCACCGCATGTTCGTCACCGTCCATTGTCTGGCTTAGCACAGCACCAATTGCCGTGTCACTAGCATCGGTCTGCACGATGAATTTCCTACCGAAATCCGGTGCAATAAGGACTGGGGTCTTAGTAAGAGCATCCTTCAACATTTTAAAGGATTGGACAGCATCTTCAGTCCATACAAGTATATTTGGTCTTCCTTTCTGTGTCATAGAGGTTAATGGTACTGCTACTTCAGCAAAGTTCTTAATGAATTTTCTGTAGTATCCAACTATTCCAAGAAATGAGCGTATTCCCTTTTTCGTTGTGGGTAATGGAAACTCACGCATTGCTTTAATTTTATTTTTGTCTGTCTTAATTTTCCCTCCTCCAATGATATGCCCAAGGCATTCAATCTCAGCTGCTCCAAACTCGCACTTTGACGGCTTTATTGTAAGTCCATCTTCCCGTATACGTTGCAGCAATGCACGCAAATTTTCTATGTGTTCTGACCAAGTCTTGCTTGACACAATGATGTTGTCAAAATATGCTGCGACATTATGTAGTCCGGACACTAGTAAGTCAATGAGTCGGGCAAAACTGGCGGGTGCCGTTTTCATACCGAAGGGCATAACATTAAACTCATAGCGCCCAAACGGAGTCACAAATGCAGACTTTTGCCTAGATTCTTCAGCTAGAGGGACTTGCCAGTAACCCTTAGTTAGATCTATCTGACTCAAGTAACTTCCATACCCAATCTTCTCAAATAGATCGTCCATTCGTGGGACTGGATAGGCGTCGAATAACGTGATATTATTAAGCTTGCAGTAATCCACACACAGCCGAAGAGTTCCATCTTTCTTGTCAACTAATACACAAGGCGAACTCCATGGACTGATTGAGGGCCGAATGAGGCCTTGCTCCAGCATTTCATCCAACATTGCTTTCACCTCTTTCTGTTGCGCGAAAGGTATTCTATATGGCCGTTGTTTAATTGGTGTCTCCGACGTTGTCTTGATGCTGTGAGTTAAGATGTTTGTTCGACCAGGCCTTGTTGTTAGAACATCCTGAAATTCTTTGCACAGAGTTCTAATATCCTCTCGTTGCTCTTTCGACAAGTTGACTTCCAGCTTAACACCAGCATCACCTTCACCTGCTCTTGGAGGAAAATCAATATCCACACCATCGTTCTCATCTGTCTGCATTGCCAGCAGCACAGCACGTTTGTATCTACGCAGTAAATTTATATGATAGGTTACCATACCTCGCCTACCGGGTACCGATATCTGGTAGTTAACATCGTTTACCTTCCGGACCACACGATAAGGTCCCTGCCATTGTGCCTTCATCTTGGATGAACTTGATGGCAAGAGAATAAGTACTTCGTCTCCTGGACTAAATTCTCGTGTTTTCGTGTGACGATCATACCGTGCCTTGATTTTCTTTTGGCGACCCAACAGGTTATCATTGACATGAGCCCCGATGTCAGCCAACTTCTCACGCATTTTCACAACATGCTCCACAGTTGACTTCCTGACATCCTCCTCTCCCGTAAACAAACCTTGTAAAATCTGCATTGGCCCCCTAACTGGCCAACCATACAACATCTCAAAAGGTGCAAATCCAGTTTCCTCATGTGGGACCTCCCGATATGCAAACAACAAATATGGTAACATCTCATCCCATTCATTCTTGTGGTCTGTACAGAACTTCCGCAACATTGACTTCAATGTCCCGTTAAAACGTTCTACCTTTCCATTCGCTTGTGGGTGATAAGGTGTGGTTGTAACTCCACGAATACCCACTAGTTCATACAACTGTTTCAATAAAGTGCTAGTGAAGCTGGTCCCTTTGTCTGTTAATATGACCCTTGGAAAACCAACACGGCTAAACAGTTCAATTAGTGCTCTAGCTACACTCGTTGCCTCCATATCCTTTAGAGGAAAAGCTTCAGGATATCTGGTTGCATCATCAATCACTGTCAGAATATATTTTTGTCCAGACTTCGTTCTAGATAACGGTCCTACAATATCCATTGCAATTTTCAAAAACGGTTCTGTTATTACTGGTGGACAAACCATTGGGGCTTTCTCACCTGCAGTACGTTTTGCTGTTATCTGACATTCATGACACGATGTACAATATCTTTTTATATCAGAAAACACTCCCGGCCAAAAGAATGATTGGAGAATCCTCTCTTTTGTTTTCTCCAAACCCAAGTGACCTGCAAGGGGTCGATCGTGTGCCAGCTCCATTACCATTTTTCTTAATCCTGCTGGTACAACAATCTGCTCCCCTCCACGCGAACCATCACCAGATTGCCATTTCCGCCGCAAAATAGCATTCTCCCAGAAGAATGCCATTGGCTCCTCCTCAGCCTCTTCCCGCGTAGCAAAGGACTTATCTCTAATAATTTTCAGTGAAATATCTGCGATCTGTAGATTTGACAACATGTCCGCATTCATTGTTGAAAGTGTGTCAAATTCAATGTCATCATGCTGATCAGTATCTGCTTGCTCGATGCTGTCGTTGACAACTTCATTTTTACTCTCATCCTCACATTGGTGAGTATTTTCTACCGTCCTCTCATCATCGAGTCCTTTTGCCATCGATCTCGTAACAACAAATAACCCTTTCTTACTAAGTATATCCATCCCTAATAGGGCTTCAGCGGCTAAATTTGGAACAAGACCCACTTGTGCTGGTCCCTTATAATACGTTGTGTTGATATTTACCACTGCCAACTGTGCGGTAAATGGCTGACCCACTGCTGTATATAACGTAACTTGGTGCCCCTCCAGCTTGCAACTCTCGTCAACGAGATCTTCTCTTATTAAGGTCATATCGGAGCCAGTGTCCTTCACAAACATGATCTCACGCCCATTTACACATCCTGTTTCCGAAATAAGCCTTTCACCAATTGTTGGCCTAACGAAACAAGTTGCTGGGTTACCACGATGTTTCATGTCATCTGTTGGACACTTACTTGCAATATGTCCCCACTGCCTGCATCGATAGCACTGCATATTCTTACGTGTGGACAGGTAATTCGTTGATGTTGCTTTCGCTTGCTGCTGTAAGTTCTGAATACCCCTGTTACTATTCCCATTTATGTTCGGACGAAACATATTTTTCTGTCATTGCTGTTGTATATTGGTGGGAATATAATCTTCCGCAGCCTCAACAACTGGACTAGAGCCCTTGTTCCTCCTAATCCACTGTGCTTGATCTTGTGGCAAGGCTTTCAGGAAAAATTCCTCACGGAGACAAATAACTGGGTCACGATCATCCAAAAAACGCTTTATGTGCTGATCAATTCTGGCCATCAGACCACGATATGTCTCTGTACCCCCCTTCTTCATGCTCACCAACGCAGTGAAATGTTCATGCGGTCTCCTTCCAAAACGATCAATCAGTCCTTTCCTGAGTTCCAGATAATCACCACAAGCTTGAGTTGCAACATATCTAGCCTCACCTGTCAAAAGAGTTCTTAGCTGTAGTACTTTCAGCTCGTCAGACCACTTAGCATGTTTTGCAACTGTTTCAAATTCTGCTAGGAAAGTGACAATATCTTCTCCTCGTTCATGGTCATATGCCTGTAACTTTACTTTAAATGGCATTGAAGATACTTTTTCCGTCCCGTTTTCTTGACGTTTTACTCTTTCTAACTCAATTTTCAAATGCTTCATTTCTAATCTTAATTTTTCTCTTTCCATTTCCCATTCAAACTCCTTCTGTCTTAACTCCAATTCTCTTTCATTCTTCTTTGCACTAGGTTTGCGCTTTGTTTCCTTGGGTGGTTGCATGTGCTCAAGGTTAATTTCCTCTTCATACTCCGGAATCTCACTATCTGTAAACTCCATCAAATTATGTGTTGCCGCTTTTCTTCTTGGTCGTCCTGAAGCAATCATTGCTCCCTCAACTTCTACATTATCAGCAACCAACATAATGACAAACTATACGTACTGTAAGTTCTATCACTGTATTCACAGCCACTGGACTACTTTTTCTTTTCTAAGAATTTCTGGGCTTATACGTGTACACTCGTTACAGTGATACACACTTTGCATTTAGCAATCAGCAACTGTAGGTTATACACACAGTAACACCATTCACTGCTAATTCCAACGTATTGAATAATTCCAAATAATTCACACAGAAGTATTGGAATCTGTACCGCTGCCACCAAAATGTTACATTCGGGTTCAAAGGACACACAAACACCAAGTGAGGGTCCTATCACTTTATATAGAATAAAGCAAAAATCTTTACAAAAGCTAGAAAGAAATAACCAGTGTTCTTTACAGTACAAAGCCCTGAGTTTAACTGCCTGTTCATGCACTCTACTCTTGTTTTAGAAAGGGCTACAGATAATGGATTATAATTAATTTAACATGTGTGCCTTATCAGAAGTCAAGAAGTCCAAGCTCAGATAGCCCTGGGAAGATAAACAACAGATGCTGAAGGTGTTGACAGTCTCCGGTATCAACTATCCAGAATGCTGCCATTAATATTCTGGCCAAATGTCTCTACTAACAGGCTGAAATCTGATACAGCACCAAGGGTCACATCATACTTATAACACCATATATATTCATGTATAGTATTGTATTGGTATTTGTGGATTGTATTTGTGTATAAACCAGAAAGTTGCTCCCACAAAAGCTTTCTTTGCAGTGTATGAACATACAAGTTAAAAATGTGTAATTACAATATATCTTTAAATATAGTATTGATGCGTAATTGAAAAAAGGAAGATATACTGGTTATCATTGTAAGAATATGAATACATTGTATTATAAATACAAACCACACTAAGGCCATAGTTATGGTTTGTCCGTTTAGTACACATGGAGAGGGCAAGGGGGTGTTTACCCAAATGCATATGCTTGTGTATGGGGGTGGGACGTCTGCTTATTATGTACGTACACATATACCTCGATAGCAATTTGTCTAATATGTAACCTGCTCGACTGGGTTCAGTTGGTGTTTGAGTTTTAGTGGACAATCGACAAACTTTTTAAAGTTACACAGCTTATTTATTTGATGCAGCCAGACATTCAACATTGGTGGACTATCTATTATATTAAATACATAATATTATTAATCCTTGGTCTTTTCTGTGTGGATTAAATATAGGCTGTTCTACAGAATGGGGAGGGCAATTGCATGTACGCAGATGGGGTGTGTGTAAAAAAATAAAGTATGCATGTGTACAGGGAGGGAGGGGTCAAGCTTTACCCGATTTTTGTGCACATGCCCATTGTTGGAATCAGATTTTGTTTCCAGAATTTTTACTTTTTTGCTTGCAGTCTAATTCATATCGGTCTGAGCTATACACAGACAGATAAACATTTGCAGAAGTAGGATAAATTGGAGATTGGAAGTAAAAAGTGGCCAGGAGGAATATGATGGGTCAGAAGAAGAAAAAACTCCAACTTTTACCCTTATGCAGATGCCGAATGATGTTTCTAGCACACCTAGGCATATATCTAAGCAAAAAATTCTTGGAAGCAGATGTATCTCAATGTTTTCAAAATTAGCCCACAAATGCATTCCCTACCCCCATTTCAGGTGACAAGGGAAAAAATTTGTAGGGGTGAAATGAGTTGATTATTCTCTGCCTGTATAATGCTACTGTACATTGGCATTTTCATCAAAACAGATTAATTGGGATTTATAATTTTGAAATAGTTCTTTGCATCTGAATCAATTTATTTATTTAGTTATTTTACATTGTTTCAGAAGTACAGCAGAACTGGAGAATTTCCAGAAGTTTGATTTTATTGTATGCCTCCAAAGAACATTCATATAAGCCATCAGCTTTCAGAGCTAGGAATCTGTTGGCAACTCTTGATCATAACAATCATATTGACAGAGATGTGATTGTAAACACAGATGGAAAAATAAGGTAATAAACTTTATTCTTGTTTGTTAACATAATAATTAATTTTCGTTAAAATATTAATGCTTTACCTGAAAGTTGATAAACCATCTGTTTGTGGTACAATTTAATCTTTTACAGAAGAAATTTTTTAAAATAAATTTCATAAACCAATTTTGGTTAGAATTAGTCTAATGTAATTAGAAAATTCTGTAAATAATCTAAACATTTTTATGATATATTGGTTAGATACAGGTTGCTATATTTACATTTTCATCCGTAGCAAAATGATTTGTTACATGTAATTGTATGCAGTTTTTATTTGGACTTTTGAGAATTAAAACAATATAAAATGACATTGTCAGTGAAATGTTTGCATTTTCTTGTCAGATACCAAAGATCATTCAACTAAAAAGTGAGAGATGGTCTGCAAACCCAAAGAAAGCTGATCAACAGTACCTGTATATGCTGGAAATAATTATAAAAATATTGAAAATGAGGTTAGATGATAGAGTTGGAATGAACCAGCCAGTTGTTTTGGTCATAAATGATCATAGGTGAATATCTGATGTACTTGCTCCAATACCACCACCACCTACAGAAAAGATTGTTACAAAGCAGAAATCTCATTTTAAGTTAAAATGATTTAGGCCTTTTAGTCAGATAACACCTATTGATATCAAATTGTTATGGAGAGACTATTCTAGTGATTGTATGATAACAAATGATCCCTACCATGGAGCCATATAGACTTTGACTGTCTTTCTTGAAGTGTCTACTATGAGCCAAAGTCCAGCAACTGTTTGATTTCCAAGATTCAGTTTATCTTCAGACCACTGTTGATTATGTTCTTAAAGTTTTTAAAAAAACATGCATTTGAACCACAAGTTGTAGGACCTTTTTAAACTTTTCATACCCATTGCATTTATACTTGTCTTATATGTATGTTTAGATTGAGGTAAATGCAGTGTATTTTGGCCATATGATGTATTAAAAAAAAGAAAAGCAGAAACTATTCATTGTAATTCATTTAATCTTATAGGAGTAACAAGATTAAAATAGTGTAATTGCAAGTTGGTATTATTGCATAATAAAGTACCTTTTAATAATTTTATTTTCTACATGTTTTGTGTAAAATTGCAGTCAGAAAGATTTCTAGCATACTTTGAAGAAGAAAAAAGGTACATAGGAGCAAATGACTTCAATCCATGTATGTATGTATGTATGTATGTATGTATGTATGTATGTATGTATGTATGTATTTTCATGAAAATAAATTAAATCAGAAAACAGCATTGAGCTTAACAACATTGTTTCGAATTCCACAACATAGTATTGTCCCATATTTCTTATTTCATTATTAAATATTTAGGCTACATTTTCTAACACAAAATATTTAGACTTTGTTTTAATTAAATTACATATTTTCCTGAATGCCCAATTTTTTAAGAATACAATGTAATGAAGTGGTTTATCACAGGTGCAGTGATGTCTGCCATTACCAGTTCACATACAGTTTCAAACTAATTTTATAAAGAAAAAAATGCTGTTAACTTCTGGGGTTTTTTTTATAAAAAAGAAATCAATAAGAAATGATCTTTACTGATTATATTTGTTAACAACAAATTACTATTTACATACTGGTGTTGACCGTTCCAGTGGCTTAGTGGTAGGAGCATCCACCTCAGATGCAAGAGGTTGTGGAGGCCTTGATCCCTGGCAAGGTCTTACCAAAGACATAAAAATGGTATTAACAGCTGCCTCATTTGGTGCTCAGCATTAAGAGGTTAGTGTATGGACTGGTCGTCCTACTGTCAGGATAATGTAACTGGGTGGGATGTCATGCTACATGACTGCGGCATGATGCCTCAGTGCTAGATATCACTATAAACTGCCACACTGCAAACATCATAGCAATATGACTGAAAAATTGTTCAAGGTATCTTAAAAATCCAAATCACACACACTGTTACAATTTTGAAACAGAATTTGGTATATTTTCATCACTGTACAGTAGGCCCAATTTCATGAACTCAGAAGTGATATATTGCTGCAAACAGGGTTAAAGGTCAGTTAGCAATTAAAACACCCCTGTGAATGTGTAAGAGTTTGTCTGCATAGGCTAATTGGTATCAACACTGCATAAATACATGATGCCTTGGATTACAACACTGCCAGAACTTAATGGGTACATCAAGGAAGGTATCAAGTACAACCAGTCATTTTACGTTCAAAAAATCAAGAGGTCAAAGTCTCCTCGCCTGATAACATGACCCCTGCATTCCTGAATTTGATATGTATATCTGAGCCAGTTTTGCGTTGTACTTAGTACATTATATATACTATTCAGTATATATATATGTGTATGTTTGTGTGTGTGTGTGTGTGTGTGAGTACCTAGCTACCCTAATTTTAAAAGAAATGCAATAGGAAACATACATGGGGGTGGGCTTAATTTCAATATTTGTTTCTCTGCAGTAGTTTGTTTTGGTGATGTACTAAAGTTTGGCATTGAGTAAATGGTAATCACTTGTGTCAAAAGCATAGAAACCAAGCACAGGATAGTAAAACATCAATGTAATTTCTATAGAACTGTCTAGTATTTTGGAATAGGATGTCTGTAATCAATCTTTTATAGTAATGGTACACTAGTTTATCATATAAAAGTCTATGGGAGACAAAGAAAAAGGAAGAATGGAGGCAGAAGTGTGATGGACTGAATGGAATTGGACTACCAGTCCAGAGAAAGATCATACAGATGAGTAGGAACACAGGACAAGAGGAAAATCTATTACACTAAGTCAGATGACAATATAGGCCATAACTTGGTTGAGTTAAAGACGAGTAATAGGATTTTAATTTGAATTTCATTTGAGAGATGACTGTTATTTAATGAGATTAAATTTTGTGTATTCATTAATTTAACTGTTGGCACCACTGACTGGGGGCTCTGAGCAATGCATCTATCACTACTTCAATTCCTCACAAAAACATGCCAAGGGGGTCTTTTGTAATAATTTAAATAATATTGGGAGCACCCCCACCCAACCTAAATAACATGGAAAACCTCTATATATGCCATAATTATTCTTAGATGATATCCTTCAGTTTTTTATGCCTGACTGTACATGTACTCTTGAATTAAAGTTATACCTGTACATGCACATTTGTACTTATATAAGTTTTGTACATTTCATAATATATAATAGTTAGTTTTACAGTGTATGCAGTTGTGTACATTCATCTGGGTATTCATATAAAGGGTATAATTATTTCTATGGTAAATGAACACATTTTAAAAAACTGAAAATTTGATGCTTTTAAATGGTGTCGAGTATATTTGATTTAGTTGTAATAAGATTGCTGATGATGCACATATGTGATATAAGCATTCAAGGTTGCTTTAGATGAACTAGTATTTTAGTCTTAAAAACCTTATTCTGTTTCCAGAGCCATTTTTTATTACATGATATTGTAATTAATGAGCAGTGTCTGGATAGAATAGTATCCTAGTGTTTGTAGTTCTGTTGATATTTGCAAGCCAATCTGTATTCATGAAACATTGCAACAAGTTTTGCTTTCTCAACTCAATATGAATATGCGTTATTTATCATTTAACTTAATGTGTTACTGTATATGCACGATTAAAATCATGTTCACCAGTGTACTTTTGTTTTTTATATTGTTTGCATCCAAAGACATTGCTAGTCAACTTCAATTCATCCTATGTTTTTAATAAATAGTCTCCTCACAGTTGCTTTCAAAACATAGCCATACATATAATCATTCTTTAGTGGGTAGGTAACTAAAAAATGTTTAACAAAACTTGTTCATGCAAAATAAAAATTGCATACTACAAAAGAAATGTTTTATACAACAGAAAATCAACATAAATTATATTATTCACACATCATATATTTGGATAGATCATCCAAGCCTTCCTTGTGTAAAGCCATGGTACTGGCCAAAATTATTTATCTATTATACCCCATTCACAACAGCTTGGAATGACATGTCTGTTGCCAGTACTTAGGTATCCGTTAAGTCCATAATATAAACTGCCTATTAGCAGTATGCCTTTTCCCTTGGTTATAATCATTGTCTTCTGCTGCCAGGACATCTTGAATATACCTCTGTGCAACAAGGAGCACGACTTCATCTAAAACAACCAGGTCGAAGTCCTGCAGAAATTTTTAAAAAAATTGTCAGTAAAAAAATTCCAAATAAAATAAATCCATTAAATATTATGTGGGAAAATATTAATTTTTGTGTTATGCAATGAAGCAAACGTGTAAATATAGAAACAAATGCACAAATCACATCGACTATCGGATACGTGAACGTGATGTGGTAATGCAACTGCCCAAGAAAATCAACTTTATTCTGAGCCAAAGAAGCGACTTTAGCGAGACCTTTTAATAGCGGTTCTGATTACAATGATACAAATTATCAAATTTTTTGTTGGCTTATCTTACAAGGTAACAGAATCACACAAACACGAGAAGTAAACACTTTCAAGAATGGCCCCTTAGGAATCCCTTATTGTCAGGAGTTTCCATCATATTGACTTTTTTGCCTACTTCTTGTAATTTATCATATATAATGAGAAATCTATAAGCAATACATATATTGTGGGTGACTATAAAGAACTAAGGAGAAGAACAGACGAAGAATAAGGCAATAATTACATCAAAAGAGAATCACAGGCTTACCTCGACTTCCATTATTTGTTGACGCGCGTCACTTGACACTGCGACTTCGGAGAATATCGGTAAATTCCGTTTCTGCATAATTAATTAGCAATCCGTACAGAAAATCGTTATATTTTCATTGATTAAACTTACAGATGTACATTTTTTGAAACTGAATTACCTGTAATTACTCATTATTTCTACTATACTTTTCATAATATCATGCATTTGCAAGAACAAAAAAGTCGAAAATCTTAGGTTGTATGCCTTTAAAAAACGCAGGATCTTTGTAACATCTACACGAGTGAGCCAGGAGCCCCAATTAACCTACTACTAAATACAAAATCATACTCGTGATTCAATCGATTCGTAATGTTACATTTCGGTTTGTCCACAGTGGGTCTCACAATGTAAATCTACGAGATAATTGTTTATTAAATTTCTCCAGAAAAACCAAACTATGCCATTCAACCACGTTGCCAGGCCATCAAGGAGTAGAAAAAGAAAATAAATACTTTCTGAGCATGATTTAAAGAATAAAAAAAAAATCTAAATTTTAACAATATCGGCGACACTAGTGAGGTATAATTCAGTATTCAAATAAATTTAATTATGTAATTATATATGAAATAGGATCATAAGTAATGTCACTTTAAGTTTCACGCAGTTATCTTTCTTTTCTGTCTTGTTTTTATAATAAAAAAACTTTATATTTTTTTAACAAAACATCTTATTTGAATCTTTTCGGGATAACGACAATTTGCATTGCATGTGTCCCAAGCACAAAGGTGAACCATATTTATGTTAAGTGATTTTCTGTTTAAAATTTAAATATCATTTTGCAATGTAATAATGCGTAGTCTTTCGTTGGTGAGCAAATGTGGCTGATACAAAGGCGTAACTACGCAGTGAATCCGATACATATATTTGCGTGGTCAACTATAATGTAACCGATTTCACTGACAGGCCGGGACTCTCCATTGACGTTTTTGACCAGTATATTTCACATTACCTCTCCCATTTGAGGTAAACAAATACTATCGTCGTAAAATCTTTAAATTCCTGTTAGAACTTATATAGTCCCATTTAAGATTAACAACTTCTAACAATGAAACATTGTATGCACTGATTTCTGAACAGTAATTATATCAGTTTTAGTGCCTCCGTGCTAAATTTACCTGATCGGCCACCAATGTAAAACTACGGCGTAATGTTAATTCCCATAGATCCCTCAAGTATCACAGATTACTACATTGGGTCCATTACTAATGTATCAACGTCGTCGTCAGTGGCGGCTTCTCCTTAATTCGACCCGTCCAGGATCAAAACTTTGCATCGGGACTAAGACGCTTTTGCAATCAAGAAACAAAACCATTATTAGAACATGTTTGCATTCAGCTATATCGATGCAAAACGAAGAGATTTGTGTATCTTTCTCTGAAGAAATGCGGCTACCTGTCTTATTTTTATTTGCAATTTGCGTCTGCTTAGTAAGATTTTATGAGTATATGCTAATAATTTTGAATCACATTTTTGTGAAACACTTAATCTAAATAGAATATTATTAAAGTGTTTGTCAAATATATACATCATCTTCTATAAATCAATCTAGATGTAAATCCTTCAGATTAGAAATTGAATCCCTGTCCTATTGCTATGATGCAATTTTTTCTCGAAAAACTATAACGGAATGTTGTCGCACAATAGCGTAATATTATCTCGTAATTTCGTAATGTTATGTAGTAATAACTCAAGCCTAACTCGTAATTATGCAATATTATCGCGTAATAACGCAATAACTCAACTTCACTCGTTTTAACGTAAGCGTATCTCACACAAATGTAATTATTTTCGCCTGGCGCTAACGGAGTTCACTAGCAGGCTGCGTCTTCTTACGACTTGAAATCAATTACCACGTATAGTTTCTACTATGCTCATTGAAGTCATATAGCGAAATGCATTATGTATGGTGTTATAGGAGGAACACACACACGCACACACGTTAAATTAAACTTACTTTGGCGGGCAGAATGGATAATTTCGACACGACATCATCTCTGGCATTCAACCAATGAAACATTGCTTTCTGATTCATTCCAGTGGGTAACTGACATTTTGTATCCTTTTAGATAAGTGTCTTTTATAGCGAAGAAAACCCATATAGCCTGCTAGTTTTGTTTCAAACTAAATATTTATAACCATAGTAAATGTTGAAATGTTTTTCCAAGATTTTGCATGATTCGTTTTGAGATATTCTATGATAACCAAATTAGACACTTGTAAGGCAAGATGAAGCATAAGACCAGTCGTTCGGAAAAGCCGTTTTTGCCTCATTCGAAACCCTTTGGGTCCCCGGACATCCGTTCTCGCTTTTGGTATAATGGTACCAACTGGGCTGAGCTAAATGTGTAGGGAACATAGCATTCAGAAATAAACAACAACACTATCTGTGATTGGTGCATTATGTAAGAGTTCTACTTCTGTTAGGCTTAAAAAAAAGTTAAGCCTCTTGGCAACATGTGAGATTATGTTAATTCACATTTAAAGTATCGTACACATAACTGAAAATGTGTCCGTTGTGTCAAGGTAACTCTTACCCTTGTCTAGTTCTAGCAGAGCTATCTCTCTTAAATGCAATGGAGTATTTGGTTTTGTCCTTGTCAAATTGACAATCTAACATTACTCTCTGTCATGGTGTGACATACATCCTGAGGTAGGATAGAAAGTATATTTATTTCACAAAACATTATCATTGCGGTTAATGGAAAAACAATTGGTACCGTAATACTTCATAACCCTATGGAAAGCTACCATTCACCGATCCGTATATGTTTGGTTACTTTTTTGTCGCTGGGTTGCTAGACGTTTAAGCACACACGTGACGCGAGAGCGTCAGTCATGGCCGTTAGAGTCTCGTATGGATTTCCGTGTTTCCATAGGGTATCTAATAAGATCAAGCAGCATGTCCATACTACTCCAATACACAAGACCGTCCATGTTGTTTTTAAGTCATTCGACAGAAAGTTTGCTGCATTACTAATGTAGTCACTAAATTGGAATTCTACGAATGTGTTGTCTGTAACCTACGTAGCTTGCCGAGAGTATTTTTCTTGCTGACTTTGCAATACAAGAGAAATGTAAAAATGTAAGGGAGTTTTGCATTTGTTAAAAAGGGCGCAACTTTATTTAAAATAGTATATAGCTGTGATATAGAAATAAATGAAATTAATCTTACTAGAAAATTACTTCAATATATTAGTGAAAAATTTACTTTAATATAATTTAGAGAAAATGCAAATCTTATTACTTTTACTAAAAATTCTGTCCTAAACAATTTCCTATGGAAAGTTAAACAAACGATTGTGTACATTTTTATTTATTTATTATGCTTTATTGCAAAGCTGTATTGCGCTAATATTTTTTGTGTCATTACAATATTAACTTAAATTTTAATCAGATAAATGAAGATATATATGCAGTGGGGTGGATGCTACAACAGACTGAGCTGTGAGTACACTTTAAAACTTTTTTTAAAACAAATTATGCAGGGATTGGGGTGGCTTATTAATTTAACAAAAGAATCGCATCTGTTACAATGCATGTAACAAATTGTATTAATCTTTTTAATTTCTACATGAATTTTGTTACGAAGCGGGTCTGGTGATGATGAGGATGATGATGATGATGATTTGTTAGCTATTATATATTATTGCCCTACTTGTCACGGGGTTGTACAAATATAATAATAATAAATACTATAACCCACCTATTTTTGGTACTCGGTATCTAAGAAATGACCGCCCTCGATATAATTACCCCGGTTCGAGTATGGAAAAAGATGTAGTGAACTGAGCAGATATATTGAACAAACAAATACGATCCTCCGTAAAGATAAACAAACAATTTAATCAATTACATACACAATTGTGAAAAATTCCTATAATTAGGAATACACATTGCTTTTAGAAATAAAACTTTCACCGAATTACAAATAAAATTCAAAATAGATTTAAATAAATTAGCCGATATGTTACTGATAGCTTTAGATCATCATAGGATCGAGTGACACAATCGAAGTCAACGCCTTTTACGATTTCATATCCTGATAGGCCACAGTCTCCGTTTCCTCTGTGCTGTTCATAATTTTGGCTCTATGACACTTTCTACCATCCGTCTCAGGATACACTCTGAACACGTAGAATTTCAGCACGATGCAGGACTTCACCACTGGATTTCATGGATCACTGCTCTTCCCTCTAGTTTGTTGTCTTCAGTATACTTCTCAATTTACTTAACATCAATACGTTAAAAAAGCTATTTTCTTCATTTTAAAAGAAATTAAACAACACCCTAAATCTCTCGTTATAATTGATGCAGTTGAGAACTTTCATTATTTCTGGTTCGAAAAGCAGATATTTCTATCAGTGGTAAACAGATTATAAGGCTATTAATCAACTACACATGTTCTCAAATGGCCGTAGTTAGTCGAATTTCTAATTTGTTACGCATTGACCTTACACATTAACGCACCATGCTTTACACAGTAAATTAATGGAGTACATTCCAGCTTCCTAGTCAATACCCACTGACGCTGAATCATATGTGAAATCTAAATTCGGTTAATTCACATGTATTCTCGTAAACCATATTAACCAATGTAAGGAATTAATTTCTTAGAACCTAATAATTGAGCAAACAAGATGATAAATTAAACAATACGTCAAACTTATCTCAGAATTAATGTAAGACTTCTTATTCATAACTCAACAACGTGTTTTATGCTAACACGACAACAAAACACGATGACAAATTAAACAATACGTCGATCTAATCTAAGAATTAATGTAAGACTTCCTATTCATAACTCTAAATCGCTATAATTCAAAAGCAAATTATTATAGAAATGTATCAAATGAAATCATACAAGACATGTAGACTAAAGCAAACATTATATAAATCGCATCAACAAATATACATGGAATTGTGACACTATATATTTGTGGTTTTTCGTCACCCAAACAGTTTTTAGCGGCTTGCCTGGACCATACTTTTTTTTACGAATGAATTTCTCTCAAATATCATTCGGGGTCTCAGCTGATGACTTTTATCTCTTGTCCTCTCGCAGGAAAACTCAGACTAATTTCCAATTTCGATAAGACGATATTAAATCCTATGAAATTGTGTGTGAAAACACCCCCCCCCCCCATTGTAAACTGTAGACTAACAGTAGAAATAGAATTTCATAGGAATTAGAGAATAAACAGAATCGTCATCTCATTCGTTTACTCTCTCCCCCCCCCCTCTCTCTCTCTCTCTCTCTCTCGCTCTCTCTCTCTTGAATAAACAAGAAAGAGAAAGTACAGCCTTATGTGCGCACGCATTATTTGCAGTATTAGTTCTGTCGGGGTGGGATCACTTGATCCTCTTGACCTATGCTGTGGGCGACCTTGTATGACCTTGAGGTGCAATTTATCTACAATTTGATGGTTTTTTTCTCACTGATACCAAATGCAGAATTTGCAGTGCGTTACAATAAAATAATAAACATGCTCTAAATTGATAACGTTGTGACTGAAAATATATAAACAAAGCAGCACCTTAAACCTTGCTTATAAACGGCTACCCTATTCTGCCACCATGCGTTAGCGGTAATTTACACCATCAAAATGCTGAAATAAAAATGTGGTGGGAGGGATCAGCGGAAATATAACTTTGTTTATATTTCTAATTGTATACAATTTGATATATTTAATTTTTGTGTTATGCTTATTTGCAGGCCACCTCCCTTCCTAATGTTAATACTCTGGGAAACCAGGTACTATAACACAGCAATATAATTCGAATGATATTCTAAAATAAGACCCCCAAAACATGCCGTAAAGTGGTATAACCTCTTCTTGCTAGGGTCAGAGGAGTAGTCTTATTGTAAGAAATTGACTTGTCGCAGCGTCGTATGTTGTCATAATGAGGCATTATTTTATACTAACTTCCGTAATACTAATTTGCAGCACTATCGATGCTACATTATAGTCATGATTTTATAAGGTGCAGTCTGTCCTGAAGAATGAACTATGAAAACAGTTTTAAGTTACGATGCTGCAAAGGCAAAATCCGTGCAATGCAGAATAAAATAAACAGTTGGAACTATATAACGTGTGTTATTGCAAGTTTATAAATAGAAGAAAGTATATATAATCACTTGCAACCAGTCATTTACAGCTTGCATCAATGAAAAATATAAAATTCATTAGAATTATTAATGTAGCACTTGCAAGCAGACATTCACAATACTGCATAATGAAAGTAGCACTTGCAAACTGACAAGTAAGGTTTGCATCCATTAAGAAAGAATACAATATACATGGATAGAAATATGAAAGTAGCACTTGCATACAAAAATTTACAATAATGCATTAACGAAGAATAAAAAATCCATGCATATAATTTTGGCGGTTACCCCCCTCCATATTCTAGAAGCTTCTGTGTTCTGTTACTTTTTTCCTTAACCCCCCCCCTCCCCACATACACACACTGTCAACCGTAAAATCTAAGCCTTTGAAAAAATATTAAAACTTGGTTGAGTCATGTGGATTTGTTTTGTCCCTCTTGTCCAAACCTTATCTGCAGCTGTATAGGTTAAAAGTGGATATCGTGAGGTTGCGTATTTATTGATTTCATAAGGTGCATATCGTCGTTCAATAAGCATCGCCATCTCCTAGTGGATAACTGTGCACTACAGATCTGTTCTACCCTGATCAAGGTGCTCGCATAAGAAGAAGAGCAACCATTAGTGTGTACGCATTCTTTGCAGATGTAATATTTGATAAGTAGGGAAATATGGTCAAAATAATTTATTATGTTATAGACTGTACGTGTATCTCTTTCTCTCTCTCTCTCTCTCTCTCTCTCTCTCTCTCTCTCTCTCTCTCTCTCTCTCTCTCTCTCAATACAAATTTTTACTTGGTAACCGAAGTATGTAATCATAGATCACTTGAGAGATAATACTGCACATTAAGGACACACATGTAATCTTTGAAGTAGTGTTGGTTTCCAGTAATACGGGTCAGTTTTGTTTTTATAATGAAAAAACCGGTCTAAACCTAAATTAAAATATTCGTATCTTTGCTTACAATTTACCTGCCATACATGCACATGGTCCTACTACTAATATTAATAGTATTATTTTATATTACATGTATGACTGATAGCAAGATTGAAGGCAACAATACAAGCCCCTGTTTATTCAACCACATACCCATTTAATGTTAGCGACGCTATTAGACGCTCCATGAAAAAAAATTGTGAGGTGTTAAATAGCACAGAACACTTGTGTTTTAATGAGAGAGAGAGAGAGAGAGAGAGAGAGAGAGAGAGAGAGAGAGAGAGAGAGAGAGAGAGAGAGAGAGAGAGAAAGGGCTGGGGGGGGGGGGGGCTGGATGGCAATAAGTCAGTGGACATTAAGAACTGTGTTTCTCTGATAAGAGGGTCTTGAATTTCACCTATAAATATGAAATTCAACTTATGATTATTTACTGTAACAAAGATAGTTGCTTTCTTCAAGACTGGTAGATATTTTTGGATGTACGTATTATCAATACACCTAAATGTAAGTATTATGACAGATGGTGCGGGTTTAAGTTAGATTTTGTCAAAGATATGTCTTTATATCTACCCTATAAATGGAGCGTCATGCCAAGTAAATGATTATCATTGTAATAAAGATGAGGCGTTTTTGTTGTTTCCTTTAATGGCACTTTTAACACCTTATTTGGTTATACCATGTTCAGTAGATGGGAGCTAATTGACTTTACTTTGCAATCGCTGAGGCAGACACTTTGGACTAGTCTTTGCGGTTATATCGGCCAATTGTTATATAAATTTAATTTGCTTTCTGTGTTGGGTTTTGTTCATGATTATATGTTACATACTTATTTAATTTGTATTGCGTCATTGAGGGTAGGAGTTGGGCGAAAATGTTTATTGCCACGTAGTATAAGCATGTTTGCTAAGTTTGACTTCGGGATATAGCCTTGAGTGTGACCTTATAATTGTCTTGAAACAAACTTTTGTTACACTTTGATGGAAGTTTCCGTTAAAATGACAGAGATGGGGTATTTATATTAGATTGTTTATAACTTTGAATTTTCTGGGAACGAATTTAAATCTTTATCCTGGTCCTTATTTTATGTCTCAGGTTTTTATACTAAGGTTGATCATATTGGAATTAATCATTCACATCTTAAAATCATATCGTTGTGTTCATTTTTTAATCTGAGAGGTTATATTTAAATTATTCAATGTAATTACAAAGTGCTTATCAATATTATTTTCGGACTATATCACTGCTTTAGGTTTGTCGTGAATTCATTCAAGAACATTTTTGATTATATCATTATGATACATAAAGACTTTTGGCACCTTAACACATTAAATGTTACTGGCAGATTTTAACGTCAAATATGGGAAAATCTAATTTTTATATAAGTTGCTAAATGCATCATTTATTCTGCAATTTTCAAAACTAGCCCGTATATATATATATATATATATATATATATATATATATATATATATATATATATATATATATATATATATATATATATATATATATATAATCATAATGAATGTAATAGCTTTTGAGATTTATCTTAAATACTGCAATTACAAAAAGAGTAATTAACATTAACAATTTTAACGTTTGAAATATAACTTTTAAACAAACAAATCTAAGGGGGAAAAGAGATAAATGTGTTACTGGTTTATAAGTTCAGTGCGGTACGTAATATTTACGTTGCAAAACCAATGTTGTGCACGCCATCGTTGTAAATGTCTACAAAGATGATGAACACATGTATGAAATGTTAATATAGTTGAAACAAAACATTATTTTTCAAATACTCGATTAGTGGATGCTAAATGTTTTCAATCGTTAAATGCGAAAGATTTAAAATGTACACGTATACATTATCAGTTATTTACTGGTAATATATGGTGTATTTGTTGTTTAAACATACGTTATATCTGCTTAAAATGAGCTTTCTTCGGTCTCTTCCGACGTAGTAATGCTCTTTGGAGCTACTTCCGGTTTATCATTTTATACAATTAGAAGTTGGGCATATGTCTGACATCAACTGCCTTGTTGATATAGTGCATATTGCCTTACCACAATGAAAAGGCCGTCGACTAAATTATCTACCAACACCTCATGCAAATTAAATGGTCAACTACAACGTACCAGAGACGCCCCCACCCCGAATTTGCATGTGCTGTAAATTTGCTGTAGCATATAAAAGAAAATTAACAAGCGCGTCGTGTTTTGCCCTCTCCACCCTCCAAAAATTTGGGGCCTCCAACGTGCCTTCAGTTTATCGTTGATTTCGCTTGCGGATTCCATTTCTACAGACTTCCTAGTTCATTCGATATGAGAGATTATCAGCAGATAGATGAGTGTCATATTACTAGTTCAAAAAGTTTCAATCAGACATGATTCTATTTAAGCTACCGGGTTCTCTTGTATATAAACTAGGCTATCTGATGAAGTAACTTTTATCGAATGGGATTGTACTTTCAACTCCATTTCCAAGAATAGTGAGTTAGAGTTGACTTAGTCTGATAAATCAATATCACAGCCCCAGATCCCGCAACCTATCCGATATCGTTTTAGCTCATTCGCTCGTTTTACAGCTTGGTTACTGGTCATGTGATTTAAATCGAGAATCAGTTGATTTTAGTATGTGATTGTCACGTGTGCATGGGAAGAAAGCGTCTGTCTGTACATAACAGGTAAGAATGTTTAAAATTACCCGCTGTAGTGGATTTCTCGTTTATTTAATTTAACGCGTGATCATTAAATAAATAAAGAATATTTTACCCGTCTATGTCATTGGTTGCTGTATCTGATGAAACCGACACGCGTAGCCATGAAATTAGAAGCGGTGACATAATATAGGGTTGAAAGATTCCATGTAGATTTGCAAACTGTCAAAGAAAGAATTTGATCCGAAAATATATTATACATATCGCCGAAAGGCCCCTTCATCCGATCGAAACTCATGAGCCGCGAGAAATACCGGGTAGTGATACAGATGTACACTGATATGTTGTGTTGCGGACAGATCTGTCTGCGTCAGTGGCATGATTTTATGAAGCGATGGTCATAACCTGAAAAGAAAAGAAAGAAAAAAACAGTAGTCAGAACATATTTAGGAGTTGATTTATCAGTTTATGCTGGGGGTTTCTGTAGTAGGAGTACATTCAGTTTGGATTAGAGATGAACTTGTTAGTTTTTCACCGACATGACGTCGATTCTATGATAATCTGTCAATAAGTCCACAGGTTAATTACATAAGATTTTATTAATACGACGGTTGACTGAACAACTATACTCTTTAAAATATTTTGCTTGCATATCTCGTTTTAATATTTATTTTTATAAATATATTTTAAATCGTTTCAAAATAATGTTTAGGTTTTACATGACATAATAGGAAACATCGCGTAGAATAACCGAACTGTAGTGTGCAGGATATTTAATCACAGATTTTTTTGTTAAATGAAGTTTGTTGATCACGTACAATTTTAAGTGTTAAAGCAGGGTGGATGGTCGTAATCATACACTTTAAGACGTCGACCACGATGTTTATGGTAGTGACTGGTAGATGTCGTTGACAAATGTTAACATCTATGTGAAATTCCTGCTGATTTAGTCATTTAATACCAGGTCAATAACTTGGCTTCGTATTTTACACTAGTAACTTCCGGTTTCTTGAATATTCATGGTATCAATGCATGATGCTAATATGCTTGTGATTTTACTCCTGTACAAGACACTGGTATATTCTGTTATCAAATGTACAGCGCTGAATAAACTGTCCATGCTTGTTTTCATTATGATATTAATTGCAACAAGAGCCACGTGGTTGTGCATGCTATGTACATGCTAGTTAAAGGTCGAAAGCTTTACCCTGATTATTCCAATTCAAACCCGTCTTGAGTGAAAGATTCAGCAGATGAGATAAACTTTGTGAAGTCAACAATAGGAAAATGAGGCTATCCATAGGGAAATCAGAAATGTGAAGAAAATTAAGAGACAGAAAACAAAAAGGTTACAAACGAAAAATAAATAAAATAACTTTTTATTATGCTTTAACATATCGGTGAAATGCAGTATAAAATTTACATAAATGAACAGTTTTATAATACATATTGTTTAACATGTCAATTATAATTGAAAGCACATCGATATTGAATTCATTTTATTACCTGAAGTAGAACTGCTCCACATTCTAATTAAGAAAATAATGATTAAGAGTTAATTAATCATCTCCAATATCTGAAAATCCTTTGAAGTCTTCGTCTTCTGTTTTGGAATGAAAAATGGCAGCTATCTCAGGGCTCTGATCAATGGAAATGTTCTCATTGTCCTGTCTCAATTTTATTCCACGACACGTGACGCGTTGTGTCAAGACATATTCTTCTATTTTATCCTCACTATTAATCCATCTTGCTTTGCAGCCACGATTTGCTTTCTTTCTTTTTTTTTTTCGATTTTTTTCTCGTAGCGCAAAAAGCAACCTTAGCTTTACGCCAATCCCGGACACATTTTTCACTGCAACCATATTTCCTGTGAGCAGCCGTATTCCGACCTTTCTCTTCTGCGAACTTTACAACTTCCAGTTTAAAGGTCGCTGCGTAAGACTTGCGTAATTTGACGAGAGGCATTGACAGATAAGTTGTATGATTTGTACAGGGATATTTATATGAATAATTTTGACTGAAAAGATTGATACAAACATAACCAACTCATTCAAATGTGCCAGTACTATAGAAATTAAACCAATGCCCACGGCTAAATTCATTATTTACATCCAGAGAAGGGAGTGGGCATCATTTCCTGTGGTTCTTAATCCACTTGATATTAAAACCGGGTAGCGTAATTGATGCTGATTAATGAGGAAGAGCAAAGGAGTTCTGGCAATAAAGTAACTAGTATCTGTAGCTAAAGCCAATATCAGCGTTTAAACAATCGCGGCTACTGGCTTTGAACCCAAAGACCAATTTATCAACTAACGGTATAAACAAAGAAAGACACCAAAATGACAGCTAGTTAAGAATGAATATAGGTGATGTGTTGACATTACAATTTGCTTTAAATTGAAATGCGAAACTAATAAGGAATCATTGATGATCTATAAGTAGTAATTTTTATATATCTGAGTTTAGTTTAAACCATATTTAATTGAGAAACATCGTCAAATACACAATTATAAACGTATGATTTAAGAGATTCAGTAGAAAGCATAGTCTACAGTATTTTATATTATCATAGAACGCTCGAGTTAATATGGATTACCTCCCTTTGTATGGTCAATTACATCAACGATAAAGGTATGCCTGTAATCGACCGTATGTGTCCAACAGTATACTAAAAAATCAAATATCAATGGACCAGTTGATAAAATGTGATCCGGTAGAATCATGTGTGGTTAAAAAGGATGAATTAACAAAATTATTTCATATAACTTTTTTTTTGACCAAACAAATTAGTACAGTACACTATAGAGTATACTCTGTATGTGTGTTATGCGGTCCGCTGACGTTTTTACCGGTAATTGTTTTCTTTTATTTCATGTTTGAGAAATAAGAAAATACACGCAGAATGCAAACTAAGCAAGGACAAAACGTATAAATATAAACGCAGTCATAGTAGTTTACAATAATATATTGACATAGTAATTAACAAGAATTTGTACTTCTTCTATGTGACTGTTTTCGATTATGGCCATTACCGTAATCCATATATAAGTCTATGCAATTTCAAGGACATATTTCATATATAAGTTGACTCGGAGTATAAGACGAACCGATAACCTGACTTTCAAGTCAAAACGTATCGACTTATAGGCCGAAAAACTAAGGACCCATGCTTCAAGGATCTCCTTTTTATATATGTTGATAATGTCGTGTCCGGAGGTTACTCGTGGTCAAAGAGCGTGTGGGTGAGATACTTTTTAATTCATTTACAGTTAATTATATATAAGGCAACACATTAAGAGCAACATTAGTAATTTTATTTAGCAAGGAATCAGCAATCTGCATTCCTGTTACGACATCCTTATATCATTTTTTGACAATTGAGAACATTTAAAGCTGATCTAATATCAACTGTCTGAAAGCTTGCATATAGATAATCGATACTTTTTTCAGCATCTTTATTACTTAAGAATGGAAAAAGCATCAATTTAGTGTCAAACATTTAGTTAAACAGTTAAAATTGCACGCCAGCTTTATTTTCACGATCTTTGATCTTATATCAAGTGTTTCTCCCATGAATTGTTGAACAAAATAATAACTACATGGAGTTGATTAAAATAGGAGATTAGAAAATATCTATACTATTATTATACAGAAAAATCGACCTTGAAAGACCACTACTACAAAAGACTTTCATACTATAGAGATCGATCCCCACTGTAAAACAATTAATTGATTATATATTAGTATCCATCGTGGGAAACCATATGTCTTTAGAAACCATGATATTTTAACAACTTTGGTGTTTTGTTTTTTTTTAAAGACAGATTATACTGTAGGATAGCGGAAAATTTAGCTTGGAAGCCACTGAGTGTTTATTGGTTGCAAGTGAGTGTTCATCTAGGCGCGGAGTATAAATTTTCAGTTAATAATTGTTATAGTTACTGAATGTTTCTCAATGGTCAATTTAAAATTTCAGTTCTAATTTGAAAATCAAATCATTAAATCTTGAATTAATAAACAATCTTGAAAGAAAATATTTAATATTTATAATACATATCTTGATGAAATTCCGTCAATGAACAATTATTTTGATAAAGATTGAACTGTGAGTTTTTAGATATATCAATTTTATTCGATTTTTATGAATGTTAATAAGGTTAGATTTATATCAGTAATACGTCCCTACTACCTTTATTAAAGTCTGTGTTTACAGGAGACGTTATTGTTTGCAAAGACTTCAGTGATTATTATGTAGTCAATAAACTTGTAGCCATCACATCCCATAATAATATCGTTTCCAACTTATGGCTACTTCTCCTGTCTTCGCTAAAATAATCGCATTGCATTATTACTTCTTAATTAGTTTCTTGTCATGCCTGCTAAATAGGTGAGGTATTTTTCATTTTAACAGACGCCTATTCCGGATACTGTGGTTAGCGGTTTAAGCATACATTGATATTTCTCTTTGAATTTGAAAATATATTAATGTAAATAAAACTGGTCACCGAAGAATGAAGTGAAAATAATTTTTAGTTTATTGAAAGATGGTTTAAACGACAAAGCATGAGGAAGAATAATTATGTATTTGTCACTGGGATATATATATATAGAATAGCATTCAGCAATAAATGGAAATTCTAGCATGTAGTAAAGTACATAAACAACATATGAAATTTATGGAAACATTAAATAAAAGACAATTGAATGACAATTTAACATCATGCCAACTACAGCATCATCTATGCATATTTTTATGGACAACGTTTTTACCATGTACATTTTGAAACGTCTTTTAAAACTTTGTTTTTATGAATTACAACCAATTTAAACAAAATCATTTGATTTGGGATGAACTTTTGATTGATAAAGCGAAATTTTGTACATTTTGCTTAGTTTGTAAATATAAGGATTGTCAAGATGAAGTTTCCTTCGAATTTTCATTTGAGATTTATATTAATTGTAAAATATAAACAAAACATTGGTGCAAAGAAATTTTATTTTGTGGATAATAATAATAATAATAATAATAATAATAATAATAATAATAATGAGGACTTTGTATAGCACCTAATCTTTAGAAGCTCTACGCGCTTTACAACATATATAATGATATCACTACAAAAAGAAAAAAAAGTACCCCCCCCTAACAAATTTTTTTTTAATGAAATTGGAAAGGAAAAAAATGTTGAAACATTTAAGGTACGAAACATTATTAGGTCTATTATGTTTGTTCTTGTTCAGACGAGAACGCTGAGTTTTAAGAGTACTCTTGAAAGGGATCACTGTGTCTTTGTGTCTAATTTCAATGGGCAATTCGTTCCTTATTACTGGGCCCTGGTTTGCAAAATAACTTTTGTCCATATTACTTCGTTTACATGGTGGTAACAATGAGAATACGATTGTCAGAAGAGGAGCGTAAGTATCTTTTTGTTGTGTACACATGGGTGAGGCCGGATAGGTATGTTGGACTGTAGTCCGTCAGTGAAACGTAGTACAGAGAACAAATTTTGCGTTTGATTCTAGATCGAATGGATAGCCAGTATTGAGTACAGAGCAGTGGGGAGGTGTGCTCCGATCGTGGTACTCTAAAGATGATCCGAGCAGCTATGTTTTGAACATTTTGAAGTTTCTGGAGTAGTTATTTGAGACGAAACAGATAGAATTGAGTTACAATAGTCCCGTCTTGAAAGTACTAATGAACACGCAAGTGTTTTAGTGGCATCAGCTGAAAGATGTTTGCGAATCGTGTTGATTTGTCTCAGCTCTAGATATGCAGAAGTACATATGTTCATGACATGTTGATGCAATGTGAGAGTACTGTCTACAGTAACACCTAGGTTTTGCACTGACTGTGTGAATTCAATGTTGGTGTTGCTGATATTTATTGTTTGAGGTAAAGGATGTGAATGAGAAAGTCTTTATGTTGTGATCAGAATGGCCTCAGTTTTATCATCATTCATCTGCAGCTTGTTACATATTATCCATGATTTCACATCAGAAATGCACTTCTCTACTCCTTGGATGGTAGCATCAACTTCAGTTTTGTGGCTAGACTTGTGTATTTGGGTGTCATCAACGTACAGTTGGTGAGATACTGCATGGTGGTCTATGACACTTTAGAGCGGCTGAGTGTATAGAATGAAGAGAACAGACCCCTGTGGATTGTTTGTTTTGTATGGTTTAACTCCATTTTTCAGCACAATATAGGATATACATTGCGGCCAGTATTAATGGTGGAGTAAGAACACGGAAAACCCCCAGAAAGATCCACCGACCCACGAGAAGCTACTGGTATGCGTTCTCACTTATCCACATTTGCCGAATCTTAGACTCGAACCCACGCAGACTGAGGTGAGATGGCAGTGATCCGTAACGGACAGTGCTTTTGACCATTCATCCACTCGGGGCCCCGTAACTCCTGTGTAACAGCACAACATAGATCAACTGGGCTGAAGTTTATTCCATTGCAGATACAATGTGTGTCCTGTTGACTAAGTAGGACTTGAACGACAGTAAGGCTGCTTTATGTACATCAATATTACTGAAATTAATTGTTGCGATTTTCTGTGCTTTCTGGTGTCAAGGATCTGTGAGGGTGCTAAACGTCAAATGAAGAGATATCGGCTGTAGATGTTAATGCAGCATCAATGTTGCCTATAAACTCGTTCATTTGCTCAAATGTCTTTCAATTGTTGACTTATATCCAGCCTGTAAGTATAAATAGGTCTGTACATGTCAGAAAATGTTGAAAACCATGTTAAACTAAACCGAATATGGCATTTACACATAAAGACGTATGCAAGCACCCGTACGATTCTAATAAATAAAATAGCATTGACCTTACCGAAATATCCTCTTTATTGATAGAAATCAACAATGAATTTCTCGTACTGTCCATCTACCCCCATGCTGTACCGGTATTCATTTCAAATCTGGAAGATATATTTCGTATGGCGCTCAAGTTCATTTTGAAATTGTAGCCATATGCCTGTAAACAGTATTAATATTAGAACATTATAAAAGTGCACATAAGAATGCTAACGTGTTACATCTATTATCAAAAGGAGCTAGTTCACTAGAATGGAACGCCGCGTAGACCAAGAAAAACAACGAAATATTTGATACAAGAAACATTATTTTATTATTTTAATTAGTGGATGTATTTAGATTTTCTTTATTTAATTTGTATGGCAGAATGTTTTATATGTGTGGATGCTAGAGCTGCTTATTTTCCAGCATTTGTGATAGGGAGAAAGTGGGCAGCGTTCCACGTTTGTTCGCAATTTTTATTTAACCGTAGCTTAAGTACATCGAATGCGAATGGCAACCAGCTACTTTACCAAGTCTATATTCTTAAAATATTTTGCTTATAATGAAATCTTACCTCAGGTTTTGAATTGCACAGGTCACACACAAACTGAAAAGATATCATTTTACGTCAAAGACCGTACTTGTAGCATGCTAGACCTATAAATAGAAACCTTTTCTTCAGATCATTCAGTTCATTCCATCGACGTTTTGTGATAAAATCTATTTTAAAAGACATTTGATATACTGAAACACGAACAATATCATGCGAGAAAGCGCTACTAGATACACACAATTATTATAAAAATATTTATTTATTTTGTTATGCCCGTTCAGTTTGCGGAATGATCGTAATATGATGTAGAAATAAATAAATAAATAAATAAATAAATAAACTTAACAGAATTTTCACAAGCTCTGTTTTGCCATAGGCCGCAAATATAGCAATATATGGCCTGCTGACGATGGGTACTGGTTTTCTGCAGTAATGCACGAAGACATTGTTCTTTTTTTCGGAGGGGGAGGGGGGCGGCACCAGATAGATGCCTCTCCCGCTATTAAAAAAACTAGAAAAAGTATGTTTATCTATGTCTGTGTGTTCCCCTGATGTGTTGTTTTGTGTTGTTTTTTTTTAGAAATTTCTTTAATTTTACCCTAACTTTAATTTTTTCCCATCGGGATTATAGAATAATAGAGGGATATTTTGGTCCCTAATGTTTCTATGGAGGGGTATCCCGGGCTTTGAGGCCCATCATGGGTCTCCTGCCTCCTTCATAATCTCAAAGTTAACCCTGGCTGGGGGTTTCCTATATCCTGTATTTGTCATATGTGTTGTGCTATTTGTCTGTTGCTATATGTATATATTAATTTATGATCTGAAATTTTATACTCTAGTATCCCTGCTTTAATATACTTAATAGTCCCCAGTTTAGATCCCCAAAACTTATCAATTCTACTTCCCTTATCCTCCCTATATTCAAATGTATATTCTATCCTTATTTTATTCAACTGTCTGTAAATATCAAACATATTTTGTGAATTCATTATATAGTCCATTTTTGTCTTAAACATTTTGTCTGTTTCAGATAGTCCGCCATTCCTGTCAATGTCATCATCCACCCAGTTAAAATCTCCCTCAATAACCAAGTTACTTGCAGTGCATTTTTCTAAATATTTGTCTAGCTCTTCTATGAAAATTTTTCTTTTATGTACTTTAGCTGGTATATAAACATTTAATAAATGATTTCCCCCTACTTTTATATGTAATAGTCTACCCCTGAAGAAAGACCCTTCCTCTATTCTCTCCCATTTACACCCCTGTTTATTCTTTATAAAAGTTGCAACACCCCTACCCCTTGTATCCTGTCCTACTGAGTCATTGGTTATTGTGATACAGTTCAAATCACGTTCAAGTTGTTCTTTAAAGTTATCTGTCATGTTGTTGTGCGTCTCTTGAACAAAGAATATGTCTATCTGTGTCAATTTATTAACTTTCCCTTTATCTAAACCATTTTTGTTAATAGACAATAAACGGAAGTTTTGTTCCTCCATTTTCGTTTTCCTACCAGGTTGCCGCTCCAATACTAGTGATTATAGGATTAATGACTAATGTTCATATTAACTCCCTATATCTTCCCCCTTTTGGAGGGATCCTGGGTCATCCTTAGTCGACTTAACTGTACTGTTTAAAATTTCAAAATCACTGGCAACCTGTGACGTAAAAAACGTTTCTACAAAATTATTTTCACCGTTTGCCGTATCCTCAGGGGCTGTGTCATTAATAGTGTCCATGCTACATTCCACTGTTGGGGTATCCTCCTGATTGTCCATCACGGTTGTTTCCTTGGCATTTTCTTTGGCACTTTCTGGGGTCTTATTTTGTATTCCCTCTTCTAATGATTTTGATAGTGCCTCCTGTTTTTTTATTGCCCTCATGTTTAGATGTTGTTTCTTCCATTGAAGACGAGATGTTATTTGCTTTCCTTTTCTTTGTTCTCTTTTTTTTCTGTATTGGTTTCGAAAGGGGTTGACTGTGGCAAATTGAGGTAAGATTCTTTGGGGCGTTTTTATACTTCCAGTTTTATTTGGGCTTAGATAAACTTCCCATTTTTCTTTCCTTTCCGGAGTTTTGTCTTTTACCTCTCCTACTTGTTTGACTCAATCCACGCTTGTTACATTCTCAGGGTTTTTAGTCATTATCCCTGCGGCTGCTTCTGCATACGTTCTCTCGTTTGTTTGTCCTTCATGTCCTTCTTGTCCTAGATTTCTTTTACAATCCCATGAGCCATGCCCCAAAACACCGCATTTGGGGCATTTTCTATCCCGCTCACATTTTCCATACCACGTTCTCAAGCGGAAGCCCATACAGTAGAAAAAAGAGCGGTATTTTTTTTTTTGCTTCTTCCTTTTCTACCTTGATAATCCTGACACCTGTTGTGATATTATTGTATCCCCAGTATCCCTCTGGTTTATGTCCCCGACTTCTGACCTTAAATCTAGAGTACAGTTTTGATACCAACTCCTCTGTCTCTACCTGAAAGGGTAATCCATGGACATGGATCTCTACCAGTTTTGGTCCCATCTCCCTCTCAAAGGGGGGCGCTACATGTACATGGGCTGTTTTTCCCTTCACCATGAAAGACCCACATCCAAGTAAAGGCTCTGATTGATCAATAGGATACAGCATAAATCTCTTTGGGCCTGCATTTTGCAAAGCTGCAATTTTATTCATGTCAATGCCCATTGCTTGTAAAGCAGCTAAAACTTCTATCTGGCGTAGTGCCATGTCATCACCCCGGAAATGCAATAGTTGACAACCGTTCTTATGGTAGGCATAAAGCACGTTGTCCTCTACCATTACATCAAAATAAAGATGCAAGCGTGATCTACTTCCTTGTAATGATTCTGCTGGGTGCATATGCTCCTAAGGATTGGCTGACGACGCTATTTCTTCCATATTGGAGAAAAGGATTTGCATTTGTACCAAAGAAAAGTAGGAACAGAAAAACTAATTCTAAATTTCCTACGGTAAGTGCAATGACACTTAGACAGAGAAAAACTCAAAAGTGCAGTGATAATTTAATCTAAACTAGATTAAACAATAATAAGTGAATGCAATGTGAAACAATTAATAAAAGTGACGCCTTCTTACTCAAGAGAAAAATATTCCTTCAAAAATAATCCTTGTATTTGAAAAACATAGATTCGGACAGCATAGCACCTTTGAGCTCCGTCTTGCGTCTTCGGTGGCGTTATACTGTACATTGTTCGATCTATTAATTTACTAGATATTATAACAACTAGTACCATGACAAGGAAAGACTGCAATTTATAGAGCCACTGATAAATTGCCAAGCAAACACGTGCACGAACTTCTTTCTATACCAAATGATCTGTCGGGCAATGCACATGAAGAATCATAATTTTATCCCAAAGCTCAGATTTTGATATACTTTTGATATACGTTGTTTTAATTATATGTAATTGTTTTTGTTATTAGTGAACGCCAGAACATCTGTGCTAAATTTCAATTCCTGTTCATAAAAGCTTCCCTGACGTACTCAAAACCCTGTCTGCATCTTAATTAACTTGAAACCACATTTAGCAGATTACTTAACTATGAAGATCAAAGAAGTTACCTGGCTGTAATTAAGTCCAAATAACACTTGCTGGGAGAAGAAGAAAAGGAAAACGCATGAGAGAGAGAGAGAGAGAGAGAGAGAGAGAGAGAGAGAGCATTAAAAATATCCAAATTGTAGAAATAAAAAGAAAACTAAATAATGACATCACAACAATTGGGGAAAGGGATAAATACTTAAAACAATTAGACTATTAGAAGAACGTGAGACAAAGGGGAATGAAAAAAAGGCGGGAAAATTCCAGGTACCATATATATATATATATATATATATATATATATATATATATATATATATATATATATATATATAGATATATATATATATATATATATATATATATATATATATATATATATATATATATATATATATATATATATATATATATATAAACAGGCAAAGGGACTATATAAAAGGAAGGAAAAAGGAAAGGGGGAGAGAAAACACTAGACAGTTTAATAATTAATTGGAAAGAAGTGACAACTAAAAAAGGTATTATGGAAGGAATACAAAATTACTACACAAAACCGTATACATCTCAAAACATAGACACACAGACAATAACAAAATACATAGAAACACTACAATGCGAACAGATTTCGTCAGAACACAAACATTTGTGTGATGATTTCATTTATGTGGAGTAAGTGCAGACCACAATAAAAGAGCTTGCAAAAAGTCAGTCCCCAGGACAAGATGGCCTTACGGCAGAATTTTATTTTAAAAAAATCCAAAGTGAGGTGGCACCTATCTTAGAAACTTTATTTAACCATATACTTTTAAATAAAGACTTAATGACAGACTCTATGAGGGAGGGTTTAATCACTATTAACTATAAAGGGAAAGGCGACAGAACTGACTTTTAAAAAAAAACTGGAGGGCCCATCTCCCTCCTTAACACGGATTACAAAATACTGAGTAGAATTCTAGCGAATATGGTAAAACGGGATAAACACGATAGTAAACACTAATCAAACATGCGGTGGTAAAGGTAGAATCATACATAACAAGATACTTAACATTAGGACAATAATAGATTTCATAAATGGGTCAGACGCGAAATGTGCTATGGTACTTTTCTACCAAGAGAAAGCTTTCGACTGATTGGAGCATAATTACACACAAGAAGTACTGGAAAAATTTGGCTTTGGAATAAACTTCCAAAACTGGACTAAGATTATGTAAAATAAAATAACTGCAAATGTACAAGTTAATGGGGCGATAACGGAAAAATTTGAAATACAACGATCAGTGAGGCAAGGATTTCCCACAATGAATGCTATTTATTATACGTGATAGCGATTGAAATCCTGAGTATAAAAATCAGGAACAATACCAATACACAAGGAATAAAAATCCCAAACTTGAGGGAGGAATTTAAGATGCTACAGCATGCTGATGATTGTACAAACTTGATAAGAGATCCAAAATCCTTTCTACACTTACAAAAGAAATACGAAACGTTTGGTTAAGCTTCGGGATCGCAAATAAATCACGACAAAACAGAAATTTCGAAAAGAGGAAACTGGAGAGGTAATCACCCTGGATTACCCCCACACCTGGTTAAAATTAGAGTTAAAGCCCTGGGGATATTCTTTGGGACAAATGAAGAAAAGGAAAACTGCTTAAAAGTAAAACAAAAGATAAAAGATGTAATAAATATCTGGGCACTAACGCCACTTAGTCTAATTGAACGTTCACAGGTTCCAAAAACATATGTGTACTCTAATCTGACATACTTAATAAACTCTGTGGACATTAACAATAAAACACTAGAAACTATAGATAATGAAATAGTGGACTACATCTGGAATTTCAAGACACACTACATACAAAATCATCATTATATAGGTTTAAACTGAGGGACGGACTAGCCTTACCCAGTCCAATCCTAATAAAAAATAAAAACATTTTAAATAGATATAAAAGTATAGGATGCACACCACAAACACCCATTAAAGGCATTATACACTTTTTGGTTTGGAGTTGGAATGAGAAACAGACAAGACATTTACACTAAGAACAGTTTGAGTAAGAAAATAGACGCACCACGATTATATAGGAACACTAAAGAATTATTATATAGGTTTAGAGATCAGAAAGAATTATGGGAACTAGAAAACGATAAGACGTATTAGAGAAGTATCATTTCCCTAAATTAGGGAAAATTCTACTAAATTAATAAAAAATAAAGTAGAAGAAGATAATCCACATATAAAATGGGACAGAGTTTGGAGGCATTGGTACGACATTACTTCACCAAAGGTACAAAGTATACTCTTTAAGTACCTCCACAACGCCTGGCTAACAGGCGAAGTGGCATTAAGAAGACGGATGATACGGACCCCTGTTAGCTGTCCTCTATGCAGAAATGCCCCGTTCACAAAAAATCACACGATGACACAATGTGACAAAACAAAGGAAGACAGGATCAAACTGATAATGGAAATTTTTAAGATAGACAAATATGACAGACGGCAGATACTCTTTCTAGACGGAAATTTGGATACAAACTTAATTAGACAAATTACGGACTATTTGACGAAGACGATGTTTAGATGTAGACAAGTAATTACGATTAAGAAATAGGGCAAACTTTATACAATTTAAATATACCTTTTCTTTCTTTAATTTTTAGATTTTAATTTCTTTTATAATTTAAAAAATAAAATAATAAAAAAATAAAATAATAAGGGACAAATTTCCTGGGAGAAAAAATGTTATCACATTAACTAATTAACCTTAGTGGGGCAAGTACATTAATGAGGACGTCATGGGGTTATATCACATGGCGCTACGCGGAGTGGGAAGTCCTATGGAAGAGTTTGGAAAAACACCCCAATAAGGATAGAATATTTAGAATAGTTAGAATTAGAGATATGCTAAAATGTTGATTGGTGAAACACTATTGTTACTTTATATCTATAAACTCTTCCCTTGTTCAGCTCCCGAACTGAACACGGAACCGAATTTAATGTGTAAAATAAAATAATCTTTCTGGAAATTTTAATAGATAAATAAATAAATAATTAAAGACGACCCTAACTGAGTCGGGAGAAGTACAACAAAATAAAATAATGTACTTTCCCGACAAAATAAATAAATCTAAATGAAACACCTCACTTTACCCAAATTGAAAAAAAAAAAGAAAATTAAATAAAAGGGAAAAACGTGATGACCCATTTAGAGGTGGAATTCACGAAAAAGAACAACCGGTGAATTTGAACGAGAAAGGCTATCCTAACAGAATACAGTATATATATATATATATATTTATTTTTTTATGGGGTGGAGAGATCTGTCTGGTGCCCCCCCCAAAAAAAAAAAAAGAGTAAAAAAATGAGAGAGAGAGAGAGAGAGAGAGAGAGAGAGAGAGAGAGAGAGAGAGAGAGATGCAATGAAATATCCATTGATGTGAGGTCATGAACCATGTGGGGCGAAATGTCAGTTGAAGTGGGACAAAATGTCCTGGGCCAAAACGTCCATGGGGCGAAACGTCCAGGTACCAGGTCAGATATGAATATATTACTGGAGTCAATCAAGTAAATGTAGCTCAGTTAACAGATTTTGTGTCCGATTCTGGATCCAACTGTTGGCTAGTGACTATTACAGAGCGAAAAGGGGATGTGCTCAGTTCTTTTACTCTAAAGATGATCCGAGTAGCTGTATTGTGAACTTTTTGAAGTTTCTGTAGTATACTGAGACGAATTAGATGGAAATGAATTACAATAGTCCAGTCTTGAAAGTACCAAGGAACACGTAAGTGCTTTAGTAGCACTAATTTCGAATGTAGCTGATGTGTATCCTTGCATATGCTTCTTATATGTTGGTATACTATGAGAGTATTGTAGAGGTGACAGGTAGGTTTGTATTACTGATTGTTTATTGTTTGAGGTAAAGAATGTGAATGAGAAAGTCTATGTGTGTGATTAGGATGGCTTCAGCTGCATAATTATTCATCTGCAGTTTGATACATTTCATCCAAGACTTCAAATAATAATAATAATAATAATAATGATAATAATGAGGACTTTGTATAGCGCCTTTTCTTTAAAAGCTCTAAGCGCTTTACAACATATATAATGATATGACTACACTACAGATAGAAAGCACATCTCTACACCTTGTATGGTAGCCTCAGTTCAGTTGGGCAGCTAGATTTGTATATTTGAGTGGCATCAGCGTACAATTGGTGAGACGCCCGAGGTCCACCTTTGACACTTGAGAGTGGGTGAGCGTTTAGAATGAAGAGAACGGTGCCCACAACAGGGCCTCGTGGAACATCAAAACATAGCTGGGCTCAAATTTCATTTTACGGAAACAATTTATGTCCTATTGGCTAAGTACGATTGGAACCACAGTAACGCTGCTTCCTGAATAGCAAATATATGCTGGAGTTGGTGAAGTAATATATAATGGTCCATTGTGTTAAATGCCGCAGACAAATCAAGGCGGGTGAAGACAGTAATCGTTCCACTATCCGAAGAACAGCAAATGTCAGTATAAATGCTCTCAGAAGAGCAGTTTCAGTAAATTGGCGAGAGCGGTATAAACATTGCTGAAAAGACTTTTTGAATTCAGACGAGACAGAAGTTAAGATGGAACTACTTTTCTTTAAATCGTTATGATAAGTTTCTTCATCAGAGGGGTTTACAATTGCAAGTTTGTAAACTGATGGGAATTTCTTCACCAGCTCCATCGTATACCACGAGTGTATATTTTTTAGTTTTGAACAGATTCTATAATCAACATTTTCTTGCATCATGTGCAGTGTTCTTGCTCCAGTACTTTAATTTCTTTTACAATACTGAATTTCAACCCCATTACTGTACACCTCTGTCCTTTACCGTACAGTACAATGTTGAGAGATAGTGTACTTTCAGTTTCCACTTCCAAGAATAGCATGATTAGGCAGAAGTGGATTATTCCCGCATTACAGTCATGCAACGTTAAATATTTTTTTTCCCGACAGATGACAGATGACAGTTCAATAATGCTCAAATAATAATATGGTGGGAGGGATCAGCGGAAATAAAACTTTGTGTATATTTCTAATTGTATACAGTTTGATATATTTAATCTTTGTGTTATGCTTATTTGCAAGCCACCTCCCTTCCTAATGTTAATACTCTGGAAAATCAGGTATTATAATGCAACAATATAATTCGAATGAATAAGAAATTGACGTTTCGCTGCGTCGTATGTTGTCAGAATGAGGCATTATTTTATACTAACTTCCGTAATACTAACTTGCAGCATTATCGATGCTATATTATAGTCATGATTTTAGAAGGTGCAGTCTGTCCTGTAGAGTGGACTATGAGAATAGTTTTAAGTTACAGTGTTGCAAAGGGAAAATTTGTGCAATGCAGAATAAAATAAACAGTTGGAACTATATAACTTGTGTTATTGCAAGTTTATAAATAGAAGAAAATATATATAATCACTTGCAACCAGTCATTTACAGTTTCTATCTATGAAAAATATAAAATTCACTAGAATTATTAATGTAGCACTTGTAACCAGTCATTTACAGCTTGCATCAATGAAAAATATAAAATTCATTAGAATTATTAATGTAGCACTTGCAAGCAGTCATTCACAATACTGCAAAATGAAAGTAGCACTTGCAAAAACGGTTTGCATCCATGAAAAATACAATACAGATGGATAGAAATATGAAAGTAGCACTTGCAAACAGCCATTTACAATAACGCATTAACAAAAAAAAAATACATGGATATAATTTTGTCGGTTATCCCTCTCCGTATTCTAGAAGCTTCCGTGTTCTCTTATTATTTCCTTACCCCACCCCACCCCACCCATACACATTCAACCGTAAAATCTAGGCCTTTGACAAATTTACAAACTGGGTTGAGTCACGTGGATTTGTTTTGTCTTTCTTGTCCAAACCTTATCTACAGCTGTATAGGTTAAAAGTGGATAACATGAGGTTGCGTATTTATTGATTTCTTAAGTTACGTGTCGTCGTTCAATAAACATCGTCATCTCCTAGTGGAAGACTGCTCTACCCTGATAGAGGTGATAAGACGGAAAACACCCATTAGCGTGTACGCATTATTTGCAGATGTAATATTTGATAAGTAGGGAAATATGGTCATAAAGATTTATTATGTTATAGACTGTACGTGTATATATATGTCTGAATATATCTCTCTCTCTCTCTCAGCATTGTGCCGATTCGACCTGGAAATATTAGATATGATTCTTGGCTAGTATTTAATATACCACCTTGCTTAAAAATGATTGCACGTATTGCATACTTACATTTCCCACCCCATATACTTGGAAACATTTTAGCAAAACTCAAGCTCAAAGTCAAGAAACTTTGATGTTTCAAACTTTGAACTACAATGAAATTAAAACATTTAGACTCCTTTAAAACTGAAATGCTCTGTTACCCCGTTAAATTTCAAACACGTTGATTTCGTCCATGAATAAATTGTGAGTTCGGTGTTTTGAACTTTGTTTTTTGTTTCTTACTTAACGCGTTTCGAGAACAAATATACTGGTCTTCTTTGCTGCTTTGTAGTTTATATTATATCAGAGAACCAAGCCATGGAACATATCAAGGAGTTTAAGTTGCATCAATACAATAAAATGAAACGACTACTAGTATCCCAATTCATGTAATTGTACCAATTCAATTTTGACATACTTGCCATGCAACAACGTAATGCGACAGTTACAAAAATCAATACAAATTTTTACTTGGTAACCGAAGTATGGAATCATAGATCACTTGAGAGATAATACCGCACATTAAGGACAAAACCTGTAATTTTTCAAGTAGCGCTGGTTTCCATTAATACGGCCCAGTTTAGTTTTGATAATGAAGAAACAGGTCTAGACCTACATTCAAATGTGCATCGTGCAAAACATTACCTATATCGATCCGTCGGGTTCGTATCGTATCGTTGCTTACAAGTTACCTTTCATACATATACATGATCCTACTGCTACTATTAATAGTATTATTTTATATTACATATATGACTGGTAGCTAGATTGAAGCAACAATACGAGCACCTGTTTATTCAAGAACATACCCATTTAATGTTATCAACGCTATTGAAAAGTAATTGAAAAAAAATTGAGAGGTGTTAAAAAGTACAGAACACTTTTGTTTTACTGAGAGAAGGGGGGGGGGTCAATCAGTCAGTAGGTATTAATAACTGTGCTTGTTTGATTAGAGGGTCTTGAATTTCACTTATGAATATGAAATTCACTTATGATTTTATGATTATTTACTGTAACAAAGATTGTTGCTTTCTTCAAGACTGGTGGAAAGCTGAAATACCGATAGTTTTTAAATATTTTTGGATGTACATACATTTTATCAATACACCCTCATATAAGTATTATGACAGATGGTGCGGGTTTAAGTTAGATTTTGTCAAAGATATGTATTTATATCTACCCTATAAATGGAGCGTCATGCCAGGTAAATGATTAAAATTGTAATAAAGATGAGGCTTTTTTTGTTGTTTCCTTTAATGGCACTTTTAACACCTTATTTGGTTATAGAATGTTCAGTAAATGGGAGCTAATTGCCTTTACTTTACAATCACTGAGGCAGACATTCCTGACTCGTCTTTGCGGTTATATCGGCCAATTGTTATGTAAAGTTAATTTATGTGTTGGGTTTCATGATTATATGTTACATACATATTTAAACTGTAATGTGTCACTGATGGTAGGATTTGTGTGAACATCTTTATTGCCACGTAGTTTCAGCATGTTTTCTAAGTTTGACTTTGGGATATAATTTAATATTTGCTTTTTAAAATATATTTTAAATCGTTTCAAAATAATGTTTAGGTTTTTACATGACATGATAGGAAACATCGCGTAGAATAACCGAACTGTAGTGTGCAGGATATTTAATCACAGGGATTTTCGTTAAATGAAGTTTGTTGATCACGTGACATTTTAAGTGTTAAAGCAGGGTGGGTGGTCGTAGTCATACGTTGTAAGAAGTCGATCCCGATATTTATGATAGTGACTGGTTGATGTCGTTGTCAAATGCTAACATATATGGGCAATTCTTGTTGATTTAGTCATTTAATACCAAGTTTTAACGTCATGATTTTATTTCACGTTTCGATAGTATAATTACATGTCGCTGGAGAGTCCTCTTCATTATATTTGCGGTGGCGGAGGGGGGGGGTGTCTTCACATTGAAGTATTTTTTTCATTCTAAAATAAAATTGTGCTTCCTTGTTGGATTATATTCCTGAACTTCATTTAGAAAGTTTTACGAAAATAGCAAAACGGTGTACTAGGCATCTACGATTGATACATAATGGTGTGCCCAACCATACTGCACTGTCTTTCACATATATTGTGCAAAAGGAAATGATGTTGGAATAGATCCATAGTATACCCCCTTGAAAAGAATTATAAAAGCAAATTTTGGACATCGCTCGGTCAATTAAGTGAACATCGGAGGTAGTTGTTGGAATATACATCGGTTTGACTGATTTGGTTGTTGCCATCGTCCCGAGTTGAGTGCACCAAATATGTTGCAACAGCAAAAATGCGAATAAAATTCCGATTAAAACTTGGTATCTTGCCTGATTAACTGCGAAGTTGTTGCGAATTCATCCATCTCCCTTTTAGTTTGCAACATATCGGTCATTCTTAACGTCAACCCCATTGTAGAAAGAGTGGATGTGGTCTGAATCGAAGTTTAAACCATAGGATTGACTTGAAAGTTGCAAATATTCCTTTATAGTGTGTGTTGGTAGGGTGGATGTATCAGGGACGTCATTTTAAAAAATTTCAGAGGGGGTGGGGGCTTGACGGGCTTGTTAATTTTCGTATTTAAGCAGCATCAATTTTATAGCACATGGAAATCCAAAGCCCTACCACCCTCAAATGACGTCCCTGGGAGGTATGTGTCTATTAGGATGGGTTGAAACGTAGAAAGTTCTAGCTTTGAACTAAAATATAAGCAGACTAATCTAATTTTGCACATAGGTATCCTGAGCATGCCATGCCTAAATTGTATGTTATCTGCGCAAATGCTTCGCTTAACATAGATACATATTTTCCGAGATATAAGTCGATCTGGAGTATAAGTCGAATTCACTAATTTTGTAAATTTTCCATCCTTCGTCCATTATAAGATTTGAAGTATTGGACGAGACCAGTTCACTAACTTGGCTTCGTATTCTACACTAGTAACTTCCAGTTTCTTGAATATTAATGTTATCAATGTATTATATTATATATTACCGCCAATCGTGAAATTGCATCACCGATGCTAACATGCTTGTGATTCTACTCCTGTACAAGGTACTGCTATATTCTGTTATAAAATGTACACAGCTGAATAAACTGTCCATGCTTGTATTTATTATGATATTCATTACAACAAGAGCCACGTGGCTGTGCATGCTATGTACATGTTAGTTAAAGGTCGAAAGCTTTAACCTGATTATTCCAATTCAAACCCTTCTTGAGTGCAAGATTCAACAGATGAGATAAACTCTGTGAAATCAACAATAGGAAAATTAGGCTATCCATAGGGAAATCAAAAAATGTCAAGAATATTAAGAGACAGAAAACCCAACAGTTACAAACGTAAAATAAATTAAATAATTGTTATTATGCTTTAAGATATTGGTGTTTTTTAATAAACCACCGTCACGTGATCGCTTACACTACGACGAATCCTCATTAATTGGATTAAATGACCACACCTTAGTTCTAGATACTAGATTGTGCTCAAGACTGAACGAACTGGGAATTCATTCATCGTTTCTTAAATGTAAATGGAAGCGAAAAAAAAAAAATTTCTTTCAAAGCCGGCCAGCATAGAACAGGAAGAAGGATTCCAGTTATCTCCCTTTTGCCCGTAACGGATAAACAACTTAAAATTTCTGCCGTTAATTTTAATAACCTGATTCAAATTTTTCCCAGGGATACGACTACGTATTGTATTATTCAACGCTCAATCAGTAGGATCATCGGAAAAGCGCACAGAAATTATTAATTTTATCAACGACCAGGATATTTACGTCTTTTTCCTGACACAGACTTGGTTAAATTCGGAAGGTGATGAATGTAAGTGTGCGGAATTAACACCCAGCGATTACTCCATCAAGTCATTCCCCCGCAAAGAATTCCATTATCAAATGACTCAAGTACAACACAACCTTCATTTTCTGCCACACATCGTTTGAACTAGTCCAAACAACGATTACACTGGAACAAAGGTCAGTCCATTTTTTCTGTCTCTACCGTCCTCCTCGTAGTAGAATAAACAAGCTGACTGAATCTCTCTTTTTAGAGCAGTTTCCAAATCTTCTAGAGTATGGAAATTCGATAGGTGACAACATAATTATTCTTCGAGATTTCAACTTTCACTATGACTGTCCTGCTAAACTAAACACGTCAAAACTCCTAGATTCCATTCATGTTTTCAATCTTAAACAGTCAGTTAACCAACCTACCCATAAACTTGGTCAAATTTTACTCTGGTTTCGTTATAGACCTCATGATAATATTCTGCAATCAACCCTTGTATCCCACGAACTTGCATCGGATCACCTCTGCATTGTATGCCATCTCGACGTATCAGTCCCTAACCCTCCACCTCTATTTGCTACTAAGAGAAACATCCGTATGATGAATAGAACCAAATTCATGCATGATATCTAAGAAAACCTAACAACTTTCTTACATCCAACAGCGGAACAACATGATAACTGCCTGCGTTCATTGCTTGAAAAACATGCCCCAGCCACCAAATGCAGAGTATCAATAAAAAAGTGTATTCCTTGGTATAGCAGTGTTAGGGACCAGCTTCGCACTGCTAAAAGACATCGCCGAAAAGCAGAGAGGCTTTGGCTTTCCACCAGACTCACTATTCATAAACAAATCTATGAAGCTGCTAAGAAGAACGTCACAAACATAGTCCATTTAGCCAAATCATCCCACTACAGTACTAAGATCACGGAGAGTTCCAGCTACAAAGAGCTTTTCGAGATAACTAACAAACTAATTTCAAGGAACAATGTACACCACTTCCAACAACCTTCTCTCCACTAGACCTACCAGACCAATTTGCAAATTTCTTCGATGATAAAGTTCAAACCTTTAGAGATTCGATTGACAGCACAATTTCAACTGATTCGTCACCATACAGTTATGATACAGAATTTCAGCGACAATCGTTAGGAGCATTTAAACCTGTTTCTAATGATTTAGTACGGACAATCGTGATGAAAAGTGCACCAAAGTCTTGTGAACTTGATCCAATTCCGACATCACTGCTGCTTGAGTGCTTAGACCCAATATTGCCTTCACTAACTGATGTTATTAATATCTCTCTCTCATCAGGGGAATTCCCATCATTTTTTAAAACTGCCATCGTAAAGCCACTGCTGAAGAAACCAACACTGGACCATAACGATTTAAAGAACTACCGCCCAGTTTCTAATCTCCCATTCATATAAAAAATCTTAGAAAAGGTGGTTCTAACTCAACTTGTATCTCATTTGAATTCAAACAGTCTTTTTTTAGCAATGTACAGTCTGCATATCGCCCTTGCCACAGTACGGAAACTACTCTTCTGAAAGTATTTAGTGACGTTCTTTCTGCTTTGGATAATGGAAAGATTACAGTCCTCACTCTCCTGGATTTATCTGCAGCATTTGACGCAATAGACCATGATATATTACTTCACCGTCTCCAGCATGTATTTGGCATTCAGAATATAACCTTACAGTGGTTTAAGTCCTTCTTAGTCAACAGGACATAAATTATATCTGCAAATAGAATACACTCCAGCCTAGTTGACGTATGTTGTGGGGTTCCACAGGGATCTGTTCTTGGTCCTGTTCTCTTCATTCTGTACACTCAGCCGCTCTCAAATGTCATAGATCATCACCCATTGTCGCACCAATTGTACGCTGATGACACCCAAATATACAAGTCTAGGCACCCAACTAAAGTTGATGCTACCATCCATGGAGTAGAGAAGTGCATTTCGGATGTGAAATCATGGATGACATGTAAGAAGCTGCAGATGAATGATGATAAAACTGAGGCTATTCTGATCACAACACAAAGACTTCCTCATTCACACCCTTTACCACAGACAATAAATATCAGCAACACTAACATTAAATTCTCACAGTCAGTACGGAATCTAGGCGTTACTCTAGACAGTACTCTCACATTGCACCAACATGTCATGAACATCTGCAGGGCTGCATATCTTGAATTGAGATGCATCAGCTCCATTCGTAAGTATCTTTCAGTTGGTGCCACAAAAACACTTGTGTGTTCATTAGTACTTTCGAGACTGGACTATTGTAACTCGATTCTGTCTGGTTCATCACAATATTTACTCCAGAAACTTCAAAACGTTCAAAGCACAGCTGCACGGATCATCTTTAGAGTACATCGATCAGAGCACACCTCACCACTGCTCTGTACCCTACACTGGCTATCAATTCGATACAGAATCAAATACAAAATTTGTTCTCTGTGCTATATTTCAAAGACAGACTCCAGTCCAACATACCTGTCCAGCCTCACCCATGTGTATACACCATCTAGATCCTTACGCCCTTCTTCTGATAATCGTATACTCATTGTTCCCAAGGTGAAAACAAAGTCATATGGACAACGTTCGTTTGCACACCAGGGCCCGACGACAGTGGTCCCTTTTAAGTGTGCTCTCAAGACTCACCTGTTTCGACTGCAGGAACAAACTTAGCGACCTAATCATGTTTTGTATCTTATATGTTTTCAGCATGTTTTGATATTTTCCTATTTCATTGTTTTTGTCATTTGTTGTTCTGTAGTGTAGTCATATCATTAATGATGGTGTAAAGCGCTTAGAGCTTCGAAAGATTAGGCGCTATACAAAGTCCTTATTATTATTATTAAATGCAGTATAAAATTTACAGAAATGAACAGTTTTATAATACATATTGTTTAACATGTCAATTATAATTGAAAGCATATCGATGTTGAATACACTTTATTACCTGAAGTAGAACTGTTCCACATTCTAATTAAGAAAATAATGATTAAGAATTCTCTAAACCATCTCCAATATCTGAAAATCCCCTTGAAGTCTTCGTCTTCTCTATCAGAATGAAAAATGGCAGCTATCTCAGGGCTCAGATCATTGGAAATGTTTTCATTGTCGTCTGTCTCCATTTTATTCCACGACATGTGACTCACTGTGTCAAGTCATATTCATCTAATGTATCCTGAATATTAATCCATCTTGCTTTGCAGCCACTATTTGCTTTCTTTTGTTTATTTTTTCGTGCCTCAAAAGGCAACCTTAGCTTTACGCCAATCTCGGACACAATTTTCACTGCAACCATATTTCATGTGAGCAGCAATATTCCCACCTTTTTCTTCCGCGAGCATTACAACTTCCAGTTTAAAGGTCGCTGTGTTAGACTTGCGTGATTTGACGGGTGGCATTGGCAGATAAGTTGTATGATTTCTACGGGGATATTTATAGGAATGATTTTGACTAAAAAGATTGATAAAAACAGAACCAACTCATTAAAATGTGCCAGTGCTATATAAATTATATCAATGCCCACAGCTAAATTCCTTTTTGCATTCAGAAAAGGAAGTTGGCATCATTTCCTGTGGTTATTAAGCCACTTGATATTAAAACCGGGTAGCGTATTTGATACTGATTAATGATACAGAACAATGGGGTATTCTTCGCCCCCACATATAGTGTCTTTGTTCTCTACAAACACCACTGAAGATGATATTGATTAACAAGAAGCGGAAGAACGTTTGAATGAATGTGCTTTGATACTTAAAAGCATTCCATTAACAAACATGAGTAGTTCCCGCAGTCAAGTAGGCCCTGTAGCATCATGCCACATACGTCAACCATGCAACCTGAAGATGACTGGACATTTCATGGAGATGGTTCGCTATCACGACAATCATCTAGTTCAACAATTTCTTGCCTAAACCTTTCAGAAGATCAAGAAATATCTACTGAAGGCAGCGAAACATGTGACCCAGATCCCAGTTTCTCTGAAGTAACAGAAAATAGCACTTTAGCAGAAAAAAGAAACGAATCATCAAAATCAATAAAAACTTTCCTTTTTAAAATTGGACAGATTGTTCAAGAACAAAGTGGAAAAAGACCGTATTTTATTTGCTCCAGATCAGAAAATAGCAACAAATTTGTTTATTCTCATGGAAGAAAATAAAAAGTACAGAACAATTCCTTCCAAAATATCTGGTACTACAACTCATGAAATCCAAGATTAGCAACTTGTTTAGTGCTTATAAGACATATCTTCAGGATGATGAGGACGAAACAGAGTGGACTAAATTAGTTACCATAACACATATTGAAACAGCAATAAGAAATATCCGAAGGCTATCTTTAACTCTCCATTTGACAAACTTCATAAGATTCGTCAAGTGTCTTGAGCAACCTACAGCAAAATCTCTTATAGGAAACATGACAGTGATTTCCTCGGATGATCTTGAAGGCAAATGGGATGGAAAATATCGTGACCCAAGGATACACGAAGACAAAATATTGAAGTTGATATTCCTGGACAGACAGAAAAGCAAATTCTCGTATTAAATGATATTGTGTTGGTTGATATCGATGTTGTAGAAGATGCATTGCGTGCTGAAAAATCCCCATGGAAGCTAGGATACGCAGCGACGATACATTCTTCGCAGGGGTTGACTATATCCGATGCAATTGTTTGGATCATAGATAATCGCATCGAATGGTCAAATTTGGTTTTTCTTGCATCGTCTAGAGTACGAAGAATAAATCAACTTCAAAGAGTTGTTTTAGATTATAATGACACAACAATCAATGATATTGTCAGCGTTGACATAATCAGAAAAAAACTCGCTGGTTATACACAACAGGACAAAATAAAAAATAACAGAGAATTTGACATTGATGCTGAATTAATAATTACACTGAAACAAGAACAGAATAATCACTGTAATTGTATAATGTGTTGGTGTTGGTCGGATAAAGACTCTCGACAATTTACCGTCGACAGAAAAAATAACAGCGTAGGTCATACCAGAGATAATGTGATGTTGACTTGTCTTGAGTGCAACAGACGCAGAGGTGCTAGTTAAGACCACACGGTGGTAATTGAGTATCCTTGGGTATCACTTGTAGTTGTTCACGAGTAAATCTGCGCTGAGGAGCAGTTGAATCCATCCTATAGACTGGCGGTCTACCCGTAGATCGTGTTATGCTGGATATTTTATGTGCGGTAACACTCCAATTAGGATCAGTAGCTCCTTTTTTACCACCTTCAGGCTCTCCTGGTTCATATAAATATCTAACAGTGACATTGCCAAGTATTGGTTGTTTTGAAAAATCATGTTGTGGGTTTACAGGTATATACTTTTTTTAATCGCGTTGTTAGGTTTCATGTTGATTGTTCGAGTAATCTCATTATTTATCGCGGTAATTACGCCTAGTAATCTCTTGACACATTCACGGGATCGTTTGTCCTGAATAAACTCCTTCGCTTATTGATATCCAAATAACCGCTCAGCAAGTGTCCAATTAAATCGTTCAACAATTGCTTGATCGCGATGTAGTGCAGTATGTCCTCGTCTGATAGTGACATTATTTTGCTTCATTGTTGATAACACTGAAACCCAGAAAAATTCCTTGCCAGGATCAACTTGTAATAGATTTGGCCACCGCAGAGCACCCCTTCGATAAATCCCTTCAAACGCAGAAGCCACCTCAGTTGATGATTTTGTTTTTAAAGGCTCTGGTTGTTTGTATCTACTCGCAACATCAACTACGGTTAGCGCATACTGTAAACACCATCATGCGGCAGAAATAATATATCAGCTTGATGAACTTCATTAACGACGCTGACATAAAAATGCGAGAAATTATATCGTTTAGGCGGAGGTAGATAAATTTGCCATATCGCCTGTTTGGATAATCAATCCGCTGCAGTGTTTTTTTTCTTCACTTTTGCGGCGCTAGCGAGTTTACTAATTGCTGCTTTACCCCTCCAGTATCCACTTGGAGAATAATAAATAGATTCCACGATGTTATTAATTACCAGCACCCGTCATTAATTTGCCTTTCATCGTCGATTTTACGAACCATGAAGCCAACTTTTCTTTGAAGGATTTATCAGTAATAGAATTCAACGCATGAATCAATTTCACATCTGCGATATGTCTGTGTTGCAGATTGCTGCTTTTATAAGCAACATCATGAGCATGACACGACTTATCAATAGCGTTTATTGGATACTCACCGGGTCGGGGTTGGTTTTGATCATCAAGTCTGATATCAAGTCTGGTCACGGGTCCACAATAACTATACCCTGGAAGGTGCTTTTCTCCTGGATATTTTGGCCATGGTGTTCCTGGTAATTTTACTAACTAGGCTGCAATATCACCTCCTCGTTTTTTTTAAAAAACATCTCCAGATTTTATAGAAACAAATCTAAATTTCTTTGTACCGCATTGTATGCACTTACCAGCAAGTTCTGATCTGTTATTTTCAGTTGTAATCGTCATAAAGTCGTTTGTGCTAGTACGCTTCTTACATTTCACACAATATAGATCCATAATTTATTGATAATAACATGAATGTAACTGATTTTTTGGCGACAAAAACAAGAGAACCAGTTAAGCATTATGCAGCGCTACCAAATTCTATTCGTATGATTATAATCGAACCATCTGGAAGCGGCAAGACGCAGTTGCTACTTAATTTAATAGCGAGATGGATGAAATGGGACAAATTGTATTTAGTAGCCCCAAGTGTAGATGATCAGCGATGCTACGAAGTGTTAAAAGATTTTAACGAGAGAGCAAAATCAGAAATCGATGAGGATATTATTAAATTTATAACCGATATCGAGGATGCACCGAGCATTGATGATATTGATGGAAGTATTAACAATTTGGTCGTATATGATGATGTCATGTTAGACAATCAAAAGAATCCAGCTAGGATATTTTCCAGAGGCAGGCATAAAAATACCGATGTGATATGTGTCACTCAACGACACACTCAAATACCAAAAGTGATCAGAGATAATTGCAATTTTCTTGCTGTATTCAACGGAGTTGACATACATACACTATGAAATATTCACCAGACTTGGTGAAGTGGAGATATGGACGGAATTCATTTAAAAAATTTCTTTAGTTGCGTTCAATCAATTCCACATGGAATTATAACGATAAATTTGCACGACCCGAGATCAAGATATCGTATCGGACTTGATCAAATATTCGGTTGAAATCGTATAAGGATTGTTAACCCCATAGCAGCAGAAGGATGCGCGACAACGACTTTGGCGTCTCTTTGGCAAAATGGAATTTAAATACTTTTTTCTCTATTTTGGAGGAAGCCTCGGTTAGCCAAATTGACGCTTCTACAAAGTTGGTCTGTTCGCACTCTCTGCTGCTATTTCTAAATTAATGTTCAGATGGATATTATTTTAAAATTTAGCATAATACGTCAGAAGGTAAATAAATTTAATCAGCTATTTAGTGGTGATATAATTTATTTTGCAGGACGAGACGAGATGTTTGAAGATATAACTAATAATTCAGACTTTGGCTGAACAAGCAAGGAATGCATAAATTTTTTTTTTTTTTTTAAATATAGCTGCCCTGTTAATTCATATTTGTTAATAGGATCTGTATATGATATGAATTTTGCCTCAATACATTTTGAACTACTATGTAACAGTTTTCATATCAACATTTTATATACACTTTGGCAGTTTCTAGTTGGATTTTAATCCAAATTTGCATTTGAATTTCATTGCAAACAATAAACTTGTTAGAATGGTGGAATAAAAATTGAAAAAGTGCCTTAATGCTGCAACAAAATTTCCCATTAATTGGTATTGTTTCAGTGATTATTCTTAAAAGTTCTGCCTTTATGTTTCTAGTCGGATTTTAATTCAAATTTGCTTTATGTTTTGATCATAAATATATATACATGTATATCCTATATAATTATGTAGTTTCACCTTAACAGAACAAGATGTATTGAGTTGTCTGCCATGAAATAAAAATCATTGAACTCAATAAGCCTTGGCTAGTGTGTCAAGTTTGCGGGACCATTCTTTGTTTGTAATTTTTTTTTGGTATATGTCAGAATTCGGGGTCAGACAGAGTATTAAAAAAACTATGTTATTAAAACAGAGGTGAGATGGCAGAGAGAGAGAGAGAGAGAGAGAGAGAGAGAGAGAGAGAGAGAAAGAGAGAGCACGTACTGTGTGTGTGTCTGTGTGTGTTTTAAGTTAAATCTGAAGCATACGTGTCACATATCATGGTATTATCTTTTTAATACTTGAATTTAAATTTGAATTACAATTACAATTAAGTTCAGGAGGGAGTGGGCATGTTGGTATATGCTTTCAGAAAGTATATATACTTTCAGTATTGCAGCACTGCAAAATTTAGGTTTTGAATACATTTGCAATCAAAAGTATTTTTTCTACTACAGTCATAAGTAGTTGACTTGTTTTTTTTTATAGAATAAAGAACAATTACCAATTAACAATTGTTTCGGTTGAGAGGCAGAATGATCTATTAATATTGTTTTATTTACACCTACTTAACAAACACATTGATTAATTATGTTGATTTAAATCAGTATCAGATTTTTGTCAGATACAAAATATGAAGATTTTCTTATGAGCAAACAATCGTTAAAATGGTTTACACAGAATTTACTAATAAATGGTATGAAACAGGAATTAAATATATCTGATGGACATTGCATAAATGCTGCTCTTGTATTCTGTTGAATGTATGTCAGTAGTTTTAACAGAAACGGTTTCATACAATAATGTTGTGGTATTGAAACCCCTGATTCTGGCACCAATTAATCACTAGTGACAGTTCTTGCTTGGTGTGCTGGAGTAGACTGCAATCATGCTGACCCCATCTTGATGGGGTCAATGTCCAGCTAATTTTTAAAAGCAAAACATTTGGGGAAATCTCTACGAGTTTACAGAAAATTAGTGTTAAATTTTTAAAGAACAATTTATATTTAATTTAAAATAAATAAATGCGCATACACGACCCTATGACTTGTATTATAATCGTTGTCGAACTAGTTTAGCTGTACGAGATTCCATAGTTAGCGCAGATTCACTCATTCACTCATTATTATTATTATTATTATTATTATTAAAAAACACATGTCAGCCGATATACTAAAATGCACATCAAACAGTCAAATATCAGAAAGCCTAGGTAGTGTGCGAGGCCATATTTTTGTTTGCATCCCCTCCACCGTTGAGACATTGTAGCTTTTGGGTTTTAGAAAATGGTTGTTTCATCCCTCAATGTCAAAACACCACCAATATCTTGTTAACTAGGCTTACATACAATGTTCTAATCAGCTTTTGTCAATTATGATCTCAGCATTTTCCCAATAACCTGATTATTGCATGATCTGGTGCTGTAAACATGTCCACGTAGGTCGCCCCGCTCCTAAAAATCTCCCTCCTCACGCTGCTGAAGTTTAGTAAATAAAGTACATACAACTGCGTAATGAATTACCAACATTTTCCTAGGATGTAAATTAAACACAATCACACGCATTATGTTGTACCAAACGTTCAGAGAAATATTTAAGCAAGAAATTTATATACTTGACATTCTCTTTCAATGGCAAGCTATGTACAGAGCACTAAAATTATACTACTTTTCTAATATTCATAAAAGAACAAAACGAAAACAGTTTAATTTAGCTTTTATAAGTATTGTTGTTGCTGGCGTGGTACAATTTGTTTTCCTGGTGCTAGGTGTATTACATTTTCATTTCGGGAGGGGGCACCAAATAGATGCCTCCCTTCAAAAAAACTAAAAAATAGGTGTTTATGTATGAGTGTATCCCCCCTGATGTGTTGTTTATGTGGGGGTTTTCCATTTAATTTTCACTAACTTTAATTTTTACCATTGGTACTATATACTTTTTTTAATGGGGTGTATGTTTAGATAGTTTCTTAGTGTTTCTATCGGGAGGTTTTTCCAAAAGAGCATCACTTGTTTTCTTATTTGATACATTTACTCTTTTTTTTGAATTTTGAATTTTCCGGCAAAGTCCGGTGTACTAAGTCTTATTTTATTTTAAAATTTACACCCCAAAAAATGAATAACTTATTGTTTTAATGACTGTCTTTTTTGTGTCGTTCTTTGCCCTTTTTCCATTGAGAACGACTATGTACCTTTCCCGCCTATTGGGTCATTTAAGCAGAGCTCCCTGCATTATGTCCCTCTAAGGGGATTTATTTTACGACTCTTTCACGGGCCTATCCACTTCGCGTAGCGCTGTGTGATTTAGCTATGTGACTTCCTCATCTCGTACTTTCTACTTGATTGTCCGTCCCCCTCCCCCTTTGTGTTCCATCTATAATTCTATTTCCGAATAATTATGATTTGCCCGCATCCCCTCATATTTTCCATTATAAAATCTGTGATGTTGTATAATAGTTTCTTGCTAAAGTTTCTGTCTAAATATAATATATAATATGTTATTTTGTTTGTATAATTGAGTTGCTCTTATTTTATGTGTTAGGTCAACTCTTTACTTTCTATTCTTTCCGCATTCAAACATGACATGTTTTTTTGTGAATGTGTGTTTTTACACAGTGGACATTAGCAACAGTGTTAACAGTGAAATGTTCTGTTATTCGTTCGGCCACACAATTTATCTTCGAGAATTTCATCAGCTTTAGATTATCAATGTTGGGTTTCTCAAGCGGATATATCCCATAAATAGCTTCTGTTACAGGATAATTAAGATCTTTCGTTATATGGTCTGTCAATACCGGTCAACATCCCTGGTTTGAAACCTTTACTCAGTATGGTAATGTTTTTCATTTTGAAGGACAGGATCGCGTTTATCACGAATAATACAATTGTCTGTATCTGATAGAACGATAAATTTTATTTTTAAAATATATTTTCTATCGTCAATGTAGTTAATGATCATCGCTGCTCGTTTGTCGTTCATCGTAGCATCTATAATTTTAGTGTCACTTATAATCTTAAACGTTAACCACACATGAGATGCTTCATTTTTCTGAAATTCTATTTTGGCGTCATGTATTTTATTGATCAATGTTTTATATGTCGGATCAACCAGATCTCGCATTGGTGTAGAGAGGTCATCGTAATACGTAATTCACCAACCACGTCTCCCTGAGGCTCTAGACTGTTATTTGACAGATTAGAGACTCACACAACGGTGAATCTGTGTTTCGTGTCTTCGTATTATACCTTAATGTGTTTTTTTTATGTGTCTTAGAACCTGCTAGAGCACTTGAACCTAGAGGTTAAATGTTGCACTGTCCTTAATCAAGGTTATATGTTTCAGGTGCCTTGAACCTGCTAGCAGACTCGAACTTAAGAGGTTAAAGGTTGTTCTGTTCTTAAGATGCCTTTGAACCTGCTAGGATACGGTGGTAACCTATTAGTTAAAAGTTTATACTGTCCTTAATTAAGATTATATGTTTCATGTGCCTTGAACCTTCTAGAACACTCAAACCTAGAGGTTAAAGGTTGTTATGTCCTTAAGATGCCTTTGAACCTGCTAGGATACGGTGGTAACCTAGGGGTTAAAAGGTTGTGCTGTCCTTAATGTGCCTTGAACCTCCTAGAACACTCGAAACTAGAGGTAAAAGGATGTGCTGTCTAAAAAAATATATTTTATTAAAATTTAAAGATATATATTATATTAATGCTATGATATCTGCAGTAAAAAATTAAAAATTGAAAATATAAATATACAACTCGATCCAGAAAAAATAATTTGTGATTTCGAGTCAATCAAAGAAGGAAATCTTTGAAGGTGGTTATACACTTTCAACGGAGTATAGGTTTGTAAAGAACATACAGACTATAATGTTCCAGTCCTTATCAATGGTAAAAGATAAAGATGTAAATAAGTTCGTACCACTTTCTATCGCAGTAGAACATATTAAATCTAAACTGTCTCATGAATATGAAATGAACAAAATTATCAACACACGCATGAGACAACTCAAAAAGATTATAAATGAAAACGATGTTACCGATGGCAGCTTGGATTAATTCCTCTACAGTTCTGTTGTTTTATTCTGCTATAATATTTTTAAAATTCATATTTGTAATGTTTTTAATTAAATTTCATCTTTTTTTAACCTATTCAGTAGAAATATCATAGAAAAATCTATCAAAATTGTAATATTTGTAGGGTGAAACCCAGAATGATTCTAAATGATTGATCGATAAATCGCTAAATTTACCATGTTTTGCTCATAAATCAACTAAAATCGAATATATTTCTACGAAAATATACAAAAAAGCAGACAAAAAAGATGAAATTAACGATTTATCGATAAATTTACCATGTTTAACTCATAAATTAACTAAATCGGATAGATTTCTACAAAAATATACCCTCCAACAAGACAAAAAATGATGAAATTAACGATTTATCGATAAATTTGTCATGTTTTTTTTCCATAAATTAACTAAATCGAATATGTTTTACGTAAATATACACACAAAAACAGACAGAAAAAGATGAAATTAAGGAATAATCAATACGTTTACCATGTTTTGCTCATAAATTAACTAAATCGGATATATTTTTACGAATTTAAACACAAAACAGACATAAATAGATGAAAATAACGATTTATCGATAAATCAGATAATCGCTTGGGTTTTTACCCTACAAAAATCAGAAATCTGGAAGATTTTTTACGATAAAATTGACTAAAACAGACCAAAAAAAAAATGAAATTTCGTCAAATCTGTACAGAAATATTCTGTTTCACTGAAATCAGACTTTTATTCAGAACTATATAATATTTTTTAAAGTTCATCAAGTTTAATACAGGAATGCGCGTGGTTTATAATCTTTTCTCAGTCACACGTGATCATAGAAATATGTTCTCGCTGAAATCTAACTGTTCTTGCATCAGTAAAAAATATTTGTCACCGTACTCATCAATGACTATATCAACGATGTTGAATGAAGACTAGGTAAATATTAATTTGATTGCATTTCCAAGTGCTTCCTTGTCGTGTATAAAAACCTTAACGTGCTGGTACATATATAATATTTATCTGATTCGTGAATCAAGATAAAAAAAAGTCGTTTACGATTTCACATTAAGATTTATCAGTAAAACCTCACCACGTAAATCAATCATGTGTCCACTCTGGTCGATGAGTTTAAAATTTATTCGTGACAAGTATTGATTATGCGTGAGTAGATAAACTAGATTGATTGGTTCTTGCACGATCAAGGATGCAGGAGGAACCATTGGAATAAATGTGTAAAGAACGTATTTTTGTTCAGCTTGATTTGATATCCCAAGATCTGTTTGATAACTACCATCGATTACATCACATACAAGACTGACTGCAATCACTGAGGTTATATAAACAATCTCTTGTGAAATATGCCTGCCTTCAGCTTCTGGATTATTGTTAAATCTGAGAACATCATCATGATGTGGTATAGTTTCATCAGGCCATCCTATAACAGTTTTTATCGATGATCGATAAATATCTCCCACGTAATCGGGAGATTTTACTTCAATCACAGATGACAATGTTAGTTCGTGAACGAACATTAAAAGCTACTTTTTATTCTTTTATTGTTGTTGATTTTATTCTGCGCTGGAATTCATCGTTGATTTGTTCAATCTGATAACTACCTGAGGGGATAGAAATAACAAAGAAACCTGGGATTCCATCTGGTTTATTTTTTGTGCAAGTGCAAGCGAATTATTTGAAGGTAATCCACCAAACTGTTCAGATCTGATATTTGGCCAACTAAGATATACTCGCAGTTGTGCAAGTGCAATCTCTTTTGCTGAAATTGCAGTTGGAAAATTAATACTGAATTCAGGATAAGATGTGTTTACTGATATCGTAGTTGTTTTCAACGGTGTTGTATTAGTGACAATCTGTTGCGATAGTTCTTGTGCTGACATTTATATATTTATCTGTAACTTTAATGGGTGTAGATTCTATCACAGTCATTGTTTCGGAGAATATTGTAGTCATTAATGCGAACTCAGAATCCGATGTTGAAGCATAGTTGAGGCTGTCAGATATTAACTGAGATAGTTTAGAATACGCCACCGTTGTTGCGTGTAACTTCACCGCATACTCGGATAATTTTTAATTCGTGCATGTATTTTTTGCGATTATATTAAAAACTGCAGTGATCGCAGTTGATGCTGAAACACAGATCGTTATGACCGCAGGTGATGTCACTGTTACCACGGAAAAAAAAAAAGACTGGCTCCAGCAACAACCGCTGAGACTGAGTATGCAATTATGTCAATGATGATTACACGTCTGTGATACTTTTTTAGATACTTTTATCGTGTAATTATCAACGATAGATTTTAATTGATCTTGCCACTCCCGCGCTTGATTGTATCTGTAGTCCATATTATTTACGCTGTAATCAATTGAGGTGTTTCGGCAACAAATTCCAAACACCACCACAAAATGTCTCTTCAGTTAATTTTTTGTCGGATGCAAACAGGATAAATGTTTCTTCGTCTCCACGGTTTAATATACCAGATACGGTTTCAGAAAATTTGTCTGTTGAGTGATGGGATGGATACGTGGTAAATATATCGAATTTTGCACTACTAAGCACAGACAATCTTTACACGCCAGTAACTTCCGCAGTATGTTTAATAGTATTATTTTGTTGAGACCATGTTGTTGATCCTGATGATATTGTGTATACGACGTTGTTAATCCGTTTTGTGGAGAATTTTACCCTGATATTTTTGAAGGAGATAAATTTTATTAATAATATTATGCACATCACTAACAATATCTCCGTGTTTTTTTTAATCGTATCAACTGATGTTTTAATATCAGAAAGTTTCGTATCAACGATTAATGGTTTTCCGAAGAATTCATCTGTAATTCATTGCATCGATCTTTCTGATGTTTCTACGGAGACTTGTAAACGCACCTACGTGAACGTCATACTCGGCTCACATCTTAGATAATTTTCCGTCTACGGTATTGTGATAGTTTATATGAAGTTCGTGTTCGGTTTTTACCGTGGATAATTTACCACTAATGGCATCATGTTTGGTTTTTAACGTAAATAATTTATCATCAACAGTATCAACATATCTTAATGTTGCAGCATCTTCGTCTGATGTTGGAACTCTCAGGACGGTTATTTCATTTCTGTTGATGACAAGTTTTCCTGTTAATACACCACCTGACGTTGATAATCGTGTTTGAATAATTTTGATAATTTCACTCCTCATATATTATATCGATATACTTGAATCTCGTATTTTTCCGCTATCGGTAAATACCGGAATATTATCCATAGCAGCGCCAAGAACCCTACGAACTATATCATTCCACTTAATATTACTTGTTTTCAAAACACTGCGTTTGTCCTGAAATATAACAACTTCATCTCGGTCAACCCCAGTTAGGTTCATAATATCAGCAAGGTCAACTTTACTGATCAAAGATCTTCCGTAAATATCAACCAGTGTGTGTGTGTGTGTGTGCAATTTTAAATACCTGTCCAACGATTACTTGTATATTCGTGGGATGAGGTGGTTTAGTTGATTTTGATATCGCATCAAGTACAGCTATTGATTCAGGACCACATATCGGTGAGTCTGTTATTGTCTGTGTCGGTAACGTTGAATACCAAGTTCTGGCAGGTAATTTATTAATATAATTTAAAAACTCAACTGGTGATGATAGTCCGTACGAATAAAAATAAACAATTCCGCGTGGATCAATCGCATATGCAACCCAGTGAGTTCTTGGACCCGAATTGGAATCGAGATTGATGATACCGGTTTCAACGTGATGTGGTTGTTTCGGTAATTGATCACGCATTAAAACTCCTCTACAATGTTTTATTTTTAATTTTTTAGCAGCATTTATCAGATAGAAATTTTACATCGGTGTTATATTCCTAGAAGTCTCATTTTTTCTCCTTGATAAGTTTCTGGAAATCTGAGACTTTGCCCCTTAATGTATATCCTTTTCTCTGTTGCTTTCTTTAATGCCATTTCAGCGGCTTTTCCATCAGCACCTAACGCAGCTACTTTTGCAACTGCAGGTGCGGCCTCAGCAATTAATGCTGGTATTGCTGCAAGAAGTGGAAATATACCTCCTGATTTAATCATATCTTTGATGGCACTTTGAGAAAATTCAAGTTGAACTTCAGTTTTTGATACCAGATCTTTATTGAAACGTTTAAGCTGATTACCGGTTAACGATAATTTGTTTGGATCACCGCTCATTTGTTTTTTCTTTAACTTCATTTTTGCCCCACATTGATTTGCGTTATTTGATTGTAATTTTTTTTTTATCTGACCTTGAGTCAGAGTTGCGTTAACATGACTATACGACATTTTTATATTTACTTGATTGATTTTAATTACATGTTCAACGACTCACATTCGTCCACCAACACCTTCGAGTAATACTGCTCTGTCGCTAATTATAACAGCGATTGCTCGTGAAACCAGCAGGAACAACAGGTGGACCTACATCACCAGAAGGAAAATAACCTACCTGAGCTCGAAAATATATATCAACAACAGATTGTCTAAATAAATCTAAATGTTCCAGTGAAAAGTAACAAATCGGATATAAAATGTTGTGAAATCTTCTTATGATATTTGCAAACCGGTATCTACATTTAGATCACACCCCATAAAATGATGATATGCGCGTGCAACTTTATTATGTTAAAAATTCCAAATAACTTCCTCTCCAGGTTCTTGATGTCCATTTTTTCTCAAACTAACCTCGGTAACATTAAATGTGTCAAATACCATCGGATTTCTTTCCTCATTATTTACAGGTACATTTGCTTGAAATGCGATAAAAAAAATATCTCGTGGTGCTGAAACCCCTTGTTGTGCTGTTATATGCCATGTAAATAAACCAGCAGCATTACCTGTAGTCATTGTTTTCCAAGATAGCAGTGATTTACCACCTTGATTGATGAAAGAAAGCAATTTATTTTCTTCTTCGACAGAAGGAAATATTACTGGCATCCACAATGATAATTTTGTTATTACTACTTTACCAGCATCACCTCCGGCTCGCCAGATTGCATCATTGTCGGATTCTTTTTTGTTAAGCACCACAGAGTGTTTAGCACCAATCTTAAGCTTCCTAACATCTCTGCAAAATCCAAAAATATGAGATAATGGAATGCGTTTAACATTGATCTAAATGCTGCGAATCCAACATTGAAATTTTCTTTCATTGATGCAACTTCAGTTCCAGCTGCATTCAACGTTACATTTCTGTTTTCTGGATGATCATTTGTATCCTTTGTAAACATTATTGATGGACAGGCTGATCTTGAATGGTCATCGGAGTATTTTGCTAGACCAAGTATCGTCGTAGCAATATTAACATTTTCCAGGCATGATTCGATGTGTTTTCCATCAATCATATAAGTAGCACTGCTGAATAATGCCATGATGCCATTATTAACTAAACCGACTCTGTCACCGATTCCGTATTCTGTATTATCTGCTTTAATAAGTCTACCTTCAACTTCGATAAATGCCTCAGCGGGTAAGAAATACCGACTTGTATCTTGGACTCATAATTCGATTCTTCCACATTGATCTGGTTGTACTACATCGTAAGAATAATATTGATAATCGCGCAGGGATTCATTTTTATGAACTGGTTCACCCATATCCAACGCTGTATCAATGTCACGCTTAACATTTTATTTCAATTACTATGATCTAAATTGTAATTATCTAAGAAGACCACTTCTTCCGATCAGACTAGCGGTTTTGCTATCTTCTTTTTCTTTTAAGGATGCATCAGCCAGACCCATTAATCTTTGGATTGCGGTCTGATTTATTATTTTACTTTCATTTGCAGGCATAACTTCATTAGACGGTAATTTCAGTTCTTTTTTTTTTTTTTCGTCATAATAACCGTAAAATTCTGTCCATGACCGCCTAAAACGTTTAACCGGCAAGATCACCGATTGCGCTAGGAGCTTTGTCGCGAGATAACATCGATAGCTTTCAATGATAAATGTTCTGCAATAGGCATTGCTTTTGGCGCTATACTGGTAAATAAACCCAGAACAACATCACCAAGTCCATCTCCGTAGATTATTTTATAACCTAGTAATCGTGAATTTACTACTCTGACCATTCTTGGTCTACGATAAGTATTGTGTATGATAATTATATTTAATCATTCACCATAATCTTATTACCGGTATGTGTCAAGGGATTTAGTCATCTGTAATTTTATTGATAAATTCCCGATAGGTATCGATGTCCATGATAACACCAGTAAATAATCGGAGACAGATATCAAAGATTTTGTTGATAATTTCATGATAAGTATTTGCAGCACGTTTTCCTCCTATGAGAATTTCTAGTTTATCCACGTCAGCGATGACGTTGTCAGGGCAAGTGATAATATTAGTAGCGCCAAAAGAATCATCACCAGGATCTTTTTCCGTACCTAGTGAAGAGCGTAATTTCTCCCTCAGTTTCGTTTCTTTTTGTTTCAGTTTTTCCCGTTTTTGTTCCACCTCTTCCTTTTTTTGTTTCACCTTTTTTTTATTTGATCACTCTAACTTTTTCAGCTTTCAACGCCATCCCTTGTTGTTCTATTTGTTGCAGAGGTGTAGGTAGCTGATACTGGGGAGGTTGTTGATCTTCACGACGATAATATTTTACTTTATCCATACAATCATTGTATAATGGGTCGGAAATATTAGCGCTGGGTTAATTATAAAACACACGAAATAATCGTCATAAAAGTTATCATCATTTATTTTAGCGTATTTAAGTTTTAAAATTTCAGATTTTCGAGAAAGACTATTATATACAAAACGAGGAAAATCTTCTACCTTAACATTTTTTATATCTTCAATAACACTTTCCTTAAATTGATTAATCAATTCAACAGCTCTTTCTGCTTTAGGTTGAGATGCAGGTTTTCTTTTACATAAGCTATTTCAGTGCAAATTTTATCAATATCTTGACGAGGTTGTGCGGCAGCTATTCTAGCTGGAAGATCTTGTAAAATCTCTTGCGTTGCCCTAGCGGTTTCTTGTATTGTCCCAAGAAGAGATTTCTTTTTGTCTGGATCAGTGATGTTGGATCCCCACACAACTTTCTTAGTTGTTGCAGTAATAGGTTTAAATAATCTTTCTGTACCTTCTATGTAATCAACTTGTGACTCCTGGTTTTAATGAAGTTTTCTTCGAAGCGAATCTCTCAAAGGAATATATTTTTTTTTATTGCTTCCTGGCGTTCTCGACCTAATCTAGTAGTAAATGCTTCTCCGATTTTTAACATATTTTTATTGATATATATATTAATGATTTAATTACATGTATCGATCAAATATTTGGCTAATTTGTAGCAGCAGAGAGGGCGTGACTTCAGTTTGGTCGTCAGCGGAATCAACCGGTTGCATACAATTTAGGTAAATTTTTTGGTAAATTAGGGGGTTTTGTTGTTTTTTTTTTATTTTATATTTCGTAGTAAGGTTATGTTTTAGGCAAATGACGATTTGGCAAAAAAAAAGTCTGTTCGTCCTCTCTGCTGCTACATTTGGGCGATACTCTGATTAAATGCCGTCTCACTGCAACCTCTCCCTTCAACCACGCTTCATGCATGTATTTGAAGCAGAGGCTTTGTATTTTTAATGACCTGAACTTGACCCAGTTTCCTCAGGCCCTATCCCAATTAATGTTTTTGTGTTCATGTTCGACTTTATTTTTTATCCTATTTATTGTGTTATCTGTAAGCCATTTGTGTGTTGTTTTTGTGTCTATTTCCCATAGTTCTCTATTACCCCAAAATTTATTTACTAGTTATTTTTATTGATCTTAATATTCGTGGCACTTGTACTAGTTTTGATACACAATTGATATATATATATATATATATATATATATATATATATATATATATATATATATATATATATATATATATATATATATATTCATATTCTCATGCCAAGGTATATTTTGGCTCTGCTTTAATTTTCTTAAATGTGTATTGAATGTTGGTGTATTTAATAAGGATGGAGTTTGGGAGGCCCCCCCCCCTCTTTTCCGTCCTTATTTAATGTGTCCTTGTTTATGTTGCGCGTTTTAAACCCCCATAAATATTTAGTAATTTTGTTATCTGTAATTTTTAGATCTTCATTTTTTATGTCTATCGATTTTAATATATAGTTTAAGTTCACATACCCAGGTTTTGACATTTTCATTTATTTTTCCCTGATCTCTTTGAGGTTTTGTTTTTTCTCGTCCTTTCCAAAATATAACTTTGGGCCTTTACTTGGTCTTTAATTAACGAGATTGGTAATCCATGTTGCTTACCTCTCCAGTTTTGCTATTAGTAAAATTTCCGTTTTCTCAGGATTTATTTTCGACCTTGATCCTTTACCAAATGATTCAAATTCTTGTACAAGTTTTTCATAGGAATTATGGTCTTGTACAAAGTTGGTACACTCATCTGCATGTTGAAGCATTTTAACCTCTTCTCTGATATTTTGAACATTTATACCTTTTTATTTCCTTATAAAGTCTTATCTTAATACTTAGAATTTCTTTCGCTATTACGTATAATAACATAGATAGTGGACATCCCTATCTCACTGATCTCTTTATATCAAGTTTTCGCCCCATTTACCTGTACATACTAGTTTATGTCCCTGTACAGGATTTTAGTCCAGTTTTGGAAAACTTTTCCAAAGCCGAATTTTTCTAGTGTTTTGTATAGGTAGTTTTGTTCTAATCTGTCAAAGGCTTTTTCCTGATTAGATAGCACCATATAGTACCCATTTGACCAGTGATGTTTATACTCTCTATTATCGTCCTAATGCTGAAGATATTTTTTGGTATATTATTCCCTTTTGCCCCACATGTCTGATTTATGTTTATGATACTATCTGATCCTTTTCTAATCCTTTTTTTTTTTAAAAACCCTTTCTGCTAATATTTTACTAATTAACTTTATAATGTTGAGGATGGAGATGGGTCTCCAGTTCTTTAAATCCTCCCTATCTCTTTTCCCTTTGTATATTAATGTTATGATCCCTTCCCTCATGCTTTGTGTGATATTTATATTCCCTAGTGCAATATTATTATACAACCATTCTGATATTGGCGACAGCTCTCCACATAATCTTTCTTATTATAGAATTCTGCTGAGAGCCCATCTCTACAAGATGATTTGTTTTGTATTTTCTTCTTTTAAATTTTCTATTGTTCCTATAATTTCTTGTTGCATGACGAAATCCTCACATAGGTTTTTATGTTCGGTGGATATCGTCTCGTATTTTGTCTCTTGTAAATATTCATCAATTTGTTTGTCACTTATGTCTTGTGATGTGTAGAGTTCTCCGTTCTAGTCCTGTATGTGTTTTAGTATTGTATTTTTGTCTTTTATTACTCCGTCCCTCTTAATATTGAGCGATTCTAGAGCCCCCCCCCCCCACCCACCTCTTCTTATTTCTTCCCTTTTATATAGACCATCAGCATTTTTATATAGTTTTGTGAATTTTCCTGCTTTACTCTCCCTGCCTTTATGTTCTTCCCTTTTAATTTTATTAAGCTTTTCCTCTAGTGTTTTATTATATTCTGTATTTTACATGTCTTTATTAAAAATTTTATCGCTTGTTTCTCTAATTTTATTTCCCTTATCCTTAATTTTGAATAGTATGTTGCTATATTTTTGAATCTCCCTTTAAAGTGTCCCATTCTTTGATTATGTCCAAATTCCCTTTCTTTTTTAAATTTTATATTTCTTTCTTAATTTCCAGCCTAAATTCTATATTATATAAGATCTTCTTGTTTATTTTCCGTTGTCCAATTTAATCTTACTTATTTTCCCTATTTCTACCTATATAATTTATGGTCCGAAAGTTCGTAATTTATAATTCCTGCTTTTATATATTTATGTGTTCCAGAAAGTGTCACCCAAAATGTATCTATCCTACTTCCTTGTTATCTTTGTAATCAAACGTGTATTCAACCCTGGGCATAATTAGTCTCCATATATGTCAATCAGTTTCTGTGTCGTCATTATGTGTTCCATTTTGTCTTTAAACCTTATGTCCTCTGTTGTTAGTTGTCCTGTTTTGTCTCTGTTATCACCTACCCATTTTAAATCCCCTCCTAATATAAAATTTCCCATTGTGTATTTCTCTAAATATTTAGCCAGTTAATCAATAAATTCCTGTTTCTTGTACCTATTGTTTGGAATGTATACATTGATACAATTTATCACACCCATTACAATATGTATTAATCTCCCCTTTTAAAAAAATGTCCCTCCTCTATTCTTTCCCATTTAACCCCTCTTTTTTAAAACCGGTTTGCCCGCATCTGGGTGGGGTACTTTCAATCCTCCTCCCACCCCCTGTACCAACTTTTTTGTTTTAAAACACAATACGTAAAAAAACATGGGGATTTTCTAGGCCTCTTCTCTGGTCATTGTTAGTATTCTGCCTCCAGTCTGCGTGGGGCAAAACCCCAAATGGTGGCCATCTTATGATAATTTAGATTGGTTCTCAACTTTGCTGGACTTTCCTCACTAATTTTGCACGTGTCTATCTCGAGCGGGAGTCCGTTCACATACACTTTAACAGTCTTTGGCGTATTATCAATCAAGCTCAAAAGATGTACTATCACCGCTTTATTCACGTGACTCGCTCGTCGACATAGGAGATATCGTCTGCTGTGCACCATACAACATTGTATTACTGGACAAGCTACGCTTACAGTTGGTGCTTGATAAAAGTCTGTGGGATTTAAGCGCAGTATTGGCTTCAAAGGTACTATTGATATGACTACTAATGCTATTCTAATATGCCGATGATTATGTTTTGTTTCTGCTTCTTTTTGGTAAAGTTTTAGTATTTTAAAATTAGCGTTAGAAGTGATAGAATTTTTATAAAATAATCTGTTTGGGTTTGGAAATTAGTTTTAATCAGTAAATTAAACAGTGGATCTGTTATTGCAGGATCTGATTTTTTTATCAGTAAGAATTTGATGGTTAACATGTTTCCCCAAAAAGATTTCGAATCCATGCTAAGTTTAATGAATGATCTTTGCTCAAAAGGCTGCGACCGACTTTTTGTATGTTCCAGGTAATGTGGTGGCCTTTCAGTGCCTCCCCTCCCCCAAGGGCCTCCTTCCCTAACATGTTGGCATGAAATAGATTATTTTGTAGTTATACACATTTGAAATTATAGCTGTTACTCTTCAAACCAAAAGTGTATATTCATTGCAATTTAGTAGATAGCCATTTTAGAATATGTATATCTGTAATTTTCTGATCGTTTTGGTCAATCTTCATATCTTTAAAAAAAGCGTTGACCTGCCCAAAATAAATGACGCAATATAAGCAATTGTTACACACTTTTGTGAAGTAAAATCAGGTATATGTAGCAGAATTCTGCAAAGCTGGAGGCTTGCACATGGCACAGAAATTGACTGAACTCTTCCAAACAATGTTGACTTAGAGAACTATACTCCAGAAGTACAGGGATTCCTCCATTGTCCACTTATACACATGGAAATGCAACAGACAATCATGTGACAACAATTGTTCATCTTGCTGTCATTAGCTGGCCAAATCCTTAACAGAATTGTTCGAATAATCCTTGTGCATCACATCGATCAAGAGCTGCTAGAGTCATGGTAGCTTCAGGAACGGATGGGGGACCGCAGACTTGGTGATTGCAGCTCTTCAACTCAAGGACAAATGCCAGGAACACAACTCCATCCTGTATACAACATTCATTGACCTGACAAAAGCCATTGACAGAGTCAGCTGTAGAGGCCTTTGGAAGACTATGGTGTAATTTTGTGGCTCAGAAATTCATTGCAATGGTTGGCAGTGCCATGAAATCATGGAAGGCTGTGTATTGGTCCCTCCCTTATGTTTTCTGCCTTGCTTACTGATGACTTCAGTGACTAACACTGGGATCAATATCAGATACTGGACTGACAGAAAGCTGTTCAATCTCAGAAGACTACAAGCAAAAATGAAGTCACCAGAATACAAAACTGTTCTGTGACAGTATGGGTTTCACAATTAAGTATCAAGAATGCAAAGGTGCTGCACCAATTTACCAGGAAAGTCTATCTCCAGCCTACCATGACAATAAATGGCCAAACCCACAAGAAAGTGGAGAAGTTAATCTATCATGGCAGCACACTGTCATGGGCAGTCCACATTGATGATGAAACCAATGTTAGAATTGCTACAACATGACGTTCTTTGATAGACTATGCGCAAATGTGTAGGAGCACAGAGGCATCAGTTTACAAACAAAAATTAAGGTAAATAAAGCCATTATGTTGCTGACTCTGCTGTATACATGTGAAACCTGGATGATGTACAGATGCCATGCCAAGAAGCTGAACCATTTTAATATGGACTGCCGGAGGAACTGATGAAGATAAGATGGTAGGACATCCTTTTAGACAGTGAGGCTCTCACACAAGTAGGCATTTCCAAGCTTATACATTTCTGATGAAATCGTGGTTGAGATGTGCCGGCTACAACACCAGAATATCAGAATAATGTCCACCAAAGAAAATCTGTGGCAAACTGAAGGAGGTAAAGCAGTCTCAGGGTGCTTAGAAGAAATGCTTAAAAATTTCCTTCAGGTCATCCTTGAAACACTTAAGTATTGACCTTGAGTCTTGGGAAGATCTAGTAGCTCCCACAGGATGACTCCATCAAGCGGAGTCTAATCCATACTAGAACTACAATTATGAATGGAGAAAAACTGCAGAGGTAGTAAATAAGCATGAGCAGTGTAAATCTCAAAAAAATATCACATCCTCCAGTAATCAAGCAAACACAAGTGCCATCTGAGTGCCTATGTGATCTGAAGTGCTCACTGTTCCGGATCACTGTCATCTCACTGCATATGTTTCAGTTTCAGGCTGGCTAATATGAGTATGTGAGAAATCTTGCCAGTAGCTTGTCATGGGTTTTTCAGGGTTCTTCCTCCACTAGTTATTATGACTGCCATGTATAGCCTATCTTGTGTGGAAAATGGTGTTAAAGCCTACAACAAAAATAACAACAATGATAAATGCCAACTCCTGTCAAGTGTGCCACAGACAGTTCAGAGAGTATAAATTGATTTGATTAGCCATTCACTCAGAGAAAGTAAACAGATCGGTTTATTATGGTCATTTTTTAACTCCATGGATGAACAACATATCATTATTCCTGTATTTTGAAAAATTCAGTTTTTTGATTTTGCTGAATGTGTTGTGCAAAATCCCTGATGCCATTTTTACCAAATATGGACAGTTGATCTTTTGACTATGAATACATTCTGATTTAATAAATGTCAGTACTAGGTGTAGTGAGGTTGACATTTTGAGAAAATGTTAATTTTCATCACCAGCACCATTAAGTGGTGGTGTCTGTTGCTTATGGTATCCTTAAATAGGATTAAAGGAAACAGATTCATATATTGAAGTGTGCTAAACTCCCCAATCCAAAATACCATCAAGTTAGCTGTTGAAAATATGAAGTATTGGAATCAGATATTGATATTTTTTTAGTGACTTGTGTAATGAAGAGCTTACATTTTATACAGTGGCCTAGTTGTTAGTGTGTCAGCCTCAGATGCCTGAGGTCATGAGTTCGATCCCTGGCAGAGTCATACCAAAGACTTATAAAAATGGTACTAACAGTTGCCTCACTAGACACTCAGTTTTGAGGTTAGTGTTAGGACTGGTAGGTCTGGTGTCAGGATAATGTGACTCCGTGGGCCATCATGCTACATGTGTGCAGCATGATGTGCCAGTGCTAGACAACACTATGATGTACAAATAAATTTTAGGAATGTTTTTTTGTTTCATGTTTTCTATGCGGGCGGAGAGAGAGAGAGAGAGAGAGAGAGAGAGAGAGAGAGAGAGAGAGAGAGAGAGAGATATGCTAGGGTCAGCAGCCAAACATCAGGGATGGTAGGCCGACCAGAAACACAATTGTCTTTTTGTATCTTATAAATCAGTTGGTTTTAAAGGGATTGAAAAACAAAACAATTGCTTATTTGGGATAATATCTATTTTCAGTAATGACACTGTGGTTTAAAGCAGAATTCTGCATGTAGAATGTTGAGTCATTTTGTTGACATTTAGTAATTCAGATATGCATGTGTTATTTGGTACAGTGAAAAGAAACCATTAAAGAAATATATAACCTCATATTTGTTTATTTGCTTTATCAGATAATTCCCCAATGTAGCTGCTGTCTACCCAACACATTTACAATATATCTTTAACTATTGTCTCTCTATATCTCTATCATCTTATAATGAGTCCTCTGTATTAAGATATATCCCTAAATTCTCTCTCACATTATATATATTCTTAAATACAGAACATGATTGGCTAAATGAATGAAGTATAAGCCCTACAGAACATCTCATAACTAAATAGTGCTGAAACAGCATAAAAAGAATATGACCCAGTTGCGCCAATTTTTAGTGATGCTATTACACCAATTTTTAGTGATGCTAATAATGCAGAATATGACCCAGTTACCCAGACTTGTCATTAACTTCTTGCTTTTTGATATGTTTTCCAAATTCTCACTAAAATTCTTGCCTATAGAAACTTGATACTGGTAACCAATGACTGTTAGATCCTGTCCATTCAGTTTTATACAGTTTAACTTTTTCCCACACTACAATCTCTTTGTTCACATGTACTTCCACCTTAGTTTTCAGTTTGCTCCACAAATGTATTATTAATTAGCTATAGTACAGATATATATTCTTTAGTGTTGTTATATATACCAGAATTTCCTTTCCCTAGAAAGCTGAGCATAGTGCAACATCCCAATGCTGTTGAATATAGGTCTCTTTTTTTTTTTCTTTCCCTAAAGCCATTTTTGCCCCTCAGTTCCTGGTGAAAACCGAAATACCTGGATTATTCTCCCATTCTTCATTAGTTTAACTTTAATTTCCAGGTATGGTTGTCCACTCTAATATCTATTTCTCCATGATATATATCTATAACTAATATATCTCTCTGTGTTGCCTCTATCTCTATCGACTTCTAATGAGTCCCATGAGTCTATATTATCTCCCTATATTTTCTCTCACACTATCTTATATATACTGTTACAAGACAGGGTCTTTGCTTGACCAAGCGGTGTCAAACCCTGGCACTATTCCTGCTAGAAGTCATAAGTTTACCCCAAATTTCCAAAGACTTCCATGCAAATTCACTTGTACATTAGAAAGCCCAATGTGTCCCTTCTGTACATACATTTTACTCAACTCAATGCCAGACCACAGATCTCCATCCTACCAAATATCTATAAACCACACATTTGCATTGTTTCTCTTCATCAGGTTTCAGTACTGCCAGAAGTTCATGCCATGGAAGCTATACAACTCTCCACTAATACAGGGAAGTTTTGATTTAACTCTGCCATTTCCTTCACTAACTGGAGCACCCTCCACTGGCATTTATTCTTTGTATTAGTGCACAGTTGGTGACTGTTTATTTTTATAATTCATTGCTCTGTCTCCAGCAATTATTTTCTGATTTGATTTAAAATCAGAATCTTCCCTTTTTATGTTTCTTCTTGGCACCTGTTTTCTCTTTCCTATCTGCCTTAGTAATGAACTTTCCTGTTGATTACATTGCTGTTTATTTATTTGTTCCTCATTTTTTCTTATCATGTTGATTTCTTGCTTAATTATTTCAATCAGATTACTTTCTGGTTGTTTCTGTAGACACTATACCATTGGTTTCTTATTCTTCTATATGTAATTTATCATGGTTTCTCTTGTTTGGCTACAGAGTATTCCTGGAGTTCATCCCCATTTATGGCACTTTTGATGAAATTTGCAACCTTGGATTACCATGACTTTATAAACTCATGGATATTGAAGAATGTTTTAAATTTTTGGCCTGGCATTTTCTATTGTGGTGCTTCTAGATCCAGTTTATTGTGTTGGATATCCAGTATATGTTGCCATTTTGGAAACTTTGACATCTGTTATGCTTTCAGTGGGATTTCTATTGGGATGCCAGTTATGTAGATGTCATATTTCATTACTATTCTCTTTTTATCTTGGTGGCTTCTATCATTTGTGAACCGCTCTGGTGTCCTAGTGGCTAGAGCATCTGCCACAGAAGAAGGAAGTCGTGGGTTCGATCCCTAGTTGATTCATATCTAAGACTTACAGAAATGTTTCTAACAGCTGCATCGCTTGGTGCTCAGCATTAAGAGGTTAGTGTTAGGACTGGTTGGCCTGGTGTCAGGATAATGTGACTAGGTGGGATATCTGCAGCCTGATGCCCCAGTATTAGACATCACTATAAACTGCCTCACTGCAGATATTGTAGCAGTATGACTGAAAATGTTAAAGCTACGTTAAAAATCCTAATCAAACAAACAAATCTATCATTTGTGGAGTTTTCTGTGTAATTTATATAGTGTTTTAAGTGATTAGTAGCCATTCTTCTCTTGAGTGTAAAATGTAAAAAGACTTGGCATCTTTCTAGATCTATTCCATGTGTCCATAAGAAGTAGAGTATTTGCCCATAATTCTGAAATTTTTTCAATACATTTTGAAAATGTCTAGATCTAAGTCTGTTGATTTCTATTGTCAGTGTTCAAGTTCATTCTTCTGGTTAACAGCATATATTCTGTGTATGCATGTGAATACTCAGTTTCTTGTTCTTGTTGATTGTCATTTTTCAGATTGTTCTGGTTGACAAAATGTGTTCTATGTTCTGTGTCATTGCATTATATGAATACTTGTTCTTGTTGATTATGGTCAATAAGATGTTTCTAGTTAACAATATATACATTCAAATCTTGTTCTTTCTTGATTGTTATTATTCAGATACATTCTTCTGGTGCATAACATATTAACTTATGTGTTCATGTATGTGTATGAATACTCAAATTCTTGTTCTTGTTCATTGTTGAAAGTAGTTGCTTGAGTTTGCATACTAACTTGATGTAATAGTGGTTATGAAGTGATAAGCAAAATATTTCATTATATTTTGTACATGGGAAACATTTGGATTCTGTCTCCTTAATATTGAAGATGCAAACAGTTGGGATTAGGTACTTGGCATAGAATTGGCTAGGTGGTGGTGGGATGTTACATTTTTCATGTCCCAGCTGTGACATCTGTCTTATTGAATTCTCAATTGAAATAATAATAGAAATGACTAATAAAGTGACTTATTTAGGGTATTCATTTCGTATTGATTCTGATCCACTTCTTATGTCGATATTTGTGTTGGTATGGCAAAAAATATCAGTATATTGAAGAATTCTTTGACCCCTTATTATACATATGGCTAACCCATAAATAATCATAGATTTTTAAAAAATCCTGTGGTTGAAAAACTTAAGTAGTTTTAGCCACGCAATTAATACATGTATATCTTTTATTCAATGTCAGCTGTATGCTAATAGAAAATAAAAATTTAATGCAAATGAAATATCCTTCCATAGTCTTAATGCAGAGTTTTATAAAATATCAGTCAGTGATGTGGACAAAGCCTCTTCAATGGTCATGAAGATGTGGCTGTTGAGGGGTAGTGGTAATTTGTAGTTATTTAGTTTTCGATATCCACCACAACAGGTTCATTGTGAAGCAAGCACAGAGGTGATTAATTTCCAGGGGTGCAACATGAGAAATAAAATTGCTTGAAATGTACTATATTTGTTTGTACCAACATCCCCTATGATACTAAATATTTGTGGATCTACCCCAGCAGTCTGAAGACTTTTAATAAATTTGAACCATTGCTTTGTTTGGAACTGGTAAATGACCAGGTGGCAACACAATCTGTATATACTGCATAATAAATCAGAATGTAAATGGCAAGCAGGCAGACCACAAAAATATGGCAAGAATCAAATGGTATTTATGATGTATATAAATCAGTCTTATTGATAAAAATAAACAATAATCTTTTATTCAACCAAAAAAATCAACATGTAAAAATTTACAGAAAATTACAGGTTGGTATACTGCGCTTGATTTTTTATTGAATGAAGTCAGCTGGGTTCATTATGTTTTACAGAGGTTCACATTGAATGTTCAAATATGTAATTTGAATGAGTGAATGAATAAGTAGAGTTAATAAATTATACTAATCATCAAGGAAGTCAGCAAGGAAGTCAGACTGGGCATGCTGACTGCCAGAAAACGTTGGACCCCTGACCAAGGGAACTAAGACGATAAAATTGGATAGATGAGATAATCATCAGATAACTAAGAAATTTAATACAAATTTATCTCCTACAGTACATTGAACCTTTTATTTCAGAATTGGCACTTTCACTAATAATACATTTTTCAGATTTACATTTTGTCTTCACATACATTCTCCAGTCACATCACATTAGGAATATTAGTCAGCTACCTCATGAATCCAGCCCTGCTAAAAGATGAAAATACTCTTTTCCAATCTGAAATATACAAAGGGCAAAAACTCTTGCACAGCACATGTACATCCCTTTAGTCGCCACCAGGTGTTACTAGTTGTTAGCTTTGCTGTACTGATAACATTTTGCATTTACTTCCATCAATCCACGCCATTTTAGTGTTCATATTGGACCAATCAACTTTCATTTTGAATTAACTGTGTGGGACAATCATTCTGTTGCAGATTGTATGCATTATTTTTTAAAAAATTGCGAAATTTAAGTGTCTTTTATCACTTTTATGGGCTTCATAAATTAGAGGTGACAATGACCTCATGTTGTCATGAACAAGTTTGTGTGACACTATTTTAGTAACAGAGTTGGTTTAATCAAGTTATTAACATACTGCAATGTTAATTTATACTCAGTTTTTCTTGTGTCATTTCTTTAGTAATGTCCACTAATGTACGAAATGCATAAGTTCAAAGCAGTCTATATTAAAGCATCATATGCAACACTATTTTCAGTTACTCCATTAGTAATGGGGAATATATTTATTAACAAGTTTGTAACATTTATGCTGTTTTTGCCATTTGTTTCACCAGAAATATCAGCTAAATGCATGAAACACAAAGTCAGAGCAAGGAAGTCAACCATACTCTTGTTTTGTATAGACTGAGTGTATATTGTCTGTGACATGCCATGCCTGTAATACATGACAAAGGAAGTCTGGGCGGGAGTATTAGCTAGTTAATAACATACTGAATTGCTAATTTATGCTTTGTTTTCGTGTAAGGAGAAATGTCTTCTAAATGAAATGCAAGGTTCAGAGCAATAAATAGTCCCATAAGGCATCAAAGGAAAGAAAAGATAAACTAAGTCAAAGAAGACAATGCTACATCAGTATACATGTACATCCAAGACAATAACCTAAAGTTTATCACTTGCAATTCCAATCCATTAGGAGAGTGTCCCCCTAATTTTAGGAATCTCAATGGGTGTTTTCCCTTCAGCATGTTTCAGCAAGACTTAGGGCCCATAAGGTAAGATGCATGGGGTTTATACTGGATCCATTGGATTGAAGTCATTATACCATCATACTATTTCCAGCCATCCAGCTGATATTGCATGGGGATGTTTTCATTGAAATGGCACAGCCAACTAGGATTGATAGGGATCTTAGTGACAGATCCATCCATCAAACTGCATCATTGGTGACATACCCTTGCTATGCCAGAGATTTCTGTGAGTGGTTGGTACCAGCAGTAGCTGGACCATATACTGCATAGCTAGCATTCAGGCTGACCATTTGCTAGGCAAACCATCTGGCAGTTCCGGCAGTGCTGGACTTCGATTGTTCACTGCTTATCCATAAGAGAGAGCTAGTGACATTTTCAAAGAGGATGGACTTGAGTCATCAGTGCCACCTGGTATGACTTATCCAGGGCTTCAGGCAGACCTAGATTGAGACTATTTAAATCCCAATGTGTGTGCAATGAACCTTCAAATTAATCATACTCAGACTTGACTATGGAACAGACTGAATTTAGATATAAGACTGCAGTTCAGGATATAGGGTGTGGGCAACTTTTGAACGCCCTCTACTGTTACTCAAGATTACATGTCAGAAGGACTTAAGTTTTCATTTATTCAACCCATCCCATTGCCTCCACTCTTCTCGTAATGGACATACCATCAGGCTTTGAAAAGGAGGCTACAACAGAAGATATGGTCACACATAGAAAAACTGGCAGTAGTAATTGTTTAAAGAGCACAATCTCTAGGATTTTATTCTAGTCTGTTTCTTATTCCGAAAACGAATAGCAAGTTGGGGCCCCTTATTGACTTGTATTGCCTCACCCAGTTCATTGCACCATCAAAATTCACAATGGAGATAGTGAGATCAATTTATTTCTCCATCTGATGGGACAAGTATGCCACCTGAGTCTCTGTCTGATTGACACTTAATTACTCTCTCACCCCTTATATCCACCCTGCTTTATGCATTTGCTCCATTTTGTTACCGCAACATGGTTTATCAGTTCAAATTTTTTTCCTTCGACCTCAGCATCAGCCCTTGGTTTTTTTACAGAGGTCATGGAATGCATTGTCAGCTTATTCTGTTTGACTTCTACAATGATGGCAGCATACCTGGATGACATTCTTCAGAAACATATGGTAAGTTCTATTCTACCCAAAGACTCTCATCAAGATTCTCTCAGCTGGTAAAAGGGTGACATGTTCATCCCAAACTTCTGGCCATCTTGGTATAGAATTAATCACAGGCCTGAATCTAGTATGGCTTCCTCATGTTCATGTAATCCAGATTGTTGACTTATCAAGTTCGTTTCCAACATGACTTGGATTTTAGCAAGAGACTTCTTGTAACTCCTTGAATTATTCAAATTCAACAGTGGACTTGATCCTGCTTAGCTGTCATTATATTGGCTCCTTACAAAAGACATTACAAGCACAATGTCGCACCTTTTCAGCACCCCTTGATCAGTCAGTTTCGATCATGCCCAAAATACAGTCAATCCTGGGTCAGGTTTGCTGACCATAGGGATCCTGCTAAGAAGCTCCAATTGGAAGTAATTGTATCGATTCTAATATGTATGGTTGTTGTGCCTACTTGTTTCTCGACTTCACTACTGACAGCAGCACATTGAAAATGGCATTGGTCTGTTTAGATCAGCATTTTAGAAATAATTGCAGTCATCATGGCTTTTCTTCTGGAAGGGTAGACTCTCCAACAAAATGGTCTTGATTATGTCAAACAACTCTTTGGTGGTAGAGCTACCTCTGCAAACAGAGTCTCCAAATCACATGACCTTTCTTCTTCAATTTGTCAATTTCTATGTTGCTATGACAATATTCATATCTACATACAAAACAGATACATTCTCAGCAGACTCTGTGTCTTGGCTGACACCATATCAAGTGAAGGTCAAGTTCTTCACACCGAATGGTCTACATGATTCAGTCTTTACTTGGATATGCACCCTTTGGGGCAATTGATGATCAGTCTTTTTGTGACAAGGTGGAATCTTGAGTCTCTTTAGACCCATGCTGAGAAGCTTGGGCCACTGTTGAACTGTCAATCATTTGGGAAGGTTTTGGGCAGTTTGCCTACCTCCCAACTAATACCAAAAGTAAGCCAGGAATAAAGGAATCAGAAATGAAAGATTGTCCTCATAGCTTCTCTCTGATAGTACAAGTCCTAGGTCACCGATCTGTGAAAGATCTGCTCAGGAGGATTCTGTCCATGCCAGATCTTTTCATTCAAACATGGTCAAGGGTGTTCCATCCCTGCCTGGACCATCTGCCTCTGCATGCTTGGCTCTTATCTGGATGGCCTTGCAAGACAAACCATTTCAGCCTTTCATTGTGGAGAGAATCTTGAGCAAGAAATCTCTCTACTCTGAAGGCTTACGAGTAGAGGTACATGTAGTGTGTATTCAGGGACTGGTGCCATCTCAGCAACATTATTTCTCTGATTGCCTCAATCTCTCATCTGGCCAACTTTTTTTTCTGGCTCTTCAAGGAGAAACAGTTGGCCCCAATTACTATTGAAGGCTACTCCTCTATGACAGTTAGACACATTCCAGCATAATGGCAGATGTGATATTGGGTATGATAAAGACATATATGTTCTTTGAGGCCAATTTTGATATTAGTCTATCAAAATCCCTCACCTTGTTTAAAAATGGAATCTCTTGGGTTTTAACATGGCTCAATTTGAGTAAATTTGAACCCTGAGTCCACGCTTTACGAAAGTTATCATCATGCAAAACATTTTCCTGATAGCTTTAGCTTTAGCATGCAGGATAAGCAAGCTATATGTATATGTCCTTTCCATTGATTGAAACTACCTTCAGTTCAGATTGGATGGTTTGGTTGTCTTCTTGACAGAGCTAGGCATTGTAGCCAAAAATAGGTTACTGTCTGTAACGAAAGAGTCATCATTCGCACACTCAGTCAAAAGCAGAAGCCATGCAAGATCCTGTGTAGTGTCGAATTTAAAGTAAGCAGTGTACCTTTAAGTTGAATGTGCCGAGCTTAAAGATTTGATCACATTTTGACCAAGAGAGTATTTGGGAAGGGTCATTTCGACCATTATTGTTATTCTCTTTCATGTCATTGTTAAAACTTCAAAAGAGCCAGTGTTCCGATTAAAAAAATTGATGGGATATTCTAAAACAGGTTTGAGAAAGAGACTGTTGAACTTCCAATCCATGTCAAATAGTCATTCTTCAAGGGAAAAGTTATATAATGTAGTTCAGAAATTTTGACTGACAAAACAATGTTTTTAGGAATACTTTTTAGAAATTACTGCCTATGATTGGCTGAGTGAAACTAAGGTTTACATCTTGGAACTATTTTAAGGTGACAACCTTGGTTGAAATTCTTTAGTCAGAAATTTCCTGAGACAGAGAAGTTTGGCTACGGAAGAAGCCTAAGAAAGAATTGTGCTTTCCTCATTAAACAGGGGAGAGACCAGGCATTTGTCTTATGAGAAAGGCATGGTTTAGTGCAAGATGCACAAGTTCTAAAGTTAACCACATTAAAGAATCAATTTTCCAAGGGAGAGGGGACTTGACATTCCAGAGATAGAGCATGAAACAAAATAAAGAAAAGAGATAAGTGTTGAGGTCTGAAAGGGGAAAGTGAAGAGTAGAGAGTAAAATCTAGGTAGTCCAAGAATGGGGCAGTTGGAAAGGGAAGACTTAAAGAAATAGGAACATTGGAACACAGTCAAGAGGGAAGGTGATGCAATCAGTTATGGACATTGCGCTCTTTTCACTACTCGTTATGATGATGTAATAAAACAAAAATTAGACACTGCTATTAAATCCTGTTGATATTATTTAAGTTGAATTGAAATTACCACTATTAATTTGTTTGATTAAATGTGTTTTTTTTTTTTTGTCAAATGGGGCTTGTGTTGCATTATTTATTTCTATTAAAATTGCCCAGTTCTTTGTTGATATTCTATCTTTCACTCACACTAGGTCATCATATTGGGGGAGGTCATTCCCTAGATAACATAGCTAAATCCAATTAACTACCCCTCTTATTTGGGGGGGGGGGGGGAATTTTCTACTTGAAACTCACAGAGACAAGTTTGTGGCACACACAAACACCTCTTTCTTCCTGTGAAAGCCAGGAAACAGGACATCACACATCAAGTCCTTGCATCATGGCCAAATTGGGTTATACACTTGGCATACTTGGAGATCTCATACGATTAGAGTTACCTCATGAAGATTACTGCTCATGAGATTATAACAATCTGTGCAAGCCTTGTGTTTGAACATAACATTTCAAGGTGTTTGTTTGCATGCTGAGTCAACCTTTTTCGAGTTTTTATCTCAGAGATTTGGCTTGAATCTGGTAGGTCTAGTGTCAGCAACACAGATTACCACCCAACCCAGTTAACACAATCAGCACATCCTATCAGCTCTACTGGATTCTCCAGTGAAATTTTGTAAGTAAGAAGATTTCTATAATATTATTCTTAACCATATGTAGGTTACCTCTGTCTGTGTGGGTTCGAGACTCAGATTTGGCCAATGTGGGTATGTGAGAAAGCTTGCCAGTAGCTTCATGGGTCGGTGGTTCTTTCTGGGGTTTTCTGGGTTCTAAGGTTCACCATTAATACTGGCCGCCATGTATAGCCTATCTTATGCTGAAAAATGATGTTAAAATATAAAAACAAAACAAACAAAACCACATGTAGGAGTCACACATCAGGTGACCGCAGGCTGTGTTACTTTTGTAATTAGTATATCAGGTATCAGGTTATTATTCACATGGGGAGTCCAGACATCATTTCCTAGAAAAATACCAGAGCTGGAGGTCAGATGCTCAGCATTTCCTCCTCCTATTACCTATTCTCTTATCATAATTTCATTGGGAAACATATTTGAAAGAGAAAGCAAACTTTTCAGTAATTATGTTACATAGATTCTTTTGTTTCTCTTACGGTTATGTTACTCAGTCACATTACACTGTACTTAAAAAATATCCCAACAACCTCACCTGATGCAAGCATCCTTGTTAGTGTATCACTCTGCTAAAAACTAGTGTTGGCTGAGTGAGGTAATAGGCAAGAGTTATTGTCCTTTGTCTATTTGAGATGGACAGGAAAATATGATTTCTCCATCATTGTCCATGCCAATATTTTGACATCCAAGCTAAATTTAATAAGTTCCATGATTGTGAAAGTCAGCTATGTTACTTTTGGGGGAAAAGAAAGAAAAAACAATCAGTTTTAATGAAAAACTTTGCTTAAATTGTGCTTTTTCTCATTGATAAAAACTTTTCATGAAAAAGTTGTGTTCTTCATAAAAATGTTGTTTTCTTGAACTTCAGTCACTTATTAGCAAAGAATCATCAGAACAACGAAAAATGAAGACTTGTACCTCAATGTTAGGCATCAAAATAACTGGTTTCTTCAAAGACTTGTCATTTATACTTGTGTATATGCCCATTTATGTTTGAGCAAACCTTCCCAAATGGAATAGGTAAGACATTAAAATGTTCATGACCCTTGCATAATTCTTAAGTGCAGCCATAATCTTCTTGATTTGATCAGTCAAATGGAAGTAATATTATCTTTTGGTTTTAAGTACATGTGACCCTAGGGTTTCAATCTATACCAATAGTCTACAAGAAAACTGATTTTTTTTAAAGTTTAGGCATAGTCCTTTGATGGATAAGACAGCCTCTATTCTTCCAGGCTTTTATATTTTACTAAAATATTTGGCCTGTATGAATGTATATACAGTAAGTTGAAATCATTTTTGATATCATACTTATAAATGATATGCATGAAAAATGAGGTTTAACTTTACTCAACATTGAGAAATAATGTAAGTAAAGCATTACCTATAGTTCACTATCATTTATAAATGATGATAAAAATTGATATCAAAGAAATTTTATGATAATGCGGCTTTTCCTATTTATTTTAATAAATGATTATAAAAATGAATTGAAATTTTTCTTTATCACTGAGAAATTGTTGTAAGATTATACTGGGTCTTGAGATTATAATAGCATCATAATTATTATGCGTGAATTTGGATTAGACTTAATATTAATATTAATAGTTCATGTGTTTTTACATGGCTAATCAAGCAGCATATAGTTTAAAGTTTAGTCAGCAGCTGAGAATGACAATGCTTTTATTATTTCATGTGATGTATTGCTATAAAAATACCATGTACAGTGTACAACTTGGGTCAGAGTTAGTTACTGCATGTAATAGCTAGCTTCACCCTATAGAAAAGATGACCAATTAATGTATAGATGATTAAGAGGCAACATAATTCAATTAAAGCCTTAAAAAAGGATTTATCTAGCAATTGGCACTTGGAATTGGATTACTCATCAGCTTTTGGTTGAACCATTCAATTTGCAGAAATCCAGGTCTGCTTGTGAAAACAGTGGACTGTAATAAACCCTGCATGGTAAATTATTTAAAATTACAAAGAACTCAGAATGAAGCAATGTTGGAGAGAACCCACAGTTACATTATCAGGTTAAATATAATGTAAGTTCTGTGTTGTCAGTTCTCCACAACATATAATGTGGATGCCTTCAGGTAATGAATTGTTTTGTTTTGTTTTTAAAAACCAATGTGTTTGCATGCTGTGTATGTCTATATATATATATATATATATATATATATATATATATATATATATATATATATATATATATAACATTTCAGTTTTAACCATAAGTAGTACTCCAAATCAAAAAGATTACAGAGATGGCATGAGAGTTATGATAATGGTACACAGATCTTTTTGTAAAAGTGATTTTGCACATTTAAAATTTTTTATATTGTAGAATAAAAGGATGATGAAGTGACCCGGATAACAGAATATGAAGTGCAATTCATGTCAAAAAGTATTTGATGAAGGTAGCAAGTTTTGCCCACACTGTGGGGAAAAAGTTTTGAATGCCGCATCCATTGTGCTTTGTCCAGGGACGCCAGAAAAGCCTTGTGGTGCAGAGCTTCAGGAAAGCTTCAAGTTCTGCAAAGAATGTGGAACTGTAGTGGACCAGTCTCTCTTTGGGAAGAAAAAAGAAGTTTGTATAAACTGTGGCAATGCATTTACAAAAGATGGTGAAAAGTTTTGTGCTCAGTGTGGTAAACCACGTCAAGGGAAGTCTGGTAATTATTGTTGATATTATTATTATTAAAATCCCTATTTGAGAAGTGGCACTATAGTGTTATATATATATATATATATATATATATAACAAATGTCATAAAAAATACAAACAAATTACTCTACAAATTACAAACATAAGGGGTGAATTATTCACAGTGACAAACAATGAAAAGATGGATATAGGTTACTCAGCTAACAAACAATGTAGAATTTTGTTCCTGCAGTAAAATGAATTCACTCTGAGTGAAATTATGAAAACGATAAAGGGCAGATATATAACTTATCTTTACAGTCCTGAAAGATACAATGGGTTTTACGAATCCCAAAATTAGCCCACGGCTACAAGATTATATGCAGTGAGATACACTCCGTTATCAGAACACTTTATTTCTTCTCCACAGCTGCTAAAGTTTGGCTTTACAGCTATTGCAATTAATTCCATTGGTTGGCTTTACAGCTTGCACCATGTAGACCTCGATCACTTCGATAACTTTGAATGCTAGGGTCACTCAAGCCACTCTGGACACTCCAGACAGCTCTACACTTTCTGGATGCTCTGGACATGACTGGACAACACCTAATGCTGGACACTCCATAGACTACAGCTGAAAACATCCAATACTGTGTACATGTACTATATATGACACAAGAATAAAAATGAAATAATGTTATACACAGTAAGTTATACAGATTACATTACAATATTTACAAAACAACAAGTTCAGAAATAAACTTAACCCTGCTTGATAAGAATCCTATGGTACCGTACTAAACATTTCATAAAAATGTAGTCATATATTACTAATATAAATCCTTTGCTAAGTCATAAACAAGAATATAAATGTGTGCATTATTCTGTGTAAACTAAAGCTACAAAACAAACAAAAAATGTATGTGGTAGTACAATAGTGATATTTTACATACGAGAAATTAATAAACTTACATACCTCTACAGCTGGAGATGTGCAATCTTTATACATGTAGTAGAATGCTGTCTGACAAGACAACCCATAATGTAAAGAGTTTTACATGCGGTGCGGTATTTATACACAGATATTGTCTGTGTACGGAAAACATTTGGTTCTATCCATCACGAGCACTTTGCATGTGCTGCATAGGATGGAGTGAACTCACTGTTTTGAAATACAACACAATATACTTGAATCACCATCAGATATCATTGTATGTCAAAAATGAAACTCGATTAAATGAAATTAATTAAAAAAGATATAATGGATTATAAATTCTGTGACACTAGAAAACAAAATGAGCAACACAAACTTCATTTGGAACTTTTCTCTGGAATAGTATTCCAGTTGAGATGAGAAATGCCCACTGTGTTTACTTCTTTCAAACCCAACACATCCAGTGGGTTCAGCAGTTAAAATAAAGAAATTCCTTTGAATGAGGGCCTCAAGATAGATTATAGTCTGTGCACACATCCCCGTTTGTTTTTTTGGCATAGGTTCAACAACTATGCATATTCTTGGGTCCATATTTGTGCTTGAGGTGTAAAGGTAATGATTAATAACGATAATGAGGACTTTGTGTATAGTGGAACAATTTGCCTTTTAAAATTAAACACTAAGACACAGTGATTCCTTTCAAGAGTGCTCTTAAAACTCACCTTTTTTGACTGCAAGAATAAATTTAAAGACCTAATAATGTTTCCTACCTTAAATATTTTCAGCATGTTTTTGTTTTTTAATTTCATAGTTTTTGTTTTTTGTCGTCATTTCATTATATATGTTGTAAAGCACTTAGAGTTTCGAAAGATTAGGCACTATACAAAGTACTCATTATTATTATCATTAATGACTATTAAGATATACTAAAAAACTATTCCTAAGATACCTTAAGGGGGAGGGCAGCATTTAAATGTAAGAGGCAATTCAGAGTTGGAATATTATATCAATAGAACCTTGGCACCCAGTTGCTGATATAACATGTCTATCAACAGGCTTTCTTAAGAAGTACATGGTTGGACATCTATTTCCTTTATTGTGAAACAAATGAATAGGCTCGGAAATATTTGCACTCTCTCTTTCAGTTTGATTATTTGTTTTCTGATAGCTGCTTGAATCGGTCTCTCACTTATTTGAAGATTAAAATACTGTAGAATTGGAAAATCTGCCTAGTATTTTTCTGTCCAGTTATTCATAGCACAAATATTTTATCTATCCAAAATTCTGTTCATTTGTGCATTATTTTTTACTTTTTACCCTCTTAATCTGGTTGCACATGGCCATATCCATTAACCTGTTCACCCAGATTTGTATATCCTTTCATTCTTTTATTTATCTATGAGTTGGAGTTTGACCATCAATTCATTCATCCATCCATTTGCCAGTTGCCCATCCTTCCATTCCCTCTTGCTCATTGGTCTTTCTCTTTCCCTGCCTTTCTTGTCCGAATGTGTATATGTGTACTGGTACTCCACAGAGAATGAAAGAGAGAGGGAAAGGGAGAGTATATGCAGTAATGTAAGGATGGTGTTTTGTTGTTCTGATGAAATTGAATGTTGTTACACTGGCATGTAACATGATCAGGTTTCCTTTCTATAATTTACTTCCATGAAATATATACTCATTCCAAATGGCAAAGGAATGAAAAGATATGCTAACAATGCTTTCTAATCTTGTCCTCAAAACTGCATTTAGTGTCTTCTTTAGAGTTGATGGATGGAACAATTTTGATATGGCATATGAATACATTGAGGCCTTGAGGCTGAGAAAGGGGGCCCTGAGTGGCTGAGTTGTCTAAAGCACTCTCCGTTATGGATTACTGCCATCTCACCTCTATCTGCGTGGGTTTGAGTCCAAGATTTGGCTAATGTAGTTATCTGAGAAGGCTTGCCAGTAGCTTCTCGTGGGTCGGTGATTTTTTCTGGGGGATTTCCCGGGTTCTTCCTCCACCAATAATACTGGCCGCCACGTATAGCCTATTGTGTGCTGAAAAATGGCATTAAACTCTACAACAACAACTATCAGACTGAGAAATATAAACCATATAGAATCTGGTTACTTGCTCTAACTCTGAAGGAGACACAACTGTGGTTATGCATTTATTGCATACTTCCCTATTTATGCTATCATATATTTGGCCTTTACTTTATGAATGGAAGTCAAATTAATTTGGGATTTATACAAGTTTGATCGCTGTGTGCAAAAATATGTGCAGATGTCAAAGAAGATACCTAAGTAGTTCAGATCTGGGTGTGTGATACTAAAATATGGGTTGACTAGCTGTATCGAATGCCAGATCAAGGATGTAATATCAAAATATTAAAAAATATTAAATGGTTATGTAATAAAGACAATTAAGAATGGTGGAGATAATAAAGATGGTCTGTGGTGTTTCATGTGTAAATGTAATTTTTCGTCATATCGCGTGATGCTTTTATTGCTTGCGCAGCACGTGCGACTTAATGTATTATTGCGCACTACTGTCTGTATATTGGGTAGAGACATTGAAGGGCACAGCCAATATAGAGGGAAGGTCTAAACAAATTCAGTTGTTGGGGCAGGTGCCATTGTAATTTAGTTAGAGCCAAAGATTTGGCTTGCGGTTATGAGCAGGCATTTCGTAACAAGGCATGCTCTAAGAATCATTAGTGAAGAGAGTTAAAGAAGCAGAACACAAAAGAGTAACTGCAGGGCTGAGCATATCCCATAGCCCAACATCCCATACTAGTCATTTTTAAAGTCTGTCAAGTAAAATTTTCTAAGTCGCTAGTCTGGGACAAGTGCTTTAAAAAAAGTTAAGCTAGTCCATATTTTCATGCTTTAATCACTATATCTACCTTTTTTTTTAGGCCAATCATGCCTTCTGGGTGTACTGAATACTTGATTCTACCCCTCTTCAGGCATACATTTACATCTTATTACTGCATGACTGCAAATTGGGCTAAGCGACCAAATTATCGGCAAATTAAAACACATCAAAGAAAGAAAGCCAGTATGATCAATTAGCAGTGTTGTAAGCGGTTTTGTTGCAATGAGTTTACTCAATATAGATCATAACAAGCGGCTCACTGATTTTAATCCAGTGAGTCAGTGTAATTAAATTAATGAAAGGTACTTTACCAACTTCAGTGATTGTTTTCTTTATGAACTGATTAAAGGACGATATTGATTCTTTAATTTATAATTGAGTAAACAGATGATTAACTTCCACGTGCGATGTTTTTTTTGAAGCAAAACAATTATGCTAGTTAATGAGCTGTTACAGTTCATATTTAAAAGAGAAAATTGATGTTATGATCACTTTAGAAGTAGTTGTCAAGCAAGCTGATAGTTGCTTTGTGGATAAAATGAGTTTGCTAAATTATTTTTGCAAGGAAGGTAATAACGGCAATTCGGAGAATGTAAATTTGCTTGAAAATGCAGGGATAAAATGCAAGACAGATTCTGAGTGTGCAGTAGCTATTTCTCCAAAGAGATATAAACAACAATCCATGATAGCAAAAAATGTTAAATATGACACTACTAAGAGACAGTGAAATTTTCAGCCGCATTGGGTTGATTAATATCCCTGGCTTGAATATATTGACTCAGAAGGAAAGATGTTTTGCAGTTACTGCAAACAATATCCAAAATTGGCACAAATATGAAATTCACCCAGTGTATTTGTTAGTGGAAGTGACAATTTCAGGATTGAATAAATCAAGTCTCATGACATGTCTGGACACCACAAGGCTTGTGTAGCACAATATATGCATGACACTAGCCAGCATGTGCAGAAAATCAGCGAGTCAGAGTTGCCGACACTCCACTAGGAAAGTAACTGAGACTGAAATGAAAAAAATGAGAGCTCTCTTTAACACAGCTTACACCCTAATCCGTTATGGAAAACCATTTTCTGATATGGAAATGATGTGTGCACTCCAGGAGAAGAATGGTGTTGAACTTGGTGTAAATTATAAGAACAGATTCAGGACAAGAGACTTTATTCTTTCAATCAGTCAAGTCTTGAGAGAAAAGTTAGGGAAATACTGAATTCCAGTAACTTCCTTTTTATTCTTGCTGATGGAAGTAATAATGCTACCATGTCAGAGCTAGAAATTGTGCATGTACGATACCTGGATATTGGAAAACTAAAAACCTCATTTGTCTGCATTGAGGAGTTGAAATCAACTGATGCCTTGTGAGTAAAGGAAGGCATTGAAATGGGTTTTGAGAATGTGGGTCTTTGGCCAATCTTAGTGATGTTACTAGCAGGAATCCAACCATTGTATATGCCAATTTTGATGGTGCCAATGTGATGCAGGGATTAAAAAGCAGAACTATGAAATATTTATTAGACTGCACCATGGATATTTCCCATGCATTGTGTTGCTCACAACTAAGAACTGGCAGCTCTTGATGCCATCGAAGCTAGTTGATATCTGAAAAAGTTCAAGAGACTGTAAAGAGGATTTTCCTGTTTTATCACTACAGCTCCTTGGCTCACTTGAGTGGTATAAAGCAGGTTTGTACCTTTATGCACTTATTTATACAATTAAACTTTAAATTTTGTTTGAAAATTATGGATAATTTGTGTTATTATATGACATACTTTGTCTTGAATGAGCTTGAAATTTAATGCGTGTATTATTTTATTCTTATAGATTTATCTGTGATCTAATAATTCTTGATAAATTGTTGATGTGGAAAAACTTTATAAAATATTAATGATGGGTTAATTGACAAAGGACAAAAGAAACATAACATTGTAATTATTTTTCAGTTTTGTTGTTTTTATTAGATCTTTCTTTGCTTTCAGATAATAGGTGAGATGGTTAGCGAGCAAGACAAGAGCATTAAATGCCCTTAAGACCAGCCTGACTGTCATTCGAAGCCATCTGGAACATGTTGCTTCAAAAGGGTCCTATGATGAATCTGCCGGAGCAAAGGGCTAGATTTGGGAGATTTCATCAGTGAAGTTTGTGTTGGTGCTACATGTTATGTGTGATTACATCATCTTTGTCTAGGGTGTTTCAGAAGGACAACCTGCTGGTAACAGGGGTTCTACTATGAAGTAGAAGCTCACATTCTTAGACTAGAAGCTCTAAAGCATGAACATGGACCAATGATGAAGGTATTGAATATGTTTGCTTACTACTTGTATTTTCCATTGTCTTCCTAAGAAGTTTAGTTTACTGAACCAATTAAAACTTACTCACTGACAGTTTTCAAAATATTTTGGTTGCTTTTTATGTTTTATTTTCTGTAACATATAATAAAATATTAAGTTCTATTATTTTGCAGGAATTCATCTCAAGTTTTGAATCCACCAGTAAGACATACAATACCATGGATTTAAAAGGGGAAATGCCCAATCCAGCATGAGTGACTGACATCATTGATGACATGATAAGCAACATTAACAAGCAGTGAGTATAAAAAGAAGATTCAAAACTTTCTTTAAAAAAGGCAAATATATTGTTCATTCGTGAACTTTATTCCTAGTAATTAAACACGAGTACTGCTTTAATGGAATTCTCTATTATTTCATGGTTTTTTTCTTCTTCAGTTTTGGAAACTTTAATGAAGAACCTTTGAGATGCTTTAGAGTATTTGACTACAGGCACTTTCCTCATGAGAGGGCAGCTCTGATGGAATATGGGAAGACTTGCAGGTTCTTCTTAATCATCTTGAAGTAATTTTCAAACAGGAAGACCACCATGCCATTCAGGAGCAGTATCTGGAGTTCAAATCAAAGCTGTGGTCATACAAGCAGTCACCAGAACCACCTGTTGAAATTCTTGGAACACTCTTAGTAAATACTCCACCTAGTCTCGGTCAATTATGTTAACTATTAGAAATCATGTTTGTAATAAGCCCAACCACTGCTGAGTGTGAACGAGGATTTAGTTCAGTGAACTTTATCAAGACTTCTTGAAGGAATTCCTTAAACCAAAATTGTTTACAAATGCTAACATTTCTGCAAATGGATCAGAGCTTGAGGACTTTAACCCAGACACAACTATCAACTGTTGGCTTAGTGCTGGTGCAGGTGGCAGACATATACATAGACATATTTTCAAATCCATGAGCAAAAACATGAACCTGAAGAAGCCAAATGTATAACAACCAATGTTTCTGAAAAATTAAATTCTTTTAAGAAATAATTATGTTGTATATTATTTCATTTGTTTTTTTATTTCTCTATGGATTTAGTACATTTGTCTCATCAAATCTCTGCAAGTGATTACCATTTTGGGACCAGTGAAAAGTAAGGTGGGACTAGTGAATTTTCTGAAACCACTAATCCTGGACTTGTAGTTAAACAAAATTTGCTCAGCCCTGAACTGGGGATCTAACTTTAATGAAAAATGGAGAAAATAATTATCTTGACTGGAATACAGCACATCCATTAGGATTACTGGTTTGACTTCTGATCACTTGATTGTGAAGACTGCAAAAGTGAATAAGTGAATAATCCTTTCACGACAGGGGGACCCTGAGTGGCCACGTGGTCTAAAGTGCTCACCGTTATGTATCACTGCCATCTCATCTCTTTCTACATGGGTTTGAGTCTCAGATTCGGCTAATGTAGTCATATGAGAAAGCTTGCCATTATCTTAGCATATTTTTGTGGTTCTTTCTGGGGTTTTCCCAGGTTCTTCCTCCACCATTTATATTGGCTGCCATGTATAGCCTATCTTGTGCTGAAAAATGACGTTAAACCCTACAATAACAACAGCCTTGCATGACAAGGTTTAAGAATATAAAAAAAGCTGCCCTTGTTGGCCACAAGATATTTGGAGAACTCATTATCACCCAAGACATTATGTCACAACAGAGAAACCAGTAAGCTTGCAGAAACAAACATGTTACATGTATTTGGATTGTAAAATCAGGGGGTCATTGCAGATTTTGTTGGTTTTTAACTTTGCTGTAATAAAAGAAAAATCAAAGTTCAAATGTAACTTATTAATGATAAGATGAATCAATAGCCTTTTTAATTTTTGGATAAATGTGTTCTAAGATGAAGTCCAATGAAACCAATGATAGTACACATTTTATGACAGGCAGTAAATTAACTGCCATTTGGTTAAAAAGATATATTTGGCTTTTTGTATTGGCTTATATCTAATGTGTTGGTTTGTAATATTGCTAGAAACTCATTATAAGGAGACTGTTAAAAGTATGAAATTAAACTAAAAGAAAAATGAACTAATAAGATTATTCTTTGAATGGACAATGCATTTGTTTGTTGATTGTGCATGTTGGTTTATTTGTATTTTTAGAGAGAGAGAGAGTATGTTGTGCAAGTTGAAATATCCTATTTCAAGCTGAAAAAGTACGGGTCAGTTAAAAATGTTTCTGTACGTTTTTTACCCCCACATTTTTTATTTGACTACCAGTTCTGACACCAAGGAGATTTTTGTTACCATCAATTTTACACCCCAGGGATACACTGTGTTTTTATATTTTGGGCATAAAGCAGAGTGAATTATGTTATGATGTAGTTTATTGGTTTTTCTGTCCATCATTTGTCAATTTTGTTTCAGCTCAATACCAGATAGCTATAATATTGTAGCCTCAACTATATCAAGGTTACCATGTGATTCTATATCTAGCAGTGGAACAAATAAAACTACACCTTGTCAAAGACAAAAGATGGGTTTTTTTAAAATCTACTACCTAAGCAAAGCTGTTTTTTCATGAAGTGTTATTGTAATTAGGATTTTTAATGTAGCTTTAAAAAAAAATCAGTCATATCGCTACAATATCTGCAGTGAGGCAGTTTATAGTGATATCTAGCACTGTGGCATCGTGCCGCAGACATGTAGCATGATGTCCCACCCAGTCACATTATCTTGACACCAGGCCGGCCAGTCTTAATGCTGAACACCAAGCGAGGCAGCTGAGCAGCAGAGAGGGTGAACCCTACAACCTTTTGAGACAAAATTTGATTGAAATCCTAAAACGATCCTTCCTATAATCTCATTTTAACCAAAAAGAGGGTGAACCCTACAACGTTTTCAGACAAAATTTTGATTGAATCCTTAAAACGGGCCTTCCTACGATCTCATTTTAACCAAAAAAAATGTCTCAGGGGCAAACCCTACAACGTTTTCAGACAAAAAATTTATTGAAATCTTAACGAGCCTTCCCTACGAAATCTCATTTTAACTAAAAAAATGAAAACGGAGACTTTTACGATTTTTTAATTAATTTTGGTCGCAACTTGTTGTCATCCACCCTCTCTGCTGCTAGAACTTTCAGTTCTGGGTTAGCAAAAAATAATAAATGATTTTAACCGAATATTTGATCAAGTCCGATACGATATCATGTCCGAGGATCATGCAAATTTATTGTTGCGAATCCGTGCGGAGTCGACTGAGCATGACTAAAGAAATCTCGAAATTGATTGAAGTCCATATCAGAACACCATGTCTGCCAAATATTTCTAAGAGTATGAGTATCAACTCCGTTGAATACAGACAATAAATTGCAGTTATCTCTGATCACTTTTGGAACCTGAGTGTAGCGTTGAGTGACATATATCACGTCAGTGTTTTTGTGACGCCCACGGGAAAATATTCTAGCAGGATTCTTTTGTTTATCCAACATTATATCGTCGTATACGACTAAATTGTTAATATCTCCATCAATATCATCAATACTCGGTGCTTCATCGATATCGGTTATAAAATCAATGGCGTTCTCACCCTTAATTTCTGATGCATTCTCGTTAAAATCTTTTAACACTTCATAACATCGTTGATCATCTACGCTAGGGGCAATTAAATACAACTTATCCCACTTCATCCATCTCATTATTAAATTGAGTAACAATTGCGTTTTACCGGATCCAGATGGCCCGATTATAATCATCCGGATAGAGTTTGGTAGCGCTGCATGATGCTTAACTGGTTCTCTTGTTTTAGTCGCTGAAAAATCAATTATATCCATATTTCTATACATAAATTATGGATCTATATTGTATGAAGTGTAAAACGCGTACTGGCACAGATGACTTGACGACGGTTACAACTAAAAATAACAGATCAGCACTTACTGGTAGATGTGCAACATGTGGTATTAAAAGTTCAGATTTGTTTCTACAAAATCAAAGATTTTACAATCCGGAGATGTTTTTAAAAAAAACGAGGAGGTGATATCGCAGCCAAATTGGCAAAGCTCCCTGGAACCCCATGGGCAAAGTACCCCGGAGAAAAGCACCTTCCAGGATATAGCTACTGTGGACCGGGAACCAGACTTGATATCAGACTCAATAATCAAAATCAACCCAACCCCAGTGAAGAACCAATAAACGCCATTGATAAGGCCTGTCACCTTCATGATGTTGCTTATAAAAGCAGCAATCTGCAACACAGACATCTCGCGGATGTGAAATTAATTCATGCGTTAAATGCTATTCCTGATAAATCCTTCAAAGAAAAATTGGCTTCATTTTTGATAAAATCGGCTATGAAAAGTAAATTGATGTTAGGTGCCGGTAATTAATAATATGGAATCAATTTATTATTCCCCAAGAGGATACTGGAGGGGTAAATCAGCAGTCCATAAACTCGCTAGTGCTGCAAAAGTGAAAAAAACCACTGCGGCTAATTGGTTATCCAAACAGGCACTATGGCAAATTTATCTACCACCGCCTAAACAGGTTAATTTCTCGCATTTTGATGTGACCGCTCCTAATGAAGTTCATCAGGCTGATATATTATTTCTGCCACATGATCGTGGTTACAAATACGCTTTAACCGTAGTTGATATTGCAAGTCGATACAAAGAAGCAGAACCGTTAAAAACAAAATCAGCCACTGAAGTCGCTTCTGCATTTGAAAGGATTTATCGACGAGGTCCTCTGCACTGGCCAAATCTGTTACAAGTTGATCCTGGCAAGGAATTTCAGGGTGTAGTGTTATCAACAATGAAACATCATAATGTCACCATACGACGAGGGCATACTGCGCTACATCGCGATCAGGCCCTTGTAGAACGATTTAATCGGACGATTGCTGAGCGGTTATTTGGATATCAATACGCAAAAGAATTCATTCAAGAAAAGCGATCCCTTGAATGGGTTAAAAGATTACCATCTGTGATTACTGCACTGAATAACGAGATTACTAGAACAATCAACATGAAACCTATCAACGCGATTAAAAAGAAGTCAATACCCGTACAACCACAAAAAGATTTCAAAGAACCAATTCTTGGTAGTAATGTCATTGTGAGGTACTTATACGAACCAGGAGAGCTTGAAGGGGGTAGAAAAAGGGCTACTGATCCTATTTGGAGCGTCACTACGCATAAGATATCTAGTATAACACGATCAACTGGTAGACCTCCAGTCTATAAACTGGATTCAACTGCCCCTCAGCGGGGTTTTACTCGACAACAACTACAAGTGATTCCCGAGGATACTCAATTGCCACCGCATGGTCTTAACTAGCACCGTTGCGTCTATTGCACTCAAGACAAGTCAACATCACATTGTTTCTGACATGACCGAGATAGTTATTTTTTCTGTCTATGGTGAATTGGCGAGGATCCTTATCCGAATACTGCCAATGCATTATACAATTGCAACTCGCGCAGTGATTATTCTGTTGTTTCTTCAGCGTAATTATTAATTCAGCATCAATATCAAATTCTCGTTGTTTTTTTTTTGTCCTGTTGTTTGTAACCGGAGAGTTTTTTATTAATGATGCTAACATCAATATCACTTATTGTTGTGTCATTATCATCGAAGACAACTCTTCGAAGTTGGTTTATTTTTCGTACTCTGGATACTGCGAGATAGACTAAATTCGACCATTCGATGTGATTATCCACCATCCAAACAATTGTATCCGATATAGTCAATCCCTGTGAAGAGTGTATTGTTGCTGCGTATCCTAGCGTCCACGGGGATTTATTAGCACGCAATGCATTTTCGACGACGCTGATATCAACCAGCACAATATCATTTAATACGAGAATTTGTTTTTCACTCTGTCCTGGAATATCAACTTCAATGTTCTGTTTTCGTGTATCCGATGGCTTATAACAAAGGGGTACTGGAAGCGTTGCAAATTTTTCTTTATGCAATTCAAATAACTTCATCTGAAGTGTATCCCTGACTATTTTTCTACTTGCAATGATCAAATCATTTGGTCTCCATGTTTCCCAGAAATCATTCATTGGAGTTTCTGAAATCACTTCACGCGCTATTTCGCATTGGATTCTATCCGGTTGTAATCTAATTAGCGCTTTGACAAATGGTGGTGGTTGGCCGTGATCACCGCACATGACGACTTTTGTGTTTTTGTTTAACAACCACTCAAGAAATGTTTGTAATACATCTAATGACACTGTGCATATTTCATCCCAAATTATGATTTCAGGAATGAATTTATCACCCATACGCTCAGGAGTCCATTTGTCACCTTTCCATCGAAAGAAACTGTGGTAAGTGCAAGCATTTACCCCTCGTTGTATCATCTCTCTGGCGAGTCTGTGAGTCGGTGTTAGCACAATCATGTTAGAAACGCTAGCGTTTCCACGACGAAATAATTCAATTGCACGAGTTGTCTTTCCTGACCCACCACAACCGTTTAAATAAACTGTCTTATATCTACATACTGGATCAGATACCGGTGGTGCATTAGAAAATTCTGATTGAATTTCAATACGGTTACAACAAAGATATTTATCATCCATGGCAACGTCTGCGGATTCACAATACTCATGTAGCATCTCCTTTTTAAATCGCCAACGCCCCCAATTTTCTTCGGGATCTGTGAATGCCGCTACAGCTGATTTGTACTTATTATGTATATACATCGAATCAGTGGCTACTCTAACCGCGGTATTAGGAAATCTATTTATCATCGAAAATAGATTAATAGAAGCATAGGCTAGCATTGAACTTCTCAAATGTGTGTACTGGGAATTATATCCATCACAGTAGGTAACAACCGTACCTAATTTCTCACCATTGGATAGAAAAGCATCCTTACGGGATACAAGTTTTCCCTGTTTCATTAAATCCGCTACAATAAAATCGTATTCAGCGACGTCTATGATCAACCGCGAAGAATATTTTGCATTGTCGTATCGTCCACCCTGGGTAAATTTACCGATTATTCTTCGTCCGAGATCCTTTGCTTGTTCTTTTTTACTTTCAAATAACTTCTTAGACCAATTTATGATTTCTTCTTCACTGAAATCTGGAAACTGTTTTCGTAGTTCGTTGATTATTCTATCTAGATCGGGTTGTGGTAGCCAAACTTCTTTCTGAGCTCGATAGCATATAATAGCCTCGGAAACAATCAACGATATTAGCATACCACAATCAATCATATATCTCAATAGCACTATTGGCATCCAGGCCTTTTCAGATAGGTGTCTACCGAGCCAAACATAACTACACGGATGTAACCCTGTAGCGAGTTCAAATGATATCACACGAGCGAATCCGGTTAAATCAAAATCAGGTAATGGCCCATTAATCGCAACACGAGTCATTTCATGCGTGGGGTGTCCAAATCGTTTGAAGTACTCAGCGCATTCCCCATATCCGAGAAAACTTCCGGGATAACACGCGGCTATATCAATTGAAATCATACCATCACGTGAGTATTTCGTATTCCACAGTCCTCCATGACCAAATTCGACGCAACTCAATTTAACATCCTCGAGAAAATCACTTCGTGTTGGAGTTTTTTTCTCTTGCGAAGTGAGCTATCACTGATGGAATAGTAAAACTATCCGTGAGTAGTTTTTCATGGGAATTCTCCGGTGAAAAATCACTAGCGATTTTTCTCATTCTGTTATCTAATTCTTCAATGCGATATAATTCACCATTTGGTTTTACAAATTGATCGAATCCTATTTCGGGATCTTCATCACTTCTAAGTAACCACACTGACACAGGATCATCTTTACACAACGCATGAATAGCATCGAATAATCTCTCTTCATAGAAAACATCCCCGACGAACTCCTTAGGGATATATTTCACGGTTCGTTCTCGTGGAAATATTGTTACCGCAGGTGTCCACGCGTGTTTGTTATGATCAATAATCTGTATTGGCGCTCCATTTTTGTTATATTTTGGTTCGTATAAAACCTCTCCGGTTATCGTCATAACGGTTATTGGGAATCGTAATGATGTTTCTAATTTAGCTATATCAAAAATCTTTGCACCATGCTGTTTCACTGTCAGTTCCCACTCGGTTATTTTCCTACGTCGCAGATCAGTTAGTTTATTTCCTCGGGATGCATTTGTGAAGTGTTCTATTATTCGTTCTGCTACACAATTAAGCCCTGACGAATATTTCATAGGAGCTAGTTTTGCGATATCGGGTTTATCATTTAACGGATATATCCCATAAACCATTGCTGTTACGGGATAAGATCTTTCGTAGTATGGCTTATCGATTCCGGTTAGAATTCCTGGTTTGGAATCTCTACTCACAATGACAGCTTTTTTATTCTCGAGGATTGGTTCAAATTTATCCCTAATAATCCATTTGCCATCGACTTCGATAATGAATTTGATTCGGAAAAAATGCCGTTTTTCCCCAACACGTGAAATTATCACTGCTGCTTTTTCATCATTCATGGTAGCGTCAACAACACCATCAATTCGAAATGTTGACCAACAATAAGATGCTCCATCACGCTTAAATTCATTAAAACAGTCTCTGATTTTACTAATCATGGCTTTATCAAGAATTGTATTCTTTGGTGTATTAGAAACTATATCGAGATTGAATTGAGCATCTTTCCATGGTAATCTCTTGGACGTTTTTTTTGGTTTATCGAGATTAAATTTAGGATTAATTTTTAATAATCTCTTAAACTCTTTCATGTTTCCGTCTCTTGGACGTTTGAGATTAAATTTAGGATTAATTTTGTTACGTTTTTTTGGTTTATCGAGATTAAATTTAGGACTAATTTTTAATAATCTCTTAAACTCTTTCATGTTTCCGTCTCTTGGACGTTTGTTACGTTTTTTGGGTTTATCGAGATTAAATTTAGGACTAATTTTCAATAATCTCTTAAACTCTTTCATATTTCCGTCTCTTGGACGTTTGTTACGTTTTTTTGGTTTATCGAGATTAAATTTAGGATTAATTTTCAATAATCTCTTAAACTCTTTCATATTTCCGTCTCTTGGACGTTTGTTACGTTTTTTGGGTCTATCGATATTAAATTTAGGATTAATTTTCAATAATCTCTTAAACTCCTTATCAGCATTGAATTCAGCATTTTTCGAAGGCGTTCTCCTTAATTCCCTCATGCTATAATTAAAACAAGCATTTAAATGAAAGATTTATATATAATGAATCACTGCAAGTGGCTTATGATTGGATCAGTAACCCCGTGTAACAAATCATGCAGAAATGAGTTTTGTGGGTATCATATGCAAAGCTTTCGACGTGGAAGCCTTGGCCCGTTACCCTGTATTCTATGTGGGGTTGGGGTCAGGGGAAAATCTCAGTTGTGTCTAAATTGCGGTGGAAAGCGATACAGGGAATTGAAGCGTTATTATGATAAAAGAATAAAAAATGGACAATCAATCAGAAATTTTGACCCTGAAAAGGTCCTTGACCCTGACAACATCAAGGATAAAATCATAAGAACTCCTCAAGACTACATCGAAAGATTCTCCAGTGATGTAATCATTAAACCAAACAATGAATTAGACAAACAATAGTGTTTAGTATACGAATGAACCAAGAATTCAGACACCATCCCTTGATTACAAATTATGAAGCATCCAGTGATGGTGTTGTAAGGCACTGTAGACTGAAGAAACCAGTTGGTGCTGACAATGGCATGGGGTATTTGGTGTTCACTGTTAAGGGAAAGAAAACTTATCGCAATCATCGTTTCGTGTATGAATGCTTTTATGGATTGATCGAGCATGATTTTGTTATTGATCATATCGATTCTAATCCAAAGAACAATTCTTTATCAAATCTGCAGGCTATCACACAAAGTGAGAATACCAAACGAGGAGAGACTGGAAAATGCTCAAAAAAAGCGAGACCAGTAAAATCTTTGAATACAATAACTAACGAAGAAAAAATATTTTAATCAATATATGAAACCGGCAAGTATTTCGATATTTGTAGAGCCTCAGTACGATTCGTTGCAGAGGGGATTTATCGATCGGCTATTTCAAAAAGGACGGGACAAAAAGTTCAATTTAGTTATGTCTAATGCGTCATATTTTTCATTTAGAAATATATCATTATTATAGAATAATGAATTCTGAAAACGGGGGCCCCGAGTGGCCGAGTGGTCTAAAGCGCTGTCCGTTACGGACCACTGCCATCTCACCTCTGTCTGCGTGGGTTCGAGTCTAAGATTCGGCTAATGTAGTTAAGTGAGAAAGCTTGCCAGTAGCTTCTCGTGGGTCGGTGGTTCTTTCCGGGGTTTTTCCGGTTTCTTCCTCCACCACTAATACTGGCCGCCATGTATAGCCTATATATTGTGCTGAAAAATGGCGTTAAACCATAAAAAACAAAAACAAACAATTCTGAAAACATGAATAGCATTTTATCAGAGATTTCAAAATTGAAAGGTTGGGATATTGAACTATCAGATGGGTTAAATCCTGATCAAATCATGTCTGATTTTCAGGATATTGAATACGGAGTTAACAACAATAAATATATGCTACCAAAGAAGTATGCGCTCATCAAGAGAATTCAGAATTCTATTCGGGACTCTCTCGCATTTTCCAGTGACGTAAGTGTGTTCGCTCCGTTGTATACCATCGTAGAACGAATACGAAAGGAATTGGGGTACGAATACGAATTGAAAAAGGAGGTTAATTCTAAAGTTAGAAACCTACGGGCGTTAATTCAAGAAAATGAACAATTTTGATTGACCATTTATCATTATTTGATTGTGACTGTCCCTCATAGAGATTTTAATTTTTTTTAGCATTTTTTGATTGATAATGTCAAAAACAGTGAAAATATTTCACACTGAATAAAAATTGATGGACGGTTCAGATTGATCAAAAATAGAATGAGGGAACTAACAGTATTATTTATTTATATACAATTTTGATAGTTCCCTCATCGATGAACGAAGCTCTTATAGGATGAAATAACGCTTCTATGATCGTGTTAAAAATTAACTGACATGTCTGACATGTAGCAAAAAGTGTTTTCGTCTGTTAGGTCGGATTGAAAAATTGTTTTGCAATTGAAAAATTGTTTCTGATTTTAAATAATGGTCAATGAAGCATTAACAACCCGATTGACTCGTGAACGACTGGATGCAATTAAGAGATTTGTACCAATTCGTGACTCTGTACGGAATAAACTACAACAACGACAGAGTCTTCAGACTGATTTTGCTGCGGGATCTGAAGAATTGTTTAAACCAGTAACCACAGCAACGAAGGAGATAGAGCGTGCTATACTGGGAGATGATCCTGACGGTAAAAGAAAAGAAGAGGGTCTTATTCCTGTGTTAGAAAAAATAGCAAAAAGAACTAAACAAACAAAAAAATCCTTGCAATCACTTCCTCAGGATATATCAACCGCTTCGAAACGAAAATTTAAAGGATTTCAGGAAGAACTAGTTAGTGGACTACCTAAATCAATTATATTTACCGAGAGCGCTAAACAACAAATTCTCAACGAGGATATAGACAATTTAGGTGAATTCGCTGCTAACAGCTATGATTCACAAGAGAGGTTTTTCACGGACAATTATTCGGATTATAGAATGTCACATAATGAATGGGCTGATACAGTGTATGAAATAAATACTGGGAGTTTAGATAGAAGGATGAAGGAATACAGAGACTTCAAGAGAAAATTTCAACTCCAAATAAGACAGCCATACGATGAGAAGAAATTTCTGGGGAGTGGTCTAGTTGGAAACGCTAGCGTTTCATGTCCTGGTAGTGTTCTCAGTGATATATCACGATTAGAGGTTCTTGTAGGAGGGTTCCGAGCTGGAAATAACTCACCGGAAATAATTAATGAAGCAGCTGATATCTGTAGACGATTATTTCAGGGTGGTATCATGGATATCAGCACATATCGAGATTTCATTGGCGAGTTAGTGGAAAGTGGGTATCATAGTGACTGAATTGAAAAGTCAATTGAAAAATTGTTTCTGATTTCAAATAATGATCATACACTACAATCATGATAAACCAACCCCCGTCTACGTAGTTAATTCACGGTTTCCAGTTTATAGAGCATACTACGGAGATGGTTTAGGCAATACCATTGCAGGGTTATTTGCGAGAATGGCTCCAAAAGTGATGCCGTTGGCTAAACAACTAGGAATGAAAGCCATTGATGTTATTCGTGATAAGGGTATTGGTGCTGTTGGAGATCTTGCTGGAAAAGCGTTTTCAACTGCGAAGAATAAAATAACATCATTAGTGAGACGAAAAAAGAAACCGGTACCATTGCCATCTACAGCGGAAATGCCTGCAAGTCTTAGTAGAATTATAAATAACGCAGTAGATGAAAAATTAGCGTCGATGGTTTTAACCCCCGACCAAAGCAATATTGCAAATATGATAGCAGGAAGTGGCTTTAAAAAACTACGACGATGAAAATGGAAAATCGCGATTTAGACTCTGATAAATAGAATAAAATGTTCAAACAGTCACGTGATCCAGCATTTGATATAGACGCCCCAGTTGGCAAGGATGATTCTGTTCGCGATTATCAATATTACGCCTATCATGCCATAGACTCAAATAGTCGAGCAAGAATTGATCTTCAAGTCCATGATACCAGTAAATACTTTTTACCCTGTGAAGCGTTTATCGAAATCGAAGGAGAACTTGTAACAGCTGATGATACTCCTGCTGTACCAGCACCGTATCCAGCTGGTACTCAAGTCGGGTTTGTCAATAATGGTATCATGGTGCTATTTGAGAGTGCTAGATATCTCATTGATGGAAAAGAAATCGAGTCGATAGATCGCGATGTTGATGTGGCTACAACAATAATAGGGTTAGCGAGATATTCCGATGATTATACAAGATCAGCAGGACCTTCTATGATGTTTGCAAAAGATGCTACAAATACCGCTGGAGGAAAACAATTTGTTGTAAGACGACCAAAGAATAATGCTGGCACCGCTAATATTGATGCCGAAGATATGATTATAAACAACGATGTTAATTTCAATCTAGGAGCTGCAACACGTATTTCAATGTTGCAAGGAGCGCGTAAATCATTTTCATGCGCGATTCCACTGCATCACATATTTGGATTCTGTAGAAATGTCCGAAAAGTTATCTACGGGGCGAAGCATACAGTATCGCTTGTACGAAAGAGTGATGATAGTGACGCAATCTGGAGGATTCCAGCAGACAATGCAAATCCAAATGCTGATGCTGGTAAAGTCAATTTAACAAAAATATCATTGTGGATGCCAGTGTTGACTCCAGCAATTACCGCAGAAGAACGATTACTATCATTTATGGACCAAGGAGGAAAGTCGTTGTTGAGTTGGTTATCAGTGAGTACAGATGTGAAGCAATCAAATCTGAACGGGTTATTCACGTGGAATCTAGCATCAAAACAAGGCGTTTCTGCGCCACGTCATATATTTATTGCGTTACAGGATAACACACGAGTTGGCGATCAACGTTTCAGTCATATGATATTTGATCAATTAGGTGTGAAAGACGTCTCACTGAGAATAAACGGCCAACAGGAACCATCCGAGGATATACAACTTAATTACACAGAAAATCATATTGCACGAGTTTATCATCGTCTGTTGTCATTTATGGCACGCGATCAAAATGTGGATACTGGTTTGCAAATATCACAATATGATTTTAAAAATCTGTATCCGATCTATTACTTCTCACTGGAACATCTCGATTTGATGAGACAATCTGTTGTTGATATACATTTTAGAGCTAATGTGACTCGTGGTGCTATTGCTGATTATAGAGCGGTTGCTGTGATTCTCAGTGATAAATCAATGCTACTTGAAGGTGTTGGTGGAAGAATGAGAGTGGTAGATGCACCAGTGGAAAACATGTAATTGAAATTGTAAACGATTTAGAATCAATCAATTATGTATAACATGTCATATAGTGCTATTAGTGTTGCGTTAACTCCCGGTCAATTAAAAAAATTGCAATCGGAATCAGCTAAAAAATGTGGAACCACAATCACGTTGAAACCCAACCAAATGACTGGTGGTGCAAATAAACTATCGCTGACAACTCGTCAGGTGAAACATTTCAATGATGCACTTGCAGCCAAAAAAGGTGTTCAGATTACTCTCTCTGCGGCTGCTATAAAAAATATGATTAAAACAGGCGGTATATTTCCGTTGTTAGCTGCGATTCCAGCATTGATTGCAGCAGCAGCCCCAGCGGTGGCTAAAGCGGCAGCGTTAGGAGCCGTTGGTACTGCAGCAGGAATGGCACTAAAGAAAGCAACTGGGAAAGGATATAAAAAAATGGGAAAGGGTCTAAGACTACCAGGAACCCCGTATTCGTGGTACAGCGGAAAGGGTCTAAGACTACCAGGAACCCCGTATTCGTGGTACAGCGGAAAGGGTCTAAGACTACCAGGAACGATTTATTAATTGAGGAACCTATGGTTCCCAAATCTTCGATGGTTCCCATGTCCAATTTTGATTTACTCGATGCTGCTAAAAAACTAGCGATTAAAAACTTCAGAGGTGTCTTTATGAAAGATCAATTACCACATCAACCAAACAGCGTTGAAACCGGAATCATTAATTTAGATAACAGCACCGGACCCGGAACTCACTGGGTTGCATACGATATTGATCCACGTGGGATTGTCTATTTTGATTCATATGGATTAGCCCCGCCAAAAGAATTTATGCATTATATAAAAAAATTTTCAATGAAGACTTGGTATTCTACGCTACCAACACAACAAATGAATGACCCACCAATATGTGGCAGCGAAGTATTAAATGTCCTTAACGCTATTTCTAACTCCTTGAGTAACCCAAGCGGAAAACCACCACATGTTGTCGTGAATGAATACACTAGTAATCGCTGGAGAAAATCGAAGATTTTTCAATGAAGTCGTCAAAAACGATTTTAGAGAGAGAAAGAGTTTTACAATAACATGATTGATATTTGGGGGAGATCTGTGAAACCCAAACCCGATGGCACTGCACCACCTGATTCTGTCAAGGATATAAAAAAAATTAATTGAAGATGAAATCGCTGAGACGTTGAACTTAACAAATGTTGATCCTAATGAAATAGTTGTATTTCAAGACAAACAGGGTAAATTGAAATCCAGTGATGTGTCATTGAATGACATTTTGATACGGCAGCCCGACGCCGCTGAAAACTCTATTGCGCTGTATTCCAACGACGGACGACTTAAACCAGGCGCACTTGTGTCTACGATCACCGACGCGATTGCTACCAACGAACGTGAGCTGAATGATCTTATACGAGGTTATAATAATTTTCACAAAAATGTCATACATAAATTCTTTGGAACACCGCTTGTGGTTGGCATGACTCTCGCTGAAATTAAAATCTATTGCTATTCTTTTTTAACAAGGACGCGGGGAGGATGATGAATGAAAATGAAATCAAGGCAAATTATCTCGAGATTTCTAAACTAATAGAAGATCAAAAACCCACTAACGACGTCATTGTTAAGTTTTTGGGAACCCCGCTTGTGGCAGGCATGACTCTCGCTGAAATCAGTGAGTTTATCGGCAAGCACACTCACAATGCCTACATCGCTAATAGTTTCTTTGGTGTCCCGGCTACATCTACGATGACTCTCAAAGATATTAATATGTTTATGATGAGACAAACAACACTTAATACCATCGTTGATAGATTTCTAGGGAGAACACCTGTTTCTGAAACCACATCGTTGACAGGCCCGACCCTCGCTGAAGTTAAAAAAGCTATTGACGAACAAAAGCTCACAAATGAAATGGTTAATAAGTTCTTTGAGGGTTCTAAAAGTTACAATATCACGACGACATATTCTGAACTCGACAGGAATTATAGTACCGAGAAAGGTTTTGGATTCGGCCTCCTTTTGGTTTCATTTTTTAAACGCCGCGATGGAACGTTGATGAAATATACCGAAATCAATAAAACCTATTCCGACGTCATTGACGATATTATTAAACTAAAAGAAACCTCTGAAAGGGTAAAGCATGGGACCTTTGATTGGGTTAAAGAATCTACCGTATTTTCGCGCATATATCCCGCACACGCAGATAATCCGCACCCTCATATAGCCCGCGGGTTTTGGGGTTTTGTGTAAAAAATCGTTGGCATAACCCGCACCTTTGTATAACCCGCAACCATAGATATATTTATACAGCTACAATCGGAAATGAAATCAATTACAGGATCACGGGGCTTCGCTGATGTAGCAAACTGCGATTCTGTTTTCCGTTTTGGTGACAAAATATACCATCTGGTGATATTTGTGGCGACACCAATTTTGGCTGATAAAAACCGTATATACAGTCTTGCGTTTGGAGTAGAGAAAATCAAAGGCACCATGACAGGAAACAATGTACTGGAATATATTGTTAAAATAACAAGTCCTTGTCTCATACTGGCAAACCACACTAACAGTGCACTGTTATATCATAATCCGCTAATGATGATATCTGGCCTTATTACTTTATGCAACTGACTAGTCAAAATCCAAATCCGCAGAAGGCGAAAACGTAAAATGAGTACAGTCAAGCAGATGACACTAATTTAAAAACAAATACCAGATGGAAGAAGAAAAAATACGTTTGCTGACACTTCAAAGAGAACTGATTACCTTTGAAGCACTGATATATACTAAACAAATAAAACAAATCTGTTTCAATGTTCTACAATTATCTGAAGTTGCCGCAGCAATAACAAACAGGTATTTGTTTCACCCTTCAACTGGAGCCTTTAGCGGCGCCATCATCAAAGTAAGCCGACGACCTTTGCTCAATAAAAGTCAGGAAAAACACGGTACACAGTGCTTGTGTGCGTAGGAGCTGTGCCTCAACTACAGGCTACATAAACACGGACATTTTTAAATAATCTTGTATTCTTGTGAAGTGTAGATTCGAGTTTAAATAATTTCTTTCTGTTTAATTTAAAAAATACCGAAACGAAAGTCTTACACAGCCGACTTTAAGCTAACTGCCATTGCGTATGATGAAGTGCATGGCAATAGAGCCACAGGCACAAAATTTGATATTGATGAGAGTGTAATCCGAGGTTGGAGAAAAGAAAAAGGAACGTTGGAGAAGATGAATCCACGAAAACGTGCTCGTCGCGGACCTAAAGCAAAGTGGCCTCACCTTGAAGCTGACCTGAAGCAGTGGATCGTGGCCCAGCGGTAAAATTAGGTACCGTAGTTATTTCGATTGAAAACAGAAAATATTGATTATGAAAACGTGACGGATACAAAATTTTAAGTTTTTATCCCGAAATGTTGATTTGGTCCCGATACCGTAAGTTGTAAAGTCACCGTAGTAGCCATAATATCCAACCCTAGCAAAACAAAACTAGAACAATATATAAGTTATGTAGTTACGTTTCTCAAACAATATGTTGAAATATCATTATGTGTAAAAAAATTGTGATATAGCCCGCACCCTTATATAACCCGCACCCCCCCTGCGGAGTTTGTAAAATCTGGTATAACCCGCGGGATATATGCGCGAAAATACGGTAATGCTAAATTGAAAGTCAATATCGAGAAGTGGCCTCATGGTATCTACAGGATGACGTTAATCTCTAACAAGCAATTTGATATCATCGTAAGCGGTAAAACCTACTTTGGTGGCACCGCAACAGTAATTATCCGGGGTGAAGAAGAATTTGAGATTGTCGCGGTTGATAACACCATTAGAAAAGAAATCATCTGGTGCTTAGAATTCGTAGCGGATTTAAGTAAATAATAAAACCACTAGTGGTTTCAATTGAAAGGAAAATCCTTTAGATTTCACAATTGAAAATGCTAGCGTTTTTAAAATAAATATGATTTCATCAACGCAATGTCGCTATGATCAGGTCAGAGAATTTCAAACTAGACTCAAAACCCTCGCCGAGGAGTATCAAATAAAAATAAAAAAATACCGACGAAGAATCAACCCAATTGATATTACTGTGTACTCGGTGTCAAGCGTTCTCACTGGTGCCGGAATAATACTAGCATCTGTTACAATGATTGCCCCGGTCGTAGTTCCAATTTGCATTTCTGCGGTGGCTACAATCGGGGGTATATCAACCGGGATAGCAAAAAAGATATCATCATGCAGCCAGAGTAAACTGCAGAATTACTTACTTCAATTTCATATTGCATCAACCGCATATTCGCAGTTATCCCTGATGATATCGTCGTCACTCGATAATACGATTATATCAGATAGTGAATTCTCAGCGATGGTCAGTATTTTTGATTCCGCGATATCGAAATTAGAGCGACAACATGAATATAATAACAATGACAACACCGATGGAATTAGAAAACACGAACCCAAAAACTAGAATGATCTCAATAACCTCAACCATACCAAATTGTGAGTTCTCAGTGATGGTCAGTATTTATGATTCCGCGGTGTCAAAATTAGAGCGACAACATGAGTATAATAACAATGACGACACCGATGGAATTACTTCAACGAGTAGTGGAGAACACGAACCCAGTACAAACAAGTATGATATCAATAACATCAACGGAACCCGAGTTTAGTGTGAATTTCCCTAGCCCAGTCCCCGTGAAGGAGATAGCGCTAGCAAAACTACGAGTGTATCACAGTTGGCCTAATATCAGATCAAAATCATTTGGTGGTCAACAACCCAATAATTCTTTAATGTTTGCAAATAAGAATAAACCCGACGGAACCCCAGACTGGAACGTCGTTTCGATACCAACCAGATCATACCAAATTGAACAAATCAATAATGAATTCGCGCGTAGAATAAAATCGATTACTGGAAAAGAATCAAAAATCGCTATAACAGTTCATGAGCCGACACTATCATCCGCAATTGAGATAAGCACAGAAGGATACGTCGTAGATATCTATCAAAGTTCTATTAGAACCGTACTAGGATGGCCTGAATTACCACCGGAAAAATCCACCACCGACTTAACCACGGATGTACAATCATATCATGAAATCAATCCCAGTTATCGAGATGATTTATCTGATATAAGAAAAGGAAAAATCGCCGATAGATTTATATTCACCAACAAAGACACATTGCAATGGGATTTTATCATTAAAAGAACAACCGACTCATCTGTTACTATTTCATTTACGCTAACTGACGTCCGTGGTTATTTTAATGAGATTAAACAATTATATGACACACAACTAGAACAACTACGGAAAACAAGATCGCAAAAACACGTTGAAATAATAAATCAACTTATATCGGACATGGAATATATCTATGAACTAATTATTCAAACAATAATTAATGACAACAGCGACAATAAACAACGATTCCTAACCGATTACAATATCACAGAAGACAATCTGCGTAATTTCAAGTTTCCGAAATACAACGCTGATGAATTAGCAAGAATTGTTAAAACCGATATCAAAGCGCTACAAAAATCAGATTCAACTGTCCTCCTCAAACATAATAATGATCCAGATGGTGGTGGTAGGCATATCGCTCCGTTCAACGTGAATATTTCAACGGTGATTGCGCTTAATTTAGTATGTGATGTAATTGAAGGAAGCTATCAGATTAATCTAGAGCAATCAAATCAAGCTCAGCAGGGATATATTCTTTATTCGTTTGCACCAATAGCTCCTCCAGGATTCCTAATTATTGAAAACCCAATTAATCCTGTCTACATGCGATGCCATAATAATTCATTAACCAGAATTAATTTCAAACTCACCGACCAGTCAAATAATCTGATTGATTTACAAGAAGAGGTGTTAGCGATTAGTTTGTTTGTAAAGTCCTAAGACTGGATCAAATATTCGGTTAAAATCATTTCTTATTTTTTGTTAACCCATAGCAGCAGAGAGGGTGGATGACAACAAGTTGCGACCAAAATTAATTAAAAAATCGTAAAAGTCTCCGTTTTCATTTTTTTAGTTAAAATGAGATTTCGTAGGGAAGGCTCGTTAAGATTTCAATAAATTTTTTGTCTGAAAACGTTGTAGGGTTTGCCCCTGAGACATTTTTTTGGGTTAAAATGAGATCGTAGGAAGGCTCGTTTTAAGGATTCAATCAAAATTTTGTCTGAAAACGTAGGGTTCACCCTCTTTTTGGTTAAAATGAGATTATAGGAAGGATCGTTTTAGGATTTCAATCAAATTTTGTCTCAAAACGTTGTAGGGTTCACCCTCTCTGCTGCTAGCTGTTAATACCATTAGTCTTTGGTATGACTCAGATGGGTAATCAAACCCACGACCTCCCACTTCCATGGCTGATGCTTTAAGCACTAGGCCATCATAGCGGTGTTTTTCAGGAATTAAATGATAAAATTATTAAGCCTTTGTCAGGTAAATTATTTTGGTATGTTTACACTAATGGTACTTTGTTTGCCGTGACAGATAACTTGAGATTCTCATGGTAATTTGTATACCATATTTCGACATTCTGATACATTATTCGATGCATACCATATTTACTTTTGTTTATTTTTCCAAATAAAGATGCAATCTCCTTATAAGGTAAATTATATGATGGACATCATCCAAAAGAAGTTATCTGATGACGAAGAAGGTTAATGCTAGTTTACACTTATTTCTACAGTGAAATTCAGCAAATCTGATATTAAATGAAAGGATTATTTAATTTCTTTCAATATATGTTTATAAGTCTTCAAAATTTACAGAATTATTTAGATTTTCAAAGACAGTGGGCTACATTACATCTGTTGCTTGAAAACAATGACTGCCTCAACAAATATGGTGACTGTGTACTAAAGAAAATCCTGTTTCATTCAAAATGCCAACAAGTTGACAGTGTTTAGCGCCCCCATGTTGACAATCAAGTTAGAAATTTAAAAATCAATTACTGAAATTACTAAGCTTTGTGTATTTTTCACATCCTTGATGACTTCTCTTTTTAAAATTGGGGGTGGAGTACAAATGGGATGGTGTGAGAATTCAACAGGTAGCTATGACTGAATGAACAAAAATGGTTTATGCAAAAAAAAAATTGAATTCTTGACCATGTACCTTCATCATAGTTAGTGGATGACTTGTTTGATGGGAAAGAAAGATGCTTATTCATTTAGGGACCAAAATTTAGGTCAAAGCCACTTTGACCAAAGGAAGACAAAGTGGTTTTTGCATGATTGCTTTTGTTATAGACTATGTACATTTATCTTGATCAAAGTTTGTGGTGGATTTGCACTTAATGTATGGAAGTGGCCTTTTGATTTGAGGGTAAACAGGTCAAAGGTCAGGAATTTGAAGAAATAACTTCTGTTCTAGAGCATGTTCCATCACTAAACATTGTGGATGTCTTGCACAGAGGTTAACAAAGATGTTGTTGGGTTTGAAGAACCTGAGAAAACTCCGGAAAGAACCACCGAAACATGAGAAGCTAGTGGCAAGTTTTCTCATGTACCCACAAAGAATACCATTGATTCTGGTCTTAAGGTCATAAATTATAATCATGGTAAAATTATTAAGAAAATGATAGTTTCTGCATATGTTATAAAGATCAAGAGTTAACTGCCCTGCTAGTGCATAGATTGAGGACTGTTAAACATATGTTGGGTAACTAATTTCATTTAATCAATCAAACACTGTTATAAGTGTTATTGTGTATGTAATTTAATTAAACTACCTTATTATTAACCTACTCAATCATAATTGTGATATAAAAGATAGCATGGCAATCATCACAATATGAGCAATATGTAAAATAAAGAACTTTGTTTTACGGATATGGATCATTGTGGGCAAGACTAGTTTCAGAGAATTCATGAATTTGAACAAAGAGATTTCCTCAAGGATGATAAGAAGTTTCACTGTTACTTGCAGTGAAATCATGGCATCAATATTTCACTAATTGAACAATACCGAAATTTAATTTCAACTTTCTCACAAAATAAATGTTGAGTGTTTTTGATAAAAAGGAATCTTGTTTGGAAGTGCATCAATAGTTAGTCTGGTTCCCTGATAAGTAGACTCCTTGTTTCACAAAAAAATATTATTTACTACTCTGGAAATCAGACTAATCAACAAAACAAAATGCCGTGGCGTAATACACAAATGTTTTTGTGTACTGTGTTGATTGTTGAAACTAGTTGGAATTGTGTTATTGATCTTTCAGTTTGACAGTTTGACATTTTGAAAATAAATGTAATTTATACCGAATAATGAACAACTTCATCAGAAAAAGCGCTTTATTAACAATTATTCTCAACCTGATAATAAAATGATGATTCAGTCATGAAACAGCACAGTTACACCCACCCCACTCCCACGGTTCTTTGGATGTTTCTATAGGTCCATCAGTAACTCGCGCTCTCATTTAAAGTGTGGTCTATGTTTTTGGACCCTGATGTGTGCAAGTCATTCAGGGAGAATTGTAGTAGCAATTGTATTCTGGAATTTTTTGCTAATTCCATCAAAGTCCTATTCTTTTTAAAAAGAGAAAGCCTGTTTGACCATATCATTGCTTTTCTGTATAGGTGAAATGCGTTAGGTGTACTTTTGCTGAATAAGTTATATTCACATCAACTTATTTCAGTCTTTACCTGGTGCTATTTTCCATTTTTTGTGTATCGTTCTTCTTTTAGCATCTTTATTTCAGGAGCGATGTTTAAGCAAGGTATTGGTAAGTGGGGCCACAAAGAAATCTCCTTAGACACACCCCCCCCCACTTGTTTATCCAGTACACACTGTAAGATATGAGACAGTTGTCCATTTTGTAGCCTTTGGTCACATTACCGGTAGATATTGAGGAGAGTCAACAAACTTACCAAGCCAGGAAGATGATATGAATTTATTTCAAGACATTCTGAATTATATTATTTTGATGCATCAAGACTGTTGATGCTCATTCAAGGCTATTGGTACATCAGCACATTCAGTACTAGAATTCAATTGGAACACACTATAGTTTTATACTTAGTTCACAATACAGTACGCTTCTTTTTAACTTTCACTTGTATTCTACAAAAATAAATTATTTGTTGAATTTCATTTTGTGGTTTTGCTTTTCTGTTAGTTTAAAATCATGGAGTTGTAACAATACAATAGGGCATATCACAGTTTTGATGATTACAAAGGTAAAACCAGAACATGAATTTCACTTGACAGGGCTAATTTTAATTCTATTTATTTATTACAGTGTTGTGAGCATTAGGCACTACTAACATTTTATTGATAGTTTGTCAGCTGTTGTTATTTACAGTGTAGTGTGAAACTTTTTTGAAAGGAAATTTAACAGCATATATGACTTTTTATTATAAGTTGTAAATTCATGTTCATTCTAGGCATTAACTGCCATTTTTGATGAGAAAATGAGTGATGTGTGTAGTGTGATGTATTCACAGTCAGCATAGAGTCCTGTTTTTAGGGCATTTAAAAAAATGTAGTACTTGCAAGCTTTCTCACATATCAGTGTTGATTGAGTTTTTGAGACTAACCTACACAAACAGAGGTGAGATGTTGGTTATCTGTGTTGGTGAGTGCCTCAGACTAATCTGCCACCCAATGTCCTTGAAAATCTTGTTTTTGCTACTCCTTTTGAACAGAAAGTCAAAAACTGATATCTGGTTTTAGCCAGAAAACTTTGTATGATATCTAGTTGATTCTTAATTAAAATGATGCCAGTCTGATATCCAATATGACTGCCATAGTAGCCATCTTGAAAATCTTGTCATGGCTACTCCTTCAAAATGGATGGTCATATCAACATGGGTCTTTTGCACAAAGACTTATCATGGTCTCTAGTTTGTTCTAAATGAAATTGGTCCCTAACTATTGTCACTATGATGGTCATCTTGAAAATATTATGACTAGTTATAATATCTAGCTGGTCTGATTGGTGCCATTTAGACAATATGACTGCCACAGTGGCCTTCCATAAAGATCTTTTTATTATTTCTCTTGAATGAATGGTCATGTCAGCTTGGGTTTTCATTGAAAAGCTTATGATGTTTGGTTGGTCCTAAGTGAAAATGATGATTTTACATCCAGTATGGCTACCGCATCTGCTGGACAGGAAGACCTATTGCCATGAGGATTTCAATAGTATACTTAGTCTGATGACAGGTTGGTCCTATATGAAAATGGTTCCAATCAGGCTTCCTATTATGGTCACCATTCTGGCCATCTTAAAAATCTTGTTATTGCTACTTCAAGATGGATGGTCATATCCACATTGGGTTTTATCAAAATATCTAGTTGGTCCTAATTGAAAATAGCGCTGATCAAACATTCAATATGGGTACCATAACAGTCATCTTGAAAACTTGCTTTTGATACTGCTCCCAGGTGGATGGTCAGATTAGCTTGGGGTTGTCAGCAAAATACTTTAATATATTTAGTTGGTCTTTAAAGAAAATGGTGCCTGTCTGGCATTCAATATAACATCCTTGAGAATCTATTTATTGATATTGCTCCTAAATGAAACATCATTTTGACATGGGTGTTCACCAAAAGACTACTTATATAAGGTATATAGTTGGTCTCAAATGAAAACAATAATGATCTGACAATATGATCAAGATGGTGACCATCTTGAAAACCTTTTCTATGCTTCTAATTTGATGGCCATATTATCTTGGTTTTTTTTACTACTTCTTATGATTTCTAGTTGATCTGAAATTAAAATTGTGTCAGTCGTATTTCCAGTAATAGCTGCCACATGTGCATCATGAAAATCTGTTCAATGGGCAATCATATTGATATGGTGTTTTCACCAAAGACTCTTAATGATATCTCATTGCTCATGAAATGATAATGGTACTAATATTACATCCAATATATTTATCACTTGAGATTATTAGATATGGGGTCAACACTCAGAAGTTAAAAAGAAGCAATCCACTTATTGTGGATTCTTTGAAATTCTTTTTAACCCAATTTGAGCATCAATACCTTTTAGGGACTCTTGGGAGCCTTCCTGAGTTCTTTTTTCTTAATTTGTATTTAGGAAAGAATCCCCCTGAAGGCTGTTGCAAAAATATCACATGTATTAATGACTTCCCAGTCAATTGTTCTGCTTAACATGTATGATTATGACCAAGCGACTGCTCATCATGTACTATGTCTTTCAGCATCTGTTAATATTTTCATATATTAATATTTCTTAGTATTAAATGTATTGTTTGCTGCTCAAGTTAATCTAAATACAGGTATTTCTCACTTTTGCAGAGATTAGCTTATGTGCCAAGTCTGATGCAGAAAATGGTCCAGACAACATAAATGTGCATCAAGACTCTGCATTAAAATTTCCAGTTTCCTCTTCCCCTAGGCTAATTGAAGAAATTGTTGAACCATCTCTTTTTCCAATTCATACTTTGCCTCAGAGTAGATCCACATCAGAAAGTGTTACAAAAAATAGTCTTGATGGTGAATCTCAGGATATGAAAAGAAATGTTTCATCTGATGATGTATCTGTATCCAGTGATACTGAAGACCTGGAGAGCAAAATGAATGATGTGACTCTGTCAGATGCAAGTGGCAGGAACGATGCAGCTGTTCGAACAATTGTAAACAATCTTAAAAAAACTCAGAGTAATACTTCAGTCAAGGAACAGGTTAAAGAAAGCATGGAGCCAGAGGTGGGAAATTTAAAATCAGAAAAAGAGACAGGAAGAGGACCAAAACAGAATTCAGAGAATTTGAATGTGCAGCCAAAAAATAAGGTACCACTAGCTAAAACGACTGAGGTTGAGGAAGACAAAAAATAACTTGATGCTAAGTATGCATCTTTACAGGACACCATCTCAAAGATAGTAAATGCATCTTGTGAACTTTTAACCAAAGTTGTTAATTGTGTGGATTATGTTGATGACTGATAGTGACATTTATTATACTGAAGTGAGATTAAATTATCATCACAGTATTATTGAATGTAGCTAAAAGCACCTAATTTGTTTCATACAAACTATGTAATATCAATTGGGATTAGGTACTTTTAATTAAATTTAATGATGCTGACCCATTAATTTACTGATTTACAGATATGATAACATTTGTGATGCTGTGTGGAATAAACTAGAGTGTAATCCCATTCTTATACCATCACACTCAGTCACCAACATAATCCACACACAATTAACAACTTTGGTTCAGAGTTCACAAATAAAGTAATTAGTTAGTGTACTGCATAAAATGTTTTGTTTTATTGGCTTGATGTGAGTGAAAGCCTTTAACTTCAGCATGGTTAGATTACATGACAACCATCATTAAATAGAATCAGTCAAATTCCAAACCAAACTGGTCCCACAGCAAACAAACACTAGGTTATTGTTTTGAACAAGATTAAATAAATGCACCAATGGATTACAAAAAAAACCAAAACTTAATAACATATAAATATATCAATATTCAAAATTTTAAAACACAAATGGAAGGAAGCAGAATGTGACAGTTTGGATTTACAGCTATGAAACAGAAAGAGGAGTGCGTTAATTTGTATTGTTTCATCTGGAATCAAATATGAAACCCTTGCAACTCATCAAAGAGATAAGCCAATTTGACTTCTAGTGCTGTGCTGTTGCTGACAATCACTGATCAGAGTCAGCAAGGATATGGAACTAAAACTATGAAAATAATAAGTCAGCATCTTACAGGCTTTGATGTTTGGACAGTTAGCTTTCAAGATTTAAAACACACTTTAAAGTTTGTCAGTACATGAATACTAACAGCCTCACCTATTTGTTCCAGTACAAAGGCAAATTTTATTGTTAAAAATGGCATATATCAGTGTAATGGAACCTTTGTATTACTTTTATACATTAACAGAATCAGGACATCAAAATCAGTAGATTTTTAAAAAATTATCATTAGATTAGCTTTTAAATTGACTGGATATTTTATTGACAAATTGTATGCATCTTAAGGTAGACTGAAAACAAAAGAAGTGCATCTTTTGTCATCTTGATGGCAGATGTTACAATAATAAATTTAATTAATACAAATTATTATCACTTAAATGAAAAAGGAATAGTTGTATATCTCATAGTTCACTGCAGAGATTTAAAATAAAACTTCACATACGTATTTTAGTTTCCTTGACAGCGCACAGATTAGTGACCACTAATGTCTTTCATTGTGATTATTGATTTGTCACACTTAACAGGCTGTCAGTTTCCTGATCCAGGTTTCCACTTGAGTCACTCTGTATTTCTTGAAAAATGGAGAATATCCTCTCCATGTTAGCAATGGAATGTGGCAATGACATAAGTTTTGATCAGATATCAAAGGAGGCTTTCAAAGTGGGTGGGTTTGTTATTGAAGAATCATTATATACATGGTTAATATATACCACGTGATTTATTCTGACTCCATATACTATCTTTAAACCCACTTTGCATGAAACACACAATGCAAACTCAGGACCATTGCTACTTGCCTGCATTCACTTAAAGTTTGGTTTTGAAGTATTGTTCAACTTCTTGTAATATTTCTTTGTTGATATCTTTTTACTGTTGATAGAAAATGTATCATTCAGGGTGTTGATATAAAAAGAAAAGAAAACCAGTTTATAAGATCTGATAGTAAATATTGCTTGTAAAACACCATAATAAACGCAATAACAATTTAAAAAGGACAGAATATTCAAAATACTTAATGCAAGTGTTCTGCTGAAATCATTTTGAGGTTATGGTCTTTCATCTCACTACTGGTACTGGTCAGATGATTTTTTTTATCACAGACTTACATGTCTCCATGAACCACCTTGGTTTCCTTTATTACTTATAACACCTAAATAATTATGCTGCCATTAACTTTAAACTCTCCAAGTTAGAACAGCAAGGCAATGAATTTATCACTTTTTTTTTTTTTACACATCACTCTTAATTGAATTAGTCAGAACTCTCAATCTATGGTACGAGTCATACATTCTTCCAACAATGAATTATTGTTCAAATGTATGGGGAAACTGCTAAATCTGTGCTTGACAGGATTTATATACTTCAGAAATGAGCAGCATGCATAATTTTAGATGCATCTATTGATCATCCCTCAAAGCATTATGTACAGAACTCAGATGGTTCACAATATATGACAGGATAGACTTTTACAAGGCAGTTCATTTATCTAAATGTCTACATGGAACTGCATGCACCATTGTATCTTCAGAACTTATTCAGGCATATTTCAACACAATACCAGTTGTGATCAAAATCACATGGAAACCTTCTAGCACCAAAACCAAGAACAGAGCAATTTAAAAAGAGCTTCCAGTAATCTAGTACAGCTCTGTGGAACAAGTTTCCACTACATGTAAAATCTGATGAAAATATTAGAGTATTTAAGAAGCGATATCATGAGCATGTATGTGTTTTTAATAGATAATGTAATGTAGTATTTTAATGCTAAACGTAAAAATAAGCATTACTTATTGCTATCTTCATATAATGTGCATTGTTATACTCTCCTTTAAAGGGCCTCAAGGGAGAATAGTCATCCTCAATGAATTAAGCATTATTATTATTATTATTATTATTATTATTATTATTATTATTATTATTATTATTAATGCATCATTGCATAGGTGGTTGTACTTGTGGAAAAATTGGTTACCCTGGTGGAACATTTCTGGTCCCCAGTTCCAATGGTACTTTTTGTTGTGTAGATAGAATGCATAAAAGTATCATTTTATTTTTAAAAATCACTATACTGGTAGTATTGAACAGTAGAATGTATGTGGCAGTCTTTAAAACAGTAATTTGTGTCTGAACACCGGCAGAATCATAATCTCAGGCCCACTTTGGCCTAATGCTTTATTGTTTGAATGGTTGCATTTGAGATAAAACTGACTGGAGTTTGAAGTTGTAAGAGAGTGAAAGAAGAAGAGAAATGTAATATTTTTATGAAGGCTAAATGAATAATTATAATCTAATTTTTTAGGATGATGTTGCTTTTGGAAAGATGCCTGCAAAGAGTTTAGTTCAGAGGTAAATCTTAAATCATAATTATCTTATTATTATTATTATTATTGTTATTATTATTATTATTATTATTATTATTATTATTATTATTACTGTTGTTGTTGCCCAGGTAGTATCATTGGGTAGGACTCTTATTCCAGATAGAAACAATATTGTTATCATTAGTGTTAAAAATGTTTGTTTCAACGACAAGACTTGATTTTTCCATTTAACTTTTGTGTTGCAGGTGTGAATGGTATGTATATGGTATACTGCTATCTGTCAGGGTGGCTGTTTGCTCACAATAATTTGGATTTTGAGAAGATATTTCAATGCATGTTTCTTTCTTCTCAAAAAAGAAACCTATTGGATTATAAATGAGTAACTTTAATGGCACTGCAACAGTACTCTAAATATACTTTTCCATTTCAGTATGCATCTTTTAAGTTTTGGATTTTATGGGTTTTTTTATATTCCCATTTTAAGTTGAAATAATTATGTTATGTTATGTTATAGTTGTTGGACCATCCATATGTGACTGAAAGAAGAAACTGCACAAAAACTTGTGCTTTTCACCATTTTCATTTTTAAAATTCAGGGATGGCTTGCAGATGGGATAAAGAACTATTTAATGTTGATGTCAAATTATCAAATTTCAGTGTCGCTGACTGAAAGAAGAAAAATGATTTTCTATGCGTTTTCTTTAATCACAGTTACTGTATTTCATGTTATTATTCGTACACGAAAAAATAATTATTTTTTTCAATGTACAAAAAATTATATGTCAAATAAATAATTATGATTTTGTAGTAATGACCATGTACGAAAAATAAAGGGATCAAGAGCCAATACCGGTAAGATTAATTGCCAACTGGTCTGTGGTCTTCGCGTCTTCCTTAATTGAGATATTATTTTTACTACCGGTAGATAAATAAACTCAAATGGCTTCTGAACTCATTTTCAAATACGCGCGTTTATTTGTTACACCGACTGACGTAATCAGTAGTTCGCATTAACGACGATGTCCAGCGGTTAATGAATAGAAGTATATATTGTAATGACAACTGAACAAATATATAAATCATTATATTTTCTCGCCGATACAAAAGACAAAGAAGGGCAATAAAACGAATGTGAATATGTTCTCAGTTAACAAAACAGCTGCCCTTTTATTAGTAGGTTGAGCAACTGGCTTTCTACACATACCGGTAATTGGTGAACATTTTATTTCGGGATTCTTTTCTTTATCATTATTACATGCCTCAGATACACATTTACACAAAGATGCCATAAGTCGGGTTTGTTGTGGAAACAAATATGTATGTTTATATTTTACGTACCAAATATACTCGACAGAAAATAAATTGGTAGTTTTGCGTATCTAAGTGATCTACCGGTATCAGCATTTTTCTTACCCCGTTTGAAACGTGATGCAAACAAAAACATAAAAATACAATAAAATCAGTAACCTACATGCATGATTATAAATGATAATTGTTATATTGCGTGAATCTTCAACGCACTTTAATACTTTGCTTGTGACTTTTGTAGTGATACGCTTCCTAAATCCCCAATATGACCACTGAATGTTGATTTTTTTGTTGACAGGCGTAATAAGATCACTATTCCCACAAATGAAACTTACCCGGTACATGAGTCACATACCTGTACCGTATATATATAAGCATTACGGTAAATACCTTCATTACACTAAAAGAAGGAATGAAAAAAACATGGCATATTAGCCACCCCTTCCTAATTAGAAAGACGTATGTTACTTAGTAAGCAGTGCTGTATGAATAGTCGAGCTGAGGAAATAAGGTGGAATATAAGACTTGGGAAATAGTAATCACAATTATGATAGCTTGAGACCACGTTTGAACTGTAAACATAAATAAATACCCATTTTAGGCATTGCTAGTTATATAAAAAAATGACATTGTTTATGCGTCAATAAACTGCAAGGACTTTCACTCTGAGTAGAGCAGGCGGTTTCTTTGAAGTATGTCAGAGAGGCTCGAGTCTAACCTTAAGAACAGAATATGAAACTGGGGCACTTTGGGGTCGTGGGAACAATGCAATCCACAGGGAGAAACGGCATGTCTTTTGAGAACTGCAAGCATTTTCGACCCGAAAAATCAGCGAATACCGGTATATAGAGAAAACGATGCTGAAATATGCCACACATCAAATACTTACTGATGGTAGGTCACATCTGCGTGTTTTCGGATTTAATCTCACAACTTGGGTTTTAAAAAGATTTATTTTTTTTGCATGACATACCTCATCATATTATGGACAGCATTAACTAAATATATTCAATGACCATTTGAATTCATTGGAGATCTATCTGTATACATTGGAAGCATTAACACATAATCTGTTTGAAAACGTTTTTCGTTAGAATGTATTCGGAGTTCTTGGAATTATTGGACTTCAAAGATAATTTAGGAAACAGGAATTTATTCGCCATGCTGTAAGCTAATTCAATTCTTTCACTCCTGCATTTTACGATTTAAAATATTTTTAGTTATGCAAAACTTGTTGATTTGTTACTTTTTGTTGCGTAGAATAAGACACTGGAGTCGTAAAATGGTAAAATGACAAAGTAAAAGATCATTGAACAAAATTAATGTGTGTGTGTGTGTGTGTGTCACTTATCCCCGCCCAAATTCATGTTTGGTGACACACTCTTTTAAAATATCGCAACCAGCTAAAAATGAATTGACGACTTGTGCCTCAGTTAAGAACGTGCCCAAAGCCATTATTCAAAACTTACTTTGCAAAACAATACCATGGTCATTTGATGTAACTAAATCAAATTTGGGGATATTTTTTTAAATCCGTTTGAAAAGTGAATCTTCCCTTCACAGTATCGTAGATCGTATTATGTACGAAAAATAATAGGAAGACGAAAAATAAAATAAAAATTTGTGGACGAAAAATTATGATAGATTTAATTAATTATTATTTCTAAGACTTGATGGTGTGCGAAAAATTAAAGGGTACGAATAATAACATGAAATACGGTACCTAACTTTATAGATTGAACTGCACTTAAGAAGCCAATTGATTTGGGGTTTAAAAGGTGAAATCTAGGTCATAGTGTCTGAAAGATTATAAATATATTTTGGAAAAAACAAATCATTTCTATTTATCATATACATGGACAAACATTGTGATTGATTTGCTTTGCACTTGGAGTAAGAAAGAAGCTGCTTTGCTGTAACTGACAGGAGAAAAATGGTTAAAGAACATTAAGATTGGTTCATCTTTGTGGCTGGCATTCACTTGGGGTACAGAAGAAGCCTATAAATTTTTGGGTCAAAAGGTCAAGGTCACTGACTAAAGTAGAAACGTGGGTTCTGTACAAGAGTATATAGACTATTTAAACTGGAGCAGGTGTATAATGAGCTGTTCACTGTACTTTTGTTAATGTTTGTTTCAAATAACCACCACTGCGTTGCCCTCTTTTTCCAGGATGCAAGTCCCCACATTCAAGCTAAATATTCTGTTCTCCAGTTAATATGGAATGTTCCAGAAACTAGAACAGAAGGGATACGGTCTCAATATGACTTCGACATGATGATACCCAAACAGAATATACTTTTTTCCATTGATACTTGTACATGGTAGAAATGCAGATTCCCTTTGTGAAAAATTGCCATTTATTAGTTTTGAAAGATATTTTGGCATTTCATATACATTTTGTAATGATCAAGAGTTAATCTGATTAAACTATTGGTAAATATTAGGAGTTTTGTTTCAGAATATATTTGCATAAATACCATCTGTTTCAATATAATGTCCCAATGTGTAGACACAGACCTTTGAAATTATATTACTATTGTAAGAAAATGTCAGAGTATCAGAGGAAAAACCCCATTTTGTTTACACACACACACACACACACACACACACACACACACACACACAGATGCAGAGTAGGTAGTTGCAAAAGTAAAAATTTGTCAGTTTTTTACTATGCCATGCAAAATAATTTTACAAATCTTACCTATGAATACTATCATCTGTCTACCGTCACATTATAACTGTAAGGACTGTTTTTTTGCGACTGAGTAAGCCAGAAGAAACCAATTTATATCTGACATGACAGAAATTAAGTTAATCCCATTTCTAAAGTTAGTGTCTCATTTTCCAATGGCAAGGCTGCATCATTTTCGCTGTAGTAAATGTCTGTAATTATATTTGCAACACAGATTATCTCCCTTTCCTTGTTACATATTGCAGAGTTTACAACAATATATCAAAAGAAATATAAATGTTTTCATTTTACTTTGAGCAATAAATGTATAGATTAGTAAATACACATGGACTGCACTGTTTATATTTTTGTATAAAATATTCAGAAATTAAATTTTAAGGGAATACCCCATGATTTAGGAATTATAACTTTGATTGACAATGTTCAAGTCCTTTCTGCCTTTCTATTGACTTTGGTTCAATGAATGATCTCTCCTATCCCAGACTACTATCAGCTCTCATCAATTTTAACTGGTACAATTAAGAGAAGAGGTACACTCTCATATGCAGAAGGGCCTGGTAGAGAGGGTCTTAAATGATCTGGCTGTCTTTTATTCCCCAATCTTTCTGGTCACAAAGAAAGGTTGAAAGTTTTAGTTCCTAATTAGTTTTTCTACCTTAATCCTTTACCTTATGTAAGCACCTTTGGATGTTTCTGCTTCATTCTCATAGATGACTTCCAGAAAGATGGCCACTTTTGTTTAACTGCTTGATGCAGCTCTTCCTTTTTTGTGCTGTTTTTCATGATATATGTGCTTGACGTCTGTCTTTGTCTACGTTAGTGTATTTCGTCATGCATTGGCTGTTCAGTTCGTATGTGTTTCTTCATCTCCTTGTTTTGGAAATGTGAGCAATTATAATTTTTCTCAGCTGTCGTGTTCAACTGTTAAGACGTCCTTTGTTTTTTAATAAACTGCCATCTTGTGATCGCCAGTGAACCTGCTTATGCTATGATGGACCCTCATTAATTGTATTAAATGACCACACCTTGGCTGTTCATATTACATTGTGTTCAACTAAATGAACTGGGACTACATTCATCATTACTTAAATGTAAACAGAAGTGAAAAAAGAAACGTTTCAAAGCTGGCCAGCTTAGAACAGGAAGAAGAATTCCAGTTATCTCCCTTTCTTCCTTAACAGATAAACAATTTTTAAAAATTTGGCCGTTAATTTTGATAACCTGGTGCAAATTCCTCTTAAATCGTCAACCATTGTATCAACTGTCCCAGAGATACCACTACGTATTACATTATTCAATGCCCAATCAAAGGCACACAGAAATAGTTAATTTTATCAATGACCAGAATATCGACTTCTTCCTGACAGAAACATGGCAAAAAACATCAGGCAATGAGCCCAAGTGAGTGGATTTAACACCCACTGCTTACTCCATCAAGTCGTTCCCACACAACTCTCGCGGAGGTGGAATAGCTGTCATCACAAAGAATTCCATGATAAAATGCCTTATGTGCAACACAACCTTCAATTTCTGCCACATTGTTTGAACTAGTCCAAACAACACTCACACTGGAACAAAGGTCAGTCTATTTTTTTCTGTCTCTACCACCCTCCTCCTAGTAGAAAAAAACAAGCTGACTTAACATCTCTTTTTGGAGCAGTTTCCAAATCTTCTGGAGTTCTGAAATGTTCTGGAATATGGAAATTCAATAGATGGCAACCTAATTATTCTTGGAGATTTCAGCTTTCACTTTGAGTGTCCTGGAAACCTATACACGTCAAAACTCCTAGATTCCATTCATGTTTTCAACCTTAAACAGTCAGTTAACCAACCCACCCATAAACTGGGTCACATTTTAAACTGGTTTCTTCATAGACCTGATGATAATATTCTACAATCCACCCTTGTATCCCACAAACTTTCATCAGATAACCTCTGCATTATATGCCATCTCGACGTATCAGTCCCTAACCCTCCACCTTTATTTGCTACTTAGAGAAACCTCCGTATGATAAATAGAACCAAATTAATGCATGACATCCAAGAATACCTAACAACTTAGTTGCATCTTACAGCAGACCAAGTTGATAACTGCCTGCATTCATTGCTTGAAAAACATGCCCCAGTCACCAAATGCAGAATATCAACAACAAAAAAAGTGTTCCCCATATAATAGCAGTGTTAGGGACCAGCTTCACACTGCTAAAAGACATCGCCGTAAAGCAGAGAGACTTTGGCTTTCAACCAGACTCACTATTCATAAACAAATCTATGAAGCTGCTTAGAAGAACGTCACAAACATAGTCCATTTAGCCAAATCATCCCACTACACTACTAAGATCACGGAGAGTTCCAGCTGCAAAGAGCTCATTGAGATAACTAACAAATTAATGTCAAGGAACAAATGTACACCACTTCCAACTTCCTTCTCTCCAGTAAACCTTCCAGACCTATTTGCAAATTTCTTGCATGACAAAGTACAAACCATTAGAGATTCGGTTGACAACACAATTTCAATTGACTCGTCACCATACAGTTATGATACAGAATTTCAGTGACAACCGTTAGGAGCATTTGAACCTGTCTCTATTGATTTAGTACGGACCATCATGATGAAGAGTGCACCAAAGTCTTGTGAACTTGATCCAATACCAACATCACTGCTGCTTGAGTGCATAGGCCAATATTGACTTCACTAACTGATGTTATTAATATCTCTCTCTCATCTGGAAAATTCCCATCATTTTTCAAAACTACCAGTCTAAAGCTTCTACTGAAGAAACCAACACTTGACCATAATGATTTAAAGAACTACAGTTTATAATCTCCCATTCATATAAAATATCTTAGAAAAAGTTGTTCTAACCCAACTTGTATCTCATTTGAATTCACAGTCTTTTTAGCAATGTACAGTCTGCATATCGCCTTTGCCGCAGTACTGAAACTACTCATTTGAAAGTATTTAATGACATTCTCTCTGCTTTGGATAGTGGAAAAATTACAGTCCTCACCCTCCTTGATTTGTCTGCAGCATTTGACGTAATAGACCATGATATACTTCACCGTCTCCAGCATGTTTTTGGCATTCAGATCATAGCCTTACAGTGGTTCAAATCCTACTTAGTCAACAGGACACAAATTGTATCTGCAAATGGAATACATTCCAGCCCAGTTGAGTTATGTTGTGGTGTTCCACAGGTGTCTGTTCTTGGACCTGTACTCTTCATTATGTACACTCAGGCACTCTCAGGTGTCAGATCATCACCCATTGTTTCACCAGTTGTATGCTGATGACACCCAAATATACAAGTCAGCCACACAATTGAAGTTGATGCTACCATCCATGGAGTAGAAAGGTGCATTTCTGATGTGAAATCATGGATGACATGTAACAAGCTGCAGATGAATGATGATAAAACTGAAGCCATTGTGATCACCACACAGAGGCTCTCTCATTCACATCCTTTACCTCAGACAATATATATCAGCAACACCAACATTAAATTCACACAGTCAGTATGAAACCTAGGTGTTACTCTGTAGAGTTCTCTCACATTTCACCAATGTGTCATGAACATATGCAAGGCTGCATATCTTGAGCTGAGACACATCAGTTCCATTCGCAAATATCTTTTGGTTGATGGCACTAAAACACTTGTGTGTTCATTATTACTTTCAAGACTGGACTATTGTAACTCAGTTCTGTCTGGTTCATCACAATATCTACTCCAGAAACTTCAAAAAGTTAAAAACACTGCTGCTAGGATCATCTTTAGAGTACCTCGATCAGAGCACACCTCACCTCTTTTCAGTACTCTACACTGGCTATCCATTCGATCCAGAATCAAACACAAAATTTGTTCTCTGTGCTATGTTTCACTCACGAACTCCATTCCAACATACCTATCTGGCATCACCTATATGTATACACCAGCAAGATACTTACGGTACACTTCTCTTCTGACAATCGTATACTCATTGTTCCCACTATGAAAACGAAGTCATATGAACATCGTTCTTTTGCATACCAAGGCTCAGCGATGTGGAATGAATTGCTCATTGAAATTACACACAAAGACACAGTGGTCCCTTTTAAGAGTGCTTTTAAAACTCACCTTTTTTGACTGCAGGAACAAACTTAGAGACCTAATAATGTTTTGTACCATATATGTTTTCAGCATGTTTTTATGTTTTCCAATTTCATGGCTTTTGTATTTTGTTTTTCTGTAGTGTAGTCATATCATTATAGATTTTAGATTACATTACATACATTATATCTTTTAGAGCTTCTAAAGATTAGACGCTATAAAAACTCTTCATTATTATTATTATTATTATTATAATAAATACACCATTGAAAGCCTTTATTCTCATAGAAGCGTGTTTGAAACCTCCACACCATTCTCATGGAAGCTCGTTTCAATGCCAGCAGTAAACATCAGCCATTTAGAGCTGATTTTCATTGATGTGAATGACCATTATGTTAGATCATGTGGTGGCTGTTTAAACTCTAGCCATAATCTGCTGTTTAAAGTAGCCAATCTTGGAAAGTGATTGGACCCTATTTGGGTATAGATATTGTTACGTGCTTAGGCTTGAATAAACAGTAGCATAGAAAGAGTGAAAATAACAAGCTTGTAAAAACTTAATAAACAATTTATTGTGCACAAATATTTTCCAGAAAAGAAAATAAAACTTATGGTTTTAAGAATCAATTCCAAAATTAATCCAAAAATAATTCAAAATATAATACACTAGTGAAATTGCAAAAGTCCTGGTAATAAAATGTCCTAATAATTCCCAGTTCGAATCTTAGTGAAGCATCCAAGATGGAAGACGATGTCACATGATAAAGTTAGTTCTGGTCTTATGAAATTCAATGAACACAAATGTTTTCCAGATAAATAACAAAATAAATCCTCTTGATCCAAACGAATTGAAATAATTTCCAGTACAAGGTAATTTAAAATAACTCAAAACAATACAGCTTAATATTCTTATAGCCCAACATCTACTAAATAGTTCCCTCCAAAACATAATTTATATGCCTGTTTTTTACGTAAACAAGGAAGGGGTCACATGATCTTCTAGAATCTTTAGAACAAATTTGTGTTAAAAAAATCTTGTGCACACCGTATGACCCAGATGAGAATCAGTTATTTTTAATGTCAAGAACTAAAAATAGAAAGATGTTTATAAGAAAGCTCCATAATGTCCTTGGAATCAACCAATCATTTTAAAAGCTTGTTTACAACTCTGAAGCCAGGTCTGAAATGAGGTCAACATCTGGTGTTTATTTGTAAAGTACAAGTCATCTCACTTTTTAAAAAAAATATCTCCCAATGAATGAATCTTAAACTTAAAATGTCAAATTTGAATCTGACAAACAATCAATTAAAACAAAAATAAATGACTTAAATCAAATATACGTAACAATATATGCAGTAAGATTTCAACACAAAGGGATGATGGCAATGTTATAGGAATAAGATGGTCACAAATGCAAAGAATGTTCTTTCATTTCTCTTGATTATGCTTTTCATTTTCATTTTGGTTGTTCTTAAATTACTATAAAATAAGAAAGAAGATGAAGGGGATAAGTCAGGTAAAAAAGAATGTCATCATCTTTGAAATGTTATGATCAATGTTGTATCAAAATCATTTGATAATAATTTAGCATGGAAATTTTGAATTCTTTCACTTACCTGTGATGTGAGATCCAAATGTAGAGACATGGTTGCTAGCCAAAGTTCCAATATCTTAACCTTGGATGGATCGATAGATATTTCATTGCTTTGTACTAGAGACATCTATTGGATTTCATGAGTTGCCTCTCTTAGTATGTAATGCCTACTTACCATTAGCATGTAACAGTGGTGTACTGTACATCAGCCAAAAATGGTGGAGGCAATTGACTTTAGATGTAAGTTTAACATCAACACTATGACTAGATACCAGAGAAAAGCCACTGCATCCAACAAAATTAACAGCCCGGAAGCACTGAAATATCTGATTGATCCACCAATGTGTAGATAGGTTAGCATATCAGAACTTAGAGATCACAAGATAACAAAATAAGATGTTATGATCACCTGCCAATTGACGAGTACAAACATTAAAATATGGGATATTTGTCTCATTTTGCTTGTGCAAAACATTTCGTTTCAGTAACCCATTTTTTTATGTAATCAATAATTAATCATGAATTAAATGAGCTATTAAGCCACATTGTATTGCAGACAGATACTTTCTCATTTAATCGCAGCAATTACATATGTCATTTTTGTGTAGCTTTATGCTTTTTGATGACATGCCAAAATACCAACGTTAATTTGATTGGAACAAATCCTCCCACAGAGTGGAGAACTGTCAGTATCATGCAATCCACTCATGTACCTTGCCTGGGGCATGCATAGAACTGTCATCTTTTTGAGGAGGCCACGCTCAATGTATGTTATGCCAAGATTGTCACTAGAGAAATTTGTTGCATTAGTGGTCTCCTTTCTAACAATTAATTAAAATCTCTGGGTAAGACTATCCGTTCCATAGTTTAAATTATGTGTTTGTAACATTTTCATCCTGATGGAATTTATTTCCTGAAGGAAAATTGAATTACCCTGTATTTTCAAACTTTTAGGGCTTTGGGTATACCAACCTACTTTTATATATACAATTAAGGTAAATCTTTGTGTTACAGTATAAAAGCACAGCTGCCTAACATTAAAGTGCAGTGAGAGGGTTTTTGTATCTCTCTATCAAGAATATCATTGCTGTTGTTTATAAACAATATCTGAGCTCTTGCTGGAAGAGAGAAGAAAAAATCATCTGTTATTGCATGTGTGTCAGCATGTTTTATTTACTTTTCCTCATTGAAAGGATTGCAGTGAGATACAAAAGGAAAAAGACAGGTAAAATGGGTCCTCAGTTGCTACGTAGTACCTACACAGGGGTATATGTAGTACATTTTGCATACAACCAGGTTAATGTATGTTTGCCATTTAAATATATTGTCGTTATTTCCTTTCTCAAAATCAGAATAATGTCAAGAGTCTCTATAGAAGTGCCCTTGGACATTCACTCAGACTGCATTATTTGCTCAGATTACAACACAGAGATGTTGTACACATTGCAAATTATGACCTTCTGAAACTTAGAATCCTGCTCATTACAGCCATGTCTTTGGGAGGTGGAGGGAATAGTCAGTACCCTACCCATCATCACAGACCTAACCCAAACCCTGCAAAAGGTGAGGTGAAAAAAAAGTTTTAGCTCTTCAGCTCATTAGTACTCTAGGATCCCTGGGCTTTATGGAACCCACTTTTGGCATCATGTGAAGGCTGTCCAGAGGATTACTGAATGTTTGATCACCCACCCTCGAAGGGAGGAGATATCAAACATGCCTCATGTTCAGGGCAGCATGTTGCACTCTCCTGAGATAGAGGTGGTGAACCATGCACCTTGTAACATGTGTAGCAGGCTCCTCCCTCCAGTTAGGGAGGTGGCACTAGCCTGTTTCTTCCTGCCATTAGGTAGGTGTAGCACTGCACAAATGTGTTGTTGCCTCATACAGGAGGTGCTGCATATCTCATATCGAGGGAATTTTGTTACCTCCTACTACACTGAGGTGGTGCACCTCTTCCAACACTTTAGGGTAAGATGTTGCACCCCTCATATATGAAGGATCAGCATTGTACCCTTCTGAGCAATGAATCAGTTGAAGATGAAGTATTCTTTGAGTATCACTCAGTGGCTTCATGGTATAGGGATAAGTTACTTACTGTGTATCCCCATTTAGCTTGGCTTTTTAAAAGCAGTCTCTCTGTAAAGAAATAATTTTGATCAGAATTGCCATGTGCATTTTTAAATCAAGGAAAATATCATTGTCTAACACGAATGATACCAAATTTGGAAACTTTCATGATCTGTGTAGGAGAAAACATGTTAGTCCTAGCTATCCCTTTGTGAGTGCAATGGCCAGTTTTCTACTCTTTGTTTTTGAAGAGGAACTATGTTCATTTTCCGCTATCAATTGCATATAGCAATCAATTGCGCAGTGATTCTAGTCTGCCATACTATATGGCTGGCATTATCAAAATAATAGAAAAACCTTCTTATATTGGAAAGCATCAGATAAATCTGATTCTTTGGCCCAACTGCCAGGGTATTTGGCTTTTGGGTTGATGTCATGCAGATGAATTATGTAAATAAATAACCCACTTGTGTTGTTTTTTTTTTTTTATTGCAGGAATCCAGACTGTATTTTGCTCCATTTCCATGTACTAGTGTCACCAGATTTTCAATGGAAGATGGGGCAGCATAAAGTATCTATTGACATATATTGGAAAAATTCAGAAAAACCCTATTCATATGAAATGGAACATGTGAAGTAAGTTTTTCTTTCTATGAGTTAAGATATTTACTGGTTCGTATATGTCCTAATCATTAGTTATGTGCATGATTTTCTTTCCTTAAGTATCCTGTTTATATCTCTTCCTGTCCCTAGCAGGAGGAGGACATACAGTAACACTTCTCTACTTTGAGAAACTACCTGTAAGGAATAAATACAAGGATCTCAAGTCAACATCAGTCAGCCAAGACAGTTCCTACATGCACCAGATAAAGTTCAATGTACTTCGTTGTTTCCAAATGTAAATTAACTGGTGAATGAAAAAAGTCCCCAAAACACCCCCCTCAGACCTAAAAAGTTGTTAGTTTGTGAAAAACAAATTTGGACTGAAAAACACATTGGATGTTAAATTCTAATATTATTTTATAAAATTGGTCTCTGGTGTTACATGAAAAACTATATATAATTATTTCTTATTTTCTCGATTAGTGACATACCATTTAACTTAAATTTAAAACAAAAGTGCATGTCTCAACTTAACTTTTTTCTAAAAATCAGAAAAAGTGTATGTGTTTCAAGCTATATGTCCTCCCTTCAGTTTTTCATCATCTTCCAGCCATTACTCACGCTACACACACATCTCCATAGTGTAAAGTGAATAGAGTATCAGACTTAAATGATTTAAATTAAATTCCTATTATCTCATGGTTAATGTCATGCTTCAGTGTTTAAAAATAAACATCATAAAATGAAAATATTTCTTGTTGTCACGAAATCATTCACTTTAAACCTTATATATTATTAGTTTGTGAAGAATGTGCATTGCCATTAAGTGCTGATAAAATGGAATGAAACTTGCTAATACTTACCTGTGAGTTAGGCTTTCTCCCTTTCTTTTAAATTAGAATCTATCTCATTAAAACTACTACCATTAAACTTGAGTACTTGAGATTTTTAGATTTTTATTGTCTGCAAATCTTCTACCACATGGTTCCTTATATTTGCTTGGAGTTGTCTGTTTAATTACTATTTCTTCCAACATAGTCTCAAATTTGGCCATATTAGTTATTTTTTTCAGTAGGTATTGAGCATAGTTTACTAATCATATTGAGACTGCTTTGTGCAGCTGCAGGTGGTTCTGAATAAACATGTGTTCATCAATGTTGTTGTTGTTGTTTTTGTAGGGTTAATGCCATTTTGCAGCACAAGATAGGCTATGCATGGTGGCCAGTATTAATGGTGGAGGAAGAACACGGGAAATCCCAGAAAGAACCACCGAACCATGAGAAGCTACTGGCAAGCTTTCTCATGCACCCACATTGGAAGAATCAGAGACTCGAACCCATGCCCAGAGAGGTGAGATGGCAGTGATCTGTAATGGTGAGTGCTTCAGAGCACTTGGCCATTCACGGCCCCTTCATGAATGTACTCATATCAAAATTAATTTGTTAACACCACTAGGGACACAAGTTTCTATCAATATAGTCTCAACAATAATTTATATTGGTGCACCTATAATGGTTGCTGTTACCATGATTATAGACACACCAAGATCAACTGTTGTTGCTGTGGCAATCCTGCAAATAGCATCTATGACCAAACATGCATGACAGTTCTCTTGGTGATTTCATTTTGTTTTGCAGATGTTTTTCTGCTTTGATTACCTTTGTACATTGGTATTACATTGAGGGTTTATCAAAGTCTTCTAGGGGTGTATGTAGTGTCCTGGAAGGGGTAACACCTCTGGCTGGCTAAGCAGTTGTTCTGTGTCAGAGGTAGCACACCCACCTTTGGCACCCAGCTCTCACCTGTGGCTCCAACAAGCTGTGGCATGCTCATTGACTATATCCTGGAAAACAGCCTTGACTGGCCAGATAAACCAGGTTGAGGGTAGCCGATGGGTCTTAAAACCTTGGTGAGTTAGGCTTTGTCTACCTAGCATGTAAAAACTGGATTTGGAGCCTGCGCAGAGGAACTACCAGCTAGTCAATGGGCAGAAAGGTGATTCCTAGCAAAGTGCAGTGCAGCTAAATGTCCTGGTCATTCTTTACATTCAACTCCATCCATCTCCAGTCATCTTGATGTTGTCATGCTGTTGAGCAAAAGAGTGAGGTCAATGCACTACGCAACTCTTCCTCACTTTAAACAGAGTCACTGTGCAAGTCATTCTTGTCATCCACCAATCCCTTTTCATCACTCACTAAAGTCCTAAGGCAACAGGCAAGCAACGAAGTGGCAGGTGTGGGTACACTAGTAGCAAACCTAAACACAGAAGGCTCAGGCCATTAGGGTCGTTCACCACTGACACAGAGCAGCAGCGGAGTCTGGCAGCCCCCTGAGTGACTGAGCAGCCCTCTTTAGGAATGCACTGCACACCTTCCTGGCATGAGGAAGGGGCTAGAAAAGGTGCCCTAAACTTTGCCTGCTCTAAACTTCCCTAGCCATCATACTGCAGCTTGTGGGGACCCTACTGCAGCAGACAAAATACAAAGAAGAAAATGAGGATCGTTCCTCTTACACTTGGCACATGGAATGTGTTCACATTACTGGACAAGGGTGATGTGGATAGATCCTAGAGGAGAACCACCCTAATAAGAAAGGAACTTGCCAGATACAATGTGAACATTTCTGCCTTGAGTTAGACCCGGCTTGCAGAAGTCGAACTCTGTGAAAGGGGCTCTGGATACACTTTCTTTTGGAGTGGCCAAGGAAGTGATGAGTGCTGTGAGACTGGTGTCAGCTTTGCAGTGAAGATAGTACTGACTGGTAAATTGGCTGGACCTCCCAAGGGAGTAAATGACAGACTCATGACCATGAAACTCCTCCTCTTGTCTGGGAAAAAGCACCTTACCATCATCAATAGCTATGCTCCAACCATGACTAACCCAGATGAAGTGAAGGTGAGGATCTTTATTCTCATTGCTGACATTCTAATAGCAGATAAGCTCATCATTCTTGGCGATTTCATTGCAAGAGTAGGCTGTAATCACATTGCCTGGAATGGAGTGCTAGGAAAGCATGGAATGGGTCACTGTAACAGCAACAGCATTTGCACCAGACTTGCACCGAGCATGAACTGCTGATCACCTGTAGTCTTCTGCCTTCCTACCCATAACTGGACGTCATGTATGCACTCTCCCTCTAGGCACTGGCACCTCATCAACTACATCATTGTCAGGAAGCTGTTCAGGCAGGATGTGCGGGTGACCCCTAGTCCCTGTGTGGCACTGACTGCTGGGCAAACCACCACCTCATCATCACCAAGCTCAACATCCCCATTCAGCCCAAAAAGCACCCACAGGGAAAGAAGGCTTATAAACAACTAAACAATTGCTTCATTAGGTGACTGACTAGAAAAATGACAATGGCAGTGAAAGTGGCTTTGGTTATTAGCCCAGGTTTTTATGACATTTACACTCCCTCACCTGAACAGCAAAAATATTAGCTATTATTTATCACTGGGGGTCTTGCCATTATAAGCTACTTGGCTTATAAATATCACTAATAGCAGAGCAGACTGAAGCAGTTATTTCTTGGGCTGGCTAACTGGAGTGGAAGCTGAATGTTTGCATACCAATAACCAACATTAACAGACATGAAAATGTGATGGATGCTAAGCTTGCTGCAGTATAATACAGCTGGCATGATTAATGGATGGATGTGATGGCTATAAAAAAATCTGGCAACAAAAATAAAAATCTCGTAAGATGCTGCCAGATAATGATTCAAAATGCAGGCCAGATTTTTGTACCCAAACCACATAAAATTTCCCATCTGTGGTGTGATGTTCCAGCCCCTTAGATGAGGTATGAAAGTATATCATTTTTTCTGACACATTACAAGGTTGGTCTATGACAAACAGTGGGCAAGTTTTTGCTGAACATGGTTGATTTCAAGGATTCAAAAGTTGCATTTAAAAAGTGCCTCTCAAGCGAGTGATAAGTTGAAAATGCTAATTTATATATGTGAAGCCAAAGGCTTATGAAAAATATTGGCAATAGCAAGCAGCTTTGCCTCATGCCAGTCCACTCTAGGAAGCTGTCCCTGTGCTGTCCTGCATGAATGACTGCATGACATTCCATTATAAGCATTCTTGATTAGGTTTACCAGCATGGATGGGATGCCGTAGTGGTAAAGAAGTTTCCAGGTGTCTCTGAGTCCATGCTGTCAAATGTCTTCACATAATCAACAAAGTTGGTGTAAAGAAAAGAATTCCCCTCCAACAATTGCTTAATGAAGAGTAGGTAGTTGATCTGTACATTATTTGTTCTCCCAGAAGCCAGCTTCCTCATCTTATAACAAGGGGGGGATCAATGGCCTCCTTCATCCTCTCCAGGAGGACCCTGTTGAAGAATTTCCATGATACTGACAGGAGTTCAATTCCTCTGTAGTTGGAGCAATTGCTGAGGTCATCTATCTTTGGGATCTTGATGAGGTGTCCCTCCTTCCAGTCAGTTGGTATTTCTTCTTATTCCCATATCTCCTCAAAGAGGGGGTATAGCATTTCTACTGGAGCTATATGTCTGTTCTGAGGGCTTCTTCTGGTATGTCATCAGGTCCAGCTGACTTGCCATTCTTCAGCTGGGTGATGGCTTTCCTGGTCTCGTTTTTGGTGGAATTCTGACAGCTTATTAGGATATCTTCATTGTCTGGTTGGATTTCTGGGAGATTTAGTGGTGCTGGCCTGTTCAACAGTTCTTCAAAATGTTCTGCCCATCTATTCATTTGGTGTTCTGTACTTGCTATGATCTTTCCCTGCTTGTCCTTTACAGTTCATTCTGTTTTGCTATACTTGTTGGACAACTTCTTGGTGATGTCGTACAGCTTCTTCATGTTTCCACTTCCGGCCGCTTCTTCTGCCTTTGCTGCCAGTTTTTCAAGGTAGTTTCTCTTGTCTATCTTGATTCTTCTTTTCACTTCTCTTTGTCCTATTGCCATTTACTGCTGCTTTATTCTGTTTCTACTCTACATTCTTTCTGCTGGTGTTTCATTGTCATTATTGTACAGTATATTGCACTACTGAACACCATATTGCATGCACATGTATGATGAATGTGCCTGATGATGGTTATAGTGTATTAGTAACTACTTTGCAAACAAGTGTACACAAGTGCAGTAGACACTTTAGGTTTGGCTGATTAGATTTGTTTGTGAATGAATTAAAGCACTGTTTCATCCAATTGAAAGAATAGATGATAAAGAGAATGATTTGGATGAGGTCACTGAGTCAGAAATGAAACTATCAAATAAGCAAATCAATAAATGTAATATTCACAATGTTAATAACAGACTTGAGAGATGTAATAAATGCAAACACCTTTCTGATCATTGAAACAGTTAAAATATTCATATCTCTTCACAAATAGAATGGTTAAGAATGTGACGAGTGTTCTTTAGGGTCTAAAAATATAGCATAGAAATGCATATCAATGCCAAGTGCTGTTGCACATTTATTTGACATACTATTTTACTAGTCTGTCAAAATATTAGATTTGAGAAAAGAATGCAACTGAAGGTTTTGGTTGGAAACAAAGAGCCTCAGAGCCAATAATCCAAGATAATGAAAAAGTATTTTTTCCACTAGGTAAATTGAGTGTCACACAACAGCTACTTTTCAATTTTCCCCCATCTAACTATATATTTTGATACAATGTTAGGCTAGAGATAGAACACACACAGTATGATACAGGTCATAGCTGGGCCCCATCAACAGTGAGATGCAAATGATAGAGATTAAACATGCCTTCTTTAGCTGGTAATAAGAATGATAATAAATATACATACATTTATGCATCTTTAATTTCCTCAAAATGTATTTTCTTAGTTCTTCAAATTGGACTGACATGTCCTGTAAAACTTGATAGACATTGAACTGTACTGGAATTTTGAGTAGCTAACATTTACAGCTGAAATCCAGTCTATGTACTGCACTGAATTGATCCAATAATCCAGTCCCTCATAATCAGAAAAGCAGAACTGAGTTGGATCAACAGAGAAACAAATTCCATGTGCATTCACTCACAATATAACTCTAAATTTCAATTTCAAGTAGTCCAAACTGACAGTTTCTTTTGAAACTGATGAAGACCATGTGACTAAGTTAAAAGGTCACTGGGTGGAGCTATGTGTGCATGAATACTGTTATTGTATATTGAGCAATTTATTTTTCATTGTTTCTTCTAATGTCTTAATTATGAAATAGGTGTCAGCACATCTGATTTATTTTCGTTGAAATCCAGATGATCGGTAGCCCATTTCAGCAAACACTTGGCACTGTAACATAAACTTAATTACAGATTAATAGTCACAATGGGGACAATTGATCCATCAAGAAACAAAAGATAAGTGTCCTGACTTATTCATATTTTGTTATCATTTCCCAGCAGCATTGTCTTCAATCTACACTTGAACATTCACTTGCAGTGGATACAGAGAAATATGTAACTTTGCATTAGGCATAATATATTTTTTCTCTACCAGATATTTAAGATGTATGTTATACCAATACTTTGTTTTGGTAGGTATATGTATACATCATACAAAAAGTTAAATTTTAATGAAAATTCTAGTAAAGAACAGCAATCATTGTGTAAATTATACACATGCAGTATCACTTACACTGTTCAGTGCATGGAAGTAACCGACATTTTGATTGTTTGGCAGTTAATTGATGCTTTCAAAGGTTTTAATCCAAATTAGTATCATTTGAAAACTTGGCAGATAATTATTAAAAATGACATATTAACAGAAAATCTAGTCATGCAGCCCATTCAAGATCTGTCATGATTCGAACTAATTATAAGTGACATTCAACTCTAACAGTGTTATTAGGGATTTGTAATGCATTTGAAAACATAATTATTGAAACATATATTTTGATAAATGATTAAATCTACTAACTTAGGTAATATTATAGTCACACCAGAATGTTCTTGTACAGCTTAGCTTTGCAAGCATTTCTTATTGAGCATAAAGGCAATTTATATTTGCAAATTCAGTAGAATGCACCTAGATAATTGGGTGTTTTTTTCACTAAAAGATGCTTTTGCCATTAAGAGATTTGACTCTTTTAAAATGCAAAAGCTGGTGCATATCACTTTTCCTTTTAGGACACTTTCTTTAAGGTTCTGCATTTATACATATGCTCTTAGAGTTTGATATGGAAGTAATGGGTATTATATATAAGCATAAGTAAATATGAGAAGTCAATTCCCAAAAATATAATTGAAATAAAATTAGAAAAATCTGTGTTTTACATGATTATGGAATACACGTTTATTAGGCAAAAATCAGTATCTTCAGCAATTTTGTCAATGGTAAAACTGATAAGATACCATCAAAGCGTTTCTTAAAATAAATAAAGTTGTAGTGAATGTCTTTTTAGAGTATCCCTTGATAACAAAATGTGACCAGTACATCCCTCAATAAATTATGAAGCTAATTTTAACACTTTGGTACCATACCGGTACATCTGGCAAAGTTCCATGCACTAGCATAGCTAGTTATGCTAATGGAACAAATGATCTAAGCCCCTTAATGTTGTTCATAGAACAAGTGTCTTAACACTTTCATAATGGCAACAAAATTAATACACTGAAATGGCAATAATCTTGGAGTTCATTATATAATTAATTTTACAAATAGTTTAGGATGCACCATCATAAATAATATGTTTGGAATGTTTCAGCATATTTAGATGCATTTTGAGATACAAATGAGCTTATTAAGATTATTATCCTAGACACTTAATTTTGGACAGAGTTATGGCCCCTATTGACTTTATTACATTGCCTAGTTTGCCTGACATCTAACTGTGAAAATATTTTACAACATTGTATCAAAACATTGCTGTGGGTAGTGTTTTGAGTAGGCTTTCAGTCACAAATTGGATTTTGTGAACTGTGCTTTATTTTCAAGGCATTATTATGCTCTCTGGTCACAAACTTTGTAAGAAAATAAAACAAAACCATCAAGTTTTGTAAAGCTTAACAATGAATTTAATTATCCAATTTATGAATGAAAATGTGAGAGTAACTCTCTCTATTATGAAATGAATCCAAAAAGGTCTATCATATGTGCTAAATTAATAAAAAGTTCCTTATAAATTTCAAAATCTGAAATGTACTGGTTGTATAAGAACTGTGACATCAGCCATAATTCCTTTGAATAATTGATAACAGTTTCAGAATAATATTATAGACCAAATAAAAAGCACATTCTATTTCCACTAAACATTCAAAACAAATGTTTTTCCCCTTGAACATATCTGCAGACTTACAACAGGAACACAATTTGTTTCTTTCCTCTTTTTCAAGTTCAAGCTTTCTTAACTTCATTTCATTCTTGTATTTTAATTTCAATTCTGTAACTTGCAAGTTAGAATCAGCTGAAGACTTACTAATTAAACTCAAAGCATGTTTGTTCAAAGTATTTTTTCTTCTACCAAATACTGACCAAAATATTTTGTATTTCTTATTTTGACAAAGATGGCTTTGCCTCTAAAGATCATATTGTCTGGTAAGTTAGAGTAATTCATCCTTCATTATTGTATTTTGGAGATATCATACAAGTTTAGTGTAGTGGTGCCCATGATTTGACTCCAAGGGATGTACTTTATTCAGTGCATGTTTCAACCTACATTGTACATGCAGTGGCACCATTTTGTAAATATTTCTGTCACCTAATTGCAAGCATTTTATCAAACCATATTGTTGTTCATTGTGTTGTCATACTGAGATCACATTTAAAAGAGTTAGGTATTAACAATTTCAAGGCAAAATACAAACGTAATTACCGGTACACTGATATAAAATGTCCAATGCAATAATGCATACACAAACAATAATCGAGTAAAAAGGGAGAGGTAGTGTTACAGCAACTTGCGAATGCTCAACTTTTGTCATCATTTAATCAAGTCATACACAAATCTAAATTAGGCAGAAACAAATAAGAAAACAGAAAATTAAATAAATTACTTTTCAAACAAGTTTATAACATTATTTTTAATAATTTTTGTTAATATAAGTTTGCCTAAATAAATGCATTTAAAACTTACTGCGTGATGTCACAGAGTTGTTGGTCAGCTTGTATGCATGTCGCACACTTATTAGTGTTTAAACCTAGTCAGTTGGGGGGGGCAGCTTATATGCAAACAGTCTTATATATGAGTATATATGGTAAATTGTGCCGACATGTTTGCCAGTGTGATGGACAACATGTAAGTTTACTAGGATGTTTGTAGTTATATGTTATTGTATATTAAACATAGCCTGGCTTTAGTGTGTCAGAGACCATTGACTAAACAATGTAGATAGGTAGGGTGGAACTTGGGGATTCATCAACTGATACTGAATTTGGCAACAGTACTATTTTTATTGATAACAGTAATAATAACCTTTGATGTTCTTTTCAGGCAAGTCCAAGGTTATGAAGAAATGCAAATATGTATAAAGGTTACAAAACAAGTAGTGCTTGAAAATGGATTTAAATACATTTATGCCATCTGTAATCAACAGAAGGGTAAGAAGAAAGCTGAAAAGTACTACAACAAATCAGACTGGACTTGGACAACAGTGAAGTACAGATCTTGTCTTCTACCAGCGAATTTGGTACAAATGAGTAAGTTAAATGCTCAATTCCAATTTATGTGCCCTTTTCAGCCCATTCAAATTTAGCATATGTATTAAGTAAATTTTACATGGATTCAGTTGTGGAGGTACTAACTTTGGAGGTTTCATCTTTCAGATATTGATAAGTACCATTTTTGAGGTGCAATAGATGATGACATCTACATAACTGACATTATATATAGATATATATATATATATATATATATATATATATATATATATATATATATATATATATATATATATATATATATATATACACACACACACACACACACACACACACACACACACACACACATGTACTATATAGCCCTGCTATTGCATGCCATGCTCCATTATAACATGACTTCAGATAAACAATTTTGGCATGGATCTGAAAATTTAATATACATGTTTTATTTTTCTCATACACAATTTTTTTTTACAAATACGAAAGGTAATGTGTAAAAAGTTTATTATCATTTTGGGGAAGAGATTATGTATGAATCCTAATACAAGATAATCATGGCTTAGCTTGTGCAATTTCATATACATGTATTTTTTGTGAGCACCGAAAAATGTTTTTTCTTCTTACAAGTACAAAAAAATAACATAAAAAGTTTGTTCAGGGATTACACTGGCTTTGTCAATGATGCAAAATTTGCCATTTATTTTTTTTCCTAACTGGTGACAAAATATACCATCTGGTGATTTTTGTGTGTGGACATTGTTGGCTGTTTAAACTTGTATATACAATCTCAGGGTTGGGGTAATGAAATTCAGAGGAACCATGAAAGGATGCTGCACTGGAATTTGGGTCAATTTATAACATTGTCAGTTTGTATGGCCCACAACCACCATTTATAGCAGCATAATGGTGTTTTTAGGGTTATGCATTTCCATCAGCTTACTCCTCTAGTTCTGTATAAACTCGAATGAATGTAATCCAACTTTTTTCACATGTACTATCACAAGAATATCTAGATGTTGAATAACTCAGGTAAAGGATTATCATAATTTTAGTTAAAGAAAACTGAAGATCCATCTTTTCCTCACTGAAGCATCATGGATTGTTACTTCTAATAGTTCTGTGGGTTATATTATATAAAAAAGTACTTTGATTGATTAGTGAATCTTAATTGTGGTGAAGACAGTGGATCTGTTAAGCTGGTCTGTACTGAATTTAATAAATAACTCTACCCGGTAATGTTTTGTATTTTAAAAAATATAATAAAGAACACATGCAAATACTACTGGGTTTTGTTTGTGATTTAAATAATTAGATTATCATTCTTTTTCATCATGTTTTATTTTGTCCACACGAACATGAATTGGTTTATGACATTTGGATAATAATTTCTGTAGTTGTGATAACTTTGACTAAAAGAAATGGAAAATGTTGGTGATTGTGATAATGTCTTCTAAATAACATTGAACAGAATTTTACCAAATTTGATAGAAAGCATGATAGCTGAAAGCCCTGTCAGATTTTGTACAAATGATGCCAATCTCAAGTCAGATTTGGGCACTGTTAATAAAAGTTGAGTAGTTTTTAAATGGTCTCCGAACTGTTCAACAGAATTTTAAAATTATTTACAGAAAGCATCCTGGAATAAAGGCTTTTGATGTTATGACAAATGAACCCAATGTTTCATCAAATATGGATGAAGATACAAATATGAGAAAAAGTAACAGTTGTTTTTATAATATATACCATCAACAGAACTGGATAAAACTTCTATTGGTGCAGATCTTTTGACCAAGTTGAACTGCTGTTGCATATGGCTATTACATTAGCTTGCTGAGTGGTCATGAATATATTTCATTGACAGTTTGCATAATTGCTGAAGACATCATGGAGATGTATATAATGCATAGTACAGGAAGAGAAATTCAGCCAAAATGAAGTCATGTGGGATTTCCATCCTCCAGTATTTTTTGGAATAGTTGATGTACTAGGTTCTCGGAGATTATTTTCTAAAGGACCTGTCTGTTACTCTATGGTGACCTATCTTCACCTTATTCCAAACATAGATATTATCCATTATCGGGATGTCATATATGTAGGAATGCATGAATTTCTTCTTCAGCCTAAGGAGAATTCATGTTCCTCCAAACAGGGTCAACCAAACTCTGTCTCCTGTAATGGCTCTTCTGAATAAGACCTCATCAACTTGCCTTTACCTTTTTCTCCTGGGAACTCAGAACTGAGATGTGGATATGGTTTCCTTTGTTAGAATTGTGCCCTTTCCAATTCCTGCTTCTAGCAGACTGGAAACTGCAAAAAGATGATCCCCCTGGTATCTGATCTTTAACATCTTCTCCTTTGGTTGATAAATCAGGACTGGTTTTTGATTCCCTCTAATAACACCGCCAAGCCCAGAAAATATGTTGGCGGCTTTTGTTTTTTGATGTTTATTAAATTGTGAGAATCTTGTATCAATCACCATATTGTCAGCTGCTTGGTTGTGTATGCATTTAAAGAACACTTGTCGTTACTCTTGGATCAATAATAAGTTATATTTCCAATGCTTATTTAGGCATAACAACTCAAGGACCTGGTGAAATTAATACATTTCAGAAGCTGTTTTATTCACTATTTCTCGTACTTTATTGTATTATATATAGTATTATATTAGAATTCATATACGATCTCTTCCACAAAATCATGATAAACTTATTTTGTGCAAATTGCAATGAACAACTTCTATTTGTGAACTTGCTTTTGTGTAGCGGTAAAATATTTATATAAAAAAACAGAAGTGGGAAATTAATAACCATTTCATATCCAAACCCCATACACATATAAAACCCAAGAACTAAGTGCAATACACTTGCAATGGTCACAAGTCATTTTTATAATTGTTTTTAAGCTGAACGCATGTCAATTTTATACCCTCTCAATTTCCAGCTAGTGAAGCAGACATTATTTACTGGTCAACTGATTGCATCTAATAACACCACCAAGCCCAGAAAAGATGTTGGCGGCTTTCATTTTTTGATGTTTATTAAACTGTGAGAAGCTTTTATGAACCATTGTTGTTGTGTGTGCAGTTAAAGAGGAAACACACATTGGCTATTGTTTGAGCAATGATTGTATACAGAATTAATTGAAGACAACCACAAAGACCACATCATGTTTATTTTGGCATAATACTTCAAGAACCTGGTAAAATTGTTAAATTTAAGAAGCTACACTACGATCGTGTTATATTAAAATTCATACGCAAACTCTTCCCCAAAATGATAATAAATGTTTTACACACTATTTCTTGTACTGAAAAAAAAAAAATCTCCTGGTATGAGAAAAATACACGTACATATATTTAAAATATCCAGAATGATGCCATGATCATATTTTATTTGAATTCATATGTGATTTCGCTCTACGCGACCTCTTCTCCAAAATGATAATAAATTCTGAATACACTATTTCACTTACTTTGAAGAAGAAAAATAATCATGTGCGAATAAATATATGAAATTTCGGGAGTCACGCTGCGACCACGTTATATCTGAATTTGTGTAATCTCAGGGCGCATTATAGCAGGGTTAATTCATGCCTATCAAAATTCTGATCAAGTTTTATGACAATTTGGTAAAAATGTGTTTTTTATGTAAATGAAACAGAATATAACAAATCTCAGCAATTCAATTACAATGATTTGTTACATTGATTTAATATAATTGATGTATTAAGCTGTGCTTCACATAGATGTTTCACATTGTCCATCTCAGCCTGCAGTTGCCTGTCTTTCATCTTCTTTGCCAGATCTTTCTTTGACTCTAAAAGAAACCAAAAAAACAACATAATCAACAATGAAAACATTGGTTTCACATAATCAAATTAGTATTTTTCTCTGGGTATTTGATATGAGCATTTATGATATTGTTTGTGGACCTTTCAAAAAGCAACAAAAATATATATTTATATTTAGCTCTTTTAATTGGGGTCAGAGTATTGTCAATTTAAAATTATTCTTCATTAAGAACTTAAAAGAATATCAAGAAGCCATAGCTATACTGCTATATTCTGGAATGTTTTAGGTATGAATTTAAAAATATGAAGACATCTACTTGCATGACAGTTTTGTGATTTGGATATTTCTAAGTTTATATCTCCAAAGCTGGTGATCAATCTGTAAAGTTACATATCTAGTGATTGTAAAATGAAATCATGGAATTGAAATATGGTTTGTTGATAATGTAAACCAGGTGCCAAATACTGACACATTTGTAGCATAGAATATTTTCGAGCAGCTAGAATGATGTCACACCATACTTGACGTCCGTGTTGGCATCTCTCATTGTGTTCTTCCTTTCTTTCTTTTGACTAAGTATCTTTTATCTTTTTGACCTTTTATCACCTTTCTCATCATATCATCCACTTCTTTTATCTGGTCTACTCCCCGCTTTTCAAATGACCATTCAGTCGATTACAGCACACTTCTAAAAAACACCAGACTCTTATGACAACATCAAGGGCCTCCTTCAAACTCTCACATATTTTAGTGTAATACATTTTCTTAACTTTTCCACTTCCTCCTCTAGCATGCCACCTCACAGATTTCTTGCCACTTTGAGACTTTTCACAAAGTCTTGGCTCCCTGGATATTTAAATTTTTCAAGCTTTTCTATCATAAAGGCAATGTCCATTAACCAAAACCAGCTGTGTTTCAGTTGGTTGAACAAGTTGATCATCATCTTAGTTTTGGTTATTCCACTGAATGATGCAAATGACAGACGCTAGAGTTTATATACTTCAAGCAAGGATGTGAAGGTAAACATCCCTTAAACTCACTTCACATATGATCTACTATCCACAGACAGAAGGGAGGAAAAAACAACCAAAAAATATAGTATTAAAAACCCAATACATATATCTACTATCCACATACTTGAAGGAAAAAAACAAATCACACAATATACTATCCACACAGAATGGATGGAAAACAAACCACAACATATACTATCAAAACCCACAAAATCTACTATCCACACAGGGAAGGAGAAAAAACAAACCACAAAATGCTATTATAAACCACAGAATATACTATCCACACATGGGCAAGAGAAAAAGCAAACCACACTACATTATCAAAAATCATAAATACACTATCCACACATACAAAGGAGAAAAAAATTTAAATATACTATCCACACACGGGAAGGAGAAATAATAAGCCAAAAGCAACAAAATGGCATATGAATAAACGTCTAAAACTGTCCAGCGATAACACCGTTCCATCATCAGGTCCCAAAATCCAAGATGCAGATACTGAGCCTGATCATTCATTTCTATATATATAGTCTGTGTCTACATCCCCGTTTGTTTGTACCCCACTGCCGATTTCAGTAACGAAAAGCATAAATAAGATAAAAAGGCAAGAAATCTTACTCAATTCGTTCATTGATTTATAATTTCTAACCCGATTGCGACCAGGGTGTCCATAACACCTTTATCATCTGCGTGTCTTATGCTTAAGAGAAGTTTTCATACTAACACGACACCATATTGCACACAATTTGGGCAAGTCTTTTTTCCGCAAATAGAGTGACGTCATTGCTCGTATTTGGTTACTCCCGGATACTTCCGTCAATTACTGTAAGGTTAAGAGTTATATCTCTTTGCCACCTATAAAATCAACCTTCTACATACATACATGCGTATTTATGCATCCGCCCCTTTGCTGAAAATGGACTTGTCCAGGAACTGGAAATTGATCTTGAGGCTGGCCATGGCTGTAATGTTTTTTTGTAATTAATATTTTGTACAAATGATATATGTGTAAGTGGAAGCTAAGACACACACAAAACGCACCCACATGCACACAAGTGTTACTGGGTGACAGTAGAATGAATAGTACTTTAATCTGGAATGTTTTGAGAGATGGCAGACAGATTTAACATTACATTGGAGAGAGAAAAAAATATGGTAAAGAAAGAAGAAGAAAACAACAAAGGACACTATTTTGGTTCTGTTATTTTTCCGATAGTATAGGAAAAAAATAATTAAGAAAACCATACATTATGTGAAATATGTTAATTGTATTCATTCATTCATCAATTTCATAAAAATGTAGTGTGATATTTATTGTCGACTGGCTGCTAAACATATCTCAAATTTTAGAGATGTCCTTGTTTCTCAGCACACAATACAAACAATGTTGCCAAGTTTTCACAAATCTAAGAGCTGAGTGGGGGAGGGGGGAAGCAGCACCAAAACACGCCTTGTTGTATTGACAGTCCAACCTTATAGAAAATAGATTGGTTACATTTTTTCCTAATGTGTCTTTTGGTTTTAGAATTCTGAGTTAACCATAGGCTAGGTTATAATGTGCAATGTCACTCACGTCAATCTTCAATATTGTTACATTGTTTCCGACTGTGTGTTTTGGTTTTATAATTCAGAACTAACCAAAGGCAGGGTTATACAGTGTAATGTCACTCACGTCATTCATGAAATAGCCTTTTATTTGTTTCCTGTCTGAAAAACAGTAGATCTAATGTTATAATTTTTTTCCATGACACATTGCAGTGCTAAAATAAGGATAAAGCTTAGATACCTGAATTGTACAAACTTGTCAACTCGAGATTTTAAAGAGAGAGAGAGAGAGAGAGAGAGAGAGAGAGAGAGAGAGAGAGACTATGTTATTCCTACTTTTAAAAAGTATCATGACATTTACGATTGTTTTTTATGGTGTATTTTCCCTAAAAAGATTTCAAGGAAACACACATTCCACTTTAATTGCTTTCTGATTGCCCAGGGTAAGATTGTTCTTGAGTTGGTTTTACTTTTATATTTTTTATGAATACCCTTGCAGTGAGAAAAGACCTTTCTCGATACTATGTGAAGAGCTACTAAAGCCAATTCAAAGTGAATGCGGAAGGAAAATTAGGTTGAGCCAATGAAATTGTTTATGATGATTTAATGCAATATTTTGTTCGAGGTTGTTGGCAAAATAATAAATACGCTCATGTGTTGTTCCCAACTGACAATTTCTTTTTATCTTACTTACACATTGTGACATACACACTCACATCAGACAACTTGGTTTCCTTTTGTAGGGTACGAAATAATATTAAAAAAACTTATCAAACTTAAGCACTTTTCTGTAGATAATTTCAGCAACATACTAAACAACATAATATCGTTACAACAATAGAAATGTATGAAAAAAATAATATTAAAGATTAACGATGACTAACCAATTAAACCAAATTTAAAAGGGCAATGATATGTGTAGATATGTCTTTCACTCTGAGAAGGTATGTGGATGTAAATTTGCCAGTTACGAGATTATGTCCTGTACATTGACACAGACATTTGCAGCTACATTCAGCATCCTGGTGATCATCATTACCCTGAAATCGAAGGAAGTCTGGACAGACCAGCATCCCGATGACAAGATTCTAAGTTTAGCTCGCGTCAGTCCTAAAATGTATGGTCATAAATACCAAGAACAAATAAGTGCACCGAGTGTAAAGTGAGATGATTGTCACTGAATCCTCGCATGAGTGAAGTTGTGAACTTAAGTGTACTGAAAGAAACAATGTGGAAGTATATAGCCACTCACCAATTCATCAGTCAACTTGTAGTAAAACTGAATCAAATCGTGTTCCACATGCGAGTGTGACTTCCCAATCACTTCACTTTACCATACAGACATTCCGGTATAAAAACAAATGGTTCCAAGAGGATAGCCACCAACAAAAAGGATGACTTCGACACAACAAGAATTAAGTAAGGGACCTACTGAGAACTCCAAGTTCAAACCATACCATTTTCCTGTCTTCTTGCCAGCCAATTGTGATTGTGTGCGTTGATTGGAAATGTTTCAAAAATGGCCCACAGATAGGGAAGGATTACCTACTTTGAATGTAGAACAGGATTTGTCTACTTGGGACCTGAGACTGGATTGGGATATGAAGTACAGTGTTTCAGTTGGGGTCGGAAAATGTGAATGGATCTATATATCGATAAAGATTCAGCTATTCTGGTATATAATTGATGGTCTCCGCATAGTCCTTTCGTTCTATGGCCTTTTCACCCATCACACGACGGTACAAGTATGACGGTAACTAAGAGAAGGTAGTACTATTGTCCATTAAGAAAAAAAGGAAGACTTCCAAAACTACACATAAAAAAGGAATGATGTAGAAGCTCGAGACTTCATTATGACTACCGGTAGTATAAAAAGGGAAAATCCTCCATTACTGAATGTTCATTTTAACTACCAATGTCAAGCGAGAAAGATGAATACTTTTAACAGACATCATTCAAGCTCAGGCATTGTAAAAAAACATTTACCTCCCCCTAGTGTGACTAGTAGTGAATGGGATATGACCCCTGCATTGCAACATAATTTTTCATAAGGAAACAAAGCACGCATGCGATTAGACAGCAAACTGTTAAATCTGGCATGACTAAAGGCAAAGAGCAAAGTGCGTAAAGCAGCCATCAGGGACATGCTCTTCACAGATGATGCTGCACTAGCCACTCACACTGAAGCTGAGTTACAGCAACTAAAACTACAAACTTGAGGTTGTCAGTGACGATCACGTATCTTGGCTCTACCATCACCAACAACCTATCACTCGATGCTGAGCTCAACAATTGGATTGGAAAGGCATCAATAACTCTCTCCAGGTTGTCGCAAAGAGTGCGGAACAACAGTATGCTAACCCTGAACACTAAGATCTCCATGTAGCATGCCTGCATGCTAAGCACTCTCCTGTATGTCAGTGAAACCTGGACTCTTTACACCTCACAAGAGAAAAGATTGAGCTCCTTTCACATGCAATGTCCCCAATGCATATGCAGGATCACATTGTTCACATTGTGTTAAATATTCAAATCATTGTGAGGGGAATGTCACTGTGTGGTACTTGTGATATGCCTGCCAAATGTATTACCATGAATATGACACAATTCAATGGAAAATATCATTGCCCTAAATGCAAGCAAGAAGTTAATATTATCAAAACTGGTAATTGACATACCCGGGTGTTTCTGTTGACAATGCTTTGATAGATGGTCCAACAAGGAGGAACTCTGAGTTGTTTCTAATGGTGAAGATGCATTTGCAAATTTACATCAGGTACTGCATTTACCTGACACTGTAAAACAACTTGGACTATTGTGGGTTTATTCCTGTTTTGCATTTGAAAGCATGAATGGAAAACTGACAAAGCTTTTTCATAAACACAAAATTGTGTTGTGCGGATAGCAAATGCAGTATCAGCTTTACTTAAATTGCCAGTTCTTGCAGAACATATTGAAAAAGAAAGCACTTTAGGGCACTTTTACCGTAAACTTACAAGTACTAAACCCCATTACCGTATTTTCCAGCGTATAAGTCGAGACTTTTTTACTTGAAAGTTTGGTCTTCGTCTTATACTCCGAATCGACTTATATATGGATTTTGTCATTGAAATTGCATCGACTTATATATGGATTACAGTATCCGGTATGCTATTGATATTGCTCTATAATCGGCATAATCGAAAACAGGTCACATAGAAGTACAAATTCATGTTAAATTACTATGTCAATAAATTGTCATAAAATAATATGACTGCATTTATATTTGTAAGTTTTGTCATTATTTATTTTGCATTCTGCGTGTTTTTTCTTATTTCTCAAACATAAAATAAAAGAAAACAATTACCAGTAAAAACTTCACCTGGCCGCATAGCACACTTATGGTCTATACTCTATAGTGTACTGTACTAATTCAAAGCATTTTGTTTGTTCCTTAAAAAAAAAGATATGAAATAACTGGTCCATTAATATTTGATTTTCCAGTATAATGTTGGACACACGTGAGCAATTACCGGCATAGCTTTTTTTTTATTGATCCAATTGATCCTACAAAGGGATGTAATCCATATTAACTCGAGCGTTCTATGATTATTTATAAAATAATGTAGATCATGCATTCTACTGAATCCCCCAAATCATATGTTTCTAATAGTATTTGACAAAGTTTCTCAAATAAATTACCGTACCAGTACTCATAGATCATCAGTGATCCATGATTTTTAGTTTCGCAATTCAGTTTAAAGCAAATAGTAATGTCAACACTTCACCTACATTATGTGTTATGAACCGAACCGTGTTATAAGCAACCATGTACAATACCAACACATTTTTGAATTTAATTGGGGGGGGGGTTTTACATAAAGACGGGTGCGAAAATGCATGGCACAATTACCATTTTTGATCAGTATATATTAAATGAGAAAAACATTTGCTGTGTTCACAGAAATTGCAGATATAATATATTACTTTATTCGGAGAACCATGCATTGGTACATACACATGTCTAATTTATATATACATGTATAATCTATTGCATGAAAAGAGTATCAACACCGTGTACTCACCAGCGAATCTTGTAACATACATTGAATCCATAATACAAATATTTCCATTGAAAATATCCACACAAGGATGTAAAATATTCAATAATTTTGTCACAGATCATTATGTGACTGAATTCAATGAAAAGAAAATAACAAAAATTACGTAACGGTTGTACGTAATGAATGATGAAATAGTACATGTCCGTAGATTAAATAATGGAAGCTAAAGTGTATTCGTATAATCACTGCATGTACATCTCAGGATCTTTCTGTCTCTGAATTCAGTCACTGTAAATTTCAGAACATTTTCCCACCCAAGCTGCTAGTCAAAGTCCTTTGAACTTGCCGCCCAGCTATTGCGTCATGTTCTTTTGATGTATTCATTCTTAACCAGCTGACGTTTCGGTGTCTCTCTTTGATTATAATTTATACCGGTTGTTGATAAATTGGTATTTGGTTTCCAACAACAATCAAAGCCAGTTGCCGCAGTTGTTTCGACCTTAGATATTGGCTTTAGCTACCAATACTAGTTACCATGTTGCCGGTACCCTATTGTTCATTATCATTAATCCGCATCAATTACGCTACTCGTGTTTAATATCAATGGGATTAAGTACAGCAGGAAATGATGCCCACTCCCTTCTCTAGATGTAAATAATGAATTTAGCCATGCACTCAAGACTGGTTTCAACTGGAAGGAATGATCATAGCTCTTGTTGCAATGGATATTGCCAGTAATATGGAATATCATACGATGATACCATCAATATTCATGCAACCGGAAGTTACTACCGGTAGTATAAAATACAAAGCCAAGTTATTGACCTGGCCTCGTCTTATACTCCGAATCGACTTATATATGGACGAAGGATGGAAAATTTACAAAATTGGTCAATTCGACTTGTACTCTGCATCGACCTATAGGCCGGAAAATACGGTACACAATTACAGAAACTATATCTGATTTCATATACATGATAGGTGGACAATGTTTGTGCAGCTTGAAAGCAAAATATCAATCTGCTTTAGCTTTTTAACTGAAGAACTCATTAGAAAAATGTTACATATTTTATGGAATTTTATTGAATGGTGTTTTATATCATTGTATTGGATATAATGAAAATTATAGAAATTCAATCATTGTTATGTATTTTTCACAAAATACTATCTGTTGTGGGCAAATTCTTTTTTTTTTTAAATGTTGTCCTCGGTGTTCATGCAGAATTGGTCAGTGCCAGTGCTTTGCTAGATATATGGCCATCATTTTAAAGATAGATGAAGAGTGTATTTTCAACCTGGGTAACACAGACTTTTTAAAGTCAAAATTAACTTAAGATCTGGGAATGTTACAAATATTTGCATAGCAGTACCTGTTAAAGATATTATTGAGTTAGTTATGTGTGCAAAAAATGTTAATCAAAATTGTTTGTGTCAATGAGACCTAATAATATTGAAAGTGATTAATACAAATATTTAAAATTTGTGTATGTCACTGTGTTTTTTTATATCTTATTTTGACTTTGAAGGTCTTTTTAAACATGCTCAGAGTTAGAGTGATGCATTATTCAGGCATCGGCTCATACAAAAAATATGGGTGTATTGTGCCTGTACAGGAGCAGTACAAGAGGTATAACACATTCAGTTTAAATGCGTAAAGCAACATTTACTGGCATACGAGACCCATACGCAAAATGCTAGTATGAAATACAGGCGTCTTTTGTTTAAGAGTTTTGAAAATTACAGGCATATTCCAAAAAACAATGGTGGCATACTAGGAAGAAAAGGCGTATTGTTTGAAACTTTGCAAACTGTAATGAAGGCTTAGTTTGGAGCTTACAAAATTTCAGTATGGTAGATGAGATGTAATTTTTAACTTTGAAAATCTGAATGCTGTGGATGAAGTGTAAATATGACATTGACAAAAAGTATGAGGTGTATTTGAGCACTTTGATTTATTCCAGTTTACTGTGAAGTTTCAAATATTAATAACACAACTAAATCTGTCTGTATATGCATGAATCTATTTAATATTGATATACAAAGGCAACTGAATGCTGAAATGTATTGAATGTAGTTTGAGTACCGAAATCCATGTTGTTTCTCCATCCAAATAACCCAATCCATAGGCTAATGCCAAAAATCTAAGTATAACTGGTAAGTATTCAAAGTTAGGATTAGATACATACATTAACCTTAATACATGAAGACATAAGAAATTATGATCAACAACAAATATTCAAAAATAAATGTTGCACATATAAATGATAATTAGTAAAAATAGAGGGAAGAAAAATATATATAGACATAAAAATAAGTAACAGATCCTTAAATATAAACATGCTACCTTGATTTACTCTTCAAACATGAAGAGAACTGCATGGGTAAATATAGTACAAAAATTAATATATACATTGTACATATTTGTATTTCAAACACTTTAAAATTTAACTGGAGATATAAGTTATTCTTTCTGGTTGAGCAATGCTTGTTGGTTATGCATGCTTGGAATTGGGACTGAATTGGGTGTAATTGTGTCAACAAAGCATCTATTATGTAACTGCCTATCCATTCCATACTGGACCAGCAAGTCACATGAACACTGAATGTCTTACCAAACTCCTAGGCAACTAAAGACAAAAGAAATTGCCTCACAAAATTACATAAAATGACACTAAAGTGAAACATTTTTCTAAAAACTGCCACCATTGCTAAAATAAATGAGTTATTTATCACCATGTTTTTGCAGATGAGACAAAAAGTCTCAGTTTATGTGTCAAAAAGATAAAATCATGTAACTTAATCTGACTCTAGACTGTTTGGATATAGACAGATGTAAGCATATTTTGCAGCAGGGAATTCTACAAGAATACAACCAGTCAATATGCAACTTACTGGAACTACTTCAACATCAACTGTCTTTTCCACAGCAAAAATACTTAGCTTTTCATTGCAATTTGAACACTGTAAAATCTCTACCAAGGCAAAGACTCCCTTCTGGTTCTCAAACATTGGTTGAAGTGCATGTAAAAAAAACTAACATGGCCAAAACAAATCTTTCTGTTCACTGTATACCTAATACTAGAGTTACTGCATTTTGTCATACATTTATAGTTACTTCCATACACTAAACAATCTCTCAACTGCAGTCTATTAAATGCATTAACTTCATTACTCTGTAGGCATGAACCAAAAAATATTGTTAGAGAATTGAATTCATCTTCCTTTAAAATCTGACAGTGAAAACATCCAAGAACATACACAATATACTCTTGTTTTAACTCAGGAAGCTTTTGTACAAAAGAAACCCCTGTTATGAGCTGATTATCTATGGTATGAGTTCCTGTAATCATTTTCAAAAAGAAATCCAAACTTGTCTTGAAAGTGAAAACAACTATGTGTATATAAAGGTCCAAGTTCTCTGACACTGTCTGCTAAATGAACCAGTTGATGAATATTAAGAGTCATATAACATTTATCATACAGATTTTTAAAATATTTACAAAATTGAAGCAGCATAATCTCTGCTTATTGTATATCTTGCAATGAACAGCCATTTGAAAGCAGTATATTAAGTGCATTGACTAACAATATATAGTGATTGTCATGCGGTGGGGGTGATTATTATTATTGCCCTCTCTGTCATGGGGTTGTATAAGTATAATAATAATAAATACTATTACCTACTCTTTTTTTGGTACTCTGAGAGATGACCGCCCTCGATATAATTACCCCGGTTCGAGTAAAGATAAGTGGTGAAACTTATAGATGGAAATAGATATAGTGATCTGAGCAGATAAATTGAACAAACAAATACAAGCCCCCATAAGATAAACAATTTAATCAATTACATAAACAATTGTGAAAATTCCTTTCATTACGAATATAATCTGCTTTTAGAAATAAAACTTTCAATGAATTACAAGAAAACTCAAGTAGTTTAATTAAACTAGCCGATCTGTTACTGATAGATTTAGTTCATCATAGGATTGAGTGAAACAATCGAAGTCAATGCCTTGTATGATTTCATCACCTGCTAGTCCTCAGTTTTCCGCTTCCTCTGTTGCTGTTCAGAACTTTGGATCTCAGGATACACTCTGACCATGCTAGACTTTTCGCACAATGCAGAATTTGGTCACATATTATGCATCTCACTGTACTTTCTATTCTCTTCTTTTTTTTTCTCAGCATACGTACAAGGTAAGTAACAACAATACATCCAAAAAGCTATTTTCTCCCTTTTAAAAAAGATATAAATAAACACACTAAGTTTCTCATTATATATGATACAGGTGAGAACTTTCATTATCCTGGCTCAGAAATCAGATATTACTATCAGTAGTAAACAGACGATAAGGTGTCACAAGATAGACCGAGTCAGGACTGGATTAGTGAAGACACGGAACGCAACTGCGTTAATAAGATGTTTATTTTATAAACGCAATTTTAAAAATCAACTCTGACACCAATATTTTACAAAATATAACAAAAATCTATTTAAATAAATGTTCCTAACATGGAACTATGAATTTCAGTAACGTAATGACAAAAAAGAAGTATATGAATGAATTTACAAATATGAATATATATAAAAGGCTCGTATAACGAGATAGATGCAAATATGAAAAGATAATGCGTCGTCAATATGACGAGACTAGACTGAAGATATTAAATAATTAATACGTCGTCCATATGACGAGACATATGCAATTGTGAACCCTAAATTCTGAAGTTCTCGTTCATGGAACGAGATTTGTGTAGAATGAAATTATGCAGGTGTCGTTCATATAACGAGACTGCAAAGAAGATATTAAATAAATAATACCTTGTCCATATGACGAGACATATGCAATTGTGAACCCTAAATTCTGAAGTTCTCGTTCATGGAACGAGATTTGTGTAGAAGGAAATTATGCAGGTGTCGTTCATATAACGAGACTGCAAAGAAGATATTAAATAAATAATACGTCGTCCATATGACGAGACTGGAATGAATAAATGTAAACTACTTGCTGAGGTATTTTGCTACTAGCCTGGCATCCGTTTGACGTCAGGAAGTACATCCAGTTACACAGAGTCAAACCTAACAGTTGTGACCTTCACCTCATGCAATCATATATAAATACCATATATCTATACATCTAACGCAGCATACATAAATGCAGCATACGTAAGCACCATACACAGGCACCACACACGGGCATTACACAGTAAGCATAGACAAGCCCACACATGTAGTCACCACAACATGGCACCACACATGCAGTTACCACATCACTGCACCACTTCAGCACAACACGTCACCACACTTCAGCACAACACTTCAGCACAACACTTCAGCACACTTCAGCACAACACTTCAGCACACTTCAGCACAACACTTCAGCACACCACGGGCAGCATAGACAAGCCCCATGGTCGCCCATGGTCACCCCAACATGCACCACACACTGGCCCCCACGGTCACCCACGGACCCCACGGTCACCCACGGTCAGCTCTTTCAGCTGATAGATTGCTCCATTTAGGATGGAAGCGTTTCCGACAAGACTACATTGCAATGTGTTTTCTGTCTTATAATTTCGTCCTTATATACCCCTAGCTGTGACAGATATGCGCAGCTAGGTACTTAAAACTGCAGGCAATTTCACACATGCAGCATGAGCTGAATGTTCGCTCATTATGCCAAAATAACTAAAAAGCCGAAAAAATAATAAACTACCCTCGGTAAGGCTGTACGCAGTAACGAAATCAAGACTAGATTTTTTACCACATATACATATTGAACATAGTTGTATACAATTCCGTGACACAAGGCTATTAATCGACTCTACATGTCCTCAAATGACCATAGTTAGTCAAATGGCTAATTCGTCATACATTAACATCACTCAATAATTCAACCTACATGAAACTTAGCTGTTTGGAGCCCACCACAAGTACTCAGTTACGTCATTTCGCATTCACTCTAAATCATACTTGAAATCTAAATTCGGTGAATTCACACAGATTCATTAATCATATTAACTAATGTAATGCATTATATCCCTAGAACCTAGTGTTTATGCAAACACGACAAATTAAACAATACGTCAAAGTTATCTAAGAATTAATGTATACTTCCTTTGCATAGCTCAACATCGCTATAATTCAAAAGCACATTATTATACAAATATATTAGATGAAATCATGCAAGGACCTATAGACTCAGCAAACATTATATAAATCACATCAACAAATTACATGGAATTGTGACAATATATACCTTTGTGGTTTCATCGTCCAACCAGTTTTGGCAGCTTGTCTGAACCACACATTTTATGAATGAATTTCTTTCAAATTCCACTCGGAGTCTCTAGTGAATTTTATCTCTTGTCTTCTCACAGGAAAACTCAGACTAATTACAATTTCAATAAGGGCGATATTAAATCCTATGAAATTATGTGTGAAAACACACCCCTTATTTAATGTGACCAATCAGAATCAAATGCCTTTGTTGCCCTTTCTTCCAGAGTCACTAAAATTGGGTCAGCCTGACCTGGTAGTTTTAAGTAACAGAATTTCTGCGGTTTCTCAATTTTGACAACTTGCCCATGAAAATGAAGTCTACCATGTCCCAAACAGTCTGTCTGGCTACTGGATAAACAAAGGTTTAATTAGAAACAACAGTCTGACTCTAAAGGAACCTTACCCCTCACGGCAGTATGGTGATATGATACGTGTATGTCTCCATAAATCTAATTAATGGTTCTCTGGTCTCAACTAATGTATTCTTGATAGATCACCAGAAATTTGCCCCTTCACAGTGATTAAAAATTGCATCATCTAATATGCCACTCAAGATAGGAAAACCTTAATAAAGTAAAAAGGACCTATATTCTGCAGCTTTTCAGTGCTTAAGGTCTGTGCAAATAGACCTCGTTAACCTCTTATCAACCTCACTTACTTCGATATGGAAGTTAAACTTCTTACCTGAAAGTTCATTTGAAAACCACAAGTGAAGAAAAAGTTTCTGAACTCCTAATAATACACCATGCATGTAATCAGTAGCGATTCCATTCACAATATTAATCATAGGAAAATTGCTAAGCCATGCTGGACCTTTGACACCATTTATAATATTTTTGTAACCAATGCTTTGATTAAAAACAACATTTTCTGCATCATTCATAACTAAATCTGATGTTCTCTCAGGTCATTTGGGTGAACTTTCATTGAATGGAAAAATTTGTGTGTGACCTTTACCAATTTTTGCAGTTTCCCCTGTTTGAAAGCATTTCCAGCATTCATAAGCTCCATTATATTGTATACTGTTACACAAAATGGATCTAGCAGGAAAATCAGCTGTTGCACATAGCAGAAAAGCTCTATAAATAAAATTACATCTTCATCCAGGAGACTGCAGTTAAATTCTATTTCGAAGTATTGCCATTGTTTCATATAGAGGTTTCAAAAATGTACCAACAGCAGGTTTCTGTGAACCAAACCACAAGCCTCCTAAAATCATGTTTTCTTTTTTCACCCTAATTTGTCATCTGGCCAATATTCCTTGTTACACATGTACTACCATTTTAAATTAGGGTGAAAAAAGAAAACATGAACACAGGTGTGTCATTAGTGCTGAGTGTGAATGAGATGTTTTCTTGTTTACATAAAGGTCCAGCATTTTCAACATATTTTTGGTACAAATTTCCATCATAGAGATCTCCAATTGTACCATTTGCAGAATGTCTTTCAAACCTATGTTTAAGGGATTAAAAAAAGCCCTCTTGTAAAAAAAAACTCTTTAGCTCATCAACCACCGGCATTTTTAAAAAGCATGGAATTTTAAGTTTCTCAAAGCTTTTAGAGCAGAAATCATATGACATTTGAGTTTTGTATTATCACTGAGACCACCAAGACAAAAAGGGGATTAATAGTGATATTTCATTTGGTTTTTCAAATTTCTGAAGATTTTAACACTGGACATGTAAACTTGTGTCCATTTGGCAGAAGAAATGCAATTATTTGCAGTAACTGTTGCATACGATTACCAAGGTTATGCTTTGTTGCAAAAATTGCTAAAAGCATCATGGCTACACCAACTGTAATGCCAGCACCTTCATAAAGTGATATTTTATCATTTATTGATTCTTCAAGAATGGCATCTGTGAAACATGGGTTTTCATCTTCAGTACTGTCTATATCCTCAGTAAACAAATCATCAAAACAATGAATTCCATCATCTGGGCTTAATGTCAAATCATAGTCTTTTACTTCCTCAGTCTCTTGGTCTGTCTGTCCACATGGGAACTTGAACTTCTGGCAGCAAGCATTTTCATAATTAAAAACTTCCCTTTCCTCATGAATTTCATCTTCAGCACACATAATTTGTACTGACTCGCAACAGCTTGAATCATTTGGCATCTAAAATAAGTTTATAAAAATAGTTTTACTTGAAGTTGGCAAATAATGTAATTACTGTAAAATTGTTTTATATAGCGGTGTACCCATTTTGAAGTAGTCTAGATTGCTTCATATTAATTATTTTAGAAACCAAATGAAAGTTTTTCTGTCACAATTGAAATCTTGCATGTCCAAAAATATACAAACACACATGAAAATGTCAGTTTATAAGACAATCTTCTAGCAACCCTACATTTATTTTATTTCCCTTCTTTTTCCTACCTTTTTGTCACAGACTACTTTTTTAATTAAATGTTTGTTATAAATAGAAAAAGCATTTAAAGGACAAAATATATGTTAATTTTTAATGTTTCCAATTTTACAGAGAGCAATATATGATGTTTGGTTTACACAAAAGATTTACTGTAAACTTGGAAATTTCATAACTTACAGAACTAAATTGTAATTTAACTTACAGTCATCATGGTGAAGAAGTTTAAATCAGGAGACTCATTTTCCGTTTCAAAGCATTCTAGAGCAATTAAATTGCTCGACTGAAAAAATGACAGGGTTCGTACGGTCTTTGAAGGTCTTTGAAAGTTTGGGAAAAATGAGGTAGCGTTTTCAAGGCCTTGAAAGTTTGGGAAAATCGAGCATATTACCCTGAGGTCTTTGAAAATTGAAATAAACCCCCCCCAAAAATAATTTCTTTCCAGAATCACAAATAAAATTATCCGAGGTTGTTAGATTCAGATGTAATCTAGTTATCCTGGTTTCTTTCTTTTTATGACCCGTTCAGTTTATTGCCGCCGCAATAACAAAAGAGGCTTTGTTTTGTTTGGCCATCCAAAGTATGCCGCGGCGGCGACTTCAATCACACATGCACTCTTCATCAAAGCAATACGGTGCCGCTACACTTCATCAAAGGAAGTCACCAATAAAATTGCCCAAGGTCGTTAGCTTCGGATGCAGCTGGTTTTCCTGGCTTCTTTCGTTTGACGAATAGTTCAATTTGACTGGACGAGTCCATCAGTTTTAGCCAATCAAAATGTTAATTACACTAATTCTACGTAGAAAGTTCGCGAAAGTTATACGCTCGAGAATTCAAAATTTCTTCATTCGATTTACATCGTCTGCAAGTTCAGTGTTTAAAAATGCCAGGTCTTTGCTCTTTCAACGATATCTGGCTTGAACAAGAGAAGTACAAGGAATGGCTGCAAAAGAATAAGTTATGCAAACGAAAGGCGTTTTGTACGCTGTGTAAAAAGACGATCAACTTGGCTTCAATGGGAGAAGGAGCCCTTACAAGTCATGCCAAAGGTAGGTTGCAAATTAGTAACTACATGTTCATTTAGTGGAACAAAGATGCAGAAGTATAAGCAATTGGTAGTTTTTGGAAAAATAATGGTAATTCATTACTCGTCGGGTATAAAATAAGATCGTTTAGTTTGATGATTTGGGAGATATAGCAAACGAGGGCCTGTTTAAATTTACTTCTACCGTCGGTTTATTTAACACGTTTGAGGAACAAAAATCATTTTCGAAAAATTTGTTCTACATAACAATATTCCTTGATTTAATACAAAAGCATCCATTGTAATAAATTAAATTCACGGATAAACAGTTTCAAAGTGCGCATGCGTACGCTATATTAGAGTTAAACAAGAGTTCTTGTTCTTGAATTGCGAGTAAAAAATAAAAAAAAAAATAAAAAAAAAAAATTATAAAAAAAAGCCTCAACGAAACAAACAGGTTGCTATATATAGAACCTGTTTTGTCCAGTACTTTGAAGTGCGTGAAATATTACTAAATTTAAAGATGTTTATTACAAAAAATGGGGAAAAACATGTCCTGGGCTGACCCTGGACTTATGCAATCAGGATCAGACAAGGAAAAGGGAGAAACAAAACTTCGTAGGGTCCTAAAAATTATGTGAGGCAGGAAGAGAAGTAGAGTCCCGAAGTGATTTAATATTAACTCAGTACGGAAAATTAGTGGATGAAGTTATCCAATCGGACAATCATCCATTGAAATGCTTCAGTAGAACAGATGACAGACTTGATGAAGTGTTTTATTCTGTCCTTTCCAAAAGAAATGAATATGTTGAACTTTGGAATGTTCTCCAGAAAATGTTGTTGTTATCACATGGGCAGGCAAGAGAGTGGATTTTCTATCAACAAACAGGTATCTGTTGAGAACCTCAGCAGAGAAAGCCTCAGAGCTCAAAGGTTAATCATTGACACAATGAGAAAAGCTGGTGGACCTTTGGAAATCATCATTAGCAATGAAATGATGACATATGCCTCCTCTGCAAGACATAAGTACCATGCCTATCTGGATAAGAAGAAAGCAGAGGAGAAGGATGAGAAGAAAAATCCAAAAGGAAAGAAACGGGAATTGGCCTTGGATGAAGTGGAAGAACTTAAAGCCAAAAAGCTGCGTCTTGACGCTGACATTGCCAGCCTACATGCTTCCTCTGTACAGAAAGCAGAAGAGGCAGAATTAAAAGGACTCATTGTGCTTGTCACAGAGTCAAATGCTCTTAGGAGAAGAGCAGAGGAAAAGATGACAGTGGTGGCATCTCTTTCCAAAATGATTGAAGAGAAAAAAAAGCAAATAAAATAATGCATTTAAAGCAGTGCTGATGTCTTTTAAGAGAACAATTTATGTTGTATTAAATCTGACACGTATGTTACATATTTCTGGAGAAAAAAACAACAAATGTTAACGTATTTTCTAGATCATTATAATGCAATTAAGTATAGTTTGACTTTAATCAGTAAAAAATATTGTGGTATTTGGCATTCGTTGTTTTCTCTTATAACCTGTATACACAATGTTAGCAAAAATAGGTCTTGGAAATCTCTGTTTGTGGTCTTTGAAAGTTTGGGAAAAGTCTTTGAATTTATCAGTCATAGTTGAGTATGAACCCTGAATGATATTAAATTAATTTCATAAATATTGATCAACATTTCATGAATGAAAAGAGAAAAATGATAGGTATTGGTTTAATCTCAACTAACAAGTAATTTTAGCTCTGATTTATTTGCAAATATTTACAGACAATTATTACTCAACATATTTAAAACAATATTGTCTCAAAGTCTCACCAAACATGCACCAAAAGAAATTTGCTAACAATAAGACCATTATTTAAAAAATACAGTAGACATATTATTAATGGCACCTTTTTACAATAAAAGAACATGAATGAAACCTATACAATAGTGTAAATTTTCTTGAAAGGATTGAAGTTTCATTCAGTGAAATATTGCACAAGCAAACCCTTTTCCAAATTAATATTTGCACAGCGGATGAAGTATTAAAAATATCTGACTTTTTGTTTTACTTGTATTGTGATCCTAACCATACAGACTATTTGCATGAATTTAATTTACAATCTGTTCTAAATGTTCTTTTTTGAGTTAAATCATTTCAACAGTACTTACAGTCAGAAGTTCAGTTTGGTGACTGAGGTGTGCGTGCATGCATGGATCAGGTATTTCAATTGCATAATCTTGTACCAACATTATTTGATCCATTTCATTAGGTTCCAGTGTTGAGTTTCCATAATCTTCTTGTACTTTATCTTTTATTTTCTTTCTATAAGGTCCCCTCCTTGCTCTTTTGAAACTGAAGTTAATTCAATTTGTCCTAGTAACACACAAGCTAGCTAGTCTGTTGTACTGGCCAGTAATAACCAAAACATGTCTATACTAATTATACCAAACTGCAGCAACTTGATTTGGGATTTAGCTACAGCAGTTTTTTCACTCCAGATTGATGTCAGAGTGTCTCATGCCTCATTAGTTCAAAACTGGAAATCATCACTGTAATTTTAACTCTAAAAGTCTAAGACTAGCATTTTCCAAATATACGCAATATTTGCTTGTATTTACTTTCATGAATATAAAACTTTTAGTGTTGTATCAAAAAGCAATCCTTCTCTGAAAATGAAGACTGAGTTCACTGTAAAAGGAGAAGTGGAGATAAAATGGGGTTGCAAGTTCTTCAGTGGAGTTATAGTAAAAATAAGTGGTAATAACAACCTATGTACACTTTGTATATAATCAATCTATTCAGTGGTTATCATGGTCACCTAGTTACATCTTTGGTTTCTTTTTGTGCTAAATTATCATGAATATTAATTATGGCATGAAGATAAAACAACTGTGTACTTTGCAGATATAAAAGTAAATACATTCTCAAGTATTGTCCATTATGAGACATTTATATAATAACTATTGTGTCATCAGCATTTAGGTTAACAGCCATTTTAAGCTGAGTAAAGAAAATTTCATTGTGGGAAATTGTTGGCTGAGAAGCTTAGAATTTTAAGAACAAGTAAAACATTTTTTATTCAAAATACCTTTGTGGTGCTTGTTAAATATCAGATTAGTCAGAGCAGTGCAATTGTGCTTTTCCAGAACAGTCATAGTTTGCCACTGCTGCATGGGTGCTGAAACAGTTATTACTATTTCTGCATGTACATAATTTTGTGACTTTGCTTTAATTTATTCATATTTAAAGATCAAAATCATTAAAATCATTTCTTGGTAAAAGAAGAAAAAATAAGTAAAAAACCAAGCATGATTAAAAAAAGTCTTTTATAATAGATAAATTATTTTAGATAATAAAGCAGTGATCAAGAAATTTGCCAAGGTTGCTTTTTAAAATCTGTTGTCAAGTCCTTCAATCCAACTTATGAAGGAGAAATTCCAGATGATATGTTTGAGCTTGTCCAACAGCATTGAAGATCTTCCTGCTTCTGGAAAGAGGAAGAGAAAAGAGACGGAGAAATTGAGAGAAAGTAAAGCACAGAAAGAGGCAGGTAATGAAGTTGTAAAGAGAAAAAAAAGAAACGCCATCATCAAATAAGGCTGAGAAGCGGAAAATTGAGGCTTTTGCAGCCAGTAAAACCAGCCAAGAAATGCTCCAGTACTCATTAACCAGTTTCCCAGCCCTTCCACAGTCGGCAATGATTCACTAGAGGATACACCACTCACAGAAACATGGAGGGTCATACAACAGGACATTAATAAAACTACATATCCGGAGAGAACAAAGTTACCAGGTTTGTTTTATCTTATAGTATAAATATAGTTATCACTCCCATGTACGTATCCTATGTATTTTAAAGCATTTTCAAAAACCCTTTTTTAAATCAAAAAGAATAATATATAATATATATAATCACTAAATACAAAAATAAATGCAACTATATATTCTGTAATTTTATATCAATGCCATATTATGTAAGAAGAGAGTCAACAAATAACATTGATGATGAATGTGTGCGTGTGTGTGTGTGTGTGTGTGTGTGTGTGTGTGTGTATTTTACCAGTTCCATCAACAAATGTAAAGAAGTTTTTCTGCCTTTTAATATATCCAGAGGTTCAGTCCTACATTTCTGCCATGTGCAATTATTTTGATGTTGAGTATAGACCAGGGAACTGTAACCATGGCAACTTATTGTGCTTTGACATAATTATTCTTCTGTAAATGACAGATGATGACAATTTTTTGTTTTCTTTTAAAAATTATATCGAAATTGAAAGGACTTTCAGTTATACTGATATTAGAAGCAGGTCCATTGTGAGCATCACAGATCTTCCTAAAGTTTTTCATGTCATACTTAGACTTCTGATTTCATAATAAAATAGTGTAGAATGAAGTGATGTACAAACAGCAGCTGAGAATACATGTGATCAGTATATACAAACAAAGTACTAAGCAACCTTAAAAAATAGTGATCTCACTAGTAGATATGTAGATTATACTGTTAAACCAAAATGCTAGAGAAATCACTTTTTGTATAGTTAAATACATGTACATGGAGAGGATTCTATACTTGTACACTTTTATTCACAGTGTCAAAACATTATTATTCTGAGATCTTCAGCTCATATGTTTAAGGTTTAAAATGTTGGAAACCCTTCTACTTTGAAACAAGTGCTGTACCATATAAGCATATATGCATAAGAGATGATGCACAAATAGAGTGTACATACAAGATCAGATTAGACATTAAGCACTTCCTTCTTTTGGTATGATACAAGTTTCTTTCTTTTCTCTGCAAGGTTATTGGTATTTTTATGTGTAGCTATCCATTTTAAATGGATGCATGTAACAGTAAAATTCACTATTTCATATCGACTGATTAAGACTTTCTTTCAGATCATCTTCAAACTTGAAAAAAACGTTCTTCAGCTTATTATATTTGTATAGTAAGATACCTATTTTTAAGAATTACTTTGCCAGATTCATTGAGGAAAGTAACAAATACAGTAAACAAATAGGGAATTAATAATGCAAACAGAAAATTACATGAATGAGGCAGTTCTTCATAAAAATGTTTAAAATTTGTTTTCCAAAAAGATTTCCATATATGTTTAATTATTTGGTACAAGAAACCTATTGATTCCATATTTTTTTATTTCAAGGTACATGATACTCTAAAGAACTATACACAGCAGTCAACTCCATGGGAAAATAATTTGTTTGTGTCAGAGAAGCCAACATACTAGACACTAGAAGCTCCCCCATCACTTCATAATCCTTCACAAAACACCCAAAACATGCCCAGTTGAAATATCCCATCTGCTGTAAGACAAGCAAAGAAAACCCATGATGTAACAATGGAAATGTCCCATCTGCTGTAAGACAAGCAAAGAAAACACATGATGTAACAATGGAAATGTCCCATCTGCTGTAAGACAAGCAAAGAAAACACATGATGTAACAATGGAAATGAACTATGAAGATATCAGCCTCTATCAGGACTCCTGCAGTTATGAGCAAATGAACAGTTGTCAAATGACAACTCACATAGTCAGCAGCAGCCAGGAGAAGCGGCAACCCCTGCTGCCACCACCAACACCGAATATGTAGACAGCAGAAAATGCCACCCATTCATCACCAAGGAGGTCACCACAAAAGCTGGTTGCACAGAAATCACCAGCTTTGGGGATCATCTTCTGGAGTAAGTAGAATGATAATGTCAGATGGCAGCAAGTATCTATTTTTGATCCACTTTGAAATTTGGGCTGGGATACACTATGTTTCTTCATCGAAAAGAGCATATGTATTTGGTTGGTTGTTTCTCATCCATGTCCAATTGCTTTATTTAAACATAGGGATAAACATAAACAATTTAACTTAATGTTTGCAGAATCCTGCAGGAAGTATAAAAGCCAGTGGGATGAAACAATTAAGTGAAGTAAGACCAACAACTTTTGTGTAATAATATTGTTATTCTTAAAAAGTTAATTATTAGGTACATGTTGCTGTTGTTTTGTGTTTGTCAGCACAAGATAGACTAAAATGGTAGCCAGTATAACTGGTGGTCAAAGAACTGATCCAAGAGTCGCAGCTTTGGTAGTCAACTAGGTCAGCTATCTTGGTGTATCCTTGGGGAAAAGTACTTAGCTCCCATTTCCGTGACAAAATATAGCCCAACTCATGTGTAATGTGCCATTAAACAACAAAATCAACCATCAGTTTTCATAACGTATTCCCTGCAAATTGATATCAAATACATAAATTAAAAATTAATATTTCTACTTTCTTCATTAAATGAATTAAATTTCATTTTCTTACCACATCTATTTTTATTTCAGAATATGTGAATGCATGGTGTAGTAAATGTGGAATAACAAACCCATCGATGACTGGTTTGAATGATGCTGTGACTGAAACCATTAGTTATCTGAGAAGAAAATGTAGACAAAACTTGATGAATGCAGAATCACAATAAAACATCTTACATGGCTCTATTGCCATGGATGATTATGCCAACAATTATATTTGTGTTATGAGGTTATTAAAATCAACCACACTGTTCATCTATTTTGTCTGTGTTCATTGCTTCTTGAGTAAATTAGCTGGTTGTACATTTTTCAAATAATATGCCTCTTGCATAATACGCTTTGTTTGAGATGTGTAAAAGATGCACATGCTCAAGGTTTGGTTTATGCCAATGTCTTACACCTGTAATTTTGTGTTTGATTTATGCCTGTAATTTATGCCTATACTTTGGTATGGTTTTATGTTTGTAATATACACTTGTACTTTGATGTTTTATGCCTGTATTTTACGCCTGTACTTTGGTATGGTTTATGTCTGTAATATATGCCTTTTACTTTGATGTTTTATGCCTGTAATTTACACCTGTACTTTGATGATTTATGCCTATAATTTATGCCTGTAATTTGGTATGGTATCTGTAACATATGCCTGTACTTTGATGTTTTATGCCTGTAATTTTTGCCTGTATTTTAATATGTTTTATGCCTGTGATTTACGCATGTAATACACCTTACTATGTATTTGAATACAGGTGCACTAATTTAAATAATTTGCCTCTGTGTATGCTTAAAGTATACTAGTATTGTTTATTTGCATTTTTGTTCTAAAATGTCTGTTTGATTTTTTACAATAAGACTACAATTCTATAACTTGTATCACTAACTAAATGATATAAATAGAAATTGTGTACCTAATTTGCACCTGTTTAAATATTTTCAAAGTGTACAAAGAGAAGCATTAAAAAGTGAAATATTAAAGAAACAGATATATTGAATAAACAGAACTACTGAATGACAGGTGTATATTTCAGATTAAAGTTGGGTTAAAATGAGTAATATGTTATGTAAAATTTACAAATCAGAAAGAACATTGATAACAAATTGGAATTTAACAAGAAGACAAATTTTTATCCTACAGATGAATATCACCACTATGATGGGATCATGAACAAATACATAGGTACTTGGGATCGTGTTAGGAAATCATCCAAGAGTGATCCAATCAAAAAGCTGGAGGAAGATGCCAAAATATCAGCAGAAATATTTACTCAAGAAAAATTGCTGTCCACTGGATACATGGTAGACAAGTTGGATCAAGAAACACTGAACATGTTGAACATGATGTTGTTAGGGTTGGAAAAGAGATACCTGCAAGATGCAAAATGTTGGTCATCATCACAGAAGGAATTCAAGGAAAAGGTATAACTGTATATACCGGTAACTTTGACAATTGTGCTTGTAACCTTACAGCAAAATGCTGGTATTGCATATACCACTGTATTCTTGATGTTGGTTTTGTGTAGACCTGTCTTATGTATTGACTGGACTTCGTTTTATCATGCTTGCACTTTTCCTGCTAACAACTTTGTGTTTGTACTCTATCCATAGATTCATCTTTGTACAGTTGTTTTTTGTTGTTGTTTTTGTTGTTGTTGTTGTTGTTGTAGGGTTTAATGCCATTTTTAAGCACACAATAGGCTATACATGGCAGCCAGTATTATTAGTGCAGGAAGAACCTGGAAAACCCAGGAAAGAACCATAAACCCATGAGAAGCAACTGGCAGGCTTTCTCATATGACCACATTTAGCAGAATCTGAGACTTAAACCCATGCAGACAGAGGTGAGATGCCAGAGATTCATAATGATGAGCACTTTAGACCACTTGGCCATTCAGGTTCCAATACATTTATATGAAAACAGTCTGTTTTGTTTTAGATGCAATTATTCAATTTTGATTTTAATATTGTACATATGTCAATCCATAATCCATTTTACACAAAAGCACTTTCAGGTATACTTAATGAAGTTTTGCATACAAATAATTTTACATATTTAAACTGATTATCAATTTTTGCTCATGCTAATATTAAAATATTGTATAACATTTTTCTTGGGAAAGTTGAAAGAAATTAGACATGAGTTGGAGAGGTACAACTGGAACATTATTGGTTTCTGTGAAGTGGCAAAATAAGAACAGATGAAGGGCATAAGCTCTATTTCAGTGGAAGAAGGGACGAACACATTCATGGCATGGAATTTCTTATCCACAAGGGCAATTGTGAACAGTATTATGGGTTGCTGCCCAGTCTCAAGCAGGCTCATTACCATCCACCTGAGGGTGACTCCCTTCAACATCACAATCATACAAGACTATGCACCCACATCTAATTATGATGACAATGAAATGGAGAATTTATATAACCAACTGCAAGATGTCATTGACAACTCACCCAAGAAGGACATTCTATTTTTACAAGGAGACTGGAATACAAAGGTGGGAGTTGATTCACAGATAAACTGGCAAAGCACCTGTGGACCCTTTCACAATGCAGAAAGAAATGAAAGAGGACTCAGGCTATAGGAGTTTGCTGCCTACAACAATCTTGTGCCACATTCAACCCTCACAAAGCATCTAGAAGTTGTACCTGGCAGTCCAGATGAACAATATCACAACCAGTTTGACTACATCTTGGTAAAAAAATATTCTGCACAGGACTGAATATTGCCAGAACACAAAGTTTTCCAGGAGCAGATATGGGAAGTGACCATGATTTATAAATGACAATGTTTCGCCTTCACCTGAAACTGATTAAGCCTAACCAACCAAGAATCAGATTTGGCCTCGAAAAATTGAAAGTTCTAAAGGTCACAGAAGCCTTCCAAGTAGAGGCCAACCAAAACTGAATTTCTGGTTTTGGCTGAAACCAAAACCAGACCAAAAGTTATAAATTTACTTTTGGCTGTAACCGAAAGCAGAAACTAAAAGTTTAACTACACAAGATTTATTAAATTTGCCTGGGTCGTGATGCAATGCTGCACTAATATAAAACGAATCTTGATGTAATCATTTACAGCCTGCAGTAAGAGGACTTCGCTAAGTGTTAAATTGTCTTGCGCTGACTGACCAACAAGCAGAGTAATAGACACAGCACTTTGCGTTTCATTCTGAAAGTTAAAATAGATCTTTGGCTGATGACCAAAAGTCAATATCAGTTTTAGCCGAAACCGAAAATCAACCATAAGCTTACTTTTTGGCTTCGACTGAAACAGAAACTATGCCAAAAGAGGCCATTTGCCAACTTTTGGTACCGGAACTGAAGTTTGGTCAGCCTCTACTTCCAAGCAATGATAGGTGGTAAATTTGCACCTTTGATAACTCTGGACAGCCAAGACACTGACCTAGGAACCTTAACAACCACATTCAACACAGCTGTGACTAGCACAGCTAGAGAGATCATTGGCAAATATCATCAAACAAAGAAACCTTGGATCACAACAGATGTACTTGAACTATGTGACATAAGAACTGAAAAAGGAAAAAGAGGTCATGAAGGAGCTAGAAAATACAGATAAACAACATGATCAGGAAAAGAATGAAAAAGGCAAAGGAATCCTGAGAAAAAAAAATGCTGCAAAATCAAAAATAATCTCAAGATATCCTCAAGCGATGGATAGAATACTGCTCAGAATTGTACAGTAATAAGATCCAAAGAGATCCAGCAGTTCCAAATTGCCCTGTTACAGAACAAATAGATAACAAACCCATTCTTCATGAAGAAGTAGAAATTGCAGTTAGGTCACTAAGGAAAGGAAAGTAAGTCAGCATTGATAACATACCAGCAGAGCTCATTCAAGAAAGAGGAGAAGAGATAGCCACAGTCCTGACAACAATCTTCAACAAGATATGGCAGACAGGAGAATGACTCACCACAAGTCTTAATCCTAGGTCATCATACTTCCCAAGAAAAGAAACCTACAGCTATGCCAAAACTACAGAATCATCAGTTTGATCAGTCACCTGAGCAAAGTCATGCTGAAAATAATTCTCAACAGATTAATGCCTCAAACAGAAAAAACTATTGCTGAGGAGCAGGCAGGCTTCTGAGCAGGAAGGAGCACCACAGACAAAATCTTCAATCTCAGATTCCTTTCTGAGAAATACCATCAGCATCAGCAGAATCTATACCAAGTCTTTAAAGATTTCAAAAAGACCTTTGATAAAGTATGGTTTGCAACCTTATGGGCAACTATCAGAAAGTACAATATCAGCTCAAACCTGGCATTGAGCACCTCTATGACAAAGCCTTCAGTGATGTCCTTATCAATGGCAGCAGAGGAGATTGGTTTCAAGCAACATTTGAAGTCAGACAGGGATCTATACTGTAACCTACACTCTTAAATTTTCCTGGAAAGGAACATGGAGGATGCCTTGCATGACCAGAAAGACACTGTCAGCATCAGAGGAAGAATAATCACTTACCTTTACTTCACAGATGATATTGATGGTTTTGCAGGAGATGAAAAAGAACTGGCTGACTTGATTGAGCACCTTGACATAACCTCCACAGCATATAGTATGGAGTTTAGCACCAAAAAATACAAACTTGGGACAAACAACACCAACAGCATAAGTGCAGACATAAAGGTCAGTGGAGAGAAGCAGGAAAAAGTCACAAGCTTTAAGTACTTGGGATCAACTATCACAGATGAGGGCTCCAAACCAGAGTTACTTTGCTGGATTGCCAAGACAATAGCAGCAATAACAAAATTGAGACCACAATGGAAAGATACCAGCATTGCTTTTGGTTTCAAAATAAGGCTGATGCACTCGATTGTTATAAACATCTTTCTGTATGCATATGAAACATGGACTCTCAAATCAGATATACAAAGAAGTAAACTATTCAAACCTTTGAAATGAGATGCTGCCACAAGATCTTGGGCATCTCATTATATTTTCCCTGGTTCTTCCTCCACCATTAATACTGGCCGCCATGTATGGCCTATCATGTGCTTAAAAATGGTGTTAAACCCTACAACAAGAACAACACTTGAAATGAGAAATTTGATTTCCAAATCCATTGATTTTTGATTATATTTCATAACTCCTACATTTTTTTTTGCAATATCTCTGTCAAAAATTGGGAATTTTTTTTTTACAGTGTAAAATATTTTTTCTTCATGTTTTCATGTTCATTTTATAAGAATTTTTTTTGTAAGAACAGAGAATAGATTTCTTATACAAGTGATGTCTTCATTCACTGTCAGTCCTTAGTATAGGTACCTTTAAATTTGACAATATGATTGAGATGATGTAATACTCAGTAAGGGAAGTATTTTGCTCAACCACTGCAGGTGTTTACTACCATGATTATCATTGAATTTCCTATTTTTCAGGTAATATCTGACAAAAATAAGAATCACGATTCACGATTTGCTCAGACAAGATAGTTTTCTCTTTGGTCTATTCAGTTCCAAAGTGTTTTTCTGTATGCTTTTATCATGCCTTCCGCTCTCCACCTTCTGTATATATTACTGCATCTTCACTAGCCAAGGTTCCAATAACACTATCTACACCTTGGCATATTAAGCAGATCCCTTAGGTCTATAAATTTCGTTAAAAGTGGCGGCAAGCCACCACATCCAATCAAAATTAAGTTGTTCAAATTTGATCAATGTTCCTATACTATAGAGAAAAGGGGAGTACACAACTTGAATGGACTGATAAATAAGCACTTTTCCAGTGTAAGTCCATGTGTGCACAAATACCTTTAACTCAAATACACCTGTAATATATGGCTTCCCTTTGGTAGACAGTCATACTTTCAATGTTAAACTTATAAATAATCCTTTTTAGGTCAATTGCAATCACCATTTTCAGCAGATGTACAATGCATCATGCTATTAGTTGTCATTATATACTAAGGAAGGCAACACATGAAATCCAATAGATGTTGCTAGGACAAAACACCGATATAGCTGTTTGAACTGCCAAGGTGTAGATAGAGTTATCAGAACATTGGCTAGCGAAGATGATAATACTGAAGGATATAGCTATCTCTGTGTTCCTCTTTTTCTTTGCTGACAAAAAATTTATTTTCAAAACACAACTTTGAGACCATTCAAGATATTTCAACCAAATTTGTACACATGCAAACAAACTGCATAGCAGGTGCCTTTTGGTACTTTAAATTCTCCACATTCAATATTTTTGGTGATTCCATTGAAACAAAGTACATGTATTAGATTTTAAAATCATACTAATTCAATAAAAGAGTTGTAATAAATGACTTGAGCCCATCAAATTTTCACCAAGCCTATGAAGATTCCTTATATAAAAATACTTAATTATGAATCAAGACTTTAAAAAGTCCCCATTTTAACAGAATTTAATCATTATTATATATAATTTTATAATTCAGATGAACAGATAAAATTTGGAAATGCACCAGTCAGTCCTTGCCATTTAAATAGAACTAATATATCTTGAATGGCATAGAGAAAAACTTACAGCCACTATTGCTTTTGTACCTATTTTGTACTTTGAAGGAAGATCAGTATATAAAAGCCATTGATAGTGTGATCCTGAAATATAATTTTTGCTCTTTTAATAAACATTTCAGTAAAAGATTCCTGCTATCCATGCAGTCTTTTCTTTTTTATTTCCAGATGGCCACAGCCATACTGTCCCCCATATTGAAGTCATTAGAGTCAGAAATACAGACACCACTCACTGGTTACACTGAAACTCAACAACAAGCAGAAAGACGGATGCAGGTGGCACTTTTTATTTTGACTATGATTGGACATTTTAAATTTCCATTGTCTGCACAGAACAGGTCTCTTCTTGCAAAATTCCTTCTCCTTAGACCTCATCATCAGACTGGAGAATTTCATGACCTTGCAGTTATAAAATCTCTGGAGGAAAAGAGGTAAAATAAGTTTGCATTCATTATCCCTACAAATGATTATCGTTAAGATAGTTATCAAGACTTTTCATTCCAGTAGAATAACAGAATGCTTCCCAGAACATTTTTTTTGGTTTCCCATAGTCTCGTGTAAATATATTATGTTTGGTGGCAGCATTGATAGAATATCAATAGTGTTAAAAGCAATGTTTTCAAGTTTTGGAAGCTAATTGTCTACATTTTCTTTTTGAATAGCCAGGTTTCAGTGACAGCCTCATTTAAATTAGTCATTCAAGGGTTTGGCAATCCACATCTAACACACCATGTATTAACATAATTCTGAAATAAGAAAATGCAATTCATTTGATGAAGAAAGTAGAAATTGTAATTTTTAATTCATTTGATTTCAATTTGCAGGGCACACAGTATCAAAATTAAGTTTTTGTTGTTATTTGTTTCAATGGCACTTTAAACAAGCTGTTGGCTGTCTCATGTCCAGAAATTGGGAGCCAAGGATACATAGAAAAAGCTGACTTAGTTTGGAATCAAACCCATGACCCTTGGATTACAAGTCTGACACTCTACCAACTGAGCTACCATGGTTCTCTTTTCAAAACTAAGGGGTTTTTCTATACATCAATTTGACAAATTTGAATAAAAAACATTAATTTTCAGAGTGTTGCTTTTCAACACATCAAAATTTTTAAAGCTATTTTGAGTGGAAGGAATAGAAAGTGCCTTAGCCTTGGACACATATCTATAGCAAATTCAAGTTTATTCGGTAGTGTGAATCAAACCTAACCCTTCTGGTCATGTATTCAACAGTTGAACCATTAAGCCACCATAATTAAAACAAAGTAAGATAATAACTTTAATCATTATTAACAGAGAAATGGCTTTCAGTGGTGTTACCTTTTTTTTTTTTCTACTTCATTTCATGCCTCTTTCTGTGTTTTACTTTCCCTTTTCATTTCTCTACCTTGTCTCTTTCTCCTTATGGGAGAAAGAAGATCTTAGTGTTGTTTGCCATGTCAAGCTTAAACATATGATATGGAATTTCTCCTTCATACTTAATGGGTTAAAGGAATTGTCAGTGAATTTATAACCCCCAATGGCAAATAACTTGGGCACTGTTTCATTATCTATAAAGACTGATTTCATGCTTGTATCATTCAATCTAACAAGTTTAAAGTTTTTGTTAGGCCATCCGGTTAGAGGCAACGCTTTGCCACTACCAGTTAGAACCCGATAAATTTGACTCCTGATCAGTTTAGTTTAGTTACAACGCAATTACATGATAATTTCGGGTGTTAAGTGTGGCGGTAAATGTCTGATTTTCTCAAGACTTTCATCAATATTTGCAAAATTTAAATACTTTTTAAAGTCGGAAACAAATTCTCCTGCCTTTTTCCTCTCTATCAGTATGTCTGACCTTTGAGAAAGATGTAATGATGTTATGGCAAAAGGAGGTAAACACAAGCATATAATTAAACACCAAACATAGATGACAATATATTGCATGTACCAGGAAAACCACTAACATTATGAAAAGCACTTAGAATTCATTCCATGATTATTGCCTTTAGTATCATCACTGTATCAGGATTGAATATTTCATGAATTTTCATTACATCCAAATTTTGTTGTTATAATTCAAATGTGCGTTGATTTTGTACAAATTGTACAATTAGCTGCCAATGTAACATGCTATGCTGACAAAAAGTTACCTTTGCATACACCTGTGCCTTTAGCTGATGGTCAGTGACAGCAGGGTGGGTGTGCTGAGCATAGCTTTGAACAAACAAGTTCCCTTGCCTACGTATTGTCACTGGACACTTCACATTGTGACTTCTAGAAGTGCAGCGCCACAAAGTAGAGTTTACATTATCTCGCTACAAGGACAAAATGCATGCATGTATCTCCTTGAACAGTTTTGTCCAATTAGGAAATGTAAAAGAATATACATATTTGATATCACACAGACACACACACACACACACACACACACACACACACACACACTTTTGTACAACCAAACAACTGTAACATCTGATTTTTACCATCAAAATAGGGCCATTTTTACTGTAACAAATTAAGGTTGAGAAAGATGTATTTTACAGTGCATTTGATACATACGCGTAATATGTAATTGGTTTGTGGTTGATTTCCAAGAAACACCGTATCTCAATCATCACCATCAGAATGGGGACACAATTATACAGTGTTAGAAATAATACAAGCAAGTAGGCAACATTCAATATGTATGCATGTATTTAAATTGTGCACTGACCTGAAGTAAATAATATTATGCAAGCAATCAAACCAAAAATTGATGAATTTATCTTTTAAGGAAGTATAGCAGTTGCACATGTGTCATATTTGTATATAATTACCAAGGAATCAAAATAATGTTTAGAATAACGTTTCTCATATTCTATGCAAGTGTTACTAGTATTACTTGCAGATACATACTCTTCTTCAATAAGATTCACTGGATCAATGTTTCTGTCACTAATATCGAATGAAGTGTTCCTGTCATGGACATCGGGAATGTGAACATTTGTGCTTGCCCCATATGGATCAATTTCAATTTCTGTTGACTCGGCCACAGGAATATCATTCGACAAATCATCAATACTAGGGATCTATGAAATAAAACAATTAAAACCATTCCATTTTCTATATTTCTTTGCACCAATGTTTTTTTTTTCTATACAGGTTTTGTTTAGACAGGTTGAAAATTTGCATGGTAGAAAACAAGAAAACTTGCACTTGCTTAAGATAGGTTGATGGTTGCTGCTAGACGTATCCGTGCACTCCCTCCCCCTCAAATACCACCAATATGCAAATCAGGGTGCTTTTAGATAACAAAGTCAGCAGCATTTCTGGATAATCACCATGAATTTAATTAACTATATATTCACTTGTTTATCTAAACAACAATAAATAATGAACAATATAGTGTTACAACTTGTCAGCAGCATTTCCAGATAAGCGTCGTGAATTGTATGAGAAATTAATAACCTCAAATTTTACTTGGTTATATATTCAAAATAAATATGCCATAAACTCGATTTTACTGTTATTTACCTTATTACAAATGTTCTGAAAATTCCTCGTGTCACCTTATGAAGTTTAAACACTTACACTTAACTCCAAAAAAGGCGGGTCTACTGGATCGTCTTTGTCTTGATCTGTAACACCTATGGTCACTGGAACCTATTGTAAATGATTAAGGTATATTTGATAAATGTATAATTTGCCGTGATAAACATTCTTCATGAACAAGATAGTGTTACGACTTGACAGCAGCATTTCTGGATAACCACTGTGAATTTTATGAGAAATAAATAAACTGTATTTTAATTGTTTATAAATGCAACACATTTGGGTTCGTCGTCTTGTCTTTGTGTTCACCTATCACCGACATGGTAAAATGAGTAAAAATGATTTCTTATATTTTACTTGCTTTATATCATACCTGATTCAGTTCTCTGCATGGCTGCACGTAACACTGATTTCCCCTCTGTCAGCAACGATATTCCTAGAATAAATAATTTATTTTATAATCTTCATCGATAAATGTTTGCAATTCATACTCTGTAAGATGTACAATTACAACATGCAAAGGACAAAACAGTCATATGAGATGTAATTGAATGCATGAAGGTAAATATTGCCATCATTAGCAGAAAATTGTCTTCATTGTATTAAATAAAGAGAATATTCTTAACTAAAGAACTGTTTCTTTTTTAGTGTGCTCTGTGTTGTAAAAGTCATCAATATGCAAAAGTCGCATTGATAAGTTTATTAGCAGCGGCCTGCACCGCCATCTTTTTTTGGTGACTTAAAGAATTGGTCTAGTACGTAAGAATAATAAATGTCTTTAGTCGTGCTCCATTTTATCCAATTAAAAATTTGCCACATAAAAATGAACGTGAAGATTTTGACACATGTACAGTATATATAAAGTTAGTGCATAAGCGTGAGTTTTAAGAATTACAATTGTTTCACTTAATATGCCTGACAGTAACCAATTTTAAGGGTAAAGCACATATATGTTATCAAATATAGTTGATATTGGTGACAATATTGTATATTACCTTTACAGCGTAAGTATGGTCTTAATAATATGAAACATTAGGAATATATTTTAAAGTATACTACCAGTGCTGCACGTGCGATGTTGCCAAAACCCACACGTCACAAGCAATCACTTGCTGTCATTGCCTAACTTCTTGAGTACAATGAATACAGCGAAAATACGCTATTATACAAATTGCTTAGCTTTTCTTATAAGTCGTAATAAATTGATAGATGGGATTAGAAAACAGATTATGGTGAAACAAGATGAAACAATAAGTACAAAAACGTAATTGTGTGTCACTGAGACAAATTGAACAAAGTAGGTAATTTAGTAAAACAATGCTAAAATTAAAATAAATAGATTGTAATAAAGTTAACATACAAATATCTATATGCATCTGAATCTGTGTCAACTGTAAAGACTTTGCCATTTATATAGGTATTACATGTTGTAGTTATTTTAGTATTTGTTGCTGCACATGCGCATTCCTATGGGAATATATATTTTCTGGACCTATAGGAAGTTTACAGATAATCGCCTGGGGTAGTTTAGTAAGCAGTGTCTTGGTATTCATTAAAAATAACCTGTTAAAATCGTATGATATGTCAAGAGCTGTTAAGACTGGAAGCATGGGAAAGATTTGTGATTGTAGAGACTTGTATTTGCATCATAATTGTGATTATCAAATTTTGCTGACATATTAAATAAACCTTAGACAAAAACGTACTAAGGGAAGTGTGAAAAGTACAGTGTTATAGCTTATTCTTTCATAATATTGGTGCTACAATCTGTATAATCAACAAGTCTGCTGTTTGCTATCCGTGCTTTATTTTTTCTTGGTTTTAATCATTACTAACTGGTGTTTCAGTTTTGACAGCTCAATGTTTTAGCAATACATGTAAAAATGTCATTAACCTGGAAGAGAATAGATAAAGGTATTGTAGAAAAGCTGTTGTCTATCTTCTTCTTCTTCTGCACAATTATTATTATTAGTAGTAGTAGTAGTAGTAGTAGTAGTAGTAGTAGTAGTAGTAGTAGTGTTTAAGTGCTGTTTGGTTGTTGTGGTAATTGATCTCGCATAAAAACACCTCTGAAGTTTTTTATTCTTAATTTTTTAGCAGCATCAAGTAAATCAAAATTTGATAGCGGTTTTAGTAAACTGTCCCTGGCAACCTCAGGCCGCTTCAACTGTACCATGAATACGGAGTCCCTGGTAACCTTAGACCCAATCCTTTTACGGATCTCTTCTTTTTTATATATCCTTTTCCTGTTGCTTTCTTTAGTGCCATTCCTGCCGCTGTTCCAACTATTCCTAACACAGCTGCTTTTGTGACTGCGGGGGCAGCCACGGCAATCAAAGCTGGCAACGCACCGAGAAGTGGAAATATACCACCTGATTTAAATGTATATTTAATCACGCCCACAGAGAGAGAGAGAGAGAGAGAGAGAGAGAGAGAGAGAGAGAGAGAGAGAGAGAGTAACCTGAACATTTTTTTTTTGCATCATTGAAATGCTTAATCTGACACGCTGTCAGTGATAGTTTATTCTGTCCACGTGTGATCTGATTGTGTTTTAAGGATATCATAGTTCCCTCTCTTTTAGCTGAATCCAACTGCAACTTTTTAATCTGACCAGGGGTCAGAGTAACACTAATGTGACTCAGCAGTGTATCCCCTAGGGGTCCAAGACTGAGAGTCAAAAATCTCCTTGGTGCCAAAACTGGGGGTCAGACTGAGTAAAAACCAAATGTTGTTATCAAAACTGGGGGTCAATTTAAATATTTGGGGGTCTCTGAAGCGCAAATGAGGGTAAAGGGAAACACGGTGACTATATGATATTTATAATAATACAAGTGATCTAATTGTGTTATAAATTTTCTACTGGTGCGTCAACGACTCATTCGACCATCAACACCCTCGAGTAACATTGATTTGTCGCTGAGTATGACGGCAATTGCTCAGTAATTAGGGATAAGTGGAGCTGGAGCAACCTGAAGAGTTACATGAGCTCGAAAGTGTATATCAAAATAGTCTGTCAGGTTAAATCAAGATGTTCCATTGAAAAGTAATAAATCGGATATAATCATTTAAAATCTTATTGTGATATTTGCAGACCAGTATATATATTTAAATCTCGTCCCATAAATGTCAATAAACGATGATATGCTCGTGCTATTTGGTTTTGTACGTAATTAAGTAATATATCTTCAGATGGTTCTTGTTGACCATTTATCCTCAACAAGACTTTGTTAACTCCGAGTTGGTCAAATATCATATGACTACGCGTTTGTGAATTTAATCGAGTAATATCCTGTAATGATACAAATATATGTTGTGGCGCAGAAATACCTTGTTGTGATGCTCAGTGCCATGAGAATATACTGTTAATAGTACTCTGAATACTATCTGTGGTTGTTGTTAGCCATGATAGCAATGATTTACTACCTGTATCCATAAATGGTAGTATTTTTTTCTCTGCGGAGATCGATGGAACCATTGCTGGCATCCATTAGGAGAAGTTTGTTATATTTATTTTACTATCAGTGACTTTAGCTGCAGCAGGGCCTACTTCATGCCAGATTGATATCATTATCATCAACTTTTCGCACGAGGACTACTGTGCGTTTAGCTCCAAAGATTACTTTTCTTACATTTCTGCAAAATCAAAAAAATGAGATAATGGAATTGCACATGAAAATAACCTATGATCACCTTGTAACATTTCCCTGCGTGTTGTGAACCCTAGGTTGAAATTAACATTAACATTAACATTAATAATCATATCCTCGACATCAACATCAGCAGCAGGAACAGCACGATCCTTTGGTCATCTTAGAATATGCTAAACATGATCAGCGTTATCAGTAATATCTTTTGCAAACATCATTGATGGACCCGCTGATCTTGTACAATCATCAGAATATCTTGCTAAACCCAATATTGTTGTAGCAACATCAACATCCTTCTGGATAGATTCAATCTCTCTTCCATCAATCATATATGTAGAGCTACTAAATAATGCCATAATACTGTTGTTGACAAAACTGTGAAGTGGCAAATTTCAGTCGATCTATTAATTAAACAGTAGTTGTGGCCAGCTAGCCATTAGTTAGATTTATGATGACACGCTATGTTAAACGGGGGTCTGTAGAGTCTAGTGCAACTGTTGTACTAATTAAACCGTGTTTACACAGCAGCCGCCTGACTGCTAGCGACATTTTAAAGTTTCATTTCTCCTGAAAAGTGAGAAAACACAGGGGATCTGTTACTTAACAATAAGTATGTCATATTGACCATGATGTAAGTGACTTTTAGAGGAAGTGGGAGAAAATACATTTTGACTCTGATTGGTTATGGTTAAATAAGGGGTGTGTTTTCACACGAAAATTCGTAGATCATAATATCGCACTAGCTAAATTAGAGGTTAATCTTGAAATTGCTCTGTAAGATAGGACCAGGGGTAGAATTATTTAATAAAGGCTCCGGATGTTATTTTAGAGAAGTACATTCGTCAAATCGTAGTCCAGGAAAAACCGCCAAACTAAGGAAGGGACACGCCAAAAACACAGAAAGGTACTGTCACAATTCCATGTATATTGTTAATGCAATTTATATGATGTTTGCATAGTTTACAGGTCTGCACGAGTTAATTTGATACATTTGTATAATTGATTTCATTTGATACATTTGTATAATAATGTGTTTTTGAATTATGAATTGGAATTCTTACCTTAATTCTTAGTTAAGAAAGATGTAGTGTTAATCTGTCGTAAAACACTATGCTGAGTTATGAATATGAAGTGTTACGTTAATTCTTGGATTTATCATCTGGTTTGCATAATGATAAGGATCTAAGAATTTAATGTATTACATTAGTTAGGAGTTACGAGGATACATGTGAATTCACCGAATTTTGATTTGATAGATGATTTAGCGACAGTGTATTCAATTTATGTGCTGTTTAAATTATGGGTCCCAAATTCAAAGCCTCGATGTATAATTCGCAATGTGTGTAACTACAGTCATTTGAAGACGTGTAGTTAATTACTAGCCCTAAAGTTGTTATCACTGATAGAAATATCAGATTTTTCGAACCAGGAATAATGGAAAGTCTTAACAGTAGCCATTGTAACGAGAGACTTAGGTTTTTTTAATTTTCTTTTCGAAGGAAGAAAATAGTTTTTTTGGACGATCGTGAAGTTACGTGAAATAGTGACGTAAACTTTGGGAAAAAAATTTGGAGACGGAAATTACAGTCAATGCATGATACAGTGAACAAGTCCGGAATCAAGTGGAAACATCCACGAGTGCAGAGTACCTAGAAATTGGACAAGATAGTGACTTCTTGAAACAGCATCGATTGAACTGTGAATGAGGATCGAGAAATAGCAGGTTATGAAAATTGAACAAGGCATTGACTTCGATTGTACCACTCGATCCTATGATGATTTAAAGCTGTCAGTAATAGAACAGCTAATTTGTGTAAATCTATTTCAAATCTTATTGTAATTCGGTGAAAGTTGTATTTCTAAACCGCGTGTATTCCTAATGAAAGGAAGTTTCATAATTTTGTATGTAATTGATTAAATTGTTTATTTATCTTTATGGGGCCTCGGAGTTGATTGTTCAATATACCTGATCAGTTTACCCTATCTATTCTCATACATGAACCGGGCAGTTATATCGAGGGCGGTCATCTCTTAGATAACTAGTGTCAAAAGGGAGTGGCTTATACTTATTATTGTTATATGTTGTACAATACCCCTTGACAAAGTAGAACTTAACATTTACCCTTTTGACAAGTGGGGATTGTACAATACTATATAAATATTGCTCATAACCCGCAAGTAACCTGACAAAAACCAACTTGGACATTTTCTGCATATGGTGTATTAGCTACAACATTTGTTACGAGTTCTCCTTCTACTTCAATAAATGCTTCAGTGGAAGAAATATCTACTTGTATCTTGGACCTGAAGTTCAATCCTTGATCAACTATTCGATTGTTTTGCATTATAGGAATAAAACTGTTAATCACCTATGGATTCATCTTTGAGAACAGGTGTGTCTTTATCAAATGCTGGGTCGGGTGAAGATTTGAACATTTTATTATATATTTCTCGATCTAAATCATGATCTAATGCCACTTACTGCTATTAAATTTGCAGTAATATTTCCCTGTGCATCAGATCCTTAATTCATCAAGGCTGCTAGTTTTTGATCCGCGGCTTGGTTTTATTTTACTGGCATTCGCGGGCATGATTTCTATAGATGCCCATTTCATTGGCTGCGGTTTTTGTCGTGGATGATTTATCAAAGCGGTTAGTCTTTCTTTGGTTGCATAAAAATCCTTACAAGGAATATTACCAATTGCACAGGTAGCTTTTCACCAATACCATTAATAGCTTTCATCGATAATTGTTTTGCAATTAGTGCTATTTTTGGAGCCATCCTTGCAAATTAACCCTTGAATAACATCATCAAGACCATCTCCATAAATTGTTATTTAAACCGGTAATCGTGAGTTTATTGCGCTGACCATGGTTGGTTTATTATGGTGATAGTGTATGATCATCTTATCTAATTGTTATTTATCTAATCGCAGTGACAAGTCACTCACAGGTGATAATTAATCACTTTGATAACTACTGACGGTAACACCATCCGCGAGTTCATCGATCAGTTCTCGATATACGCCGATATCCATGATACTGCCTTGAAATAATTGTCTAAAGATATCAGTGGCTTCATTAATTATTTCCGGACAGTTATTTCCAGCTCGTTTACCCCCTATGAGAATTTCTAATCGTGCTATATCAGAAAAAAATATTTATTAGGACAAGCAGCAAGACCACTCCCCTGATTTCCACTCGGAGTACCGCTTGGAGTTCTACTCGGAGAAAATCCATCACCAGATTTTTCTTGTGTATCATAATATCTTTTTTTCTCCATAGAAGATTTTGATTTTTTTCTGCTGTATTTGAGGAAGTTTAGATTGTGAGCAGGATTGTTGTTGATCAGTCTGAACACCTATGATCAAATTCGTTCCTTGTCATATTTTATGCGATATACCCACCTATACCAGTTATCTCAACTTATTTGTTTACTATGTTTGGGTTTTAAGTATCTTTCTTTGACACTAAAACTTGCAAGTACAAAACCAGCTAGATCAGTCAGATTATCACTTTTTAAAATCTGATTAATTGCCAAATCAGTAAATTTTTCAGTTAGTGTAATTTCTTCTGGGTTTTTGTCTACAGGCATTTCTTTAAAAGAGTCAGCAGCAGCTTCTGGTTGTAATTGTGCATCAGCTATATTAATTAGATCTAATAAAATCTTTTTTTTTGTTTAGTTCTTTTTGCCATTTTTTTTTAATTCAGGAAGAACACCCTTTTACTTCTTATCCTTCTTTTCCATATATAACCTCTTTGATAGTTGTAGTAGCGGGTTTGAATAATTGTTCAGCACCTTCTGCAAAATCAACTTGAGCTTCTTGTCACTGTTGTAATTTTTGTCTGACAGAATCACGGTGGGTATAAATTTATTAACTGTCACTAGTTTTTCTCGTGCTAAACTAGTTGTTAATGATTCTCCTACAATTATTGTTATATGATATGATTTAATTTATAATAGCAATGGGTGCGACTTCGAATGAGGTATCATCGAGTAAACAATCACATCCATAATAATTTAAACAAATGACCAAAAAAAAAAAAAAGAAACCCACAGTTAGATAGAAACTTTGATTTTTTTGTTTTCTTAGGAGGCCTTAATTTAACAAATCAAAAATAAATAATAAATAATAAATATTATCAAGATAACCCACTAGTATTTTTTTAATAATATTGAAATGATATATTTTGATTATATTTCTTAGAAAAGGCGGGTTTATATATACATACGTCTAATCGAGGGTACGCAGATATCAAAATATTTGCTTGCTTTATTCATCGACTGAAATATCTTTTCTTCACCATTTTTTTTATTGATGGATTTAATAGATTTTGCATGTTTTGAATATCTCCCTGTCAGCCTGCGTTTGGTATTTTCACTCTGAGTGATAGCTTGAAGGCTAGATAAAGAAATATTTTTTTAAGATCTGAATCAATGTAATCAATCACAAAACCATGGGGTATTTCTCCGTTGAAACATTCAAAAACTATCCGATGACATAAATATCTTTTCTTTCCAGCAGTAAACAATGAATAACCCTGATTATTAACAATACCCAGTTGTTTTTTTTAACCGGTGGTTTTTTACTACACCATCACGTGATGCTTCATAGTTACTTATTGTTGGATGTGGTTGAAATTCTTGGCTCATTTACATATATATATATATATATATATATATATATATATATATATATATATATATATAATTGATTATTTGTTTTAATTATTATTTGTTGAGAATCTAGAAATATAATCCTTGGGGGTTCGTATAGTATTTTCATTGTCTATGTTTCTTTTATCATAATATAGTTTAAGCTCTCTGTATCGCTTACCTCAGCATTGGAGGTACAATTGTGTTTTTAATCCTACTCCAACACCACATCATATACACGGTTTTGGACCCAAGCTTCCTTGTCGCACACTTTGTGAATGATATCTGCAGAATTCATTTCTGCATGATTTGTTACAAACAGTTACGGATCCCATCATCAACCATTTGCAGCGATTCATTATATAAAATATTGTTTATTTAAATACTTGTTTTAATTATAATATATGGAGGAGTTTGAGAGATTATCCAAAATCAAACCTTGGAAAACCTCTAAATTTAATCTTGATAGAATCTCTGTAGATGCACCAAGTAAGGGTCTAATGAGTGATAAAAGCATAATCAGTAAAATTCATGATGCTACGAACAAATTTAAGATCAATGGAGCATCTCACTCCTGGTCAACATTTTGAATCAGAGGTGGTGTTGATGCTACCATGAACGATAAACGAGCAGAGAGTATAATCGTGCATCTTAAACATCGATAGTATTTTATCAGAGTGAAATTTATTATACTAGCAGAAACAGGAAAATGGATTATTCGTGATAAATATGACCCAATCCATGCCAATAAAAAACCGTCATTGTGAGTCAAAGTTCCAAACCAGCAATATTGACCGGAATCGACAAACTGAATTATGAGCGAGCATATCCTGTGACCGCGGTTATTTATGGAATCTATACGATAAATGAAAAACCAAGTGTTGAGAAATTGAAACCTATGAAATTATCGACTATAAATTGTGTAGCCGAACGAGTAACAGAGCATTTTACAAATGCGATGAATGGAAACGGTCTGACAGATCCAAGGCATAAAAAATTAAACGAATGGGCTTTATCAGTCATTGATACCGGTGCTACAATACAAAATGTATCTGAGCTAGAATAAAGCATTAAAATTCCCATTAATAGTAAAAACGATAATAGGAGAGATTTTATACGAATCAAAATATAAATCAATAGGATCTTCAATAAATATCATTTGATCATAATGCACACACGTGGACTAACACAGTAACAATATTTCCACGAGATCGAATTGTAAAATATTACAATTCCCCCTCCCCCCTGAGATTTCTGGGGAGAAAGCCTCTGGCTGGAACATGTTTGATTTTATTTATGAGTTAAGTAAAAACGAGCCTGTATTTCAAAGTTTCAATGAAGAATCTAAATTTGATCAATTTGTAAGACCTAATGGCAAAATATATGGAACGGAATCTTTTCATGAAGAAATGAGAACACTCGCTGAGAAATTTTCAAATGAGAATACCGAGCAATTACTAACAAAGTGTTTTACAATCCCGTCAGTTGCAGCTCACGCCGCACAAGAGAGAAATCTTTGGAAGTCAACACCATTTGAATTTCTCTCTAATGTTAAACTAGTTGTGTTGAATATGGACATGGCGGATAGTGGAACACCAAATATGATTCTAAAAGTGTTATCTCAGTTGATATGGTTTCGTGTTTTCCAGGAAGTTTTCTCGGATATGGAGAGTGTGCTGGATATTTTATATGATTTGGACATCCCACACACGAGACACGAGTTGTGATTAATAGAGCACATTCCGATTTTGATCTAACCAGGTTCACTTGTGTTGTATCGCTTGAGTTTGCCCAAGGACTCCATAAGATTTGTTATGTTTGGTTTGGTAGACACTTTTCTGAAAAATACTGGGCACCAATAATGTTATTACAGTATATGATTGATTGTAAAATACTGATATTGCTGATTGTCAGTGAGACAATTATATCATATCATGCGCAGACTGAGGTTTGGTTACCACAACCTGGTGATGATAGTCTTGATAAAATTATTAACAATTACCGTATTTTCCGCCCTATAAGTCGCTCCTGGGTATAAGTCGCGGGAGGGGGAAATCCAGATAATTTTGGAAAATTCAACAGATAAGTCGCTCCTGCGTATAAGTCGCTCCTGCGCACTAACCGTAATCACGTTTTTGATACCGCCGGCCATTGCATACGACTTGGTAATTTCCAACAACGTGTAAGTATATTCTTGTTTGAAATTTTAAAAATAGAAATATAAGCAAATAAGATTTATAAATAATGTTTATTAAGTAAATATTAGCGCCACTCGTCTTCTTTTTTACGCCAGTCACGCACAATCTTCTCGCTTACGTTGAATTTTCTTTCTGCTGCATGATTTCCGTTTTCTTTCGCAAATGCTACGACGTTTAACTTAAATTCTGCATCATAACTTTTTCGCGTGGTAGTTGTTGGTGCCATGATTAAACTGTATTGACTTACGCTAATATAACAATTTTAAATCATACAACGTTATTGTGAAACTATCTTTTTTTAATCCTCCATGGTATGAACGGTCCGTATTTATATACCGGTCAATTCCACAACCCGAGCGAACTTCAAAGGCACTTTATAAAACAATTGAAGTTGTTCGCCAGCCTTCCAGTTTTTTTTATTAATTACTTTGAAGTTCTCTCAATGAAGCCAGTCTCGGTATTCCTGTCAATTTCTACAACCCGAGCGAACTTCAAAGGCACTTTATAAAACAATTGAAGTTGTTCGCCAGCCTTCCAGTTTTTTTTATTAATTACTTTGAAGTTCTCTCAATGAAGCCAGTCTCGGTATTCCGGTCAATTTCTACAACCCGAGCGAACTTCAAAGGCACTTTATGAAACAATTGAAGTTGTTCGCCAGCTTTCCAATTTTTTTTAATTAATTACTTTGAAGTTCTCTCAATGAAGCCAGTCTCGGTATTCCGGTCAATTCCACACCCAGAGCGAACTTCAAAGGCATTTTATACGACAACTGAAATTGTTCGCCAGCCTTCCAGTTTTTTTTTATTAATTACTTTGAAGTTCTCTCCATGAAGCCAGTCTCGGGTTAATCCAGAGTTTTTATAAACTATTGAAGTAAATTATGAAGCGCTACCGGTACATTTAAATACATATATTGTAGCGACATCTGACCAACACTTTGCTTGAAGCACGTGGTGAATAATAAAAGAAAAACAATGGCAAGCATAATTTCAATAATTTTTTTTATTAATAACAACAAATTTTAACACATATATATTATAACTAAATATTTTTTGATCATTTAATTTGATATTCTTGTTGTCTAATACTTACGTGTATGTAAGTTTCGAGCAATTGGCTTGCCGGTATACCGTAGATGCATTTCGCTATAACACAGCATCACTGCGCATCAGTCGTTAAAAAAATTTATTTATCGTATAAGTCGCTCCTGCGTATAAGTCGCACACGTCATTTGAAAGAAAAAAAATGAAAAAAAGTAGCGACTTATACCCCGGAAAATACGGTACAAGGAAAATTTTCCTGATCTCGACGAAGACTATATTGTTAAACAATATAAGGAGATCTTTGAACACAGATGCAAAATCAATGATAAAAATGTTAAGATCTCAGTAGAAGAATAATCGGTAAATTCACCCAAGGCAGAGCATATGAACAAGCGGCATTATTCACGATTAATTCTAGATGATGCTGAATACGATTTTATAATTGCAGATGCAACAGCAAAAAATATATTTGTCACTGGAAGAAAATGCTTACCGTATTTTCGCGCATATATGACGCACCCAAATATAAGATGCACCCGTATATAAGACGCGGGTTTTGACGCTTTGTGTAAAAATATTTTACATAAGACGCACCCATATATAAGACGCGGGTTTTCTCGATTTGTGTAAAACAAAATTACATAAGACGCACGCGGCCTGCCATCTGCCGCACTGAGCAATTTATATCCAGTGGTTTCCTTTCCTTTATCATAATGAAAATTTGTCCAATGTTTCATCACCCGTCGGATGTACCGTATTTCATGTTATTATTCGTACACGAAAAAATAATTATTTTTTTCAATGTACTAATTTACAAAATCGGTCTCATTCTGCTCAACATTTTAAAAATATGTTGTTATTATGAGAGAGAGAGAGAGAGAGAGAGAGAGAGAGAGAGAGAGAGAGAGAGAGAAAGAGAGAGAGAGAGAGAGAGAGAGAGAGAGAGAGAGAGAACAAAACGTGTATTTAATTGCCAACTGGTCTGTGGTCTTCGCGTTGAGATATTATTTTTACTACCGGTAGATAAATAAACTCAAATGGCTTCTGAACTCATTTTCAAATACGCGCGTTTATTTGTTACACCGACTGACGTAATCAGTAGTTCGCATTAACGACGATGTCCAGCGGTTAATGAATAGAAGTATATATTGTAATGACAACTGAACAAATATATACCGGTAAATTATTATATTTTCTCGCCGATACAAAAGACAAAGAAGGGCAATAAAACGAATGTGAATATATTCTCAGTTAACAAAACAGCTGCCCTTTTATTAGTAGGTTGAGCAACAGGCTTTCTACACATACTGGTAATTGGTGAACATTTTATTTCGGGATTCTTTTCTTTATCATTATTAGATGCCTCAGATATACATTTACGTGAAGAAAGTGAAACAAACAATACTCTGTTACAACTGTTCAAGTACATGTACATAAATCAATTAATTCTGTAACATTTTTAGTTTAGATCAAAGAATTGTCTGAGGCAGGACCGCAACGATTATTGTTTATTCTTATCTGCCGCCGGGCCAATAGCGGATGGGTTGAGTACCGGTACCTGGTTTCTAGATTCTAGAAGAATAAACGCCAGATGTAATGGCGGCTTCATTGATCTGCTAGGAGGCCAAGTCTTCAGCGAGTGTGATTAGTACCGTACATAGAAAAATAAATGCCTGATGTATGTGGTTAGCATATATAAACGTGGGAATAGTATCTTGTTACCGGTATATATAAGTGAGAGATCAATTTGCATTTTTAAAATTTATAAAATTGTCACGATGCCGAAGCGAAAATTTTAAATATATGGTATTACTGATTTTCATATTTAAGTCCAATATTGAATAAATTCTTGTCTTGTTTTCGAACTATTTAATCTTGTCTTGTTTTCGAACGCACCCACCAAAGATACTAAAAATTTACCGGTAAGTATCTTTGAACCCAACCGGATGTATAGGTAATATAGCCGCCGTAGTTTTTGCTGTGATAATTAATAACAATAAACAAAACTATTTAAACATACTATATTATTTAAATTTAAAACATTTACTCCGAATAAACGTAGATCTGCAATAACTACGGTATACAAAACATTGAAATGACAGGATTTTAAATTTGAAGTGGCCTGCATTAGATTGGTACACGTGGTAATTACTGAACACTTACCCAACTGTTTTTACAACTAGGAATGAAAATCGTGAAACGTGAATATCGACCGCAAAAATCGTCATTCAATATCACACACTGTACCGGTCGTTCGTGTTAAAAAACTACTTACCGTATTTTCGCGCATATACCCGTATATAAGACGCGGGTTTTGACGATTTGTGTAAAAATATTTTACATAAGACGCACCCATATATAAGACGCATCACTTTTTGCGTGGTGTGTAAAATGTTGTATAAGATGCGTCTTATATACGCGAAAATACGGTATTTGTCTGATGGAACAAAGTTGGGCACAATTGTTAGCTACATCGATGGTGAATCACCTCAGTATACACATCTAAGATCATCTATTCTGGCTTATGTTTCAATAAACCTGCTATCGATGATAAATAGATGTCCTGAATTTGCTGTAAGATTCGTTTTATATAGATATCAAGTATAAAGAAGCAGTGGCTCGTTTTACAAATTCTGATGTTCCATGGGGTCATGGAGAATAAAACAAAAAATATTACATGATTATTCTGAATCACCTGATGTTACAGTTGAAGATAATTACAGGAAAAATAATCAAATATCAGAATTATAATCGGCGCCATCTATATCAAATCCAATATGTAGTTATAAGACTGTTTATTTAAATGGATGTGGCAAATGTGGGTCAGAGAAGACTTCTCGTGTTATCAAATTATTTCGAACGAAGTCAGACGTGATTGTTCTAACACCTACACACAGATGAAAGAGAGAGAGATGTTACTTCCTGTACTTATCACAGTTTCTTTCGGTATAAAGGTGACGCATGGACTACTTCGAGGATGGGAGAGAAATATATTCCAAAGATCATTATTTGGGATAAGATATGCACAGTGTGACTGGATATATTAAAAATGTTTTTTGATTGGCTGTTACTGAAAAATACAGCTGTCATAATGTGCGGCGATCATGGTTAACCACCGCCATTTGTTGGTTTGTCTCCGCATGATTGGCTAAATCAATTTGTAGATTTTTATGAAGAAATTAATACTGATCATAAAGCACTTGATTCAGAATTAAGCGAGTTCAAGAAATTAATCAGATTACAGCCAGATAAAATCCCATGCGAAATAGTGCATAAAATAATTTCAGAAACAAATATAAATGATTTTTGGGAAGCATGGAGACCAAACGATTTGATAGTGGCAAGTAGAAGGATAGAGACACACTTCAACAGCAGTTGTTTCAATCACATAAAGAAAAATTCTTAACACTTTCAGTACCGGTATGTTATAGAGCAGCTGATACACGAAAACAAAATATTGAAGTTGATATTCCTGAGAAAACAGAAAAATAGACTCTCATGTTAAATTATATTGTTTTGGTTGATATCAGTGTTGTCGAAGATGCATTGTGTACTGACAGATCTCCCTGGATGCTAGGATACGCAATTACGATACCTTCATCTCAAGGGTTAACCATTTCTGATACAGTTGTTTGGATTGTAGATGATCGCATCAAGTGGTCAAATTTAGTTTATCTCACAGTGTCATGAATTGGAAGAATAAATCAACTTCATAGAGTCGTTTTAGATTCTAATGCCACCAACAACAATGAAATTGTCAGTGATGATATAATAAAAAAACCTTGCTGATTATAAACAAAGCGACAAAAAATAATTGAGAATTTGATATTGATGTTGAATTTATAATAATGCTAAACCAACAGCAGAATAATCACTGCAAGAGCTGTAATTGGATAATGCTACGGCAGTATTCGGATAAAATTACACGACAATTTACCGCAGACAGAAAAAATAGCAGTATTGGTCATACATGAGAAAATGTGATGTTGACCTGTCTTGCATGTAATAGATGCAGAGGTGCTAGTTAAGTGATCATGGCAGTAATTGTGTATCCTCGGGTATCACTTGCAACTGTTCACGTGTAAATCCACGCTGAGGAGCAATTGAATCTAATCTATAGATTGCGGGTCTATCTGTGGATCTTACTATGTTAGATATTTTGTGTGTGGTAACACTTTGAGTTCATTTTTTTGTATAAATATCTTAGAGTGACATTACCGAGTATTTTTTGTTTTGAAAAATCATTTCGTCCATTTTGTAAATGATGTATATATTTTTTGTGATTGCTTTATTAGGTTTCATTTTGATTGTTCGAATATTTTCATTATTTAACGCAGCTATCATACTTGGAAATCTTGCAACCCATTCACGAGATCTATTATCAATGATAAATTCCTTCGTGTATTGATATCCAAATAACTGCTCAGCAAGTGTTTGATTAAATCGTTCAACAATTGCTTGATCACGGTGTATGTCCCGTCTGATGGTGACGTTATGTTGTTTCATTAATGATAACACTGCACCCAGAAATTCCTTGCCACGATCAACCTGTAATAGATTTGGCCACTGCAGAGGACCTCGTCGATAAATTTAGAGGTCCTTGTTGATAAATTCATTTAAACGCAGAAGCTACTTCTGATGCTGCATTTGTCAATAATGGCTCTGCTTTTTTGTATCTACTCACAATATCAACTACACTTAACGCGTATTTGGAAGTTCATCTTTTGATAGTATCATGTGGCAGAAATAATATATCAGCCTGATGAACTTCATTTGGAATGATGACATCAAAATGAGCAAAATGAATTTGTTTAGGCGGTGGTAGATAAATCTGCTATATCGTCTGCATACATGCCAACCATTACGCTTTTGGCGTAATCATTACGCTTTTTCCCACTAAATTCCGCGTTACGCGTTAACGTTTATAGATTACGCTTTTTCGATATATCCATCTTGCAAAAAAAAAAATTTTTTTTTCGTTTTTATTAGCATTACTTTATTTTTTACATACTGTTTTATTTTTAATTAAAAAATACCCCGCTTCTACATAACTACGATATACGAGTATACTTGTCCGTGGACTTTCCTAATATTCATGTTCTATTTATAGCAACTATCATGTTACTAAGATACTTTCAAACTTTCGACCTCATATTCTATTTATAGCGGCTTAGTGAGGAGAGAACAGACTGGTTTCTATTTTGTTTAAATCATTATGCACATACTCTTTGTTCTAATTTTGTATAGTGCAGAACCAGTCTAAAAGTTTTTTTGCGCTAAAAAGTATTAAAAAATTCTCAATGCGTTTATGAGTGCAAAAAATATCTCTTAAATAATTTCACAGATGGGTTAGAAAAAGTCAATAATAAACAAAGCAAAATGTAATCAATCCTCCAAACACGACGAGGGCATCATCACGTGACGTCTAATCGTTGGCGCTAAATGGCTTCAGATGTTAAGATGGATTCTAGTCTTTGTGTATGTTAGAGCACATTTTTTCCCCAAAAAATTTCGCAGATGGATCAGAAAAAAAGCAAAACAACGAGTCCTCCAAAAATTCAAAGATGAATATATGAATGGCATAATACAGCGTTCCATTCTAGGACAGCATAATGCTCATTGCAGACTGCGGAAACGATTTTAGCATTGGTCATGGTGGTAAATTTGATGTGGAAAAACAGGTGAAAACAAGGAAACACATCGAATTAGCTCGCCTTACGAACTCTAATACTAAGGTAACTTCTTATTTACCGAGGTTTTAATAGAACACGGACTACCATTAGCGGTAGCAGACGACGTTGGTCCCTTGTTGAAGCGGATGTTTCCTGATTCGAAAATTGCGGGAAAATATGCTTGTGCAAGAACAAAATCATCTCATATTGTTCGGTGCCTAGCAGAAGATACTTCACTTAAAATTGCAGAAGCAATGAAAATTGGGCCGTTTAGTATTGCCACAGACGGGAGTTGTGATTATGATGTTAAAAAGTTGTACCCAGTATGTGTTAGATACTTTGACAGTGAAAAAGGCAAAGTCATGAGTGTTCTTCTTTCTTTACCAGAATTAACAGTAGATTCCACTGGACAAAACATTTTTGATTTGCTTGACAATGTTTTGAAGAAACATGACATAAGTTGGCAGAACTGTATGGGGTTTGCAGCTGATAATGCATCAGTGATGACTGGAATTCATAAAGGAGTTGCATCCTATATTTTGAAGATGTCTCCATCAGTGTTCATAACAGGTTGCCCCTGTCATTTGATGCACCTTGCTGCTGGTAAGGCTGCTGATAAGTTAGAAGTAGATATTGGCCATTTATTAATAGATATCTACTATTATTTGGAGAAAAATAGTAAAAGGAAACAGGCTCTAAAGTTGTTACAAGATCAGTTTGATCTTGACTATAAAGTTATAAAGCATGTGTGTACAAGATGGTTATCCCTTGGCAAATGTGTTAGCCATTTACTTGAGCTTTGGGATGCATTACAAGCATTCTTTCAAACTGAAAGTGAATCTGCACAGAGAAATCATGGTGGAAAAGTGAAGAAGAGTGGTACAAAAGCAGAATCTGTTATTGCAAGTCAGAAGAGAACAAGAGATGAAAGTATAGACAGACATACTAACAATAAAGAGATTGGTGTAGCAGAAAGAAAGAAATTTAAATCCATGGAATTTTTATTTGAGAGGCCTCTATCTATCCAGCTAGAGGGCCTCCAGGCTCAGACCATGACTGTGAAAGATAAATCTTTTGACATAAAATTTCATCAGCCATCTGGATCATGTTCTTCAGAGTATGAATCTGTTAAAAAGCATACTGGATCTTCTCATACTTCCAAGGGCAAAACTAGCATGTGAGATGGTTTACAAAAAGCTTAATGATCCAGTTACAAAACTGTACTGCTTGTTTATGAAGAGTGCCATTCCATTGTTTGATGCAGCAAATGTCTTGCAGAAAGAAGAACCATGCATTCATATTATGCACAAGATTCTGTCAAACCAGTTGTCAGATTTGCTAATAAGGTTTATTAAGCCAGAAATCATCGCATCAGCCAAACTTTTAACTGATATTGACTTTCATGACCATGCAAACCAGAAAGATAATGAAGATCTAGCTATTGGTGCAGAAGCAAGAGAATTCATAGAACACAATTCTACTCTTCCTGTGATTACATGCTCCATAAATTCCCATATGGAGATGAACTGCTTTTAAATGCTTCAGTTGCTTATGTAAATGAGAGACAGTCAAAAAGCTTCAAAAGTGTTAGATTCTTTGTCAAGAGATATCCCTTTCTATTGCCACCCTTGTCTAACTTGGATCATCTGGAAGAAGAATTCCTGAAGTATCAAGTTGGGATTCTACCTGACAATATACTTAATGCAGATAGAGTTGATGTGCAATGGCACCTTATTTCCCAGCTAAAAGACTCTATCACTGGAAGAAATAAATTTCCTCTTCTTTGTCAGGTTATGAAAGGAATATTGGTTCTTTACCATTCTAATACTGACTGTGAGAGATTGTTCAGTGTTGTTAACAAAAATAAAACTGAATTCAGGTCCAGGCTAAGTAACCCAGTAATGAGTGCTCTACTGGTATGCAAAACATTCATGGCCTCAGCTGGTACAAAATGTTTTGAAATGCAACATGACAATCTGTTGCTTTCTAAAGCTAAAGTGCTACATATGAACACTTGAACCATTAATGAATGATAAAAGACGAGAAAAGCAAAAAAATCATTGTTAATTGTAATTGTATTATGTTATATGTGGATTACTCTTTTTCTGCTTGGATTCCTCTTTTTGACCACTTGGATTACACTTTTTCCTCGTCAGGGGTTGGCATGTATGCGTCTGGCTTGATAACCAGTCTGCTGCAGTAACTTTTTTTGCTTTTGCCACTTTGGTGCGTTTATTAATAGCTGATTTACCCCGCCAGTATCCTCTTGGGGAAAAATAAATTGATTCCATAATAATATTAATCAGCTGATTTATTACCGACACGGGAAGTTCCACTTCCAAGCACTAGTTTACCCTTCATTGCGGTTTTTATTAACCAGCTAGCTAATGATTCCTTGAAAGATTTATTCGTCATAGAATTGAATGCGTGAATCAATTTCACATCTGCGAGATGCCTATGCTGCAGATTGCTACTTTTATAAGACACATCATGAGTGTCACACGCTTTATCAATAGCATTTATTGGATATTCACCTGGCTTTGGTTGGTCTTGACTGTCAAGTCGGACAGTGAGTCTGGTTCCAGTGCCACAGTAATTATGTCCTGGAAGATGTTTTTCTCCTGTGTATTTAGTCCACAGAGTAACTGGTAATTTTGTCAATTTTCAGGAATATCACCTCTTTGCTTTTTTTTAAAAATCATCACCTGATTTCAGAAAAATAAATCTAAATTTCTTTGTACCAAATTGTGCACACTGCTGGTGAGTGCTGGTCTGTTATTGCTTGTTGTAATTGTTGTTAAGTCATTTGTGCTAGTATGCATCTTGGATTTAACACAATATAGATCCATAATTTATTGATAGCAACATGAATATAATTGATTTTTCAATGACAAAAACATGAGAACCTGTTAAACACCATGCAGCATTACCAAATTCCATCAGAATGATTATCATAGGTGCATATGGAAGTGGCAAGATGCAATTGTTACTTAATCTCATAATGAGTTGGTTAAAATGGAATAAGTTGTATTTAGTGGCACCATCTGTAGATGATCAGCGGTGCTATGATGTGCTAAAAGATTTTAATGAAAATGCAAAGACGATAAATGAAGATAGTGATGTTATTGAATTTATTACTGATATCAGTAAAACACCGTCTGTAGACTCCATTGATGGATCTATTAATTTAGTTGTGTATGATGATGTGATGCTGGATAAACAATAAAATCCAGCTAGAATATTTTCACGCGGTAGACATAAAAATACGGATGTGATTTATGTAACCCAGCAGTATACACAAATACCAAAAGTGATCTGTGACAATTGCAATATTCTTTCTGCATTTAATGGAATTGATACACACACACTAAGAAATAAAAATATATAAAAATGTATTTAACCAGACTAATTTAATTGCGTTCAAGTGAACTAGTTAGATAGTGTGCACTCTAATTCAAGGTCAAAGGCATTGTCTTTGGATTCTAGCTGACAGTACTTGTTTGTGAACATGAGAACACACAGTAGTATGATTACATTTTTATTTAATTTAGTGGATATTTTATATATTGCAATGTCTAGTATTCACAATAACAAGCCAAGTAAGAAAATATTTTTGTACAAAATTTGGTATACTGGAGTTTCTCATGAAAGATCAGGGATGGTTTCAATTAAAAAAATGAAAAATAATAGAATTATTGAAGAAATGGTCTTTGATTCCTGAAAATTATTTTCATCCAATGGGTATCAACCTCTTAATGGGACTCTTGTTTAAATTTGGAAACCCTATATGAAGGTTTAACTTCCTGAAAATTTTATACAAATGAAATATGTAAATTTAATTAAAGAGTTTTTCAATGTTATTGTAGTAAATATTCAAATGATTAGTAAATATTCAAATGATTTGTAAAGTTTATTGTCAAAAATATAAAATATCATTTATATTAATTTGCTAATTTCTCTTGCAGGAATCTAGAAACATACATGGCTGATTTTTGCAACAGTTTCCAAATGGATGATAAAGATCCTTCATGGTTATTTTGCATTCCCCTTCTTCATTTCCTTTCTGGGAATGTAACATTGGATGAACCTCCATCAAAGGACAGAAGAAATTATTTACCTCTGTGGTGGGGAGTTGAATCAATTAAATCTACAGTGGAGAAGTTCAAATGTTGTCCAAAGAGAGATTGGATGATGTAAGCATAACTATCATACTCTGTTAGAAAGAACATGAATTGTATAGCAATGCATTTATTGGGTTTTGTGATACTTTTCTTATGTAAATTTACATCCAATTGTTAGCTCCCCTTTTCTTAACACTATTTTATCTGAATGGATGTCATCAAAAAGCTTCTTCATATGAAGTCTAGTTGGTCCTAAATGGCTGTCTTGAAAATCTTGTTACTGCTACTTCTTCAAGATGGACACATCAACATTGCGCTTTCACTTCTTATAATGATGTGTAATTGGTGCTAAATGAAATTGGTACCGCTCAGACATAGAATATATTAACAACTGCAGCCAACATGAAAATCTTGTTGTTGTTCTCCTTCATAACAGATAGTCATATGAACATTTGGTTTTTCAAAATGGAAAGGATAATTATGGACTGTGTGCTAGGTGGAGGCAGAGGTATGGGGGTAACAGATTGTTAACCTTGTTTACCATATTATAAAAGGATCAGAGCACTTCCTCATCTGAGCTGAAGAGATGGGTCTGAGAGAAGGTGTCATTGCCACAGTTTCTGTCTAAAACTGGCTTGAAGCAACAAGGAGAGAGTGCATCATCATCAAAATAGTCAAGGATGCTTCTTGTTGGAGAATGGTTGGGCATCACCATGTCCCTAGATGGAAAGCACATAGGAATACACTGTACTACAGTCCCTGGTTCATCATGAGTTACAAAATTGTATGTGACCCTAAATGATCTATCACTTAAGCCTTTCAAAGGAAGCCAGCTGGTGATGGTGGGAAATGAGCATTTCAAGTATTAGTGGAAGGTCCCTAGCCCATCTGTGCATGATGAACCAAGAACCCTGAGGTGGATGACCTAATATTCCCCATGAGGGTTCATAGGTGTAATTGGGAACAGGGGAACACTAATGTGGTGTCTGTCCATAGCCAAAGTCCTTTTTATATTGTGAATCATTCATTGGGTGGGATATTAAAAGGGGTGGGAAGCTTAGTACTTGCCCTGGCCAATTCTGAGAGGCTAATAAGTGATAGTGATAGTCTTCAACTGATGCGTATCATGGGTATGGTGTCTTCCCTCCAAAACAGAAGGGGTAGAGGCAACAGATTGTCAGAAGCACAATATGTATTTTGGTGCTCAACCTCCCTAATGGAAGGGAGCAACTTGCTGATGGGGTGCCCAACCTCATTCATAGGAGAGTGTAACTATTCAGTTGTGATTCTCCACCTCCTTCAAGGGATGGTGCAGCCTGTCATCATGTTGCTCTACTTCCCTAACCAAAGGGCAGAACCCACTATCGTGGTGTTCAACCTTGCAAATGGGAGGGTGCAACCTGCTATCATGGTGCTCAACCTCCCAAACAGGAGGGTACAACCTGTTGTCATGGTGCTATACCTCCCTAAAGAGAAGGCACAGTGCTCAGCCTCTCTAATGGGTGGAAGGAATCTGCAACCTAAGGCATGCACATTATCCTGTAAAAAAGAAATAATGAAATCACTTGTTGCCATGAAACTCATCTGTTTGTATGCATTGTCATACCATGTACATTCTGTGTATGCACCAAAAACACTACAAGATATTGCCCCAAAATGCACCTGATATTTTGCAAGCCTAAGAACACTGTATGATGTTGCTGTGAAACTCACCAGATTTTATGTATTGCCATACTGCTCTACACCTGTGTATGCACTAAGAACTGTATATATGAAGTTAACATAATATAAAAAAAAATGTTTGAATTTTTTTAAAAACCAACATTCAGATATGTATGTAATGTCAATGGGTAGTGCAAACAGTTTGAAGAAAAGAAACATGTCTGCAACTTTAAGCATGCTTTTTGTTATTTTCCTATAACACAAGGACTTACCCATACCAACGTGTTTTATATATGCAAGGAACACAATGTCCTCAACATCAGACAGGACATTTTTTTCCTTAGAACACAAGTACCACAGTGATTTGTATATATGTAAGAAATGTGTGTTCACTGAAAAGATGAAACATGAGTTAGTCACTGAAGCCCTAAAAACTAAGTTCTGTAGGGAAAAAGATTATTATAAGGTTTTATTAGAAAATGGAACAGACAGTTGTAACACTGAGGCTAATTAAAAACTGCAGTAGGTTGCTACAGATGTAATATTTCTGGTGACAGTTTTGGCAGACATATACACAGATTGGCATCCATGAAAGGAATGACATAATATCTACTGTCTGTTATATTTTAACCATGTGACATATAGAGTGATTTATAAAATAAGAATGGAGTGCAAAAGGTAATTCTGACCTTTTTTCACTCTGTGAGAGGATGTATTCACATCAAACCGATGGTTTGTTTTTGAAAATAGGTTAGATATGCAAATAGTGGCACAAATAGAAACACCCTCTCATTGGTTGAATTACACAAGAACAAAGTGCACAACACAGGCTTTGATCTCTTTGTTATGAGAAGCATTCAGCCAGTAGGATATTTCCAATTAGTATAATTGATAATTTACTGAAAAATATGACCCAGTTCCTTAAAATAGGTTGCTTTTTAAAAAAAATAATAGAATCACAGGTCCTATGTTGAACAAATTGGACACAGAACAAGATACTGATATGAAAGGATTTGATGTGCTTCAGATGATGCAGATAAGCAATCAGATATTGTTGCAGTTGAAAATACAATACACTAACCGTCTAAAAAACTTATTACTGCAAACTGCATGATCAATTAGCATCCAGTGATTCCAGGATCTTTCAGATTTATAATAATGGCTTGAGTGCAGTGATAAAATATGCTGCAATTACTGTAAATAAATTGATATATTATTTTCCAAAATTTAATTATAACATTGAGATCTAGGCTAACATGGAGTGGATAATTAATCTTAAAATCATTTACAATGAATATTTTGCCAATTTTATATGGACTCAGAAATAAGAATTTTGTCTTGTCATATTTACATTTTACAAGTGTATTTATGGAAATGCTGTATCTTATTGCAGTTCACTTAAAGAGATAGTTGGTTGTCTTTCTCCACTTTTTGACCTGGACTACTTTCTACCCCGGACTCTGATGTTTGCACTGCAGCTGAATGAAGTGGAGATGGTTATTCAGACAAAAACAGTTCCACCTGAAGTCTGCATTGTTACCTGCATAGACATCATCGACAAATTAGATTCAAAGACTTTCAGCAGTTCAATACCTGAACTTAAGGTTTGATTCAAATTTTTTTGGGCCTTGATGCTATTTTAATTGGCTGACAAAATGTCATGCTTTTCAGAGATGCTTTTCAGGCATGAAATTGGCGTTTCTACTTGGGTTGTGCTACTACCAGTACTACAGACAATGACAGAAGAAGTTGGTACAAGACCAGATATTACCAGTACAAATGCTAATCAACAAATCTCATCAATGTATGATTTATCACTTGCATGGAGAGGAAAAAATTATGGTGCAAACAAGTACTTAGAGTAAGAAATTCAATGAATAAGTTTCTGAGCTGTGAGGCAGAATGACATTGTTGCTGTGTCTTTTATCCTTAAATTTAGTAATAATGCTATTGTTGCCATTTTTTAAATAAATAATTCAGAAATTTTCATCTAACAAATAAGATGTGATGGTGCAGGTAGATATTAGATATATTTTGATGGTCAATCTAAATTGTCACAACGATTATAATCCTGACATTGTTAAAAATGTAAGAAAAGATTGTTTTGATAATTCATATGTTATCATTTGCACTGGCTAGATTGTTGTTCAGGACGCGGTATTTGATACATATAGTATTATTCATTATGGAAATCCCACGACCCATAAAACAGATAAATTAGATTTACCGTACTTGGTCCATGGAGAGCAGTCAATCCAGATGCTATATCATTTTCCTGGAGAGATCTCAAAATTCTAGGATCACAAGTTCATCTTCATGCTGAAAAATAATGCTTGCACAGTTCATTCCAAAAAAAGCAGCAAATAAAATTGCTTCCTGATCTCTGAGAACATGTTCCATTTTTCATACATTCATTTATTATTCTAGTGTACAAAACTGACCTCACTGCTATAACTTTATCATTATCTGCTTTATCCAAAGATCTGATTTATTTGAAATTCAATGCCAGGCTACAGGAATATGCTAACTCAGCTAAAAACATATATGATAAATATTATTAATTACATGTACAAGTGAATGTGTGTGATCCCTAAGAGTACCATACATTCAATAAAATTATCAACAAATGTCAATTTGGTAAGAATCATTTAATTTTCCAGTTTTAGTGCACTTTTCATACTTTAAGGGACCCCACTAGATATTTAGAGTGTATCCTGTGACATTAAACTGAACATGGTAAATGCATGTAATGAATTTGATAAGAATGCGTTATGGCTGATTCAAACAGTCTGCTGAGAATATGTCAGGAATGTGGAGGTACTGTTCCAACCAGCCATTGTTAACCTTGTAGCTTCAGGTACCTTCTGTAAAAAAGTAGTGCTAGTGAAAGCCATTCTTGTACCATGTAGTGCAAAGTATCATTGTTGATGGCAGTAGCTTCCATGGTGGATTTTAACCATCTTGAAATAGAGTTCCTGTTGACTCCATGAAAAGAAGCCTCCAAAATAACAAATAGTTTTATTTCAGTGGTCCCAACACTTACTTGTTGAATCTAAATATCAACAAGAGTGACTGATTTCACACAAATTATTTCTTGCATGCAATTTGTTAAAAAAAAGTCACCTCCTATGATAAAGGTAATGTTAGTTTTATTTTTCATCTAAATATATGAGATTTAAGAATTGAAGGGCTGGCCATTTTTTTGCCCCCCAAAAATTATCAGAAGTAAAATCAATATGTATGAGGTAAATTTCAAGGGAAGTTAATGAACTGGAGAAAAATGAATTCCATTGAATGAATTCACAATAATCCCAGAATCATGTTTAATCTAAATGTAATATGAGCACTTTGTAATACCAATAAAAAAAATGTTAATAAATAAGTCATCTAAAATTAAATCTAAACACAACATATAATACATTCTGTAGACTGATATTAAAACAAGAACAATACAAAGAAATAGAATTTAAAATAATTGTTCAATTCTCTTGTTATATACATGTCTACAACTTCGTGATTACTCTATGTTGCATGTCACCGATATGACTTATTTCACAATACCTGACCTGTGTTGAAAAACAACCAACATTGATCTATGTCAAAATACTCAACCATCCAGTCAGAAAACCCAAAAATCATCATCAAAATGAGCACAATTTGCACTTCTATCCAGCCATACCCAAATATTGCATCAGTTGCTTTTTACCGATTCAAAGATAACCTAAACTGTAACTTAGCCTGTACAAAATTATGTCCTAAAAATATGATTCAAGCAAACTTAAAATAATTGTCAAATTTGTATCACAAAGTCATTCAAAGAATCTCTGAATGATCCTTTCAGGTGACACTTTAGATGATGACACAGTTTTCTAGACCAGATAATAATGCTAATTAATTGCTGTAGAGCCACTATCTAAAAGAAAAATGACTTTAGTTCCATCAATCATACCATTGGTATAAAATTTGTTGTCCCACTGACTGCTCGTCTTCCCAATGTGTCCTGTTCTGACCTTTTGTTTTTTATTAGCTACCAAAGTTTTAGGATAATTACCACCCACTGAATGGCCCTAAAGTGCTCTCTATTATGGATAACATCCATCTCACCTCTATTTGCGTGGGATTAGAATTTCAGATTCATTCAATGTAGGTATGTGAGAAGGCCTGCCAGCAGCTTCTCATTGGTCGGTGGTTCTTTCTGGTATTTTCCCAGGTTTTCCTCCACCATTAATACTGGCCACCATGTATCATGTGCATATTGTATGCTGAAAAATGGCATTAACCCCCACAACAATAACATCAACCACCCACTAATCCCAGGCCTATTGAATCAATGGTTTGCCATTTCCCAGGTTATTTGCTGAAGATGAACTCTCCCTTCCTTGACATGAAGCTTCATTCTTTCAGTCATCCAGGAGCAGTACGAGTTAGACACTGGACGAAGGTGGAACAGTTTCTCAAAAAGTGATGTGGGAAATTCCATACAAAACATATTCTCATTTCTTGGTACAGGTTTGTTTTATATTTGGGTTCTCCAATCTTTTACATTGTTCAAAGAGTACTTCCTTTTTCCAACAATTCTAGTTGCTTTTCAATTCTTTGCAGCATGGCCCCAATTCTGACATTGTCATTAGGACCTTGGCACTTAATTTCATTTCACCCAACTTCTCTAACATTCATATTCATCTCCCAGTATTGCTTCATATCTCTTGACAACATCTACAGCATCAGCTACTGTCTCATAAATTTTGTCAATACATCGACACTTCATTTCAGTAGGTAATATTTTATAGAACTGGTTCGGGGCAGGAGTTTTCTTTGCTTTAAAATCTAATTTGCAATAGGCTTTCTGCGCTATCTGCCAAATGCCATCCCCAAGTGCTGCAATAAGTTCACCAGGTTGTCGTTTTCTCATTTTAAGTTTTGCCATCCACCTGTTTTAATGCCTAAAGCTGCCAAATCTTTGACTAAGTCTAGCAAAAATGATATTGTTGGATAGTTTTTCCTCATATATCAAACTCATATAATAGTTCTAGCTTGACCCCGTACACTGGCAACTTTGTCCTGTTTGGTCCAGTTGTACAGCTGTGCACAATTTTCAAAGTGGAATATGTACTCTCCCCAGCATTATTTACTGTTAAATGGATCAGGCTTTAAAGTAGGGCTATAGTATGGGAATAATCAGATGGGAATAGTACCATTGACCTCATGTCTTGGGTGGAAGATAGGTTATATCATCAACATAAAATCGAGAACAATTTTACGACAGTGTTTAATGAATTGTAAAAATAAACGTATAAATAAATAAGAGCTAAAGTTATTGTGTACAGCCAGATTCTGTAATTTTAATATAACTTATTGGAGGGGAGGGGGGGTGCCAGGGGCTGTCAGTTGTGGTTGGAGACTACTGTTATAATCTATTTTTGATGGAACAAATCTATTATTCTTGTTCGTTTTTATATTGTAATATACTATTTTTAAAGATCCAAAATGTACTAGCTCAACACTTTCCTTTTCTCTGTCACTTTGAATTCTGATGCCAACTGTACTCAACAGTTGTCTGACCAATAATAACAGCAATAACCTTCCCAAGACACCACATGAGACAATTCAACCAATCACTGAATGCATAGCAACCCTTATACCCAATCAGTGTCTTGTATGGTGTGAAGAAATAATCGCTGAAGAACATAACAGAACAAATATTCAGTTTCAGGGTTCTGTATGAAAAGTACTCGCAAAACCAACAAGACATCTATCAGTGTTCATAGATGTTCTTAAATTTTAAAAAAGCTTTTGACAGTGTGTCATGAGACATTGTGGGTCACAATGAAGAAGTACAACAAGGATCAAAATTTCCAGTAGTTGCTCAAGGTTCTGTTGGGGACTGGTTCCAGACAACAGTCAGAGTATGTCAAAACTGTCTCCTGTCACCCACGCTTTTCAACATCTACTTAGAGTGCATCATGAGTGAAGCCCTGGAAAACCACTGTGGGCCAGTCAGCATTGGAGGGTGTAACATCACCAACCTCCACTTTGCAGATGATGTTGGTGGGCTGGCAGGCAGTGAAGACAAGCTTGCCACCATAGTGAAGAACCTGGATGAAACATCTTCCTAATTTTACATGGAATTAAGTACTGGGAAGACAAAGCTGATGACAAATAGTGCCAAAAAAGATCTCAGCCAAGATTAAAGTCAGAGGACAGGAATTGGAAACAGTAAGCCAGTTCAATTATCTTGGTTCCATAATCACCAAAGAGGGATCAAGAGCAGAAATTTTGTCACTAGTAGCACAAACAATGGCAGCTATGTCAAAGCTAAGACACATATGGAGAGACAAGAATATCTGTCTGAAAACTAAAATCAAACTATTGGGAGCACTAGTAATCTCAGTCTTTTTGTATTCATGTGAGGCCTGGACCCTGACAGCAGAATTACATGAAGAATCCAGGCACTGAACCATCCTCATCATCTCTTACATGGACCACATCACAAATGAAGAAGTGCATAAAACCTTCAGGCACAAAGTAGGCCAATATGAAGACCTCACCACCATTAAAAAGAGAAAGCTGAAATGGTATGGCCATGTCACTAGAGCCAACAGTCTATCAACAACAGTCCTGCAGGGCAGCGTCCAGGGTGGCAGAAGGAGAGGTAGACAGAGAAAAATGTGGACTGACAATATCACAGAATGGACCAGGAAAGGTTTTGCAGAGACATAGGCATTGGCACATGATCAAGACAATTGGAGGGAACTGGTTTGATGGTCAGCAGCACAGTGCCTTGATGACGAAAGTAGGTCAAGAGACTGATGATGAGGATGATGATGGTGTGCCATGCATTGCCTTGTAAACAATATAGTTTTGCATGGTATTCAATGTCAATATTACAAATAAATAAATGACATAACAATAAGTATTTAAATACTGTAGGTCTTGTCTATGAAAAAATAAGAACAGTTTATGAGCTCAAGTTAATCTGGAATTAAACATTATGATGATAACTTAATTCTTGAAGGATTGAATCGATTCAAGTAGATGTGGGTTCTGTACTTGATGCAGATGACCGCTATTGTAACATCAACTGAATTGCATTCATTGATGCAATGGTATTGTAATGGTGTTATAACTAAAATATGCAAATTACTTTCTTATCAGTACCCCACTACTATTAGAAAGAATAGTTGCAAATTCAAAAGTATAGGACCTCTAAATGTGAAACTCATGCTAATCCAAAATGGCAGACATCGTGTTGCAAGGATATACATGGACGTTTCTTTTCATGATTTTTTTCATGTATTTTACATAAATTACAAATAGTAATAGCATAAGTGTATAATATGTGTAGCAGATAAGATAAACAGTATGCTCTGAAAACTTTATGACAGACTTTCAAAAACATTTTACCAAAAGGACCTGTACCTTGCAGATAGGTTACATATGTTAAAATCAGTTGCCAGGATTGGCTGCATGTTTGACAGTCCATATACATTAAAGAAAAATGTATTTGATATGCTTTTTAAGTAAACATTATAATTCATATCTATATGTACCATATTTATACAAACAGACTTAATAGAAGCAAAGCCTGAACATAGTACATGGGTCAGTGTGACTCTAGCCATGGTCATTACATGCTTATTTATTTATATAGGTCATCAATGTATTATGCACCATGGATAAATGATTTAAACAAATTTATATACTTATTATTAATACATGTGAAGATTGAATTTTTAATGAAGTTTTACAAAATGGATTTTTTAAATTGATGTAACTATAATTTGTGCCATTTTAATAAAGAATGTGATTGACGCTTGCTTATATATAGCAATATTATGTCTTATTCTATGTTGAAGCATTTGAAACATTAATGTATTCTTTTTATTATATACTACTAATCATAAAATATATATTGTGTTTTGGAAAGTTAAATATTATTATTAAAACCTCTTTATCTTTAATCGTAGTATTGATTTATTGTAAAGATGTTGCTACTAATGTTATACTAATTAATTTAGAAAAATACCTTTGAAGCTACAGAACATAATATATATGTTATTAAAGTCAAATATTTAATAATTTGTAATTACTAATGACAATTTTGGTGTCAGTCTGAAATATTGAGTTAGTCAGATTTGTTTAACTAATTGTTAACTTATTCCATATTTAATTACAGTCCTACCCATTTATATCGACATCGCTTATCTCGACAAGCCGCCTATGTCAACAAAAAAGCAAAGTCCCGGTCCCATGGTCTACTATTACTATCAAATTGTCATGCCTATGTCGACGTCGAGATGAAAGAAAAACGTATATGTCGACAGAAGCCCTTGGTCCCAGCTTGAACAAATCCTTTGTTTTCAAAACGTTTATGTCGATAAGCTGCCAGTTAAGACCAATACTTTGTTCAACAATTACTTGATCTTGCCGCCAGACTTCAATTTTTCCGCCTAATCGTTCATGTCGACCAGCTGCGAGTTCCGACCCATACTTTGTTTCAACAATAGTTTGATCTTGCCGCCAGGTTTAAATTTCACCGTCTAATCGTTCATGTTGACCAGCTGCGAGTTCCGACCCATACTTGGTTTAACAATTAGTTGATCTTGCTGCCAGGTTTAAATTTCACCGCCCAATCGTTCATGTAGACCAGCTGCGAGTTAATACAATATTATACCTTCATTAATCATATCAGCCAGTTATCTCTTGTTTTCTTTGATGTACTTTTCACGATGACTTATATATAAATAAATACATGTACTGTTTAAGCAAACGTGTTGACAGGTTTTCATTTCCCCGTGAAAAGCCCCATCCCCTTGGTAGCCTCAATAACATGGGAACAGACTGACCGAAATCTAGGCTGATTTAAGTACATGTAATTGAAGCATGCAACTAACAACTAGACCAGCGATTCTCAACCTGTGGGTCGCGACCCCGTCAGGGGTCGAACAACGATTTGCCAGGGGTCGCTTACCACCATCGGAAATATACATTTTCACAGTTATGAACGAAAATAATTTTACGGTAGGGTCGCCACAACATTTGGAATTGCATTAAAAGGGTCGCTTCACTAGAAAGGTTGAGAACCGCTGAACTAGGCAAACATGTGCTAATGCTGACATTGAATCTCTCATGTTTTTCATATCAGGATTTGACCGATGCAATATTTTATTGTGGACTTTATTACACAAAGGTGACCAAAATGTTATTTGTCAATATGCAAGTGTATTTCACTCTAGTTTTGTCCTCACATACTAAAAATTTACATTGTTTTCTTCAAAGTGTAAATACTACTCACTGATGACCGGTTACCCCTTACTGAAGAATTTAACTTGCATTTTTTTTTTGCAGACACCCCCCCCCCCCCCCCCCCCAACACTTATCTCGACATCTGCTTATCTCGATAATATTTCCTCGGTCCCGAGGATGTCGAGATAAACGGGTGGGACTGTATTTATATTATGTTTTCAAACTAAAAAATTCCAGTACAGTATGAAGTTGATTTTATATGTATTTTTATATCTAAATTATATGAATATACAAGCCTCATCTATGCTCAGTAAGTTCAACTTAGATTTTCAGAATTAAATAAATAAATATTTAAGAGACGAAATCTAACAGAGTTAAAAAAAAAAAAAATTAATGAATTATTGCAATTAATTGTATTGCAAATCCGATGCTGTCATTTCCCACATCTATTACATGACAAAGCAAGTTGACAAGGTCTGACATGCCCATGGCATTTTACACATGGATAAAATGCCATTGTCACAATTAACACAGTTTAGTTCATATGATACCAAATTATATCCAGTCAAAATGTCACAATATTAACTGTATTTATTATCATAGTTATCATAATAAAAAATGTACACAATGTATACAAACACCTTTATTTCAGCTTATAATAAAAACTGGAATGCATTGAAAAATTTATAGAAATTTACAGTGTGTGGAATGTTTAATTTTTATATCTTTTTCTTTTCATTCAAATCAATGTGCATTCATTAACTTAATAAAAGTGACTTTAATTATAATTAAATGTTTGCATCTTTATTCAATGATTTAGCAATTTGATTTGATTCTTTAATTGCAGTTTTCAATGAATAACCATCTGATTAGTGGGAATGACCATTAGCAGTGTGATAATTATTGTTTTTAAAAATCCCATTTTTTATACAAATGTACAGTGTGTGGTAAATTTGATTTCTTTTCATTCAAATTAGCATGCATTCATAAACTTAATAAAGTGACTTTAATTATGATTAACTGTTGACATCTCTTTCAGTGACTTAGGCATGTTTTGGTATCTTCTTAAATTGCATACTTCAATGAATAATCATGTGATTAGTGAAAATTATCATTACCAATGTGCTAATTAAAAATGCATGAATTGTGGTCAAATTTTCCCATGGCTGACATTGAAATGTCCTTGGGTAGAAATGTCATGCTCCCCAATGGTTTTGCTACTTATTGGTAGATACTCGAACACTCTTCATAAAAAAACCAAAGGGAGGATACTTGTCTCCTTGCAAACTGAATGGAATACTACCCTCTCAATGGCCAGCTTAAAACAAGTTTGAAATAAATACAGGATGTCATTTTCTTTTAACCACTGAGAGAACAGAATTCCATTCAGCGGGATCTCAATTGTATATTAAGTGGGTGTGATAAGGGCCATGTTGAGCAGTTGCATGGGAAAATGATTTGGCATTCCTTAAAAGTATGATATTTAGTGGGAAAATGATTTGGCATTCCTTAAAGGTATGATATTTAGTCAAATTTTTGATAGAAATACACTGTCAAATGCCTGAGCTAAATATCAGTACCAAATTTATTAAGCTACACAAAGCGTAGCTTGAAATATCAGTGTTTGTTCTTAAATAGGTCACGCGAGAAAGGAGACAGGTGTTCTCCCTTGTAGTTATTATACAGTACATGTAACTGCTTGATCTTATCGCAGTTCTTATCAAACCAGTCTTGATGCTTTCTGGTCAAGGATCCTAGGATTTCCAAAGTTGTGATGTATACCAGTTCTCTGATTGCCACCCAGTCGGTCTCTCTCCACATTCTGATTGTTGAGAGGGGTAGATTTCAGATGTTCTTCCAGGGCATCCATGAGAGACTGTTTGGTACTGGTGCATTTCAGCTGTTTAGTTGTTTATGAGCAATTTTCCCTGTGAGCATCTTTTGGGCTGAATGTGGATGTAGAGCTTGGTGATAATGAGGTGGTGGTCTGTCCAGCAGTCAGCACTGCACAAGGACTTGGTCACATGCATATCCCGCCTGTCTCTCTTCCTGACAATGATGTAGTCTATGAGGTGCCATTGCTTAGAGTGAGGGTGGAAGATTGTATTGGTGATCAACAGTTCATGCTCAGTGCAAGTCTGGAGCAAAAGGAGACTACTGCTGTTACAGTGAACCACTCCATGCTTTCCTAGCACTCCCTTCTAGGCAACGTGATCACAGCTTACTCTTTACTCTTGCATTGATATTGCCAAGAATGATGAGCTTATCTGCTATTAGAACATCAGCTATGATGGAATGAAGATCCCCAGGATTTTATGGCTCCACTTTACTATATTAGTAATGTTGTTCATCTCTATATATATCTGTCTACATGTCCATTTCATTGCAAGTGCATCTGCACTAAATAACCTATTTGTCTTTCTGTCAAATACTAAAACAAACCAACACAAACTGTTCAATTTTCTAAAAGCTTCCATTCTCAAAGAAAGTTACATAATTAAATTAAATTAAGTTAAATTAAGTTACGGTCCAGTTTTTAATAGCTTTAGATCTAAAACTAGCTACACAATTAAATTCAGTTAAGTTAAACTGTATTTTGATCTTAATAGGATGTCATAATAAGTTACTTAAGAGTGATATTTTGCTGACTTGCTGTCTTATTTATGTTCTCAAGACCCAGTTCCAAGCATAATTACTTTAATAATTCCAGCAAATCACTAGTAATAGATCCTTTGCTCCTCTTTTGACAATTATATACTCATTATTCCCACTATGGAAATGAAGTCATATGGACAATGTTCTTTTGCATACCAGGGTCCAGCAACATGGAACGAATTGCCCATTGAAATTAGACACAAAGACACAGTATATGATTCCTTTCAATAGTGCTCTTAAAACTCACCTTTTTTTACTGCAAGAACAAACTTAAAGACCTAATAATGTTTCCTAACTTAAATATTTTCAGCATTTTCTGTTTTCTAATTTCATGGTGTTTGTTTTTTTGTGTTTTTTTTGTAGTCATATCATTATAGATGTTGTAAAGTGCTTAGAGCTTCTAAAGTTTAGGCACTGTACAAAGTCCTCATTATTATTATTATTATTATTATTGTTATTATTATTATTATCATACAAGCTATTTTATTTCAAGGTTAATTCCAGTATGTATGCTTTGTGATGTTTACTTTCTGTGTGTAAAAAACTCACTGTAACAAGTAGCATATATACTATTTGACAAATAGGACAAGTCGATATTGGTTAATACTAAACATTAATATTCAACTCGGCAGGTACCAAAGAGGGTATGAAATTAATTTAATATTCATAGTTCAGTACATGTACTTTCAATGATTACAAAAATACCAAAACTGAATGAAAATCGGTGTTAATATTTTGCTGTGTGATTTAAAAACAAAATTATCAGTCTGTGTGAGCTGGCTTCAGTGTAATAGGAATCATCCTCATTCAAAGGCCTTTTATTAGCTGTGATCCAAAATATTTTATCAAATATGACCATGTGCTGTCAGTAAAATAATATTACCTTTAACTTACTTTTTCAATATCAATGGGCAGACTTTGACCAATTTGACAGAATGTATGCTACATTAACAATCTCCATATTCTATGTTACATGCAATTAGGATCATTTCATTTTAGGCTTTTCTGCATTAACTTTCAATCACAACCAAAAGGTGGTCACTAAAAGACTTCTCATAATCTCTTTTTGCATATTGCATATTGGTGTGTCAGCCAGGTGAGCAATCTCAGATCCATTTGGGGATCTTGTTCATTTATTTGTACAATATTCATCTTGGTCAGCAAAGTATTGGCCATTTTTAGGGGCTCTCAATAAAAAAAATGTTTGTGCCCAGGAAAAGTAGGTGCTCTCAACTTTGTTCAGTTTAATGACTACCTGCCATCTGCTATGTGTACAAGCATTTATCAAGTGTCATATCCATGTACAGTATAGTATAACATGGTTACACATAAATAGTACTACATCCGCCATATCAAGTATACATTTTTGTAATGCATGTGGTTATTAATTGTTGCATGCATACCTAAATTCTAGCACTTTTCTTACCAAGGTGTATTATTTGAATACACAGTTCAATGTTACATGTTAATAATCATTCAGTATTATTAGATCCAACACTGAAATTTGGTTGCTTTAAAGAGCAAAATCTAACATCTTTTAGCAAACAATTGGTAAATTTTATTATTTTGTATGTCAATTTGAATTTCACCAAATGACAGTTTTTGCTTCTGTTGTTCCAGCAAATTATCAAGACTACAATGACGTTAAAAGAGTTCCTTGCAAAATTTAAAGCACCTGGAAGATGGTGAGTATTAACCTTAAAATTTTTAACTTTAAATCTAAGCTTCCAGAAATATGAACAATTGCTAAAACCATATTTGAGTTGCTACAGATACAGAGAGTGAATGGACCAGTGAGACAATGTTTTGGATAGTGCATTCTTTGAAGAGAGATTTTGTGTAGTTCCATCAGTTTGGCAGATCATATAAAGTATAACATTTTTTTGTATGTCTGTTTGTTAACTTCACTTATTATGTACAATAACTTCTGCCAAAATAAAAAATTAATGGTTTCCTTACAATAAATTAAGATGGAATAGTAGAGATGGTGAACCCTACAACTTTTATAGGTGTCTATTTGTTAAACCAAGGCCTCCTGCGAAACCCCAAAAAATATGTCAGAAACAGAAATTGCCTCTAACAAATTTGTTGTTGCAATTTTATTAGCTGCTATGGGTTTAACCAAATATTTTATCAAGTCCGATATGATATCTTGATCTAGGGTCATGCAAATTTATCATTATAAATCCATGCGGGGTTGATGTAGCATGACTTAATAAATTTCTAAACTGAATTATATCTATATCTCAGCTGCACCAGGTCTGAAGAATATTTCATAATGTATGTGTATAAACTCCATTAAACAGAACAAGAATATTACAGTTATTCTGGATCACTTTTGGTATTTGTGTATATTGCTGGATTATATAAATCACATCAGTATTTTTATGTCAACCACATGAAAATATCCTGGCAGGGTTTGTTTGTTTATCCAACATCACATCATCATATAGAGACTCGATATCTTCTACAGATCTCTATGCAGATGACACAACATTGTCAGGCATCCAAAACACAAAGCATGAACTCGAAATTTCTTTACAGAATACATTAAACAAGCTGGAAGACTGGTGCGCATGCAATGGCATGGTAGTAAATACTGGTAAAACTAAAATATTACTTATTTCAACAAGGAAAAAAAGGAAAAATCTTGATAGCAATGAACTATGTTTGACATGGAAGGATAAAAATTTGCAAATGGTCTGTCATGACAGACTACTTGGTGTTTTGGTAGATAATAACCTATTATGGACTGATCATATCAAACATATCATTAAAAAGGTCAATTCAAGTTTATGACTCTCAGTAGGATAAGACATTTCCTTCCAGTTTTATGACAGTTACATACAACCCTATTTAGACTATTGTAACACAGTATGGGGTAATTCAAATGATAAAAGCATAGCAAAGCTGGAAAATCTTCAAAAAAGAGCATTTAGGCTACCGTAATATTAAACCAGAAAGAAAGCAAGGAAAATTTAGCTGGTAAGTTAAAAATATTATCTATTAAAGACTGAATCTGTTTAAGAAAAGCCAAATTAATGTACAGGATATCCAATAATAGTGTTTCTGAATATTTACAATCCCTATTCCAGTATAGGCTACCTGGTAATACACCCCACCTGCGATCAATGTCTACAAAACAGTATAAAATTCCCAAACCAAATAAGGAATTATTTTTAAAAAAGTTTCCAATATATAATATTCTGGAACTTTGCTCTGGAATAGTATTCCAGTTGAAATTAGAAATGCCCAATCTATTTCCATCTTCCAAACCCAATATATCCAGTGGCTTCTGAGATGCTGCTGAAATAAATAAATTGCTTGTATGAGGGCCTCAATGTAGATTAGTTCTTACCTAATTGTGTTACCCTCTTTAAATAAAGTCATTATTATTATTATTATTACTAAATTATTAATACTTTCATCAACAGAATCAACATTCAGCGCTTCATCAATATCAGTGATAAATTCAATAACATTTTCATCGTTTAACGATTTTGCATTTTCGTTAAAATCCTTGAGTACATCATAACATCTACAGATGGTGCTACCAAATATAATTTATCCCATTTTAACCATCTCATTATTAGATTAAGTAACGACTGCATCTTGCCACTTCCAGACGGTCCAATTATAATCATACAAATAAAATTTGGTAGCGCTGCATGATCTTAACAGGTTCTCGTGCTTTTGTCGCTGAAAAATCAATTACATTCATGTTATATAAATAAAATTATGGATCTTTATTGTGTAAAATGTAAGACGCGTACTAGCACAAACAACAATTACAACAAAAAATAACAGATCAGCACTTGCCAGCAAGTGTGCATTTTGCCAAAGATCAATCTAATCTAAAGTATTGTCTGTCTTATTTGTGTATGCTATATTTTTTTAATCATGTAATATCCTGTTTGTGCTAGGTATGACCATTTTATATTTTTTAATTTGCATTACATTTTTTTATCTACTTTGTTTAATTGCATCAAATAAGAAAAACAAATATATAAGGTATATAGGGTATACTAGTTGTATAAAATTATGTGTTGTAATAGTTCTCCAATTTTGGTCTGTAATTTTCTTTATTTTGTTGCTGTATACATATGTAGTTCTCCAGTCCTTTTCCCATAATAATTGTATACTGTGAGATGGGCTAGAAATCACTCATGCGTCATGATTAACATAACTAAATAGAAAACACTTAGCAAAGATGGATTCATTTAATTAAAATCACACGCACACACACTTTTTGCAATGAGGTCATGACCACAAATTTTTTTCTCCTGTATACGTTTTGTTTTACCTGAATCATGAAGCTTAGTGATTGATGCATCGTGACAAGTACTACATCCTTGTCACAAAAGTAGGTTTTAAGAATTTTATATATGTTACTTTTATCTTTTATTTTATATACATTTTGCAGAATTGTAACATCATTATGATTTACATTTTATCTTCTAATACTTGATTTTTAAATTTATTTGGAAAGGTTTATTATCCCTAATTTTGTGTGTGATCAAATCTTTACATTCTTCAAACTTTACCTATAGTAGGCACCATTTGGCCCTTGCTGTGGTGCAGTGCTGTAATATACCATTACATGTTTAGGCTCTACTAAACAGTAACAAAGAAAGAGTGAAAACAACAAGTTTTGTAAAATTTAACATACAATTTATTTACCTGAAAAAAATCAATGGGAAAATGAAAGAAACAACTTATGGTTTTAATAATTAAATCCAAAAATAATCCAAGAACAATCCATTAATTAAATTTTAGAAGTCCTTGTAATAAAATAACCTAATGAATTCAGCTTCAAGTCCTGATGAAAATCCAAGATGGAAGGTGATGACAAATGCTGTAACCTGTATCGTATTGTTGTATCTACAGTTCCTTGGAGAACCACAAGAAATAACACTCTGGTGTTTGAAATGCAAATAAAATTTCAAGAAATGTCTTGGTCCAAGAATCCTGTATGAACACTTAAATATTTCCAGAGAAATGAATTAGTCTTTTAGAATCCAAACAATCTGAAGAAAAATTAACATGCAATTCAAAACCTGGTCACAAACAAAGAAAACACAATGTCAAATAGTTTATAGTCCTGCCTGAGATTATTTCTCTTAAGACAAAGATTAGGAAGTCAGATATGATGCAAAATCGGTACCCAAATGGGGGTCATGTGATCATGTTTACATCTCAAAGTCACATACTCCCAATATGACCCTGACAAAAACCAATAATTTTACTCTAAGAATATAATAGAAGAAAGTTGTTTACTTTACTGGGTGATTTCTGAATCAAAGTAAAAGCCATCCACAAGCATAAGGTCATACATTTCAATACAGCCTTGATATCACTCTTGTGTATCCCACAATAAAAATAAATTTAAAAAACTTGTTGTTTACTTGACTGTTACTAATTTTAAATTAAGGTCAGGAACTAGGTTAGCTTTAGGTGTTTATGAAAAGAGTCAGGTCAAACTGATTTTCTGAAGAAGAAAAATGCCAAATCACATAAACAAGATTACAATATAATAGCATGTAATAAAAAAATTAAAGAATTAAATTAAGGATAAATTAAATTGAACATACCTACCTACCTACCTATCTACCTACCTACCTACCCCCATACACAAAAGAATTAAAAACATCTATTTCTATTACATAAAAATAGTGGTATAACAATGAAGACCTGAGCATAGCGTTCTTGTAATACATAATTCATTTTAAGATCTACGCCAGAAACTATTATCATTGTTCACCCATTGAAGCCATATTTTAACGAGTGAACCTGAAGTGGCAGTCATCAGTTGAAACATAATTAATGCAGCAGTAATTATCACATGAAAAGCATTCAGGATAACATTCAAATCAAATACTTATTACCATATACAATGCACAGTTAACTTTAAGAGGATAATATATCTACAGACTATAACACAAAAAGTTCACTCTCAAATAAGCATATAAATACCATATTCCCAATTCCAGCTGTACTATTCGGAAAGGGCAATTTTAGTAAGTTTATAACGATGTACATAGAATGGAAGTAATGAGCTAAACACAAGTACTTAACTTAGTAAAACAAAAGGAAGCAAGATGCAGTACCCTTCCTTGATTCTCCCTCAGTTTCATGTTTGACGTCCTTAATACGACCATGCATTTTTTATTTGGAATAATTTTAATTTTTGGTTTTAGATATTCATTATCAAGTGATGTTTGATGAAGGCTGAAACTTTTAATATAATCCTTCTTTGGTGCAACAAACAGATATGCATCTATCAAATATATGTGAAAACTTTAAGGCATTACTTATGTTTCAGGGATGATTCACTTCTGCTACATCATACTTATTTGATGCGAAACTTTGCTGAAGAGATGGTCACAAACACTTTTGAAAGAAAATTCCACACTTTTGAGAAAAAAAACTTGCATGACTTGTTGAGAGAAGTTGTTCAAGTATTCCTAGAGGCAATGGCTTTATGTAACACAACCAATAAAAAGCTACCCATGAAAGAAGATGATTTTCAGAAACAGATGTTGCAAAATGTGCACTCTAAAGTTAAAATGTGGCTCAGCGAGAATTTCAGCAGCTTCACTTCAATAGATTTTACAGACAACCTAAAGGTAATCACCCAGAATTGGTGTAAAGTTTATTTTTTGTGACCTGGAGAGATAATTTTATAATTTTTCCTGTCCCATAACTTATAGTGAAACTTCTTGTCACTAAGTCACATGTCCCAAATCTTGTAAAACAAAATTAAATTTGTGTTGAATTTGCACCCCATCCTCCCTGCCACTGCATGTTGCAATAAAATAAACAAAATGCTTATTTGATAGTAAAATGAAAGAAACTAATCTTATATTATTATGATTTATTTATCTTTTTTCATCATGATAATTAAAGAAAAATCATATCCACGAACTCCATATATGTTGTGCATGCATCCATTACTGTACTGTGTATCACTTATGTCAGATAACACAGGACACATTGTTCATTGATGTGAATATAGAGAAATAAAGGCTAATTGCCAAACAAATTTTTTTAAAAATATCATTCATGATAATCACTATTTTATTATTACTCCTGTTAATTTGTTTGGTTAGTATAAAATATCAAACTAATTGATTCACAAGTTCATCATGAAGTCCTATGGGTCCAAAATGAAAATGGTATCTTTCTAACATTCATTATGTCCACCATCAGTTCAACCATTAAAAATCTGGTTTCTTGAAGGTAACTTTGCTGGAATTTGTTAAATTTTAACTAAGTTTACTTTGTAGCTTTGTATTAATGAAACCTCAAATGAGTTTGATTATGAAACCTCAAATGAGTTTGATTATGAAATCTCAAATGAGTTTGATTATGAAATCTCAAATGAGTTTGATTATGAAATCTCAAGAGTTTGATTATGAAATCTCAAATGAGTTTGATTATGAAACCTCAAATGAGTTTGATTATGAAACCTCAGATGAGTTTGATCAGATTTCTTGGTCATAACTTAGAGGAGTTATGGTCTGTGAATTTCATGCATCCTTTGATTCAGCATGATAATTTAAATTTCCAAGGATTGATGGTTTTCAGGCAGTTTTTGTTAAAGGAAGTAGATAAGCTTGTATGATAAGAACAAAGATTTAATTATTCATATACAGTCAAAAATGTCCTAATGGTCACCTTAACATAGCAATCACCTGGTCATAATAGCCATTACATTATCCCCTGGGCAAATTTTCTAAATAAATGTTTTGTTTAATGGTCACCTGCTTTGTGTTGTCAGTGCTAAGTGTTTCCTAATCAAGCTATGTTTTCTCTCTGCTGTAAGTGGTCAATGGAGCATATAGACACATCTGTTCAGTCTATGCAATATAAACTGTCATGTCATGGGGAAGGCATTATTTAGATAACGAAACATCATGTGAATCAAATTGCCAACACTTTTTATCTTGCATCATTACTCACATTCATATTGTCATTGTAACTTAAAGGTGTTGACAAGTCAGTAAGTGTGGCAGTTTTGATCATTAAGGCAGAGGGTCAAAGCAGTTTTTTGTTGCTGAATTGTGTAAAATATAGTCATGTGATTGCAGCAGAAATGAAAGTTGCTTTTTACACTAGTGTACCATGGATAGCAAGATATCTTCATCTATTTACCTATGAATAAGTGACTTATAATGAAACACTTGTACATCGTTGTGAAGAGATACAAGTTGCATCTCCTTTTATTAGGATAAGGAGTCATTCAATATTTAATTTTTTTTGCAAAGGCAGATGAAAGTTTGGTTCATGGGTCACAAAATGTAGCCATATATGGCTTATTTTGATTCCCTGCTCATCACTGGTCTCTCATATTAGCCATGTCATTTTGTCTCTGAGTTGAGCAACTGGCTAATCCAGATATTTGTTTTTGAAGCATGATGAACCTTCTCCAAGCCTAAACTGGTAAATAGTAGAGTTAGTCCTCTGTCATACAGTCATATGTAAGCTCTCATTCTATAGTGAAATTGGTGTTATATCATGACGCAGCAAACAAATTAAAATTGGCTAGTAGTATTTAAATGTCAGTGATGATTTAATTTATAGTATTGGTTAAATTGAGAATGATACAGTAATCTTGTGTTGAACATACATTTGGGAGAGAACAACTTGTGCCAGTAATTCATAATTTTTTTAAAAAGTGCACATAAAATGATCTTGATGATGATAATAATAATAATAATAATAATAATAATAATCTATTTGTTCAAGATCTACTTTTGAGTTTAAATCTGTATACAGTGGTAACATTAGTGCAAGGGTCAGTTTTGCTATTCCCGTGGGTGGTCACTATTGACAAGTCTGACTGCATATTTTTGGAAAACTAGTAAGATTAGCTGTTGAGTCTTCTGTTTACCCAAACTTCTCATTATTACCAAAAAGGAAGAATCATGTGACTTTTGAAAAATATATTACCTCTGATCAAGTTTGGCTCCTGTGGTTAACTCTGTTAAACACTACTGAGCCATTTTTTATATCTTTTGGACTGAGTTTGTTGACACTGTAACTCAAAGATTTATTTCTTAACTTTAAGTTCAATTAGTATCTCTATCTTTACTGGTCACAGACCAAAAAGAGCATAAGGGATAGACCTTTGTCTATTTGTACAAGTTTGTTATTACTGTGAGAATTGCTCCAAACTGTATAGGTAGGTTCATTTTAAGTTATAGTCGGTCCTAAATAAAAATGGTACTGATCTAACAGATAATGTGGCTGCCATGATGAAAATCTTCTCAACATGTGTTCATATTGGTTTGGATCAGAAATCTAATATGGCCACCATGTTGGTGATCTTGAAAATCCTGTTGTGGCTATCTTTCTGAATGGATCATTTTGTATAGGGTAGTTGATCCAAAATGAAATTGTCTGTGAGAACTTAGAAAATTTGACAGATCTGGTTAAAGTTACCTATCCAAAATGGCTTAAAATACTGACATATTAAAAAGAAAACAGTTGTTCCTATTTTGAAAAGATGCTAATATAACCTTAAAAATGGCTACATTGGTTGCCATTCAAAAAATCTTAATATGGCTGTTTCATTTGAATGAATCATCTGAATCAATGGTCAGAGCACCACATGTTTTCACTGCAACACTGAGGTATATGTAACTAATTCTGATGAAAATTGATCTCACTTACCTTCAATATGTAACTAGTTGATCAAAACAATCTTGTCATAACTACTATTCTTGAGTGAATTGACAAGGGATTTTCATTAAAACACATATTTCAATGTTTAAATAGCTTAAACTGAAAATAATACAAATATGATTACCATTATATCCATCTAAAACTTTTGTGAAAGAGCTTTGAATGCCAGCTCTAATTAACCTTAAGGACAAGTCAAAGGTCATTGCTTGAAAGTTTGTGCTTGATAATAATAATAATAATAATAATAATAATAATGAGGACTTTGTATAGCGCCTAATCTTTAGAAGCTCAAAGCGCTTTGCAACATATATAATGATATTACTATACAAAAAAAACCAAATAACAAAAACCATGAAATTGGAAAACATTAAGGTGATGAAAATTGTGACTTGGTGATATATGAGTGACGTTTGACCAGACTCTGTATTTAGCTGCATTCTAATGAACCAGTTGTTAGTCATTACTCTTACATTGATTTTAATGTCAACAGTCTCGATTTGGGACTTGATCTGTTCTGGTTTGAAAGCATGGTTATACAAACAAACGTGAATGGATTTTTATCATTTAACCCAGTTCGCAGATATATTTGATGAATACCTTGAATGATATCACTTAAATAGATCCATTTTTAGCTATATTGGTCACAGATCAGAAGAGGTTTTTGTTATCACTACTCAACCTGAACTACTTGGAGCATTGTTATGAATCTTTACATACACATTTGTCCAATATCTAGTTGGTGCAGTATGAAATGGATGTCACTTGGACATTTACTATGACTGTTACACTGACCTTCTTGAAAATCTTGTGATCACCACTCCTCCTATTTGGATTGTCATATCAATATGAGTTTTTGGCTAAATGAATTCTTATGATGTGTAGTTGGTCCTAAATAGAAACTGTGCCATCTGACATCCACTATGGTTGACACAGCAGACGTCTTGAAAATCTTGTTGCTGCTACTCCTATTGACCTATCACCACTTATCAATCATGCTGATCAATTAAACAATCAGCAAACGTAAATTAGACACCTCTCTAGGCATTGCCTTTGTCTGCCATTTTCCTCTGACAAACTGCTTGTGGCAATAATGTATTGATTTTGATAAGTATTTGCAACGTTTGCAATGATTTGTTGATCTCTCCATTGAAAGGGCGAAAAGAAGTCATTGGGAAATTCAAAATTTTGACAGTCAATACTCAGATTTAGATTTATTCCTTTCCCAAAACACAGACAAAACTATGATTAATAAAGATTTTTGAGGTCAGCTAAATATGAAAACAATTGATGGCAATTACAACATGTTTGTTTGCATCAACTTATGTAGAAAATACTTCTCATCGAAGACTTGAAGAGAAAAATGAAAATGAAATTGAAAAATATATGTAAATTTAAACATATCTATAATATGGGTGGAGAACCCCGTAACTTGTGGGTTTATATGTATATTATTTTTCTTGTGTAGGATGGACTGAACCTGTGACTGCATTATTTTAAAGTTTAAAATTTACATTTTAATGCTTGATTTTCCACCCAAAAAATGTGTCATCTCGATCTTTGACACATTTGAGTAACTAATTACTTTCTCATAGGTCTAAAAGAGGGGTGGAGATATAGACATGCAATAAAAAGAATAATAAACAATGGTTTCAGATCAATATCATCTGATATATTAATCATGAATTTACATATTTACATCAACAGACATCAATGATCAAAATTCTGTCTAACAAACATAGTAGAACCTTAAAATTATTATGTACGACAGTATATTTCTAAAGAGTAATTATTTATGATTTTGTTATTAATATTTAATTCATTAACTTCCCAGGCAGCATAAACATAAGTCAAATAAAATAAATACAGATAAGATCATTTACTTAATATGCTAGTATCTTTTGGATCAAATTTCCATTTTCATGAATAAGTTCTTGAGCAGCTTTGAAATTGATTTTTATTATTTGCTGAAATAAAACACTTATGTTATTACTATATGAATTTGAACTACAAATATAAATATTGTCTAATGCAGTATAATTTATGTAACTTTGTAATTTTACATTTTTTAGAATAATACAGATCATTTTTAATAAACATATTACTCAAACTGAAACATAGATCTGTGGCAAATACTGCATATTTGTTGGAGGTTAACATGTCATGTCACGTGATTGGAAGGTGGAGCGATCTTTCATCTAGCATAAGGTCAGTTGAATGGATGGTCGTTCCAACTTGGGGTTTTCACCAAAAGCCATCACGTTTAGCTGCCATGACTTCCATCTTGAATATTTTGCTGTAACTAATCTTGCTGACTGGAAAGTCATATCAACATAGGAATTATTCTAATAGACTTCTTACGATGTCTATTTGACTGGACACTATAATGGTTTTGAAATGACATTCAGAATGGCTGCCATGGCATGGCCATCTTGAAAATCTGTTATCAATAGAGTATTTTTCACATGGTACTGATCTAACATACACTATATGGCCACTATATTGGCCTTCATGAGAATCTTGTTTTATCAACATGGGGTTTGCACATACAAGCTTCTTATGATGTATAATTATTCCTCAATGGAATTGTGCCAATCTGGTATCCAATATGGTCACCATAATATCTATCTTGCAAATTGTGTTTTAGCTACTTCTTCAGAATAGATGATCATATCAACATGGTGCTTTAACTAAAGGATATCTAGTTGGTCCTGAATAGAAATGTGCTAATATGATATCCAATATGGCCACCATATTAGCCATCTTGAAAATCTTGTTATTTCTATTCGTCATGAAACATTTATTAATGAAAGCACTATCGTTAGTAAGGGGAATTTTACTTGGACTTTAAAGCACTCTTAAGGACCATTAGTTTTCACCCCACAGTGTGTAGTTTCAAAGGTTTATTTCTTTCTTCTTGCTTGTGTTCTGGGTTCCGCAAAGTCTTTAACCGCCACCTCAACCCCATCTGCTAACCAGCCAGCCAGCCAGCCAGCCAGCCACCACCACCAGCTCAACTCAACTCATCACTTCAGCAGCCTGCCTAGCCGAAAGCCTTCAACCACCTCACCAATTAAGTAAAACAGGTACCATTACTAAACCTTCAGGAATCAAAAACTCTGTGCTGTAATAACAAATTTAGTCCACCACTTTTTCTCTAACCAATACCGCTCAATTTGCCAATTATTGTATTTCACAGGATTAAGAACCATACTAGAAAACCCTGGGTTGCCTTTTGTTACAAGCCGTATTCCATACGACGTCTGTATCGAAGTCGCAATCTTGTATTAATAATTCCAGCAAATTAACCGCTTCTAATAACAATCTCTCACTCTCTCTTGCTAATAATATTATTAAATAGTTATCATTATTAGCCTGGTATTATTACAATAAATAATCACTGAAGTCTCAAACAAAATTATTAATAGACAATACATATTATTTATCCAATCCAAAACAAAACAAAATGGCCACCAACCTAAATAATAAATCTTTCCAAGCTAGAAGCCGAAAGTGCTGGACTGGCAACCAACACAAGAAAAGGGTACAAAACTTAAATGCAACTTTGACTCAGTAAGCCATTAAAGATACTATGATAGGAGAAATTAACACCGCTAAATCTCAGAAGACAAAAGGGGTGCAACAAACCAAACTTCATGTTTACTCCACACCAGAGCTTAATTTAATATGTATGGAAGCGGAGAAACTCAATCCGCTATCACCAATAGAGTTCAATTTGCACGACCATAGTTCCACTGAAGAAAATCTGGACGCCACAATAATTCAAGGCGATACCAGCCAAATTAACTCACCCACCCCCAATTTCCTAATAATGGCCGTCCCTCCTATAAAGAAACCAGTAGGGATTAACAAGTACAATAAACCAAGCTACACACAGGCCTCTAGCTCTAATGTGGACCACATGTGCAAGCAACAAACAAAGACCACACAGGAAATAGCAGCAGTGCCTGAGGGCAATAAGCCCAAAACTTATGCTAGAACAAACAAACAGTCCAAAATCCATAATAGTCAAACACCTGGACTGTCTAATCTATTAAATGAGGCAGACTGAATTTATCCAATCCAGAATATCAATACCCCAACCCCTATACCAACTGAAATCCCCAACACGTGGGATGGTAAAGGGAAAGGGAAAAAACCCATGAAACAAAAAACTCAAGATCTTAAACAATCTGAATCAAGCAAACAGGAAATAATCATACAGGCAGTACCTACTAAGGCAGTAATCAACACCCACCCCCTTACAAAGCCTACTAAAGATAAAGCCACCCCCATTAGCAAATAGGAAAATAAAGATCCATAAATGCCACAGAATCGAATTGACGTTGTATATTAAAAGTAGGTCAATGCAATTCAATAACCTATCTACAACTAGCATGGCTGGAGCCCTAACAAAAATCCACCCGGGCCAAAGTAAAATAATTAGGCCTAACAAAGAGTACATTCTCATCCATTGCAGTACTAGCAGTCAGGTAGCTAAGTACATGGAAATAGAGAAACTGTATGGAATGCCAGTTCAAATAGAACAACACTATAAAACCAAGTACACACCCAAACCCCCCCAAACCAAAACCCTCAAATAAAGACAACCCAACTCCAGCAACCGCCACCACAACAACCACTAGAAGTACAAAGCGGTACTTAAACTAACGGGGAAACTAGGACAACTCATCAATGAAAAGGGGGAGGAAATAAATTAGACAAAAATTATCAAATTGACAATAAAGACAAAAAAACAACCAATGTAACAATATTAGAAACCTCAATCCCCCTACCACCGCTTATAAAGTTGGGAAAAACTGGAACTAGGTATAGAATTGAACCCTACATTAATAAACCTAGATTCTGCACCAACTGCAAACATTGGGGACATTACAAATCAAGCTGTAAGTTTCCAACCAGATGTAATAAGTGTCGGGGAGAACATAGGGGTGAGTGTAAAAGACAAACTCCAAAGTGCATACACTGTCGGGGCCCCCACCTACCAACCTCCCCAGACTGCCCAGTTACAATAAGGGAACACACCATAATAGGGGGTATGAATTCCTTATACCTCAATTACAGAACGGCCAAACAATACTGCAAAAACCAAAAACAAAATAATATAGTAACAATAGGGGAAGTCCAACCTATTACTCAAAAAACCACTCAAGGCAACAATAGGAAAAGTAACAACAAAAGCGAAAAAACCTGTCCGACTGAAATACTTCTTGAATGGAGTAAAGTCTTTACTAGAATTGACAAAATAATTGACAAGCTGGATCTAAAAGACCCAAAGTTCCAAATAAACATACAGATGTCAATAAATCATGTCAAAACTCAGCTAGAAAACCAAATTAAAGTAAACGAACCCAATAAAAATGGCTAATACACCACAAGGGAACATTACTATATGGCAATGGAATGCAAGGGGACTGTCAAAAAACATCAATGAACTAAAACTTAAATTACTAAATACATGTACAGTACAAAAACCTGACATCCTTTGCATTCAAGAAACTAAACTTTCTACAAACTCGAAAACATTGCCTTCAATACAAGGCTACTCCCCAGGTTATTTCCAACATAGAATGGAAGGCCGGGGGAGTGGATTAGCGATATTTATAAATAACATCTTACCATCTGCAACTGTAATACCCATAACATCCAGGGATATCAGCAATTCACTAATAGAAATACAATCTCTATTAGTTAACACCGGAAAAAGTGAATTACAAATCTTCAATGTTTATGACCCAGGAAGAAATACTAAATTAAACAATCAATTAGCACTAAAAAAGTTAACCAAATGCATTAAATCCGAACTTACAATCATTTGCGGAGATTTCAACGCCCACAATGAGCTTTGGGGAGGGGGTGACGGATGGAAGGAGTAAGTGGGTTGAGACATGGACCACTGAATCCACCCTAACTATACTCAATGATGGTGCCAAAACTAGACTCAATCCGGTTGACGGCACCCTATCCCTCATTGACCTCACCCTGTGCACACCCAGATTGGCACAGGTGGTGGAGTGGGCAGTAGATCAATCCGACCTCATGGGGAGCGACCACTTCTCCATAATCACCACCCTGCAAATGGCTGTACAATTCGAATCAAATAACAAAATCCCCATGTGGAATTATACTAAAGCTGATTGGGAATGTTTTCAAAGAAATAATAATTAATACAAATATGCAAGATATAGAATCAGATGACATAGATATCTACTATGATAACATAATTAAGATCATAACTCAGGCAGCCACCAGCAGTATACCCTAAACTAGCAGCAAAACAAGAAAGCCAAGTGTACTGTGGTGGAATGAGGAAATTAAATTAACCAGACAGGTAAAAATTAGAGCTTTAAATAAATTTAAAAGAACTAGTAACACTACTCACTTCTTAGAGTATAAAAATTAGGATAACAAGCTCAAATACTTAATTAAGCAGTCAAAAGAAAAAACTTGGCAAAAATACTGTAGTAATATAAATTTTAGAACTAACTCCAAACAGGTGTGAATAAAATTAGAACTATCAGGGGGAAGCACACCAATAACACCCCTAAAATAAACAACACTAGTAACAATAAGGTAAAAGCTAACTCATTAGCCCAACACTTCAAAAACATGAGCAGTAATAACAACCACACCAAGGAATTTCAAAATCACAGGGCTAAAACTGAAATCAAATTTAAGGAACTATTTTTAAAGACCTGGGACCCAAACTATCACATCTAAATACAGACATAACACTACATGAATGGGAATAGGCATTTAAAACCAAAAAAGAAACTTCACCTGGGGAAGACCAAATAGGGTATGTAATATACAAAAACCTACCCATTAACTTGGTTAACTCAATAAAAATACTAAACAAAATATGGGACACAGGAAGGCTACCTAAAAAATGGAAAACAGCAATAGTAATACCCATACTCAAACCAAATAAAGATAGAAACGATATCAATTCGTACAGACCCATTTCTCTTACTAACAATATATGCAAAATAATGGAAACAATTATTACTAATAGACTTAAACACCACCTTGAAAGTAACAATTTGATTTCTGAAAATCAATTTGGATTTAGAAATAAAAGATCCACTATGGATCAATTAATAAGATTAGAAACCGCTATCAAACTGGCATTAAACTCTGTAAGAAAAGCAGATAGAAATTTGATTGCAGTATTTATTGATCTGGAAAAAGCATTTGACCTTGTATGGACCAAAGGCCAAATTAAATCATTACGGCATTACGGGTCGTATGTTCAACTTTATAGAAAATTTCCTGACCGATCGCAAAATTATAACTAGGGTAGGGGCAACTTACTCTGAGGAACACACCCTTGAAAATGGAACTCCACAAGGGAGTGTACTCAGCCCCACCCTCATTAATCTAATGATAAATGACATTGACACAAATTTGGCATCATCTAAAATTGGATTATCACAATATGCTGATGATAGTGGACTATGGAGAGCAGGCAACCCCTCCAACCACTAACTTATGGCTGAACTTCAAACCAGCTTAAATAACATAGGAAAATGGGCTGATAAATGGGGCTTCAAACTATCACACCAAAAATCGGTAGCTGTACTTTTCACCCCACGTAAGAAATTCAAACAATATCCGAAATTAACAATACAAAATAAAGAAATAACATTCATAAAAGTAGCTAAATTTCTGGGTATGTACTTTGATGAACACCTAACATGGGTGCATCATATAGATGAACTAGTTAAAAGGTGCAGCCAGGACTTAAATCTATTAAGAAGCCTCAAAGGCACTCAGTGGGGTGCCAACCAAGAAACTATTTTAACACTGTATAGGGCATTAATAAGATCTAAACTTGACTATGGGTGCCAAGTATACACCACGGCACCCAAACGTCACTTAAACTAAATAAAATACAGAGAAAAGCCCTACTCATTGGTACCAGTGCACTGCCATCAACCTCGACACCACAGCTACAGGTTTTAACAGGGGAACTGCCATTACATCTTAGAAGGCAGGAACTCATCTTAAAATATGCAGCCCGACTGTCGACCCATGAAAAAATGCACCCCACATAGCTGGCTATCAACAAATGCAATACCCCTTTAGAAAAACTCTCAAAAACACCACCTCTGTGGGAAAACTAGTTCATGAATTAAAAACTAAACTGCCAATAGACATATTCCAAGTAGAAAACAACATAACGTACGACAAAGAACCTTGGAGCAATGTACGAACGAAAGTAAATATCTCCCTATCAGATAAAGGAAACAAGGAAAACCCACAAAACTATTTAAAAACATTAGCATTAGAAATAATAAATAATCAATATCAAAATTTTACAAAAATTTACACGGATGGCTCAAAAATAGAAAATCCTTTCAAAACAGCTGCTGCAATGGTCATACCAGAACATAATATTCAAATGGACAGAATTCTACCTGACCTCTGCTCCATTATACAGCTGAATTTTGGGCCATCAAAGGTAATGAGTTAGCAGACCAACTTGCTAAAAACAAACTCAACGAACCTAATTACATGCCACTTAAATATAGCCAAACTGAACTATATAGTTTAATTAACAGAATGATTAATCAAAAATGGCAAACCAATTGGGACATAATTAAACAAGGGAGAATATTACACAACATCATTAAGGAAGTTATTAGAGTAATAAAACCACCCAGTTGCACAGGTTAAATCTAAAATAAATAGAATAATAATAGGACAAACCAAACTTGCAAACAGCTTTGGTAAATACATAGGACCCTTCCAACATAACATTAATTGCCACAATTGTAACACCCCAGAAGATTTACACCATATCTTCAACAATTGTTAAAAAAAAAACAAAAAGGAAAGGGACAAATTTAGATCCAAACAACTAAACATAACTGCACCAAGTACATACCCAGAAGTAATCAAATTAAGTAACACCAACCCTAAAGGAACATTCAGAAATATAATTGAACTGCTTAAAACAACTGGGCTAATTGAAAAAATATAATTGAACTGCTTAAAACAACAGGGCTAATTGAAAAAATATAGAAACATTGCCTAAACACCTAAATAAATAAAAAATTCTAACATGTATAACAACAGCAATATGTAGCCACACAATGAGGTCACATGGGTTCATTGACCAATCATATTGAAGGGCTACTAAAACACCTAAATAACATACTAATTCTGAAATTTATAACAATCGTAAGAAGTAAATTGTAGCCCCACATGGAGGTCACATGGGTTCATTGACCAATCTTTGGCAGGGCTACACACTTAAAACAACCAAATAGAATTAGATGAAGCATCAGGGATAACAAAAGATTTAGAAATAAACATTGAAGCATTTAAGAAAATGACATAAGGTACAACAACAAAAGGGTGCATGCAAATACCAATTAGTCAGTATTCTCCTAAAAACTAAATCAGAAATACATGGTGGTATCGAACCTCGAACCATCAGGAATGCGGGACTAGTACATCCGCATTAATAGGCTGTCACATGGGACTGTATACACTTTTGTTACAACAGCACAGAGTATTTCCAAATTGATAGGGACAACTTTAGATATAGATACCTAGAAGAGACGAGGACACCGGTGCTGACAATCAAGATGAAGGGAGGCCCAAGGAACAAGAGACAAAAGGAGGACACTGGAGTAAACAAACCAGAATGAGGGAAGACTGGTTACCATTACGTAACCTCCATCAAAAAGCCCTTCTAAGGGCTACTGGCATTTAGCCATTACAGAGCTCTCATTTGGTATGAATGCTCTATTTGACAAGCTCTTTTGAGAAACCTAACTTGATCAATTTCAAACACTGCCAATCAAAATTCACAACCCATATAACCTATCAGTGACCAACCTACATATGTCGCACAGACATTCAATAATTAAAATTGTTAGGGACTTACAATACGTACACTGGGTACTAGAAACATTGGTATGTTAGGAGTTAGAAAAAAATCTTAACTACACAAAATTTGATTTAATTACAGAGGTGGCTTACACATTATTGGTATATTTTCCATCCATTAGTGAAACTGGACCTGATTTGAAATAAGTATGGCTAGGGTGTTTCAAGGATGTTGACATACATGGGCTGGTTTATCTGACCTTTTCCTCCTTTCTTGCAACCAGAAACCCTCAATATGATGAGATGTGAAAACCATTTTTCACCATTCATTATTTGGTGCCATTGCACCTCTAGTACACTCCTTCCGATTGGTTGATATGGTTGAGTGCATGTTTGATCTAGTCCCACTCACCCAGGTCCTACATTCACGTCTATAGTCCCTCAATAGGGGCACAACATGATGACCAAATTAAATAGCACACTATGTGTGCATAAACGCCCATGGGAATGTGGCACCATTCCTTACCCCATGGGAAAAATTTAATAACTTTCTTTTGAAAGATAAAACAGTGAATAATGACCCTTCATGGCCAGTTCACTTTAATTTAACATTCATTCATCATTCATGGAGGGTCATATCAAAATGGAGGTTTTACTAAAATATCTTTTATGATGTCTCTTTGACTCCAAATAATATTGTGCCTATTAAATGTCCAATATGGCCACCAGAGCAGCCATCTTGAATATCTTGTTATTGCAACTGTTCCTGAACATCATGTTGTTTTGGCATAGAATTTTTTCAAAAGGCTTCTTTTCATGTCCAGTTGGTCTTCAGTTAACATGGTGCAAGTCTGACAGTTAGTATGGCCAACATAGAGGAGCCAGGTTGAATTTTTTTTATTGCTACTCCTGTTGAATGGATGGTGATATCAATGGGATGTTTTCACAATAGATTTTTTGTGATGTCCAGTTGATCCTCTATAAAATGAGTTGCCAGTGTGATCAGCCTGAAAATTCTGTTATCAGTACTTCTTTTGAATGAATGGTAATATCAGCAAGGCAGTTTAAGTAAAATATTTCATATCATGTTTTCTTCATTCTGAATTAAAATGATGTTGATCTGACATACAATATAAGGCCATCTTAAAATCTTGTTTTCACTACTTTTATGTGGATTGTCATTTGAGATGGAATTTTCATGAGAAGAGTTCTTATTGGTCATAAATGAACCAACAATATAACCACAATGGTGACTATCATAAAAATATTGTTATGTCTATTCCCAATTAGATCACCTTTTCACCAGTAGATCTCTTATGATACTTATCCAAAATCTTGCTATTGCTAAAGAATATCATAGTTTTCAACACTCTGGAATGAAGAGGAAGAAAATATCTCTTGTTTTCCTTGAAATTCTTTTTACCCAGTAGAGTGCCAGTCCCTTTGAAATACTCTTGTTGAAAGATTCATTGCCATTTTTGACTTGCAGCTGGATGCAGTGTATGATATAATTATTTGTAAAAACAGCTATTGTAATTTTGTATGACAGTTGATACTAAGTATGTATTATGTTATTCATGATCAAATATATATGTTGGTCTATGATATTACACCAACCTTCTTTTTTTTTTTTTCCCCACTAGATTCATCTCAATCATTGGGTGAAGTTGGATATATATATATATATATATATATATATATATATATATATATATATAAAGCAAGTTTTAAATTTGAGAGAATTGCATATAAAATGTTGATCTTGGTTCTAATTCACTGAATTTGTTGCCAAGGAAGAAGCTATTTTACTTGGGTACTTTTTTGTGCACAAATATGCTTATATTGCAAAAGTATGATATGATTATGAGTAAAATAAGTGAAAATTTATTGTATGATTTATCATCCGGTTATCTGGTTAAGCTGTCTGTATCCTTAAGACAAAATACCTGAGAGGTTTGTTAAAATGAGAAAATAAAATGCATTTGAAAACTGCATGACATAATTATAATATTGAGTAAGTCAATTGGGTCTCTCAGCTATTTATTTATTGCAATCACTAACCATATTTCTTAGTCTGTGAATTTGTTTAAAATTCTAACTTATTTACACAATTTGAAAATTCTCAGTTTGCATAGATAATAATTATTTAATGAGTAACAAAGAAGGCTTATAGATTGTATTAGCTGTAGGTAACATTATCACTTTGGCTTCAGTTTTTATCTTCCATTTCACCTGCAAGGTTTTATTCAGGTAAATTTGAATTTCATTTTTGTTTCTCCAGAGATGGCAAGAGATGCTGTGTTCAAAGGACTTTAAGTCTCCATTTGTAGCTGAGACATGGAATACCTTTATAACTGATGATTTCAAGAAGCAGTGGGAGAATGAGGTTTGTATACCGAGTGAGATAGAAGAAGCACATGTCAAATACCATATTGGTATTTAATTCTATTATTAAAGTGCAATTAGTTACAAACAAATTCAGAACATAACTTTGGTCCAGCTTCTCTAATGAAATCTATCAAAGTTCATATTTTCTTCAAATACCTGTCACTATCCTCAAAGCAGACTTATTCCTGTACTAGTCATTTGCCCGTTTGTCAGAAATTGACTTTCTACAGCAGGTTTTATTTGGTTTCTCTGTAACTTTCAGCTTTAATGCTTCATAATATAAACCTTTTAAACCTTCCCTGTCTCTACTAGACTTGCATTTATTATTGTGAAATTTCTGTCAAGATTTGTGTTGTATATTTTTGTGCTACTGCTCATGCATAGGACCTTATTCTATGATCTGTAACTCATTTGACATCAATTTTTTGTCTGTTTCTCAGCCATCTGTCATAGTCCATCTATTAGGACACATTTGTTCTTGCTAAGCTGACTTAAATACTTGGAGGATTGCCATGAAGCTTTTTAAAACACGTTCATTCCAAGGTCTAGATGGTCCTAAATGATAATAGTGCATTCAGGATGACCAACACAGCAGCCAGTTTAAGAATCTTGTTATTGCAACTTCTCCTGAATGAATAGTCATATCAACTTCTGATTTTCATTAAAATACTTTATGTAATGTCTAATTTGTTTCAGGTGGATCTAAATTAAAATGGTGCTGATCTGATGTCCAATACAGTCATCACATTGGCCATCTTGAAAATCTTTTTACTGCTACACCTCCTTACATGGATGCTTAAATCAACATATTGTTTTCACTAAAAGACTTCTGATGGTGTCTAGTTGGTCTAGAATATAAATTATGCCAATTTGATGTCCAGTGTGGCACTCATAGCAGCCATCTTGAAAATCAGCAACAGCAACTTCTGATGAATAGAAAGTCATATTGATGTGAGATTTTCACTTACTGATGTGAGATTTTCACTTACAGGCTTCATATGATATCCAGTTGGTCTTAAGGACAAATTATACTGATTTTACATCTAATATATTCCTGACATAGTTGCCATCTTGAAATGCTTGGTACTTACCTGGAATGAACAGTTGTGTGAACATAAGGTTTTCACTGAAATATGTCTTATGATGTCTATTTGGTCAGAGGTGGTTATATGAGGCCCATTATTGGCACCAGAGCAGGCATCTTGGAAATGTTGTTTAAGCTACAACTGAAAGGAAAGTCATATTGTCATAGTGATCACTATAAGACTTTTTATGATCTTTAGTTAGTCCTAATGAAAATGGTGCAAGTCCAGTGTATAATGTAGTTGCCACAATTAAAAATCTTGTTATCACTGCTTCTCCTGAACTAATGTTCATATTAGCATAGGGAAGCTTGCTAAAAGCTCATTATACTGGTTTTGTTGATCTTAAATTAAAATGGTGTTGATCTGACATACAATATGTGGCCATCTTGAAAATCTTGTTTTTTACTTCTCTTCTTAAATGGAAAGTCATTTTGACATTAGGTGTTTATCAGAGGAGCTTTTATCCAGTCCTTATAATAAAAATGACTAACCAGTAATATAGCCAGCATGGCAGCTATCTTGAAAATATTGTATTAGTATCTCTCCTGCTTCCAGATGGATGGCTATATCAAGATAGGGTTTTAACCATAGAATTCTTTTGATATCTAGATGGTCATACACCCGGTATGGCTACCATGATGACTGTCTTAAAAATCTTGTCACTATTCCCACAGAACAGATGATCATTAAGACATGAGGGATTTCACCAAAAGACTTTTATTGATGTTTACTTTGTCCTAAATAAAAATGGTTCTAGTCATATTCAGTTTGTGCACCACATCAGCAAATTGGAGATCTTGCTATCATTGAAGAATATCAGAGATCATTTTTAATCTCAGTAGTTAAAAGGAAGAAATGGTCTCATCTGTAATTTCTGAATTGCTTTAACCCATTGAGCATTTTAGTGCCTCTTGTTTATTTTACTACTGTAACTCATGCATTAACTATTATCAGAGGTTTTCTTTGTCTGTAAAATTTCCCCAAATTTTGATGCCAGGAACTGTATTCCTTGCCATTGGAATCCTAGGTGCATCATTGCATTTAGTTTACTTTGACATTATCAGGTGTCAACAGTGTCAACTTGAGTATAATAGTGGATTAATTGCGCTTCCCAGGTTTTAAGTATTATTGGCTATTATTTAATAGCTAGTAAGTTAAAAGACTGACAGCTAAAGAATATGTAGCTGGAAGGATATCCTGATTAATGGCATGTCTGTTAATTTTTGTACTTCATCAGCATGATGGAATAAATGTCATTGTCAATTTAGAAGTTACAAAACTGCTCAAAAGCAATTTCAGTCTACACCCAAACATATGTTTGCTTCAGGGAAATGAACATATGTTTGCTTGATGGGGGTGAATCTGATTGTACTGTTTATTCAGGACACTGGCTGCATTGATGGCTGGTCATCCAAAAGGAGTAATGTATACTATAAAATCAATTATTGCTGATGTAAAGGGACTTTGGTCACATATAACAATTGGACATTCATTGGTGGTGGGGCATGGGGTAGGTCAAAGGGAGGACGAGTGTGTTCTATTATTATAGCAGGGTTCGTACGGTCTTTGAAGGTCTTTGAGAGTTTGGGAAAAATGAGGTAGCATTTTCAAGGCCTTGAAAGTTTGGGAAAATCGATCATATTACTCTGAGGTCTTTAAAAGTCTTTGAAAATTTAAATAAACCCCCCAAAAATTAATTTATTTCCAGAATCACAGATAAAATTATCCGAGGTTGTTAGATTCAGATGTAATCTAGTTATCCTGGTTTCTTTCTTTTGATGACCCGTTCAGTTTATTGCCGCCGCATTAACAAAAGAGGCTTTGTTTTGTTTGACCATCCAAAGTATGCCTCGGCGGCGACTTCAATCACACATGCACTCTTCATCAAAGCAAGACGGTGCCGCTACACACTTCATCAAAGGAAGTCACCAATAAAATTGTCCAAGGTCGTTGGCTTCGGATATAGCTGGTTTTTCTTGGCTTCTTTCGTTTGATGGACGAGTCCATCAGTTGTAGCCAATCAAAATGTTAATTACACTAATTCTACGTAGAAAGTTCGCGAAAGTTACACGCTCGAGAATTCAAAATTTGTTCATTCGATTTAAATCTTCTGCAAGTTCAATGTTTAAAAATGCCAGGTCTTTGGTCTTTCAACGATATCTGGCTTGAACAAGAGAAATACAAGGAATGGCTGCAAAAGGATAAATTATGTAAACGAAAGACGGTTTGTACATTGTGTAAAAAGACGAGCAAATTGGCTTCAATAGGAGAGGGATTCGATGCAAATTAGTAACTACATACTGTTCATTTAGTGGAACGAAGATGCAGAAGTATAAGCTATTGGTAATTTTGGGCAAAATAATGTTAACTCATTACTCTTCTGGTATAAAATAAGATATTGTTTAATGTGATGATTTGGGAGATGTGGCAAAAGAGGGCCCATTTAAATTTACTTGTACCGTCGGTTTATTTAACACGTTTGAGGGAGAAAAAAAATCATTTTCGAAAATTTTGTTCTGCATAATAATGTTCCTTGCTTTAATATAAAAACATACATTGTAATAAATTCAATTCACGGATATACAGTTTCAAAGTGCGCATGCGTACACTATAGTAGAGTTAAGCAAGAGTAGTTGTTCTTGAATAGTGAGTATATATAAAAAAAAACGTGTGCTGTGAAGCTTTAACTGTAAGAAGTCAAGTCATTTGATTAGGTAAATAAATAAAAGAATTAAAAAAAACGTATTTCCAGTTCACGGAATATCACCGTTTCTCATTGCCGACCCTCAACTTTTTCCCCAATGGTATTTAAAAAAAAAATTAAAATCTCATTGCCGAAATTGATTTGTGTATCTATAGTCTGACTATACATCCCCATCCCCGTTTGTTTGTACCCCTATCGATTTCAATAACGAAAATAATTAAATGATAAAAAGTGCACAGAACTAAGGCAACTGAATCATTGATTTATAATTTCTAACCTGAATGACCAGAATGGAACTAATACTGCCATCTCCTGCACAGTTTATGATTAACGGACTTTCCAAAGACACAAACGGGTTGGTATAGTTGGACTATAATTGAGCCGGTTTTGCCCAGTACTTTGAAGTGCTTGAAATATTACTAGATTTATAGATAATGTTTATTTTTTTTAAAAAATGGAGAGAGAAAAAACGCCCAACCTTGATGAAGTGTTTTATTCTGACCTTTCCAAAAGAAAGGAATATGTCGAACTTTGGTGTGTTCTCCAGAAAATGTTGTCACACGGCCAGGCAACAGTGGAGAGATGATTTTCTGTCAACAATCAGATATCTGTTGAGAACCTCAGCAGAGAAAGCCTCAGAGCTCAAGGGCTAATCATTGACACAATTAGAAAAGCAGTTGGACCTTTGGAAATCATCATTAGCAATGAAATGATGACACATGGCTCCTTTGCAAGACATAAGTACCATGCTTATCTGGATTAGAAGAAAGCAGAGAAGGATGAGAAAAACCAAAAAGGAAAGAAACGGGAGTTAGCCTTGGATGAAGTGGAAGCCAGAAAACTGCCTCTTGAAGCTAACATTGCCAGCCTACATGCTTCCTCTGTACAGAAAGCAGAAAAGGCAGAGTTAAAAGGACCCATTGTGCATCTCACAGAGTCAAATGCTCTTAGGAGAAAAGCAGAGGAAGAGATGACAGTGGTAGCATCTCTTTCCAAAATGATTGAAGAGAAAAGAAAGCAAATATAATAATGCATTTAAAGCAATGATGGTGTATGTTATGAAGACAATTTATTTTGTATTAACTCTGACACATATGTTACATATTTCTGAAAGATCAACGAATGTTAACCTGTCTTCCAGATAATTATAATTACAATTTTAGGAAATTAATTATAGTTTGACTTTAATCAGTAATCAGTATTGTAGTATTTGGCATTCATTTTTCTCATATAACCTGTATACACAATATTAGCAAAAATAGGTCTTGGAAATCTCTGTTTGTGGTCTTTGAAAGTTTGGGAAAAGTCTTTGAATTTATCATCCATAGTTCAGTACGAACCCTGTATAGTATATATTATATAATAAACTAAGTGTTTGCTGTAGTGTAAAATAAACCAAGACTCCATGAACCACCACTTTTAATGACATAATTTCAATTATGCAGCATGTATAAAGTTGCACTGCAGATTAGACTTAAAGCTAAATATTTTCATGGGTTTACATCTGCATTTCAGAAGGTTAAAGGCCATGCCTGTAAATCAACTTTAGTGGTGCAGTACTGTTCATTAGTGGATTCTCTACACCCATGTATGCGGTCATGTCTTTATAATCTGGCCCTTAAGGTAAGTCAGATTTCCAAGTTAATTTTGTTGCTTTACACTACAGATTTTCAGTGTGTCTCAAAGGAAACTACATTGAGAGTAGTCTGTTTATACAGACTCTTGCATGATTCCATGAGACCTCTGCCATATTTCTGCCATATTTTGCTGCTGAAATCAATGTAAAAAGTTTTTTATGATCTTTGGTAATGTTTTCCACTTGCACTTACCCTGTGAAAAAATCAAGGACTGTTCATGAATTGATCTGAACTAGTTCATGAACTGGTTCATGAATTAGTACCTGAACAGAAAATGGCCACTTCATGATCACAGCACAAAGACTTTCTCATTCACGTGCTTTACCTCAAGCAATAAATATCAGTAACATCAACATTAAATTCACTCAGTATGAAACCTGGGTGTTACTCTAGACAGTACTCTCACATTGCACCAACATGTCATGAACATGTGCAAGGCTGCATATCTTGAGCTGAGATGCATAGCTCCATTCGCAAATATCTTTCAGTTGATGCTACTAAAACACTTGTGTGTTCATTGGTACTTTCAAGACTGGGTTATTGTAACTCAATTCTGGCTGGTTTGTCTCAGTATCTGCTCCAGAAACTTCAGAAAGTTCAAAACACAGCTGCTCAGATCAACTTTAAAGTACCATGATCAGAGCACACCTCCCCACTACTCTGTACCCTACACTGGCTATCCATCTGATCCAGAATCAGACACAAAATTTGTTCTCTGTGCTATGTTTCACTGATAGACTCCAGTCCAACATACCTATCTGGCCTCACCCATGTGTAGACACCAGCAATATACTTATGCTCCTCTTCTGACAATCGTATACTCATTATTCCCACTATGAAAATGAAGTCACTATGCAAGATTTTTAGTTCTGTCAAGATAATGCCGCAAGGTATGCATAGCACAAAGCTTCTTATCCTTATAATGTAGTAGTTCCAACTGGAAATTTTTACCTTGCCTTGAAATTTTCAACAAATTCGAAAAATTGAATACTGTTTTATCTGTCATACCAGTCATATTATGTAAATTCAAGAATATTAGGAGTTTTTGCTCTTGGGGCTTTAGATAACGCGGTAAGAGCAACCAGCTTCATTGTTAACTGAAAAGATGTAGTTTCTATGACTAGGTTTACATCCCAAATGTCAATATATCTTGGTTTTGGTGGACTTTTGTTAAACAGTCCCTTTAAGTATATGTATCTATTAATCAATAAAGGATTGAAACACCATGCATTATCAAACAGTCTCAAAGTAGTAAGTACCATTGCCTTGGGAGTATTGATGACACTATGACTTACTGTCAGTTATTAAAGAATCTAAGTAAGAAATAAATGGTACCTCAGAGACACAAAAGGGATTAATTTTCCTGATTTTACACCAAAATTTCCATTTTCTCCATGCTAAGTTTTATTATTTAGTTGTCCCTGCTCTTCATGAATTATCAATGATGTCCATAGCTTGTTGTTGGAAGTCCTTGGTTTTGGAGCAATCTGCTAATACAATCACTGTGGTTAAGGACAGGGACGTCACTAGATAATGAGTATGACCATTGTGTATAAGAGTCAGTATATTTTTGTGTCTTGGAAGTCAAATTGGAAGAGAAGTTAAACATGATAAGAGCAAAGGACACCAGGATTGTGATGTCCAGTGTGGAACAATTAAGAGTGCTTTACTAACCTTATCAGCAATAATTTTATTCAATATTTTCCCAAACAAGATTAAAAGGGGGAAAAATGTATGGGATTAAATCATGCCAGAAAAAGAAAGCATCAATTTTAAAAGCATCTGGTTCAGGGAACCATGAGGTGAACTTCTTTAACTGACAGTTTAATCTAGATGCAAAAAGATCTATGTCTGGAACAAAGGCCTTTGCACACACTCTTTGAAAAATTTCTTTCTTTAGCATCCATTCAGTGGAGTCAGAAAAGTTCCTTGACAGATAATTTCCCTGTGCATTATATTTGCCTGCAATATAGACTGCAGATATGAAAATTTCCCTTCCAAGCACCATTCCCAAATTCCTGTCTAGCTAGCTGATCCAATTGAATCGATGCCATTCAACACATTTTATTAATATAAGAGACTGCATGTATATTGTCAGACTGAATCTCAAGATGGACATTTTTGTGATCTAAATAAAAAGCTTGTAAGGCATAAGAAATTGCTAATAACTCTAGGTAATGTATGAACAAATGGTCTCACTCATCTACCAGAGACTGATCTATTTAAATCCAGTGCGTAAGTTTCCCATCACCCTGAGACTGATACATCAGTTTGAACAGTAAAAGCAATATTGTCTTGTCTGATAGACATTCCCATTCCTGTCTGCAACATTTAGATACCACCATTTAAGTTCCTGTTTACTTTGTGGAGATAACTGAACTGTACTATCATCATTTTTGTTTTTACTAAGTTCTTTTATTATAGAATGTTCCAAATACCTGTAGTACATTGGGGCTTCCAGGAATGCATAAAAGGCATTAATAAGCATACCAATAAATGATACCAACTCTTGCATTCTAACATACTTTTTATCAAAGAGTTTCTAGGCAAAATTATGGATCGTTTCCACTTTCTTCTCAGAAAGAAAAACCTTAAACTGTACAGTCGAACATGAAACCAAAAAAAGGAATTATCTGAGATGAGTATTTTTTGAGATTGATAGTGAAACCAAGAGATTTTAATGTCCCAATTATAGTCCATGTATTTTGCAAGCAAATGTGACTTGTGCTATCCAGATTCAATGAGTCATCAATATAATATGAGCACCTATGTTCTGATGCGTAAACCATGCATAAATGGGTTTTTAGGATCTTAGTGAAGACTTGGAGCAGAGGAAAGCCCAAAAGGTAACATACAAACTGAAAAAGTTGACCATTCCAAATAAACTTTGGAAACTACTGATAATGTATGGCAATAATAAAATAGGCATCATTTAGATCAAAAGAAGTAAAGAAATCATTTTTGTGGATGAGATCTAAAACAATTTGAAATGTTTCTTGCTTAAATGTTCATAATAAATACATTTAGTCAACTGTTCCAGATTCATACCTGGCCGAAAGTTTCCATTAGGTTTGGGAACAATAACAAATGTTTGAAAAAACATGTTTACTCTCATATAGATGGAACTATAGCACCTTTGTGTAGAAGTTTAGTGATTTCATTGGATAAAATGGTTCTCTATTATTTGAAAAGAGAAAATTCTTTTGGAAAAAGCTATTGGAAAGGCATGGAATAAAATTCTAATTTTGTAGTCCAAAACTTTTTGTAAAATCCACAGATCACTTGTAAAATTATTCCATATAGTAATACAGTGTTTTAGTTTTCCCACAGAACTTCTGTTCTGAAAAATGATTTTATTGATGGAGGCCACACATGTGGCAATTGTATTGAAAATAATCTTATGTTTATATGATATAACATGCATAGAGTTTAATTAAAAAATGACTGTACTAGAGTATGTGGATAATTACTTGAAATTCCATAGTAAATGTTGCCTCCAAAGAATTGGTAGCTGACAAGGTTTTAGCAACCTGCTAAGACCTGAATGTAAATTTTTTAACCATTAAACCAAAACCAATCCATTTGGGAGTGAGACTGCCATAACACAGGAACTATGCAAGTAACCAGCTTCTCATGGGCCCTGTGCAGCCCCAAAATGGATAGTGGCCTGCATCAATTTTGCCTTCCATTTCCATTCTATGAAAGCAGTATTTTAACTGTGTTGCCATTGTATTAGAATTTCCAGATATTAAAAATAGTTTTGCGCTTGACAATTTTGCTGCATAAAATCTCTCATGCAATTTTAGAACTATTGTGATTAATTTATTTATCCTGTGCAGTGCATGATCAGTCATTTGATACCATCATCATCAGCAAGGTGTAGAACCTGCAGTCCACATGGGAATTTTGTTAGCAGACAGTTGTTCGTAATAATTGACATGGTCTGTAGAACTCCACAGCAACAGGAAAAGTCAGTGGTCTGGCCCCATGAGACAAGGCTGACTGCACAATGACCCTGTCCTGTCTGAAAGCGGTTCAGTGTGGTCCACAGATGCTGTGGAAGGTTGAAACCAGGAGGCCAGAAAGATGGCTTAGCTATGAGGGAGTGGTGTACAACATCTGTTGAAGACTACTCAATGCTCCATGCCAAAATAGCTGTTATATCCTCCATCAACGAACCTAACCAGATTGAAAATCTCAAAGTCAAGCAGACTGCTGGATGTGAGGTGATGTCGATGTGCAGTGGAAGTTTTTCACTGGCATTGTGATTGCTTCGTGGTGTCACAGATGTGAAGGAGAAATGTTGCTGAGTAGTAACAGCCATGGTAAAGGGGTAGGATGTTCTAGAGATTATGCGCATTATTGTGTTAATCTGGACATGAATTAACTTAGTGAGGGATGATCGAGTCTAGATGGGAGTGCAATACTCAGCTGTTGAATAATAGAGGACCAGTGGTGATTTATAAAGTGTCTGAGCACTAGCGCCTCATGTTGAGCAGGCAGTTTGTGGAGTAAGTTGTTTCAGGTGCTAAGTTTTGCTGCAGTTTTCTTCAGATGGTTGTAAAATACTAGAAATCTGTCCAGAGTAACACAAAGATATGTTGGTGTTGGGTCATGTTTTATTTGCTGCCTTTGAGGAGGATGCAAAGCTCATGGTTTACATTTGCATTGTTAACATGCTTAAAACTATAAATGTGATCCATGTAAATATCCACAGCCTTAGTGACAGATATGACACATTGGTTTTCTACTATTATGGCATCTTTAGGTGTCTGAAATGTCTTGTAATGACAACAATAGTTGGTAATTTTAGGATGCAGTAGTGACTTAAAAGAGACTGAAACAGACTATATATCAGGTTTCATTGATGCCAAACTTGAATGAAGCTAATAAAAACTTGAAATTATACTTTTATTTCATGATTTTTGAATGGAAGTCCATGGCATGACTGCATTATATTGGGAAATGCATTTGAATAAGGAGTATTCTAATGCATTAGGAGTACTTTAATGATGACACTACATATCTATATAATTTATTGTGGATTAAATTCACAGATGCACATTTTTACATCTTCAGTGCAATTGGCAGTGCATTTGATGTGCATATTAATATATTTTGTAGGTAATACCAGAATCATACCAGATTTCAATGCAGAAGCTGGGGGTATCTGAAAGAGGACACTTTGGTAGATTGTTGTCTCAGTGGTATGAAAAAGTGTGGGAGGATGCAACGGTACAGAAGGACATGGAAGAGGACAGAATGATTCTTCACCACATTCTAAAGTGGATGCCATTTTCACATTTTCTCAAAATGTTTTGTAAGCATTACATGTCTATATGTATGCATGTGTATGTGGAAATTCGTACTGTGTGGATACTATTATATTGAGGTCTGCACAATATGGGTAGGATAATAATGATATCTGCACACTATATTCAAGAACACACAATTTAAGGGAATAAATTGGCAAGTGTTGTCTGGTGTCCACATGAGAACATTAAAAAGGTCTTGTTTATCTATATATCTATATAGGTAGTGGTCCCTCACTATCTAGCCCTCAATATACCACTGTTGCTCTTATAAATTAGGTATAGTGATGGATCTCATTAAATGTTTTAATTTTTTTAATTTTATATATTTTCTAATTTTTGGCTTGTTTGAACTAATTATACAGTGATTTCAGGTAATTTAAAATGAGCATACTGGCAAATGACCAGTTACAACAAACATCATATTTCACAGGCACATGTGCATTCTTTTATGTTTCATGTTGGCAAATAATCTTTCATGGCCAGTTTTCTTCAGCCAATATAAAAAATAGTTTCAATTCATAAAGGTAAAAAATACATCATTGGATAAGTCCTGTGACCTATAATTAGAGCGATTAACATTGCTGGGGGTTTGCCTTATTCCATAAATTTCACTTCTGGATGTATGTTTTTGTTACGTGTTTAGGCTCTTACAAAACATAACTAGAAAAAAGTGAAAACAACAAACTTTATAAAATTTATAAATAAGTTATTTTCCTATAAAAAAAACAAGGTAAAAATGAGAAATAGAACTCTTGGTTTTATGAATCAACTTCAAAAATAATCCATAAATTTAAAAATAGAAGTCCTAGCAATAAAATGTCCTAATGAAACTCAGTTTGAATCCCAATTAAATCCAAAATGGAAGGTGATAATGTGTGCTGTGGTCAGTGTCATACTGATGAGAAACAGTTCTTTATTGAATCAAAGAAAATAATATTCCAGTGTTTGAATACTTTGTAAATTTCAATAACTGTCCTTGTCCAAAAATTAATTTAGAGTATTAGTATTTCCAGGGAAAATAAACTATTATTCCAAATAAATTAAATCAAACAAATGAGTTAGCCACAAAAGTGGTCACAAAATAAAACACTTTGACTTTTCAACTGTTATGGCAAAGATAACTATTTATTTTCAAAATATCAACAATAAATCTAGCTACAGCGCAAAACAGATGCCTGGATGTGGGTCAATCTTCTGGAAAAACCTAATTGATACATGTTAATTGTCATGTACTCCAAGTATGGCTTCGATTTCACTTTATGAATCTTACTCTGAAAAAGAAGTTTTTTTAAAAAAAAGAAAAAGTTGTTTACTTCAACTCTACTGAATCTGAATAAAGGTTATGAACTAGATCAACATTATATACATATTATTAGTTGTTTACCCAAAAATAGTCTGGTCAAACAAAACAACTGAACTTCTAGACAATATCAAATCAAGAAAATAAAGTTACATTACAATAGCATGTAATGGAATAAAAGAAATTTTTAAAACTAACAAATAAACAATTAAATTAAATCAAATATAAATTAAATTAAATTTATCTAGCAGTTATCATCTGTAAAACAGAATTGCATGTGAGGCATGGATCCAAGCAGACATTGATCCTAAAATTTTTCATAAGCTTTTAATTTTCCAATAAATGTGCCATTCAAAGAATAACATATCTACTTGACCACCAATGTGTGTAAATATGACCACCTAACCTTGATTAATTGATATTTATATTTACCGTGCTACATGTTGATTTGATGAGATTAACTTAATAAGAAATAAGATGCAGCAGTGACTTTTGAAATATGGGGCAACTCTGAAACAACAAATTTTTGTGCTGAAAACTCACTGTCTATTCATTGTGAATACATCCTCCCACAGAGTGGAGAAAAGTGAGGATGACCTTTTGCAAACCACTCTTCAGGTGTAGAAGATAGATATTACCTGTCATCTTTTTCATGGATGCCATACAGTGTAGACATCTGCAAAAGCTATCATCAGAGAAATTATGCCTGTTGCAATGTACTGCAAATAAGTGATCTTCTGCAATTTTTAATTAGTCTCAGTGTTACAACTGTCTGTCAGGGCCCCGAGTGGTCTAAAGCACTCTTTGTTATGGATCACTGTCATCTCACCACTGTCTGCATGGGTTCAGTTAAGTTTCAGATTCAGCCAATGTGGGTATGTGTGAGAAAGCTTGCCAGTAGCTTCTCATGGGTTGGTGGTTCTTTCCGGGGGTTTTCCCAGGTTCTTCCTCCACCATTAATACTGGCCACCATGTATAGCCTATCATGTGCTGAAAAATGGTGTTAAACCCTACAAAAACAACAACTGCCTGTCCCATTTTAAGTAAGAAACTGTACATAGCCTATTCCCCTTAGAACTGAATTATTTAATGGGCATCGAGGCTACCTCATGTTCCATATTTTAGTTGGACACATTTTCTTTGCAATATATAAGAAACACTGGTACGGATAAGTCCTTGTGTAAAATCACAACAGGCCCTGCCTATTATTGAGGACAGGTAATTTCCATAAGGTCAACTCTGTTGTTTACTTTATGCATACAGCACAGGTCTGTATGCTGTATGACGCTGCATACAACCTGGTGAGCTTTGTATAAACATCATATAGTGTTATTAGTGCATACACAGGGGGAACATGATTCAACATTGTATACAACCAGGCGAATGTTGCAGCAATATCATACAGTGTTCTTAATGCATATACAGAGGTGTACATGGTATGACACTGCATACAACCAGGTGAGTTTCGAGGCAGTAACAAGTAATTTCAGATGACATTCATTATTTTTTTAATTACAGGATAATGTCAAAATAGTCATTGGGGCCACAAAAAGAGCACTTTTTATGTATTATGGTCTTCCAGCTCCTGGAATCTAGTTGATTCCAGATGTCCATATCAAGGCCAGAAGAACTTTCTTCAGAACTTTCTGGAGTCTCATCTAGGTCTCACATATTGTGACAAATATATTTGGCAGCTGGTGAAACCCTTCCAGAAGGAGGGTCAAGAAGTTCTAGATGTCAGTCGACTTCCCCTGTAGGAAGATGATGAAGACTTCTCACATCTCTTACAGTGTGCATACCTCAAGTAGCAGGTTGCTCCCTCCTATTGGTGAGGTAAAGCACTGTGACAGTGGGTTGACCCTCCTATTAGGGAGGTAGAGCAACGTAATAGTGAGTTGTGCCCTCCTGTTAGAGAGGTAGAGCACTGCAAATGTGGGTTGCACCCTCACTTTAGGGAGGTTGAGCACCACATGAGCAGGTTTCTCCCTCCCATTTGAGAGGTAGAGCACCTCAATACATTTCATGCTTCTGGCAATATATTGCCCCATTCTATTAAGGAGGCAAACACTACACCCATGGTGCACACAGTGATAAATTAGTTGAAGATGTCTTCTCTATCTATCACTTATCAGTCAACAGGGCAAAGACCAAGTATCCCTCTTTTCTCCCTCTACCATCCCACCCTGTGCAGGATTTGCAATCCATACACAGGACTTGAGCTAGGGATGTGGACTGCTTTGGTGTCTCCCTATTCCCAATTATAACTATGAACTTTTATGGAATGTAGGGCCTTCAACCTTGGAGCCTATTATGCATTAAATTCCATGAATTATCTATTGATCAGTGACCATGGTGTCCTTTAGACAGTTTGCATACAATGGCAGGGTGTGGATAAATGAACTTGATTTGGGAAGCTGGACAATGCATGGAATGTTGCAAAACAGAGTCAAGTAGCATTTAGGTGGTTAGGCCAAAGGTTTCTCCATTAGTGTTATAATGGAATGCATCATTCTCATAGGGGAACAACATTGTAAAGTGATAATCCCTATAGTAGCATCAGACTTGATGAGTAAACCCAAGTCAGCAGAAAGACTGGCTGCACCATTACCTTTGTTGTCAACAACAAATTTGTTACATGACTCTGAACCTTTCCCATGAATTCTCGCAAGAGGCTGCAAGAGAAAACATTTAACACTAGGACAACAATTGAAGTGCCTAAATGAACATCTCAAAATACAAATGGCCTATAATCAAGCAATGTTGGACCATCAGCATGATATACTGAAATATTTGTCAGCTAGTGTAACAAATCTGAAGTCACACGTTGACAGACTTAGTGCTAAATCCCTAGCTGATATGCTTGTACAGGCAAAATATGGCATATTGATAGGGCTTTAAGATTTTTAAAGATGATACCAATCTAATCTTAAAGCTGGATGCCTTAACAAAGTGGAGAAAATAAGCTGAGAAACTTCCTCTCAGAAATTGACCAAATTGTACAGAAAAATGTTTTTTTTAAGGATGTTTAAATTTACACCAACAAGAGGCATTCAAGATTGAATATGGACACCATTATTAAAAGTTGGAAGATCATTTAAATGTCTTCTTCTAACAGCTAGGTTAAACAGAATGTGACCAGATTTTACAGATTAAGCTTTCATGCAGAAGAGTCTTTAACACATAAAGTGCTTGTTGTGGGATAAGCTGTTTTGGCGGTTATAGGTCCTGTAGTAAATACTGTTGCATGCATTGTTTTCTAGGTAAGCAGCTGTTTAAATTATTCAGATACTTCAGCCTGACGTGAATAGTTGTAAACTAAATTCGATTAGTGCATTGGTCCTTGAAACAAGCATTTCATTGTAGTTTTACCATATAGTTGGCAAAGAAGTTTTTACGAATGATGGTTAAAACATGTGCTGTCTAAAAAAACTCCATTTGGCTGGCTCACAGATGAAGACTTAATTCAGCTAATACTGGCTGATTATAGCAATGATGAAGTGAATGAAGTTGGACATGTGTTAATGGAAATACCAACAAGTAATTGTGAGTCCAAAAATGATAATGAATATGAATCTGACATATATGGTGGCTGGAAAATTGATGGCATGCAGTGGTACTTTTAAAGATAATTATAGAAATGGAGAAAACCAAGCTCACCAGATATTTAAGACTGTTCTTTGATGAGGATTTCTTACATTTGACGATAAATCTATTGAATCTGTATACAGATCAGGGAGTAAATGTGGTGGACTTGATGTGATTTTCAACACATTTTATTTCCTTTCTCAAACAATTCAGCACTGATAAATCTTGTATGACAGAAGCCTTAAGTGTTAAATATATTCTATGGAATCCAATCCATCATCAACTATAGCATATGTTACATAACAGAAAAAGTTTTAATGACTACTTTAAAAGAAGAAACAATTATTAAACTTAGATGAAATTTGACAGAAAGTGACATAGCATTAATATATATATATATATATATATATATATATATATATATATATATATATATCAGATTTGTACAATTGATGGTTTTACATTATCATATATGGTTGCAATGAATAGAAGAAGAAAACATTTAATTTTTTAAACTTTATCGATGTGGACAAATATGAATAATTTACTAGTTTTTCAGCAAGTTGATAATCTGGGTATTTTTGGCAAGCCTAATGAGCACTTCTCATAGAATGCAGGAGGGCCCCTATGTGAAATTAGAGGAACCCTGGGTGTCAAGTTTTCAGATTTTTGTAAGCAATTATATATATATATATATATATATATATATATATATATATATATATATATATATATATATATATATATATATATATATATAATTGCTAACAAAATTCTGAATACATGTATATCCTTCTGAAATGTTCACAATATCTTTTGCAAAGCTCAAAACTCAAATTCTTTTGTACAACTTTTCCATGCTTCCTTGTTTTTTATTAGTTTTATCTGGGGTTTGAGCCTCTAGGATAAGGAGTGTCCTAGGAATGAGAGTCATTTGGGTATTTTCATCTGTCTCCACATGTCCAGTAATTATGTGAATAATTATTTGATTGGAAAGTCAATAGTTTCCGGGGTATAATTAATGGGAGAAAGTCTCTTAAGGTGTATTATAAGATGGATCCCAGGGCTAATAACAGTAGCATGTGTAAAAAGTCATATGTAATAAAACCCTTTTTCTTTCCCCATTTGAAAGAAACAATATTGTCAAATTTCATGATTATATTTAAGTTTTATTCAGTATACAAAATCAATCTGTTTAAAATTAATGTTGTTTATGTGGATGCCTAATTCATACAACAGAAAAAAAACAAATAACCAACAAACATGGACTGGTATATAATTAGAAATTTCAGAATTAGTGCTTCGTTCAGCAACCGCAAACTGCAAAGAAATTTTGACATTGTGTGTCCATAATTGATAATCTTGCATTCAAAGTATAATCATGTAGAAAGGTTGGGCTGGTATCAAAAATCTAAAATTAATATAATTTCACTATGTATTCAGAAGTATTGGCATTTTGTTACTGTTGGATAGATTCCAATTTGGAGTTGGATAACGATGGTGCAAAAAGAGACACTGCAAGATAGTGTATTATATGTGATGCTGTCAATCTGTCTGTTTGTTAACAATTTCATCTTTGCTCAATAACAGTATCAGATGTTCAATGCAGCCTTAGACATGCATGCCCCATTTAAAACAAAAAGGGTTAAACACCAATTTACATCCATGTAGATTACTCCTGAGATCAATGAGGCTAGGCACCTAAGAGATAATTTCCACAAGAAAAAAGACATGAAAAGCTATAGAAAGTGGAGGAATAAAACTATGCACCTGATAGATAAGGCAATAGAGAACTTCTATAAACAGGCTATTAATGAAAGTAAGGTACCAAAACATTGTGGAAGCATCTAAAAGAGCTGAACCCACCCAAGAACAATTGTCTTCCCTTAGACTTAAGCAAAATGATGATATGGCAACATCTGTACAAGACATTGTGGAAATGTTGAACAATTTCTTCATAAGCATCTCCAGTAACAGTATTCAGAACCAGACTAACATCCCAATTGAACTTGATGCTCTACTGTTATTTATAACAGCTAAAATTCCTGAAGATAATTATGTTTCAATAGCTAATGTTAGTGAAGCTGATGTTTTTGATATGCTAATTAAGGTGAATATTAATAAATCCTCTGGATTGGATGGTATTGGTCCACAAATTCTTAAAATTGCTGCACCAGTAATAACAAAGTCACTAACATATATCGTAAATTTAAGTATAATGAGTGGTAATTTTCCAGAAACACTGAAATGTGCAAAGGTTACACCTATCTTTAAGAAAGGAGAAAAGGAGGATCCAGGAAATTACAGACCAATATCAATTCTACCTGTATTGTCAAAACTGTTTGAAAACCATGTAGCCATTCAGGTCTGTACATTTTGTGAAACATAATTTCCATTTCATAAAGCGCAATCAGGATTTAGAAAGTATATATACACTCATGCCAAACAGAACTTACCAAATTAATTGACCTTTGGCTGAAGGAAATGGATAATGGACATATGAATGGGATTGTTTTCCTTGACTTAAAGAAAGCTTTTGATCTTGTTGATCGTGAAATTCTACTGCAATAGTTGAACTGTTACAGGTTTGACAATCCTTCTTTAAACTGGTTTAGATCATACCTAAACCAAAAGTCTCAACAAGTAAGCATTGGCAATATTAGCTCTCAAACTCACACTATTCATTCAGGAGTCCCTCAAGGCTCATTTTTGGGCCCTCTCCTCTTCCTATCTATATCAATGATCTACCATTGAATAATGAATCCACAAATACAGATTTGTTTGTAGACATTGCCACCTATTACACATCTAGATTTGAAACTGAAGTTATCCAAACAAGATTAAACTCGTACCTTATTAGAGTCCAAAACTGGGCACAACAAAGTAGGATGGTAATTAATGAAGGTAAAACAAAATGAATGATTTTGGGGACATCACAAAAGCTACACAAGTCAGGGAACCCAAAACTATCTCTTGCAATAAATAATCATCTAGAAAATGTCAAACATGAAAGGCTTGTAGGTGTGTCCATAGATAATAATTTAATATGGAATGGCCATATTGATAAGCTTTGTAAAACATAAGCTTTGTAAAACACTGTTGTCCAAAATTGCCTTTCTCAGTAGAATCAAGAAATATTTACCTATGGAAACTCGCAATCTATACTACAAGTCATATATTCTTCCAACAATGGATTATTGTTCTAATGTATGGGGAAACTGCTAAATCTGAGCTTGACAGGATTTATAAACTTCAGAAACAAACAGCACATGTAATTTTAGATGGATCTGTTGATCATCCCTCAAAAGCTTTATTTACAGAACTCAAATGGTTCACAATATATGACAGGATAGATTTTCACATGGCAGTTCTTTTATATAAATGTCTACATGAACTGCACCAGAGTATCTACAGGACTTACCGTATTTTGGTGTGTATAACGCGCACTTTTTTTACCTAATTTTCTTATCTTAAGTCGGGGGTGCGCGTTGTATACAAGAACTAAAAAAAAAAGATTTTTTCCAGGTCGATCTGAAGAGGATGAATGCACTATAGCCGGCTACATGTATCACATTCACTACTTCTGAAATAATAAATCCATTGTACATTGCATTGTAACTAAAATGTTTACCGGTACTAGCCGTATTAAAGAAATAAATAATGCTTACAAATAGTCTTGTTCTTTGATTGCTTATGTTAATAAACTGGTTTCATTTCACATCACTGTGTCGTTTTGTTCTGTGCCTCGGCCGGAAATACATGTACATAACGACTGGCAACTTGTTCAAAAGCTGTTCAAAGTGCCGCATTGGTACGGAACAAATACCACTGTGTGGATTACCGTACTTGTTCCGTAAATGTTCAGTACCGTATTCCATAACTGTTGATCTAATCGAATTTTTCTTCATTTATTATTGGTTGAATTGAAATATAATATGCGTAGAATTCAACTAGTGTTAATGTTCTCATCAGAGCATCTGTAGGGAACATATTTTTTGCGACTACGGGTTCTTTCTTACGGGAACACTGATATGTTGTGGAAGAAAATAATCAATATATGAAGTCGGAAAACAATTTTTTCCTCTTTGGAAAATAAGCTTGTTACTTAGTTTTATTTCTCATCTTAAATCATAGTATTTGAGATATATTTGCGATTATACAGTGATCAATGGCTTCAGTGCTTCATTGACTCGGTGTGGTCTTTTCACGGTAATCGGCGCCAGGTAAGCTTTGATGCGCTCAACATAGTTACAATCCTTTGTCTCGGTGAGCAGTATTTAATTGATTCAGGACATACAGCGACTTTTCGAAAGTGAAGACGACGAAGAGGAATTTGAGGGATTTGATGCAATAGATTGCGTCAACTAGACGAACCTTTAAAGGGCCAACAATAAAATCGGAAAGATACAATATCAATATTGCCACTTTTTCATTCACTATCTAAAATGACCAACTGTTGTTGCACTATGAAAACGGAGCGAAATACCGGTAGTCACAATTTTAAAATGCATTATATCACATGCGCGTTATATGGCAGAACTACGTTTTTCCCACTTATTTTTGGTCGAAAATCGGGGTGCGCGTTATACATCGGTGCGCGTTATACACACCAAAATACGGTATTCAGGCCTTTTTCAACACAGTATCAGTTGAGATCAATCTCACAAGGAAACCTTCTAGTACCAAAACCAAGAACAGAGCAATTTAAAAAGTTTTCAATACTCTGGTACAGTTCTGTGGAATAAGCTTCCACTAGATGTAACATCTACTGAAAATATTTGATTATTTAAGAAGAGATATCATGAGCATACTTGTGTTTCTAATAGATAATGGAATTTGGTATTTTAATACTAAACTTTTTAAAATAAACACTAATTATTGCTATTTTCATATAATGTGCATTGTTATATATTCTTCTTAAGAGGGCCTCAGGGAAGAATAGTCCTTGACTAATGAGTCACCCTCTATAAATTAAGCATTATTATTATTATTATTATTATTATTATTATTATTATTATTATAACTCAAGTCCACTTCCATCTGTCACCACCAAACATTGTGAATCACTTGCACTTGAGTTAAAGAAGAACTCATTTTGTGATTAAAAAAGTCAAAGGTTAAGATCACTATTACTGAAAAAGGGAAAAAACTGTTTCTGAAACATTAGCTGTCACTAACCTTAACCAAACTTTATGAATGAGTTGGTTAGAAACTAGTGTGTTAATTTTGGGGTCAAAAGTTCATAGATGGAGGTCACTGAATGAAAGCAGCAAAATAGTTTTTGTACAATAATATTTGTACAAAATCACATAAGTTTACCAAACTTTGTGACTGGCTTGCACTTAGGGTAAGAAATAAGGCAAATCATTTTTTTGTTGCCAATATGTCAGTGGTCAAGGTTACTGTGACTAAAATACGATAAATGGTTACTGCAATATATGATTTCTGTTCATGACAAAGCTGCTTCACCAAAAGTGTTTGGATGATGTATAGTACACACTTGATTAAAAAGAAAGGCTCATTGACTTTGTGGCTCAAATAAAAGTGGGTTTTGCCAAAAAAATATTTGCTCTAATGTTACTTCCTTGTCTAAACTAAATTGCAGATGGCTTGCACTTAGGTAATTAATATTCTGAGATCTAATGGTCAGAGGTCACAGTCATGGTAAGTTAAACCAGGCAAAATCCATTGGTTAATAATCTTGAGTATCCATCATGCTAGTTACTACACAGAGGACATTAGGCATATAATGTACCATTTATGGTACTCTTATTTTTATTTACCTTGAGTGCATTGCTGATTTTAAAAAGTGTAATTGGTAATCTGAAAGAATCTGAGATGCTATGTATAAAGTCTTTTTTATCATTCAATAATCAACCTATTTCCTTCTGATAGAAAGAGAAATATAATATCTATTGGTTTAGAAAGAAATTGTGATGAAAAAACAAAAGGTTTTATGTTCCATTTCTGTCTTGAGATTCTTCTGTAATTATTTGTGATATTCTTATCACCAGATATAAAACTAGTTAACATCTAAATCATGTAAAGATACATGCAATGTATTTATAAGAAAGTTTATGGAGTTGTCATTTCATCATATATTTATTGTATTAAAAGTAAATTACATTGTAGTAGAGTATCCTTAACAGAAGCTAAAAAGGGAAATACATGTGGCCTAATAGCACACTTTGCCAGGCTTTAGAGTTTGTGGGTCATTAGATATGCAGCAGTCTGTGACATGGGATAAAGGGTTTGAATCCCACAATGGATGTACTTTTAGAAGAAAAAAAATCTTGTCATCTCTTTACAGTCGATGGAGAGATAATGGTAGTTCTGATTTTGCAATTAAAATGTATTCATTAGTTCGTTAGGATAGCTCAGCTCACAGCATGACCCTGTGTCCATGTACATATTCTGTAAGGTGTTGCCCCTCTTGCATTGTGCATCTGTCAGCATTTTCTATTTATTACTGGTTATGCATAGTTTTCCTTAGCATTGACACAACACTTGTCATGATGTTCTGTGCCAGTTTGATTCAGTTGCTAAACTACTAACAAATGTTGTTGTTTTCCTCTTCAGATGGGGATGAAAGGAAATGTCTGTCAGAAGAATGTATTAAAAAAATACAACAAGCTATATCAGTAATCGATGACAAAGTCAAAACCTTACAGAATGGGAAAATCACTTTAAGAGACCTCACAGAAATTAAAGCAGATGTCAAGTTTCTGGAACTGACTTCGATCATAACAGAGAATGCTGAGGTTGAACAGCATATGAAAGGATTTGACGCAGCAAAAGCTTTATTGGTCAGACAAAAAGAAGTTGATAATTACAAGAAACTGATGGAGTATGTTACAACTTTACTACAGCTTTGTGAGCACATACCAACAGGTTAGTAGAGCAACTTAAGAAAGATCTCTCTTGAACGACCAGTTTGGATGCCCTCTTTCATGCAAGACTAGATATTTGTATGCATTAGATCAGTTGTTTCATACAATTTAATAACATGTAATAAGAGACTATTAAAGAGTCATGAAAAGCCACTTTTTGTTAGCAGAAGGGGTCATCTTTCAAAACAACATCTTTCTCTGTCTTGGTATGCCTCAGAAGATTCTAATTGAAGGTAGCATATAATAAACTTTACGCCAAATATGTGCCAATGTGGTTTGTATGTCACAATTTTTTTGTCTAATAGCAGCAATACATTACTCATATTAATACTATTTCATGTTGAAAAATCTGATCCTCCCAGAATTGTCAACTGACACAGGTACACTCATATATCTGCCATGCCTCATTGAAACTGTTATCTTTTTCAAAGATGCTGTGATGATCATTCTATCATTTAAATCATGACCAGAGAAAACAAGTTTGTTTCAATTTAAATCATGTTTTGTGCCTCCTTCAGATGTTTTATCTAGTGTTACATTCCTCCATCTCATCTTCTGTCATAATGTTGGTAACCCCTGCCATTTTTCAATAATTAGTTCTTGAATGGTTGTTTTAGGTCATCAAATTGTATCCCAGCCTATTGGGATCAGATAAACTTTTCTTTTTTAAAATTAAAATAATACACCATGTTCATGGGTAAGTATTATGTGTTGAGTTATAACACATCTTAAGTCCAACCACAGTTAGTAGTAATTCATAATTCCATTAATGAATAATTGCTCAAGCATCATTTTCAGTGTTTTTGGTCTATTACACCATTGTATTTTAATTGACGTGATGTTTCACATTGTTGCTGTATGTCTTCATATTGCCTGTGAAGTACAATAAAGGTTAAACAAACAACGAAACAGTAAATTTTTGTTTATGATTGTGCATGCACAGTACAAATAGGCAAGGTACAAATACACTGGAGTGTATATAGCTTGCAGTAACAATGAACAGGTGATTCACATGTGAAAAAAAAAAAACATCACTATTTTAGTTGATTTTTAGTGTCCTCTTTAAATTAATTTTAATTTAGGGAACAATCCCTAACCTTGTGCAAATACACTGTGGTGTATATATAATGCACATTACATATAAACATGTCAGTTTATAGTGCAACAAATAATACATTTGTTATTATTATTGTTCTCTTTCAAATAGAACATTTATTTCATAAAAGGACAATGTTGTTACAGTCAGTTGGGAAGTGAGGCCACAGAAAGGGTCTTTGGGCACTCACCCAGACAGCCTCTCATGTTTAAAGTGTTAATGTAAGGTGGAGCACCAAGGGATAAAAAATCTTCTGCTCCAAATAAAGGATTAGAGCACCAGACAAAAGTGTTGCTTCCTCCTATTCAGTAGGTGGAGCACCACACAAGCATGTTGCTCCACCCCACTAGGGGAGTAGGGCACAGCATAAGCATGTTGCTCTTTCCAAAATTGGTGGTGTACCAATGCACAAGAGTGTTGCTTTCTCCACCTAAGGAGGTGGTGCACTATGTGAATGCATTGCTCTCTCCAGATAAGTGGTATAGCACCACATAAATGTTGCTCTCTCTAGCAAAGGAGGTGAAGCACTGCACATGTTGCTTTCTCCCATTATGGAAGTGGAGTACAGTAGAAGTCCGATAATCCGGCACGTTCGGGACCGGCTCGGTGCCGGACTACCGAAAATTCCGGTCTATCGGGCGGTGCCCCTTCTTTTTAGTGTAGGCTTTGCCGTAAAACAAATGTACTTTGTTTTTTTAACTACATTCATACATAAATCGTAATTATAAGAACAATTAGGTTAATAATTAATTTACAAATACAGTATGCAAATACAACAAAGTTTATTTTACATTTCATATAATGTATGTACACGTACTGTAAAACATATTTCACTTAGATTTAAAAAAGTCACGAATGTCTTTTTGTTTTCTTGACTTTTGGCGTTTAGTATAAAATTTATTTCTAATGATATGGAAATCAATAATTTCTGAAGCACTGTAGCTAGTACTAGCCTCAGCAAAAGAGATAAACTTATTTAGTGATTCTGCAGCTTCTGCCCAGCTGATTTTTTCCTTTTCTTCCGTTTCGGCATCTGAGTCACTTTCTTCAAGATTTTGAGTAGGCTGAGGGTTTACTACACTGTTGATAATGTCCTCATCAGTTAGTTCTTGTTCAACAGGCTCATTCTCGTCGATTAGAAGCCACTCCTCTACCTCATCTTCAGGCAGGTTTTTCAAGGGATTGTCAGCACTTCTAACGACATCCAAAACTTTGGTCAGAGCGTCTTGATGGTTTTCTTCCTCATCAGTCTGTAGAGTTAGGTCAGATGCAGGGTTTGCAGCTGGCCAAAGTTTTCTCCAGCATTTTTGGAGTGTTGTATTTTTTACCTGGTTCCAAGACAGTGCAATAGCATAGACGGCATCTTTTACTGTAAACTTTTTTTGAAAATCAGTCACGTCACAGTCGGCATTTATCAGGCCTTGAATAAAAGACCTTCTATAAAAGCATTTAAAATTTTGAATAACCCCTTGGTCCATGGGTTGAATCAAAGATGTTACGTTAGGTGGGAGCAGAGTAGCAACAATATTTCCAGAAACTAACTCATCTACTGGCGGGTGGGCTTTGCAATTGTCCAAAAGAAGGATGGCTTTAGTATCTTCTGGTAGACCAAGGCTTTTGAAGGATTCCTTGACCTGAGGCACAAAGTGGTTAAAAAACCAGTCTTTAAAGAGGGCGGCAGTCATCCACGCATTTGATTGAGCATCGTATTGGACAGGCGAGTGTGTAACATTCTTAAAAGCCCTGGGTTTTTTAGATTTACCTATCACAAAAGGGGTCACTCGGTGGTTTCCAGACGCATTAGCACATAGCAAAATGGTTAATCTGTCTTTGTTTTTTTTAAAACCCTTGGCTGCTTTTTCTCCTCCCCCAGCTAGTGTAGATGTTGGTAAACATCGCCACAATAGCCCTGTTTCATCAGCATTGTAAATCTGTTCAGGTGTTAAATCATTATCAGCCACGATTTTCTCAAACTCGTCTTTGTATTTTTCTGCAGAGTTTTGGTTTGCTGAAAGTGTTTCTCCAGTTACATCAAGTCTTCGAATTCCATGCCGAAACTTAAAGTTTCTGAGCCAACCATCAGAATATTTACATTCACTTTCAGCAACTCCTAAATCTTGGCCGAATTTCTTTGCCTTTTCAACAATCATTGGCCCTGTTACCGGCTTTCCTTCAGAACGTACTGCCCTAAACCATTTGAACAATACACTATCTAGCTGTTCCAGTTTTGGTTTTTTTAATGTTTGTCTAGAAGCCAATTTTTCAGTTGTTACCGATTGAGAAGCAAACTTCATTAGTTCATCTTTTTGTTTTTTAATGTCATAAATAGTTGATGAGCCAATATTAAACTCATTCATTAAAACATTTCTATTCTCATCTTTTTCTAGCCGTTTGATGATTTCTAGTTTCTGATTGAGAGTCAGTGTTACGTGTTTTCGTTTCTCTCCTTTTGAACTTGAAGGCTTAGGTTTTGAAAACATGGTCACTGTACAGTTAGAACGAAACTCACTTTGTTTATAAACAGTTTCAAAAGTTACGTACGTCACTACAGATGTACTGTATTACAGTAGAGAGTACTGAGACACAGTTTACTGCGATGTGAAAGGACACAAAACAACAACGCACAAAAAAATGGCGAAGACGCTTTGTGATTGATTAACTGTGCTGCACTGCACCTGTATTTGTTGTGACAGCTGAGACTAGCCGGCCGCTAATTGTTTCCGAACAATACCGAGTGCTTCCGGATGATCCCGAACTACCCCGAAAACTTCCGAATAGCTCTCGAGCGTTTTTATTTGCTTTAAAGACACACTTTTGGAGAAAACCAAAATTTTTACAATTTTCCGGAGCGATGCCGGACTATCGGGCATTCCGGACTGTCGGATGCCGGACTAATGGACTTCTACTGTACCATACAAGCATTTTGCTTTCTCCAGATAAGAAGCTGGAGCACCATACAAGCATCTTCAGATAAGGTTCTGTAACACTGCGCAAGAGTTGGTTTCTCCAGCTAAGGAGGTGCTGCATCACATAAGTAATTTGTTCTCTTTAGCTAAGGACATACAGCATTGCACATACATGTATTTGTTGCTCAGTTCCCTTTAGGAAGGTGGAACAACACTCATGTGTTTAGCTTTTCTCTGTGAGGGAGGTGGTACACTGCACATTGTATGTTCATGGAAGCTTGTTGTTCCCTCTCACACAGGAGATGGTGCACCACTTCCAACATTCTAATGTTAACATGTTGCAATCCTCAGATGGGAATTACCACCTTCTAAACAATGAATCAGTTGATGATGAAGTATTCTCTAATTATCACACAATGTCCTCATGTTATGGGGATATGCTACAGACTGTAAACCTCCCATCACTCTCCATTCCTGAGCTAGATTGGAAGTCTGCCCTTCTGGCTCAGGTTAGGGAAGGTGAACAGATAGATCTCCACTCTTTTCTATTATCCCAACTAATCCTTATGGTATGTAGGGGTCTAGCTCTACCTCAGGGTCATTGGCCTTGTATGCCTCAAATGCCCAGTTTTAATCTTTCCTGTATTTTGTGGTCATTAATCAAATCCCCTTGAGTAATCTTCCTTCTAGATCTCACAATTAAAATGGTGTTCCTTCTCACTCTTGCTTCTTGGAAATAATGAAGTGAGATTCATGCCTTTTCCATTGACTCTGGCTTTCTCCTGTTTAATGGGAAGATTGACTGTTTCCTTTCTCTGCCAATCAGGTTTTCTTGCTAAAAACACCAGTTACCTTCAGTAGTTCCCTTTCCCATACAGATTCCTAGTCTCAATAAAATCTGCACAGAAGGATGACCAAGATATAATCATGTCTCCCTTGCATGCTCTCCACTTCTGTCTAGGTGTACGGGGTGTCCTGGGATAGGTAGCACTTATAGCTGGGGTAAGCAGTCATATTCCTTTGGGGGTAGCTTGCCCACCTTTTGTCCCCACTTGGCACTCAGCTCTCACCTGTGGCTCCAAGAAGTTGTGGCATGCACAGTGGCCGCATCCCGGAAAATATCCTCGACTGGCCATAAAAACCAGGCTGAAGGTAACCAACAGGTCTTAAACTTTCGGTGAGTTAGGACACATGAAGACTGGATTTGGCAGACTGTGTGGAGGAACCACCAGCTGGTCAATGGGCAGAAAGGCGATTCCTGCAATGCACTGTGGAGCACTAAGAGCTTGATGAGACAAGCGATGAAGTGGCAGGTGTGGGTACACTGGTAACTGTAGCCACAAACCTGCACACAGATGGCTCAGGCCATTAGGGTCATTCACTACTAACATGGAGCAAAGTGGAGTCTGGCAGCCTCATGAGTTATGAGCAGCCCTTATTCAGAAATGCATTACTCACATCCTTGGCATGAGGAAGGGGCTAGAAAAGGTGACTTAAACATTGCCTGCTCTAAACTTCCCTAGCCAACATACTGTGGCTGGCTTGGACTCTAGAGGTAAAAATACATAGAAGAAAATGAGTACGGTATTGTTCCGCTTACACTTGGCACATAGAATGTGCCCACCTTACTGGACAGAGACAATGTGGAAAAAACCCCAAGGAGAATACTTATTAGAGTAACATCAGTCTACCCACCTTACCGACAAATTCAACAAAGCAATAGCTACCAGATAAGTAATTGTTGGTATTAAAATGTAGGTTGGGGGAGGGCAGGTAATTATGCAATACATACCCATCACTATTGCTGAATATCCTACTCCCACCCTGCTCTGATTTCTTGCATAATTTTCACCTGTGAAAAAGATGACACATAAGTATATCTACCTTATGAGTAGGGGGCCCCCATGTGGTCAAGTGGTATGAAGCACTCACCATTAAGGATCACTGCCATCTCAACTCTGTCTGAGTGGGTTCAGGTCTCAGGCTTTTCCCATGTGGGTATGTGAAAAAGCTTGCCAGTAGATTCTTGTGGCTTGGTGTTTTTATCCAGGGTTTTCCCACTTTCTTCCTCCACCATTAATACTGGCTGCCATGTATGTCCTATCTTGTGCTGAAAAAAATTGTGTAAAACCCTATAACAACAACAACAACCTTCTGTGTATGAACATGTGAAAGAGTTGTGTGAAAAAGGTTATACTGACATTTTCATCAGCTTTGTGGGAGGATGTGTTTACATCGAATTGACAGCTATTTCTGGTATCAGAATTGATTATCTAAGCAATAGTGACAAGTAAGTATTGCAGTAGTGAAATTAGTTTCACCCCCCCCCCAAAAAAAAATACATTTTACCCCCTACAAAATTTACATTTATGCATTGACTTAATTTTGGTCTATGAATTTATATTAAGAAGATCAAGAAGCAGTTTGATTTTCATTGTATGGATTTTTGTTCAAATTTCCATTAAGTCTGCATTCCTTTTTTGTTTTAGAAATTTGCCTAGAAATTGCTGCACAAATACCATTTCTGTCTAGTAACTTTTGATACATTGATGAAAACGTTATGAAGTATGGGGCTTTATAATTAAAGAGCATAGGTGAAGTTCAGTTGTAACATATTTCCCTTAAAATTTGTCTGATCTACAGTCCATGTTTGACTTAGAAAATTCCATCAGGCACATAAATCCATTTATACAATAGTATTTGAAGAGCTTTATGAAATCTGATTTCACAATTAAATAAGACTTACCAAAGTCACAGTTTGATTGGGATTTTATGAATCTGTGACTGAGGGGATCACATGAGATGGAATTGGTCATGTAATAAGTCAGTCTTTAGAGCATGATAAGCTTGGATGCCTTAGAGAACAACAATAGAGTGGGATATGCATGAAGATAATTAATTTGCATATGGGTGGGCATATCACCCCTCAGGCACTTGCAGGTTCATAAAATCCCAATCAAACTGTGACTTTGATAAGTCTTGTTTACTTGTGAAATGTTATTTCCCCTGTAAGTGCCTCATGATCCCATAAGAGTACAGCGCATCCAAGCAAACACTAACTAATAACATGAAGTAAAATGTATTAGGTGAAACTATGAAGAACATATATAAACATATGAGATATTATCTACATTTTTCATAGCTGGGATTTCCCAAGCACACTGCTGCTAAAATCTAAGCTGTCCAATACAGGTTTATGATAGGATTTGCGGAAAGTGCAGTCTTTATTCCACCCTACAGTTTTAATAATACTTTTTTCATATCAAGAGGACTTAAGTAAAGTTTGACCTATAATATATTTCTATGCAAATTTAATGGAGTTATAGCCCTTAACACATAATGTTGAATTTTAGACCAATACATTTTCAGTTATGTTAGTGGGGGCATCAGTGTTTCGTTGGAAATATTGCTACTTTTTATTGGATAAAAATATCTATGAAAAGATGGTTTCGGTTGCTACTAAAAACATCTTCAAAGGTCACATTTTGAAGAGAATGTAAAGTGACATTACAAATGATATATTGTAACAAAAGCTTAATTGAAGACAATCTTTATCCTTTAGATTCTTGACATTGTATTTTTGCAGTTGATCTTAAGGACTTAGACAACACTGTTGAACGCCTGATGAAACAGGAGGATCTTTGTGTAAGAGATATCTGTCAGCCAATCAGTGTAGAAATAGTCACACCAGATGATTGTCATCCAAAGATCACAGCATTCAATCTGTCAGATGAGGTTGTCACTATGCTTGAGCCTCTGCAAAATTTGTTTGAAAGTAACATTTTTATGAATTTGTGGTCTGTCATTGGACATCAGGCAAATTCTACCTCCTTAGAGGAAGTATGTGAAAATGTTTGGAAACCAGTCTCTACAAAAATGGAAGAGATCACTCGGAAACTTGTGACTGGTGAGATACAATTTGAAGAGATGGAAAAGTATATGGGAGAAGTATACCAGGAAGATTATAACAAAATGTTTTCAGAGATGACCATCATTAAGGTACCAAAAGAACAAGCTGATGAAAGAATAAAACAATTAAGGCAGTTTCGCCAGTTGGAGACATGTTTTGATGGGGCAAAAGCCATCTCAGATCTTGCTAAGGCCTATGGATTAAAGGGGGATTTAGATGCCATCAAACCTTTTATATCACAGGTATATTTTCATTTTTCTTGTATATCTAACACTTGGTAAATAATAATTTCAACAGCAACTGTAAGAAACATAAATCATACTAATAACAATAATGACAAAAATAATAATAATAATAATAATAATAATAATAATAATTACTTTTTTTAAAGAAGGCATTCATTTGATCAACTGTACTATCTTCCATGAAGTGTTCTACAATTACATTTGCACAATTTTTACCAGATGAGATATTTTTTAGACAATGATATTATTAAAAACCTAGACAATTGATTAACTGCTACAATATAATATGCACGAGGCTCTCAGGATTCATACAAAGAGTAGTAGTGAACATGTGTAAAATTTTATAGTTGAGTATGTGATAACAATGCTGTTAAAAGTAGTAGAATTGAATTAAACGTATGTATGTATGTATGTATGTATGTATGTATGTATGTATGTATGTATGTATGTTTGCATGTATGTATGGGTAGGTGGTATTGTGGATGGATGAATCAATAGATGTGCATGTGTGTCTTTGTGAATGCATGTCATATTTTTAACATATTTGACATATCATCCTGTCATGAGGATCCTTTGATTATTCAGTTGCTTTACATCATTTGGTGTTTTTTTTATAGCTCAACTCGTCATAGATCAGATCTAAGAACTTATGTGATAGTCCAATGTCTTTCACCTGTTATTCATCTATCAATGTCCATTTTCTGATCATTTGCACAAGTTTGTTATTGCTACTCCTAAATTACCTGTGGAGATAACAATGAAATTTTACACAATTTCATCCCAATGTCTAAATGAAAATGGTACCAGTTGGACAATAAAGCTGCCATTTTGGCCATCTTGAAAATCATGTTATTTACTGCTTTGGTGGCCTATATGTGGTTAGATCTCCCAAACCAAAATGCATCCTTGCCGCAAGCTTGTGGCAAGCTTGCGGCAAGCTTGCGATAAGCTAATTTGATGTTTATAAGCTAACATGGATGCTTGCGCAAGCTTGTGCAAGCTTAAGGCAAACAAGCTGGATATAACCTCAAGCTTGTACAAGGTTTCTTATCTGCTTCAGAAAGTAAAACTAGCTTATTACCGCAAGCTTGTACAAGGTTTCTTATATATTTGCTCCAGAAAGTAAAACTAGCTTGCGCAATCTTATTTCTTTTCTTCAGAAAGTAAAACTAACTTGCTCAAGTTTTCTTATATGTGTCAGAAAATAAATTTAAAATAGCTTGCAATAAGTTTCTTCATCTATTACCATTCTTGTAAAAGATTGAGACCATGCATGTATCAAACTCTCATGCACATGCTTGCAGTGAATGAATAAACTTGAACAATGAAATTTATCATAATGTTTTTGCTGAACATATTTGTTTTCCACTACATTTCAACTATAAGATTACATTATTTAATCATTAAATATGCAGGTAGGTCAAGGAAATTTTAACCTTCTCAGCATTTAGTAAGTCATAATTTAACTTTTGCAATTCCACAAAAAAGCCATGTAAGAAAATCAAACTTGTACCAGAATATGAGGTATACCTGACACAGGGTCAGATGATGTCGGACCTGAATACAGTATACGTTTTGTGGGGGGCAAAAAATATGTGTTTTAATTAAAGTAAATAATAACAGTTTCTTTGGAATTTTCAGTTTAGAACGCGCATTTGGTTCTATTTTGATAGAATTTATCACTTGTATACTATTTGAATGCAGTTCTACAATACGATTGGTTCATTTGAAATCGAGGCTAGTGTTTATGCCGCAAGGTTCCAAATACTAGCTTGCGGATATCAGTTTGTGCAAGCTTGCCGCAAGCTTGCATTAAGAGCTTGCGATTTCGGTTTGGGTCGAGCGTCCGCCGCGTGACAGGAGGTCATGGGTTCAATCCCCGACCAAATCATACCAAAGACTTATAAAAATGGTACTAACAGCTACCTCGCTTGGCGCTCAGCATTAATAGGTTAGTGTTAAGACTGGTCGGCCTGGTGTCAGGATAATGTGACTGGGTGGGACATCATGCTACATGTCTGTGGCATGACGCCCCAGTGTTAGACATCACTATAAACTGCCTTACTGCAGACATCGTAGCGATGAATGAAAAATTGTTAAAGTTACGTTAAAAATCCTAATCAAACAAACAAAATCATGTTATTGCTACAGATAATCATATCTATGGGTTTTTATTAAAAGGCTTCTTATGACAAACAATTATGGTATCAATCTGACAATAAGTATGGCTACCACAAACACCATTTAAAACTATTTTAGCTGTTCCTTCTGAAATGATATTCATATTTGTTATAGGATGTTTAGTTAAAGACCTTATCCCTTTTGTGGGATGTTTTTATGTCATTGAGGTTAGCTAAGTTATGTTTCTTGTTACAACAAACTTACTATTAGTCTTTTATCTCCATCCAGTTTTTTTTCTTTTTCTTGAACATATTTTGAGGAATTTAGGAAAAAGGATCTCTTATCAAAAGAGATTTTATAATGAGCTTGTGGTATTTTCTTTCCATAATTATTAGAAATGATAAACTTATGATAAGTTTCCAATATAAAATAGGATGCAGAATTTTAAAGCTGCAGACTGGATTATATACTGAACAGCAGTATCAGAATTTTGTTGGATATTTGCATGAATGTCAGTGGGTGGCAGTAGAAAGAATGCTAGTCAAACAGTAACAGATTTAGTTAATAAATATATATTTTTTCACTTTATAGTGTTTGCACATTTAATTTGAGACAGATATTAATGCTAAAGTTCATATTGTTTTTTTCAAACCATATTGTCATGAAATCTATAAACTTAATTGCTGTTGAATAGTCTTTAAAAAGCAGATTTTTTATTTTTGTAATTTTCATCCTGGGGTCCATAGCAGTACCACATTTTATGCAGAATCATGCTGTACTGAAATACAATGTACTTCATAATTATGTGGAACTGTATATATAAAATATTGTACTCTGTTAGGATGATTTAAAAGCTTATTATCATTAATTTATCAATAATTATTAAAATTAATAATAATTTAATAATAATATAATTAACAATAATATATTAATCAATCATAGTTTTATTAATTTTGGACATAGGATAAAAATGTCTTCAAATACATTTTTTTGTCAGGTATGAAGAGTTATGAACTTTCACCTTTGACATATTTTATTTGTTGGTCCACAGGAATCACATATTGCCAGCTAATTGGAAAATAAAATAATTTTCATCACCATCATTCTCTTGACCTAGTGTGGTTATTGAGGCACTGTGCTGCTGAACATCTGACCAGTTTCCTCCACTTGTCTCGATCATGTGCCAATGCCTGTAGCAATAAATTATTTTAATAGAAGCAAATCTTTATCCATCACTGTTATGTAGGTTATTACATTTTCATATTGAAATAAATATAGTTTTATGGTGAATTGTGAATAAAACATGGCACCCCATCGTTAGCGCACAGATCAAAAGCACGCCAACAAATGTGCACTGACAAAAGCGCACAGCTAGTGAAATATGCCTGTCAAATGCGCGCCATCTAAAGCACACAGCATAAACTTCATATGCCATTTTCTAGTGAGCACACATGAAAGAGTGTAAAATCTTTATATTTAGTAGAAATAAACTGAAAGCTTGAATCAGTTTGAGCAGACATTAAGGGTGTACACTCTTAATATTGAGTAGAAATAAACTAATAGTTTGGTTTCCAGTGAACCGACATCAAAGTATACACTTGTAATATTGAGTAGAAATAAACTAATAGTTTGAATAACTGTTTTCAGTGAGCATCAATATGCGCATTTACACAGTATAAGCCTAGACAAATATAAATACCAAATTTATTTTGTCAAACTTTGAAAATCTTATCTAACCATGGAAAAGACTAAGTCACAGAAAGGGAAAGAGCATATAATAACTGATGGATATCAATATAGAAAAGACTGAGTAAATGCTGATGACAGTGCATCATGGAGATGCTATACACGTGATTGTAAAGGGCGAATTAAAGCGATTGCAGTGCACACAAGCACTGTGCTTTCTGAACATAACCATGCTCCAGATCTGGTGAGCAACAAAGCGAAGAAAACTGTAGCAGAGATCTGTCAAAGCAATGAACACCATTGAGAGACCAAAACAAATAATTCAGCAAAGCTCTCTTGGAATTTCATTGCAGACAGCGAGTATTTTGCCATCGTATATGGCTTCACAGAAAGCGATCGAATGACGGAGAAAGAAAAAACCGATCTGCCATAAGCCAACATAACTTTGTTCAATGATATTGCCATTCCAGAATCTCTGCAAAAATCTACAAGAAGCATTAATTTTCTTCTGTGGGATTTGGGTGCGGATGATGATGCTCGCATTCGGATGTTCGGAAAGACTGAAAATCTGACCCTTCTACAGCAAAATGATAATTGGTTTATCGATGGTACCTCTAAAGTTGCACCGAAACTATATATATATATTTACTCAGCTATTCACTATCCATGCTTTAATTAACAACTTGGCCTATCCCATAGTCTACGTTTTGCTGCCAGAGAAAACAGAGCATGACTATGAACACATCATGCAGAAAATTCTCGAACTGCATCCTGGTCTTAATCCTGCTAGCATTTTGGCCAATTTTGAGAAAGCCTTTCTAAACGCTTGTGCAACCATCTTCCCAGGAGCATGGTTAGCAGGATGCTTCTTCCATCTAGGGCAATCTTTGTGGTGCAAAGTACAAGAATGTCATTTAGCGGAGGCTTACCGTGATGATGAAAATGTTTACATGTATGTCAAAATGCTTTTAGCCCTCAGTTTCGTTCCAGTTGAAGATGTTCCAGATGCTTTTGATGAGTTGGTGGAAAGCAGCCCTCCAGAAATTATACCAATCAATGATTACTGGGAAGACAACTATGTGGGAAGACAAAAAAGAAACTGTCGAGGAAATCCGAGATTTTCTATTAATCTGTGGAACATGCACAACCGTGTAAATAACAGTTTACCATGCACTAATAATTCGGTTGAGGAATGGCATCGGTCATTTCAACAGACAGTAGACTGTCATCATCCGTCTGTCTACAAGCTGGTTGACCACTTTCACAAGGAGCAGGATCATGATGAGATCATGATGATCGAATGATATCGAGCAGGATTTAGACAGCATGAGGCATCAAAATCAAAGTACATCAGACTTAAATGATGCCTGTTAGCTTTGATTCCAAGATACAGCAACGTACCATTGATTGAATATCTGCACAGAATTGCACATAACATTGCAATTTAAAAAGTGGTAGACATAAAAAAACTGAAATTCATTTTAAGTTTTTTAATTTTTTGCCTTGTTTGTTTGTATTGATTATGTACATAATGTAATTTGAACAGTGATAGACATAATAAACTGTAACTCATTTTAATGATAGTAAACCTTATTTTAATACCTGATTATTTTCTAATGTATGAATTATTTATATGTATGAATCTTTTGTATTTGACATATTGACTATTAAAGTTTGTGCCTTGTGCGCTTTTGATGGCGTGCTTTTTTCTTGCGCGCAATTATTGGTGTGCACTTTTGTTCGCACGCATTTGTCGGCGCACTTTTGACCTGCGTGATAATGACAGGATGCCATAAAACACTGTTTTGCTTGTAGAGAAATAGTGACCTTTTTCAAGGATGCCATGATAATATAATGGTTCTATCATTAAGACTGACCAGAGAAAAATTGTCTGTTGCAAGTTTAAACCACATTTGTTATTCCTTCTGCAATATTTCATCTAGTACTGCATTTATCCATCTTATCATCTGTTTTTATCTGGTAATCCTTGCCATTTTTCAGTACTGAGTTCAGAAAAGTCTGCTTAGGTTACCACATTGTAACCCACCCTTTAGGAGTTAGGGTACACTCCTCTTATTTTTCAAATCCAGTTTGTTCATAAGTCTTAAGTATTAAGTTAGAACACAACATAAACTGCAGTTAATGGGAATTTATAATTCTTTTAAGAAATAATTGCTCACACATGTCATTTCTTTGGGAGTAAAACTATTGTGTAGCTAAGTGCTGAAAACTAACTGTCCATTTGATGTGAATATATTCTCCCACATTGCGAAGAAAAAGTCATAATGGTCTTTTGCACACCACTCTATATGTCACATGGTTATATGCAAACTGTAGATATTATCTGTCATCTTTTCACAATTGGCACTTATCCAAGACATTAGAATGGGGTGGGAGGTGAGCAGCAGAGTGCATGCTAAGTTGCCTGGCCACAGCATTTTGAACACATAGTAATGAAGCTTAATTCAAAGATGCCTCTCTCTGCATACTAAAGGAAGTTGCTAAGAATAGGGTGGCATTCAAAATCTTGGTTAAAAGGAACTGGTTGCTTGCTCCATGGCATCAATTGTTTTAATGGGAAGTCATGCCCAGACTTCCAGAGAAGTACCCACTTTGGTCATATTGGCATATGAAGAAGGTGATTTAATAGACCACTTTGTGAATGTACCCTGTGGCTGGAAGAAGAAATGGGGGATCTCAACATTGATGGAGGAACATACCATCCTCAATGTTGTTGACCCACATTGGCCTTGTTAAAACCTCCGTGATATTTCCTCAGTTGTGGATTAATGTGGGAGAAGTAAGAGATCTGGTTGAGCCTGGGATCTTTCACAAAATCGAAACAATCTTTATGGACTGTGTGTCAAATGGTTGTGGTCACAAGTCTGGGGGTAATGGATAGTAAACTTGGTTTACCACATTATCAAAGTACCAGACCTCTTTTATCTGAGCGGTTGGCCTGAGATAAGGTGTTATTGCCACAGCTTGTGTCTACAACCCGCTGAAGGCAATGAGGGGAGAGAGAGTACATCATTGTCATTGTAGTTATGGATTCTCCAAGTTTAAGAGTGGTTGGGCATCACCATGTCCCTTGATGAAAGGTGCACAGGGGTACACTGTGCCATGATCCCTAGTTTGTCATGACTTACAGAAAGGAGAAAAGAATGTCTGTCTACTCTAGATAATTTATTGCTTTAAGTCTTTCAAATGGAAGCCACTGGGTGATGAGGTGATGTGGGACATGAGCCATAGCATCACTTCAACTGTGAGGCTAAGGTCCACTAGCCAATGCGTGCATAATGGACAAAGGGTCCTGAGGTGGATGGCACCATATCCCATAAGGGTTCATAGGTATTATTGGGAACAGTAGAACACACATGCAGTCCTGTGTATAGATTGTGAACCATGCACAGGGTAGGATGTTTAAACAGGGGAATGGGGAAGCTCAGTCCCTGTCCTGTCCTTGTACCAAGAAGCCTATGAGGGACTGATAGGGAAGACCTTGTCTTCAACTGATATCTCACTGTATGCATCATGGGTACAGTGTTTTGCCTCCTTAACAGAAGGGGGCAGCACACTATCAGAAGCATGATATGTAGTGTGATGCTCAACTTAAGCTCAAAAGCCTGCTTAAACACTCAAACAACTGAAAACTTTACCTACTTATTGACAACAAGTTCAATCTTAGTTTGACAGAATAAATCTTATATACTGGTATGTCATAAAATTAAGACACTCATGTTTATATTGTTTCAGTTATTATCTGCATTCATATATGAGCGTTTTCGCTTACTGCTAATTATGCAATTTTTATATCTTGTTTTTCAGCAAAGTGTGCTTGTCAATTTCAGAAACGTGCTACAGAGATGATGATGAAGGAATTTGATGACTCCCTATTAAAAACCAGTGCCATTCTGCAAACATTCACAGCAGAGAGAACAGCCTGTCTGAATGCTTTTATTGAGTGCAAACAGCTTGTCTTGTGGATTCAGGAATCTGTTAAAGGCATATTAATATTGTTAAATCTGTAATAGAAATTATACAAAGGAAAAGAAAAGTTATGAGCTCAAATTGCAGAAAGGGTATTGAAGAGCTGTAAATGGGTTTGATAATTCAGAGTAATGTGTTAACCGAATTGTCATGATAGTTGTCTGGTAATACAAATGGCTTATTTAGACTGGTAACACAATTGGCGATTTAGATGCTTCACTGATTTCAGGAGAAAACTGCTGGAAGGAAGATTGTTTCCAGTTTCACATCTCACAAACTGGTTGTCAGTAACCGTTGTGATACCTAAAACAGTCAGAACCAGATTGTCATGATCATGATAAGACAGACATTGATTAATCCACTGTATAATAGAGTAGATCTTGGAAACAAATTAACACACAAAGGAACAAAAACCTGCAATGCTTAGGAATACTACAGGTAGTCTGGAAAAGGTGATAAGTGATTCAAATAAGTAAATAAATCAATGATAATAAATAAATAAATAAGTGAATGAATGAATAAAAAAAAAGTTTTTATTGTAAATAGAGTAAATGAGGAAAATTGCAGGCTTTTGTTGTCTGAGTTGTCAAACTTTTTAATGGTCAAGTGTCTCTATATCGCTACAAAATTTGTAGGCAGACTTAGGTAAGGCAGATTTCAGATGGGATTTTGAAGCACTTTCTGTCTAAACCACAGTTGCTCATATTAAGTAAGCTTAGGTGAATTTTAAGCTGAATTCAGGTGGATTCAGGGCAGAATTGTAAGCGAAATTTGCAAATTAGTTGTCCTAATATTCTGCATGAATAATAAGATTTTTGCCTGAAATAAAAATCCACCTGAAATCCTGTACAAAATTATCCAGGCAGATTTTATGCAGATTTCAGACAGGTTTCTTATACATTTTCTTCCTTAACTATAAACTTCAAGATGTTTAGGCGAATTTCAAGCAGACTTTATGTGGATTTGTGGTGGGATTTTAGGTGAAATATGCAGATTAGTTGTCCTAAGATTTCACTTTTTAAAAAATCCATCTAAGATCTCCACCTGAAATAAAATTCTACCTGTAAAATCACCCTGCCTGAAATTTCAACCGAAAATAAAAATCTGCAAAAGGTTCTAAAAACAAGACTCCTTCAAATGTCTACATAAAAATCATCCAATACAAAATCTGCTTCAGATTTCTATTAAACTGCCTAATGTTTCTTAGACATCATTGGGAATCAATGATAAAATATTCAATATAATTATTTTAATGGATTGTACATTTTGTTTTGACAGACATTATCAAAAAAGATTTAGGATATCTTGTCCTCATTTTCTTTCTTTCACAAAACCTTATCCATGATGGCATCATTTAAGTCTTTAAGTCTTTTTAATTTTACTGAAAGTTTGATGATATTTCACAATATTTTCATTGAAATTTTGGTGAGATCTCACAAAAAATTCATTGATATATTTGTGAGATTTCACACATTTTTCAAATGGTTATTCAAACTTGTATCTTACTTGAAATTTGAATTGCCACATTTAGCAAGCATGCTCATTCCCATCACTTTTTGTTATGTGATGATTCATTGGGCAAGTACAAACTTTTGACCAACAAAATGCTCTTTACAGCGATCATCTGTTTAATAATATATGGAACAAATACTTATTAGAAAGCTCATTGTGGAATGTGATTGGATTGAGTATTATATAAAAAAAAGACAGTTTTGGAAACAGTATTAAAAAAGGGTCCATATCAAGGAAAATCAGATACAGGCCAGGAGACAGGTGAAATTCTGCTTTAAAATGGAAAACAAGAAAACAATCTTGTTTGAGAGCAGTTAAAACCAAATGAAGTTAAAAAAAATACAAGAAGAAAAAACTACAACAGCAGCAAAAATTTAAAAAAGAAACATAGCAAGGAAAAATATGGAAAGAAATTATTGTTCCCAAAACAACAATAGAATTACAGCTATCAGAAACAGGTAACGTAAAATCATTTAAATTGTCCATGAAACAAAGAAAAAAAATTATATCATCTTATTGATAGTTTTTTGTCAGTGATATTACAATCACAAAATATCACTATATTTTCAGACTTATTGGCAACTCTCAGTGAAATTCAAATCACAAAATTCTCACTGACCGCCATTTATACTGGGCATCTCTTGTCAAAACAGATTTGATCCCCTTGTTGATGCATGTTCTGAATGTGGAACCTTACAAGCTTCTTATACATATTCCAATAGGAACGATAGTTCAGATTTAGACAATGATTATAAAAGTAGAAAATGCTGTTGTAGAAAAACTAAGTTTGTATACAGTAATGATAGTTGTAATGATGATCACTGTGAACAAGGTTTTAATACTTTCAATGTCTCCTTGAGTGCCTCTAATAGCATTGATATTAGTCTCTTGAATTTAGGAGTTTCTAGCAAAGGTTTACACATAGGTCATTTAAATATTCAGGGTTTTCGAGGAAAGATTGATCAAGTGAAGTTACTGTTAACCTCTCCAAATAATAATATCCATTTATTTGGACTCTCGGAAACAATGTTAACAGAAAATCAGGGTGAAAATTTCTTATATATTAATGGCTATGAAAAACCTTATCGTAAGGATAGTAAAGCAGGTGGTGGTGGGCTCCTTGTATATGTTAAAACCGGTACTATTTGTAAAAGACGGGAAGACCTAGAAATACCGGAAATAGAATCCATTTGGCTACAGATAACTCCAGAGAAAGCAAAGCACTATTTAGTAGGTTTTGTGTATAGACCCCCATCATCACATACTGATTGGTGTGAATATTTTGAACTTCAAGTAGATAAAATTTCAAATGAAGAGAAAGAATTTTACATTCTAGGTGATATAAATCGAGACCTTCTCAATGATCAAATAGAAGGGAATTAGATGAAATTTATTGATTCGTTAGGTATGGAGCAACTAGTAAATGAACCCACCAGAGTAACATCTACCTCTAAAACACTTATAGATCATATTTATACCAATACAAAAGAAAATGTTTTGGAAGTAATGGTTCCAAAGATTGGTATAAGTGATCACTTTCCAATTTTTCTAACACGTAAAGTCAATGGCAAATCAACAAAAAATAATATCCATAAATCCATTACTTATAGGTCATTCAAAAACTTTGATACTGTTAAATTCCTAGAAGATCTAAAACAGATTCCATGGAATACAGTCCAAATCTTTGAGGATATTGATGATGTTTTAGATACTTGGACAGATCTGTTCATCAGTATAGTGGACAAGCATGCCCCTTTAAAAACACACAGGATAAAGAAAGACCATCAGCCAGGCTGGATCTCCCCAGAAATTTTAGAAGCAATAAAGCAAAGAGACAAACTAAAATCAGTAGGAAATCAAACTGAATATAGAGTTTGGAGGAATAAAGTTCATAAAATGATACATCAAGCCAAACAAGCGCACTACAAAAAAGTGCTGGATGAAAACCAAAATAACCCGAAAGCTATCTGGAAAGTGTTTGCAGGTTTTGGTGCAGGCAAATGTAAGCGTAAAACTGAAATTTTTTCCCTCAATCATGAGGGCATTTATACTGATAATCCAAAGGACATCTCAGATATTTTTAACAACTTTTTTGTTCAAATCGCTGAAAAACTTAAAGAACCCAGAACTTCATCTGATCATCTGGAACTCAAACATTTTTGTGCTAAAAAACTACAAAACAATATAAAATTTGAAATTCCTGACATGAGTCCAGAATTTGTGTTGAAATATATTAAAACAATGGATGTATGTAAAGCTACAGGACTTGATATGATTGGACCAAGGCTACTAAAAGTGGCTGCACCTGCAATTGTAGAGAGTATAGTTTTCATTTGTAATGAAAGTATTAGGTCTAATAAATTTCCACAAAGATGGAAAACTGCCAAGGTTATACCATTGCATAAAGCAGGAACAAAAGATGATGTAAATAACTACAGACCCATCTCTATCCTTCCTTGTCTCTCCAAATTACTAGAAAAACATGTACATGATTCTTTTCTCAACTATTTAAACACTTATGATCTTATTCATGATAATCAGTCTGGCTTTCGCCAGAATCACTCCTGTGAAACCGCACTTGTATCTTTGATTGATAAATGGCTGAAAGCGTTAGATCAAGGAGAAATGGTAGGCACTATTATGGTTGATTTTCGTAAAGCTTTTGATCTTGTAGACCATGAAATTTTACTTGAAAAACTAAAGATTTATCAATGTAGTGAAAACTCTCTAAACTGGTTTACTTCTTACTTAACCGACAGAGTGCAAAAAGTATCTTTAAATGGTCAACTTTCTCAAAGTAAAAGTATTAATTGTGGAGTACCACAAGGCTCTATCCTTGGACCTCTGTTATTCATTCTATTTATCAACGATTTACCTCTTAAGATTTGAACTTCAATTTCTTCCACTGACCTCTATGCAGATGATACTACACTGTCTGAGATTGGTAAAACCAAAACGGTACTTGAAAATAACTTACAAGATGCTCTCAACAGACTTCAAGTATGGTGCAAGGAAAACAGTATGATCATAAATACAGAAAAAACGAAAGCCCTACTAGTTACAACACAACAAAAACGAGCAAGACTAGATAGCAACAAACTTAATGTGTTTTTTGATAATGTGAGCCTTAATATGACCTCTCAAGATAGAATTCTTGGTGTATTCGTAGATAACAATCTTACTTGGTCTATTCACATTAAACACATTTCAAAAAAGGTTAATTCTTATCTTTGGCTACTGAGGAAAATCAAAACATACATTCCTCTTCAGTAAAGGGTCATCTTTTATAAAAGTTATATTCAGCCATATCTGGACTACTGTAACATAATTTGGGGTAATACCTCTAATTCAAACATAACAACACTTATAAGGCTCCAAAAGAGGGCTTGCCATTTAATTCTAGATCAATGTATAGACAATTTTCAGGATGCAATGAATAATATAAAGATTTTAACAATACATGAAAGAATATTTCTTAGAAAAGCCAAATTGATGTATAAAGTATCCAGAAAATCCATTCCTGTCTATCTAAGCAATATCTTTCACCAAAGAGATGCTGATGGTACTCCAAATTTAAGGTCCATAAGAAGAAAAAAATTACATTATACCAAGGCCAAAGAAGGAATTGTTTAAAAAAAGTTTTCAATATACTGGTCCAGTAGTATGGAACAACATTCCCAGCAACATAAGGCAGGCTCCTAGCATTTCTTCATTTCATAATCAATGTCTTAAATGGATGAAATCTTTAGAAAATTGAACAGTGCTAGTACCAAAAAAAAAAAAAAAAAAATACTGCCTGCTTGTCTGTTTTTTTTTTTTTTTTTTTTTTTTGCATCATTTTCAAAGCTGAATGTTTCAACACAGAATGATATTTTATGTTTCTTATATGTTTGTGTTTTTACAGATGCCTGTGCATGTGTTCCAGGCTTGATACTTTGAAATTTAAAATTCCTTAATTATTTAGCATTGAGCCAGACTCTTCACATCATGTTGTATGTATTGTATATATTGTACATAACAGATAGAAGGCCTCAAGGTAGATTAGTTCTGTAACTAATTGAGTTACCTTCTCTAAATAAAGTCTTTATTATTTTTATTATTATATTATTATTATTATTATTACTGATATTTTCAGAAATGTTGGCAGGGTCAGTGAAATTTCAATCACAAAATTTCGTTGATAGTTTCATAAATTTTGGTTTAAATCTCCTAAAATACCATAATTTTGTGATGAAAGGACATTTTAGTGAATGTCAAACAAATTTCACTGTAATTTCAGTCACATTTTCACTAGGGTATGATATTTGTAGAGCATATTTTAATAGGATCAAAAGAAACCTTTTTTCTGTGTAAACATCAGATTAAGCCCAAAATCCACCATGCACCAATTTTTCTAAGTCACCAATTAATCTGTGCTTGTAGTTCTTTGATAAAGTTCAAAATTACATCTAACATTTCTGCTAAAATCAATCTAAGTCCAAAATCGGTTATAGTAGGAAAATGAACTGGACTTTTACATCTTACAGTTATCCTTTTGGAGGAATATAAGAAATAGTATGCTTAACTGTTAGTTGTATTCAATATGTCACCTGGGATATATTCCCAGACCGCCTAAAGTCCATCTGAAATTTGGGTTTTCTTGGCAGAATACGCCCTGAATCCACCTGAAATCCAGGAAGGAATCTGCCTAAATATTTTGTATGGGCAGTCTCTCATTTTTTGAATCCAATTCAGTATTTACTGTGAACTCTTGTACACACACAAGTACAATTTAGATTTGGGTTTTAGTTTGAACTTCATAATTGTAATTTATTGGTGAGTGAAATGACATTGACATACATATACAGTGCGACCCCGCTATAACATGCCCCGTTATAACACGAATTCGGATATAACACGGTCGTGTCATGGCTCCCGAAAAAATTTCAGGTAATTTATTACAGGTATTTTTCTCAAAGATCGCCCCCCAAAAAATCTTTCAAGTATTAAAAATAAAATACGTCAAGAGTTTAATTATCATTTTCATACTTGTCTAAAAAGTGCGAAAAAAAACCCATGTAGAAAATGTATTATCATTTTAGGGAAGAAATCACACACAAAATCGAATACAAAATAATCGTTGTATGGCTCCTAAAATTTCTTCTAGTTTTGTACCAGAATAAACATCGGAAATACAAACCAATTGCTGGGCCTACTGAGAACTTTGATCATTGTTTATTGTTGAAAAATGACAGCTCATTAGTGTCAATATTAATTATTACTGATCCCTGAGCAATGAAGCCATCGTGTCTACTTTGTGTTTGTCTTGAATGCATTCCGAATACAATCGTTGCTCTAATAATTTCCGATATATGTTCTCTTAATTTCATACACAACTAAGCAACAGCCAATGCGGGGGTTGATAAAAGTATTCTCACCAGAATGTATAAATCAATTAATTTAAGTACATTGTTTATCATCAAAGTGAATTGCCGAGCTAAACTTGTTGAAATCAGGGGGAAACATTTTATACAGCATCAAAGAACAAAAGCCGCGAACATGTGTGCGTGGCTTAGCGGTGTTGTTTTATGCAATCTGTTGACTAGTAAATTTGATTTCTGCAACTGAGAACTATAATTGACTTTGCCAAGAGCAAATGTGACATTAGCAGAAAGCAGCTAAAAATCAGAGTTTTTCAAAAAATAATAACTATTGACAGATGAGAAATGTAATGGTATAAAATGTATATGACACATAGGTCTCAGAAACGCTTAATTACGCGTATTTGAATGCTTATATTTGATCTGGGACACATAAATCACTCCATGCAGGAGTCCTCCATATGCATACAAATAGCTGGGAGACAAAGTTAGTGTTGATTACTTTATCATTTTAGCTGTGCTGATATTTACAGTGACGTAATTCAGTGGTTAAAATACAGCCAGTTCTGCCTGCTGTATTTATTAGAGTACATCAAAAGAACATGACGCAATAGCTGGGCGGCAAGTTCCAAGGACTTTGACCAGCAGCTTGGGTGGGAAAATGTGCTGAAATTTACAATGACTGAATTCAGAGACAGAAAGATTCTGAGATGTACATGTAGTTATTATAAGGATACACTTTAGCTTCCATTATTTAATCTACGGACATGTACTATTTCATCATTCATTACGTACAACCGTTACATAATTTTTGTTATTTTTTTTTCATTGAATTCAGCCACATAATGATCTGTGACAAAATTATTGAATATTTTACATCTGTGTGGATATTTTCGATGGAAATATTTGTATTATGGATTCAATGTATGTTACAAGATTCGCTGGTGAATACACGGTGTTGATACTCTTTTCATGCAATAGATTATACATGTATATATAAATTAGACACGTGTATGTACCAATGCATGGTTCTCTGAGTAAAGTAATATATTATATCTGCAATTTCTGTTACCACAGCAAATGTTTTTCTCATTTAATATATAGTGATCAAAAATGGTAATTGTGCCATGCATTTTCACACCCGTCTTTATGTAAACCCCCCCCCCCCCCCCCCCCCCCCCCCCCCCCGTCATTTAAATCCAAAAATGTGTTGGTATTGTACATGGCTGCTTATAACACGGTTCAGTTCATAGCACGGTCGGATTCTATGGCTCCCAACTACCGTGTTATAGCAGGGTCCCACTGTACCTGGTAAAAAAGTAACCAAAGTGTCTGCATTGAGTGACTGATACCATCTGTTTTGTGCGGATTGAAGATAACCTTTCAGAGGAACACACAAGCTAACTGGAACAATGTTCCTTTCAGATGCAGTTTTCTTCTGAAGTAAGTGTAGTTTCTAACCAGGCTATTTGCATGTATGGCCAGCTATCTTGACAACAGTTGTCTTAGTTGTACAATGAAATGTTTATGAATGGTGAAACAATAATATTGTGCTTGTTATTATAGTATCATGGTGGAAAACAAAAGAAAGAACTTTTCCTGCCAGTGTGCTCCAAAATCAGATGTGTGTGTGTTTGTGTGTGTGTGTTTATGTCTAAGTCACAAACTTGATCAACTGTGCAGCAGTACCTGTATTTGTTTGATCACTATAACAGAAATGCAACAGAAACATGCCAAATACTATTCAAAAAAATATTTCCTATTTTTTCTGTCTTAATAATTAAATGGTCCAATAGTCACAAACTGCTGCAATACTTTAATTGAAATAATTATAAGAAATATATCACCATTATTTCCATATGATTTACCTTTTTTCTGTATTATTTAAAAATGTTATTTTGTCTTCTCCCCTTACAAAAACGGGAAATAAAAGGATACATGTAGAGATGATACAAATATGCATGAGTCAGTTGGCCCAGTTGCATATTTTGTACACTTGAACAACTTAAAAAACCAAACCTTTATCTTTTATTTTGCATACATTTTACATAATTTAACATCTTTATTGGTATTGTTTGATCTTCTTGTTGGGGTTCACATTCATATACAAAGGTTTATGTTCTTAAACTTTTGTGTAATTCAATTTTACATTTCCGCATTTGAACTTTACTTATCACCATACAGCCCCCATCAAGCTTGGGTGCCAGTAAATGCTACCACTTCAGCCCATACACACACTTGACTCCTTCACACACATCCTGGTCTTAATATGTTTGATGTAGAGGCCAAAAAAGGAAATCTTTTGATTTCTTGAAGAGTGAAGCAGTTGGTCCAGGTAATTTGCACCCACTCATGCAATGTCTTCCATTTCCCAGTGTCCAAAAAGGTGCCCAACTAATTCTATTTTCAGTGGCATGGTTAGACATCACAGATAATGTGTGATTCTTTTGCACAAAAACAAAAGTTAATGGTTTCATTTCCAAACCTGCCAACTCTAATTGTTTTGCTTAAGGCCTTTGAAAATGACACATAATATGTGAACTTGTGAAATAAAAGGATATATTATGGGAATACAATTGTTTGCAGTAGAATCCAGACAATAGCATGTCCATATTTGATTTTGAACAGTATTTGATATTAATATTTGATGTTAAATTCAGTGGGATATGGAACCATACTTAGTTTATCATTTGTGCATTAAACTACACATATTTTGTGATAAAAACATCTGCATGATTAAGCTTTTGCTTAGGCGGTGCGCAATGATTTCATTCTTTGGGGTTAAATTTTTAAAGAAAAAACATTTCCCAGGTATTCTTCACTGGTATTAATAGATTTTTAAAAATGTCCTTGTATATCTTAGATATTTTTAAAAGAACTTTTCATTCCCTTTAGTTTGGTGTATGAATGCATGGGTGTAGTATGGGTTCTAGACTATTCAGCTTGACATTGCTTCTAATGTGCACCTATCAAAAAACTGCTAATCATGCTTGGTCATTTTCATTTCCTGGACTTCAGAGGTAAATTGTGAACAAAAGATCCAATAATGTTTTGGTACATTATACATGTATATATTTAGTAATTCATTCATTGCACTTTCAAAAAGTTTTATTGTCTAATCTTGCGTTATTCATTTTCCCTATTTTAATAACTGATAAAGTGTATTTTAGGCTAATTCATGCAGACTTTCTAAACAATGGAAGCTGTCATTTTGGTTCAATTAAACTTTACAAACTTTTGAGTTGAATGCAATGTTTACCATCACTGCATCAGTTCTGATCACACATTTTGACTTTTCAGTGCCATGTTTTCCAGCTTGACAATAGTGGCACATATTTTGTTACACCTTACTGAAAACAGGGACAACTTACAGAAGAAACCGACTGCCATACTGAGAAGGTCTTGTTAGGGTTGGCAGGTCTGAATCTCCTCACCATTTGTGAACTATAGTTTATTTATACCTGTACCAAATCACACCTCACAGGGAAGAGGTGTATACTCTTCTGTGGAAGGGTAGAGTAAAGAGGGTTGCTAATTAGCAAAGTCCAGGCTTCTCTTCCAGATCTTGATTTCAAGAAAAGGTAGAAAGTTTTGACTCGTAATCAATCTATCCATCTTAAACAAATTTCTTTGTGAAAAGCATTTTAATATGGATACTGCTTTGTCATTAATACCATAAGGCAATCTACCTGAATCTTCATGATGCATACCTTCACATCTACATCTTTACATGCCATGTAGGTGGGTGGGCATGTGATCCATAAGGGTAATACAGGTTTACTGAAATTTTCATCAAGCATCCAGTTGGTAAGTGTTTACTTTTCTAATTATTCTTACAGATCTGAAAGAACTGAAAGTATTTGTGGATTTAGCCCTGATCTCAGCCGGAGACCGTGAAATGGAAATTGCCAGAGTCAACTGTCTTCATGTAGCTATTACAGGATTTGCTCCACTCATTTTTTGCCTTGATAAGAATTCTGGGTATGAGTTGTTGTTGGACAAGTGCCAAATATTATGGAAGGAGCTGGAATCTGTTCCGAATTTGCCTCAAAAACTGGTATAACCACATGAACAATATTATATTAAACCATAACCCTACTAAATGGAAGTTGATTTTTAAATGCTTGCCACAGGGTGGAACATACCATTTATGCTATGCCCATATGCCACTTGATCCATCTATATGTCTTTCAATTAAAATGACTGTCCATATTTAGTTTTGCACAATAATTATACTGTTATAACATGCATTTGACCAAACATTATTGATAGTATCAACAACAAAACTTGCTGATTTTGGAATATTGTAAGGTTAAAATCAAGTTATGGTCACATTGGCAGATGGAAGAAAAATCATTGCCACATGATTACTTTCAGTTTCTTCCTAAATAGGGATATTCAAATCTGAACTATAGACATCCAGAATTGTTACCTGTAATTTTTTTTACAAAAATCAATGTCAGCCATTGAAAAAAAGCTGTCATCGAATGCCACAGAAATATATAACATGGTTGAATGTATTAAGCCTGATGACATTTTACATTAAATTTTAGCATCATTAGTCCATGTGGTCCACTTGTTCTTGAATTGTGTTGGACAGACATTTGTTTGCTTTTAAAGCAAATCCCTTTGTTTATAATATAGTTCCTTTTATTTTCTACTCGATTATCATAAATCAGCCACTAAAGAGTATATCCATCCATCTAGCCTTCTGTCCATTATGTACCTGTGGACTTGTGGTTGTTAAATAGGCATGTGTCCTTGCCACGTGTTCTAAAACTTAACTGAATAGAAGCAACCCATTTGTCATGGGTTGCATACCATTTTTCTGTAGAGGATTCGGTTAGTTGAGTAGAATAATGTAAAACACTACCTTGGCTTCAACATGAGTTAGTTGGATGGTTTGAGGGGTCCAGTGTAATAAATTGGCTAGTCACACCAAACTTCAGGGGCTGTATTAAAGACTTTCAGTTTAACTGATTTGTAAATGTTCTACTTGGTGATTAAACAACAAAGTACTGCTCTTCATACCCTACACACAACACAACCTCAGAGTGTGTTGGCAAGGGCCAGTTGAGTAAAGTTTATTCTTTCTCAAGTACTGTATTTTCCAGCCTATAAGTCAATGTGGAGTATAAGTCTAATTCACTAATTTTGTAAATTTTCCATCTGTCCAAGTCAATTTGGAGTATAAACTGAAGTCAGATCAATAACTTGGCTTCCTATTTTACACTAGTCACTTCCGGTTTCATGAATATTAATGGTACAGTCCTACCCGTTAATGTCGACATTTTCTGGCCCAAGGAAATATTGTTGAGATAGGTGGTTGTCGAGATAAGTGATGGGGGGGGCGGGGGGGGGCAGAAAAAAGGTAAAAGTTAAATTCTTCAGTAAGGAGTAACCTGTCATCAGTGAGTAGTATTTACACTTTGAGAAAACAATGGAAATTTTGAGTACATGAAGACAAAACCAGAGTGAAATACACTTGTATATTGACAAATTACATTTTGGTTACCTTTGTGGAATAAAATTTTATTGAATCAGTCAAATCCTGATATGAAAAACATGACGAGATTCAATGCCGGCATTAGCACATGTTTGTCTAGTTGTTATTTACATGCTTCAAGTACATGTACTTAAATTGTCCTTGATTTTGGTCAGTCTGTTCACATCTTATTGAGGCTACTGAAGAGATGGGGATATCCATGGGGAAATGAAAACCTGTCAACAAGTTTGATTAAACAGTACATGCATTTAGTTATAGAAGTCATCAAGAACATTTTTCACAGACATCTTTGTGAGATAAAAACCAGATATTTAGTTTCCAGAGACTGTAAATTTAATCTGCGTTTCATACTGCTGTTGGTAGCCATCATAAATATAAACTTAAAAAGAAAACTTTCACAGTACAATAAACTTGTTTTAATCACTGATGACTTTGGAAAATGCAAGAATCGATCAGATTTCATTGCTTTTATTTAAGTCGTCATGAGAGGCCAACTTAATAGAACCAAACAAAAGCCTGTTGTTGTTTGTTTTTATAATCCCACCAGGACATTAAAGCCTGGCAACAAGATCAACTAATTGTTGAATAAAGTCCAGGTTGGAACTGGCCTTTTGCCAACAGAAATGATTAGGTTGGAAAATTAATGATGGTGGCAAGATCAACTAATTGTTAAACAAAGTATGGGTCAAAACTGGCAGCTGGTTGACATGAACAATTAGGCAGGAAAATTATAGCCTGGCAGCAATATCAACTAATTGTTGAACAATGTATTGGCCTGAACTGGCATCTTGTTGACATAAATGATGAAAAAAAAGGATTTGTTCAAGCTGGGACCAAGGGCTTCTGTTTACATATACATTTATCTTCTATCTCAACGTTGACATAAGCATGACAATTTGGTAGTAGACCAAGGGACTGGGACTTTGCTTTTTTGTTGACATAGGCGGCTTGTCAACATAAGTGATGTCGATATAAATGGGTAGGACTGGATCACTATATGATATTCCATATTACCAGCAATCATAAAATTTCATCACCAATGCTAAAATGCTTGTGAATTTGCTCCTGTACAAGGTACTGCTATATTTTCTTATCAAATTGACACAGCTAAATAAACAGTCCATGCTTGTTTTAATTATGATATCGGTAAGGCCAGGTTTTATTAATGAGGAATTCCAATGACCTAGACCCAGACCAAATATGTTTGCTTCAGTCTGTTGATAGTGATCTGAATATTGAACTCACATTCTTAGAGAAAATATTAGCTAAATATTGTTTACAGAATTTTTAAAACATAATTCTTGTCAGGTAAACAAATGAATTTGATTTTGGGTAAGGTAAGCTTTAATAGCTTTAATATACAATTTTACATAACCAACAGCATTCAATGAATTAAAAATATCATGACAAATAATGCCATTTAAATATACATAAAACTTCATATTTACTTTCCAGATTTGCTTTGTCAGTCATATAAATAATAGTTATCAACATAAAAACTCGAGTTTGTCTTTACTGATTATCTTAATTAGGTTTATCTTTAAAGTTGTCAAAAGATGTAATTGGTTAATAAAAGGGGCATGTTCAAAAAGCATCATTGTATAGTACAGGTTAACATATTGTTTTCACAACATTTCACATAAAATAATCCTTAAATGACACTATCATTTCTATACTCATCACCATACTGCTAAAGTTAAGGTTGATGTATTTGTTGTTTTGTTTATTAAATACAATAGTGCCCTCTCTCTTTGACATTATTGCATGGTTCTATAGTGATTAAAATTAATCAAAATACAAGGTCTTGCTATATATTAACGTTTGCTAGCAACTGGTTATCAGTATAAATATTTTGTTCAGCATTTTTGTTGTATTTTATAAATATTTAATTATATATTATGTTTGAAATTGTGTATTTCACAGCGTGACACACAACGCCATCTAGAATGGTTGAAGACAGTAAAACAAGCACATGGGTCAATAGAAGTAACCTCCCTTGCTCAAGCCGAGGCCATCAATTCTAAGGGAATCTTCCTTGTAGGAGCACTAGGCACTTCTGAAAATGCTAGAATGGTCCTGGTGAGTGATTTAAGATTTCACATTAATGCTATTGATTTTATTTCTGTTTTTAGAATATCATACATGCCAGCCATTACACTTTGGCAAAATCATTATGCTTGTTTTCATGTGATTACATCTTATGCTCTCCTGTATTAGTATTTCACTTTTCCAGTACATTAAAAATAAAAATAAAAATAGATATAAAAAGTAGAAGATCCCTGTTATCTTATAGGATGTGCAGTCTATACCAGCTGAACTATAGGGTGATGCATGGGGATTCTGGACCAAACTCATGAAATCCATTGTATTATTTAATGTTTTAAAAAAATGTGGGTTGTGGACCAAAGATATGAAACCCATGATATTCTAATGAGAAAACCAAGGGGGTAGTATCTCATTGTTGACCAGCAGTTGCTCAGTGCAGAAAGGATAATTGTTGTGGAACAAGTATTCAGGATAGATCAAGTCACTGATGTAACAGGCTGAGCATTCATGCATAAACTGAGCTGCAATGATCGAGTGAAAACTGCCCATGGGAAGTGGTTGCCCAATCGTAGAGATTGTTTTGGTCCAGATAAATGACATACATAGGTGGTTTAGTAGGATCATAGTTCAACATGGATATGTTATTGACCATGGCACATCTTCAGCAGTGCATCTCGTGCAAACCTGGGCATGGAAAAGACCCAGAGTAGGTCTAGCTGATAATGTTTTTGGTAGGTTTCCTTGAAATTTTGAAACATTTCTATGAGTAACAGCATATTGTGGTAAATATAAGTGGGGATATAACATATCTTTGGGAGGAAAAGACAGTTTCATTGAATCATGACCAGCCATTGATGTATTTGTAAGGATAAATTCCTATTTTCTTCCGCAAACTAACTTTTTCTGGATCAACCTCGTTGAGGTGAACAAATACAGGACAATTTTTTACCAGTCTGTCCAGTGGCACTAATACATCTGGAAGCTATGAACATGAAAGGTCCAGCTGAGAACAACATTTACTTTTCAAAATTATTGGGGATGCATCAGAATCTGGTTCTGACAGATTATAAGTGTTCTCTGACCCATGGATGGTTTAATGCCATGATGATAAAGTGTCCTTCATACCCTCATCAATTATGAATGACAGACTGGACAACCGGAACCTTGATGTGATCATGAGAGACTACTACAGCAGAATCACCGCAAAAGAATTCAAAGACTGTTAAGCCATGGTGATGTTGGATCCAAGCACAATTTCATGTTTCATCAGGATGCAGAAACTGTGCCAGAAAAAAAATGAAGGGGCTTTGACGAGTTTTACATACCCCTGGTTAGTATAACAACATTTCATTTGAGACAATCACCAGTAATGTCCAGTATGAGGATATGCTTAGAAATTGTGTTGAGCAAAGAGCAACATTATGTCAAAAGGTTTTCAGAGATAAAGTGTGTCAGCAGGCAATTCAGCACAATGTCACCCAAGAACTATTTAAGCCATTGTTAACCAAGATGGATGAAATGAAAACAGCTCATGATGTGACATGGGACCAACTTTGGGATACGTTAAAGGCAATGCAGGAAAAATTGCATGTGAATAGTTTACTCATTAACTTCTAACTTGACCAAGGGTCACTCTCTTTGATCAGTTTGGATTCCATAATCATTTACTCAATGCCAAATTACGTTCCTACAGGATTGCTGATGCAGATTCTATCAAATCCTTTCATTTATTTTTTCTATCATGAACATGTACACAGTATCAGAAATCACCAATGTGGTACATGGATAATTCCAGAAACTCTGTGGATAATGACAATGAGAGAATCCTGTAATGTGTGAATGAAATGCACAAGACATGGGCAGAACAGTGATGGATTAAAATATGAAACATGAGATGATCATGCACAGCATGACAAAAAATTGTGGGTGGATTTTTATCCATGTTGTTTTCTTTAATTTGATAAGCATTGCCTCCTCGAAAGCTGAGCTCGTTGCTCTCACAGCTGCAGAAGCTGAAGTGACCAGAGCTACATCTGCAGCTAGAAACTGCAGTAGAATGGAAAATTGCTAGTGTAAATTGCTAGTGACACCATCACAGGAAGCACCACTGATAGAGACCTTGGTGCCACAAGCAAACATTCTTTTCAAAAAAAGAGCAACCAATCTTGGCACACCTTGTGCTCTCAGTTTGAACAGATTTTACAGGATCTGGAGAGAAATTTATATAGTTCCACTCTTCGAAACATAATGGCAGGATATGGCTTAAAACATAAGTATCACCAGTGTCCTTTTCATTATTTGATCACTGTGCAATTTTTTATTGCACTGCCATAGTATAAAAAAAACAATGTACTTGACAGTCAAACCAGATTACCTGAGGCTGACTGATGACATGCCCATCGAAACTTGTCAATGGAGTATGAGTATGTCAAGTACCATGACACAAACATCACCAACCACAATGCAAGTACACTTAAATAAACATGTGTACTTGCTTCTCCACAAAGCTTTCCTGGAAGTCTGAGGAAATGTCCAGCCTGACAGAGGTTTAAATTATGAAGCCAATGCAAAGATCACTCTGCAGAACAAGAGATGGTCATTGTTCAAGTCAACATAGTACCATCTGAACAATCAGTCTGTGGAAGAAATTAATTACTATTTACCACAGACTAGCACAATCCTAAATTTAATATGTTCAGCATTGATTACATCAGATTATGTGCCACTAATATGTGGTGGTTCAGAGATATTAACACTGGTGCAGCAATGAGTACAGAATTTGTTGCCATGATGCTTCCTGTGGCCTGTGTTGGTAAAGCCAATGCTCTCAACAGAGCCAATTTAAGAGTCAATTTTGCATTTGCAGATGTGAACAATCTTGGATTTACATTACATTGCACTGTTACCAATTCTGGTCACAACATTTGCATGATGCTTCCTCTAAGCTATATTTTTGGAATATTTCTGGACATATGCAATGTGTTCTGCGGTGTCAAGACATACTGATCCTGGAAAAAGATTGCCCTGCACAGTACATGTACAAAGCAGGTGGAGCTAAAGCAGAGAGACAAAAGAACATTGTCTGTAGACTCAAATTTATCATTGCAAAAATAACTTTTTCTTAGTGGATGTATTAGATATAACACAATCATGAACTTGCGTCTCAAGAGGAGAGCTAGAATGTGCAACCAAAACCAACTAGAGATGATGACAAAAGAAATGGTTGCCTTATGGTCATGTGAAAATGTCTCCGGCAGTGCCACCATCCAAGACAGAATATCCATAGTCAACATTACTGTAGGTGATAATAGAGTTGTTCCCAATGGAACTGCCTGTGATTTAGTTTAATTTTTCTGAAGAAAACAAATGCATCTGTGTTACTGCAGACATTGTGATCTAGATATGAGCTGTGGAGATCTTTGGACAGAGATAAATCTTTGTGTGAGAGAATGTGTGCAGTGCAGACAATGTCATATCCTCGGGGGCATTGTCAACATCCATAAACTTATCAGAAAACTCCCTAGACCTTTCCTTGTGGTGGCTGGACATTTCCAGGATACAAGTGAAACCCCTGGAAAAACAGCTAGATGAAAACGATCAGTCACTGCCAGACAGGAGCCTTTTAATGGTGTGGGTGCTACTGCAGTGAGCATGATATTTGTTTCAGGGATCAACCCAGCAACAAAGCTGGATGCAATGAGGTCATGTTGAGGGATTTAAAAGAGCTCAAACTGAGAAATGTTGGGAAATGAGTAGATCATGTTTTCCTAATGGTATTATAGGGACTAAGCATAAATTGGGTCTTGGTGTTCATATGAGAGCAAAAGAGTTGCAAGCAACAAAATGGCTAGTGTCAAAGACAATGATTATTGGAGTAGTTATTGGCAGACCTGCACAAACTTGTGCATGTATTCCACTTTGTAAGGTCATTACTGTGATAGTGGATGCCATCTGGTCAGCAGATCAAGAGATATTACAGCTCACACAACAAAAATTTCATGTATTTGCTACCAGTTATGAACAACAGAAAAATAAACTCATACATTGAGGCATTGGACAGCATTGTGGGTGCATGCAGATCCAAACAATTGTAGGTTGATCACAGCAGCAAATTTTACAATAAAACCATCTCAGATTGGATTCAAAAGATAATCTTGACTTGCATGGCATCTAAATCAGGTAAATACTACAGTTGTGGAGTGCTTTAATAGAACTCTGACAAACTGCATATGGAAGAGATTTACCAGTGATAATAGCAACCACTATTTAGAGTTTTTCCCAGGTATCATAAACTAGTACAATCCACACGAGGCAGAGAAGTATCAAAATGACACCCACTGAAGCTTCAGAAGGAGACCAAAAACAGGATGTGATGGACGCTGTATTGTTTTAGGCATAAATTTAACATGGGTGACCACATGATAATCAGTAGACAAAAAGCACATTTGAAAAAGGATACGCACCCATCTGGACCGAGGAAATATTTAGATACAATAAAAAGAAACAATACTGGTCATGTACACACTTAAAGATGCCTTAGGTGAGTTGAAGGTTCATTATATTGTAAGGCCCCTTTTGGTCCTTAAGGGTGCTACATATATTTGTACATTAGAAAAGAGAGTGATGTGTTACAAAAGGTCAAAAGTTTTGGGTTGGGGCAATGGAAGAGGGCTTATATCATCAACATAAAAGCGAGAACAGTTTAACAATGATTAATGAATTCTAAAAATAAATAAATAAATAAATAGGAAAGATCTATAGATATAGTGAACAACAAGATTCTGTAATTTTAATATAACAGGCTATTGGGGGGGGGGAGGCTGTCAGGTGTGGTGGGAGACAACTGTTACAATCTATTTTTGATGGAACAAACCTATTAATTATTCTTGCTTATTTGATGTTGTAATGTGCTATTTTTAAAGATCCAGAATGTACCAACTCGACGCTTTGTTCTGACACTTTGAATTCTGGATCCGACTGTACTTGTCAGTTGTATGGTCTACAATGACAGCACTCCCCTATTTATAACCTTCCCCCAGATACCACATGAGACAATTCAGCCAATCACAGAATGCATTTGAGTGGAAACCAATATATAAGAGAGAACATGTAAATACATGTGTATTTCGGTGTGTATTTCGGAATTTTCAAAATAGGTTACACATGTTAAGATGTGTTGCCAGGATTGGTTGTTAGTTTGACAGTCTATATACATTAGAGATAAATATCATTGATATGCTTTGTAAGTGAACATTTTAATTCATATTCATATGTACCATATTTATAAAAACAACTTAGTAGAAGCAAAGACTGAACATTGTATCCGAGTCAGTGACTCTAACCATGGTCATTACAGTATGATCAGAAATTACAAAAAAAACAACCAGGATGTTTGATCTCGCTGTGCCGCAGGCAGGTTAAATAATCCCTGATATGTTGCATTGGTTTCTGATGGCTATATCATCTTATCCTTCATGGCTATAACATCTTCTCTTCCACTGGTCATCTTCAAACACATCATTATCCTCCATAGACCAAGAAATTGTTCTCTGCCTTATTTTTATTTTGACTGTGCGGCAGAGACCAACCGTATTATGCATTGACAATGCTGGATCGCTAGCACTGTGTAGCTGCGAATGATCGGACTGCACGCTATTAATTAATAAATTTATTTAGACTAACCTTTGTACCCAGACGGTAAGTATAATCCCTCTTCTGATGATCCACTTTGCATTCGATAAGATCAAAAACTGTTATTAGTGTAACGATGATGCACATTGATACTGATTTTTCTAAGTGTAGCACATTAGTACTGACGTTTATAAATTGTGCAAAAAATAAGAATACTGATAATTTGGATACAATACAATCTCCATCATCAAGTTGTACAAAACAAGCTATATATGTATATTTTTTTAAATTGAAGCAGTAGCATTCTTTTGTGAAATTCTCTAGGTTGATGGCACCAAGTCTTCCAATCTTTTTACAGGATTCCCAGCATTGGATCTTGCATTTTGAGCATCTATGTGTCTTTCACACAATATATGCCATCTCTCCCCCTCCCCCCAGCACACTATGGGTACATATGGTTATCTTCTCTTCTTGGAACATAATCATGCAGATGTTCCAGTATCCTAATAATATCTGCGGTTGTTGAAAGATTTTCTGGGATCACACCAATATTAAACTGTAGAAATGGAACATAGTTTTATTACTGTACTTATACCATGCCTTTCCAACAGAGTAATACAGATAAAGTGTTTAAAACACAAAAATAATTTTCTCCAGCTATTATTGTTGTATTTGTTTTGCCACAAAATAAATATTCACCCTATCTTACTTTCTACCTATCAAAGTAAGAAGAAGAAAAGAATTGCAAATGTAAAACTGAGCTCACATCTATCTCATTGAATTTGAAATGTACATTTGTTTAAACTGCTTAATGTAAATTTTAGAGTTCAAAACATAGACAAATTGTAGACATCAGCATAACGATGTTGAACAACATACATCAATACAAATGAACAGGAGTACGTTGATTATTGTTATTATCATGACAGGAGAATGGCATTTAGTATAAATATTAAGCAAGTACATACTACTTCAATTTTCGTCCTTGATTTGGTCCAATGCTTGTGTTCAATATGATGACAAACAAGGTCTGCCAGTGGCTGGAGGCTTGGGATATTTTCTGTCAGGATTCATGACATCACAGTTTCCATTCTATCTCTGTCTCCAACAGGTTGTACTTTTATCCAACCTTACAGGACAAGCATGATGAAGATGACATCAGACGGAAACAGGGTAGAAGTTGCCAAAGATTGGCAGGTCTGTTTAAGAAGGAAAATTCTTGAAGCATTGTTGATCCCTGAAATGGATAAACTTCCTGCTGACCTAAAAGAATGTTCCATACTAAGTTGCAATATATGCTCTAGCGACAAATGTAATTGTTGTAACACTTGTCAGTGAAGTAGATAAAAGGGATGTATGTATGTATGTATGTATGTATGTATGTATGTATGTATGTATGTATGTATGTATGTATGTATGTATGTATTGTTACGGCTATTGGATTTAATTTATTTATTTTTTATTGTTAAATCCAAATTTGTCATTTAGGGTTTAATATTTATTCATTAATTGGGAGATTTTTTCAAGAAAATTCAGTTTGACCTAGACTCTAGTTGTAAACAAGTTTTGACCTTGGCTTGTGGATCTAATTTCTGACCTTGCTTTGGACATTGTCAACAAGTCTCTAAAATTATTGGTTGATTTCAAGGACAACATTTTATTTTTAGTTCTTAGGGTTAGGAAATATCTAGAGTATGTGACTTTTAGTGACCTTCCATGAACCTCTATCAATTTCTAGAAAATCACGTGATCACTTGTTTAGTAAAAAAAAACCAGTTATATAGATTGCTGTTTTGGATAGGAGTTTAGTAGATGTTTGGGCTTTATTATTATTATTAAGTTGTGTATTTCATGTTTGAGTGTTCTGGACTTTGTGTCAATTCATTGAAGAAAGAAGAATTATCTGAAAAAGGACATATGTTTCATAATTTCATCTGGATGATTTTAAAACAAGAACTGCATCACGTGACATTGTCAGCCATTTTGGATTACATCGTCAAGATTCGAACCTGGAACTATTAGAACATTTATTTATCAGGACTTGCAATTCCTTTAGTGGATTATTTTGTGAATTTTATATTTGTTGGATTTGATTCTCTAAAACCGTAAGTTTATTTATTTTATGAAAATAATTGTACTTAATAAAAATCATTGTTAAAGTTTTACAATCTTGTTAGTTTTCACTCTGTGTTGCTGCTTATTCGAGCCTAAGCACGTAACATAGAAATTGGGATCTCGTCTTGGGATTTAAATAAATTTGAATTTAAATTTGAATTTCCCCTAGTTTTTGACAAATTTAAATTTTTAGTGAGACTAACACGCTTGTATCAAAATGACATCTAAGGTAGACATATTTCTTTCTAATCCTACCCAGGAGCAATTAGATCTTTTCAAAAAAGATGAGTTAGTTCAACTTGCCAAAAAATACGATCTTTTTGAAGTGAAGGCTTCTTTAACGAAACAAGATATCAAAAAGATTTTGGTCCAGTATTTGGTAGAACAGGATCTTTTGGAACAAAGTGCTTTGATTCCAGTCAGTAAGTCTACACCAGACTCTGACATTAAATTGAAGGAATTAGAATTAAAATTCAAGATGAAATTAGAGATGAAGAAGTTGGAATTTCAAAGAGAGAGTGAATTAGAGTTAAAAAAACTGGAATTACAAAAAGAGCAAATGCGAATTGAGAGAGAGGAGAAAGAGAAGCAAATTGAATTACAAAAAGAGCAGATGCTGATTGATAGAGAAAAAGAGGAGAGAGAGAGAGAAAGGAAAGGGAGAAAGAAAGACAATTACAATCTGAAAAAGAGAAGATAGAGAGAGACAAGAAAGGGAGAAAGAAAGACAATTACAATTTGAAAAAGAGGAGAGAGAGAGACAAGAAAGGGAGAAAGAAAGACAATTACAATTTGAAAAAGAGGAGAGAGAGAGACAATTACAATATGACAGAGAGAAGGAAGAAAGGGAATTTCAAATTAAAATGAAAGAAATAGAGCTGGCAAGTGAGAATCACCATCATACTTCAAATCAAAATTTTGATTTAGCAAGGAATATTAGATTAGTGCCCCCTTTCAAAGAAAAAGAAGTAGACAAATATTTTATTCTTTTTGAAAAAGTTGCAGAAAATTTAAAGTGGCCAAGAGAGAATTGGACTCAGTTATTACAATGTGTACTTACTGGTAAGGCTAGCAAGATTTACACTTCACTGTCTGTTCATCAAAGTAGTGACTATGATGTAGTTAAAGACTGCATTTTAAGAGGTTATGAGTTAGTTCCTGAAGCTTATAGGCAAAAATTTAGAAATTACAGAAAAAAAGCTGGACAAACTCATGTCGAATTTGCTAGACAAAAAGAGCAGTTGTTTGATAGATGGGGTTTGGCCAAGAAAGTCGAGCAAGATTATCAAAATCTCAAGCAAATTATATTAATTGAAGAGTTCAAAAACTGTGTTCATAGTGATGTTAAAACTTATCTTGAGGAGCATAAGATTGAAACCTTGGAAAATGCTGCTCGAGCTGCTGACGAATATTCTTTGACACATAAAGTTCCTTTTGTTAACAAGACTTCAACTCAACAATTTTCTGGCAGAAAAGAATTTCCACCTAATTCAAGCCCTTCTAAAACTCAAACTAACACAACTTTCAAAAATCAGACTTCAGAGAAGTTTGATTCTAGATCCTTGTCTCTCCCGATGTGTAACTTGTGCAAGAAGAAAGGACACGTTATTTCTGATTGCTACAAATTGAAAAATAGGCATCAGAATCAAGATAGACCTGTTCCAAATGCTCTTATTTACAAGAGGTCAAGGTCACAGTCATGTATTGAAAGCAATACATTTGTTGGGTCTAATAAATCCCAGTCTGATTTTGATATGGAGAATTATGAGCCATTCATATCGAAGGGTTCTATATCACTCTTGGGTGATTCGGCCAATCCCACCCCTATTAAAATTTTAAGGGACACAGGAGCCTCTCAGAGTATTTTATTATCAGGTACTTTGCCTTTTTCTAAGAAGTCTTCTTCTAATGAAAGTGTTCTTGTTCAGGGAGTAGAGTGCGGCTTTGTTAATGTTCCTCTCCATTGTGTAAATTTGTCATCAGACTTAGTGTTAGGACCTGTGACAATCGGAACAGTCTCGGTTTTACCCATCGAAGGTGTAGATTTATTGCTAGGCAACGACTTAGCTGGGGACAAGGTTGTGGTTAATCCACTTGTAACTGACAAGCCTAATTTGGATCAGAAAGTTGATCCAATTGAAAAAGAAATCCCTGATATATTTCAAGCTTGTACAGTTACTAGAGCTATATCAAAGAAGGCTCTTGAGAATGAAGTTGAAAAGGGCAGTATTCCCTTCGTTGACACATGCATGGGTCAGGTTTATGTTATTGAGGGCAGTATTCCCTTATATGACACCAGCGTGGGTCAGGCTTATGTTGAAAAAGCCAGTATTCCTTCAACTGATGCTTGTATAGGTCAGGTTTTTGATGAGGTCACTTTTACTCTTGGTTTGGATCAATCAGAAAGTATTGATCATAGTGATCCTCTTTTGACAACTCATTCTCTTTATTCTAATCAGGGTGATGATCTTGAGAATGGTGTTATAGAAGGCAGCATTCCTTCAACTGGCGCTTGTATAGGTCAGGTTTTTGATGAGATCACGTTTACTCTTGGTTTAGATCAATCAGAAGGTACTGATCATAGTGATCCTCTTTTAATAACTCATTCTCTTAATCAGGGTGATAAACGACAGTCACTTGTCGTCGAACAGGGAAAAGATCCTGAGATCTCCTGTTTGTTTCAAAGGGTCATAAATGAGACTGAAGTTACTGAAGTTCCTGTCTGTTATTTCATTAAAAATGGAATTCTTATGAGAAAATGGAGACCTCCCGAGATACAGGCTGGTGATGAATGGTCAGTGATCTATCAAATAGTAGTTCCAAAACATTCCAGACAGGAAATACTTAATCTGGCCCATGAAACTCCTTTGGCTGGTCATTTAGGGATTAATAAAATGTATCACAAGATCTTAACTCACTTCTATTGGCCAAAAATCAAAAGTGATGTTGTCAAATACTGTAGATCTTGTCATACTTGTCAAATGGTAGGAAAACCCAATCAGAAGATACCTAAGGCTCATCTGCAACCTATTCCTGCGTTTGATGAAACATTCAGTGGAATTATGGTAGATTGTGTAGATTCCTTACCCAAGACCATGTCAAGTAATCAATTAAAGTTAAAAATGAAACTATGGTTTGAGAGAACTGAAAGGGAGAGAACTTTTGAGTCTGATAATGGAGTTGTGTTACTCTTGTTCATTCTTCTTACTTTTCTTCAAATTAGATATTACGGCCCTTACAAAGTTAAGAAGAAAATGAATTAGTTAAATTATAGTATTAGTGCTCCTGGGATCTAAATTAATTATAGGAGTACCAGTATATTGAAAGAAATAGCCATGTTAAATATGTAATTAATTTAGTTGTACCAGTCCCACTTAGTGAAGGAATATCATCAGGATTCGACTGATATTGGAGCGACGAATTGTTGGAATTCAGAAATTATGAAAAATCTAGACCAGAAACTTTCACATTTGCAAGTGCAAGGAAGAAATGAACTAAAAGCTATTATTATTATATGAGCACTTATGTCCAAATATTCTTACAAGGACAAACAAAATTTTCATGACGTTGAGATTGAGAATTCCATGCAGGATGAGTCCACTCAAACAGGAATAGTTGAAAAAGGAAATTCAGTATTTGCTGAAGAATGATTTTATCAAGCCCAGTAAAAGTGATTGGAGCTCACTATGCATACTTGTTCCTAAACCAGATAAAACTCTCCGTATGTGCACTGATTATAGGAATGTGAACAGAGTGACAAAAACAGATTCATTCCCATTAACAAGAATTGACTATTCTTTTGATAAAATTGGGAATGCCAAGTATGTCACCAAATTCTAACCTTCTGAAAGGATTTTGGCAGATTCCACTACGGAAAGAGCAAAGGAAAACTCAACATTGCGACTACAAAAGGACTCTACCAATATAAAGAAAGTCCATTTCAACGTCTCATAAAAATGTTCATCTCTGGTCTAGAGATTTGTGACATCATCATCTACAACGAAACCTGGAGAGTACATCTAGCAACAATTCGATAATTCTTTAACAGACTCACTAATGTATGTTTGACAATTAATTTGTCTAAAAGTGAGTTCTGCTGTGCTTGTGTGCCTTTCCTAGGACATTTTTTGGGACATGGACAAGTTAAAAATTTGAGGCTATTTCTTAATAATATAATTGTAGACACTCTTTCCCATGTATAATTTATTATATTGTGTAATTTATGCTAGTTCTTTTAATCTCAGATGTAAATTGGTTTGTGATAAAAAGAAAGTTTTATCATATAAACCTTTCTTTTTATTTTATGGGGGACGGTGTTACGGCTATTGGATTTAATTTATTTATTTTTTATTGTTAAATCCAAATTTGTCATTTAGGGTTTAATATTTATTCATTAATTGGGAAATTTTTTCTAGAAAATTCAGTTTGACCTAGACTTTTGTTGTAAACAAGTTTTGACCTTGGCTTGTGGATCTAATTTCTGACCTTGCTTTGGACATTGTCAACAAGTCTCTAAAATTATTGGTTGATTTCAAGGACAACATTTTATTTTTAGTTCTTAGGGTTAGGAAATATCTAGAGTATGTGATTTTTAGTGACCTTCCATGAACCTCTATCAATTTCTAGAAAATCATGTGATCACTTGTTTAGTAAAAAAAAAACAGTTATATAGATTGTTGTTTTGGATAGGAGTTTAGTAGATGTTTGGGCTTTATTATTATTATTAAGTTGTGTATTTCATGTTTGAGTGTTCTGGACTTTGTGTCAATTCATTGAAGAAAGAAGAATTATCTGAAAAAGGACATATGTTTCATAATTTCATCTGGATGATTTTAAAACAAGAACTGCATCACGTGACATTGTCAGCCATTTTGGATTACATCGTCAAGATTCGAACCTGGAACTATTAGAGCATTTATTTATCAGGACTTGCAATTCCATTAGTGGATTATTTTGTGAATTTTATATTTGTTGGATTTGATTCTCTAAAACCGTAAGTTTATTTATTTTATGAAAATAATTGTACTTAATAAAAATCATTGTTAAAGTTTTACAAGCTTGTTAGTTTTCACTCTTTCTGTGTTGCTGCTTATTCGAGCCTAAGCATGTAACAGTATGTATGTATGTATGTATGTATGTATGTATGTATGTATGTATGTATGTATGTATGTATGTGCAAATGTTATTATTAATATTCATCATAATAATCATGTTTTTCGTATAAATAATGTACATTTTATTAAATATGATTGAAAATACTACTTCAAGTATTAATAAGAAATTCATGGTATTATTGTGCAGCATATTTTCACATCTAAACACAGTTTGTGGTCTTTTAACAATTTATTTCTCTCTCTTTCTCTCTCTTAAATTTCTGCTGTAACTACACAGCTCCCACCCAAGCATTAGTCAGTTCCCAGTGACATATGCCTCACTAGAAGGTTTTATCGTGTTACTCTTACCATCTGGTGATGCTATCAGTATATTGTATGCTGTCACAACATCATTGCGCTGGCACTCTTTATGGTTTAGTCTCCCCATGAGACAGGGTTGCAGTTGCATCTAGGATGTACAATCATAAAAATTGCCCCCCAAATTTAAGACTGCCCACACCATTTTGTATTGGGGGTGGGATGAAGCAAAATCATGCAACAAAAAGAACTGTACATTTTTGGGGGTAAGAATGTGCTATTTTCTTTCTTATTTTTAAATCTTAGCTGAGTGGATATTATACCTTGTGTGGGGCCCTGAGTGGCCAAGTGGTCTAAAGCACTTGTTGTTACGATCACTGCCATCTCACCTCTGTCTGCATGAGTTCGAGTCTAAGATTCAGCTAATGTAGTTATGTGTGAAAGCTTGCCAGTAGCTTCTCATGTGTCGGTGGTTCTTTCTGGGGGTTTTCCTCCACCAATAATATTGGCCACCATGTATAGCCAATTGTGTGCTGAAAAATGGAGTTAAACCATAAAACTACAACAACAACAACAACAGCAATACCTTGTGTATTTGTGATTATGTAAAATATTTCCTGAATGTCACATGCTCAATTTAATTATTGGTTACACAGAAGGTTAATGAGAGCATGTTTGCTGAGGCTACCTAAGGCAGGATTATGCTTCAGATGTCAAGAGCAGTTAAAACTTGAACACTTTTAAATTATTTTAGCAGGAATATTTCTAATAGCAGTCAGATTGCAGTTATTTCTGTCAATAGGCTCAGTGACAGTGAACAAAGAAATCGTCAGGCAAATCACATAGTGATGATGTGCCTAAAGATGGTAACACTAAACTGAGAATTAGCCAACACCAAGAAAAGAAATAATCATTCAGTTCAGACTGGAAAAAGTAACCATGGCTGGAAATCAATACAAATTAAGATCATTTGCAGTTGGTGTTTGAAAAGTGGCAGTTTTAATTTCTTTCACACTCGGAATTTTAGGACAGAATATGTAATATACTTATTATACTTGCTCTGTATCCACTGAAGTTTTTCTTTTATTACACTGTACTGGGAGTCCCCCACTTTGATTACCCCCACCCCATTTTTTTTTTATATTTGGGGCAAGTGCCCACATTTATTAAATCCTTTGATGCAACCCTGATGACAGTGCCACAATTGATAGTGTTATGGAAGATAAATGGCCAGTTCCTTTGTGATCAGACTCCACCATGTATATCAGATAGCACTAGGTCAATACTGAAGATCTTGCCTATAAGATGGAATGATGGGCCTGACTTTAATGTTCAGTATCTCATATAGCAGGGTTGCACAGCCTCATTTAGCAGTGCTGTAAACACTATTTTTAAAAATAAAATTACTGTTCATGGGTCAAATTTTTCATTTGCCCTGAGGGTTGGATGGAACACGTTCATGGGCCAGGAGTTGTGCACCCATGTCATATAGTGTCACAATTCACCCAGCTTGCTCCTTGCCCAGTTGTACCACAGTACACGGTATCTAGTTCAAATAGGCTTTTCCCACAGGCAGCAGTCTTGCAGTTCTAAAAAAAGTTCAAGAAACTGTTTATGAGAATCAGCATGGATAAAACAGAGAAGGGGATCATTTCATTCAAATTTTTCTCAGTGTCATCAGGTACAGATCATTCACATTCATCAACCCAATCTAGACTTGAAATTTGCCTGAGGCAACTGCTTATGATGTGTGCACAGACCATTACTGGGAAAAGTCATCCATTTAGTAGAGACTTACTGTATAGTATCATGAAGGTTCCAGGCCACTCTATGGCCAGTTATTGCCTTTGTGCTTTGCTGCTATTTTGGACCAAGGGCAGCTGTTAGCCATGATAGGCCCATATTTAGTAACAATCTCAGTATACCTTGAACCTCACATATCCATCATCCATCCAGTGTCAGTGTTGAACAGCTGCAGAATTCTGTGTCACATATTTGTCTGGTACCATTGTCCAGACACCTAGACCAGGAACATCATTTAATGGTAAGTGCTATGAACCTGAACCCAAGAATGAAACAATGTCTCTGTTTCATCAAGATTGAACTTTGCCATCTGAATTTGATAGGGAGCATGTGCAGCCATCAAATATTCTAATATGCTCAATTTTGTGCCAAAAGTTGATGGTGACATGGATCCTATGTCCAAATACCTTACTGGCACCATACCATTTGGTTCTGCATCACAATCACATGGTCTGTACCCAATACTGGCCCTATGTTGGGTTATTGTCAGTATAGGGTCACTGTATCTAAGTGCCAATCATTTCAAATCTAGATTAATTATTGCCAGAATTGTTTCAACCCATCAGTTTCACCTGAGCAGAAGCATATATCCTGCAGGAAGGTGCATTTGAAAATCATTTCAAAAGAGGCATCCATTCTTATTAAGAACCATCTCTTAGACCAAGAAACCCTTTACATATGATGTTGGCTCATTGTGATAGATGTCATCACTGTCCTAGGTCACCTATTAATTGGCCATTACAGATGATACTGTTGATCCAGAATGTAGAGCAAACTATGCAAATGAGGTCCTATCTAAGGAAATGGGAGACACACAACAAGCTGGGGTACAATTCTCTTTCCATCATTCCAGGAGGCCAGTAGACATACAGTAGGCTTAACCAGGACCATTAATTGTATATTAATATCCTGCAGATAAGAGCCATACAGAAAGCTTTCTTCTGGTGGCAGGAGAATCTACAAGGAAATGTCATTCACATTTGGTCCTACAATTCCACTGTGGTGAATCATCTTTGAAGGCAAGGGGGAACAAAATTCCCACACCTTTGCATTCTTCTTTTGAAATTTCTAAGCTGGTGTCCTCCACCACAAATAAATGTACATGATTATCATATTCTAGGCTGACTATGAGTGTTAGCAGACTCACTATCCTCAAAAAATCAACTAATATGTGCAAAATAGTTGCTTCTTCTGATGGTTTCACTTGCATATGTACCTGCTGGGATTGACCACTGATGGATCTATTTATAACAAGGAGAATGCAAAACTTGCAACCTAACTCTCACCAGCCCTGGATCTGAAGGCCTGGGCTGTCAATGCTCTTCCCATAGATTGGAACAGCCTGGATGCATATGTTACTCTTCCACACACCTTTTTCTGAATGTGATACAGAAAGCAAACAAATATGAGTGTGACACCTCATCCTGACTGCTCCGCTCAAGTGGGAAAATGTTGTGGATCAATGGTCTCATTAATCAACTGCCAGAAATCCCCAGGATATAGAGATATTTTCTCATCCACTCAAACAACCATCATGGCTGGCATTTTATCCCAGTCCAGAGCTGTTGAACTGTGCATCTGGATCATATTTAACAAGCACTCAAGTACAATCAGTTCTCTCATCAAGTGGTGGAGAAAATTGCTTGAGCTCTACTTTGAAAGTATTAAAGGGAAATGGTGAATTTTTACACAATGGTGCACATTGCACTCCAGAATGCATCACTATCTCAAAAGATAACTTCCTACTTTGGCTTTTTGATGAAAAAGAATCCACACCAGTCAAGATAAAAGTCCTACTGTTCCATGATTTCTAACAGGCCCTGTCATCATGGAAGAGAGGATATCAGACAAAACAAAGCTTATGTCAAAGGCATGTCCCTGCAATCCACGAGAATCTATCATGGTTGCTCACCTGGCTGAATATGACACCATTTATTCCTCTCTCTTGGGTGTTTTTGGTTAACTTCTTGTATAATACTGCTTCCTACTAATGATGATGCATGCTTTATCAGTTGACCCAAACTACTTGCAGTTCTGACAGGATGGGATAGTACCACTCATAACAACCCCTGCTCTCATTTCCAAGAATGGGTTCCCTTTAATGGGGAATCAGATGTCTTTGACACAACCCCTGTTGAATCTGAATACTTTATCTTTAGATTGTCTACATGAACCAGTGAGAGCTCTAAAGTGGTACTATACCTGAAAAGATATGAGCTGGTGCCTTGAGGGAGATAATGGCTAATCTTACCTCTGAAGGAGGGATGGGATGGCATTTCAGTACAGGCACTATTTTTCTGGATCCATTATGCATATTGGGAATAAAATCAGGATCAAAAGAGCTTGCTGCACATCTTGGCTCATAAAGCTAGGTCAGTTGCAAGAAGCATTAATTTGGCCAAAGATCATGCCTTAGGTTTTGAATTGTAATTGGTCCTGAATATTATTCCTATATATGGATTTTTATAAAACAGGGATCATGGATATATCTGAAGAATGACTGGCTCGAATGATCAAATTTTTGTGATCTTGGGTTCAAGGTTCAAGGTCATAACTTGAAATAAATTGACTTGTGAATACATTTATAACTTAAAATAAATTGACTTGTGAATACATTTATGATTTAAAATAAATTGACTTGTGAATGCATTCATGTCAAAGAATGGATTTTAAGTGAAGCTCTTGGTAATTTCAGGTTTATGCTCAAAGGTCTTGATATTTGTGCTATTCTTAACATTTCAACATATTTCTCCAATACAATGCTACACATTTATGTTAACATCCTTGGGCTCGAGGAAATATTGTTGACATAGGCGGTTGTTGAGATAAGTGTTGGGGAGGGTGTGTGAAAAAAGATGCAAGTTAAATGTGTCACTATAGGGTAATCGGTCTTCAGTGAGTAGCATTTAAACTTTGAGAAAACAATGGATATTTTGAGTACATGAAGACAAAACCAGTGGGAAATACACTTGTATATTGACAAATTACATTTTTGTTACCCTTTTGTAATAAAATCCACAATAAAATATTGTATCGGTTACATTCTGATTTGAAAAACATTATGATATTCAATATCGGCGTTAGCACATGGTTACATAGTTATTTACATGCTTCAAGTACATGTACATAGGCCTAGATTTTTTTAAATTGGTGTTGACAGAACTTGTGTTGCTGGGTTTCCAGTTCATTAAAAAGAATAAAGGAAACCAACTTTCCTGGAATTTTAAGAGTTTTTGTTCGATGGAATGTTTATTATATTCATTGATACACATACATTTTATGTTTTGTAGGAATTAAAACATAAATTTTCAAAGTGTTACATTTCATATTTACTGCTTGTAGAATGTTGATAGTACCCTGCGGTTGGTAGTCCCAGATGATAACAAGGATCTAAACAGAGAGTATACAATTGAACAGCTTCAAGATCTTCAGAGCCATCTGATGTTGATAGCATGGAAGGCAGAGCAAGGGAGAGATGATGTAGATAGATTCATGCTGGTAATAAATATACTTTAATTGTTCCATGTGGTTTCACAACATAATTATCAGCTAAATTTTCAACCACTTCAGTTAAATATACTATGTGTTACAACTCTATGTTAATAAAGTTAAGTAACAGAAAAGATGCAAATTCAACAAGTTTTGTAAAACTCAACAATTTAGTTATTAAAGCGATAAATGATAAATGTGAGAGGAACTTACAGTATTATGAAGTGAATCCAAATTTGTCCTTATTAAAGGTCAAATGAAACGATTTTATATGAGTTATATGATTTCTTTAAAATGTTGTACAGTTTTGTGTTTCAAATCATTATTAACGTTTCCCCGATTGAAAAATATGATCATACCCCATTTAAATCGATCAAAATGATTGGGTACATATTTCCCGCCATAATATTTACATCGCTTACTTCCCTTAGCTGATGACGTCACTTGTGCCACAACAAGCTTTGTTTACAAGCAAGTTTACCTGTGTGAATCGATAAGCAGTGAAATGGTGTATTGCGTCGCTTTTAACTGTAAAACTGAGTCAGGTCAAGGGGTAGGATTATTTGAATTTCCGAAACACGAAAAGCGGAGAAAAGTTTGGATTTCCCGAATAAAAAGGAAAGATTTTAGTCCATCGAAAACTTCGAGGCTTTGTGCAAAGCACTTTACCAACGACCAGTTTGTTGTTGATCCTTCATTAGCAATGATAATCGGCTACAAATTGAAAAAACTACAGCTAAAACGAGATGCAATACCATCAATTTTCGATTTTAAATCGAAAAAACAAGGATGTGAAAACGCGGATTCACTCAAAAAAAAACAACGACAATCGAGGGCAGTAGCAAAAAGAAAAAGAATGGAAGTAAGTAATTTTTTTTCCTTTCTTAAATTTATAATTGAATTGTTTTACTAATCATTATTTTTTAAAATTAAACTGTATGTTCAACATTAATATGAATTTATAAATAAACTAGATCTCTCAAATTTCACCCAAGAACAATGGGTTTGTATGTATGAGATAAGCACAGCAGGAGAGTCTGGACTATGTCTAAAGATATAATCACTAATTAATACAGTAAATAACTGCTCATTCATTATGATTAGCATGAATAATTGCTATCCACACAATTAACAATTTCAGTAATACAAAGATTTTTTTTAGTAAATTCCTTTATAATTTATTTATTTTGTTGCTAAATAAAGATGTTAAATTATTTTATTTTATTTTTTAAAATTTTTTGCAGACACTTGCACAAGTATTGAAGGATTCATCTGATAGTGATCTAATGAAAACAGTTGTTGGAACAGCTTTAATTGTAGACATGTGCTGTACATGTGAAGGGCGTTACAGATGGTATAGTCAGCCTATGTCAGGAACTATGCCTTTAGGCAATTTGATTTTATCTGGAGCAATCATGTTTGCAGGAGCAAGTCCAACAACTGTACTGAATGTGTTTATGCATTAAAAAATTCAGTGCTTTTCACAGAGAACATATATGTCGATACAAAATGCATATATTGTTCCCATTGTATCATCAGTTTGGCAATTAAGTCAGTCCTACATGTTGGATGAAATCAAAAACAGAGGGAGTGAAATTAAACTTGGCGGAGATGCACGCTGCTGTTCTCCAGGACACACAGCAAAATATGGGTCTTACAGCATCATGAACCTTGAAAGTGGGAAAATATTGGATCTTCAACTTGTTCAGGTAAATTTCCTTTCAATATATATATATGTACCTTTTGTGCCTGGAATATAGTTTATTGCTTGCCGCATTGCATTTCAATGAGAATGTAAATAGAGGTCAGATGGTGACATTAGATGGCAGTCACCAGTATCGAGTGTCCTTCCCAAAATGGCGAAAGGGAGAAGGAGTTGCAAAAGAAATTAAAACCAGACAAACATACAATAAGTTATTTGTTTAATTTTTTACAAAAATTATAGCATTCACATCTAACAATCTATTCTTCTTGTTTCAAGTAATAAACAGTTTGATTTGATTGTTTTGCAGGATATATTTATGACTTGTTTGATGAACTTCTGATCAGACGGGAAATGTACACCAGCTATTCAGAAGCCTTTGATGCCAGACAAAGAGAAGACAAAGTTAGACCAGCCCCTCTGGCACAGGCATTGCCAAGACAGTCAAAAATTGAAATAGTCGATAGACATATTTCAAGATTCAATTAAAACTATAATTAAAATTATTTGTGTTCAGTTTTGTCTCTTTAAGAAGTTAATTACGATATTTAAATCCACAATATTGTTGTGATGGAAATTTATCTCTTATCGCTTTCACAACACATGATGGCAAGATCTTTCTTTGCTTTTTACACAGTCTTTGGTAAATCCATCGCACAAATCTTCTATAAGCTATATATCTGTACAGTCTGTAAAAAAAAAATATTCTTAAAATCATTGAAGAGGTATTAAAATTGAATGTGGCACATAGATGTACAGATGAATAATCATTTATACATGTATATATATTTATTTTAAATTGATTTGATTTCATTTTTATTGTTGCTGTCATGTTCATCATCTATTACTACATTTATTTTGCATTACTATTAAAACCTCTATAAACAGCTGTTGTTTTGTGTTTTATTTCTACAAATTAAGAAAACTATACATAAAAGGGTAAAACTTGATTTGGGGGGAAAAAGAGACCGGGTGTTTAGTGTTTACTAGAAGGTGCAAACGAACTATTTAACTTGAAGAGTTATTCCTTAATAAAACAAATGTAAAAACACTTACTCGTGTATATTTTGATAATTTAGTCCATGTTCCTCCAAATACTCATAATAAGATGTTTCCAAAACATGTTCATTCAAACAGTTTGCTTGGAAACCATCATGCTCTGTTATGCAGGAAATTCCTGCTTCTTCCATTTTTCCATCCACTATATTCGTGTCTTTGCAACACTTTGACTCCCTTCTTGTCTGCATTGTCATGCAGTGTTGACAAGAACACCTGCAACAATTAAAAGAATATACTAAAGTAGTGTGCCAAATCAGTTTATTCTCATTAAAAAATCTACCTTTTCCAAGATCTACATATAAACTGTAAAATGCACTAACAAATTGATCAACATTACATTTGTGGTGACAATACGGATGAACTTTTTAAGTTAAATTTTTTCAAGCAGGTGTGAATAAAAATATGCACATTATATACAATGTAAGGTCCTTAGACACATGCAGGGAAATAGTCTGAAAACAAAACACCATCCCCCCCCCTTTTTAAACTCTTTTTGAAACGAGCAAAACAGTAACCGAATACTTTAAAAAAACGATTGCATTTTGTTTATAATATAAGTATTTGTTAGAAATCTTACCAAAGATTCACTTCATCAACCTCTTCGTCAAGTAAGGAGTCTTCATTCTCTTCGGTCGAAAGGTGACTGTCGTCCGAGTCAGACTCAGAGCTTGTGTCTCTGTTTGAAACATTTTGTACCGAAGATAATCTTGGTTCAAACATATATGGTGTTATTGACGGTTTCGTCGAAGTCAAGTCTGGCATTTCTTCACAATCTGTCGAACTTTCATCAGAAACATAATCCATTTTGTTATCTTGCTACCCACGCCGTATATTGTTTACAATTGTATGGCACGTATGACGTCAGCAGAAGAGGTAATTCAGGGGAAGTAAGCCAGGTCACATTTGCGCAACGTTCGACTTTTGATGACCGGGTACGTGCACCCGACATTGATTTAATTAATTTCATTAGGTTTTTTTTTACTTCCAAAATAATAATCAATCATTTTACTTATTAAATTTGAAGATCAAAAATCGTTTCATTTGACCTTTAAAGTCTTTGAAAGTCTTAAACGAATGAAAATTCCCATATAATTTAAATACTGGAAATGTACTGGTCCTCAGAAAACCATGACGTTGTCAAGATGGCACTGTTCAGAGTTCTTTTGAATAATTTATAACAGTTCCAGAATAATATTATTGTCCAAATAATGAGCACTTTCCATTTCCACTAGCAACCCCAGCTGATTTTTCATTGTCATTGAATTACTTTTAAAACATTGTTAAATGATAGATCTCATTGCTAGCAGCACAAAACAGTTTAAATTTTAAAAATATCTCTACTAGAAGTCAAAATATGACATTTTAAAGTTGCATATTTTCATTCAATTTGCCCACTTTTTCCCTTATAATAATATTTGCCACGCGATAAATCAATGGCACCAGAAAAAAAAAGAAACTAGACATAAATTGATGTAATTTTTTTATTTTTTAAAATAAATTAATAAAACTTTCCAACTTTATGTAAAAGAACATGCTGGACTCTTTTTTGCAATTGTTTAAGATGTATTTTTTACAAGAGGGAAAGTTATTGCAAGAAACATCTCACCAATATTTAAATTTTGGTTTTTTTTATATTTTGTACGATAACACAAACAGCAAAATCATGTCTATAGATGGTGTTTAATCAAAAATGGTTTTTTTTCACATCAAAACCATTCAAATAAAAATTTTAATTAAGTTATGCTGGTAGCTGTATAAAGTCCAAAGCTGTACTAATCATATGAACTATGCATCAAATTTAATTTTTATTAAATTCATGGTAATTGGTAAACCTCACTTGCTACTTTAACTTAAATGTCACCATTCTGTTGAAATAATTAAGTTGTAAATTGTTTTCATTGTTTTGAAAACACATCTTAGTCTGTAAAGTGCTTCACACATCATTTAAAAGAATTTGCAGACTTTTGGGCATTGAGTTTTTTGTTCTCTGCACTGTCAATTATCAGCTTTTTTTCATTTAGCATATCTAGTTTCTTTTTCAATATTTCATTTTCAAGTGCAAGTTGCTTATTTTCCTCTTTCATATTTTGGAGCTTTCCAATGATTTTGGTAAGTCCTCGCACATGAGCTTTAGATTCTCGTAATGCTTGTCATGTAATTCCTGCCTTTTCATCACGCTTGTTTACATTTCTCACACCAAAGTGCCCAACCTTATTTTCTAAGGCTTTCAGTTCATTTTTGGATTTTTCAATCTCATTCATCAATTTGTTTAAAGTCTTTTTCTTCTTATTCAGTTCATAATCATACACATTCAGAGTCTTTTTCTGGGCTTTATCAAAATTATCCATGTCAATTGAATGAGAAGTTCCATCATAATTTACAGAACAGTTGTCTGCTTGAACAGATTGCTGGCTGCACAAATCTGTATCCTGTATTGGACTTTCAAGTTTCATCTCAGCCTTAAGAGTTACAAATTCAGCTGATTGACACTGAGTCGCAAATAACGTTTTAGACTGAAGTTCAAATGGCTGCTGTTGTAAATCCTCAACAGAACAAAAACTTTTTACTTTTTTCTTTGAAACAAGTTTTTTCTTGACTTCAAGCAATCTGGTTAAATTTGTCCTCAGCGTTGCATCACTAAAAACAGACAATTTCGGCTGCAGACATTTAGCAACATCTATTACTTTTGCTGCACTTTTCAAGAAAGTGTTCAGTTCCAACAAAACACCAATTTTCACATGACAATTTTCAAGAGATTTTATTGAAGTCAGTTCATTCAAGTGTTCTTCACTAAGCTGTATTTCAGTACAGAAAGGGCCTAGCAATCTCCCTTCCATATTGAATCAATTCTTATCCACAATGGAATCTTTTATATCTGTAATTATATAAAAAAATTGAAAATAGATTTTGCGAACTAGCATTGTTTTGCAGGTGGGTGGGGGTATACGTAATTTCCACATTATTTAGAAATTTTTCTCGGGTCAAATGTCCAAAATGGCGGACGGGTCACCCAATTGACAAGTCGGTAAATTTTGAAAAGTTTGGTGCTAAATGCGTGATACAAAATGTTTACAGAATTTAATGATTTATACATCATTTTAAAGAGAAAAGCTTAAATGTTATTTTGATATATGCCTTTTACCTGTATTTAGCTTAGATAGCATACAAATCCTCACTGACTTTAACCCATCATAGCTTTGTTGTTTGTTAACATACGAAAAAACGTCAAGCACCGGGTTGTAGCGAATTCATTATTCTCATTGGCCAAATTAATTCTATGAATATTCATAGCCATTTAAATTACCGGAAATTACCACTGCGGATCAAGTTCAATGTATGAAAACAAAAGCAATTTAAAAATAAACAAATAAAAAATTATATCAAATGGTAGATAATTTAATGCCCTTTTGAAATATGTATATTTTATATAGGTTGATTTTAATTTGTGTGTGACACTTATGAAGTTTCCAACACTAGGTATTGATTTTCATCGATGTTCTTAATATGTGACGTTGATCAGCTGGGGTTGCTATTTCCACTGAACATATCCTCTCAAAAAATATCTAAGTACAATATAAAATACATTTGAAGATTACATCAGGAACAGAAAAAGTGTGAATGACCCCAAAAATTAGAATGAAACTGAATGCTTAACTTTCTCCTTATATATACACCATAAATTGAGAATATATTTCAAATGGACCCCTTATGACAACATACACTATAGATTTACAATGTACTAATTAAGTCACAATGTATTAAATTTACATCACCTCATGCAACCAGTGGGGAAGTAACAAAATTCTTCTCAAAACTTCCATATTCCATCAGTCGCTGAGAAAGTATGCCATAGACACCATTTAAGTCTTACTATTATATCAAATTGCCAACATGTAAGTAAACAACTATTTATAGATCCTATGTGATTTGTGTTTTCAAGTCAAATTAGACACACAATTTAGCACAAAAATATTCTATGCAGTTTATGACCTTGAATAAAAATTATGAAATTAAAATCATATACCAGAAGTTACTGAAAATATAGATATAACACTGATATTATGAAAGTGTTGGCTGTAGACCTGAGAATGTAATTCCATGTACAAATTCCTGAACCTAGTAGTCAAAAAAATAAAGTTGATTTGACAAACTAGGTACTATTTTTTTCTGATAGTTTTAATTATATTTTATCAGTATGCAAGGGGTATATGACATAAAAAGTATTAGTAATGTTTGTCTAATAACTTTCTGAGAAATTTAGTGTGTTAGGATATCAGTATGTGAATTTTAAACATCTAATATAAATCTAGATTTAATATATCTTTGGATATAAAAATAGATAGAATTGTCATCAAATATTCAAATACAATGTACCTGACTTTTAGACCACATTGATAAATGGTTGATTGGTTTTAAACTTGATATGTTTAGCATTCACTGAAGTATAATCACCAGATATATCATTTATTAAAAAAGATAGTCTTTAATAACTCATTCGGAAGGCAATTAAATTCATACACTGTGTTATCCCAATGTAAAATAAGGAAAGTCTGTGCAATGTGTGAATGGGAATAGAATAATATGCCTCTTTGGAGGCAAACCAGCATTTTTTCTATCATTAAATTAATGGCAGAATATAAAATGTCCATTGCAAAGTGACCTTCACTTGATTCAAGTGTTTACAGTTAGGAATGAATCTGTGCATATATTCCTTCTTGGGTCTTAGAATATGCCAAAGAGACAAATTTCACAGAGCAGACACTTGTGCACAGGTATATGATAAGTGCCTTACTTGAAATCTAATATTAGTTTTCAACCCAAACCAAAATCGCAAGCTTATTTTTAAGATTGCGGCAAGCTTGCTGCAAGCTTGTTATTTAAGCTTGCCGCAAGCTTAGATTTGAAACCGCGGCAAGCTTGCGCAAGCTTGCTGCAAGCTTGTTATTTAAGCTTGCCGCAAGCTTAGATTTGAAACCGCGGCAAGCTTGTGCGAGCTTGCAGCAAGCTCGCGCAAGCTTATTTTTAAGGTTGCGGCAAGCTTGCGCAAGCTTATTTTTAAGGTTGTGGCAAGCTTGCGCAAGCTTATTTTTAAGGTTGCGGCAAGCTTGCGCAAGCTTATTTTTAAGGTTGCGGCAAGCTTGCGCAAGCTTATTTTTAAGGTTGCGGCAAGCTTGCGCAAGGTTGCGCAAGCTTATTTTTAAGGTTGCGGCAAGCTTGCGCAAGCTTATTTTTAAGGTTGCGGCAAGCTTGCGCAAGCTTATTTTTAAGGTTGCGGCAAGCTTGCGCAAGCTTATTTTTAAGGTTGCGGCAAGCTTGCCGCAAGCTTATTTTTAACGTTGTGGCAAGCTTGCCGCAAGCTTATTTTTAAGGTTGTGCATGAAAAGCCAATTAGATTTTAAATTATATATATATATATAGGAAACTGACATGGCATGTACTGCCACCATATTTCTAGCCCTTGATGTGTGAAAATGACCATTTATATAAAATATTAAAAGTAAAATGTTGATATATGCTACAATGTATGTTGCAGAATTGAAACAGAGTGGATTTTGTATTAAATGAATAACTCAAACAATGTGTGAAAGATGGCAATTCATGAATTTAATTAGTTAATAAAAATATATGATGTAAAAATATAATGATTCTCACATGCTCTCAAAATACAATTGATCCAATTACCCTATACACTGTACTAACATTCACAAATTGAAGAAAAAAAAATATTATATCTATCTGATATACAGATTCAAAACACCTCAGTTTAAAAAAAATAGTATACACTATCCGATACTCACATAATTTTATGTACCGCCTAGGATTGAGATTCAAACAATTCAAATAAATTTCAAAAGTTTTGCACTGTAAGTAAAAGATACACAAATCTCCTGGAATTCAACTAGTCAACTAGATTCAAAATAATCTCATGTAATTAATACAAATGTACCAATTGAAACAGCAATTGGACCAAATACACCAGTCCCTCGATAACAAATAGTAGACACAATATACTATAATTACCGTTATTTACTATTGCACGACATACAGAGAGAGAGAGAGAGAGAGAGAGAGAGATTGTTTCTAAATATCTTATGCAATTTTGGAATCTGGGAACATATTTTTAATTACTTCCATTAACTTGTAGGCTGTGCTCAATTTATGATCAGCTCATAGAATCACCTCATCACGTTATCTGCTTTTGAAATATGTGCTGATCACCGACTTCCTTTCCCTTCATCGTTGACAAAATACTTGTATTTCCCTTCAGTAACGATGCCAATTTCGCATGATTTTCCGATTCCACGTGCCGTGAAAAGTCATTCATTCCACCATGTTGTGCACATGAAAAATCTAAGTTGCAAACAGTGCAGAGTACAAAATGCACTCCTTTAGACGGTGGTTTAAGGCATGGTCACAGAATATTATGAACTGGTAGAAAATGCTGCTTTCTGTGTTTAGACATTCTATTTTCATCATCAGATTCGAGCTGAAACTTTGTAAACGGCGGCATGTTTAAACAGCCGGTTGTTGTGAATGTTACAATCAGTGATGTGGCGCCGACTACAGACCCGGACGCGGACCGAAGAGACGATACAACAAAACTAACCGAAATAAAAAACGCTTAAAAAATTATTTAAAAAAAAATAAAAAATAAATGCAGCCTCAAATCGCAATTTAAAACCAATGACCATACTATCGTACGAATGAGCTTTATTCCGTACAAATTCAGTCAAATACGAACTGGTAAACAGGTCTGAAAAGGCAAAATGGTGGGTGGGTGGCAGATTTTTTTGGTTTTTAATACTCATTTATATTAATTTCAGGATAAATTACCGTATATTGAGGAGTTAATCAAAAACATTCTTCCACGTGATTTCCGTTCGATCACAGGAGTATGATGCTGTTTCAACAATGTTAAAATTACCTACAGGTTCAAATACAAAAATTGTCAAATTGAAACAGAAATTGGAATATTCTTTCAAAAACTAAATGCCATAAGTTATCATCACTAAGTTACAGAGACTATATCTGATGGTGCATACATTGTTGGTAAGAAGCATTTATAAGTACTTGACTTCAAATATCTTGCTGCATTAAGTCAGTCTGTAAATAACTTTGCAATCGGTAAATGCTATGTATTTTACCGGATTTTACTAAATGGAATCCTTTATCACAGTGTAAAATATAACACACATTCAAGAAATTCTTGCTCTGTTCTTTTTATATTTAATGGTGTAAAACAATGTGGACAAATTATGTTCTATGTTAAAGTTTATCCACTGTGCTGCTGTTTGATGAATGACTGCAGATGCACTCCTTCATTTTTTGCAATCTAGGAAGCTTGAATTTTACATTTTACAAGCTTGCAGACTTGGAAAAATTCCTTTTGCAAGCTAGCTTAATTTGTGTAAGTTTGAGATTTTACAATAAGCTTGCAGACTTTCAGAATTTCCTTTTGCAAGCTTGCAAGCTTGCACAAGCTTGCAAGCTTGCGCAAGCTTGCAGACTTGGAAAAATTCCTTTTGCAAGCTTGCGCAAGCTACCTTACTAGCTTGTACAACTTCAACTAGCTTGCTGCAAGCTTGCCGCAAGCTTGCTGCAAGCTTGTGGAAAGCTTGCATTTTGGTTTGGGAAGGCTGTTTTTATTCTTGCAAAACACAGTTGAAATTTATTGGAGAGTGCTCATTTTCTTGGATTCAAGAAATTGAGTTGATAATCAAAAACCATTCCTGTATGAAATTATTTGGGCCAGCAAATACACAAATGGCAGATGTTTCACTCTTTGTGAATGATGGACCCTTCATGAATAACAACAATACCAATGAACTTTATGCTGTCTCATTTAGTGCCAGCAAAAATAGAATCAATGATTCCCATTTGTGGACACTATCCTACTTTGAAAAACACTTGTTCAGGATAATTAGTGCAATGTTTCAACTGTTAGTGCTGCAAACAGACCAAATTCCAGCTATTTTGAAAAGAGGTGTTCAGAATTTTTAGTGTTTATCTGTATTTGATAAATCCAGGTGCCATTTTGACCATGTGTGGAGTTACCATTTGACCTGATCATTTAGCTGTGCTTCATTGCTGTACTGTTAATCTGTACTTTGTAGAAAATAGACTCCATTACCTGCAACCTGGTTATAAAAACCCTTTACAGGAGTCTGGCCAACTACAGTGTACTTGTAGAAGGAATAAAAGGAATGACAGCTCAGATATAAAAATTTAGATAATACCTTTTACATACAAGATTGCATTGCACTACATAAGTTGTTATTCTAGGGAGATTTTTTTTTTAACTGTTCTAGACTTTGCACTGCCATCTTGTATTAGGACATGCATAATTTCTTCAGCTAACTGACTTGATTGTTTTAAAATCTCATCACTTCCCATGATGAGTTGCAGGACGAGGATGCATCAATCCCTAGATCTTCACCAGATCACTGGGTTGTGGAGTTGCAAAGTCCGTCTCCCCTTGGCAGGTGGGCACAAGATGAGGATGTCCTGTTGATCATGGTGGGCACTAGTGAGTTCAACATGGAATAAGGTTTCTCCTTATCCATTCAGGTCCTATGTCTCATCCCACCCATTGTCTCTGGCAGCAAAGGAGCAAGAGTTCCAGATTTTTGATAACGTGGGAAATGTACCAATTTCTTTCCCTGGATTCATGTCCCAAAATCAGGTTCATAGAAAAACAAATTCTGTCCATTTTAAAGAGACTCAGAGTACACTCTCCTCCTTGGCACTTGAACAACACTTTCGACACTGGGGCATCACAGTGGGGGTATAAATGGACATGATTCAGGTTGAGGTGATATAAGCACAGGAACTTAAGGCTGGAACACTGGTCATCATAAATTTGCATGCTGATCTTGTTATGGCAGCTTCCTTCAGTCTTCTGAAAGAGGAATTGTTATCTAAAGCTGTACTCCATCACTTTTTGGAGGTGATTGCTGAACACTGAAGCATACTTTGTGCATGGACATGGTGATATCAGCAGAGTCGATCCGCCTCCACAGGGATATTGCTTAGGAGATATTGAAGGTCTTACTGGACCACAGAAGTCACATTCCTTCTGTGGCTTCTCTGGATTTGAGTGACTGACCCAAACTGGCTGCTTGCAGACACTCCTGACCCATCAACATTGGCAAAATTGTGCACTTTATAAGCTTGCAGTTTCAACAGTACTAGTAATAACCAATAGTCAAAACTCTCCTGCTTGCATTTACTAAGTTGATGTGGAAGGAAGGGTCCATGAAGGCAGTTTGCAGACACCTACTCCTTCCCCAGTGAAAAGGGAGAGATAATGCAGGTACTTGCTACCTCTCCTGCCTTGCATCTTCCTTTCTCACAATCCCTTTGGATGCATCTTTTCAGAGATTTGGTAAGTTATCATGGAAGGTACAGGGGTATGTTCTATTCTAAGGGAATGCTTTTTGCTTCATTTTCAAGATAACCCTCCTCTTTTGATACCCCCCCCCAATCCTTTTCACCAGTAAAATCAGGTTCAGATAAGGAAAGGGAGTACAAAAATTGACCAGTATCTGGCCTTCTATTCCTGGATTTTCCAGATATCCAGACAAGACAGAAAGTTTATGCTTATCAAGAAACTTGTTTCCTTTAAACAGTTTTCTTCATCATGAACCATCCAAGATTGTTACCTCAATCAGTAACACCATAAGGCCCAGCAACTGGGTAGTCTCTATCAATCTTCAGAGTGTGTGTCTTCACATCCCAATCTTTCCTCTTCACATAAAATATCTTCAGTTTGGCATGAGCTGGCGGTCATCATATTTCACCAGGAGTTGTTAATATAACTTCAACAATTGAAGTCAGTCTTGTATGTGATGCAAATGATGGCATTTATCATGCTGATCTTAATAAAACAAATCAAGCTCAGCAAGGAGATGTTCTATATACATTAACCCCTCTCAAGTACCTCCTGGATATTTGATTGTACAAGAACCTAATAATGTGATTTATCTATGATTTCACAATAATTTATTATTCAAATTTGTTTAAATTTGAATCTTCATGTGAAATCCTAACAATTATAAGATTGTAGAGCTTTGATTTTTGATTTTGAGATATTAAAAATATGTGATATATTGGTTCCCAAAACAATGAAAATCTCATCAGACAAAATTTTATCATAACAAACAAATTTTAATGATTTGTAACAGACTTTTGTATAGTAATTCTTGTCTAAATTTTACGTAAAATGGTACTAAAATATTAATTATAATATGGCAGTAGGGCATGCTATCGCTTTTCCTGATACCTAATCATACGGCCATCAGCCTCCCTCAAGGTTCCGAAAGTCAGTAGTATAATAATAAATAATGTATTAGTGGTATTAAAAGATGTTATTAGGGTGTAAAACTAATTTTAATCATGTAATGCTTATCTCCCTCATCCCTCAAGTTAAGAAAGGAAGAAACTCAGAATGATGCAAACAAACCATGCATTGGACTGGGACTATGTTTATGTTTTGTTCTGTGCCTTCAGTTACTAACTGGATAAGGTATTTACCTTAATGCAGTAACTAGCACCATGAAAAATAAAAGTAATGAATAATTACAATTAGTATTACCCTACCCCCCATTACATTTTTTTCTAATTTTCATTATTTATAGATCTATAGATATTTCAGTTGGATTTGTCTGTAAAACATAGCTGTCTCTCAAAAAATGCTGATTATTATGATGGTCTTATATTTTATATAATTTCAGGTATCAGAGAGTGTATTAAGACTGGCAAACATCTTCATCAAACTTAATTCAATTGGGTGCGTCCTTTTTAGACATTGGAAAACTGAGTTCCTATGTGATCCAGATCGTCCTGTTTGTGCCTTGATACAATTTGGACAAGGGGCAAAAACTTTAAAAGGGAAGTGTACCAATAAAAATGACCTCACTAAAGTCATATCAAAAATAGCTGGATTCATGGAAAATTGTTTAGAGAAGTGGAAAGACTATATCACAAAGAAGAGATTGAACTATTTTCAGTTGAACCATTTTACAACTGACCAGCTTGTAATTTTACAAGAAGAACTAGTGAAAGTCACTTCAGAGAAGTTTGGTGACAATAAAATCTACCCTCTTTTGTCAGCTGTGAAGGAGAATTGTACACATGAGGATCTTGTGGATGCCATGAGAAAGGCATTGACTGACATTGAGAATGCTCAGAATGAACTGGATAAGGAAAAGGTGTTAGATGCGCAAGATGAACAAAACAAGGAGGAGGATAAGGATGTACAAAACTTCATTTTTGAGATGATTGCTGCAGGACACTCAGAGAAACTTGCACGAGCTGCTCTGAAACATCATAAACCTAGTGAAATAGATGATGGTAAGTTTTTTATTTGAGTAAATGAAGAGTGTGATTTCATGTATGTACAGTCGACTCCGGTTAAGTGCACACCCTCGGGCCCATCACGAGACCGTGCAGTTAACTGGAGTGTGTAGTTAACTGGAGTACGACACAGTACATTTTTAAGCATTGGGAAAAATCAGGACCAGCATGATTACGTGCCGTTATCCGGAGTGTGCAGTTAACCGATGTGCAGTTAAGTGGAGTCGACTGTATTCATTTTAATGATTAGAATAGGGAAAAGGGAATTGCAGCCTGTTTACTAAATTTGTTGACCAAATCTTTCAGTGCAGTTTCACTCTAGGATGTTTGTACCACCACATTTTATGCCTGTATATTTTTTTGCAAGAATTTTATTGGAGCTTACTTTTATACGATAGGATATGCCTATGACAAAATGTACTTTTTGATATGCATTGTGTAAGTATTACTCTAATTTAAATAAAGGAATCAGACAGTATATTTAGTTCACTTTCAAATAACGTTAAGTACACATAAATTTTGGTCATGTGTCAAGACATCTCAAGTAACATCTATCATGTGTTGTCTGCCATTCATCTTTAATTATTTGTTTTATTTTACTTTTGAGAAATCAAACACCTCTATTAATTTGCCCAATATTAAAAAGATTTTTTTCTATTATTTTTTATCAGTGAAAAGACTCCAAAATTGTTTTTTTAAAACTTTGTTACATTCACCTTGCATGAATAACACTACCTTTGTCATTACAGGAATATTTTGGTGTATGAGACATGTAAATGACACGAAAATGAGTGGAGTTGACACTGGAAGTGTAAAAATAGTTCAGAAAGATATTTTAAACCCTGAGGTCACACCATTTCAAGGATGGAAGAAATCTGATCAGTCTGTAATGGCCATCACTGCAAATCACATTGAAAGACTCGGTGTATCAGAGAGGTAAGAAGTTTGGATAATTTCTTCAGTAAATATGTATGCAGATCCTTGATTCATCGGTTGAATGATCAGAAATGTTTAGTATACCATGATGAGGTAATATTTAAACGTAACTGATTGTGCCACCCTCACTAAATCAAGGTGTTATTATTATTAGTAGTACAGTGAAACCTATCTTGAAAGACCACTGCTTTGTGAGACCACCTGTGTTGAGAGACCATAATTTTATGGCAGAAAGGGTGGTCTTTCAAGACAGGTTCCACTGTAGTAGTAGTACACCGCTCCTTTGGTAATTCATGCCCTGAAGACTCACAACTTACATTTAATGTGATGTATGGCATGCATCTCATTTTTAAAGGAGAAAGTATTAAAATATCTGGCCCCAATGTGTTGGATATGAAAAAATTGTGATCACGTGTTTTTAATGAAACCATAATATATCACTTTATTATTGTTGAAAATGATAGTTAGTGCATAAAATGTTATAATTCTCAAGTTTTAAGAAGAGGTCACATATTTTGTTAGATTTTATTGGATTTATCTTTCTGAATGACGTTGATGTTAAAGTGATGACAGACACTTTCAACACAGTCATGACAACAGCTGCCAAGGACATCATTGGTCTCCATCCCCCAAAGAAAGACCCTGGGTTACAGAAGAGATTCTGAATCTGTGGAAGAGACCTAAAAAACACCAGACCCAACAGGGGCAATGGAGTATTGAGAAAAAAACAAGATCAGAAAAAACTTGAAAAACCCAAAATAAGATTGGATTAAACAAAAGTGCACAGAAATAGAGATCAGTCTGATAAAGAATAACAGCAAAAAAGCATTCCAAATTGTGAAAGACCTCACCAGACAGAAGCAACCAAGAGTCAGTACCATTCAAGACAAAAATGGAAAATACCTCACATAAGCAAGTGACATTGCAGATGGGTCCCCGAGTGTCCAAATGGTCTATTGCCCTCTCCAGTACTGATCACTGCCATCTCACCTCTGTCTACGTGGGTTCAAGTCTCAGATTCAGCCAATGTGGATATGTGAGAAAGCTTGCTTGTAGCTTCTCGTGGGTCGGTGGTTCATTCATTGGATTTTCCATGGGTTCTTCCCCCACCATTAATACTGTACGCCATGTATAGCCTATCATGTTGCAAGGCCCTTTTTGGTCGTTAATGGTGCTACATATATTTGTACATAGGAAAAGAGAGTGATGTGTTATAAAGGTCAAAGATTTGGAGTTGGGGTGATGGAAGAATGCTTATATCATCAAGATAAAAGCAAGAATGATTTGACAATGTTAAATGAATTCTAAAAATAAATAAATAAATAAATAGGAATGAGCTATAGTTCTAGTGAACAATCAGATTCGGTAATTTTAATATAACATTCTGAATGGGGGCGGGGTTGGCTGTCGGGTGTGGTGGGAGACAATGTTACGATCTATTTTTGATGGAACAAATCTATTATTCTTGTTTATTTGATGTTATAATGTGCTATTTTTAAAGATCCAAAATGTACTCATTCGATGCTTTTCTCTGACACTTTGACGTGTTGACACCCTTCGTCCCTCCCCAGCACGTATAGCTGGTTTGGTACTTGAGGTGACACCCTTGTACATGTATGTGTTAGTTATAAAATGTTAGATGTAGGGTTTCCCTGTCCACCCCATGTTATGATTTTTTTTTGTATTGTGTTTTGTTATTATTATGTGTTTTTTTGTTTTATTTTAATTTTTTTATTTTATTTTTATTTTGTTTTTTTTTTCATTTTGAATTTTGAAGTTTTTCAGGGTTTATTCTTTGTTTCGTTTATCATATTTTCCAAGTTACTTTATCCCAAAGAAGCTTTATAGAGTGTACTTCCTACTTACTATCTGTGCTGATAGTTTGTATTCAGAGATTTTGTTGGCTCCTGACAAAACAACTGGGTGTCCTTTCTCTATATGCTTCAATCAAGGATTGTACTCCCCTCCTTAGTACACTTGTCCTAGTGTAGGTTTCCATTCCTTATACCTTGGTTATTTAATGTTTTAGTTACTTTGCCAGAGTCCTATTGTTTGGTGTCGTGATTGTCTTTTTGTTGTTGTGGTGGTTGGTGTTGTACGTGATATTGTTCAGATGGCTCTATCTAGATTGTATTCATACAGTTGTCTTTTTATTCTATCTATTGTTTTATTCCATGTTATTAAATTTGTTTTGATATTTATTTACATTTCATTTTTCCGTTATTTTTATTTTTTCTAATGAATGGTGGTTATTTATCGTTTTATTTGCATTATTGCTTATTTGTATGTATAAGTTTTGTTTTATATTGTGTGATGTTATCATATATATTCTGTATTCCTTGGCATATTTTCCAACTTTTGTTTCTACTTTGTTATTTTTCAAGAAATCCGTTATTGTTATTGTTGTGGTTTTTCTTTATCCTTCTTTCTTTCCATCTTAGGGAGGAATTTGGGTACATGTATGACAGGTCAAGGTTGTGTTGTCTTCATGTATGTTTCACTCCCATAGTAGTGTATAGAGAATTGTATCAGTTTCTTAGTTGGAGGCAGAGTGCCATTTTGTTACATCTTATCAGTTTGGGGTCAAAGATGCCATCTGGTTGGGGTCAAATTGATATATTGTATAATGTCCTTCTCTTGGAGTGTTGATCTGTTTTTATTTGTGGTTGTAGAATGGAGTGGTTGTATGTATGGGGATAAAAGTGTTTTGTGATTTCCGTTTAAATTTTTTTGATTGTGTCAAAAAGTCTGTACATACTTTTGAAATCTTCTGTTGGGAGTTAGTTAAATTGTCTTGTTAGTAAAGGCTGTGGTATCCTTGTTTGTATAAACTCCCTCGGGTCTTCTCTAGGGCAATGTTCCTTGGTTTGTTTTATTTGGTTTGGAGTTAATGATTCTGTGGGGCAGTGTGCATGTTTTCGGGGCATTGTGATGGGAGGGTCTAGATCTGGATCCATGTTGGTTCCAGCAGAGTTGGCATTGAAAGTAGATATTAGTAGTTCTTATCGGGACTGTAAGGAGTGTTACAGTTTAAAGTATGAGATAATAGGAAAGTAGCTTCCTAAGAGATAGCATTGTTGTATAATATGTTATAAGTATAGGTCTATAAGCCATGTTGGGTTAGATATATGTTGCCTACATGTGATTAACTGCTCACTGGGTTTCTCACCTGCCAGCTTCATATTCATGTTACCCCGTATGTGTTATGAAGATCGAAAATTGAAATTTTGAATATATTTCAAGGAAATCCTAGAAGGTTTCCATATTCACTCAAAGATTAAATACAATTGGTATTAATTTGGAAGTACATACATACATACATGCATGCATGCATGCATGCATACATACATACATACATACATACATACATACATACATACATATACATGCACACACATGTATATATACCTGCCTGTAAGGGCATGCAACTTGTTCATTGCTAGATAAATGGTTCTATAAAGTCTGTGTCCACATTCCCGTTTGTTTGTACCCCCCTGCCGATTTCAGTAACGAAAGGCATAAACAAAATAAAAAATCCATAAATCTTACTCAGTTCATTCATTGATTTATAATTTCTAACCTGATTGCGACCAGGGTGTCCATAACACCTTTATCATCTGTGCGTCTCATGCTTAACAGAAGTTTTCATTACAACCATGGCCATCCTCGAGATCAGTTTCCAGTTCTTGGACAAGTCCATTTTCAGCGAAGGGGCGGATGCATAAATGTGTATGTATTTACATAGAAGGTAGATTTTATAGGTGGCAAAGGGATATAACTCTTAAATTTACCGTAATTGACGGAAGCATCAGGAGTAGCCAAATAGGAGCAATGACATCACTCTATATGCAGAATAAAGACTTGCCCAAATTGATGTAATATGGTGTCGTGTTAGTATTGTTACTATTATTGTGATTGTTATTACATTAACAGCATTTGGTAGACCTAGCATTGTCATATATCATCACTGAATTTTTTACCAAAAATAACATGTGATGTTTACAAAAATGATGTATCTTTGCACAGAATTACCAGATTTGCAGAATTGGCCAACATGGTGGGTGTATAATTGTTATGTTTCATCCATGCTTTCATCCATTCATGAAAGGATTTCAAGGAATAGCATATTTAATGTGTTTTTTTTTAATATTCCATAAAATGGCATTTGAATACTGAAAGATTCTTTTAAATACTTTTTTTTAAAATATTGTTTTAGCAATTTGTACTGATTAGATTAGGAAAGCTCTGGTCAATTAACAAGATAATGATCTGATTTGTTAAATTTTTTTGTTATGTGCTGTTTTTATAGATTTGTACCTGTTGCTTGAATATGGATAAAACCAAGTGTAATGAATATTTAGTCATCATATGTCCTCATTTCCTAATAAAGTCACACAAATACATCCTTTCTTCGCAAAGTGTCATGATGGAGAGAAGAATGAAGATTTCCTTTCATAACTGAAGCTGTCACACTATGGAAGCTTGCCATGCTTGAGGCATGTTTTAAATGCATTAAACATGTCATGAATTGATGTTACTATCTTTAGTTACCTTGATGCATACTCTGTTAAATATTAATTTATCTCTTTCATGATTCTTTGACTAACATGCTTAATTCTTGTAAACTGAACTGCATTCCAACTCATGATGCCATTTCATTACTACAATCTCCAGTGTGGAGGTACTGAAATTACATCACGAGGTGGAATGCATTATGTATTTTCATTGTTTGACTGAGTTTCCATTAGCTACGTGTTTGTATATAAATACGTCTGCATCGACAGATGAGAGCTGCTTTCACACATTGAAACAACGACTTAAGTGGTTGTAATAAAAGAATCAAAACCGTAAACGGAGGCTATGACAATGCTTCAGGTATCATTAAAGATAGAATAAAACCACCTATAACAATATTAGATAAAATTATCCTGTTTGGAAATACATTCCAAATTACCATATTTCACCATCTATGGAGACATACTTCTAAAATCTTCTCTCCAATCCTAGATAATAGTCCCAAAGAAAATATATGTAATAATATTAGTTTTGCCCATCACCCCTGGCAGGGTATAGGCCACCCACAAAAGATCGCCAGAGGATTCTGTCCTGTGCCGTTCCCTCAAGCTGACTCCAGGTGTAACCCATCTTAGTGATGTCTGCCTCAAGGTTGTGTTGCCGGCTGTTTCTTGGTCATCTTCTTCTCCTTTTGCCTTGAGGGTTCCACCTCAGTGCCTGTCTGGTAATGTTGGTTGGCGGCTTACATAGGGTGTGTCCTATCCAACCCCACCTTCTCTTCTTTATCTCATCCTCTACCGGAAGCTGTTTTCTGCCACAAGTTGTTGTTGCTGATGGTGTCTGGCCAGCAGATCTGGAGAATTCTTCTTAGGCAGCTGTTGAGGAAGGTCTGAACTCTCTTTACTGTGGACTTTGTGGTTCTCCAAGTCTCTGCTCCACACAGTAGAACTGACTTCATGTTGGAGTTAAACAGTCTGATTTTGGTAGTCAAGGACTGTAATAATATAAAATAATATATGTATGTGTAAAGAATGAAGTCAGGAAATCATTGAAATTTAAGCCACAAATATGAGATGTTTTATATTGTATTAATTGTGGAGTAATGTAAAGACGTTGTAAACTTTAATCTTACTCCAGTATTGGCTTCATGTATACATTAGCCGAATCTTAGACTCGAACCCACGCAAACAGAGGTGAGGTGGCAGTGATCCCTATTGGAAAGCGCTTTAGACCACTTAGCGCCCCTAAAGATATACAGTGGGACCCCGCTATAACACGGTAGTTGGGAGCCATAGAATCCGACCGGGCTATGAACCGAACCGTGTTATAAGCGACCATGTACAATACCAACACATTTTTACATTTAACTGGGGGGGGGGGTACATAAAGACGGGTGCGAAAATGCATGGCACAATTACCATTTTTGATCAATATATATTAAATGAGAAAAACATTTGCTGTGGTAACAGAAATTGCAGATTTAATATATTACTTTATTCAGAGAACCATGCATTGGTACATACACGTGTCTAATTTATATATACATGTATATCTATTGCATGAAAAGAGTATCAACACCGTGTACTCACCAGCGAATCTTGTAACATACACTGAATCCATAATACAAATATTTCCATCGAAAATATCCACACAAGGATGTAAAATATTCAATAATTTTGTCACAGATCATTATGTGACTGAATTCAATGAAAAGAAAATAACAAAAAATACGTAACGAACGGGTGTACGTAATGAATGATGAAATAGTACATGTCCGTAGAATAAATAATGGAAGCTAAAGTGTATTCTTATAATAACTACATGTACATCTCAGGATCCTTCTGTCTCTGAATTCAGTCATTGTAAATTTCAGCACATTTTCCCACCCAAGCTGCTAGTCAAAGTCCTTTGAACTTGCCGCCCAGCTATTGCGTCATGTTCTTTTGATGTACTCTAATACAGCAAGGCGAACTTGCTGTATTTTAACCACTGAATTTTGTCACTGTTTTTAGCTCGGCAGTTCACTTTGATGATAAACAATGTACTTAAATTGATTGATTTATACATTCTGGTGAGAATCTTTTATCAACCCCCGCATTGGTTATTGCTTAGTTGTGTATGAAATTAAAAGAACATATATCGGAGATTATCAGAGCAACGATTGTATTCAGAATGCATTCAAGACAAACACAAAGTAGACACGATGGCTTCATTACTCAGGAATCCGTAATTATAATATTGACACTTATGAGCTGTAATTTTTCAACAATAAACAAAGATTAAAGTTCTCAGTAGGCCCAGCAATTGGTTCGTATTTCCGACGTTTATTTTGGCACAAAACTAGAAGAAATTTGATAATACATTTTCTACACGTTCTTTTTCGCACTGTTTAGACGAATATGAGAATGATAATTAAACTCTTGACGTATTTTTTTTTTCATACTTAAAAAATTTTTTTTTTTTTTTTTTTTTGGTCTTTGAGAAAAATACCTGAAATAAATTAGCCGAAATTTCGGGAGCCATGCCACGACCGGGTTATATCCGAATTCGGGTTATAGAGGGGCGGGTTATAGCGGGGTCCCACTGTACTATGAAAGTACCTAGGCAATAGACTATTTTTACATAAATGCACAAAATTTCATTCAGTGTTTTATATATGAATATGAATGTTGTTTGGAAAGAAAACTTTAAAAAGTATATGACATTTTACTAAAAGTTGAGAATTTCATAACGTTTGTTCAAATTTTTGGTTATTATCTACTACTTTCGATGATAAAATGAATGATATATATATAGGTTTCAGTTACCAGTTTTAATCACAGTGTTTCATATTCAACAAATAGGGTTAATTTTTGCTGGTATTTAGTAGTGAATAATTTTGGATCCATTCCTCACCCCACATTATAAGTGGGTTCACAGGCTGTGATATATTAAGGAAGTGATATATTTCTGACCAAGGAGACTATGCAATTGATGGACATAAGCCGGATGTTGGTCATAGTGACATCAGATTTTACCAAAAGTCTTCTGATGATGTCTACTTGATCTTAAATTAAAATGGTGCTAATCTGGCATCAAGTATGTTTACCACAGCAGCTAATTTGAAATTCTTATTGTCATTGAAGAATATTAGAAATCATTTAAAAACTAGGTAGTTGAAAGGAAGAAATAGTCTTTCTTGAATTTGCAAAAATTCTTTTCACCCAATGGTGTCAGGGTCTTTTGCTTAGAGGGCCACAATTTAGTACATTATATCCTTCTATTATGAGCACAACACTCTTCTGCATGATTCTGCTTTTGTGTGGGAGTTTTACTATGCAGACCTGACTGATCAGCTACTGTTACCATGTATGGTTTGTTTATCTGATTGAAAGCTTTGTCATAAAAAGTGCATTATGAGATTTTCACCTAATTATGTAAAGACAGAGTTTCAGTCTAGTTTAATCATGTGTATAGAGAATAAGACATCAGGTAATGAGAGAGGTTATTATATTGAGAAGGCAATTTTCCTTGTATTTTACAGAGATGTTGATATGGACCCATTAATTCAAGGCCTAGAGGAGTTGTGGGATGCATTTCTAACATCAGTATCTTCCAGTGTAAGAGATTATATGAGTGTTGAACATCTTGGACTTGTCTTGCAAAAATTGGCTGAACAAGGTAATGACATAGTACATATATGAGTGCATTTCAGTGCAAGTGATGGAGAGATGCATTGATGTTGATATTTTTGGTAGCAGCATCAAATCACTGTTATTTTTGTTGTTTTAATAACCAGTGTTAAAATGTTTGTTTAATTCCATAAATTTACCTGTAGGAATATGATAAAACTTGATATACTGAATGTTTACAGAATTGGAGAATGCTTTTTTCCACTAAAGTCAAAAGTTCCACTTTCCATAATATTTACAGATATTGATAGAATTTAAGTCATTGCGTTATTATTTTTGCAAGCCCATAACTTTAGGCTATTCGTAGAACATACAGGAAACTGTTAACACATGTTAACAGCATCAAAGATATACCGGTACTTTCCATAGGAAAGAAGAGTACACAGGTATTTCAAGGCTAGACTTGCATCCCAAGTGTCAGAGTATTGCACTTTAGACACATTGTTTTTCTTCAGCCTATCATATATCTATTAATGTGCAAAGCACTGATGCAACTGTCATCACTGAATAGACTCATTGGTTGAAAGAACATTGTTTTGCGAATTCTGATGATGCATTGTGACTATTCATGTGATCATTGTTGGTCAGTTGTGACCAGGCTTGGTCTGCTGTCCGTCTTGGAGAAATAAGACCTGATTCTGTATGGAATTTATCTATATGGAGATTTTCCTTACAAGCAAAGTATTAGTCAATGTCTCTCAGTATATATTAGATCTTGCCCCAGTTGGGGGCACTGAGAGTGAAAACCAATGTTATCACCTTGTCTTTTTGTGTCTCTCTGCTGGGGACCTTGATCTCCATAGCATACTTGTATTTTGAACTACAAAGACCATTGCCTTGCTTTCTAATGGTTAAATGGCTCCTTTCTTCTGTCTTGTGGTTTGTAAATACCCCCCCCCACAAACCTTCGTTTGAGAACCTTACTCTAAAGATGATTTTCTTGCTCACCTTAGTATCTGTGAGCTGAAGGAGCAAGCTGCAGTGAGAATTATGCAATAGCAATAGGTATAGTATTACTGATATTAAAATGTTTTTTTTTGGGGTGTAAACTAATTGTAATGATACATTACTTACCGCTTACTATTGCTTGATTCCTTCCATGCACTGATATGCCAGTAAGTTAGGCTGCCCCATCACAATAAATCAAGATGGCAACATGCATGATCAGTGTGTTTGTGGTTTTCCACAGGCATTCCAGTGTTTTCAAATCTTTTGGTTCATGTTAATGGGAGGATGAAATTCTCATCTTTCAGTTGGGGTATACTTTTCTCCCAGAAAAGTTCTAACTATGCCATAGCAACAGATACATCATTAAAATTAGTTTTTCCATCCCTACAAAAAGATACATCTTAATATGGTAACCAGCTTTAGATGGTGCCATTTGAATTTGCAATCTCAGCACCAACATTAGCTATTTTAAGCTTTTGAATGGTCTGAAAATGATAGGATTTGTTGAAAACGTTTTACATTGGCAAAGGTCCAACGTTATTTGGGACGTTTTTGATAACCATGGTAATGACATGGAAATAATTTTTTTGACAATATTTCCGAAACTTATTTTTGCTGAACCTATATGAGAATAGACTCACATGCAAAAAAGTGGAATAACATTTTTGGTTTTATGTGAACTGTTTGTTTCATCTGTCTGAGAAAAAGTAAATAAAAAAGAATAAAGACATGTTTTATTTGTATGCGTCTAAAAGTAATATTAATACATGTACATGTAGTACTTACAAAGTCTTACATCTATGTGATAAAATATACTCTGTGACCATTTGTGTTCCCATAATGTGGTCTTTTATGGTATTGGAATTTTTAAAAGCTAATCCTTGATAATTCAGTCATACATGGGATACAGTTTAGGAAAAGTGTTAAATTGTAAATGCATAGATGAAAAAAGCCAAATGAGCAGATCCTGTCAGAAAAATTGTGTCCCAACACTTCCAATGTTGGCAGTTGTAAGGAAAAAAACATACTCAGGAAGTTTAATTAATACAGCTAATTGTTCCTTGTGTTGCAACATTTTTGTTCAAGATCAAAGTGTATTAAATTCTGACATTGAATTAATTATTGATAAATGTCTGTAGGTTATGTTTAAAATTAAGTGAGATATTTATATTGCATGCTGTATTATACGAACATAAAAAGTGTATCAGAACTTATTTGATTCAGGTTTTAAGTTATGCTCAGGCAGGCTAACAAAGCTCTCTCTTTTGGTTCTCAATACGTTTTGATTTTGTCAAGAACTAGCTTTCCATTACTAAACCTTAATTTCTCATAAATTTTATACTTAAAGACCATAAAAACCAAAACGATTATAACTCCTTGATATGGCATGTATGAACATAAACAGAATGTTACATGTGCTTATTTCTTGCAGATAAAAATAAAGTTGAACGACGTCTCCCAGGAAGCTTGGTGCAAGGAACTCCAAACCTGATTCTTTGTCCTAAAGGTAAGCATTTTTATCTGCAAACTATTATTTGCACATAAATTTATAAGTACATGAAGAGTAAATTAGGTTCAGGAGTCTTGCTTATATCTTTGTATTTTGTAAGAATAATCAATACTTTTGGTAATAATATTATAAAAGTATTTTAATAAATACATGCATTTCTGAAGTCATGTGTTCAGTGACTGCAAGAATGGCAAAATGTATATTAAGTTATGACTAGATGAGCAATCAATCTATAATTGGGCCCCTTTTTTTATAGTAATCTGAAAACTGTTTTGATATAAATATATTGTATAAACAAGCACAGATATCTTTCAAAGTTGCATTCAAGACCTTTTGTTTTGGGTTATAATATCACCTTTGTCATTTGATACCTTCCTGAATATTCCTGATGACACTTTCTTAAATTTATTTATCTAAAATCTTTAATCCTTGTCAATTTTGTCTCGGGACCAACTGGAAGAAGTTTCTTTTTAATGCCATTTCCCAATTTGTAAGGTTAGTGCAATCCTTTTAATTGAGGTAAAGGAGAGTTATTTTTGTTGTTGTTGAGGGGTTTCATGCCATTTTTCAGCATATGATAGGCTTTACATGGCATCCAGTTTTAATGATGAGTAAGAACTCAGGGACCCCCCCCCCCGGAAAGAACCACAGTATTGTGAGAAGCTAATGGCAAGCTTTCTCACAAACCCAAATTGGCTGAATCTGAAACTCGAACCCACACAGACAGAGGTGAGATGGCTGTGATCTGTAATGGAGAGTGCTTTAGACCACTCGGATATTCAGGGCCACGGCACAGGAGAGTTGATGCAGTTTTCTAAGAGTCTGCTAGAAGATCATGTGTAGAAATTCAGTTAAAGTCGTTTTAGTAGGGGTTCTGATTACAAAGATTGGATTTGCTTAAAGTAGGAAATGCAATTAAATTGTGTCCATATTTCAAAGTAAAATGAACTGACATATATGTCTTTAATTGGTTGAAATGATGGAAATATGTTATGGAATAATTTATTTGTAAATCCTGCATCCTTCTGATAAACAAAGCTCTTGGAAATATATAAACAAGACCTGGACACACATTTTCCTAGACAGGACTCAGACATGCCAACTCTCCCAATTTAAATGGAAATCTCCCAGCTGTGTATAGAATTATGACAATCCCTGAAGCAGGAATGAAATTCTCCCAATTAGTACAGCATATCAAAAATAATTTTTATTTAGTTGTTCCAAGTCAACAGGAAGTATAAAAGCAATTACACAGACAAATCAAAATATATCGTTTTTTCATATTTCTGACTCATTCTGAGTAAATAGAATGTACCAGGACAAACTTTTTATAAACAAATTAAATCATCTAGTGGGATTTTTATTATCTGAGTCAACAGAAAACAACAGAAGATCCATCATATAAAACAATGTATGGATATATTTTTTTAAAAAATGCTTAAGAGAAACAATTGTGATAATAATTCTCTTCAGTCAGTAGAGCTGTGAATATCCATTGATCCTAATGATCAGTTACCCAGGTACCCGTTCAAAGACAAAATGTATTAAATGTGTAAAAAAACAAACTGCTTTGACATAGAATGACATTCAAAAGTATATTTATTTCAGTTGTCAAATAGTACAAGTCAGGGTGTATTTTGCAAGTCAGCTCTGTATCAAGGGGTGATTTGTTATATCAGTGAGTCACAGTTGCATATTCCGGATATATACAGTGGGACCCCGCTATAACCCGCCCCGCTATAACCCGAATTCGGATATAACCCGGTCGTGGCATGGCTCCTGAAATTTCGGGTAATTTATTACAGGTAATTTATTACAGGTATTTTTCTCAAAGACCCAAAAAAAAAAAAAAAAATTTTTAAGTATGAAAAAAAAATATGTCAAGAGTTTAATTATCATTCTCATATTCGTCTAAACAGTGCTAAAAAGAACGTGTAGAAAATGTATTATCAAATTTCTTCTAGTTTTGTGCCAAAATAAACGTCGGAAAATACGAACCAATTGCTGGGCCTACTGAGAACTTTGATCTTTGTTTATTGTTGAAAAATTACAGCTCATAAGTGTCAATATTATAATTACTGATTCCTGAGTAATGAAGCCATCGTGTCTACTTTGTGTTTGTCTTGAATACATTCTGAATACAATCGTTGCTCTAATAATCTCCGATATATGTTCTCTTAATTTCATACACAACTAAGCAATAGCCAATGCGGGGGTTGATAAAAGATTCTCACCAGAATGTATAAATCAATCAATTTAAGTACATTGTTTATCATCAAAGTGAACTGCCGAGCTAAACAGTGACATAATTCAGTGGTTAAAATACAGCCAGTTCGCCTGCTGTATTAGAGTACATCAAAAGAACATGACGCAATAGCTGGGCGGCAAGTTCAAAGGACTTTGACTAGCAGCTTGGGTGGGAAAATGTGCTGAAATTTACAATGACTGAATTCAGAGACAGAAAGATCCCGAGATGTACATGTAGTTATTATAAGAATACACTTTAGCTTCCATTATTTAATCTATGGACATGTACTATTTCATCATTCATTACGTACACCCGTTACGTAATGTTTGTTATTTTCTTTTCATTGAATTCAGTCACATAATGATCTGTGACAAAATTATTGAATATTTTACATCCTTGTGTGGATATTTTCGATGGAAATATTTGTATTATGGATTCAGTGTATGTTACAAGATTCGCTGGTGAGTACACGGTGTTGATACTCTTTTCATGCAATAGATTATACATGTATATATAAATTAGACATGTGTATGTACCAATGCATGGTTCTCTGAATAAAGTAATATATTAAATCTGCAATTTCTGTTACCACAGCAAATGTTTTTCTCATTTAATATATATTGATCAAAAATGGTAATTGTGCCATGCATTTTCGCACCCGTCTTTATGTAACCCCCCCCCCCCCCAATTAAATCCAAAAATGTGTTGGTATTGTACATGGTTGCTTATAACATGGTTCGGTTCATAGCCCGGTCGGATTCTATGGCTCCCAACTACCGTGTTATAGCGGGGTCCCACTGTATATATATATATATATATATATATATAGAGAGAGAGAGAGAGAGAGAGAGAGAGAGAGAGAGAGAGAGAGAGAGAGAGAGAAAGAGAGAGAGGTATGTGGTAAATTAATAACAAAAATGTGTAAAAACATTCTTGTTTTTTTTTTGTTGTTGACTGGATAGGTATGTAGGTACTAGGTAGTTAGGTAGGTAGATAGATGGAAGCAACCAAAACTATTTGTTAAAAGTTTATTTTGGGAAAATTATACAGAACTTTTCCAGCTATCTACTAGTGAATTTCTAGTGAATAGTTTGTTATACAATTTCCTGTAGCCAATGTCCTGTCTACTCTCCTTTGGATCTACATGATGGATCCTAACCAACCACTTCCTCAGGCAGATGAGGTTCTGATGTGTACACCACAGACTACAGATGATCAAGTAAGTCTCATTCTCTCTCTCATACTCTTTCTCCTGGAAATTTTTTTCATGGAAATTTCAGTGATGTTACAATCACAAATCTCACTGATATTTTCAGCGATTTTGGCAAAATCTCAGTGAAAATTTGGTGAAATTTCAATCACAATGATAAAATACCATAATTTTGGTGAAAAAAAAAGATATTTATGTGAATTTCACAAAAAATTCAGTCACATTTTTACTAGGGTCTTGTTTTTTTTTGTTGTTGTCTTCTTGTCTTTTTTAAGTATAGATACTGGCTTGTCATCCCTCCATCTATTACAGACATAAAATCATTAAATATAGGGTACCTTGGAGTCCATACAATTATACAAGATCATGGAATGAATGAGGGAAATCACAGTGCCTACACCTACAGAGTAAAACTGATCCCACTCTTGTGTGTGAAATAAACTTGGATAAACTATGGAACCTGCTTATAAGGTAACAAACTGATGAGATTCCATTTTATTTGGTGCTGGCAATAAAAAAAAAAGAATTAAACTTGGAGGAAGAAAGACCTGATGTTGCATTGGTCTACTTGTACTGATTTTCCAGTACATATTAAAATATCCAATTACATTTTGAGTATTAATGGGTAATTAAAGAAAAGACACTCAGAGCTGAACAGTAATTTAAAAAAAAAAACGTTTACCTGGTCTTAATCATCGTTCAGATTTTCCTCTCTGAACATTTTTTATGGACACTAGTTGTTTTATTGAGAAAATAGTGTTTTTTTTTTACTGTTTAAAGGACTGCATCAGTGGCCTTGTGGTTAGGGCATATGCCGTGGATGTGGAAGGTTGCAGATTCAAACCCTGGCTCAAGTCATCCCAAGACTTATAAAAATGGTTTTTGTAGCTGCATCGCTAGGTGCTCAGCATTAAGAGGTCAGTGTTAGGACTGGTTGGTCTGGTGTCAGGATAATGTAACTGGACATATCTGCAGCCTGATGCCCCAGTGTTAGACATCACTCTAAACAGCCACACTGCTGACATCATAGTAATATTGTAACATGTCAAGGGTCAAGGTCAAATAAAATGGAATAGATGGACAGCTCATTCCTTTTTCAGTTACTAGATCTCTCCAGTGAATTGTATTGTCAATAAATAGTGTGTTCACCACAAATGGTCTTATTTAGATAATAAACGCACAAAACAAAACAAATATAACTAGTCAACACAGTTTATTATATGACTTCCAGGACTGTATGTGTTTGCTCACAAAATTAAGGGCTCAAAATGGTGAAATATAATATTTACCAATTTGTAGAACATTTGTTTGAAAAAGCCTATTGAAATCTAGTTATAGTAGTATATTGCATGTAAAAATCGGCATAAATGTTCCCTTTGCCCCAAATGAACATTTGCACACACACACACAACAACAACAAAATCTTTTTCAAAAATAAGTTAATATGTCTTAAAATTTGTTCATATGACGTACCGAAGTGGTAAGTGCATCCAATCAATGTTCGGAACCAGATCCGGGTTTGTGTATATAGTACAATGATAAATATGTTAGAAGCACAGTCTGGAACAGGATGTTAAGTGTGTTGCATTTGTTGGCTGAGACACAGTTTGAAGTTTTGGTATCACGGTACCAATTGTTAGACCTCATTGCTAATATCTGGAGAGATAAATATATTTTCTATCCTAATTTAGCATGCATCTCACACAATGTTATTGAGAACAATGTTAGATTGTCAATTTGACGATGACAAAACCAGGTACTCCATTGCATTTAAGAGAGATAACTCTGCTGGAACTAGACAGGTGTATGAGTTATCTAGTCATAACATACATATTTTCAGTCATGTGCATCACATTTTCAAAAAATCATAAAAAATACAAAATATGATCTATATAGGAATTAGCATAAATTCGCATGATGCCAAGAGGCTAAACTTTTTTTCTAAGCCTAACAGAAAGTACAACTTTTACATAATCCACCAATCATAGCTAGTGTTGTTGTTTATTTCTGATTGCAATGTTCCCTACACTATAAGCTGCACCCACTTGGACTTGCACAATTGGTACTGTTACACCTTTTGAGCGACACAGTCTTGTGCAACCAGATGTCAATTGTGTGTGCTTGAATTGAATGCGACAGTGCGTGTTGTTTTGTAGCAACAAAGATTGTCGTTATGTCGGGTATATTATTTCATCATCTAAATGACACAACGGCTACAAAATGGAGGGGAATTTTATATTTTAAAATGATACATGTAACTGAGTAGGAAATTCGATAATGCCAATCGGAATACTAAATTTCCAATGGATAGCAAACAGCTATGTTGATGATGACAGAGTGACTGCCAAATCCCTTTATTGGTACTTTTATTTAATATAACAAGGAAATAAACGTTGAAACAATATCAGAGAAACATAATAGTCATTGAGAGTACTAAATTTAATGTGTCGGTAGTAACTAGTCTACCTTGCTATTAATGCTTTAAATTATTAGTTGGGATGACTATAGTCTGTGCACACATCCCCGTTTGTTTGTACCCCCCTGCCGATTTGAGTAACGAAAGGCATAAACAAAATAAAAAATCCTTAAATCTTACTCAATTCATTCCTTGATTTACAATTTCTAACCTGATTGCGACCAGGGTGGCCATAACACCTTCATCATCTGTGCGTCTTGTGTGCACAGACTTTAGAAACTTTTGTTCAGTTTGTTTGATATTGAGACCTTTACTAGAGTCTAATAGAACCACAACTGCCAAAACGGCGGATCTCACTACTATTTATAAGTTTTGGGAACACACTCTGGAAATTCATGACAAAGTTTGTAGTCCAGTAGAACCACAACTGCCAAAACGGTGGATCTCACCACTATTTATAAGTTTTGGGAACACATTCGGGAAATTTGTGACAAAGTTTTCACGAATATGACTACATATGGAAGATTTCGGAAAGATTAACTTGAGTGCCTCCTAGTGGAAAGCTGAACGCCCAATATATATATTGGTTATGATGATATAACAGTTGATTGTAAGTGTGTTAAAAAAGTTTTTTTTTTGAAATATGTTCTGAATTAAGTGATTTACCAAATAAAGATTGTTTCTTAACTTGAATATGAAATGAGATCAAAGGAAGAACAATAAATGTATGTGCGGTGCAGTCAATTAGACCATGAATTAAGCGACTTGAAAAAAAAACTAATTAAGCCGGCTTACACCGTCTGTTCCGGAGATTACATTTGTTCCGGAATGATCAGTCGTTATCATTACTAACAAATTTCCGGAATGATCAACCTATCCAAATTAGTATGACCAATTTGTCGCGTGCATAAGATAAGAATTCTTTATTTCAGACTACAAAGTCCATACCTTTAAGAAAAAAAAAAAAAAAAAAAAATGTAAAACACAAAAGTACATTCATATATATATATATATATATATATATATATATATATATATATATATATATATATATATACACACACATACAGCAACATCTACAACTATTAACTGCATTATGCATTATTAATTAATAAAAATTAAATGACCCATTTAAAGAGTAATTTGTTCCATCTACTAATAATATGAGAATTTACATGAATGTCATAGTTCCAAAGAGATTTCAAAATACAGTTCTTACTATTAGATATTCTTGTCAACATTGAGAATACATACTTTCTCATCATTTCATCAATTTCTATATAACTATTCAATAAAATAATTTCTATAAAATATAACTAGGATCAAGTAAATAATTTGTATAAAAATATAATAAATCATATTTTGTTTTGCTTTATATTATTATACAAATTAAAACAAAAATAATGTGTTAGTGGAAACCAATATATACAGAGAGAACATGTAAATGCATGTGTATTTCGGTGTACATTTCGGTTTTTTCAGTGTATTTCGGTGTAACCCCACACAGTAGTAAACATGGCGCCTGACTTCAAACGACAAAGATAACAATTATTTCACAATAAATCATACAAAGATTCACATTGATGATGAACAGTTTCATCACGCTGGTGACAATTATGAACTTACATGAGTATTACCTTAATTCTGGAGAAAAATGGACCCCTCATCCAAGCATTTGTGAAGGATGAGGGGCATTACTGGAGTAAAGCTGGAGGCTGAGCATGCATACATAGCATATTACTCTGTCATTGGCGGAAACGGCACTCTTCAAAGAAAAAAAAAACACTTTTTTCGTCCAATACTTGATTTCACCCGAGGTAGCCTATATAAACATGCCACCCGCACGAGATATTCATAGTTTAAAGAGAAGTGTTTTGTTGTCTAAATAAAACAGGGAGGGAAAAACCTCATTCTGATGAAATCTCAACTTACAATAAAATGGGTGGGTGTATACATGCTCAGCCTCCGGCTTTACTCTAATAATGCCCCTCATCCTTCACAAATGCTTGGATGAGGGGTCCATTATTTTTAGTAAAGCCTTCAGCATCACATGTATACATAGCATTTATAAAGATTGACAACAAAACATTTGCTAAAACATCAATAGTAAAAGTAAGGCTATTTCTGTTAAGTTGTAAATCATAAATCAAAATTATTTGCTATTAATAACTGCTTCAGCAAAACCCGTACTATTAGTCTGAATATCCCTTAGATAAAATTTGTGAAAAGTTTTACTGATGTCCAGTATGCTGTTTTTACTATAGTGTGCAAGGAACAGCCTTGTCTGAAAGCAGCTGATGCTGCAGCAGCTCTGTAAGAATGTGCTTTAAATTTATAAGTATCAATTCCTGATTGTTCTAAAACCATTTTTAACCATCTTGCAATAGTACTAGATGTCACAGCTCTATAGGAACAATAAGATAACAGGACTTGAGTAGATTTTTAGTTCTGTCAAGATAATGCAGCAAGGTATGCATAGCACAAAGCTTTTCATCATCATAATGTAGTAGTTCCAACTAGAATTTCTTACCTTGCCTAGAAGTTTTCAATAGATACGAAAAATTGAACACTATTTTATCTGTCATACATGTCATCTTATGTAAATTCAAAGATTTTAGAGTTTGTGCTCTTGGAGCTGTAGATAATGCAATAAGAGCAACGAGCTTCAATGTTAATAACCTTAAAGATACAGTTTCCAAAGGAAAAAGGGGTACACAGGTATTTTAAGACAATGTTTACAATGTTTACATCCCAAGTATCCATATACCTTGGTTTTGACCGACTTTTGTTAAACAATTCCTTAAAGTATCTATTAATCAACAATGGATTTGAACACCATGCATTATGAAATATTCTCAAAGCAGTAACTAACATTGCCTTGTGAGTATTGACAACACTATATGACTTATTACCGTCAGTTACCAGAGAATCTAAGTAAGAAATAACTGTTACCTCAGCGACACAAAAGGAATTCATTTTCCTGATTTTACACCAAAAACTCCATTTTTTTCCATGCCAAGTTATATTGTTTAGTTGTCCCTGATCTCCATGAATTAATAATGATGTCCACAGCTGTTCTTAGAAGTTTTTGGTTTTGGAGTAATCTCCTGATACAGTCACCACGGTTAAGGATAAGGTATTCCCTAGAGGATGAATTTGACCATTGTGTGGAGAGTCAGTATATTTTGTGTCTTGGAAGTCTAATTGGAAGAGAAATTAAACATGACAAGAGCAAAGGAAACCAGGATTTTGATGGCCAATGTGGAACAATTAAGAATGCTTTACTAACCTTATCATGGTGGGTGGGGAATATAAGGGGTTAAATTATGCCAGGAGAATGAAAAAGCATCAATTTTAAATGCACCTGGTTCTGGGAATCGCGAAGTGAACTTCTTCAACTGACAGTTTAATCTAGATTCAAAAGATCTATGTCTGGAACAAATGTCAGTGCACACGCTCTGTGAAAGATTTCTTTCTTTAGCATCCATTCAGTGGAGTCAGAAAAGTTCCTTGACAGATAATCTGCCTGTACACAGTGATTAATCTACAATTTCATCCCAATGAGTCACAGGACTCGCATATATTCAAATTATGAGTCCCGCTCAAATGTAATGAGTACAATGATTCTGCAAACACATTGAGATACATTAATATACATATCAAAAGGGAAAACTGAGTGAAAACGATTGCATATTTAATGAACAGTCTCTTGTCGTATGTCTCTGATACATATGTTATGTTTGGATTGACTAAAAAGGCATATATGTAAACTTTCGCGCTAATATTTTGAATCGGAAACTGTTATGTTAGAATGGTATTCATTTGACAACTTAAAATGTTTGTGGTGTTTTGAATATTCATTATCAAATTAAATGACATTTAAAATACAAGAAATTTTGTAACATATAACAGCAAAACGGAATCATGTTCTGAATTAAAGTTATGTCAAATTATCGCAGAATAACTAATTATGCAATTTTCTACCATTTTATCTGTATAAATTTATTTGTAACAAATACGTTCAAATACGAGAATATCTCATGTTTTGCTTGAGAATTAAGTTTCTGTGACCAAGCGTACAGCTCTACTATACTCCTTTCTTTCTCCGGTTTTTCCTAACCATTATATGTTACAAATAAATACTTGTCAGTTGTATTTTAAAATTCGGCCGAATTGTTTTTGGTTGGGCCGAATTGTCTTATTTTCGGTCCAAGTTGGGTCGAATGGTCAATAAGCCGTTTTTAACCACTTCGGCTGAAACTGTTGAATTTTTGGTAATTTATGTATTACACTGGAGGCTGAGCACAATTTTGCATCCTGAACATTAGATGACGAAACCAAATGCTGCTGATCAGTGGAATTTGAATCATTAAACAAAATATCCAACGTCCTTTGCTTAGGGTCAATTTTCATCATCTTCTTTGACGACATTTTAACCGGAAACATGAGGGGAACTGATGACATCCCATAATAGAATACTGTTAATGAGTGAGTACCACATGACCAGTGTAGAGATAATATTTGCCTTGTGAAAAGAAAGTCCTGTTAAACAAAATTCACAGTAAGCACGATGTTGGTCCTTTAAAATTTCTTGCATCCAAAGGAATGCACATATGAACAACTAATGAGTCCCAGCCATTTTTTGTGCATGCTGGACGCGGGACGCAGGGGTAGATTAATCACTGTGTACATTATCTTTGCCTGCAATATGGACTGCAGATATGAAAATTTCCCTTTCCAAACACCATTCCCAAACCAGTTTAGCTAGCTGATCCATTTGAATTGATGCCATTCCACCCATCTTATTAATATAAGAGACTTCACATATGTTGTCAGACTGAATCTCAATAAGTACATTTTTGGGATCTAAATGAAAAGCTTGTAAGGCAAAGGAAATTGCTAATAACTCTAGGTAATTTATTGAAAAAATAGTCTCACTCTTGTCCCATCTACCAGAGACCGACCTGTTTGAATCCAGTGCATAAGCTCCCCACCCTGAGAATGATGCATCGGTTTGAATAGTAAAAATAGGTACCACCATTTAAGATCCTGTATACTTTGAGAGGATAACTGAACTGTACTATCATAAGTTTTATTTTCTTTCAGACCTTATATTTTATCACGTTCCAAATACCTGTAGTGCATTGGGGCTTCCAGTATTGCATAAAAGGCATTAATGAGCATACCAATAAATAAAGCCAACTCTTTTATTCTAACATACTTTATATCCAAGAGTTTCTTGGCAAAAACCTGGATTTTTTCCACTTAATGCTCAGAAAGAAAAACGTTAAACTGAACAGAGTCCAACAGAAAACCAAAAAAGAGAATTCGTCGAGATGGAATAAGCATAGATTTTTCTAGATTGATTGTGAAGCCAAGAGATTTCAATGTCTCAATCATAGTCCAAGTATTTTGCTAGCAAATGTGACTCTCAGCATCCAAATTCAATGAGTCATCAATATAATATGAACACCTAATGCTCTGCTGCCTAAACCATGCATAAATGGGTTTTAGGATCTTAGTGAAAACTCTTGGAGCAGAAGAAAGCCCAAAAGGTAAACATACAAACTGAAAAAGCTGACCATTACAAACAAACTTTAGAAACTTCTGATAATCTCTGTGTATTGGAATACTAAAATAAGCATCTTTTAGATCAATGGAAGTAAAGAAATCATTTTTCTGGACGAGATCTAACACAATTTGAAATGTTTCTTGCTTAAAATGGTCATAATGAACAAATTTATTCAACTGTTTCAGGTTAATAACTGGCCGAAAGTTTCCATTTGATTTGGGAACAATAAAAATGTTTGAAATAAATTGATTTCCCTCACAATGGGATGGAACTATAGCTCCTTTATGTAGAAGTTTAGTGATTTCTTTAGATAAAAGTTTTTTCTGCTCAGCTGAGACTGGAATTTCCTTAGGCAAAAAGGACTGAAAAGGCATGGAATCAAATTCAATATTGTAACCCGAAACTGTTTGCAAAATCCACGGATCACGAGTAAAACCATACCTTACAGCAAAACATTGTTTCAGTTTTCCAACAGAACTTACCGCAACCAATTTAAATTTATGAGCCCGTTTGGGGAACTAGTAGAGACAGGTTTCCTTTCTCGATTGGAATTTTGGTATTGATACCTGTACGAATATTTAGCACTATAAGGTTGACATCGAAATCTTGCCCTCGGATTGAACTCTGAACCTCGCATGGGTCCACCACCTCAAACACCACCGCCTCTAGTAAAATCTCTGTGAATATGGGCAAAATTTTCTTTGGCAAATGCAAAGCCAGTGTCACATCTTTTAACCTCCTTGGCCACATCATCCCCAGAAAGCAAGGATGTTATGGGGGTATGTATATTACACAGATTGGAATATTTCAGTTTCAAATGTGGTCGAATCATGTACCTTCTTCTGAGGGAGATGTGATATTGTACCTGACCCATAAGGGTAATACCATCCGAAATTAAGGTCTTTGCCTTTTCATTAGCAGCAATCTGAGGCTTTAATAATTCTGCTAATTGGACAATTGGCATAATGCTTGCAGCAACAAGATTTTGGATATCCCTAACAGCTTTATCATAAGAACTCATTTATTAAGGTCATTCTAAATTTCCTGATTGACAAGCGGTGGGCCTAACCTTTCACAGTTTTCTGGGATCTTGTACTTCTGTACAATTTCATCTGTTGCACATAAGGAAGTGCATGCAATGTTTATTAGCATTACTAAGGATTTTGGTATGGGCTCTCCTTTCTGGGGAGTTTTCAGTTTGGGTAACTGCCACATGTCAGCATTGTTAGTAGAAAGACAGTTGTAATCAGGCTGCAAAGCGTCAAACAATTCCCCATTGATTTTCCCACTCAAAGAAATTTGCTCGAGTGGTCTACCTGCATTACTCTCTATTGGGGTAACATCAACATCGCTATATGGCCCTTCGTTTTCAACTTCTACATGTAACTCCGGTAACGGTTCGCCAAACAGGGCATCAAATTCATTGACATCTGCCACAACATGCTGCATATTATTTAGACCCAATTTCGTCTTCAACAGCTCAATATCGGTTTCTGACAGATTATTTATATCTATGAGATTGGACGTCTTTGACTGTCCGACATTTTTTTACTTGTTTTGTCGCCATAACAGGCTTGCGTTTTGCCACTCTCTGAACTCTAGTCACAACAGACTTTAATTTTTTGTCTCTAGTTTTCTGTTTTTATGGCTTCAGAATTCCTTTCCCTCGTGAGGAACTTGCCTCAGCTTCGCAAAAGGTTGCAGTATCCTCAGGCCCAAAACCTGAAAATTCTGAGTCGGCTTCGAGGTCAGTAATTGAGAGGACTTCGTCCTCGTCCATAGCCATTACGACTAAAGAATAAAAATAAATTAAAACAGTGAGCACGTGTAGCTTGGACTACATCCTAAGCTGGCTACAACACACCTAGGCACGTGACTATTACTTACCATTTTGTACTTACCGCTCCGTTACAACACCAGAATAAAATATGAATATCTCGTGCGGGTGGCATGTTTATATTGGCTACCTCGGGTGAAATCACGTGTTGGACGAAAAAAGTGTTTTTTTTTTTTTCTTTGAAGAGCGCCATTTCTGCCAATGACAGAGTAATATGCTATGTATACATGTGATGCTGAAGGCTTTACGAAAAATAATGGATACAATTACCTATTTCTCTCTCAAAATACACGGTAAGTTATAACAATTTACAATCCTATCATGTACACTCTTGACTTTAATAATCTTTACCCATATGATTAATATTTAAACAAATCATTTTTATGTGAGTTACATTTTGTATCAGATTACTTTTCTTTTGAACAATGGTCATATATCAAAAACTGTTACCACAGTTACTATTATTTGCATTGGAAACGGGTAAAACTTTACAATATGAAGGGAATGTAAACAATAACAGAAGATTATAAATTCCCTCAAACATTAATGAAATGTGCAATTGCACTTTATAAGAATACAAGTTGACAGGTAGTCATTATTGTTTTATTATAACTGAATATGTTTTGAAGCTACGATGTTAAAAATCCCAAAACACGTTCACACATGTTACTGCTTAAAGCAGTCATGCAAATATATTTTCCATATAAAGCCCTGCTTGTCTGTAATACCATAATCTAATTTTATACACCTGATCAACATCATTTGACTCCTTGAATTTGTTATAAACCTGTATATTTTATCTGTAAAGTTTGTTAGTTTTTTCTTCACCATAATTACATCTTAGACTCTTATGAAGTTATGTATAATCATATTTTGGATTTGACCCTGTCCAAAATCAAGTTCAATGTGTACCTGAACAGTAACTTTTATTTTGGTTAACAAATAATAAATGGCTAATATTTTTCTATGAGAGTGAGTTAAATATTAAGTTCATTTTAAATATAAATGAACATAATACATATTAGAGTTTGTGTCTAGGTTACTAGAATTCCCCATAAAATAGCATTTGTACCAGATGTTTACACTATTCTTTATTATACTTTTAGTAACAGATCATATCAGTTTACAAGTTAGAATTTCCTAGAAATGATCTTTGGACTGACATCCTGGTTTTATTTTTGTGTATTTGTTTTTTTTTAAATGTAAACATGTTAACTTACAAAAATTATTCATTAATAATTTTAATTTTTATGAATTTGCTGCATTTTGTACATTTTGATTGGATGTAAAATGGTCATGTGATATTGATCTGGAATTGTTTTCACATCAATAAATTCTGCAGACTACTTTTGGTTACCAGTTTTGCAGATCATTTGATATGAATTTTTATCTATAGATTCAATGCCTTACACCCTCATCATAACAACAATTTCTCACCCACTGTCACAGAATTGTGTATGACTGGTATCAATAAGTATATGTGGTAAAAAATGTACTCGGATTTCTCTGCTGCGTACAGTTTCACCGAGGGTGGTTTATTAATTATCGGCTCGAGTTATTTCAAAATGGTGAGCAAAGCTCAGCTCATGCTACATGTGCAGATTGCCTGCAGTTTAAAAGTCTAAGTACCTAGCAGTGCATATCGGTCACAACTAGGGTATATGAGGGAGAAAATTCTCAGCAAACAGCACATTACAATCCAGTCTTGTCAGAAAAGCTTCTAGCTTTAAGGAAGCAAACTTTCAGCTAAAGAGGCAGACTAGATTTAAGATTATATTCTTATCGCTATTCATTTTATATGACATAATTGTTTCATATATCAGATGTTTTAGTATTTATTCTAAATTCTACAGAGTAAATACCCAGGTTAACTTATGCAACACCATTATATTAGTAATACTATAGTTTGTTTCGAGATAGTTTTTTTGTTGTAACTGAACAGACAAATTGAGTTTAATTATATGCTGCATGCCTTGAAAGTTTAATGTACATGGATAACTAATTCATCTGCACGCATGTGCAACATATGAATGTAAAAGTACTTTACCATGTCATATGTCTTACACGGTTTGGTTGTTTTAATTTTAGCTGACTGGGGGGTCCGTGGGTGACCGTTGGGCTTGTCTATGCTGCCCGTGTTGTGGTGCCATGTTGTAGTGAATGTGTGCTAACCGTGGGGCTTGTATATGCTGCCCGTGTGTGGTGCCTGTGTATGGTACTTTGTGTATGTTGCCGTTGTGTATGCCGCGTTATATATATATATATATATATATATATATATATATATATATATATATATATATATATATATATATATATATATATATAATTGGGTGATGTGAAGTCGCAGAACCTGTGGGGTTTCTTGTGATGTATATGCTGTGTTTTGGTGACGGTGGTTCGGAAGAGTGTACTGGTGTTCTTAAATCGAGGGACCAGGGCTTTGCGACCATCGTGTCTGTGTTGAATGTAAGGGCTTTCGAGGGATCCTTCAAACAGGCGGGGGGAGTGGACCATGCGTGGCGACTCCACCACCATTGACTTGAGCGGGTGGAACCAGATCTACATCTTGGATGTCAAATGAACACCACAATAGTTGTAAAATACATGTTCCATATTATTGCCATTACCATCTGAGCAAATAATTTCACCTTTTCATTGCAGTTTTGTTATTTGAACAATAAATTCAGCTTGTTATTTGAACGATAAATTCATAATTTCATATTTACATCTCAGACTAGTTATTTGAACAATAAATTCATAAATTCATATTTACATCGCTGTTTTGTTACATGAACAATATGATCATAACATACTTGCCTTTGCTTTGGTAACTCGTTATATGAACGACATAACTAAAATTGCAGGCATTTACATCTGTCTCGTTATACGAGCTATATATATTTGTAAATTCATACATATACTTGTATTTGTTGATTGGGTGATCAGACATTCACGTCAGTTTCTAGGGCCTAACCGGAAATCGCCTCGTCCATTTGCTTCAACTGAATATCCTGTTTTTTTTTGGTACTATTCAGAAGTATTCGCCTTGGCAAATAATATGCGCACGAATGGTTACAAGTAAAATAATTCAATAAATATCGAACTTTTTGAAAAAACGTTTTTTAATACATAATATTTTTAGTTAATAATAAAATTCATCATCTTGTGAGCGATATATACGGTTTACTGGTACACAAAAAGTTCAAGCTTTGCATACGATAATGAAATAAACGGTACTCTCCGGAGTCACACCTACTACTCGGTTCGTGCCTGGAACCGGCAAATAGTACATCCAAATACTCGTGATTCGGTACTCTGCAAAAATTATCTACTCGGTTAGGCCCTATCAGTTTCATATGCCTTTTGTTGAAATCATCCTTTGATGTTTTTGTCATTGAGTTACTTGTTATTGATAGTTCCATATTAGGAACATTATAATTTTTTCCTTATCTTTTGTTTATAATGGTGTCAGAATTGATTATATTTAAATTGCGTTTAGTAATAAACATCTTTTTAACGCAGTTGCATTCGGTGCCTTCACTAATCCAGTCCCAACCCGGCTTCATCCTGTGACACCCACCCACTCTTGTAATTTCCGATCAAAAATGACAAGCCACAGCTTAAAATCGACCATTAGAAGTGAAAACAATGTAATTGCACAGACCAGCTTCCTGCTTTGGGTGTAACTATTCATTCAAATTATAATTCGCTGGAGATATAAAGTGCTCTTCAATAATGTTCATGGACAGAAACATTAACTTGTAATTAGAGTGAATACAAGCAATAACATCTTAGGTTATATTATTGTGATTCATCAAAAAGTTTTTGGCACATGTCTGCATCACAATCTATTAAACGCACATCAACACATTCAGTGTTTTGGGCTTGACTACTAATTCTCTATCTGGCTTTGAAATGAAACAGAACTGAAATTAAAATACAAGATGAAAATAGAGTTAAGAAGTCTTTGTCCTCTGAGGGTGAAACAAGAAATACAGATGCAGAGAAAAAGCAAATATTGAAAGAGAAATACAGAAGAAAAAAAATATAATGCAATACAACTCCTGTTGATTAAAAAATTCAATCCTTGAATCCATACTGATGCCAAGACTTACCTTGATGAACACAAGGTAGAAACTTTAGAAAATGCTGCTTGTACAGCTGATGATTATTCTGCAACTAACATAAATTTTCAATCAGTAAGTCCACCTTACAGTTTATTAGTTAAAAAAACCATTTCAGTCTCATAGAATCACTTCTAAATCTCAAGCTATCACAACTTTTAGGAATCAATTTTCTTATAAGACTGATCAGAAATAATTATCTTTTAGTATGTGGAGCTAACTGCAATTTGCAAGAAGAAAGGGTACATGATTTCTGATTGCTACATATTGAAAAATAATCGAGAAAATCAAGGCATCTTTTATAATGCTCTTTTTTCTGACAGGTCAAGGTCTTGGTCATGTATTGAAAGCAATACATTTGTTGGGTAGAACAAACCCCAATCTGACTACATTTTGGAGAATTATGAACCATTAATGTTGAAGTACACATTTGTTATTTTGTTTAAAGATTAGGTCCTTATGAGGAAATGGAGACCCCCTGAGGTACCTGCTGATGATGAGTGGACAGTCCACTCTCACGTTTTTTTTCCAAAATCATATAGAGTCATAATCACAAATTAGGAGAAAAAGGGAGAGAGATGAATTAATTTAGCTTGGTGAGGAGGATTTAAATTTGAACAGAATATTCCTGTAAAAAGGATGATGATCTCAGTAGGGAAGGTTTTCCAGTTCGTTCCATGAAGGAGCATTTTACATTCCCAGGGAAGGAAGAGCACCTTGAGAAATAAATATTCATGAAATGAGCTGTTGATAATTTTATTTCTTGGAATTTGAAGTCTTTTCTTAATCATAATATTTGCCTTTTGTTTAAGTTTCCAGAGGACTAACCTAGATTGTTTAATTAATAACACAAAATGCACTTTGTGTTGTGTTTTGTTTTTCTAATACAAATTGATTTCAAATGAATGTTTATTTTTGAAACATTTTTGAGGAGTTTCAAATTATAATGATGTCATATATGAAGAGGGGGGTCTGCGTTTTAATGTTTAAATGTGATGATATGGGAAGGGAAGGTTAGAAATCTGCCAAAATTGCATGACATAATAAATATTGCCCCAATATAAACTGTCTAGATCTAACTACAGCAAAATATCACAGTCTCTACAACAGTAACTTTTGTTTGAAATGTTTATCAGAGATATAAAGAAGTATCATCAAATAACAAATGTACAAAGTACATTATCCTTTATGTGTTAATTATCATGATACAGCCACATAGCAGAACTATATACAAACAAATGTATAACTTGTCTGGCTTTTGTTCTTGTAGCTGGATGTTTTCTTGAGACGGGCTCTGGCTGACACCAACAGTAAGATCCATTGTTTAGTTAATAGTGACCTCTTGAGCTTTGAGGTCAGTGACTGTACAGAGAGGCGACTAGAACAGTACATGCAACAAAGCAGACATAGTGGTAAGAGTAATCAATTGAATTTAAACTTTTAGTAGCGATATTGTCTGTTGATTTACATAGCTCCAGGTTTGAGTGGATATCATTGCTGCCATTATCAGTACTAGGAGATGGAATTGCTTTCATCACAAAGAATTCCAAGATAAAATGTATTAAATACAACACAACTTTCAATTTCTGCCACACTTCATTTGAACTAGTCCAAACAACACTCAAACTGGAACAAAGGTCAGTTCACTTTTTCTGCAACTACTGCCCTCCTCCTAGTAGGAAAAAACAAGTTGACTGAATCTCTATTTTTGGAGCAGTTTCTGAATCTTCTGGAGCATGGAAAATTTATATGTGGCAACTTGATTATTCTTGGAGATTTTAACTTTCACTTTGACTGTCCTGGAAACCTGAACACATAAAAACACCTAGATTCCATTCATGCTTTCAACCGTAAACAGTCAGTTAACTGACCCACCTATAAACATGGTCACATTTTAGACTGGATTCTTAATAGACCTGATGATAATATTCTACAGTCCTTCCTTGTATCCCATGAACTTGCATCAGATCACCCCTGCATTTTATACCATCTGACGTATCAGTCCCTAACCATCCGCCTGTATATGTTACTAAGAGAAGAAACCTTCATATGATAAATAGAACCAAACTAATGCATAACATCCAAGAAAACCTTACAACTTGCTAACCTTCTACAGCAGAACAACTGCCTGCATTCATTGCTTGAAAAACATGCCCCAGCCACCAAGTGCAGAGTATCAATTCAAAAGTGTTCTCTGTGGTATAGCAGTGTTTGGGACCAGTTTTGCACTGCTAAAAGAAACTGCAGTAAAGTGGAGAGGCTTTGGCTTTCTACTAGAGTCACTATTCATCTATGAAGCTGCTAAGAAGAACATCACAAGTATAGTCCATTTTGCCAAATTATCCCACTACAGTACTAAAAACACGGAGAGTTCCAGCTACAAAGAGCTCTTCGAGATAACTAACAAACTAATGTCAAGGAACAAATGTACACCACTTCCAACTACCTTCTCTCCAGTAGATATACCGGACATGTTTCCAGATTTCCTCAGTGACAAGGTACAAATCATTAGAGATAAGCTTGACAACACAATTTTAATTGACTTGTCACCATACAGTTGTGATACAGATTTTCAGAAACAACCATTAGCAGCATTTGAACCTGTCTCAGTGGATTTAGTACGGACAATTGTGATGAGTGCATCAAAGTCATGTGAACTTGATCAAATTCCAGCATCACTGCTGTCTGAGTGCTTAGATCCAATATTGCTTTCACTAACTGATGTTGTTAATACCTCTCTCTTATCCATGGAATTCATATCATTTTTAAAAACTGCCATTGTAAAGCCTTTGTTGAAGAAACCAAAACTCTACCATAACAATTTTAAGAACTACAGCCCAGTTTCTAACCTTCTGTTCATAAAAAAAATCTTAGGAACAGTTGTTCTAACCCAACTTGTGTCTCATCTGAATTCAAACAGTCTTTTTAGCAATGCACAGTCTGCATATTGCCCTTGCCACAGTACTGAAACTACTCTTCTGAAAGTAGTTAATGACATGTTCTCTGCTTTGGATAGCGGAAAGATGACAATCCTCACCTTCCTTGATTTGTCTGCAGTATTTGACACAATAGACCATGATATATTCACCGTCTTCAGCATGTTTTTGGCATTCACAATACAGCCTTACTGTGGATCAAGTCCTGCTTAGTCAACAGGACAAAAAATATATCTGCAAATAGAATACACTCCTGCCCTGTTTTATATTTGGCGTGGTGTTTCACAGGGGTCTGTTCTTGGACATGTACTATTCATTCTATACACTCAGCCGCTCTCAAGTGTCATAGATCATCACCCAGTGTCTCACCAATTGTACGCTGACGACACCCAAATATAAAAGTCTAGTCACCCCACTGAAGTTGATACCATCCATGGAGTAGAGTGGTGCATTTCTGATGTGAAATCATGGTTGACATTTAACAAGCTGCAGATGAATGATGATACAACTGAGACCATTGTGATTACAACACAAAGACTTTCTCATGCACATCTTTTTCCTCAATAAAAATCAGCAACACCAACATTAAATTTACGCAGTACGAAACCTAGGTGTTACTCTAGACAGTACTCTCACATTGCACCAACATGTCATGAACATCTGCAAAGCTGCATATCTTGAGCTGAGAAACACCAGCTCCATTTACAAATATCTTTCAGTTGATGCCACTAAAACACTTGTGTGTTCATTAGTACTTTCAAGACTGGATTATTGTAACTCAATTCTGTTCGGTTTGTCTCACTATTTACTCCAGAAACTTCAAAAAGTTCAAAACACAGCTGCTCGGATCATCCTTTGAGTAGTACGCTCAGAGCACACCTCCCCGCTGCTCTGTACCCTACACTGGCTCTCCATCCAATCCAGAATCAAACACAAAATTTGTTCTCTGTGTAATGTTTCACAGATGGACTCCAGTCCAACATGCCTATCTGGCCTCACCCATGTGTACACACCAGCAAGATACTTATGCTCCTCTTCTGACAATCATATACTCATTATTCTCATTATGAAAAGGAAGTCATATGGAGAACGTTCGTTTGTAGACCCGGGCTCAGCAACATGGAACGAATTGCACATTAAACTTAGACACAAAGACACTGTGATCCCTTTCAAGAGTACATAACGTAGGCGATGTATATATTTGAACTGAGACGCATCAGTTCCATTCGTAAATATCTTTCAGTTGATGCCACTAAAACACTTGTGTGTTCATTAGTACTTTCAAGACTGGACTATTGTAACTCTATTCTGTCTGGTTCGTCATAATATTTACTCCAGAAAGTTCAAAACACAGCCACTCGGATCATCTTTAGAGTACCTCGATCAGAGCACACCTCACCACTGCTCTGTACCCTACACTGGCTATCAATTTGATACAGAATTAAACACAAAATTTGTTCTCTGTCCTATGTTTCACTGGCAGACTCCAGTGCAACATTCCTATCCAGCCTCACCCATGTGTATACACCAGCTAGATACTTACGCTCTTCTTCTGACAATCATATACTCATTGTTCCCACTATGAAAATAAAGTCATATGGACATTCTTTTGCATACCAGGGCCTAGCAATGTGGAATGAATTGCCCATTGAAATTAGACAAGAAGATCCAGTGATCCCTTTTAAGAGTACTCTTAAAACTCACCTTTTTTGACTGTAAGAACAAACTTAATGAGCTAGTAATGTTTCCTACCTTAAATATTTTCAGCCTTTTTATGTTTTCTAATTTCATGGCGTTTGTTATTGTTTATTTGCTTTTGTAGTCATATCAATATAGATGTTGTAAAGTGCTTAGAGCTTCTAAATATTAGGTGTTATACAAAGTTCTCATTATTATTATTATTACTAATTCTAAATTGTAACTTGTCTTTATGAAATACAGGAAAGGGTATGTACTCCAGCATTGATGGCATTACTAGTGACATCAGTGTACTACCAGGTTAATAGTGTTTTGGGTATACAGTAGATTGTCTTGGAAATTACTTTGCTGTTACAGTGTTTTTTAACCTTACAAAGACTTTTTACTTTGCTAATCACAATATCCTGCTGGAAAAAAAAAATCAGAAAAGGTAAGTTAAGCATGAAAGTATAACTTGGTTTAGAGTCTTTCCAGAAGTCAGACAACAAGTTTCTGTTTTGCATAGGAATTTTATATGACCGGTTGTTTTACAGTTTTTGGTATCTTACTCTTTCTGCTTTACGTCGATGATTTACTATACTGTTGCCAAGAAACATGCTGGTTCGACTTTCAAACTTTTGACCTCGTGATTTGTTTATTGCAGCTGCATGGCTTAGTGAGGAGGGAACAGACTGGGTTTTTAATTTTAATCTTTACTTGCAGATTCTTTATTCTAATTCATATTTATTGCAAAACCAGTCTTAAGGTATTTACCGCACAAAAAAGTATAATTCTTTTTAGTTGATGCATATGTGAGAGCAAAATGATCGCCTTTCAAATAATTCACAAATGGATTAGAAAAAGGCAAAAAATAAACTAAGCAAAAACTAACACAATCTTCCAAATATGAAGACATGAGGGCAGCATCACATGACGTCTGTTACAGGCCATGTGTAAAGAATTTTAATATTTGGCGCTAAAAGTCTTTAAATGGATTCTAGTTGATGTGTGTGTGTCAAGTCAAAAGTTCTACATATGAAAACTCGAAGCAGTAAAGGATTTCAAAAGATGAAAGTGGCAAATAAATCATTGTTCATTGAAATTTTAGCTTGTTATATGTGGATTACACTTTTTCTGCCTGGACTCCTGTTTTTGATCACTTGGATTGCACTTTTTCCAGGGGTTGGCATATATGCTATTAAATATTACTGAACTGGCTGAATATACATTTGATAGACAGAAACAAGCCATAAACTGAATCAAAGATTAATTTTGTTGAAAAGACAAGTCACTGGTATTGTACCTCAGATAAAGAGGTGCACATGCTCTTTCTCTTTGCGTTGATGTCTGAACCTCATCATGAGGTTGAAAATTTTGTCAGAGATCACTCTCAGAGTCTGCTACATTCAAAAGAATGGTCTCTGTACCAGTTGATAGTAAGGTCACTTTATTCAGCTGTTGGGTTTGTCAGTAGTGTACTTGTTTGCTCTGAGTCTGAACAATAAATCACAAGTCTGGTTTGACATATTATGCTTTCACTTTCCCACCATTTAAGTCAGAACATAGGTTCTCAACCAACTCAGAATCTTCACCACTTGGTGATAGACACTCTCCCCATGGCACCAACTGTTATGGCTCAGTAATCTACTATATCTTTCGGTAGATGAGCCCTGCAAATTATCATTGACATGGAACCTGCTGTAACTGTTGCAGCACAGAAGGTCCCTCTTTTACAACAGTCTGCAGATAATTCTCCAATTTTCACTTTGCTCATCTGAAATGATTTTTTCATTGAGGCCAGTTTTCATGCAAGGTTGCCAACTGCATCACACAAGCTAGTAAAAAATCCACTGTTAAAGTTTATGGTGCTATGTGTAGACTGTTCTGTAGTTGGTGCAGTGGGAAGTACACTGTTCCTAGCTGTCTCTCTGTAACTGCAGTTGCAGATTTCTTCTTTTTTTTTTTATAAATTTTTTTGGTTAGCAGAAATTGTTAACACAAGTATGTTGCCTAGGGGTATTTGGCCATTGGTTTGGATCCACATTTTTCAGATGTCATCAGGTATTTAGAGCTTTTGTGACTGGTATCTCACTCATAAAACTGGCAGAAGTTTGTGTGTTCTTTAGACATTATCAAAAACCCCTTATGAATCTTTGAGGAATGCTTCATTTTGAGCACCTTGCCCTTGGGACAGTTACCCTGCTGCCCTTAGCATCATTGAGATGAAGTAAAATCAAGGCCTTGTCTATGGAAAAGGGTTGTTTACATTCAGTGGTAACCTGGGTTTCTGGCTAAGAATCTGCCACTATCCATAGCCCCTGTTCCTCCTGAGATTTTCAGTCTATAGGGTATATAGTTTGGGGTTGTTTGAGATAGGTTGTTTGGCTGAGTTGGGGTATTAAGATTTGATCTGACTTCCTCCAAAGGAGGAGGGATAGTTTGAATCAACTCTTCCTCTTATGGGTTCGTCCAGTATTGCAGCGGCCACCATTTACAGGTGGATTGTCCTTACTATCAAAAGAGCTTATTAGTTCTTCACCAAGAGGAAATTGCCATGAGAAATGGAAAGCATGATGTTGGGCCTTTTTCTGCATCTTGGACCTACTGGAATTACTGTTCTTTGGATAATGGCATTTGAGCTGCCTTTTGGCAGTCTTACTTTACCTTTTCTCCTTTAAACTTTGCTATTCATTTCATGAAAAGAAGGTATTTACTTGAGTCCTCTTGTGACAGCATATGTGACTATACCATTTCTCACTTGCAGTAGGAAAATTGCATTTTTCTTAAACTAGTGTTTTGGTTTTGCTGCCACATCAGCATATCTCTTAACTGGTAATTCAGCATTGTAATAGTAGCAGGTTATGTAATGCAGCTATTAATATGGATCTTTTGGGGATTGGGATTATAAAATTAATTGTAATTATTTAATACTTACCATCTGCTATTGTAAAGATTCCAACCTCTGTTAATGCTCTGATGCCATGTAGTTTTGATACAGTCTAAAAGTACAAGATATTCTGTACATTGTTTGTGATTAAGGTATCATAATTGGGATCATATTCAAGTCCATTCTGGGTCTCCAATTACTAATTGTAGTATTTAGCTCGGACTGGGATCTTAGCCTCCCAGAAAATGAAAGCAGCACAATAGTAACAGGTAAGTATTATTAAATTAAAAATACTTTCCTCCAAAAGAATAAAAAACCATTTATATCCTTTTAAATTTTTGTTTACGGTTGCATTGATTAGATGCAGATATAAAAAAATTGGAAAAATATTTTTGTTGGGTGTTTTCAAGCCATTTCTTTTGATATAGACCCATAACATGTCATTTTCAATTCACATGTTCTTCACAGTTTAGTTTTAGTTTCAAATTCATCCATAATATGGTAGTTCTGTTTTTTTTCTTCAGATCCGCAGTATCGACTAGTTGTGATATGCAGTGCTGAGAATGAGAACAGAGCTCGAATCATCACAGCTTTGGACAAGTTCAGGCGGCCCCAACTGCCAATTCCAGAAATTCATCATGTTGCAGACTACATCAGGAGAAAACTTCAAATTGTAGAGAGAAATGCAGCTGCTGCTGTGGACTTTGACAAGTATGGTTTATATATGACTCTCTAGCTCTCCTAACTGAGGAGGGAGTTAGCTTATTGTGCCCATTTTGCATCATGTCTTGTCACATGTTTTGCATCTGTCAAAAGTTGATATTTTAAACATGACTTTGAATAACGATAAAAAATTTTGACCAAAAATTTGGCAGAAAATATCCTGGCGTAAGGAATTTGCAAAATTTACACATTCAAATGATACTGATTCAATAGCAAATATGGCCACGATTACCAAAAGTAGAAAAATCTTGGTGCATCTTTTCAAAAACTGATTTCCAGAATTTGGTCAAGTTTGACAGAAGACATCATGGCATGAAGTACTTTTAAATTTTCGCAAATTATCTTGTTCCACTTCTTACACAAAATGGACAATCTTGAAACAATTTCGTCCCAGAACCTAATCACCAGAATTTCACCAATTGAACAGATATTAAAAGCCTTCAGGTTTATATGGACGATGCTGATTTGCCATTATATACGGCTGCAATTACTACAAAAAATTCTTTTACAACTTTATTTATTTAAAAAAAACTCATCAAAATTACACCAACTTGGACGAAAAGCAATCTAACAATACATCCTTTCAATATTTGGACAAATGATGATGTGCTATTAGATACAAATTAGGCTATAAAAATAGAAATCCCTTGAAACAGTATATTTTAAAATAATATAAAGTCAGCAGGATTGGAAAATATTTTTACAGAAAGTAACCTGATGCAGATTTCTTGGCTTACTGCACTGGAATTTGGCAGCTAGGCAGTTATCAGTTGAGTGATTTTAGACATACTTGGGCTTGTTGCTATTATGGTGCAATCTTTAAGTGAACTGTTCTGTCTTTACCCATCACCCAGAGAATGGAGAGTAATTCTGTTAAAAATACCTTCATGATTAAGCAATGAATGATGACACGTTGGCACTTTAAAGATGTTATGTGAAAATGGATTTTAATATATTAAGCAATAGGCAGACTAGAAATCAAGTTTATGAGGAGAATTTTAGGCTGAGTTTTCTGATCTTTTGAATAAACGAAATAAATACTGATCTGGATGATTACTTGCAGTTGAGAAGAAGTATGACTCAGTGTACTCTAGATGTGTAATGATTCATCAATACATATTGTCATCTAGATGTCTATACCAATATACTGCATTGATATGTGTACTACTGCTGGGATATTCCAATACCTGGTTCTTTTTCGAGTGTGGGAATACATCAGTTTGATATCATTTTAAGGTTATGTATCATAACACATAAAATGAAGTTGAGGAGAAACATAGAACACTGATGAGTTTAATGCTGGTTTAGAAGATTATTTACGATTTTGATAGTTTGTATTAGCTCTACTGGTCATAAACCAGAAGAGCTTTTTGTGATGCAATTTCATCTGTCCACCCATTAGCACAATGTTGCTACTAAACCACTTGGAGGATTGCCATTAAACCACACACATACACACATACACACACACACACACAAAGTACACAAAAGACTAGTTGGTTCTGATATCCATCACAACTCCTACCTAACAGAAAGTTGTGTTGCTTTGGATTTTCACCAAAAGACTTCTTATGATGTCCAATTGGTCTTGTATGAAATTGGTGTTAATGTGACATCCAGTCTGGCTGCCACACAGCAATCATCTAATTTGAAAATCTTGTTATTGCTACTAGTTCAGAATGGATGGTCATATCCACAGGAGGTTTTCACTCAAAGACTTCTTGGGATGTCTATCTGGTCCCAACATAAAATAGTGCTGATTTGATGTCCAATAAGAATGCCACAGCAGCCATCTTAACAGTATTGTTTCTGAACAGCATTGGGTTCTCATGGAGAGACTTATAATGGTGTCTATTTGTTCTAAATAAAAATGCTGCTAAAATGACATGTAATATCTGTCAGTTTGAACTGTATTGAAATACTTCATATGCAAAACGAATTATAGGTACTTACTTTTAGCTGGATTTAATGATGCTAGCCTGAAAATTCACTGGGCAATGAATATGCAGATATCATTTGTGATGTTGTGCAGAATGAACTATAGGATTAAACCAGATTTTGCTAGATGTTTCAAAGGCATTTGTATTGCCTCTAATAATATTCAAGTCCTAGTGGTGTTCCACAAGCAGGCTCTTATCGTCTTTTATCAAGGGTAACATTTATACTTGCCAGTGATATAGCCATAAGGAAGAAAAGAAAAATTCAATAAATGAAATTTTTGATTAATTTTCATTTGATTTGTTGTAGTTATAAATAAAAATAAAATAATTTTATGGAGAAAAAAAAAATATTTTTCTAGATTTGCCTCCATCACCTTCCCCCAGTCATAAAATTCCAGTTGTAGATTTATAGTAATGATGATACCATTTCAGATCATCTGTAAGTTGATACTTTCCAGGTCAAGTGTTCGTGTTGTCATGTCCAGGAGAGCAGGGGTTGGAAAATCTCTGTATGTGAAAAGAACAAATCAGAATCTAACCTCAAAAAACCCAAATCATAGCATGACAGATCTTGTTACCATCCGTCTCAAAGAACAAAAGATAAATGCCTCTCAAGTAACCCAGAATCTCCTGAGCCACATACAACCACCTGAGGCCACCACACCACGCATCTTCCATCTGGACATTGCACATGAGGTAAGTAGAGATGAGTCCAAATATTCTGTTTTTATTTTTTTTAAAGTATTTCAGCAGACATACATATCTCTACTTGTACCTTCATTTGTTATGTACTAAATATCATGGACCATGTTTCACCTACACTTAGTTGCACCAGTATTAGGTCAATGTAACATAATTTTTTACTCATGTATTTTCAACTATTCATTCATTACACCATCTGTATTTTGGAACATACTTTGCCTGTGCTAATATAAATTGCAGTTTGAATGCATGTTCTGCTGAATTATTAAGTTAATACTTCACTCTCTAATTCAGTGCCTTCTATGGAAACTTGAGTAACTCAATCATTATATTCCAAAATTATATTCCAAAGCTATTTGATTCCTACATTTGCATCATAAGAATGAGAGTGGTTAGAGGGTACTGAATTATTTGACCGAGTCACCTCGGTCAGTTTTACACATCCATGTATAGCATTCTATGATTGTTCTCTCTATTGTCCCCATCCCACTTTGCATAATAGAAAGAGTTGCAAATGCATTCATGGCTGAAGGATTAGCACATTCCTTTTTCCTAAATTGAAATTTCAGAGTGTAACCATCTACTTCTCCCAACTGCTAGTCCTTTGTTGATGAAAATACATGTCTATTTCAGCAGCCTGGTACAGTATACCATATATGCTCACCGACTTTCATGGTGAGAAAACGAAGAAAGTGAAAACCATTTGATCCAAACAGATTTGTACTGAATAATCAATAAAGCATCAATCACAGTAATTTTATAAGTAATAATTTACTTGACAAAAGTTCAGAATATCCGATCTTAGTTTTTTACCTATCCATTGCAGGTACATGTTTTATTTTTGTTCATTTTGGTGCTAGAACATGTATGAAATCCATGTATATGTACTTGGATTTTATATTTTGCAGCAATTATCTAGTTCATTGTCTGATAAATTATGTGTTTATGATTCAGTTGATGCTAATTCTAACACTTTTAACCCCCAACTTATTGTTAGTCAACCCCACAGTGAGATCACAGCCTACTAGAATTCCATCTATATTAATGATCATTTTGTCAGTGAAATCATCTTCTCAACTGGCCTTCATGAATTCATCAAATGATTTTTTTTAAAAAGTCTTTTGGGCAATGCTGGGTCATTGATGTTCATGCATGTTCCATTGTTCAACCCTTTGAACCCTAATCTCCCCCATATTTCGACACAATAACCCGAGCCTCCCCGGCAATTTTTGACAATTTTATAAAAAGTAAAATTTTGCAAAATAAAAGTAATATTATGCCTTAGAATGATAATCCACTATGATATAACAGCAAATATCAAATTGTCTCTTTTCAAACATGCTTATAAAATGCTTTTTATTACTATGACTATGTAACAAACTGTCTCGAAATTTCTTCATATTTCATATTTTTCATATTTTTTCTATATTTCACTGACCATCTAGCGAATAACATAACACAGGCCGGTATACCGGCCTTTCGGGTTATGACGGTAGATAGCTAGGCCAGTATACCGGCCTTTCGGGTTATGACGGTAGATAGCTAGGCCAGTATACCGGCCTTTCGGGTATATACACCATTACAACTGGCCGGTAAACCGACCTGTCAGGTTCAAAGGGTTAAATTTATTTTCTAAATTTATGTGAATACTGGTGAGAAGGAACAAAGTGGGCTTCTGTATCTCAGTTGACTTGTACATTAAACACAACAAAATCTGTATGCTTAAAAGAATCCAAAGTATGATTTCCAAGGTTGTTCTTATTTATCACTAAAATAACCTTTGTATTGATACCCTTTAAATAAAATCCACTTAAAAGTATCCAAAGTTGGTTTCAGAGTTCAGCTTCCTTTGTAATAAAATAACCTTTGTCTTTGATGTCCTGTTGGTAAGTTTAAACAATGATTTTACTGCTTGCTGCCAGTTGTATTTATTCACCACCTGGGCTTCTGTTTATTTGGCATATGTAGTTATAATTAATACAGATGGGCATTGATGTCTGCTGGTAAATAGTATACATAGCAATACTTTGCTTTGATAGTTCTTTTTTGTAACCCATGCTAGTGTAAAGATTGTCACTTGCACTCAAGTGAATGTATTTTCAAATCATGTTTTTTTTTTAAATTTTATTTTATGAGATATTATCATATACATGTAGTTGACCTGGATATAATTGTTTATTTTCCACCTAACACCATGTCATTTTGTGAATGGCAAATGGCTTCATGCAATTGGTCAATTATGTCCCTCTCACTTGTGATTTTGTTTGATCCAGTTTAAAGTTAGATAACATATTCAAACCTTTGAGTACAACCAAACACTATTTGTTTCTCAATGTTCACCTCAGTAAACAATGTGTTGTGTTATCAGACATAAGTGATACACTTTACAGTATGGACGCCTATGCAACATATAAGTCGATCATGGACATATTGTATTCTTTAATGAGCATGATCCAAAAAAAAGAATAAATGAAATCATTATGAGGTTTGTTTCTTTTTTATAACCAAAGTACATTGGGATCCCGCTATAACGTGCCCCGTTATAACACGAATTCGGATATAACGCGGTCGTGGCATGGCTCCCGAAATTTCAGGTAATTTATTACAGGTATTTTTCTCAAAAACCCCCAAAAAAAATTTAAGTATGAAAAATAAAATATGTCAAGAGTTTAATTATCATTCTCATACTTGTCTAAAAAGTGTGTAGAAAATGTATTATCATTTTGGGGAGGAAATCGCACACAAATTCAAATATAAAATAATCGTTGTATGGCTCCTATAATTTCAAATATTAACAAATTTCTTCTAATTTTGTGCCAAATTAAACATCGGAAATATGAATCAATTGCTGGGCCTACTGAGAACTTTGATCTTTGTTTATTGTTAAAAAAAGACAGCTCATAAGTGTCAATGTTATTACTACTGATCTCTGAGCAATGAAGCCATTGCATCTACTTTGTGTTTGTCTTGAATGCATTTTGAATACAATCTTTGCTCTAATAATCTCTGATATATGTTCTCTTAATTTCATACACAACTAAGCAACAGCCAATGCGGCGGTTGATAAAAGATTCTCACCAGAATGTATAAATCAATTAATTTAAGTACATTGTTTATCATCAAAGTGAATTGCCGAGCTAAACTTGTTCAAATCAGGGGGTAACGATTTATACAGCATCAAAGAAACAAAAGCCGCCAACATGTGTGCGTGGCTTGGCGGTGTTGTTTTATGCAATCTGTTGACTAGTAAATTCGAATTCTGCAACTGAGAACTATAATTGACTTTGCCAAGAGCAAACATGACATTAGCAGCTAAAAATCACTGAGTTTAAAAAAAAAATAATAACTATTGACAGATGAGAAATGTAGTGGTATAAAATGTATACGACACAGAGGTCTCGGAAACGCTTAATTACGCGTATTTGAATCTGGGACGCATAAATCACTCCATGCAGGAGTCCTCTGTACGCATGCAAATAGCTGGGAGACAAAGTGTTCATTACTTTATCATTTTAGCTGTGCTGATATGTACAGTGACATAATTCAGTGGTTAAAATATAGCCAGTTCTTCCTTGCATTTATTAGAGTACATCAAAAGATCATGACGCAATAGCTGGGCGGCAAGTTCAAAGGACTTTGACTAGCTGTAACAGAATTGTTACCGAGAGGAGGGTGGATTAAATGAACAATACAAACACAATTTGTGAAAGAAAATATAAATTTATGTAATAAATTATAAATGAAAAAAAATACAGATGTAACAACACAATAATTCATGCACTCAACCCACAATTACACTCACAACCATTCACAATACATGAACAAATTAAATATTAATACAAAAGGAATCTCAGATGTAAAGGGATCTCTTGGACTATACACAGATCCAAGGATCCTTTACGAAAGTTAAATTAATGCAAGTATAAATTACGAAAAATGAACACAAACGACAAACTATACTATCGCACGATGGATTGCGATAACTAGCACGACCATATACTTGTATTCAATCAAGTTGCTAGCTTTTATTGATATCTATGCGATCACTTGAAATATTATTGTGATCTGACATAAGCATGCAAATACAACAATGTATTAAATTGTATTACAATTTCAATACACATATGTGTCTCGACCCCGTATAACCGCACGATTCAGCAACAGTTGAATCGTCTCCCAGTTTCCCCGAAAACCTAGGGTTGACCAATACTATTATCGGACGTTTCCCTTCACGGATCCACCACAGTTATACGTTCAGACAACATACAACATCTACCAGAACCAACGGTTCCTCACTACCCTAGATGTCGACCCGGATGTTTTACAACTCAGACAGCTCCGACACTCGGACTTCTAGCTTTCCGGATATTTACACGTTACACAGATGTTGACGAACAGACAGTTCGACACACAGACAGATACTTCAATTCCGTTTGCACAAATTAACGGCACAATCACATTCAGATATTTATACAGAGATGTTCCTGAACAAATAATAGATGTCCCACAACAAATCAGACGATATCAAAGACGTTTATCAAAAGATGGTATCAGATGTGTTAACAGCTACGGTATCAGAAATGGTATCAACTACGTTAGCAGCTACGGTATCAGAAACATTGACATCTACGGTATCAGCGATTATCAGATCTATGGTAACAGCGATTGTCAGCTACAGTATCAGAAACACGGTAACAGCTACGGTATCAGAAACACGGTAACAGCTACAATAAACAAAACCAGACTAATAATAGTTGTCTCAAAAATAATCTAAGCCATAGATTACGATATTGCATTTAAAGTCTAATAGTGACTAGTAATTCCAAATATTCCACGTTTAATTGCAATAAAAGCATCATTATACGAAATGATAATCTGAATAAAATTCACAATAAAACAAAAATGTAAATTTAACACTCACCCCTTTGGCTGGAGATTGCAAGACGAGCTTGTCTATCCTTCGATTAGATATTTTGGTTCCCGTAATTATTATGAGAAATGTCTCGCCTTATATACTCTCTATAGGTGAACATAAATCACATCGAGCTTGCCGTGCACCACGTGAAACGAGTATTTCGGATTTCATGTAAATAACAAACTGGCACATGCAAATCGTTACACGCCACTTACCTTGGAGAAAACAACTTAATCACCCCAGGTAATGCGTGTACGACGAAATCAAGAAAATGGTGAGTTTCGTTTGCAATTCAAGAAGAACAAAAATCAGTTCAATTTTCGCCTAATTCTGTGACACTAGCAGCTTGGGTGGGAAAATGTGCTGAAATTTACAATGACTGAATTCAGAGGCAGAAATATCCTGAGATGTACATGTAGTTATTATAAGAATACACTTTAGCTTCCATTATTTAATCTACGGACATATACTGTTTCATCTTTCGTTATGTACACCCGTTACGTAATTTTTGTTATTTCTTTTCATTGAATTCAGTCACATAATGATCTGTGACAAAATTATTGAATATTTTACATCCGTGTGTGGATAATTTCGATGGAAATATTTGTATTATGGATTCAATGTATGTTACAAGATTCGCTGGTGAGTACATGGTGTTGATACTCTTTTCATGCAATAGATTATACATGTATATATAAATTAGACACATGTAAGTAACAATGCATGGTTCTCTGAATAAAGTAATATATTATATCTGCAATTTCTGTTACCACAGGAAATGTTTTTCTCATTTAATATATATTGATCAAAAATGGTAATTGTGCCATGCATTTTTGCACCAGTCTTTATGTACCGCCCCCCCCCCCCCCCATTAAATAAAAAAATGTGTTGGTATTGTACATGGTTGCTTATAACACGGTTCGGTTCATAGCCCGGTCAGATTCTGTGGTTCCCAACTACTCTGTTATAGCGGGGTCCCACTGTATTTTCTTTATCTGTTCTATTACAACATGCAGTAGGGGTTAGTTGCACAAATTCAACATAAATTTATTTCATTCCTTAAGTCTTGGGACATATGACCTTGGTGAAAAAAGTTTCACCATGAGTTCTGGGACAGGAATTTTTTAAAATTATTTCATGTCCCAATATATATGGTAAATATGGCATGTTAGTTTGATATAAATAACTATTAGAATGATACCATGAAAAAATGTTAGTAATGTATATTGTTGACTGCATTTAAACTCTACTGTTCTCATTAGCAACAGTCAATTAATATGGTATATCATCTTCCTCTTTAATGGCATTTACACCAAACTTCACTTTTAAATTAATTGATAAATGGAGTGCAATCACGTCATGACGTGATTTCTGAACCTATGATCTGTTTCATCAATTATGAATTTATGATGTCATATCTTGGCATTTGCAAGAAAGCATGTGGCATACAAACATAATTACAGGGTATATGCAGATACTTTTTTTATTTCATGTGTGTATGCATGCATACATGTATGTATGTATATATGTTTGTATGTATGTGTCAAATTTTCCAATATTACACTAGTTAATTAAAACCCAATGACAGTGAATTATGACATGATAATATAAAATTTAAGGTCCTTACTGAGTGACATTGGTATTTACATGTAATGCCATCTTACATTTGAGATTATTTCAGATGAAACTGTGAAAGAAGATCCTCCACCCACTGTTGCTTATATATTTGTTGATATGCCATTATAATGTTTTATTGAAAAACACTTTTCTTGAAAAAAGATAACTTCATTTTGTTCTGCCTATACAGTCATCTGCAAAGTTTGTACTTTGCCTGTGCTACACCATTAATCACCTTTTAGTAACTATTCATAAAAGTGATGCATTTTTTCTGTGCATAGGTAATGAAATGTTCTTTCCAGGCCCTCTTGATCAACCTGGAAATCTTGGATCAGTGCGAAACTCATCAATGTTATACAATTTGTTCTGTCATTTATGTTTAAAGCTTTTACTAGTAGAACGGAAAAAAGAAACACTTCTGTGCAAAGATAAAACTTGCACTATTACCTCTTCAAACAAAAGTTTCTGTTTAATTAATTTATGGATAAATTAAAATATGTGAATTATTAACATGCAATACATAAATTCTTCAGCCTAATATTCATTTTTAAAGAATCATACATTTTATGCTTACTTTCCATACTAACATTGAAAGTATGTCAAGAGAATTTGCATTGTGCAACAAAACAAACCTATTATCTCCGAGGCATTTATCACAGATTATAAGCATATGGTAGCTATTGTACAACACTCTACCACTAACAAACCACTTTGCTTTACAAACAACTAAACAACAGTAGTATATAAACTAGCTTCCTATTACATCTGAAACACCTGGCAAAGAAATCCTAGAAATTACAGTGGAACCCTGCTATAACACGATAATTGGGGTCCATGAAATTGAATCGTGTTAAAAGCGAAGTTGTGTTATCGCGGGGTTTTACAATATTAAAAATTTTTCACAGCAAACACTGCATTGGCATATATACGTGTACTCATGTCTAATGTAAGAAATCGGAGTATTATCGGACAAATATTAAAAGGAATGCAGTAATAAGACTTATATAAGAAAGACATTTAAACATTTAAAAATAAGTGGACGTATAAAGTATTTATATGTTATTACTTTGCATTAGATAGTTTTACTAATTTTATTATTTTCCCCCCAAAACTACACGTTGATTGATAACACCCTGACTGACGTTATATAATGAATAGGGAGGGTATTAACATAGTTTACTATCGTGTTTTCGTGGCACGCAGTTCATCCATAATTCATGCAATTCCAATGGAAGATTGCACAGATTTAAAATATTCAATAATTTTGGCCAAGATCGTTGTGTCTGAATTTAATGTCCAATATATAGCATGTACAGAGTATTAACACCGTTTACTTACTGTCTGATATAGTACCGTCATGGCATGCAGCTAATCCATAATACCTGTACCTAATTCCATTGTAAAAATTGCAAACATATTTAAACTATTCAATATTTTGTCACAAATCATTATGTCTGAATTCAATGAGAAAAATTAACAGAAAAATAGGTTACGAAAGATGAAGCAAGTGTACGTTCATTACATTCCAGGGTCTATGAACGATGTCTGTCAGTATACAAATTGCAAACTTGATTTTCCATAACGGTAAAATATTTTTTTATCTATACAAAAAATAGGAAAGTAATGACAAGTTCATTAACAAACAGCATAAACATAAAATCCGAGAACTAAATCATAACATGCAGTGAGTCTGTAATGGTCATGCTCCAATGATATAAAGTTTTTTTCCCAGCTGTGCACATGTACAATTTCCAGCTAACAAAACCGACACTGTTAGTAGTCAAATGATTTCCTCTACTAACACCACCAAGTCCAGAAAACGCATTGGCGGCTTTCGTTTTTTGATGTTTATTAAATTGTGAGAATCTTGTATCAACCACCACATTGTCGGCTGCTTTGTTGTTTATGCAGTTCAAGAACAAGTGTCTTTACCCTTGGATTAATAATAAGTTATCCCAAACTAAAATGCATCCTTGCGATAAGCTAATTTGATGTTTATAAGCTAACATGGATGCTTGCGCAAGCTTGTGCAAGCTTAAGGCAAACAAGCTGGTTGTACAAGCTTGCGCAAGCTTGTACAGGGTTTCTTATTTACTTCAGAAAGTAAAACTAGCTTACCGCAAGCTTGTACAAGGTTTCTTATTTGCTTCAGAAAGTAAAACTAGCTTACTGCAAGCTTGTACAAGGTTTCTTATATATTTGCTCCAGAATGTAAAACTAGCTTGCGCAAGCTTATTTCTTTTCTTCAGAAAGTAAAACTAACTTGCTCAAGTTTTCTTATATGTGTCAGAAAATAAATTTAAAATAGCTTGCAATAAGTTTCTTCATATATTACCATTCTTGTAAAAGATTGAGACCATGCATGTATCAAACTCTCATGCACATGCTTGCAGTGAATGAATAAACTTGAACAATGAAATTTATCATAATGTTTTTGCTGAACATATTTGTTTTCCACTACATTTCAACTATAAGATTACATTATTTAATCATTAAATATGCAGGTAGGTCAAGGAAATTTTAACCTTCTCAGCATTTAGTAAGTCATAATTTAACTTTTGCAATTCCACAAAAAAGCCATGTAAGAAAATCAAACTTGTACCAGAATATGAGGTATACCTGACACAGGGTCAGATGATGTCGGACCTGAATACAGTATACGTTTTGTGGGGGCAAAAAATGCGTTTTTTAATTAAAGTAAATAATAACAGTTTCTTTGGAATTTTCAGTTTAGAACGCGCATTTGGTTCTATTTTGACTCTATTTGAATGCAGTTCTACAATACGATTGGTTCATTTGAAATCGAGGCTACTGTTTATGTCTTTATCCGCCATATTTGATTTCGCAAAAAGTTAACCGTTGTTGAAGAATCTCGTCTTCGTAATCTTCAGCTTCAAATCATGTTAAATAGGAAAGAGGAATATTCAGAATTTTCTCCAGGAAAAAAAGAAGGAAACAACTGGAAGGACAATTGTGCCGTCTTGTATAGATTTATGAAGCCATATGGTAACGGAGAAAACGATGTTTTGCAAATTGTGTAATGTGATTTCGCTATTAGGCATGAATGCGCACGAAAACGCTGATAAGCATCAGGTTCCTGCTTCATCACACACAACTCGGTCTGAACTTGTGACATATATAAATACCAGAGAGAACCTTAATAAAATTCGATCGAAATTATATTTATTAAATTTCTTTTCGAAATAAACTTCAGTTACACATGTTGCTGGTGAGTTATTTTGCACACGTTTTCCAAACATTAAAATCACAAAGGATAACTCATATGCTTTTGTTTTGAAACATTTTAAAAAGGAATTAGGAGGAGAGCCCTAGTAACTGTCTTACTGAAGCTAGCTTCAACGAAGTTATCAATAAATGTGCTACAGATCGCAGGGCATCAACAATTTATATCATGTACTGCACTTGTTTGAAATTGTTGTTACCTTTTTAATGCTCAATGTTATTTTAATTGTGATTTTTCCACAAAGTTGAAGTTCATTAGCTTTATATTTGCAAAACATGGCATCTATTCTCTAGGGTTACTGACAGACCAGGACACAAAAAGTTTGAATGAACTTTAAAAAGGTTTTAAAAATTTGTGGAAATAGGAATGGCTTGAATGCATGAAATAAACTTGCAATTTTGGTTTGGGTTGCGCAAGCTTGCAAAAATAAGCTTGCGGCAATTCCAAATACAAGCTTGCGCAAGCTTGCAAAAATAAGCTTGCGGCAATTCTAAATACAAGCTTGCAAAAATAAGCTTGCGGCAATTCCAAATACAAGCTTGTGCAAGCTTGCAAAAATAAGCTTGTGGCAATTCCAAATACAAGCTTGCAAAAATAAGCTTGCAACTTTGGTTTGGGTTGCGCAAGCTTGCCGCAAGGTTCCAAATACTAGCTTGCGGATATCGGTTTGCGCAAGCTAGCCGCAAGCTTGCATTAAGAGCTTGCGATTTCGGTTTGGGATATTTTCAAATGTTTATGTAGGCATAATAATTCAAGGACCTGGTGAAATTAATACATTTCAGAAGCTGCGTTTGACACTATTTCTCGTAGTTTATCGTATTATATATTGTATTATATTAGAATTCATCTATGATCACTTCCCCAAAATCATAATAAATGTTTTTTGTGCAATGTGCATTGAACGAATTCCATTTGTGAACTTGCTTTTCTGTAACGGTAAAATATTTATTAAGAAAAAAGAAGGGGGAAATTAATAACCATTTCATAAGCGAACCCATTACACATGTAAAACCCGAGAACTAATTGCAGTATGCCTGCAATGGTCACAAGTCACTTTTATAATTATAATTAAACTCGTGCCAATTTCATACCCTCTCAATTTCCAGCTAGTGAAGCAAACATTATTTACTGGTCAACTGATTGCGTTTAATAACACCGCCAAGCCCAGAAAACATGTTGGCGGCTTTCGTTTTTTGATGTTTATTAAACTGTGATATGCTTTTATCAACCACTGCATTGTCTGTTGCTTGGTTGTGTGTGCAGTTAAGAAGAAACACAAGTCAGCTATTGTTAGAGCAATGATTGTATACAGAATTAATTGAAGACAACCACAAAGACCACATCATGTTTATTTTGGCATAACACTTCAAGAAGAAAAAAAAAATCATGTGCGAATAAAGATACGAAATTTCGGGAGCCACGCCGCGCCCGCATTATATTCAAATTTACGTTATGGCGGGGCGCGTTATAGCGGGGTTCCACTGTATATTGTTTTACAATTATTGATGCTGACTCGTATATTGCACTGTTATTTACCCTTCCTAAGCATGTGCGCAACAAACCCCTTTGGAGCCTCTCGCTATTGTTCCTATATTGTACATGTATTTCTACTCTATCAAAATGTTTGTCGTATGTACATTCAGTATCATAATTCTTTTATTTTTTTACATAGATTCTTTTCATATTTACACTGAAATAAGCTAGTGTGCATTTGTACGATATCGTAAAGTTTAATGATTACTGATTAGCTGAGGGTTAAATACTTTGCTAGAGATTACTAATATGGCGGTTCTTTTGGAAAATACACGTATTTCCATAGTTCAAATAACACGTATGACTGTATTTTCTGGTGGATGGACATCTGTCAATAGACGTCAAGTATGTTAAAACATGTTTTAAATTCATTATCCAACCACTTAAGTTAGAAAAAAAATATTTGTTTCACTTCACAATAGGACATTAGGCATGTGATCTCATCTTCGGCGATCAACAGAAACAATAAATACTGGAAATCGCGGGAAAAAAGCAGTATAAATTTCAGACTTCTTCCAGGCCTTATTTTTTCCCCAAATTTTTCAGCTTAAACGCAAGTATATACAGTAATGATATACTCAAAACAAAAACAAGAACACACAGCATATCTATTTTAACTGGACTGAAGCCCCTAAATACCTAATAAAGTTCTGTAATTGCAGAAGTATAGTACAGGGTCCATTTACTGTTCTGTAATGGTAAATGTATGTATAGAATTTGTGGATGGGGATAATTTTCTAATATATATTTACAAACAGTTTATCCCATTTTATTGCTTTGGTGCCATTAATGAACAAAATTACACTTTAATTGTACAGGGCTCTCATGTTTCCCTTTCGAATATCACTTACTTCATAAATTTACTAATTCAAGATACTTCAAAAAAGTGTTTTGTATTGCTGATTGCTGAAGTTTTAAAGATTTTTTTCCCACATCACCTTTTGTGTAAAACATACTGGATAAAAACTATATGAGTAGGAATATTACTGTCTAATGCAGCATCCCATAAAAGTTCTTAAGTTACAATAGAATATCCAGTGCATTTTGCCTATTGCTCAAAACCTCATTAAGTTTGTAAGAGGTGTACAGATTAATAGCTGGTGTTTACATTTTGTTTGTTGTTTTAATGCGACTTCATTTTCAACAAAACTATGGATAAAATGCAGTTCATGATATTGAAATCAACGTCATCAAATCACCAAGTGAAGCAGGTATATACTAGAGCTGTACCAATTAATCGCCCGTACTCATAATCTGGTCGATTAGTAGAACAATCGGTATAATCGGTATCGGCAGAAATAATTGGTGCTAATGCAAATAAATTTCCAAAATATAATTTCAATTATAACATTTATCTTGACATGGCTTGAATTTTAAAACAGAATTAAATAGTGGAAACTAAAGAATATACATTTGATTTGGGGATTAATTGAAAGACAATATATTCTTAAAAGTAACTACTGTTTTAACACACTTGCTGTGAATTACTATTGATTTTTTGGTGAGAACTCCCAATTATTACATTATGTCCTCGATTTTCATTTTCTTCTAAACAAGAAAAGTCCTACATGTTCTGTTGCATCGCCTGTGAATTATTGTTGTGATGAAATAATTACTTTTCAATAAAGAATTTGCATCTTCACTAAATAGAATGTTAAGTTTAAATACAAAAATAAAAAATAAACCAGAACAAAAACATAAGCCATAACAATAAAATCATTCACAATTAATTTAAATTCCAAGAATGATCACTACGAATGCTTAACTCCAATGCCATTCTCACGAAAGAAACTTACACGAGTTAACATCTGGCCTTTTTAGACCGTATATACCAATGTTAATTACCATCGTTAAATGTTGTTGTAGAGTTTAATGCCATTTTTCAGCACACAATAGGCTATACATGGCGGTCAGTATTATTGGTGGAGGAAGAACCCGGGAACGTAAAAATGAATCTTGTCCTCGGGCTTCAAACACTCTAGCTACACCTCTGCATCAATGTACTGGTATAGTTATCGTTCAAAATTCCTCTTGTCACAAGCCAGTTTCAGGCATTTTAATGATTAACTGGCCTGTACTGCTGTTGCAAAACTGTAGAGAAATTCACCGACTATCATCAGAGGAGATGCTGAAACATCAAGCTTTCCATTGTGTGGAAAGTTATGATGTTTGTTCAGCCAAAAGACAAAATAAAAATTGATTGATCTTGATCTTAGTCGATCTATATGAGAATTTTAGCTTTTATTATTACCCATCTTCGTGAGCATGTAAATTATGATGATTATATACCTTGTACAATCAAACATGCATACCTTTTTAAACATATTGGCACAATTTGTAGGATCTCTTTTATCATTGAAAATGAGTAACTCGTGAGAGTAGTTTCATTATAAATGAAACAGCTATTAAGGACTATCTGAATTGTTATCTAGAAAAATACAGTTTGTCGAAACAATGAATAAAGCAAAATCGGCATCCAATATGTTTATGAATAAATATGGATTTAAGTGATGCTATGCATGCTTTGCACTGTGTAAGTACTGTACATTATAGTACATGGTCTCCCCGGCCCACAAATTATGAAGTCTGTATTTACCTTTATTTAATTTTGTGTTGGAGAAATCAGAAAATATGCACATGCAAAAAAATAGCAAAATCAGTCATATTATTTTATAACAGTTAAATAATTGTCGGGTCACCGAAAGTTACTTTTTTAACATGCCTATGTCTTAAAGGAGACTAGAAATGAAAATTTTTATTTTATAAATGTAATTCTTTACAAATTCTAATTCGAATATAATGTTTAAAAAAATAATATCGTGTGCGGATATTGATTATATTGCGAAGAAACAATGATTCCGTAAATTGCCGAGTATTTCCAAGTTTTAATGAGACGACAGATCACGTGGTCTCGTGACGTCACACTAGCCAGTCCTCGTATACAAACAGAAACATGGCAAGCGAGAAAGGCCACTGATAACGGTTTTCATCGGAAGTAATTTTTCACACACACAAAAAACAACACCCCACAAATAAATCTGCGAGGAGGAAATCATACGTAATTAATTTCAACATAAAGAAGCTTCCTTTCTATGATTCAATTACAGTGTATTTTACATGCATGCTACAGTTAGCGTATGACAAATCTGTAAGTATATACATGCTTCGTTAAAATAGATTACGTACTGTACTGGTCAGTGTTGAAAGAAATGTTTTAAGCACAGGCCACGGGCTGATGATTTAAATAAACTTACCAGCCCTGACTGAAATTCCACAAACCCGAACAGTTCATATATGTTAACTTTCAAGCCGGGAGAAGAAAGAAAAAAATAAATTCCAATTTTGGAGGTATTTCCTCTCTATGTCGTAATATCTCATGATTTTTCGCAGATAACACCCGATTATTTCAATATGTCTCTCAATTTTCATTTCTCTGAAGAAGAAAATCCATATATAATTGTTTTATCAAGTGTGCAGTCCACAGATGTCATATTCTATTTTATCACTTGTGAATATTGTAGTGATGAAATAATTAATATCACAGGACAGTTTTTGTCTTCAGTAAATAGTTTAAGATTAAACATTATTCACGTAAATTTCAGATTGTTTAACTACTACAGAAGTACTTCTTGTAAAAAAAATTGTCACCAATTAGTTTAAAATTCATGAATTATCACAATGAAGGCTGCGTAATTTTCTCTAGAAACAAAATCTCCATTTCCGCCCCAAAAAATCTCGGCCAGTTAACACCTGACATTCCTCTACCATATATGTAAAGTTTCATTACCATGATTAAATTAAAAGAAGAAATAAAAAAATACGACGCAGTTTATGTGCCCCTAAAAAACTAATTCAAAATAAATATTTAATTCAGTAAACAGTGTTACATATCTTAACACTTAAACTAAAGGAAATAGGGTGGGATATAAAATGTGGGAAAACAATGGCCACATACATGTACGGTAACGTTTGACTGCAGATTTGAACTCTTAAAATGAAGTCTTTGGCCTCGAAGTTACAACAAAGTTCGGCATCGTTTATTTGCCGATGAATTTCTGGTGCTTACATACACTCTCTGGCACATGGTTTCTTTGAATTATGTCAGAGGGCCAGTCCATTTCACAAGATAAGTGCAATGATAAGGAATAATTGTTAATGTGTTAAACTGTCATTATGTTTGTGTACTTAATTCTAACCTCTAACTATTATGCAGACCAGAATATGAAAAAAAAGGTCTTGTCCTGGGGGATAATAAGGCGTATCACAGAGAGTAATTGCACATTGGGGCAAATGGGCGGGTCAATAGTCGCCTCCCCCAATTTCTATTGTCAGCCAGTTAATGTGAAACTTTGATTTTATATCGGATCTCTTTTCTTTTAATCGCTGCTATTTAAACTGCCCAAGGGACATTTTTATATCAGTTCCAATCACTACAGCTTTCCGTTTATACATTTTACGTGTCATAGACTGAAAAGTTGTGTTTTTTAAATATTTTTTTACAATTACTTAAATTGTTTTTCTCGAAACACGACGGTGTCAAGGGTTGATAATCTTATTATTATTTTTTTTTTTAGCAAGCTTCCATTTGATTAAAGTCAGATCTCAATTACACATAGGACAGTGGTGACTTTATTTAGATTGTAATTTTGAAGAAGAAAAAAACATTTACTCATTTCATCAGCACGATCAGGTGTCGGGCTGTCATATTTTTATTAGCACTTACTCGGCCTATTGCCTATTTTCGTAACTCGTACATTTGACACTCTTTACCAGGATTTAAAATATACAATGGTATGTCTGGAACAGTTTCAACTTATAGTCTAGGCTTAGCATTCGTGTATCCTAGAGGTTCTGTTTTTTAGGATCCCTCTGGTAAAACATTCCTTTGAAGAATGTAATGAGCACAGAGTGCTATATGGTGTTGCTTTGAAATCAACTCGCTTGCAATAATGTATCCATACTTTTTTTATGCCTTTATCTTTCAGAAAAGAAAAAAAATTAACTCCACAGCCTTTTCTATGTATGCTATTACACCCATAAGCAACGCAAAACGGCATGGTACTTTATATGAAACGAACCTTGCAACTGTTGGTCTGGATGCTGGAGTCGCTAGTATGACGTCACTTTCCGAAAGTAACCGAATTGGCGTGGAAAATATGCATACGAGGTCACGGAAACTCAGCGCCTAGAAGATATGCCATTATCTCAATATTGGCATTACGGTCGCACATGACGCTTCAGAATCATGTTTTTCTCTGCAGTGTATTTAATATTATTGTATATTTCCACTGGTTTCTAGTCTCCTTTAAGACATGGAAAAAATTATAGTTTCTTGTTCCAAGATTTATAGCCGTTACAGTAGTCAACAAAAAGACCTAAAAACGGTAAAGTTTAGACATTGGCCCATGGAGAAGCCAACCTCACCCCCCCCCCCCCCTTCTTCTGGGCCTTTATTTTTTCCTAAATTATTGAGCTTATAATCGAGTATATATACTGTGATAATGAAATAATCGGTCTCATAACTGGTATCGGCAATTATACTAATCGGCCATACATGGTATCGGCATAATCGGCAAAGTGACATCGGTACAGCTCTAGTATATATGTTAAAAGAACATTAATGGATACATCAGTTTATGATTGCTTGCACATGTTGCTGCAGGTCTTGAAAGCATATTGCTGTAATTAAATGTTTAATTTTGGGACTGATCATCTTGATGATAAATGTTTGACCTTTATATACTATATATATCTTTCTATATATATTTACTTAAATTATTATTGAACCGCTCCGGTGGCCTAGTGGTTAGAGTGTCCGCCGCGGAAGCGGGAGGTCGTGGGTTCGATCCCCGGCCGAGTCATACCAAAGACTTAAAAAATGGTACTAACAGCTGCCGCGCTTGACGTTCAGCATTAAGAGGTTAGTGTTAGGACTGGTCGGCCTGGTGTCAGGATAATGTGACGGGGTGGGACATCATGCTATATGTCTGCGGCATGATGCCCCAGTGGTAGACATCACTATAAACTGCCTCACTGCAGACATCGTAGCGATATGACTGAAAAATTGTTAAAGCTACGTTAAAAATCTTAAACAAACTGAAATTATTTGCACGTAACTTCTGATTTCAGTTGGTGATACTTCATTGTTTGAACATTATTTAGCAAATGATGCAATAGAGGTGGATATAGTTCTTTTAATGACCATGAAAGAAATATTGCATATCTAGGGTGTCTTTTCAGTATCTTTATGTGTTTAAAATCTTGCTGCAAATAAGACGTTTTAACTTTACAGATGGGGTAGATTGATATGTCATTTCAGTAGAGGTCTTCAAGGAATTCATGCATATTTTCAATAGCAGTTTCATGTACTTTCATACGACATTTCTTAGATTTATTTACCTGTGTTGGACATGCAAAGTGTAAGTGTCACAGAATTAGGCGAAAATTGAATTTATTTTCTTCTTGAATTACAAACTAATCTCACCATTTTTTTTGTTTCGTCGTACATGTGTTACCTGGGGTGAATAAGTGGTTTTCTCCAAGGTAAGCGGCGTGTAACGATTTGCATGTGCCTGACTTTGAATTACATGAAGTCTGGAACATTAGATTCACAGGGTGCACGGTAATCTTGCCGTGCTTTCTGCTCACCTATTTGAGGGTATATAAGGCAGAATTTTTCTGATCAATATGAGGGGACCAAAAGTATCTTATCACAGGAAAGATAGCTCGTCATTCAATCTCCAGCCAAAGGGCTGATAACATCTCTGATATCGTAGTTGAAATTGTAGCTGATATTGTAGCGGAGCATCTCTGATAACATCTCTGATAGCATCTCTGATAACGTCATTGATAACATCTCTGATAACGTCTTTGATATCGTAGCTGATTTGTTGCGGAACATCTCTGAATTATAGCTGAATGTGATTGATTGTGTCGTGATTGTGCTGTTTAATTGTGCAATCGAATTGAAGTATCTGACTGTCTGTCTGTCAGATTGTCTGTCCGTCTACATCTGTCGTGACGTGTAAATATCCGGAAATCTAGAAGTCCGAGTGTCGGAGCTGTCTAGAGGTGTAAACATCCGGGGTGGCATCTAGGGTATTGGGGAACGTTGGTTCTAGTAGCTGTTGTATGCTGTCTGTACGTATAACTGTGGTGGATCCGTGAAGGGCAAGTGACCGATAAAAGTATTGTGTCAACCCTAGGTCTTCGGAGAAACTGGGCGGCGATTCAACTGTTGGTGAATCGTACGGTTATACAGGGTCGAGACACGTGTGTGTTGCAATTGTGTGGAATAAGCTTCCACTACATGTAAAATCGGCTGAAAATATTAGAGTATTTAAGAAGAGATTTCAGGAGCATGCATGTGTTTCTAACAGATAATGGAATTTAGTATTTTAATACGAAACATGCTAATATAAGCACTAATTATTGCTTCTTCACACAATGTGCATTTGTTATACTTTCATTAAGAGGGTCTCAAGGGAGAATAGTCCTTGACTAATGAGTCACCCTCTATAAATAAAGAATTATTATTATTATTATTATTATTATTAGTACAATTGAATACATTGTTATATTTACATAGTTACTTCAAATCACAGTAGTATTTCAAGGGATTACATGAAAATCAATAAAAGCTAGCAACTTGATTAAATACATGTATATGTTCGTGCTAGGTGTCGCAATCCATATGTGCGATAGTATAGTTTGATGTTTGTCTTTATTATCGTAATTTATACTTGCGTTAATATAAATTTTGTAAAGGTTCCGAGGATCTGTGTATAGTCCAAGAGATTCCTTTGTATCTGTGTTTTATTTTGTATTAATATTTAATTTATTCATGTATTGTGAATGGTTGTGAGTGTAATTGTGGGTTGAACGCATGAGTTATTGTGTTGATACATCATTATTTTTCAATAATAATTTATTTCATAAATTTATATTTTCTTTCACATATTGTGTTTGTGTTGTTCATTTAATCCACCATCCTCTCGGTAACAATTCTGTTACAGTAAGTATATCATAACTTTCCTCTAACTATTGTCACACATTCATAAAATATTAATAAAAAAAACAGGGACTGCTATGTGAACAAGATTGTCTTCATGTAGTTTTACTAACTTATTGGTATTAGATGCTTGGCTCTAAAGAGAGATATTACTTTTTTGAAATGCATAATTTGATAGATTTGGAGATTTCTTTATAATTTTTCCACTGGGCAATCAGAGGACATGGTTTTTGATCATGTGTGTCTCTGGAGGAAAGATGCACTCCAAAATCATGAACAAGCACCAAGCATGTAAACATGAACATTCCTATAAATCGTGATTTTACATTATTCTGGGCTAATATAGATGTTAGAAACAAAATGTTACCCTTTCCCCACTGAGGAGGTCCTTGGTTGAAGGTGTGTCCTTGGTACATTGGTGTGTAATCTCATGACACGTACACTAATTCATTCTATCATTACTAACTAATGTTGCAAGTTTTATTCCAGTGCTGTTTGGATTGTAAAGCTTTTTTGCATTTTAAAGCTTTTTGCATTGTAATGCTTTGCAAATAAAATAAGATGAAATCCTCTTGCATGCATTGGTTTTTAAAATTGTCAAATTTGTTGGAATTTAAGAATATTTTACAACACTACTCAATACCACCATTAGTTTTTCTTGTTATATTTTGCATTAAACCTTGAACTGTCTTGCAATAAGCCATTTCAGTTCCCTTAGACTCGACTGATAAAATCAATGCCTAGTAGTAATGGGCATCAAAAGGCCTATTTAACCTCTCTCTCTCTCCCTGTCTCTGTCTGTCTGTCTGTCCCTCTCTCTCTCTCTCTCTCTCTCTCTCTCTCTCTCTCTCTCTCTCTCTCTCTCTCTCTCTCTCTCAACTGTTATTGCAGCTGTCATTTATTTTGTTTTGACCTCAGAGAAACAGGAATGACAGGTAAAATGGGTCCTACAGTTGTTTACCTAGTTCTTATACAGGGATGTACTTAGTACACTTTGCATACAACCGGGTGAGTGTATATTTGATATTTAAATATATTGTCATTATTTTTATTTATTTTTAAATGTCATTCAGCCTCTCTAAGGTAGCATGGTCATAAGAATGTCCCATTAAATTACACTCAGTCACCCATCTATTTCTCACAGTACAACATGGACAAATGTGTGTGCATTACAGTTTGTGGCTTTCTGAAACATGGAATCAAGCTGATTACAGCTGTACCTTAGGGCAGTGGAGGAGACAAAATGTTCCCCTCACCACATCATCAAAATTTTCCAGGCTTTTCTTTCACAAACTGCCTCAGTGGGAGGGCTCAAAAAAATCTTGGATGGGAAAGATCAGCACTGCACCAGTCCGAGAGTTGAATCAGTTGAAGATGAAGTATTCTCCGATTATCACTCATAGGCCTAATAGAATGGGTATGGAGTTACAGTATGGACTGTGTATCATGCTTCTACCATTTCATTTTTTGCAGGTTTGGAAGACTGACCATTGGGCTTAAGCTAGGGAAGGGGAAAAGATTGATTCCAAGTAATTCTTATGGGATGTGTCGCCATCTACTTTTTTCAGGGTCATTGGCCCTGTATCCTTAGCACTTAGCCACACAGGAGAGGTGATGATGTAACTTGTTTCCCAACATCAACTTCTCATCAGGTCACATTAAGTCAGAAGGTTAGAAGTGTCACATTATCCAGGTCAAGCAGATGATCCTATCTCACAACTAAATTACAGGACATGGCACAGACTGCACCAATGCCCTTTCTCATGCCCAACCAGTTCCCAGTTTGGAGTATGCTGGTCAATAATGACATCCTTTCTTTTCTTGTAAACTCCAGTGAGTTCGAGGTAGAAGCAGTGCCTTTGATGACTCCTATCAGGCTCATATCTTCCTCTCAGTTGGATGATGAGGTTAAAATCTGGTCCCTTAATAAGGTGGTAAAAGTCTTCCTCCTATTACCCCTGGACCTGTGCCCAAAACACACATGGTACACATTTTTTGATCATACTTCTCACTCCTTCCTCATTCATCCACATAAATTATCTCAAATGGTTGCAGGAGACCAACATGTTACTTGGCAACCTTGATGTTGGTACTATCCCTTCCTCGCCCATGAGACTCAAAGTCTCTTCTGCCAGTTACTGGATACATTCCCCTAAGTGTCCTACTAAACCTGTCCAGTTCTATGCTGGTTTGTCCTAAGTGGGTATTTTCAACACTAGGGATCTTTGTTTTGACAACAAATCTGCTCCCTCCTAAATAACAACACACACGTTCTCCACCATCACACTTTGCTCATTTCAAGCTATCTATCTGCCCCCAAAAATAACATGATGGGTTGTCATCTGCTTAATTCAGGCCAGGTCTTTGGTGCCAGGTGAAGAATCTTCTGTGATTGGTGCAGTAGGAAACTTGTCGATACTAGCTATTCCTCCATTCAAGACAAGAAATTGCTTATATGTCTTGCCATTGACCTAGACTCTTGCTTCCATGCCATCATGGAATCACTGCAACATAGTGATTAATATCATTGGGCATCCATACTTGGCCATGATCTTCTAGACCCCCTATCTAATAGCAGTGTCAAAGGTCAGGTGGACATAGGTTAAATAGGTTATCATTCTGTTCTTGGCACTTCTCTTGAAACAGCCTAGTAGAGAACACCATGTCATTGATTATACGTTCCTTCCGGAATCCACATTGACTCTCAGTTCTTGAGTCCATGGTCAAGGTCTGGGGTGAGGATAATCCTGATGAGTATCTTGCCTGCAATGGAAAGCAAAGATATGCATTGGTGGTTGTCACAAGCCTGATGATTCCCTTGAATTTCTTTGGGATCCTCTCTCTCTTCCACATATAAAGCTGAAAGAACTGAAGAAGTTGAGATTGATTCTGAGCCAGGAGCTTTGCTGCTAGAGAGCAGATGTATCACTTTCTGGGTTTCTAACAGAGTTGGTAGTCATCCAGTGATTCAGTGACACAAAGTTTTCTATTAGCTGAGTTTCACCCAAGGCTGCGATGTATGTGTTGTACGTGGCTAACTCTCTGTGAATCATCTGAGGTCTGACATTATCATATCTGTTCAAACGTTTGTGCACATTTCAAGCACTGAAGGTGAGAAGAATGATCCTCGTCTTTTTCTTTGTAGTGAATTGACCTCTGATGTAGGCTTCCTGCCAGCTTTGTTTAGTTGGCTGAGGAAAGATGGAGCAGACAAAATATTTAAGGTGCTTTTTCCTGCCATTTCCTCATATCATGGAGGTTAGTATTGTGAATCTTGAAAATGACTGCTCAGTTGCTCAGGAGTCTGCCAAACTTCAATGCTTCTCCATGTCAGTGAAGAACAATCATATGGCCCGAGCTACCTGCATGTAGGTTTGTGGCTACAGCTTGCCAGCGCATCCACACCAGCCACTTTGTCACTCATCTGTCACCACAGGACTTTTTGGAGAAAGATGATGAAGTGACTTGCTTAATGACTGGATTTAAAAGAAGAAATGCATGTCATTGACCTCACTCTTTCATTTAAGACCAGTTTGATCTGGTGGCAAGACAAGGTCAAGATGGCAGAAGATGGAATCTAATACATTGGATACATTGGATGATCAGGTCTTTCTAAATGCCTCATCATGTGTTACATTTAAATATTATATATATATATATATATATATATATATATATATATATATATATATATACAGAAAAGTAAGAATATAATTTTTAGCCATCCAGACCTGATATGCAAGTCTTTGCTCTTTTTATATCTTTTGTAAAGAAAATTTCTATAAGATTTAGGGTTATGAAACTGGGAATTAAGATTTCCAATTGTATTGTAGGTCCAAGAGGGAGTTGATTCCTTTTTTTTCAACCTGTTAATCTTGGGATGTGTAACAGACAACTACGGACATGTTTGGAGACGTTCATCTAAAGACCTCTACCTGGTGGAGACTATACCAATTATAGAAAACAAACAGAGTCAACCGGTACAATTTTCACGACATTTCTCTACTATGTTCTCTTTATTTTTTAGCAGATCAGTCAGTTCAGTTAGGTATCCTATTCAGCCATTTCCAGAATGATAAAAAATGCTTGCATGACCAGTTTTAATTTCTCAAACGCTAAGATTAATTACATCATTAACTTTTACTTGTTAGTTTTACATTAGTTGAAAGTAAGCTTCAGATTATAGCTGGTAGAAGATTATGGAGAACGTAGAAAATCAACAGCAAAAAATAAATGGTTTAGGTATAGAAAACAAATATTGCATCTACTACTTTTTTGAAATAGTAGTGACTTGGGAACTAACCCGATGAAGGCTTTATTGTTAATCCTTGTTTTAATGAATATGTTTTGTTTTTCTTTTGGAATGTGTATCTCTATTATGAGGTTGTTCATATTATTGTATGTGTATTGTATGATTTTATGTATTAAATGTTGTATGTTCCTTTTTTCTGTTTTATCATATGTTGCTTCTTGCATGTTTTATGTCTTGATAAAAGAATATTAAACTTATTAATGCTCATTTATTGGCCATTTACAAAGGAGTAATTTACACATTGATGATACATGTATTTATCTGTCCATCCAATCATCCTTCTGGCATGAACATTGAGGTTAGGTAGGCAGTTAGGAATAAAACAATTCTCAGTTGCTATTGCTTGTAGAGTCATATAATCTGGTATTTAAATGTTTCAAAATGAGTTCAACAGCCAGCAGTTAAAACTAGTTCAGAAACTTATAATTCACGGTTTGCAAAATGGTTATACTGCATGTGGCAGTTTTCAAGAACAGTATTCATACTTGAAAACAGATATGCAGAAAAATGCAACAAAAAAATTGGACAATTTTTTATGTATATTTTGTATACAGAATTTTTTTTTCTTCATCAACAGGTACATTATGTGCATCACATATTTCACTTACTGCCATATGTTACATGTCGTTCCCCAAGGGAAAGTTTGGATATATTAACAGAAAGACAAACGCCAGAAGGTGAGACACTTGCATCTGATCAAGTTATCAGTCAATATTTTGATGTTCCTATTTAATATATGTCACCTTTTTATACTCCAGGCAGGATAATGAAGTAATCGTATTGTCTGCCCATCAGTCCTTCATCTGTTACTCTTTAATATAACTAGTTCATCAGTTTTTGATGGGTCTCCATAAACTTAGTAAACTGTATGGTGATCTCCTGTCTTGTAGTATTGTATGAAAGTGTATGATGTAATGTTTTAGTACAACTAGTTCAATCTGCAGTTTTTTGCAAAATAACCATTAAACTTAGTAAAACTTATGATACGTATCTGAACATGTCCATATACAGAAGTCACTTTGCTCATGCAATTTTTGTTAGAACAGTTGTAGAGGGGGTGAACCCTACCACATTTAGAGGTGTCTATTTGTCATAACCAGGGCTTCCAATGAAACCCCCACCCAAAATACACACATACTTATGTATGTAGAGAGAGTGAACCCTACAACATTTTAGAGGTTTCTGTTTGTCAAACTAAGGCCTCCTACAAAACCGAAAAAAAAACAGAAATAAGGCCTCTGATAAACTTTGACACATTTTTGTTGTTGCACCCTCATTAGCTGCTATGAATTAAATTATTTTCTCAACCGAATATTTCATGAAGTCTGATATGATATCTTGATTTGGGGTCTTGTAAATTTATTGTTATAAATCTGTGAGGGGTTGATGTAGCATAACTAAAGAAATTTCTAAAATGAATTATGTCCATATCTCCTCTACACAAGTTCTGATGAATATTTCTAAGTGTGTGAGTGTCAACTCCATTAAACACCGCAAGAATATTACAGTTATCTCTGATCACTTTTGGTATTTGTGTATATCGCTGGGTAACATAAATCACATCAGTATTTTTATGCCTACCGCATGAAAATATCTTGGCAGGGTTTGCTTGTGTATCCAACATCACATCATCATATAAGACTAAATTATTAATAGATCCATCAATGGAATTGATACTTTTTGCTTCATTAATATTAGTGATAAATTTAATAACATCTTCATCATTCAACGATTTCGCATTTTCGTTAAAATCATTGAGTACATCGTAACATCTTTGGTCATCTACAGATGGTGCTACCAAATATAATTTATCATATTTTAGCCATTTCATTATCATATTAAGTAACAGTTGTATTTTACCCGATCCAGACGGTCTAATTATAATCATACGAATAGAATTTGGTAGTGCACTATGGCATCATGATGCTTAATAGGTTCTCGTGTTCTTGTTGCAGAAAAATCAATTACATTCATGTTATATAAATAAATTATGGATCTTTATTGTGTGAAATGCAAGACACGTACTAGTACAAACAACTTGACAACAATTACAACAAAAAATAACAGATCAGCACTTGCCGGTGAGTTTGTACAGTGTGGTACTAAGAAATTTAGATTTGTTTCTTTGAAATTGGGTGATTTAAAAAAAAACAAGGATGTGATATTGCAGCAATATTGACAAAACTCCCAGGGACTCTTTATTCAAATACCCTGGAGAAAAACATCTTCCAGGATATAATTACTGCGACCCTGGAACCAGACTCGATATCCGACTTGGCAGCCCAGACCAGTCAAAACCAGGTGAATATCTGAATAATGCTAACGATAAGGCACAGCATGCTCATGATGTTGCTTATAAAAGTAACAATCTGCAACATAGACATATCGTAGATGTGAAATTGATTTGTGCGTTAAATTCTATTACGAATAAATCTTTCAAGGAATCATTAGCTAACTGGTTAGTAAGATCTGCGATGAAAGGTAAACTGGTATTAGGTGCTGGTAATTAATATTAATATGGAATCTATTTAATATTCCCCAAGAGGATACTGGAGAGGTAAATCAGCTATTAATATGGAGAGGTAAATCAGCCATTAATAAACTTGCCAGCGCGGCAAAAGTAAAAAGTTCCTGCAGTAGATTGGTTATCAAGACAAGCGATATTATCTACTACTGCCTAAACAAATTCACTTTGCACATTTTGATGTCATCGTTCCAAATGAAGTTCATCAGGCGGATATATTATTTCTACCGCATTATACTTTTCAAAAGATGGACTTACAATTGCGCGTTAACTTTAGCTGATGTTGCGAGTAGATACAAAGAAGCTGAGCCATTATTGACCAAGGTGGCATTAGAAGTTGCTTCTGCATTTGAATGAATTTATTGACGAGGACCTTTGCAATCTCCAAATCTATTACAGGTTGATCCTGGCAAGGAATTTCAGGGTACAGTGTTATCATTAATGAAGCAAGATAATGTCACCATCAGATGAGGATATACTGCAATACACCACGATCAGGCAACTGTTGAACAGTTTAATCAAACACTTGCTGATCGGTTATTTGGATATCAATATGCAAGAAAATTTATCAAAGATAAACGATCATGTGAATGGGTTGCAAGATTACCAAGTGTCATAACTGCGCTAAATAATTAAATTACTCAATCAATATAAAACTTAATAAATGGTTAAAAAAAAGTATATACCCGTACAAAATGGACAAAATGGTTGTTCAAAACAAAAACTATTCAGTAATGTGACTGCAAGATATTTATATAAACCAAGTGAACTTGAAGGTAGATAAAAAAAGAGCTACTGATCCTATTTGGAGTGTTACCGCACATAAAATATCTAACATAGTAAGATCCACAGGTAGACTCGCAATCTATAGATTAGATTCAATTGCTCCTCAGTGTGGATTTACACATGAACTGTTACAAGTGATACCTGAGGATACACAATTACCACCACGATCACTTAACTAGCACCTCTGCATCTGTTACACTCTAGACAGGTCAGCATAACATTTTTTCATGTATGACCAAAACAGATATCTTTTCTATCTGTGGTAAATTGTCGAGGATTTTATTTGAATACTGCCATAGCATTATACAATTACAGCTTGCGCAGTGTTACAAATTTTTCTTTATGTAATTGAAACAACTGCTGTTGAAGTGTGTCTCTGACTATCTTTCTACTTGCCACTATCAAATTGTTTGGTCTCCATGCTTCCCAAAAATCATTTAATGAGGTTTCTGAAATTATTCTAGGCACTATTTCACACTGGATTTTATCTGGTTGTAATCTGATTAAGTTCTTGAACTCGCTTAATTCTGGATCAAGTGCTCTATGATCAGCATTAATTTCTTCATAATAATCTACAAAAATTCTTCAGCCAATTATGTGGAGACAAATCGACAAATGGTGGTATTTGCCAGTGATCGTGACACAATATCACAGCTGTATTTTTTAGTAAGAGCCAATCAAGAAACATTTTTAATATATCCAGTGACACTGTGCATATCCCATCCCAAATTATGATTCTTTTGGAATATATTTCTCAACCATTCAATCAGGAGTCCAAAAGAAACTGATAAGTGCAAGAAAGAATTAACTCCTCGTTGTTTCATCTCTCTAACAAGTCTCTCTGGCAAGGGTGTTAGCACAGTCATGTCTGACTTCTGAAATAATTTGATCACTCATGTTGTTTTTCCAGAGCTGCCGCAGCTGTTTAAGTAAACGGTTTTATATCTACATACTGGATCAGATAACGAAGGTGCACTCGATAGTTCTAATATTTGATTATTTTTCATGTAATTATCTTCAATCGTAACATCTGCTGATTTAGAATAATCGTGCAACATTTCTTGTTTTATTCTCCATGACCCACAATGCTCATCAGAATTTGTAAAATGAGCCAATGTTTCTTTATCCTTGTTATCTATATTAAATGAATCTGTGGCGACTCTTACATCGGTGTCAGGAAATCTATTTATCATTGATAGCAAATTGATAGAAACATAAGCCAGCATAGACAACTTAGATAGATGTATTGAGGAGAGTCGCCATCGATGTAGCTAACAATTGTACAAAATTTTGTTCCATCGGAAAAATAGGCATTTTCACGACTGACAGATATATCTCTAGCTGTTGCATCCATGATTATAAAATCTTATTCAGTGTCATCTAGAATTAATCGTGAATAGTGCTGCTTGTGATCATATGCTCCACCTTGGGTGAATTTACCGATTATTCTTCTACCGAGATCCTTTGCATTTTTATTATTGATTTAAAAAATCTCCTTGGATTTTTTAACAACATAGTCTTCATTGAGGTCAGGAAGTTTTCCTTGTAATCGTTAATAATGTTATCAAGACTATCAGGTTGTGGTAACCAAACTTCTGTCTGCACTCGATATGATATAATTGCCTCACCGGCAATCAATGATACGAATATTTTACAATCGATCATATACTGTAATAACACTATTGGTACCCAGTTTTTTCAGATGTATATCTACTGACCCAAACATAACAGCACGGATGAAGTCCTTGGGCAAACTCAAATGATACCACACAAGCAAATCCGGTTAGATCAAAATTTTTGTAGTGGTTCATTTATCGCAACTGATGTCATCTCGTGTGTGGGATGTCCAAATCATTTAAAATGTCTAGCACTCTCTCCATATCCAAGGAAACTTCCTGGATAACATGATACCATATCAACCGAAATAACATTTTTAGAATCATTTTTGGTATTCCACAATCCACTATGTCCATAATCTACACAACTAGCTTGAACATCTGAGAGAAGTTCAAATCGTGTTGGCTTCCACAGATTTCTCTCTCTGGTGAAATGAGCTGCAACTGACGGGACTGTAAAACAGTTTGTTAGTAATTGCTTGGTATTATCCTTTGAAAATTTCTCAGCTAGTGTTTTCATCGCATCGTGAAGAGATTAATATTTTACAATTCGATCTCATGGAAATATTGCTACTGCATTAGTCCACGCGTGTGCATTATGATCAATGATATTGATTGGAGCTCCATTTTTTTTAATATCTTTTGATTCATATAATACTTCTCCTGTTGAAGTTGCTACTCAGCCACATCTTTTATTGTAGCTCCAGAATCCTTGACTGATAGTGCCCATTCATTTATCTTGCTATGTCTTAGATCTGTCAGACCATTTCCACGCACAGCATTTGTAAAATGCTCTATTACTCATTTGGCTACACAATTTATTCTTGACAGTTTCATAAGTTTCAATTTCTCAACACTTGGTTTTGTGTTTATCAGATAAATTCCATAACCAACTGTGGTCACAGGCTACGCTGCTTGTAATATGGTTTGTCAATTCCGGAAAATATTCCTGATTTGGAATCCTGACTCACGATGACTGTTTTTTTTTATATATTTGAGGATGGGGTCGTGTTTATCACGAATAATTCAGTTTCGTGTTTCTGAGATTATAATAATTTTCACTCAGAAAAAAATACTTTTGATGTTCAAGATGCACTATTATACTTGCTGCTCTCTGTGCTATGTTTCAATGACAGACTCCGGCCCAACATCCCTATCTGGCCTTACCAATGTGTATACAAATCGTCAAAATCCGCATCTTATATACGGGTGTGTCTTATCTGCACGAAAATACGGTAAGTATTTTTTAACACGAACGAACGGTACAGTGTGTGATATTGAAGGACGATTATTGCGGTCGATATTCACATTTCACGATTTTCATTCCTAGTTGTAAAAACAATTGGGTAATTAAGTGTTCAGTAATTACAATGTGTACCAATCCAATGCAGGCCACTTCAAATTTAAAATCCTTTCGTTTCCATGTTTTGTATACCATAATCATTGCAGATCTACGTTTAGTCGGAGTAAATGTTTTAAATTTATATAATATAGTATGTTTAAATAGTTTTGTTTATTGTTATTAATTATCACAGCAATAACTATGGTGGCTATATTACCTATACATCCGGTTGGGTTCAAAGATACTTAAATTTTTAGTATCATTGGTGGGTGCATTCAAAAACAAGACAAGACTAAATAGTTCGAAAACAAGACAAGAATTTGTTCAATATTGGACTTAAATATGAAAATCAGTTATATCGTATATTGAAAATTTTTATTAAACACAATGTAATAAAGTCGGCCGAATATGACTTTCGCTTCGGTTTCGTGACAGTTTTATAAATTTTAAAAATGCTAAGCAAATTGATCTCTCATTTATATATACCAGTAACAAGAGACTATTCCCACATTTATATATGCTAACCGCATACATCGGCCATTTATTGGTCTATGTATGGTACTAATCCCACTCGCTGAAGACTTGGCCTAGCAGATCAATGAAGCCACCTTTACATCTGGCATTTATTGTTCTAGAATCTAGATACCAGGTACTCAACCCATCCGCTATTGGCCCGGCTGCAGATAAGAATAAACAATAATCATTGCGGTCCTGCCTCAGACAATTCTTTGATCTAAACTAAAAATGGTATTGAAGCCTTGTTTACATCCGCCGGGTGATGAAACATTGGACAAATTTTCATTTATGATAAAGGAAAGGAAACCACTGGATATAAATTGCTCAGTGTAGCAGATGGCTAGGCCGCGTGCATCTTATGTATGCACTGATATTTGGATGCATGAAATGATATAACCAATTGTAACATCAGCAAAAGTGTGAATATCTAGAGTTATAACTTTTTGATTCAAAATTTTTAGTTCATGTTCCACTTTCATTTCAAATTTAATTGCCTTCATTCCTGTGTTCGCATTTTGAATGATACATATGTGATGAAAAAGCCCTAATGTGAGATAGAGTAGGATTACATCCCTCATTCACAGCTTCAACACCTAGGGTATATATGAACCCTATAGGAACAACTGAATCATTTAAATAACAGGAAGAGAATGTATTTGTTTCGCTTTTATATGACATCATCTATTACTTGCAGGTTAAAAACTTACAATTAAGGGTCATCGTCAATAATTTTATGTAAGTGTGTACATTTACACAGTCCTTTTCAAACTTTTAGCTTTTGTATTTTCAAAATTTAAACATGTTTGAATCCTCATTGCAGGTTTTAAGAACGAAGATCAACTCTTTGATGAGAAGGAATTTCAAGGACCAGTCTTTCAGAGGCCATATCAGTATCTGAGTCAGTTGGACAAGGGAGGTGAAATAAAGGATGTAAATCCCAACACTCCAGTGGGGACACCTGCTGACTGCTTGAAAATCCTTCTAAAGTAAGATGAATTGTTTGGGCCCTAAATCAGGACGTAGGACCACCTGTAGTTCTAATCCTTTTCAGTTAAGATCTGCTGATTTATTGTTTTGTTTTTCCATCTCTCCCTCTATCCATGGTTCTTATAATCAGTAAAGTCCAGCAGGATAATTCAGTGTGTCTTGGTAGATGGGCTTCCCTGTACATGTATATTTGTACCCTTTAAAGGTTTAGTTTATCCAGCTCTACTTTGGATGGAAGTACAGCCCCTTAATCAATTCTTGGATATGGTTATTAATATAATACTTACAACCAATAAATTCCATGATTATGTTTTAAAAACATCCTTGAGTATTTGTCATGAGGCATATAGACAACATCTCGATGATGTTGGACACAGGAATACATATTTGATAGGCAGAGTAAATAAGGTGCAACTTTGTGGTTTGTACAACTGCTAATGTGCAAATAATTGGAATCATAACATCTTCATATTATAGATGTTTCTTGGTGTTGTTTTAATGATTCATTGAGACTATGAAACTCCAGATCTTCTTATAATCTGGGAATCTGTAAGATTTTATTACAAGACTGACCTAAGTGCTAATGTCAAATGTCAAAAATTAAAGTTGAATATCGGCTGAAAATTGTCTATGCACATACTAAATATGAATATAGGATAATAGATAAGACTTTATTTTGAAAGGTTGTTGAGTTCACTGATTCTTCTTGGTAAAATCCCACTAATAAATTTATGCCATTTTTAACATCCTGGCAGGAGCCCAAAGAAATAAGCAGTTTGTATTGGTTTGAATGTTTTGGTTTAATACCATTTGTCAGCATTCTCACTTACCCATGTTGGTTGAGCCAAGACTTAAATCCACATGGACATGGGTGAGATGCCATTGACTTTAGACCACTCAGCCATGTAGGACCCCAGAACTCACTGGGAAACATAGATCACATGATCTTTTGTTCCAGGCAGGATCCAATCAGAAAAAAATGCCTGGGATTCCTGTGGAAAGAAATTATAGGATATTTTGGTATTCCAGTTGTTATGCCACTCAGAAAATGAGTGGATATTTGGTTAATTGGGTACGGAAAAGAAAGTTAATGACTGGAATTCCTGCAGGATGTCCCAGAAGTATTTAGGTTCATCATTTATAGATATTTGGTAAATTTGGAATTTCTCTGGAAAATGACTATGAAAAATAGTTTATTTAGAATGATTATTTTTTTCAGAAAGAAGCTCAAAACTGTACTTGACACTGGATAATCTTTAGAAAGAAAAAATTGAGTAAATTGTTTTTTTAAATGAGTCATATTTTATGATTTTCTTTAGCTGTACTGATTTTAAATGTGAAGAACTTAAGGAATAGCATTTGATCCTGGGTCCATCAACAGTCTGTTATTTGATGTCCTTTGTTCTATTAGATCAAATTATTGCTGTTCCTGATAAACTATATGATTGCCATAAAACTTTAAAGATACATTCATCCCAAGGTCTTGTTGGTTTTAAATGAAAATGGTTTTACTCATTCATTATGGCTGCCATTATAAATTGGCTATTTTGAAAATCTTGTTATGATGAATGTATGGTCATATTAATACATGTATGGGGTTTTCACTAAAAGACATCTTATGATATCTACAAGGTTTATTATGTTGTGACATTGTCCATCTGCTTATATATGCCCTGTTTCACTTCTGCACAAGTTCTTAAGTTATCCACCATCTATCATTACCAAACTTTGTGAATGGTTATTACTTGGGTTAAGAAAGAAGTTTGTTGCATTTGGGATCAAAACCTCCTAGTTCAAGTGAACTATGATTCAGAAAAGAAACTGATTTCTGTCTGACTACAAGATCAGTGTAAATTAACGGAGAAAAATAGTTTCTGCATTGTAAATTATAACTTTATCTCTACATCACAGATCTGGACAAAACTTTGTGCCTGGTATGCTTTAGAAATAACGTAGAACCTATTGATATTAGTGTGAAAAGGTCAAAGGTCACATCCATTGTAGCTAAAAACTGAAAACTAATTTTTACACAAAATGTTCGGTTTTTGATCATGTACTTTCACTAAAGTTTGCAGATGGTTTACGCTTTGGGTAAGAAAGAAGCAGTTTTGGAATCAAAATTCAAGGTCACAGTGCCTAAGGGAAGATAAATGTTTTAAGCATAATAACTTTAGTTCTATACTACAAAATTTGATCAAAGGGTAGGCATGTACTTAAGGTATGAAAGATCTATTTTGGTTTCCAAAGGTCAATATCATTGTAAGTAAACAAAATGCATGGTAACATTTGATGTATCATAGTTTCAGTGATCAAACTGTGTGGATGGCTAGGTAATAAAGAATCATCTAGCTTTTATGATGGAAATTTTAGTGGTCATGGAGATGGTAAGTCTGTTAAGACAAAAATGGTTTCTGCACAGCAAATTTGGTCCAAGTCATTGAGACCTGGTGGTTAATAGGCTCCAGAAATGACCATGATCTACTTTGCTAACTTTGCTAACTATTAAACATGGGGCAAGCATATGATGGATTATTAATGTTACATTTATTTCCTACTTGAAATATATTATGCAAGCATATACATGTAGATGTTTCAGAGAACAAGTCATAACTTTTACTTGGAGAAATGCTGCCTCGCTTGACGCTCAGCATTAAGAGGTTAGTGTTGGGACTGGTCGGCCTGGTGTCAGGATAATGTGACTGGGTGAGACATCATGCTACATGTCTGCGGCATGATGTCTCAGTGCTAGACATCACTATAAACTGCCTCACTGCAGACATCGTAGCGATATGACTGAAAAATTGTTAAAGCTACGTTAAAAATCCTAATCAAACAAACAAACAAACAAACTTGGAGAAAGGTTGATTCTTTTAAAAAAAATGATTATTTATAACTTTGCTGGAATTCTTTGACAAGAAGAGTTGATGCAAGGATCTTTTGTTCAGCATCATGCATCTGGTGTCTGCTTTTACCATTTATTTTCCATTAGCACAAGTTATTTATCACTAATAAACTAAAGACCAGATTGCCACCATACTCTACAGACATTCATTCCATGGTACCCGCCTTATAACCTTATTATGGCTACTCCTAAATATTGGAAAGTCATATTGACATGGGGTTTTCATCATAAGACTTGTTCTGGTATCTAGTTGGTTATAAATGGAAATGATTTAGAAATCAAGTTTAGCCACCATGGCAACCACCTTGAAAGTCTTGTTATGGCTGTTCCTAAAAATGAGTGGTTTTATTGATAAAGAGTTTTAATGAAAAGATTTTTTTATATTTAGTTGGTGTGAAATGGAAATGGTGTTAAGTTTACTCCAGTATAGTGAACAGATGGACAGGTTGATAATCTTGTTATTGCTACTACTTCTCTCGGGTTGGCCATATTGACATGCGTTTTCACCAAAATTGTTAAATGAAGATGATGCTGATTTTCCATCCGTTATGGCCACCAGACTGTGTTAGCATACAGCAGTTAAAATGATGAAGTGCTTATATCTTGAGTTCTTGGAACTCATTAATGAAATATATTTGAAAGAGATTATGTATCAGATTGTATCTTCAAGCCTCATTTGGTCAACATGTCTTCAAAATGTCTTATTTTTTACAATTGGTTTGCATAACTACTCTTAGCATTTTATACTGAGCATATGTTATGGAAGGAGAAAATATATATGTTTCCTTCCTTCCAGAAACTGTGGAGTCCCAGACCCATCTTGGGCAGAACTGCACCACTTTGTATCATTTGTCAACACCCAGCTGATAGACTTTGAGAAATCTGTTTTTTGTGGTCCAGTCATGGCAGTAGATCTTCCTAATTTTTCAGAGTTTGTTCTCAGGTTTCTGATTCAGATGTCAAGGGTATGACTTTTGTATTATATTTAACTAACATTCACAATCATTGCCATTTTCAACACTGCTTGCAGCAGAGACATATATATATATATATATATATATATATATATATATATATATATATATATATATATATATATATATATATATATATATATATATATATATATATATATATATATATATATATATATATATATATATATATATATATATATATGTATATATATATATATGTGTGTATATATATATATATATAGACACACACACTGGCACATTGGCATATGAAAGGCTAATTATAGAGGCAATAAGAGTGATTGCACCTTAATCATGAGCTCTTGAATCAGTACATAGAAGAACATAATTTTAAAATGGAAACTCCACATTCTGTTCTCAATCTAATAAAAAGAAAAAGAAAACTGCTGGTTTGCCTATATTTGTCTTGTGCATTTTATTCTGTTCCCATATATGTTTTGCACAAACATTTTGAATATATTGTTTGAATAGCACAGTGTGTAACTTTGTGTTGGTTTCCATTTTGTTTGTTCAATACTCCTGATGTATTGACAATATTATTAAAGCCAATGTTTGCATATCTGCACAAACTTGTTCCTTCCAGCATTGTGTAAATCGATAAATGGGCAGACTCATTCATTGACAGTATTGAAAATATTAATTTAGTACATAACATTCGATTTACTATACACCCAGATAAATTGGAGTGTTTTCTTTCCATGTCATTATTTTTTGGGATTGGCCTAATGTTTAATTCTGTTCACACAACTGCACCTTGTTAAGCAAAAAGCTGATAGCTTGGTATCCAAGTGCCAGCAGTTGCTGAGATCCTTTGTCCATTTTGAGATTTGCTTGAATGTTTGAAAAAAGGTAGTGAACCTTGAGTGCTGCTTACGACCCTTTGCTTACGGAACTGTTGAGATAGAAAAAGACTGGTAACTGAAAATTACATAAGGGTGAGTTTGAAAGTCCCAAGTTTTGGAGTGACAAAGGATGCAAACTTGATTATTGGATGATTCAAAATGTGCAAGTTTGCTTTTGCCATATAATAATGTATGATATTAATATTGTACACAGATACTTAGTTTCTATCACCAGTTCATAAACATTTTGTGGAATTTCTCTTGGTCAAATTAGTTTTGCCTCTGTCATTGCTGTCTTAAAACAGAACAGAGTTATCTTTAGAATAGATGATCTTCAAAGCCATACACCTCCAGGAAATCATTTGGGTAAAAATCACATGTCTGCTTATGCACCAGACATATGACTTCACACAGTCACTACCCTATTAGTAATAATTAGTATTGTTAACAGTGAAACCAAATTATTTGACTTGCCAGATACTTTTACAATATTATTTGAAGGTGGCCAAAATCCTCCTTTCAAGCTGTATGCTGGTATTATTACCCCACATAGTACAAACATTACATGCACTGGTTGTGCTTTTTCAGCCAAGATACAAGTTGCAACAGTATGTAAATCAGCTGGTTGGAGAAAAAACTTTTTATTATGGAAACAATATTAGAAAACTATTCCTTCTGACCCTCATTTAGCAAAAAACTGAATCGGCTCCAACTCATTGATATTTAATTCAATACATTCACTTGTCTCATTTTAATTTGTTTGAAGTATATATAAACATCTTGTGGGATCCTATAGGGTATAAATAGTAATAATAATATTAATAAAAATAAGGACTTGGGATAGTGCCTAATCTTTAGAAGCTCTAAGCGCTTTGCAACTTCTATAATGATATGACTACAAAAAACAAAACACAAAACAAAAACCATGAAATTAGAAAACATTAAAATATGCTGAAAATATTTAAGGTAGGAAACATTATTAGGTCTTTTAAGTTTGTTCTTGCAGTAAAAGAAGGATGAGTTTTAAGAGCACTGTTGAAAGGGAATACTGTGTCTTTGTGTTTAATTTCAATGGGCAATTCATTCCACATTGTTGGACTCTGGTATGCAAAAGAACATTGTCCATATGACTTCGTTTTCATAGTGGGAATAATGAGTATATGATTGTCAGAAGAGGAGCATAAGTATCTTGCTGGTGTGTACACATCGGTGAGACCAGATAGGTATTTTGGACTGGAGTCAATCAGTGAAACATAGCACAGAGAACACATTTTATATTTGATTCTGGATTGAATGGATAGCCTGTGTAAGGTACAGAGCAGCGGGGAGGTGTGTGCTGATCGTGGTACTCAAAGGATGATCCAAGCAGCTGTGTTTTAAACTTTCTGAAGTAGACATTGAGTCGAACCAGACAGAATTTAGTTACAATAGTCCAGTCGTGAAAATACTAATGAACACACGGTTTGATGAAATTGGAAACTGAACAATACTAACAGTACTTGTAAAGTTTAAGTTTGATGATAACTTCATTGACCTTGTAGCATCACCACCTGTCCACCCTTTTAATGCATTTTCCTCATCCTGTATTCTCTTGCCTATATAAATGGTAGCTGGTCATGATTTGTTTTTATTTTAAATACTTATTCATGCTGTTATTGATTTATTATTTTGTAGTTTTTTCTACCCCTCTTTTTTTTCTTTCTTCTTCATCTTCTTCTTTGCATACACGTTACTGATTCTTGACATTACATATCATGTTTCAGTTCTGTAAAAATAAAAGAGTCAGTGCTGATAGGCTCCAGTTCCAGGCTATGATGAAGAGAGCTGTATATTAATAATTTAAAGTGATTTTCTGAAAGGTTTGTTAAGGAGATCTTGTGAACAGTCTCTTTTCAATTGAGAGAACAAAAAAAGAATATTTTTTTTCAAAGACCATTTTATGTATTTTTGCACACATAATTCAAAGTATGCTCAATTTTCAGTCATCAATATTTGCAGACGTTTTAAACACTGTTGTATTAATTCCATTCATTTCATTTACCTATTATTAAAGTGTTTGGGGCTGGGAGTATTTCATTTTAGAATGGGAATTATAAGTTTAGTCTTGTTTTCATGGGTGGTGGTGGTGTGTTTGATAGCACTTTTTACACATTATTAGCTATATCCTGACAAAGATATTGGAGCTAAATGCCTTTCCCAAGGATGCAATGAATCAGCTGACCTGGACTGGCTTGGGAAGGTGTTGAACCTCCAACCCTTGGAGTACATGTCTGACAATTTACCAACTGAAATACCATATCTCCCAGGGATTATGTACATTTGTCTTTAATAATTTTTAATTTTTTGCTCAAAAAGACCGAAATTGTCAACTTAAGTAATATACAAGACAGGTGAGTGACCTGTTCAGCCTCTTGTCAAATACTAGGTCATTGTTTTTAAATTTAATTTTGAAAGGACTTTTCAACAAGATCCCTGCAAATGAGTGAGGAGTCTCCAAGCACCATAATGGAAGTAGATGAGAAGAAGGTTGGAGAGGGAAGTAATCATAGTGAGATGAATGAGGAGGTTTTGGATAAATACAAGATAAAGAGAAAATGGGAGAGCAGGTGAGTCTCTTGCAAGAAAGAGAAGAAAAGTTGCACAATAATTGAAACTTACGTAATTCTTCCTATATCTAAAATGATAGAGAAACAGCTGTGAGATGTATAAATTTGGTACTTACACTTAATAGTAATGCAGGCCAGTTTACAGTTGTTAGTTTGCAATGGCATAAAATTGTCTTTATTAAATGTTATCTTTATAAAGATTCTTGAATGGGACAAAGAAAACGTGTTGATGTACAAGGCAGTTTAATAGGTTCAGCAACTTTATGAAGGTAGTTGTAACAGGTCTTATTGAAAGCTTTCAATCAGGATGATCTGGTCACTTTCTTGTTTACACCTAGATTTGATATAGCAGTATAGATCAAGTTCATCTCCATTATTTGTTAATATGTTGAATGTATGAATTGCCACTGTTATTAAAATTATAACTGTTCCACTACAAAATGTGTTGTAGTACAATATGCAAACAATGTAGCTTTTTACAGATTTGGTTGTGGTGTATTACTGAAATATGAACACTTAAGTTTCATTCTATTATCCAGAATAGTTTAATAACTTTCTCATTTCCTGCAACTTGACCAAACCATGGTTACAATTACTAATTCTCTTTAAAAAAAAGTGTAAACTGCATCCATTTATATACCCTGCCTTCAATATGGAAGTTGGCATATGTTGCTACCCATGTTTAATCATCTGTCACACCATATTTCAGTTTTGCACTGTTTAGGCATGCTCCCTCTCCTCTTGAAGGTCTACATGTTTTCATGTTTATGGTTCATCTTCCTAGAGAATTTTGGTTTTCTTAAATTTTCATTATCTTCATTATCTTAAGTGTAAGCATAGCACTGTTTACACAGTATTGTGCGCAACATATATATATGTGATTGTTGGCTAACTAGACATTGAATAGAAGGCCAGCCATGATTTTTTTCAAAACGTTGTTTAGTAATTATGTTTTTTAAAATGTTTAAGTACCCTATGACTACAAAGCACAAGTCAGAAGAGGTGTGAAAGCTTATATCCTTGACTTCTCAAAATCCTATGATTGAATGATTACCCTATGGTATATACTGCACACATTGTAACAATCACTCAGCACAGATAAGAACATTAGAACAATGCTCTAATTAAAATTGAAAAAGATAGTAACAACATTTCACCATTGTTATAATCCTCCAGCACATGTTTGAGGATCTGATCAAATACAACATTAACTTGTCTTGAAGGGGACCCCTAGTGGCATAAATTTCAGGTGAGTAGGATATGTATGTATTCAGTAACATATAAGTGCTGTCTGCCACCACCAACATCAACTAATGTCATCAACAGATGACATTCAGTCAACTCTGATGCCTTAAACACTTGCAGAGTCTTGGATGTAACACTGTAAAGATGAGGCTTTAGTAAAAATGATATTGAAAATCATATTTGATTAAAATATTTTAAAATTTTTATCAGATAGCACCATTTGTTAATATTGTGAACTAGTGAACAAGTGATGTTCAGATCATTTATTAGAACTATTCCAAGACATTAGCTGTTACAGCTGTTGTGTTGATATAATGTCAATATGCAGTCTAATTTTAAGGCTCTACTATTTTCACCCTATGCAAAGGGGATTAGTAATTTCATTTCATTGTAACCATTCATGACCACACAAACTAGTCTGTTTAGTAATTTTTCACCATCAATTCTAATGCAACTTGAATTCATGATTAAACATTTTAAATTTTTTTTTACTTCAAGTGCTCACCCATACCTGTTCTTCAATCCTGATAAAAATACTATCACATTCCTGGGATTTTATATTGAAGAAACAACAGGGAACCTGATAGATCAGCAAAGCAAAAAGGTGCTTGAGAAAGCCATCATGTTGCCAGATCTTTATGAGAGACTGGTCCACAACAAAGTGCCAGTTAAGGAAAATTTTGATTCCCTGCCAAGGTTTGTTATAGCTTTTTTTTCTAGCCATACCATGCAGTGATAAAACATTGAGTTAAGTTAGTGATTTGTCATCCATCTTTTCATACCCATCTGTAGTTACAAAACTAGGCATGTTGTTTAGAGCATGTCCATGTATATGTATAGCTGTGTATCTAGACTTCTGTACATCTGTCTGGACTCTGATTTAGTAAGTTTCTGAAGTAAGCAATATAATTTGGTGGGCATGTGTATAAATTTTATAGATGGCCTGATCAGATTTTGTGGCTATTTTGAGAAATTCTTGTTATACCGTGGCAAACACTATAATGCACTTTGTTATAATACAGATTTAGATATAACACAATCAAGGCTTGGCTCCCAATTCTTTTTTCATAAGCACTTCACATGTTTCTTCCAAGAGATTTTTGACTGGCCTCCATAACTTTGAGGTAAGTTATTAAACTATGTCAGGAATTGATGCTGGCTATTATTGTTGCAGATTTTCAGATAATGATCATTCAATAAAAATTACACATGTAAACTATTTAAAGGGAGTGCTGAATATAACTAATTTTTCAGTAAGTTTTGTATTTGTATTCTGGTTTTAATCCATATGGATTTTGTGCTTTGTGTCAAGAATTTTGACCAGCTACAGCACTAGGTTATTCAATACAATATATCCTATTCATACTTTCAATACCTTGTAATTCTGGCATTTTATATATATTGATTACACTTTTTTATACCCAAATTATTTTTTGCCACATATAGTAGCAATTATTATGCATATGCCTCTTGGGAGGGGGGGTATGCATGTATGCCTCTATACCAAGCTCATTGTTTTGTATATCTATACCAAGGAAGGTTTCACATAGGCATAACACATGAAATGTTCTGTTCATTATCAATTCTACCTTATCAAGCTTTGGAAAACATTTGTGGTTAATATTAAGTCTTCCATGCAAAGTCCTTTCTTTATCATATATAGTAAAGCATTGATGTGGTATAGACTTATAATTCACTTTTTAATTTATTGAAATACTTGCATTTGTATCTAAATCAGTGCTAGTGGTGCAAAAACTAATACAGATTTCACAATTTACATTTTCACAAGGTTTATAAACTAAATTGTGCAGTTGTAAGGCCTCAGGTGAGGTTTCGTTGGAATAACATCTACATACATCTTTCAAATGAGATTAGGTTAGATTGTACCAGTGACTTGGTAACTGTTGAAGCAAGATATGCACAGTTTGATAACTGTGTAATAATTACTTGAATTGTTACACTCTTTCTTTCAGGATCATAGTGTGGTTTTTGACACTTAAAATAGTGGATTTAAGTTGCATTTTTAATAAAACATTACACCTTTTAGAGATTATCTTTTTAGTGGGCTTGTGTAAGGCAGTATTCAGATGTGAACACTGCTGGAGTTCTCTTCATTGCCATACCCTTACAAATTATTTGTTGAACATAGCTTATGTTTATGGCCATGTTCATTGCAAATGCAGTACCATATTTTCCAGACTACAAGTCAATACTTTTTTACTTGAAACTCAGGTTATTGTCTTATACTCCGAATCAACTTATATATTGATTATGTCATTGAAATTATATCAGTTTATAGATGAATTATGGTACCTGATATGCTGTTAAAATTACTCTATAATTGGCATAATCAAAAACAGGTCACGTAGAATTACAAACTCTTGTTAAATTACTATGTCAATAAATTGTTGTAAACTAATATAACTGCGTTTATATTTATACATTTTGTCATTATTTAGTTTGCAATTTGTGTGTATTTTCTTATTTCTCAAACATGAAATTAAAGAAAACAATTACTAGTACGAAAATTCACTGGGCTGCATAACACACTTACGGTCTATACTTTATAGTGTACTATACTAGTTTGTTTGTCCCTTAAAAAACGATGAAATAATTTTGTTTTATTCATCCATTTAGCCATACTTCATTCTTCCTCATCACATTTTTGCAACTGGTCCATTGATATTTGATTCCAGTATAATGTTGGACACATGCAAGTGTTTACCAGCATAGCTTTTTCATTGATCTAATTGATGCTACAAAAGTATGTATACCAATTATTAACTCCATCATTCTATGGTTATTTCTAAAACACCATAGATTATGCTTCTTACTGAATCCCCAAAATCATGTGTTTATAATTGTATTTGACAAAGTTTCTCAAAAAAATATGCTTTGAACTGACCTAAAATCAGAGATATAAACTTTATTACTCAAAGATCATCAATAGTCCATTTTTAGTTTTACATTTCAATTTAAAGCAAATTGTAGTGTCAACACGTCACCTATATTTATTCTTAACATGCCATCTTTTCAGTGTCTCTCTTTGATGATACCAGTAGTTAATAATTGGTCTTTGGTTTCCAACAACAAAGCCAGTTGCTGTGATTGTTTAAACCCTGAAATTGGCTTTAGCCACCAATACTAGGTAGAGTATTGCTGGTACCCCACTGTTCTTTATCATTAATCTGCATCAATTACGCTACCATTTTTAGTATCAAGTGGATTAAGAACCACAAGAAATGATACCCACTCCCTTCTCTGTATGTAATTTAGCTGTGGGCATTGTTTTCATTGCTGTAGTACTGGCACATTTTAATGAGTTATTTATGTTTTGATCAATCTTTTCAATCATAATGATTCATATTAATATCCCTGTACAAACCATACAGCGTATATCACAATGCCTCTTGTCAAATCACGCAAGTCTTACACTGCGACCTTTTAACTGGAATATGTAAAGTTCAAGGAATGGAAAGGTGAGAATATGGCTACTCACAGAAAATATGGTGTCAGTGAAAAATGTCTAGGATTGGTGTAAAGATAAGGTTGCATTATGTGCAACAACACCGACCCCCCCCCCAAAAAAAAAAAAAAAACAACAAAGAAAGCAATTTGTGGCTGTTAAATCTTGCACTGAACACTGGTTTCAACTGGAATAATCAGGTTCATCTTTAAACCTTTAATTAAAATGTACATAGCATGCACAGCCATGTGGCTCTTGTTCAAATGAATATCGTAATTAAAACAAGCATGGACTGTTTATTTAGCTGTGTCAATTTTATAACAGAATACATAGCAGTGCCTTGTACAGGAGTAAAATCACAAGCATGTTAGCATTGGTAATGCGATTTCATGATTTCATGTAATATGGAATATCATACAGTAATACCATTAATATTCATGAAACTGGAAGTTACTAGTGTAAAATATGAAGCCAAGTTATTGACCTGGCCTCATCTTATGCTCTGAATCAACATATATATGAACAAAGGATGGAAAATGTACAAAATTAGTGAATTCAACTTGTACTCTACATCGAATTATAGACTGGAAAATATGGTACCTAATGGCCATGCCATCTTTACAAATTTGTATTACATGGCCTGTTTCACCACAAAAATGACAACCATTGTATGTTTTTCTTAAAATAGGGGTATATATAGCATTTTTTTTTTCTTAGTAATAAACCAGTTTCTCTAGCACATGATCTTTTCCAGGAGTTAAGCTTTTGTTTCACTTTATTACCTGCTAGCTCATTTGCAGCAAATAGGTATTGTAGGATGTGCAACAGTTTTGGCTAAACAAAATGGATTACTGATGATGGCATTGAGGATAATTAATACACCAATGCTGGCAACAGCATTCATGTTAAAAAAGAGCATATCATGGTATGTCTTTGAGTGTGTGTGTCCAACACAACAGTTTAAGCTCCTAAAAGTTTGGGTTTAATACTGGGGGTGGGTTTGAAGCTAAACTGACATTTTAATTGCTAAGTGTGAGGCCACCTGTAGATGGGGATTAAACACATATATTACATCAGCTATAGTTGCCTACTATTTTTTTGTCAGGAAACTTTGCAAGGGTTTAGATTAGCAGAGCAAAATTTATTTAGGCTCAGGTTTCCTTTCTGTTTCTTTTGAGGAAAAGCAATATACAAAACTAAATTCCTTTGCTTCCAGTGAAAAGTAGGGGATCTTAGGTTTAAATGCTTGGACGTGTCTGGAAGCATTTTACTTTTTTTTAACTACTTTTGATATACTTTTTGTGTTCTTTAATTGTGAAAATTACCATATGCTGAAAAGATATAGCGCTAGTGTTTATTTCAGGAAAGATAAAATAGAGCGACTGTGTCGTGTTATGCATGAAGGAACTTCCCATGACCCAGATGATACTTATGAGTTGACAACAGACAATGTTAAAAAGATTCTGGCCATCTACATGAGATTCAGGTTTGTCCTTCTTTATCAGTTTTTGTGGCAATGTAGATGCTTTAGATCTATTTGGTATAAATTTAGCATTTTGCTGACAGTTTTAAATAAACCCCAATGTTTATTTTGTCCTGTCTGGGACTAAAATGTAAACTTGTTGATAATATTTTTTTCAAAGAAACAATGGGGATTTTGTTATTAGGGCCATCATGGAATAAGTCAGTGTAATGAATCTTGTTTCAAAGAAAAATATGAGATATAATATTATGATTTCATTTGCCCAGCTGTTACACTTTTGTCTATAACTTTAAATCTGTTTAGGAGATGAAAGCTTGTTTAGATTTACAGCAATACTCGAAGGTGTGTTGCTTACCAGAATAGTGGGGTTCCAGACCTTCCAACCCTTTTGAGGTCTTACTGAAACTACTCTTTAATTATGGACATATGGGATAATGAAAATATTATCATTGTGGTCAAATCCATAAACTGGCTTGTCTTTGTTTATCCAGATGAGAGTTTTATATTAGATTAAGCAAAGTTGTTCAGGGAACCATCTGACTTTTACAGCCACCTTAGTAAAATCAGATCTCTGCTGTCCTACATGAAAATCTGACAGCAACCACTTAAGGGTCATGTTCTGGTGAGTTTTGAATTAGCCAATCGAACTGCAGCTTTCAAAAATCTGTAAATGAATTAAATCTGTACACATTCATGCTCTTTATCCACACTGCTCAGTCACTAAACGTGAATATATAAGATTGATACAATTAGTGATTATCGTAATAACATAGGTTACCATTACATGACCCATAGGTGGTCACTGTCAGATCTTCATGTATAACACTGGAGATCTGATTTCAGTCAGATTGATTTTTACAGTTCTATTCTGACACTACAAACTGCCCATATTCTTCAGGTAAAACACCTGCATGATCAATCTGGTGCTTATATTTTTTCCTAATGGCATAAAAAAAGCAAAAACACGTAACAAAATAAAGGACAATACATCTCTTAAAAAAGTTTAAATAGCATTGATATATAAAAATAAATATTCAGATTCTTGGGGAAAAAGCAGGAAAGGCACCAATTATATTCATTAGAAAATTGCCGTCAACACTTGAAATTAAAAAGACAGTACAAACCTAAATATGATTTAGCAAGAAGATGTAGGTCATCAAGGTCAGAGTGTATGTTACAAAATATTTTAGGTAAATAATTTTTGCCTGAGATCACACTTCTGAAATTTGTTAAATGCTTGTTTCCTTGTTGATGATAGTGTTCATAATATTTTATTAAACCTTACTGAAAAGTGGTGTTACATAAACGTTTTTACTACCTTACTGAGAAGGTCTTGCTAGGATTGGCAAGTTTTGGGTTCTACCTTAAAGGCAAGATCACAGTTTGTTTAACTTGTCATCACACTTTTCCTTTTTCTCTCTGACTTTAAAGCCATTTGAAATTAGGAGATGAAACTTGGAATATTTGTATATCATCACTTAAAGAAGGTGTGGTATTTACCAAGGTCATGGCTCAATATTTAAAGTTTTCCCATCTGCTCTATAAATTTAAAGCTGTTTCAGATTAAGGGAATAACTTGGTATACTTGTATATCATCACTAGAACTGTATTTTATGCCGCAACAAATGTCCTTACTCTCAGTTCAAGGTTACAGCTTAATATTTTAATTTTCCATCACACTTTTCATTTATTTTGGTCATTTGAGAACAATTTGAGGTCTGTTATTTGGTATACTTAGACATCATCCTTAGATGTTGAAGTTCTATCTTAAGGTTAAGGCTATGGAATATTTAAAGTTTTTGATCTTACTATCTCTTCACTATAAATAGAGCCTTTTGAGATTACAGGAAGAAATTGGTATTGTTATATTTAACACTATTTAATCATCTTTAAAGATGTGTTAAGAACCACTTAAGGGTTAATATCTTGAAAGTCATGGTTGTGACATAGTATATTAAGTTTTCCATCACATTTTTATTCCAACTACAGCCGTTTGAAATTTGAGAGGTACAAATTGGTATACATATGTCAATAATAGAAAGTGTATTGTGTACCACAGTGTGGTCTTATCTTCAAGGTCACTATCATGTTGAATATTTCCATTACACGTCCCTTCCACTCTGGCTGAGTGGTCTAAAGCGCTTTCCATTTCAGATCACTGCCATCTCACCTCTGTCTGCTTGGGTTCGAGTCTAAGATTTGGCTAATGTAGTTATGTGAGAAAGCTTGCCAGTAGCTTCTCGTAGGTCGGTGGTTCTTTCTGGGATTTTCCTGGGTTCTTCCTCCACCAATAATACTGGCTGCCATGTATAGCCTATTGTGTGCTGAAAAATGGCGTTAAACTCTACAACAACCTTCTACTCTGTAACTTTAGAGCTATTCAAGATGAAACAAGGTATACCTACATATCATCACTAAAAGGTGTGTTTGCATACTAGTGATGGGAATTGGTCAGAAAATCATAATTGATAATCGATTCCCCTTAACAAACTGACCATCGATTATAATCAGTTACTAAGAGCAAATTTAAATATTTGTTACACAGTTATATCTTTGATCAAGAGTTCAATATGTTTCTAAATGTACAGGAGTAATCTCTTTTAATGACATGTATACTTTAACTTGATTATAATATTACATTGTGTGTTACTTTTGTTCTACAACTTTGTTAAATGAATGCAACTTTTTATGGCTGATCAGTCATATGTAACTGAAATACTGCTACAATCCCCCGAAATTCTTTTATTCATATGTGATGTGTCTATAATTTAAAGTATAGAAGGACATGATTTTTTGTTTGTCATTGGTTATAAATACTACAAAAGATGTTGCAATTTAACTGAAACAAAGCAAGAAAATGTGTTTAAATTTATTAACTCAACAATTTAACAACTTGACCATGTAATAATGACTATATGTTCCTAATTTTGAATTGCAAGTTTTTTTATTTGTAGTTGTGAAGGGATTAATAAATTTCAGGTCAACTTTAGTGGCTGGGAGTTTTACTAACCTTTGTGTTTTGCATAGACCTAAAATGTAGTCTCCCTTTATACCTAATCGATTATGAAGTTCACAATCGATTATCTTATTGGTTTGCTCAACCAACTGATGATTGATTATAATCGATAATCGGAACAACACTATTGCATACCACAGTGAGGGTCCTATTTTCAAGATCAAGGCTTCAGATTAGTATTTTAGATTTCAGTCAGCATTTACTGTTCTTCATTCTAACCTAAGAGTAGTTTAAGATAAATGGATGAAGCTTGGAATACTAGCGTACTGTCACTAGATGATGTGTTGCATTGTGTAGTCTTGTCATCAAGGTGAAGGTCACATACTATTTTTAAGGTTTCTCCATTAAATACGTTCCCCAATCACATTAATGTTAGGGATATAAGCCTGCTACCTCTCAAATCCAGCCCTACTAAAATATGAAAATTCGTCTTTTCTTTCTATGTCCTATAGACAAAGGGCAATAACTCTGGCCCCTTACCTCCCCTTGCACCGCCAGGTGTCGCCAGTTTTTAAGCTTTGCTTGTACTGTTCACAATGTAGAATTACACCTCCATATAATCCAAGCCATCTTAGAGTAAAATTGGACCATCCGAAGTTAAATTTGGAATTTTTGTGTTGGACAATCATTCTTCTACAGGATGTATACATTATTTTACAATATATTCAAATTTTGTGTGGCTTTGTCACCTTTTACGGACTTTGTCTATTGACGACCACGTTGCAACACGCTAATGCGGTACTCGTGTTGTCATTTGCGAGTTAGCGCGGCAAAAATTTATATTTCAGCTGTGCGGGAATGCCTGAGCAGCTGTGCACGCAGCTTAGAGGGAACGTTGACCAGAAGATGACTCAGCACACATTGAGTGTAACGAAACTCTTGCAAATCAGCCGTACACAGATCCAGTTTAGCTTCAAGGCTGCAGTGGAAGAAATTTATAGGGTGTTGGCAACTTCAGAATGCCCACCACCTCCTACCGCCATTCAAGACTACAAAGTTAAGGCATCTGTAGATCTTGAATAGGAGGAAGAGACGATGTCCTTCCTGCTCCTTGCCCAGTCAGCAAAATTCAGAAAGCCAAGTACCAGTGATGTTCTAGTGTAGCTGGTACAAAACTCAATCAGACGCCTTCAGTACTGATCTCCAATGCCACGTCAAAGCTAGTCCGAAACATAGTCGCTACGTCTTCAATGTTAGACTTGGCTTCACTAGCAATTTTCCGGCAATGACCACGCTTGGGAAGCAATGGCCCAGATTGCTAGTTATTAACAGGGCAGCTCACTATTCCATGACCAATGCGTTGACTGCTTCTGCCAACCTAGACCTGATACAACGTGACACATGTCTGCGGTCCACGTCGCTCAAGCCCCATCCTACTCTGGCTTTACGGACATCTCCATTTGGGTCATCTTTACTCTTTGGGGGAGAAATTGAAGAAGTTTGGAGGCAGGCAGCTCAGGAACTGCTCCTCCAACTCGCTGCCCATCTTTCGCAGGCGTTTTGAAACAATCATCCCCTGCCACAGCAGAGGAATGATAGGCGGACCAGGGAAAAGGGATCCTTACAATCAAATGTGCAGTATAGATCCCAACGTAATGCTGGGAGACAGTCTAATCAAGCTAGGAGGCAACCATACAGAGGCGGGAAGAACCCACGTTTCTCCGCTTTCAAGCCTCCTAACTCTAGACGTTGACATACCCTGCCCACCGCCCACGTAGTGGCCACCTCCTGCAATTTCAGGACCCCTGGACCCCTTTATTACCTCCGGATTTCGTTTATCCATCCCACTCCCCTGTCCTCCACTCTCCTCTTCATGAATCTACCATCAGATCGGGAGAAGGATGCCTTTCTATAAATAAAAAAAATTGAAAAAAATAAATAAATAAACCCTTCAATAGCCGGGGTTTTATTCCTGGCTGTTTCTTATCCAGAGGACGTTTAACGATTTGAGTCGCCTCAACCAATACATTTTACCACTAAAATTCAATGTGGCCACGGCGAGATCAATCCATCTTTCCATCTGATGGGATGTGTATGCCATCAGTCTAGATATGACTGACACATATTTTCACATCCCTATCCACTGAGTCGCGGAAATTTCTCTGTTTCGCTTATTGCGACTTGGTTTATCAGTTCCAGGTCATACCTTTTGGCCTCAACATCAGCCCTTGGGCTGTTCTGCTCGACTTCATCTATAGTGACGGCAGTGTAGTTGGAAGACATCCTCCAGAGACATATGTTAAATTCTTCTCTGCTCTAAGGCAGAAACGATCTTCAATCATTTTTAGATCATCTAGGCTTTCTCGTCAACTGGAAAAAGTCTGATCTCTGTCCATCCCCCAGAGTTTTGGTCCATCTGGCTATGGAGTTTCTCACCGATCTGAATCTGGTAAGGCTTCCTCGCGTTTGAAATCATCCGGATAGTCAAACTTGTCAAGTCCATTTCCAACAGGATGTGCATTTTAGTGAGAGAGTTCTTGCAACTCCTCGGATTATTCAATGCAGCGGCGGACTTGATCCCGCTCAGCCGTCTTTTTATGCTCCCCTTACAAATGAGGTTACTAGCATAATGGCGCCTTTTTTTCAAGTCCCCTCAATCACACAATAATGATCATGCCCGAGATAAGATCATTCTTGCGTCAGTGTCACAACCCCTGTTGGCTGTCCACAGGGATTCCTCTGTAGATACCCCAAGTGGAGATAATGTTATTTACTGCCACCGGTACCTACAGTTGGGGTGCCCACCTGTTGCCTGACTTCAATATCGTCAGCAGCACGTGGGTGCCAGGGGAGAGCCCTCTCCACATCAACCTTTCAGAAATAAAGGCTGTCATCAATGCCTTTCATTTCTGGAAGGATCAACTCTTATTCAAAACTGTCCTCATTATGTCAGACAACTCTGTGGTGGTGACTTGCCTCCTCAAACAAGGGGGCACCAAATCACCAGACCTGTGCAATCTGATCCAGCAGTTTCTACATTGGTGTGACAATCTCCACATCAATGTACAAATCAGACACATTCCAGGAAAGGTCAAGTCATTCAGACGGAATGGTCATTCCATCAATCGGTCTTTATTCCAATCTGCACAGTTATGGGGCATCCGATGATTGATCTTTTTGCAACAAGGTGGAATCAAAGTTGCCCACCTTCATCTCTCCGGTTCCAGACCCAGAAACTTGGGCCGTGGAGGCTCTGTCAATGAGCTGGGAGGGGTTGTGGGCATTCTCCTACCCTCCCCCAGTCTTGGTACTGAAAATAATACAGAGGTTAAGGGGTCATAACTATCAGATGATTTTGATTGCCCCTCTCAGATGGAACAACTTCTGGGTCTCCGATCTACTTGAACTGGTGACAGATCTACCCAAGAAGATTACAGTCAGCCCAAATCTTCTCAAGCAGCCGCGGTCACGGGTGTTCCATCCCTGTCCAGACCGTCTTTATCTTCACGCTTGGCTCTTGTCCGGACAGCCTTGCGAGACAAACAACTTAAACCTTCGATTGTGGAGAGAATCTTGAGAGCAAGAAGGCCCTCTACTCTGAAGGCTTACGAGGGAAAGTGGCATGTTTTCAGGGACTGGTACCATTTCAATAACATTGTCCCTTTGAGTTTCTCAATCCCTTAACTGGCCGACTCTTTTCTCTGGCTTTTCGAGGAGAAACAGTTGGCCCCAGTTACTATCAAATGCTACCGCTCCATGATATCAGACACATTCCACCATCATGGTAAATGTGATTTCAGGCATGACAAAGATCTGTCAGATCTTTTAGCCAATTTAGAGTTCAATAGACCAAAATCCCTCACCCTGTTTCCAAATGGAATCTGTCCTGGGTTTTAACATGGCTCAATTCAGACAGTATTGAGTCTTTAGCCCACAATTCTTTAAAGCTACTATCATACAAAACGGATTTCTTGATAGCCTTAGCTTCATAGCTTCAGCATGTAGGGTGAGTGAGTTACATGACCTTTCCAGTGACCCAAACTATCTTCAGTTCAGATCAGATGGTTCGGTTGTCCTCTTGATGCAGCTAAGCTTCATAGCCAAAAATAGGTTACTATTCATTGGCAATCAAAGAGTCGTCATTGGCTCGCTTTCTTCCATAGATAAGTCGGGAGCAGCAGCCATTCAAGATCCTGTTTGTGCACTCAAGCACTATTTTAAACGCACAGAGGCAAGTCTGGTCATATGCAAGCACCTCTTTCTTCTGGTGCCAGCTGTGAAATGGGATAACACCCCTGAAGGCCTTGCTTCATGGCTGAAGTGGGTTATACACTCAATGTACTCTGAGGTCTCACAAGATCAGAGTTGCCTCATGAATATTACCGCTCCTGAGATTAGAGCAATCTCAGCGAGCCTTGCATTCGAATGCAATGTTTTGATCTGAGATATAATAGAAGCTGTTGGCTGGCATGCAGGGTCAACCTTCTCCAGTTTTATCTCAAAGATTTGATCTTGCAGAGGCAAACCTTGAATCTCGTAGGTCAGGTGTTGGCAGCCCAGATGCCAACCAGACCCATTTAAAACAATCAGCACAGCCTATCAGCTTCGCTGGATTCGGCAGAATTTTTTTTTGTAGGTATGAAGATTTCAATAACTATCTTCTTAACTATATAAAGGGGTCACATATCATGTGACCCTGTTCTGTGTTGCTGATTAAATTAGGAGAGCGGGTTATTGTTCAAATGGGGAATCCAGCCATCATTCCCTAGAGGATACCCGGGGTAGAAGTAGGATGCTCAGCATTCCCTCCTCCTATTACCTATTCTCCTAACGTTAGGAGAAAGCAAATTTTGTAAGTAAATTATGTTTCTCCGAGAATACTTACCCAATCACATTACTGAAAAACCCTCCCAACCACCCTGCCATATGAGCATCCTTGTATAGTATATATCTCTCAGCTTAAAAACTAGCAACATCTGGCAGTGGCAAGGGGAGGTAAGGGGCAAGAGTTATTGCCCTTTGTCTATAATTTTCGTCTTTTAGTAGGGCTGGATTCGAGAGGTAGCAGGCTTATATCCTTAATGTTAATGTGATTGGGTAAGTATTCTCGGTGAAACATAATTTACTTTTAAAAAATTGCTTTCTTTTGTTTCTGTTTGTATGATAAAAGCTGTTTGAGGTAAAGGAATACACCATGATACATTCACCATTCTCAGTTTGGAGACATTTCATGTTTTATTATACCCCTTTTCTGTGTGTGATTTGGTTTCTTAACCCATTTAATCCTGCTTACCAATTTCAACTGCAATGCCTCATTCCTGAGAAGCAATTCTAAATACATGTACATTGTGGTAAAACAGAGCACTAGAAGCATAAATTGTGACAACCTTCACCATGTTTAATAAAAGTGTTGTACTCTTTTAAAATATATAAAACTATATATCTCTGAAAAGATAATAAAATTTGCAAACCAGTGATTTTGTGATCATTTATCAATATACATGCTCACAACTATATTTTGAAATATGACTTGAAAGAAGAAGAAAAAACAACTTAAAACTTGCTATATGAATACTCCAATTGTAATTGAATAAAATAAAGATAATTCTACTCCTTGTATTTTTGGTCCAGATTTGATGTTTCCAGCACAGTTAGTTCAAATTTGTTTACTTCACACTATAGAACATGTTCTTCCCACAAAAACTTGTCACAAATTAATCCTATGAAATCTTTAAGGTGATTACTCAGAACAATTTTTGTTCAAATTTCACACTTCCACATCATCACATTATCAGTAATAACAATATTCTATCAATTTAAATCGTGGCTGCAATCGAGTTAAAAAAATCACCCCAGACCCATTCCTTTTGTAGTTTTGAAAGTTTTCAAAGTCAGCTTTATTTTCTGTCGAAAAGTGCATGTAGCCATGCATCATCTGTTTCATCAACTTTATTCGATTCTAACCCATCATTTTAAGTCAATATTATCATCAGAATCATCCAAATTATCAACTTCAATGTTGCTACCCTCATTGTCAGGGTCCATGTTTACATCCAAGTTGTCATCCATCATTTTATCGATTGATTTTTAAGCCAACAATTTCTTTTCCCACCATGTTTTTGTAAATATTTCATTGTGCATGCAAGCATTATTTCTGCCTGCCATTGACTAATGCTTTGAGGAGGTAGGTCTTGTATGAGAGGTGAACCAATGAGGCTTATCAGAATGAGTTAAATGGGGTCTTATTCAACCAGATTAGTACCAATGATAGATTTTACTTGAGCAAGGATCAAACATCATTGGACATATGTAATCAATATTGACAATGAATCAGATAGTCTTCTCTTCCATGATAACTCTGAGTACCATTGATAATGAAATGGTAGGTTTTAATTGTGATTTATGCTGTTTCTCATTAATGAGCCATATGAACTTTGTTATAGATGCCTGCAGTTGTATAAATTGTTCTTGCGCACGCTACTGTGAGAACATATCTGACTGCCTTTGTACTTAAGGTGGAGGTAACATCATACTTATGTGAGGGTATATTTTAGTAAGATCCAGACATGCAGGTTCAAAAATCTCTGGGCTGGGATGAAACACCATGGTTGCTTGAGCAGATGAGGAAATATTTAGATTTCTTGGAGATTCTGGTGAAATTACACTCAGATTCACTTGCTTTATATATCAGCCTTGAAACCAGAGGTCTTGGAGTGTAGGCATTTACATTTTGGCCATTCGGACATATTGAAAGAGCATTGACTTCCAGGCCTTTGTATCTGGGACTGGTGAAACAAAGGTTGGGAGTTGGGTATTGCAGACACCTATTAACTGAAAGCCAAAGAATGACAGGACCATTCTGTCCATATTAGTTTGTGTGGGACAGTGAGTCTGCTGATTCATTTAGCCAGCCTAGGATATATCAAGCATCAAACTTGGACGTGGATTTATCACTGAAGATGCCACTTTAGAAAATCCCAAACAAGAATGCAAAATCTCGGGATTTGATTTTGCTTTGTCATTTGTGATAAGTCACCACAATGGAGTTGTCAAACAGGAAGAGAACTGATTTCCATGTAGATTCTCCAACCACTAATGAAAAGCATCTGGAATGGTTTTCATCTCAAGAATGTTGATATGTAAATGATGATCCTGAGGGAGCCATACTCCACTGGCATCACATAATGATAGAAGGAGACTTGCTCCACCAGTCCTCAGTGTTTGCATCCATATAGATTGTGATTGCTGTAGGTTAAACTTGCAGAGGTATCCTTATCATTAGTCCAGTGAGATTTCTCGACATTCAAGAAGGAACCTTACATTGTGTAGATTGTGAAAGTTGGTCCTACCCAAACCAAAATTGCAAGCTTATTTTTAAGGTTGCGGCAAGCTTGTTATTTAAGCTTGCAGCAAGCTTAGATTTGAAACTGCGGCAAGCTTGCAGCAAGCTTATTTTTAAGGTTGTGGCAAGCTTAATTTTAAGGTTGTGGCAAGCTTGCCGCAAGCTTATTTTTAAGGTTGTGCATGACAAGCTTAGATTTTAAACTATATATATATATATATATATATACACAGTGGTCCCTCGGGTTACGAACTTAATTCGTTCCAGAACTCGGTTCGTAACCCGAAACATTCGTAACTCGAAACATTGAAATCAATGAAATAGAGACAATCCGTTTCAAGATGAAAGAATCGTTTTTTTGTTAACATCCGGTCGTTTACCTGACAAAACGCAAAGAATACGCGTGCTTCACATATTAAATAAAGAGAAAGAAAACAACCAAATAAATTAAATGTAAAATAAAAAAGATTTAATCCATCTTTCTTACCAAAAAAACGATCATGGGAAATTTGTCACTTTGTTTGCTATTCTGAATCATTAGTTTCAGGAGTTTCTTGTCCTTGTTTCTTGGCAACCAAATGGGAATCTTTCTGCACCAAGAAACTATCAAGGGAAATTTGTCGCTTCCTTTGCTGGTGAATCTTTCTGAAGTGGGCCATCACATTATCATTCATCAGGTTTACTGCCCTGTTAGCAACAAGTTTGTTTGGATGATGGTTCACAATGAAGTCTTCGACGTCTGCCCACTTGCTGCAAATTTCTTTAATCCTGGCAGTTGAAACGGTCACTGGCTCCTCATCATTCGTACGACTGCTACTTTTACTGCTGTGTAGTAAGACCAATGAAAGCGAGGCTGCACACGCGTGCAAAACTAGGCTACTAGGCTAGCGCTAAGCAATGTTAGTACTGCGTGGCCTTCGTTTGTACTGTACGCGATCCAAACGATCGTTTCAAACTCTCAGATAAACTCTTTCAGACAAACTCTCCAACGTTAGACCTTGCTCTCTCTCTCTCTCTCTCTCTCACCTTCGTTCGTAACCCAAGGCACTGTTCGTTACCCGAGACCCAAAAAATTTGAAGTTGTTGTTAGTAACCCGAATTGTTCGTGACCTGAGGCGTTCGTAACCCGAGGTACCACTATATATATATATATATATATATATGTATATATATATATATATATATATATATATATATATATATATATATGAAACTGACATGGCGTGTACAGCCACCATATTTCTAGCCCTTGATGTGTGGAAATGACCATTTATATAAAATATTAAAACTAAAATGTTGATATATGCTACAATGTATGTCGCAGAATTGAAACAGAGTGGATTTTGTATTAAATGAATAACTCAAACACAATGTGTGAAAGATGGCAATTCATGAATTTAATTAGTTAATAAAAATATGTGATGTAAAAATACAATGATTCTCACTTGCTCTCAACATACAATTGATCCAATTACTCTATACTAACATTCACACATTGAAGAAAAAAAAATATTATATCTATCTGATATACAGATTCAAAACACCTCAGTTTAAAAAAATAGTATACACTATCCGATATTCACATAATTTTATGTACCGCCTAGGATTGAGATTCAAACAATTCAAATAAATTTCAAAAGTTCTGCTCTGTAAGTACAAGATTCACAAATCTCCTGGAATTCAACTAGATTCAAAATAATCTCATGTAATTAATACAAATGTACGGATTATGGACATTTTGCCCCATGGACGTTTCGGCCCAGGACATTTCGCCCCATTTCAATGGACATTTCGCCCCACTTCAATGGACATTTTGCCCCACATGGTTAATGGACGTTTCGCCCCATGGACGTTTCGGCCCACATCAGTGGAAATATCGGACATTTATAAAAATTCATTACCATTACACTATTGTCTTCATTTTACTTTAGGGGCCTACTGTTAAGATTTAAATTCTTAAATTTTTAGATTTCAATTACATTCAGCATGCCATTATATCAGACAATATTTTCCCTTTTTTCTTCATTTATCTAATAAGATTGATCAGAAATTAATCTATCGTTTACAGTGATCAATTTCTATACGGCAGTACTTTTATTTTTGCTGTTATACAAGTTTTATTTTCGCTGTTACACAAGCTGATGAAAACCATTTTTTTTACCGTTTGTAGGAAATTGACATATCGCCACTTATCAATCATGCTGTTCGTTTACCCAATCAGCAAGCATAATTTTTTTCAAGATCGGTTTAATTTGCTTTTCATCTCTTGCCATTTATTGGCATTGTTACTTTGGATTTTTTAAAACTAGCTATTAATCTGATCTAATTACTCGACTGAACTGCTGACAGAAACAGTCCAAATTAATGTACTTCATTTCTATATCCCGAAGGTTCTTTTCAAAGCTGTGCACATAATAGCCCGACATATCGTGAACAAGGAGAAACACAGGGGGCGAGGAATGTTAATTTTAATTGACAATAACGAGATATAAAAATGGTTTCTGAGATTTTTTTTTTTGAAATATGAGGCATGTATTTGTATTTTTAAATCAACACACATAACTAGTCAAAATTACTCTTCAATACAGGTTAGAAGTGTCAAATTGTGATGTGCAAAAGTATACTTCTAAACAGTAACTATCTATGATTTTTAAAAAAATGCATTTAAGTAAAACATCTGCTACTAAAATAAGAAATTGAAATACAAATATAATAATAATAATAATAATAATAATAATAATAATAATAATAATAATAATAATGATGAGGACTTTATAGAGCGCCTAATCTTTAGAATCTCTAAGCACTCTACAACATTAGACAACGCATATAACATAATATGATGATGACAAACACCATGAAATTTGGAAGAAAAAAAAATATGCTGAAAAATATTTAAGGTAGGAAAATAAATATACTTATTATCTCTACAGAATATATATATATATATATATATATATATATATATATATATATATATATACATACATATTCTAATTAATGGACAACGACAAAGGCATTTCTAACATGGGCCATACAATCTGGCACAGCAGTTAAGCAAGGTGTTGGTGCTGATTTGGTGGTTTCCATACTTCTCCCACAACTTTATAAGGCGACCCTGAACTTTTGTTGTTTGTTTCTTCTGATGTCGTCGTATCTTCCCTCTCTTGCAATAGACGAACTACTGATCCAATTTCTCTTGCTTCCTTATAAAGCAAAGTTATGAGGAGATAAAAAGGCAAATTTCCCTTTCGTGCTCTCCTGTTCATACGATTATGCCACCCTTCCACATTATTATTGGTTCAGATGCTTCTGCCATAAAATGACCAGGAGTCAACAGTCCATATGTTATTGTGAATCCAGGTGTCTTCCACATATCTTAGGAATGACTACACATTCACTGCATCTGGATCAACTCTTTGTTGATCTTGTTGATCAGAATTTACCTGTAATTCTGCAAATGACGGTGGTATGTCGTCTGCTGGTAATAGGGGGAGCGCGAAAACCTTTCGCAGCAGTTTGTACATACTGTCGTGTTCTTGATAGACCCGCTAAAATTGGAAATGAAAATAAAATTATTTGTGAAGAAAATGGTAAAAGTTTGGGATGAACAGAATTATACATTTTCTTAATCAATTAAGCTTTTGACTTCTCAAGATATTGAACTTCCCCAAAATGTTAGATATAAGTTATTTTCAGCAATTCGAAAATTGTTTTAAATATTAACAACGCAGCTCAAAGGATTGGATGTGACTGTGTTTACCTGTATTCCCAATTCCTGAACCTTTTCCAAAGGGCCTGCCCAAAATGAAATGCGCAACCATGTATTAGTGGGGTTTCAAAAGCTGATCTGATCCCTTGCTAAAGACCCTTTTCAAAGTCAACAACAAATGAAGTTACTTTCGATTCAGGCAACAGGTCCTTGATTGATTGAAAAACCTGAAAATGGAAGGGAAAAAGTAAAACTATTCATGGACATACTGAAATTCAGTATAGTTTAGTGTCTTTTATTTGCTTGTACAATAATTAATTTGATTACTGATTTTCTAAATCGCTTTTTGATCTGGACATGTATATTTAGGATAAATAAATTGAAAATATATTTTCTGTGATAAAATACTGTTCGTTATTTTACACATTAATTTATTAGAGTAATTATCATTATCTTCTCTCATCCTCAGTACACACACACACCTTTTTGTAATGTCTCGTCTTCTTTCCCGACATGATGCAAAAACACAGCGGTATCTACTTCAAGTCATCTCCTGATTTCACAAATCCATGTATAGATAGCAGTTGATAAAATGGCTTCTTTACTAATTTGAATGTGCCAGCAATATACCATGTTTTGGCCATTCCGAGAAGCTCCAGCTGTTTGTTAGTGGCAAAGATCAGGTGACGCTTCCTGCCAACGACGACATCAAATCTAAAGAACGGTTCACTGATGGTCGTATTAAGAAATCCATTGTCAAGCTGGAATATATATATATATATATATATATATATATATATATATATATATATATATATAGAGAGAGAGAGAGAGAGAGAGAGAGAGAGAGAGAGAGAGAGAGAGAGAGAGAGAGAGAGATACAAGAAACAGAACGGTTCTTTGAGAGAATGCTCGATAATACTTGGCAGAATGTTATAAATAGAAATAAATAACATGTAGAGTATGAATTAATATATATAAAGAAAAAAAAATTTAAAATACAATGCAACCACAGATTTTATACAGAAAAAAATCATTCACTTTCAGTAAACGTAAGATCTCTGGGATCTTCTGGTCTGGTAGCGGACCTGGTCCGGTTGACCATTCTAACTAGGCTCGTCTCATCTACCAGGATGCCTCAGGTTGTAATGGTTCTCCATGAACTTCTATAGCCTCATTAACCAGTGCATGGGCTGTTTCAAACAAATTATCTTTCCCTAATAACTTGGCCTAAATGAAAACAAAACCTTATATAGTATATGTATGTATGTATGTATGTATGTATGTATGTATGTATGTATGTATGTATGTATGTATGTATGGACAGATATTTGTATGGATATATGAGTGACGAAATTTTGTCATTATTGGCACAGTATAACTTTTCAATACTGCATAGTTAATATAGCAGAACGATTGGAAGACGAAGATCAACATAATCTCGTTTAATGTAGACAATAAATCGATATTTCTGGATTTAGCATACATTACTTATAAGTAAATTGATTAAAATTTAACCAACATATACTGTTAATAATATATTGATAGAATAGACCAAGTATTTATACAGATTAATCATGTTCTGCAAAATACCTCGGTTTTGATTTTAATGGCTGCTAACAACCCAGGAGTGGCAGTGTGGCTGTGGCTCTGATGACTTGGCAAAAAGTCGGCTTCTGTCTGTTGCACGGTTGCAGGGCATTGCTTATTCTTCCCACGCATGCTACAATGCCATTCGATGGTTCCATTCTTTAGCTCACGCTTAACAACAAAACTATATCCAGCACTAGATATTAATTTCCTTTTTCCTCGAGTGGATCCTGAAGCTACTACTTCAAAGGTTATACTATCCTCAGAATCCACGGCACTTCTCCATAAACAGTTTCATTCCTAACTTACCTGAGGAAAGGAGAAAAATCGTGGTTATCAAAAAAAAAAAAAAAAAGAATATTTTACACGCACATAAATTATTTATGTACATCAATATTACTGAAATAAATTGTTTCGAATTTCTGCGCTTTCTTGTCCGCTCCGCTTCTATTTTAAACTTATGCTTCTTCTTCTTCTGGTGTCAAAGATCTGTGTGGGCGCTCAACGTCAAATGAAGAGACGTCGGCTGCAAATGTTGATGCAGCATCATTGTTGACCGTAAACTCGTTCACTTGTTGATTTCTATCCAGCCTGTAATTAGAAATATGTATAAACTCGTCAGAAAATGTTGAAAACAATACAATCAAATATATAAAAAGAAAACAAGTTTGACTATACCGAATATGGTATTTACACATAAAGACGTATGCAAGCACCCGTACAATTTTAATAAATAAAATAACATTCACCTTGTCGAAATATCATCTTTATTGATAGAAATCGACGTCGAATTTCTCGTGCTCTCCATCGGCCTCCATGCTGTACCAGTATACATTTCAAATCTGGCAGATGTATTTGGTATGCCGCTTAAGTCCATTTCAACATCATAGCCATCTGCCTGTAAACAGTATTAATGTTAAAACATTATAAAAGTGCACATAAGAATGCTTACTAGAATGGTACGATGTGTAGCCCAAGAAAAAACAACGAAATATTTGATACAAGAAACATTATTTTTACTAATCTACCAGCATTTGTGATAGGGAGAAAGTAGGCAGCGTTCCACGTTTTGTTGGCAATTTTTATTTAACCGTAGCTTAAATACATCAAATGCGAATGGGAATCAGCTACTGTAGCATGTCTTTATTTTTAAAATATTTCGTTTGTATTGAAATCTTACCTCAGGTTTAGAACTGCACAGGTCACACATAAACTGAAAAGATATCTTTTTACGTCTAAGAAGACCATACTTGTAGCTTGATAAACCTGTAAATAGAAACCATTTCTTAGTATCAGTTAGTTAATTATATTTGTCTTATGATAACATTTATTTTGAAAGACATTTGGATATACCGTTACTGAAACACGAACCATAACATGCAAGAAAAGGTCACTAGATACATACAATTATTATAAAAAAAATGTATTTATTTTGTTATACCCATTCAATTACGGAATGATCTATGATGTAGAAATAAATAAATAAACTTACCAGTATTTCCACATGCTCTGTGTTGCCATAGGCCACAAATATCGCAATCTATGGCTTGCTGGCGACATGTAACTGTTTTTTTTTTATTTGGTGCCCCCCCCACCCCCCCCCCCCCAAAAAAAAGTAGAAAGTTTGTATGTGTGTTTGTGTACCCCCAGGTATGTTGTTTGTTTGTTGTTTTTTTTTATTTAACTTCCCATTTAATTTTTCCCCATCGGGGTTATATATTTGATTTGGGGTATTTTAATATCCCTCGTGTTATTTCTGTAGATCCTTACTAGGTGGGAATTGATCTACCCACACTAGTAGTCTACCTTTATATTTGTTTTGACCATAGCTAGTGGTCGCCTATTTCCTTGTGTTTGCTATTTGTGTTGGTGCTATATGTATGTTGCTATATAAGGTATATACCTTGTATTTGTGTAAAGGATTGCCATTTCGTTCAAATTTTTACCAGTTGTCTTACTTTATGTCTTCTTTGAATGGAAAACATGTATTTTTTAATTATTATTTTAGTTTAAGATAAATTTGAAATTTTGTATAAATTGAAGTGTGTTTATTTAAATATTTAGTATGCTTCAATTTATCTAATAATATTTATATTCTTAGGTCCATCTGCCTTGAGACAGAATCTGTACGAATTTATTTAGTTGTACAGTTCCTGTCTCAATTTGGTCTGGCCTTTAATTATTTATTTTAATTAGGAGTTATACATTTTCCAAATTTGTTTAAGTTTTAAGTTCCCTTAAATGGGAGCCATGTCTATTTCGGGAGATAGACATGGCAGGTAAAGTATGGATCTAGTATCCAGAGAAGAAAGATGTGCATGAACATAGTATACTATAATTAAATTTATGGGTGATATTTTCCAAACTCTGCCACAGGCCTGCTCACTTCGCGTAGCGCCATGTGATTTAGCCCCATGGCGTCCTCATATGTACTTTCCCCTCACATGAATTGTTATCATAAAATAATAATAAAGAAATTTTTTTTTTTTTAAATTATTCACTTATAAAATTAGTGAATCACTATAAATTTCATTTTAAACATTTGCATAAATTTACCATAAGGCATCTTAAATGATGTATATTGTCATTCGGTCATGTAAAGAATTAATCGTGATAAGCATTCACAGCTTTATATGTGTAAAGTGTCATTTGGTCATGTAAAATCCTTGTGAGTTGTACTCGCTGCAATGTAGTACCTTTTGAGTTTTACTCACCTTTTGACTTCTAGCAGTTTGCTGGCGGATAAAAGTAAAATTTCCACAGAAGTTATATTTGTCCTGTAATTTCTCTTATGTGATTTCCTTTCTTATATCAAAAAACAGTTAGATTGCATTATATTAGTAATTATCTTAGATTTTTTGAAAATTAGTAAAATACTATAAATGTCATTTTAGACATTTGCATATAAATTTACCATAAAGCATCTTAAATGATGTATTTTGTTATTCGATCATATAAAGAATTTCATATATATGTAAAGTGTCATTCAGTCATGTATAATCCACACTGTAATACTTGTGAGTTTTTCTTGCCTATTGACTTCTAGCAGTTTGCTGTCTGTGATAAAAGTAAAATTTTCACAGAAGTTATATTTGTCCTGTAATTTCTTTTATGTGATTTCCTTTCTTATATCAAAGAGCAGTTAAATTGCATTTTATTGGTAATTTATCTTAAAGTGTTAAGTTTTAAAGTTAAGGGATGTTAGCCCCTCTTTCACTTATTTAATATTGATATTGTAATATGATTGTATTATTTTATATTTGAGGGGCATAAATATCTTAAAATTGGCCTCTTCTGTCTGTACTCTAGATTCTATTGTCTCCTTAATGTAGGTGATTTCTAAAATTGGTTTTGCCTTGTCTCTCTTCGTCATTGTTATTGATATTTCAGTTGTTTCTGTTTCTTCTATTATCTCGTCATTGTCGGTTTGTGTATCCAGGTCTATTTCAAGTTTACTGTTGTCATCTGAAGATGATTCAGATAGTTGGATATCTTCTGTTTTCTCCCTGATTTTTTTATTTTGCCGATTTGTGATTTGTCTTTGCATTATATGCCTTAGAGGTTTCTCAGTAATAGTGCTCGTCTCCTCACTATTTGAGGATTCTGAGAGGGTGGCATTTTTTCTTTTTCTCTTGACCGGTACCGGTGTGGATGCAAGTGGGATTAATCCATTCACGTTTGTTTCATTGAGGCCGTCCATATCTGATTCTTGGTCCTCTTCTTTTTCCTCAACTGGTAGAATTTCATAACGGTTACTAGTTTTGAGCGGTGTCTGAGGTATGATCCTTTTTGTTGTTTTTCTTGGCGTCTGATAGGTGTCATCTGTCAGTGAGGTAATAGTTTCCTCTGTCCTTTCTGTTACTACTTTCTCTATCTCTATCTCTATTTCAGTCTCCTGTGGCTCCGGTTCCACTAGGTTTTGTTGTTGTTTTTCTTGCTGGTTTCCTGCTTCAGTGTCTTTTGCGGCTTTTGCAGCGTATGAGTTTGGGTCTCTGGGCATCATTGGTACCGTGCATTGTTTTACCCCGTGTTGTATTACTTTACATCGGGGGCAGGGTCGGTCCCTGTCGCATCCTCTGTACCACGATCTACAGAGAAATCCCATGACGAAAAAAAAATGGTGGTACATTTTTTGCTTCTTCAGCGGGAACTCTTATTATGCGTTCTCCGCTCTTGACGTCTTGTGGCCATAGCATGCAGCTGGTTTATTTTCCCCTACATGTATTCTGTGGGTGGCCATAAGTTTGTCAGACTCTGCATTGGTGGATATTTCATGTGGCAATCCAGAGATTAATAGGTCTATTGCCTTGGGCTCTATGTCTCTGACTATGGGCTCAGTGTCCTAGATTCTCACTCTTTGGCCTCCTGTTTGCATCTCTGTTTGTTTGAGCATAGGTCTCTTGCTCTTAGGATATAATAACTAAAATTCTGCAGTAAATGCACGAAGACATGGTTCGATCTATTGATTTACGTGATTTTAAAACTAGTACCAAGAAAAGGAAATACTGCAATTTATAGAGCCACTGATAAATCTCCATGCAAACACATGCATTTCTAAGATCAAACGTTTATTTATATGTCATTATTTTAGTTATTAGTGAACGCCATAACATATGTGCTAAATTGTAATTTCCTTTTCATAAAAGCTAACACGACTTACTCAAAACCCTGGCAGCAGCTTAATTACCTTGATACCACATTTAGTAGATTATTTAACTATGAAGATCAAAGAAGTTACCTGGCTGTAATTAAGTCCTATTAACACTTGCTGAGAGCAATAGTGAATGCCAGAACATTTTTTCTTTATGGCACCAGACAATGCACCCCTACTTATAAAAAAGTTGTTTTATATGTGTATGTTTTCGCCAAACGTATGTCGTTTGTTTACTTTATAAAATATTTTTGAACCCAAAAAAAGTCAGTTTTCCGTGTAGGGACAGCCACTAAGTCAAATTACCCATGTTTTATTATTATATTTTCTTTTTGGATACAATCAAGACAATGATAATTTGTCATTGTTTTATTATATTAAATTTAATTGGGGATTTTTGTTGTTGTATGCTTGCAGATGTGTGTCGTTTCTTGCATTACCATTATACTGAGACAATTTGGGATTTTTTTTATTTTTATGCTTGCTGGTGTGTGTCGTTTCTCGCATTACATTATATTTTTGATCATTTTGTAATGGTTGTGAATTTCTATAAATGTCCGATAGCTCCATTGATGTGGGCCGAAACGTCTATGGGGCGAAACGTCCATTAACCATGTGGGGCGAAACGTCCATTGAAGTGGGGCAAAATGTCCATTGAAGTGGGGCGAAATGTCTTGGGCTGAAACGTCCAGGTACCAAATGTACCGATTGAAACAGCAATTGGACCAAATACAGATGTTTTAGTTTTTAAAACTCATTTAAATTAATTTTAGAATAAATTACCATATATTGAGGAGTTAATCAAAAACATTATTCCACGTGATTTCCATTCGATCACAGGAGACTGACGCTGTTTTAGCAATGTTAAAATTACCTACACTTTCAAATACAAAAATTGTCAATGAAACAGAAATTGGAATATTCTTTCAAAAACTAAATGCCAGAAGTTATCATCACAAAATTACAGAGACTATATTTGATGGTGCATACATTGTTGGTAAGAAGCATTTATTAGTACTTGACTTCAAATATCTTGCTGCATTAAGTCAGTCTGTAAATAACTTTGCAATCGGTAAATGCTATGTATTTTACCGGATTTTACTAAATGGAATCCTTGATCACAGTGTAAAATATAACACACATTCAAGAAATTCTTGCTCTGTTCTTTTTATATTTAATGGTGTAAAACAATGTGGACAAATTATAATCTATGTTAAAGTTTATCCACTGTGCTGCTGTTTGATGAATCACTGCAGATGCACTCCTTCATTTTTTGCAATCTAGGAAGCTTGAATTTTACATTTTCCAAGCTTGCAGACTTGGAAAAATTCCTTTTGCAAGCTAGCTTAATTTGTGTAAGTTTGAGATTTTACAGTAAGCTTGCAGACTTTGAGAATTTCCTTTTGCAAGCTTGCGCAAGCTTGCAAGCTTGCAGACTTGGAAAAATTCCTTTTGCAAGCTTGTGCAAGCTACCTTACTAGCTTGTACAACTTCAACTAGCTTGCTGCAAGCTTGTGGAAAGCATGCATTTTGGTTTGGGTTAAAAGTAGTATATCCATAGGACTTTTACTAGAAGATTTCTTATGAGACCTTGTTGGCCCGAAACAAAATGGGTGCCACTTGCAAATACAGTGACCATCTTAAAAATGTTGTTGTCACTACTGTTGTGGAATGGATGGTCATATCAAAAGGGAATATATATTCACTAAATGATTTGTTATGATTTTTAGTTGGTCCTCATTGAAATTGGTGGAACTCAGGAGGGCCTAACCAGAAATCGCCTCGGACATTCACTACCGCTGAATATTCTTGTTTTTCGGTACTATTCGGAAGTATTCACCTTGGAAAATAATACGCGCACAAATGGTTGCAAGTAAAATAATTCAATAAATATCAAACTTGAAAAAAAAAGTTTTTAATACATAATAATTTTAGTTAATAATAACATTTTTCATCTTATAGGCGATATATACGGTATACAGTACACGAAAAGTTTAAGCTTTGCATATAATAATGAAACAAACAGTACTCTCCAGATTTGCACCAACTACTTGTTTCATGCCTAGATCTGGCAAATAGTACATTCAAATACTCGGATTCGGTACTCGGCAAAAATTATCTACTCGGTTAGGCCCTAGAGCTCAGATATCCAGTATGGCTGCAGAATGATCATCTTGAAATCTTGTTATCACTGCATCTGAATAGAACGCAGGTTATATCAGTATTGTGCTTTCATTGAAAAACATGTGACCTCAAGTTGGTCCAAAATGAGATGGTGATTTATCTGATATTTGGTATGGCAAGTATGGCAGCCATCTTGAAAATCTTTTTATTGTGACATCTCCAAAACAGAAACTGACATGAACATGGGGCTTCCACCAGATAACTTCTGATGATATCTTGTTGGTCGTAATGATATGATGGTCACCTTCACTGAGATAACTCAACAGTCCACAACATTTGGTAGATGGACCCAAAACATGATACATGACTTGCAGAACATGTGATAACAACATAAATTAAGGCATCTACTATGTGAGTGATCATATTATGCTTCTGAAATGCTGAAAATATGTTATTTCAAGCAAGTCAAAGAAGATTGTGAAAATTTTTGTGATGGTTTCATAATAATATAAAAATATGTGCTTATGACTAATGCTGAGGTAACTTGATGTTTGAGTACATTTTACAGACTGAAATCTGGATGAAATGCTATGAACCTGTTACAGGCTTTGCATGGGATTACTATATGATTAATTTGTCAAATATAGAGATTCTTTTTACTTGACTACGAGTTTGCTTTTTATTCTCTCTCTCTATCTCACTCTATCTCATGTTAACTTGTCATGATAACTTGCTTTCTTATCTATTTCCTCTCACATTAATCAAAATAGATCAAATACTAAGAGTTGCATGTTTTTGATACACTCTGAATAATCTGTATCAATCTTACAATTCTTATGCCTTGAACCAATATATGAATCTTTGCAGAACACATTCATTGAGACACAACACCTTCTTTAGAAAATGGTTTCTCATTCATGCAAAAGAAAAAATACAGCAGACTGCTAACTTTACTTTCTTGTCTCAGTTTAGTTGTCTCTCTCATGGTGTCCATGTGCGAGCAATTGCTCTTTAAGGGAAGTAATCTTTGTTATCTGCTGTTGTGTTTGATGGAGTTGTTATAAAATCAAACAACAACAGTTCAACAGAGATATAATAAAAAGCAAATAAAGGTGCCCCCAACTTTGATAACACAATATACAAAACTTTTTTATACACACACCCACACCTGGGGCAACTGAGCAATGTTTTTTTTACAGGAACCATTTGGGGCAAGAAATTTGAGTACCTCAATAAAAAAAAAAGTTGTGAAAACAATCTTTACTTTTAAACATATGACATTAACTCAAGCATGTGAAAATATTTATGCTTGAAACTAATGGAAAACACTGTTCCAGATACACAGGATAAACACATCACTGGCTGCAAAAATTCAAAACATCTCAACAGCTACCACAAATTTGGAAAGAACCATACATGTTTTATGTCAAACCTGCTTTCTTCAAACTTTTTCAAACTTCCTGATCCAACCCAGTAAAATCAAACATAATAATGCAATTGCAAATGTAAACTCTTGACTTTCCAAAAAGGGTAGTTAATTCATAACTCCATAAAAAAGATTTCCTGTAGCATATCATAACACTAGTAATAGAACATTTGCCATATTGCCATATTTCTAAGACAGAAAGTATATATTTCCAAGAGATTCATGAATTCCAAAATCTTTTTACATTGTTTTCAGTTGGGTATTGTGTTTAAGGTTCTTTAAAACATGGTAATTGTACAGCCAATATCAATTACAACACCAGTATGTCATATACAGTTCCTCCAAGGAAATAGTGAGTTATATATGACCATATCATAGATCATTTAATCCTCCATAAATAGTCCAACACATTTAAGTGTAAATTGTAAATTTATTGTTATTTTCATATGACATCCATCGACTAAATTTGATAATGCAGTAATATGAATGGATAGTTGTATCACCATAGGGTTTTCACTGCACCACTATAACAATATGTACCTAGTCCTGAATTAAATGGTGTTGATTAGACCTCCAACATGGCAACCATAACAACAATGTAAGAAATAAAAATCTCATTATCACTACTTCTCCTGAAACAATGGTGGCATTGATATCTTTGCTGAAACACTTCTTGTGTATGTTATTGACTGTTTAAAATGGTGCAAATCTGATCACCAACATATGCAAGCACTATTGGTAGTCTTAGTCTCAAAACTAGACCTACTTGATCTTAGATGCACTCAGAGGTCATTGCTTGCATTTTTATGCTTTATTGAACTTATCTAGACATTGACAAGCACATACAGTTTGTTAATCGGCATTTTGACATTAATTTTGTAAAAGGACTTGTACTGGGATTATATGTACCGGTATGATGGTTTGCATGCTAACACAAACAAGTATAAATGTATTTTTATCAAATCTAGTCTGCAAATGTTTCTAAAAAATGCCTTGAATGATGTCAGTTTCATTTTTTTATTTAAGAGAATTAAATAAAACTTAGAATATGGGTCTCTATCTGTGGCAAGTTCACATATTTTTATCCATGATATCAGGTTCAAGGTCATAGGACCTGATGATATTTGTACTGTGCACCAGTCTTGTGAACACGTACATAACAATATTTTGTTACCAAGTTGTTATAAATTCCTGCAGATTCTCAATGGACAGTAAAGCATCATACCCTTCTAGGGACTTTTTGGTACTGTTATTGAAGTGAAATTAGTGGTTTTGCAGGACTTTATTTAACCTGAATTTAACTGACAACACTAATTCAGAGTTTGCTCTGCACCTTGAAAAGTACTTGAATTTTGATTCATCCTTGCAAAGTGCTTTTTATATTGAAAAGTACTTGAAAATAAACCTCGGTCCTTGAAAAATATAAAATGAATTGACAAATGAATGTAAAAAAGTTTCTTTTCATACAGTTATGTCATGTACTTGAAATAAAACTTTGCTTTTGGGTGGTTTGCAACAAGTGACTAATCAGATATTTATAAGTGCATACAGACCTGATTATAGAGAGCATTAAAAATTGTGTGAATCTTTTCCAATAATCATTCTTCTTTGTCAGTTTATTTTATGTGGCAGTGGAAATCTTTATATGGTGAATCAACTGTTAAAACTGGTGAAACAAAAGATAATGAAAAATATACAAAACAATGGTCACAATTTGTTCTTATTGTATATCCAAGGTTGTGTCTTTTGGCATCCAATCTAACATCCAGAAGTCTGCTGAAAGTTTATTATTGACTTTTTCAGTGTTGTGACAAAACTTTGTGCATAAATCATAAATGCTGACTGTATGCCTGTTAAGAGAAAGGCTGCTTTCGACACATTGTACTTACATCTATGGCATACTTTCATGGAGGACTGTTTTAAGATACTGCATGAATGTATCATATCAAGCATCAAAGTTATTTCAGAAATTAATTTTATCACCACAGACAACTTAAGGTACACTTACATAATACAAATCAGTATATACAAGGTCAGCCAATGTGTTTTCATGAAGCTTTTTTCTTAGAAATAAATTGTTATGTTGTTTTTTTATTCTCTATTATCGAGTCTCAAACCTATTGCACAAATATTAGGAAGCCCTTCGTCAGGAAATAGCAACATTCTCACTGATCTTTTTTTTGGTCATTGATAAATATACCTAAAGTGTACTGGGCATCAGGGTCCATAACAAAATCACTGAATGTGCAAAAAAACTAATTTTTATTTTTCCTCTTTAAATATCCAATTCAGGATTTTAAAATATTGTCAGAATTATGAGAGCATTATTACGCTTCATAAAGTTACTTTAGTTTGTGGTAATGAATGCAAGCAGAATTATCCCAGCTTTTCTTCTTATTTTTTGCATTTATTGTGCCAGGTGTAACATTCCAGTAATTATCATGGGGGAGACAGGTTGTGGTAAAACCAGACTGGTCAAGTTTCTTTGTGACCTACAGATTCCATCAGGAGCTAAGGTGACAAATATGATATTAATGAAGGTTAGTGTGGTTTCATTTTGATTTCATTGATAAGATAAATAACATACAATTTTAAAACATGACCATTGCTGATATTTAGTCTTTGATAATAATTATTTGAGATGTTCTTGATTTGTTCAGTAACACAGATGCATAAAAATTTATTGACTTTGGTTGAATTGCTTGCTCCTAAATCACATAGCTAGAAAGAAGTATGTATGCCATAAAGAACTGGTAAAAAGTTTTGTTTCTGTTATGGTTTTGTTTTTAATGAAAACATATAACTGATGAAATGAATCAGAGCTTTCATTACAAACATTCATTTTTGTTTTTAAAACAAATAAAAAAATTATTTTATGATGCAGATGGTAATTTTGATACAGGCACTTTAAGTGACTATTTTTTTGTTATTACTTTTTTCCTATAGTGTTTTAGTGTTTTCTAGTAGGTACAGTGCATGAATGAGAGATTTTTGTCCAGTAAATATTGATCCTAAGTAGATTTATATGAGTCCTTTAATGAATTTGATTTCCAGCATTCTGCATCATAATTTAAGGGTTTCATGGTCCTGTATTTGCCTGTTCTCCTGATTTTGATCTAAGTGGCACTTTATTCGGGTGGTAGAGTTTTAACTAAAGGTAGTAAGAAGCATTATGTTTTTGGTACCTTGAATGTGTTTGATTGCCATTGATAACTGAGTCTGTCAGTTATTATTGCAAGAAAATATTTAATATATTATTTTCTGATTCTTGGAGATCTGATGACCAGAGAAGAATGTATCCCCTATACAGCTGAAAAGACCATTAAAGCTTAAACAGAAGATTAAATTTTTAAAAATAAATTCAGCATATGATGACCAAACAAATAGGTGTGATTGGATCAGTTCCAGAAAGGTCATTTTCACTGAAATTCCAGTAATTTCATTCAAATGGAACTATTTGCAGTTCTTCCACTTAAAAGTTTAGGTTCTGGAACCATTACAAGACTAATGTTCATTTGGTCTTTACAAGAATTGTTAACCCTTATATTTCTTAATCACATTCTACAAAAAATAGGGTTTGATTTCTTCATTATTTACTAGAATAAATTTTGGCATGCTGTCCTTTGTTCTGCTATGAATACTAGTCGGTGTTTCTAATATGAGCCACTCTCTATTTAACTCTCTTTGCCTTGAAAAAGCCAGACAGTATCTGTACAGGTAAATTCTAATGCTTAAAGTAAATGATTAAGGCAATTGATATCTATGCAATTTGATATTTCCAGAAATGGTCCATATTTCATGTTAGGTACAAGCAAGGTTTATAACTTCTTCAAATTTGATTGTTGAGAGGCATCTTACTTTCAAAGCAACATCAAAGATAGAGAATTTAACCAAGTATTGTGATTTTGTTTTTAATTTTTCATAAATTAAACATGTAAATATATATACAAATTAAATAAAATGAAAAAGTAATTTGTGGAAATATATTTTAACTGAATAAAATCTTTTTTTCTTCACCTTTGCCTCTGCCTGATATAAATTTTTTAAGATTGTTACAGGTGCATGGAGGCACAACAAACACAGATATTAAAGAAAAGGTGGTGGAAGCAAGAAGAATTGCTGAGCGGAATACACAAAATTTTAAAGACATGTACACAGTGCTTTTTTTTGATGAAGCAAACACTACAGAGGCTATTGGAATGATCAAAGAAATCATATGTGACAGGTCCATTGAAGGAAAACCACTAAATGCGTGTGAGAACCTTAAATTTGTGGCTGCTTGCAACCCATACCGAAAGTGAGTAATGAAGCTAATGAATAATTCTGAGCCTTTTGGTACAAATAACTCAAGATGGTACTTACTTAGAAAGAAACAGGAAAATATCTAATGGTTTTAAATTAAATTAGAAAAAATAGCAAAAATAGCAAAAGCCAGCAAGATTTGTAGGATTCAACAGATAACTTATTTCTCTGGAATACAAAGTGAAAATTGAAAAGAATGTTACAGTATTGTGAACAAAATCTCAAAAAGCCTTACAAGTTTTATCACAAGTCCAAAAGTGAAGAGTATTTTGAAAGAATTCCAACAGTGTTCCTAATGAATTCCAATATTGAATATACTGATGTACCAGTAGTTTCAAATGACCAAATGTGCCAACAGTCTTGATATATCACTGTGATATAATCCAAAATGTCCTTGAATGAATTTACAGTAATTCCAAGAGTTATTTAGTCCTAAATCAATCAGCATTTTGTAATTTCAATGAATAATTTCAGTAAATAAATTCTCTCATATGAACACAAATGAAGTTGTTTCCACTAAGACTGATGTTATGATATAAAACTCACTAGTTTATATCCAGCCTGTGCAGTTACTAGAGCTAAGGCAAAGAAATATCTTAAGAATGAAGTTGATCAGGATGTAATTCATTTAACTGACACATTTATGTGTCAGTCTTTTCATAAGGTATCGTTTGCTTCTAGTATGGATCATTCAAGAGGTACTGATCGCGGTGATCCTCATTTCTACTACTCATTCTGTCTATTCTAATGAGAGTGACACAAAGCAATGGCTAGCTCTCTCACAGGAATGATATCCTGAGATCTCCTGTTTGTTTCAGAGGGCTATTAGCAAACTGAAGCCACAGAAGTACCAACTTGTTATTTTGTGAAACATGGGGACCATATGAAGAAATGGAGACCACCTGAGGTACCTGGTGGTGATGAGAGCTTATTAATATAATAATGTGGACTTTGTATAGTGCCTAATGTTTAGAAGCTCTAAGCACTTTAAAACATCTATAATTATATGACTACACCAACAAAAAAAGCCACCATGAAATTAGAAAACATAAAAACATTCTGAAAATATTTAAGGTAGGAGACATTATTATGTCTTTAAGTTTGTTCTTGCAGTTGAGAATGGTGAGTTTTAAGAAAACTCTTGAAAGGGATCAGTGTCTTTATGTTGAATTTCAATGGGCAATACGTTCCACATCTCAATTCAGTTCACGTTTCTGGGCCCTGGTATGCAAAAGAACATTGTCCATATGACTTTGTTTTGATAGTGGGAATTAATGAAAATATGATTGTCATAAGAGGAGCAGAAGTATCTTGCTGGCATGTACATATGGTTGAAGCCTGATATATATGTTGAACTGGACTCCATCAGTGAAACATAGCAGAGAGAACAAATGTTGTATTATAAGCTATCAGCTATAAGTGTTTGTGTGATAAGCAATCAGATTGTTGTTCCTAAGTCACATCAACAGAAAATTCTTAGTCTAGGACATGAGACTCAATTGTCTCGTTATTTAGGAGTCAGTAAGAGCTGTTTCTAAATACTGTAGATCTAGCTGTACTTGTCAATTGGTAGAAAACCGATCAGAAGATACCTTAAGCTTATCTGTAAACTATTCCTGCATTTAACAAAACCATTTAGCAGTACAGTTGCAGATTGTGTTGACCCATTGCCTAAGACCAAGTCAGGCAACCAATACTTGTTGATGATAATATGTGCATCCACAAGATTCCAAAAGTTAATCCTTTAAGAAATATCAAAACTACATCTCTTGTAAAAGCTTTGGTAATGCTTTCCATAAATTTGGTCAAATCTTGTGGAGTGGCTTTTGAGAAGTCAGTTAAAGGAATTTTTCATCCTTAGTAATACATTTTTAAATGATTCAAACAATATTTGTATAAATCTGAATAATACCAGATTGCTTTTTCATATTTAATGTACGTCTTTTTTCATTAATGGTGGCCATATTGGATGACAGATTGTCATTTGAACTCTGTCAAGTTTGGTAAAAATCTATTGGTTTTGAAGAAGAAGCCATTTAAAAATCATTCAGTTTATTTATCTTCATGCCAGGACACTTCTGTCAAGTTTGGTCAAAATATATTTTTTTGTTTTGATGAAGTCATTTAATAGGTTGTGGGGTGGGAATGGTGATGTGCAATGGTGACTATGTTCTTGGTAGATTAGCATCATGTGTATAAATTTAAAAGATTTTCATACCAGGATGTTTTCTGTCAAAATTTGACCTAATTCTATTTAGTGGCATTTGAAAAAATGGCTTAAATTTTTTCCTGTGTATTGCGATCACAGCCAATTTTGATTGTGGGTTGGAATCAGTGGTAAAAACTTCAAGGGCCATTATGCAAGGATGCTCTGCACCAAATTTGGTTGAAATTGGGCTCAAAGTGTCCAAGAAGTGAAAACCTGAAAGTTAGTATTGATGATGAACAGATTTTGTTTATTTTGGTGACAGCTGAAATTTTTTAGCGGAAATGCATCATTAATATCAACGTGAAAGGCCCCAGTGACAGGATGCTACTCTATGTGAAAAAGAAACATTAACTTCTGAATGCAAATGTACTTGTACATGTACGATTGGGTTGCAAGTACTAAAGTTTTGCTGGCCAGTGGTTGCATATTTAATAGCACTGTGCATATTTCATTGTGTGGGAAGATGCATGTTAAGCAAAGAATTTAAAAGTGACTGGCAGATTGATGAAACCTGCTAATACTTAACGTTCTATTTCTTTTTCCTATTTTTGTTTACCAACAGAAATCTCTCTTTCTCTCATATTGAAATTATTATAATTAAACTTAGTATATTTTGTGAAACAACTAAATTGTCTGACTGAATATTCATTGCTTGGAAATATTTAATCTCTAGCAATACACATATGTGATTGTTTTTTAATGGGTGAGTCTTGGAATCTTAAATGGCATTGTGTTTAACTTAAAAAGAGAGTCATCAGATATGTACTTTAGCTGAGCCAACAGGTGAGTTCCACATACTGTAGTGGATATCCACAATTGCATACTTATATTGCTCTGACTACTAACCAGGATAATAAAACTCAATCCACCCATTACAAACCACAACATGAGCAATCCCTAACAATTTCAGTGTCATGTTCATGATGGACACATCGGGAAAAAGTAAGTAACATCCACTATGGGAACATGGATTCTCCAAAAATGTGTGTACTATAGGTGAATGTTCTTAAGCCCACATAGGCCTCTTGTTCTCATTTGTCATTGCTGTGATTTTTAATATATTTATTTAACACAAGCTAGTGTAATGAAAAAGTATAATAAATTATACATGCATGTATATAATTCCAGGTTTGAGCTTTTAAATGAAGTAGTAGTTGGGATTGATTTTGCAATCTTTGATGCCTTGTCATTGTTTTGTATTGATGTATATTTCATCCTGACAACTGAAATTTTGTTTAAACCAAATATCCATTTATATCCAAAGTTGTTTCTGCTATTTTCAGGCATTCTGAGGATTTTATTAAGAACCTAGAACGGGCTGGACTTGGTTACCATGTGGATTCAAAAAAAACTACAGACAGACTTGGTAGGTACACATACTGCATTAAACTGTACAAACATATTTATCCCATTTGTCATTTATCACACTCACACACACACACACACACACACACACACACACACACACACACACACATAATTGCTCTGTACGCTGATGGAGCTTATGCTTGATATTTATAAATGCAAGTTGTTGTATTTTGTTGGTTTGTAATACCCATGATGTAAATTATTAATCAGAAAGAGGCAAAACAAAATGTCCAGTATAATGATTTAATGGCTGTTTCAAAGCTGTACTTGGGGAAAGTCTTTTCCAAAATATATCTGTCACTAGAAATGTACTTTCACTTACCGTATAGGTTAGCCAACCATAATAGAAGTATGAACTGTCACATTTCTCAAACTCCACATTGCTGTTCATGTGTTTCAAGATCAAAATTCAGACTAAATAGGCTACAACAGTGTTTAATGTAATGACTGCATTGAACAAATAAATAATATTATAATTATGCGACATATATAGGATTTCTCTATAATGATTGAAATAATAAAAGTCTGGAACACTGAAACATACTTCTGCATGATTTACTATGGATTATAATTAAAGATTATTATAAAATTTCTCTTCTGGAACAGAAAACATGACTTCTTAGTCAAAAAGTTTATGCAAACTGTTCTTAGAAGTATGCAGCAAGATGCATGTACAAATAATGTAATTTGAGAATGCAGTATGGGCAAGGTCTATACAATCACATTTGTACTGCTTTTGCTCACTTGATACTTGCATTGTGGTGATAAACAAGGTAGTGATATGTAATCATGATATTTAAGCAGCCTGATGTAAATATCAAAATTAGTCAATTTCAGGGCAAATTGTTATAATGTTGTCTTTATATATGCCTGCACATAAGCAAAGTATTTATTTTGAGAAAGTTGGGTCACTAGCTGGCAGTTGACTTCAGTTGTGAATACTTTGCCTAGAAAGGATGACATTTGAGAATAAACCATTTCATACCGGATTTAACCGAGTTTCTCCATAATTATCCGAATAACCTCCCGTTTCACTTTTTACTATAGCCAATCAAACGCTGGTGGGTACATGTACATACAAGATTGGCATCCATTGTTGTTTAGAAATATTTCAAAGATAAAACGTTGAGAAAAACCAGCTACTTATATCGTTAGAGGTTGCAAAAGTCGCTCCAATCAAGGATGTGGCATTAAATTCCATCATCTGCCATGGATTGATGATTTTACATGTATTAGTATTGCGACTTGATAAATAGCTTTGAACGTTATAGAAATTGAATACTGGTGACGCTGATATTTTCAGCTTTTTCCAAACCCAGCAAGTGGAGCTAATTAAATGATTGAAATTTACATGTAAATTATTCACAGACTTTCAAAAACAAAATTATAAATTCACTTATTACAGTGACATTTCGAATGCATAGCACTAGTTTGAATAACCTGCTTTTTTATTGTCAGGATGTAATTTGTTTACTTCGACACCGTTTTCATACTTTCATGTACATATCCAGATGTAAACAACTCAAAACTACTCTCTCGTATGGCTTTGAAGTCCGCCCAGGTTTCCAGAAAATAAGACAGGATGGTTCCAATATTAAATTTCGTCAATATCTGTGGCAGCATTGCTGTTGAATAGGCATTTTTCAACTCGATAAACAATGTTGACATAGTTTGAAAATTGATGCTGATTCTGAAGCATCTGACATATTGTGCCCACCACCTATCGAGTGGCTATTGCAGTCAGCTGACCACCTGCCACGTGATAAAAATTCCAAGCAAATTATGAAGTTTACTGAAGTCTGCATAAAATGGTCTATATGAGTAATACTTGTCTATGAAGAAAGGCTTGGTAATAAAATATTACTATCCTGTGCAGTGTCAGCATTCGATATGGAAACTTTGGCTTTTGAAAGTAGTGCTGATATCAGAAATCACCATAAAAATTATTGAGATGTCTTGGCTTTTGCCCACAGAGATAAATGATTGATTGGTTTAGAACTTTATATGTTTAATATCCAATGAAGATTATTAGTATGTGTTATGTATATTTAATTTGTGGTGTTTGTCTATATGTTTTTTACTCAATTAATACTATGGATACTTGTATTTTTGACATGATCTTATTGATTTTTAAAAAAAAATTCTTTAAACAACTAATACATATAAAATATTTTCTCTACGAGTATGGGTTAACTAAACTGTGTTTACCATGTTCTTTTTATAATTTTAGTAGCAAACTTTCTAATTATATGTAACATGTTTCTACAGTAGTAGGGAAGGTGAACCCACCATTTGTCTGAAACCTTATTTTACCAAATAGAGCCTTGTATATATGATTTTGTCCACTTTATTTTTTATAGGGCAGGTTTGCCCACCATTTATCCCAAGGCCTTATTTCGTCAAATAGAACCTTGTATATATTTTTTTGCCCATTATTTATTTTTTGTATATGTGTATGAAAAAATCATTGCGCATTGGTGTTTCCAAATGACCCGTGTGTATATATACACGTGTGTGAAAATTATTATGTGGTTGCCACTGTCACAGAATTAGGCGAAAATTGAATTTATTTCTTCTTGAATTACAAACTAATTTCACCATTTTTTTTGTTTCGTCGTACATGCGTTACCTGGGGTGAATAAGTGTTTTTTTCAAGGTAAGCGACGTGTAACAATTTGCATGTGCCTGACTACGAATCACTTGAAGTCAGGAACATTAGAATCACGGGGTGCACGGGAATTTTGCCGTGAATTCTGCTCACCTATTTGGGGATATATAAGGCAGAATATTTCTGATAAGAATACGAGTCCAAAAGTATCTTATCAAGGGAGAGATAGCTCGTCATTCTTTCTCCAGCCAAAGGGGTGAGTGTTAAATTTATATTTCGTTTTATTGTGAATTTTATTCAGTTTATCATTTCATATAATGATGCCTTTATTACAATGCAGATTTAAACCGTTGAATATTTTGAATTACTAGTCACTATTAGACTTTAAATGCAATAGCGTAATCTAAATTTTAGATTGTTTTAGAAACAACTATTATTAGTTTGGTTTCTTTATTGTAGCTGAATTGTAGCTGAACGTCTCTGAATGTCTCTGAATTGTAGCTGAACGTCTCTGAATTGTAGCTGAATGTGATTAATTGTGCCGTGATTGTGCTGTTTAATTGTGCGATCAAATTGAGGTATCTGACTGTCTGTCTGTCGGATTGTCTGTCCGTCTACATCTGTCGTGATGTGTAAATATCCGGAAATCTAGAAGTCTAAATGTTCGAGTGTCGGAGCTGTCTAGAGGTGTAAACATCCGGGGTAGAATCTAAGTATTTGGGACCGGTGGTTCTAGTAGATGCTGTATGCTGTCTGTACGTATAACTGTAGTGGATCCGTGAAGGGCAAGTGGCCGATAAAAGTATTGGGCCAACCCTAGGTATTCGGAGAAGCTGGGCGGCGATTCAGCAGTTGGTGAATCGTACAGTTGTACAGGGTTGAGACACGTGTGTGTTGCAATTGTAGTTACAATTGAATACATTGTTATATTTACACATAGTTACTTTGAATCACAGTAGTATTTCAAGGGATTACATGAATCTCAATAACAGTTAGCAACTTGATAAAATACATTTAGATGTTTGTACTTGTTGTCGCAATCCATACATGCGATAGTATAGTTTGATGTTTGTATTTGTTATCACAATTTATGCTTGCGTTAATACAACTTTTGTAAAGGCTCCATTTTATTTGAAACATTTGTGTAGTCCAGGAAGTTCCTTGGATCTGTGTTTAGTCCAGGAGATTCCATGGATCTGTGTTTATTTTGTATTAATATTTAATTTATGTTTGAATTGTGAATGGTTGTGAAGTGTGATTGTGGGTTGAATGCACGAGTTATTGTGTTGATACATCATTATTTTTCATTAATAATTTATTTCATAAATTTACATTATCTTTCACATACTGTGTTTGTGTTGTTCATTTAATCCACCATCCACTCGGTAACAATTCTGTTACAGCCATAATTAAAAATTTGTGTTATTGATAATTGCAGATATCGGAGAATTATATTTTACTAGACTAGCTCGAGAAAGATTAGCCGCAATTAAAAAAGTTTATTCCAGTACGAGATAAACAGCGACAAGACTCTTACGTTGATTTTGTAACTAGTACAGAAAAATTATTTAAACCTGTTACTACGGCTACTGAGAAGGCTGTTATGACTACTGAAAGAGCTATATTGGGAGATATTAAATATGAAGATAAGGGAATAAAGGCTGTTTTTCCTGAACTTGAAAAAATATTTAAAAAATATTCGACAAATTACTCCACACTCATCCATTGTAAAACAAAATATTAAACCAAAACGGAAAAACTTTGAACTGATTAGAAAGTTTCGTGAAGAATTTATCGAAGATCTTAAAAATACTAAAGAATCTGATTTACCTTGGAAAATATTATTAGGTGTATATGATAAATCTATAGCATTAAACCCGGGTTATAGAAGTGTAAATGATGATAATTTTATTAAGTGGTTATATCATATATATTATGAAAAAAAGAATATTAAAAGGGATGATTATGGGTTTAATGACTTCATAAAAAAATAAAAAAACTTGATAAAGAATATCGAACCTTACCGTGTGATGAATATACTTTGCCACAACAACAATTGTATATAGAATTAGAAAAAAGTTTTGGTTCTGTGCTTCTTCGTCATATATTTTGCATATGATTTCCACAGAACTCTTTTCTACAGAATTTACCGCAACAGGCTGTAGACCCAATAATTAATCAATTGCAATTGTTCATTATGTATTTAAATATTTTATTTAAATATTTGTTTTAATTATAATAATAATTGGAATATCTAAAATTACTGATATAGCCAAGCATAAAAAACGAAAAGTTTTTTACTTAAATCACAGAATAAAAACCTCGTCGTGGATGTCAAAAATTAAAAACAGTATCAAACTTACAATATATGAATTTCTCAAAGATGGTGCAGCTTATGTTTATGACTAACGTCTTGTAATGATTATACTATGACAGATTCTCGAGCTGCTGAAATATTATCCAGGATAAATTGTGAATCGATTAAATATTTCATCCAGGTAAAATTCAGTTAAAATTTATTGAAATGAATGGAAGCTTTATAATCATTGTGAACGTGTGTTGACTTAAAAAAAGAAACATGTGATCATCACCGATAAAACTAAACCAGGATTATTAACTGGGATTGACAGCATATATTATAATAAAGCATACCCGGTAACCCCATTGACCTACAGAATATATCTGATAAATAAACCTGATATTAATAAACTTCCCCGGAAGAGAGTTTCATCACAGCCAAATTGTGTAGCTGAACGGGTTATCGAATATTTTAAAAATGCTCAACGAGGAAATGGATTAACTAATTTAAGAAAATCAACGATAAACAAGTGGGCTGAATCAGTTAAAGACGCTGGAGGTGAAATAGAAACAAGATTCAAATTTCCGATAATCGTAAAAACTATCACCAAGGAAATATTATACTCATCGGAACATTATACAAAAAAGGCAGAGCTCCGATTGAACTCATCGATCATAACTCTCATGCATGGAGTAATTCTGTAGGAATATTTCCACAACAACAAACAGTAAAATACTATTTAGGAGAAATATTTGATGTTATTTTTCAATTGAGTAAAACTGATCCGGTATCAGTATGATTATTTAAAAGTGATGAAGAAGAGGAATTCGATCAGTTTGTAAGACCAAACGGGGAATTATATCGAACAGAAAAACTTCATAATGAGATGAATAAACTCGTGAGGTGATATTCGAGCGACGTAGAAAAAGTAACATGAAACTGTTTTACTGTTCCATCCATCGCAGCACATTTTTCCAGGAAAAAGAACATGTGGAAGCCAACTAAACTCAAATTCCACGATGATGTATGAGTTAGTTGTACCGAATATGGCCATGGCGGATTATGGAATACAAAATACGATAACGAGGATATGATTTCTGTCGACATGGTCGTGTGTAACCCTGGAAGTTTTCTCGGATGGGGTGAATGCAGCAAATATTTTAAACAGTTTGGTCATCCTACACATGAAATGACAAGAGTCACTATAAATGGACCTTTACTTGATTTTGACTTAACAGGATTTACTTGTGTGGTATAATTTAGATTCGCTGAAAATCTTGATCCGATATTTTATGTTTGGTTTGGAAGGCATTTTTCGAAGGAGAAATGGGCTCCGATAGTATTATTAAGGTTGATGCTAGATGAAAACATGTTAACATTGCTGTGTCCGAGGTGATTATATCATACTGGAAACAAACCAAAGTTTGGTTGCCAGGTCCAGAAAAATGTGATGATTATGACAGATACTCCGAGGATGAAAAATTGCAAAGAATCTAGGTAGAAGAATAATTGCGAAATTTACTCAAGGTGGATCTCGTGATCATAAACGGCGTTGTACAAGATTGTTTTTTGATGACCCGGGACAGGATTTTATAATCACGGATACAATCCTTGATGAGAATTTTGGTTCTAGGAAAAATGCTTATTTATCAACAAGGGAAAAAAATTGGTCGAATATTTTGAAGGTGAATAATACGCACATTTAAGGTCATCGATGCTTGCTTATGTTTCTATTAATTTACTTTCGATGATAAACAAATTTTCTGACATCGCGGTTAGAGTTGCAACTGATTCATTTTATTTTGACAGAAAACATTGGAGAATAGTAGAACCATTTACTACAGTGTGGGGAGATTGGGGAACATTGAGAATAAAACATTAAACATTACATACATCGAGGACAATTACTGCATGGATGCAATAATAGAACTATCATCGATGCCATCCGTTTACGATCCAATAACCAGACATAGAACTGTTTATTTGAACGGTCCAGGAGGATGTGGTAAGACAACCAGAGTAATTAATTTATTCAGGGAAATCTCTGACATGATTGTACTAACTCTGATGCATTGTCTTGCCCGGGAGATAAAATCACAAGGAGTAAACGCTTGTATGTATCATAGTTTATTTTGGTATAATGGCACTGCTTGGACCTCTGAACAAATGGGCACAAAATATATTCCCAAGATTGTTATTGGGATGAAATATGTAATGTATCATTGGATATATTAAAACCGTTTTTGAAATGGTTGTTAATAAAAAAAATACTTCTGTGATAATGTGTGGTGATCACGTTCAACCACCGCCATTTACTGTGACATCTCCTCGTCAATGGTTAAAAAAAATGGTAGATTATTATAAAGAAATTAACACCGACCATCGATCACTTGACGTTGAATTAACTGAGTTAAAATCCGCAATAAGATTACAACCGGATAAAATTCAATGCGAAAGAACAGAACAATACCTGAAACATTGATTGTGGATTTCTGGACTATGTGGAAACTGACAGATTTGGTAATCACGAGCAAAAAAAAAATTGAGAGATTTACTAAAGATGAAATTAATTCAAATGCATAAAAATAAATTTTCAATGGATCCAGTTCCATTATGCTGTAGACCTTTGGATACACGATGACAAAACAACGAAGTTGATATTCCTGGAAAATCTGAAAAACAAATATTAGTGTTAAATGATATTGTGCTGGTTGATATTAATGTTGTCGAAGAAACATTGTGTGCTGATAAATCTTCGTGGAAGTTAGGTTACGCGATTACGATACATTCTTCGCAGGGATTAACTATCACTGATACTATTGTTTGGATCATTGATGACTCCATCGAGTGGTCATACTTAGTTTATCTTGCAGTATCACGAGTACGAAGAATAAACCAACTTCAAAGAGTTGTTATGGATTTTAATAAAATCATTAATGATATTAAGACTACGCAGTGATAATTGAGTATCATTTGGAATAACTTGTAACTCTTCACAAGTAAATCCACGTTGTGAAGCAGTCGAATCTAATCTATATATTGCCGGTCTGTTTTTAAATGTGATAATGCAAAATATTTTATGTGCGGTTATACTCCAAATATTATCAGTAGATCTTTTTCTGCTACCTTCAAGTTCACCAGGTTCATACAAATATCTGACAGTGACATTACTACTTTATCATCGGCAATGAAAAATCATGGCTGGGTTCACTTATTATTTTTTTTTTATCGTGATAACAGGTTTCATATTGTTGTTCCGAGTAATCTCATTATTAAGCGCAGCAATTACACCTGGTAATCTCTTGACCCATTCACGCGATCATTTATCTTCAATGAATTCCTTCGCATATTGATAATGAAACAACTGCTCAGCTAGTGTTTGATTAAATCGTTCAACAATTGCCTGATCGCGATGAATTGCAGTATGTCCTCATCTGATGGCGACGTTATGATGTTTCATCATTGATAACACTACACCTTGAAACTCTTTACCCGGATCAACCTGCAGGAGATTGGGCCATTGTAGAGGCCCTCATTGATAAATTCTTTTAAACATGGAGGCAACTTCAGCTGAAGATTTAGTAGTTAACAGTTCAGCTTCTTTATATTTACTCGCAATGTCAATGATGGTTAATGCATATTTGTAAACATATTTTTTTACAGTATCATGCGTTAGAAATAATATATCTGCTTGGTGAACTTCATTTGGGACACTAACATCAAAAGATGCAAATTGAATCTTTTTTGGTGGCGGTAAATAAATTTGCCATGTCGCCTGTCTAGATAACCAATCTGCCACAGTAGTATTTTTAACCCTTGCCACGCTGGCAAGTTTATTAATTGAGCATTGCCTTTTCAATATCTACCCGGAAAATAATAAATTGATTCCATAATAATAGTTACCAGCACCTAATACTAATTTACTTTTCATTGCAGTTTTTATTAACCACAAAGCTAAATTTTCTTTGAACGTTTTATCAGGAATAGAATTAATTAAATGCGTAGATTAATTTTATATGTGCGATGTGACGTTGAAGGTCTTTGCTTTTATATGCAACATCATGAGCGTGACAGGCTTTATCATTAGCATTTATTGGATATTCGCCTGGTCGGGGTTGATCTTGATTATTGAGTCGGATATCGAGTCATGTTCCTGGACCACATTAATTTTATCCTGGAACGTGTTTTTCACCTGGGTATTTTGCTCACGGTGCTCCTGGAAGTTTTGTTAACTTGGCTGTGATATTACCTCCATTTTTCTTTTATACTGCCAAATCTGAATTTTTTATACCACACTGTGCACACTTGCCAGTAAATGCGTCTCTGTTATTTTTATTTGTTACAGGATTTGGGTCAATCGTTGGTGTACTTGACCTACATTTCACACAATATAAATCCATAATATATTTATGTTATATCTAATGGAAATTACTGATTTTTCAGCAGTAAGAAAATGAACACCTATAAAACATCATGCGATGCTACCCAACTAAATTAGAATGATCATAATCAGTCCATCCGGAAGTGGTAAAACTCAGCTGTTACTTAATTTGATTATGAAATGGATGAAATGGGATCAACTTTATTTAATTGCTCTGAGTGTAGACGATCAGTGTTGTTATGCGGTGTTAAAAGATTTTAACATGAGTGCGAAATCAATAACCGATGAAGATGTTATTGAATTTATCACTTATATTGATGAAGCTCCAAGCGTCGAGGATATTGACAGGGATATTAACAATCTAGTAGTGTACGATGATGTAATGCTAGATAATATAAAAAAAAACAGCTAGGATTTTTTCGCACGGAAGATACAAAAATACTGATGTGATATATGTTACTCAATGATACACTCAAATACCTAAGGTGATCAGAGACAATTTTAATATCCTCGCCGTGTTTAACAGAGTTGACACTCATATGTTAAGAAATATTAACCAAATCTTGTGCTGCGGTGATATGGACCTAAATGAATTAAAAAATTTATTTTGTCATGCTCAGGCTACCCCTCATGGATTTGTGACAGTAAATTTATGTGATCCTTGGACACGATATTGAATTGGACTAGATAAAATACCAGTGCAATGATTTTTTCATACACATATACAAAATATAAATAATGGGCAAAAAATATATACAAGGTTCTATTTGACAAAATAAGGCCTTGGGATAAATGGTGGGCAAACCTGCCCTATAAAAAATAGTGGACAAAAACATATATACAAGGCTCTGTTTGGCAAAATAAGGTTTCGGGCAAATGGTGGGTTCACCTTCCCTATTACTTCTACAAATAAACGTTTGACCTACATCCTGTCCTTTTTATGTCTTAGTTTTTTAATATAGTCTTGTTTATTAGAAAAGTTATTCATTCATGCTGTAAGATCCAAGCAGAACCAATTGCATTATTGTTGTGTCCAGTGTTTCATTTGGGCTGGAATTTATTTATTCAGATTATTTAATTCAAGGTTTTCATCTCTGAAAATATAAAGTGCTGAAAAATAAAATTTTTGGAAATAGAATTTATAGTGAAATTCAAATAAATATATTTTCTTGAATTGTATTACAGTCGATTCCACTTAACTACACATCGGTTAACTGCACACGCCAGATAACTGCACATAGTCACGCCAGTCCCATTTTTTTTCCAATGCTTTACAATGGGAACAAACTTCGGATAACTGCACTTCGCTTAAATGCACACTCCGGATAATAGCATGATTATTTTCTGCCCGCGTGGCACAATATTCAATACAATTTTACTCCGGTTAACTGCACAATGTATATTCATGATCAGTTATTGCCAGTCCACTGCTGTAGCGCTTCAAATAAGCCGACAATTAAGATGGTAAATGCGACATTGTAAATGATTGACGTGTAAAGGACGCCTTAGGTGGTATATACATGTATATACACGTCCACTAGGGAGCAATAACGTGGGAAAAATCATAGTATTGCATGGGAAACATTGCTCTAAACCGTTTGCATTTGAATGATTTCAAACCAAAAAATGGATGGTTCGAAAGATGGAAAATGCGCAACGGAATTCAATTTAAACAACACCACAGTGATAAACAGTATGCAGACGACTTTGGAGTTGAAGGCTTTTTCTGTCGGAGTAGACCAGCTAGTTGGTCTCTAAGCCTTTTTTTATATTTTGACTTTACGGCATTTGAGACCAGCCATATTCTGCATCAGCACTAAATGGTACTTTTCGCATGCCTAACTGCGTACGATCGGATGCATGCTATTAATTGAATGTTCTAAAGGATTTAATGCAGTGGATCTTTAGAAGAGGGATTATACTTACCGTCTGGGTACAAAGGTTAGTCTAAATAAATTTATTAATTAATAGCATTCAGTCCGATCATTGGCAGTTATGGTTCACGAACGTACCATATAGTGTTAATGCAGAATACGGTTGGTCTCAAAAGCCGTCATGTCAAAATAAAAAAAAGGCTTAGAGACGAACTAGTTGGTCTACTGTCGGAGATGATCCATCAATGTATGACAGCAGTTTTCGAATAACAAGCAATCTATAGAATTTTTTTAAATTCACTATAATTCCTTGATTCATTGGTTGAATCAGTGAAATTGTGTTCGTATGAAGAAAAACAAGCTTAACATTTAAGTTAAGTTGAAAGAGTTGATTCCAATTGTTTAAATTTATTCTTCACATATATTTGTGCCGTGCTGATTTAAAGCTGTACTGTACCATACTTTATTCAGTTAACTGCACACTCCGGTTAACTGCAGTCTCGTGACGGGCCCGAGGGTGTGCAGTTAACTGGAGTCGACTGTAGCCTGAAATATTTGAATCTTTCTGTGTTTGTAATTTCACATAGACTCTTCCCCAACTCAATTTGATGTACTTGCAGGTGATTGAATGGTCACACTTACTCTGCTGGAGATGAGAGCATTGCAATATTTGTAGTACTGTACTTTCTAATTTTGAATCAGCTTTTGTGTTTAAATTCTAAGAATCTCTATTATGTATTTAATCAATACAAGTGAAAATACATATAGAAGCTAGGAAGCAACTGAAAAATTTCCAAAGGATTTTCAATAGCTACAATCATTCCAACATGGCATTTTTTAGTGGATACACTGGGAATGAACATGCACTGGTAAGGAGTGTGAATAATTCATTCCCTTCATACAGGGTCCTTCAGTCTTACATTCCATTGGAAATTAAGTATGTGTATTTGTCTGTGGTATAAATAAAATATGTGTATAGTATGTGAACTTTATTTAGGATATACAGTACCACTTCTTATAAAAATTTAATTAAAAGGAAACTTGGCAAGCCTTGTTCACTTTTAAAGAAAATTGTATGCAATTCATAGTATGCCCGAAATGCAGTGCTATGTACACTTGTTTGTGTCTTTTTCAATTATTTTTAAAATTAAGACATTTTCATTAATATGACACTGTGGCTCTCTGTATGCACTATTTGGTGAGGTGAGTGTTATGAAAATGATATTTTTGTTTGCTATGACTGGAGCTATGATTAACACTGTTGGAGGAAATTATTAATTATCATGTGTATATTGCTTAAAACCATCTGATGAGCTGAATTTGTTTGCATGATATATTTGTTTCTTTCTGACCAGATCTTTTCAAAGAGACTATATTGCCCATTTAATTGGTATCTGATAGGTCAGGTTTTAAAAATGTGAATGATGCACTCACAAGTGTTTAATAAAATTGAAACAGTTTTATTGGCTGAGCTTTTCTACAACAATGTCAGAAACATTTGGTTCAAATACTATTATGAGATAAAATGCACTGTTTAAATTTCACATCAGTAGCAGCTTGTCTTTTTTATCTCCGAGTTTTTCTAAACTTTCTTGTTTAGGCCACATTCCTATGAGGCATCTTGTATACAGGGTGCAGCCCCTGCCTCAGAGTCTACTGCCCCTTGTATGGGACTTTGGTCAGCTGAATACAGAAATTGAAGACCTCTATATCAGACAGATGGTCAAGAGATATGTAAGTTTATCACAGGTTCTATTTTTGTTCTTGGTTTTTCTTGGGGTCCGTTTCAGGTGTAATTATTTTTGAACTTTTCTTTCAGTTATGCGTACTATATTGTGTTGTATATCAGTAGATCTCTATGGTACTTCACTGGGGCACCTTCAGCTGGAGAACAGACTGAAATATTCCTATCCTTGATCATGTATTCAAGACATGTTTGGAATTTTATATTTAAAACCCTAAGCAGGGGAACAATAGGAAGTTGCATTTTTGAGGCGGAGGAACCACCTTGCTATCAGTAGATACATTGCCATAACTTAGCATTAAGTCTACTTAGCATGCAATTAACAAGTTACGTGTTCAGTCATCAAACACTCATTCTACTTGACACATTGAACCATGATTTGGACATGCATTTGTTCATTGGTAACAAGATGAACCAGGTTGGGGTCAGATTACAATGGAGACAGTAAGAATGCTAACGAAAATACTGTTTTTTTCTTATGGATGATTTTAAGGTAGAAAAATCCTATACCAAACTCGTGCACAAAAATCAAAATATTGGATATTTAGCACAATGAATAAAAAAAAGTAATATAAATAATAAAGTTTCTGACCTGAACGAAATGCTATTTAAACAGAAAATGAACCAATATCGACAAAATTTGAACACTAAAGACTCGACCAAAGTGATTTCAATGAAATAATGATAAAATGATTCACATAATCAATGACAACATTTTCACTCAAATAGTGATAAATAATTTGTACATCTGTAACAAATACTCGCAGAAATATTGATAAATGACAAGTTTTCACTCAAAGAGTTATAAATGACAAGTTTTCACTCAAATAGTGATAAATTAATGTAAGAAACGGGACACATATCTTGTGTTATCCAATTAAAAAACCTTAAGGTATTTTTAGCCCCAACAACTCATACAGATGGTCAAGGAGCCACCACAAATGGTCTGGTCCCTCAAGTCCGTTTTTTAGTTTACCATAATATAACTGAACAGAACGATTGCATTCGCATTACTGTTGCAGCATTTAAGGACAAGAGAATGTTACTTTAAGTTCTGTAAGTTTCTTGTCAGATACAGGTTCACTTATGTACCTGTTTATTATAACCTTACAGTCATGGGTCCCAATGATATGATACATGTACTTACAAAATAATTAACTCCATTTGTGTTACATGCATCATTACATGTTATACATGACCATGTCACAGATAATACATGGATTTTTATTAAACTTGAAATATAAGGTAATGTTAATGAATATGATGGGTTTATTTTTTGCAAGACAAGGATTGACCAAGAAGTTGTGAACTTTTATTTGCAAGGTCTTGGTCAGTCCATATTGGTCAGTCAAATAGTAGATGCATCCAAAGTGATCAAAAGAGAAAAAAGACTGTATTTTGAGTTGCCTGACGATTGTGATTATCCTCATGTATTACGAGCCTACTATATTCCATTATCAATAAACACCTCTAAATCAACATTACATTCTTGTTTTAAGTACGATGTACATTGTCACAACAACCACATGGCTATGCAATGTTACTTACACAGTAATTAAACATCCTTAACGCTTTGGCTGTAATTGAAACCAGAATGAGGGCAAGAATCTACATAATAGGTCAAATCAGTGAGGCTGCCAGAAGGGAAATGAGGCTTTTTTTAGGGAATGAAAATCTGTCAATATTCTATTGAAGCCATTGTTCATACAAAATTTGTTATCAGGACAAGAGATCATACCCATTACTTTGTATTTGAACTTGCCAATAAAGATAATAGTGGGGTATATCATTGAATAGATTTGTAATAAAATGTTAATAATATCCAGGTCCAAACAGAACAAACGCTTAAAAATAGTATATGTATATATACGAATTGATTTAACGGAGTCCGTGGCTTCCAACTTACAATATAAAATGACAAGTTTTTATAAGTTATATTCGTAACTACAGTTAATATAATGAACTACAACACTGATGTGCTTTCAATTATAATAAAACAAGCATAGACGGTTTATTCAGCTGTGTCAGTTGATAACAGAATATAGCAGTGATTTGTTCAGAAGTAAAATCACAGTTGAGAATAAAAGAACACCTCAGGTCTCTAAAATAAGGATACTTCAGTGTCTAAACCCTTTGACCAATCTGACCAAAACATAAATTGTGTTCAGTATCAGATACAGGAAACTGTTTGGTCTGATCCAGAGCTCTGTAGTAGTAACATTAAACAGAAAATAAACTTTTTATATACCAGATATTTCCTTTGCATCCAGTTGGGGTCAATATCTCTGTTTAATTCCAAGTCTGGGCAATTTTACTTTAAATTTGGGTTTACATTGATGAGGCCAACAATGCAGTTCATTTCAATGGCTACACATTGTCATTTAGAAGAGATATGGCCCTAGGTAACTTTGCACACTAACTTTGCCTTCCTCAGCATAAATTTACCAAGCAATAAAACAATTCAGGCAAAGTTGTCATGCACCATTATGTAGATGCAACCTTGAATGAGTTACATTCCATGTCATGATTGATAAGAGTTATGTTTCCTGAAAGCTTATCTTCTCCATACTTTAATTTTTCAAAATTACACATATTGGCTACCATTTGCTATGTGAATTATCTGTAATATGCAGAAGTAACTTTTGCATGTTTTTTTTTCATGATTAATTTAGATGACATTATTCCACTTTTTCTGTTGGTTTGAAATTTCCACAACAGCAGTCCTTTGAAATCGGCATTGTGCAGATACCATTGATAATATTCTAATGCAATTTGATGTGTAAATTGTCTCAAAAACTTACTTGTACCTTTATTGGTTTAGTCTTGTCTATTCTATTTTGATGAAAGTTATGACCATTGAAGGCCATGTTTATATCATAGCATGGGTTGTTGCATTTAATCACTGTAATCCATAAATATTCAACATATTTTAATCGAATTTGTTAAGAAAATTGTCTTTTAAACCCACATTTGTTAGGGGTTGAGTTTTGTGATTATTTTGTTGTTGTTTGTGTGCTCCATTTTGGACTGAGTTAGGCTCTTGTCAATCAAATTCATATGTTTTGATGGATTGTTGCTTATAATCAGCCTAGCTCAAGAACACAGTAATATATTATGATGCAGTTTGATTTTTGAGCATTGTTTCATCGACCTAGTTGTGATTTTTATGAATTGCAATCTTTTTTCATTATATTTCCTTTAATCCATGACCCTGTGTGACAGTTTTTCTTCTCATTTTCTTTTCAGATTGTGAAGAGTAAGCTCCCCAGTAAGAAAGGATTAATGGAAGTGGTCAGTGAAATTCTCACTGCCTCTCAGAATTTCATGCGAACACAAAAGGTACATTTTTCAGTTGATTATATAGTTCACAAGTTTTGTATTCCTTGTTTGTTGCGTTTTTTAACTGGCATAATCCAGAACTGATGTCCTGATGAACAAGAATGTATAAAATTTGTATATGTCTTTATATTTTGTTTTGATTTAGTATTTTTGACATTTATATATAAGGCAGTACCCAACCATACATAAGGCAGCATACACAAGGCAGCTAAAATTAAAACAACTAAAACGTGTGATACATATGACACGGTTAAGTACTTCTACATTTCTATATGTTGCGCATGCACGTAAATGAATTAATTTGTTATCCATTTTCATTAAATGTTCACTGCATGCAGCGTATAATTAAATTCAATTTGTCTGTTCGGTTACAATAAATAGTATCTCGAAACAGACTATAGTATTTCTAATATCATGGCACTGTATAACCTAGGTATTTACTCTCTAGAATTTATAATAAATACTTAAACATCTGATATATAAAACAATTCTGTCGTACAAAATGAAAAGCGATAAGAATACAATCTTAAATATATATTACCTCTTTAGCTGAAGATTCTACTTCCGTAAAGTGGTAAGCTTCCTGACAAGACTCGTAATGTGATGTTTACAGAGAATTTGTTCTATAATATATACTAGCTGTGACCGATATGCGCAGCTAGGTACTTAAATTTTTAAACTGCAGGCAATTTGCACATGCAGCATGGGTTGAGTTGCGCTCAGTATTTTGAAATAACTAGAGCCAATAAACCACCCTTGGTGATGCTGTATGTGGTAGTGAAACCCTAGTACATTTTTTACCACATATAGATATTGATAGCAGTCCATACACAATTTTGTGACTATATATATATATATATATATATATATATATATATATATATATGGAAACTGGATTTTTCTCTGTAAATGTAAGGAGCCATCTTGGTTACCTGTTTACTTGCAATATCCAAAGAAATTTCCACCACAGTACATGAAAGTAGCAGAGAGATATGCCAACATTCTCTCCATGTTTCAGATTAAAAAATCACCTTATACTTATCACTCTTTCAAAAGTACATAATATCTGTAGATCACCCTGATACGTGATCAAGATAACACCTTGAACACAACAAGATGAGTTACTGATGGCATTGTGTTGACATAATTATGTAGACATGATGTAAAAATTCCACAAGAGTATTTCTTTAATTCTGTGAGTTCTTTCTGACCATACACTTTACAGAATAAAGAAAGCCATTTTGATTTTTGGGGATGAAAAATGATTTAGCCAATTTCTTTTCAGAATGAATGCAGCTTCGTTTCTCTGAGAGATGTGGAACGTGTCCTTGATGTAATGAGCTGGTTTTATATGCAGGGACAAAAGAAGAGAACTATGTATAACCGAATGGAGATGCTTATGGCTAATGTGGGAACTGACACAGCACAAAAGAAGGTAGTAGTACACAAGAATGAGGACCGTATTTAAAAATTTTGGTCAAACCTATTAGTATGTTTATAGGATATGGATCACCAGAATATTGAAGCATAGGTCTGGAGTTATTCAGAACACTTTTTAGGATAAGTATTTCTGGAAGAAATTGTTGCCTGCATATGCAAATCTGACATGTCAGTCCATGCAACAGTTTTTGTCATTGAAAATAATGCTCTCAATAGCTTCAAAGAAATTACCCTATTTGGTTCACAATCCTAAGTTCTGTGTCATAGTGGAGATCCAAATTCCAGACATATTGGTATAGTCACAGGGTTTAACCCTATTCATACCAAAGCCCAATCAGCTCAGCCAGTTGTGTAGAACTGGAAATTGTTTAAGTCAGTAATGCATCTGTATCAGAGAATGCATTGATATTGGTCAATCACCTTTTTTTACAGGCAATTTGTCAAATAATTTTTCAAAGTTAAATACTGGTTTAGAAAGCATAATATTTTCTTTAAAGTCAAAGATTCAGTGGAAAGTAATGTTAAGCAAACCAGAAAATACAATTTTACATATATTGTTTGATAACTTACTTTCAGTGCAATATTTCTATATGCAGTATTCATTTTCCTTGGGGGGCCCCAAGTGGCAGAGTAGTCTAAAGTGCTATCTGTTATGGATCACTGCCATCTCACTTCTGTCTGCGTGGGTTCCAGTCTCAGATTTGGCCAATGTGGGTATGTTAGAAAGCTTGCCAATGGTGGGTCGGTGGTTCTTTATGGGGGGTTTTCCCAGGTTCTTCCTCCACCATTAATACTGGCAGCCATGTATAGCCTATCATGTGCTGAACAACAACAACAATCATTTTCCTCATAATTGTATGTGCATGAAATGTGTGGAGTTTTATTTTGTTGCAGATGGTAACAAAATAATAAATATCCATCAAGAATGTCAATGGTTATTTCAGTTTTTATTCAGTTTACTTGCATGAGAATTGGAGACTATGTAGAACAGATCCTTAATTGGAAAGTTGACAAAGTTGTTCATTTTGTTTCAGTATTTTTTATTCTATACTACTTATTCTACGACTTTTAATGTAAAAATATCAGAATTTTTTATAGGTTTTTTTTTATCTCTTTCCAAGAATGCACATCCACCAACCTCGCTATACAGGCTAACTTTATTAACAGAGAAAAATTCTGCATCAGTGTCAAAAGTCCAAAATACCGATGAACTTGTCATCTCCACAGTTCATTTCAATGTAGTCCAGATCATGATCTCCACTGCCTAAAATAAAAATTTCCACGACTTAGTTATCTTTATTTCATCACAATCAGCATCAACATTACTGCCATCACTCAATCTGCTGTTTTAATCTGTATGTGTTAAAATTAAGATTTGAAATAAATGTTCTACTAGCCAATTATCATTTGGTAAAGTCAAGATCACTGATATAAAAAATGTAAATTTTCTCCACAAAATGGTCTTTATTTTCATCCAAATCAACATCCACATCACTGCCATCATTTGCTGCTTGCTACTTCATTGTCCGACATGTTGATCTCCAGACATGAAAACTTGTTTTTGAAATCAGATTTTCTTATAGCCAGTTACCATCAGCTCAATTCATTTTGATGAAGTTAAGACTACAGCTTCCGCTGTCGAAAATGTCAAATTTCCCCCAGACTTCTCTTTTTTCAACCAATTCAGTGAGCAAGTAACCACTATCACTTGCTTCTTGAGTACTGATTGCCATTTTGATTCATTTTACCAGTTTTGGGAGGGCTTTTAAACTATGCTGTCCCACCTACATTTGTGTAACTTCTACCTTTATTTTTTTCTTGTCAGAAGGGTACATGTAAAATAATGATTTATTACACAGTTAAATGCACACTTCTGCAGAGTGGTGGATGGAATGTAGAGAATATAAGACCAGAATCTTATCCCATCAGAAAGGTAAAGAATGACTGGAATCCCAACTCTTGAAACCTTAGACAGTTTTAGGATCATTTCAGAAAGTTGAAAAAATGTATTCTTTAAAGTTAAAGTTATTTTATGCAAAAATTGTTTTTAAGAACATAAAATAAATTCCCAACACTTCACAAATTTGTATGATTCATTCTTTAAGGATATTCTCCCAGTATATTAGGGTCATATTTTTAGGACCTCTCTTGACAAACTCTGCAGATCCTTGTGGTCAAGATATTGTTTGTCTGTCTCTCAACAGTTTGGTTTCCTTAAGATATTTTTTCTGTGCTTTCTTTAATTTTAGCCAAAAATGAAATGTGATTTATATAGACATGACCTTGATCAAATTCAGTTTCCAGTACTTGGCAAGCTATGGGCCATGATTGCTCATCTTCATAATTTTGTTTTCTGAGGCAATACTTTACCAGGAATTATTGGATTTTGACCAAAGTTGCCATATGACTTTAGGCCAAGGAAAAAAATATTGTTTCCTGTTGTGTTAGTTTTAAAATTAGGGTAGGCAGGTTTTTGTTGTTGTTACCCCTCCCCCTTCCATACATTTAATTAGTTTTTATGTGATTTTTGTGTTTTTTTTACCATGGGGGATGACTGCTAGGGTCGTCTATGAGAAATGGGATGATTAGTTGAATGGAAATATACATATTTTTTTATTGTTGGCCTATTCAATGAATCTTGCCCCCTAAAGCCCATTTCCTGAATTGTTTCCCAACACAGGTTTCTTGTTTAAGACCCTGACAAGCAACGTGTACACTCATTGCTAATAGAACCAGTTGAAATTATACTTATCATTACATTATTCTTGCACTTTAAAACTTTTAACACTTTTGGAAAAGGTTTGTCATATATTAAAAAATTGACTGGAGAAATGCAAATCCATGTGTTACTTGTAACTGCAAATTTTTGCACAATTTAATGAGCCATTACAAAGTTCTCATTTTGTGTCAAATGGTATGTGACTTTACAAAGTTTACTTACTTACATTTAACAACATAATTTACAGCTATTATGCCCCTGATGACTGAGCCTCCTGACTTTGGTTTATGCAGCACAATTTTACCAAAGTTTATTGGATGTCAGTCCAATTTGGTATGCAGATTTATATAGATGGGACCCTGAATGAGCACGAGTTCCATCATTTCTTGACATCATTTACAAGTATTGGTCTCTGATTTCCTGTCCTCTCAATTTTGATTTCTGCATAATTACTTTTCCATGAATTGCTGGATTTCAAAACTTTTAGCACTATCTTCATGAGATCATCAGTGAGTTGGATTTCCATTATTCCATATCATTTAAAGGAATTCTATCCCCTGAATGCCCATCCATCAGACTTGGGTTTTGGCAGCAAAACTTTTAAATGGACTTTTGACTTCCAATGAAATGTATCATGCACTGTTGTGTCGTTAAATCTTAAATTAGTTTCATTTCTAGCATTTCACCACATCCTGTATATGAGTTATAACTCTGTCATTGTCAGAATGCCCATCTAACCTTGGTTTTGCTGTAACATTACTTTACCAAGAATTATTAATTGAAATATGCCATGCAACTTTACATTAAGGATGCCTTGAATGAGTTTCCAGCATTATATAGTGCTGTTTTAGAAGGAAGATTTGTGGGCTTATATTGCCTGTCTTCATGGCTTTATTTTGCAAATTCCTTTGTCACGAATTATTGGATTTCAGCCATAGTTGGCATACAGATGTATAGATTATATGATAAAATAATAATGAGAAGAACTAGTTATTTCACACTGTACAGTTCATACATCTAAATTTAAAAAAAAAATACAGACATATCTCCAATTAAACAATGCATTTACACCTCTCTGGTGGCCTAGTGGTTAGAGCGTGTGCCTCAGTTGCAGGAGGTCGAACCCCAGCTAAGTCATACCATGGGTACAGTGGTACAAGCAACTGCCTCATTTGGCACTCAGCATCAAGAGGTCAGTGTTATGACTTGTTAACATTGTGTCAGAATAATGTGACTGGGTGGGACATGATGCTCCATGTCTGTGGCATGATACTCCAGTGGTAGACATCACCATAAACTGTAACACTGCAGACATCATAGTGATACTACTGAATTAGTTTTAAAGCTATGTTAAAATTCCTAAAACACAGACAAACATAATGCATTCAGCATTGTTCAAAATGAAATTATGTAAGAGAGTTAAAGGGTAATTTGTGCTATCTATAATCAGAGAATTTAAGTGAATGTCATAATTCCAGAGATTTCAAGAGATAATTCTTACCATTATATATTCTTGTCAGCATTTAAAACATTCTTTCTCATTATACTTAAAGATTCAGTTTTGATCAAATAGACTTCCTACTTTATGGTGATGGATAACTCTATTGAAATCAGTATCAATAATATTTTGCTTTATTTGTTTGAACAGAAACCAAGCATTGATGACATAACTAGATCCCTGGTCCTAGCTCTGGGTGTATGTTACCATGCTTGTCTGAAGAACAGAGGAGAATATAGAAGACATGTGGCACAATTCTTTAAGGCTCCCTGTATTCTTCCAGGGGGTTCTGATCAGATGGAGAAGGAGATTTCCATGTGAGTCAGGATACAGAAGTTTGCAAACTTACCTTTGTAGTCATTATATACAGTCAACACTAATTTTAAAAAGTTTTAAAATAGAGACACATTTTTTCTTAAACCCAGTAGCTAATTTAGTTGCATTCTCTAATAAATAATAATAATAATAATAATAATAATAATAATAATAATAATAATAATATTATTATTATTATTATTATTATTATTAATATTATTATTATTAGGGCTATTGGAAAAACATAAATGAAGGTAGTTGTATTTATATTTCTGCTCTAAGAATGATCTTATGTTATTATGTGTGTTAACCAATTTCTTTTCCACAAAATAATATATTTTCTCCATCATCATCAGTTACCAAGCTTTACGAATTGCTTGCACTTGTGAAAAGGAGGAATCCTTTCTTTTCTTCTCTGTAAGGTACTGATCACCAGACTATTACTATGCAGTAAACACTGAGAAAAATTATTGACTTGGTCGAGTCTGTCAAAGTAAAGCAAGTTCAGTGTAAAATTGGTTCTCTATTAATCCATTTTGATGAATACAATTACTATTATACCATTCATCATGATATGAGTAAGTTCATGATCATGCAGTATTGTTATTCAATTGTGTGCTTGGTTTGCTTTCTTGACTTCAGATGTGTGGCATATCAATTTCTCAACATATCAGTTTCAGTGTTCTCTGTATGCTATAGGGTGTCATGTACAGGAGAAATAAGATAAGTCTCTGGATTGAGCCCTTGGGTACATCTTATTTTATTCAACCAGGACTTAATACAATATTGCCAAGTTACACTTGCTAGATTCTGTCTCTGTGATAAGATTGTATCCAGGAAGAAGATTTTTCACTGAAATTTTAATTAAAGAGTGTTTAGTAAATATCCCATAATGAATAAAGTTAAATGCTTTCTTTAGATCTGTTGTCCTTATTTATATCATCAAGCCAAATTAAAGCAGAAAAATAATTGACTCCTGTAACTCCCCAGTAGATCATTGTCCATTTGAGAGACTCTTGTGTGCAATTTTTTTACTTATTTTTCTTTAACCGATTTTATCCTGAATATGACTATGATCATAATGCCTCAGTCTATCCTGAATAAACCTATGATTGTAGTATCCCATTCTATCTTGCATACACCTGTGATTGTAGTTTCCCATTTTATCCTGAATATGATTACTGTGGTACTATGACGTATGTGTGTAGTGTCTAAAGAAACACTTGTTCTATATCACAAATATTTGTGTACTTCTTCAGCAACACAGAAAATGGTTAAAGCGTGCATGCATAGTGAAATATTTAAAATACATGGTTGGATAAGAAATTGTGGCTTGAAAATTGATAATAAAATGATAGATGACAACTTCAATGTAAACATGATGTTGACAGCAAGGGTAGTGACATTGAAGCTGACAATTTGGATGATTCTAATGATAATATTGACTTAAATGATAGGTTAGAATTGAATCAAGTTGATGAAAGAGATGATGCATGGCTTCATGCACTTTTTGACACTGATTTGGGAGAATGAAGCTGACTTTGAAGGCTTTAAAATCAAAAGGAATGGGTCTGAGATGATTTTTCACCCTGATTGCAGCCATGATTTAAATTGATAAAATATTGTTATTACTATGATGATTAGTGTTGTTCCGATTATCGATTATAATCGATAATCAGTTGGTTGAGTGAACCAATTCGCCAATCGATTGTGAAACGCCATAATCGATTGCATGGTAAGGGAGACAACTGTGAAGCGCTTGGCACAGACTAGTTCAATCCCTTTGTTTGTTGGGAAGAAAACCGAGGATTCCGAACAAAATGTTAAAACCCCGCTAAATATCATACACGTGCCATGGATGAAAACGATCGCAAAATAATATATCCATATCCTGGAGGAAAAGCTCGTCCTCGTGTATGGACATATTTTGGATTTTACAAAATACAGGAGGGTCCACCGACAAAGGAGAATTTAGATACAACGAAGGTCATATGCAAACTCTGCAGAAAGGAATATGCAAACAAAGGTAGGTCCAGCTATTCTCATTGAAATCAACGCGGGGATACATTTATTTTTGGCAAACACATTCTCCAATACATAGTGCAAAAAATGAACAATATTCTAATTTTTTGTGGTGCTACACGAAAACAAAATTATCATGTGATACGCTTTACATTTTAGGACTGTGGAACAATGATATTAGCCTTCCGATCCACAACAGTAAAGCTAAATTATTTATTCCCTTCATAACTTCCAAATATATAAACATACACCATAGTTAGATTTTTTTGGATAATTTGGAAACAAATAATGTCGTCAACGACGAATGCAATTATTAGGAGACAGAACAACCTCGTATAAAATAAATGAGTTGCACGCACGCACACGGAAAAACGTTTCATGGCATTCCAGTATCAAATATTTTAAATCAAGAATTTTATTTTCATTAAATCATTTGTGTACTTTGTGCTTTCCTCTAATATAGCATGTGTTGTTGTTAAAATACTTCAAATTTCTTTTCATAATAAAGCTCCATGTCATGATTATGATTGAAATACATAAATAATCACAAGATTATCCTGCTATTTAGGCATATATGATAATGACGGAAAAGTGATCTCTGAGGTTTGTTACAGATATTCCCGGAGACATGTGACTATTTAAAAACATTAAATAACTTTTTAAAATGTTGCAGATTAATTTTAAAATATATGTACAAATTTAATATTAATTTTAATCCTGATTTTCTTTAAATAATTTCATTCCATTCATTTAAGATACTTGTGCATAAAGAATTTGTTGTTTGCTCTTTTTTCTTCTCAATATAAAAACATTTATTTCAAATACATTCCAGGCAATACTACAAATTTGGCCTTTCATCTTGATCATGACCATAAGGAAATGGGATCAGCGACAGCAAGAGGTGCTGATGTTTCCCCCCAGCCACCCAAACAGACTAAGATTGATGAACAATTTAAGAAGCCAACAGAGAGGATGTCAGCTACAAAGCAGAAAGAAATTGATGATGCACTCTTGAAACTTATTGTTGGCAAAGTTCTTCCGCTAAGCCTTGTTGACCATACATATTTTAGAAACTTTGTGATGCTTCTTAATCCAAGGTAAGTTTTAAATGATAAGATTAAAAATTAGTAATATTTGTTTAAACTGACAGTGAGAAAAGAAAAAAAGTGTGAATCCATTTGATTCTAGATGTCAACACTGTTGAATTTTGAATTTTCATACTTAAATTAAGCAATATTTAATTAAATATAATGCTGTCCTGTCTAAATAAACATTAAATAAATTCATTGTTTTCACTATATTTAGACACAGTAAATATTCCAAATACATGTCTTGTTTGACTACCATGACTAAATGTTTCAAACTTTACATTTTCAGGTATGAAATTCCAGGTCGTAAATTAGTGTCCTCCAAACTAGCTGAGAAGAAAGACCAGGCTGAGAAAAAAGTAAAAGAGGAACTACATGATGTTCTTGATATAGCTGTTACTCACGATGCATGGACTTCATTAAATACAGAAAGTTATAGTACAGTGACTGCACATTTTATTTCCAAAGATTGGGAATTGAAAAGTGTTGTCTTAGAAACACGAAAAGTTGAAGGCAGTCACACTGGGGAAAATATAAAAGAAAGCCTGTTGGCCACTCAGAGGCGATGGAATCTTCCAACACCAACTGGAGTAACTGATAATGCAGCCAATGAGATCAAGGCTTTTGATTTACTTCAATGGACTCGATTTGGTTGTTATGGTCACAGATTTAACCTTATTGTGTAAAAAAACTTTAGCTATACCAGAACCGTCACGAATCATTGCAAAGGGGCGCAAACTGGTGACTTTTTTCCATCAAAGCACGAGCATAAATGATTTGTTAATGAGAAAGCAGCAGTTACTACTTCACATAGGTGCTAGAGGACACAAGCTCAAGATGGATGTTCCAACTAGATGGAATAGCACTCATGACATGCTTGAACAACTGCTTGAGCAAACACCTGCTATTATGGCTGTTATCAGTGACCCAAACATAAGCAAGTCAGCAGCCGCAACATTGAAAAATTATGTCTATACATTTGACGAACAAGCATTGGTTGAAAAACTTGTGGAAGTTCTCTCACCGTTCCTGAATGCAACAAACAGTGTTTGCAGAGACAAATCACCAACCCTTCATAAAGTTATCCCAATACTTCTTAAACTTACCAAATGTATAGAAACAAATGCTGATGATCTACCTTCAATTGCTAAACTTAAAGATGTAATGAGACAAGAATTTGACAATAGAACACAGGACAAAGATCTAGTTCTGTTGGGCTGTTTATTGAATCATACTATGAAGGATCTGGAGTTTCTATCTGACAGTGAGCGAGCAGATGGACATGCTCTGCTTTTGAAGGTTGCTCTTGATATGGCTGATGTTAAAGTGAATGTCCAAGTGGAGCCAGGGACTAGTGATGAAAAACCTTCAGACTCATTGCCACCTCTACCAATTGCACCATCACTACTAAATGTCAGAGATGACAACACTAAAACTGTGGTTACACTTAGTCCACCAAACAAGAAAGCAAAGGTCAATGTTGACATGGATGATTGGTTGCAAGATGTTGTTTGCCTTGGTGAAAGTCAACAGCCAATAACAGATGTCATCCACCAGGAGGTTTCTAGATATCTAGTTGCTGCTCCATATGATACCAATCTCACAATGTTACAGTGGTGGAAACAAAACTGCCAGTTCTACCTCCATCTTAGCTTACTAGCTCGGAAGTACCTAAGTATTCTGGCATCATCAGTATCCAGTGAGAGGGTATTTAGTCTGGCTGGACATCTTGTCAGCAAGAAACGGGCTCGTTTAAGTTGTGACAATGTGGACCTGATAATATTCTTAAACAAAAACATTAACTATTGGTAGTGTCAGTGTAACAAGCACAAGAAGAAACAGTATTCTGAAAAATGATTTTTGTGTTCAGCATTGCTCAAACATTACATGATTTTGCTGATAAATAGTTCAGTTAGTTTGAAAGTTTTTGTAATTGGTGTTTATTTGTTTTGTTTAAACTGCTTTGATTGTAGTATTAGTAACTAATGACAAGCAAGAAAAACATTTCTTTCTATACTTTAAACAATTGAAAAATCACATATGAATAAAAGTGTTCTGGGGGATTGTTAAGTCTTTCAGCTGCATAAAACTGATAAGCCAAAGAAAGTTGCTTTTGAGGTTAAAGTATATATATATATAGAGAGAGAGAGAGAGAGAGAGAGAGAGAGATTAACTCCTATACATTTTAAACTTTTGAACAAAGATATAACTCTGTAACAACAAAAATTAAAACTTACTTGTAGAAAGTTAGCAACCGATTATAATCGATTATCAGTAAGTTGTGTGCAACCGATGATCGATTATGAACTTCTAACCGATTCCCATCACTAATGATGATGTAGACTTCAAAATTTGGACAAAAACTGTACTGATTAATTAGCTTTATCTTACTGAAAGATTTCTAGGATTAATGTGTGAAAAGTTGTTGTGAGAAACTGCACGCTTAAGTACATGTTCTAGAGTGTGAAGTAAACAAATTGTTCAGGTTTTTTGTTGTCCAATTTTAGTAACATTATTATAACTTTTGAACTAACATTGCTAAAAACTTAAATTTTTACCAAAATTATACAAATAGAATTATCTTTATTTTATTTGTGTACTATTAGGAGCATTTCATTCAAATTCATGAACAAAAAAAATCACTGAACATCATGGTAAGTTTTTTAATTTGTTTTTTTTTTCTTGCAAGTTATATTTCAAAACACTTGTGAGCAAGTACATTGATAAATGATAACAAATCATATATCACCGTGTTGCAAATTTAATTACCTTTTCAGTGATACATAGTTTTATATACTTTAAAAAAGAAATAACAATGTTAAAACATATTTAGTAAACATGGTGAAGGTCATCACAATTTATGCTGCTGCTGTATGATGCTCTCTTATACCACAATGTATTTAGAATTGCTTCTCAGAATCAGGTACGGCAGTTGAAACTGGTAAACAGGATAAAATGGGTTAAACCTTAGTACATAATATTTGCAATGGTTTACAATGGCATTGCCAGACCATTATATTGATGATGTCTGTCTCTCTGCATTTATGTCATCTACACTTTGGTTAAGTTTTGTGTTCAGCTCATTTTTGTATTTATCCAGAAGGTCTCTATTTGAGTTGCATTTCAAGTTGAAATGATTTACTTAAAACTTAGCTTGAAACAAGCGGACAGAACTGCCTGAACCAGATATAATTGGATATTAATTTCATCGTGAGAAGCATACCATCCTTTGATGTAAGTAGGTCACTGTAAACAATTTATCAGCTCTGTAATTTGCATTAAATATTAGATCTAGTTCCATTTTTCAGACGCCGTTTCTTAAAAAGTATGTTGGACCTAAAGCTATGAAGCTGGCAGAACCCTACAGTAGATATGTTGTCTGATAATCCACTGATTATTTCCATCCATCCATAAGCAGTTTGGTTGCTACAGCATATGAAAATGGATTATTGAATTTTCAGTAAACATTAAGTTGCATTTTATATCTAATTGTTAGCATAATTTTGTGTCTTTATTTTTGAAGCTCTGGCACATGGCTTGATATTTTACTAAAGATTCCTAATTTGTTTCCTGAATTCTATGGATGTTTATTTTTTGTTTGATATCAGTGGTATTTCTTCCTGATAAAGAAAAGTGGATATTTTATTTCTATTGAATCAGATTCAGTATCTTTTGTTTGTAGGTAACACAGCTTGAATGGTTTCATACATATTGAAGCTCATATATAATGATATTATTTGCTGATACAATGTCAGGTGAATAATAAAGAACTAATTTCAGATCTTCTTGGTGTGGATGAATATAGCTAACATAGCCTAGTCCTTTAAAATGTGGATTTTACCACAATTTTGACTTTCTGACAGAAAAATATTGGATGCTCAGTGTAATAACAATTCTGAAGGCCAAATTTTCCATTTATTGAAGCCAAAATGCACTTTTACCATACATTAAAGATGATAACCATTCCCATGAATAATCACTGTCTGGGATGATTTGTTAATATTTTATAATTCTGACATAAGTCTGAGCTTCCCTTTGACCAGGTATGACATTTGTTATATTAATATTTTATCAACAGATGCCAGGATGTATTCCTAGAAAATATTCAGCTGGAAAAGAACATTGCCAAGAACACGGCTCTTAAAGAGAATGTATTCATGATGGTCATTAGTATTGAGCTGCGTATTCCTCTGTTCCTGGTGGGAAAACCTGGCAGTTCCAAATCCCTATCCAAAACCATTGTGGTTGATGCCATGCAGGGAAATGCATCACGCAAAGATCTTTTTAGAGAATTCAAACAGGTACAAGAGTTCAAGTAATAGCCAGCAAGATTAGTGGTCTATTTTCTGCAGCTGTTTTAAACTGGGGGAGTGTTTTGTTTCACAAGGTAGTTATCATTGTAGTTATGTAACCACAGCTTTACTGACTTTAGGATTAGTCATGTTTGCTTTGTCCATTGTCTATCTAGCATCTGCGTGTTAGCACACAAATGGAGCAGGACAGATCAAATACCAGTGTGTTAGCACAAAAATGGAACTGAACAGATCAAATAATAGTTGGTTAGCACATAAATGGAACAGGACAGATCAAATAACAATGGATTAGCACACAAATGGCACAGGACAGATCAAATACCAGTGGGTTATGGTATAAACAAGCACATTGGTCGATCATGGCAAGCTTAAATATACGATTTATATAATAACAAGGTTTCTTTAAGTTTTGTCTCAAGGTCAATGGTAGTCTGCTAAATCAACTCTCAAACTTACATTGGTATGTTGTGTGGTTTGTGGTATTAGCTGTTCATCAAGCTAAGCAAATATTTCAGACAGACCTGTCTGCAGTATACATGAAAACATATGGATCATTTTTAGACACAGATATATTTTGTAGCTATTGAGTTCTTGTCAGTTAAAGGGGCTTCTCAGTGATTTGTACAGAATATTTCAAAATCAGATCCAATTTTTTTAATTTAATTGCAAATCTATGATTAGAAACACAACCCTATTATCTAAATTATCAGGCTATGTCAGAGGATAATCAGCATTTCCATCAAATTATGAAAGTACCAGTGAGATGCAACTTTTCTTATTCACAATGATTGTTTTGGTCATGTGACTCAAACATTATGATTTTATCCAGTGATGAATATGTGACTATTATTATTAGGTGCAAAACAATTCATCGATACATTGATGCATCAATATATTTGCTGTAGCAATACACATAATGATACAAAAGGTGGAACATCAATACAAAACAATACCTACCATATGCAAGTTATTTTATTTTTCAGCTGTACTTTGTAATTATTATTCATTTACCACCTTGATCTTTAAACTGAGAGTTCATCTGAGATATCTGCTACATTCACAGGTTTTTATTTTTATTAGCAAAAATGAAAAAGAAAAGACTTAATAAAACTCACCTTCTATAAAATTAACACAAAGTGATGTGATTTGAATATGTTCCCCCCCCCAATCACCAATGCCATGGTAATTATTTTATCCCAACAACGTTTTCAGCATAAAGGATATATTCTAAATGTTTCCACAGGTAAATAAGGTATGTTACTCTTCATTTGAAAGCATTTTTATGCAAAGTTTCTTTCTTGATTTGTATCTTGCCTACTTTGGTCAAATTTGAAAGCTACACTACTGGTGTCACATGTTGAAATATATTAAACTGAATTCTCGTTGGTGGTTATTGTTTATTCCAGTCCAGGTTCAACAGTATTTAATGTAACTTATTCACTGCATGACAATCAGGAAGTATTGGCAAGGCTTCAGATAACCTTGGTGCAGAAGTTGATCAGTAATATATTCTGTAATTTATTTAAACAGAAATGCTGCCCTGATGTGTGAATCACAAACTTTGCATGAATTCACTCCCTTGGAGCTCTAATACATGAAAACTCTCCCACAAATTAATTGAAAGTCATGCAGATGAAAATGTGCTCAGCATGTTATACAATTTTTATTTAACCATTCACCTTTAGTTATTTTCATGACATTAGTCACACTAGTAAATGTAACACATGTCACAACATCTGTTTTTTGGTTGGGCAAATATTTACACATCCGACTTTAATTCTTGACATGAATGGCTATTAAACTAAATTTGATTGCCACATTTTGCCTGGGAACAAGCTTTATATTGTGGTTTGAGCCTAGCATCAACAGATTTGTAAAAATGTGCATTTACAATGCAGACTACCTTAAATCTCTCAATGGATGACTCCCAGTGTGTTTCTTCAGACTTTGATTTTATTTGGCATTGCTGATGATAGTTATGATGGAAATAATTTTTGAAGTTATGACATATCAGATTAATGGAGACAACATTTGGGGATTTTGAGCACAAAAATGGAGTTAGATACAAGTCATTTGCACCTTTGTAAATACTGGATGGACAAAATAGATGGCATGAAGGTCAATCATCCGATATATTTATATAAGGATTAAGATAAACTGAATAAATAAGAATTTAAAAAATGAATTGTGTATCAATACCTTGGTACGTTGGCAAAAGTGAGTATTGCATTGGATCAAGTGAAGCAGCATTGTATCACAATAAATTTTACTAAATGTTCTCTATATTTATTTTTCAGTACTGACCTTTCCACTGTGTAACAATCAATTCAAATCATGTTAATCTAAAATACCTTTAAAGATGACTTCCTGGTGAAATTCTTGTCAAAAGGTTCACTGGCATTTTTTTGAGAGGCTGTACTGTAAACAGAGCAGCATGTAAACAGAACACAGATTTCACTTCTGAATGATCACCAAGGCCTTATTACTCACTGTGCACTATTGCCAAAATACACACAACCACTCTCTGAGCACATATTCTCAAGAATAAACAATTACCTTTAAATCCCTACTAAAAATGCATCAATATAACTCTTTTATCACCACAAAAATGAGAGGTAAAAATATTCTAAAAATAGACTAGATCTACATTTGTGGGTACTGAACTGGAATACTAATTGTGATGCAATTCCAAACGACCTAGAATGTTGAATATAAATCATTGCCATCTATGTCTGAATGTATTTTATTTATCTTGTCATAGATGAGAATTGCATAAAATTGATGCAAATTGCATTTATTTGTTGGTCTGTAATCAGCATACTGAAACTACAACCAGTAAATCACATAAAAGGGCACCACCTACCACTGACAGACCTTCTGAAGACGGAATGACCAACAAATTCATATGAGTATCAATAATGTATTGTATAATGGGCTCTGTATTGTGAATCTTATCGATACATGCCACAGGTGTGCCATTTTACCCCAGATTATTATGTTTCAAAAGTGCATTAAATTACAAAATGGATAGAGTAATTGACAGTGATCTGAGCAATTTAAATTACATTGTAAAATTAATCCCTCCATAATGTAATCTGATGCATTGTTGAACCATGATACAATAAAAATATCACACTAAATATGCATTATGTAAACCTAGCATTTTTCTAGTAATATATGAAATGACTACAGGTTATGTACTAAAAATGTAGGCATTGTATTTATATACTAGTAGATTTTCATTTATAAAACAATAAATCGGCTCATCCAAGACACAGAAAAAAGTTGTTAAAACAATATTATTACAGACATCAGTTTATTTATGGGCACCTCCAGTCCAATATCTATGAGGACACTAAAAGGCCTATGGGATAATCCCTATGGTTAGAGAACTGAGAACTTGTTTTTGACTGGTTCACCAAGATTATGTACCTGGCATATGTTTGTTTTTTAGATAATGACTCTTGAACAAATACTTTTGAATGGAGTTAAATTCTCATTTCTAATTTTCTATTTCTTTCTGTCACTAAGGTATTAAGCATATTTATTCTGAGCCTGGTTTTTTTACATCATGTACCTGGACCAAACTTTGTGGATAACTTGTCAAGATTATTTTGAAGGGACATGTTGATGCTTGGTAATGATTTATTCAGTTGTTGCTAACTGTATTCAAGAGGGGGACTACTGTAATTAATAAATTATTTGGTTCTTGTATTCTCTATTTTCATAGTAGTTTTAAATTTAGAATGAAGACTAATGATTTAAACAGAAATAAAACTGTTTTGGCCTTTGTAAAGTAATGAATGTGATGACAACAAAGTTTGAGTCTATCAATGCTTTTTTCATTACAGCTATTTTTTATTTATGCCAATATGGCATAAGATTTTACTTTTTAATTTGTATAATTTGATTTCAACAAAGATATGCCTCATTTCTTGTGACATATCTTAGTCCCAGATTACCATTTACTTGAAGAACCTCAAAGGAAAATTTTATATGTACAAAAATACAATTTGACATGAAAATTGCAAACTGAATTTTGTATTATTTTTTCCTAGGTCCAGATAGTATCCTTCCAATGTAGTCCTTTGTCAACACCAGATGAAATTGTGGGAACTTTCCGTCAGTGTGCACAGTTTCAGAAGGATAAAGACCTGGACAGATTTGTGTCTGTGGTTGTTTTGGATGAAGTTGGTCTTGCAGAGGACAGTCACAGAATGCCTCTCAAGACACTTCACCCTCTCCTAGAGGATGGTTGCCAAGGAGATGAGAAACCAGAGCCATATAAAAAGGTGAGTCATAATGTTGCAATTTCAATTTCAAATGTAGTTTCAGCAAAAAAAATCATTGTAATCTCACACAGATATGGTAAAAATTAAATTTTAGAGGAAGTATTTTATTTCATTGCATCCTTTAGCTTATTTTCAGTAAGAGAATGATAAATGCTTTCAAATATATATCAAGAATATCATGTGTGTTATTAGTGTGTTCACATTTTGATTTAAACTTGTCAAGGTAAGCACATGTAACCTTTGGATTCTGGCATCTGTAAACATACAGTAAATTGAAAACAATTTGTAGTAATAAATTGTGTGACTGTTGTATTAAAAAAATTGATAGATTGGAAAGGTTGTTTTAGGTGGCGTTTTGTTTTGTTTGTTTTAATGTCACTTTAAACAATTTATTGCCTACATGGTGCTACATGGTGCCAGCTGTGAAGGTAAAAAAAAAACATTCCAGAAGAAATCTGTCTTGTCATATATAACAGATTTGAAAGTGTTACCTTCTAGGTTTTGAAAGTGCCATTTAATGTTTTACGTTGTTATTATGTATCACCAACTAGAAAGTGTAATCCCCATGCAAGACAATAAAGACCCCTACATTTCTGTATATAGGTAGAGACGAATTATATCATACTGCTGATACAATATAGAGCAATTTGTATTATGCAAACAGAATTTAAAAATGAGGAAATGTGCATACATGACCCATGTGATTTTTACCAAATATGAATCACCTACAGAATGAAAAAATGATGCATTAATACCTGAACATTTTCAGTCATAAGTATATTTGTCATCTGTGTCTTTGAAGTAATTATAGATAATATTATGGCTGTTATAGTTAATATTTACTGCTACATATTACTATCAGTGACACAGTGGAATATATATTATTTGAAGAAAACCCCTAATTAAATGAACAGTTTGTCAATGCCGATAACATTATGACACACTTATAAGAAAACAAAATTATATATATATATATATATATATATACATACACATGCATACAGACAGACAGACAGACATACATATCAGGCATTTCTGGGCACCTAGGTTTCCGTCATCAATATTGAAGCAAAACACATCGAATTGAAACAATTGACAATGCTTACCATTTGAAAAAGATGCAATTGTCACCAGAACAAAATAATTTTAATTTTGGACACACCAAATAATAATAATAATAATACTAATGAGGATTTTGTATAGTGCCTAATCTTTAGAAGCTCTAAGTGCTTTACAACATCTATAATGATATGACTACACTACAGAAAAACAAATAACAAAATCCATGAAATTGGAAAATATAAAAACATGCTGAAAACATATAAGATGCAAAACACTAATAGGTCTCTGAGTTTGTTCCTGCAGTCAAAAAAGGTGAGTTTTAAGAGCACCCTTAAAAGGGATCAATGTGTCTTTGTGTCTAATTTCAATGGGCAATTCGCTCCATGTTGCCGGGCTCTGGTATGCAAAAGAATGTTGTCCATATGGTATGTTTTACCATTAGAAAAGGACAGTAAGGAGTCAGTCTGCATGTTTACGTTGAGCTTGTTCTGTGGTGAGTGGGTACAGACAAATGGAAGGATGTGCAAAACTATAATTACCTCACATCCTGTGTTGACATTTAATGTCATTTTTGGTCTTTCTTGTCAGTGTCATTTTTGGTCTTTCTTGTCACATGTATGACAGAATGACTGAAATTTGATCCGAAGAATTGTTCACATTCTGAGTTACAAATCCAAAATACACGATATAGTTTATAGCATGATGTCATGTACTGGTGTTTGATGCTTACCTGGGCATAAAGGAATGGCTGCTCACATAACCTAGTAAAACTCACTTATTACATGGAATGGTAGGTAGGTAGGTCCAGAGCACCTACATACATTAGATTGGTAAGCCCAGACACAGGGGGACTACTGTAACAATATATAATATAACAAGCAGAATGTTTTAATCCATATTTAGACATAAAAGATTTTAATTTACTTAAACTACTTCACAGAGCCAAAATACATAACTGCATCACAAAATGTTTGTAATTCTATCACACAGCACAAATTTTAACCTTAAAAGACTCCATCACAGCTAAATACAGATTGCAAACATCACTGGAAGTTTAGTCAAAGCATGAGAAGAATGTTTACATGAAATAGTTGTAGCAAAGTGAGATCATGTCCTAACCCCCAGTAGCCTGATACAGACTTATTTGACAGTAGCTGGTATGTAATGACAGTCTAGAGGTCTCCTAGTATATTAAGCTCATTGTGTTTTGGCTGCTTTCAGCTTTGATTGTTGTAGCCTTGGTTGTGGTTGGGTTGGGTATGTACACGTCTAAGCCAGATTGGAATTACAATGTTAAAAGCATTCACTGTTGATTGTTTACAACTTTCTACTGCAAACATTCAAGCCGTATTGAATAATGGTTAATGCATGTGAGGTTTCTACTAATGTGCTAAAACAAGCAGGCACAAAAAATTAGACGTCTTTGGTGTCGCATTCTTTCTGTAATTACAAGAAAGCATTGTATGATTGAGGTATCATTATGCTTGGGATAGGCCTCAGATCAAAATGCTCCTGTTTTAATGTTTTTGATGTAATTTTTGTTTGCAGTTTTTTACAGTTATATGGACGCATCACAATTTGTTATAAATTTCTAGAGAGATTTTCTTGATCTCTCAATTAAACTGTGTTTTCTAAGAACTACTTAATAAACACACTTTAATGTATACTGGGGTGGTGGGTAATAGCTATATATCAATATCATATTTATTTCCTTCCATGGAAGATTACATGATATAATAATAAATCATCAGAATACAATCATTAAATAAGTATTAAACAATAGATAATTATTTTAAAAATAAAAATAAAAAATTATAAAAAAAAGTCAACTAATACAAATATTCATTTACACATTCTTACACTATATGTAGCTTGATATGCATGCGCTCAAAATGAAGTAAAATAACACGACGTTAAACACATATGTTTAGTAAGTACATTGTTAGGCATCAAATACAATCTATGTAAAAACATGTTTTCTTCTATCAATTTCGGACTGCGCTGATGTCCATCCTAGCATTCCCAGGGCGATGTCTGATCTTGTATGTGTTGGAAAACCATGTAAATGTTTGGCAAAATATTTCAGAGTTTTATCCAATAAAGCAGGGTCACTTTTTGAAATGTTACACTATAATTCACTTCCATAAAACATTGAAGGAAAAATTATCTTTCTAACTACATTTGCAGCAACCAAAGGATTTAAACCATTCGGTCTAATGCCAATACCAAACAGACTGTGAAAAGATTTTTTTCCTTTATTACATGCAATGAGTATTGCATCATGCGACGTCAGCTTTGAGTTAATCCGGTGACCCAGGTGTGTAGCCAAATCAGTAACCGGCAAACATGACTGGCCAAGATACCATTTCATATTGAAATAATTCTTGTATTGTGGACCAAAAATGATATTGTATGACTTTGTGACACTAAGCTCGAATCGCCACTTATTACTGTAGTCATATGCTATATCTAAAAGCTTTTGTAGATTGCTAGGATATATAGCCAAAAGTGAAATATCATCAGCTAGAGTAGGATTTTCCACAGCTAAGGATCAAATCATTGCTCCAAATCCACTATTTTCTAACTGTAACAGCAAGTCATTTATAAATATTGTGTACATCAAGGTTGACAAAACACCACCTTGTCTCACTCCTTGACCAATTGAGAACCAGTCTGAAAATTGGCCATTGACAAGAACTTTACTCTGTAAATTTGTGAAAATGTTAAAAAAATATCAAAAGGGATTTACCCGTAATTCCCATCATGAATAATTTAAAAAGCAGTCCTTTGTGCCACACGGTATCAAATGCCTTTTTTGTATCAAGAAACGCAGCAAAAACCCGTGATCCCATGTTTACATTATATTGTACTGATTGCAACAGCAAAAAACTCGCTGTTGTGCAACCTAAACCTTTTTGGTAACCATGTTGTTGTGAACTGGGTATACTAGAATTTTTATCATTGAGCCAATTACTAAACATTCATGAATAATTTTCTCAAAGATTTTGTAAATAACAGGCAGTAAAGTAACAGGCCTGTAACTTTCAAGCGAGTTATTTGATTTCCTGTTACATTTGTACAGTGGTATTACTATACCTTTCTTGCAATCTACAGGTATGTAACATTGATCAATTATCCTAGTAAATAAAATTGCCATACATTTGATGAGGTAGTTGCTGCCATATATTAAATGTTCATTGCAAATTTGATCATATCCCGATGCTTTGATTTCTTTAGACTTTTAATGATCTCTCTTACTTCATTTACACTGATACTGGTCTGTAAAGCCTCTATATGTCTTACTCCGTCCTGTAGACCCCGTTTTAATTCTCTCTCTATAAGTTCATAAAAGTTTCCATCAAAACTATGACTAGGATTTGGCCTGTGAATGTCCTCATAGTATCAGGCAAAGACATTTGCAATGGAATCATCATCACGGACACAAACACCATCAGTTGATAGTTCCTGACAAAAATTTATATTGTTTCCTCTCTTAACGTTGATCATTTTCCAAAAGTGTCTTGCATCACATTCCTGTGCTTTTTCAGTTTCTTCATACACATCCCCCATATATTTTTCCACAGCTAGTTTTTGAAGGTTTCTAAAGTCTCTTTTCTTATCTTTATATTCTCTGTACGAATTATATTGATTACCCCTCGGTCTTTCTTCATTTATCCAAGTATACCTAGCTTGTCTTTGAAGTTTATGTGCTTCTTTGAGTTCATTTGACCAATATGGTTTGGCATGATAATTAAATTTAGACTTTGGAAGCACATTGTCCCTTGACTGCTGAATTACATTAACAATGTGCCTGTAAAATCTATCAACATTGACGGAAATAGTATCTATATCAAAAGTTTTCAGGCAAAGGTCCAGCTCATATTGATAGTTATTCAAGATATCAGTGTCTAATTTATTCCAAGCTATCTTATTTCTCTTCATAGACTGTCTGAAGTCTTTCCCACATGTCACCGTACAAAGGGAAGTAAGGATAGGGAGGTGGTCGGATATCACGTGCTCTTCGTGATCTGAAACAATGTGCGCACTCCGTAATCTATTTGTGCATTGATCCGACAGTACAAAATGATCAATCATCATTCTTGCTGGGGTGAATGTATAATGGGAACCAGTGCATATTTTTAAATGACCAGCACTCACTAGCTTATTATATTGCAAGAACTCCTGAAATACCCTATCTTTGTAATCTCTGAAAGTGTCTGGTTCAGCTACTGCATTGAAATCACCAATTAACTGTGTTTTCTAAGAACTACTTAATAAAGACACTTTAATGTATACTGGGGTGGTGGGTAATAGCTGAAAACAACAGGCTTACTATGTTACAGTATTTATTATGTGTATGATGTGTTTCTTTTTCATAGGTTGCATTTGTCGGAATCTCCAACTGGGCCCTGGACCCTGCCAAGATGAACCGGGGAATTATGGTGCAACGGGAGGTGCCTGGTCTTGAGGAACTAAAAAACACTGCCAAGTTAGTTTGGTTCTTGAGTATTAATTAGAAAATATCAGGAAGCTATTGCATCTGTGTCAGTTTCACTTGGATGTACAATAAGACCTGTCTTAACCAAACTTTTTTAATAAAATACACTAACTCATAAAGGAAAATTCTTGGACCATATTCTGAGTACAGTGGGACCCCGCTATAACACGGTAGTTGGGAGCCATAGAATCCGACCGTGTTATGAACCGAACCGTGTTATAAGCAACCATGTACAATACCAACACATTTTTGGATTTAATTGGGGGGAGGGGTTTACATAAAGACGGGTGCGAAAATGCATGGCACAATTACCATTTTTGATCAATATATATTAAATGAGAAAAACATTTGCTGTGGTAACAGAAATTGCAGATATAATATATTACTTTATTCAGAGAACCATGCATTGGTACATACACGTGTCTAATTTATATATACATGTATAATCTATTGCATGAAAAGAGTATCAACACCGTGTACTCACCAGCGAATCTTGTAACATACACTGAATCCATAATACAAATATTTCCATCGAAAATATCCACACACGGATGTAAAATATTCAATAATTTTGTCACAGATCATTATGTGACTGAATTCAATGAAAAGAAAATAACAAAAATTACGTAACGGGTGTATGTAATGAATTATGAAATAGTACATGTCCGTAGATTAAAGAATGGAAGCTAAAGTGTATTCTTATAATAACTACATGTACATCTCAGGATCTTTCTGTCTCTGAATTCAGTCATTGTAAATTTCAGCACATTTTCCCACCCAAGCTGCTAGTTTAACTTCTTTGAACTTGCAGCCCAGCTATTGCGTCATTTTCTTTTGATGTACTGTAATAAATACAGCAGGCAGTACTGGCTGTATTTTAACCACTGAATTATATCACTGTAAATATCAGCATAGCTAAAATGATAAAGTAATCAACACTAACTTTGTCTCCCAGCTATTTGCATGCGTACGGAAGACTCCTGCATGGAGTGATTAATGTGTCCCAGATCAAATATTTGCATTCAAATATGCGTAATTAAGCGTTTCTGAGACCTATGTGTCATATGCATTTTATGCCATTACATTTCTCATCTGTCAATAGTTATTATTTTTTGAAAAACTCTGATTTTTAGCTGCTTTCTACTAATGTCACGTTTGCTCTTGGCAAAGTCAATTATAGTTCTCAGTTGCAGAATTCGAATTTACCAGTCAACAGATTGCATGAAACAACACCATCATGCCACGCACACATGTTGGCGGCTTTTTGTTCCTTTGATGCTGTATAAATCGTTCCCCCTGATTTGAACAAGTTTAGCTCGGCAGTTCACTTTGATGATAAACAATGTACTTAAATTAATTGATTTATACATTCTGGTGAGAATCTTTTATCAACCCCCGCATTGGCTGTTGCTTAGTTGTGTATGAAATTAAGAGAACATATATTGGAGATTATTAGAGCAACGATTGTATTCAGAATGCATTCAAGACAAACACAAAGTAGACACGATGGCTCCATTACTCAGGAATCAGTAATTATAATATTGACACTTATGAGCTGTAATTTTTCAACAATAAACAAAGATCAAAGTTCTCAGTAGGCCCAGCAATTGGTTCATATTTCCGACGTTTATTTTGGCACAAAAGTAGAAGAAATTTGATAATACATTTTCTACACGTTCTTTTTCACACTCTTTAGACGAGTATGAGAATGATAATTAAACTCTTGACGTATTTGTTTTTTTTCATACTTTTTTTTTTTTTTTAATTTTTTTTTTGTCTTTGAGAAAAATACCTGTAATAAATTACCTAAAATTTCGGGAGCCATGCCACGACCGTGTTATATCTGAATTCGTGTTATAACAGGGCGGTGTATAGTGGGGTCCCACTGTATCAGTACCATATTATCATCTATGTGAAGGACACCTGTCTATAAAAGAAAATTCATTCTGATCCCCTGTAATTCCTCCTTAGATTTATATACACACACACACACACACACACGCGCGCGCATGCGCGCACACACACACACACACACACACTCACACAGTGTCACCCTGCTTTAATACAATGTTACCAAGTTATAGACCGAACGATTTATTAACCAACTAGTAGGAATAATAATAATAATAATAATAATAATAATAATAATGCTTTATTTATAGAGGGTGACTCATTAGTCAAGGACTATAATCCCATGAGGCCCTCTTAATGAAAGTATAACAAATGCACATTGTGTGAAGAAACAATAATTAGTGCTTATATTAGCATGTTTAGTATTAAAATACTAAATTTCATTATCTATTAGAAACACATGCATGCTCCTGATATCTCTTCTTAAATACTCTAATATTTTCAGCTGATTTTACATGTAGTGGAAGCTTATTCCACAGAACTGTACCAGAGTATTGAAAACTCTTTTTGAATTGCTCTGTTCTTGGTTTTGGTACTAGAAGGTTTCCATGTGAGATTGATCTCAACTGGTATTGTGTTGAAAAAGGCCTGAATAAGTGAAAATCTATCCTGTCATATATTGTGAACCATTTGAGTTCTGTAAATAATGCTTTTGAGGGATGGTCAACAGATGTATCTAAAATTACACGTGCTGCTCATTTCTGGAGTTTATAAATCCTGTCAAGCTCAGATTTAGCACAGTTTCCCCATACATTAGAACAGTAATCCATTGTTGGAAGAATATACGTCTTGTAGTATAGATTGCGAGTTTCCATAGGTAAATATTTCTTGATTCTGCTGAGAATGGCAATTTTGGATGACAGTGTTTTACAAAGCTTATCAATATGGTCATTCCATACTAAATTATTATCTATGGACACACCTACAAGCCTTTCATGATTGATATTTTCTAATGGATGATTATTTATTGCAAGAGATAGTTTTGGGTTCCCTGACTTGTGTAGCTTTTGTGTCGTCCCCAGAATCATACATTTTGTTTTACCTTCATTAATTACCATCCTATTTTGTTGTGCCCAGTTTTGGACTCTAATAAGGTCTGAGTTTAATCTTGTTTGGATAACTTCAGTATCAGAACTAGATGTATACAAGGTTGCATCATCTGCAAACAATTATGTATTGGTGGATTCATTATTTAATGGTAGATCATTGATATAGATAAGGAAGAGGAGAGGGCCCAAAACTGAGCCTTGAGGGACTCCTGAATGAATAGTGCGAGTTTGAGAGCTAATATTGCCAATGCTTACTTGTTGAAACCTTTGGTTTAGGTATGATCTAAACCAGTTTAAAGAAGGATTGTCAAACCTGTAACAGTTCAACTTTTGCAGCAGAATTTCATGATCAACAGGATCAAAAGCTTTCTTGAAGTCAAGGAAAACAATCCCAGTCATATGCCCATTATCCATTTCCTTCAGCCAAAGATCAATTAATTTGGTAAGTTCTGTTTGGCACGAGTGGTACTTTCTAAATTCTGATTTGCTTTATGAAATAGAGAGTTTGTTTCAAAAAATTTATAGACCTGAATGGCTACATGCTTTTCAAACAGTTTTGACAATACAGGTAGAATTGATATTGGTCTGTTATTTCCTGGATCCTCCTTTTCTCCTTTCTTAAAGATAGGTGTAACCTTTGCACATTTCAGTTTTTCTGGAAAATTGCCACTCATTATACTTAAATTTATGATATGCGTTAGTGACTTTGTTATTACTGGTGCAGCTATTTTAAGAATTCGTGCACTAATACCATCCAATCCAGAGTATTTATTAATATTCAACTTAATTAGCATATCAAAAAACGTCCGCTTCACTGACATTAGCTATTGAAAAATAATTATCTTCAGGAATTTTAGCTCTTATAAATAACTGTAGAGCATCAAGTTCTATTGGGATGTTAGTCTGGTTCTGAATACTGTTACTGGAGATGGTTATGAAGAAATTGTTGAACATATCAACAATGTCTTGTACAGATGTTGCTATATCATCATTTTCAGCAGGAAAATCACTTTTAATTTAAGTATCTGGAATTTCAGTATCTGGGATGAAGTCTCACCCAAAAGCTTCAAAGCATTTTTTAGTTACAAACCAAAAAACACATGATGAGATTATGTCTAGACATTAGAGAAAGAAACACTGGTCTGCATAGCTCCATCCAACTGATAAAGTTGGCAATATGAGAATCTTAGCTGATGGCAAGATCTTTAGAAATATTTTGAGTCTGTTGGAAACTGGTCTGGTAGAAATGAAGCATCATTTCTCATCATAATGAAAGAGAACAAGATCAGCCATTGCAGTTGTAGAGGGACAGCTAGGACTGACACATATTCTACTACCCCAATAATGAAAGATTGCCCACTTGGCATCATAAACCTTGGAAGCAGAGTGTCTCATGGATTTAATGATACACTTGGCAACTTAACTTGAATACTTATTCCAGCAGAAAGATCATGCGAGATGAGCCAAGTGTGAAGGTGGATAATCTGTGGACTGTAGTGTAGAAGAGATCCATTGTACTGTGATCCTCTAGGACAATATCCTGGGCTGATCTTTTTGCAGGTCATGAAGATCTGAACTATGATTGCAGGGACCACAGAGGGATATCAAAATGAGGTGTGCAGTAGAGTTCCTTGCTTTCTGAAGTACTTGTGGGATCATCCTGAAGGATGGGAAGGTATAAGTGAATGGATGATCCTATTTCAGCTGAAAGCATCCACTACCCAGGCTTTCTGGTTGGGACTGGGGAAACAAAAGAGAAAGCTTGTTGTTTTTGAGCCTTGTCACAAGCAAGTCCACCAATGATATCCCCAAAGTCTGAATGGGGAATCTGGTACAGACTGGTGTAGAGTCCAATCTCCTTCCAATAACAGATTGTCCTCCTAAATATTCTTTTTGGCAGGAATGTTATAAACTCAAAAGTTAATTCCTTCCAAGGTTCCCCTGTGAAAGAGCTTCCAGTTATCCTTGCAGAGGGTAGGTGCATGTGTTCCTTCTTATCTCAATGTGTCTGTTTGAATAGAAATGACAAGTTCATTTTTCAAGGTAGGAAACAGCTTTGTTTTCCTCCTAAGGGCTCCATTGATACTGCTTCCACCATCTTGTTGTGGACTGTCACCACAATAAAAGGACCTTAGAAATTCCATACAGATAGAAACCTTTCTTTTATGAAATTCAAAGCTCCTGAGGTATAAGACATTACTGCCTCATTGGTATATTGTAATCATTCTTCTTCTGAGAGGCAGTATTTTGACAATCAACTATTTCCTTCTTCTTCATCTGCTCTGCCTTTTAACACAATGGACTTAAGATATTTTTTCTAAGGGATTCATAGTTCTGGTACAACATCTGGTTCAGATAGACACTACCATTTAGTAAGGTGATTCTCTCTGATCTGAATGCAAGAAAATACAATTCTATAAAGCATTTAAAAGTCTTTGAACAAAAACTAATTTAGTAGACTTAAGTCTGTCAAATAGCATCACCAGAGACAGACACACACACACACACACACACACAATCACAACCACCAAGGCATTAAATAAAATAAGACATCATGTGGACAGTGTAATAATAGCTTGACTTGATAGTCTTTTGCTGCTTTAAATATTTCAGTGGGGCGGGGAAGGGTTGGAGGTAGTGCAAGTGTCATAAGAATTCATCTTTGCAATCATCAGAGACTGAACAGTATAGCTGTTGAAATTTCTCTGAAGTTCTAGTTGAATTTTTTTCTCTTCATTAAATGATCTTTCTGCATTAGTGTCAGATGGTATGACTTCTTAAATACTTTAATATTTTCATCACCAGGTTGCCGCAGGTTCAAATGGAAGTTCTCTAACCCACCTTCCTTTCCTACTGCAGAAAAGGGGGTGGGAGACAACGTAGTAAATTATGCCATGCATCCTATTCCAGAATGTTCCAGTAGGTGCTCACCTTGACCTCTTCTTATTTGGTCAAGCATCATGGACAATGGGTGGGTCCTCTCTGTTGTAATGAGCGTTATTGACTCCAGTTTCAGGAACGAACCCTACTATCAAGGACCCACATTTTCTTTCCCCAGTCCAGTCTGGTGAAATTATGCAAAGAGGTACACACCCTTCTGCAGAAAGGGGCAATCAAGAGGGTCTTCAACCATCAGCCTCTTGCATTATACTCTGGGTTACTAAGAAAAGTAGGAGATTTTGAATCATTATCGATCTATTCCAACTCAACCAAGTTCTTTCTGAGGATACAGTGTTTGAAGGTAATGCAAGTGTCATTAGTTTTAGTCACTACACTCATCAGAGACTAGATGGTACTGGTGTTTAAACTTCTCTGCTGGATTCTCAGAGCGAATCCTGATCAGAACTGAGTTGTTCTGGATGACCATAACATTAGCAATGTCAGAATTGTATTTGATTCAGTTTGATATGAGATAATTGCTTGTCTTTATAGATAAATGAATATACAACACATATGGAACCGACCATCATTGGGATATGGGGCCATAGTATTTTCAAGTTTAATGGGGGCTTTGCAAATACTACAGCAGCAATAATTGCCTCTCTCAAGTACAGCTGTTAATACCTATCAACACAAATCAACTGTACAAACTTGAGCAATGTGTTTATTATTGTTTTTATAGCACTCTTTTCATGTAAAATGGCTAAAATGATCCTGAAAGTACAAGTCAATTAATAGTTTGTATCTTAGAAGGATTATGATAATAAATAATAATAAAGAGAACCGGTCTAAATATTCATTTCATTGTGTCAGATATGTTACATTCTCATGGTGCTTCCATTTCAACACTCAGACATTGTACACACGTGATATGTTGTATACAGTTTGTGCAAAGAATGAAATGTTGCCCACACTTTTTCTAGTGTGCTTCACAAAATAAAACTCAATCAGGAATTTTTTAATTTATTTGTGCTGGGTTTGGTTGCTTTGCTGATGGCAGATTGCTCCCTGAATCAACAATAGTCCAACAATTGAAATAATCATTTTTTAAAAAATTTTATATAATGGAGGAAGATTTGAGTTAAAAGAAATGTTGCCAACATTTACAAATCTTTCAATAATCTTTAATACAGATTGCTTAAACATTCTCATTCAAGGCACTGATGTGTAATAACTTTTGTTCTTTAACATGCAGCTGGCATCTCTTTGATTTGCCTATACTGGGGTTTTCCACTTTGTGAGCATTACCTATGCAAAATAGCACAATGGGGTCACTAACTCCAGACTTCAAAATTCTTAACACATCACACGCACTATTGTCAGCCGATAATGTAATATATAAAATGGTATTATATATGTCAGACCTCTTTGCCTAATTGTCACTAGTCAAACTGCCCATTAACTCCAATAAGAACTGTTTGCCATTTAAACATCCTGCATGTTACAGGCATACTGAGGTGTTTTTTTCTGTTTTCAAAAACTACTGAAAATCATGTGTTTTGAAACATGACTATGTGGAAGGAATAGATTGTGTTGTTAGCATGACACACTGTTTTATGGCTAGTAAGAATTTGACATTATGGGTTTTATCTCAGCAGCTCAAAGTTATTGGCCATCTTTATCTTGATGACTGTCATGGAATTGTGCATGACTGGTATCAATATGTATATGTGGTAAAAAATGTACTCGGGGTTTTGCTGCCGCATACAGCATCACTGAGGGTGGTTTATTAATTATCGGCTCTAGTTATTTCAAAATATTTAGCGCAACTCAGCTCATGCTGCATGTGCAAATTGCCTGCAGTTTAAAAATCTAAGTACCTAGTTGCACATATCGGTCACACTTAGGGTATATTATAGAGCAAATTCTCTGTAAAGATCACATTACAGCCAGTCTTGTCAGAAGCTTCCCACTTTAAGGAAGTAAACCTTCAACTAAAGAGGTAAAATAGATTTAAGATTATATTCTTGTAGCTATTCGTTTTATATGACATAATTGTTTCATGTATCAGATGTTTTCGTATTTATTGTAAATTCTACAGAGTAAATACCTAGCTTATGCAGTGCCATGATATTAGAAAGTACTATAGTCAGCTTCAAGATAGCTATTTGTTGTAACTGAACAGACAAATTGAATTTAATTATATGCTACATGCATTGAATGTTTAATGTAAATGGATAACGATTTAATTCATGTGTGCACATGCACAACATATGAATGTAAAAGTACTTAACCGTGTCATATGTATCACACGATTTAGTTCTCATTTTAGCTGCCCATGTTGTGATGCTGTATGTGGTGCCCATGTGTAGTGCCATGTGTGGTGCCTTGTGTATGGTGCCTTGTGTATGGTGCATTTGTGTATGCTGCCTTTGTGTATGCTGCATTATATATATGTACAGTTGACTCCACTTAACTGCACATTGGTTAACTGCACACGCCGGATAACTGCACGTAGTCACGCCGGTCCCATTTTTTGTCAATGCTTTTTAATGGGAACAAACTTCGAATAAATGCACTTCGCTTAAATGCACACTCCGGATAATAACACGATAAATTTCTGCCCGTGGCACATTATTCAATACAATTTTACTCCGGTTAACTGCACAATATATATTCATGATTATTAATTCTCAGTCCACTCCTGTAGTGCTTGAAATAAGCCGACAATTAGGCCAGTAAATGCGACTTTGTAAATGATTGACATTTAAGAGACGCCTTAAGTGGTATATACATGTATATCCACACCCACTAGGGAGCAATAGCGTGGGAAAAATCATAGTACAGCATGGGAAACATTGCTCTAAACCGTTCGCGTTTGAATGATTTCAAACCAAAAAAGGAATGGTTGGAAAGATGGAAAATGCGCAATGGAATTCAATTTAAATGACAACACGGTGAAAAGCAGGATGCAGACGGCTTTGGAGCTGAACGCTTTCTCTGTGGGAGATGACCCATCAATATCTGACAGCATTTTTTGAATAACAAGCAATCTATATAATTTTTTGAAATTCGCTATTATTCCTTGATCCATTAGTTGAATCAGTGAAATTGTGTTTGGAGAAAGGAAAACAAGCTTAACATTTAAGTAAAAGTTGAAAGAGTGGATTCTAATCATTGTTTAAATTTATTCTTCACATATATTCGTGCCGTGCTGATTTAAAGCTGTACTGTACCGTACTTCGGTTAACTGCACACTCCGGTTAACTGCACAGTCTCGTGACAGGCTCGAGGGTGTGCAGTTTACCTGAGTCGACTGTATTATATATAATTGGGTGATGTGAAGTCACAGAACTCTGTGTTGTTTCTTGCGATGTATACGCTGTGTCTGGTGACATTGGTTTGGAAGAGTGTACTGGTGGTCTTGATATGAGGGACCAAGGCTTCGCGACCATCGGTTCTGTGTTGAATGTGAGGGCACTCGAGGGATTCTTCAAACAGACAGGGAGGAGTGGACCATGCATGGTGATTCCGTGACCATTGATTAGAGTGGGTGGAACCGGAGATACATCTTGGATGTCGAATGGGCACCATCATAGTTATAAAATATGTGTTCCATATTATTGCTATTACCATCTGAGCAAAATTTCACATTTCCGTTTCAACGTTGTTATTTGAACGATAAATTCATAAACTTATAATTTCACCTTTACATTGCAACATTATTATATGAACGATAAATTCATAAATTCATAATTTCACCTTTACATTTCAACATCGTTATTTGAATGATAAATGTATAACTCATAATTTCACCTTTACATTGCAACATTGTTATAGGTGGCCCCGAGTGGCCGATTGGTCTAAAGCGCTCGCCATTACGGATCACTGCCATCTCACCTCTGCATGAGTTTGAGTCTAAGATTCAGCTAATGTAGTTATGTGAGAAAGCTTGCCAGTAGATTCTCGTGTGTCCGGGGGTTTTCCCAGGTTCTTCCTCCACCAATAATACTGGCCGCCATGTATAGCCAATCGTGTGCGGAAAAATGGTGTTAAACTCTACAAAAACAAACAAACATTGTTATATGAACGATAAATTCATAAATTTACCTTTACATTGCTAAATCGTTATTTGAACAATACATTCATAAATTCATAATTTTACCTTTAGCATTCAATGCTAAATCGTTACATGAACGATAAGATCATAACATACATGCCTTTACCTTGGTAAGTCGTTATTTGAACGATATAACCAAAATTACAGGCATTTATATCTGTCTTATATATATTTGTAAATTCATACATATACTTGTACATGTATTTGTTGATCCGGTGATAAGACAATATTCACGTCAGTTTCAAATGCCTTTCATTGAAATCATCCTTTGAGGTTTTTTTCATTGAGTTGCTTGTTGTTGATGGTTCCATGCTAGACATTATAATTTTCCTCAGCTTTTGTTTATAATGTTGTCAGATTTGTTTATATTTAAATTGCATTCATAAATAAACATCTTATTAACACAGTTGCTTTCGATGTCTTTATTAATCCAGTCCCAACACGGCTTCATCCTGTGACAATGACACTAAGTTGAAATTCCAGCATTCCACATCATTTAAAAGTGTCATGGTCTATGATACAGACATGCCAACCCTCCTGTATTTTGCGGGAGACTCCCTAAATTCAGCCGCACCTCCCGCACTCCCGCATTATTTTTTTCTTCCAGAAAAAATTTGTTTTGTTCAAGAAAAAAAAATCAGGAAAAATTTGTTTTGTTTAGCGAAAAATATTTGGAAAATTCATAAGGGTGTAAGGCCGGAAATGTGCAAAAAGTTCTTTGAAAACCATGCTAACTTGAATCCATTTGGTTGGTGATCTCTTCCACAGTGTCTAAAAGAAAGGGAGATTCAGTTGAAGTTGGAAAGTAAAAGAAGTATAAAACTTCTTTCCAATCTTCTTACAGCCTGGAATTACCATGCCTGACTCATGGTAGTGATAAACATACAGCGTTCTGCAAGATGTGCAATTCATGTTTCAGTATTGCCTGTGGCGGGCGCGATGATTGTCGTTGACATTTCCAGTCACAAAAGTAAGTTTTTAATCTTACTGTTGTTTTTAATGGTCTTAATTGTATGCTGCAAATTGTAATTTGAGTGCCACCATTAAAATTATGATTATCATTAGCGAAATTAATATACACAGATAGCTCGGTTAAATCGGGTGCAGTTGAATAAATGACATTTGAATCGATACATCTGCAGACAATACAAATACTAAGACTTTATTATTACTATTATTATTGTTATTATTATTATTTAGCCGTAAGGGGTTGTCCATTTAGTACGTACGTATGGAGGGGGAGGGGTAACCCAAATGCATATGCTTCTGTATGGAGGGGGGTGTCTACTGATAATTTTTTTATGCGTAAACGGGTGAGAGGAGATCAAACCTCAATAATTTGTATAATACATAACCTGTTCGACTGCGGTGGTCGGTGTTTGAATTTTAGCGGACACATGACAAATTTGTTAAAGTTATGCAGCTTATTTCTTTGAAGCAGCCAGACATTCAATGATGGTGGACTGTTTTATTAAACATGTTAATATTATTAATCCTTGATCATTTCTGCATGGATTAAATATAGGCCATTCTTTAAAACTCTGGGGTTGGGTGGGGTATGTGTCATGCGTACATATGCGGCGAGGGTGGTGGTGGTTAAAAATGTATGCATATGTACGGGGTTGGGGGGGGTGCCAATATTCGTACTAAATGGATGGCCCATAAATCCGAAAATGTCATTCAACATTTTAGATTCATCAGCTCTTTCCCTAGAACATCTACGTGCCTAAGATATATTATTGTAAGATCGGGAAGATAAACAAATATTTGTGCCTGAAGTTTTAATAAAAAGTAAGATACATTAAATGCAAGTCATTTTTGCAAATGTAATTTATATTTTGTTGTCTTTTGTTTCTGAATCAGTATTTTAAATTTCACGTACTTTATTTCACAGGCACTTAACATCTGCACAGACATAGAGAAACACAGGATATGTCACATTTTTTCAAACTTGTGGATTCGTCCCTTGAAGAAGCTGTGTCCAAAGCTGAAACACTTGTTACTGGGTTTCTCATTGAATATAATATTCCTCTATCTGCAGCCAATCATGCAGGTGCCTTTTTCAAGGCTATGTTCCTGGCTTCAGCATGCGACATGTCTCTCCAGTAGTAGTGTTAATTGATGTTTCTCACTGTTAAGTTTTGTTTAGTCTGTTTTTATATATTATTGTCTATTATGTAATAATAAACCATTTTGGAATTGAATTTGTATATGTTTATTTGAAAATCGTTCACTTTTTGTAAACGTGTTGAACATGTTTCGCCCTTGATGAAATCCTCCCTGAAATAATTGAAATCTCCCTGAAAAGTTGTCAAAATCTCCCTCAAGGACGCTCTTTCATGGCATTTTGTGATGCACTCATTGCTGCTGGCTCTAATTAATAACAGTTTTTATATATTTATTTACTTGCTGGAAATAATTATATGTATTAGTACACTAAATTAATCCACCTACCAATTCTTGCCAGTTAAAGAGAAATTCACTTTGAAAGCCCAGTTCTTTCAGGTGAATTTTAGTTTATCAGAATATTATGCCTGTGCTTATTATAGGTTAAAAGATGAAAAATAATGTAAAGTAAAATAAATAATCTTGATGGCTCATTTTTGAATGTCAGTGATTACATTGTGTCTAATCATATGTGCACAGAAATTTCTTTGAACTGATAAATGTTTCTGATGAACCACCATTGTCTTGAATCAAGCATAGTGGTCTAGTCTGTTTACAATAATGTCTGCATGCAGTGTTTATGAACCTCAGATTATTATTTTTGACCTATGTGCATATTTAATTGTTAAGTCTGTTCACTCGTACATGTGCCTAGAACAGATCAAAAGGCTACTCAATTGATAAAATGTTGAGCTAGGTAAATAATATTGTAGGGAAACTGGAGAATAGGATTTACTTTCGTCTTGTTATTTTGGCATGTAAGATATAAAGAATATAAAATGTACAAGATTATTTGCATAAAAATTTTTACCCAGTAAAAGTTTGCAGAAAATGTGAAACAGGTGAAATGTATTGCATTGTTATCTGTTGACTTATAATGATCATGCTTCACATTCTTCAGATTAAAATTTACAATATACGGAATTGTGATGACAATTAAAAAAAATTAAAAAAATAAGCACTCAATCAATTGCTTGAATAGCCTATATGAACATGTGTCAAATATGTGTATGTCAGTTTTTTTTTCTTTATTGAATCATGTGAACAATTACACCCATAAAACTGAAAATGTGAATTTCTTCTACTTCAGAGGAATCTGCTCAGCAAAACCTCATGTCCATACACTTGTAAAACCATTTATTGAACACCTGGCAGAATCATATTTGGATCTTTCCAAAAAAGACTCAGAACAATTTCGGGAATTTTTTGGTCTTCGAGATTTCTACAGGTAGGTCTTTTCATTTGCAGCAAGATTACTAGATGCTACTGAAGTCAGAATTATACTGGAATTATATATTCATGAATTTCAAGGCTGATACAATATGTACAAGTGTCTGCACAGATTATAGCGTCTTGTTATGAGTTGTATGAGGAAAAAATTAGTTTCATACTGGTGCAAATATCTTTATTGTACCATAAAAAAGTCTTGACTTTACTTTCCTGTACTTGAGTTTAATTTTCGTAAATTTATATAGGCCCCTATACATTCATGTGAAACTCGCATATGGGAGAATGTCATGTGTGCATTTAGGAGTGTCTCCCATCACTAACCGGACTGTCCCAAGTATGCAAAATTATTATGAAAAATTTAATTTATTCCAATCTTTTCTGAAATTCTCAGTTTGCGTTTAGTATAGTATACCGGTACTATATTTTATGGCCTATAAGTCGATGTGGAGTATAAGCTGAATTCATCAATTTTGTGACTATTTCTTCGTTTACTAGTAACTTCTGGTTTCATGAATATTAACAAACATGCCAACCATTACGCTTTTGGCATAATCATTAGGCTTTTTACATTAAATTACGCCTTATGTGTATATGTAGTGAATTACATGTTTGCAGTAAATCTACCTTCCCCCAAAAATCAGTTATTAGTTTTCTCGTTTTTATTAACATTCCATTAATCCCACAGACCGTATTTTAGAAAAGATGGCTTCAACATAACTACAATAGAAGAGTAAGCTTGTCTGTGGACTTCAGTGCACTTTCCAAATAGTTTCATGTTCTATTTATAGCAACTATGCTATTACCAAGAAACATCCTGGTTCTACTTTCAAACTTTTGACCTCGTATTCTATTTATAGCAGCTGTGTGGCTAAGGAGAGAACAGATGGGTTTTCTGATTTTAATTTTTACGATTCATATTTAGTGCAAAACCAATCTGAAGGTATTTGGGGCTAAAATGAATATTTAACTTTAGTCAATGCATATATGAGAGCAAAAATATCTCCTTTCAAATAATTTCACTGATTGATTTAAAAATGGCACAAAAAAAAATGAAACAAAAAATAATCCTCAAAATATGATGTCTATTACAGGCCATGTGGAAGAATTTTTAATATTTGGTGCTAAAAGTCTTATGATGGATTCTAGTCGATGAGTGTGTAAAGCTAAAAGTGCTACATATGAAAACTTGAAGCAGTAAAGGATGTTAAAAGACGAGAGGGGCAAATAAATCATTGTTCATTGAAATTTTAGCATGTTATATGTAGATTACGCTTTTTCTGCCTGGATTACACTCTTTGATCACTTGGATTGCTATTTTTCCCAGTCAGGAGTTGGCATGTTTGTATAAATGGTATCACTATATTATATTCCATATTACCAGCAATAGTGAAATTGCATCATGGATGTTAACATGCTTGGGATTTTACTTCTGAACATATCACTGCCATATTCTGTTATCAATTGACACAGCTGAATAAACAGTCCATTCTTGTTTTAATCATGATATACATTGCAACAAGAGTCATGTGACTGTACATGCTATGTACATGTCAACTAAAGGCCTAAAGAGTTTACCTGATTATTCCAGTTGAAACAAGTCTTGAGTGCAAGATTCAACAGATGTGATGAACTCGGTGTAACCGGGTAGTCGGTATCAAGCGTTATTGGTACAATATTGCACAACCTACTGGTCAGAGGTATTGCGCAACTTGGAAAAACAACACCAGAAACCGCCTCCCGCCAATACTCGTTATCTAAGGAATGACCTCAACGGTGTGATTTTCCTGGTTATAGAATGGATATAGCAATCTGAGGCACTATCTTGAACAAAGACAACACACGAGCCCCCGTAAAGATAAATAAAAAATTTAATCAAAAGAATCAAGAGAAAGAAGACACAATAAATTACAATTTTCTTTCCTTCTGAATACTCTTAGTTCAGAAGCACTCTAAAACCAAAGTTTTAAAATAATTGATACATTAATTAAATTTCAAACACTAATAAAATAGACAAATTTAGCCGATAATGGCTGATAGCAAATTTAATCATGAAATCGAGTGTTCATTAACATTTGACCGCTTGGTAAATTCACATGACCTGGTCGTCGACTGTTTTTTTCTGGTTGCGTTTCGACTTTAACTTGTCCTCTGGAGGAACGTGGGATTCTCACAACTCTGACTTCTAAATTCTTTTCCCTCCTTTGGATCTCGACCTCCTCGCTATTTCTCTCTCTCCAAACAAACTATTTTCCTTTGAAAAGAAAAGGGTAAAACTCCCTAAGTATCTCATTAGGTTTTAAGAGTTGAGATTGTCCGTCCGTCTTTCTGGTTCGAACAATCAGATCTTACTATCAGTGATAACCTTTATACAGCTAGCAAATACTACACAAGTCTTCAGATCAATACAGCTGTACCGCTAATTATCGACATCAGAATTTGGGGAAGTCACATATATTCCTGTAAATCATTCCGTAAAGTGAGGCAATAAATCATAGCACACAATCAATATTCTCTAATATGATAAATTCAAAATTAATGTAGCACTTTCCAATCATAAATGTACACAGCGGGTTTTCTACAACACCCATTAACCTACCTACATATATAAGGTGAAAATTCTAATTCAGAATTCAGAAGTACATTACTAAATCAATGTAATAACCGAACGATTCCTACAAAATATCAACACATCATGCATCTGTAACGAAGAAACATCATATAAATTACATCATGATAAATGTGAGCGATTCCCACAAAATATCAACACATCATACATCTGTAACAAGGAAACATCATATAAATTACATCATGATAAATGTGAATTTGAGTTAAATACCTTGTGTTTTTGGCGTCTTACAATCGTTCTAAATTCAATTTTCCCTGGAACCACGATATTACGGACGTCCTTCCCTAAGATACCGCCCGGAGTCTCTACTACGTATTTTTATTTCTGGTTTTCTCTCTCTCACAGAACTTCAAGACTGCCCAAAAATTCATTGGATCTTAGTGTATATTCAGGGATCGACCCACCCTCATTCCACATTTGACCAATCGGAATAAATGCTATTCCTACAGACATTTGGAAAACTGTTTCACAATGTGCCAAAAATGCCACCTGGGGTTGTAATAACAACCCACCATTTGTCTCAAATCACTTTTGACAGTTTTACGTGTGAATTTCATCTTTTCTAGCCTGTCATACAACTAGTTCGTTTTTACTATAAACACACTACCAGTGTGACCTGAGTTAGGAAAACATTTCTCCATGCAAACTCTACCACAAGATAACAGTTAATTGTTGGCTAGACTAAGAATTAATTAATGGATTTTACTGAGGAAAAATTTGGCACTTTACACTCGGTGAGGCTAACAATAGGAAAATGAGGCTATCCATAGGGAATTCGGAAATATAACGATAATTAAGAGACAGAAAACAGAAAAGTTACCAACAAAATATAAATAAAAATACTTTTTATTATACTTTAACCTATCTGTGAAATGCAGTAACAAATTTACACAAATGAACAGCTTTATAATACAAATATTTAACACATCAGTTATAATTGAAAGCACATTGATGATGTAATTCATTTTATTACCTGTAGTAGAACTGTTCCACATTATAATTAAGAAAATAATGATTAAGAGTTCACTTAATTATCTCCAATATCTGAAAATCCCTCAAAGTCTTCATCTTCCATATCGGAATAAAAAATGGTGGCTATCTCAGGGCTCAGATCATTGGAAATGTTCTTGTTATCATCTGTCTTCATCTCATCATCATCTGGCTTTGCTATCCTGCTGAAAATTTCTGCTTTAGCAAATCCATTCACAATAGCAGATTCAAGAACCTTGTCCCTTAACCATATGTGCAACCTGGGAATACGTAGCATGCTACATATGTTCCATGTTTGTGAAGCTGTACTCACCTGCCATCATCCAATGATCCCACAACTTCTGAAGTTCAGCTTTGAAACATCAATTATCTGAAATGTCTAATGAGTGTATTAACTTTGTCTTTCCATCTGGGATGATGCCTAACTATGTCTTTGTGGTTTCAGACTTCACCTTTGTCTTGGCACTGATGTGTGCATGCATATAAACCATAATGAGGAGACTTCTAAGTGAGGAAAAATGCATAACGATTGATAATACCTTGTCATTTTCTATTGTAAGTTTGAAAGTAACAGACTCCGTTAAATCCATTTGTATATATACATATACAATCTTTTAAGTGTTTGTTTCATTTTGACTTGGATATAATTAAAATTTTATTACATTTTTATTCAACGATATACCCCTCTATTATCTTTATTGGTGAGTTTGAATAACAAGTAATGCATATGATTTCTTGTCCTTATAACAAATTATGTATGGACAATTGCTTCACTAGAACATTGACAGATTTTCATTTCCCTACTGGCAGCCTCGCTGATTTGACCTATTCTGTTGATACTTGCCCTCAGTCTGGTTTCAATAATAACCAAAGCACTAAGCTTGTTTAATTACCATGTAAATAACACTGCATAGCCATTTGGTTATTGTTACAATCTATATAGTAATGAAAACAAGAATGAATTGTTGTTTTAGCAGTGTTATTGATAATGGAAGATAGTATATGGTCGTAATACACGATGATTATCACAATCATCAAGCAACTCAAAATACATTCTTTTTCTCTTTGCAAAAGCTACAACCTTCTAAGGGCTGCTTCTTTTGAAGCTTAGATCCTCTTTGGAATCTCATTCCTATAGTGGCTTCTCAAGACTTGCAAGATCATCAACATCAATCCTTGTCAACTGCTCCTGGGCAATTGCATTCAACCAGGCATAATATACACTGTTTTTTCGGGGAAAAATCATATTTAAATGCGTTGTAAGTTTTCGGACATTGCTCCGCTATAATTGTTTCTACAATTTATGTTTTCGGACACAATCTTGGAGGATCTGCTTCGTCGTTTTAATGTAAAATTTACAGCATGTTTGCTGTTAATTTAACTGATACAAAGTTCGCTTCATTTGGTCGCCAATTATTTAATGCGATCATGAATGTCCATGAACTAATATAATTTAAAATTATTAATCACATGTATGTATGTATGTATGTATGTATGTATGTATGTATGTATGTATGTATGTATGTATGTATGTATGTATGTATGTACCGGTATGTATGTATGTATGTATGTATGTATGTATGTATGTATGTATGCAGATAGATTGATAGATAGATAAAAAAAATTATATTAAGCCATTAACAATAAATAACGATATCAAAGAATGAAAAGAAGTATGATTTAATGCTGTAATATATTTAAATATATTATTTAATTTCAAGCAGGTTGTCCATAGCATGTTCTAGGTCCTCGGGTGAAAAGCCCTCAAATTCTGTATCGCTATCATCATCATCCATATGGTTTAATTGTTCATCATTTCTGATCAGCGCGTTTTCGCTTCCGCTCAGATTGACACTGATACCGCACACCTTAAAAGATTTCATTATCATTGTACGTTTTTCCTTTAATGTGTCCACGGCATTGATAACCCAGTCCAATACAGTCTGCTTGCTGGCTGTCTTGATCCGTCCGTTGCTGCTTTCATCATCTGATTTTAAAACATTCGTTGCATCCCTGATGTATTCCGTCCAGCTGCGGCGGAGGTAGGTCTTGACAGGCTTATTAATGCTGACATCAAGAGGTTGCAACTTGGATGTGCACCCTCCTGGTATTATTGCTGGCACAACATTTCCGCGCCGCAACTGTTTCTTCACGTCATCAGTGATGTGAGCCCGGAACGAGTCCATAACTAATAGTGAACGCTCTCTTCTTGTGAATGGCATATAAATTTCTTCAATCCATCGCAGCATTAGTGTTTCATCCATCCACGCTTTCTCCTGAACTGCGACAATCCACCCTTTTGGTGCCTTCAGATCGAGCTGTCTCTTTCCCTTGAAAATAATCATTGGTGGTAATACGTCGCCAGAACCTGCAACGGCTAAAACGACAGTAATGTGTCTCTTTTCTGCTCCAGTGGTACGAATTTGAACACTTTTTGCTCCTTCTTTGTCCACTGTTTTCCCTGGCACAAGATCAAAATACATCGGTGTATCGTCCATGTTAATAATACACTTATCGTCAAACTTGTCCTCCTCACGTCTATCCATCACAAACTTGTGGAACGAAGCAATCTTTTCTTCCAAATCCTTTGGTAAACGTTGGGCAAGAGAGGTCCTGCTTCTGAGCACAAACCCATGTCTTTTCATGAAACTCTCTCCCCAAGAACAACTGCCATGGAATTTGCTATCCGGATATTCTGTCGAGACAAGCTCCTTGGCATATATACATGTTCCCTCAACACTTGCTGGAATTTGTAAGTCACGCTGAGTGAGTACCCATTGAGCTATCTTGTCATCCAATGTTTGTCCATATGAAATGGGTCGTCCACACTTAGGCAAATGTCCTTTCAAGTTCAAATCTGCAGAAAAGTCAATTTTCATCCAGTTACTCACCGTGGATTTCGGAATTTTGAATTTTTCCGCTGTTTTTCTAATTCCAATAAGTTTTGCATTGTTAACGATATCATGCTTTTGCTTTAATGTATAATGTTTATAGTGACCACGTACAGAACCGGGTAGAGCACTCTTGGGTTCAAGATAATCAGACTCGTCATCTAGAGCAGCTTTCTTCGTAGGCGGTTGTTTTTGTGATGCTTCCTCAGATTCATTAATTCGAGGTCGCTTCTGTGGACGGCCTACTGGTCTCTTTGGAGACGATTTTGGCAAGGGCGAGTCCCTACAAGAACTGGGCAGTGCCTCCTCACTTGTTGCATAACGTATGATAAACTTATCCATGAAAATTATTACAGTACTAACAATATTATGTTTCACAACGATAGCTATCCAGTATACTAACTTTTGTATGTGGTGGGTATTTTATTTATACTTTTTATTTTAATAGTTTGATTCAGCTAACAAAAATATGATTAGTTGTCAGTATAGACATTGTTACACACGAAACCACTTCATACAGGTGTGACAGTTATGGCTTTGATTAGAAACCATGACCCCTGCTTTATATCATTAAACAATACATCAGAGTCGGTATGGATTAGTAAAATTCATTGGCATTGTCCAACAAAACAAACCCCTTATCTCTGAGGCATTATATACAAAGGTTTAAACACAGTTATTGTTCTACAGGTAATAAACCTCTTGGTAGACGATATATTTGATTGTGGGTGCTAAATGTTAGGTACATCGTGTGATCTTTTAATAAAATCCAGATGGCTGCCTTTTATTTCCGAACACATCTGTCAAAGAAATCCCACCAGTCATATTATTAACAATTAACACCCATACACTTTGAAATCTCTGACATGCGTCACTACAATCTTCAAGCAGTAGATCGTTTCCAGCCGGCAAGCTTTGCTCATTTTAAATCTACCCTCGGCTAGGTGGAAAAAAAAGAAGAGAGAACCACAACAAATGCATCACCTTTATTTTAAAAAAATATCAACATATTAATCACGCCGACTCGTATATTGCAAATTGCTTTTCATTTTTACCCTTCGTAGGCGTACATACAACACTCAACCCATTTGGAGCCTCTCACCCTTGGTGCTCTAAGAATAGCCATCATACATGTACCGGTGTTTCGACTCGCGATACTAAAATGTTTCTGCCCAAAATATCTTAAGAATTATAACTCCAAAATCTTTTTATTTAGTTTGTATTGATATCTTAATTACACAGAAATAAAGCTTTCGTGCGTTTGTAATGTAGATTTTAATGATCATTAGCAGAAGGTTAAACTGGATTGCAAGATTACTATGTTAATATGGGGGTTCTTTTGAAAATATGCACACAATCGTGGCTCTAATAAATGTATGGCTTTGTTTTCTGGTGGATGGACATGTATCAAATAGACAAAATAGGCAAATAATGCCCATTTTTCATTAATTATCCTTTCCCTGGTGTTAGACAAAATACTTGTTTTACTTCATGGCAGCACGTTGTCATGTGAGCTAACGGTAACTTCGTTACGGATGGGGAAGGGGGGAGGGGCGGCATAATTCTATCTTCACTTGTATGTTTTTGGACACCTAATCAAAGAATTTAATATGTATTCGGACAAGAAAAAAAGTAATTATTTGTTGCAGTCCAAAAACATACGGTAAATACGGTATACAATATTCAATATACAACTATAAACTACAAGTTGGGTTCAGTGTGTATAGGAAATAGATGCCTCAGACCCCAAGAGGATGTTCTCAGACCCACCTTTCTTTCTTACTGAAGCAAGATGGGAGCAACCCCTTTGAACCCAAACCCTCACCTGCCATGTATCCCTCTTCTAAACATCCTCATAGGTGCTTGTTTACACCTCTTTCAAATACTTGGCTGAGCATCAAAGATGAGGTGTTTGTCTCCTTTACAGCATGAGTGAGAGTTACCAACAGTTTTGGGAACAATCCTTTCTGTCAATGACCTCCATATTTGTTAACACGTCCAATCTGATGAAAATGAGGGAAGAGGTGTATACCCTTTTGTAGAAAGATGCACCAAAGATAGTCCTGAACAATCACTCCCCCACATTCTATTCCTGAATCTTCATGGTCGCCATCATCATCATCATCATCAATCAGTCTCTTGACTTAGTGTAGTCGTTATGGCACTGTGCTTCTGTACATCGGACCAGTTCCCTCCACTTGTGTCCTCTTTTTTTTTTTCTCTGTGTACCTCTCCTTCTGCCACCCTGGATGCTGCCCTGCAGTACTGTTGTGGATAGACTGTTGGCTCTAGGGACATGGATATACCATTTCAGCTTTCTCTTTTTGACAGTGGTGAGGAGGTCTTAATATTGGCCTACTTTGCTACTGATGGTGCTACACACTTCTTCATTTGTGATGTGGTCCATGTAAGAGATGCCAAGGATGGTTCTGTAGCATCTCATTTCAAGTGCCTGGATTCTTCATTGTAATTCTGCTGTCAGGGTCCAGGCCTCACATGAATACAGAAAGATTGAGATGTCTAGTGTTCTCAATAGTCTGATTTTAGTTTTCAGACAGATATTCTTGTCTCTCCAGATGGGTATTAGCTTTGACATAGCTACCATTGTTTGTGCTGCTCGTGACAAAATTTCTGCTCTTGATCCCTCTTTGGTGATTACAGAACCAAGATATTTGAATTGGCCCACTTTTTCCAGTTCCTGTCCTCTGAATTTATTCTTGGTGGAGATTTGTTTGCCACTATTTGTCATCAGCTTTGTCTTCTTGGTGCTTATCTCCACGTCAAATCTGGAAGATGTTTCATCCAGGTTCTTTACTAAGGTGGCAAGCTCATCTTCACTACCTTCCAGCCCATCAATGTTGTCTGCAAAGCAGAGGTTGATGATGTTACGCCCTCTATTGGTGACTGTCCCACAGTGGTTTTCCTTGGTTTTGCTCATGATGCGCTCTAAGTAGATGTTGAAAAGGTTGGTGACAGAAGACAGCCTTGACGTACTCCAACTGTCTTCAACCAGTCCTCTACAGAACCTAGAGGAATTGCTGCACAAGTTGCCTTGGCATACAGCTGCTTGATGGTATTGGTAAACTTTTGACCCATGTTGTACTTCTTCATTGTAGCTCACAATGCCTCATGCCACACTCTATCAAAAGCCTTTTTGAAATCTATGAACACATGGTAGATTTCTTGTTGGTGTTGCAGGTACTTTTCACACAGAACCCTAAGACTGAATATTTGTTCTGTTGTGTTTCTTCTATTACGAGCCTCGCCAGTTCTTCAGTGATTATTTATTCTGCTTGTTGGTTCAGTCTGTTCAAGATAATCTCCAGCATCACCTTACTATAGCATGACTAATCAAACTGATAATTCTGTAATTTTGGCACAGCTGGAGATTGCCTTTTTGAGGGAGTGTTATAATCAGTGTTTGGGTCAACTGTGTTGGCCATTCACCTGTCTGCCAGATCTTGTTGCAGATTATTGTTAGTAGCTCGTTCTATCACTGATTCCTCACCATTCTTGAAAAGTTCAGTTGTCTACTCCAGCTGCCTTCCCATTCTTCAATGCTCTTATTGCTGAATCAACTTCTTGTTTGAGAATGGGGAAATCATTATCATTTGTGGAGTTTAGCACCTCAAGCACCTCTGGGTCTCCTGTGGACAGATGGTTGTATAGTTCTTTACAATACTCGGTCCATCTTTCTGCAATGTCACTTGCTACTGTGAGACCTTTTCCAATTTCTTCTTGTATGGTACTGACTGATGGTTGCTTCTGTCTAGTGAGGTCTTTCACAATTTGGAATGCCTTTTTGCTGTTATTCTTTATCAGACTGCTCTCTATTTCTGTTCACTTTTGTCCAATCCAATCTTCTTTTACTTTCTTCAAGTTTTTTCTGATATTCTTGTTTATTTCTCGGTACTCCATTGCCCCTGTTGTGTGCTTGGTGTTTTTGAGGTCTCTTCGGGCATCTCACACATTTGGAATCTCTTCTGTAACCCATGGTTTTTTCTTTGGGAGATGGAGTACAAGAAAGGTAAAAGGTTATAGCACCATCACCGTTTTGAACTCAGCCTGATAACTGTTTTGTCATAAATAGCTATTGAGTAGAGCTGTTTTCCACTTTTATTAGCTTTCTCAGATCACTGACATTGAGGGTCTAATCACAGCTCTTCTGTTAATAATGTAATAGCATGGTATAATGTTCAACAGACTGATCTTGATGAGGAGCAAGACACACATGTACTTTTCATCAATTACCTCTTCTTGCTGCTATATAATCATAGAAAATATCTCTCTGGGGAATAGTTAAATCTCCAGCAATTGTTCATGTTGGAGGCCAAGTAGTGTGTACATATAGAACCATATTAAGTGCGCCTGTGCTAAATGTCTTGAATAATCATTCTCATTTTAAGCCTAAGAATTGCTGCACTGACAAGGGAATCCTTGTTGAATAATAGTCTAGATCTTCTGTTCTTGAGTCCCTGTTGTTTTTTCATAGTTGACAGGAATGTAACTGAGGTGGATTTGTTGGTGGATTCCACTTCATTGTTGTATGAACAATCCCTGAATGTTTTCATGCATGGCTGTGCTGTCAGTGACCTAGTATGCAATGAATCCACACTGGCTTTGAGTTAGTGTTGATATAGCAATGTTGTCCCTACTATTGATTTCTGTTTTACCCCTAATGAAATATATTTCAGTATTTATGAGTGTTTGTTAAAAACTGTTTTCAGAAAGGTATGCATCAACAAGTGGAACCTTTTTATTTAAATGTTTGCATCACTGGTCTGCCTATTTAAATTTTTTTTGGCAAATTCCACAAACTCGTCAACCTGAATATAATCCATCACTTATATGTAATGCCAAATCTTGAACACATGTTGAGTATTTCAACATGAATTTCATCTCCAGCAACTAATGATAACTGGTAATATATGTGAAAAATGTTCTGCAACAACATCATCCTCTCTGTTAGTACTTGAAATTAGTAACATCAAACCAATATGCAACTATCATTTGTCAGTAATATCATTCTATATTAAACCAGCCTTTTTTTCTGGTTAAGATAAGCAACTATGATCAGGACTAATACACCTTTAAAATATGAGGTTTCAAGAGAATATAAACAAGCTGATCATTTGCTGAGGTTGATAATGATAAGCTAATGATTTCCTCTCCTATGGTTCCTTGAATTTGGCTCCATAAAGATACTTCAATTGGTGGCAAGGGCACCTCAGTGATATACTCATCAATGTATTGTTTTCTTATAGCATCACCATCATTAACATTGTCTTTAATAAATGCAATTGACATGCCAAAGTATCTGATTACCTGTATTCTAACATTTCAGTCAAGGATTTAGAGCATATACCCTTGGTTACTGTAAAATGTTTTGAAGATATCAAAGATATTGTGGGCACTTGGTCTGATCTGGTTTGTTTTTCAATGTTGTTAATAAACATAACCCTTGAAGACACATGTAGTTAAGTATAATCATCAATGTGACTAGGTCACCACAGAAATATTATATACTATGGAGAGACAAGACCACATGGAATCTGTAAGTAGTAAAGATAAATAAAAAATCTGGAGAAATAAAGTTAAGACAATGATTAAACAAGCAAAGAGAAATCACTTCCAAAAAATTCTTGATGACAAAAAAAGAACCCCAAAAATATATGGAAGTTTTTATTAAGGAATTGGGAGCAGGAAAGTACAAACTTAAGACAGATCTATCATTGCTAATTAATTAAAACTATATGATTCTATGATCCATATGACTTTACAGATATTTTCAATGAATTCTTTGTAAATGTTGCCTCCAAAATTATAAAATATAAGTTGACTCAGATAATTCAAAAAAGATTTTGTTCCACAAAACTTCCAAATGATAATAAATTCCAAGTTTTGGGGGGAAATTATCTTAAAAATATTCTTAACCCTTAGAACCCAACAGGCCGGTTTACCGGCTGTTGCACCGGTGTATATACCCGAAAGGCCGGTATACCAGCCTCACTATCTACTGTCATAACCCGACAGGCTGGTATACCGGACTGTGTTATGTTAGTTGCTAGATTCACTATAGAATTGTCAAAATTTGCTGCAAGAGTCATTGTTGATAGTATTATTTTCCTGTGTAATCATAGTTTCAGAACAATTCACTTTCCACAATCATGGAAGACTGTCAAACTGCTACATAAACTGGGTTAAAAGAGGATGTAAATAACTATAGATTAATATCAATTCTTGCATCCCTTTCCAAATTACTTGGAAAGCATGTTGTAGTAAGTTCTTTTATGAACTACGGCAGTGATCACAATCTACTTCATGAAAATCAATCTGGCTTTTGAAAAGATCATTGTGGTGCAACTGCACTTAAATCTTTGACTTACAAGTGGCTGAATACATTGGATGAAGGAAAGTTACTTGATACTGTAATGATTAATGTTTGAAAGACTTTCAACCTAGTTGATAATGAAATTCTTCCTGACAAATTACAAATCTATCAGCGTAGTGAAAATACTCTTAATTGGTTCACATTCTACTTGAGCATTATGCCCCAACAAGTAGCACTAAATGGACACCTATTAGGAATTAAAATGATAAGTTGTGGAGTGCTACAAGATTCTGTCTTGCGATCCTTGTTATTTGTTCTGCTTCTAAATGACCTACACCTAAAAGTAGTAAATGTAGTCTGACATCAATTGCCATGTATAATGATGACACTAAATTGTTTGATGCTCAAAGCAACGAATCCAAAGTTGGAGGAAGAAAAAAACATTCAAATTGAACTCAACAGTCTTCAGATATGGTGGAAGGAAAATGGTATGATCCTCAATATGGGCAAAACAAAAGTCTTGATGACTACATGCAGAAAACTGCTAGACTGTAAACTATGCTGCATGTTCTTTATGATAACATTGATCAGAAAATTGCATATTTGTATACAATTCTTAAAATATTTGTAGATGATAATTTGCAATAGTCTCATCATATAAATTATATTTCAAAGAAGATAAAATCTTTATCTTTGGCTCTTAAAGAAAATAAAGGCATTCAATCCATTACATTACCAAGTTACTTTTTATGAAAGTTACATTCAACCACAACCAGACTACTATAATATAATTTGGTGGGAACACAACTACTACAAATATGAGACAAACTTCTAGACTCCGGGAAAGGGCATGTAAAATGGATCTTGATCAGCAAACAGAAAATGTACAAACTGTATGGCTTATTTTCAAGGTATTACCAGTATATGAAAGAATGTTTCTTGAGAAAGGCCACAATAAAGCACAAGGTGTTTACAATATCTGACACCCCCTTACATAAACATAATTTTCTAGGACAGAGAATCTACTAAATACCCTAAATCTAAGATAATTAAAAAGGCAAATTTTCTAAATACCCAAGTACAAAGGAGCCTATTCAAAAACAGCTTTCAATTTTTAGGTGCTCTTGTTTGGAATAACATTGCTCATGATATTGAACCAATTCCAGGCATCTCTTCCTTCCACAATAGGTGTTACAGTATTAGATATATGAAATCATACAAAATGGTGTACTTATTAAAGTACATTTTACACCACCCACCACCTGTGCTTCATTAATTGTTTTCAAACTATACTGATTCACCATCAGATATGGATGTCTTGGATAAATTTAGTAAAATAACTTTATTAATAACAATTCCACTTAGAAACTTTGCACAAACATGTACAGATAGCACCCTGACACTCATATCTTTTAGTAATGGACTAATTATGCCAATGTACCATCAAATAATGTTGAATAATCTCAAAATAGGAAAAATTTTAAAGTTATTTTTTATAACACATGTGATCAATAACATTGGAAGAAATGTCAACAAAAAGTATCCTATTGGCCATGATTTTTCTTGTTCAACTTTATTTGCATAAACTTTTAAGAGTGATATCTGCTCACTTGGGTCTCTTTTTCCACCTGATTCTGCAGGCTCCCTCATGCTTGTCTCTGCTCTTGGATTTAAGCAATTTTTGGTTGCAGAGTCTATTCATTAGTTCTTATTGTAAGAGGCACAAAAATGACGTTCTCTCAATACCAGATCTTTCTGCAGTTGAATGCAGTTGTAATTTTTAGTTTCTGCATTTCTGTTTTATCTACAGTTATAATAATATGGCCAGAAAAATTGTACCACATGATTATATGTTGATTCGATACAGAATCAAACATAAAATTTGTTCTCTGTGCTATTTTTCAATGACAGACTCCAGTCTAACATACCTATCCAGCCTCACCCATGTGTATACACCAGCTAGATACTTACGCTTTTCTTCTGATAATCATTTACTCATTGTTCCGAAGGTGAAAACAAAGTCATATGGACAATGTTCATTTGCACATCAGGGCCCGGCGACATGGAACAAATTGCCTATTGAAATTAGATACAAAGTCACAGTGGTCCCTTTTAATAGTGCTCTTAAGACTCACCTGTTTCGACTGCAGGGACAAACTTAGCGACCTAATCATGTTTTGTATCTTATATGTTTTCAGCATGTTTTTATGTTTTCCAATTTCATTGTTTTTGTCATTTGTTGTTCTGTAGTGTAGTCATATCATTATTGATGGTGTAAAGCGCTTAGAGCTTTGAAAGATTAGGCGCTATACAAAGTCATCATTATTATTATTATTATTATTATTATTATTATTATTATTATTATTATTATTATATTATTTGACATTTGTGTGCTTTTTCAGCCTACTCAAGATGATCTACTTTTTTGTGGACCGTACAACCAAATCTCCAACATGGCACCAACTTGTTCATTCCATAAGAAGGAACTTTGGGGGACTTGACAATGTTGACCCAGTAGAAACATTTTCTTCAAGACTCACTATAGTTGATCGCAATGCAAAAGTTAGTAAAACTCACTATTATTTTTAGCTGACTCTTAATTCAGTTTTAATAATACATTTAAGATGATTGTTCTGTTTGCAATGGACATAATGTAGAGGTTCTTTGTAAACACCAAGAAAAATAGTTTGAATGTTGTGCAGTTTATAAACATCTTTAAATACAAGTTGTTAACTGTTCCTACATTTAATTTGTCAAACCCACAATTGTGAAAAGCAATATATAGTAGTCACGTTTCTGTCACCAGTCTAGATGGCATCATTATCAACAGTTTCTTAAAGTTTTGGTTTTAGTATGTCATGTGCATATTTTCCTATATCCCATGATAGAGTCCCATCATAATGGAATTAATAATTATGAAGCTAGGACAATTCATTGTTTACTTGCCCATTTTAACTTGGATTCACAGAGAAAATTTGCTTTAAAACTTTTGCTTAAGGTTTTTTTTCTTCTATGGCTTATATTTCAAATACATTTTGATGAATTTTCTTCATATACCTCTCGATCCCACATTATAACTTGATGTTTGGGGTTTAACACATTACATAACCGAACTAACAGCATTATGTACCAAACCATGGGAATAAAAGAACAGAATAAAAATTATGTACTAAATCTCAATGTAGTGAGATGAGTGTTATGTATTGAATCACCCATAAAAGTTAATTATGCATATGACTTCAGTTATTAGTGAAATGTAAGTCCTTCACATCTCCCCACCTATATCTCTCCATGCATCCTGACAAAGTTATAGCAACTCATGGTGAATAGCTCTGCACATCACACTTTCTAGGAGTTGCATATGACCATTGCAGGGTGGACATGGTATTGATAAAATGATTTATATACAATATTATCTCTTTTGGGAGCAATTAGCTTCTTTTTTTTATGAAAAAGAATGTAAAAACCATATTTATGATCCTTATGTCAGTTCTAATAGACATAATGCTAAATTAAATTTGAGATAACATTAAGATAATTACATTGCCTCTCAAACTATAGTAATTATAGGTTACTACATTTGTATGGGAAAATATGAACAAGTTTTTGGATGGAGTTCTGCATGACCTTGAGTGTGCAGTATATCCATCAGACAAAACGAGTTCATGTTCTCCCATTGAAATGCAGTAACCTTTTTGTTGTTATATGCTTATTTTTCTTATTCTACATAAGGCTTAATTATGTAAACAAAATACACTACAAGAAACAAAGTAACTGAATGTACGCCATATTCCACACTAAATTCACAAGAGCTGATTCATCATTACTCAACAACAACATTATTAATGCGCACACAACTCTGTACAAATAAATTTGAACTTAGTCTTGCACTAGACACTTTTTTCAAAACAAAACGGTTGTTGGTCTACTTAAAATTGAAATATTGAGTAATAGTGTGAATGAATGCACATGCAACAACTTTTCCATTTGATATGGAATGAATAGATTTTGGTATATTTGTTGATTCTATGAAGTTTCATGATTATGGACTGGATTCATCAGTGCAAATTCTACATGAATACATAGGGTTGAAAGCAGCAAGGGAGAAGCGTGTTGACATCAGCAAGTGTGTTTCTGTTCTGTCATTGACTGTTTGAAATCATATTGTGGGAAAATATATATGAAGTCTTTCAATTGAAATTATCAAAAAGACTATATGGATTTAATATTTATTTATTTTTAATACAGTAATGAGGATGTAATTGCACTTGGAATATAGTCGAAATTACAGTAAAATTTTGAAATGTGTAATCAAGTTTGAGAACCCATGACATAGCTCATGTAATTCAGATTTGCAGAACTAAGAATGTTCATTTTGAGGAAATTCGAGATACAAAACTGTAAGTATATTTTTCCCATTCCTATTACCTGCTAGTCCAAGAAGGGGGTGAAGCTATGATAAGCGCCCTACTAACAATCTGCAACAAGATCTGGCAGACAGGGGAATGGTCAACACCATGGACTCAGTCACTCATAATAACTCTCCTGAAAAAAGGCAATTTGCAGCAATGTCAGAACTATCGTACAATCAGTCTTATATGCCACCCAAGCAAAGTCATGCTAAAAATCATATTAAACAGACTGAAGCTGCGTGCAGAGGAAATCATAGCTGAAGAACAGGCAGGCTTCAGACCAGGGCGAAGCACAACTGAACAGATTTTCAACCTGAGAATACTATGTGAGAAATACCTCCAGCGCCAACAAGACCTTTATCATATCTTTATAGATTTTAAGAAGGCGTTTGACAAGGTATGGCATGCAGCCCTTTGGTCTACCATGAAGCTGTACAACATCAACGCTAACCTGATCAAAGTGATAGAAAGCCTTTACAGCAAAGCCACCAGCGCAGTATGCTTCAACTGTCAATTAGGAGATTGGTTTAGGACAATGGGAGTCAGACAGGTCTGCTTGCTTTCACCTACTCTCTTCAACATCTTCCTTGAAAGAATCAAAACTGATGACATCGATGGCCTTGCAGGAAATGAGGAGGAGCTAGCTCAGTTGTTGAAAAAGCTGGACAGGACAGCTACTGCTTTTGGTGTGGAAATCAGTGCAGAGAAGACCAAATTGATGACCAACAACACCAGTGGCATCAGCATTGACATCATGATTAGTGGCCAAAAACTGGAAACAGTTAATAGATTCAAGTACTTAGGAGCCATCGTGGCAGATGAGGGATCGAAGCCAGAAATATTGTCGAGGATTGCGCTGACAATAACAGCAGTGGCAAGGCTGAAGACAGTTTGGAAAGACAGAAACACCTCAGTCAGCTCAAAAATTAGACTGATGCGCTCCTTGGTTGCATCTGTATTCCTATATGCTTGTGAGTCATGGACCCTCACAGTGGATCTCAAAAGGAGGAAACAAGTTATTGAAATGAGATGTTTTTGAAGGTTGCTTGGCATTACATATAGAGATCCTGTCACGAATGAGGAAGTGGGAAACAGAATTAAGCAAGCCATTGGGCCCTATGAAGAGCTATTGACCATTGTGAAAAAGCACAAAATGAAATGGTATGGACATGTCACACGATCAACAGGGCTTGCTAAGACAATCATGCAAGGTACTGTGCAGGGAGGGCGAAGGAGAGGAAGACAGAGGAAAAGATGGGAGGATAACATCTCAGAGTGGACAGGACTGAAGCTGAGTGACACAGTGAGGGTATCCGAGAACAGATTGGAATGGAGGAAGCTGATTGTCAGGTCATCATTGGTGCCCCAACGGTCGGCAAGACTAAGGGATAGATAGATAGATTATGTGCTAAAGGAGACAGTTTATGCCTTGTAACTTGCATGCTATTTGCAGGTACCTAGCAATTTTATGAAATCTGGCATCTGTCGCCAAAATCTGAAACATTGTATCAAAAAAGTTAATGCAGAATTTAGCAAGCAGCTGGTATGTGGCAGTCCATGCTTTAGTTCATTCAGAAACAAATTTAATCAACCAAACCGTAAAGTGGATGTACATGATTTGTTTACAAATCAAAAGTTCTGGTGTCTGCATCCATTGTTTGTTTTACAACAGAAAGTAGTTCCTTTATGAGTGCAATATGAAGTCATAGCTGCCAACCTTCCAGACTTGCAATTAGTGAAAATAGGGATAAAAATGAGTGAATTTTGGCATGAATTCATGAAGTTATCCTTGAGTCCAGGAATATTTGTCAAAACAAATGTTTGGCATGGTCTCCAGCTGGAAAAGTTAGACTATTATTCAACAGTAAAACTCGCAAACAATGCTGCAGCATTCATTGGTATCTTGCAGTTCTTCCATCAATGGCTTAAAATATTCCAAAACATGAAATCTGCTGAGAGTTCTTAATTTTCTCAACCACCATGTGCTTTTTTCTATGAATGTGCTTCCTCACATCATCTCTACCACTATGCCCAATGCTAACATTTGTAGTACACTGCGTGCAAAGAGCATGATGTATATCAGTGTTTGATGGCTGAATGCATGGCAAGTGTTTGGTATATACCAAATTAAATTTCACTTTTTGTGTTTTTTTTTTCTTATTCCTTGTCACCCCATTTTTTATATTTGGACATTTATGTTGGGTTGTAGGGTTAGAGTCCATTCTCTATAAAAAAAAGTTGGAAATCTCCAACACCATTTGGTGTCAGCATGGGGTAGCCGCTTACTAGCTGGCCCAGCAAACTTGAACAACCTTTCATCAAGATATACCTGCATGAAATCAATAGAAATATGATTTATTTTCTCAAAAATCATGAGCATAGCATTCATCACGTCTTTAATCCACTGACAGAAGAGACAAAAGCAACTCATTGCTTAAATTTGACCTGGATCTGGTCATTTTCAGTCCGAGTCACATAACATCTCGCAACCTACATGTCAATGAGGTCATGTAGTCACGTGATATGGACAATAAACAAATTACCAAAGTAAAATTGGGGTAACAAGGGTCAGAGGAAACTCGGACTATCATTTTCCTTGGTGCTGAAGACATTTTCAAGTTGCATGGTCAAATGGTAATATAAATCAGTGTTGGCGGCACATTTGCAAAACAAAATTCCAGTTTGGCCCCAGTTTCTTTGAAAAGCATTTGTTAACCTATTCTTATATATAATCCTAACAACTATTGACCCATTGTACTGACAGGCTGTATGTACAAAGCAATGGAATGAATGACTTGCATGATCTGGGTCTAAAAGGCTGTCTGCCCTCTTTCATAATAAACTTTCTCTCAAACAGAGAATTCAAAGGATGAGTGGGCTCTACCCTCTCAGATATGCACAAGCAAGAGATAGGTGTGCCCCAGGGCAGTATTTGTATATGTAATGCTTTTTAATATCAAAATCAATAGCATCACCAAGTGTTTGGCTTCTGGTGTGGATTGCTCATTATACAGTGATGATTTTCTAATATGTGTGCAATTGAAAGACAACTACAACAAATTATCAACAGAATTCAAAATTGGACCAGTACTAATGGTTTCAAATTCTCCAAATCGAAAATGGTATGTATGCATTTCTGTCAGTTACAAAGACTTAATGATGACCCTCAACTCATGCTGGACGGAACACCTATTCCAGTTGCTGCATGAGGAAACAAAGCTTTTGGATATTATCTTTGACAGAAATGGACTTTTATTCCACACATCAAGAACTAGAAAGTTAAATACTTAAAATCTTTAGATCTACTTAAAGTAGTAGCGCACACTGACTGGGGTGCTGATAGAAAAGTCATCCACAATTTATATAGAATGTTGATCCACTCCAAACTAGACAGTGGTTGCATTGTTTAGGGTTCAGCTAGGAAATAATATTTGAATATGCTTGACCCAATTTATCATCAAGAAATAAGACTTGCTCTGATAGCATTTAAGACATCCCCGTATGAAAGCCTTCTCGCTGAAGCAAATGAACCACCTTTATCCTATTGTGGAGAAATGCTTTCTGCACAGTATGCTCTCAAACTAAGTTCAAACCCTTAGAACCCTGCGTTTTTGACTGTTTTTCAACCAAAATACATACTCTTGTATGAAAATAAACCAAATGCCATATCTTCATTTGGCATCAGAATATCATCCAGCCTTGACAGTAACAAAATTGATCTTTCTACAATTCAGAAAACGTTTGTCTCCAAAACACCATCCTGCCTCGTTAAACAACCAAAAGTACTTTTTACGTGACACAATGGAATAAATTCAGACAAACCCTTCCATCTTCCAGAAGTCTTATCATTAACTCCTCACCAAATTTAAAACCTGCACTAGAATTTATACTTATGGATCAAAGGATGAGGAAAAGGTTGCTGCAACCTTCATTAGTGGCAAACACACAACAAAGGTTCAATTTTTCTCAACCAAAATCAGAGTAATAGACCTTGCTCTTAAATATATCGAAAACAAACATATTTTAAAAAGCATTATCTTCTGTGACAGTGCTTCAGTCACTACACAATGGAAAACTGTAGCACCCATTATTACTCAATCTCCTTGTCCACAATACTGAGCTGAGTACCTCACACAATATTGTACACTGTTGGTTACCTACCCATATTGGTATTAACGGCAATGAAAAAGCAGATCCCTCTGCTAAAATGGCACAAGAACCATCTGATTTTAAAATACAGTATTCTGATTTTAAACCTCGTATCAAAGAGTATATATGCCAGAAGTGGCAGGCATCATAGAACAAACTTCATGTCATCAAACCAACCCTAAGAGAATGGACTCCTTCCTACAGAACCATCCGTAGGGAGGAGGTAGTCATTGCAAGAATTAGAAATGGTCAGACGTATATAACTCCCACTCCCACATACTAAAAGGTGAAGATCAACTAGAGTGCATTACTTGCAATGAACCATTCACTGTTAAGCACTTCATGACAAAGTGTTTTGACCTGCAACTTACGCATATGAAGGAACTGTTTGATACAATAAACATAACTTGTATCATAGATTTCCTGAAGGCAGTAAACCTTTATTCTAAACTATAACTTTTAAGCCACCTTGAGCATTCTATGCAATGTAAATACCTTCCCTTTTTTCCAACATCTTTTCATCTCTCTTTATTAACATACACCATTTTCATCCCCTGTTGATATGAAAGCTTTATATTTTACTGTTACCATCCTATCATTTTACTTTCAACTGTTTGGTTTTTTATATCACTGGTCGATGTTAAACCTATTACCAATTTAAACATTTATATTTATTACTATTGTATTGCACTAAATAATAATAATTAATCAATATTATATGTATTGTTTAAAATATGCTAAATTGTTTGCTACCAGACCAATTGTTCCAATCAGCTATAGTTCACTAATATCGCGACCATTTTGACAACTGTCGATATCGTGACTACCAGTAGTACTTAATGGGAAATCAGTTATTTTATTAAATAATGTAAATAATTGAGAATTCTTGAATTTTTTACATGCAGCATGAATCCGTGAATCACTGAAAAGTCATGAAACTCCCACCAAAATCTAGAGTTTTGGCAGCTATGTGAAGTGCACGCTTGTTCAATATCATGAAACATTGCACTATTCTGCCACTATAATAATACAGTACATTTTGCACAATGAATTTGTATTATTATTTTTCAATATTATATTATTGCAATGTACAGACACATTTATCATTTCCATTGCAGTTTATGCAATATATCTTGTTAATTGTCATATGAAAGTCAGTGATAATGCACTTTCTGCAGTGAAAAGAATTATAGCAAATATGTAGATCTATAGCAAGCATATAACAAAATTACTTTCACACTTGACAGAAGTGAAACAATATTGCATAAGTTCTGATAATTATCCAGTGAATGAGTTCATAATATAATACATAATGTAACATTTCTTCAGACATCCAATTACATGATTATTACATGGTAATTAACGCATGAGAAAGCATAGTTCTGGTAGTTGCTGCTTGAACATATGAAACAACAAATATTCCTAAAAGCTAACTGACCATGGACAGATAGTTCTCTTAATATGAAAATGATGATGAAATTAGGTTAATTCTCATACTGAATTTTTATATCTTATGAGGAAAAGAAGATGATTCATGCACATTTTGCTTCAGCACGGGCACTACATATATATGTTGTCTCAGATGTGTGTATGAGTGTGAGAGGGGGAGAGAGAGAGACACAGACAGACAGTAAGGTTTTAAATTTAAACTGTACTATTTTGTATTAATTATCTTTTTTCTTTCACAAATGGTAACAAAAGTCATCTAAGATACATGTAGGTTCACACATACTTTTTAAAGATTGATGCTCATGTACAAACAAAAAAAACCCCTAAACAACAGAAGCCATACAGTTTGTTTCCTAATTGCTGCTGATGTTATTAATTTTGAAACCCCATATATAATGTTAATTTCATGTGTGAATTGAAAGCATAACAGCAACTTTTCTGAAGATTTATTTTGTTTGGCTTTATGTTAACTATAAACAGCATTAAGTGTTAATGGTTTAAACATTGGTTTAAGTGTTGTTTTTCTTTATTGGATGAACATTTTGTTGAATCATACTGTATAACCCACAGGCTTTTGCATTGTTGATTCTAATGTCAACAATGTCAACAAAACATCCATGATAGAAAGAAGAACATGTGAACTAAACAAAATACTTAGTATTAAATGTTCATCTAGGACATCATTTGTTGCTGAATTCAATGGATTTCATCTTATTCACATCTCTAATTAGTTGGCAGTATTTTGTTTGTGCATTGACAAACACTTCATCACATATGATTTGTTTCACAAAGGCATTGACCAATACAGAGCCATTTTGACATCTCTACTGGAACTGGTAGCATCATTACTAAATACATCTTTAATGATTTGTCATGAGCAGTACACTGAATTATATATGTACATTTGTCAGGTGGTAACAATGTCTTTGTATAAAATAATTTCTATCTTTTACTATTTTATATGGTGTTCGACAGCTGCTCATGTGACGTCAAGTCCACTTATCTAAAAAATTCAAAGGATTTTGCTAGCAGTTAGACCTTGTCTATAAAACTTTACAATATCCAGTTTAGCTTGCATACATACATACATACATACATACATACATACATACATACATACATACACACACACACACACACACACACACACACACTCATACATACATACATACATACATACATACATACATACATACATACATACACTTTGGTTGAGTTAATCCATTTATGCTGTGGGTAAATTAAACCTTTGCCTTTTTTCTCTAAATAATTTTTTAAGTTTCTGGATTTTATTGATAATTATTTCTTCTTATATATTCCATATTTACCCTGAAAGGCCAGATCAGAACCATTGTAGTTTGTTGTTAGAACTTTCATGCGTATCTTATCATCTTCATAATATAAGCATGAATGTTTTATGACGGGTGTATATCTTTATTTCCTAATATATTATTTTGAAATTAATGTTTGTAATATTGTAACCAAAACCAGTGAATCCACAAAAAAACTATGTCATTGTAGGTATTTTTCCATTTTGACTTAAATTTTTAATTGACCTTTAAAAACAGTGTCCCTTCTGCTTAGACCTATTTTGAGATCTCACTTTTTATTGGCATAAAGGATGGTCCATCAAGACAGGTTTACTATGCCAGATTTTCATTAATAATAATCACGATAAATGTAAAAGTATTTAACTGGCTAAGGAAAGTATTAAAGGTCACCAACTGTTTTTACATCAACTGCTCCAAGATAGAGTATATGATAAGGATAAAGAAAATGTAAGCACGAAATGCGATGCACAGACTCAAATAACACTAGCTGATATAGTGCGTATGGTCAAACCTTCAACTGAAACACCAACAGCAAATATGGTGAATGTGAGAACTGATCTAAATCTTCATCGTACAAAACGACGGAAGTATTTATCGGACCAAACTGAATATACGGCGAAGAACAAAAGCGGTCGCTTGAAATCCACTAATTCAAGGGAAGGAGTGGTTCTGACTCCGTCCACAATACCCAATACCTCAACTGAAGAATTGATAGTAATTGAAGATAATGGAGAACGTGGTTATCACCATGATCAGAAATACTCAGCACGGGAAAATGCAAGAAACATCGACAGGGAAAGAAGATTACCATTCAAAAACAATTCAGCCACCTCATCAAAAGACTTGGATAAAGGAAGCAAAACAATCGATGTCATCACAACTAACAGAAACTGCAGACCTCAAAAAAGAGTGAGGAACTCTTATGAACGTCGAGTTCTAATGTCCAGGATACCGGTTGACAGAACAAGAGAGGAGATGAGAACTTGTATAAAAAAGCACGCCAGAAACAAAGGAATAGACATAATTGACTCTCAGATCTTAAAGCGCTGGCGTGTAAGAGGAGGAAAGGACACTTTTACTGCTTTAGTCACGGTAGATGACTTAGACTTTGAGAAGGTTTTAGAGAAAGGTTTTTGGCCAAATTTGGTATGGACAAGAGAATGGTATGAGGATTACGGTGATTTGGACGCCAAGAGGTTCAGGTAGAACTATATAAAGGGGCAATCTATGTTTTAAGTCAACAAATGTCTAGTCATTCAATTCGTCTGATGACATGGAACGTAAAAGGAGCCATGTATGGTGCACCATACTTGTACTCTTTGCTAAATCAGGTAGATATTGCAGTGATTACTGAGCACTGGCTTCTTCCGGAGCAACTCAACTTCCTAGACAATTTACATCCACAGTTTAAATCTTTCTCACGCTCTGACAATAGGCTAAAAGTGAATTTAGAAGAAAGGATAAGACATAAAGGGTTTGGGGGAATAGCAATCCTATATAGGAAGTCACTCTGCGTTAATCCTTTGTTGAGCGTCGGCAGTGATAGAGTCTTAGGGATAGAAGTGATATGTAATGATAAATTGAAATATTTTGTATTCGGAGCACTTTTGCCATCAACTAATTTTCCTATTGCAAGTTACTATGAAACAATGGAAGAATTAAATGACCAGTTTGATATGTTCTGTAAAGAAGGCATTCCCATACTCGCGGGTGACTTCAATGGCCAGTTAAGTTCATTGCTTAGCTTCAAAACGAACTGTCTAACAACAAACGCTAGAGGCGCTATTCTAGAAAAGTTTCTGACCGATAGGCACTTAATATCCGTTAATAGTCAATCTATTTGTGAAGGACCTGACTATACATTTTTCTCAATCGATGGTAAATCCAAATCGTTGATAGACCATATACTATTGCAAAAAACCAAATTCGATTTAGTGGTTAAAGCCGAAATAATTGATGACCATCCTTTGAACATTTCAGATCATCATCCTGTAAAAATAGAGTTGGTCATTCCTCTTGCATATAATATAATCATGGCTGACAAGCATATAATTCCCTCCATAAATTGGAAGAAAGCATCTGCAGAACAAATAAATAGGTATAAGGAAGCAACACGCAATGAATTTTTAGCGCAACTGCATAAGGCAGAACTAGTGACAAATGTCGATATTGAAATTATTATTCAAGACACGGTAAAGATTTTACATGACGCAGCTTCTATGTTTCTGCCCATAAAAAGGTTTTGCCCATACGCTAACCCCTATTGGAAATTACTAAACGTAAAAAAGTTTCATACAGAAATGAGGCTGAAACGTAGGTTATGGATCTCTGATGGTAGGCCAAGAGGATGGGAATTTCAGTCATACGCGAACTATAAGAAAGTGAAGAAATGTTTTGGAAAAGAGTTACTGAGAGCAAAAGAAATGTGTGACAGAGAACAGTTCAGTGAGCTTGAAAAGGCTGCAGAGCTCGATATTTCCACTTTCTATAAATTTATACGGAATAAAAGACATAAACGTGATTACATATATGAAATTGAATCTAACGGAAAAATTGTACGTGACCACGACTCTATAAGAGACTTATGGGCAAATCATTTTTCCAATTTGTCACTACCTGACAATACCTATCTGTACGATGAGAATCATTACCAGATGGTCTTAGCAGAAGTTAAAAAACAGAGTATAGAAACCCATTCCCACTTTGATGAAGTTGTTGACAAAATTCCCACTAGAGAAGAAATCAGTAGTGCAATTAGTTCTCTCAATAAAAATAAGGCATGTGGTCACGACGGTATTGTTGCCGAGCATTTACTGTTTGCGGACACTCAAAGCAGTGTACAATTACTTGAAACTGTCTTCAAAAAAGTGTACGAGGCCGAGGAGTACCCATGCCATTTTGAACAAGGTTTAGTAATACCAATATTTAAAGGAGGGGGAAAAAGCAAATTAGATATGAATAACTACCGTGATATAACTATAGTTCCAGTGCTTCAGAAAATCCTAGAGCAAATTATATATAATAGACTACTTATATTTTCTAAGCACATTAATTTTCCAAATCCAATGCAGCAAGGTTTTAGGAATAATTGTGGCAGTATCACTGCAGCGTTTTGTATCAAAGAATCTATATGCTACTATATGGATAAAGATACTCCTGTCTATGCAACATTTCTTGATAATGCTAAGGCATTCAATACAGTCTGGCACAATGGGTTATTTTACAAGTTGTACAAACTTGGCATTAAAGGGAAGACGTGGCGCATCATGAAAGACTCGTTTAAGGGAGTAACCAGTTTTGTTTTATTTGCGGGTAAATTGTCCAAATATTTCAATATTAAACAGGGTGTAGGGCAGGGTCGTATCTTGTCCGCTTGGTTCTTTCTCGTTATGATAGACGATTTGATCACTGATTTAGATCACACTTTGCGAGGCCTAAATCTTGTCGATTTCCACCTGCCGTGTGTCTTATTAGCGGATGACACAACTGTAATGGCTAATTCGCATCATTCGATGCAGCATCTGCTCGATACAATCTCTAATTATGCGAAAAGGTGGAGATTGAAATATAACGCAGATAAAAGTTGCAGCATCCTTTTTACAAACAAAAGAAGAAATGATATCACTTCTTTTCTATTCGACAAATCGCCAATTCCAGTAGTCAAAAGTAAGAAATATGCCGGCATACCTCTAAAGTACAACTTTAAACCTAACGATGCGATAAAAGAAGCATGCGATAAAGGTAAACACTTATTAAACTCTTTTTATTTTATTGGTATCAGAGACGGAGGAATGAACCCTCTAGCAAGTATGAAAATCTGGAAAAGAATCATTCTACCTTCAGTCCTATATGGATGTGAATTATGGTCGAATATGACAAACACCAATATAGAAGAACTTGAGTTATGTCAGAGATATGCAGCGCGACGTATGCAAGCTTTCGATAAATATTCGCCCATAGAGGCAACGTGTAGCACATTAGGACTCTGGTCAATGGAAGCATACATAGATAAGATGAAATTGTGCTTTTTCAACCGGCTGTGTAGGGGCGATTGGACTCTTATCTGGAAAAAGATTTTCATTTTGCGTTTATGTCAGTACTTGACCAACCTAATAAGACAGACGGGGTTTATAGCAGATATTGACAAAATATTCAAGAAATATGGTATGGGAAGTGTTCTCTTAGACTATGCATTAAGAGTACAAACCGAAGGTAAACTTGTTTGGAATCGGAATATTATTGATAATATTCAAAACATCGAAGAATCTACCTGGAATACAGATATTGAACTAAGGAGCGATTTAATTCACTTCAGAAACATTCATTTGGACTTAAAACCAAGCAGTATATGGTTTCTTGGGCATAAATTTCCATCTATGTTATGGCCTCTCTCTGAAATAGTGAAACTATATATCATGCCTGTTGGAAAAGTTATGACATGTAAACTCTGTGGAAAAGAGACTGACGACAGAGCGAAACATCTTATCTTAGGTTGTGAAAACCTCCTTGAAGAACGAAACGTCTTCTTTGAGAGGGTGATTGACACTTTAGAGGTGAGAGACGGGGTTAATTTATTTAATCAAGAAGACGATATACTATTGGAGACACTTCTTGGAAGCAGAGTAGATTGCTTGTCGTCTATCGACGACGATGTATGGGATAAACTCATGTTGGTAACGGCAAAAAGCATAACCTCATTTTACAATAAAATGCTTGTCCTACTCTCAACCAACATGTCATAACATAACAGCAGTAATAAGTAGTTAAGCTAAATAAATAAATACATTAACTTAAAAAACAAGCAAAAACAAAAGGCCATCCTGTTGTCAAATTCCGCAATTTTGTTGTACGACAAATCACGGAGATATAATGCTCTCTGCCTCATATAACATTAGAGTGTCACCTTTTGCTATCTTTTTTCATTTGAGAATGGTTTCATGTTGTTCCACATATATATGTGTATGTGTGTGTTTATGTGTATATATGTGTTTGTGTGTATATATATATATATATATATATATATATATATATATATGTGTGTACATTTATATATAAATGTGTGTATGTGTGTGTGTATATGTATATATGTATGTATGCATAAGAACATGTCATGTAGAAAGAACTATATTGATAATTACACTTTTTTTTTTTTTTTTTTTTTTTTTTTTTTTTTTTTTTTTTTTTTTTTTTTTTTTTTTTTTTTTTGTATTTCATGATTTTGTATTATCCTGAATTTGATTAATCTGATGTAATCTCTATTGAAGAGGAAATAAAGTCAGTCAGTCAGTCAGTCATACATACATACATACATACATACATACATACATACATACACTTTGGTTGAGTTAATCCATTTATGCTGTGGGTAAATTAAACCTTTGCCTTTTTTCTCTAAATAATTTTTTAAGTTTCTGGATTTTATTGATAATTATTTCTTCTTATATATTCCATATTTACCCTGAAAGGCCAGATCAGAACCATTGTAGTTTGTTGTTAGAACTTTCATGCGTATCTTATCATCTTCATAATATAAGCATGAATGTTTTATGACGGGTGTATATCTTTATTTCCTAATATATTATTTTGAAATTAATGTTTGTAATATTGTAACCAAAACCAGTGAATCCACAAAAAAACTATGTCATTGTAGGTATTTTTCCATTTTGACTTAAATTTTTAATTGACCTTTAAAAACAGTGTCCCTTCTGCTTAGACCTATTTTGAGATCTCACTTTTTATTGGCATAAAGGATGGTCCATCAAGACAGGTTTACTATGCCAGATTTTCATTAATAATAATCACGATAAATGTAAAAGTATTTAACTGGCTAAGGAAATTAAAGTCATACAATTTTCATGGAAAACTCCCTTGCCATTTTACTAGAGTCTATATCTTAAGCTATGATGCAGTATTCTTAGGCTATGCTTCTATTGCAAAATGTGTCATCAATGCTAAAACATTTTAATTGCTTCTTCACAGGTTAGATGTCTGTTTTCTGTATGTATGCATGTAGTTATATAAAGAGATAAAACTTCATTATCAAGATTTTATAATGAAGATAACAAAGTCGGTGGCTAATATATCTTTTTCCACACTTTTATTCCACATTATTTAATGTCCAACATCAAAGAAAAAATATTTCACATTGCGATTGCTCAGTTTCCATCCAGCATTTATATGTGAACTTGCAATAAACTTCAATAAAACATAAAATGTTCTAAATATGTGTATGTGACACCTATTCACACTCATCCAATTCATTTCTCTACATATTGATTCTAGCGTCTTGAGACCGACCCAGACTGCAGTGCTGTAGGCCTCATCAAGGCATGTATTGATGATGCCATCAAGACAGAGAGGTCAGTATTCACTATCTGAATAATGAATGGGTAATGCTTTTTATTTTACTTGCATATATAAAATATAAAACTCAACAGGTCATAAAGTCAAGTGAGCTTGTGGTATGGTCTTGCTTTTATCTTGCACCATGAATTGTCAGTAACACATGCTTTTCATAATTTCCTCATGAAAGAAAAATAACTGAACTAAGTTTTAACCAACCAGGAGAAAAAAGACTTTTCATGTTTGTATAAGTTAATGATATCAATTTACATTCATATATGACTGTTATTACCCAGTACTTGACACAGAAAAGTTTAATAACTTTTCATAACCCACTCAATAAAATCTTACTGATCTTATAAGATGGCATATATATCTCTTTTATTTATTTTGTACAAATGATTGCAATCCAGTATCATATATTGCCACTGTTATTAGAAACGGAGAAATTTATAAGCATTGCTTATAAAAGAATGCTTAGAAGATTTTGATAAAGTAAATCACAATCTTTTATTCAGATCTTTCAAGATATACATATAACAATAAGCAGAATTATTAAATATAGAGAGGCCTGTACATCAATATAATCGATAGTATCTTGGCATGGGTAACTTTCAAACTGATGCATATAATTTTTATTGGCATTGAAATATGGTCATAGTAGCTAAAAACAGAAATACCTTCATTTTTTTTAAAGCTTAATATTAAAGGCCACCCAGCAAAAATATTGCATTCAGATTTTGAAAATTGATGCTAATCTGCCATTTATTGTAGCCTACAGTTGAACAGTAGGAAAAGTTGCATCTCCAGAACTGCTTTGTAAAATTTGAACAAATTTTACGGCACTCTATTATAGAGACGTTTTAAACTTACATACAGAAAGTCCATCTGCCATCTTACATTAATTTGTTTTCTCGAAGAGAATAAGATACTTTTGAAAAGCAAAAAATAATAACTAATTTCTTCTGACCAAATCCAAGGAAATCTAATTGTATGTCATGTTTGTACAGATTATTGTGTCAGTTATTAGGAAGTTGTTTAGGATTAACTATTTCATCATGACATGCACAGATATTTTTTTTTTAATTTGACTTATTATGTGGACATAATATCAAACTTTTCATAATTTTCACAAAGCTGAATCTGGCTACTTGACTACTTTTACTGCCTTTAGCCAGAGACTCCACAACCTTGCTCATGCATTAAAGCTGTGTAAAGATTTCAATATTTACAACCCTCTACTAATCCCAGCAGGAGAGCAATGGGAGGAAAGGCAGACCTATCAGATATATCACCTTTGTACCAATTTCTTATGCTCAAACCAGAGAGGGATTGGTCTGTGGCCTTGTGCAGTTTATGCTTCAGTGAGTCAACAAATCTTGTTATTGCTACTCTGAATGGAAAATCTGAATTATATATAATGGGACTGTAGTAGAGACTGTTTTCCAGTTCCCTTCCAAAACAATACAAGCATAATCTTTACAGTGCACTCACCCCATGACCTTAAGGACATTAATCATTTTTTGTTTAGCAAGTCTAGTGAGAACAGGAGAGTTGTGTTTTTGCAAATTAATTAAATCATTATTTACAGAACTTACAATTAGTTTTAGATTTTGAAAATGATTATGATATTAGAGAAAAGATATTAGATTGTGTTTCACTAATTAGCAAGAATATCTCAGATATAGATATTAAAGAAATAGTTATTTTTATAATTGAACTTTGACAATCTTTGTAGAACCTTTACACTAAAACCCCATTTATTTAACATTTGTATTTTGAGGAAGAGGTTGAAAGTGAGTGTGAGTCTGATCAGATATATTATAGTCATTTATATGTTTTTTAAATCAACTTCATGACTGAAAATAGGTATGTTGTGACTAGATAACTCATACCCCTGTCTAGTTCCAGCAGAGTTATCTCTCTTAAATGCAATGGAGTACCTGGTTTTGGCATCATCAAATTGACAATCTAACATTGTTCTCTATAACAGTGTGTGAGATGCATGCTAAATTAGGATAGAAAATATATTTATCTCTCCAAATATTAGCATTGAGGTCTATGGAAAAACAATTGGTACCGTGATACCATAAATAGTGAGCCATATGACCCTTAGCGGCTGGTGCCCACTTTAAACTCCAAAATAATAATAATAATGGCTAGGGAGAGTTTGAATTTGAATTAAAGAAAATGGTAACCTAGCTGTTTGTTTGTTGGCTCTACCAGCTAATTCCCCAATGTAGCTGCCACCCACCCCATCCAGCTACTACAGGACCATGATATAGCACGAAAAAAAAATTAGGGGTGCATAGGAGATGATGCAATAATATGAACGTCATTAACTCAGCTATCAACTTGTTCCATAGTAAACAAGAAGTACTTAAAACAGTTGTTACATAATTAATATTTATTTTTATATATACAAAATTTGGAATGTAAGTGTAATTTGTTGAGTACATGTACTCAGAAGTTGAATCAATTTTTTTAGTAATCCATCAAAAACATGCATAAAGAAGCAAAATTTCTTTGTTATATCAATTCAGATCAGATTTAAATCCTTGCTAATACATTCACACAAACATGAAATTGCTTGATTTTTTTTTCCACAACATTCATTTTTGCTGCACATAAGGTCTGACTTATAATTAAAAAGTTCAGAAATTTAGAGTGCCAAAAAATAAATCTATATTTAGACTTGAAAAGTAAATGTACTTCAGCTGAATAGGTTTAATTGACCTAGTCTTTTGACCAGAATTGAACAGGTTTTTGTACTTGTAAATTGCCAAAACCTCGTTTGGGAGGAAACTATTTGAATGTATGGGTTTAGAGGAAGTTTCTTAACAAATGTCAAGTCATTCTCAAAAGGAGAAGAAGAAAAAAAAGAAATGTAATAAACCTAGTATTTTTCATTAAATATTTTTTTTTATAACTTTGACTTTGCTTTACTGCAGATCAACAAGGAGTAGAATGTTTGATTGAAGCCAATCTCTCCACCCCAACTTAACTTAAATGGTTTTGTTCGAACCAGTGAAATCTCATGGGATCATAAGGCACTTGTGGTGAAAGTGAAATTGATAAATTAAACTAGACTTGCCAAGTCAGTGTTTGATTGTAATTTCATGAACCCCATAAATGCTTTAGTCATCACATGGTGACCACATTGAGGCATCCATTTTTATGATCCTAAGTCTGATCATTCACATGACCAATGTCATCTTATGGGATCATTAAAGCACTTAGGGGGTTCATGAAATAGCAATCAATTGTCAGCGTGAAAAAGTTCAATTTTTTATCAAATTCACCATGAATCCTCACCATTACTTTGTGTATTTTCTAGTTGGTCACATCCATTTCAGCATGTGTCAACTGCTACCTGCATATTAGCTTCATTTATGTATTTAATAATGACTGACTGCCAAGTTGTGGATTGATGTAGCTCAGTACATTCTTTCAATCCACATGATACATGCTGCAAACACTACCTGAATGTCATATGATTAATTTGCATCAGCTTAATTACAAATGTGTCACATTTTGACCCAATTATCTTTCTTAAGAAGTTGACATAAATACAAAAAATATATTTTGCCACCAATCAATGTGCATCCATATGGGTATTTATACAGGGCTTAGCAATTAGGAAAACATTGTGAAATTCATAAAATTATGCCAATACTAAGATTCATAAGATTAATGACTTTATTTAAAGAATAATTTCATTTACTCAACTGACCAATCTTTCATGAGGCTTTCTACAATTACATCTGTACAAATATATGTGTATATAATGCACATTTTTACAAGATTAGGTGCCTTTGACAATAAATGCTATCAAAAACTGGATAATTGTTATACTGCTACAACAAAATATGTACATGACTTTAACAATGATTAATTACATGATTGTAATAAAGAGTAGCTTTTAGTGAACATGTGTAAAACATTATAGGGTAGGTACAGGATAACAAAGTTTTAAAGAGTAATATTACTGAATTAAAAAATAATACCATTGACTGTTTCTGTAAATGTTGACTAAGAAGCTTTTAAAAGCTTGGCATGAGTCAGCTGATTTTTCATAGGGTGGCAGTGAATTCAATAATTTGGCTCCAGACCAAGCAAAACTTTTCTTATAAAACTCTAAATTTGATTTAGGGAAATATAATTTGTTGTTTGAGATGGATCTTAGTTCATAGACATGTACATTTTTAACAAATGTAAAATTACATTTAAGATAATCAGGAGCCAAACCTTATAAGGACTTATAGCCTATTAAATCCTTTTGAAACTGTATTCTCTGCTGAAATGGAACCCTTTGTATAGTTTTAAAAGATTAGTTGATTGTGTATCTAAATCAACATTAAGAATAACTCTGTATGCTCTTTTTGGAAATTTTAGTAATAATTCCTGATTTTCTGTTCAATTATTTCCCCAGATAGATCAACAATATTCTAGGTGTGGCATGGTATAAACATTGTAGATTATCTTTCTCTGTACTTGAAGCAGATAGGGTTTTATTCTGTTTAAAAGATAAAGCAGTGAGACACTATATTTAAAGACCTTATCAGCTTGAATTTTCCAGTACAAGATATGGTCTATCATAATGCCGAGTAGTTTTTCTGTGTTAGACTGTTGTTTATCCATTTCTTTTATCATTATTTTGAAATAATTTTTCTCAGCTTTTATTCTTCTTTGACTATCTATGATCATGTGTTTTGATTAATATTCATAAATAAACTGTTTGCTCATTGTTAGAGATGTTAAATGATTGAATTGTTACATTGATAACTTCTCATTTTGTTGATAAGAATATCATGATCAACAAGGGCAAAAGCTTTTCTAAGATCAATTTGTATGGATCCAACTTAATTTCTTTGATCTAAAGCAGTAATTCATTGATCTATTATGGAGACCAATGCTATCTCAGGAGTCATTTTCTCTGGAACCTGAGTAAGTTACAGTTTGATAGGTACATCAAAAAATTATGATCATGAATATGGTTTTCAAGTAGTTTGACAGAGTTGGTAACATAGATATATTAAGACCTAAAATAAATGTGCAGCTGAGAAATATCATTGACTTTGCTATGAAAACAAGAATGATCAGATCTCAAACAACATAAAAATCACAAAATTCTTCAAATACACCTCATGTGAGTGAACATTGCATATTCTATTTGGATTACTTCTTGTGAACAAATGTTTTTATTTTGGACATCATTGGATGGATTACATAAATGTTTGTAAGTTTGTTATTCTGTGTTTTAGAATTGTTTAACAGCATGCTGCTGATTATATGTAACTGCTATTCTTGCTATATCTTAAGATATTTATGGTCTGAGCATAGGAAATCACTAATGTACTACATCCAGTGTTCATGATCTTTGTTTATGTGGTAATTAAATGGAGATTAATACATAAATAATGCTTGGCAAACAATTCAATGAAAAAAAATAGGTGTTCTCAATATGAAAAGTCAGCTTTTCAAATATTTTCACGTATGTCAGTGATTTCAAGGTGACTAGATGAAATCGTGAAATACTGGTTCTCTGATAAATTGCATGTGAAAAAAATCTTTCAGTTGTGAATATAAATTAATATATACAAGGAGTCTAGCTTTCATTGTTCTTAATGTAGTTTGTGAGTCAGCAATTTTATTTAGACAAGAAAAGAAAATTTGATTAAGTTACTAACTTTAATGAACCTATATTACATAAAAGTAAGCTGTACGATGCTGCTTTAAGATTTTGTCATCAGGGACTAATGAGTATCCATTGCTAGAACAAATGAAATAATGTTCTGCAGACACTATATCTAAACTGCAAAAAGCACAAACAGGATAGCAGATCCATTTACTCTCTCTGAAAAATCTAGCTTCTTCAATACCAATTTCTACCTAATTAATTTTGTTACAAGTTCAGTTTTCCCGAAAAGTTTTAAATTTCTGATTATTATCATCATCATCAAAATTTTGTTCCAGTTAACTATGTTTAAAAATTCTGAATTAATCTGGCAAGCTTTGGTTAAAATTAAGATAGTAGTTAAAAGGAAATATATGTTAAGTAATTTATGCAACATTTTAGTATATTAATTATACTTAATCAAAATAAATTTACCAAAATCAATTTACTTGCATATATATATATATATATATATATATATACATACATACATACATACATATATATAAATGCAAAAAATTGACAAGCATCAGTGTAAAACTAGTATCACTCTAGCCTGAACGCTTTCGACTCTTAATACAAATACAGAACATAGACAAGACAGACAAATAAAATACAAAAACTGTGTTTACAAGACTTTTACATGCCTGTTTCTACAGGAATTAAGCTTTTAAATTTATTCTGTTACAACTAGTTTCTTTCAACTTGTTGCGGATGCAGTAAAATGTCTGTATTGACTTAGAAATCGATGAGCCAAAGCGACACATCTGTTTTTGTATGTAAATTTATGTACGCGCAAATTATATAGTTAGAGGCTATTAAGCAAATTTAGAGAATTATTTAAAAGAAAATGTGTCAGCTGGAAAAGATAGTTACATTTGTGCATGGCTATCTTTTTCTAGTCTTCTTGGTTTAAACCGCTTTTTTCAATGTTCAAAGGCGTCGTATCCAGTAAGATTCCTTTTCTTTCCTGGTTTCAGAACTCCAGTTGTGGTTGTGAGCAATTGCAATAAGTGGCTATTAAGCAAATTTAGAGAAGTATTTAAAACAAAATGTGTCAGCTGGAAAAGATAGTTACATTTGTGCATGGCTGTCTTTTTCTAGTCTTCTTGGTTTAAACCGCTTGGTTTCAATGTTCGAAGGCGTCGTATCCAGTAAGATTCCTTTTCTTTCCTGGTTTCAGAACTCCAGTTGTGGTTGTGAGCAATTGCAATAAGTGTTATATCACTGAAGGTGTGGTCAGGGGAGGAGAACTGTTCTGCAACCGGACTTCTGTATAGCTTCTTTGTCATCCAATCAGATCTATGAAGGTTGATCCTTTTGTGTAGCCTCTCATTTTCTCCGACATACTGCAGGCTACAGATCTTACATGTGATGAGATAAATTACATTCTCTGTTTTGCACGTTTTGTTTGGACCATATATGTGTAGTTTTTCTCTCATCACTGTGCTAGAAAAGTCCTGGTTTCTGTCATGTGTTGACAGGTTTTGCACCTTTTATCGCGACAGGGGCCAGATTGACTAGGGTGATCTTGATTAGTGATTAGTGCTAGCTTCGCCCTGATTAGGATGTCCTTGAGGTTTTTTGGTCTCCAGTAGGCTACTACAGGTTTGTTCGGGAGGATTAACTTTAGTGCATCTGATGATTCTATGATGGGCCAGTGTTTCCCGATGATTTTACCTATTTTGGGGTTGTCTGGATGGTAGGTCAGGATAAATGGTATCCTATCAACCTTTTCCTTCTTTCCATATTTTAGTATTTCATCGCGGTTTGTTTGCTTAGCCCTTTGGGTTGCCTCAGTAATCAGGTCCTTGTCGTAGCCTCGGTAAATTAAATGTTTATATAGCTCTTCAGACCTTTTTAGGAATGTGTCATCATCGGAGCAAATTCTGCGTATCCTCAGTGCCTGGCTATATGGGATGTTCCTAATGCAGTGTTTGGATGACAGCTGGTTGGGAGGAGATATTGGTGTTTGTCAGTTGGTTTCGAGTAGATGTCTGTATGGAGTTTGTTTTCTACCAGTCTGGTTGTTGTGTCTAGCAAAACATGGTTTAAGTTGGAGACTTCAGAAGTGAATTTTATTGAAGGATGGAAGTTGTTTGCCTTTGATATGAAATCATCCAGACTTTCTCTTCCATGTTGCCACTTCAGTTCTATATCATCGATAAAGCGTACCCACTGGTATGGTGCAAGTTTAACCGATGCTAATAGTTGACCCACTAGTTTTCCCATAAAAATGTTAGCGTACGAAAGGGACATTTTTGTACCCATTGTGGTTCCATTAATTTGAAGGTAGTTTTCTTCATTAAATTCAAAGTTGTTGAGTTTTAGGACCAGCTCCTGGAGTTGGAGTAGGAAGTGTGTTGGTGGATTGTCTACTGTTCTTGTTTCCCATGCTTCGCTACACGCCTGTATCCCTTCGTTGTGCGGTATGTTAGTATACATAGATGTGATGTCTAAGGAAACAAGCAATGTATCTGGCAGTAATGGTTCACTTGCTTTGCTCTTTATGAGGTAATCTGTCGTGTCCTGAAGATATGATGGTAATTATATGGTCTCATAAAATGATCCAAATATTCTGATATCCTTTCTGTGGGATGCCCATTACCAGAGATTATAGGTCTGCCTGGGTTTCCTTGTTTGTGGATTTTAGGTAGAAGATAAAATCTACTTGTCCTTGGGTTTTCTGGGCTTAAGTAGTTTCTTGTTTGCTGGTCGATGTGCCCGATTTGGTACGCCTTGTTAATAGTATTGGTGATGGTTTCTGCATATTCCAGTGTTGGATCATGGTCTAGTTTTTGGTAGAATCTAGCGTCACTTAGTTGTCTACTTGCTTCACTAATGTAGTCTTCCCTATTCATAACGACCACAGCTGAACCCTTATCTGCAGGCTTAATTATGATATCTGTTCTGCTTTTCAGTGAGTGTAGGGCATCTGTTTCTTCTTTTGTCAAATTAGAGTATCTGTTAGTATGGTTGATGTGTCTGGAAGTGTTGTTTTCAACTGAGTTGATAAAGGCTTCTAGATTTGGAATTAAACTTTTTGGTGGGGACCAATTACCTTTCTTTCTGAATGTGGGTTGGTCGTAGGTTATATTTTTCTCTGATTTATCTATTTGCTGCAAGGCAAAATGAGCCTTGAGTCTTAGTCGGGGGCTAAACTCTTCGGTGTCCTTCTTCAGTTTCCCTCAAACGTATGTCTTTGGACGGGGACAGAAACTCAAACCCTTCGATAAAAGTTGTATTTCTGCCTCCGTAAGTTCTAACTTTGAGACATTGACTACTGTGTTGGTAACAGTGGAATTCATTTTTGCGATACAGTGCTTACAAATCTTCCTTTTACGGTGATTTTTCTTCTTACGTTTGATTTTAGAAGAAATTTCATCAGTTAAATTTTCTTCACAACAGTGATTTGGTTGTAAATGATGACTACGAAGTTTTCTTTCTCTGATTTTGTATAGTTTTGCAGAGACTCTTTGTTGATCCTTATTTAATTTGGAGTAAAACGTTTGCAATTGTTCCTCAGTGGAAACTGAATGTAGCTGCTGCTTTAGTTCTTCGATGGTTGCTGATTTGACTTGATATTGATGATTTAAGTTTTTCCCAGGTAGGGCTGTGAGTTTCGTGGACGCATCGTGGGTTATTTTATTCCATCTTTTGTTAAATATATTTGAACTCTTGCCAACAATTTGCGGCTTGACATGAATCTGAAGACCTTTAGTGACTGTTTGTTTTAAGGAAAGTGTAACAGAATTGTTACTGAGTGGATGGTGGACCAAATAAACAACACAAACACAATATGTGAAAGATAATGTAAATTTATGAAATAAATTATTAATGAAAAATAATGATGTATCAACACAATAATTCATGCATTCAACCCACAATCACGCTTCACAACTATTCACAATTCAAAAAAAATTATGTATCAATACAAAATAAACACAGATCCAAGGAATCTCCTGGACTATACACAGATCCAAGGAACCTTTACAAAAGTTATATTAACGCAAGTATAAATTGCGATAATAAATACAAACATCAAACTATACTATCGCACGTATGGATTGCGACATCTAGCACAAACATATACATGTATTTAATCAAGTTGCTAATTTTTATTGAGATTCATGTAATCCCTTGAAATACTACTGTGATTCAAAATAACTATGTGTAAATATAACAATGTATTCAATTGTGCTACAATTGCAACACACACGTGTCTCAACCCTGTACAACCGTACGATTCACTCACTATTGAATCGCTGCCCAGCTTCTCCGAATACCTAGGGTTGACTCAATACTTTTATCGGTCACATGCCCTTCACGGATCCACCACAGTTATACGTAGAGACAGCATACAGCATCTACTAGAACCAACGGTCCCAAATACTTAGATGCCACCCCGGATGTTTACACCTCTAGACAGCTCCGACACTCGAACATTTAGACTTCTAGATTTCCGGATATTTACACATCATGACAGATGTAGACGGACAGACAATCTGACAGACAGACAGTCAGATACCTCAATTCGATTGCACAATTAAACAGCACAATCACGGCACAATCAATCACATTCAGCTACAATTAAGAGACATTCAGAGACGTTCCGCTACAAATCAGAGACGTTCCGCTACAAATCAGAGACATTCAGAGACTTCAGCTACAAATCAGAGACATTCCGCTACAAATTAGCTACAATAAAGAAACCAAACTAATAATAGTTGTTTCTAAAACAATGTAAAACTTAGATTACGCTATTGCATTTAAGGTCTAATAGTGACTAGTAATTCCAAGTATTCCACGTTTTAAATCTGCATTGTAATAAAGGCATCATTACATGAAATGATAAACTGAATAAAATTCACAATAAAATGAAATATAAATTTAACACTCACCCCTTTGGCTGGAGAAAGAATGACGAGCTATCTCTCCTGTGATAAGATACTTTTGGACCCGTAATCTTATCAGAATTATTCTGCCTTATATATCCTCAAATAGGTGAGCAGAATTCACGGCAAAATTCCCGTGCACCCTGTGATTCTAATGTTCCTGACTTCAAGTGATTCGTAGTCAGGCACATGCAAATCATTACACGTCGCTTACCTTGAAAAAAACACTTATTCACCCCAGGTAACGCATGTACGACGAAACAAAAAAAATGGTGAAATTAGTTTGTAATTCAAGAAGAAATAAATTCAATTTTCGCCTAATTCTTTGACGGAAAGAAATGTTGAAAGAAACTAGTTGTAACATAATAAATTTAAAGGTTTAATTCCTGTAGAAACAGGCATGTAAAGTCTTGTAAACACGGTTTTTGTATTTTATTTGTCTGTCTTGTCTATGTTCTGTATTTGCCTTTGATAAAGACTCATTAAGAGTCAAAAGCGCTCAGGCTAGAGTGATACTAGTTTTGCACTGTTGCTTGTCAGTTTTTTGCATTTATCTTAATCAATCCCTGACACACGTGATCCCTTGCTGGATCCAGTGCATTTGAAAGTACTGTTATATGCCATATGATTTGTATTCTTTATATATACATATATATATATATATATATATATATATATATATATATATATATATATATATCACTTAGGAGAGGGATAATTTTGACGTAGGATTTTATGTTCATGGTGGGGTGGGGTGAAAATTTGCTTTATATAATTCAGGTGCACTGTGAGACTCTTATTTTGTTCCGCTTTATTCCTATGTTTATTTCTTCTTGTCAACTTGACTAATTACAGAAAGGTATTACTGGTACAGTGGGACCCCGCTATAGTGCGCTCTGCTATAATGCGTATTTGTATATAACGCAGCCGTGGCGTGGCTCCCGAAGTTTCATATTTCATTCGCACATTAAAAATATTTTTGGTTTCAAAGTTTATTATCATTATGGGACGAGATTGCGTATGATTCCTATTTTAATACGATTGTGGTGTGATCCCTTTGATTTTGATTACATGTATATGTATTTTTCATTTTTTTAAGTATGAGAAATAGTGTGTAAAATGTTTATTATCATTCTGGGGAAGAGTTCTAGTATGAATTTGAATATAATACGATTGTTGCGTAGATTCTGAAATTTAAGAATTTCACCAGTTTCGTGAAGTGTTATGCCAAAATTAAAATTATCGGAAATTTTACTTGCTACTGATCCATGAGTAAAGCCAGTAATTCATCTTTGTGATTGTCTTCAATTAATTCTGCATACAATCGTTGCACAAAAAATAACCGACATGTGTTTTATTTTTCACTGCATACATATACACACCATGCAGAACGTACGAAAAATAAAGTGCAAAACATTTATTCTATGATCGCGTAGGGCTTCAGCAATATCGCAAACTGTGATTTTATTTTCCTTATTGGCAGCAAAATATACCATATGGCAACTTTTTTATTAGTGACATTGTTGGCTGTTTAAACTTGTATATACACAACCATTGGTTTGGAGTAGAGAAATTCAGAGGCCACATGAAAGGTAACTGCAAAAAAATGTACTGAAATTTATATATTGTTACATAAACAATTTCTTTGTCTATACTGAAAAACCATCTTAACAGTGTATTGTTACATCATAATCCACTTATGCTGACATCAAGCATGGGTACTGTACGTTTTGAGATATCAGCTTTTTTGGGGGGGTTGAAATTTTTGGTAGCGGAGATCAACCAGAAGAAGCATTGTCTCATAATCTATCTTTGTCGGATTTTTGGCTGCTGCTAGTAATTAATATATTTACTTAGACTGATATATGTATGTGGATAGTAGGTAAAATTCCTCTTCTTTCCATTTAGAATTAAATCCTTCAGAACACCCACATTTTTTGTTATAATCCTTGTCATCAGACCGGAGCATAAGCATATCATACGTTGACCCTTTGTTAACTTTCTGATGCATGAGCGCAAGGCAGCATCACTCTGCTACCACAAATGTAAACTTTTTTAATAAAAAAAACAACACATCTTGTAGTCTATTCAGTAGGCAGGAGGAACTGTAACAACAATTGACCAAATGATGGCCAGATAAAATAGTTTGCTAAAATGTCAAAGGAAACATTACCTTTGAAGCACCGATTGTTATAAAAACGTAGTCAGCAAATGGAGAGAAAAAAATCGTCTCAATCATGCAATACAATTATTTGATGTTGCCGGCACAACAAGAAATGGTCATTTGTTTGGTTTTCCAAAGCTATCCTTTAGCGGTGATTTCTATAACGCATGAATCCGTCATCAAAGATTGCCGACTACTATCTTTCAATAAAAACAAAGATCTTTTTATTCAAAGGAAGTCAGTACCAAACTTAAATAAAAGTGATGGAATCTGATGGATTTTTGTATTTTCAAATGTGACTGGAACACGTTAACTGTGCTGTGAAAGTTTCCTTTTTGTTGGGATAAGGTTTATGCTTACGAATGCTTCCAATGGCGGCTTAAAACGCAAACTAACTTTTACCGGCTTGGGACGTACTGAAAAGTAAATGTACTTCATCATTCGTTACATGAGTGTGCTATGTTTTTCCACTGAATTCAGATTAATATGACCTGTGACAAAATTATTGAATATTTTGAAGCTGTGTGTGTGCATATTTTCGATGGAATCACTTGTATTATGGATTCAATGTATATGATGAGGTTCGTAGGCGAGTACATGGTGTTGATACTCTATTCGTGCTATACATTAGACATGTATACATAAACAGTATTCACGTATATGTACCAATTTGTGGTTCTCTAAATAAAGTAAACTATTATATATGTCTTCATTAAAGGTGTATTTCTCAATTAATATGAGAAATTAATATGACAACCGCTCCGGTGGCCTAGTGGTTAGAGCGTTCGCCTCGGAAGCGGGAGGTCGCGGGTTCGATCCCCGGCCGAGTCAGACCAAAGACTTACAAAAATGGTACTAACAGCTGCCTCGCTTGATGCTCAGCATTAGGAGGTTAGTGTTAGGACTGGTCGGCCTGGTGTCAGGATAATGTGACTGGGTGGGACATCATGCTACATGTCTGCGGCATGATGCCTCAGTGCTAGACATCACTATAAACTGCCTCACAGCAGACATCGTAGCGATATGACTGAAAAATTGTTAAAGCTACCTTAAAAATCCTAATCAAACAAACAAACATAATCAAACAATCTCAATTAATATGAATCAGTTTAAGATGGTAACTGCCGATGAAGCAAATATTTTACCGCCTGCATTTATTATGCAATTTTTGGGGGTACGTGCATCATTTTCTTCAGCTAACTGACCTGATTGCTTATAACACGGTTCGGTCTATAACGTGGTCTGGTTCTATGGCTCCCGACTAGCGCGTTATAGCGGGGTCACACTGTATTTCATTTTTCATTTCAGTGACAGTCGTTACCTGCTGCTTTTGACAGAGAACTATGGAGCTCTTGCTATTCTGCAACAATACTTTCTAACTGGAATTAATTTCATAACAGTATTTGGAAGTAGTTTCCCTAGTGACCAGGAATACACACAGGTATTTGAATAGGATGGTTTGACATCATTCTCTTACATTTTGAAGTGATAATGTCTCAAACACTCACCCAATGTTTGCTATGGCCTCTGGTATGATGTAATTCTTAGTTCACCAAACCAAAGACCATGATTTTGTTATCTGTCAATCAATCATCAACATTAAGAAGATTTCAGTGCTTGTATTGATGGGATGGACTTTTTCAGATTTATATACAGGATGGCTTTCCTTGCAATGTTGCGATTTTCTTGTATCGAGGTGGGAAACCTATTTTTCAATTTGCTGGAATAGCTGAGTCAAGTTTAATGAATATATTTTCTTTATTAATTTTGTTCCATAGCATTTTGGTGGGACACCCAATTTCTCCTTATACACCAAAATGGCTGGACCAATTAGAATCAGACTTAGAAAGAAATGTTCCATACATCTATCAAATTTTTTTTCAGCATGCCTTCCTTAGTAATAGATATAGGACAGTCACAGAGCATCAGTAAAAATTTACCGGGAACTGGGATACAAGGCATTGTTAATTGTTGAGGTCCCAAATGACATTCTCTGAGAGTCTTGTCACCATGCAGTGAGCAATGGGTTTGGTGTATTGTGTACCGTATTTTCGCGCATATATGACGCACCCAATTATAAGACGCACCCGTATATAAGACGCGGGTTTTGACGATCTGTGTAAAAATATTTTACATAAGACGCACCCATATATAAGACGCGGGTTTTGCCGATTTTTTAAAAAAAAATAAATACATAAGACGCACGCGGCCTGCCATCTGCCACACTGAGCAATTTATATCCAGTGGTTTCCTTTCCTTTATCATAAATGAAAATTTGTCCAATGTTTCATTACCCGTCGGATGTAAACAAGGCTTCATTACCATTTTTTGTTTAGATCAAAGAATTGTCTGAGGCAGGACCGCAACAATTATTGTTTATTCTTATCTGCCGCCGGGCCAATAGCGGATGGGTTGAGCACCTGGTATCTAGATTCTAGAACAATAAACGCCAGATGTAAAGGCGGCTTCATTGATCTGCTAGGAGGCCAAGTCTTCAGCGAGTGGGATTAGTACCGTACATAGACCAATAAATGCCTGATGTATGCAGTTAGCATATATAAATGTGGGAATAGCCTCTTGTTTTCGGTATATATAAATGAGAGATAAATTTGCATTTTAAAATTATAAAATTCTCACGATGCCGAAGCGAAAATCATATACAGCCGACTTTAAATTAGACGTCATCAAGTTTGCCAAGGAGCGTGGCAACAGATAGGTAATATAGCCGCCGTAGTTTTTGCTGTGATAATTAATAACAATAAACAAAACTATTTAAACATACCAAAACATTTACTCTGACTAAACGGAGATCTGCAATAACTACGGTATACAAAACATTGAAATGACAGGATTTTAAATTTGATGTGGCCTGCATTGGATTGGTACATGTGGTAATTACTGAACACTTACCCAATTGTTTTTACAACTAGGAATGTAAATCGTGAAACGTAAATATCGACCGTAAAAATCGTCCTTCAATATCACACACTGTACCGTTCGTTCGTGTTAAAAAATACTTACCGTATTTTCGAGCATATACCCGTATATGAGACGCGGGTTTTGACGATTTGTGTAAAAATATTTTACATAAGACGCACCCATATATAAGACGCACCATTGGGTGCGTGGTGTGTAAAACTTCGTATAAGACGCGTCTTATATACGCGAAAATACGGTATATATATATCTTCATTTTCAGTCTCAGGTCACCAGTTGTGGAGCACTGAGGGCTAGTTGTTGAAAACCATGTTCTGGGTACTCAAAGAGCTGAGCTATATATGCTTGGCACTGAAAGTGAACTTTAGGCTTTGGACTATTTACTGGGTTTTAGCTACCAGTTATTGGAAAGGGATTAGTTCAGTAATCATCCTTTTCTGTGTTTCCATAAGGCCCTTATAGTGAGAGGGTTTTGAATTTTGAGGACCAATTTAGGAGCATAGACAGTTTGTATCCCAGGTCCCTTATACACACTGGGGAGGGAAAACAGTCTTATCTTAAGGTAATTTTCATACTTTAGTATTCAGGATTTTCCTATTACTTTAATTTGAATACTTTTATGTTGTTTAAGATTAAGGAAAAAACAGGGTACACTCCGATGTAAACATTAAGTATGTTGCACACTACAATGTGGGTCCTATCTTCAGAGTCTTGTTTATGGTTGAGTATTTAAAGATTTCCATCAGTTTTCTCACCACTGGATAATTTGAAAGCTGTTCAGGCTTACAGTGGCAATTTGGCATACATATGCATAGTCATTAGAAGGTATCATACAAACCACATTGTGGGTCCTATCTTTAGGTAAAGGTAACATGTCAGTATTTTAGGTTTTACCGGTAGTCATGTTTTTCCTTCAATTCTATAACATCATGGTTGTTTACGATAAATGGATGAAACTTGTATGTTGAGTTCCAAATTATGCTTCCTATATTTGACAGGTCAGATTCAAAGTTCTTGTTCTACTGTATCTTAAAAGTTGTATGACAGAATGCTAGAGATGAATATGGTACAATACCTTTTTTTATGAATTTGATGGCACTGTATACATCAAAGTTTTACCTTTAGTGTCAAAATCACTGATCAGATTTTCTTGCCTTGTTTGCACTTTCACTATTATTCCCCTTTAAGTAAAGCCATACAGTTTAGTTATTTTATATGTCTGTACTGTACCTCTACAGTTCTGACACAAATGTCAAAGATTTCATAATAGTAGCATGTGATTTTACTTTGTCACAGTAGATATGACAAAACATTTCCTGAATTTGCTGGTTAATTGTTGTAGGTGTGTAGGAATATTAACCGCATCAAGGTGTGTATGGAGACAGGTAACACAGTAATACTGCTGAACCTGGAAAACTTGTATGAAAGTCTCTATGATGCTCTCAACAAGGTGAGTGAGATATTTTATATTTTAATTTCTAAACTACCCTATTTTTTCAGTGAGAAAATTAATAGAATTTGCATCTGTTATTACCATTCTAACATCTTTACAGTAACAAGTTTCAGGAATGCTAATTATACTGTAAGATTTTTTTTATGGTATCATTGATTATGAGCATTTGGAATTGTGCAATTGTAAAAATTTCCCACTAAGATAAAGCTAATAAAGACATTCTTTTAGTTTTTAAATAGGCTTCTTAAATCTTGTAACCTGTTGGAATTAATGAGTAGTTTATCTAACACATTTAGCATTGGCACACATATTTAAGCCAAACAAAGTGAATTTTTGCCAGACTTTGTATTTACTTGCATTACTATGAACAAGCTGATCATGAGCAGATTGATTTTAAGGTGAAAGACCTTTGACAGATTTTTAGGTGTTATAACATGCTGTCAGTCACAACTTCACATCTAAAAAAAAAGATAACTCTGTTTTAATAATCTACCGTCAACTGCTACCCATAAAATTAAAATTTGCACAAATTGTAAACCATATTATACAGAGTTTTTCAATAAAAAAAAGCAAAGTGAAAATACATAAAGTACTGGTACTACTTAAATCTTGATTATTTTTCACATAGTACAATGACAATAAAATGATTATGATTTGTGAATCTTGTATCACACTTTATACTTGATTATGGTTAGAAGAGTAACTTATTCAAAGTTTGAAGCATTCTTCTTATACATGTAAGTCATTTCTCTTGATGTAATAAGTATATATACAGTTATACATTTTCTGAAAAACTTCTAAAGTGGCAAAGATAATGAATAATAACTGAAAAATTTTATCAGAAAAAAATATTAAAATTTGTATTCAAAATGTTTACAAATATTTGTGAACAAAGATTATTCTGACCACTAACAAACTGTATTGTGTGACTATATAGCTAGGTATATGTTTTATTCAATCCTGTCAGCAAATAAATTTAGTAAGACATTTTCCTTCAGTGTTAAAACTATTTAAGTGTGTAGACAATCTGATCATGTAAGCTCAGCTGCTTAATCTTGCTGAGTGATACTTTTGCATTTGAGAACATACTGAAATTGTACAATATTGTATGTACAGTCTTCATTATTAAGTGAGTATGTCATTGCTGTTGCATGCAGTTCTAATGCACATGATAGAGTGCTACTGTTATGAAACATGGTAGCTACAACTGTTCAGGTTAATAAATGTTGAAACATTCTTTAAAAGGTCTGTTCATAGACATTTTTCTCAAATAATATTGGGGGCCTGAGTGGAAGAGCGGTCTGCGTCTCTTGTCTTTACAGATCACTAACATATCACCTCCATCTGCATGATTCTGAGTCACAGGCTTAGTGAATATGGGTATGTGAGAAAACTTGCCAATAGCTTTCCATAGGTCAGTAGTTTTCCCAGGCTTTTAACAGGTTCTTTGTCCATTAAATATACTGGCCACCTTGTAAAGCCTATAATGTGCTGAAAAATGGCATTAAACCTATACAAGTCAACCAGATAAGATCTGTTTCACCCCACAACTTTAAATTCTCCCTTTGAAACACAAAAGTGAAATGTGAAAATAAAGAGAAATGTGAAAATAAGTATATGTGCTTCCAGGTTCCACAGTTAGCTACCTTTCATGTCTTAATCACAAAATTAATTACATTATTCCCGTAAATTCATAAAAATATTAAATGAATTTTACATATGAACATTCATCCCATGGTCTAGTTGGTCCTAAATAAAAGGGTGCCATTCATAAATTCATCATGACCTCCTCGGCAGCTATGTTGAAATTCTTTTTATTGCTACACCTCTTGAATGAAAATTCATATCTTGAATGGATAGTTATGTCAGCACGGGATTTTCACCAAACAACTTCTTATGATATCTAGTTAGTCGTGAAGGAAAATGGTACCAATCTGATGTCTCTCGATTCTTTAAATATTCAGTATTAATGGTTTTTTTCTCAAGCACAATCATTCTAATTAATCTGTATCACATTCATTTATTCAGAGAAATTGTAACTTTTATGTATATTTAATTTGTATTTGTTAGTTTTCTGCATTGTTATGCATTATATATAATTTATTTTGAACTTTGCCGTGTCCAAAATCAAGTTCATCATCTATTGACCAGTAACTTTTATTTTGGTAAACAAGTAATAAATAGTTCTTATTTTAATAAGAGTGGGTTAAATATTATATAATTATCTTGGTCTGAGTCAAGGACATTATGTTTACCATGTTCTTAATTATAATTTTGGTTAAGATTTTAGCTTGTAAACAACCCAGTTTTCAAGGATGGTAAATTACACTAAATAAGAATATTATTTTTAGAAAATGCTAATTGTGATCCAGATTTGGTAGAGGGGTTTGTAATATTGTTAACTTGAGAAATTTATCATTCTTGCTGTAACAGCTTTAGGCAGAATTAGTATTATTGTTTTTATTTGGTTGCAGTTATTTATTCAAAATATTATTCACTGGAAATACAAAGTGTTCTTGACCTTTTGCTTTCTATATAAAAATCAAACCATATTACCTGTGCCTCCCATATGACGTTCACGACATCATACTCTTTACAAAAAACCCATAAACTGGAAAGCAACGTCATCATCAAAAAATGATGTTCTCACATTGCTGGAATTGTTTCAAACTAACCTAATCTTTTAATAATAATTTTCTTGCCTAGAAATATTAGCTTGGAATTATAGTGAGTTCATGTATATCTTGAATTATATTATTGAGATTAACTGGAATATATTGTTGTTGTTATTTTAGGTTTTAATGCCATTTATCAGCACTCGATAGGCTATTCATGGCGGCCAGTATTATTTTTGGAGGAAGAACCCAGGAAAACCACCTGAAAGAACCACTGACCTATGAGAAGCTACTGCCAAGCTTTCTCACATAACTGCATTAGCCGAACCTTAGACTCAGCCCACGCAGACAGAGGTGAGACAGCAGTGATACATAATGGAAAGCACTTTAGACCACTCGGCCACTTGGAATTGGAATATGTTAATACATCATCACACTTCAGGCGACTGGTACATTAGTACATTCAAGACAACAGGCACATCAATGCGTACAGTGCTGGATTTTGTTTTGAACAGCACAAGAATTTTACTAGAACTTGTTTCATTAGGACTTCTGATAGAACTTTTTGGACTGTTTGGAATTTAATTCACAATACTATAAGTTCTTTTTGAATTTTCACTTTGTATTTTAGTAAATAAATTTTGAAATGAATTTTAAAAACATGCTTATAGTATAGTTTTTTTTAGAAATTGGTTATTCATCATCTAGATCATGCAGGGATGCTAGTTAATATCCTGTATTTTTTTCCAAATGGGATACTTGAAAAATATGAACTTCTTTTTCATGGAGTCACCAAAATAATCCATTTTTTTTCTTCTAAAGTTTCTCTTTGGGATCCAGATTTTTTTAATTTGTATAATGTTTCAAGTCTCTTGTGATCTTAGACTCAGTGTCTGTGGTCATCAACTCATTGTCAAGGTTTTGGTTAAAGTTTCTCATTGACCTATATTTTCTGAACCCTTTGATAGATTTTTTATACTATTTTAAATAAATCATGATGAGGCTATGACTATTTATCCTGCAACATGTTAATTTGGATATTCAACCTTGGGATTAAGGTCCCAAAGAAGCTTTGCATTCTAGTATTGGTTTAAGTGTTTTCATCAAGTTTTTTTCATACACCACTTTGTGGATTTTCTTTCATGCATGGATTAAATGAGTATTAGACAATTGATTCAGTGATGTAAACACCTAATTATATGACCTTGAAATCAATGTCACAGTCATAGAAACTTGTGCTAAAGTTTTGTTTAATATATTTTCCATTGGCTAATATTTCCTAAATCAGCAGAAGATTTTTATTTTCATATTGGGGATGAATCATTATGAAGCTAAGATAATTGATTCTGCATTATGCACTTTTATTGCTTTGATTTTGGGGTCAAAGTCATGGTCACAGTCATAGAAAGTTTTTGCCAAGTTTTTTGTTACACATTTTTTAATTTGTTCATATTACATAAACCTATTGAAGGATTTTGATCATATATTAGATAAATAATTATCAAGCTGTTTGAATTCTATTTTGATATGCTTCCTCTTCCATTTTGATATTGAGGTCAAGGTTATTGTTATAAAATCTATTTTAATTGTGGGCTCACATTGCTGGCCCAATTTTAGAATTAATTTTGTATTTCAGTGCTATGTTGAATTTGGAGGAGAGAAATATGTGAATCTTGGGCTTGGAACCCACAGAGTTAAGTGCAGGGTACACAAGAACTTCAGGTACAGTTCATTTTCATCCAAGTCTATCCCCCACTGAGTATAAACTATGACTGGCATGGGTATTTTAGTCTTGAATGAATTCATGGAATATTTGTGATAATGTTGTCTTATGTTGTATCTTTTCTTGTTGGCATGGCCACCATTATATACAGCTTTAATAAGGAAGATGCTGTTTTTACTCATATTTCAGCATTAAAAGATAGTTCTCAGATTTTTGTTTCTTATACAGGCCTAGTTCTCTCTCACTTACTCTCTTGACTTGTTAATAGTACCTTATAATGAAATTATGTATGGTGCAAAGTACCCCATTTTAAGGTAGATTAAAATACACTGCCAGTTCACCAATTAAATGAAAGCAATGGATGCATTATATAGAGTACTGGCTTGTATAGGCATCTTAACACAAATAAGTATGACTAGATTTCTACAAGACCCATCAGTGATTATCTTATATGAATACCTTGAATGATAGTACTTCAGTAACCTCTTTTTTTCCTGCTCAGAAATATGAATTATACAATTAACCAAATATGCATATGGGTGTACCGGTATCTTGAATTTCGTTCATTGCTTTTTACTTGTTCAGAGTAAAAGTCAATGACACATAATTTTGTATTACACTGACAGGTGTCCTTGTGAAAATGTCAGTTATGTTTGGTTAATAAAAAAATTTACAATGGAATATCCTTCGAATACTGTTGTTTCACAAATTTTCATGGGAAACCAATTTTTTTTTAGATTTTGTGGTTGGTCTCAACAGCAAAATTAAAAACCAAACATAAAATGAGCTGCATCTAGATAGATAGATAGATAGATAGATAGATAGATAGATAGATAGATAGATTTTCCACCCCATACCAGTCTCAATTCATATGAATGAATTATCTAGACTTATATTATTGAAATTACACCAAAGAGGTTCATGTGTAGAATGATATTATTATCCACATAACATGATTGTCAAAATGTACTGATGGTGCAACATTATGGATTGTAGTTCCATTAAATAATTATGAAATGTTCTAATGGCCACATGATGTGCCGTTTGACTGCATCAGTTTAATGTGAGCACACAGATGATAATACTGTGTTCATAACCTAGACAGATGCTTGATTTATGCTTTTGCTAGTGGTGGTATTATTTAAACTATTGAAGCTATTATCATATGTTGTTAGATAGTTGTATTTCAACCATTTTCTTTATTATTGACAATTGCAGACGCGAGTTCATCAGATATAAAATAATTATAAATGTGCAAGTTTTGATAAATACACAAATTTAAATACCCACAAAAATGTCTTTAAAAAAATAAAACCACAAAAATTGGTACCAGCTAAAGTAATTGAAGCCACAGAGTCAGAAATGGTTTCATTACTTTGGCAATTTTAAAGAATGAAAAGACAGAAGAAATGAACATATCTTGAATTCCAGAATATTCATTTTGACCAGTAGTCCCTTTTAGGAACATCTGTAAATAAAAATTTCTTTGCCAAAAAATCACTGGACTTTTGGTAATTGTCAGTCAAAAGCTTAAATATTATTAAAAAAGTTAATTTGTACAAATCAGTGTCAGACATCCATCAAATAGGGTTATTACTATAATATTAACTATGAAACCACCTTTCATTCTCATAAACTAGTTAAATGATTTATTTACAAATTTAACAGTGAGTCTATTTTTAATGAGTACCACATACAGATCTTGTAAAGTTGCCACAAAATAGTGATGACATTGCATTAAAAGGAAAGAACCTTAATATCAATTATTTAAAGGATGTTCTTGATCAATGCTAACCCAGTTTCATGGAGATTATTCTAGCATATACATTTTGTTTAACTTTGAATAAATGGATAAATGCAGTTATATTTAACCTTATTTAAATTTAAAGTTAAGATCAGAAAGGTGAACAACCTCAGGCACATTTAACTGCTGATTAATAAGTTTCCTATGTGATACATACATACATCATCTAGTTAAATCAATATTTTCATCCTTTTTTGTAGATTGATTATAGTAGCTGAGAAGGATGTGGTGATTAAGAAATTTCCCATCCCCTTGATCAACAGACTGGAAAAACACATTCTCAAAATAAATACAATCCTGACCAAAAAACAGCATGAGCTTGCAAAATGTCTTGAGGCATGGGTTTTGAACTTTTCAACAGAAACACCATCTCCTATCCATCTACAAAGGTAAATGTACATGTAAAGATGAATTGGAAAAAGTTCATATAGAAAATAAGAGGTATTTTAAATGTCATTTATCAATGCATTCCATATTCTCAACTTTATGGAGTGTGTATGTGTGGTTGTGATTTGGATTTTTAATGTAGCTTTAATGATTTTTTAGTTATATCGCTATGATGTCTGGAGTGTGGCAGCTTATTTAGTGATGTCTAGCACTGGGGCATCATGCCACAGACATATGGCATCATGTTCCACCTTGTCACATTATCCTGACACATTGCCGATCAGTACTAAAACTAACCTCATAATGCTGGGCTCCTATCAATGCAACTGTTCGTACCATTTTTTAAGTCTTTCATATGACTTTGCCTGGGTTCAAACCAGTGACCTCCCACATCTGAGGTGGTTGTTATAACCACTAGGCCACTGGAGTGGTCTCAGCATTTTGGAACACATGGTCATAATAGTAATTATTTCTTTTCATAGGATATAACTCGTTTATCTAAATATTGGATTATTTTTATGTTGTCTTCAGGGACATTCAGTGTTCTTTATATATGTACAAGTACACACTGTTTATATGAAAAAAAAGATGAATGCAATAAGCTAATGTCACACAAATATTTCACTTGAAATTTTTAAAATGTACATATATTACTGTATCTTATTTATTACTGATTAATTGCATACACATAAGAACAAAAAAGAAACTGCTGGGATATTTTGTGAGAGAGATTATATGCTGAGGTAGTTGGAAACTTCCACTCTGAGCATGGTTTAAAGCCAAGTGAGTGGTTGGTATGGCCCTGGATTCATCATTCATTATCTATTCAACAACTATTTCTTCATATTGATTTATAGACTTGATATTTCCTGCTTATTTAAATTAATTCTAATGATGAGAATTTTTTACAGGAATGAGAAAAAACAGATAGTCCATTCAGCTGGGGATGTTTTCATAGGCTATCATGCTGATACATGTTCCTCTATTATCCTTCATGTTGGGAAGAATCTCACAGATGACGTTGAGGTATATGAAATATTCTAACAAATTTGACAGATATTAGAACCAGTTTTCACTCCTTTTTAAAAAAAGAATGTACAATTGCCATGTCAGTGACATGCTTAGAGTCAATCTGGCCTGAGCTTATGATATGGCCTTGTATCCATTTGTGTGTTTTCAGTTATCTGCATTCAGCTGGCAACATTAGCTTGTTACTACTTTAAAGTCCTTATTTCTGGTTAAGTTTCAATCAGACATATTAGTTCATATCATCAAAACCTTGACAAGTTTGATAATATGAGTGAGATCTAGACAGTCATATTAACTAGGTCATCTTGCATCAGATTGCTATCTTTGTAATCACTCTGGAGGCTATATAGTTTTGATATTGAACAAGATACACTCATATTAATAAAATGATGTTGGATCTGACTGGCTGAGCCTGTTGCCATTGTGGGGCTGTATATCCAATTAGGTTTTGATAAAACTTGGAAATACAGCAAGGACTCCTATGAGTGACCTCTACTATGAGTGACCACCTGTCATTTCCAACCACAATCATAATGCATGGATCAATTTTATTACATGAACTCTGTTATGTGTGACCACCTGCTGAATGTGACCAATTAACGCGATGTCTTGGCAAAATATGCATTGTGACCCTACAGTGAACGACCGCATAGCAAAAACGAGGATGAACTCTACTGACCTTTCTTTAATCCCTGTAAAAACTAGCACTCATGCCATTTTAAATTTCTTCTAAAATTAAAATATAGGCTGGCTAATGATGTCTGAATTAATTTTTAGCTATTCTTATAGTGTTTTATAGTTTCTGTCGTAAACAATACTAAAGTATACTTTGATATTTACTAGAGCAGCAGAGGGGGCAGATCGTACATCTCTAATTGGGTTGGATTTTAAGCAAAATATTTTAAGCCTCCTTTTGTCAAATGGAGCCTTAACAATTTTAGAGCCCTATTTGTCAAATTAGGGGTTTCTCAAAATCCAACCTAATTAGAGAAGTACAATTCGCCCCTCCCCGTCTGCTGTTAACGGGTTAACAATGAAAATCACTATGATGAAAGTCCTTAGGACTTTACAAACAGACATCAGAGAGGGTGAATCGTACAAAGCTATAGAGGCGTCAATTCGGTAAATTGAGGCTGAATTAAGGTTACCTCAAAGACGCCATTGTTGTTGTCGCCACTTCCTCTGTTGCTATTGGTTAACCGAATATTTTATCAAGTCCGACACGATATCGCATTCGAGGATCTGCTAAATTTATCGTCACAAATCCGTGTGGGATTGACTGAGCATGTCTAAAGAAATTTCTAAATCGATTATGATCCATATCACCGCAGCACCAAGTTTGCCAAATATTTCATAGCATATGAGTATCAACTCCGTTAAACACACAATAAATTGCAATTATCTCTGATCACATTTGGTATTTGAGTGTACCGTTGAGTGACATATATCATGTCGGTGTTTTTATGCCTGCCTCTGGAAAATATCCTAGCGGGATTCTTTTGATTGTCTAACATGATATCGTCGTATACGACTAAATTTTGTTAATATCTTCATTAATATCATCAATGCTCAGTGCTTCATCGATATCGGTTATAAACTCAATAATACCCTCGCTGGATTCTTCTACCGCTTTGTCATTAAAATCTTTTAACACATTGTATCATCGCTGATCATCTACACTAGAAGCTATCAAATACAACTTGTCCCATTTCATCCATCTCGTTATTAAATTAAGTAGTAGTTGTGTCTTGCCACTTCCAGATGGTCCGATTATAATCATTCTAATTGAATTCGGCAACATCGCATGGTGTTTAATAGGTTCCCGTCGTCGAGTAGCTGAATAATCAATTACATTCATGTTATTATAAATATATTATGGATCTATATTGTGTGAAATGTAAGGCGCGTACTGGCACAGATGACTTGATGACGATTACAACTAAAAATAACCGATCAGCACTTTCTGGTAAATGTGTACAATTTAGTACCAAAAAAATTAGATTTGTTTCCAAGGATTTAAAAAAAAACGAGGAGGTGATATTGCAGCCAAGCTAGCTAAACTCCCAGGAACACCTTGGGCAAAATACCCAGGAGAAAAACATCTTCCAGGATATAGTTATTGTGGACCCGGGACTAGACTCGATATCAGACTCGATGATCAAAACCAACCTGGACCGGTCGAAAACCCAATAAACACTATTGATAAGGCATGTCATTCTCATGATGTTGCTTATAAAAGCAGCAGTCTGCAACACAGACATCTCGCAGATGTGAAATTGATTCATGCATTGGATTCTATCACTGATAAATCCTTCAAAGAAAAATTGGCTTCATGGTTAGTAAAATCGGATATGAAAGGAAAATTGATGTTAGGTGCCGGTAATTAATAATAACATGGAATCTATTTATTATTCCCCAAAAGGATACTGGAGGGGTAAAGCAGCAATCGGTAAGCTCGCTAGCGCAGCAGCGGTGAAATATACTACAGCGGCTAATTGGTTATCCAAACAGGCGATATGGCAAATTTATCTACCACCTCCTAAACAAATTAACTACTCGCATTTTGATGTGACCGTTCCTAATTAAATTCATCAGGCTGATATATTATTTCTACCACATGATGGTGGTTACAAATATGCGTTAACCGTAGTTGTTGTTGCGAGTTGATACAAGCAAGCAGAGTCGTTAAAAACAAATCATCAACTGAAGTGGCTTCTGCGTTTGAAAGGATTTATTGAAGGGGTCCTCTGCACTGGCCAAATCTATTACAAGTTGATCCTGGCAAGGAATTTCAGGGTGTAGTGTTATCAACAATGAAGCATCATAATGTCGCTATCAGACAAGGACATACTGCACTACATCGCGATCAGGCAATTGTTGAACGATTTAATCGTACACTTGCTGAGCGGTTATTTGGATATCAATATGCGAAGGAATTTATTCAGGATAAATGACCTCGTGAATGGATCAAGAGATTACCAGGCGTAATTACCACGCTGAATAATGAGCTTGTTAGAACAATTAACATGAAACCTAACAACGCGATTAAAAAGAAGTATATACCCGTACAACCGCAAAAAGATTTTTCAAAACAACCAATACTCGGCAATGTCACTGTTAGGTATTTATATGAACCAGGAGAACTCGAAGGTGGCACAAAAAGGGCTACTGATCCTATTTGGAGTGTTACTGCACATAAAATATCTAGTATAACATGATCTACAGGTAGACCAGCAATCTATAGACTGGATTTGACAACTCCTCAGCGAGGATTTACTCATGAACAACTGCAAGTGATACCCGAGGATACTCAAATACCACCGCATGGTCTTAACTAGCACCTCTGCGTCTGTTGCACTCAAGACAGGTCAGCATCACATTATTTCTAGTATGACCTACGCTGCTATTTTTTCTGTCTGCGGTGAATTGTCGAGGATCTTTGTCCAACCAGCACCAACGCATTATACAATTGCAACTTGCGCAGTGATTATTCTGTTGTTGCTTTAGCGTAATTATTAATTCAGCATCAATATCAAATTCTCTATTATTTTTTTTATTCTGCTGTTTATAACCAGAAAGTTTTTTTCTGATTATGTCCTTGACGCTGTCAGCACTGACAATATCACTTATTGTAGTGTCATTATCATCTCCTGACTCTGTCAGGACAACTCTTCGAAGCTGATTTATTCTTCGTACTCTGGATACTGCGAGATAAACTAAATTCGACCACTCAATGTGATTATCCACCATCCAAACAATTGTATCAGATATAGTCAATCCCTGTGAAGAATGTATTTTCGCTGTGTAACCTTGCATCCATGGGGATTTATCAGTGCACAATGCATCTTCGACGACGCTGATATCAACCAACACAATATCATTTAACACTAAATTCTGTTTTTCACACTGTCCTAGAAAATCAACTTCAATATTCTGTTTTTGTGTATCCGAAGGCCAATAACACAGCAGTACTGGAAGTGTTGCAAATTTTTCTTTATGCGTTTCAAATAACTTCATCTGAAGTGTGTCTCTGACTATTTTTCTACTTGCGATTATCAAAATGTTTGGTCTCCACGCTTCTCAGAAATCTTTTAATGGTGTTTCCAAAATTATTTCATGTGCTATCTCACATTGAATTCTATCAGGTTGTAATCTTATTACATTTTTGAACTCGCGTAATTGTTCATCAAGTGCTCTATGATCGGTGTTAATTTGTTCATAATAGTCTGCAAAATTCTTTAGCCAATCATGTGGCAATAAACCGACAAATGGTGGTGGTTGGCCATGATCGCAGCACATGACTTTTGTGTTCTCGTGCAATAACCACTCGAGAAATTTTTGTAATACATTTAATGACACTGTGCATATCTCATCCCAAATAACGACTTCAGGAATAAATTTCTCACCCATTCGTTCAGGGGTCCATTCATCGCCTTTCCATCGAAAGAAACTGTGATAAGTACAAGCATTTACCCCTCGATGTTTCATCTCTCTGGCAAATCTGTGTGTTGGTGTTAGTACAATCATGTTTGATTTCCCACGAAATAACTCAATCGCACGAGTTGTCTTTCCTGACCTGCCACAGCTGTTTAAATAAACTGTTTTATATCTACATATTGGATCAGATATCTGCAGTGCATTACATAGTTCTGATATCTGATTATTTTTCAAGTAATTGTTTTCAATCGTAACATCTGCTGATTTGGAATAATCACACGGTATTTCCCGCTTAATTCTCCATGATCCCCAGCTCTCGTCAGAATTAGTGAATTCAGCCACTGCTTCGCTGTGTTTCGCGTTGATATAAAATGAATCAGTGGCGACTCTAACTGCTGTGTCAGAAAATCTATTTATCATCGAAAATAAATTGATAGAAGCATAAGCTAGCATAGATGCCCTCAAGTGTGTATACTGAAGATTTTCTCCATCAGCGTAAATAACAATTGTACCAAATTTTGTTCCATCGGACAAGAAAGCGTCTTTACAATTCACGTATATACCCTTAGATGTTATATCTGCGATAATAAAATCGTATTCAACGCTATCTATAATCAACCGTGAAGAATATCATTTATTGTCGTATTTTCCACCTTGAGTAAATTTACCGATTATTCTTCTACCAAGATCTTTTGCGTCTTTGTTTCTGATTTCAAATAGCTGTTTGGACCAATTCATGATATATTCTTCGTCAAGATCGGGAAACTGTTTTTGTTATTCGCTGATTATACTATCTAGACTATCGGGTTGTGGTAACCAAACCTCAGTCTGCGCGTGATATGATATAATCACTTCACCGACAACCAGCGATTTTAGTATACCGCAATCAATCATATACTGTAACAGCACTATTGGCATTCAGTGTTTTTCAGATATATGTCTTCCAATCCAAACGTAACAGCACAGATGAAGTCCTGTAGCCAATTCAAATCATACCACACGAGCAAATCCGGTTAAATCAAAATCAGGCAGTGGTCCATTAATAGCAACACAGGCCATCTCGTGTGTGGGATGTCCAAATCACTTGAAGTATTGAGCGCATTCTCCGTACCCGAGAAAACTCGTCGGATAACACGCGACTATATCAACTGAAATAATACTTTCACGGTCATATTTTATATTCCATAATCCGCCGGGGTTGTATTCTATGCAGCTTGATCTGACATCTGATAGAAATTCACTTCTTGTTGGTTTCCATGTGTTTCTCTTTCTCGCAAAATGAGCTGCAACCGACGGAATTGTAAAACAGTTTGTTAGTAATTGTTCTTCGTCGAAACTCTTCGAGAAACTACTAGTTTCTTCATCACGTTATGGAGGGCTTCAGTGCGGTATAATTCTCCATTGGGTCATACAAATTGATCGAATCTGCCCTCAGAGTTAAGTAACCACACTGGCACAGGATCGTTTTTACTCAGCTGGTGAATAAAATCAAATAGTTTCTCTTCTTCGGAAAATTCCGGGGGTAGATATTTTACGGTTCTATCCCGCAGAAATATTGTTACTGCAGGTGTCCACGCGTGTTTGTTATGATCAATAATTTTGATTGGGACTCCCTGTAATTTATATTTCGGTTCATATAATACTTTTCCTATTATCGTCGCTATGGTTATTGGGAATCTTAATGATGTTTCTAATTTGGCTATATCCTGGATCGTTGCTCCGTTCTTCCTAACTGTTAATTCCCATTCATTTATTTTTTTACGTCTTAGATCAGTCAGTTTGTTTCCACATAACGCATTTGTGCATTTCTAATATTCGTTCTGCTACACAATTCATTCTCGTTGATAAAATCATCAATGACGACAGTTTCATCGGTGCTAGTTTTTCAGTGCTTGGTTTATCATTTAACGGATATATCCCATAAACAACTGCTGTTACAGGATAGGATCTCTCGTAGTAAGGTTTGTCAATTCCAGTCAGAATTCCTGGTTTGGAATCTTGACTCACAATGACAGTTCATTTATCCTTCAAGATGGGTTCGTATTTATCCCTGATAATCCAATCTCCTGTGTCTGAGCAGATAATGAATTTCACTCTAAAAAAATACTTTTTCTGCCCAAGATGTGAGATTATCACTGCTGCGCTTTTATCGTTCATGGTAGCATCAACGTCACCATCGATTCGAAATGTCGACCAACAGTGAGATGCTCCATCATGCTTGAATTCATTAAAACAGTCACTGATTTTACTTATCATGGTTTTATCACGAATTTTACCCTTTGGTGTATCAGAGACTCTATCAAAATTGAATTTAGCATTTTTCCAAGGCGTAATTTTCGATAATCTCTTAAACTCCTTCATGCTATAATTAAAACAAGTATTTAAATAGAAAGGTTTGATATAATGAATCATTGCAAATGGCTTATGATAGGATCAGTGACCCCGTGTAACAAATCATGCAGAAAGGAGTTCTGTGGGTATCATATGCAAAGTTTTTGACGTGGAAGCCTTGGTCCGTTACCCTGCATATGATGTGGGGTTGGGGTTAGAGGAAAATCGCAGTTGTGTCTGAGTTGTGGTGGTAAGCGATACAGAGAGTTGAAGTGTTATTATGATAAGAGAAACAAAAACTCCATCAATGACTGTGACAGCGTAAGTGACAAAATTATAAGAACTCCTCAAGACTACATCGGAAGATTCTCAAGTAGTGTTTTCATTAGACCCAACAATGAATTAGACAAATAGTATTAGTATACAAATGAATCAAGAAATCAGACCACACCCTGTGATCACAAACTATGAGGCATCCAGTGATGGTATTGTCAGAAACTGCAGATTGAAGAAGCCATTTGGGTGGGATAATGGTATGGGATTTTTGATTTTTACTGCTTGGAAGAAGAATATTACTGCCATCATTTCGTGTATGAATGTCATAACGGATTGATCAAGGATGGTTTTGTTATTGATCACATTGATTCTAATCCTAAGAACAATTCTTTATCAATTCTACAAGCTGTTACACAAAGTGAAAATTTTAAACGAGGAAAGACTGGACAATACTTTAAAAAAGCGAAACCCATAAGATCTTTTATTACAACAAATAACAAAGAAATAGTGTTTCAATCAATAGCTAAGGCCGGTAGATATTTCGATATTTGTCCATGTTCTGTTCAATGCGTTGCAGAGGGAGTTTGTCGATCTGCGATTTCAAAAGAGACCATACAAAAAATTCAATTTGTTTATGTCTGAGGTGTCCATCTCTGGAAATATATTTTTCATATAGAGATATATAATTATCAATAATATGAATTCTCAAAATATCAGTGAAGTTACAACCGAAATTTTAATTTTGAAATCTCAGGGATTTACACATCTGATAGTTTAAACTGTGATCAAATTATGTCCGACTTCCAGGATATTGAATACGGCGCTATGAATAACAAATATGTACTACCAAAAAATTTGCCCTCGTAAAATGAATTCAGCATTCTATCCATGACTCCCTTCAATGTTGTGACGATGTCAGAAAGTTTGTCCCATTATTTACTATTGTGGAAAGAATAAGAAAGGAATTAGGGAAAGAATACGAAATAAAAAGGATGATTAATTAAAAAATCAGAAATATAAGATTGTTAATTGAACAAAACGAAAAAAACCTTCGGCTGGTCGGTTTTAGTGTAGTAATTATTTTTTAGATTCAAATTGAAAAATTGTTTAACAATTGAAAATCTACGATTTTTAATAATGGTTAATGAGTCATTAATGACTAGATTGGCTCGTGAAAGATTAGATGCAATTAAAAGATTTATACCAATCCCCGACTCAGAAATAAACTGCAGGCTAGACAGAGTTTACAAACGGATTTTTCTGCAGGATCAGAAGAGTTGTTTAAACCAATAACCACAGCAACGAAGGGGGTAGAGCGTGCTATATGGGGGGAAATCCCCTAGACGGGGGAAAAAAGAAAAGAAAAACCTCTGATTGGTGAACTTGAAAAAATAACAAGAAGATCCAAACAAACAAAAAATCTTTAAAAACACTTCCTGGTGATATAGTAACTGCTGCAAGATGACAAGAATGAGAACAACAAGAACGAGAACTTGAAGAAGAACTTGCTAGTAGACCACCACTTATCGTACCACCTGAACAACTTGAACAACAAGGTGCTGTTATTCACCTGAAAAGATATTTACTGTTGATGCGTTAGTTAGAATTAGAGGAATCGAATCAGATTCTGAATTAATTAAATTTACTAAAGAGACTTTTAAGAAGAATATAAGAGATAGTTATTTAAAAGACAAGTCTAGAAAATTTATAAAAGACAGAGATGTCTGGGCGAATAAAGTGTTTTTAGCAAACCGTAGGAAAACTAGAATAACAAAAGAAATAAAACATGATTATGCTAAATTTAATGCTATGATACAAGATGTTACAGAACCACCACCAGCATATTCAGAAGACCCAATCCCAGATGATATTCAAATAATGGCAGAAGCTAATTCTGAAAAAGGTGCAACTGGTATAACTAAAAAATCATTCGGGAAGGGATTAAGAGATTCCAGTGGGATTCTTATTCATTGTTCTGGTAATATTGTCAGCGATATAACACGATTAGTAGTTCTCATCGGAGGAAAACGAGCTGGAAATAACTCACCAGAGATAATTAATGAAGCAGCTGATATCTGCAGGCGGTTATTTCAAAGCGGTATCATGGATATCAAAACATATCGAGATTTCATTGGCAAGTTAGTGGAAAATCCTACTGATTATTACAGCGACTAAGTCACCACATTAGATAAATATCATTTAAATAAATGATCATACACTACAACCATGACAAACCAGCCAGCGTCTATGTAGTAAACTCACGGTTTCCAATTTATAACACGTAGTATGGTTGGTCTCGGTGATACAATTGCAGGGTTATTTGCAAGAATGGCTCCAAAGGTAGCGCCGCTAGCAAAACAATTATCGATGAAAGCCATTGATGTTATTCATGATAAGGGTATTGGTGCTGTTGGGGATGTTGCCGGAAAAGCGTTTTCAGCCGCAAAGGATAAACTAATAGCGCTAGTTTGATGGCAAAGGAAACCACAATTGGGACCACTGCCATCTACAGCGAATATGCCTGCGAGTGTTAGTAAAATTATAAATAACGCAGTAGATCAAAAACTAGCGTCACTGGCAACATCGTTGACAGCAAGTGACCAAGATAACATAACCGCAAATATGATAGCGGGAAGTGGCTTCAAAAAACCACGACAACGAAAAAGTCGTCATCGACGATGATGATTTAGACGCTGATAAATATAATAAAATGTTCAAACATTCACCTGAACCAGTATTTGATATGGATACCCCAGTGCTCAAGGATGATTCTGTACGTGATTATCAATTTTATTCTTATCACGCAATACAACCAAATCTGGGATCAAGAATTGAAGTTCAAGGTCATGATACCAGTAAATACTTTTTGCCTTGTGAAGCATTTATCGAAGTAGAAGGAGAACTTGTAACAAATGTTGACGCTAATACAGCATACGCAGATGACCCAAATGTCAGAGTTGGTTTTGTCAATAATGGTATCATGGCGCTATTTGAAAGTGCAAGATATCTCATTGATGGAAGAGAAATTGAATCTATTGAGCGTGAGGTTGATGTTGCCACAACAAACAGCGCCGAAACCAGTATTATTAATCTCGATAACAGCACCGGACCTGGTACTCACTGGGTTGCATACGCGATTGATCCATGTGTAATCGTTTATTTCGATTCATATGGATTAGCGCCACCTAAAGAATTTATGCGTTACATAAATCGCTTAAACACCCCTCGTTGGTTTTCTACGCTACCAACACAACAAATAAATGATCCACCAATATGCGGCAACGAAGTATTAAATGTACTTGATGCTATTTCAACATCTGGAAAACCACCACATATTGTCGTAAATGAATACACGAGTACTCGAAGTCGTCAATGAAGTGATTTTAGAGAGAGATTATATAGTATAACATGATTGATATTTGGGGGAGACAGTTATCAGCGCTAAAGAAACCCAGACCTGATGGCGTTGCAACCGGTGATATAACAAAATTAATCGAAGATGAAATAGCTGAGACATTGAACTTAGCAAGTGTTGATCCCAATTAAATAGTTGTATTTCAAGATCGTCAGGGTAAATTGAAAACTAGTAATGTTTCTCTGGATGATATTTTAGTTAAACAAAGCGGCGTAACCGAGAACACCATTGCGTTATTTTCCGATCAGGGTAAACAAAAACCCGGCATACTCGTTTCGACGATTACAGATAGATTAAAAACTCTCAACGATGAGTTGAAATCCATAATAAGTTTTTTTGGTGATCTTGCGACAACATCACCGAATTTATCATTAATAAAAATCCCTATGGACAGTATAAAAACTGTCAATGACAAATTAAAATCAATTATGGCTTTCTTCAGCGAACCAGCGGTAATATCACCGAAACTCACAGAGATAAAAAATTCTATGTTGGAACTAGCAACACTTCAATCTAGAATTGAAGATAACGGAAAACAGTTTTCAATTTTTCATAAAAATATTAAAGATAAATTTATTGGAACCACGTTGGATAAAATTGACATAAAACTCCCGGATATTAAAAAATCCATTGATGAGACAAAAAACTTAATCGAGGCAACCAAAAATGATTTTTCGAGGATGATAACAATCATTGAAAAAACAAAAATTCCTCATGAGAAAACCAACAACGTAGTATACACGATCCAACATGGATCATTTGCGTGGACTCCTACAGACAATATACTAAGTATCACTGCAACCATCAAAGGTATTTATCGATTAACACTAGTAACACCGACTCAATTTAATATATCATTGTCGAGTTCATCTGGGGTCAATAATACAATATCAACGATCATCGAAAAGGATACAACCGAACAGTTCACGATAACGAATGATAATAATCTAGCTAGGGTTTCAGTATCATGGTATGTGGAATTCGTAGTGGATTTAAGTCAACAGCTAAATTGAAATCGTAAACGATTTAAAAATAAAATGTCATCATCAACGGTACCTTCAATATCTCAATACCGCTATGATCAGGTCAGAGAATTTCAAACTAAACTCAAAACACTCACTGAGGAGTACCGAATAAAAATTAAAAAATACCAACGAAGAATCACCGCAGTTGATCTTACAGTGTACTCAGTGAGTGGTGTAATTGCTGGGGCTGGTATAATACTATCCTCAGTGACAATGATTGCTCCGATAGCTGTTCCAATTTGTATATCAGCGGCGACAACAATCGTAGGAATAATTTCGATAATAAAAAAAAATGTCATCATTCAGCCAGAGTAAACTGCAGGATTACGTAATTAAATTTCATGTTGTATCAACTGCGTACTTGCAATTATCCTCGTTGATATCGTCGTCGCTCAATGTTACATTTATATCCGATGATGAGTTTTCAGCAATGGTAAGTATGTATGATTCCACGATGTCAAAATTAGAAATACAACATGAATATAATAATAATGACAACACCGCAAGAACTACTTCAACGAATAGTGGAGAACACAAACCCAGTACAAACCAGCATGATCTCAATAACATCAACGAATCCTGAATTCAGTGTTAATATCCCTACTCCGATTCCCGTGAAGGAGATCGCATTGGCGAAACTACGAATGTATCACAGTTGGCCTAATATCAGATCGGTAGCATTTGGTGGTCAACAACCGAATAACAGCTTAGTATTTGCAAATAAGAATAAAGAAGACGGGACTCCAGACTGGAACGTTGTTTCGCTACCATCTGGGTCATACCAAATTGAGCAAATCAATGCTGAATTACAACGCAGAATAAAATCCATTACTGGAGCAGAATTGAAAATCGCTATAACGGTCCACGAGCAGACACTATCATCTGCGATCAAAATAAACTCACCTAGTTATGTCGTAGATATCTATCAGAGTTCTATAAGAACAATACTGGGGTGGCCTGAAATCCCACCTTGACAAGTTAACATACCACCTGAACCACAAAAATCCGATTATGTCACCGACAGAATAAAATCTGATAATCCAGTAAAAAGCTATAGCGGTTACAATAGGTTAAACTTTTTCACTGGAATGATAGACGACTGCAACCGAAGATACTTCACAACTCTTCAGGATAAAATCACTGAAAATTTCACAGCGTTCAATAACGATATTTTGCTGTTGTTAATATCTCTTAAATCCGGCACTCTCACCCGAGATGAATTTATCGGTGTCGTACAAACATGTAACAAAATCATCAATGACATGGAAACATTTCATTCTCAAATTATTCAAGAGGTATTAGGTGATAGTAATCCTAAAACGAGAACGGAGTTTGCAGTAGTGTATAATACACGCATAGAAGATATTCCCATGTTCAAACTACACGGATATAACATCTCAGAACTATAAAAATCTCTCAATGATGCCATCGATGAAGGTTTCAAAAAAATCCATGACGCATGGAAGAAATCACGGACAACAATAATCCTTAAATATAATAATGACCCAGATGGTGGTGGTAGGCATATCGCTCCTCAAAATGTGAATATATCCTCGGTGATTGCATTGAATTTAGTATGTGATGTTATCGAAGGAAGCTATCAAATAAATCTGGAGCGATCAAATCAAGCTCAGCAGGGATATATTTTATACTCGTTTGCACCAACAGCTCCACCCGGATTTCTAATAATTGAGTCTCCAATTAATCCGGTCTATATGCAATGTCATAATAATTCATTAACGAGAATTAATTTTAAACTCACTGACCAGTCAAATAATCTCATTGATCTACAAGATGAGGTCCTACAAATTAGTCTGTTTGTGAAATCCTAAATGACTTTCATTGTTAACTCATAGCAGCAGAGGGGGCGGCGACAGCGACAATGGCGTCTTTGAGGTAACCTCAATTCAGCCTCAATTTACCGAATCGACGCCTCTATAGCTTTGTACGATTCACCCTCTTTGATGTCTGTTTGTAAAGTCCTAAGGAATTTCATTGTAGTGATTTTCATTGTTAACCCGTTAGGAGCAGATGGGGAGGGGCGAATTGTACTTCTCTAATTAGGTTGGATTTTGAGAAACCCCTAATTTGACAAATAGGGCTCTAAAATCGTTAAGGCTCCATTTGGCAAAAGGAGGCTTAAAATATTTTGCTTAAAATCCAACCCAATTAGAGATGTAAGATCCGCCCCCTCTGCTGCTACTAGTCTGGTTCCCTGCTTCATATGCTCCCCTGTTTTTCTCCACCATTCATATATAGGGATGAGCAATGCAGGGATTATACAAAGCAGGGAACCAGGCTAATTTTACCAGCACTTAGCCTGCTTCCTTTCTGTATCATATGACCCGGGATCCCTATCAATGACCGTTTTACAAGAACAGACACCACTGACCTATATGTAATCAATTGTTACAACAACCACTTGATGATTGTTCTGGTGAAAACACAAAACATTAAAGGAATCTAAAATAAAAGATTATTGCTGCCAATAATAAATGTTACAGTCCATAAACCAGGTTAATGTGCATGTCCTGAATTGCTGTTGACCTGCCAAAGTTGATGTAGTAGTCACATCTGAATCTTTTTTTAAAAAGTGTCCAAATTGGTCATGATCTACTAATGTCCATATTCTCCATGATCTTGTCAATAGTGTGCATTTTTAGTTTCTATTGATAGTTCAGACTAGATGTGTGAATGCATCTTTGTTGTTGATGAGTTACTAATGTAATTGGTCTCAGTGATTTTGTCAATAGTATGGGTGCTTAGTTTCTACTGATAAAGCAGGCTACATGTGTAGATGAGTCTTGTTGTTCTTGAGGTACCAATGTTCAGGGTCTCCATGATGTTTCCAATAGTGTGCATCCCTACTTTGTATTGTTGTTTTAGGTTTAATGCCATTTTTCAGCACACAATAGGCTATACATGGCGGCCAGTATTATTGGTGGAGGAAGAACCTGGGGAAAAAAAACCAGAAAGAACCACTGACCCACAAGAAGCTACTGGCAAACTTTCTCACATAACTGCATTAGCCAAATCTTAGACTTGAACCCATGCAGACAGAGGTGAGATGACAGTGATCCATAACAGAAAGCGCTTTAGACCGCTCTGCCACTCAGGATCCCTTACTTTGTATTGATGGTTTAAACTAAATATGTAAATACATCTTCACTGTCCATGTACCAGTGTTCACTGTCTCCAATATCAGCAGAATGTGTCTTTAGTTTGTATTGATTGTAAAGACTAAATGTGTAAATATGTCTTCATTGTCCATAATGTTCCAATATCAATGGCTTCCATACTATTGTCAATAGTGTGCACACATAGTTTCTATTGATAGTTCACACTAGATTGATAAATATGTCTTCATTGCCAATGACCTATCAATTGTCCTTAATATTAATTGATTTTTAAGACTAGATGTCTAAAATGTCCTTTTTGATTAAAATGTACCAATGTCCATGGTCTCTGTGATTTTGCCAGTAGTGTGCATCCTTAGTTTGTATCAATAATTCAGACTAGATATGTAAATGTTTTTTCATTGTCCATGATATACTAATGTCCATGGTCTCCGTGATTTTGTCAATAGCATGCATTCTTAGCTTGTTTTGATTGTTCAGACTTGATGTGTAAATATGTCTTCATTTTTTACCTTGATGTTCCAATGTCCACTGTCTCCATGATTTGTTCAGTAGTGCACATCCTTAATTTGAATTGATAGTTCAGACTAGATTTAGATGTCTAAATATATCCTTGTTCGCCAAAATGTACAAAATTCCATGGTCTCTGTGATTTTGTCAATAGTGTGCATCCTTAGTTTGTATTGATAGTTCAAACTAGATTAGATGTCTAAAAATATCCTTGTTTGTCAAAATGTACAAAATTCCACGGTCTCTGTGATTTTGTCAATAGTGTGCATCCTTAGTTTGTATTGATAGTTCAGACTGAAAATTTGAATATGTCCTCAGTGTCCATGATGTACCAGTGTCCATGTTCTCCATGATTTTGTTAGTAGTGTGCATCCTTGATTTGTATTGATTGTTCAGACAAGATTTGTAAATCTGTCCTCATTTTTCATGATGTACTAATGTTCACAGTCTCAGTGATTTTGTTAGTAGTACGAGTTCCTTGTTTGTACTTAAATATAAAATAATTATTTAAGTCTCTGAATTTATGGTAAAACATTCTTTCACTTTGGTCATATGTCCCAAAACTTAAGAAACTAAAAAAAATTGTATTACATTTGTGCTAGCCCACCCCTCTCCACTAGATGTTGCAATAAAATAGATAAATAAAATGCTTAATTGATAATAAAAAGAAACTAACATTGTGTTGTTATCATTTATTCAGTTTTTCAACATGAGCATTAAAGAATAAAATATATCCATGAAATCCATATAAGCAGCATAGGATTTCATAATGTAGCATGTATCAATTATGTCCGATAACACATTGTTCATTGCCATGAACATTGAGAAACAAATTGTGTGTGGTTGTGCTTAAAGATTTGAGCATGTTATCATGGATCCAACAAATTCGCAAAGAAGAGGGTAATAACTGATATCATGAAGATGCCATTCACACATGACATGGTGTTAGGTGCAAAAAAAATCAAGATTTAATTATATCCTGGTCTACTGCATGACAGTATCTTGCAAATAAAAATCATCACATTTGCTTGCATGCAAGTAACAATCTTTTCACCAGCTCAGGTTACAAAAGTATCCTTACTATTTACCCACAGTTAACTCCTTCTTTGAACTTACCGACTGGACATCAAAGACGAAAGGTTATATTTATTACAAAGCAAGCCGATCTCAGAATCCAACTTTGGTTGCTTTTTTCTTGTAAAGGATATTAATACCACGGTTATTATTTTGCAAATCAAGCCAACATCGAAAGTCACCTATGGATTCTTTTAGTGAACTAATTTTTTTGTTTTTGAATATACAAAGATAGCTGAGATATGGAAGCAAACCTTGCTTCATTTTCACTGGTATTCTCAGGAATTTTAAAAATGAATTGAAACAATGGAACAAATTTTAAATTATTCATTTAGACTAGATATGTAAATATTTTCTCTTTCTCTGTGATTCATGAATGTCCTTATTCTTTATGTTTTTTCCATAACTGTGTGCATTCTAAGTTTGAGTGAAATTTTATTCATGTAAACATGTTATTCTTGTACATTATGTCCACAGTCTCTTTTTGTCATATGTATGCTTTGTATTGATATTTGATTATATATGTACATGTATTAAGATTTCTTCAACTATTATACATCACAGTCTATAGTCTTCATGATTTTTGAAAATTATTGTTAAGCATTCGTTGAATTCTTGGGTCAAAGTTAACCAAAAAAAGTCTTCATACATATTATCTATTGTGAAACAATTACATCAAATTCAGTCATAATACCAACAAAGAAAATCAGTTTCAGATCACTGATCTGATTGCCATGCTTGAATGATGTTAATATTTTTAACTATTTATCTGTTACACCATCAGCATCTTGAACTCAATTTAACCTTCACTCCTGAAAATGGTATGTGGATCCATCTTATTGTGTGTAACCCAACCATCCTGAAACTAAGTTACTGAGACCTGGTTTTATGCTTCAACGACTTCTGCACTATGTTGTTTCTTTAGGACCCTATTTCATCTGCCTGCAAAAAATTGGTAGGATGCATTGCTAGGAGAATAATTCAAAAATACAAAACTAGATCATTTTTGCCTAATTTTCTGCATGATTATTGACTGTTTTTTTTACCCATTTTAGTTCACTTTGCCAAAGGTTTAAACACTGCACTGATTTTTCAAATTATTTTACTTTGATTGATTTCTTTGTGTCCAGATGTCAAAACAGTTTTTGAGTTTCATCTCCTAATTAAAGATACACCATTTTACAATGAAAGCATACTGGACAATATTGGTATAGTACAAGATAGATATTAAGTAATGCCTGAGTTGCTCAATTTATTGTTCTTTGTTGTAAAAAGGGACCAAAAGAATGCTTTATTTTACAGAAATCATACATTTTTGCTGACATAAAAGAGGCTTTTTCAGAGGAGTTAAGGATATATGAGGTTTTCTTTTGTTTCAGTTCGTAATATTTTCTGAATGGTATGTACATATTTTCTTGTTACAGAAAATTGTTCCATTAATATATTGCATAATGTTTCTATATACAGATTTTGGATGAAGCTAAAAGGCTGCTGCTGTGGTGTGCTACACCAAATTATGTGGTTCGACTTGGAGAATGTTGTTTGGATCAAGAGGAGCAGGAAGAAGCTAAAAAAGTATACATGAAAGAGCAGTATCATGAGAATTTTGCAGAGTATCTTAAACTGAAGTTACGGACAGAAAAAGAGCAAGTGTTGTTTGCACAGGTAATTTTTAGAGATATTTAGCTAAATCTTTTAAACATATTCAACTAAATTTGATGTTAAATGTTTAGTAAAAGAAACTAAGGATATTTCATTTTTGTAAATAGCTGTGTGTCAGATAAAAATTGTGATGTATGGTTTATTAGTGATAAATAGATGCATATAGAAGCACACACATGGAGACCCTGATTCAACCAAAAATTTCTTTAAATTTAACAAAAAAGAAAAGGAAACTTGTAATATATGTGAAGCTAATCAAGAATATACTTACTGGATGTTATATTAAAGTGGCTTAACTCATTCAGCCCCATCAATGTGGCAGTGGAGGAAAATAATGTTGACATGGTACAACAGTCCACCTTTGAACAGATGCGTTGTTTGGTCCAGGAAACTATGGTGCAGCTATTGATATCAGGCTAGATATTACCTCTTTGGGGGAGTGTTCCCCCAATTTTTGGCTGCCCAGTGGGCGTAATTCCCACCACATGTCTGAGCATGGCCTTCGGGCCTGTAAGTCATGACACATGGGGTTTTTACCGGATCCATTGGATCTATTTCATTATACAACCTCGATGTCACCAGCCGTCCCAGCATGGGGACCATATTGCTAAAAAAACGGTCCGACTGACTATTATTTACGGGAATTTTAGTGACAAATCCGTCTGTCAAGCTGTACCACTGGCAACATGCCAATACTAGGACGGAGGTTTTAGTGAGAAATCTGTCCATCCATCCAGGCCATTAGAGCAGCCGGTACCGGTGATAGCTGGACCATCGCCAACATTCAGGTGGACCACACGCCAGACAAACCAGCCGGCAGTGCCATCCCAGTATGGGGACCTTATTGCTAATATGGGCCAACCAGCTATGATTTACGGGGATTTTAGTGACTAATCCATCTGTCAGGCTGTACTGCCGGCAACATACCAATACTATGATGGAGATACTAGTGAGAAGTCTGTCCGTCCAGCCAGGCCATAGGATCGGCCGGTACCAGTGACAGCCGGACCGTTGCCGGCATTCAGGCTGACCATTCGCCAGACAAACCAGCCAGCAGTGCCGTCCGTCCATATGTTCACGGCTTCTCCACAAGGGAGAATTAGTGAAATTGTCAAGGATGACGGAATTGTGTCATCAATGTCACCTGGTATACGCTATCCAGAGATGCAAGCTGTACCAGAACCAACATTCCCTCTGAGCGAATGGTAGATGTGCATGCAGTGCTCACTGGACTGCAGTAGCATTATGGGGAAGAGAAAAATTTTAATGTTGGTTTGAGCAAAATTTGACAATTCAGCTGCGCGGGGATGCCTGAGCAGTTGCGTGCACAGCTTAGAGGGAACATTGACCAGAACATGACTCGGCACAGAGTGAGTGTGACGAAACTCTTGCAAATCAGCCGTACACAAATCCAGTCATGGAACAGGTTGAGTTTAGCTTCAAGGCCACAGTGGAAGAAATTTATAGGGTGTTGACAACTTCAGAATGCCCACCACCTCCTACCGCCAATTCAAGACTACAAAGTTAAGGCGTCTGTTGATCTTGAATGGGAGGAAGAGACGATGTCCTTCCTGCTGCTTCCCAAGTAGGCAAAATTCAGAAAGTCAAGTACCAGTGATGTTCTAGTGTAGCTGGTACAAAACTCAATCAGACGCCTTCAGTACTGATCTCCAATGCCACATCAAAGCTAGTCCGAAACGTGGCTACATCTTCAATGTTGGACTTGGCTTCACTAGCCATTTTATGACTCCCAGGCAAATCCAGCATTGACCACGCTTGGGAAGCAATGGCCCGTATTGCTAGAGTTATTAACAGGGCAGCTCACCATTCCATGGCCAATGCGTTGACTGCTTCTGCCAACTTCGACCTGATACGATGTGATGCATGTCTGCGGTCCACGTCGCTCAAGCCCCAGCCTACTCTGGCTTTACGAATGTCTCCATTTGGGTCACCTTTATTCTTTGGGCAGGAAAAAAAAAAGAAATTGAAGTTCAGAGGCAGACAGCTCAAGAACTGCCCCTCGAACTTGCCGCCCAACTTTCGCAGGTGTTTCAAAACAATCATCCCCTGCCACAGTAGAGGGATGATAGGCGGACCAGGGAAAAGGGATCCTTACAATCAAATGTGCAGTATAGATCCCAACCCAATGCTGGGAGACAACAGTCTGCATACTTTGAGGGTGTCCGATGATCGATCTTTTTGCAACAAGGTGGAATTGCAAGATGCCCACCTTCGTCTCTCCGGTTCCAGACCCAGAAGCTTGGGCTGTGGACACTTTGTCCATCAGCTGGGAGGGATTGTGGGCATTCTCCTACACTCCCATGGTCTTGGTACTGAAAATAATCCAGAGGTTAAGGGGTCATAACTGTCAGATTATTCTGATTGCCCCTCTCAGTTGGATCAACTCCTGTGTCTCCGATCTACTCGATCTGGTGATAGATCTACCCAGGAAGATTATAGTCAACCCAAATCTTCTCAAGCAACCGCAGTCACAGGTGTTCCACCCCTGTCTTGACCGTCTTTGTCTTCATGCTTGGCTCTTGTCCGAACGGCCTTGCGAGACAAACAACTTAAGTCTTTGATTGTGGAGAGAATCTCAATAGCAAGAATGCCCTCTACTCTGAAGGCTTACAAGGGAAAGTGGCATGTTTTCCGGGACTGGTACCATATCAATAACATTGTCCCATTGAGTGTCTCAATCCCTCAACTGAACGACTTTTTTCTCTGGCTTTTTGAGGAGAAACACTTGACTCCAATTACTATCAAATGCTACCGCTCCATGATATCGGACACATTCCGCTATCATGGTAAATGTGATATCAGGCATGACAAAGACCTGTCAGATCTTTTAGCCAATTTAGAGTTCAATAGATGAAAATCACTGACCCTGTTTTCAAATGGAATCTGTCCGGGGTTTTAATATGTCTCAATTCAGACAGTATTGAGTCTTTAGCCCACAATTCGTTAAAGCTACTATCATACAAAATGGGTTTCTTGATAGTCTTAGCTTCAGCATGCAGGGTGAGTGAGTTACATGCCCTTTCCAGTGACCCAAACTATCTTCAGTTCAGATCAGATAGTTCAGTGGTCCTCTTGACGCAGCCAGGCTTTGTAGCCAAAAATAGGTTACCATCCCTTGGCAATCAAAGAGTCGCTCGCTTTCTTCCATAGATAACTCAGGAGCAGCAGCCATGCAAGATCCTGTTTGTGTACTCAAGCACCATTTTAAATGCACAGAGGGGAGTTGTGTCACATGCAAGCACGTCTTTCTTCTGGTGCCAGCTGTGAAATGGGATATCACCCCTCAAGCCCTTGCTCCATGGCAGAAGTGGGTTATACGCTCAGCGTACTCTGAGCAGAAAAGTGATAACAAATCCATCTGGCATAATTCTTGTGTACTTCAGATAGACCTTCCATAGCCTAACTAAATCAGTTTCAATTGGCACATACAGGTTTAAATTGCAATTGAATGAATAAAAGGAAGAAAAATTGTGAACGGAAGTATATTCTCATCTGTAGAGTAAGTAATTGAATGAGCAAGGACGTGTGGCTGAAAAATTCATTGTGGATGATTGATGTTGAAAATGATGAGTCAGTGATTAAATAAATGTGTGTGTGAATGAAAGATGAATTAATGAATGAATTGAATTATATATAACACAATGGATGAATAATGAATACAGTATATGGATTAATGACAGAGCTTCTGAGGATTGTATGGAATACCCTAAATAATGAATTCACCAATAAACAAATAAATAGACCCACCGCTTAAAGAACACATATTCCCATGAAACAAGTAACTTAGCAAGAAATAATATTAAACAAATTTGAGGAGAAAAGGAAAGCTGCAAAATGTAAATTACACATGCAATTACCTATTTGATCAATTTAATGACTAAATTCAATTGCAAATTGCACTTATATTCTAATTCTCTCATCAATTTCATCATGTCAAATTTCATCCATTTTCCTGATTTAGTTTTATCATACACAAAAATGCTAAAGTACATGAGGCATGCAATTTAAAGCTCCTGAAGTTTGGTTTATTTATTGCCAAGTTCATTCTTCATCTTGGTCGCATCCTCCACCAGTGTAGTTTCTTTGTTTTGCTTAAAATCCTTCCACTGTTCCAGTTATATAAGTTAATCCATGTGACTTCTTTCACCAGATTCAGATTTCTTTCATATTTTCATTTTCCTCCTTCTCCAGTTTTAAAATTGTAACATTCAGCCTCCTAGAAAACTGTTCAGTTTGGTTTAAACTGCACATGCTTGCGTTTATCTCCTGTCAGAGTTTCCCTGGGCACTTATAAGTTGGTCATTTTCCTTTTTTGCAATAGCTTTCCTTGCAACTGATGGTTCTCAAATTCAAGTGAATTAATCCTATCCAACAACTCTCCTATTAAACCCTTCCACTTTCTACAACCATCTCCTTCCTTAAAGCCTCCTACACATTCTCTAATATTTTCATCACAATAGTTGAAACAATTTCCATAAGGTTGGCTTTCTTCACCAGGTCAACAATATCAAATATTATTTCTACTTTAAAATGTTTCCATTCAGTCATTGAATTATTTCCTCTTAAGTCCAAATGAATTGCCTCCTGTACAGAAAAATCTCACCAAAAGCTCAAAGCTGCACATGAGAACCTAGTTAGTAATGTATGCGAAATGGGTAGATTTTGCATGCTTATGTGTTGAGTTTGTTAATTCTTGTGAGCCAAGGAAAAACTAACATGATCTTCACATGTGCCAATTTTGCTCATGTTCGAATCTAAAATTTCACATCAGAAAGTAGAACTTAGAAAACATTCTTTTCCATTACATATAACTATATTTGAAAATAACGCAAAGTTCTAATTTCACGTGAGTTATCAAAGCTGGATTTTCTTGTGTGAGTTTTTAACTGAGCAATTTGGACTTAAATATTTTGTGCAAGTGTTGAATGTCTGCTTTTCAAATTATAAAACTGTGGTAGAAGCTATTAAAATGTTCCTAAATTTTCTCTGACAGTCCATTTTAAGTCCCTAAAGTTTACAGATATTTGACTTACTAACATTTTATTTTGACCTGTTTGATTAGAATGGGTGAGAATTGAGTGGTAACTATAATTCTGATCTTTAACTTGTACACATTTTTACACAAAATTCCCAGTGTTGTTGTTTTAGGGTTTAACGCCATTTTTCAGCACATGATTGGTAATACATGGCAGCTAGTATTAATGGTGGAGGAAGAGCCTTGGAAAAAACCTGGAAAGAACCACCGACCCATGAGAAGCTACTTGCAAGCTTTCTCACATGCCCACAATCACAGAATCTGAGACTTGACCCCATGCAGAGGTGAGATGGCAGTGATCCATTCTTTAGACCACTCAGCCACAATGGGACCCCAAACTTCCCAGACCATCATTTAGGTGTCACTATCAATATGCCAATCAATGTAGATGATGGATGCATCATGTTGAACTTCTACTTTTTTTTTATGTCTTTTTAAAGCACATGCAATTTATATTGCAAACTTTAAAATTATTTTTAAGAATTTTATGTACATTTCCCAATTTTTTAACATTTTTCATTTATTTTTGAAATTTTCTTTTTGCACTTTGATTACATTTACTTGCAAGCGTATATCTCACAAATTATTTTGCAATTCATATTGATATTTTCAGAAGTTAACTTTAGTTGGCACTACAAAGTCACATTTGTACTGAGGTGCTAATACACACACATGCACACACACACTCATGCATACATGTTTCAGAATTCAGCTTTAATGGTCTACTATCGTCAAAAACACGTATATCATAATGTTCCATTTTTGCTGAATAACTCAGAAATCTACATTTTATATGATGTAGGTTTTAACTCATTTGAGGAGAAAATTAAGATTTTTTGAGCATAAATTGATGTTTTACGGAAAAGGAAATATTTGTACACATCCGGTGAAAAATCATATTTTCGGAAGTGACGTACACGCAGTCTGGAAGTCCGTCAAGTTTAGCATCTGTGGTGAATATGGCTGATAGTGATGATACTAGTGATTTATGTCAAATTTGACATGCTCAGCTTTGTCGTTTGCGGAAGGTGAACCCCTTGAAGATGGCTAACTTCATGACTCTAAAGAAGATTCTGCTCAGTATGAAGTGAGGCCATATCAATTTCAGCCTGAACAAGATGAGGATCAAGGCCCTGAACTGGCTGAATTAAATGCAGTTCATGACCAAGCTGAGCACTGCTTGGGTTCTACATTCTGGTAATTACTATTATCATTACTGCAATTATTGCCAACTAATATAGTTTCTTTCTTTAGTGTTATTTAAATTTCATAATGAAAAGATAAGAATATGAATTTGAGCAAAAGATTTTCATTTAGCTTGGTTCATCACTAACTAGTGGTGTTACATTTTAACACTTTAGACTCAGACTATGACAGGTGTAGAAATATATGCTTTATTAATTTTATGACTAAAGTTTGTTCTTTTAAATCACGCAGACCCTGAATGTACCTTTTAATCCAGCTAATGGGTATACATTTTTATATCCTCCATGGATCAATGATTAGCCAGCATATTATGTCAGTTAAAGTGCACAGTTCTAGTGGTAAATAATGCATAAAGGTTTATGGGGAAACTAATAATTAATGAGAAAACTATACTACATTTCTGTTGAGATGTGCATTTCAGTATTGTGGTACAATAGGTACACCATTTATCGCACACACACACACACACACACATGATAATGCAAGAGCTACAAGTTTGCTGTCTAACACGATAATTATGGTAGAGCATATTTACCATCTGTATTGATTTATTCAGGTGTTTGTGTGGAAATTGCAGCAGTAAAGGAACAGTTGAAGATTGTAGATGCTGTATAAAGATCAGTGTGATTTTTGATAAGACCAAGGAGCTCAGCATTGATTGCATCATCAATCATTTTGGATTTCTGACAGTTTGCTTGGATGAATATATCCTGGAAGTTACATACTATGCCTACAGACAGCAGTATGGAAATCGCTAGGAAATTCTGTCAGAATATGTAAACAATTATAGGCAAAATATTCTCACAGTAATTATAGCACCAATATCAGAAAAACTTCAATCATACAATACTTACATTTCTTGAACAGACTCTGCACTATGCCATTTAAAACATATTGTTATCTGTTCCTATTCACTTGAGATTCATTTGCTTCGTACCATTGGTTGTATTAAAATCTAATTTTATGCTAAAGGTCTTGACTCAGAAAACTTGAAATAACTAAGTTAAAGCCAGAATAGGTGATATAATATAACTTTATTCAAGTCTAAAATATGTTGCATATTATATTTTCAGTCATAATAGATACACTGCATACAGGCAGCTGGTAAAATGGTGCTGGGGATATCTTGGCCATGAAATTAGAGTTGCTCTGCCATCCTGTGCAGTAGATGCAAGTTCCCAAGTGAAGGTGGTAACTACACAGGTTTCAAGCATTTGTAGTTATCTTGCAGACAGCCATCAGCTTGTCCGGCCTCAGGGATTGGCTGCATAGAGATGTTGGTAACGAACAACTGACTGGTTTCCTGACCATTTTCTCCAGAAATGCCATCAAATTTTTAACATGTTCTGAAATTTGTAAATAATGTAGTAATAAAAGTTAAAATGGTATTCATTTTAGCAAACATAACTAGTATCTGACTGTATAATTATTTTGTTATAATATATGACTTTCTTTTGATTACAATCCAGGTCTTTGTTGTGATTAAAATAAATTAAATCAAGGTGCTTTGCTATCATTTTTAGTGTATGCAGTCAGGTGGAACTTCCCAAGTGAAAGTGTTAGCTTCAATCATGACAAGGACTTATACTTTGCGTGCAAATGGGATGTGTAAGACTGGAAACATACTTAATTGTAGAGGCCATAAATAGCAATATAAGAATTTGATTGCACCATCAAATCAGTAATAAGTTCATACATGTTGAAGTTATGCAATTTACATTACCCTTTTTCAGAGGCATTTGAGAAACCATGTCCACTACCATATCTCAGTAAACAATACATTTGAGAGTCGGCATATTTTAGTAAAGTCATTGGCATTGTGCAACAAAAAAAGTAACCTATTATCCCCGAGGCATTTACCACAGATTAAGCATATGGTAGCTATTGTGCAACACTCAACCATTGAGAAACCACTTTGCTTTACAAACAGCCAATCAACAGTAGTATATAAATTGTGGCTGCCTATTACATCTAAAACACCTATCAAATAAATCCAACATTTTATTGTTTTAAAATTATTCACGCTGACTCGTATATTGCAATGTTATTTACCCTTCCTAAGCGTGCGCGCAACAAACCCCTATGGAGCCTCTCGCTATTGTTTCTTTAAGACTATCGTACATGTATTTCTACTCTCAATCAAAATGTTTGTCGTATATACCTTCAGTATTGTAATTCTTTTATTTCTTTTTACATAGATTCTTTTCATATTTACACTGAAATAGGCTAGCGTGCATTTCTACGAAACCATAGAGTTTAATTATTACTGATTAGCTGAGGGTTAAATACTTGACCAGAGATTATTAATATGGCGGTTCTTTTGGAAAATACACATATTTCCGTAGTTCAAATAACATGTATGGCTGTATACCTTCAGTATCGTAATTCTTTTATTTTTTTACGTAGATTTTTTTCATATTTACACTGAAATAAACTAGCGTGCATTTCTACGAAACCGTAGAGTTTAATGATTACTGATTAGTTGAGGGTTAAATACTTGATAAGAGATTACTAATATAGTGGTTCTTTTGGAAAATACACGTATTTGCGTGGTTCAAATAACACGTATGGCTGTATTTTCTGGTGGATGGACATCTGTCAAATAGACGTCAAGTACGTTAAAACATGTTTTTCATTCATTATCCTACCACTTTGTTTTACTTCATGACAGGACAAATTTTATCAGCCATGTGGCATCATTAGGCATGTGATCTCATATTCGACGATCGACGGAAACAATAAATACTGGAAATCGAGGGAAAAAGCATTATAAATTTCAGATTTGGAACTTGACCCGCAGATAAGCTGACCCCCCTTCTTCCAGGCCTTATTTTTTTCCTAAATTTCTCAGCTTATACGCGAGTATATACAGTAAATAACTTTGCATTAGATTAATGAGTACAGCTTTAGTAGTCATCCTTTAAGTTTTATGCATGTTTAAACAAAGACAAATGCATCAAACCTCTTTAGTTATTTAGAGAAACTATAACTGGTCATAATGTTTGACATATAACCATCACATTGCATAGCTTTCCCACAATAAATAATAACATATCTTTATTGATTTACTAGTAAGCTATCATATATGAGGTCATATGAAATCAATTTAAGCTATACCTGGTCCAACAATATGAACACAGGAAATGCATGGAAAGTTCTCTGTGACATCAATATGCACACCATGATATGTCACACGATCTACTGTTGACTGTGTGATTGGTGTAGTTTGGGTTTTCTCTTGTACATTGTCTTCTGGATGCTGGTTTTGAGAAATCTCTTTCAACATCTAACAAAACGATACAAGGAAATCAAAAGCAGCATTAGAAGTTTTCATCATAAACAATATTAAAGCATAATTCTTCTTATATTACCTTGTATGATTCTGTACATTATCTGAATAATAATAATAATAATAATAATAATAATAATATACTTATCACATAGAACAAACATTGATATTACATCTGCAATCATTGGGTTGTGGGTGTCGAGATCCGCTGATATAATGGTGTATATCTAAGCAAGGAAGGTAATTTACTCCCAGATCCTCAGAATTAATTAGTCCTTACAATTAAAAACATTGAATACACCAACTATTCACACCATTTAAGTATGAGAAGAACACTTGTGATATAACATTATTATTATTATTATTGTTGAAAACAGCAACAGACAGGAAAGAGGCTACAGTATCCACAATAATTTTTTTTGAGGCTGAGGTCCAAACAATGCAGGGTGTTGGGACAATATATATATCCCTTGGATTTAGACTTTGCACCATTGCACACACACACATTGATAAAGCAGGTTTCATAATTTTTGGGGTAAGGGTGGACCTATTATGATTTGTAAACACAATCCCACTAAAACCACCCTCTAGCATTAATTGCTTGCAAGCTAGGTATATTTGTGGCAAGAGTGGAGGGTTGAAAACAAATAATATAGCATGCTAAAATCAATAAGTATTTATTAACCTTTGCTCGAACTCGCTTTTAAAAAGCTCCTCTTGGGGTTTGTGTTATGCCTGCCATAACCCTTGTTTTCTGTTGGTCTGGTGTGCATGCACTCTGGGTTATATGGTGAGAAAACACACATGGAACTGCATTTTGCAGGAGTCTAATGGTCTTAATCCCAAATGACTGTTTCAGTTTAGAGGTGGGATTGAAATCATCTTCTCTGAAGTGGTCACTACAGACTATCATGCCTGTCACTACTCGTGTAATTCCAGCCTTTTCTTGTTATTCGTATCTGCTTAATCCATTGTTTCCTTGAAACAGGATTAGTGCGAAATGAGTGCAATCTCACTCCTTCTCGTGTTTATTACTACAACCTCCAACAATACACCTTTTTACCATTTTTCACACTCATTGAATGCAACTACTGAAAATTGGAAAGCTGTGTTCCCTACACTTCGTCACTTTCGCTTTACCTTACGGAAATTACAGAGCACAAAATCAGCTAGTATCATTTTGTCTCCAATGATAAAAAATCCATGTTCAGTAGTCATTATTTTCATTATTGATGAGGTATATGACATATTACTTATACAAATCGCTTTGTGAAGGTTAAATTTATAATATAAACGAAGGTTGTATGAGTGCACTTGTAGACTTTTAATTGTTGGTATTTAAGCTATCCTTTGACAAGATTATCACATTTCATTGAAAATGCCTTAAATATGGTTTTGAGATTTATGCATGAACCCTGAATTACCAGTATGCATAATTTTTAATGACTCTTTCATTTTATATGAATGAAACTAGTTGGCATACCAAACTATGCATGGATTGAGGTTTCATATTTATGTTTATGCACATGCTAAATTTTTTAATTCAATATTTCATGATAAAGTTTTTATTCATGCAACTGTTCCTTGTTTTAGATTACAACCCATTCCAAACTTCTATCAATAGTAGATGTGCCTGATATTCATCATGAAGTGGGAATTTCACCTGACAGAATTGCACTGGAAAGTCTCCAATCCTTTGACACAGAACGCCAGTTCAGTTACAAGATCAGGTTAGAGTTTTCATTCTTTTGATTTGAAAGCGCATGCCCACATTGAAGAAATATTTCTATATCATATTTGTATAGTTGATCTGTTCTACATACAATTTACATGGCTGTACCATAGCAAAATATAATGCATGCATCCATTTAAGACTTCTTCAAATTTTAGACTCTATTATCAAGAAAATATTACAAGGTTTCTATTTTTGGGTGCCATCGAAAGAGCGTTTTGCATCCAGAAATCAAAGAGTGCCATTTTTAAGTGCAAACATTATAATGATATCTACACTACTACATATTTTATTGTTTTAATTAGGATGAAAGTTTAGCACAAATTTTGTGTATCCACATATTCAGTGGGTTACTGTACTCAAAATGGTGTAATGTGTGTCACCACATAGTTATCATGACTAAACTTATTTTGCAAGCTGTGGACTTAATAGCAAGTGAAAGAAAATTGACAGTGCCACAGTTGTGAGAACACATTTTATTGCCACAGTGTTTGATATCACTTTTGCAACTAATTTGGTTTCCTGTTTAGGAATAATCATGTGCACATTATTCAGTCTTATACTTCTATGTTCAGGTCTATTTCATTTTCCTTCTCTTTCCCTCCCTTTCTCCATGAGAATGAAAAGATGCAATATGTCATGATATACATTTATGTAAGTGTGATGGGGTGTTGTGGATTAATGTGTGATCTTCCCCATGCCAAAATGTTATTGGTTATGATTATCTACATGATCAACAGAACCAGCAATTGTAATTTTACACTTGAAACAATTTGCACAAACAACATATTCATAGCTGCAAACTGTCCAGTTTTTTTCTCCATATTTGTCCTGTATTTTGGGCCTGGATATGGGTGTATGTTTTTCTGGTTGAAAATCCATTTTTTAATTGAAAGAATATTAAATTAAAAAATTTCCTTGCAATGTTCTGATAGTAACTTTATCACAAGTATATTGGTATTGAGAGTTCTTATATATAACTTGTAATTCATTCAAAATCATGGCTACCTTGTCAGTCTATAATACTCATATTGGATTGAGCAAAGTAGTTACCGCGTTCACAGTATCTCATCTTTGTAATATTCAGCTTCTTGTCAAATTGAAAAAAAAAGCAGAAGATTCAGAATTTTCTACAGCAATAAATAGAAACACAACGTTAAGGACTATTGTGCTGTTTTGTTTAAATTTGTGAAACCATCTAGTAAAGAAGAAAACCTAATGTTTAGCAAATTGTTTGCTTGAAATTACAATAAAAAAATTATAAAGACACATTTTGCTAAGGTAAGACTTCAAACCCAGTTGATGTATTATAGCGATAAGAGTTACATACAAGTTTAGATTTCAGATATCAAAGTTTAGACATGTTGTTCAAACTGGAACATTGTTGCATAATATGTCAGTAAATCCCACATAATTGTGATTTATCCACTTGTAATAATATTGTTTTGTGTGATCAGGTCATTTATGGAATCTAACCTGAAAGAGGAGTTACTCCTTGTTGTTCAGTGTGACTCAGGGGACACCAATGCCGACTTGGTGGCCAGTGCCAGATACTGCATCCAAGATGAGCACCAACAGATAAAGGAAAGACGGACAGCACCCTGCCATGTTGTTCTCATCATACAGCTACCTAGAATTGCAGGGGGATGTTTTACTGGATTCCAGGTGAGTGTTGGTAATCATATTTGTTTCATTATATGGCTGGATTGCAGGTGCATTGTTTACTAGATTCAATAGCCATATCATCACGATTGACAGACCTGCAGGAAGATTCATGTAGTATAATGCATTCCAAGTGAGCGGTACATGTACAAGGTCACCAACTCAACTGGGTTATATATTGACTTAACATTGCCAAATTATTATTTAGAATCTTCTGTGTTGTAACATTTATCCGTGTATAGAAACTAGATTCATGCCAAGTTGGCAGTAATAATTTTGGGTATACCAGTATCATCATTTGCATTGCCCCAGTATTATACAAGTGAACAGTACTAAATAAATAGTACTGAATTTGTTTTGAAACAATTAACTAGGTGAAAATACCAAACAATCACCATTGATACACTATAGATAATGGTTTCATGATTGGTACAAGTAACTTATGTACAAGTTAAGTATTAGGGCTAGTTTTATTTATGAACAATAAAGGCAGTCACCCATATGCAGGAGAACTTTATCCATATGCACATAATAAAAATCAAGGACATAAGCCAGAACTATTGCATATAATAATACCAGCTGCTTATGGTAATGTGTTTGTCACCTATTTAATGTAACTAATACTCACAAGAAATGCTGGAAAAGACCAATATTGCTTTTTAGATGAAAATTTAAAATAACCAGCATTGTGAACTCAAGGTGTAAGGCCAAGAGAGATGATGTATGGTCGTATGATCCTGTATCTGTCATTCATCATCCATCCATCATGGCTCCTTACTACTTTCAAGACCATATTTCTGGTCAGATTGTATGAAAGGAAAATTTTTTAATTGTGATTTATACACAATATTATATTCGCACATACATCTTTTTGCTTACTTCACAGTAAAGCTGTCAATGGGTACCCAGGTACTGAGCAATTATAGATAAATTAGAACAAAATTTCTGGTAATAGCCAGCCATACCCAACATTTGCATCAGTTGCCTTCTACTAACAGGAGCTGGGTATTCAGAGATAGCTGTGACTTTAACTTCTACAGATTTAATTTGACCATGTCCCAGGAGATGTCCTAAAAATGTAACAAAAGCATGGCAATTCACATGTACCTAAATCAATTGTCAAATTTGCATCACTGAGTCAATTGAAAAATTTCTGAATGGTTTCTTGGAATTCCAAATGATCTTTCTAGGTATTGTTACGTGCTTAGGCTCGAATAAGCAGCAACACAGAAAGAGTGAAAACTAACAAGCTTGTTAAACTTTAACAATGATTTTATTAAGTACAATTATTTTCATAAAATAAGTAAACTTACGATTTTAGAGAATCAAATCCAACAAATATAGAATTCACAAAATAATCCACTAATGGAATTTCAAGTCCTGATAAATAAATGTTCTAATAGTTCCAGGTTCGAATCTTGATGATGTAATAATCCAAAATGGCTGACAATGTCACGTGGTACAGTTCTTGTTTTAAATCATCCAAATGAAATTATGAAACATATGTCCTTTTCCAGATAATTAGAATAATTCTTCTTTTCCAATGAATTGACATAAAGTCCAGAACACTCAAACATGAAAATACACAACATAAGCCCAAACATCTACTAAAGTTAGCTTCTAAAACACAGCTATATATATTTGTTCTTCTGAAGTCAACAAGTGATCATGCGCTTTTCTAGAAATTGATAGAAGGTCAGAGGGAAAGTTTACCTTCACCTAGTCACGTATTAAAAGAATGATCCAGAAGAAAAAAACCATCCCCAATATCTAAAAATAAAAGTTATCCTTGAAATTAGCCAATAGAATTGAAGACCTGTTGACAATGTCCAAAGCAAGGTCAGGAACTAGACCACTGTAAGCCAAGGTCAAAAATTGTTTACAGTAAAGTCCAGGTCAACTGAATTTTCTAGAAAAATTTCCCATTTAATGAATAATAAATCCTAAATGACAATTTTGGATTTAATAACTAAAAATAAATAAAATTAAATCCAATAGCCGTAACACCTTCCCCCATAAAATAAAAAGAAAGGTTTATATGATAAAACTTTCTTTTTATCACAAACCAATTTACATCTGAAATTAAAAATTATACAATAAAATGAATTATACACGGGAAAGAGCATCTGCAATTATATTATCTTTTCCTTTTATGTGCCTGATATCAAGATTATATTCTTGTAATAACAAACTCCATCTCAGTAATCTTTGGTTTTTGTTTTTCATCTTGCCGATGAAAGTAAGGGGGTTGTGGTCACTAAAAACTGTAATCGAAGAAGGAGCTGAACTTAAATAAACTTCAAAATGTTGCAGAGCCAAAATCAACGCCAAACATTCCTTCTCGATTGTTGAATAATTTTTCTGGTGCTTATTCAATTTCTTAGAAAAATAACACACTGGATGTTCAATTCCATTTTTGTCCTCTTGAATTAAAACCGCACCAACCCCAACATCACTTGCATCAACAGATAATTTAAAAGACTGACCAAAATTTGGAGCTGCAAGAACTGGTGCTGTTTCAAGTATGGCTTTCAACTTGTCAAAAGCCTCCTGACATTTTTCAGTCCAACAGAACTTATTCTTCTTTTTCAATAAATGTGTCAAGGGTTCTGCTACTATAGAAAAATTTGAACAAAATTTACGATAATATCCAGCCATACCTAAAAACTGCATCAGTTGTTTTCTATTTTCAGGCACAGGGAATTTAGAGATAGCCTCAACCTTGGCATCTATTAGTTTAACCTGCCCATGTCCCACAATATGTCCTAAGAAAGTTACACTAGCACGACAGAACTCACTTTTAGATAAATTAATTGTCAAACATGCATCAGTGAGTCTGTCAAAGAATTTTCGAATCGTTACTAGATGTTCTATCCAGGTGTCGTTGTAGATGATGACATCATCTATATAAGCATCACAATTTTCTAGACCAGAGGTAATCATATTCATGAGACGTTGAAATGTACCTGGCGACCCTTTCATCCCAAACGGCATTACTTTATATTGGTAAAGTCCATCTGGAGTCACAAATGCTGAGACTTCCTTTGCTCTTTCCATCAGTGGAATCTGCCAAAATCCCTTCAGAAGGTCAAATTTGGTGACATACTTGGCATTCCCGATTTTATCAATACAATCGTCAATTCTTGGTAATGGGAATGAATCTGTTTTTGTCACACTGTTCACCTTCCTATAATCAGTGCACATACGGAAAGTTTTATCTGGTTTTGGAACAAGTATGCATGGTGAACTCCAATCACTTTTACTGGGCTCGATAAAATCATTCTCCAGCAAATATTGAATTTCCTTTTTTAAGTATTCCTGTTTGAGTGGATTCATCCTGTATGGATGTTGTTTAATAGGTTTTGAATTTTCAATTTCAACGTCATGAAAAATTTTGTTTGTCCTTGTAGGAATATCTGGAAATAAGTGCTCATATTCTATTAATAATTGCTTCAATTCATTTCTTTCTTGCACTTGCAAATGTGAAAGTTTCTGGTCTAGATTTTTCATAATTTCTGAATTGCAAAAATTCGTCATTTCAGTATCAGTCGTCACTTCGATATCAGTAGAATCTGATGATATTCCTTCATTGAGTGGGACAGGTACAACTAAATTAATTACATGTTTAGCATGGCTATCTCTTTCAATATACTCCTTTAACATATTTATATGACAAAGTTGATTTTGTTTGCGCCTCCCAGGAGTATTTATAATGTAATTTAATTCATTAACTTTCCTATCGACTGTGTAGGGACCATAATACTTAGCCTGAAGAGGGTTTTGTGGCAAAGGCAAGAGAGCCAGGACTCTATCACCAGGTTGAAAGCTCCTTTCCTTCAAATTTTTATCATATCTTGCTTTCATTTTAGATTGCGCAGAGTGCAGATTTGTTTTTGCAACCTCACAAGCCTTTGACAATTTGTATCTAAAATCAGACACATAATCAAGAAGATTAATTTCAGGATCTTCATTAGTTAAAAGTTTCTCTTTCAATAACTTAATTCAATGGTCCACGCACAGTATGTCCAAAAACCAGTTCAAAGGGACTGAAGCCTAGAGATTCTTGAACTGATTCTCTAACAGCAAACTATAGTAAATGAATGCCTTCATCCCAATCTTTATTTGTATCAAAACAATATGATCGAATCATATTTTTCAAAGTCTGATGAAATCTTTCTAAAGCCCCTTGGCTCTCAGGATGATAGGCAGAAGATTTGAATTGTTGAATGCCTAATTCATACATAACTTGTTGGAAAATACCAGAGATAAAGTTTGAACCTTGATCAGACTGAACAGATTTGGGAAGGCCATACTGAGTAAAAAACTTTATCAAAGCTTTTACTATTGTTTTAGATTTTATATTCCTCAACGGAATAGCCTCTGGAAACCTTGTTGACGCACACATAATGGTCAACAGGTATTGGTTACCTGACTTGGTCTTAGGTAAGGGACCTACACAATCTACCATAATTCTACTAAAAGGTTCGTCAAATGCAGGAATAGGTTGCAGATGAGCCTTAGGTATCTTCTGATTGGGTTTTCCTACCATTTGACAAGTATGACAAGATCTACAGTATTTGACAACATCACTTTTGATTTTTGGCCAATAGAAGTGAGTCAAGATCTTGTGATACGTTTTATTAATCCCTAAATGACCAGCCAAAGGAGTTTCATGGGCCAGATTAAGTATTTCCTGTCTGTAAGGTTTTGGAACTACTATTTGATAGTTCACTGACCATTCATCACCAGCAGGTACCTCGGGAGGTCTCCATTTTCTCATAAGAATTCCATTTTTAATGAAATAACAGACAGGAACTTCAGTGGCTTCAGTCTCATTTATGGCCCGTTGAAACAAACAGGAGATCTCAGGATCTTTTTCCTGTTCAACGACAAGTGACTGTCGTTTATCACCCTGATTAGAATAAAGAGAATGAGTTGTTAAAAGAGGATCACTATGAACAATACCTTCTGATTGATCCAAACAAGGAGTAAAAGTGACCTCGTCAAAAGCCTGACCTATACACGTGCCAGATAAAGAAATACTTCCTTCATCAACATCATTCTCAAGAGCTTTCTTTGCCATAGCTCTGGTAACTGCACAAGCTTGAAATATCTCAGGGAATTCTTTTTCAATTGGATCAACTTTCTGATCCAAATTAGGCTTGTCAGTTACAAGTGGATTAACCACAACCTTGTCCCCAGCTAAGTCGTTGCCTAGCAATAAATCTATTCCCTCAACGGGTAAAACCGAGACTGTTCCGATTGTCACAGGTCCTGACACTAAGTCTGATGACAAATTTACACAATGGAGAGGAACATTAACAAAGCCGCACTCTACTCCCTGAACAAGAACACTTTCATTAGAAGAAGACTTCTCAGAAAAAGGCAAAGTACCTGATAATAAAAGACTCTGAGAGGCTCCTGTGTCCCTTAAAATTTTAATAGGGGTGGGATTGGCCGAATCACCCAAGAGTGATATAGAACCCTTCGATATGAATGGTTAATAATTCTCCATAATAAAATCAGACCGGGGTTTATTAGACCCAACAATTGTATTGCTTTCAATACATGACTGTGACCTTGACCTCTTGGAAATAAGAGCATTTGGAACAGGTCTATCTTGGTTCTGATTCCTATTTTTCAATTTGTAACAATCAGAAACAACGTGTCCTTTTTTCTTGCAAAAGTTACACGTCGGAAGAGACAAGGATCTAGAATCAAACTTCTCTGAAGTCTGATTTTTGAAAGTTGTGTTAGTTTGAGTTTTAGAAGGGCTTGAATTAGGCGGAAATACTTTTCTGCCATTAAATTGTTGAGTAGAAGTCTTGTTAACAAAAGGAACTTTATGTGTCAAAGAATATTCGTCAGCAGCTCGAGCAGCATTTTCCAAGGTTTCAATCTGATGCTCATCAAGATAAGTTTTAACATCATTATGGACACAGTTTTTGAACTCTTCAATTAATATAATTTGCTTGAGATTTTGATAATCTTGCTCGACTTTCTTGGCTAAACACCATCTATCAAACAACGGCTCTTTTTGTCTAGCAAATTTGACATGAGTTTGTCCAGCTTCTTTTCTGTAATTTCTAAATTTTTGCCTATAAGCTTCAGGGACTAACTCATAACCTCTTAAAATGCATTCTTTAACTACATCATAGTCACTACTTTGATGAACAGACAGTGAAGTGTAAATCTCGCTAGCCTTACCAGTAAGTACACATTGTAGTAACTGAGTCCAATTCTCTCTTGGCCACTTTAAATTTTCTGCAACTTTTTCGAAAAGAATGAAATATTTATCTACTTCTTTTTCTTTGAAAGGGGGCACTAATCTAATATTCCTTGCTAAATCAAAATTTTGATTTGTAGTATGATGGTGATTCTCACTTGCCAGCTCCATTTCTTTCATTCTAATTTCATATTGTAATTGTTTATCCTTCTCCCTTTCCTGTCTCTCTCTCTCCTCTTTATCAAATTATAATTGTCTTTCTTTCTCTCTTTCCTGAAATTCCAGCTTCTTAAACTCTAATTCTGATTGTAATTGTCTCTCTTTCTCCTCTCTCTCTCTATCAATCCGCATTTGCTCTTTTTGTAATTCAATTTGTTTCTCTTTCTCCTCTCTCTCAATCCGCATTTGCTCTTTTTGTAATTCAATTTGTTTCTCTTTCTCCTCTCTCTCAATCCGCATTTGCTTTTTTTGTAATTCAATTTGTTTCTCTTTCTCCTCTAGCTCTCTCATATTGTAATTGCTTTTCTCTCTCCCTTTCCTGAAATTCTAGCTTCTTCAACTCTAATTCCATCTTGAATTTTAATTCTAATTCCTTTCATTTTATGTTAGAGTCTGATGCAGACTTACTGACCGGAATCAAAGCACTTTGTTCCAAAACATCCTGTTCTACCAAATACTGGACCAAAATCTTTTTGATATCTTGTTTCGTTAAAGAAGCCTTGACTTCGGAAAGATCGTATTTCCTGGCAAGTTGAACCAACTCGTCTTTTTTGAAAAGATCTAATTGCTCCTGGGTAGGATTAGAAAGAAATATCTCTACCTTAGATGTCATTTTGATACAAGCGTGTTAGTCTCACTAAAGATTTAAATTTTTTCAAAAACTAGGGGAAATTCAAATTCAAATTCTAATTTATTTAAATCCCAAGACGAGATCCCAATTCTATGTTACATGCTTAGGCTCGAATAAGCAGCAACACAGAAAGAGTGAAAACTAACAAGCTTGTAAAACTTTAACAATGATTTTATTAAGTACAATTATTTTCATAAAATAAATAAACTTACGGTTTTAGAGAATCAAATCCAACAAATATAGAATTCACAAAACAATCCACTAATGGAATTTCAAGTCCTGATAAATAAATGTTCTAATAGTTCCAGGTTCGAATCTTGACGATGTAATAATCCAAAATGGCTGACAATGTCACGTGGTACAGTTCTTGTTTTAAATCATCCAAATGAAATTATGAAACATATGTCCTTTTCCAGATAATTAGAATAATTCTTCTTTTCCAACGAATTGACATAAAGTCCAGAACACTCAAACATGAAAATACACAACATAAGCCCAAACATCTACTAAAGTTAGCTTCTAAAACACAGCTATATATATTTGTTCTTCTGAAGTCAACAAGTGATCATGCGCTTTTCTAGAAATTGATAGAAGGTCAGAGGGAAAGTTTACCTTCACCTAGTCACGTATTAAAAGAATGATCCAGAAGAAAAAAACCATCCCCAATATCTAAAAATAAAAGTTATCCTTGAAATTAGCCAATAGAATTGAAGACCTGTTGACAATGTCCAAAGCAAGGTCAGGAACTAGACCACTGTAAGCCAAGGTCAAAAATTGTTTACAGTAAAGTCCAGGTCAACTGAATTTTCTAGAAAAATTTCCCATTTAATGAATAATAAATCCTAAATGACAATTTTGGATTTAATAATTAAAAATAAATAAAATTAAATCCAATAGCCGTAACAGTATCATTGAAAGTTTTGAACAAATGTTATATTAGCTAAATGCTGGAATGTTTACAGAAATGTTTTCATACCAAACAGCATCACCTTATATTAATAAAGTTCATCTGGACATGCAAATGCTGAAATTACTTTTTGATCTTTTCATGAGCGCAATTTGCTAGAATGCTTTCAAAAGGTCAAACTTGGTGACATATTTTGCATTTCCAGTTTTGATAATACATTTTTCTGTATGCTAGTGAAACATGGACACTCACATAAGATCTTCAAAGAATGATCCAAATCTTTGAAATGAGATGCTACTGCAAGATATTGGGCATCTGATATATGGACCATGCGAGAAACAAAGAGGTCCACAGCATGATCCGATGAGCCGTTGGACCCGATGAAGACCTCTTGACCACTGTGAAGAATGCAAACTGAAGTGGTACAGTCATGTCTCGAGATCATCTGGACTGGCAAAAACAATCTTGCAAGGCACAGTTCAGAGGTGCAAAAGAAGAGACATTAAAAGAGGTGTGAAGACCACATTAAAGAGTGGACAGGCATGGGGTTTAAAGATTCCAAATGGAAAGAATTGGTTGTAAAGTCTGTTATGGTGCTCCAGTGAACTACTGGGTTACGGGATTGATGATGATGAATTTTGACAATGCAGTCATTGATTCTCTGAATTGAAGATGCATTTGTTTCAGTGACAGTGTTCACTTTTCTGTAGTCAGTATACATATGGAAAGTATTACCTGGTTTTGGCACAAGAATACATGGTGAACTCCAGTTACTTGGTTCTTTGAAATGAATATCCAGGTAGTATTGAATTTCTTGTTTCAACCATTCCCACCTGAGAAAATTCAACCTGTAAAGATTTTGTTTCACAGGTGTATCATCTACAATTTCAGTGTCATGGTAGATTTTCATTCAGTTCGACCATTGTATACAGACCATAATACATGCCTGAAGAGGATTTTGAGGTATGGATAAGATAGCCAGAACTCTTATAACCAGGCTGATAATTATTTTCTTTTGTTTTTGTGTTGTACATTAATTTTATTTTGACTTACTGGTGTAAAGATTAGTTCATATTACTTCACAAGCCTTTGATAACTTATATTTGAAATCAGAGACAGTCAAGAAGATTAATTTTTTAATCTTTATTTGAATAAAGTTTCTCTTTTAATTACTTCAGTTGTCCTTGGACAAATTGTCAGATATGAGAAGCTTTCATGTTCCTAATATTTTAAGTTGGATATGCTTGACAGATTCACTAGTAAGTGATATAGAACCATTCAATATTGATTGCTCATTATTCTCTATATTAAAATCAGAACAGGGTTAAGCAAACCAGTGTATTGTTTTCGATACAAGACCATGACCTTGACCTCTTTGAAATAAGAGCATTTGGAATAGCTCTGTCATTATTCTGTTTCAACTGGTAGCATTCAGAAATAATTTGCCCCATCTTTTTTGCAATAAGTGCAGAGATAAGGATTTCTATTTCTAATCAGTCTTATCAGATTTTTATTCTTAATGTTGTGCCAGATTATATTTTACTAAAATTGTATTGAGTGGAAGACGTATTGATAAATAAACTGTTGTGAATTAATGAATAATCATCACTCCTTCCCTGATTATTGCTATTTTAGCTAGTGATGATATAGCATGTAATGACTAGTAGAAAAGCAGATGTTTTGGTAGGCAGTCATCTTAACACTGATTTATGGAATCAAAGCCTGTTTACCTGAGAGCACATGATCCAGCCAGATTACAACTCCTTATTCTTCACACCATGGATATGAAAATTAAAAATTTCCTCATGAAACAAATGAATAAAAAAGAAACACAGAAAAACTTAACAACCTTGGAAAACAGCATACTGGTGTGGGATTATTTTCACATGGGCCACTTTTTGATTAATGACAAATTTCTCCTTTGAGAAAACGTACCTTTACTTTGATCGGCAAACTTGCTATGTAAAAGGAGGAGAAAGTAGTGTGAGACCACCAAAATATGGTTTTCATCTCATCCTCCAAGGATGACTGGGTTAGATAGGTCCATGATGCAGAACCTCATGGCATATATTTTCATGAAAGATAGGTCCCTATCAGTAATGGATTGATAAGCTCTCTTGATAGTTAATGAATCCACCTAGAGATGGTGGAAGCTCAAATATCAGCTGAATCTTTAATGGGTAGGAAATGACTTTACCCATTTGAACAAGAGAGGGCATAACTTGCTCTTTATCCCAGTGGTAAAGAGAGTATGCGGCTGTTCCCTTGCAGGATGGCATATTAAATTCACTTTCTACCCTTATGGAAATGGGAGGTGCTTCTACTCCCTCTTGGGAGGATGCAATTCACTCACCACCCATTTGTACATTCCCTTTGGTGGGGGCCCATAAATCCTAGGAGACAGGTAATTTTTCTCTGAGACCTGTGTATTCTGATAGAGAACCCAGAAAATTCTGACAAAGATGAGGATACCTTCTTCCTCCCTTGGACTAGTGAGATGCCATATCTTTTAAGACCAAAGGCTACAAAATGGACAGCCATCTGTCCTATTATAGTGCATACAGGAAGAAACAAGTAGGGTATTGGTCATGGTGGGATTTTTCCTGGTTACACTTAACCCACACCTTATTTTGACATTGTTAGAAAAAATAAAGATGCCAAAACAATAATTGATATATGATATAGTATACACTAGCTAAAGCATGGACTAATTCTACACTAATATAATTTAATGAGTGAAAAGACACCTTAATGGGTGTTCCCACTGATATTAAGTTTTGAAAAGGAAGCAGTGCTAAGCTTCCGGGACAGGAAAAGCTTAATAAGGCAACCAAGTTTAAAAACAGCAAGGGACTTCTAAAAATTAGCAGGAAAAAAAAGTAGGTTATGATTGCTAATTCTATGAAAATGTTTAGAAAAAGTCTATCTTTACTAAAATGGGAAAGAATATGAGTTCAATAACCAAGCACATCGGCTAAAGATTTCAGAAGTTGTGTGTGACCTGCTTACCATATATAAAATTTTCATGATATAGGTGAGGTGAATAAAATGTGCTGAGTTTTCATTATATGCTGGCAAGTTTTGTACCTTTTTTAATCAATATCAAATCAAATATACCTATATGTATCTCGGGTATTAATATATTTGATACCATGCATGCTTTTATGTTCAGACAGGGATTATCTTAGCTTCTTTGGTGTGCAGTAAGTTTCAACTTGTTTATTGGGTAATATCATCTTAAAAGTTCCTCAACATTCAATAGATCTATGTGATATACTTGATGGCAATCTTTATGGTATAGGTAGATAAAAGAGCACTTATTCGGCAATATTTCCATATATTTTAATGCATCAACCACTGCAATTTCAATTTTTTAATTTCATTACAGTGTGTGCTTTGGCACTCTGCCCATATAGATGAGCTGAAGGTGAAAGATCAAGAAATTCCTTCCATTAATGACATGCTAGGTAAATCTGTGAGTACTCTGATGACAAGTGCAGTAGACATACAGAAATTGGAGTGCAAGGAGATGGACAGTTCAGCAAGTTATACTGACAAGCAAACACTGGATCACAAACTGAATTTCCGCAATCTGATTCTGTCTTGTATTCAGCCAGCATTAGCTATGATCAGGGACAGGGAAGACATGAAACGATCAACTCAGAGAATTGAGCTGATATTTGACTTGCTGCGTAAAAATCATACTGAAGGTAACAGAGAAGTATTGTCTTAGCAGTGAATGATTGTAAACTGACTATGTTTCATAGGGATCAAAACTTTCAGATTACATGGTTGCTAAAGACATAAAAACAAACTCTTCTGTGTAAACAATAGTTGCCCTATATGGTCAAAATTATCATCAAAACAAAAATTAAATTTAAGCTTGTATACCGCTCAGTTTAAAGCTGCCCGTATTTTGAAAAAGATGTCAGGAACATGTGATGTTTGGCCAATATGTTTGGATTATGTGTCCTTGCACAGAAGTAAAGACTGTAATGTGCTTTAAAACCAACATTAATGGATCGTTAAAACACTAACATGGTCTGAGGATCAGATGAGAACATAGCTGCAAAACTTTGAGTTGGCTATGTATTTGCAATGTTTGGGTGTTTTGCAGTTTACAATTGTTATATAACCTTTACTTTTGGCTCAAGGAATCACAAGTTATTATCTGATCTGTGAGGCATATACTAAGGCAAAGCAAATAATTTTCATCATCACCAATATCAAAAACAACATTAACCCTTGTCATTCTGAATGTTCTTGAAAGTCCAGAAACAATATTTTGACTAGAATTAAAAAATTATCTTTTACCATAAATAGGAGATTATATCAAACTATAACACTGGCATACATTGTCTTGGAACATATTCACTTTTGATGCAGATGCTGTAGATTTCATTGATGGCATATTTGTTGTCACATTGTGATATGATGCATAATGTCATTATTGGCACGGTCCATACAGAAAATATAAAATCAACTTTATGGGATGGACAGAATGTATATTTATTTCTTTGATCTTGTTTACAACCAGTAAAATTTCTGTTTCGGACTTCTATGGTGGCCTAGTGATTAGAGTGTCCACCTCGGATGCAGGAGGTTGCAGGTTCAAACTCCAGCTGAGTCATACGAAAGACTTATAAAACTGGTAGTAACAGCTGCCTCACTAGGAACTTGGCATGAAGAGGTTAGTGTTAGAACTGGTTGGCCTTGTTTCAGGATATTGTGACTGGTGGGACATCATGCTACATGTCTGTGTGTGGCAGGATGCCCTAGTGCTAACGTCACTTTAAACTACCACGCTGCAGACATCATAGTGATATGACTAAAGACTTGCTAAAGCTACGTTAAAAATCCAGATCACACAAATACACACAAAATTTCTGTTTCCATCCATCATTGAAGTTTTTGTGATTTTGGTTGCTCTTAAGTCTCACCTGTTTTGACTGCAGGACAAACTTAGAGACCTAATCATGTTTTGTATCTTATATGTTTTCGGCATGTTTTTTATGTTTTCCAATTTCATTGTTTTTGTCATTTGTTTTTCTGTAGTGTAGTCATATCATTATTGATGGTGTAAAGTGCTTAGAGCTTTGAAAGATTAGGCGCTATACAAAGTCCTCATTATTATTATTATTATTATTATTATTATTATTATTATTATTATTATTATTATTATGTTGGGGTTTGGACTAAGACAAGGAAATTCCCATCAAGAGGTTATATTGTTTGTCTCCCCACAAGGTTGTACTAAGCGGGGAGACAAATAATGTGACCCCTTGAATGAAAGTTCCTTGCCTAAATTTAAACACCAACTTAGATCATTTTTCTCACCCATTTTTTTCCAACTAAATTAAAATAATCCTGTATCCTTGCAATTTTGTTAATGGATTCAAAAAACAGTATTTATCAGATACTATTATTGCTTCTTTCCCTATATAAATGTAATCATATTTTTACAGGCTTTTATTAACACCCACCATAGCTATATTTGAGGGAAATTCATCATTTTGTTCAGCTAACGAACATGGTTATGACACTATAACACAGTTCAGTCTATAGCATGATCAGATTTGTTGAAAGGCCTCTTGGAATATTGATCAGTTGACCCAGTGAGTTTCTTCTTTAAATAAAGTTATTATTATTATTATTATTATTATTATTATTATTATTATTATTATCCAGGCACACCACACAAAGCTTGAATAAGTTGTCACAGATATATCCAGACACAGCATATCAAGGTTGAAAATTTTTATCCAAAGTTATTAAAGTTTCACATCACACTTCCAAAATCTGCAACACTGTTAAACATATCATAATTAAACTTCACACATTCATAGACCATTTCATGGAGACTTCGGCGAACTTCATAATTTGCTTGAAATTTTTATCACATGGCGGGTGGTCAGCTGACCACAATAGCCACTCGATAGGTGGTGGGAAAAATATGGCAGATGCTTCAGAATCAGCATCGAGTTGGAAAATGCCTATTCATCAGCAATGCTGCCGCAGATATTGATGAAATTTAATATTGGAACCATCCTGTCTTATTTTCTGGATGGATTTCAAAGCCATACGAGAGAGTAGTTTTGAGTTGTTTTTTACATCTGGACATGTACATGTAAGTAAGAAAATGGTGTCGAGGTAAACAAATTACATCCTGACAATCAAAGAGCAGGTTATTCAAACTATTTCTATGCATCCGAAATGTCACTGTAATAACTTAATTTATAATTTTGTTTTTTAAAGTCTGTGAATAATTTACATGTAAATTTTGATCATTTAATTAGCCCCAATTGCTGGATTTGGAAAAAGCTGAAAATATCAGCGTCACTGGTATTCGGTCTCTATTGCATTCACGGACAAGTACAAAACTATTTATCAAATCACAATACTAATACATGTAAAATCATCTCTCCATGGCAAATGATGGAATTTAACGCCACATCCTTGATTGGAGTGACTTTAGCAACCTCTGACGATACAGGTAGCGGTTTTTTCTTAACGTTTTATCGCTGAAATATTTCTAAACAACAATGGACCCCGATTTGGTATTTACATGTACCCACCAGCGTTTGATTGGCTGGAGTATAAAGTGACTCAGGAGGTTGCTTGGATAATTACGGAGAAACTCGGTTAAATCCGGTATGAAATGGTCTGTTAACTTGATGAATTAGATTCATTGAAATAAATATACGTCAGAATTACCCACTTTTTATTCCTCAATGACTGTATTTAGTTGTATGGCAATGCACTTGTGAAGCTTCAGAAAGACAGCATTTCTCAGTATTCTTATAGAATAATCAACCTTCTCTTCACACTCCAGTGATTTAAATATGTGGACTATCACTGTAGGTATACCCTCATTTCTGCATGGGTTGAGTTGCCATATTGCTGCTTTACTGAAAGAGAAGGAGGAATCAAGTAGCTATGGTGCAGACGACTGGTTGTCAAACGAGGCTGCCAAACCTGAAAACATTAACAGGACTGGAACATTCAGGTATGTTGGTCAATCATACATGACACAAAACTACTTTTTGCATACATCTTAATTTTATATGATATATATGCATATATTTGATCATGCTCAAAATGATTAAAATCTGATCTCCACTGTCCTTCATGAAGATCTGATGGTGACCATTTGGTGATCATGTTTTGGTGACCTTTGAATTAGCACTGGAAATGCAGCTTTCAAAATCTTTAAGTAAATAAAATCATTCAGCACACGTGATGATGAATTTGAATTATAGTGCTGTATTGCCCACTAGGGGCATGTAGCACTGTTTTAAGTTTCCAGCAAAGCTGGATATTTAATTTCTCTTGAGGGCGAGGAATGGTGCCGCTTCCCTCAGGCATTTATGTACTCCAGGAGTGCAATTTAATTTGGCCGTCAGGTCAGGATTGCTATTAAGTAACCATCAACCTGAATGGAGGACCCTGGGTGAGTGGGAATAGACCCAACACACACTCAACCCTAACAGCCAATTATGTGTGTTAATGGTGTACAATGGCACAAGTGGAGGTATTGGAAATTAGTTTCACATCTCCGCCATTTTGGAGTTATCCAAGCTGTGGCAATAAAATAGAGGTACCTTTATGTCCAAGGATGTCGTACAGCCCGCAACATTGTGATTCTGTGCTTAATTCAAATCTGGTCCAGTTATTACTAATGGACAGGAAAATGCCTATAATATATGAGCCACCTATGTAATTAAATCAAATCAATGAAGTCATAAAATTTGTATAACTATCTTAACTTTCCAATATTTTTGTACAAAGTGTACATGTAATAAGTCCCTAACAAGATTGAATACAGCAGCAGAGGGGTTTGAACAGACCAAGTTTTCAAGCAAAAATAAAGCTTCTATGGAAACCGAAAATATTTCACAAAAAAAGCTGTTACAGAGTCAGGGTGAACAGGTTAACTTTTACAAGCATCAACGAGGCAAACTGAGGCTTCCACCAAATAGTAAAAAAAAGGCGTCCACGGAGCAAACTAACGTTTCCTCGAATTCATCAACAACGACGCTGTGTCATTGTCGCGCCCTCGTAGCTGCTACCGGGTTAACCTAATTAACCATAGATACAATCTAATCTGATAGGATATCGTGTCCGAGGATCGTGTATACTTATCATTACAAATCCATTTGGGGTGGCTCTGGCGCCGTTAAAGAAATTTTGAAATTGATTATAATCCATATTGGTGCACCAAGTCTGCCAGATATTTCATAATGTGAGTATCAACTCCGTTAAATACACACAATAGATTACAATTATCTCTGATGACCTTCGGGATCTGTGTGTAACATTGAGTGACATATATCACGTCTGTGTTTTTATGGCGCCCTTGGGAAAATATTTTGGCAGGTTTTTGTTGTTGTTCCAACATCACATCATCTCACACAACAAGATTGTCAACTCCGATATCCAAGTCTTCCACGGATGGCGCTTCGTCGATATCTGTGATAAACTCAATAACGTTTCCGCCGTAAGCTTCTGAAGCATTTTCATTATAATCTTTTAACACTTGATAACAATGTTGATCATCCACGCTCAGGGCAACTAAATATAATTTGTCCCAGGTCATATATTTCATTATCATCGTGAGCAGCAACTGAGTTTTACCACTCCCTGAAGGTCCGATGATAATCATCCTGATAGAGTTTGGTAACATAGGGTGATGTTTTACTTCTTGTTTTTTCTTTAACGCTGAGAAATCAGTTACTTCCATTTGTTAATATAATATAATAATATTATGGATCTATATTGTGTGAAATGTAAAACGCTTACACCAACTATTGACCTGACAAATGTTACCACGAAAAATAACTGAGAAGCAGTTGCTGGTAAGTGTGAGGTATGTGGGATAAAAAAATACCAATTTGTAAAAAAAAAAAAGCAGTAGTGATATCGCCGCCAAGCTAGCTAAACTTCCATGGTTACCAACGGCGAAGTATCCGGGAGAAAAACACCTTCCAGGGTATAGTTATTGTGGACCCAGAACCAGACTCGATATCAGACTCGATGATCAAAACCAACCTAAACCTGGTGAAGAACCAATAAACGCTATTGACAAGTGTGCCATGCTCATGATGTTGCATATAAAAGCAGTAATCTGCATCATTGACATATCGCAGATGTGAAATTAATTCATGCGTTGAATTCTATCACTGATAAATCCTTCAAGGAAAAATCGGCTTCATGGTTGATAGCATCGGCGATGAAAAGTAAATTAATGTTAGGTGCTGGTAATTAATAACAACATGGAATCTATTTATTATTCTTCAAGCGGATACTGGAGAGGCAAGGCGGCAATCAGTAAACTCGCTAGAGCCACTAAAGTAAAATATACTACAGTGGCTAATTGGTTATCCAAACAGGCGATATGGCAAATTTATCTACCACCGCCTAAACAAATTAATTACTAAAATTTTGATGTGACTGTCCCTAATGAAGTTCATCAAGCTGATATATTATTTCTGCTGCATGATGGTGGTGACAAATACGCGCTAACTGTAGTTGATGTTGCGAGTCGATACAAACAAGCAGAGCCGTTAACGACAAAATCATCAACTGAAGTAGCTTCTGCGTTTGAAAGGATTTTTTCGAAGGAGTCCTCTGCGCTGGCCAAATCTATTACAAGTTGATCCTGGCAAGGAATTCCAGGGTGCGGTTCTATCAGCGATGAAGAATCATAATACCGCGTTACGACGAGGACATTCTGCACTACATCGCGATCAGGCAACTGTTGAACGATTTAATCGGACGCTTGCTGAGCGATTTTTTGGATATCAATACGCGAAGGAATTCATTCAACATAAACAATCTCGTGAATGGGTCAAGAGATTACCAGCTGTGATTACTGCACTAAATAATGAGATTACTAGAACAATCGACATGAAACCTACCAACGCGATTAAAAAAACGCATTTACCTAAAAATCCACAAAAAGATTTTTCAAAACAGCCAATACTCGGTAATGTCACTGTTAGGTATTTATATGAACCAGGAGAGCTCGAAAAAGAGCTACTGATCCTATTTGGAGTGTCACCATGCATAAAATATCCGGCATAACACGATCTACGGGTAGACCAGCAATCTATAGATTGGATTCAACTGCTCCTCAGCGTGGGTTTACTCGACAACAACTGCAAGTGATACCTGAGGATACTCAATTACCACTGCGTGGTCTTAAGTAGCACCTCTTTGGCTGTTGCACTCAAGTCAGGTCAGCATCACGTTATCTTTAGTATGACCAATACTGCTATTCTTTCTATCTACTGTGAATTGGCGAGAGTCTTTATCCAACCAACTCCAACTCATTATACAATTGCAACTCGCACAGTGATTATTCTGTTGTTTCAATGTAATTATTAATTCGGCATCAATGTCAAATTCTCTATTATTTTTTTTATCCTGTTGTTTATAACCAGAGTTTTTTTCTGATTATGTCAACATTGACAATATCACTTATTGTTGTGTCATTAGCATGTAAAACAGCTCTTCGAAGTTGATTTATTCTTCGTACTCGTGATACCGCTAAATAAACTAAATTTGACCATTCAATGTGATTATCTATGATCCAAACAATTGTATCTGATATAGTCAATCCCTGTGAAGAATGTATTGTCGCTGCGTAACTTAGCATCCACGGGGAATTATTAGTGTGTAATGCATCTTCGACGATGCTTATATCAACCAACACAATATCATTTAGCACTAAAATCTGTTTTCTTGACTCTGTCAAGCCGGGAATATCAACTTCGATATTTTGCCGCCGTGTATCCTTGGGTCTATAGCAGAGTGGTACTGGAAGTGTTTTAAATTTTACTTGATGCGTTTCAAATAACTTCATCTGATGTGTGTTTCTATCTTTCTACTTGCCACTATCAAATCGGTTGGCCTCCACGTTTCCCAAAAATCATTTAGTGGCGTTTCTGAAATTATTTTACGAGCTATCTCACATTGGATTCTATCCGGTTGTAATCTAATTAGTGCTTTGAATTCTCGTAATGGTTCATCAAGTGCTCTATAATCAGTGTTAATCTCTTCATAATAATCTACAGAACCCTTTAGCCACTCATGTGGGGATAAACTGACAAATGGCGGTGGTTGACCGTGATCACCACATATGATTATTTTTGTATTCACTAGTAGTAGCCAATCAAGAAACTTTTGTAATACGTCCAACGACACTGTGTACACCTCATCCCAAATTATAACACCAGGAATAAATTTATTGCCCATTCAATCAGGAGTCCATTCGTCACCTTTCCATCGAAAGAAACTGTGATAGGTACATGCTTGAACTCCTCGTTGTATCATATCTCTGGCAAGTCTGTGAGTTGGTGTTAGCACAATCATGTTTACCTTGTCATGAAATAGTTTAATTGCACGAGTCGTCTTTCCTGATCCACCACAGCCGTTTAAATAAACTGTTTTATATCAACAGATCGGATCAGAACATGGTGGTGCATTAGAACGCTCTGATATCTGATCATGCTTCAAGTAATTATTTTCAATGGTGACATCTGCTGATTGAATATAATCATGCAGCATTTCTCGCTTAATTCTCCATGATCCCCATTTTTCATCAAAACTTCGGCTACTAATTTTTTATATTTCGCATCTATATAAAATGAATCAGTGGCGACTCTAACTGTGGTGTCAGGAAATCTATTTATCATCGAAAACAAATTTATGGAAGCATAAGCCAACATAGAAGCTCTCAAATGTGTATACTGCGGATTATATCCGTCATTATAGGTAACAATTGTACCCAATTTAGTTCCATCAGACAGAAATGCGTCTTTACGATTGACATATATTCCTTTATTCGTAACATCCGCGATTATAAAATCGTATTCAATGTTATCCATAATCAACCGTGAAGAACATCTTGTATTGTCGTATTTACCGCCTTGAGTAAATTTGCCAATTATCCTTCATCCGAGATCTTTTGTGTATCTGTTTTCATCTTCAAATGATTGTTTGGATCGTTTCAAAAGCTCTTCTTCGTTGAGATCCGGGAAGTGTTTTCGTTGTTCGCATATTATTTTATCTAAGTCAGGTTGTGGTAACCAGACTGATTTCTGACTCCGATAGGATATAATTGCCTCACCGACAATCAACGATGTTAGCATACCACAATCAATCATATATCGTAATAGCACTATTGGCATCCAGTGTTTTTCAGACATGTGTCTACCAATCCAAACATTACAACGATGAAGTCCTGTAGCCAATTCAAATGATACTACACAGGCGAATCCGGTTAAATCAAAATCAGGCAATGGACCATTAATTGCAACGCGAGTCATTTCATGCGTTGGGTGTCCAAATCGTTTAAAATACTCAGTGGCTTCTCCATACCCGAGAAAACTCCCGGGATAGCACGCAACCATATCAACAACAATGACACCTTCACAGGAATATTTTCTATCCCATAGTCCACTGTGGCCGTACTCGAGACAACTCAATCTGACATCTGATAGAAACTCACTTTGCGTTGGTTTCCACGCGTTTTTCTTTCTCGTGAAATGGGCAGCAACAGACAGAATTGTAAAACAGTTTGTTAGTAATTGTTCGTTATCCTCTTCCAGAGAATTCTCTGGGGAAAAATCGCTAGCTAGTTTTTTCATCATATTATGTAGTTCCTCAGCGCGGTATATTTCTCCGTTTGGTCTTACAAATTGATCGAATCTGCATTCATTATCTTCAAAACTATGAAGTAACCACACTGACACAGGATCGTTTTTACTTAATGCGTGAATAGCGTCGAATAATTTCCCCTCAGAGAGAGGTTCACCTCCAAACGAAGTTCCCAACGAAGTTCCGGGTATATATTTTACAGTTCGTGTTCGCGGAAATATTATCACTGCAGGTGTCCACGCATGTTTGTTATGATCAATAATTTGTATTGGTGCTCCTCTTGATTTATATTTCGATTTGTGTTATACTTCTCCGGTTATTTTCGTTACTGATATCGGAAATTTTAATGATGTTTCTAACTTAGCTATATCCTGAATTGTTGCCCCATGCTGTTTCACTGCTAATCCCCATTCATTTATTTTTTTGCATCTTAGATCAGTCAATTTATTTCCTTGGGATGCATTTGTGAAGTGTTCTATTACCCGTTCTGCTACACAATTCAGCGACGACGACAATTTCATTGGTGCTAGTTTTGCAATATCGGGTTTATCATTTAACGAATATACCCTGTAAACAACTGCCGTTACAGGATAAGATCTCTCGTAATACGGTTTGTCAATTCCAGTCAGAATTCCTGGTTTGGAATCTTGACTCACAGTGACAGTTTTTCCATCTTTCAAAATTGATTTGAATTTATCCCTGATAATCCATTCTCCGGGCTCCTCTTGGATGATGAATTTTGCTCTGAAAAAATACCTCTTTCCGCCAAGATGTGAAATTATCTCGGCTGCTCTTTCGTTGTTCATGGTAGCATCGATTGTGGGTACATTGACATCATCGTGTATAATTCGAAATGTTGACCAAGTATGAGATGCTCCCTCGCACTTAAATTCATTAAAAAATCTCTGATTTTACTCAATATGGTTCTATCATCTATTAGATTTTTTGGTATATCATAAGCTCTATTGAGATTGAATTTAGCATTTTTCCAAGGCGTAATTTTCGATAATCTCTCAAACTCCTTCATGCTATGATTAAAACAAGTATTTAAATAGAGAATTTATTATATAATGAATCATTGCAAATGGCTCATGATTGGATCAACGACTCCGTGTAATAAACCATGCAGAAATGAATTCTGTGGATATCGTATGCAAAGCTTTCATCGAGGAAGCCTGGGCCCGATCTCATGCATTCTATGTGTGGTAGGGGTTAGAGGGAAATTGCAGTTATGTCTACATTGTGGTGGTAAACGATATAGAGAGTTGAAGCGTTATTATGACAAGAGAATCAAAGATTCCATCAATGACTCTGATAAAATTATAAGAACACCTCAAGACTACATTGGAAGATTCTCAAGTATAATTCAGGCAAATAATGAATTAGATAAACAATAGCATAGTATATAAATGAACCAAGAATTCCGACCACACCCAGTGATCACAAACTACGACGCGTCTCTTGATGGTATTGTCAGGCACTGCAGATTGAAGAGGCTAGTCGGTTTTATGGATAATCAAGGGTATTTGAGGTTTGGTGTTGGAGGGAAGAAATATCTTAATCATCGTTTCGTCTTCGAATGTTATAATGGACTTATCTAAGATGGTTTTGTTATTGATCACTTAAATGGTATTAAGACTGATAATTCTTTGAATAATTTACAAGCTGTTACACAGAGCGAGAATACTAAACGAGGAGGGACTGGTAATTATAAATCAATTGGGAAGAGACCTGTAAAATCATTTAATACAGCAACTAATGAAGAAATAGTATTTCAATCTATGAAAAAAGCCGGGGAATATTTTGATATTTGTATGCCCTCAGTATGATTTGTTGCAGAGGGAATAACCCAATCTGTGATTTCAAATCGTTTTAAAAACAGGATTAAGTTTACTTATGTTTGAATTGTTTTACACTATATGAATTTTGACAGGGATAACTCGTGTGGGTATGTTACACCCTAACGAGAGTTACGGTTGAAACACTGTAACCTAATTTCGATGGTAGTTTTTGATTGATTGATTTCATTGTCATGATTCTCAGTGGATATAATCAATTATTCGCTTTTTGTAAGAAAACGAATCAGCGATGTAGTGTTTACAAACAGTTGTATTCTTTTTTTTTTGATGTTTTTTTCAAGTAATCAGTGTTAATTCAGCACTGTGAATAATCAGTATTATGCACACGAAAGGTATAACAATTACACACCTCTTTCTTTATTAATTTCCGCTAATTTTTCTTGGTTACATATATAAGCGAAATTTTTCTTTATATAAAGGGCTTTTAAGCCAAGCTCAAGTTACGAAAACAAACCACACCATCACGTGGTTTGAATTTTTCATTCAAACCATGGTTTGTTTTCGTAACTTGAGCATAGGATGGCCCGTCATCCCTTGTCATTGTACATACCATATCATCCTATAATCTATTGTTTGTGCCGTCCTTTCATTGTCACTGTATATACCATATCATCCTATAATCTATTTTCGCCGTCTATTCATCCATTGTCATTGTACATACCATATAAACTATTGTTTGTACCGTCCTATTATATATCCATTCATCCTATAATCTATTGCTTGTACCGTCCATTCGCCAAACATGTCTTCTTAGATTCCTAACCCGCTGTTTGGTGAGTTAGCAGTCTTATTGGAGACTATGTTTCGTGAAAGTGCTGTCTTATATGTAACCTCTGGGCATCTCCGATGAATACCACACCTGAGTCATTTCCAAATGGGTTTCATCGTATATAATTGCATAATACCTCTTTACGTGATAAGATGACCAACACGTTAACACGGAGGGAGTCCACATATCATCCTATAATCGCATAATACCTCTGGACATGATAAGATGACCAACACGTTATCATGTTCAGAGTTCATTTTTTAAAAATATATTAGAAATATATAATTTTATATAATATGGATTATAAAATTATCAATCAGATTATATCTGAAATATCAAATCTGAAAAAACAAGGGGTTCAGTTATCAGAAGGTCTAAACGTTGATCAAATTATGTCAGAATATCAGGATATTGAATTTGCGATTATTAATAACAAATGCACCCTTTCAAAGAAGTATGCATTGATAAAGTGAATTCAGAATGCCATTAGAGAATCCCTTGTATGTTGCGAAGATGTTGCCGTGTTTGTCCCGTTATGTACTATCGTCAAGCGAGTAAGACAAGATTTGGGGCGAGAATATGAAACTAAAAAAAATGATAAATTCGAAGGTCAGGGATATAAAGAATCTAATTAAACAAAATGAAAATACCCTTTAAGAACCCCTGTTGTATAAACTGTGTAAAATACTTCACCATCAGACATGTATAGAATACAGGTATGTGCCTATTCAACTCAACTAACAAGGTAATTTTCGGTGAAATTCTATACTGCTGCGCTATCAATGAATGGGTTCAACGTAAAATTATATACTGGCTGCACTATCAATGAATGGGCAAACCAGGTAGTTGTAACTGTTGTAGTAAATATTTCAGATTTTAACACTGAAATATTTTATTTTGTCATTGAAATAAAATATTTCAGGTTAGTATTCTCAGTAACTCCTCAACGTGCAAGCAAGAATGGACATATTGCATAATTTGATCATAGTTACAACTAATCGTTGTTATAGTATTCTCTTGCAACTGTTGTATTTGGTCTTCAGTGAGTAGGAATTAATCATCATTGCCGAGGTTATCAATGATTATTTCAACGTGAAAATCTTCGATGCTCGAGATTTGTGATGAAAAATTTCCCTGATTGCGTTTTCGAGTTTATGTTTTTTGTAAACAACTATTCGTGTATGATGATACATATTATTGAAAAAGTCTACATTGCTCTAAATTGCAAGTGTGAAAATCCCTTTGAAATTGCAAGTGAAAATCAAAGATTTTCCATTTACGATGAAAGTCTCTTTGAAATTGCAAGTGAAAATCAAAGATTTTCCATTTACGATGAAAGTCTCTTTGAAATTGCAAGTGAAAATCAAAGATTTTCCATTTACGATGAAAGTCTATGACGAAAATCATTTACGATGAAAAGTTAACTTTTTACATCTAACATCATTTGTAATTGTTCCCCTCGAAGATCAATCAAGGAGAAGTTCTGGTCGGTTATTCTAAAATTCATCCTGGTGATAAGATTATTGGTGGTTTCCAAGTATGTTAAATGAGGTGGATTCATCACGATTAAACTCCCAGGGGAAATATTCGGGGAAAATGTGTATAGGATGTAACCGGGATCAGTGTTATCAGATTTTGATACGTCAGCGGCATAACTCCCTAACACTACATCAACGATAATGTGTACGGCAATCACTGACGATATATCAACGTTACCAGGGGATCTGTGTTTGTTATTGCGGTATACTGAATTATTCGACCGTAGAATCTCCAACGGAGGTTGTATTTTGAACCATAACGCATTAATTTGTGGGAAAAATTCGTCAATGAGCTTCCATAATTGTGATTTCATCGCTGGTACATCCCATCCTGAAAATTTCACAAACGGTAAATCTGTATCAGTGTGTGAAAATACTTTTTTGAACTTTTCCTTGATTGGAGATTTATCTTCATACACCAACGAAAGTAATCTGTCATTGAGATAGTTCATATCAGAGATAATTTGATTTAGTTGATGTTGCTTGATTGTATCACGTTGAGTTGTTAAATCGAGTAACAATGACCGCGCTACATAATCTTGAAGCTGGTTTAACTTTGTCAGGAACAGTTGTTTCATCACGGAGAAGATTCCAAGTAAACTTTTCGCTGTAATTATAATAACGCCTTGAGTGCCAAGAGCAAATCGCCATATGATGTTGCTGTATTCGTATTTTTTTAGTGTATCAGTTTCTGTTCCATCGTAGACATCATATGAATACTTTTGATAGATATAAATGTCTCGGAGGAAACTGATGTCAAAATTGTAATTGAATTTTTTGGCATAGATTAACAGGTGTAGAAATGTGGAGGTGGAAAGCCGAAGGAAAGCTGGCCGACCCAAGAAAACTTGGAAGCAAACAATCAATCATGACCGCAAGACATGGAGGATGACCAAAATTGATCCTCAAAACCGTGATGCCTGAAGACTGGGCTTGCTGACTGCCACAAAATGTCTGACCCCTGACCAAGGGAACTAAGACGATAAAACTGGATAGAGAGAGAGAGAGAGAATTTTGGATCCACCGCGGGTAATTTATCATCAAAGAAATCAGATTTTTTAGGTTCCGGTGTTAGAAAGTGAACCGCGGGGAGACTTTTCAACCATGCGGTGTGAATATCTATGAAAAATTTATCGATGGTGTCACTGAGTTTTTGACGCATCCATGGTACGTCGTTATGTCCTGGAAGTTTAGAATCAGGGATATCTTCAACGCGGATTTTATTCCTTTCTGCAAATTTTTGTCTCTTTTCAAGATCATCACGTAATACACACGTTTAATAACATCCTGATTAAATTCATCTATGTCAGTGATAATTTGATTACACACTTCATAGAACACGATGACATCATCGCAGCGTGGTGGAATTTCACTCATTGCTGTTATCGAATAACCTCTAAATCGCTCAAAATCATCATTCATTGCTGTTAATATATTGTGAACTGTTCTGTAATCGTCGTCTACCCATAAACCGGAATGTTTGAGACCAAAATAATTATGATGTGATAAATAATATGATAAATAACCAACACCATCAGGACGAAATCTATTAATTTTGCTTATATCTTCATAACCGTGATAACTTTGTTTCGTCGAAACAAAGTCAGATTTTAACGGTTCGCGTGGTAGATCCGCTATGTCAACGGTGCCGGGGATATATTCAGGATACCACATAGCATTCTTATAGAACTGTTATATATGTCTACGGCATAGTCGGGTGAATTTATTTCAATGGTCGTTGACAACAATGGCTCATGTCCGCGTATTTCAATGGGAGATTTATCCGGTCCATCTTCGATGGGTATTATATTTTTTCCTGTGATTGCTTCAATGGATTCTTTAATTATTTAATTGATATCTTCGATGTCATATGCACCAGTGGGTAAATGTATTGTATGCCACGTTGGTGTTTTTGTTCCATCTGAGTTAATCTTGTCTCGGTACGAAAAGGTAAAACTATTATTAGGCGGTTTACCATTAAATGGTTCTGATTGCACATTTGGCCAACTGTAGTAACATCTTAATTGCGTTAACGCTATCTCGGATGCTGCCAGCGGAGGGTTAAATTCAACGCTGAACTGGGGTGTTTTCGTTACCAGCGATATCAACGCTGTCTTTGTCGTAGTGGTATTTTCTGCTATTCGTTGAAGCAGTTCTTGCGACGATGACGTTGTCATTGTTATTATTATTATCATTGTTGAAATTGTTTACAATTTCCAATTTTGACATTGTTGAATCATGCAACCTAACCATCTTCAAGAATTCATCATCGGATATAAATGCGTCATCGAGCGACGAGGAAATCATCGCAGATAATTGCGAGTATGCATTGGATACTATAGCAAGTTTAACAACGTAGTTGTGTAGTTTTCGCTGGGAACAATATATTTTTTTTGTTATTATTGATAACACCCCCACGATGGTTGTCGCCGCAGATATACAGATTGGAACTACGACCGGAGCAATCATTGTAACCGAAGATAGTATTATTCCAGCACCAGTGATTACACCAGATACCGAGTACACGGTTACATCTACTACGTTAATTCTTCGTTTTTTTTTTTTTATTTTAACGCGGTATTGTTCAGCAAGTATTCCTAGACTAGTTTGAAATTCTTTGATGGTATGATAACGATATTGAGATACCGAAGGTATTGTTGGCAATGACATTTTATTTATTACAACAGTGAACAATTTCAATTGAAACCACTAATTAAACACAGTTTAATTGTTTACTTAAATCTGCTACGAATTCCACATACCATGTTGTTGAAACCCTAACTAAACTTCTATCAGTGGATGTTATTGTGAACTGTTCAGTTGTATCCTTGTCGATGATTGTTGATATCGTATTATTCACCCCGGATGAAATCAACGATGAAATATTAAATTGTGTCGGTGCCACTAGTGTTAATCGATAAATACCCTTGGTGGTTGCAGTGATATTTAATATGTTGTTTGTAGGAGTCCACGCAAATGATCCGTGTTGAATCGTGTATACTACATTGTTGGTTTTCTCATGAGGAATTTTTTGTTTTTTCAACAATTGCTATCATCTTTGTTGCATCCACTATGATAGCGCTGTTGACCACGTCGAGATCATCGATGGATTTTTTAATAATCATGATTTGATCTGAGAATGATCTCTCTTTGCGAATAACACCCAGTCAGTTATTAATTGTGGTTATTTCATTGAATTTTGTAATAATATCTTCAAATGTTGTTTTAATTTCTTCTGGTTTTACATCCATACCAAAAAACTTGTCGATGGCATCATCAGTTTTTCAAAAGTTTTTACGTAAATTATTAAATTGACCGAGATGAGAATCAAATTCAGATCGCAATTTTGGTAAATTGTCAATGGTGGCTTTTACTTGTGCAATGTGTAAATCATCGTGTGCACGCGGAACACCAAAGAAATTATTTACCGGAGTTTTGATGCTGTCAATGATATCTTGTTGAAGTTGATTAAATTTAGTTATATGGTCGTTATATTCGTCACGTAGTTTTTTTTATATCAGTGATGTTGTCACCGGTGGAAACTTTAATATTATCGAGGGATTTTTGTAACTCTGAAAGTTTTTATTTGATCGTGTATTTTTTTTGGTTGTTGTATGTCCATGCCAGAGATAGCTTTGTTGATCATTCGTTTTACTTGCCCGACAGTAACTTCTTCACGATGACGTGATGTTGATCTTCCAAAAATATCTGCCATGTTTTACTACATATTTCTGTTTAAGTGATTTATCATCGTGTACTCGTGGATAGCTTTATGAGGTAATTTGGAACTCGTCGAGATAGCTGTTAACGCGTTAAGGACCTCTTGTCCACATATTGGAGGATCGGTTAATGTCTGTTTGGACAACGTTGAATACCAAATGGAATTGCTCTGCAATTTACCATTCGTAGACAACTTAGACACATATTTGACAAATTCATTCGGTGGAGGCAACCCATATGAGTCAAAATAAATAATTGACGCTGGTGTTATTGCGTAACACACCCAATGAGTTCCAGGTCCAATGCTGTCATCTAGATTAATTATACCAATTTCTGAAATTTGTGGTTGTGCTGGTAATTGATCTCTCACGAATACACCTCTGAAATGTTTTATCGGGAGTTTTTTTACTGCATCAGCGAGATCAAAATTAGACAACGGCGTTATCCCGGGTAATGTCTTGTGAATCGACTCCCTGGCAATCTGAAACCGCTTCCCTTTTATTTTATACCCTTTCCCGAAAATTTTCCCAATAAGGTTACTACCAACAGTGCCAGCAATGCCTAGTCCAAGTGCTTTTAACGCTGGAATAGCTAACGCAGCAAGAGGAAATATTCCACCGGATTTAATCATATTGTTGATTGCAGCCTGTGAAAAAGTCAATTTGACTCCTGTACCAGCTTTTAACGTGTAATGAAAATGATTAAGTTGAGTTTTTGTCAACGATAATTTTTTTGATCCTGATGTCATTTGTTGTTTTCGCAGTGTTATTGATACGCTACACGCGGCAGATTTCTTTGATTTTAATTTTTTTATCTGACCAGATGTCAGAGTGACATGAACATGATTGTATGACATTTTATTTAGATAGTGATAATCTAATCGCTTCTGATTTTTAAGATTTTCTATTGGTGCATCAATGATATCATAGATTTATCACTTAGAAGAATAGCAACTGCTCAAAATCCTCCAATAGCATCACTGATACGAGCTTGAAACTTTGAGTGTTTAGATAGATCAAGATGTTGCAACGAAAAGTAATAAATCAGGTACAATTCCTTAAAATCCCACTGTGATATTTGTAGTCCAGTTTTGACGTTTTGATCACGACCCATATAAGACCACAACCGATGATATACTCGCGATATTTGATTGTTACCGTAATCGAGAATAAGTTGTTCTTGCTGATTACTTATTCGCAGTGATACCTCAGTGACGTTACATTTATCAAATACCATATGGGATCGCAGTTGTAAACTATCAGCTGCACCCGTTTTTTGCATTCTATTTGCATTTTGTAGTGCAACAAATACATGTCTTGGCGAGGAAACATTTTTCGTTAACGCAAGCTGCCAGGTAAATGCACCAGCAACGTTACTAGTTGTGGTAGCTGTTGCAATATCAGACCATGACAGCAACGACTTTCCTCCATGATCCATAAACGATAACAACCGTGTCTCAACAGACAACAACGGAGTCATAATCAGCATCCACAACGCCAACTTTGTCAATTCTACATTAACGCTATCGGTGGCAGCACCACCATGCCAAATTGCACTATCATCAGTACCCTTTCGTGTGAGCACAACGGTATGACTAGAACCGAAAATAACTTTTCTGACATCTCTGCAAAATCCAAATATATGTGACAGCGGAATCGCACATGAAAATCTACCAGTGGGGTCTGTCATCTTTTTTCTCACTGCAAATCCTGCTTTGTAATTAACATTATTGTTTACAACAATAGCTTCAACATTTGCATCATCGGCAACAGCAGTAACCTTTTTTGGCCGTCTTATAACAAATGGATTATGGTCAGCGCTGTCAGTGGTATCCTTTGCAAACATCATTGAATGTCCCGCGGATTTAATAAAATCATCAGAGTATCTAGCTAAACCTATTATTGTGGTTGCAACATCAACATCATTATCGATAGATTCAATTCTAGTAGAATTGATTATATATTGAGCACTACTAAATAGCGCCATTATACCATTATTAACAAACCCAATCGGGAGATTTCCGAGGCTATCAGCAGCAACAAATACGGTATTATCATTTTTCACTAGTCGTCCTTCTACCTCAATGAATGCTTCACATGGCAAGAAATATTTAGACGTGTCATCAAATCTAAGTTCAATTCGTGACCTTGTATTTGGATTTGGAGCAATATACGAAAAATACTGATAATCATGTATAGAATCATTTTTTCGTACAGGAGCATCTACATCAAAAGCGTCATCGCTCTCATGTTTAAACATTTTATTATATAGTCGATGATCTAATTGAATCTCAGAGAGATTCCAATCGCACTAGACTGGAACCATCAATTGTTTTCAATCGGTTTCTTACTATTTTGTTGATTGCGCTACCTATCTTAGGTGGCATTTGATTCGTAGATTGTAATTTTACTGGTTTTCTTTTACCTGCTGCCAACGACATAAGCTTTTCTCATGCAGAATCAAACACGTCAATGGCAAGATTACTAGCCCTGCTACCAACTTCTGTACTCATCTAATCACCGAGAACCCCAATAGCTTTTGACGCCATTTCTTTTCCGATTGGTAGCAGTTTTGGAGCAACTCTAGTAAATAATCCAGTGACAACATCCCCTAATCCATCTCCGTATGTCACCTTGTACACTGGCAATCGTGAATTTACGACATAAACAGGTCTTGCTCTGCTCATACTACAATGCACTATCATTTTATTTAAATGCTATTTATCGATAATCAATTGCTGTAATAATCATCGGTAAGTTCATCAATGAAACTACTATATAGTCTAATATCCATTACATGACCTTGAAATAACCGTTGACAGATTTCAGCCGCTTCGTTAATTATCTCCGGAGAATTATTTCCAGCTCGTTTTCCTCCAATGAGAACTTCTAAACGTGATATATCATCATGGATACTTCCTGAACATGGTTTTTTACCACCGTGATATCCCTCACTGATAGATTCTTGTGTAAGATCAACGTTAGGTTTAGGATATTCTTGTCTTCATGGTCGTGGTCCTTGTCCTCGTCCACGTCCTCGCGATGGTATAAGTTTTTGTTGAGCTTCTCTTGTTTGTTCATTTTCAAAATCTTTTAATCTAACCACAGTATCAAATGCACTATACCTCTTAACAACTTTACTAACTTGGTTTAACCCTGTAATAATCTTATAAACCACATCAATCCATTTTTTAAAATCACCGATAAAACCTTTCTTTTGTTCTGGTTTTAAATAATTATATCTATCAACAAAACTAGCAGCTGTAAATTTTATCAATTCTTCAGGATCATCTTTTTTCTTATCGATAAATGCTAAAAAATCTTCAGTAAATTTATTTTGTAGCTCTTGATTTCTACTATCAGTTTTCTTTGTCAGTTTTTCCTCTTGTTCTACCTCTGGTTTTACCTATGGTTTACTCGCCCTTATCACGGTTACAACTTCTCCAGTTGCCGTAGTTATCAGCTTAAATAATTGTTTAGTATCAGCGGTAAAATCTAATTTTTGTTGTTGTCGAGCTTGCAAATTATCTCTGAAAGAATCTCTCACCGGGAGAAATTTCTTGATCGCAGCCAATCGTTCTCTAGTTAATGTAGTTATTTGTGCTTCTCCGATGTTTGCCATGTTATATTAAAATTGTATCGTTAATTCATCATATAAATTGCTAACATGAATCCGGAAGAGATTTCAAACAAGAATCGTTAACCCAGTGGCAGCCACGAGGGCGCGACAACAACACAGCATCGTCGTTGATGAATTCGAGGAAACGTTAGTTTGCTCCATGGACACCTTTTCTTTACTATTTGGTGGAAGCCTCAGTTTGCCTCGTTGACGCTTCTAAAAGTTAACCTGTTCACCCTGACTCTGTAACAGCTTTTGTTGTGAAATATTTTCGGTTTCCATAGAAGCTTTATTTGTGCTTGAAAACTTGGTCTGTTCACCCCCTCTGCTGCTAATACTAAGATGTCTATGCGACATAAATATGTATAGTCACTGTTTGGTAAAAATAGCTTGTTAATTTTAAACAGTGTGCAAAAAAAAATGATCAAGTCAGGTTTCATGAAATAGATTGTTCGATGAGGGTTCTAGTATCAAATGAGGACCCTGTTAACCAGGCAATGAAAGCAATTGGATTCTTTTCTGTGTTGCTTTTTCTTGTCCGTTTGAGTAGCCCCTAATGTCAGGCTGCCATCTTGTTTTCATGGTGTCACAGCATATGGTTGTTCCCTCATACCAGCATTTTCCTTTGTCCTTGGTTCTTTGAAGTTGTTTCTCTCCTGATGTTTTTCCGGTTTTGGTCCAGCGGTGATGTCCCTTTATCCAAACTTTTTCCCCCTAAATTGGATGAACTCTGTACTGTTTTGAGTTAATAGAATCTAGAGTCCATACGCCCAGCCAGGTTTAGAAATTTCTTTAGTCGTGCTACATCAAAGCTGCATAGATTTATAACGATAAATTTACATCAGCGGCAATTGCTGTTTCTGACACCTATTTTTCAATTTCGTAACAGGCCTTGGTTTAACAAATAGACACCTCTAAAAGTTGTAGGGTTCACCGTCTCTACTACTTTTTGTCACGTCTGCTTGTTTGACTATTCGGCAGCTGTCAACCAGGTTATCAATATCAGGCACAAATGTGTCTCTTATGTTTATTTTTTCTTCTTCCGTTTTGTCATTCATTTGATGCTAAATAAATTTCTACTATTTTTTAAAAATATTTTTATCACATTCTTTTCTTTCATGCATTCCAGACGAGCATGCATCCAGTATCTTGAGTCCAAGATCTTCCCAGTTATGGCTGGAATCATTGCCCATATTGATACTAACCATAATCTGGACCTTGTCCACAATCACATCTCTCAGGACTGGAAAGTCCAGTTATGGCTTCACATTTTCAACACCCCAGGTGCCATTCAACTACAGTACTCTGACCTTAAGTTACCAATCAAGCAGCAAGAACTGAGCAATTTCACTATCAAGACAACAGGGTGTGAAGGTCAAATGTTTGGTGCTGTGATGCCCTTTTCCTGGTTAATCTATGAGCAGATAGACATGATCTGGAGGACAGCACAGGAAAGATATGGCCAGGATGAAAGTAAGTACAGTTTTTATGATTTTTTTTTATATAGTTAGCTGTGATCAGGATGGTATTATTTGCTGTACAGACTTCACTACAGTGCGCATAGTTTAATTTTTAAGTGAAATTAAGGGTTAGCAAAACAATCCTGTACTGCTGTTTACACTTGATATCCTTGGTTTCAGTCACAGAATTATTTAAGTAACATTTGCTTCTTCTGGTACCCAGATATGGATGGATTACCAAACTATGTGAAACCAGCATAACCATTGAACACTTTTCATCAAAGAGTATGAAACTGGCTACATGTTGCATCAAATTAATTAATCTTTATCTTACTGTTCTCCCACATGCTCTTTCATTTTCTTTCATTTTTCTCCCATTATTGTTATTTTAATATAAATATCTTTTGAAACCAGAAGCTTCTGTGTTATTTTAATGTCATTAATGCATAATCTGTTGCTTTTGTATAGTTGACTATTCCAGACAAAAAATAACCTAACTCCCCCTCCCATGCAGTGACTGAAAGATTTAACAGTCAAGAATACAGACTTACCCATTTATGTCGACATCTTTGGGCCCCAGAAAATATTGTTGACATAGGCGAATGTCGAGATAAGTGGGAGGGAGGGGGCTGAGAAAAGATAAAAGTTAAATTTCATCAGCATAGACTGATCCGTCGTCAGTGAATAGCATTTACACTCTGAAAACACAATGGAAATTTTGAGTACATGAAGACAGAATCAGTGTGAAATACATTTGCATATTTACAAATTACATTTTGGTTACCTTTGTGTAGTAAAATCCAAAATAAAATATTGCACTGATCACATACTGATATGAAACACATTATGATATTCAACGTTGGCATTAGCACTTGGTTGGAGGGTTGTTATTTACATGCTTCATGTACATGTACTTAAATTGGCCTAGATTTTGGTCAGTCTGTTCCCATCTTATTGAGGCTACTAAGGGGATGGGGCTATTCACAGGGAAGTGAAAAACTATCAACAGTACATGTATTCTCCACAAATACTCTTGTATCCGATGCTTACGAACATTAAAGTGACTAAACCAACCACTTGTTGCAGAGAAGTTCTCCACACTAAGTTTTTTCACAAATGCTTCATTGAAGCATTTTGATGCTTCCTCCATGTCTTCAAATGTAGTAGTCTTGCTTCTTCCTTTGGGGAGCGCTGTTACCTTCAACATAGTCTTTCTTTATAGACTCAGCAGCTTTCATCCTTCTTGAACGGGTGTTATTTTTAAGTGAATAAAAACTTCACAGACTTTTTTGCAAGATGTTCATCCCTCAACTTCCTTAACAGCCGGATATTTAATTTCCAGATACTGTAAATTTAATTTGTGTTTAACCCTGCAGTTGGTAGCCATCATAAATGTAAATAAAGTTAAAAATGCAACTTTCATAGCAAACAAAATCTTGTTTTAATCACCGATCACTTTCAAAGGTCTCGGAAACACATAATCCATATTTTCATGCAATTTTTATATATGGGATTCAGAAAATCACATATACAGGAGCCCTCTGAATGCATCAATTTTCTGGACAGCAAATTTAAGGGCTTGCTAGTCCTGCTTTGACCATCTTTTGATTGGGAAATTGTGTTGATCAATTGATCCTTTAAGCTGTGCTGATATTTATGTTGTCATTGTAAGAGTACATCTGAAGAACATGACCCACAAGCTAGGCGGCAAGATCAAAGACTTGACTAGCTGCAGAATGTTGAGAAAATGTGCTGATAACTGATTTCAGAGGTAGAATGACCCATTGATGTACTTGTGTCTAATAAACGTACATCAAATGAACAACTTTAGCTTTCATTATTTTCATTGTCAAGTGTTGCAAACTAAGTAGTGCTTGTGACCTCAAAATCAAGACATGTTGAGAGTTAGACAAAATGCTGTTTGCAAATTTTGACAAGAAGGGTTAAATGGCAAATTGATGAAGATTGTAATGAAATTCAAAATAGTGTTAGAAGTTGCTAGCACTGACATTTCACATGGAACACTATGGATGATGCCTAATTTGCTTCTGGTAGAAAATGCAACGTTTACTGGTGGTATTCTTGAACTCCTAGTTTTAAAATCCTAGCGATACCTTGGAAAATGCAAGAATTTATCAGATTTCACTACTTTTAATTTGCCGCGAGAGGCCAGCTTATATGCCCAAACAAAATCCTAGGGTGGTTGTGTTTTATATCCGACTGCGACATTAAAGCCTGACGGCAAGATCAACTAATTGTTGAACAAATAATGGGTTGGAACTGGCAGAATATCGACATAAATGATTAGAAAACTAAGAATTTGTTCAAGTGGGACCAATGGTTTCTGTCGATATGTACGGTTATCTTTTATCTCGACGTCGACATTAGCATGACAATTTGATAGTAATAGCAGACAAAGAGACTGGGACTTTGCTTTTTTGTTGATATAGGCAGCTTGTCTATATAAGCGATGTTGATATAAACAGGTAGGACTGTAATAGTAGACCAAGGGGCTGGGACTTTGCTTTTTTGTCAACATAGGGGGCTTGTTGATATAAGTGATGTCGATATTAACGGGTAGGACTGTACTAGTAGCTTACTCAATAGCTAACTTGGCGATGCTCACTATCCTTCGTTCTTTTCTAGTCACAAACATTACTACAGCTTTAATTTATGTTCAAGAGAAATTACTTTCACTTGTCTGTTACTGTCAAAATTTGTGATTATTTTCATCATGTCAACTTACTCTTGATGAAGCAATGATTCTTTTTGATTTTAGCTCTCAAGAGTTAATGCAATTTTTCTGGTTGATGTTTTGCATTTAGGTCCTTACCACACAGGGGTATTAGCATAACAATTATTGTTTGATAATTATTTTCTAACGAGGGTAAATGATCAGTTTTCTCTATTGTTGCAAAAATTGATCCACAGACCTCTCTTCATTCTATTTATTGTTTTCTTACAATAATAAATCATTGTAATTCATATTCCTGTTAATGTGACTTGTCTGATGTTTATCTCAAAAATGTAGGAAGGAACACCACTTTATACTCACCCACAGCTTGATGTTGGCTGCAAGTGATGAGGATAAGGTTTGGGTTATGAAAAACTCCCTTGCCAGACTACCATTTAATCCTGCTAAGTATGTTGAATTGGCATACAGACATCCAGGCTTGGGAAGGGAATCAGATGGTATCCCCCCTTTTGCTATAATCTCTCTAAATCCCTATAAGATATATGGTCTTTCACTGCAGGGAAGTCATTGGTCATTTCCCTGCATGCATCCATGGTCTTTTGGACCTTGGTAGCAGGCCACATGGTGGAGTTTCAGTCTTTGGACCTACATTTTAGTCTTATGAAGTAGAATCAAGAGGAAAGTGGGAGCAAGACTTTTTTCCACAAAATGTGCAGGAAGGTAGATTCACTTTCAACCATCTGTTGTGTCTGCTACTAGATATAATCCATTAGTTCATCACGACAATTTATTGATAAGAGTTCCTCTTACCCCAAATCTCTTCCATAAAAAAGACTTTGGGTTGCATAGTCTAGCTTCTCAGGCAAGAGTGAATAGTGGGATGAAGATGTCCTTTCAGTCTGCATTGCTTTGCACAAGTTTGATCAAGAACAGGCAAACATGGCACTCCCTCCATTTAGGTCACTGCCCTCTTCCTAACCATTGGTCAAGACAGCCGGATGAGTCCTCCATTTTTGCTGAGTTGTCTGTGTCCTAACCCTTTGGCTCCACTCTTTCTAGAATTCTTTCTAGCTTGGAGAAACTTTCATATGCAGACTTTAATGAGATCTAATGTTGTTTAATCTCAGCTATGATTAAGGAGCTTTGCCAAACGTTTAGTAAGGGCCAGGAGTTTGCTAAACAACATAAGGGGTTGTCACAAAGGCCCAGGGAGAGAGTTTGCAGGCCTTTTGCCATTCCAAATGGTTGAGAGAGGGCAACCTGGAGGATAACCTCCCTCTCCTGCAGAGTGTTCCTCGTGCATTGCTTCATGGTTGTTCCAGGCTAAACCTCTTTGATAGGCTTGGTCCAGAATAATGGATGATGACTTAGACCTCTCTATTATAAAAGTTAGATACTGGCTTTTGTTTTCTCCTCTAGTAAGGTACCTGATATTCTTCCACTAGTTTAATCTGGTATAGTGACCAAACAAAAGCCTTATAGTTCCTTATTTTCATGGTATGACACATAAGGGTGAAGTTTTATTTTTCCTCACTGAACAGTTTTTTTTGCAGTAACAACTATTGAAGATGGAGTCCACAGCTGCAGTCAGAAATGGATTAGGATTTGCCACCTAGGCTGTCTTTATTGATCTTCAGGATGTGTGCATCTCTAGCTTTCCTATCTTTTTGATAGGATTGTGGTGTGGTGTTTTCCAATTTCATGCAATGCCATTTGGCACTTCTTTACAAACAGCTGGTTTACCAGGCAACCTTCATTAGTGGAAATCACACTATAAACATGTGTGTGCAAGATGGTGCATCAGTATTTCCACCCAAAATGAGGACAGTAGACCTTGCCATGAAACATATTGAAACAAACATAGATTAAATTTTTGACATCACCGATTCACTATCAGTAAGGTAAAAAAAAGCTGACTGCACTGCTTAAATAGCCCTATCTCTACCACCATCTGAATTTAAAATATCATACACTGATGTTAAACCAGGTACAGAAAAATCCTTATGTAGTAAGGTATAGGCAACATGGAATAATACTGTCAATAGCCAACTCCATGCAGTCAAAACGTACTTAGTAGATAATCATCTGTAGGGATAAGAATGTCATTGTACGAATATAATTGACTATACTAATGTTATCCACTTGTATATATTGAAGGTTGAAGAATGAACCATTCACCATGAAGCATTTATGATAGAACGTTTCAATCTCAATCACACATGAGATGGTTACTACAATGTTCAGCACATGAAGCAACATTTTGATACAGTAAATGGGTCTTGTCTTTTAAATTTCTTGAATAGGAAGTCAATAGTTAGTCTAAAATATACTTTGTCACAAGTTTTTGTGCAACCCTATTATCACTTGAGTAGTTTTAACCAACTGTTAATCACCCTAATTTATCTTTTATGATCTAATGACTCTTTCCTGTACCATTTACATTCACTGTTGTTATTGAACTTTCATATATTTTCACCATATCATAATTCTTGTGTTTTTTTTTAACTTTTCTCACACATTGCCTTTTTTGATACATACAGTACAACCCTACTATAACACGCTCTGCTATAATGTAAATTCGGATATAATGTGGTCGTGGCATGGCTCTCAAAATTTTGTAAATTCATTCACATATGAAAAAATATTTTTGGGTTCAAAGTTTATTATCATTATCGGAAGAGATCACATATGAATTTGAATTTTATATGATCGTGGCATGGTCCCTGCAATTTTGATTACATGTATGTGTATTTTTTTTATTTTTTTTAAGTACGAGAAATAGTGTGTAAAACATTTATTATAATTTTGGGGATAAGTTCTAGTATGAATTTAAATAGAATATGATCGTGGTGTAGCTTCTGAAATTTAAGAATTTCACCAGGTTTGTGAAATATTATGTCACAATAATCATTATCAGAAATGTTACTTGTTACAGATCCATGAGTAAAGCCAGTAAGTCGTCTTTGTGATTGTCTTTAATTAATTTTGTATACAATCATTGCACAAACAATAACTGACATGTTTTTTTTCCCACTGCATACATATAGACAACCAAGCAGAAAGTATGAAAAATAAAGTGCAAAACCTTTATTCTAAGATCGCATAGGGCTTTGCCAGTGTCACAAACTGTGATTTTATTTTCCTTATTGGTGGCAAAATATACCATCTGGCGACTTTTTTATTGGCGACATGTTGGCTCTTTAAACTTGTATATACAACCATTGGTTTAGAGTGGAGAAATTCAGAGGTCCATGAAAGGTAACCGCAAACTTGATATAAAATGTACTGAAATTTATATATTGTTACATAAACAATTTCTTTGTCTATACTGAAAAACCATCTTAACAGTGTATTGTTACATCATAATCCGCTTATGCTGATGTGGAGCATGAGTACAGCATGTTTTGAGATATCTGCTTTTTTTTGTAGTTGACATTTCTGGTAGCAGAGATCAACCAGACGAAGCATTGTCTCATAATCTATCTTTGTTGGATTTTCGGTCGCTCACTAGTTATTAATATATTTACTTACACTGATATTAGTATGTGGATGGTAGGTAAAATTTCTCTTCTTTCCATTCAGAATTTAATCCATCAGAACACCCACATTTTTTGTAATAATCCTTGTCATCAGACCAGAGCACATTCGTCTCTATCATACGTTGACCCTTTGTTAAATTTCTGATGCATGAGTGCAAGGCAGCATCACTCCACTACCACAAAATTAATGTAAAAAAAAATAATTTAGAAAAACATCTTGTAATAACTACAACTGACCAAACGATGGCCCTTCATTTTTAAAAATGCACCCAGATAAAATAGTTTCCTGAAATTTCAAAGGAAACAGATTACCTTTGAAGCACTGATTCTTATTAAAATGTACTCAGCAAATGGTGAAAAAAAATTGTCTCAATCATGCAATACAATTATTTGATGTTGCTGCCACAATAATAAATGAATATTTGTTTGGTTCTCCAAAGCTATCCTTTAGTGGTGACTTCAATAACGCATGCACCATTCATCAAAGAAAGCCGACTGCAATCTTGCAATACAAACAAATGGCTTTTATTCAAAGGAAGTCAGTACCAAACTTAAATAAAAGTGATGGAATCTGATGATTTTTTTGTATTTTCCAATGTGGCTTGAGCACGTTAACTGTGTCATGAAAGTTTCCTTTTTGTTAGGAAAATGTTTATGCTTATGAACGCTACCAACAGCAGCATAAAACGAAAACTAACTTTTACTAACTTGGGACATACTGAAAAGTAAATGTACTTCGTCATTCATTACATGAGTGTGCTATGTTTTTCCACTGAATTCAGAGCAATATGACCTGTGACAAAATGATTGAATATTTAAAAGCTGTGTGTGTGCATATTAACGATGGAATCACTTGTATTGTGAATTCAATGTATATGATGAGGTTTGTAGGTGAGTACATGGTGTTGATACTCTATTTGTGCTATACATTAGACATGTATATATAAACAGTATTCACATATATGTACCAATTCGTGGTAATCTAAATAAAGTAAACTATTATATGTTTTCACTAAAGGTGTATTTCACATTTAATATGCATCAATTTAAAATGGTAACTGTGCCAATGAAACAGGTATTTTACCATCCACATTTATTATCTACACCCACCCCTTCAATATTCTGTGGTACACGCATCATTTTCTTCAGCTAACTGACCTGATTGTTTATAACATGGTTTGGTCTATAATGCAGTCAGGTTCTTTGGCTCCCAACTACCGCGTTATAGTGAGGTCACACTGTACCTTTCTTATCATACAACATTTTTGTGGTACTATATAGCCTTACAGTGTTGATGCAACATAAAATCCACAATCATCCAACCAACCAACTATGGTCATCAGAGTGGTTGCATTCCATTTAAGGTTACTGTGTATCCACAAATAGTTTGATAATTGGTTGATCCGTAATGGCCATCAAGAGTCTCTTAGCTCAGACCAGAGCTATTTTATAGCTGTTGATCAGGTTGGATCTTTTACACAGCCTAGGGAAATCAGAGCTCACATCATCGCAGTGGAAATGTGAAAAATCTGCCAGCAGCTCCCCATAGGTCAGTGGTTTTTACCAAGGTTTTTCCAAGTACTTCCCACCATTAGGTATAGCCTATTTTGTGCTGAGATATTGTGTTAAAACCCCAAAATATTAAACAACAACTGCACTGATTTCTCTAGCTAAGGCTTTCCACCATCATCTGATTTAATGAACAAATTTACACCAGTTTCCTCATGCACTCCTGTACCTTTCTCATATTTTTTGTCACGTGTCAGATTCATGGTAGAATGCTCATCTGTAGCTGGATGACAGATTCTTTAGTGTTCATGGTCACATGAAAAATGTGAACTCTGCATAAACAGTTTAGAAATAAATACATGGACAAAACAAGTGGTCACTTTGCGATATTCTCTGATGACAAGATATCAGTGGTAGCAGCATAGCTCTGGAAACATGGAGGCACGTGTGTACTTTCTTGCAGCTATGGATTTACATAATTTAATTTGTTTTCTTTCATTTTTGTTCCATCTGATAGCATCTTGCATTTTCAGATCAAAGTGATTGCTGTTGAATTGTTTAATGTTTATAATGTAATTTCTTATATTTTCAGTTCATGAAAAAATGGAAAAAATTGTTTGTTCTGTGAAGACATCTCTATTGGGAAAAGTACTTGATACTCTTGAGGGTAATGTTCCCACCAAGGAAATAGTCGATTTGTATGTTCAAGACTTCACCTTCATTGTCCATCATAATCAGAAACCTGAAGAACATGAGGTAGGTGTTTATTTTTTTGTTTCGTGAAGAGGTTTTACAGAAATATTTTGGGGAAAACAATTGAATTCAAACATTTTATTCCATTTAAATAATTTTTATATATTTTTTTCATTAAAGAAGTAAAGATCTATATGCCTTGTGCAAAATTTGAATGATACTTTAGATGTGGTTAACTAAAATGTTGGATAAATCTGACAAATTGTTTGAACAGGTCCAGATTATGATTGTGTATGTGTGTGTATGTGTGATTTGAATTTTAACATAGCTTTAATACTTTGTCAATCATTATGCTACAATATCTGCAGTGTGGCAGTTTATAGTGATGTCTAGCACCAGGGCATCATGCCGCAAACATGTAGCATGATGTCACGCCCAGTCACATCTCAACACCAGTCTGACCAAAGCGTGAGGTCATGGATTCAAACCCTTGCCGAGTCATACAAAAATGGTACTAAAAGCTGCCTTGCTAGGTGTTCAGCATTAATATGGCACTCAGCATTAAGAGGTTAATACTAGAACTGGTCGGCCAGGTGTCAGGCTTAATGTGACTAGGTGAGACATCGTGCTACATGTCTGCAGCAGGATGCCCTAATGCTAGACATCACTATAAACTACCACACTGCAGACAATGTAGTGATATGAAAGAAAAATTGTTAAAGCTTCATTAAAAATCTCAATCACAAACAGACATGCACACACACATGCATAACCCAGGCTGACCAGTCCTAACACTAACCTCTTAATGCTGAGTGCCAAGCAAGGCATCTGTTCCAAATTATGAAGAAATACCCTTAACTAGTCAAGGATAAGACAGGAGGATGAAGTGGTATTGTTACATATATTTGATTTAAATCATTTGTTTTTAATTGTCAAATTCAAATTTGTCATTTTTGGGTTTATAATTCATTAAATTGGGAAGAGTTTTTTGGAAAATTAGATTGATCTATACTTTATCTGTAAACACAGGTGTTGACCTTGCTTGTTAACCTCGTAACCTCATTTTCTGACCTTGCTTCAGAGTGATAAACAGGCCTTGGAAATGATTGGTTGTTTTCCAAGGACATCTTTTTATATTTAGTTCTGACGGGTAAGAGGTGGCTGATTCTTATCTGGATCTTTCCTTGCATATGTGTTTAAATGATTGTACGTTTGTTCTGTGACCTTTCTATGACCTTCCAGAAAATTATGTGATCCCTTGTTTACGTGAAAAAAACAGAGATATAAACCATGTTTTAGGAGAGAGTTATTAAGTAGAATCTCTCTGCTTTAAATTAATAGTTGTGTTTTGAGTTATATTGGAAATTATTTCAGTTCATTGGAGCAAGAGGAATTATTTTATTTATCTGGAAAAGAATATGTGCTCATAGATTTTTATTTTGATTATTATAAAAAAAACAAGAACTAACTAAATCATGTGACATCGTCGTCCATATTGGATAACATCGTCAAGATTCAAACCGGGAACTATTAGGATATTTATTTATCAGGACTCTTGCAATTCCATAAGTGGATTATTTTTGTGAATTCTATATTGGATTATTTTTGGACTTGATTCTTTAAAACCGTAAGTTTATTTATGTTCTCTTATGAAAACATTTGTACTTAATAAATCATTTGTTAAAGTTTTACAAGCTTGTTAGTTTCACTCTTTCTGTGTTGCTGCTTTTTTGAGCCTAAGTACATAACAGTATATATACAGATAGACCTGAAACTTCAAAAATATTTTTGAATAATTTTGTCAAAATATTACTGTTACATTTGCATTTTTATGATTCTTTTATACACAATTGCACCATTTATGCACTTAGTGAATTCTGTTTTGTGTATGCCCTTTAAAGGTTCAGACAAATTATTTGAATTCAGTTGCCATATTGAAATTATAAATTGTGAAAAATTTAAACATTTTGATAGTGTAACATGAAAAGGGCTAAAGTCTTCTGTACCACCTGACCATGGCTTGGGAATTAGAAGGAACATTTCTCTAAATTCAAAAGTGATGTGCTCATTGAATTTTTAATGATGAAGAAATAGTATGGTTTAAATGAATTGCTGTCATTTTATATCATGGCCTGCATTCCAATAGTGTGACACAGCAGAGGCAAGTTTTTATGTTATGCCAAAGACATAACCCATGGCTCACTTTTTGAAAATATGCTAAGCTGGCCCCCAGGTTATCTCATTGGATAGAAATAGTATTATCTCTGTAACTACTTGTTAACAATGATTTTTAAAATGGTACACACACACACACACACACAGTCCTACCCATTTATGTTGACATCCTCGGGCCCAAGGAAATATTGTCGACATAGGTGGATGTCAAGATAAGTGTTGGGAGGGGAGTGCTGAAAAAAGATAAAAGTTAAAATTTGTCAGCAAAGGCTGACCCGTCGTCAGTGAATAGCATTTACACTTTGAGAAAACAATGGAAATTTTGAGTACATGAAGACAGAATCAGTGTGAAATACATTTGCATATTGACAAATTACATTTGGTTACCTTTGTGTAGTAAAATCCAAATTAAAATATTGCATCAATCACATCCTGATACGAAAACATTATGATATTCAACGTCGGCATTAGCACATGGTTGGAAAGTTGTTATTTACATGCTTCATGTACATGTACTTAAATTGGCCTAGATTTTGGTCAGTCTGTTCCCATCTTATTGAAGCTACTAAGGGGATGGAGCTATTCACAGGAAAGTGAAAAACTATCAACAGTACATGTATTCTCCACAAATACTGTATCCGTTGTTATGACAAACATTAAAGGGACTGAACCAACCACTTGTCGCAGAGAAGTTCTCCACACTAAGTTTTTTCGCAAATGCTTCATTGAACCATTTTGATGCATCCTCCATGTCTTCAAATGTAGCAGTCTTTTGCTTCTTCCTTTGGGGAGCACGGTTACCTTCAACGTAGTCTTTCTTTACAGACTCAGCAGCTTTCAATTTTCTTGAACAGGTGTTATTTTTAAGTGAAAAAATTTCACAGATTTCTTTGCGAGATGTTCATCCCTCAACTTCCTTAACAGCTAGATATTTAGTTTCCAGATACTGTAATTTAATTTGCTTATTACACTGCTGTTGGTAGCCATCTTAAATGTAAATAAAATTAAAAAATGAAACTTACACAGCAAAAAAACTTGTTTTAATCACCGATCACTTACAAAGGTCTCGCTAACACGTAATCCATATTTTTTTGCAATTTTTATATATGGGATTCAGAAAATCACATATAATCCTCTGTATGCATCAATTTCCTGGACGGCAAATTTAAGGACTTGTTTGTCCTGCTTTGACCACCTGCTGATTGGGAAATTTTGTTGATCAATTAGCTGTACTGATATTTACAATCAGAAAATTCATTGGCTGAAAGACCCACAGATATGTACATGTTGCCATTGTAAGAGTACATCTGAAGAACCTGACCCACAACCTAGGTGGCAAGATCAAAGACTTAACTAGCTGCTGAGTGGTGAGAAAATGTGTTGCTATGTTGTTGTTTTTTTATCTGAACGTGACGTCAAAGCCTGGTGGCAAGATCTACTAATTGTGTCGAAACTGATACTTCTCGACATAAATGATTAGAAAACAAAGGATTTGTTAAAGCTGGGACCAAGGGCTTCTGTCGACATGTACGTTGATCTTTTATCTCCACGTTGACATAAGCATGACAGTTTGATAGTAATAGTAGACCAAGGGACTGGGACTTTGCTTTTTTTTTCTACATAGGCAGCTTGTCGATATAAGCAATGTCAATATAAACGGGTAGGACTGTGTATATGTGGTGTACGGACATATAATCCTTAAGCGCTGTCCGTTACGGACCACTGCCATCTCACCTCTGACTGCGTGGGTTCGAGTCTAAGATTCGGCTAATGTAGTTAAGTGAGAAAGCTTGCCAGTAGCTTCTCGTGGGTCGGTGGTTCTTTCCGGGTTTTTCCGGTTTCTTCCTCCACCACTAATACTGGCCGCCATGTATAGCCTATATATTGTGCTAAAAAATGGCGTTAAACCATAAAAACAAACAAACATATAATTTTTTGAAATTCGCTATAATTCCTTGATCCATTGGTTGAATCAGTGAAGCTGTGTTCGGAGGAAGGAAAACAAGCTTAACATTTAAGTAAAAGTTGAAAGAGTAGATTCTAATCATTGTTTAAATTTATTCTTCACATATATTCATGCCGTGCTGATTTAAAGCTGTACTGTACCGTACTTCGGTTAACTGCACACTCCAGTTAACTGCACAGTTTCGTTACGTGCCTGAGGCTGTGCAGTTAACCGGAGTCGACTGTACAACTTAACGTGTCAGATGTTAAAGCACGACTGACTATTTTTTTTAAATACAATTGATCAGTTATTATGACTTATTAAGACAAAAAACAAAAACCAGGATTAGGGTCGAAAGTTCATCCTTCTGTGAAAAGTAGAAGTTTGTTTACCAGTCAACACATGCTTGATGTCACATAGTCCAGGTATGACATTGACTCAAATTAATTATTCCTACTCTGATGAGAGACATAAATTTAAAAAAATAAAATCAGTTGTTTACCAAAACTGTCACAGATTTTTTAACAAGGTCAGCAACTAGATACAGTTTTTCTATAATTAGTTGTTTACATTGAAAATATTTAAAAATAAATAAAATTAAATAAATAAATTCAGGACATTGTCAGATCCAGTAAAGATTGTTATATTACAATTGCATATAATGGAATAAAAAAAATTAAAACAAACAAACAAAGAATTAAATTAAATACACATAATAATTGAATTTTTTGAATGTTGACCTCTGCCAATGACATGCTTTTGAAAGACACATTGGCATTGGATACAATACAATAATAATAATAATAATAATGAGGACTTTGTATACCACCAAATCTTTAAAAGCTCTAAGCACTTTACAACATCTATAATGATATAAATACAAAAAGTAAAAAACAAAAACAAACACCATGAAATTGGAAGAAAAAAAAATGCTGAAAATAATCAAGGTAGGAAACATTTTTAGGTCATTATGTTTGTTCTTGCAGTACAAAAAGGTGAGTTTTAAGAGTACTCTTGAAACGGATCACTGTCTTTGTGTCCGATTTTAATGAGCATTCCATGTTGCTGCACCCTGGTATGCAAAAGAATGTTGTCCATATGACTTTGTTTTCATAGTGGGAATAATGAGTATGGTGATCTTTCAACAGGCAGAACACAGCTTATATTCTATGACCCGAACCTCACCAGATCTGCAAGGGATCCTGTTTCAGAATGGCCCACGTCAGAAACATGCAGACCCAAAATGTGATGGCCATGGTTGTAAAAGTAGTTACAAAACTTACAACTGGTTGTAGTAGATGTAATGTTCTCTGCCTCCACTTTATTTAAATATATTCCTCACAACCTTTATCTTCTAATCTCTTTGATCTCCTCTGTACTGATCAGGTTCACAAATCCACAAACAAGCCATCATGGATACATTCTTTTCTTCTCTCACAATCTAAGCTTAGTGGAATGATTTGCAAGGCATCCAACAAAAGATTGCAAGGATGGTGCCTAGAGCACAAGCCACTGGGAAACAGTCTTACCAAATTTACAACCATTAAAAAACACAGTTATCCCAAACTAAAGAGGGCAAGGTGCAAAGGCAAAACAATCATTTTCACCAATATATGTCTCAATTTGACCCTCCCCATCTGAAATGAGATCACTTTCGCATCTGCCTTATCACAGATCCCAGTTGGGTGACGGCTCCAATATTTTGCTGCTGAATGGGAAAGATCTGCCTTGCAGATGCATGGACCTGACAAGTGGTTTCTGGGGAAGTGGTATTGCAATCTTGTACCTCCTCCTTTGCCCAAGGTTTCTTCAGCTCCAATTGCTGCACTATACACTTGGTCACCAAACTATGTGCATTCAGTCATCGCCTTTATGCTCTTTGGTTCATTATGGAATCAACAACAATTTCTAAATTCCATCAACTGGGGAGACAATGCAATAAGTGTAGACATTCAGGAGCTGTGACTTCATGTCCTCAATCAGACAGAAGTAGATTCCTTGCTTACACAGAACAATCTACCTACTAGAGAAATCCTTCACCTTATGGATTTGCTCAATGCAGACAAACTTTAACAATCTGCAGAATATGAAGGTAGTGAAACCTTATTGAACTCATGTCATGGACACATTCCCATTTATAACCTCCGGTAATTAAGATCTGTACAGATGCAAACACTGAGGTGAGGTGGGGGCAAATCTCCTATTATTATTTGATATCAGATGATTGTGGCTTCCTCTGAATCAATATTTGCACATCAACATTCATGCAGTTAAAACCTATCCAAAGTTTTTCATTGGTTGCCAGAGAATCTTCATGGGAATGGAGTACTTGTTATGTCGGACAATTCCTTTTTGAGGACTTATTTCAAACAATAAGGTTGAACCAAGTCCCCAGATCTTTGTATTTTTTATTGGGGATTTTCTAAATGGTGTCTTTAATGAAAAATTCTAGGCCAGCTAATGTCTTGGTGGACTTGTCCTGAAAAAACCAACTAATCCAAATTAAATGGTCTCCACATCCCTCAGTTTTCACCAAATTGGCGCCTGATGGGATCGACCTAAGGTGGATCTCCTGATGTTGGATTTTTTCCAAATCCATGAATAGGAGGAATACCAAATTCTTTGACAAGGGGCAATACTAAAATCTAAATCTTTATCTTAATAGTCCCAGTTCCAAAGGCCTGAACAGTTCATGCTTTTTTTTCTATAGATTGAATTAACCAAATGTATGTGTTTTCCCTCCAACACCTCAGGTTCTGAAGGTAATACAGGAAGCAAAAGAATTAAAGTGTTTTTTATCCTGATTACTCCACTCAAAATTATTGTGGGAAATCATGCATAAACTTCTTTATCAGTGTCACAACAGAATCACTAGGAAATCAAAATATTTTCTCATCTGTTCAAGCAACCAGAGTGGCATGTGTTTCATCCTAACATAAAGGCAGTGGAATATATTCTCAGTGATAAATTAGAAAATTGTATACTACTGCAGGCATCCATACCTCAGAAGCTAACATCTGTGGTTTTTCAGTGAGAAACAGCACCAGTTGCCAATTGCAATTATAATTATAATCCACCATTCCACAAATACTGGTTCACTGCGATATGACAGATAAATGAAAGATCTATCTGATCTTCTGTGCATTGCTGATCTTCTGTGCATTGTTGGTTATAGATGTCCAGTGACATTGGATCCTTGCTCATGTGGTCTCTATCATGGGCACTAACCTGGCTGAACAAGATACCACTTGAACTGTTTTCAAGAGCTTTCATAGAAGACTAGCATCTTCACTGCATTGATAAATGGTAGGCAGAATCAGCAAGTTAATGTTAGTGGACCCATCTAAATACAGTTCCAACATGATTGGCCAGAATCACTAATGATGGCCCCTGCTTTCATTGCCAGCATAATAAGACATGGTAATAAATACTTGTCTACTCTGGACACTTCATCTCAAGATCATCTACACAACTCAGTGCAAGCTCTGAAGTGGTACTTAAGGAAAATTAAGCGCTAATGTATCAAGGGAGATCATGCTTCTTTTTACCCCTATTTGACCAAGGACTTTGACTCAAATCTTGGCTCATCAGAAGTTAGGACGGTTGCCACAAACATGCATATAAGTAAAATTGTTCTCTGTTATTATCCATGCATTAGGATGTAGATCTGAGTCTATTTCTTCAGCTTTTATATCAGATCTATCATCCTAAAAAGTCTCAGCTCTGGTGGGATCTTAAGCCACAACACCTTTCTGGGCAGTTTGACAGCTTCATAAGGATGCAACAAGTCCAGACTTTAAACTCAAACCCAAGTAAATATGTTGCTTACAAATGATCATTATCTTGAAATCTAATCTGTTGTGGACAAAAGTTAGTTATATACCATATTTGTTGTCCTATAAGTTGATAATCAGAAAATCAAAACATCGAACAAATTTGGCTTCATTTTACTCCCAATTTGACATGTATATGGATTACTTCATTCAAATTGCTCTTGTAATTTTTAATATGTGAAAGAATGTCTCGAAATGTGTATGTGTAAAATTAAGTACAATTTTGGAGAAGATATTGTGTGCAAGAAAATACAGGACCCAACATTAAGAAGGATTTTAAAATATGTATATGATCCCAAGTTTTAAATTCACATTCATGAATAGAAATGCAACAGTCTAAATCAATAATAAAAAACCTTAAGAATTAGAATTTTTTCCTCATTGTCATGAAAAAACATATTTTCATTATTCTTCAAGCGAGATAAATTGCAAGAACATTTTATGCAGCTTCCGCACAATCAAATAATACAAACTAGAACATAAAGTAGTAATGGAAAGATACTGAAGTTCTGAAAGAGGCAGAGAACATTTATTTGAAAGCTGGGAGCAGCACAAGTTAGTGGGAGAAAAAATGTGAGCAGTCTGTCACATTTTCTTGATCTACATCGGCCATCTTCATTTATTGAACTATCTGGAAGTGAGTTGCACCAAAATGCCATCTGGTGTTTTCAAGGGGAGATGCTAACCATTAAACCTCCTATAGGGAAATGAGGCTATCCATAGAATATTGTAAATACTGTAGAATGCCAGGAAATGTCAGGTGTTTACCCTTGCAAGTTTCTCAACCAGTGAACCTTTTTGTACTTGTCAAGAGAACTGTCAGAGCAATTTAAAGCAACAACTAGCATGAGTAAAGATTGAAATATAACTACAGAAAATGCACTTACTGATAAAGGATAATCTTATTTGTTGGGAATGGAGAGGTCACTGTATTTGCTAAGAAAATTATGCAGTATGATGTTTAGTCATTCTTTGGATTTAATCTTAATGAAGTCTATATGGAGATCAATACTGTGAAGAAATAAGATATCTATTTTAATAATTTCCATTTTGTTTAATTTATTACTGTTTTTTCAATTTGATAAATCATCAACTAAACAGGGGCAGTAAAGTACAAAATAGCATGAAGAAGCGATGGACTCGACCTCTCACCTTCATAGCATGGTATATTATATTTTGATATTGAGGAGCTGGAAGAACAATGTGGTGAAATACATATACCTGTCTTTCTCATCAAAACAGAACTCAAAAAAAGCATTTAGCATCAGTGATAAATTGTCCCAATTGCTGGTAATCTGAAATGGCACATAGTGATACCGTTGATATTCATGCAATTGGAATTATAATAGTTACATTCCACGTAGCATCATGATTTTTATCATATCTGTAACACTCAGTTCAGGTTAGCATCGATAAATGTAATTAAATGTACCTAATTCATTTCTAATACTTCATGTGAAATGAATAAGGCACTTTTAGCTACATTTATTGATGCTGACCTGAAAAATTACTGAGTTACAGATAGGATGGAATTTGTGAAGTTTTTTGGAATAAGCTATAGTGAAAAAAACAAAACCAAGGTATTGATCTGGTCTCATCTTTATACTCAGCATCAGCTTATATATGGATGAAGGATTTAACATTTACAAATTCTGCAAATTCAACTTGAACACTGCATTGACTTATAGGCCAGCAAATACAGTAATGCAGTAACATGTTGTTTGGAAATTACTCTTGCAATCAACAGTCTTGGACAAAAGTTAAACACATAATATAGATTTACATAACGATGGCATGTTCAGGAATTTAGCTTTGGCTGGTGCCAGATACTTCTTTAAATGCTTGAAAATATTTGCTTTCTTAGTACAAATTATACTAACAATTCCAGCAATCAGTTGGGGAATGTCTGGATGAAACTAGTTGTTATTACAAATATCAAAATCCAAATCATCACTTTCTACCCTCATACACAATCAAAGAAGTTACTGAAAGTATCATGATATCAGCCATGCAACTAAAAACGTGTCTCAAAAACATCTGAAGGTCTGTCTTTTCTATTTTCCCAGTGGGCACCTATTAAGAAACATAAGCATCAAGTTACTATCATTTCATTGAAAATGACAAAAGTCCAAAGTGATGGTCAGTTCATTGTTTTAGCTACTAACAAAGTTTTTGTGGTTTTTACATTTGTTCAGAATGTTCCCTTGCATTGCAATAATCCTGTAATTATTTGGATTAGGAATGATGACCTTAATGCACAACTAAAAACTTAACTCCTGTTGTGCATTGATTTTTGCAAAAATTATGGCAGACCATGGCAGGGTTACAGATGAACAAAAGGGTTCTTTCTGGTAGAAATCACTGCTACTGTATGTAGTATGGATATCTTCATGACATACAAATCAATTATGTTATTGAAGATGGTGTCACTATGGCTCTATATCTCAGATTTCACAAATTCCATTACAGTTTCTTGGTACCCCATTCCTAATGCACATTTCAGATGGTTTCAGTCATCGCAAAATATATCTATCGAGGCAGCCAACCATTTTTCTGAATGACCCTTACAAGGTGCTTTCAGGCTTTCCCTGTCATTATGTGTACCAGTGAAACTGGTGCCAAAAGTTTTTGGCTCCAAACAGTGTTCCCATAATTTGGATAGACCAGAACAATATCCTCAGTAGTGGCCTTAGATCTTTGATAGTTAATCTGGAAGGGCTTTCTCTCCAGAAACCCAATAAAGATTCATTGTCTCATGTAATTGTCTTGTATATCTCATATCTTGAAATCTGTTCAATAACAATCACAGTGTTTATTATATGCATAAATTATATGTTTCATATACAGCAACTGCAGTATCTGTTATTGTAGTAATTTTATATCTGTATGTATTCCCATAATATACCTTCTGTTTTCCAGCTTGTTGTCAACACCATTTTGAAAACTTACAGCACTTTACAAGGGAATGTGTCACCTGGTATTGTGGCTGGACTTGTCTGGATCCATGAAAGTCATCACAGGATTGTTCAGGATCTTCAGTACTTCCAGAGCATCAATGAAGTGTGGCCTAAATGTGCTGAAGCTGTGAAGTGCAAAGTGAAAGTGGCACAAAATTCAGATTCTCTTGTAAGTGTTTCAGTAGCTTAGTTCTGGAAAAGCCTTCATGGAGATTTTCTTTCCACTTGTATGGAGCATTTTCTTTTTAAATCTTGATTAGTATAAGATAGGCCCAGATAATAAGTACCGGTAATATACCGGTAGTCTGGTCTCCCCAAGACTGGCGTAATTCAACGATATATATTAAACATAGTGACTTAGGAAGTAAAATAAAAAATCTATTTCAATAATTCTTTTTGCAAACTCATTTTCAAGATCTTTCTTGCATAATTGACTCTTTCTGTTATTTGTTGCTATTCAGTATTTGTTTACACATTAATAAAGTAAATACTGCATAGACTTCTTTAATATATCATTGACAATTTCCTTTGAGGTTGAATATGGCTGAATCTATCAGGTAAAGTTAAAACATAGTTGTATGATATTGTTAACTTTCATTGTCATGTTTGCAATCAGTCCCAAAAAATGCTAAGTTTTACATCCTCAATTTCCTCAAAATGTACTTTTTTAGTTTTGCAAATATTTTGAAGAATCAACAAAAATACCAAATCTATTCATTCCAGATCAAATGGAAAAGTTGTTGCAATGCAAATTCATTCACAATATGACTCCAAATTTCAATTTAAAGTAGACCCAAACTCAGTAGCTCCCTTAATTATTAATGTCTTTCTACCAAATTTAGAATGCACCTTCAACTTTCAATGATTGAACCGGGAATGCACAGGTTCAATCATATATTCAATTCCAGTCAAACAGAATATTAATTATCTAATAGTCTAACTCACTTTTGTTTCCACATAATAGCGTCTTTAATCATTATATTTGAACTAGATTTTGATATAGAACTTTATATTGATCAGATTATAGTCAAGTTTGATTGTTTGCTTTCTACATTATTGTTTAGTGGAGTTGCATCTCCAGATTGTCATACCCGCCCACTTTGTTTCTCTACAGTAAAATTTCTCATATTTATTTGTACATTTCAATCAAATTTGGTATGAAGCTTGATAATGGTGAGACTTTGGTTATATTAGACTGAACGCTTTCTGCATCTTCATTTATCAAAGTTAATGCCCCAGATTATTAAAGACCGCTCCGATGGCCCAGTGTTTAGAGCATCTGCCTTGGATGTGGGTTGGATCCCTGGCCGAGTCATACAAAAGACTTACAAAAATGGTACTAACAGCTCATGCTTGGTGCTCTGCATTAATAGTTAGTGTTAGGACTGATCGGTTTGGTGTCAATATAATGTGACTGGGTGGGACATCATGCTACAAGTCTTTGGTATGATGTCCCAGTGTTAGACATCACTATAAACTGTCACACTGCAGACATTGTAACAATAGGACTGAAAAATTGTTAAAGCTACGTTAAAAATTCAAATCACACACACACACACACACACACACCAGATTATTGTACCCATTCACATTTGTTACTGCACAGTATCTCCCATAATTATCACTGGATTAGAACCAGATTTGATATGCAGTTTATGATATCAGTGAGAGTTTGATGGTCAGTGCATTACATCATTTAGTGAAATTTTATTGCAGAATCCAGGATTACAACTAGACTTGATAAGGAGCTTGATATCAAATATACCTTGACTGAGTTTGCCTTTGGTATTCCTTATAGTCATATTGCACAGTTACCACCTCTTGATTGGGTGAGCCATACCTTTTTCTTTTACACAATAACTCCCATGCTTATTCCATATTTCAAGCAAATTGACATCATGCTACAAGTCTGTGGTATGATGTCCCAGTGTTAGACATCACTATAAACTGTCACACTGCAGACATTGTAACGATAGGACTGAAAAATTGTTAAAGCTACGTTAAAAATTCAAATCACACACACACACACACACACCAGATTATTGTACCCATTCACATTTGTTACTGCACAGTGTCTCCCATAATTATCACTGGATTAGAACCAGATTTGATATGCAGTTTATGATATCAGTGAGAGTTTGATGGTCAGTGCATTACATCATTTAGTGAAATTTTATTGCAGAATCCAGGATTACAACTAGACTTGATAAGGAGCTTGATATCAAATATACCTTGACTGAGTTTGCCTTTGGTATTCCTTATAGTCATATCACACAGTTACCACCTCTTGATTGGGTGAGCCATACCTTTTTCTTTTACACAATAACTCCCATGCTTATTCCATATTTCAAGCAAATTGACATCATGCTACAAGTCTGTGGTATGATGTCCCAGTGTTAGACATCACTATAAACTGTCACACTGCAGACATTGTAACAATAGGACTGAAAAATTGTTAAAGCTACGTTAAAAATTCAAATCACACACACACACACACACACACACACCAGATTATTGTACCCATTCACATTTGTTACTGCACAGTATCTCCCATAATTATCACTGGATTAGAACCAGATTTGATATGCAGTTTATGATATCAGTGAGAGTTTGATGGTCAGTGCATTACATCATTTAGTGAAATTTTATTGCAGAATCCAGGATTACAACTAGACTTGATAAGGAGCTTGATATCAAATATACCTTGACTGAGTTTGCCTTTGGTATTCCTTATAGTCATATCGCACAGGTACCACCTCTTGATTGGGTGAGCCATACCTTTTTCTTTTACACAATAACTCCCATGCTTATTCCATATTTCAAGCAAATTGACATCATGCTACAAGTCTGTGGTATGATGTCCCAGTGTTGGACATCACTATAAACTGTCACACTGCAGACATTGTAACAATAGGACTGAAAAATTGTTAAAGCTACGTTAAAAATTCAAATCTCACACACACACACACACACACACACACACCAGATTATTGTACCCATTCACATTTGTTACTGCACAGTATCTCCCATAATTATCACTGGATTAGAACCAGATTTGATATGCAGTTTATGATATCAGTGAGAGTTTGATGGTCAGTGCATTACATCATTTAGTGAAATTTTATTGCAGAATCCAGGATTACAACTAGATTTGATAAGGAGCTTGATATCAAATATACCTTGACTGAGTTTGCCTTTGGTATTCCTTATAGTCATATCGCACAGGTACCACCTCTTGATTGGGTGAGCCATACCTTTTTCTTTTACACAATAACTCCCATGCTTATTCCGTATTTCAAGCAAATTTAGCAGGTAGCTTGAATTTGATGAAATCTCAGCTAAGTTTGATTTTGTCAGTGTTGCCAGGTTATATTGATGGTCCATTTTTTCTGACCAAGCCTTTCTTTTCATTTAGAAACTACCTTAATTCCATTTGAATTTCAACCAAATTTTGCTGTGCACCTTTAAATTGATGACACATAGCTGGTTTTCATTTTTGAGCATATTCTATAAGAAAAATGATATAACAGAGTTATACCCCTTATTGATGGACACATAAATTACCTTAATATTTAAATTGAATAATTTTATATGTAATAACTTGAGTGGAGTCTGATCAGCAGGTTTCTCTATCATCAGTTAGTGGCATTGTATGGCTGATTCAGGGCAGAGTCATACTTTTTCAGCACAATGAAAATTTGCTTAAATCATTTTCTTATTTAAACAAATTTTGTATACTATTTGTGAGACCTCATATGGGTTCATTTGTCAGTATTTAAATCAACAGTTGATTTCTTCCTTTAAAAATGTTCCTTAACTAATTTATTATAGAACAATCATTACTCAACCCCTTCTTCAAAACTACACTCCCATACTTCCCCCAAAAAGTGTTGGCATTCTGCCTTGAAATTTGATTGGGTTTTTTCTTGTATTCCATGCTATATATTTGCACCAATAATTCAATACCCCAATACAAATTCTTTGTTTGATTACGTTTGTTTGATTAGGATTTTTAACGTAGCTTTAACAATTTTTCAGTCATATCGCTACGATGTCTGCTGTGAGGTAGTTTATAGTGATGTCTAGCACTGAGGCATCATGCCGCAGACATGTAGCATGATGTCCCACCCAGTCACATTATCCTGACACCAGGCCGACCAGTCCTAACACTAACCTCTTAATGCTGAGCGTCAAGCAAGGCAGCTGTTAGTACCATTTTTGTAAGTCTTTGGTATGACTCGGCCGGGGATCGAACCCACGACCTCCCACTTCCGCGGCAAACGCTCTAACCACTAGGCCACCGGAGCGGTATAATACAAATTCTGTATTTTCTAGTGATTAATCATAAGAAAACTGATGATGAGGTTAAATTATACTGACCTAGCTGCCTATTCAGTTAGGTCAACAATACAGGATGTTTTGAAAACATTTTGAATTCTGTTAGCAGATAAAAAAAAAAATCTGCCATTATAATGAGGAGACATGCAGCTTGAATACTGTAGTATTCGTCCCATTGTGGAACTCTTATTTGGTTGCAATTTTTGTAACTTAAAATGAACAGAAACATAAATGTATTCACTATCTGTAACTTCTATGCTTCTTACATTAGTGAAATGATTTCTTTATTACTGGTACCTAAAGGAAGTGTTTTACACTGAAATACTAAGGTTTATTTGACATGTTTAAAATCATTCTCATAGGAGAGATGTAGCTGTGTTAGTTTGTGTAGCATTTTGTTCACATGCAGACAACTTTTGAGCATAAAACTTTAAATTGCATATGGTAAAGACCTCATGCATAGTAGAGCAAACAATAACAATGCTAAATCGAAGTGTTGATGCAAATAAAACAGTATACAAAATTTAATTGTTCGAACAGTTCTTACTAAACATGATTTTTTAAAATGTAAACACTAAAAATAGGAAAGAATTATTAATAGTGTTTGCATTTTTTATGTACATCCTTGAAGTTTTTTTTAAAAATCTTTCCATAATAGAGGTGTTTACTATTAAATACTTAAATTTAAATGGGAATCTCAGTGCAAGGTACTTTAGGAACCATATCATATAATCCATTAAAACATGATATTCATTGGTTTGTTTGTTTGATTAGGATTTTGAATGTAGCTTTAACAATTTTTTAGTCATATCGCTATGATGTTCGCAGTGAGGCAGTTTATAGTGATGTCTAGCACTGGGGCATCATGCTGCAGACATGTAGCATGATGTCCCACTCAGTCACATTATCCTGACACCAGGCCTACCAGTCCTAACACTAACCTCTTAATGATGAGCATCAAACGAGGCAGCTGTTAGTACCATTTGTGCAAGTCTTTGGTATGACTCAGCCAGGGATCTAACCCATGACCTCTCGCTTCTCTAGCAGACACTCTAACCACAAGGCCACCAGAGTGATATCCACTGGAAAAAATATTCAGGGGTATATAATTGTGATGAGATGAAGCTTTTGATGTATATGTGTATATACTCTCCCAATTAATCATTTGTTCTCCTTTTTCCAACAGGCACTCGTCAACTATGGATTAAGCTCTCTTATTCAGGAACTTAGCCCTCAAGATTTAAACTCTTGGGAGAACCAACAAAAATGGCTGCAGAAAGTCTACAATTGTCGACCTGTGATTGAGAAAGGTCTAGCTTGCTACACCTTTACAGATTCCACCAACACGGATAATGCAGTTGTTGAAACACAGTATGTAGATACTTGAGGTCTCTTGCTTTGCAGCATAATTTTCCCATATGTATAGTTTCTTCCCAATAGATGTTTTCAGTAGTTTTTTTTATTTCAAACCAGACATTGAATCTTATTGAACTAATTTATGGCATTTTACAAGGAATTGCTAATGTCTGTAAAAACAAAAATTGATATATGCTGGGGGAGGGTGTGTTTGAAGGAGTTGAAAACACTATTCTAAGGCTAATTAATTAAACAAGCTAATGGTATAGTCCTATGTCCAATATGCATTGTCCATCATGCATCATCCCATGTGTTTCATCCATCAACATTTGCCTTTTGCATCTTTCTCATTAAAATATGGTCCAATTTGCAGAAAGTATCATTTCAAAATTTTTGCAAAAATATGCCTATCTGTACAGTTTCTTTAACTAAAATCAAGAAAAAATAAGTAGCCTCTCGAAAAGTGGTGATCAGAATAAAAGCAAACTTTACAGAAGCATTCTGTTGAAAAAGGTCCTTCATCTTCTTTGCTCTGCTGGTTATAAACTAGAAGAGTTTGCATTATAAGATGGCATGTTTTCCATTGTCTTGCACATTACCTCCCATTTTTACTAAAGTTCTTGAATAATTATCATACATTCATACATTCATCCTAGGGTGTAATTGGTCCTAAATGAAAATAGCATCTATCTGATACCCAATAAGGTTGCTACTTTGGCAATCCAGAAATCAATGAATTACCATTTCTGCAAAATAAATGGTCATAACAACATGGAATTTTCACTAAATACTGATTATGAAGTCTAGTTTCTCCAAAAATGAAAATCGTGCTGATCTGACATGCAGTAAATTGTTATCACTTCTCCACTATAACAGATTATCATATCAACATGGGATTTCTCTGTAAGACTCCTTATGGTCCTAAATGAAACTGGTGCCAATCTGACATAGTATCCCTATTTTGGCAGTTTAAAATATTTTTATTCCAAATCCTCTTTAGTGGATGGTCATATCAGCATTGAGTTTTCACTGAAAGACTTAGTATGAAATTGGGTTGATTCTATGGCTGCTATCTTGACAAGCTTGTTCTCACTACTGTGTCATAACAGATGACCATACAAACATGGAGTGCTTACTAAGTGACTTTTTATGATTTCTAGTTGGTCATAAATAAAAATATTCCCAATCTGACATTGAATAAAGTAATCATCTTAAAATTCTTGTTTCAGCTTTTTCTCATGATTTGATGGACTACTGACATGAGGTTTCAACCAGTCAAATCTGCTTGTAGTTTAAGGAAGAGATTCTTCAATGAAAGAACACAATAGAGCATGTTAAATGACCAGTCTCCAGCCTTGTACTTCTGGATTTTTCTACTACCAGAACAAGTGTGAAACATTTTACTAATTGTCAATCTTTCCACCCTTGCAAATTTCTGCAGGAGGAAGGAGATCACAGCCATAGTATGCATTGCCATAAGATCAGAAAACAGTGGTCATCCTCAAAAATGGGTACCTTCACATGTCTATTTTTATTCCTTACACTGAGAGTACCTCTAGTTTTCCTTGGATGGTAGGTTAGCAATTCATCCTAGCATCTGAATTTACAGTTTTACTAGAATAATGGAAGTAGTGACCAGTCACTTAAAATCACTTGTGATATCTATCTTCTCATATTTCATTGACTGGTTGATCCAGACTGGCATTTTTAGTCTATCAGACAAGTATTGCTTCATAGTAATCCAGCTTTGTCTTTTACCCAATCTAGAATAATCTTTAGTGCGTGTTCAATGGGAAGGTGGCTAGAAGCCTAGCAGTGATGCATGAACAAAATGAGTCACTGCATGATGGTCAATTTTGCCACATCTCAGGCAAGAAGAAAATTTTGCCAGACAAGCTAGCCCGGAGTTGCAAGGGTAGGATAGTCCTCACATAATAGTCTCTGCAAAAATCTGTCAAACACTCTGTTCAGACTGTTGGTCAGAAATTTGGTGAACTTGTTTGTGACAGGACTATACAATTAGGGGCCTTGGCAGTGGATGCATTCAGCTGAAAGCAGGACTTTGTGTTTATTGTTGCCCTCCCACCCATCAGGCAGTTTTACCATATATGTCAAAACTTCTAGATTCCATTCATGTTTTCAATCTTAAACAGTCAGTTAACCAACCCACCCATGAACTTGGTCACATTTTAGACTGGTTTCTTTATAGACCTGATGATAATATTCTGCAATCCATCCTTGTATCCCACTAACTTGCATCGGATCACCTCTATTTGCTACTAAGAGAAACCTCCGTATGATAAATAGAGCCAAATTCATGCATGACATCCAAGAAAACCTAACAACTTTCTTATATCCAACAGCGTAACAACTTGATAACTGCCTGCGTTCATTGTTTGAAAAACATGCCCCAGCCACCAAATGGAGAGTATCAATAAACAAGTGTTCTTCATGGTATAGCAGTGTTAGGGACCAGCTTCGCACTGCAAAAAGATATCGCCGAAAAGCACAGAGGCTTTGGCTTTCCACCAGACTCACTATTCATAAACAAATCTATGAAGCCGCTAAGAAGAACATCACAAACATAGTCCATTTAGCTAAATTATCCTACTACAGTACTAAGATCATGGAGAGTTCCAGCTGCAAAGAGCTCTTCGAGATAACTAACAAACTAATGTCAAGTCTGCATATTGCCCTTGCCACAGTATGGAAACTACTCTTCTAAAAGTATTTAATGACATTCTCTCTGCTTTGGATAGTGGAAAGATTACAGTTCTCACTCTCCTGGATTTATCTGCATCATTTGACACAATAGACCATGATATATTACTTCACCGTCTCCAGCATGTATTTGGCATTCAGAATATAGCCTTACAGTGGTTTAAATACTACTTAGTCAACAGGACACAAATTATATCTGCAAATGGAATAGATTCCAGCCCAGTTGACGTATGTTGTGGTGTTCCACAGGGATCTATTCTTGGACCTGTTCTCTTCATTCTATACACTCAGCCACTCTCAAGTGTCATAGATCATCACCCAGTGTCACACCAATTGTACACTGATGACACCCAAATATACAAGTCTGGCCACCCAACTGAAGTTGATGTTACCATCCATGGAGTAGAGAGGTGCATTTTTTATGTGAAATCATGGATGATGTGTAACAAGCTGCAGACGAATGATGATAAAACTGAGGCTATTCTGATCACAACACAAAGACTTTCTCATTCACATCCTTTATCTCAGACAATAAATATCAGCAACACCAACATTAAATTCTCAGGGTCAGTACAAAATCTAGGCGTTACTCTAGACAGTACTCTCACATTGCACCAACATGTCATGAACATATTCAAGGCTGCATATCTTGAACTGAGACGCATCAGTTCCATTCGTAAATATCTTTCAGTTGATGCCACTAAAACACTTGTGTGTTCATTAGTACTTTCAAGACTGGACTATTGTAACTCAATTCTGACTGGTTCATCACAATAATTACTCCAGAAACTTCAAAAAGTTCAAAACATAGCTGCACCTATCATCTTTAGAGTACCTCGATCAGAGCACACCTCACCACTGCTCTGTACCCTACACTGGCTATCAATTCGATACAGAATTGATGTTATATTTCACTGACAGACTCCAGTCCAACATACCTATCCAGCCTCACCCATATGTATGCACCAGATAGATACTTGCGCTCTTTTTCTGTCAATCGTATACTCATTATTCCCACTATGAAAACAAAGTCGTATGGACAACGTTCTTTTGCATACCAAGGCCCAGCGACATGGAACGAATTGCCCATTTAAATTAGACACAAAGACACAGTGGTTCCATTTTAAGAGTGCTCTTAAAACTCACCTGTTTTGACTGCAGTGACAAACTTAGAGACCTAATAATGTTTTGTATCTTATATATTTTCAGCATGTTTTATGTTTCCAATTTCATTGTTTTTGTCATTTGTTTTTCTGTGGTGTAGTCATATCATTATAGATAGTGTAAAGTGCTTAGAGCTTCTAAAGATTATGCGCTATCAAAAATCCTCATTATTATTATTATTTCTGCCATTGCTCCACAGTGTCAGGACCTCCACTGCTCAGTTCATTTCATAGCCCCTCTCTGACCTAAATCATCATGATTCAATGATCTTCTCAAGTAGCTCGTAGACCTGCCTAAGACACTGCTTCAGAGGAAGGAACTTTTGTCACAATACAAAAACTGTTGCCTTTACAACAGCCCAAAGATTTTCAACCTTCATGCTTGGCTCATCTCTTGAAATTTGTTCTGTACATTTAGTGTATGTCTTGGAATTTTATTTTGTCCTTTTCCATTTCTAAGAGTGTTTGTGGTTTTTTTTTAAGAATTAACAATTCTAAGCAGCAAAGAGAAGATATTTTTTGAAATAATTTCTCTCATTTTGTAGAGTATGGAATAACCTGTGAGTTATTTAAGTCACCTTACTTATATCATGAATTGTGATGATTTTATCTGTGATAAGCAGGTTATATACCACTTTTTCACTTCATCAGTCATGCTTGGTTATCAAAAACATGTTCTGTTTAAATTTTAGTTTCAGCCTTCTTTAAATTATCCTATTATTAGCAACTGTTGATTAGTGGTTTTTTGTTAATATATTGATCGTGTGCTGTATTTTAGCTTGGTTGACTTGACATATTGTTTTTTATGGTCCTGAAGTTTAGCATTGCTTCCTTTTTAACATATTTTATTGGTGAAAAACCCACCTGATGTGTTTTTCTCTGAATACATTTTATTGGCATGTACTTAGTCCACATTTTAACTGGTGGAAAATTCAGCATCTTTATTTCTGGAACAGTGTCAAAGCAAGTGGTTAAGTGTGGCCACAGGAAATTTCCCTTGGACACAGAACCATTTGTTTATCCAGCACACACTGTAAGATTACAGATGGTCGTCCCATTTGTATCCCTTGGTCTGACAAGATAAGGGATGTCACAGAGAGTCAGCAGATCAATCAAGTGAGGAATATCCTTGTTTTCTTCAGAGTTAACTAGATATTCTCAGAGTCCCTTGCGAGGGAGGAACCTTCCCTTGGGGAGTAGCTTTACCCTCTCAGAGAGCAAGTTCTCTCACTCCTGCCTCAAAATGGAAACGGCACCCCCTACTGCATGTTCCAGAGCTCACGAAGGGCTGATTGTGAGTTGCAATATCCCACTCTTCCCCATCATAAAGCCCCGGGAAACAAGTTTGGTTATTTGATCTAGTCCCTTAAGAAGGGAGTGCTCAGATTGAAGTATATAAGACATGGGGATGCACATTCCTACAGATATAAATTGTACTGAGTCCTTCACTGGGTACTTGGTATGGTTATTTGGAGCCCATATGGTACATAGGTATCGAGCCAAGTCTCTCCAGGATACAATTTCATCCTATGGAAGACTTGAAATTAGTTTACATATGCCAGATTAAGGGAGGTTGTCATTCTCCCTTCCCTATTATTCCTCTTAATCTCTGTGGGAACGGGAACCTCTCACAAGGAAGCAATTTGCCCTTTCCTCACATGAAGCCATGGACTAATGGACCTGGGCCACAATGAAGTCAGTTCATGCCTTTGGGCAGTAGACATACATTGTCTAACAATGTTGGGTCTAAAAAGAGGGAGGGGGATAGACCTTCTTCCCCAAAATGTTCTAGTGTCTCAAAACCACCAGTGGAATCCACTGCTATAAACAGTCCATTAACTTTGTGGGAAGAGTTACCAGTTTAAGTTTACCCCCGCCCCAAAGTCAACCATGAAACAGAGAGACACTGGGTCATAAGGTCTTGTTTCCAAGGAGAGAATTCATGTCAAATGTGTCTTTTCTGTCCTTGTTGAATCCAATGAATGTGACACAGGGCCAGCTGATGTGGTACCCCTATGTTTATGTCCCCTTCCCCTTCCCACCCATCAGTTTAGGAGGCAGACAAGAAGCTATCCTTTTTGCTCATCAAGTGGTGAATGAGGTATAGTGCCTTTTACAAAGTGATCTGTGTCCCAAACCTTCTAGTTCTGGAGACTCCAAAATTTATTACAGGAATCATATGAATATATCTTTGATACAATTTTCTGGCCACTATAGCAAATATTTCAGTTTTGGATGCATTGCTGCATTTTATTTTGAAACTTTGGCTTATTTTTTAAGCAAAAAGAACTGTAAACTTTGGTATGTTTGTTTGTTGACGCATGTAGATGACTTAATTTAATTTTCATGAAATAATAGCAGTTTTTCTCCATTTTTGGAGACTTATTTGATGTTAACTTTTTTGATTAGCAGTGTTTTAAAACACAAATCTTTTTGGGGCCTTGTGGGGTGTTAGGGGTCTGATTTTAATCTGCTATTCCCTTTTTTGGACAAATGTTAAACTATTCTGATTTGTGTAAAGCTGAAAATTTCTGTATGCCAGTTAAATTTACCAAACGTTTCAATGTAATGAGAGGAAGACAGAAAATCTTCAAAACAACAGGGATATTTTAGGTAACGCTCATTCAATTCAGAGTTTTGCTTTTTTTCTATTAAGTACTAAAATGACCTGAATTCTCTTGGTGATAATGATGGTAGTGGAGAAGATATGCTTTGCCCTCTAAAAAAATCCTATTTTGCTATCTTGATATACAGTAAATCATTCTAACTTCTTTGTAATTAAAAAGTTGAGAAGAAACAAAAACTCTTTCAAGTGCTTATGGATTTCTTCATCCCAGTTTTACACAAAACTGTGTATATGTTTTGTTTTGAATCTGCTGAAAACTATTTTCATGTTAAAATAAACATAGAACGATCCAGGGATTTTTGTTTCAAATGGTGTCTGAACCCTATAGAATTAAGAATTTTACTTTGTTGCTTCAAATGTGACTTCATTTCAGTATATTTTGCCTAGCTACATTCAGTTATTTAAGCTTTTTCCCACCTCTCAAAATCACATACCACATCATACAACAAAAATACTCTTAGACTTTACCATAAAAGGACATATGATATGAACAATTGACAATAGTGGTGCTCTTATTAACAGATGGCAAATGTGAATCAGATTAAAATTTGTCATGCATATAAAATCTTTATACACCAGTGACACCATTAAAAATTGGATCTCACATAATTTTCTGAAATGTGACATTATTTTGCCAGTTCTCATTGTCTGACACTCTGAAATTAACACAGACATGCATTATGAATGTGGACCATGATCCACCATATTTTGGTGTGTATAATGCACACCTCAATTTTCAACTCAGAATGAGAGGAAAGAATGTATTTCTGCCATATTACATACATATGATATAATACATTTTAAAATATTGATAATTTTGCAATGTTTTCATAGTGTAACAACAGTCAGCTATTTGGTTAGTGAAAGAAAAGAGTGGTAATAATGAAAGTACAGTATGTCTTTCTGATTATATGGATAGCCCTTAAAAGGTTAAAAGGGACATTTTAAGGTTTGCCTTGTTGATGGACTTCCATCAATTGACTCAGTTCCCTCAAATTCATTTTCATTGTCATCACTCTCAAAAAGTCAGTGTATGTCCTCCCAGTATTTATACTTATTTGAAATATTATGATGCCTCTAAAGCATTTATCTCCATGACCTAGCTAGAACTTACCAAAACTGCATTGTAATGATATTTGATTTATCGAAGATTTAGCTGGCATAAATTTTTACCTTTAAAAACACTTCACTGAGTCAATTAAACATTTCTCATCATATTGTATTAACACATTAACCCCTGAGCCAAACAGCTAGGTAGTCCCCGACAGCATAATTGGAGAGATCGCCTAGAGCGGTGGTAGTTTTACCAGTGCCTGTATCCCTGAGACTTGCTGATAATACTTGGCTTGCAGATATTTTTCAGAAAGTTACGAGTAATAAATGTTATTTTTTTAGATTTATGTTCCTTTAATTAAGCTAAAATTTGGTACAGCAGTTCTCAATAAAATTACGTACAAAATGATATAAAAATTTTGAACTACATGCAGAAATAAAACTGTCACATAAAGATAAATTGAATTTCGTACCAATTTGTTTCTCTTGCCATGAAATAATCCATAAAAATACATGATGAATTCACACTGAATAATTAACACTATCAACAAATGAAATTCACTCCATTTGATGTACTTACAAATTCCACTTGTCATCTCTATTGCAAACTATACCTCGTGTAAATACTTCTTCAGTCTGTAAAGTAAAAGTCTACTTCCAGCAGCTGATTCTTGTAATTTTCTTCATTTTTTAATCTAAATATTTCCACTAATTTTATCGCTATCAAAGTAAATTTTTTTCCCCCTTTCTTCAGCAATGTACACTCTATCTATATAAGCTAACATTTTATTGGTTAAACTGCTGGCATAATTAGGAAATGGCTTCAAATCAACCAATGGTTTGCGCCAATTCAACTTGATGCTCAGGATACAGACATAGTAAAATAGTGCCACTCAAACTCAGCACTTGGGATACAAGCTATGCAAACTAAGCTCCATTATCAAGGCACTCGAGAGATGAGGGAGGTAAAGTGCGACGAGTTATCAAGGCGGCAGGTGTTAATGTGTTAAAGAAGTATCAGATACAGTAAAACTGAGGAAAAAAAAGAAAAGGAACCAATTTTGTTTCTGATGAAAACTAAATACATGTAAATTACAATTTACTAGTGCTTAATAAACCAAAGTGACTACCTTTATGTTATGTCAAAGCTTTAACCAGTACCTTAAAAGACCATGCCAAGTCAACAAATCACTGACCACCTTTATTAACACCACTTTGTCAATTAAAGCTTGCTCACTCAGTTGTATGAAAGAACCAAGCTTACATTATTATTAGAAAAGTAAATATGCTGCAAAGTTACTTAGAGAGATGAATTGTAACTGTTTAGCATATTGAAGATTTGAAAATACCAAATTGAGTCAGTTGAGCCAAAATATATCAAATATGATGATTTAAGACGAGAAATAAAGATAAAAACCGTTTACCGGTATTCTTCAAAGAAGAAAAAAAAAAATGTTTCCTGACGTGTTACAGTAATTGATGGGGCCCTGAGTGGTCTAAAGCGCTCTCCATTACGGATCACTGCCATCTCACCTCAGTCTGCATGGGTTCGAGACTCAGATTTGGCTAATGTAGTTATGTGAGAAAGCTTGCCAGTAGCTTCTTGTGGGTCGGTGGTTCTTTCCGGGGGTTTTCCCGGGTTCTTTCTCCACCAATAATACTGGCCTCCATGTATAGCCTGTCATGTGCTGAAAAATGGCGTTAAACCCTACAACAACAACAACATTAAGTAATTATTTTGTTTCATGATGTATCAATGTTAGCATAACAGACTAACCATTGTCACAAAAAATAAGTCCCCTAAATGTGCCTCTGATGAGAACATTAACACTGCTTGAACTCAAAGTATTATATTTCAAGTAAACCAAAAACATTTTTGGGTCAGGTACAGTAATTATCATATTTGTTTTCTGCTGCAATCTGGTACCTTGCACAGCTTTAGAATGTGTATTTCTGTATTTGATGTAAATTGAAATAAGTATGTATACAAAAATACAATAAAAAACAAGATATCAAGGTTTGTAAGCATTATTTCTTTCTTTAATAAGGTTAGTACTGATAAACAATTTAGTTAAATTGTTGTGTGCAGTGTGTTTAATATTTCACAAAGAGTCAATCTGACCCATGTAGGTAGCTATTATAGCACTTTCATCCTTCTGTCAGATTGACCTGGAAAAAAATTCTTTTAGTTTTTATATAAAACACACATCCATCATTAAAAAGAAAATTGGGTGAAAAAGTGTGTTATACACAGCTAAATATGGTGCATGATATGTAATATAGTTACGTTTTTTTTTTGCATTCAGTTACAGACATATGTGGACCAGAGTCATTGTGATGAAGCTTTTCATTGAACATGTTGCATCAGATGAAGATGCACAGAAGTATGTGAACAAAGCCTGCATGTCCTTTTGGAGGGTATGTAATAAAAATGTCATAAAATGACATCTGAATGGTATTTAGAATATTTTCTGTGACAGTCATTTTTCTTGCTGGTAAATGTCACAATATGTTATGAACTGATGACTAAAAAACAATTTTTGGTAAAAGAACTAAATTGTGACATTGACTATTATTATGGTACAGTGGACACTGCATTTATCAATATATTTTAATGATTACCATTTGTAAGTACTGCCCAAACAAAAAAACGTTTCAGATAAAAATTGGTTCTCCTCTTTAAAGGTTTTAGTTTACTTGGCTGCAAGATGAATTGAGTTTATGTATGACCCAGCATCCATCATATGTTGTGCACTGTTCATCAAATACTATTTCAGACTTCAAGTACTATTTCAAAACCACTGGACCAATTTCAACCAAATATTATACAGAGTGTCCTGGCAGAAAGGTTTTCAAATGTATACAGATAATGCCAGTCCACTATTACATTATGGACACCAGTACTAAAAACAGTAAAATCTTTCAACAAACTTCTTCATATACCTTATTTTCCGGCCTATAGGTCGATGCGGAGTATAAGTCGAATTGACCAATTTTGTAAATTTTCCATCCTTCGTCCATATATAAGTCGATTCGGAGTATAAGACAAGGCCAGGTCAATAACTTGGCTTTGTATTTTATACTACCGGTAGTAACTTCCGGTTGCATGAATATTGATGGTATCGTCGTATGATATTCCATATTACTGGCAATATCCATTGCAACAAGAGCTATGATCATTCCTTCCAGTTGAAACCAGTCTTGAGTGCAAGATTCAACAGATGAGATAAACTCAATAGGTGCATATGAAACAGATCAATGAATTTTACACTGATATAGTAAAAGCTTTGTCGAACTCCGGTAATAGGTTGATTAGTAAATCCAAACGTAGTCACCGGATTATACCAGGTTGGCATGTTTTTTAGATGCTAGCAAGGTATTTGATAGGGTCAATCACTGGACACTCTTTAAAAAGTTGATTGATATTAAAATACCTGTCTACATAGTTCATACTTAAGTTAACTGGTATGGGAAACAGTTGTATTGTGTGAGATGGGGAAGTGTAATATCCAGCGCTTTCAATGTAACCAATGGGGTGAGGCAGGGGGAATTCTGTCCCCCTTGTTATTCAAGATATATATATATAGACAAGTTAAATTGTAAGCTCAGTCAGTGTAATGTAGGGTTATGTCTGCCACCAAATATGTCATTTCTTAACAATTTCAGTTTTGCTGATGATATGTCACTGATAAGTCCTTCTATAACAGGTTTAAGGAAATTATTAGAGATATGTGAACAATACACATTTGAGAATGATATAATGTATAATAGAACAAAATTAGTATGCATGGTCTTTCAGACAGCTTCTTTCAAATTACCATCTCCTCCCCTAGTATATCTTAACAGCAATGTTCTTAACTAAATCAACACTTATTTGTATGTATGTATGTATGCATGTATGTATGTATGTATGTATGTATGCATGTATTTATGTATCGGCTAAAACACGGTATTGGTGCTGAGAGTAGTCTCACTCACTTAAAAAATTGAAATGTTTGATAGAACATTTCAATGAAGCTCATTATATACCCTAGGGTGTCCCCTAGTCAGATCAAGTTAGATTTAGCTTGAACATGCATGCGATTTTGTTTAACCATTATTTCAATTCTGTGGTATAACAACAGTTACAGACACTACACTTGGTGTATAACATGCAAGAAAAACAGCATGAAAACTTTAAAACTTTATTTTTTTTCACAGTAACATCAGTAACAGGATATCAACATTTAAAGTAAACAACATAACTGGAAGTGGTAAACAACTTAATAACAAAATCAAAACATCTATGACAAAGGTATCACTTAGAAAAAAACCTAACCATGAAACGTTTGCATAACAAACATAAAAGACATAGAATAATCTTATTTAGGCATTTATCTAACACCAAGAAGAATATTTAAACAAACAAAATCATTAATACTGGCCAAAAGTATTGCAAACTTCCATAAGAGTCCGAAGTACATTGTCCATAAAATTGGTTACAGACACTACAAAACTATAGCATTTCAATACAGCTGCAGAACCATACATATCTCCATAAAATTCACTTTAAAAATAATTCAATATGAACACATTGACTAGAATTATTCATTAAATGAATGTTGATTAGTTAATAAAATGATAAAACCACATTGTAACAGGTATATGTCCAATACTTGTGTTAAAATTATGAACTGGTAAATAGCACTTGAAAGTTTAATACTAAATAGTGTTTGTAAGAGTAAAATGTTGAAGTATAATGAATGTTCAATAAATCATAGTCACTAAAGTATTGTTCAACCCATGGTGCTGGCTCAAACACAGACCCATATGTGATTGATCTTAAGGTTACAGACACTACACATTAAACCTTGACTTTATATTGTCATTTCAAATAGAAGTGCTTATGATTTTTTTTCAGATTTGACTTGAGCTTAGACAATTCAGCTGCATTAAACTTGAAATGACCCCTTTCATTGACTATTTGTGGAGCTTTTACCCTGTACAGGATAGCAATTCCCATCTGTTGCTGTTGCCATTTGGACCTGAAAACGTGCTCTGGATACTCTTGCATGTCAGTTTCTAAGCATGTAATTTATGTTTTTATGTCTGTTTCTTTAGGCACACAGGAGACGCAACGCTTTACTTTATCCTCTTTTGCTATTTCTATACTTTCCCATTGATGCCATGATATCTGCCTGTCACTATACTTTTCAACAAATGGTTTAAGGTAACTCTGCAAACATTTCACACCGCATTGTTTGCATTCTCTTCTTAAACATTTAATAGCTGGATTGGTGTTGTATTTACAAAAAGTAGCATCACTTAAGCTTTTCTTATCTACTGAAATTTCATCCAAATCTCCATTTTCTTTCACTGCTTTTTTTACATTTGTTAGTGCCTCACTTTTTAGGGCCACATTACAGCGCTTTTGGCATAAGCATGATCTTCTGCTTGTTTCCGACACCTTTTTAACATTCACTGGTTTCAATTTAGAAAATGAAGTTAATCCTATTTTGTGACTAGGGTTCCTTAACTTGTACTCTTTGTAGGCTTCTTCTAATGTCATAGTCATCACATGTTTTTGAAGTATTTCTTTTTGACCACCTTTTCTTACTTTCACAGTTTCACGTTTATTAGGCACTTCCCTACTGATTTCTGGACTTAGAAAAAAATCTTTCACAGATTTCTTTAATGGAGAGTTAAGTGCATCCCTTCTTCTTTTTCTTTGTTTCGTCTCCCACCATGTAGAACTAGGTTTTTGCCGTTTCACTGATACTTTGAAATACTTTTTTAGTCTGTGTCTTTTATATTTCTTCAGTAATGCGTCACAAATGATGTTGTATGCATGTTTCTTTGCACCCCCTTTCCTTGTTTTCACTTCTGAAATGCTCTCTGACACAGATTGTATAACAGTATCTGTCAATTCAAGTTTTTTTCTGCAATCTGGTGTCATTATCATTTTATTCCTATTTAGAAACTTTGATGTTGATGGAGATTCAATTAATTTACTTATGATGACTGCTTTTCTCTTTGGGGTATTTGGTAATACTTCCTTTACCTTTTTTAATTGTCTGTACAGAGTTGCTTTAGGTAACACTTTATTCATTGGTGAATCTCTGGCTGACCCAGTATTTCCTATTTCACAATCAGTCTGAATACACTCTTGCTGTATACTTTCATTCAGTTTGATACGCATTCTCCATGCTTGGGTTCTTTTCACAGCTTCTTTCTTCTTTCTACTTAATTCAGCAGTTTTCGGACTTCTTAAATCAACACTCTTATTAACCGATAATGCCAGGGCTGCTTTTTCTTTCTTTTTCTGGCGATACCTTTTCATTTCTTCACGTTTTTTCCTTCTTGATTCTTGTTGAAGATTTGAATCGGAAAGTGATTGCTGTTTTTTTAGTAGTCTTGCATCTTTTCTTCTTTCTTTATCAACCCTTTTTAGCTCCTCATGTTTCGCCTTATTTTCCCTCTGTTTTTTTCTCCAGGCTTGTACCTTTAGCCTCGTCTTCTCCCTTCTAGCTTTAATCTTCTGTTCATCTTCTTCTGCCTTATCTTTGCTTCCTAAAAACAAACAACTTCATTCTCATTTTTGTTCCTCTATGTATACGGATGAAATTTAGACTTTACAAAACATACTTGTAATGAGTACGCAATGTGCTTTCATACATAAGCAAACTGGAATAACCTGTAGATTCTTAAAGAAAAGTATCTGATTGAAAAAGAAATAGCATAAAACCTGATGATTATTCAATGTTCTAGCATTTACAATGATTGCACACTTTCCTTAATAATGTAAACAACAGTTGGGTCAATTCACATGTCTAGTAGTGTCTGTAACCATTTGACAATATCAGCAATGTATCCAATACTAAGTCTGAGCTCATTGAATTCTCATAATATTTCTGTTTGAATTTACTAGTCTAATGATATGGAATGCAAAAATACTCAGTTTCAATTGCATATTATAAGAAATCACTGAAAATGTTGCCTGTTATCAGAAATCTAGATGAAAGAAACTATAAATATACCAAAATATTACAAATTGCAGACAGACAATATGTCAAAATTTAGCCTTACACATCAATACTGTAATAGGAAACATAATTTGGCTTCATTTTTTTAAAAAAACAGGGATAAAATCATAGACAGTATAAAAAGGGGATATTGGTTACAGACACTACAATTTAAGAGTGTGGTTTACCAATTCAATACAAACTTACCAGAGTTGTTCCCAGAGGTTTGCTTTTGTCGTCTTCCCATGTCTTAGGGATGTACCATGGTAAATAACAGAAAAAGTAATTAGGCAGCTTCTTCTAGGATAAGAAATTCAGGTTACATTGTCTTGTAGTAAATTACTCAAACAGACAGTGCTGCAAGAATGATGCAATATTCAATCAAGAGAGTTATTGCATCACTTTTTTACTCTTGGCTGCAGAGGTAAATAGATGATGCAACATTACATCACATAAGATGGAACTTTCTATTGAGAAAAACAATGTTTTAATGACAAGTAGAACAATACTTTTATCTTTCATTTTTATACCTGTTTGTGTAGTGTCTGTAACTTTTTTTTATTGAGTTGCTGTTTTTTAATGGTACAATACAGCACCACCAATTTTAGCCAACTTGGACATCACATGGATACACATGAGCCTTTGTAGGATTTATACTTTTCCATAATGAAACAACAAAATTATTGCCATATAAACTTGTAAAGGTTACAGACACTACAAAATTTAGAACTGGAAAGTTTGACAAAGAACAAGCTCTCATTCGAATATCTTGGCTAGCCATGTGATTTAAATGGTTTTACTACTTATTATAATATAAAGTCGAGTTCTAGATGTCAATAAAAGTTATAATGAATGTTATTTTGTACAAAATGTTGGCATATAACAACAGATTAGTGTTTGAATTTCAGTGTTGAAACAAAACTTCTACTGACGGTATTTTGCTTATAAAATCCATAATATTTTACCGATTTCTTTAATTCAAGAAGCAATATTTGCAGGATAGAATTCCGCATAAAACCAGACCAATAAATGCATAATTTCTGTATGATATTTAGAGAATTCTCTATTTTATATTCAAGCTTTTTTCGAGTGAGACTACATAATGCTCAAAAATGGCCATTTTTAGAGCTTGTTTCCATGCATATCTCAACAATGGGTTACACTAACCTCTTGAAATTTTCAGGAAAGTAAGAGAGGTATATGCCAGGCTTACCAATCTTTAAAATTGGTTCATATCTTGTTTAATTTTTCTATTTCATGCATATAACATGAAAATTCCTTTTATCAGCACCAATACCGTGTTTTAGCCGTAAGTATTTTTTAACATGAACGAATGGTACAGTGTGTGATATTGAAGGACGATTTTTGCGGTCGATCTTTACGTTTCATGATTTTCATTCCTAGTTGTAAAAACAATCGGGTAAGTGTTCTGTAACTACCATGTGTACCAATCCAATGCAGGCCACTTCAAATTTAAAATCCTGTCATTTCAATGTTTTGTATACCGTAGTTTTTGCAGATCTACGTTTAGTCGGAGTATATGTTTTAAATTTATATAATATAGTATGTTTAAATAGTTTTGTTTATTGTTATTAATTATTACAGCAAAAACTACGGCGACTATATTACCTATACATCCGGTTGGGTTCAAAGATACTTACCGGTAAATTTTTAGTATCTTTGGTGGGTGCGTTCGAAAACAAGACAAGACTAGTTCAAAAACAAGACAAGAATTTGTTCAGTATTGGACTTAATATGAAAATCAGTTATACCACATATTTAATTTTTTTTATTAAACACAATATAATAAACTGTTACTAAATAGTGTTTGACTTGATCAAAAATCAATGTACTGTATTGTTCTATTCATCTTCATTTTCATCGTCATCAGTTTCAGCTTCAAATCCACTGAAACTTGAATCAAATTCACTGTCGTTGCCATGGAATAACTCCATAACTGATGCTAATTGATCCTCATTGGTGTCAGTGGTATCGGATGCAGCTGAGGAGTCATCCGAAGAACTGATATAGCTAGCCGATTCGGGAATTATCCCACACTTTCTGAAGCCATTGATGATTGTCGTAATTTTCACTTTCTCCCATGCCCGAAGAACCCAATTACATGCCTCTATGTACGTTGCACGACGTTGTTGACCAGCTGGCGTGAATGTGTGTTTACCGCTAGTCATCCAATGATCCCATTCCTCACGAACAAAAGTCTTAAACGGGTGATTGCCGGCAACATCCAAGGGCTGTAGCTTGCAAGTCAGGCCACCTGGGATAACGGCTATGTGGGCTCCAGCACTGTTGATGTGCTTCTGCACAGTTGTCTCCTTATGGGCAGCCATTGCATCAAAAATCAGAAGAGGTTTTTTCTTGAAAAATCCGCCTCTTCTTGTTCTGAAGCATTTGTTAGTCCAGGTATGCATCACCTCTGTGTTCATCCAGCCCTTTTTGTTGCAGACAACAACGACTCCAGCTGGCAATGTTTCTCTTGGCATCGTTATCCTTTTAAAGATAACCATGGGTTTAAGTTTTCCTCCTGCAGCAGTGCAGGCCAATACAACAGTGAAGTTGGTTCATTCATGTCCGGTGGTATTAATCGCGACTGTCTTCACACCTTTATCTGCCACTGATCTAGTAGCTGGAACATCGAATGACATTGGAATCTCATCCATATTGATAATGTCATCATCTGCCAACTTCAGTTCACTCATTTCCTTCTGAACAAAGGTATGGAAAACATCCAATTTATTTTCCCAATCGTCTGGAAGCTTCTGTCCATCAGTTGTACTTGATCGGGCTGCAAGATTGATCTGTTTCATAATTTTTAACACCCAGTTTGCACTGCCACCACAAAAGTCTGTGATCTTCATTTCTGTAGCAATGATTTGAGCCTTCAATTTGTTGAAACGGCATGGTTACTGTCACGTTCCGAACGCACCCAGTTGGCTAGATTTTCTTCCAAGTTCGGCCATCTTGCATTTCTACCTCTACGAGCTCGTTTCCTTGGATGCATTTTCTTAATCTCCTCTTCATCCAACCTCCAATCACGTACATTTTTCTCGCTGCAGCTAAATTCTCTTCCAGCAGCTCTGTTGCCATGCTCCTTGGCAAACTTGATGACATCTAATATAATGTCGGCTGTATATGATTTTCGCTTCAGCATCGTGACAATTTTATAAATTTTAAAAATGCAAATTGATTTCTCATTTATATATACTGGTAACAAGAGACTATTCCCACATTTATATATGCTAACCGCATACATCAGGCATTTTTTTGTCTATGTACGGTACTAATCCCACTCGCTGATGACTTGGCCTCCTAGCAGATCAATGAAGCCGCCTTTACATTTGGCGTTTATTGTTCTAGAATCTAGATACCAGGTACTCAACCCATCCGCTATTGGCCCGGCAGCAGATAAGAATAAACAATAATCATTGCGGTTCTGCCTCAGATAATTCTTTGATCTAAACTAAAAATGGTAATGAAGCCTTGTTTACATCCAACGGGTGATGAAACATTGGACAAATTTTCATTTATGATAAAGGAAAGGAAACCATTGGATATAAATTGCTCAGTGCAGCAGATGGCAGGCCGCATGCGTCTTATGTATTTCTTATTTTACACAAATCGGCAAAACCCGCATCTTATATATGGGTGCGTCTTATGTAAAATATTTTTACACAAATCGTCAAAACCCGCGTCTTATATATGGGTGAGTCTTATAATTGGGTGTGTCATATATTGCGCGAAAATACTGTAGTTACTTTTGATTTTCAGCTTTATTTGGTATGATCAGTATTTTATTATGACTTTTTGGTCATAAACTAATTAACAGAGAAAATCAAAAATTAGTTTTATAAAATTCAAGAAATAATATATTTCTCCAGAATAAAAAGTTAATATTTAAAATATAGCTTATTGTGCTGTGAATTAACTCATAAATAGTCACAAAAGTTTTATCTCACTTCCAAATGTATACAGTATTCTGAATGAATTCCAATGGTATTCTGAATGAATATCAGTATTCAATGATTCTGATGTATGAGTAGTCTCAAATGTGCTAATGTTCCAACAGTGTTTTGCATTACAGTGATAATGATTTAAAATGTCCATGAATGAATGCACAATAATTTTAAGATTGTAATTTTGTCCTAACATCAAATATCACTTTGTAGTTTCATTTAATAATTTTAATAAATAAATCCTTAAATTATAACTAAACCTGATTCGACTAAGACTGGTAAGATACAGAATAAGTAATTCTAAAGTAAATAGAATTTTATATAATTGAATACTATGGCAGAATAATAGAACTGGGATGAGGCTCATTTTCTAATCAAATTCATTTCAGAACATAATAAAAAAGGTCAAGTTTCTTACTAAACATTGAGTGAAAAAGCATGTAAAATATCCAGTGGACCAGGTGTTTCCCAAGGGAATTACTAATGTCCTGAGCTCAGATCCAAGTAAACATGTTTACATTAAAGTAATAATGATTTTAAAATATAACAAAACTAAGAGACAAGAACTGTAATATGTTGTTTACAAAAGAGGCATTAATTCAGGATGGCCAAACTCCTACCCTCAATTATAGAAAAAGATCAATCACACAATACTAATTAAATGTACACAACATTTACATCATTAATACAGTTACAGCCCCTGATTTTCAGATACATCCACTTTTTCTCTGCAAGAATTCGATAGATTTAAAAAGAAATGCACTAGTAAGCCTATTTTTAATGAGACCATGACTGGATTTGATTCTCAGCATACAGCAGCAGCAGTTAGCAGAATGGCTCTGGATTTTTATATTCACCCACATTCTTTTCTATCCAATAATCCATTTCACTCCTTCAGGATCTCAATTAAATTTTGTATGCAATTTGTGTTAATGATACTTAGATTTGGTTTGATTTTCATCATCAGTTAATGTCCTTGATTATATGACTTGTTTTCACACAATCATTCCTTTAATTACCAGTATTATGGGATTTTTAAAAAAAGGCTATAAGCAGCATTAGATTCATACAACTGAGTCGAATTTAATTACCAGATTTTTTTTGCCATCATTTATTGGAGTTTTGGCAACTGAATGTTGGACCTATACTCTTTTGTTTCAGCAAAAACACTCTCTTAATCACAAGTTTTTAAACAGTAGATTTTGGTTTTAGCTTTCTATTGACAAGACTACACCGTGGTTTTCAATTGTCAATAGTTCTACATTATCAGCAATATCCATTTTTACAATGTTTTTAAATTTGTTTATATAGGCACATTGTCACCTAGCCATTTCTTCTGCAAAGTTCATAGTTCTGCATCATCAACAATATCTTTCTTTAGAATGTACTTTATTGTTTTTACTTATCAACAGTTTAACTGAGCCCTTTCCTCAACAAACATTCTCTCTCCTATTTATGTTAAAAAGCAGGTGATATTGTGGAAATTGCTTGAGGGATTGAGCCTTGTAGTAAGCAAATATATTTATATTTATTTATAGCTATTTTTTAAAACAATTTCTTTGTTTTAGATACTTCGTGACCCTCCAAACTTTAAGGAAGGACAGTCCCTTGAAAAAGTTGAGATGTTCCTGAAGAAGTGTAATGAAACTGCTATCGATGATCTTTTAGGGTAAAGTACAATTTCTTATGAGTGATTTTGAAAGATTTTGATAATGTACCACATAGTAAATGAAGACATTATATATCCTTGAATTGGTTAATTTGTTAGGATTATGTCAGTCATATTGTTTAATGTCTGAATAATTTTAGAATCATATTGAATTGTCAAGTAACAGCTTCTTATAATGCAATTGTTTACTTTTCTATATGAATTACCTTTATTTTCAAGATAACCAATCCCTGAAAGATCATGAAAAACATAATTCCAAGATGTTTCAACAATACATTGTACACTTTTGCTCATGTACCTGCAAAACATTGCAAATCACTGCTTTGTGTGCAACAAAACATGATTTATTTTAATCAAAATGTAGAGACATTTGTTTTGTGAAAAAATATCAATGTTGAAACTAGATTTTAAAAAATGTTTTATTTCTTAAATATTGATGACATGATTTCATTGCAGTGCCAGTTCAGAAATTTAGGGTTCACTACAAACTTTGGAACTTTTCACCATAACGAACTGTTTCTATCAAACAAAGCTTTGAATTCACTGGATACTCCTTTTGCTTCATTGTTTTGATGTCTGTGATCAAATATGTGACTGACTTGGATAATTTAAGGTAGTTTAATTTGATGCTCGCACAATAATATTTAAAACTGTTCAAGTTGCCTGTTGAAATGAGATGACTTGGCACTTTACCATCATGATAGCTGCAATTGCACAAGTAGGATGGATTTCCATGCCTTTTAACTTGTTTTTGTTTTATTCCCTTTATTGGGTTTTATACAAAGATATACTTAATAGTTTATGCACACAACAAGAAATGATTTAATACATGCATTATAAGAAATATTGGATACATGAGTATGTGCATTTGTTTCTCTCTCTCTCACTCTTTCCCTTTCTCTCAAACGTGCCTCTATTCATTTTTACCAATATTCTACAACATCAAATTTATAACTAAAATAACATCAATAACTAATTTCAATATTTAAAAAACAACAATATTTGGCTCTCTGCATTAGCTACTCATGGGCTAGAATCTGAATGTAAAAGACTGATTCCCAGTCAGTGCTAGGCTGATCCCAGTATTACAGTTTAGTCTGGGCTGAAGCCAACTCAAGTGCAATTGGTGCTAGGCTGATATCCCAGCAGTACAGTGTAATCTGGGCTGATCGCAGCTCCAGTAAGATTTGTGCCTGGCTGATCCCAGCTTAGTGTAAAAGACTGATTCCCAATCGGTGCTCGACTGATCCCAGCATTACAGTGTACTCTGGGCTGATCCCAGCTCAAGTACAATTGGTGCTAGGCTGATCCCAGCATTCATGTGTATTCTGAGCTGATCCCAGCTTAAGTAGACTATGTGCTAGGCTGATCCCGGCAATCAAGTTCTGATCTCATTCTGTTCTGATCTCATCTTAACTAAATTTATTCTAATTTTGGTTGATCCCTGCATAAGAGTGTATCCTGGATTTATCCCAGATTCATGGAATAGAGGTGGGCTGATCCCAGCAGGAAGAAAATATTCTTATATGTTTCCTATTTAAAACTGAAAGAAATGTATTTAACGTGCATGATCTTTACGTTATTAGTATAGCTAAATATACGAGTATCTGATTGAAGAAAACAATGGGATCATTTGAGTATATTCTGGGCTGATCAAATCCTCCAGTAAATCTATACTAGGCTGATCCCAATGATATTGTTTATTCTGGACTGACCCCAGCTCAAGGATAATTGGTACTAGGCTGATCCCAGCATTAAATTGCATTCTGGGAGGATCCCATCTTAATTAGACTATGTGCCATGCTGATGTATTATGGGCTGATCCCATCTTAACTGATCTCCACATTAAAGTGCATTTTCTAGCCCGATTCCAGCTATTGAAGGATGTGCTTTTATGATGATTTACATTGACACTAAATTAAAATATTCAACTAAAACACAAATTTCACTTGACAAAACTTATTTCATTGATATTTATTTGTTAAAGTGTGGCCAACATTATGCAATAATGACATTTTCACTGATTGAATTTTGATAAAGGATTGTTATTTGCAGTGCATTTCGATTTTGGAGGGTAAAGAAAATGTAAATAAAATAATACATGTTTTAATCTTATAAGTTAAGAATTTCATGTTCATTCAAATTTCTTGTAACAAACCTCTGTTTTCAACGATTATAAAAGGGTTTCATTTACCAGTTTTGATTGCAACTTTTTCACATCCAACAAATAAGGGTAAATTCTTGTAGCATTTTCTAGACAAAAATGGAATCCACAACTGCCCCTGCACTAAGGTGGGTTTGTGAGTTATCCAGACATGAGTTATTGAGTGAGCTGTGTATTACCCTGTGTAGTCCATACATGAGAAACAATACAAGTGCAAATCTATCCACTTGCTGGTCTGCTCAGCAGGTGGAGAGCACAGGTGACCAAAAATGTAATCTTTCTTTATTGCAAAAAAACCACACCCAAACCCTAACCTACACTATCTGAACTGTTTTGCAAAAAGCAGGAATACGTCAACATGGGACTTGAAGGAGGAAACTCATAAAAGTCATGACATTTAACATGGTTTTTCATCACTGAGATTCCATTGATGGAAATTAAAACCTGACCAAGCTATGACTTTGTGTAATAGCTAAAGCATTTTAGGGCTTGACTGGATTAAGGAAAGATGAATAATTCAACATTAGTTCTGATCAGCTAGAGATTTGTATCAATCAAGCTGAGATCCATACAAATGTTGCCATTCAGAATGTCTCACAAATGAAATGAATCAACATCTGGCATAACAGCAAGTTCATTCTCCCATACATTTATATACCAGGAAGAATATTTTTCCTTGACTGTGTGAAACGAAAAAGGCAGATTTTATGGGGCCAGGAAATGTATGGAAGCCATAGATCTACTTAATACAGCTGGCAGACCTACTGCAGATTGCTAAAATGAAGATTAAAGCTTCCACGAATACTGTCTGTGGTAAGAAAGTCAAAACCATATTCAGTTTCATTACCACCGAAATCCTTGCTAGTAGCCACCCAAACATAGAATGAAGCAGATGTTGCAAAGATGCTATATGAAAGTTTTGCAAAGGACAACTACAACCTGGTCCACACAAGACCAGCAAATAAATGGCCACAATGAAAACAGAATGAGTATGACATGCTAGATTCCCAGCTCTGTTACTGAGAGACCAATTTGACCAAGGTCACCATAAGTGGAGTAGACCTATTTTGCTAGTAAAAATGAATGCTGGAACCAAAACAAAGAGTGGATTGATGAATCTATTAGCTATCAAAAGGATCAAGTTCTTAAATAAGTTTGGGAGTCCAGAGTCGAGTATGAACACTGGAGAGCCTCAATACCATCCAAAGGAAAACTCTACCGCTGTGATAAATTAAATCAACACTATAACATTGCCAAGGTTTAAAGGGAGAAATTGATGAAATTATTCTTTTACATAAGAATATGATTCAATGGCTGCCTGTTTTCAATGATACTTTTACAAAAGAAAACAACAGAGTTGATCTTAAAAACTTCACAGACACTTCAAGAAATATTGATGGAGGGGTGTCCATCATCATAAATTAGAAAACTTTTCTCATTCAAATTAATATCAGTACAGTTTTACAGTCTATAGCAGCCACAAAATGCTTACACTTTGTTCATATACCTCCCTTCAGGAACTCCTGCAATGAGTCTGATCTTGACCATTTTGTTGAATAGTTACCAACATCTTTTATTGTACCTGTTAACCTTAATAGTCATCATACACTTGGGGTCTTTAAAGATTAAAATCAGAGATGGAAGAAATAGATGACATCGTTTGAAAGCAGAGATATACAGATTGTATAATGTGAGTAAAATCATCAGTTTATTGTCAAGTTAGTGTTGAATGCAAAGTAAAAAGACTGACTAATATGCTTGTGTGATAAGAGTGCAACTTTTGATTGTTTTCACATGAACTATAGAAGAAGTCAGAAACTTTGCCCTTCAAGTGCATCATATTGGAAGAGGCTTTAATGTTCTATGGACACTGTTCTAGTTATTTTTCTTTTTCAGCCAAAAGTCAGAATGCTTTCGATGTGAGACAAAATTAGATACCATTCCTGTTACACTACCATGCAAACATGCCATCTGCAGACCATGCTTCAATGAAATGAGGGCAAGTAAAACAAAATGCACTGATTGTTCCGAAGTGATTCCAAGTGACTTTGATCCAGATGCACCTGCAAGTCAAAGGTTTGTTATCTGATTGCACCATCATTCTTTCTGTCAACTGAATCAGTTTTTATTTTCAAAGTAATATCTATTTTTGTATGCATATGAATGTACTCCATAATCATTTGACAAAGTACAGGTTTTCATGTGACATAATGATACTTTTATCATACTTGTTAGAGGCAGAGATGATATAAAGTCAGAACCATCCTTGCATTTTCATCAGTGTACAGGAATGATGTACATGTATAGCATTAGATGTTTCAAAATATTTATATTTGTTTCTATGTTTGGTGCTATGTCTAAGACAATCAAACATTGCTTTTTCAAAAGCAAGATAAGGCCTGTTTCACAATGTCAACATCCTCAGCATGTATTAAATTGTTGCATGATGCCTGCATTCTACTTTTGGGAATTTAGGCCTAAAAAGAATATTTTCCAAAAATAATGTGTTTCTTGTTTTGATTATATTTTTTAATTTGTTTTCTTCTGGATTTTTTGCCTCAAAATAATATGACAATAGGACAGCCATATAGGGACTTATTGTTGACACATTGAACCATATTTTACAGTTTTGTTGCCCATTCCTAGCAACTGGATGATTCATGCATGTCATGTTTAGCAATTTTAGTATTAAAAAGATTTAAAATAATTGGAAGGTATTAAAGGTCTAAAGTGAATTTTCCTATTGCCTAATGAAACGGTATTTCAAAACATAACTGTCAATGAAATAATACTGCATTTTGAAGTTGGAAACCAAACTATTATTTCTGACATATATCAACAGGAAGTCATTTTATTCACTTTTACCAATATCATGAATTGTGAATTTGTATAAGCAGCACATACACTGCTTCTTTGTTTCATCTAGTGTTCATGGTTATTGAACTCGGGTTCTTTTTATTTTTTGTTTCAGATAGCCTTCAGCACATTTTTCCTTATAATTAGCAATCAAAAACTACTATTTTTTTTGTTATTTTCATAGGCCCTGGTATTTTTTTATAAAAAAAAAAAGAGCTTGGTTGACTTTTCTACTGCTCTTTTCTATCCTGAAAGTTTAACGTTTCTTCCTTTTTACTATGTATTTATTCTTAGTGAAATGCTCATGTAAACTGTCTTTTTGATGAATAAATTATATTAGCATAGACCTAGTGTACACTTTACCTTGAGCATTCTAACATTGAAGTGTTTTGTATTTCAAATCTTCTTTCAGCATCATTATTTAGAAATAGTATCTAAGTTAAGTGTGGGTAAGTGTGACCACAAGAAATCTCCATGTAAACACATTCCACTTTTTCCTGTAGACACTGTAAAGGTGAGATGGCTTTCCATTTTGTAGCTTTTGATCTGGGATCTCGTGCAGAACCAAATGGAGAACCAATGAACCTAACATGGCGAGGAAGAAGTTCTCCCTTTTTTCACAATAGTTTTCTGATCTCTTATTTGTTGAATCCCATGGGTCTCAGACAAAGTTTAGCCAAGTCTCTTTGGAGACTCCAAGGATTATTTGACTCCCTTCCTAGGGAGGATAAAAATGTTAATGTGAGTGAGCCATGCCATTCTGAGAGGGAGGAACAGCACTGTCCTTATTCAACAAGTTGCACCCTTCCCAGTGAAGAACAGCACCCTCTCTTTACCACTAGGATAAACGGCGAGTCACACCATCACTTGGGGTGGAGCAGCACCCCCTCATCCAAAAGGGCAGAGAAGTTGAACCCCCTTCAACAAGGAGGAATAACACCTTATACTGCCCTACTGCTCTGTAAGGGATGATTGTGAGTCATGCCTCCCACCCATAAGGGGAAGAAATAGCATTTCAGTCATAAGGACACAATGTTTGTGATGCAATCTAGTATCTCAATAAGGGAGTTCTGAGATCCATCTCAACCAGATTTGAGGATGGATCTTACTACAGATCTGAGTCACCAGAAGAGCCTTTGTTTGCTGACCAGTCACCTGAAACTAGTTGAGAGAGTGCATGATGAAGATATCTTTTCTGATTTCATTGTAACCAATAAGTTTGACTAAGAGCAGGCCAATTTTGTACACCCTCTTACTCTCTTTTTCAACCTTTTGTTAAGAAGTCAGAGTAGGAGGAAATTTGATGAAGCATGGAATAATGTTTACTACCTCTTGTTGAACAAACTGTATCCCAAATCTTCAGGTTCTGGTGACCACAAAATACTTTCCACTTTTGAGAATCTTCCTGGGACAAACTCTTGACACTTCCTTCCTCACTTAGCCACAGTCAAGGAGTTTTGTCACAGGTTTTGCAAGGACCAAGCTTTTTTCCAAAAATACTTAAAGGGTGATATGTTCATCCCACTACACTATGAACCTTAAGCACTGCTTCTAGCTACAAGGTTTTTTTCTCCTTCCTGGCCCACTAAAACTCCCACTTTAGATGGGTTACTCAAGTGGGTATTTATATGTACCTTGGCGAACCTTTTAGTGAAAACAATAGAACCTTTAGAACATAAGGCTAGATCATTCATAATCATAGTCTTACATGCTGACATCTTTTCAGCAGCCTCATTCAACCAGCAGAAGAAGAAATCTATGTTGCCAGTGGTTCTACATCATTTGTTGGAAACAGTGGCAAATACTTCTATGCATGTATTTTCCTTGTCCATGGCCTTGTTAGTAGAGCACCTCCACCTTGCAGGAACGTGGAAACTGGACCCTTCCAACATCTTCCTAGAGCACAGTAAGAACCTTTTGAGGGTTGCTACACCCATCTGGAGATTGAGATTCAGTTTGAAGGGCTCATAAACTGAGTGTCTACTCAGAATTTGAGAGACCATCATCAGTCACTTCTGGCTCTTTTAAATTGGAATAGTATTCCAGTTGAGATTAGAAATGCCCACTCTATTTCCTTCTTTCAAACCCAATATATCCAGTGGCTTAAGAGATTCAGCTAAAATAAATAAATTCCTTTATATGAGGGCCTCAATGTAGGTTAGTTCTTAGCTAATTGTGTTACCCTCTTTAAATAAAGTCTTTATTATTATTATTATTATTATTATTATTATTATTATTATTAAACCAAGAAACAGATACAACCTGACCTCTCTCAGAGCCTACCAGCTAAATTCTTTGTAACCATACAGCCATAGTCAAACCGACAGCCCCATTTCAGAGCTACCTTCCAACAGCAGGTTGACTCTAGATAGGTATAATGCAAAGCCCCAATAAAGAAGTTCACGGGGCCTTTCCCCATTCCCAAGGACAAGGGTGGACAGCCCTAGGGTTTCACTCCCTCTCCTGAAGACAATACCTCTACCTTTGGTACCCATTGATGCTTGACTAAACTTGACTTCATAGGCTTTGTCATAATGATCAATGGTTGGGTCATTTCTATCATAAGAGATGATTACCAGCTTCAGTTTAAGGATCTTCTGCCTCTAGTAAGGCCTGCCCCCCTCAAATTGTTTTCCACCAGTTAATCTGGCCCAGTTAAAGAAAGAGATTGATTACCTTCTTTGGAAAGGTGCATTAGAAAGGGTGTTAATTAATATATGGCCTTCAGTTTTTTGGGCTCCCAAGAAAGGGAGAATGTCATCTTTGATTATCAACCTTTCCTTCCTAAAAAGATTTATTTTGAAGGAGCCATTGAAAACAGAGATAACAGCCTCATTCAGGTATATCATAACATCTTGCAATTAGGCGATCTCCTTTGATCCTTATGATGCACAATCACATCCCTATCTTTCCTCCACACAAGAAGTACCTCAGATTTTGTTCAGAAGGAGAGGTTTTCCGATTTTGACGTACTTTACCTTGCTTTACAAGGGTCATGGGAGTAGTTGCAGTCCATTTAAGGTCATTGGGTATCCGTACCTCCAATATTTAAATGATTGGTTGATCCACAATGACAGTTTAGAGTCCCTCAGACTAGACCTGTCTAGCCACTGGTCCACCAAACTGAGATGACTCGGAGCTGAATCCAGCTCAAGATTTTGTCTACAGAAGGAGCAGAAATTGTTCACAGGGTTAGTCCATGTCCCTTTTGACAGAACACACAAAATTCTGACCCTGTTGGAGATGCTAAGAGTGAAGACTGAGTTCTCATATTTTTCTTTCTGCTGTAGATCTTGAATGACACAGTGGACCTGGTTCTACATGGCAGGCTTCACTTGTGTCCGATCCAGTTTTTAGTTTTAGTGGCTTGGAAATCACACAAAGATCCCTTGAATGTTTTGATTTCTTTGGGTTGATATTGGCGCCACCATCAAAATTGGTGGACAAATCATGACTGACTTTGAGGCATTCATTTAGATCCAGGTGGTCTGATTCCTCAGGGTTTATGGTCTCAGGAAGAATCTACCTCCTACTTCAACAATTTGGAAATGAGAGCCATCTTTGTAGCTTTCAGGGCTTCATCAAGCAGCTAAGAGTTTGTGTTGTCTTCATTAGTGGTAGCATACCTAAGAGGATGAGGCACACATATACTTTCTAGAGGTTGGACAGTTTTGGAAGGAATATCCCTTTGAGTAAACCACATTCCTAGCAGAAAGAACATTTTGGCATACAGTCTGTCAAGGAAAGTAAAGATAGTTCTTATGAAATGGTCTCTTCACCAACATGCATCTTTGTGGAACACCCATGGTTGACTTGTGTGCCACCAAGCTGAACAATAAGCCTTCATTTTGTGTTTCCCCAGTCCCTTGATCAGTGAACCTTGGCAGTGGACACCTTCAATCTTAGGTGGAGCATCTGTTCGCTTACACAACCCCACCTTTTAGGATGATCCCACAGGTCCTTCTTTTTTCATTGCCCCTCTGTGCCGGCCCCAGTGACTGTGACCCAAGGGAAATGTAAGTTAACTCCAGCAGTAAAAGTTATTGTTACTGGCAGGTTCTACACTATAGGTACATGTAGATACTGTGTTTGTGGAACCAGGTGTTCCATTAAAAACCATTGAAAATTGGTCATAGTAGTTTATTCTTCTTACACTTTATTTATTAAAGTTAAAATCTAAGTTTTTTGTTTTCCTGGCTGTAGGCATGATATCTATTGTGGAACTTGAGCAGGGTGTTGTTTGAACAATTCTGAACTCTCATTGGGAAAGTAGGTGACAGTGACATTTTTTGAAGAGATACATACTAATTGATAATTGTTGTGCTAAAGTTCAGTTAGATCAGGGTTTTTTCCTTCAAAAAAGTGTTATCATTATTATAATAAAACAAACCTATTTCTTTTCTTTCAAAAGAGAAGTGCAGATCTTCAAGAACTTCCAGAGCAGATGTAACAGTTTCTTCATAGACATCATATCACAGTTGTGTTTTACAAACAACACTGCTCCATCAGACCATGTGATGGACAAGTTGCTAGGATACGTCAGCATGTCAACATCAGGAGATATGAAAACACGTTTTCTAACAAAGCAACTGACCATATTCAATGACTGTGTGGATCCCAACCCTGTCTTCAGATCATTTCTACTTCAGTTGCAACTCAGAACCAGGTTTGATTATCTTTTTGATAAATATACTGATGCGTCATTCCAGGTCAGTACAGTCACTGATTGCACAGATTTGTGCAACAGTAATCATGCTTTTTAAGGAAACAAGTTCCATCATATTAGAATAAGTTGCAAAGGATGTAGAAATTTAAACAAATGTTTGGAGATTTTTTTTTCTTCCTATTCTTTAAAAATAATATTTCTCACTTTTTTTAACCTTTATTCACAAAATTATATGTTTTGTAGATATGGATAGCTTCTGTGTTGGTCTGTGACAATGTATTTGTAAGAATATCCTTTGAAAGTTAACACACTTGTTTATCCCATAACTTCCAAAAACAGTAAATCATATAAATATGTAATGGTCCAAAATTTTGTAGATATTTTTTACAGCTTCTCATTGTCAGTGTGACACATAACCATATGTTTAGTCTCTTGTTTGGAGGTATGATTGGAGTTTAATTAGGACCCAATAGTATAATGGTCCAACAGACGTGTTAATGTAGGGTCAAGAAATGACAAAGTCAAGAGAACCCAGAGAAAAAAGCTATCAAAATGATATTTTCCAGAATAGAGGCACCTGAGGGGGAAGGGGGGTTTACACATTTGTGACAAGGGGGAGGGGTGTGTTTAAGAAATGTGACATCACATCAGATTGTGCAACTTTAAATAAAAGTTCCACTTAATTTTTTTATTGCTTACAATTTATTTAATGAAGTTTTAAGTAGCTTCAGGCATGTCATGCATGAGCTTAAATTAAGATGGACTCGTTTTCAAACTACCAACACCCCTACTAGCCCTAACAGTGGCTTTTTCCAAATAGCATTTTTGTGTTTCCTGTCCGCTGGTGGCAAGGTTGAAATGATCTTTTTCTCGCCAAACTTTTTAACTTTAAACTTTTTTGTGCTATAAGATTAAATTTAACAAGTTTGATAGAAAAGTAAATAATTTATAACGGTTGATATTTTTTCAGATTTCTATTATAAAAGATCCTACATTTAAGAAATAGAATAATTAAAGTTTATATTATATAAAGTTTATATTACCAACAGAATAAATTAAAGTTTATATTACACCAATAATAATCTCAATTTTTTTTGTGTGAAGAATTGACCGCTACGATGGATAAAAGTAAAATGTTCCAGATTCTTTTTGAGGTGTACGTGCTGGCATATCCTACAAAGAGCAGAAGATTTGCCAAGAAGCAGTGGTTCAAAAGTGGAATAGAATAATAAAAAAAGATGCATTTGCAAGTAAAAGTTGATCACTGGTTGCAAGAATAATTAAAAACAATTGCCACCACACCAAAAAAGGATCACTTCTGATGTTTTTGGCTAAACAAACATTATATTCCGATACAAAAATCTCCAAAATAGTGCTTGCGGCAAACCCCGAGAATTCTGTGTTCTACTACAAAGTTTCACAGTATTTTTTTTTATAGTTATAATTACTTTATTTGATAATTATAGGAGAATTTGAATACAATATTCTGAACATCTGCAGTTTTAGCTAGATGACGAATATTTTGAAAAAAAATTTCAGCTTTCCAGTGTCTCCTTTTTAATACATGTTTTCTCCTACAATATCAGAGTGCAGCGCCACACTAAATAATACTACAATGACAATAAAGTGCTTTGAAACATATTAATTTTCAAATAGGAAATACGGCTTTTTCAGGGAAGGGGGGGGGGGGTAAGCAGAGCTTTGAGACATCATATTTGAGGCAGTGACTGACTTTTTGTGATGACATATGACAAGTGGGTTGGAGTGGGTTTAAAAATCGGCCAAAATCGTGTGACATCATTTATGGATGGCCCCATGGCTATTAATAAAGGCAGACTAGAGAGAATTATTGACTATGAATGGGAGTGTTAAAATTTTGAAGGTTAGAAAAAGTTAATTCTGATTGGCTAAGCTTAATGAGCGAATGTGGTTCCCAGATGAAATTAAATATTTTAGGTAATTTCACTTGAGAAATTCAGCAGTTCAAGTTTGTATGCCAAAAGAGTAGTCTGAAAGACTCTGAAGAAATTAATAAGCAATTTCTATCATTAAATAAATCATCCAAGGGATATGAATTTGGAAAGTTGAGGACATGGAAAGAGATTCAGTTTAATAAGAAAGGGAGTGAGTCATGGGAAAGCACATAAAAAAAGTAGCTTCGTGCCAGTGCTATACTGTGGGAATGAGGGTAGACTACAAGTATGATTGATGACCTGAAGAGGTTGGGGAGAGAGAGAAGGGAAAGAAATATGGCAACTGACCTGTCAGCAACAGTGATTTGGAAAAAACTGGGAGCAACCAGGTTATGCAGACATGCTGGCAAGTGGAGTCGTTAAATTCAATGATAAAATTTATTTTATCAGTATAACAGAATGGCTAATAGCATTTTACATAAATTTGAAATTGTTTCTAAGAGGAAGTGTTTCATTCGAATGTCATGTTCAATTTCATTTTGTTTATGTAATTGATTTAATTGTGATATTTTACAGCAAGAAGCTAAATTAAATACAAATACTAAATACAGCAGCAGTCACCAAACTTTCAGTCAGTCTAGTCATGGAAAACAAGAAGTTCAAGCAATGCATCTACCCCCCCCCCCCCACTTGTCAAAATTAACAATATAGTTAAAGACAGATCTCTTCTCATAGGATCATCAAGAATCCAAGGAGTAAGAACAAGAGGGTTATATAAAACTTACGTAAAAAACCCATAGAGGTACAACTATTAACACTATTGCATAAAAAATATTGGAAATGGATATGTCACCATATCATACTGTAATTCTTCTCATTGGTGGGAATAATTACAGTAATGGCCAATCTTTGAAGAGCATTGAGGATGATTATGAAAGCTTGTTGTATGCCATCAGGTCCAAAAAGACAGAGTGTAAAATAATCATCTCAGGGCTACCACCAAGAAGGGATGTACTTATGACTCAACTAAATGACACCCTAAGTATGTTGTGTGAAAATTTCCAAATACTCTTTGTTCAGCAATACAGGACCTTCTTCAAAGACAATCATGTGAACTAACAATTATACCAGAGAAACCAAATCCACTTGTCCAACATAGGTACTGCCTTGCTCCTTTGGAATATAGACCAGTACATAAGACTTATAAAAGGGGTTATGCATGAGTCAGAAAGCTGCTTTTATTGTGGAGAGCATGGTCATGTAACACAGCGGTGTCTGCATGGAAAACAGATTCGTGGCCATCTTTGTAACAAACTAGGACATAAGCAAAAGTTGTGCACATAGGTAGAAGGTTATAATGTTCAGGCCGATGCAACAAAATGCATTAGAATATGTGTATACTTTTCAATGTAATAATTATAATTATGTTAACTGGTTTCAGGCACTATCTGGTTGTGTACAAAGTGCAGCTTATGAACTTGTAAACAACTATGTGATGCTGTTCAAGTTGCTTCTCCCTCTAGTCTCCCCAAGTGTCTAATATGTCAATATCTTCTAGTATGCATGTAAATCAGTCTCATATTGAATATTCTCATGCATCCACTACATGTGGTCATTGTACGACAGATGGTTCTTGTATGTTATCTTCTTCGTGTGTCTAAAAACAATACATGGCATACTGCCTGGTCTGAAAATCAATTGTTTGATCAAAATTGTTGTGTGTTTGGGTACCTCAAAAGAGGTCTGCAAGTAATAAACCTAAATATTCAACACATCCTCCCTAAACTGAATGAGATAAAGTTAATATTACAGCAAACTAGATCAGTCAATATTCTAGGTCTGTGTGAAACCTTTTTTTCCAATGATACTGATGATTTGGCTCTCCAAATACAGGGCTTCAACTTTGAAAGAAAAGATAGAGACTCCATGGATGGTGGGGGTATTCTTCTCTATGTAGACAGTTCCATTAGTTATAACTGACGTGTTGATCTAGAGACTATTGGGGTAGAGAGTATCTGGATCAAAGTAACCCTTGTCCAATCAAAGCCAATACTCTTATGTTCAGTTTACAGGCCACCTAGTTCCACAGCTGATTGGATTGATACATTTGAGGCTGAAATTCAAAAGGCATTACTAAAGGAAGATTTAGAAATTATGTTAGGTGATTTTAACATTGACTACATGAAAATTCCACCATTAACATGGATAAGTAACTTTGAAACTTACAACTTTACTCAATTAATTAACACCCCAACTAGAGTAACAGATGAAAGTGCTATCATTTATCATGTCTATACTAATAAACCTGAAAACATAAGTGAAATGAATGTGCCAGTGTATGCACTGAGTGACCGCTATCCAGTCTGTAGAACTAGACATGTTCCAAAATCACCTAAAAATGGGCAACACATTGAAATACAATACACTTTAAACAGTTTGATGAGGAAATGTTGTTACATGATTTAGTTTGCAAACCCTTTCAATCAGTCTGCAATATAGCTGATGTCAACACTGCTTTAGACAAATGGTATCAGAAGTTCAATGCAGCCTTTGACAAGCATGCTCCAATTAAAACAAAATGGGTTAAACACCAAATTACACCCAAGTGGATAACCCCTGAGATCAATGAGGTTAGGCACCTAGACATGAAAAGCTATAGAAAGTGGAGGAATAAAACTAAGCACCTGATAGATAAGGCAGAAGAGAACTTACTATAAACAGGCTATTAATGAAAGTAAAAGTACCAAAACATTGTGGAAGCATCTAAAAGAGCTGAACCCACCCAAAAATAGTTGTCTTCCCCCTAGACTTTAGCAAAATGATGATATAATAATAATAATAATAATAATAATAATAATAATGCTTTATTTATAGAGGGTGACTCATTAGTCAAGGACTATCCTCCCTTGAGGCCCTCTTAATGAATGTATAACAAATGCATATATAGCAACACTGTACAAGACATTGTGGAAATGTTCAACAATTTCTTCATAACCATCTCCAGTAACAGTATTCAGAACCAGACTAACATCCCAATTGAACTTGATGCTCTACAGTTATTTATAAGAGCTAAAATTCCTGAAGATAATTATTTTTCAATAGCTAATGTCAGTGAAGCGGATGTTTTTGATATGCTAATTAAGTTGAATATTAATAAATCATCTGGATTGGATGGTATTGGTCCAAACATTCTTAAAATTGCTGCTCCAGTAATAACAAAGTCACTAACGCATATCATAAATTTAAGTATAATGAGTGGTAATTTTCCAGAAACACTGAAATGTGCAAAGGTTACACCTATCTTTAAGAAAGGAGAAAAGAAGGATCCAGGAAATTACAGACCAATATCAATTCTATCTGTATTGTCAAAACTATTTGAAAAACATGTAGCCATTTTTTTAAACAAACTCTCTATTTTATAAAGCTCAATCAGGATTTAGTAAGTACCACTCATGCCAAACTGAACTTACCAAATTAATTGATGTTTGGCTGAAGGAAATGGATAATGGACATATGACTGGGATTGTTTTCCTTGACTTCAAGTTAGCTTTTGATCTTGTTGATCATGAAATTCTGCTGCAAAAGTTGAACTGTTACAGGTTTGACAATCCTTCTTTACACTGGTTTAGATCATACTTAAACCAAAGGTCTCAACAAGTACCATATATATTCACGTATAAGCTAACCCCACCCACCCACCCAAACTGAATTGGTAAAACTGTTATAAACAGACATGATCTTTCTCCGTTTTAAAACAGAATTCCACTTTTCTCCTTACTTGATTCTGATTTTTCTTGATATAGTCCTTTTTTTTAAAAATAATGTCCGATCCGGACATTAATGAATTAATGAAGTAATTAATGAAGGTAAAACAAAATATATGATTCTGGGTATAACACAAAAGCTACACAAGGCAGGGAACCCAAAACCATCTCTTGCAATAAATAATCATCCATTAGAAAATGTCAGACATGAAAGGCTTGTAGGTGTGTCCATAGATAATAATTTATTATGGAATGACCATATTGAAAAGCTTTATAAAACACTGTCATCCAAAATTGCCCTTCTCAGCAGAATGAAGAAATATTTACCTATGGAAACATGCATTCTATACTACAAGTCATATATTCTTCCAACAATGGATTGTTGTTCTAATATATGGGAAAACTGTGCTAAACCTGAGCTTGACAGGATTTATTAACTCCAGAAATGAGCAGCACGTGCAATTTTAGATACATCTGTTGATAATCCCTCAAAAGCATTATTTACAGAACTCAAATGGTTCATAATATATGACAGGATAGATTTTCACAAGGCAGTTCTTTTATATAAATGTCTGCATTGAACTGCACCAGAGTATCTACAGGACTTATTCAGGCCTGTTTCAACAGAATACTAGTTGAGATCAATATCACATGGAAACCTTCTAGTACCAAAACCAAGAACAGAGCAATTCAAAAAGAGTTTTCAATACTCTGATACAGTTTTATGGAATTAGCTTCCCTTACATGTAAAATCGGCTGAAAATATTAGAGTATTTAAGAATATATATCATGAGCATGCATGTGTTTCTAATAGATAATGGAATTTAGTATTTTAATACTAAACATGCTAAAACTAAGCACTAATTATTGCTATCTTCATATAATGTGCATTGTTATACTCTCCTTAAGAGGGCCTCAAGGGAGAATAGTCCTTGACTAATGAGTTGCCCTCTATAAATAAAGCATTCTTATTATTATTATTATTATTATTATTATTATTATTATCAATAAACATCTTTAAATCAACAATTCATTCTTGTTTTAATTATGATATACATTGTTGCAATAACCAGATGGCAATGCAGTGTTATTTACTTGCTAATTAAATATTCTTAGAGCTTTGGTTATTCCAGTTGAAACCAGATAGAGGGCAAGATCTGAAATACCCATTCTTGTTTAAGTCAGATCAGCAAGGCTGCCTGTAGAGAAATAAGACTCTCTTTAGGGAAATGAAAATCTGTCAGTGTGCTATTAAGGCCGCTGTCCATTCAGCAGATGTTGTAAAGACCAGCGATCACACACATTACTTGTTATTAGAACTCGCCAATAAAGATAATAATAGAGGGTTTTTTAGTAGAATAGAGTCATAACAAAATATTAATTATATCTGAGTCAGAACAGTACAGACACTTAAAAGATCGTATATGTATTAATCAATTTAATTGAGACTATGACTTTCAAATTGATGATAGAAAATGACAAGGTTTTAATTTATTTATGTATGACTATAATGAAACAATAAGACTAGTTCATCATTTTGTCTGTGGTCTTCACTTCAGCATGTACTCGGATATAATTTTCATTGGATAAGAAAGCATCACAGGGCTTCTAAGCTCATTTTAAAATGCACATGGTGTTTTGTTACCGTGACGGACTTAATAAATAAAGCTAATTAACAATAATTAAGGATTATGTTCCATGAAAGCTTTTGTCCAGCTGTTAATAACACCAGCATTTATTGTAATGACAATGTGAGAGCTTATACATCAATCACTGTATTTTCTCAGCAACTATTCATTATTATTTTTGTTTAATAAAATGTGTATATGGTATCTTTTATCTTTTTTGCCAACGTAAATCTTTTTAATAGAAATGTTATGTCTGACAATTTAAAAGATTTTTTGAAAAATACATAGTGATATGTATGAAAAATATACATTTAAATGGATTGTATACAAAAAATTAAAGGGTATGAAAAAATATATGAAATATGGTATACACATACACATATTTGCAAACACTCACAAAATCACAACCATACCGACATTAATATACATCAAGTCTTTTAAATCAATTGGATACTTATACTCTTGATTAGATGCAGTCTTGACTGCTTTCAGTTAAGTTCAGAACGTGATTTGAATGTATTGCATGCATCATTTAGGTTCATATATGTACTCATTAGAGACTTAATGGCACTTATATTCAAATTTCCTTGTTGGATTTTCTTAGCAAATCTTGGCCAGAACTGAGTTGCTCTTGACTACTAAAAACTTAGCATTGTCAGAAATGTATTTAATGCAATCTGACCATAAAATATGCTTTTCTCACCCATGTGACAGAAAAATCAAGCAGTTTTGCTAACCTTACTTTTCTTTTCTCAGTCATGTCATCTCAGACCAGTTGTCTGAGTCAAGGTGGCCACACACTCAGAACTACATGTACTTTAAAAAAAAAAGATACCCTTGTTGTATTCTGCTGTGCCTGACGTAGTTGTTCTAAAATCAAATTAGATCAACAAATATATAACAAAAGCATAGTAACGTATGGTCAATCCATCTTTGAGAACACACCATACAAAAACATTTCATTCCACACAGCATAGTCAATTTTATCCTATATGCAGCCTAGCTTAGTACGTTTTCAGGTCAGCGTTATTAAATATAGCTAAAGGAAACTAACTTGTTTTAAATACTTCATGTGAAATAAATTATAAGGTACACCTACATTTAATGATGCTGACCTGAAAATTGACTGTGCTACTGTTAGGATAAAATTCTCAATGCTGTGTGAAATGAACTATGACATAAAACACTGATCCATGCACATAGACTATAAACAAATACACTTCATCGCCTCCTAACTCTCTTAACAACTACGCAAAACTTAGTAACATCCAGAAATGTGTTTTGTCAAACAAGCTTTATTCTAATTTTGTTAAGCATCTGCACTGTGCCTCAGTTGAATCAAAAATATACCTGCAATATTTATTGACAAATAATGCACTTACCAGCCAGAAGGAATCATTTATCAGTCAACACACTAATCCATAAGTAAATATCACTGCAGCACTTGCCATATTTCCAAGACAGAAAAATACATTTTTAAAGAATCCGTGAACTTGAAAGTTTAGCACATGGTTATCTGATAGGGTCCATATTTAGAGAATCTTTTATACAAGGGGGAGGGGTAATTTTTGCAAATTTGGAACTGATGAATGAAACAGTTTCTTGTAATAAATATTAATTATTTATTGTCAATTTCATATAACATCTATATATTAAATGTGATAATACCTCATTACTATGATTCATTTTATGTTGTCATTTTTCTTTGCTTTGTATAAACTGTGTACTTTAGATGCAATGGTAACACCACAGCCCTCATTAACATATTTTTATTCATGTGCCGCATGTAAACATTGTGACATGAACAATAGTGAAGAGTTCTTTTTACTTTAAAGGAAAATATTGGATGAGAAAAATCATCAATGTTGGAGTTTGAACCAAGACAAAGAAATTCCAGTTGTGAGGGATACATTAAATGTCTCACCACTCTGGGAAGAATTGTGGGGAGACAAATAATGTTACCTCCTTGACTGGGATTTCCTTGTCTCGGTTCAAACCCCAAAATAGATTCTATATGTCTCAATAGAAAAATTAATTAAAATCACATCTGAGACTGAAGATTTAATTAGGGTAATGAGGGAAGGCATGTAATATTTTCAAGTTTAATGGGGTCTTTACAGGTATGACAGCAATAATCAACAACTCTTCCCAGTACAGGTATTAATACTTTATGAACACAAATCATTTGTGTAAACATAAGTGTGTGCTTACTATTGTCTTTTAATCAGTCTGTTTGATGGCTTAAATCATCCTGAAAATATAGATGAATTAAAAGTATTTTAACAAGATTGGGAAAACATAATAATAAACAGAGCTAATCTGACTGTTCAGTTCAGCATGCTGAATATGTTCCATACATGTAGCTCATAAATGTTCAGAAACTGTCGATATTGGAAGATAAATTCCTTTTCAACTGAAAATTTTAATGCATTAAAAAGTTTTTGTAAAAATATGTTGGGTGTTCAAACTTTTATAAAGTCCCAACCTACACAATAAATACTAAAGTTTCATCTCATTGTATTATTGACAGAAACTAGTAGAAGACAATCAGGGAAAAAAAAAAATATTATTTCAATTTCTTGTTTTGTTTACATTTGTTTTGAAGGGTTTATCTTGCTCTAGTTTTTGTGCGATTTTTCCTTTTTAAGTATTTTTTAAATTTTTCTTTTATCAGGCATCATATATAAGGCTGATTACAAAGTAGAAAATGTGATGTAACAGGAAATTACCAAAAAAACAGTCCTTGTCGACAATGTCTTCACACTGTCTTATGGACAAACTGTGAAAGACAACAATGTTCCAAAATGAAGAATACAATAATGTGTGCAGGTTATTGTTGACTGGGATTTTGATTTAATGTTTTTATTAGACGAAACAATACAATAGTTACTGCTATATTTTCATAGTTAATAAGTCATTAATTTCCTTCAAATAACATAACCTACTGACTAAAAGTAGTCTTTATTTGTTTAAACTACTCGGACAAGTTTTCTTTGAGTGTTATTTTGTACACATTGACATGAGCAAAGCAACATAGTTCACAGAGTGTAATGTACAGTAAAAGCACCATATTATGTACACCCCCATGTTGTTCTGTTTCTCTGGCAGCATTATAGCAATGTACACAAAATGTTGTAGGTAAATGACATCAGTTATATTTATAGCAACAAGGCAAGCTAGTAGCTTTACTCAATGGTGCTGAGATGCCATTAAAGACTACTAAATGCATATTAATTTGACAATATTAATCTATCTCATTTTTCTTCCGGTAAATGGAAATTACAGCAATTTACGTTTTGAAAAGGGTCCACGCAAATTACTTACAATAACTACAGAAAGTTAGTGTGCACCTAAGAATTACTGGGCAAATATATTAATTCTAAAGATTAGGCACTATACTAAGTCCTCATTATTATATTATTATTATTACTCTAGAAAAAGTGGGTGCAGATAATACCTCTCCTTGATATTTATGTAGAAGTGACAAATCACCAGAATAAAGAATATCTGTAGAAAATTGCAATATAATATGAAATGAACAGTGATCCTTTAAAAACGTAAGAAAATTAAATGACTACTTATTCATCTAAGATTATACAGTATCTTGATAAATCAAGAGAAAATGAAACAAATGACAGCAATTATTGGAAAGAATTACATTATTTCTGTACATTCAAATAAAGAATTACAATCTCTTTGTTATTTTCTGATTTAAAGAAGTCACATTGGGAAAATGAATACCGGGTACATGTACATTGGATCCCCATTTTTAGTTCAAATTATCAAACTAACTCTTTTAAAATTTTGAAATGGTACATGAAGGATTGTGCCTCCTTTAGATTTATCCTCTCATCTCCATATATAATATTTTGCCATCGTCTTCTTGCCATTTGCCGCTCTTCTTTTCCATAAAAAGTCAGTGATGCAATGAATAATGAGTTTAATGATGATATGTGTGTGCAGTTTATAAAAACTCTTTATCCTGTTTAAGGGAGCCACTTTTATTTCAATATTATTTTCACTTTCATTTTCCCAAGAATGTTTCTAAATCCCTTTAGCATGTTTAGGAAATTTTGTGATGATATGGTAACTTGTACAATGATTGGAGAAAAAAATAGTATAAACAGTAGTGCCAGATCTAAAAGAACATATGTGCTTCCCATTTTGACAAATAAATTGTAGATTCTTATTTTCCATAATTTTCTTCATTTATAAACTTGAAAATTAATAGCCCATTTTCAGTCTTATTGCAGTTTGTAATGTTGTACTTTACAAATACATGTACATGAATTTTGCTTGAAGTGAATGTACAATCAGTACATTTCTATATTTTATGCTGCTTGGCTCATTCTAGAATGAAGTTTCACGCAACAAGATACTGAGCTTTTGTCAAGTTAGTTAATGCACCAGGTAATTTTGGGCAATCTTACTTGCGTACAATAAATTTCAGTTGTAGTAAAGTATACTGGAGTAAGGAATTTCACATCTACACATATTGCTGTACAAAATAATTTTCTCCATAGTACACCAAAGTTAACAAATTGTCTTATATTATAATTATGTCTTTTGTTATATATGTCTATATTATGTGTGTTAATTTTCATGATTTTAGATTGAAAGGGTCATTTAGTAACTCATATGAAATAGCTTATTTTGTACATTGTGAGTTTGTGGTTTGGGATTAGGTCATTTTTTAAATACCTATTATAACTTCAAGTTAGTTGGATGTACGTTAAATTGGATTTAACATGTTATTGTGGCCATTGACCTTCAAAGCAGCTGAAAAAGTTTCTTGTTGCCAAATTGAGTTTAGATAATGGGATTCCTCTAAGGAAATTCCAGCTGACCTAATTTCTGATTTGCTTGCTGCTAAAGGGCTTGAATTTGTTTGACAAGTTAGTGACTTAGAAATGGTTAGTCAGTTTTCAGAAATTGCATCTTATTTTTCATAAGAAGGATGATATACTGAAAATTAGTAACTCGTAGCATTAACATCAGTCTTAGAGGAATAAAATGGTTGTGGTCATTTGAGATGATTTATTAATTTATTTTAGCTATTCATTGGAATTACAAAGTGCTCAGTGTTTTGGATTTAAGAGCTGTATTGAATGTATTGTGAATTCATTTAAAGACCTTTTGGATTATATCATTGTGATACATCAAAACTATTGGCACATCAGCATAAGAGATTGAACTTCATTTAGAACACCGCTGGAATTCATTTGGAATGCTTGATACTTTCTGACTATATTGGCTTTCATTCACCATACTATACATTATTTTGAATTTTTCACTTTCAGTTTTAGGAGAAAAAAATTATTTGTTCAGTCTTAACAGAACTTTTCACTCTTTTTTTGTTACTTAATACAAGACTATATACTCAGAACACTTTAGCTTCATTTTATTTTTGTTTTTTAGTGAAAAGAAAGTTATCGCTTACCTTGAGAAGTATTTTAAGGAGGCAGAAAGCTTGATTGGGAATGACAATAAAGACATGGAGATGCTACAGCTATTTCAGATGGTTGTTTATTGTCTGGAGGTGAGGATATAATGTTTAGAAGAATCTTCTTTGTCATGGTCTACTGCTTAACTATGATTAAAGACAGAGAACCCAGATATATTTATATGTATTTTGTAGACAAGAAAACATAGAGATACATGTTGCTCCCAAGTTTAGTGATTATATTCTTTCATCAATATAAAATACATAAGACATGAAAGCAAGCATAATAATATATGATTTGTTTAAAAAGAGTTGCAAGTAAATAGAATTCTTATTTAGTTGAAGACTTTTTCTAATTGTACAAGTTATTTTAACATTGAAGACTTTATTGAAAGATTAACATTTTAATTACTTTTCTAGCATATATTGCAAAACTAAATGTGACTTATTTGTAAGTTGATGTCAATGTGTGATTGTACAGTAAAAAATCCTCTATCTTCCACTAAATCATGATCTTTCAAGAGAGGTGGTCTCAGATTGGAAACCATTTCTCTAAATAACTAATTTGTTCATCCACATAATATCAACTATTTGAAGACATTTTTGAATGTAATTCCATTGCACCATTGTATCTGAGGGATTGTATACCACCAAGGTCACATGATGAAGCAGTCTTTAGCAAGTGAAAACATTTAGATATCATGTCAACATATTACCATGATGAAAGAGGAACTTAAAAAAGTCCACAAAGACTGCTTGATTCTACAAGGAAACACATGGACAATGCTGTTGGGTGGGCCTGTAATCCCTCATATACACTTGGTGCAATTGAATAACCATTACATGTAATTGGTGCAATAGAATAATCATTAAACTTGAATTAAGTTCTGTCTTTTTTTCAATGGAGAGAGCAAATAATACTAAATGGAAGTATGAGATATTGAATGACCTTTTCATTCTAGGTCCATAACTTTATCTGAGACAAATGAATTTGGCTCTTAAGTATACTACCATATTATCTTAAAATGCATGTATTCCCAACTTGCATGCCATGCAGTTATTCCAAGGGAGGGTAAAAGTACAAATATAAGCAAGTAGGTATCAGTACAACATTGTTTTAAGTTAAAAAGGGGTGTTTGTATTCAAAAAGGTTGTGCACCACTGTTCTAATCCATCCAACCCACTTATGATGAAGTACTTAGGCCCAAATATCAAATCATGTGCATTCAGAAAGAAAACTTAATTCCAAAATTATAGGATATAAATCCATCCTCACTTAAAAACAGCAAAATTCAGTAATGGCATTATTTCGGATTTGTTTTCCTCCCAAATCACCACAATGATATCAAAACCTCTCAAAATAATATTTGACATTTGAGAACGCAGAAACACCTCAATAAATCATCTCCTTTTTCAGAATAAATTCAGTGAAATCAGAGCCTCCTATTGTAGTCATATGTCCCTGTGTACAGATAGTTCAAATGTTGAAGCTGCTGTTTCAACTCCATGACACCATCTCAATGTTGGCATATAAACCTTCAGTTTTTATTGCATAAATTACAGCCTTGCTCAAAGGTTTCAACTATTTTGAAACATGTCAAAGAAACTCCTGTTATATGATTTTTCTGAATTCCCTTTCCACACTGCAAGCCTTACAGAAACTTAAATTTGACAGCTGGTTAATACCCCTGATATTACAGAAACACGATGTTCTCATATGCTCAGGGAAAAGTATTCTGTATTGGTGGCTGCCTACTGACATTGGTATAATGGGTAATGAAAGGGCAGATAAAGCAGCCAAAGTTGTTATACAATGATCCATTCCTGAATAGAAGATTCCATGTATTGACATAAACAATATTGTATAAACCATCATGATCATCATAATTGACCAAATGTATGGAATGAAACCTCCAATTACAAACTTGAGAACATCAAACCCACTATTGGCGAGTGCCTCCTTCATATAGAACAAATCAAAGAGAAAATTGAATTGTGCTGATCCTTTGTTAAACACACATTCCTGACTCCTGCATACTACCTTGAGGGTGAGCTTCTACTGGAATGTGTACCCTGCAAGAAAACTGTTAATGGAGCACATTCATGTCTAGTGTGTCAATTTCTAATGAATGAGACATGTATTTTGACATGAACTATTTGAACACAGTCATATGAGGACATAATATCAAGACTATATTGGACCTTTTTAGGGGATGTGGTTTAAAAATCAACATTTTATTCATGTTGAATGATTTTACATGTGTTAACTTTATCTGCTAGTTTCAGAATTTTTTTAAAAACTCTTTCTGGACTTAGTTTTACATTCATTTGAAGGACTTAAATCTATTAATTTGTGAAATTCATTTATATCTTTTTTGAGGTTAAAACTATTGTTGGTACAACATCGCCAATTCTATGCTGAGGTACTGTAAAACACTTGTACAACAGATGTAAGTTTTATTTAATTTTGCAATTCAGTTGCCCCATACTACCCTTAGGATTCCAGACCCTTAGGATTCCAGAATATTTTTTGTTGTAAAACATGTAGTTGACATTGAACTATCATGTGTAGTATTAGAAAGAAAGTAGTTGGGAGTACAAGAAATGGCTTTGCAGATGAAAAGATTTACTCATACCATACTACTACTGTAAATGCATTTCTTTTCCTGTTTTATTGTGGATATTTGCTTATAGAATTAAATACACAACCTCACTACAAGTTCTGCATATTATTCACCTAATGTGCCATATTAAAAGCAACTCCCAAGGAATTGTATTTCATTAATTGTTATTTTCATCGAATGCAGAATTAAAATTCAAAACTGCTTCACAGGTAATGTGTACTTCCTAAATACACAGTGTCCAGCAGAGGTTTTAGAATAGTCCTTAATGAGACCCTTACTGCAGCAGCTGAAGGCAAAGTAAGCCAAATATTTGGGGAAAATAACTTATAAATTAAATCCAGGATGTTTCATTTAAATAACAGGTTGTCCCAGTCATTTGATGCACCTTACTGCTGGAAAGGTTGTGGATAATAATTAGAAGTAGATATTGGTCATTTGCTAATTAATATCTAATATTATTTGGAGAAAAGTAGTAAAATGAAACAAGCTCTAAAGTTGCAACAAGATCCGTTTGAACTTGAAAATTATAAAGTTAGAAAGCATGTGTGTACAAGATGGTTATCCCTTGGCAAAAGTATTAGTTGTTTACTTGAGTTCTGGACAGCCCTGCAAGCTTTTTTTCAAACTGAAAGTGAATCTGCACGGAGAAATCGGGGGGGTGGGGGAAGTAAAAGTGAAGAAGAGTGGTACAAAAGCAGAATATGTTGTAAGTCAGAAGAGATGACAGTATAGATAGACATACTAACAATAAAGCGGACGGGTTATCAGAAAGAGCGAAATTTAAATCCATGGAATTTTTCTTGTTGAGAAGCCTATATTTATCCAGCTTGAAGGTGTCCAGGCTCAGACCAAGATTGTGAAAGATAAATCTTGTGACAGAAAACTTCAATCCATGGTCAGTAAACTAAATCAGCCATATGGATCTAGTTCTTCAGAGAATAAATTGAGTACAAAGCATAATTGATCTTCTCATTCTTCTAAGAGCAAAACTAGCAAAGTGAATATTAAGATGTCACTGAAAGAAACAGAATCTATTCAGTGCTTTGAAGAATCAAAATGTGAGATGGCTTTCAAAAAGCTTAATAATCCAGTTACAAAACTGTATTGCTTGTGTTACGTGCTTAGGCTCAAATAAGCAGCAACACAGAAAGTGAAAATAACAAGCTTGTAAAACTTTAACAATCAATTTATTAAGTACAAATGTTTTCATAAGAGGACATAAATAAACTTATGGTTTTAGAGAATCAGGTCCAAAAATTATCCAATATAGAATACACTATATAATCCAATAGTGGAATTGCAAAAGTCCTGATAAATAAATGTCCTAATAGTTCCAGGTTCGAATCTTGACAATGTAATCCAATATGGATGACGATGTCACGTGATTTAGTCAGTTCTTGTTTTTATAATAATCCAAATGAAAATCTATGAGCACATATTCTTTTCCAGATAATTAAAATAATTCCTCTTGCTACAACAAATTGACACAATTTCCAATATTACTCAAAACACAACTATTAATTTAAAGCCCAGAGATTCTACTGAATTGTTCTCTCCCAAACAATAATTTAAATACCTGTTTTTACGTAAACAAGGAATCACATGATTTTCCAGAAGGTCACAGAAAGAACGTACGATCATAAAACACGTACACATAGAATGATCTAGATGAAAAATTAGTCACTTTTCACCACCACCGCCCCCCCCCCCCTCCCCAGGAACTAAAAATAAAAAGATGTCCTTAGATTTAGCCAATCGTTTTAGAAGCTTGTTGACACTCTCTGAAGCAGGGTCAGAAATGAGGTCAACACTGTTGTTTACAAATATAGTCTAGATCAGCCTGAATTTTCTAAAATAGATATCTCCCAATTAATGAATTTTAAACCGAAAATGACAAATTTGGATCTGACATTTGAAAATAAATAATTTAAATCAAATATACGTAACACTTGTTTATGAAGATTGCCATTCCATTGTTTGATGCAGTACATGTTGTCTTACAAGATTCTGTCAAACCAGTTGTCAGATTTGCTAATTAGGTTTATTAAGCCAGAAATCATTTCATCAGCCAAGCTTTTAACAGCTATAGACTTTCATGACCAAGCAAACCAGAAATATACTGGAGATCTTGCTATATTGGTGCAGATGCAAGAGATTCATAGAACACAATTCTATTCTTCCTGTGAAGATGTTCTGTGATAATGTTAGAGATTATTATGCTACAGCCTGTGATTACATGCTCCATAAATTCCCATATGGAGATGAAGAAATGCTTCTGTTGCTAAGACAATCAAAAAGCTTTGAAAGTAAGATTTTTTTGTCATTAGATATCCCTTGCTGTTGCTACCCTAATCTACCTTGGATCATCTGGAAGGAGAATTTCTGAAGTATCAAGTTGGGTTTCTACCTGCATGTAGATGTTGATGTGCAATGGCACCTTATTCCCCAGCTAAAAGACCCAATCACTGGAAGATATAAATTTCCTCTTCTTTGTCATGTTATGAAAGGAATATTGGTTCTTTACCATTCTAATGCTGACTGAGAGATTGTTCAATATTGTTAACAAAAATAAAACTGAATTCAGATCCAATCTCAGTAACCCAGTACTTAGCCCTCTACTGGTGTGCAAAACATTCATGGTTTCAGCTGGTACAAAGTGTTTGAGCAGTAAGGATGTTATAAGATGAGAGGGGCAAATAAATCATTGTTCCTTGAAATTTTAGAAATTTAATTTGTGTATTATTACTTGGATTCCTCTTTTTGACCACTTGGATTACTCTTTTTTTTCCTCACCAGGGGTTGGCATGTATGTTACATGCAAATGAGTGACCCAATGCGCAATCATTGACTTGGACATTGTATGCATTTGGAACTTCCTCTTCAGAAAGCATCTATATTGAGCAAAGTGAAGAATAATTTTATATCCAATAAATGAAACTGGCTCTCCAATATCCTTCCTAACTATGTTATAATTTATCTGACCACACGTATATTGTTTTCACCTCAAGCTTTGTAATCTCAGACACCAAATTTGTTTCTTCATTTTGACATCTAAATTAGTGTTGCAAATTCTTCCTAAAATAACATTGTGGATATCAAAGCCCCCAGATATAATGTTGGACCATTTCCATTTCAAAAGATTTAGACAAATTATTTCCTTTTCTGCTCAAATTCAATAAATTGCCTCCTAGGCAAAAAATGTGTCTTTCTGGTCAGCCAACCATTTCTGTTTTTGTTTGTTGCAGACCCTTGCACAGTTTCCATCAGGGTTTAAAAAGAAAATGTTTTTAAAATCTCCAAAATTGGTTTGTGCATGTAACTGAGCTAGTTTAGCCCAGTGTTTGAAGTGCTTAGTACATGTACATTATATGTACTATTCATTAGAATAAATATAATGTTCAAAAACCTACCCTAATTTGAAAATTAGTGCAATAGGAAACACATTTTTTTTGCCCTATCATAGCAATATGTCATTTACACAGATGATTTGAGATCTGGAGATAAAGTTTGAGCTGTCATTGCAGCACCCATGGCACCATCTTGAGTCAATTTGACAAATTAAATTACAGTAGTTAGTGCAAACATATAGACACACTCTAAGCTTTAACTACATCTCCAAAAATAAAATGTTATGTTTTTCTACATATAAAACCATTCAAGATTTTAAATTTGACAACCCATCATTACCTCCAGATATTGCAATAAAATCATGGTATACAGTCTGTGAAAGTTGTTCAGTACTGTTGGTTGCCTATTCATTTTATGTCAAGGGTAATCAAAGAGCAATATCAGTAGCCAAAGCAACCCTGCAGTTACCCATTTCCAAATGGAAGGTTCCATACAAGTATGTACCGCTCCGGTGGCCTAGTGGTTAGAGCGTTCACCGCGGAAGTTGGAGGTTGTGGGTTCAATCCCGGGCGAGTCATACCAAAGACTTACAAAAATGGTACTAACAGCTGCCTCGTTTGACGCTCAGCATTATTAAGAGGTTAGTGTTAGAACTGGTTGACCTGGTGTCAGGATAATGTGACTGGGTTGGACATAATGCTACATGTCTGCGGCATGATGCCACAGTGCTAGCCATCACTATAAACTGCCTCACCACAGACATCATAGTGATATGATTAAACAATTTATAAAGCTACGTTAAAAATCCTAATTAAACAAACAAACAAACTATACAAGTATGTACCATCGAAGAAAATCTTGGACTTATTAAAAAAATGTCGTTATGCATCATTATATAACTGATTTAAGGATTTTACACCTTTTCTGGGTTATTTTTTTACATTGAATAGAATTGTAATATCTCTATGTTGTATATTGCTATAATGTTTTTTCTGTTTACATTTTCATCTTCAAATTTCCATGCAGTTCATATAACATGTTCAAACATGCCTTTTCATTGGTACCATATAGCCACTATTTTGCTGATATGTATATAGTCATATACAGTCATATTGTTATTTTCATTTAAATAATAATATATTAATGCATTGCCTTCATTATAGGATACATATTACCTGCAGTGTACAGAGGGGAATGAAGATACCATAGCAACTGAGTATCTAAAAAGTGCTGTGCTGAAGATGCAAGACATATCAAATTGGATGGATGGAATATATTTTATTGCCAAGGTCAGATTTGGTCTGGCATTAACAGCAAAACACATTTATAAAACCATCCTGTCAAACAAGAAACAAACGGTTTCACTACAGCAAGAAAAGCTGATCAAGCAAGCTGCCACTGTCTGCAAAGGTGACTGTAAATGGCCTAAGTAAGTACATAAAGATGATATAAAGATGTTGTTTTTTAAAACCATATTTATTTCAGAAACTTTGTGAGATGCAAATCCAAATTAAGATGGTGCAGTTCCCAGTAGGAAGCATGAACTTATTAGTAAAGCTGTACCGATGTCACTTTTTGCCGATTATGCCGATACTGCGTATAGCCGATTAATTAAAATAGCTGATACCGATTATGATGCTGATTATTTCATAATCACATTATATACTTGCGTATAAGCTGAATACTTTAGGAAAAAATAAAGGCCTGGAAAAAGGAGGGAGGTGGTCAGCTTATCTGCTGACCAATGTCTAAAGTTTACTGTTTTTAGGTATTTTTGTTGACTTGTGTGACGGATGTAAATTTTGAGACATGAAACAATAATTTGTTCCATGTTCTAAGACATAGGCATGTTAAAAAAGTAACTTTCGGTGATCCAATAATTATTAAACTGTTATAAAGTACTATCTTTGATTTAAAAGAGAAAATTTAATATTCGTCTGCATAGGGTGACCCGTTGTCAGTGAGTAGCATTTACACTTTGAGAAAAAAAATGGAAATTTTGAGTACATGTAAACAGAATCAGTGTGGAAAAACACTTGTATAATGACAAAATACATTCTGGTTACCTTTGTGTAATAAAATCCTCAAAAAATATTGCATCGATCACATCCTGATACGAAAAACAGTACAATATTCAATGTTGACATTAGCACATGGTTGGATAGTTGTAATTTACATGCTTCATGTACATGTACTTAAATTGGCCTTGATTTTGGTCAATCTGTTCCCATCTTACTGAGGCTACCAAGAGGATGGTGCTATTTACAGGGAAATGAAAAACTAATAGCACATGTATTCTCCACAAATACTTTTGTATCGGATGCTATGATGAACATTAAAACGACTGAACCAAGTACTTGTTGCAGCAAAGTTCTCCACACTGTTTTTTTGCAAATGCTTCATTGAACCATTTTGTGGCTTCCTCTACATCTTTAAATGTAGCAGTCTTCTGCTTCTTCCTTTGGTTAGCGCAGTTACCTTCAACGTAGTCTTTCTTTATAGACTCAGCAGCTTTCATCCTTCCTGAAAAGGTGTTATTTTAAAGAGAAACATTTCTCAGACCTCTTTGTGAGATGTTCAGCCCTCAACTTCCTTAACAGCCAGATATTTAGTTTCCAGAGACTGTAAATTTATTTTCGTTTTACATTGCTGTTTGGTAGCCATGGTAAATGTAAATATAGTTAAAAACAAAACTTTCACAGCAAAATAAACTTGTTTTAATCACTGATCACTTTTAAAGGTATCGGAAAAGCATAATCACGTGTATTTGGACCCTTTTTTTTATATATATCTGAGATTCCGACAATAACATATACAGGAGTCTTCAGTACGCATCAATTTGCTGGATGGCAAATTTAAGGGCTTGCTAGTCCTGCTTCGATCACCTGTCAAGTGAGAAAATGTGTTGATCAATTGATCATTTTAGCTGTTTACAATCAGAAAATTCAGTGGCTGAAAGACCCACTGATTTACATGTTGTCATGTAGAACATGACCCACAAGATAGGCGGCAAGATCAAAGACTTGACTAACTGTAGGGTGGTGAGAAAATGTGCTGATATTTACAATGACTGATTTCAGAGGTAGAATGACCCATTGATGTACTTTTGTATAAGAAGAGTACATCAAATGAATAACTTTTGCCTTCATTATTGTTTTCATTTCCAAATGTAGCAATATAAGTTGTGCTTGTGACTTAAGAATCAAGACATGTTGAGAGTTTGACAAAATGCTGTTTGCAAATTTTAACAAGAAGGGTTAAACGGCTAATTGGCAAATATTGTAATGAAATTCAACAGAAGTTAGAAGTTGCTAGAACTGACATTTCACGTGGAACACTATGTATGATGCCTAACTTAGTGCTTGGAATAAGACCTTATCTTGACCTGACAATTCACTCTCAGTCAATTGGACAAACAAGGGCTACATGTCAGTGCTGTGAAGAAGTTTGAAAATTAAACTCGATGGCAACCGCTGATTCTACTCGTCTGTATGTATAGCCATTTCATGTATGCCCAATTCGCTTCTGGTAGGGTACTGCAATGTTTACTGGCGGTACTCTTGAACTCCTAGTTTTAAAATCCTAGCTATACCTCTGTGGATTCTTTGGAAAATGCTAGAATTGATCAGATTTAATTTCTTTTAAGTTGCCACAACAGCCCAGCTTTATAGGCCCCAAAAAAAGCCTAAGGTGGTTGCATTTTTTTATCCGACCGCAACATTAAAGCCTGGCAGTAAGATCAACTAATTGTTGAACGTAGCATGGGTTGGAACTGGCAGATTGTCAACATAAATGATTAGAAAACAAGGATTTGTTCAAGCTGAGACCAATGGCTTCAGTCAACATATATATTTGTCTTTTATCTTGACATCAACAGAAGCATGACAGTTTGGTAGTAATAGTGGACCAAGTTACTGGGGCTTTGTTTGCATTTTTCGACATAGGCAGCTTGTCGTTTTAAGTGATGTCGATATAAATGGGTAGGACTGTAATTCTGATTTAAAATTCAAGCCATATCAAGATGAATGTTATGATTGAATTTATATTTCGGAAATTTGTTTTTTTTTAAATTTGTTTGCAGCGACACTGATTATTTCTGCCGATACCGATTATACCGAGTGTTCTAATAATCGGCCCAATAATGAGTACGGACGATTAATTGGTACAGCTTTACTTATTAGATCCAACAAATGAGAAATATGTATACAAGTGCAAGTACATATGGGGAAGTTAACTAATAGCATTTGTTGCCCAAAATAAAATGATACATAAGACTGTGATTCATATGGACTACTTGTTTTTTAGTAATCCTAATTAAAATTTGTGTAAATAAGAATATTTGCATGTTATTGTCTGTATTGCACAAAAGCATTGCTAATTATTGGAAAATTAAATGATACCAAAAGTTGATGATCATTTTATCAAACCAGGGGCATGTGAGTGTGATTTGGATTTTTAATGTAGCTTTGTAAACAATTAAGTCATATTACTACGATGTCAGCAGTGTGTATCTTTTTTGTGATGTCTAGCACTGGGGCATCATGCTGCAGACATCTAGTATGATGTCCCACCCAGTCAAATTATCCTGACACCTGGCCAACCACCGCTCCGGTGGCCTAGGGGTTAGAGCGAAAGCGGGAGGTCGTGGGTTCAATCCCTGGCCGAGTCATACCAATAGACTTTACAAAAATGGTACTTACAGCTGCCTCGCTTGACGTTCAACATTAAGAGGTTAGAGTTAGGACAGGTCGGCCTGGTGTCAGGATAATCTGACTGGGTGGGACATCATGCTACATGTCTGCAGCATGATGCCCCAGTTTTAGACATCACTATAAACTGCCTCACTGTAGATATCGTAGTAATATAACTGAAAAATTGTTAAAGCTATGTTAAAAATCCTAATCAAACAAACAAACCAAGCCAACCAGGCCTAACACTAACCTCTTAATGATGAGCACCTAACAAGGCAACTGTTAGTACCATTTTTAAAAGTCTTTAGTATGACTCAACCTAGGTTTGAACCTACAACCTCCCACATTCAAGGCAGATGCTCTAATCACTAGGCCATCATAGTGGTGAACCAGTAGTTAAGTTTGATACCAAATTTGGTTAAGTCCAACAATAATTACAGGAGTTATTGTACAAAAACAAAAATGGCTGTGTCCAAATATCAGGGACCATATCTCTTAAAGTAGGGACGGCAAAGGGTAGGGGAGATAACCAATGCAAACTTACCAAAATATGTACGGAACTTTTTGGTATGGAAATGTGTGAAAATCCGAATGGGTGGGTACACTCTACGGCAATTTTACTCAAGGCTATATATTGTTATGATTCTGAAAGGTGCCGAAACATTTTCTCAAGTCTCTGGAGCATGCGTATTGACACTTTTTTTCTAAAAGGCACGCTTTGCGGTTATTGCAAATTATCGTAGAAGACAAGAAATATTAATAATACTATTTTCCTGACCGATTACGCAGTTCTTTTCAATTCATTCATATATTTTATTCATTTCTTTTAATGAATAGAGAAAGAACTGCAGCAATTGTCCACGTAATTAATTGCAATTTTTAAATTTTTTATGACCCTATTCGATGTAGTTGTTCAGCCTCGTTTTCATTTCACTATGTATATGGTTCGATCATCACTGTGAAGATGCAAATATTCAAAGCTGAAAAACACATTGTACACAAAATACGAGTTATTTAATCAATAATAACGAATAAAGTATTGATTTAGAACTATTTATTTTATGTTTATCGTCTGTTTAACTTTTTTTTATTCCTATCAATATATAAGGTTAGTCGCACGACACATTGTGCCTATTTTGTCTTGTATAATTTTAATCCGGCATATATTATTTTGGTAGTAATCACAATTGTGTTTCATATTGATTTTTATTATCATATATTTAACAAATCTTGTACGGAGATTTTTTTTTCTTTTTATTTCGTGTTTTGCATGCTAGTGCATGCATATCTTTGATGATGGATTCCAATAAAGACAGTAGAACTTTAAATGTTCGGACAGCTATTGAGATCTTTCATCAAAGTACATCAGAGACAACTGATGAACATTATTTAATAAACAAATTTGCAGAGATAGCTAACCTCGATCCATCATGTATTAATAAACAAGCTCTAACTGCAAAGCTGTATAGATACAAAAATAAACTGAAAGGGAAACGAGGGTTGGCAAAAAATGAATTTGAAAATGAGACATTTTCTGTACCAGTTAACACTGTGACAGCACTTAAGTTTCCAAGTGGAAAACTTTATGAAGAGGAGCTTTCGTCTTGCAAGCAAGCATGTACAAGTTTAGCAACTGAATTATCACAGTTCAAACAACAAATATAGTCACTGAAGGAAGAAAAAACCATTAAAAGTAGAGAAACTATTGAAACCCATCAGTATGAGATTTCTAGTCTTAAAAGGTCTCATTCTCAAGAATTAAAAACTCAGTCAAAAAAATTTAAATTAAAGACCCATCAACTATCTTCTCAAATCAAAAAGTTTTTGAATGATAAAGACAAAATGCTTCAGAAATTAAATTTCGTTGCTAACGAGAAACGAGTTACTCGTTACGAAAACGTACTTCTGAAGAGATCTTTATCACGATATGCCGTAAAGAGAGCTTCTGTTGCAAACAACAGAGCATTGCAAAAAACAATAATTCGTCAGAACAGAAAGCTTGCAATGTTGTTATAGTGTATTTAGAACATTTTGCCAGTCGCAAAATGAAAAAAGCTTGTTTGTCAATTTTCGAGGGAATAGATTTAACATTATATTTTTTATGGGTCAAACTGCCTTTTACCACCATCAGAGGATAAAGCAGTTTTTTTGAAACTGTACATGTAACAGACTTCAAAAACTGACATTTTCACTAGTGAAGAAGCCACATATAATTGCCAGCTGTAAGGTTCAGGGGCTCATATCAAAATTAATAACAGCCCCTTTATGGAGATTGATTGAAAGTAATGTTCATGTTTTGGACATGAACAATAGTTACCATACACTCCTTGCCTTCTTTGATAGAGCTAGTGAAGATTCTTCTGATTTCATAAATGGTAATGACCACCCATTTGAAAGTACCGGTAGTCTGATTGAAACAGACGAAATTTATGCTAAACTTGTCCAGCCCTGTGATGCCATTGATGACAATGCGTGTGCTCTTGCACAAATGGCTTTTAAAGGACTTGGAGGCTATGAAAGAACAGCTGCCTGGTGGAAGTTTCTTTCAGCCAACAGATGAAATTAGAGAACACACCCAGTCAGTTATACCACACAACAAAGTTCCTGAACGTGTTTTTGGAATACTTGACTTCTTTCTTCGTTACAGACCAAATGCCACTACCATCTCTAATGAGGCCTTTCTCATGTTTGCCTTTAATAAAACTTCAGAATGGCTACAGTCACTTCCAATAACGGAAAAAGAACAAATGCTAACTGAATGTAGAAAAGAAGGCAGACAAATGCAAGCCAAATATAAAGAAAGGCTCAAAGAAATTGAGGCAAAACGAAGAGAGAATTTACAAAATAAACAACTTGCTCTAGAAAAGAAGCAGAAAAGAGCACTTCAAGTAAAGTCGAAACATACAAATGCCATCCTTTATTATGGATTGTGGCAAAGACCAGATGATGTAGAGAACATCCTTGCCGAACTATCAAATACAGAGAAAAGAAAGGCACTATCATCACAAATACGTTTCAGGCAGAAAGTCTTGAAAGAGACTGTAATAGATAAACAGCTGTATCAAATGAGTGAAAAGGGTAAGGCATATTCATTAGAAAAACTGAAAAATAATGTCATTCAGTTAATTAAAGATGCCGCAGATAGCCCTAGTGAGGAATCGCCTGCACAAGAAATTCAATTACTTGTTGGAAAGAAGGTGATTCATACCTTCAATGAGGGTATGTGGCCTGGGCAGGTATTGAGTGTAGTAGCAGGATTTCCTGAATTTTACAACATTGTTTATGATTGTGATTTGCAGAAAAACAGTTCCCTAAATGCCATCTACACTTATACTCTGAAAGAGGATTACAGAAATGGCAATCTGGAAATTGTTCCAGAGGTGTAGTGTAGTTACAGCTGTTCCTGTTCTGTTACAATTATGCTTGGTTTTTTTTAGAACAGAATAGCCTAGTAAAGTGGAATTATTTGTAAACATTTTTTTTATTGTTTACAAGTTTTATGAACTTTGTTATGATGGTTTTAAGTAAAGTAATTGACATAATTTTTTTCTCTGTGCTATGTTTCACTGATAGACTCCAATCCAACGTATCTCTCCAACCTCACCCATGTGTATACACCAGCAAGATACTTGCGCTCCTCTTCAATTTCATTGTTTTGATGTTATTTGGTTTTCTGTAGTACATTGTATAATGATATCATTATAGATGTTGTAAATCGCTAAAAGCTTCTAAAGATCAGGAGCTTTACAAAGTCTTCGTTATTATTAATACAACAATTAAAGTTTCGGTCTTAGTTTTTAATAGTTTTATAATTATAATTGCAAGTGAGGATGAATAAATGTTTTTTTCACTTATTTTTTAATAGTTTGTAATGAAAGCAATTGCATATTTTTAGTATTTTACTCACATTGTAAGAATCGAGTTATCTTTTCCTTTTTGCACTTCAAAATTTATAATTACGTCATTTTATATTTTAAAATAAATCACTGATATGATATATATGACAGGGAAAACAACATGTAGATGGGCTATAACCATCAATTCATGGTTTAAACCTATCAGTAAGACTACCAGTTAAAATTTATAACGTATACTAATTTTTTTTTAAAATAGTGTACTTGTGACATTTTTCGGTAATTTGAGTGCGTATAAATGTCGGAGGGTACCGATATAAAAAATGACGTAACTCGATCAATTTTACAGATATTCTTTTCAAATCAATTTTATTTTTCATCTCAAAGATGCTATTACCATAATATTTGTTTCTAAGCTTCATAAAACAAACGGTTCAAAATCCTTTGCCGTCCCTACTTAAAGATGCTGCTGCTGGCTGAAAAAATAACTTGTCACCACTTATTGATAAATATAGTTAAGGTCTCATCAACTTGCCTATTAAATTTGTGTAAAATCCAGTAATTAAATTATTTCTTGTTCAGAAATGAAAATGGGTAGCTCTGAAAAGCATGAACACTAACACTACAAATAATGACACATACTGCTAAAAATTCAACTCAGCAGAAGTCTCATCATTAGCATGCAGCATACAGAATTCTGTTTAAATTATATGATAACTAGAATGATTTGTCTTTTTAAGCCAGAGGTATCCACCTACTTACATAAGTATGCCAACAGTGATTCAGGTAAAGCCAATGATACTGCCATTCTTTGAAAATGATACTTGACTGATAGATAGGAATTTGTAGCAGTTAAACAATTTTATATAAAAGTTTGACTTTTAAGGTTGAGACTTTAGTCATCATCTAATTATACTAAAACAAATTTATCAATTTAAGCAGCCTAAAAATATTCAGCTTTTGCAAAAAATTATAATAAGCTTGATATTTGTTCAAACAAGCGGCTTAGAGGCTATAATTGTTGGCATAGGACACATATTGACTGTGTTTGATTTTATCTGTTCTGTTTCATCATTTAATGGATTTCTATGTCATCATTTAGTGTGGTTTTTTTTACCCAAGTGTTTTAACATATTCAACATATTTCCTAGCCCCATCCTCTACAAAAGTACACTTTGTGTACTTCGATTAAAACATGGGTTCCAGGTCATGGAATTTGCTTGTGGTTTGGGGGGTTCTTTTTTTGTTTGTTTTTTCTGCTGTTATTGTGGAGGTGTTTTTGTCTTTTTACAGAAATTTCTTCATTAAGTATTTATGTCGCTGTTTTGGACAAGACAGTTATGAAGCATTGTGCAAGATTACTGACTATGGATGGATCAGATATCAACCAGAAGAGGTAGAAAAGGTAATGACAGAAAAAGTAAATCTTTGAAGCATAACATTGAGTTTTCTTGTTGTGTTACAGATTCCACTTTTCATCTATTAAATTTGATTATAATAATGCATTTATAATTTGTATTTTCTCTACATTAAAAATAATATTTAAAAAAAAACACACAGACTGTTGGTTCCCATGTGGTACTATAATGTCACCCTCTTAGTAAGAGGGGTGTTTAATTGGATTTATCTGCATTATCTAGGGAATAAACTCCCTCAGTGTTATGACCCAGTGTGAGTGAACAGATAGAACATCAACAGAGAACTGATTATTGGGAAGAAATAATGCAATACGAGCCTCCTTAGATAAGAAAATAACAAATTTAATCAAAACAAATTGCAATTGCAAGTCAACTTAAAATTATGTTAATTGAATTTACTAACATTGTCTAATCCATATGTATGTCATCAAAACAACAAATGGTGAAAAGATTGCAATGGCCATGACTGATCACCTTCCTCTCTTAGCCATTGTGATACTCTCCTTAAGAGGGCCTCAAGGGAGAATAGTCATTGACTAATGAGTCACCCTCTATAAATAAAGCATTATTATTATTATTATTATTATTATTATTATTATTATTCATTATCAATAAACATCTCTAAATCAACAATTCATTCTTGTTTTAATTATAATATACATTGTTGCAATAACCAGATGGCAATGCAGTGTTATTTACTTGCTAATTAAATATACTAAGAGCTTTGGTTATTCCAGTTGAAACCAGATAAAGGGCAATATCTGAAATACCCATTCTTATACGCGAGTATATACGGTAGTTGATAGTTTACAAAACAAAAAACTGCCATTTTAAATGGCTTTAAACAATATTCCTTACTTTATCAAACTACAATTCAGTTTTTATAAACGTTACTTCAATGATATATACTTTCAGTGTTATATACTGCTGCATATTAAACTATACAAATATATCTCTGACAGTATTCCATATGATCTTATGTCACCTAGGTGAGAGAGGTATCAGACAGATACATTGTGTGTGGACCCCACTACGTCAAGATCAGAGAGGCTGTGACCAGAGTGGTACTGGGAGAAGACATTGATCACCTGGATAGTACAATTATGGTAGTTTATTTATTGTGATTTAAAGATACTATGTACAGTTCTAGGGTTGAGCATCACCAGATCACTTCTGATATAATAAATAGATTGCTAATCAACTGCTAATAACAAGATATGTACTGATGATGCACATTTAACATTACTCAAACATGTTTACCTGTAAATTATTGTTTTTTGCATAATATGTCTTGTTATACTTAAATATTCTTATTTCCCCATATGTATTGTATGTTTTCCTTTCTGCTCTATGATATTATATTAAGAAATGAAACATGGATTATTTCTACATCAGTTCTAGAAGGGTTGGTGCATATGACTTCGGATGTGCTATCTCCAAGATGAAGGTCAAATCGCAGTATTTTATATATTTTATTATACCTTCTCACCTGCTTCATAACTTAAACAGTATTTGAGATTAAATGATTTAACTGGCTATACAGATCATTATTAGCAGGTGTATTGGAAATCACATTGGTGGTCTTGTCATCAAAATTAGTGTCAATGCATTATCTTCCAAATTTTTCCATTACACTTTCCTTCCCACTTTATAATTTTATAGGCGTTTTAGGTGAATGGATGAAATTTTGTGTAACTCTATATCATTATATAACATTTTGATCAACCGGCCATGAGATTAGCGCTAAATTAAATCAAGATTTTGTAACAATAACTGGTGTGGGCAAAAATGGTATGAAGAGAAATGCAGACAAATAAAAAGCCATGAACACAGGTAGTCAAGCAAAAGCAGTGGAAATTGATTTCAAAGTACAGTAAAAGTAAAACCTGTTTATGAGAGACCACACCTTCTACCAACAAAAAGCAGTCTCTAAAGACAGGTGGTCTCTCATAACAGGTTTGTGCAAAAAGACCAGTTTCCAAGATCCAGATTTAGAACAATTTGAAGAAAAATCACTTCAACCACTGCACATATATTCTATTCTTTATTCATATTTCTTGAAAAGATATTTCAAAATATCAATATTCCATTCATCTACAGACATAATTATACAGCAATATATATATACTAGCAGCAGAGAGGGTGAATCAGACAACTTTTCGGGCAAAAAATTGATTGAGTCCTCAAAACGAAAAATAGAGCCTTCCTTCGAAATCTCATATTTTAACCAAAAAAAAAAAATAAGTCTCTGTTTGCCAAATGGAGACTTTGCGATTTTTCAATCAATTTTGGTTGCAACGTTGTTGTCGTTCACCCTCTCTGCTGCTATGGGTTAACCGAATATTTGATCAAGTCCGATATGATATCGTGTCCGAGGATCATGTAAATTTATTGTTACAAATCCATGCGGGTTTGATTGAGCGTTGCTAAAGAATATTCGAAATTGATTGAAGTCCATATCGGAACACCATGTCTGCCAAATATTTCGTAGCGTATGTGTATCAACGCCGTTGAATACAGCAAGAATATTACAGTTATCTCTGATCACTTTTGGAATCTGAGTGTAGCGTTGAGTGACATATATCACATCAGTGTTTTTATGCCTGCCTCGGGAAAATATTCTAGCTGGGTTTGTTTGTTTATCCAGCATCACATCGTCGTATACGACTAAATTGTTAATGCTTCCATCAAGGTCATCCACGGATGGTGCCTCGTCAATATCAGTTATAAAATCAACGACGTTCTCACCTTTAATTTCTGATGCATTCTCGTTAAAATCTTTTAGCACTTGATAGTATCGTTGATCATCTACGCTAGGAGCAACTAAATACAACTTATCCCACTTCATCCATCTCATTATTAAATTGAGCAACAATTGAGTCTTGCCAGATCCAGATGGCCCGATTATAATCATCCGGATAGAGTTTGGTAGTGCTGCATGATGCTTAACTGGTTCTCTTGCTTTAGTCGCTGAAAAATCAATTATATCCATATCTCTATACATAAATTATGGATCTATATTGTGTGAAGTGTAAAACGCGTACTGGCACAGATGACTTGACGATTACAACTAAAAATAATCCATCAGCGCTTTCTGGTAAATGCGTACAATGTAGTACAAAGAAATTTAGATTTGTGTCTATGAGATCTGCAGGAAATGCTATCATTGCTGATGATTTAAAAAAAAACGAGGAGGTGATATCGCAGCCAAGCTAACTAAACTCCCTGGAACCCCATGGGCAAAGTACCCCGGAGAAAAGCACCTTCCAGGATATAGCTACTGTGGCCCCGGAACACGATTAGATATCAGACTCGATGATCAAAATCAACCTCGACGTGGTGAAGAACCGATAAACGCCATTGATAAGGCGTGTCATGCTCATGATGTCGCATATAAAAGCAGCAATTTGCAACACAGGCATCTCGCGGATGTGAAATTAATTCATGCGTTAAATGCTATTCCTGATAAATCCTTCGAAGAAAAGTTGGCTTCGTGGTTGGTAAACTCAGCTATGAAAGGCAAATTGATGTTAGGTGCCGGTAATTAATAACAACATGGAATCTATTTATTATTCTCCAAAAGGATACTGGCGGGGTAACGCTGCAATCAATAAACTCGCTAGCGCTGCAAAAGTGAAAAAAACCACTGCGGCTAATTGGTTATCCAAACAGGCTATATGGCAAATTTATCTACCGCGTCCAAAACAAATCAATTTCTCGCATTTTGATGTTACCGGACCCAATGAAGTTCATCAAGCTGATTTATTGTTTTTACCACATGACAATGGTTACAAATACGCGCTAACCGTAGTTGACGTTGCGAGTCGATACAAACAAGCAGAACCGCTAAAAACAAAATCATCAACTGAAGTCGCTTCTGTATTTGAAAGGATTTATCGACGAGGCCCACTACGCTGGCCAAATCTGTTACAAGTTGATCCTGGCAAGGAATTTCAGGGTGTGGTTGCATCTACAATGAAACATCATAATGTCACCATACGACGAGGACATACTGCGCTACATCGTGATCAGGCAATTGTTGAACGATTTAATTGGACTCTTGCTGAGCGGTTATTTGGATATCAATACGCGAAGGAGTTTATTCAGGATAAAAGATCCCGTGAATGGGTTAAGAGATTACCAGCTGTGATTACCGCGCTCAATAACGAGATTACTCGAACAATTAACATGAAACCTATCAACGCGATTAAAAAGAAGTCTATACCTAAAATGGAAATCCAAGGAATTTCACAAAAAGATTTCAAAGAACCAATTCTTGGTAGTAATGTCACTGTTAGGTATTTATACGAACCAGGAGAGCTTGAAGGTGGTACAAAAAGGGCTACTGATCCTATTTGGAGTGTTACTGCACACAAGATATCTACTATAACATGATCAACTGGTAGACCAGCAATCTATAAATTGGATTCAACTGCCCCTCAGCGGGGTTTTACACGCGAACAATTACAAGTAATTGTATTGAGAATCTTCATACTAGAGTCTTTGCAATAATGATTGATATTTGGGGGCTATCTCTGTCAATGTCGGAACCCACCGCGGAAACATCTGCGGGTTCTATCGAGGATGTAAAAAAAATAATTAAAAATGAAATCGCTGAGACGTTAAATTTAGCAAGTGTTGACCCGAACGAAATAGTTGTACTTCAAGATCGCCAGGGTAAATTGAAATCCAGTAATATATCCGCGGATAACATTTTAACATGGCAGAGCGATGCCGCTGAAAACTCTATTGCGCTGTATTCCAGCGACGGACGACTTAAGCCAGGTTAACTTGTGTCCACGATCACCGACGCGATTGCCAAACACGACCGTGAAATAGATGATTATATCCGAGGTTATAATAGTTTTCGAAGAAATATCGTTGGTAAATTCATTGGATACCCGCTTGTGGTTAATATGACTCTCGCGGAGATTAAACGCGCGTTTGACGAACAAAAACCCACCAACGAAATTATCAACAAGTTCTTTAAGGGTAGTAAATCCCAAGATATCACGGAAACATTTTCTAACTTCAACAGTCATTATCAAATCAAAAAAAATTTAAGAATCAATGAACTTCTGACTTCATTCTTTTATAACACGAGATCGAATAAAATGATGAGTCCTGAAGAAATCAAGGCAGAATATCTCGATATTTACAATGATATTTCTAAACTAATAGAAAATCTTGAAAAGGTACAAAAACCCACTAACGACGTCGTTGTGAAGTTTTTTGGAACCCCACTTGTGGCAGGCATGACTCTCGCTGAAATTAGCGAGTTTATTGGCAAGCATACTCACAATGCCTACGTCGCTAATAGTTTCTTTGGTGTCTCAGCTACATCTACGATGACTCTCAAGGATATTAATATGTTTATGGTGAGACAAACAACACTTAATACCATCGGGGATAAATTTTTAGGGAGAACACCTGCGTCTGAAACCACATTTTTGACAGGCCCGAATCTCGCTGAAGTTAAAAAAGCTATTGACGAACAAAAACCCACCAACGAAGCCATCAATAGATTCTTTGGAGAACTACTTATGACAGGCCCGACTCTCGCTGAAGTTAAAAAAGCTATTGACGAACAAAAACCCACCAACGAAGCCATCAATAGATTCTTTGGAGAACTACTTATGACAGGTATAACCCTCAAGGAGATTAGCGCAGTTATCAATAAAGTAAAAATTCCACACAACATCGTCTCCGTTAACAACTTCGTATACGTAGTTGATAGTGGGACTCTTGATTGGGTCCGTGGAAATATAAATTATCTTCGTGTCGGCCACAGACGTACTAGTGTACCAGGTTGCTACCGATTTACAATAATACACGAACACAGATTTGATTTGCGTTTCAGCATGATAAATAATACCGGTGTTAACACGCTGACGTATATATACGATAAAATACCACCTCTACCCGAGATACCAATCCCGTTGACGATCAGCATAAACAACTTCGACGTGAATATAGTTAGGGTGTCGCTACCCTGGATAATAGAATTTCTTGGTACACCCTCATCCGATAATAAAACCGTTTCGATGATAGAATAATTGAAAACGCCAGTGGGTTTAAAATAACAACAACAACAATGACTTCGTCATCGTGGTCATCGCATCAATATCGATTCGACACCGTAAAAGAATTTTCCGCAAACTTGAAATCGCTTTCTGAGCGCTATCGTGAAAAAATGAAAAAATACAGCAGAAGAATTACTGTCATCGATGTAACCGTGTATTCGGTATCTGGTGTAATGGCCAGCGCGGGAGTTATTTTATCGACGGTGACTATGATGGCTCCGATTGCAGTTCCAATCGCGTTCTCGGCAGTAACATCAATTGCGGCAGTTGCCACCGCGATAACTAAAAATTTATCATCGTGTTCTCAGAAAAAACTCAGCGACGTTACAGCGAGATATTTAGTGGTATCAGACACGTACTCGAAATTATTCGAATTGATTTCATCGTCGATAGATAATTCGGTGATATCCGACGTTGAATTTTCCGCGATGACCCAGTTGTATAGCTGTGCGATGTCGAAATCGGAAATTGAAGACAGCGTTAACAATAATGTCACTACAATTCAACGAATTGCAACTGCTTCAACGAATCGCAGAGAATACCACTCCGATACGAACAAGCTTGATATCAATAACATCAACAAACCCTGAATTTAGTGTGAACTTCCCTTCTCCGATTCCAGTGCGTGAGATCGCGCTGGCAAAATTACGAGTATATCATAGCTGGCCTAATATCAGATCTGTTGCATTTGGCGGTCAGCAACCCAATAACACACTGGTGTTCTCGTATAAGAATAAACCCGATGGTACTCCAGAGTGGGAAACTGTTTACGAGTATATCATAGCTGGCCTAATATCAGATCTGTTGCATTTGGCGGTCAGCAACCCAATAACACACTGGTGTTCTCGTATAAGAATAAACCCGATGGTACTCCAGAGTGGGAAACTGTTTCGTTACCAACTGGGTCATACCAAATTAAGCAAATCAATGCTGAAATTCAGCGTAGAATAAAATCAATCATGGGAAAAGAATCAAAAATAGTTATTAATCTTCATCAACCGACGCTCTCGTCGTCGATCGAAATAAGCACAGAGGGATACATTGTAGATATCTATAAGAGCTTGTTAAGAACAGTGTTAGGATGGCCTGAAAAACCACCGGAAAAATCAGCCACCGACTTAACCACGGACGTACAATTATATCATGAAATCAATCCCAGTTATCGAGATAATTTATCTGATATAAGAAAAGGAAAAATCGCCGATAGATTTATATTTACCAACAAAGACACATTGCAATGGGATTTTATCATTAAAAGAACAGCCGACTCATCTGTTACTATTTCATTTACGCTAACTGACATCACTGGTTATTTCAATGAAATTAATCAATTACAACAAGCACAACTAGAACAACTACGGAAAACAAAATCGCAAAAACACGTTGAAATAATAAATCAACTTATATCTGACATGGAATATATCTATGAACTAATTATTCAAACAATAATTAATGACAACAGCGACAGTAAACAACGATTCCTAACCGATTACAATATCACAGAAGACAATCTGAGTAATTTCAAGTTTCCCGGATATAACGCTGAGGAACTAAAAGAATCTGTTAGAAATGTTATCAAGGCGCTACAAAAACCAGATTCAACTATCCTCAAACATAATAATGATCCAGATGGTGGCGGTAGGCATATTGCCCCGCATAATGTAAATATTTCAGCGGTGATTGCGCTCAATTTAGTATGTGATGCAATTGAAGGAAGCTATCAAATAAATCTCGAGCAATCAAATCAAGCTCAACAGGGATATATTCTTTATTCGTTTGCACCAACAGCTCCTCCAGGATTCCTAATTATTGAAAACCCAGTTAATCCTGTCTATATGCGATGCCATAATAATTCGTTAACGAGAATTAATTTTAGACTCACTGACCAGTCAAATAATTTGATTGATCTACAAGAGGAGGTGTTAGCGATTAGTCTGTTTGTGAGATCATAAGGACTTGATCAAATATTCGGTTAACCCATAGCAGCAGAGAGGGTGAACGACAACAACGTTGCAACCAAAAATTGATTGAAAAATCGCAAAGTCTCCATTTGGCAAACGGAGACTTATTTTTTTTTTTTTTTTGTTAAAATATGAGATTTCGAAGGAAGGCTCTATTTTTCGTTTTGAGGACTCAATCAATTTTTGCCGGAAAAGTTGTCTGATTCACCCTCTCTGCTGCTATACTTCTATCATTAATGAAATCACATTTACATTTGACGATCACATATTTTAGCATATGAAATTGTTTCTGAGTTACTCTTTTTTTTCTTTATAACAAACTTAATTTGTTTTACTGACATTTAAACCACTTGTTTTGTAAGTGGTCTGCTCTTTTTCACTTTTTTTTGTTATAATTATTTTCTCCAGCCTTAAAATATTGTCTCTTTTTAGCTGGAGGTTAAATGACCTTATTCACCCCCTGGCAGTATGGATTAACTCTAAAGAAAAACAATATTTGCAACATGATATCAGTCATTGGTTGTGTTCAGCTTATGGTCACTTATAACGTGTTTATATAATAAAATCAATCCATGCATTATGATTGTGGTTGCTCATAGCAAAGGTTGCTTGTAGCAGTTTTTACTGTAATAATACAAGGAATATATATACAACAGTCAGAAAATGAAAAGCTACTTTTCATCAAGATAGAAAATATTGTGCTGGAAAATGCAAGTTGACAAGGTCATTAAAAAGGTTAATTGACAGCATTATGTCTTGAACATAATAAAATCATATCTTGCTCAAGAACAGATACTGATTGGAAATATTGTATAATTAAATCTGCATGTCCATCATATTTTGCACATCATGTGGAATAAAAATTCTACGGAATGTCAAAGAGTCACTATTGGAAAGTGGCATCCCTTGTATAGGACAAATTAGAGAGATAAGGTGGTAATGTGCCAATGAATCACATGACTGACTGAAATGTGAACCTTGACCAGACTGTACACTGAAAATAGAGCCAGTTCTTGTTGAGTGTGTCATTTTCCATGATGTGAAACAGAAATGTTTTAACAATAACTGTCTGAAGAAACTATGCAAAGATGGATCACCCAAGAAACTTTTTGGACATTTTAGGGCAAAGCTGTTTATACAAAAAGTTCTAATGGTTTTATATGTGTTACTTTTATCTGTTATTTCAAATACATTTTGTAGAATTTAACATCTTTACATTCTATTTTTTTGTCTTTATTTTTTTTCATGTTTAAACATTTTGTTCATTTGTATGCTTTTCAAAACTAATCTTTTATTGGATCTACAAAGCACTTTTGTTTCTCCCTTCTATTATAAAAGTTGTTTGAGGCACAGAGATGAACCATGGTACACTTATGATTTCCAGTTTGATGGTATCCCATTTATCATTGTCAAGTGTTTTTTTTTCAAGGTCATGTTTACTGATAAATTTAATATTTTGCTCCTTTTCTGCACTTTATTTGCAAATGGATGTTGATTGAAACATTATATTTCTCATGTCTGGCCAGTACCTTTACAACTATCTTAAAGGTAACAGACAGATTTTGTTATTGTGGACTTTTCTGATCTTACCATTGAATGAATTGGACAAAGAATTAATTGAATTACATGTGAAACTTAGTTATTGATGATGAAGTGAAGCATTTTTTTTACATTTTACCATTTCTTTTTTAACTGTATCATGTAAAAATGATCATCAGTTATCTGCATATAATATTGATCAGTAGACTGATTCAGTTAAATTCAATTCACCAAAATAATTTCTCTATGATCAATAAATTTAACAGAGAATATTTTTTTTATTCAGACATTTCATCAATGATAAATTATTGCAATATTTAGTTGTACTGTTCAAAGACCAAAATTCTTATAGAATGACCTGTTGAAATCCATCCATTCATACACTATCACAAGTTTGTCATCACCTTTCCTACAGGCCTTCCTAGGAATCATTGTTATAACCATATCAGCATGGGGTTTTCAGGGAAGACTTTTTCCAGAATGATCATAATGCTGATTTGATATCAAAGCCCAGCCAAGTCATACCAAAGACTTATAAATATGGTACTAGCAGCTGCCTCAATTGGTACTCAGTATTTAAGAGGTTAGTGTTAGGACTGGTTGGCCTGATATCAGGATGATGTGACTAAGTGGGACATGGTTATACATGTCTATACCAAGATGCCCTGGTACCAGACATCACTATAAACTGCCACACTGCAGACATCATAGTGATATGATTGTAAATTCGTTGAAGCTACATAAAAAATCCAAATCACACACACACACACACACACCAATAATGGAATGTCACTGGAAGTCTTATGATGTCTTATTGGTTCCAGACGAAAATGGAGCTGATCTGATCAACAATATGGCCATCATAGATGGACAGTTTTGTACCAAAAATCTTATTGTCGTGTCTACTTAAATGTATGTGACAATGATGTTGATCTAACATTTCAATATGGCCACCATGGCCGCTATCTTGACCATTTTCTCTACTGCTGCTGCTCAACATTAGTCATGCTGACATGGGGTTTTCACCGGAAGACTTCTTATGGTATCTAGTTGGTTCTAAATGAAAATGTAGCCCACCTGACCTTCAATTTGGCAACTATGGTTACCATTTTGAATTTTTTTTAATTTCTACTTTTCCTAGATGGTTGGTTCTATCTACATTGGTTTTTCACCAAATGAAGTTTTTTTTTTTTTTGTTTAGACTGTGCTTAATGAACACTGTAGTGAGTTAACAACCAGTATGGAAATGGTGCTAATCTTACATACTAATAATAATGAGGACTTTGTATAGCGCCTAATCTTTAGCGCTTTACAACATATATAATGATATGAAGAAAAGAAGAAACAAAGGTGAGTTTTAAGAGCACTCTTGAAAGGGATCATTGTATCCTTGTGTCTATTTTCAGTGGGCAATTCGTTCCATTTTGCTGGGCCCTGCTATTCAAAAGATGATTGTCCATATGACTTTATTTTTATTGTGGGAATAATGAGTATACAGGAAGGTATGTTGGATTGGAGTCCATCAGTGAAACGTAGCACAGATAAAACATTTTGTGCTTGATTCTGGATCAGATGGATAGCTAGTGTAGGTCACAGAACAGCTGGGATGTGTACTCTGATCGTGGTACTCCTAGCAGCTGTGTTTTGAACTTTTTGAAGTTTCTGGAGTAGATATTGAGACAAACCATACAGAATTGAGTTACAATAGTCCAGTCTTGAAAGTACTAATGAACACACAAGCGTTTTAGTGGCATCAACTGAAAAATATTTGTGAATGGAGCTGATGTGTCTCAGCTCAAGATATGCAGCCTTGCATATGTTCATGACATGTTGGTGCAATGTGAGAGTACTGTCCAGAATATTACCAAGATTTCATACTGACTGTGAATTTAATGTTGGTGTTGCTGATATTTATTGTTTGAGGTACAGGATGTGAATGAGAAAGTCTTTATGCTGTGATCATAATGGTCTTAGTTTTATCATCATTCATCTGCAGCTTGTTACGTGTCATCCATGATTTCTTATCAGAAATTCACCTCTCTACTCCTTGGATGGTAGCATCAACTTCAGTTGGGTGGCTAGATTTGTATATTTGGGTGTCATCAGCGTACAGTTTGTGAGACACTGGATGTTGATCTATGACACTTGAGAGCAACTGAGTGTATAGAATGAAGAGAACAGACCCCTGTGGAACACCACAACATAGTTCAACTGGGCTGGAGTGTATTCCATTTGCAGATACAATTTGTGTCCTGTTGACTAAGCAGGACTTGAACCACAGTAAGGCTATATTCTGAATGCCAAATACATGCTGGAGACGGTGAAGTAATATATCATGGTCTATTGTGTCAAATGCTGCAGACAAATCAAGGAGGGTGAGGACTGTAATCTTTCCACTATCCAAAGCAGAGAGAATGTCATTAAATACTTTTAGAAGAGTAGTTTCAGTACTGTGGCAAGGGCAGTATGTAGACTGTTCATTGCTAAAAAGACTCTTTGAATTCAGATGAAATACTGGTTGGGTTAGAACAACTTTTTTCTAAGATTTTTTTTGGATACAAATGAGAAATTAGAAACTGGGTGGCAGTTCTTTAAATCATTATGGTCGAGTGTTGGTTTCTTGAGCAGAGGCTTTACAGTGGCAATTTTGAAAAATGATGGAAATTCCCCCCGATGAGAGAGAGGTATTAATATCATCAGTTAGTGAAGGCAATAAGGATTAGTGATAAGTTCACAGTTTTTTTCAAAGTTATTTCAATGAATAGTGTATCCATTAAAAACGCCACAACAGCTCATTTAAAAATCTCATTTTTATTTTAAATGTGGGGATGGTTTTAAGATGCAGCAGTAGAAATGATCTTGAGGCACTCTCGTTTTTAGAATGTCCTATATAAAAAATTTGACAATTTGCTTAAATTTGTGTGTAGAACTTTATGCACTTTAAAGGAATTCCTTGTATAAAGTCCTTTCACACTGCATGAGTAATCTCAATATTAACTGACAAAATCAGTAAACATTCCTTCAAAATTTCTTCTAAAAGAAAAACTGCTTGAGACAGTGTAACCTATTTTTACAAAAAGCATTCTCACTTGAAGACCTTTCATGTTGGTCTTAATTCCCCTTTGAGTTAAGTATTTTTGCTGTGCGCTTTCAGAAATGAACTTTATCATGTGAACCACCAGATAAAATGGTTACCTTAGGTTTTTTGAGTGGTTTGTGCAACAAATTTGAACTGAATATTGTACAGATTTTTTCAAACTTTTGTCTCTTACTTTATATACTTTTTGCAGAATTTTAACATCTTTACAGTTTTGTTGTGTTTTTTTTAAAAATTCTTTTATGTTTAGGTTTATAAAGTTTGTTGGCACTTATTAATATTTACTTTTTTGAAACTTTATTTTTAATTGGTACCATACAGCAGCTAGTAATGTGCTCTTGTGCCTTTTATACATACATACATACATACATACATACATACATACGTTGATTAATATAGACACCATTGCTGAATTATTTTTCTAGTTCATCCAGTTTATTGAACTCAACAGAATTTGACTAATTCTGACAGAGTATAATGGCATAAAGGCCTTTAAAACATTTTCAAATAACGAAGTTTGCATTAGCACATGGCCATTATTGCTAAAATAGTAAATCTTGAAACAGGTTGTTGGTAAAACCCTTCAGTAGAATTTGGTCACATAGGACAAAATCATTATAATATTTAGACCTTGTAAGTCTGTAAAAAAATGTATGATACAAATTAACCATCAAATATTAATATTTCTACTTAACATAAATTACATCTTTACTATGTAATGACTCAAAAGACATTCTTGCTTTAAAAACCATTCTGCAAGATAATAATATTGATCAACTATTAATTATTATAACAGTTTCTGCCTTTTTAATAACAGTCTTAATCCATTCGGCTACACTATTTTTAGAAATAACTTTCAAAGGAACCTGTGTACTTGTCAGTAATCATTCTCAGTTCCCTCCAAGAACAAAGTTCTGCTGATATAGACTTTGAATGTTTCAACTATGCAAAGTTTATTTTTCTAATACTTTATTGAAAAAGAAAGTTGTTTTAAATAACACACCTTACTTTACTTCAGTAGTGTCTTAATGCATGAACCACTTATGCATTGTTGCCTACTATCTTTTGAAGAATACATTCCACCAGACAAAAAGGAAGGAACAAATTATTATACCAAATGAGGCAAATATATGTCATTGAAAAAGCAGCTAAAACATCAAAAGCATATGCATGTGGTCTGTATGACATATTGGTGAATTTGATGATTCATCCTAGAAGTGAACATGCCAAATTCTGTATGAACCTTGTCAAAGATACATTTGTTAAAATCCAGTATGTATTGTCATTGAAATCCCTTGATATGGTAATCTGCTTTTAAATTGTTTTTGCCAGGAAGTATATAAAGTACTTAACCAAATATTTGTCTCAGTACAATTCATAACTAACTAAATACTGTTAGCTACCCCCTATATTTGATCCAGTAACATTTTTCTAACTCTTATTTCATTGATATAACAGCTTCAGTATTATCCATTATAATGCAAGTTTGCACATTGTATTTGTATCCATGAAATAAATTTTAGTGTGAAAACAAGCTTGTAATTCTGAGACATTGATGGGACGCAATTATTTTATACTATTTCAGCATCTAGCAGTCTCTATATTGTCAGTCCTTTACACCTTCCCATTCATGAGAGAATTGCCACTTTTGAGTACAACATCTGGTTACCCCAGTATAAATAGCTTCTTTTTATTAAGTTTTGGATCCACTATTTAATTGTTCTTTCAGCATGGCTGGGAAGAGAAATTTGAATATCATAAAGTTTTCTCTTTGGTCTTGGTAATATCTATGCAGAGAGAAACATAGTCTAGGCTATGTTCACTTGCCTTGAATTAAACAATAACTAATACATTGTCAAATAAGGGAGTAGCTCAGAGAATACATTTTTATGTATGCAAAATAATAATCGGATATTTTCACTAGAAAAAAACATGATAGAGCTGTCTATATTATACTGGTTCTGAATTTATATGTTTTCCATGCACAGTACAGTGTATTTGTACATCACAATTTCACAATGGAGAAATCAAAAACTACATTATCCATGGCTTACAATCACTGTATCACTGTTGAAGTTGTTGATATTTTGTCCATTACTAGGGTACATACCAGTCAACTGCTTAACAGGCAGATAAAACAGATGTTCTTTTTAAAACAGTACAACTTTTATTAGGTCATCCTTTAGATAGATACTACACGTTCCAGCATAGGCTAATAACAGATATCAATCATGTGACTACACTGAGAAGCTGAGTGAATTTACTATGCTCTGTTTCAAATTATGCTACATTAATTTTATTCAACACTTCATTTTGATACTAATATTTCTTTGGATAGACTAGATGCTGCACCACAGGTGTACACCAAAAAAATGAAGCCTGTTTCTTGTTTGCATATGGTAGGTTATCTCAATCACATATAAAATGGGGAACAAATCTGACTATTGGGGAATCAGCAAAGTTAATTGGAAATATTGTTGTAGATTCTTTGTTAGAAAATTGAATCTGTTTGGGGATGAAATTTGGGACTGAATTTCTGTTAAGTTCCAGTCTATAAACTTTTAAAGTCAACAAACCCAATAATGTACAAGCTGTCTCCTTACAAACATGAGAACTATAACTTTCAGTTTGTGTGCAAAAGAACATTACTGACTTTGTTCGTGAGTGTTACAGGCTTCTTGTAATTTCACTATAATTTTGAGCCTTTATGGACCCTATTGATATTGCCACCAATGATAGAGATCTCAGGCTTGTTGAGGCAAACATCTGCAGCACATCTCCAGCCTATGCAAGCATCTTATTAACATCCAGTAGGTATGCTATTGTATTTGTTTTTGCAATAGTCCATCCATTAGCCTAAGAAGGGGAAAGCAAGTTTGTGCAATATTCTGCTTTGCATCCAATTTGTAAGTACAGTGGAGCCTCATTAATCCAGACTCCGTTTATCCGGAAACCTTGCTATCCAGACCTAATTCAACAGGAATGGAATTCCTAAATGTTAATTTGCTCCGTTAAGTTAACCAAGAAATCTGCGTTCCAGATCCAGAAATCAAAATCAGGGACCAAAGTGTAAAATTACATTAAAACTTGTCTTGATAATCCAGAAATAATCTGTCCAAAAATAAGAAAAGTCGAAAAATCATATATGAAAATAGTGTCAGTAGAATAATACATAAAACACAATAGTGAAGCCCTTGCAAATCTATGGCCACTATCAGTAACTAAATAGTGTGACCATATTATAACCAGTGATTGTATAAACAATGTCTGTTTTAGCTAGTTACCGCCGGGGGTGTTAATAATTAAATAAACACACTGAGATCAAATTGTCCATGCTTTTTGAAATAACATATGTAAATAAATTAAAATTGTCATTAAGCATCTTGGTTGTTTACTAATTGTATGTAACAATCACAGTATAAAATACAGTTGACATATTTAAGCTGTGGACAGTATAGGGCTTCATTTCCGAATAAAATAGGGACGTTAATCATTAGCAACTGTAACAGCTATAAAATACGATTTATTTTATATATATATATATATATAAATGACTGCGTTTTATTAATTTACCATAATGCATTAAACTGTGAAATAACATCTGGTAAATAAATTAACAAATGTATTCATTTATACATTTAAAGCTAGCATAAATATGTACATATAGATGCAGTGATGATATTGTAAAATAAAAAATTTGCATGATGCAGTTATCCGGGAAACTTGTTATTCCGGACATATCCACTGGGAACAAATGTGTCCGGATTAACAAGGCTCCACTGTATATTCATTTTTGCCCAAATACCAAGATTAACTCTAGATAAACCAAGATTTGGCACTTGTGTAGCCTTAAGTGTTTTTGCACCCAAGTACATCCCCTCCAATGAAAGTGAAGTTGTATTAAATGTGTACAAACCTGAACTGCATTATTGTAAGCTGACATTGGTACAAACAGCATGCAAAAGTGTATTTTTTTTAGTGGTTGAAGTATAAATAAAACAACTGCTCATTTTGTATTTATTGAATTTAAAATATGAAGTAAATAAACAAATGGTAGACGAAACTGTGAAATAAATTAAATAATACATGAATAATACAAATGTCATCCGGTACAAAAGTCTAAGAATTCATCCTCATTGCCTGATAAAGTTCTGAAAATCCTCCATCATTGTTTAATAAATTGTCATGGTCTAGTCATCATAAACATTGTCTAACTGATTTCCTTTCCTTGGCCTCATTGTCATATACTTGCTTATGTGGAGCTTGGGCTTTCTATTTAACACTTTGTTGATAAAGTTTGTGAAATCTGTTAAAAATTGCAACTGAACACTTGTCAGTTGTGTGGCAAGATCAAATAACCACCTCAGTTACTTTCCATTGAGTAAGTATTACACTTGCAGCTCATTCAAAGGGTTATTACATGGGAAAAGAAGCTAAGGAATTAAGGTCAAACATTTCCTGGAAGATGCAGAACTCTATGTGGCACTGAACAAGTATATTTGTTAAATTTGCAGATAGATTAAAAGGATTCTAAACTTTTTTATTAAAAAGTGAGTGCTGCTTTTACAAGCCAAGGGCTTATGGAGTGCACTGGCAGAAAGCCTTTATACAGTAAATGGGTACCAGATGGCTCATTTTATTATCTGGTTTTTTTTTCAGTGAACTTGTGCCAGGCTACTCATTGGCTGGCCTAGCACTCAAGGCTTTAAATTTATCTTGAGAGACTTGTGCTCTCAAACTTACATTGACAACTTTGAAAACTCTCTAGAACTGATCTGCAAGGGTTGTCAGCATATTTCTTGCACATCATAAAATTCAGAATGTTCTTTCAAAATGTCATTTCCTTCACCAAATAGCTTAGTTTTTGTTCAGAATCATGTGTTTAATTATCTCTGCTTGAAGAAAAGTTTTCTCTTTCTCAGGTTTTTCATTTCTCCCAGAGTTCACTTCTGTGGCAGTTCCTCCAATCTATCAGGGGATTTGGTGCTATGTTTGTAAACTTGCAACTTCAGATTTTACTTAGTCACTGAGACATTTTCCAGCAATTGAAGCTGACTCCCATATCACTTAATTGAGGACCATGTGTAAATGGTACAGATATTCATCTGGGCAACACCTTTGAAATATGCATTCTATTTTGTTTTAGTGTTACATTTTGTTTTTCAGTGCAGCATAGCAATATAGATCAGGGTTTTGCTTTTTGGGTAAAGTCCAGAACATTTTTTTAAAGGTATGTCAAACAATGATTAATACCTGTAACATTTTTCAGTAAATTTAAAATTGTTGCAGAAAAATCTTCTTTTGAACTTTCGACAACAAAACCCCTATATGAAAGAGAACTACACCACCACCTCTTAGAAATTTGGGAACTATGTACTTCTCCAAAACATGTCCAGACTATTGTTTGCTCAGTTTGATGGATGGCTTCCTGGCATCAAAGCTTTCATTCATACCAGTAATGCCACTTATTTAAGTGCCATTAATACCATGTAATTGAATTAATAATCAAGAATGCCAATTATTTCAATTAAGAGCCAGTAATGCCAGTTATTTCAGTCAAGATCCTAGTTGATTTTTAGATTAATGCTATCTATATGTGTGACCTTTAATTTATCATGATAAGATTACATAATTTAACAGTTAATTTAAGAGGGCAGAATAACATTTAAACACTGGTCTATCACCTCAGTTCTCAGATGCTTCTAGCTCAAAACATCTCCATTTTGTTTTGAAATTTTTTGAAAATATTAACTTGTGATTTTTTCTTTTTCTACAGGACTTAAAGAATAAAATTCCAGGAAACAAGCTGAAGATCTTGTTATGTCTAACCCTGCACAGGGAAATCACTATGTCTAATTTGTATGACAACAACAAGAACACAGTTGAATCTAAGGTACCTATGTATCAATACAAAATTGGTTTTAAAACATTGATGGGTCCAATTCAGATATATAGCAAGGTACAAGTAGAATGCAAAATATACAGTTCAGTTTAAGATTTGATGTTATACCCCCAGTTTTTTGTACACCTTTTCAGCTACACATTAAAGTTGGAATGTAAATGTATCTCTAGAACAGTATACCAACTATTCAAAAACTTTTTTTTTTGTGCAACTTTGACACGGTTTGAAAACTATGTATTCATTACAACAATAACAACACAATATCATGCACCCTATGTTACACTCACTCGTAAAATGTGGCTTGTAGATGCATTTCGAGAAGAATAACTCAAACAAGACCAAAACTATGTCACTATGACCTACATTTCACTATTAAGTGATCTTGATATTTTCAGTCATTTTTTTGGCTACATCCTCTTAATGCTATTATATCTAGACTTTGATTTAACCATAAACTAATGAAACTTTATTGATATATCTTAATGAGTAGTATATAATGCAGACATATTTCCTTCATCCACATGGTGGTTCAGTTGTGTGTTATATTCAAGCTCTGTTCTGCCTGAGTTGACTCTCATGGTGCATGTCTCTATGCGAGTTACTTATTGTCTCAGCATAATAATAATAATAATAATTATAATAGTAGTAAAGTCGTTATGACGAAAGGGTTATTCAGTTAGTTACAAAACTAATCTCACTTGGTGCCCACCTTTATATACCTATATATATATTTACATATAATTATGCACAAAGATGTGTTTTACTGTAGATTACTACAATTTCAAAAACAATAGAAAGTAAAGGCAAGGAAAAAGAAAATATAACAGTACTATACTGTCAGGAAAAATGAACAGTAAGAAAATGTGTGAGGGATGAAAACATATAGGTAATTATACAAATGTATCACATGGCCAAAGTCTTAAATCAAGAGAAACCACATTATTTGTAATTTTACACTTAAGTTTAGCTTTTCTTATCAATATCTTTTCTTTGAATGAAATAATTCCTAAGTTGCAAGAATGGAATCTGTATAATTTTAACGCATTTATAATATGTGTTTCTGTGGTCTGAGCAGTTTAGTCAGATATGTTTTGCAACCATGCTATAATAATCAAAGTATGGCTTAATATAGCTTTTATAAAATCTTACTCTATGACAAATGAGAAGTGTGTCATCTTGGATAGCAATAAGTGTTGAGGAGATTCTTTTTATAACATATCTTGTATTTTGAAACCATATTACTTCTTTTCTTGTAGGATAGTTCAAGTGTTGCTTCAGATGATTTAGATCAGAGCTGTTTTAAACATAATACTTGAAGTCTTTGATACATTTTTATTCACTCTGTTTTGATTCCACATAGATTTCTAAATCATTATGGGCTCCTTGTAAATTAGTTAATGGTTCATCTAAAAAGAAATGTATATCATAGAGTTTGTTATCATCACAGTGGAGATCTATGTAACATTGTTTTGTAAGAAAAGAGGCAAATCAGTGATACAGATTAAAACACAGGAGGAGATCTAGCAAAACACCATATTGAAAGTACCCCATTTACTGTGACTTTTTTGAATCTCTCCATGAATGGATGAAAACTATGTTATATTACCATCTGTCTGTATTTCTAAATTTGTTTAAAGCCTTTTTTACAAAATCCTATATTTTTGTGTGAGGTAGGTCATTATTTATGAGAAATCCACTCAGTGATCACGTACATATATTTATATTATTTTGTAGTGTTCATAAAATTGAGCTTTGTCTGAAATTCTCAATGTTTGTCACAGATCTAGTTTTGCAAATTTGGGTAATTTTAGTAGAATTTCCAGAAATAATATATTAAGTTAGAAATGACTTTTTTTGTATGAATTAATTCCAAATTACAAAATTACACTGTAACTATTTAATTTTATATTAGGCACTTTGCACATGCAAAAGAAGTACAAAATTCACAATAAATTGTCACAAAACTAACAGTTTTAGATATTAAGGTACATTAGCTATCAGTGCTTTATTGTAAGTCTTCAACTTCTGGGCAATAATGATTCTTTGTTTCAGTGGTCTGACATCCTAATGTAACAACCTCCACTGGGGCCAGAGTAGCTACACCATTTTTCACAGGAATCACTAAATTAATAGTAAATACAGATGTACCGCTCTGACATAACTACTGTACAGCATAAAATAATTAAATTTCTGAAAAGAATTTAGAAAATGATGTATAAATGTATCTTTTTAAACAAGACACAGATGACCAAAAGTAATAGTATTTGACATTATAATGTTTTTACCTCTTGAGATCTAGAGATCATATTTATTAGCCTGTTTTGTTAAAACTTTAGAAATAAGTTTGTATAATGAAGACCTTTGATGAATGACTATATCTGTTAATAATGTTATTACTGTCATGAAGAATTTTTATCAGACTTGAGTAAAATAGGCAAAATGAAAATTTTTACCAACTCTTGGAGATAGTTTACATAGAGTTGTGTTCTTACCAAAGCACATATACCTACTTAATGAAATAGTCAACTATTAAGATGTGTAAGCCAGGTGAGCAATCTGGTAGACTTGCATAGGAATTTGTCATGCTAACTACTGAGCTACTCAGCCTTTCATGTTTATAAGCTGTGAGCTTTAAATATCAACTGTTCCACAACCTACTTTCATCAAGAGAAGACTTTTTTTTAATAAAGAAAGTTTTTTATATGAAACAGTTAATAAATCTTCATATGTGTGAACATACTTTTGTCAGTACAGCCTTATTGTATTCATGTCCATCCATCCGTCTGTCTGTGAATCAATCCAGAATTTGATTCTTTCACAGTACACAGTAGAAATTGTGGTCACTCATGTGATTTCAGTTGTTCTTTTCTAGTCATAATATTTTCTTTCTGTTTGCCTGTATGTTTCTTTATATGTCTTCCACCATTTCTAGCAATGCAGGAGAACCTGACTGTAACATGCATCATCAAAACACAAATCTTGTTATAACATGGTCACATGAAACTTGTAAATTTTATGTATTAGATATCTCTTATTCATTGACGCTAATGAAAATATTAACAAAGTTAACAAACATATGAAATTAATTAAGTTTTATAAACCTATAGCTTACAGATCATAATTATTGTCAGTGCATATCAACAATTAATTTTAATTGAACTGAGAGCTGTCTTAATCCTCAATGTTATATATTTTGCAAACAGTAAAATTATGAAATATACATTTGCTTAGCATTTTGTTAAACCCCACCCACATTCATCAATTTTTTAAAATCATTCTCACTATAACCCAGTTTGGTACATAAATTGGTTAGTAGTTGTGGACCCCAACTACCATATTGTAGTGGAATTACCCTGTACATAACACAGTTAATTGTGAATGTACTATTTTTTGTGTAACATACTAATTTTTATGATTTTCCTGGTCACTTCAAGTCATAAATTAAAAAACCGAAATAAATAAAAACCCTTCTTGGGGCAAAATTAGACCCATTCCCTAATACACAAACATAAATATTGATCAAACTCTCATGTTTATTAATTATGAAGATTAAAACAGAGGGTAACAAAAGACATATTAATGACTACAATGTATATAATCATAATTTTCTGAATTATATTTTTCAGGCCATTAAAAAACTTGAGAAGTTCTGCTCTGAAACTGAGGTCCTTAAAAATGAGGTAATGAAAGCTTATGATTAATAAACTAGAGTAAAACCGTGTCTTAAGAAACCATACCTTTTAGACTATAAAAAGCAGTTTCTCAAGACAAGTGGTCACTCATAACATGTCTGTGCAAGAGTTCAATCTTCAAGGATTGTAGTGGTTCTGAATAGGCTTTTGGTAAATAAGGACTAGCTATTTACATGTACCATTTAAACCAAAGGTAGCAATAAATCATCTGGAAACAGAATTAATTTATTTTTATACAAAAGCGAAGGCTTAATTCACCATTGATATAAACGGTTTAACCCAGTAAACAAAGAATTATAATCAACTTGCTACAGTGAATTGATGATGAGCTCAAGACAGGTGGTCACTCATAACATGTCTGTGCAAGAGGGCCAATCTTCAAGGACATGATTTAAATGGGTTTAAGAAGGAACAATACCCACAATGACTGTTCATATATTTTTTTATTTATTTATAGATTTTGTTTAAGTATTTCATGCATTGACCTCAATGTTTATTTAGCAAAACTATTTACAGTAGTCATAAAACATTCACATTTGTATTTGTGAAAATATTAACTTTACTAGTGATGAGGGGGCCCCAAGTAACGGAGTGGTCAAAAGTGCCATCCATTATCGATGACTGCCATCTCACCTCTGTCTGCTTGGGTTCAAGTCTCAGATTCGGCCAATGTTGGTATGTAAGAGAGCTTGCCAGTAGCTTCTCATGGGTTATTGGTACTTTCTCGGGGTTTTCTCTGGTTCTTCCACAATTAATACTGGCTGCCATGTATAGCCTATGGCATGCTGAAAAAAAGAAATGAAATAAGCTTTTTATTCATCCTTTTTAACCGTACCTCATGCTTCCTGATCACATTTTAGCAATGGGTCCATTAATATTTTATTTTTCAGTATAGTGTTGGTCACGTGCGAGTGATTACCGGCATAGCTTTTTGATTGATCTAATTGATCCCACAAAGGGATGTAATCCATATTAACTCAAGCGTTCTATGATTATTTATAAAATAATGTAGATCATGCTTGCTACTGAATCCCTCAAATTATGTTTCTAATTGTATTTGACTAAGTTTCTCAAATAAATACGGTTTAAACTAAACTAATATTAGATATATACGGTAGATGGACTACCGGTATTCAATTCAGTTTAAAGCAAATTGTAATGGTTTTTTTTTTATGTTCACCCATTTCCAGGCTGGTTCCCATTTTCCCAAACTATTAGTACCATGTGTCCTGCAAGCCCAGTTCTTTTCATCAATCAGCTGCTGCACTTTTAACACTATCCATGACTTGCATGGCCATTTGCTTGGCCATCGGTGTGGTATACGAGATCAGAGCTGTGATGGCTTTGGTGTGCTTACAAATAATCCATGAACATCATCAAGCCCATTTCCATAACAGGTTACGTACACAGGTTTTCATGCATTAGCTATGTGAATGGACTTTACATGTCCACACACTACTGTTATTATTTTATGTCAAGCCAATCTCTAATGTACAGTTGTATTGTCAATTGTTTCACTCTGCAGATCCACCACATGCCTGTCTTGATCAACCAGGGAAAACAAATATAGGTCAGCCAGTTATTTTGGCATGGAAGATACATAGGTGCAGCAGATATAATTGAGATCAAGCCATCTGGTTCCATAGAGGGTGAAAACTCAAACAAATGTACCCCATACAAGTACGCATGTTGGATCAGATCTGCTTGTCGTAACTGCCGCTGACTGCATCACAGGTTAAATTAACTTGCGTCATTGAGTTTATTCTGACAGTGTCAGGCACGATATGATATCCCCCACACAAGAATTGTTTGTCCTCTCAAATGTGGCCAGTCAAATCAAACACTGCCCTTATGGAGGACCAGGCAGTATCCACTGCATATGTTTCTAATTCAGTGTCAACCACAGAACTGAGTGTGGGGTCATGGGCGTGTTTAGTAATTTTGGAGTCTTTGCCATTGACTGGTGAAATTCGAGCAAAAACACATGCCAGAAATCCAACTCAAGTTTAGACACATAATAGACCAGCAGTGGTTACAGAGACTTGTACTTGATGTGAAGCAATGAAGTTCACATCTATTGGCGGATGGCAAAGTCATGGAATTGCAGGATTCAGTTTTAAAATAAAATCTATGGCAGATGTGATATTGCAGCTGCATTTACAAAATGACCAGGGACACCATGGAGCAAATATCTGGATGAAAAACATCTTCCTGGAAGTACTGTGGAAATGGTCCTCACTCAATCTGCTGCTTGATTCTAATAACCAGCCAAGGCCTTATCAAGCACATATCGATTGCATTGATGCATATTACCAACTCAACTTGATTGTGATTAATCCAACATTGGAAAAAGAATTACACGATGAGTCATCAAAAGAGGTATGAAAGCCTTGTGTGGCTCTCATTTGAAACAAAAAGTAAACCAGTATAAACAATGAACACAAAGAGTTGCACCTTAACCAAAATATTCTTCACCGTTCAAATGGGTACTGGAGAGGTAAAGTCTCTGTGGAACAGTTAGCTAGTGTAGCCATGGTCACTCGTGGGACTGCTTGATCATGGTTGGCCAAACAAGTCCTGTGGCAAATTTATTTACCCTTACCAAGGAAGATTTCATGTGGCTGGTTTGATGTCCAAATACCGTTTGAAGTCCGTCAAGCTAATTTGTTATTTGTTCCATATGATTGGGTCCATGATTGACAAGGTAAGTTATGCACCTATAAATATGCACTCCTCATTATCAATGTAGCTAGCTGATACAAACAAGCAGTGCTGCTAACATACAAGGATTTGCCAGTGTCAGAGATACACTCAAATGCATTTATTCACATAGTCACATGGCCACGTTTGTTACAAGTAGATTTTGGCAAAGAATTTCTCTGTTTCCTTGTTAAGCAAACATTGTTCCATTCATCATAGCAGCCATGAAGAATGAAGTCACATGCATGACAGGATTTAAACCAACCAATGCTTTTTGACAAAAAAAAACATCAAAGTTATCCAGTAAACACTTTTCCAGTCAACACCATTACAACTGCTAGGAGACGAGCCTGTTTAGTATTTGTATGTTACTGGAGAATTTGAAGGCAGCTAAAACATCATGCCACTGACTTTGTTTGGTCAGTGGACATGTGCCATTTTAGAATGGATTGATACTCCAAGACAACCTACCCATGACAATTGCAACCAATATTCACCTGATGGACAAAACCCTCCCTGCCATGCATTTGTGTGAAAGGAATTGCAAGTTGTTCCAACTGACTCAGAACTACCACCAGGATTTGTATTGACATGTCATTCATCTGTGTCATTCACACTATCATGGCAACCTAACACATAAGTGGTGATGCGGTTGGGGAGTATCCATTGCTTGGTATCCATCAGGGACAAACTTGCCTTGGTTCATTGGTATATGAACTTATGATGGCCTAAAATACATTCCACGGACAGTGCATTCTTGAAATCTTTCTGGACAATCACCAGTTGAATGCGTTTGGCATTTTTCATATTTCTTCAAGCTAATCAAGATCAAGTACATTTTGAGGCACAGCCCCACATGCTCTTCAATCAGATTGCCCGAACATTGGTCTTTGAACTTTCCCACCACAATACACAGGATGTTCTTTCAGATACTCTCTCCTACCTTATTTTCTGGCCAAACTTGGCCTGGCCATATCTGTTTTCACATCATCAGTAATGGTGTGATTTCTGCATAAGAGTATTCTGGGTTGATCCCAGATTCTTGGAATAGAGCTAGGCTGATCCAAGCATGAAGAAAATAATCTTACATTTTCCTATATAAAACTGTAAAAGAATTGTATTGAACAGGCATGACCTTTACACTAATAGTATAGATTATGAGGATTGGATTGGGGAAAAATGCTGGATTGAATTTAATTTTAAAATATATCAAATGAGAGCCCCCAAGAGGAATGCCAGTTTAGAATTTGAAAATCACATTGGAAGGACTGGTGTCCAAAGCACATGATACTTAATGTATGTATTCAACTATTCCTGAGCAGAAAGGAGTTGATTTGGGTGAACTCTGATGCAGCACATACAGCATGATGAAGACCATCGTCCGAAAGTCCTAATTAGATGGTCCTTCATACCAACTGCAGCTGCAGTTGTGGCTGTTTGAATACAAAACAGATTATCAGAACAGTTGTGCTCATCATAGCCCATGCATGCCAGCAGGAGCTTCAAGTATGACAGAAAAAGTTCCCTACTAAATGGACGGCTAATGGAATACACAAATAAAGAAGCATTTGTCCTATGACCTCCAGCCAAAGCCCCTTGCCATCGCTGACTCAAATACTGCTCCATACATGACATGGTGCACAACCTCCGGTTCTGAAGAATGAAATCTTGACAACAACACAAAATGTGTACATTTATTTAGATAGCAAGGTCAGTAAAAATGTCACATCTCGAATCCTCGGGTAGTTGCCTAAAAGAAATGCTCTGCTATGATTGAACAAAATATATGCCACCAGACACACGCTATACAGTGACAAATCCATCTCTGGTGAAAATATTTCCTCACTTAACATAGCTAGTCTAGAACTGTGCCACCATCCTGTATGTAATAGGAAATCTGGACTTAATATTTGAACTGTTGTTCCTTTTTATTCCATGAATTTTACACTGCAGCCTGTCAGACTTATGGAAACAGATACTATGCCTAACTTGTAGGTAATGGAATCTAATCCCTGCAAGTTACATCTTAATTGTGGAATACTGCAGTTGCAGCTTGGTGTGACAATATGTGATGAAATAAAATATCTTCTGAAAGTATGGGCAAAGAATAAGCAGACACAACAGTGCCTGACACAGCCAACAAATTTACCAAACTAGAAGCCATTTTTATACACTGACATCGTATTATTGAACACTGATAAAAAAAACATCATAAATCTAGCACACATTTTGTCATAAGAGGCTTAACTCTGTAGCAGAGTTGGGATTGGCACCAAGTGTCTGAACTTTTATTTTGAAATCGAGAAATAGCATCAGCTATAAGGTTATCCCTACCAGGTATATGGTGAGCCTGAATAACAAATAACAAATTGTTGTTTGACAGCACACCATATTAGTCTTTGAACAAATTTAATTATAAAGAGGTATTTTGGATCAGCCTTTGTTAATGATTTCAACAGTTTCTTGGTCCATTGATTTCCCATCAACACCAACAGTCCTGCACAAAATGTCACACAATATCCAAAATTGTTTTTATTCTATGCCACTGAATGACAGTGGAAGAATGATGCAAGGTGGTCACACTTTCAATGAACACATGTGATGTGCTCTCAAATAAACCAATATGAAGAGCAGTGCCATATGATGCGGGTGGCTGTATCAGTCCATGCACCCATGACATTGCTGAACTCTCCAAATGAAGTGCATTGTCTATATGATGTGGACGAATGTATGACCTGAAAGAAGAAAATTTAAAAGCAAAACCAAGCAGTAGGAAGTGCTGTTGTGATGTGCAAAATGACTGGCAAAGCACCCTGATACTGCCCAAATCGTAAAAGTTTTGAATAAATGAGGATGAAAATTGCACAGCACGAGTGATGTACACAGGGCTTGGTTAAACTCCTGCCTTGTTTTGAGAAAATTCCCCCCCCCCCCCCGAGGTAAGGAAGAAGGGTTCCAAAAGTCACCCCAGTAGTTGTAAATAGTGATGCAGTACATGCAAAACAATTCTACCTGGTATATTGTAATGGTCACTGAAGGGATGGAAGTTTGCTTAACCTTGTACAGACTTGTTGTCCATGATGGATACATCCAGTGGCAATGAACAGTGTGTTGAACTGGTCTGTGCTTCCCTCATGCCACAATTCCTAGAGTCAGTCAGCGAGTGAAACACTTTCAGATAACATAGCCAGCGTATTTTGCAATGCCACCACCATCATCGACAATATGGTCACTGTCAAAACATTAGGATGTGTTGAAGGCACTTTCAGTTGCACATGGTCTAAATTGTCCGTTTCAAGAAACTGGTTGATTATCATTAACACTATTGATGCTACATTCTCTGAACAAATGAATTGATGAGATTTCATTTATCACTGGCTGAAATTAATGCCTCAACTAGAAAGTTCTTGTCTGTGTTTGGCAGAGACCAGTTCTCCACTAATATCATGTTATAATTGGCTGTTGATGGCATGCAAGACTGTTATGGTGCAAAGTGAGAAAGATGAACAGAAAGTCTGCATGATATGGAAAACCACCAGATTCATTTAAGCTAGTTCTAGCATTTAGTACAAACAATAATCATAAAATGAACAATATACATACAGCACACTGTGAAAAAAAATCAATACACTGCAAGCTAATATGGTAGGCTTAGCAGCGTGTGTATATTGATCGCTGCAGTGGATCATCACTCACTTTCTCTAAAGATATTTTCCCCATCCACAATTGCTGTTGATTAGTACAGAATATGGATGGGGCTGTTGATCTTATTTGATATCATTTGAGGACATGGACAGCCATGCATGACTCTGACTCCATGACACTCGCATCATGTGTTTACACCACTACCAACCTCTTGGCAAAAAGTAACCAAAACATCATGGGCTGCATGTGGGGATAGCTTGTCATGGGTGTTAGAGGTGAAGATAGGTGGCCAGGAACTAATTTGGTAGAGAGTGAGACAAATCAGCCATTTTCATAATACTCAGTAAATTTTCTATATTTACTTCAGTGATTCGATTTGTATAGGCAGTCAGTTAACCTTTCCTACTTGTAACTTGAATTAGAATTGATATTTTAGTATTCACTTTTTAAGTATTAATACTGAGGCTTCAAGACTCAACATGTAGTGGTAACCACATTAGTTAATAAAGCAGGATATGTACCATGTTATACATATATATTGTCGACTCGGTTTTGTTTTATAGATTTAGATCATATGCAAGACCTCGTGTAAGCTTTGTAGACATTGAAATATGGAACTGACAACCACTACATGTTTAGCTCAGTTGCCAATTTATGAATACATGTTAAACATGAATATTATGAAGAGAAAGTTAATAGGCTGAAGCCACAGAAGCATATTTTCATTTTACATGCTGACATCATTTCAGGGAATGACTGCCTTCTCCATGGCTATTGCATCATGATAGAACTAGTAGGTCATTTACTACAACTTAATCATCTTTATCAACTGCCATTGTGAGTGAGATTGAGATCAAAACAAACCTCCTCAGATGCTGTATTGGACTTAGATTTATGGACTCACTACATGGATCAGATGTTAAAAAAGGCTTCTAAGTCAACATCTTCAGAAACAATCATTTGTGTGATTTTGTTTAATTCAGTCTACTACTCCGTAAAACATTTCATGCAATCACCTATAATATTTTACACACGTTCACTACTCGTCTTTGTATAAATTCTTTATGTACTCATATTTTAAGCCTTGTGCATTTTTTATTTTAGGAGTAGATCAGTTCTCTAGTTTTCAGTAGTATTTGTTGTTGCACTGAATATATATTATGGGCAACTTCATGTCAACTATGATGACCCTGTTCCACCATGATCTAACTCTGCCATATGGCTCTAATTATAATGGGTCAATACCACAGCTGGTTGTCCATTAGCAGCCACCAGGCAAACATTCTTTGGCCAGTTTGCCAAACACATGTAATACAAGTACTCTCATGGATCAGCCTAACCCACATATTCCCATCAGGCACACACTGCAGATAAAGCTCCACTTAGTACCTCAGTATCCAGAGAATATTACTTCACTTTGTTTTCAATCCATATTGGCTACAATTAAGAAATACTGAGATTAAAGGAAGCTTTTTAAGATATTATCTCATACAAATAAGGGTACATTTTCATACCCGAGTCATTCAACAGCTTTATTAGAATGCAACTTCATGACTTTCACTGAATTTGCATGAAGGAAACAATTTCCCTTTTGAAGCTGCTCCCAGACAGATGGAGTCTTTTATTCAGTATTAGAAACTGTCACACATGCCTTAGCGACACTCGAGATGACCATAAGTATAAGGGGATGTAATTCCCTCTACATCTTACCTATTTTCTTTAGGTATTAAGATTGGGTAACCAATTTGAAGAAGAAACCAACTTTTTTCTAGTAAAATTTTAGCATAATTTTCACTCACTCATAATTTACATACACCATCCTAGTTTCCTGCAGTTAACATCCATATCAGTAGAATGCCTCCAACTCCAGCAGTAATTGGATTATTCACGGATTTAGCGCCAATCTTCCATATCAAAGAGAGATCACTCTGTCTGACAGCCACCTAGATAGGCAGATGACAAGCTTTTTAGCTAAAATGTTTTAGCCTGGGAGGGCTGGATTTGTTACGTAGTAGTAATTTCTCTTAAGGTATTATAACTGTGTAAGTCTTAATAAAAAGGTCCTGTTGATATACAAAATGTATGTAACTGAACTTAATTTTCCCATATAATTACATATTCTGGTTGAGTCTGTTGAATTATCTGCAGTGAGACAGACGTTTTATAATGTTTCAGAAACTTGATTATGATTTACCACCCGTAAAAAATGTACTTTCTAAAAGATTGGCTTTTGTATGAAATGTTTAACCCCTATATTTAAGGATTATCCCTTTCTTTCCCCTGCATGCACATACACACACACACATGCACACACATACGTAATATTATGATGTTCTGATGTCACTTCTGAGACCTTTTGCCAAAAAATGTATTTAGTAGACAAATATTTCTTCTATTTAATACAGCATTCAAAGAGATATAAAACATCATAACAAATGAAAAGCAACATTGAAAACATTTATTTGAACTGATACATGTGGAGTACCACAGGGATCCTTCTTGGACCCACTCCTTTTTTTGTTTTTACACAAATGATCTGCCACTGAATGTAGGCAACTGTATTTCATCTACCAATGTATAAGAAGATGATGACACCACTCTGTCAGAAATCAAACAGCGAAAATCTGACCTAGAGTGACCTAGAGGTCTGCTTCAGATATCGTTTTTAAAATGTATTCCTGGTATAAAGAAAATGGCATCATAGTAACCACAGATAAGAATAAAATATCAATGATTACCATCCAACAAAAGACAGCAAAATGGAAATGAACAATTTCAATTTGCAGTTGAATAAAAATTTATGTACAAACGGTTACCAGAGACAAAATTCTTAAATTGATGGTTGACAACAATTTGCATTGGAATGAACACATTTAAGTAATATGTCATAAGTCAGTTCATGTCTTTGGTTATTTAGCAAGATAAGGCCATATCTACCAACTAAACATAGGCTAATATGTTATAAAAGCTATATACGACCATACCTAGATTACTGTATAGTTACCTGTATGCATACACACACACACACACACACATACATACATACAGACATACATACATACGTACTGTCTTTTCAGAATTGGTTCTTTGACCATTTGTTTTAGCAACTTCATAGATCAAAAGAAAATATGGTGGGTACCTTTATGTTGTGTAGAGTTTTATAAAATTCAGTTTCAGTCCAAAAGACCTAGCATGTATTTCTCAATTAGACCATGCCTTGCATCGACAAAAAAGATCTTTTGATTTTTCAATATTTTCTGAAGGGACCAAATAGCATGACACCAAATTTAATATGTGCTTACCAAGAAAAATTCATTAAAATGTCACAATCTTCATCAATTGTCGAAATGGGCATATCATGTTCTGCATGCAGTGCACTTGTTAAACTTCATACATTGTAAATTGATATCTTTATAGCCCTTTTATTTTTCTATTGCACCCATGGAAAAAAAAATAATAAAGAAATCAACAGTCAACACTTGGAATTTCAATATGTATGTTAAATTGATTGTTCAAAGCTTTCATCCAGCTTGAATGTAATCATTGTTTTCCTTTCCCAGGTTCTAGCAAAGAAAATTCTTCACAACACATATGGAGTCCATTCTTCCTTCCTGAAAGTGACCCCTGGCCTTGGCCTTAAATACCAGGGAGTATTGTGTCTTTTGACGCACTGTGACATTGTCCTTAGAAATCTATATGGAGATCGAACTCTTCTGCAACCATTGGTCAGACTGGCCACACAACCTGACAGAATGAAGGTAAGAATCATGTCCCAGGAGAAGAAAGTTCCTTAGTATATCTAGCCTTGATTTCTAAAAATTAGTTGGAGAGTAGAAAATTCATCAGTGTTGCCTATTTTCACATAAAATAAAACAAAAATATAATTGTGAGACCATTTTTTTCTGCATCAGCCTTACTGTGTGAATGTTGTAATGTTGTCCCATGTGTTTTATTTCAACCAGAATTCAAGTTTCGACAAGTTAGATTTCAGCTACTTTATACTAAATTTCAAGTCTACCTACCTTTGATTTCATCTACAGTTTGGATTTTATCTACAAAGACATCAAATATTTGTAAAATCTGTGGCATGTAACAGCATATCAATGTCCTTTAATTTCGTTTAAGGACAAGAAACATGTGTGGTAGATGATAATGCTTGTTTCACTTTTTTTAAAAATGCATTGTTCTTAAAATTTTAAAATGCCTTTATCACAAAATTTTTAAAATGACATGGAAATTGTTGGTGGTTGGTGTTTGATTTCCCATGATACCATATCTTCCTCCCTCTCACTGCCAATTTGTCTTTTGTACTGGGGGGTGGGTGGGGGAAGAGAGAACTCAAGTTTCAAAAGGCTTTACTTAAGTCTATTAATTCTTACATGAATTGGCTCCTGATTATCTTAAATGTAACTTTAAATTTGTTCCAAATGTACTAAGATCCTTCTCAAACAAAAAGTTATATTTATGTTAAGCCAGATTCAGAGTTATGTAAGAAGAGATTTGCATTTTCTGGAGCCAAAACTTAGGAATTCCATGCCATCTTACATAAAGTCAGCTGAAACAAACCAAGCTTTCAAAAAGCTTCTTAGTCAACATATACAGAAACAATCATTTGTATGATTGCTAATACGTTTTGCAATATATAAAAGTACCTTGTTGTAACTAACAGCTAGTACCTAAATATATAGTCTCAAGGCAATCATACCATACATGTGGCAATTTATTTTCCCACATTTTATGTCCCATTCTTTCTCAAATTGAAAGGCATTTAACATTGATTACTAAATAACATTTGTTCTGAATAATTTGTTGAGATTACATAAGCTGCATGGTATGTTTCTCCATTCCTTCTTTTAATTTGATGAAAGTAATTAACGTTCGTATATACAGTATTTTAATATTGTATGGTTAGAAACATTTATAAATTGACTTGAATAATGTTGACTTAACATTCTATTTACTCAAGAAAAATTTAATAATCAGGAGTTCTCTGCAAAAATCAGATGATAATATGAAATTGGGAGGTAGATATGGAATGACCTAAAAATCAGGAGTTATTTTTGTGTGTATGTATATATATACCCACACACACACACACACAGTCAACTTTACTTAAATGCATAGCCTTGTGACCAGACCCAAGCTATGCATGCAAACAGAGTATGTACCATATTTTCCGCCCTATTAGTCGATACTTTTGATTTGAAAGTCAGATCTTCATCTTGTACTCCGAATCATCTTATATGTGGATTATGTCATTGAAATTGCATCGACTTATATATGACTTACAGTATGTTTTATGCTTATCAAATTGCTCTATAATCAGTATATTCCAAAACAGGTGACATAGAAGTACAGATTCTTGTTAAATTACTATGTCAATAATTTTTATAAACTATTATGACTGTGTTTATGTTTGTAAGTTTTTGTCATTATTTTATTAGTATTCTGTGTGTATTTTTTATTTCTCAAAATTGAAATAAAAGAAAACAATTACCGGTTTAAAAAATTCACAAGGCCACATAGCACACTTAGGGTCTATACTCTTTAGTGTACTGTACTAAATCAAAGCATAGTGTTGTTTCTAAAAAGATATAAAATTAGTTTGTTTTATTCATCCTTTTTACCATGCCTTATTTCTCCTGATCACATTTTTACAACTGGTCCATTGATATTTGATTTTCCAGTATACTGTTGGACAAATGCAAGCGATTATCAGCATAGTTTGGTCTTTGATCTGATTGATCCTACAAAGGGATGTAATCCATATTAACTCGAGTGTTCTATGATTATTTATAAAAATATGGTAGATTATGCTTCCTTCTGAATCCCCCAAATTATATGTTTATAATGTATTTGACAGTTTCTCAAATAAATATGGTTTAAGCTAAACTAAAATCAGATATATGTGAGAGAGATGAAAAAAATTGTCCATGTACAAGACCGTCTTTTATTCAGGCAGTTTTTATTTGTAGCTTTTGCAAAAATAAAAAGAATGTATTTTGAGTTGCTTGATGATTGTGATAATCCGCATGTATTACGAGTATACTATCTTCCATTATCAATATACACTGCCAACTCAACATTTCATTCTTGTTTGAATTACAATATACATTGTCACAGTAACCACATAGTATTCAGTGTTATTTACATGAAAATAAAAGTGCTTAGTGCTTTGGTTATTATTGAAACCAGATTGAGGGCAAGAAGTAACCAAATTGTTCAAATCAGCTTGGCTGCCACTTTCTTGGTATCCTAATAATGGATTCAAGGTAAAATACACAAGACCTAAGACTTTGGGTACAAAAGAATTTCCTTTTATGTAGACAACCAGCGACATTAAACTGCCTCCTTGTATTCTGATTTCTAAAGCATCTTTGCTTGTGGCTTCGCTGTACAACAATAAAAACTAATTTATCCAGTGCTCAAATGACTTTCACAAAAGAACATAAATAACTAGTAATCACAAATACAGAATGTTTTTACATAATCACCACTCTTTCCATGGCTTTTTTGACCCGTCATACAATCCAATGTAGAAAAGCACATGGATTTTACATGAATACAAATCATGTTCTCCACCAAAGAGCATGTTGCAGTATATTTCATTTAATATTTATGATTAGTGACAATCACAACATCCACCAGAACTGTACAAAGTACCATCTTGTAAAGTATGTAACTGCTTGTATAATTTTCTTGTTTAAAAAAAAGTTTGCAATTTTGTTAAATTTTTTTGTATTTTTCATAATTTTATTCATGTTCTTATTTTGGGGGGAAATATCTTCTTGCACACTACCACAACTGAATAGTTCTGATATTTGCAATTAAATTTGATATTCATTTTTTAAAGTTTGATAGCCATCAGCTGAGGTTACATGTATGCATATAATATGACCATCAGTCATTAAGATCCCTTTAACATCCCAGACGTAGTCTGGAAAAATGAGAGTCTGATGCCACATGCTACAAACAGTCTCCAGTGTCAACATCTACTAATGGTTTCCAAAGATGCCTACCTCAAGCAAGTTATCATTGCACCTCACCTACAAGAATCAGAATCTTCATCAAATATATTTGACCTCTTCTTCGCTAACAACAAGATATTTATCAGTAAAGATGAAGTAGTTCCAGGTATTGGAGACCATGAAGCAGTCTTTTTTTTTAGTCTACCTTATGTCCAGTGAATGTAAAGAAGCCTCCTTGTCATGTTTAGCAGTACAGGAAAATCAAATTCATGAAGAACAGTGATTCTACTACAAACCATTTATACAAGAGACAAAATAATTCTCTGCAAACAGGACATGGGGAAAACTTCAAAAATAAACTTAAGATATTGATGGGCAAATATATCCCTTCCAAGTTAATCTCAGGAAACAAAATCAACAAGCCATGGATAGATTAATCTGTGAAATCACAAAATCATTGCCACAATGAACTCTTTGCTTGACGAAGCTACTGGGAAGGCTAAAGACAGGCGCTTAAGTCCAAAACTGAAGTCCAGCAAATGGACCAGCAGGCCTACTGGAGATATAAAGAGAACATAACAGCAGTTAGAGACCCAGAACAAGAACGTCAACCCAATAAACAAAAGCGGTTCTGGAACTACATAAAGTCCATTGCAAAAGACAGCTGTGGTGTGTCTCCACTGAAAGAACATGAAAAACTTCACTCGGAAACAAAGGATAGGGCCAACATTCTGAATAGGGAATATCAACCCATGTTCACACAGGAAAATAAGAGTGATATACCTTACCAACAGGGAGAACTCAGAACCCTTCCCCACAATGCCAGGCATAACAGTCACCACAGAGGGTGTAGGCAATTTTCTGAGAAAATAAACCCACAGAAGGCATCTGGTCCTGACATTAAACCATTAAGGTTCCTGAAAGAACTGGCAGAAAAGCGTGCTCCATTCTTGTTTTATCTATCCCAGCAGTGCCTCTCAACTAGAATAAGCAACTATCTGACTTTTGTTAACCCCATTATGATCAGATTGTCAGCTATTGCAGGCTATTGATAAACTGAGCAAAAGAGTAGTTTTATAGAGTGGCAATTATTCCAGTGATACAACCTTTGGAACTTTAAGACAATACCTGTTTTGATGTTGCTGTCCATGCACTTTTTACTGTATTTCACCTGCCTTTTTTCAAGGTTGCCAAACAAAAGGAAAATGTGACTTTATTTCATGGCCCAAAGACATAACAAAAGTTTCGGTTTTTATGCAAGTCTGCCAGTAGCTATGAAAATTTTTTTTTTGATTTCTGTCCTTGTATTGTAAACAGGTAAATGTAAATATTTGCAACTGTATAATGATATAATAATTTATTTTATGAAAAGCAAGTTACATTTCATAATGTTTATCTTTTGATTTCTGTTGATATGTAATTTATCCATTTATATACATCACCCAATATGGCAGCTATGTAGTCTATTAGAAGTAATCTACTTGAAATGTCAGAGTAATGTGGAATATTGAAGGAACGTTGCTTTAATATTAAATGAAAATTTATTATTGGTTAAATAAAGAAAATAATATTCTCTTTCAAACAGGTATCATTTGGCTTCTGTCAGAGTTTTTGATAATTCTGATGCCAAGTGCCCTCTTTAGCTTATTATGAATCACTCATAAAGAGACTGATATATTCATGAGATGCAGTGCTGTCTTTCACAACACACCTTTTTTATGTTTTGGGGGCATCTCCCTACATTTTCCACACATGCTGTTTCTGTTACTGGATGACAACCACCACATTGTCTTGGACCTAGCTCCAACAGCTAAATGACATGGCAGTGATGTAACTGCAAAAACTGTGGGAAAAGATCCATCAGGCTGTCTCCATATATTTTATATATTATGTCAAACTCCTCTCACCTACAGATGTTTAGCAAGTTTATATTTAGATGGTCACATGAATTATAATTCTGCACAAGCATTTTTTTGCATCATTGTATGTATTTTTATAAGTATGGTTGCTTGAAAATGTTTTAAACCAATAGCTCTACACCATTAAATACAGCAATTCCCAGCTTAAAAAAGGTCAAATTTTGCACCTTATAATAATGGTAGCCTTTCATGATGAAGACAAAATAGATGACTTGTTTTATATTTGGTGTTAGAAAAGGTTGCCATATACATGAGGTGCCCTGTGTATTTACTATTGTATCTGTATGCATGGAGGGGTGGGTGAGTGACTGCCAAAAGTAAAGCAGTTTAAACCTGCATATTTGTTAAAATATATTATATTCCTTCAGTGGAAGTAACCATTCACGAACTTGTGCAAAACACTACTGATATAAAGATGATATTTGAATCTGTGCAAATTATCAAACACTTTTCACTATCAATACATGGATATAATGTGTTTTAAATTAGTGTCATCAGAAGTGCATTATCTCCTTGTTACTCTTCCATTTGATGCAATATGTTTAGCAGGTTAAAAAAAACACATCTACTCCTAATCTGTATTTTTTTAAATATAAAATATTCAAATTCATTTACATAGCTGATGTCACTTTCTAAGACTCAGTGGATTTGTTGCAATACTTTACAATGCATATCAATTTAAATAATCCTCATATAACAAAAACTATTTAAACATAACTATGAGAAGTAGTTCTAAATAAGTTTTGATGCTTCCTTTCAAAAGAGAAAGTAAATAGGACAGGGAGCATAAACAAAAGAATATTTTACTCATCATTGTTGACATGCTGTGCAGTTGTTTTCCATGTTATCAACTTTGTTTTGCACACGGCTAAAACACGGTATTGCTGCTGAGAGTAGTCTCACTCACTTAAAAAATTGAAATGTTTGATAGAACATTTCAATGAAGCTCATTATATACCCTAGGGTGTCCCCTAGTCAGATCAAGTTACCGGTAGATTTAGCTTGAACATGCATGCGATTTTGTTTAACCATTATTTCAATTCTGTGGTATAACAACAGTTACAGACACTACACTTGGTGTATAACATGCAAGAAAAACAGCATGAAAACTTTAAAACTTTATTTTTTTTCACAGTAACATCAGTAACAGGATATCAACATTTAAAGTAAACAACATAACTGGAAGTGGTAAACAACTTAATAACAAAATCAAAACATCTATGACAAAGGTATCACTTAGAAAAAAAAATAACCATGAAACTTTTGCATAACAAACATAAAAGACATAGAATAATCTTATTTAGGCATTTATCTAACACCAAGAAGAATATTTAAACAAACAAAATCATTAATACTGGCCAAAAGTATTGCAAACTTCCATAAGAGTCAGAAGTACATTGTCCATAAAATTGGTTACAGATACTACAAAACTATAGCATTTCAATACAGCTGCAGAACCATACATATCTCCATAAAATTCACTTCAAAAATAATTCAACATGAACACATTGACTAGAATTATTCATTAAATGAATGTTGATTAGTTAATAAAATGATAAAACCACATTGTAACAGGTATATGTCCAATACTTGTGTTAAAATTATGAACTGGTAAATAGCACTTGAAAGTTTAATACTAAATAGTGTTTGTAAGAGTAAAATATTGAAGTATAATGAATGTTCAATAAATCATAGTCACTAAAGTATTGTTCAACCCAAGGTGCTGACTCAAACACAGACCCATATGTGATTGATCTTAAGGTTACAGACACTACACATTAAACCTTGACTTTATATTGTCATTTCAAATAGAAGTGCTTATGATTTTTTTCCAGATTTGACTTGAGCTTAGACAATTCAGCTGCATTAAACTTGAAATGACCCCTTTCATTGACTATTTGTGGAGCTTTTACCCTGTACAAGATAGCATCTAGAGCCTCTTGTGAATAATCATCTTTTTCAGGCCAAACATACATGTTGCCAGACTTTCTCATGTCTTTAAGTCTAACTTCGTTATGAAGAATGTCTATTACTTCTGCTAAGTATACATCTAGAGGTCCCTTCTTTGGCTTAAGTCCTACAGCAACAAATTCTCCAGGGTGGTATTTCTCTATTGGTTTCTCTGTGTTGGTTGGTGTTTTTTTGTCAACTTTGATCTTCTTTGTCACAATGTTTTGTCTTTCTGTTGACTTCCGTTTCTTATTAGGCTTTTCGCTTGTTGCTGAGTTATGATCTTTCTGGTTACTTCCTTGTTTTCTTTTCTTGTCATTATTTTCTATTGTTGATGGATTCTTGTCTTTAAGTTGTTTTCCTTTCTGACTTAAATTATCTTTATTGAGTACTAACTTTCTCATTTCCCAGGCATTAATATTTTCGCTGAAGTTGCATCTCCCGTCAACCTTCATGCATTGCTCACAATAACAGCTCAGATTTCTTATGCTCAGTTCATAATCATTGCTTCCTGACTTTACAGCATGTAATTTTCTTGTACCTTGCAGTGTTTGCACATCAGTTTCTTCTCTATTTCTCTCAGCATCTTTAACAAGGATGAGCTTCCTTCTCGAAACTGTTTTAGCTTCATTATCTGTATTTTCCATTTTCAGTTTCTCTGTACAGAAATGATATACATCTTCTGCACAACCTATCACCTTTCTATTGCTGATTACAGCTCTGTAGCAAGCATTCTTGACCGTTGCACCGAGACCATCGCAAACACTCTTTCCATGTGATGTTTCGAAATAATTTCATGTTACAGATGGCTTTTTCATCAGACTTATGTCAGCAAAGGCTTTCTTCCCCTTATACTGGGCAGCACAGCCATCTGTCCACTCATGGATCTCCTCTACTTTCACATCTTTCTTCTTCAGAATTTCTATAGCTTTGTTTTCAAAAGTGATAGCTAAGTCTGCATCATGGTTGGTTTCTTCACTGATGCCAATAATGGCATGCTTTATCTTGAATTCTTTTTCTCCCTGTTTTTCTGTATAGTAACACATGATTGGATGTATTGTACCTTTAGCCTCATCTTTTCCCTTCTAGCTTTAATCTTCTGTTCATCTTCTTCTGGCTTATCTTTGCTTCCTAAAAACAAACAACTTCATTCTCATTTTTGTTCCTCTATGTATACGGATGAAATTTAGACTTTACAAAACATACTTGTAATGAGTACGCAATATGCTTTCATACATAAGCAAACTGGAATAACCTGTAGATTCTTAAAGAAAAGTATCTGACTGAAAAAGAAATAGCATAAAACCTGATGATTATTCAATGTTCTAGCATTTACAATGATTGCACACTTTCCTTAATAATGTAAACAACAGTCGGGTCAATTCACATGTCTAGTAGTGTCTGTAACCATTTGACAATATCAGCAATGTATCCAATACTAAGTCTGAGCTCATTGAATTCTCATAATATTTCTGTTTGAATTTACTAGTCTAATGATATGGAATGCAAAAATACTCAGTTTCAATTGCATATTATAAGAAATCACTGAAAATGTTGCCTGTTATCAGAAATCTAGATGAAAAGAAACTATAAATATACCAAAATATTACAAATTGCAGACAGACAATATGTCAGAATTTAGCCTTACACATCAATACTGTAATAGGAAACATAATTTGGCTTCATTTTTTAAAAAAAAAACAGGGATAAAGTCATAGACAGTATAAAAAGGGGATATTGGTTACAGACACTACAATTTAAGAGTGTGGTTTACCAATTCAATACAAACTTACCAGAGTTGTTCCCAGAGGTTTGCTTTTGTCGTCTTCCCATGTCTTAGGGATGTACCATGGTAAAGAACAGAAAAAGTAATTAGGCAGCTTCTTCTAGGATAAGAAATTCAGGTTACATTGTCTTGTAGTAAATTACTCAAACAGACAGTGCTGCAAGAATGATGCAATATTCAATCAAGAGAGTTATTGCATCACTTTTTTGCTCTTGGCTGCAGAGGTAAATAGATGATGCACATCACATAAGATGGAACTTTCTATTGAGAAAAACAATGTTTTAATGACAAGTAGAACAATACTTTTATCTTTCATTTTTATACCTGTTTGTGTAGTGTCTGTAACTTTTTTTTATTGAGTTGTTGTTTTTTAATGGTACAATACAGCACCACCAATTTTGGCCAACTTGGACATCACATGGATACACATGAGCCTTTGTAGGATTTATACTTTTCCATAATGAAACAACAAAATTATTGCCATATAAACTTGTAAAGGTTACAGACACTAAAAAATTTAGAACTGGAAAGTTTGACAAAGAACAAGCTCTCATTCAAATATCTTGGCTAGCCATGTGATTTAAATGGTTTTACTACTTTTTATAATATAAAGTCGAGTTCTAGATGTCAATAAAAGTTATAATGAATGTTATTTTGTATAAAATGTTGGCATATAACAACAGATTAGTGTTTGAATTTCAGTGTTGAAACAAAACTTCTACTGACGGTATTTTGCTTATAAAATCCATAATATTTTACCGATTTCTTTAATTAAAGAAGCAATATTTGCAGGATAGAATTCCGCATAAAACCAGACCAATAATTGCATAATTTCAGTATGATATTTAGAGAATTCTCTATTTTATATTCAAGCTTTTTTCGAGTGAGACTACATAACGCTCAAAAATGGCCATTTTTAGAGCTTGTTGCCATGCATATCTCAACAATGGGTTACACTAACCTCTTGAAATTTTCAGGAAAGTAAGAGAGGTATATGCCAGCTAGCTTACCAATCTTTAAAATTGGTTCATATCTTGTTTAATTTTTCTATTTCATGCATATAACATGAAAATTCCTTTATCAGCACCAATACCGTGTTTTAGCCGACAGTATATCACATATAATTATGCAAATTTAGGTCACCTGAATTCTTCCCTGGATCTGCCGATAACTGCTGAGAGTGAGTTTCATGATGTAACTGGTAGATTCATTACATTCTGTACAAAGATATAGGAGTATTTGTATTTCATAATGAGAAACTCTACATACTTCATTTTAATTGCTTTTATTTTGCCTTTTACACAGTATTTAATCAATTAATGTACATTAATATCACAATACAATCGTAAGAATATATTCACTATTAGCTGCACTATTCTGCCTTTATATTTTCAATGATTTCTCACTGGCATTTCAAAAGATTTCAAATGAAAAAATTGAATAATTGATATGAATTAACCACTTTATTAACCACTGTAATATTTGATATAAAGTAAACAAACTGACTGAGCTCTTACATTACATTCACAAAATATGGAAGTTATACTTTTGAATGAGCAAACTGTGATGCTGTTGTGATCATATGAAGGAGCCTTCAGTCCATAAGCAGCTATGACAAACAATTATCATGATATGATAACACTGATTTTACTTAGAATTCTAGCACAACTAGAATATTTTGCTATTATTAACAATAATAACACTCATGACATTGAAGGAGTTGTGGGTCATGAAAACAACTCCACAAAGATATGACCATCTTTGATGGATATGGGTATCTGGCAACAGTATTTTCACTTCCCCACCAGAGATCTAAATGTTGTCCTTCCTTAAATTCTGGAAGGGATTCAGTTTGGAATTGTATAACTTCCAAATAATCCTGGTTCAATTCCTTCTCATTTAACATGTGAGATGCTGCTGTCAAGTTGGTAATAGTAGGTTTATATCTCTACTGAAAAAAAATCACAAAATGCTGGTTCTGGCATTCAGTTTTCTTACAAAAAGACCAATTACATTCTATAAACTTTGCATTCAAGCCATTCTCATTTTCACACACACTTTCCAAACCATTATTCAGAACTTTTTGTGTCATTGTTCTGCTTGAAAATTCACAATGCAATGTTTGGCAAGCATGTTCATTCTCATTAGTTTCCATTACGATTCATTGGGCAAGTACAAACTTTTAACCAATCAGAAAGCTCTTTACAGCAATTATGTGATAAATAATATACAGAGTAAATACTACTGGTATTATAAGGATCATTGCAGAATGGACCGAAAAGACCATTATCTAGACAGATCATAATTAGAAATCGTCATCAGAGTTGATATTAAAAAATGGTCCATATTGTGGAAAATCGGATATAGGCCAGGAGAAATGTGGAATTCTGCTTTAAAACAGATAACACTTAAAAAAAAAAACAATCTTGTCATTTCGGGGCAGTTAAATCAAATTTAGGTTTAGAAAGAAAAAAAACTAACCAGAAAAAACGTGGAAAGAAGTCATTGTTCCCAAAATGAACAATAAAATAAGAACTATCTGAGAGTTTTACTGAAAATTGTTCAAAATGTACAAGAAACAAAAACACACTACATTATAATGGAATAAAAGTTGTTATTTTATATCATTGAAGTACTGTTTCTCATATATGTTTTTTCACTGATTTTTGGTGAAATACTAAAATTTTATTGAAAGAAGGATATTTCAGTGAATTTGACAGAAATTTCATATTTTCATTAAGGTCATGTAGTGGCAAAGGGATTGGGCTGATCAATGAAGTTAAATTTATAAATATGTGGTCTTTATTATAATAAATTTGTTTTTTCTAGGTTTCCTTTATACCTACAATGCCTCAAGATGATGTGCAAGAAATCAAGAGGGTGATACTTGCTCACAGAGGAAGTGAAAACCCAGTCTTCTATCGTACGTTATCTTTCTATCTTCTTCATATGGATGTTGATAGTTGCCATTTTTTAGTAGGAAGTAGATTTTTCAACTGATTGAGTTTTGGTGAGAACACTGTAAAAATGTTCAGACAGATGGACTTCACTGAGAATGCTTATTATCAGTCTGTTCAATAACATTCATGATAGGTGAGATTTACACATCCATTTAGAAAGTAACTGAACACTAATGATAGAAAAATTTTAAACTAGATTTTCACTAAATGACTTCTTAATATACAATTGGTCCTAAATAATAGTTTTAATAGGATTCCCACTTGTCAGATTTTATGTGTCAAGTTTCATCTAGTCTATCAGCATTTTATAGACATTAACATGTTCTTTTATAATACTTGCCATTTTATGAGAAAATAAATAATTTTCCTATCGATTTCATGCAGGTATAAGTTGATTTAACGAAGTTTAAATTTACCATGCCCACTAGTAAGCTATCTTATGGTGGCAGCAGAGTTCAAATTTTTTTATATGTAATTGCTCTGAACCCAAACTCCATCATAAATGTCCAGATGTGAGAAATGGAGTTGGAATATTTGGAGGAAACTCCTATCAGAAATATTTTTTATCTCTGAGCAGAACTTTGGTGCAAAACTATTACACAGTAACATGTAGCTTGAAGTAGTGGTTTCAGATTTTAAATAGAACGCAAGAAAAATGTAAAATTGTCATTCATTTTATTTTATATTAAGAAATGATAAAGCCCATGTATCAGTACCGCTTTGGGGACTGGTTTATTGAACTACAAGAAGATAAAATGATTTTACAGAAAATTCAGTACTTGTTCATATAACAACATATAATTTTAAAGTCATCAAAACTTAAATCGACCTTTAGAGTCTTAGTTCCATTTAGGGGCTATTATTATTTATCTTTCATGCAGAGTATGAACTACTGTTTATTATTCCATTTAAAGTCAGGCTTGTGCTCTGTGTAACTTACTTCATAGGATTGACTTACTAGTCACTTTGCTCAGCAGTATTGTGTTTATTCTGATTCAGATGTTCTTACACAGGTATAATATGCTGCTTGAAATATTTAATATTTTTCTCTTCCCATTTCAGGTTGTCCCAGTGGACACCCATATTATATTGGGGATGTGAGTATTCTCATTTCATAATTTTACTTTAATTATGGCAGATGTGTGTATTTTTTCAATAATCCCAAATTGTGGCATAGACTCCAGAATAATAGATTAATAATACATTTAAGAACCTTTTTATTGTTAGAACTCCATATCTGCCAGTTGTTCAAGTTAATTTAAATTGCCTTTGCTTGTTTCTAATATCTGTTAAAAAGAGCACCTGTTCAAGAAAAACAAACAAACTGGCCCATTTTTAGCCTGATATCTATTGAAGTCATCAACTTTCATGGTCTGTCTTGAGTTTCATTCACCCTTACTGTTAAGTTGTATTGAGTTGCACCTTGAGCACATAATCAATTGCAATTTTACAGCCTGAATCCCCATAATCATGACTTTCTTGTGCTCCTTGAGTGTTTTTTACAATAATCATGTGTGTTTGTATACTTAAGGAACAAATAATAAAATCCATATTTTTCTTTGCTTAATTGTCTGTTATGTGTATAAATGTAGAAAAACTTGCACATATATACTACCACATCCTACAGCACATGTAAATGTTCATATTGGCATGGATAAATATAAATAAAATAAGTAAGTGAAGTCACATTTGATTGGTTGCAAGAAATTGATGGAACAGTTTATTACCCACTGATATAGCCTAATAATTCGATGAAATATAGAGTTGCATGATTACATGTTGATTTAAGAGTTGTCAAACATCAATTTTGGTCCAGATATAAGCTGTACAGATTGCCAAAGGGTCCATTTATCTGACCAAAACTCAAGACAGGGTTCTTAAAGTCTTTCAAGGTCTTTGACAGTTTGGGAAAAATGGGGTAGCATTTTCAAGCCTTGAAAGATTAGGAAAATCAAGCAGATTACCCTGAGGTCTTTAAAAGTCTTTGAAAATTGAAATAAACCCAAACATTTTCATTTATTTTCATAATTACAAATTTTGTCCAAGGTTGTTAGATTAGTTTAGTTTTCTTGGGTTTTCTTTTCTTTTGATTAATTATAATTTAAATTTCATCATTAAAGAATATTATAGTATTTTGCATTCTTTGTTTTGTCATTTAACATAACTTGTATACCAAATTTTACCAAAAATAGGTCTTGGAATTCTATGCTTTTGATTTTTGAAAGTTTGGGAAAAGTCTTTGAATTTATCATTCATAATTCTGTATGCACTCTGTAAGAGCAATATGAAATAACAGAAAGTGTCTAAAGATAATTGATATGTGCATTCATGTATTTTTCTGCAGAAATTGCAATGTTTTATGAATAGATAATATCTGGACCCAAACCACCAATATACCAATATGGGTTTTAAGTCTGATTTATGAGACTGACACATAATATGTAATTATGTTTACTAATGCTGAAAAGCTTGTGATCAAACTTGGTATACCGGCCTATATCATTGAGATCTTTGATTAGTTTGATTATGTGTGACATCTATACTCATTAACAAGACATTCTTGCATGTAATTTGCAAGTTTGGAATATTCCAGAGACTTTATTTCCAAGTGATGTTTCCTATCTTATGGTAAATTTGAGAATAGGAAACACTATCTGAACAAAGGTACTTATACAAAGTTGCAAAATCATATCCCTATGATTACAATGAAAAATTAGTGATTTATACTTTTAGAAAAAATGTAAAAATAGAAATATAACAGGTAACATCCTGAACGATATAAAAGTAAATATTAGTTTGTAAACATTAATTCATTACAATCTTGAAACATTATAAATAACTAGAAACCAGTGCCCTTAGGCAATACACATTTGGTCAGGAAGCTGTCCACTTTACTGACGGATTCCTAAACAGAACAAAAGCATATGAGGCAAAATATCTTCCATACATCCATAATCTCAGGCATTTCACTGTCCTTGCCCAACAAAATCTAATTAAAGCCACTTGGCAAAATACCTCAATGCAGGCTTAAAAAAAATATATCATAATTCATTTTTGTGTGTGCTGAAATATGGGTTTGATATTGAATACTCAGCTGCCCAGTAAAAATTAAAATTAGGCAAACGCACCTGACCCACAGTTATAGCCAATGCATAAAAGATATACAAATTTTGAGGTGTGACATGCTTATGTTTTTTTATGTAGCTTTTATGAGTCATGTCTGCATCAGATCAGATATTCTCAGATATGTGTAAACTGTTTTTTGATAAATGATCAAATCCAATAAATTTTCATCCAAATATTGCTATAAATGGTTTATAGTCCTGATGTTTCTCCATTTCTTGATTTTATTTTTAAAATACCATTCAGTAGGGGGTGGACCAGCATGCCCTCTATTTTTGTTCATCTAGTATGTACATTCAACTCATTCACAAATATTTTTAGGCTCAAAATCAGCACTGGTATTTCCAATAACAATTTTAGAGCTTCAGTAATCTCATGCTTACAAAGCTGTCACAATCATTGCCATTATTGATATCATCAGCCAATATTTGTTGAATGAAATCATCATCTGAATATATATATTTTTGCAGAAAATGATTTCTACAAATTTAAATCACATTATGATTCTTAAATATTTTGAAGAAAGTTGATATGATAAGTGAAACAGAGTTTAGCAGTCACTACTACTGACATTATATTAGAATGCCTGAAACATTTGTTATTTATGTGTTATGATATGTTTTCTACATTACTGTATGGCACAGCATATATTCAGTGTCATTGCTCACAAATTATACGAAATTTAATTTTTCAATATTTAGCTTCAGATGTCAAAAAATACTAATATACTTATCTCCTGAAATATTTCAAAATTAATTTTTCCAAGAGTAAAAAAAGTCATAACCTTAAATAAATACAAAAAAAGGCATATGAATTACAATTTGAATTTGCATGAAATCTATGTTACTTTGTTGACCACATATGAAAACTTGGACTGTAAACTTAACTTGAACAGGTTTTGGATGACTTGGATTGTAAGAGGCTATGCATATTAATTAAGGTTTTATCTTTGGAAAGAATTAATTATCTGAATTTAGTAAAATATGTAAAATCGAGATCAGGAATTAAGAACCGTCAGGAGGGTAAGCTTAACTAATCACCCATCTTTTCTTATTTTTAACAGTGTGGCCGCCCATGGGTTGAAGATGAATGTCCTACTTGTAAAGCAAAGATTGGAGGTCAAAGTCATAACCTACTGATAGATAACAAACATGACCAAGGGTAACAATTTGCTGCCTATTTTGTTCACAAGCACATATGTATATACTTCTGTCTTTTCATTTGATTTACGTTCAATAACTTCTTGCCAATCTTATTTCTGTAGTTTTGATGGATGTTTCTATACATTAAGAAATCAATGATCGCATTTGTGCATATGTCAGCTTTTAAGGAAGTTTGGGTATCATAACTATAATAGCATACCATTTTCTACTGTGGGTTTATCTTCCCACAACAAACATGTGGGGACATAGTAACTGGTAGATTCATCTCTTTTAGGACATAATCCTCATTCACCTCTTGATTAAAAGAAGAATGCAACAAACTTGATTGTCAAAACTGCAAAGCTAAATCTTTGGAGCTCAAATAAGTTCTACAGATCAAAGACCAGGATAGCTTATGGGATGGTCTTTTGTCTGTCATCCATAATCCATCCATTCATTAGCACAAGTTTGTTATCAGTACTGTTTCTGAACTTTTTGGAAGATTGCAATGAAACTTGATGCACACTTATATCCCACAGTCTAGTTGATCCTAACTGAAAATGGTGCCAATCTGATGTCCAATATGACCACCACATATTCAAAATTTGTTGTCGCTACTTCTAGATGAATTGCAATATTAGTATTAGGTTCTTACTGAAAGGCATCTCATGTTGTCTGCTTAGTCCCAAATGGAAATGGTGCTAATCTGATGTCTGACATGGCAACCACAATGGCCATCTTGACAATCTTGTTATGAAAATGGTGTTCATCTGATATCCAATATGGCCACCATAGTAGCCATCTTGAAATTTGTATTGCTACTCCCCAGAATGAGTACTCATATCAACACGGGGTTTTCACTAAAATAAACTTATTATAATATCTAGTTGTGCCTAAAAAAAAATGGTGCTGATTTGATGTCCAATATGGTTTGGACAGCAGCCATCTTAACAATAATATCACATGTCCGCTTGTAATATTACCATGAGTTTTCATCAGATTTTTTTTAAATGATGTCACATCGGTCCTAAATAAAAATGGTGCCACTTGTACATCCATCTTGAAAATACTTGTGTCTTGACTCATTCTGAATGGTTGGTCATATCTGCATGATGCTTTTACTTATATATTTCTTATACAGTATAAGCCCACTATAACATGATGGTCAGGGTCCACAAAACATCATCTTGCAAGGTAACAAATCATGTTCTGTATAACCAACCAGGTCAGTTATCTGAAGAAAATAATCATGCACCAAACAAATGGTGGGGGGGGGGGAGAGGTAATAAAAATGGGTTATTTAATTACTGAATATTTGTTGAATAATCACATTGGGAATTACTGACAATAAAGTAATTTTTTAATGAAGTTGTTTGCTTTTCTGCATAAATTACCTTTATTTTCAAGATGCCCAACCTATGAAGAATCATTAACATTACTCCAACTGGTTTCAACAACCTTCTTGTACCTTAAATATTAATTACATCACTGCTTTTTGCTCCTGCTGATTCACAACCAATTGTAATTACATTTTAAACAACTAGGAACATGTATTTTGTGAAACAATTGTTAACATCCAAAATCAAATTTTTACAAAATTGTTCTATAAAAAAAATATTGATGCAATGATTTCATTGCAAATAATGGTGAAACTTCCCATTAAGCAAATCAGAGTACCAGTTCAGGAATTTTAAGTTAACTGCAAACTCTGAAACTTGCTTCTCCACAATGAACTGTGTCTGTGAACAAATCTGTTTATTCCACGAAGTATTCATTTTCCTAGGTTGCATTGCTATCTATGATCACATTTATGAATGAGTAAGCTAACTTAAGGTAGTTTTCATTATATTGCATTCACTAAAATATTTATTATTTGATCAGTTGAAATTAGTTAAAATTCCTGAACTGGTACTCAAATTTGCTTAAGGGGAAGTTTCACTATTATCTGCAATGAAATCATAGCATCAATATTTTTTCAAAAAAACAATTTTGTAAAAACAAATGTGATACATGACTGGGGCCACTAGTTCTTATACAGATGGGATTTGCATGCTTTTTAACGTTTCTTTTATTCCATTCACTTTGTTTGATTTAATATAAAGTTCTTAACTAAAACAATAATGCAAAGAAGGTTTGTTTCTAATTCAATGCAACAATACAACAAATACTTCTGCAGGTCAGATAACAATATACAATCAGCACTTAATGAAGTTCAGTGACCCAATTATAATGACTGGACTAACACTGAATTTCAGCTCCTTGCTCAAGAAATTTATTTCAAAACTTGTGATTGTAACCATGACAGTAAATAAGTATATTTCAGGCCTGTAGCACCCCAGACCATTACCACATCATGGAGTGATGATATACAGTTTTAATTAACTGGCAATCAAATAAATCTTTTCCCCAATGGGAATTCAAGTAAGGTAGTTAGTGGTTCTGCACCATATCAATCTGGACAATCTAATAAGGGATAATAATGATGACACATTGCTACTGAAGAATAACACACAGCTGGAAGCAGTCAATCTGAAAGCATTTCAGTGCTGACTAGGAATCATATCAGAGACTTAAAAGATCAACAGTAATGTGGACAAATGGGTAAAGAATAAAACCATTTTAGAAGCTATTAACTCTACCACTGCAAATGAAGACTTTTCAATTTCAGAGTGTTATAACATCAGAGACCATACAACCAATTTTGTAAAGATAAGCTTAAGTCACAGAAATGGTGTGAATGCTGAGCATCACAATAGGAGCTAGTAGTGAGTTATCGTTACTACTTAGGTAATGCCAGCATGCCAGCTCATCAATCAGATTACCTCTGCTACTTATGCAGAGTAGGTGATATGAAGAACTCAGTAAAATCAGGAGGTATAAATGCATATATCTCCCCCCCCCCCACCATTTGTTTGGTGCATGCATCATTTTCTTCAGCTAACTAAGTAAATGAAGAAAACACCACCAAGATGTAATTGTGAGCTTTGATTTTCTTAAATTATGCAGAGTACATGCTGCTATTTGCATGGGTAGTATTAAATGACATAAAAATAAGTAACAAAAGAATACATGTGGAAAGAATTATCTCCCTTAAATATTATGAAGTCAAAATTGCCATAATAAATATCTTTTATTTGCTTTGTAGTGTATAATTTTAGAACTGATATTGTTCATAATGTGCATAAATGCTATTTATTGAATATATGTTTATATTATTTGCTTCCAGTCATGGTTTTAGAAAATGTGTGCCATAAAAGAACACATGAATTAAACAATAATTATTTAGTTCTTATTTTTTTTTAAGTTCACAATATATTGGCTATGGAATAATGATTCTTCACTTATAGAACTATCTCTCAAAAATCTCTGATTTGAAAATGTGACTCAAAAAAACAGCTTTTCAGCCATCCAGAAATTTTGGTAAACTTTAGGTTTGCCAGAATGTACTGAATTCTGAAAGTCATCCATGTACCTCTTTACAGAGAACATCTCATGTGTGACAACAGTAAATGATTTTGCTAATTTGGTTCTATTGTGTTACATATTCATCAAAATGCTTCAAAGATTAATTTGCAAGGTAAAGAAATTTAATTATGAAGTGTAGGTATTATTGTGTGCCTGGCTAGAATTAATGTCAGAAAAATAAGTAGTGAAAGAGCACATATAGAAGGAGTGATACATCTAGACAAAACATTTAAACTGTAAAAAATGAAGAACTCTGTGATTGATATACTGACATATTTGATTGTCAGTATAATCTGTATAAAAATTAAAGAAATAAAAAATAATGACAATGAGGAATATAAATTCACTTACATATCAAATATTCAGCTGGCCTAACTTTAAAATCTGACCATAGTAAACACAATGCATATGAACAGTAGAAAAGAGAAAAATATGTTTTAAATTTTTAATATTTCACTTTGTGGAGATTAAATCACAGTTTATTTACAAATTAGTCCCTTGGCTCTGGTATATTGATTTTTGCGCTTGACTACAGAACCACATTAGGAGTCAAAAATAACTTTGCATGTAAATCGTTTTTTAATGAATTTCTAATTTTGTTTTCATTAATGACATTTTGTGACATTTTCTAAGAAATGCATTTTATCTTACAATTCTTTCAACCCACTTATTCTTTCGTCAGGAATTCTTCGCATTTCTTTTCTTTAGTTCTTCTCTCAATTGATGAATCATCATTAAACCAAATCTTGATTCCAAGATCAGTAGATAAACATACATTGGAACATACATTTATATATGTATACATCAGCTGCTGGATGGTGCCTCATATAAATTTTCAAGTGCAGATAACTGACTACTAGTCCTTATTCTAATTTTAGCAAAAAAAAACGCTTGGCTTTTTCAATACCAGGGATTATTCTCATGAAATAAAATCAAGTGGCCCAAAACATCAGGAAAGTTCCATGAAAAAAACACCACTGACTGGTGACACAATCATTAATATGTCAGCGAAAGAGGACTTAAACCTTGGATCAGAAAAGTCAAGTCAGTACCTGGGGTAGGAACTGGTCAGGTGCATGATGTGATCAGAGAAACAAGTTTTTCTCAATTTGACAACATTAATATCTGTGTTGGAGGAAATTATGTTAACAATAACATTGAGATTGAACAAAAAAAAGACAATTTTTACTGTATTCTGAATAACGTATACTTGGACATCCTAAATTGTATTAATTTGTGGTTTCTTCCAGAATTGACACTGTTTGAAACCTGAATGCCTTAATAGAGAACTATGCATTGAATGGGACCACAAACTGACTGACATTGAAAAATGCATTTGTTACAAAGTTCTGCCTTGGTGCTCGAACACTTCATGGTTAAGGAAAGAACAAATGGGAAAAAGGGACTTTTACACTTTCTATATGTAATAAATGAACATGTTCCAATACTCAAATGCAAGAGCATTAATCAAAGATATGACAGGGAACATGACAAGCTAGGGAGGTGTTAAAATTGCTTTGAAACCAGCATGGCTTTGATGCATGCAGAATATGGACATAACGCCAAGCACTGTGAAATGTTTTAAACTAGCAGCAGGTGCTGGATTTCGGCCATGAAGATAGCACCCTTTGATGAGGCATAATTTCTCGACCAATTCAAGACTAAATTTGGCAGGGCCCCAAGTGGCCGAGAGGGCTTAAGTGCTTTATATTATGGATCACTGGCATTTCATCTCAGTCTGTGTGGGTTTGAATCTCAGATTCAGCCAATGTGGGTATGTGAGAAAGCTTGCCATTAGCTTCTTATGGATCAGTGGTTCTTTCCAGGGATTTTCCCAGGTTCTTCCTCTACCATTAATACTGGTCGCCATGTATTGCCTATTGTGTGCTGAAAAATGGCATTAAACCCTACAACAAAATTTGAGAACTCTACTGGAAGATAATGCCCATCTTGTTTCCTTAGGGATCTCAGTTTAACATTTTATCTGTCAAACTGACAACTGTGATGAATTTATTGAAAGTGGAACTATCTTATGGGTTTGCAAATATTCTGTCAAAGAATACATTCATGCTTTACGAAATTGTATAAATGTCATGATAGAAATAAACTTGTCTGAACCTCATAGTAATATTTACTTAAAGGACATATTAGATCCATGAATTAAATGGAACTGTCTACACATCTGACATGTAAATATACAATGCATGAATAACAAGTCAAACCAATTAAATATATTTTTATCATCGAAGATCAATAATATCCATATTCTGGGTCTAACGTAAAGAAAGTTAAATGATAATCATATAAATGATTTATTGTTTATTGATGGTTATGGCACGCCAATCAGATGTGATTGATGTTCAAGGATTGGAAATGTTGTTGTTTATGGAAGTAATGGTTTAGCATTTGAAAGGAGAAATAAATCTAGAATCAGATAAAACTGACAAATTTGGATTCAGGTAAATAACAAAAAAATGAAGCCATTTCTGGTGGCTTTGTCTATAAGTCCCTTCAGTGAAGGTTAAATGAAATTAGCACTTTTGAAAAGCAGCCAGATCAGGTGACTGATGAACAAATTGAAGTATAGATTTTAGGTGACTTCAACAGAGATCTTATGATAATCAGGTTAACAGAAAGGGTTGAATTTCATAGAAAATTTTACTCTAACCAAATTTATTTTACTCTAACCAAATTAGTGGATGAACCAACATGGGGAAATTAACCTCTCAAAAACTAACATAGATCATATCTATACAAATATGGAAGAAAATGTGACAAACATACATAATCCAAGGACAAGTCTTAGATATCACATATTTATATTCCCAACCAGAAAATCTAGCTTAAAAACAGCTCTAAAAACCAAAACTTGTAAAACCATAACATACATATGATGAATGTAAATTTCTAAAAGATTTCACTGTTATTCCTTGAATTGTTTTAATTATCTTTGTTTGATGATGTGGATGATGCTCTTGATATATGGACCCAACTTTTTATACAGGTGGTTGATAAACATATACATATGAAAACACAGAGTTAAACTGGAATTCCAACCTGATTGGTTGACTCCTGGCATTCTAGATGCCATGAAAACTTGTGATTTCATTGAACCTTTCATATCTTATGGAACCGAACAAGATGATGCATAGTCCATGTGACTGGTCAGTTCACAAGCCCAAAGTGATAGTCAACTCTTTGGTTTTTAGCTACTAACAAAGCTTTTGAGTTTTCCATTAGTTTCATGCTGACCCCTCATGTTTGAAGACTCCAGTAATATACAGTCAGATTCAGATTGGCACCGTTTCTTTTATATGGGCATTATATGTGCAGTGAATACTTCCAGCCACAAAGTTTCAGTTCATGGGTCAGTGACTCTTCAATGCCATTTTTTGAATGGCAGATCATTATAGATGATCAACATTATTTCGTTCTTATGGGAAATACTGCAAATATTTCTAGAGTCAAAGGTGCATGTTTATTCCAGCACAGGACCCTGAAATTAGTGATGGTTGGCACACAATTTGCACGTGAATGAATATATTCAAGTCATATGTCATAAAGTCAATTCATGTCTTTGTTTATTTAGGAAGGTTATGCCATATTTATCATCTAAACACAGGTTAATATATCACAAATGCTATATACAACATGTTTAGACTACTGTAATGCTATTAGAGAAAACACTTAAGACAAGAATATTTACAAATTCTTCCACTTTTAAAAAAGAGCCTGCAGATTCATCCTAGATAATACTTAAAACATCCCAAATGTAATGAATAATATTAATATGGTAACAGTAAGGGAACAAATATTTATTTGGAGAAAGGCTATAGACTTGTGCATAAAGTTTCAAACAATATGGCCTCATTGTATCTCAATAAAACTATTTCATATTAGAAAACAAAGCAACACTCTAAATTTAAGATCAATTTCAAGTAACTACCTTTCCATCCCAAAATAAAATAAAGTAATCTTTAAGAAAAGTTTTAAATATTCGGGGTCACTAATTTGGAATCGAATCCCATAGGAAATTAGAGAAAGTGCAAACATAAATGCATTTACTTATAATCTAATTCAATAGATGAAAAGTGGAACCAGTTCAATTTGACAAATACATTATGACTGAAATATAATTTAATATAATGTTGTCTCAATATTTTGTACTGTATATACAGCATAAAAAAATAGTGATAAGCTCCCAAACCAAAATGCATGCTTACCACAAGCTAGTTGAGGTTGCACAAGCTAGTAAGGGTGCTGTACAAGCATGCAAAAGGAATGTTTCTAAGTCAACATGCTTGCAGTTTAATGTGTCATGAAAGTTGAAAGTTGGTAGTTCTGCCTTAGATCAGTACTTCCTGAAATGTTGAAGAATATTTTGTTGTGACCAGATCATGCTCAGTAGAAGAAACTACACTATCAAATTTAAAGTTGAAGAGAAGTTGAAGGTACTAAAGTATTAAATAAGCACTGTATAGTAAAAAGACAAATCTAGAGAGAGAGAGAGAGAGAGAGAGAGAGAAAGGTGAAAGCTATTTTGACACAAGGATTCATTGTGGAGAGGACCTCTATATATGAATAATGTTTTGACACAGGGATTTTAAATTATAATGGGAAGGATTGATGGTGCAGGGTATTGGGGACCACTGTGTTAAAAAAAAATCACAAAAGTCAAAATTTGTCAGAACACTGTTCCATACCCCCCAATTTTGTTTAAGCGCATGTACCAGCATAGAGAGATTTACATCAGGCTTGACTTTTATGATGAGATTCATCAAACATTTCTCTACCACTGTCATTCCTTAACCTTAGGATCTTGTCTACAAAGTTTAATTCTTAATTGTTAATGATGTATATGAGTAGTGACATTTAAGTTACACCAAGCCCATGCACAAGTACCTTCAATAGTTAATCTGATTGGTCAATCACTAACTGTGGACATATTAGAAGGAACAACAGACTAAATACTTGCTGTGATCAAATAACCAAACAATTATAAAACACACACACAACTGAAGATATATAGTAATATTTGCCCATAATTTTGGCAAATACAAACAACCAATTTGATCAGCCCAGATCAGCTACTGTATGTACCTTTGACCAAAAAGTCTTATTCTGTGTGCCTGTACATGACAATCTTAAATTTCTTGCTGTGCTTTAAAATGTAGAATGAAAATGAATAAATAAAACTATGACCAAAAAAATGACTGATGGTCACTCACATGGTTTACTGAATAGTACCTGGGTTAATGACTGATCAATTCAGTTATTTACAAACAGCTTATTCAAAATTCCAATTATTCCCTAATTAGTTTTATCCCATGCAGTGTTGATATTTTATGTATGAGGAATAGATCATGCTAGTACATTTTTTCACCATTTGTCATGAATTGTGGAATCAAATTCTTTTGATCATCACATGGATGGCACAAAATAATCCTGTATCTTGATTTTATATATATATATATATATGTGTGTGTGTGTGTGTGTGTGTGTGTGTGTGTGTGTGTGTGTGTGTGTGTAACCTAAACATCCTTTCCACTACATGTATATGTGTAATGATCAATCTAATATAGCATCACATTTGTTGATGAAACAACACCTTCATCAAAATCCATACATTATTTGTATTTTGTAATAGGTCAATATGTAATATATTTTTACAAGTTCCATACATTGATCATATCCCTTGGCATATAAAATCATTGGTAATTATTCAAAATTTCCTGTTTTAATTATTTACATTTAGGAATGATATTTTATTATATTCATTGTTGAACTTTTTTGCACCTATGTAAGATATCAAATTCATTCATCACATTATTTTTTAAGTGTTTTTGCTAGCTCCAATCCCACGATGGTTTCAGCCTTTTAAACTCATTTTGTATTAAAAATACAGAGAGAATAATGTTGAAAGCAAAATCGGTATACAAAGTTCTGATATTATAGGTACATTCAGATAAATATCAATAATAGGCTGATTTTAGTCAAAAATTAATCAAATCCTTTTCACATATGATGCTAATTCACCATTTAATATGGTTGCCATTGCCAAAAAACAGAAATTAAAAAATCATGATTTAAAGTTTATACAAATGCTGATTCACCATCAGTTATCACCACTGGCAATTCCTTTACAAAGCATTTAAGAGAATTTGGCTGAAGTGATAGAGAAAGCAATTTGGCATGAAGAGCCTTAAAGTTTAAAATTGTAAGTAAACAAGTTAATCATACCAAAACTAGGTAAATATTGTACAGTTTTCTTCCTGGAGTAACTTTTTCCAATTTCAGGCATTTAAATTTCTTTGACCCTATTTGAAATTAGTCTTGAAAATTAGTATCTGCTGCATCGCAATAAAAGTAACTAAGTCCTACCAAAATTGGTCACATTCTAACTACATGACATCATTCTTGCATCAAACATTTACAAATTTATACAAATGATTGCTGCAGTCGTTACTTAGCCAACTGCTATTACATATGCAAAGAATATGTTAGCAAATTCATTTTATCAATGCAGTCATCTCATTAAGATAATCAGATTTTTTTTCAGTCAAGATTTGACAGAAACTGGGCACATATTAGGTGATGCTGTGGACAGGATACAGATTGTACCAGAGAGAAGTCTGACCCCTGTGAAGTGTGCCATCATTCGTCATCTGATCCACCTAACTATGATGCTTGGAGCAAACATTGATTCAAAGGTCAGAATATTGTTTTGTCAATTACTAAAATGGTATATGCTGACATAATGATCTTCATTATTGCAAAATTCTGACCTAATTTGATAGATCATCACTCTGGCTTCACAGCAACTGACCATAAATTAACACATGAGATGTGGATCTAACATTTCCGTATCTCTTTACCTATACTATCACATGCTTGATTACTATTGCTGAAAATTCACAAAATTGTAGCTCACAGCAATCCCTAACCTACAAGATTATTTAGAAATTACAAAATCAGATATAAATGCAATTATCATTAACTCATGATAATCAGTATCTTCCTAACAAAGGAAATTATTTCATATAATTTTATGTAGTCCTACACATATGAAAATTTGGATCGCATGCAATCCATCAATTCTATCACTGAACTAGTAACTGTAAAATTAAAGAGATAAATTGTATAACAACTCAAGCATCAACAGATTTCCGTGAAACTGAATAAACGATACATAATATGGATCCTAGTCATATCAAACCTTCAAAAATTGTGCATCCTAGCACTAACTTGTCTTTTCTTACAAGACAGCCACAGGTGGTCCCTTTGCTTTTTTGACAAGGAAAGCATTATTCTTTTTAGGCTATTTAGAGCTGAACTTCTCTTCTCTTAGGAATTTTGGACTAAAGAATTTCAACCAGGGTCGTCACTTTAAATTCACATTACTCCAAAGCGTGTGCCTTAATTTACTCTGACCAATCATAAGCTGTGGTTCCTAAATTTTTCCCATGAAAATTATTTCTTTCAAGAGATATTGGATAGCCTAGAATCTCTAAATTACTTGCATATCAAATTCCCTTTGAACATGACTATTTGACATGGGTTCCTATCAAGTGGTTATGGTTGGTAGCTTAAATGTTTACTTTCTCAGGACAGCATTGCAATGCCCCAGTCAAATATCTCAGTGAGTTGTAGATGCTGGCCTTTCAAGTTTAACACTGACATGGGGGCGGGGTAGAAAAGAGGAAGTGTCAAAGTGACCCTTCACAAAAAATTTTCTGGCTTAAATGCGATAAAAATTTTAATGTTCAATGCATTCAACTTTAAGGTTCAAAACTTATTCAAAATTCAACACTTTACATTATGGTAATTACATCATGTCCATTATGCATCATTTATCCATGGTTTTCATTACTAAAACTAGAAAAACTTTCAAGTCACTCTCAAAAAATCACTCAGATTGAAATGTAACACAAAGCATCCTGGCATGAAAGACTTGGTTCTCCAGACCATAACATCCAGTGAGCTCATGGAATCAACAATTTCATCCTTAAATTAATGCAGTATTCAGTGCTGTCAACAGTTGCTGTTTTCAACTTCTCAACCACCACACACACCATTATTAGCAAAACTCCAAACTTTGGCACAGAGCATCCTGGCATAAAGTAATTTTAAATGCTTATGCATAGACCTGATGATAATATTCTATAGTCTTCATTGGTATCCCACGACTTACATCAGATCACCTCTACATCATATGACATCTCAACATATCAGTCTCTAACCATCCATATCTTTTTGCTACTTAGAGAAATCTCTGTACAATAAATATAACCCAACTAATGCATGACATCCAAGCGAACCTAACAACTTCATTACCTCCTACAGTGAGGGGGCCCCGAGTGGCTGAGTGGTCTAAAGCGCAGTCTGTTATGGATCACTGCCATCTCACCTCTATCTGCGTGTGTTCGAGTCTAAGATTCAGATAATGTAGTTATGTGAGAAAGCTTGCCAGTAGCTTCTCGTGGGTCGGTGGTTCTTTCCGGGTTTTTTCCGGGTTCTTCCTCCACCATTAATACTGGCTGCCATGTATAGCCTATATTGTGCTTAAAAATGGAGTTAAGCCATAAAAACAAACAAACCTCTTACAGCAGTACAACTTGACAAGTGTTTGTGTTTATTTGTCTGACAGACACGCCCAAATAACCTAGTTCAGAGTATAAATTTAAAAGTGTTCTCCATGGTATGTAATAGTGTTAGAGATTAGCTTCATGCTGCTCAAAAAAAATGCCATAGGGCTGAGAGGATTTGGTTTTCCACCAGCCTAACTATACATAAGCAGATCCATGAAGCTGCTAAGGAGAATGTTACAGACATAGTCCATGCAGCAAAATTAGCCTACTACAGTACTAAGATTAATGAAAGTTCAAACTGCTAATGTCAAGGGAATATATGTACACCATTTCAAGCTCTCTTCCCTCTGGTCAGCATTCTGGACCTGTTTGCAAATTTCTTCTGCAAAAAGTTCAATCCAATAGAGATAAGCTTGACAAAACAATTTAAGTTGACTTACCATTACCATTCATTGTTACAAAATTCACACAGCAATATTTAACATTTAATATTAATATTTAATATTTAATATTTAGCAATATTTAACAGCATTTAATCCGGTTTTTATGGATTTGGTGCATACAGTTGTGATGAAGAGCACCCTAGTCATGTGAACTTGATCAAATTCGGACATCCTGCTGCTTGAGTGCCAACAGATTCAATATTGCCTTCATTAAGTGATATTTCAGCATTTCTCTCTCATCTGGGGATTCCCATCATATTTCAAAACTGCTATTGTAAAGCCTCTGTTGAAAAAACTGACACTGGATCCTAAGGATTTAAAAACCTACCACTCTGTTACTAACCTCTCGTGCTGTAAAAAAATCTTAGAAAATGTTGTTGTATCCCAATTTGTATCCCATCTGAATTCAAATAATATTGTTAGTAATGTACAGTTTGCATATCTCCCTCACCATAGAACTGAACTGCTTTGGATAGTGGGAAGAGTACAGTCCTCACTTTCCTTGATTTTGTCTGCAGCATTTTATACAATATACCATAATATATTACCTCACCATCTTCAGCATGTATTTCGTATTCACAATACATCCTTATGATGGTTCAAATACTAACTAGTCAACAGAACACAGATTGTGTCCATATAAGGAAGGAAGACATTCAATTGATCTATGTTTTGGTGTTCCTCAAGACTCAGATCTCTCTTCATTCTATATACTCAGCCACTCTCATAGATTGACATCCAGTGTCTCACCAATTGTATGCTGATGACACTCAGATATATAAATATAGCTACCCAAATGAAGTTGAGGCTACTATCAAAGGCATAGAGGGGTGCACTTCAGTGAAGTCACTAATGTCATATAACAAGCTGCAAATGAAATCATGATAAAACTGAAGCCATCGTGATTTTTTTTTTCACATATTTTTTCATTCACATCCTTTATCTGAAGCAATAAGAATCAGCAATAACAACATTAAATTAAAATAGTTAATATGAAACCTAGTTGTCACTTTCTTCACACCTGCATATTTAATGAACATATGGAAGGCTGCATATCTGAAGATAAGATGCATCAGCTCCATTCACAATTTTCTTTCAGTTGATGCCACTGAAATACTTGTGTGTTCTTTAATACTATAACATCCTAAGCAACATATACTTGGAAAATCTAACTGCTCAGTCTTTTTATGCATTGCATGCCCAAGAATTGACATTCACGAGCTGAATTGCTCTGACTGAACATCTATGTTATAAGTGGATTTACAAAATGATGGAATATGCATTTGTAACCAAGTCTGGATTAGTTCTAGAGCAACAATGGTTAAAGACAAAAGTCTGTATAAGATGAGTTTATCCCATTTTCTCAATGCAATAAATAAGATTCTCTTCATACTAAAGGACAACTATGACACCCCCAGCATTGTAACCTTCCATGACTACCCATTTTGATGAAAGATCCAACACAAAATCTGTTCACAGTGCTACATTTCATTGATTGGCTTGAGTCCAACATACTATCTGATCTCATCCAGTTGTATTCCCCATCTAAAAATGTACACTTCTCTTCTGACACTCATATTCTCACTGTTGTCACTGTTAAAACAAAGTTATATGGACATTGCTGTTATGCATACTAAGGCCCAGCTAAAGGGAACAAATTGCCCATCCGACTCAAAGACACTGTGATGTCATTCTTAAAAAAACTCACCTATTTCACTATAAGAAGAAACTTAAAGACAATAATATTTACTTTATTATTGTTAGCATGGATTATGCTTTTGTAATTTCATGCCGCTTGTTTTTGTAATCTTGTCATTGTGCATGTTTTTGTGTTTCTAATATTCTAAAGTGCCTGAGCTTCTCAATATTAAGCACTGTACTAATTCCACATTATTATTATTATTATTATTGAGTTTATACTCATGATCTCTTGTACTTTATACGGAATGTTAATTACTTAGTTTAACATGTCTTTAAGTATTATCTTTACACTTTCCTCTCAATGATAATACTTTTGTAAGAGAAATGAATGCAGTTTGGTCTATCTTCATTGGAAGGTTTATGAATACTGGTAAAGGACACAGGTCAGTATTATGTATAAAGTAACCATCACCTTTTCTTCAGCTTCATAACATTTGAGCAGTTTGAGATACATGGGTGGATCTTAGTATATATGTGCATAAGCATTAGATGGTGGTGGTGGGTCACATACTACTAATGGGGTTCTGTTTTCAGCATGAAGTTTGCAAGTCAATGGTTTATGGGGTTTTTTTTGTTTCCACCTGAACTCGAAAGTCACTTGAGGTACAGGGAGGAACCTTGCTATGATTATGTCTTAGTTTTATAAAACATCATCTCCCATTATCACTGTTGTATCTGTTAAGGTGAACATCACTTCATTTTATTCTGCTTCCAGTGTTTCTACTCAAATGCCCATTTGAGATTGAGCCATGAAACTTTTTCTCCATGTCTGCCATGTAATCCTTTACCTGTGTCACAAAGTTAATCATTGTACAATATGCAACACTTTTTAATTTTATGCAGAGGACAAATATTCATTAGTTATTTTTTTCTTGCTATGTTAACTCTGAATTTTTTTCAGCTGATTTAGTTAACACACACTACATCGGTTCAATAGGTACTTTATTGTACATATAAAATAATCTTTGGCATAATGGGGGAAAGTCCTGTCACAGCACACTGTACCAGCCCAGCTCTGAGTTTTTTGTTGTATAGAAATGCCTCAGGGAGAAAGACTCAGGGAAGTTTGTAGGGTTATGAAGAGTGTCCAACATTGGTATGTGCAGCTGAAAGGGATGATACGAAGTGTATGGGGACACTGATAACCGAAACTTGATGAGTCTGATCCTGAGGATTGCCGTGACAACAAACATCAGCTGATACTCCATACATGGACCATGGGAAGCGTGCATGAAGTATGCATGGGCAGAATAGTTGATTAGCGGTACCATTAAGTACTGATACAAATTGGGGTTCCAAAGTCAAGCTGTGAATGAATGAAACTTGGCAATGGCTCTTTGTTCCATAGGAATACATCAGAAAGAGAGACTGGGGAATTTGTAGGGTTGTGAAGATTGTCCAACACCAGTATGTGGAGCTGCAAAGGCTGATACAAGGTGTATGGGGAACCTGATAACCAAAACTGTACGAGACTGATCCCAAGGATTGCCATGATAACAAACATCAGCCGATACTCCATACATGGACCTCAGAAGCATGCATGAAATTTATATGGTCTAATAGTTGAGCATATTAAAGTATGGTTCAAATGCAAAGCTGTGAATGCAGGAACCTGGGCAATGCACCTGAGAACAGAACTTGAACAGTACATTATGCAAGAAAATGCCCCAAATAAATGACATGGTGGATGGAGTGGAGGAGGGTTGTTCTTTCCGCAGATAATTTTAAGTTAAATGCAGCATCAACACTGAAAAGCATGCATTCAACAGGCACCCAGCTGTTGTATTACTGACTTGGCCATCAGATTGGTTCAGCATGAAAACGTATCTAAATTTAGTTACTAGCTTATTAACATACACTGGCTGCAATGACATTATGCTGGCAGAGCAGCCATCATAATAATAATAATAATAATAATAATGATAATAATAAGAATAATAATAATAATGCTTTATTTGTAGAGGGTGACTCATTAGTCAAGGACTATTCTCCCTCGAGGCCCTCATAATGAGAGTATAACAAATGCACATTGTATGAAGATAGCAATAATTAGTGCTTATTTTAGCATGTTTAGTATTAAAATACTAAATTCCATTGACTATTAGAAACACATGCATGCTCATGATATCTCTTCTTAAATGCTCTAATATTTTCAGAAGATTTTACATGTAGTGGAAGCTTATTCCACAGAACTGTACCAGAGTATTGAAAACTCTTTTTGAATTGCTCTGTTCTTGACTTTGGTACTAGAAGGTTTCCATGTGAGATTGATCTCAACTGGTATTGTGTTGAAAAAAGCCCTGAATAAGTCCTGAAGATACTCTGGTGCAGTTCCATGTAGACATTTATATAAAAGTGAAAATCTATCCTGTCATATATTGTGAACCATTTGAGTTCTGTAAATAACGCTTTTGAGGGATGATAAACAGATGTATCTAAAACTACACATACTGCTCGTTTCTGGAGTTTATAAATCCTGTCAAGCTCAGATTTAGCACAGTTTCCCCATACATTAGAACAGTAATCCATTGTTGGAAGAATATATGACATGTAGTATAGATTGTGAGTTTCCATAGGTAAATATTTCTTGATTCTGCTGAGAAGGGCAGTTTTGGACGAGTGATTTACAAAGCTTATCAATATGGTCATTCCATAATAAATTATTATCTATGGACACACCTACAAGCCTTTCATGTTTGACATTTTCTAATGGATGATTATTTATTGCAAGAGATAGTTTTGTGTTCCCTGACTTGTGTAGCTTTTGTGTCGTCCCCAGAATCATACATTTTGTTTTACCTTCATTTATTACCATCCTATTTTGTTGTGCCCAGTTTTGGACTCTAATAAGGTCTGAGTTTAATCTTGTTTGGATAACATCAGTATCAGAACTTGATGTATACAAGGTTGCATCATCGGCAAACAAATCTGTATTTGTGGATTCATTATTTAATGGTAGATCATTGATATAGATAAGGAAGAGGAGAGGGCCCAAAACTGAGCCTTGAGGGACTCCTGAATGAATAGTGCGAGTTTGAGAGCTAATATTGCCAATGCTTACTTGTTGAGACCTTTATAGACAAAGAGGGGCCCAACAAGGAACCAGAGAAGTATGCACCATGTGTTACTCAAATTATATTTAATCAATCAAATTAAAATTTCAATAACACACAATACATGGGTTCAATAGGCACTTTATTGTTCATATGAGTAAATCTTTGGCATAATGGAGGCAGGTCTTGTCACTGCACCGGCCCAGCTCAGAAATTTTTGTTGTATAGGAATGCTTCAGAAAGAGAGACTCAGGGAAGTTTGTAGAGTTGTGAAGAGTGTCCAACACCAGTATGTGGAGCTGCCAAGGGCTGATACCAGGTGTATGGGGTCAGTGATAACCTAAACTCGACGAGTCTGATCCTGAGGATTGCCATGATAACAAACATCAGCTGATACTCCATACATGGACCATGGGAAGCTTGCATGAAGTATTCATGGGCAGAATAGTTGAGTACCATTAAGTACTGATACAAATTGGGATTCCAAAGTTAAGTTGTGAATGCATGAAACTTGGCAATGGCCCAAACGAACCTACAATCTGAATAAGACTGTCTGATAGACCCTGCTTAGCACCATCTGTTGCTGCCCCACTTCTAAAATTACTGAGTCTTGAATAATTGAGGATTAAAACCACATAGCAAGGGCAATGTGGGAAAAACTCGTGTTACAGCACACTTTACCAGCCAAGTTCTGAATTGTTTCCATAAGAATACCTCAGGAAGAGACTTAGGGGAGGGAGTTGGTAGGATTGTGAGGTGTCTGACACTTGTATATGACGCCACAAGGGGCTTATACAAAGGTATATAGGGACACTAATAACCAAAACTTGATTTAAGTCCGATCCTGAGGATTGCTATAATAACGAACAGCAGCAAATTTATGGCTCAGGTGTATGTATTTCTTAAAAGCCATGTGATTGAAACCCACCTATGACCTGAACAAGACTGTCTGATAGACCCTGCTTAGCACTGTCTATTGCTGCCCCAATTCTAAAACAAGTCTTGAATAATTGAGGATTAAAACCACACAGCAAGGGTAATATGGAAAAAAACTCATGTCACAGCACACTACACCAGTCATACTCTGAATTGTTTCCATAAAAATACCTCAGGAAGAGAGATTTGGGAGAGTTTTTAGGGTTGTAAAGAGTGTCTGACACCTGTGTGTGGGGCCACAAGGGACTGATACGAGTTATATAAGGACATTAATAACCGAACTCAATTACATCTGCCAATATTCTGTACATACAACATTGAAAGTGGGTATAAAGTATATATGGTCATAATAGTTGAGTACATTTAAGTACTGACACAAATTAGGGTTCAAAAGCAAAGTTGTGAATGCATTTAACTTGACAATGGCCCATACTAAATGAAGGGAGCCCCGTGACTGTGGAAGAGTGCGACTAAAGTGAAGGCCTCGTCCCAGGGGGGATGGGGATCAGATCATGTATGACATTTAAGGCAATAAAAGTACCCTTGGAGAGTTGTAACTCGTGAACTCGACAACTGATCATTGTCACTGATCTGTTTCTGAGAGAACTTAAGTTTGTGTTTCTGCAACCAGGTTGTTTTTTTGTGTTTTAAAAAAACATTATTGGTAGTATGGCAACTGTGTTTGGCAAAGTTCATGAACAGTTGCAGATGTTTAGAATAGAAAAGAATTTGGTTGAATCATGGATATTGTTCAGTGTGTGCATAGCCAGTTGCCAAAACATTGGTATATATGGTAGATAGTGCATATTGCTTTGCAAAAAGTTACAAAATGAAAATCTACCAATCTTTTACTTGAAACAAGAAAAGTGCTGTGGAGTTTTAACATTGTTAAATTGATGTAGTTATCCAGCTGCACCTGTAAGTTTCTATGAACATGGAACGAGCACTTTATAGTAAAAGTAAACAATATTACTCTGTTAATGTCGGTAAGTTCTGGGATTTCTTGTGCATAAGCTGGGTCGGAATTCAATGAATAGTTACGACCGCTGAGGTGAAAACAGCCGCCATTACTGTAGGTGACCTTGCAATATGGCGGAAAGTAGGGCGCTAAGCCAGTGACATCATCCTGAAAGAATCTCTGAAGCACTTTGAATTTTTTAGCAAAGATTCGGATATACTATCTCCATGAATGGCATGGATTCTGCTGAGTATCCATTGCTTGTTTTAACAAAATTGCCTGAAGTGAGCTCAAATGCCAAACAAGTCTGAGATTATGTTGTGACCATCACAGAAGGGATTGAAGTTCTCAGCTCCGTTGTAGGTTTGTTCCAGTTGCGCATGGGCAAATTTGTTCTGAGAATTCCAAGTTCTGTATAAATGTTGCTACTGCAACACCAGAAGAAAAAAGAAGAAATGAATCACACATTTCCTTTATCCCTGTTTGAAATAAATGCTTCGTCAAGAAAGTCTTTGTCTAGGCTTGTACAGAGACTAATTATTCATAAGTTTCAAGTCATATTTGGCTATTTATGGGCTAACTGTTGCTTGATAGCTGCCATGTCTGACATGTTGCAATCATTTGATGTACCAACTGCTCGCTGGTCATGTGACAGTGCTGTTGAAGACATGAAACGCCCATTTGTTCATGTGATGATGCTGTTGAGCACAATGGAGAATCACCAATCTGCTGCACATTGTCTCAGTATAGTTGAAGAAGATGCTTCTTTCCAGTTGAAACTGAGACATTGATGTTCTTCACAGCTTACTGTTTAAGCAATTTTGATGCAGTCCAATTTTCTGGAATGTCTGCCCAAGTTGAATTTGTCGCAGTTCATATGAGTAACAGTTCATTTAGATCCACAAGAAGCCATTGTGGGCTAAATAAACATATGATCCCCAAAAGAAGGAAGGTAACATGTGGTATCAGCCAACAGAAGAAGGATGGTATCTTTCTGCAGATAATTTTAAGTTAAAGCAGCATCAACACTGAAAAGCAAACATTTCTACAGGTATTCCAGCTACTGTATTACTGACTCAAACAAATGACATAATGTTTAATCACATGCTGCAACTCTTGTCGTCTGATTGGTTCAGCATGACAGCAAATCTAAGTTTAGTTACTAGCTTATTAACATATACTGGCCGCAATGACTTCATATCTGGCAGAGCAACCATAGTAGACAAAGAAGCCAGAGAAGAATGCACCATGTGTTACTCAAACTATATTTAATCAATTAAATTAGAATTTAAATGTAAAAAAGAAGACAAAGTAAATTTTCTTTTTAGGGTTCATTAATGATTATTTATATTTATAAAATTAGTCTTTAATTAAGCAATAATAAGAAAAAAATCAGAGTTGGCAAGTGGTAAAAGGGATTTTGCTATAAAAGATGATTAAATGCTTTGGGGCTTTGTTCATAGGTTAATAACATCTAATTATTTGTAGCAAGTGATATATCTATATGCAGAGATTTACTCATGCTGCACTGCCATAAAAAAATTGTATGTCATCAAAAGCTTTGTATGACTTTGTAATTTCATTTTGATTTTTTAAAATGTTTTTACTTATTACAAATGATTTGTTCAAATACCATTTTATTGATCAGTGTATGTCTTTATATTTTTCAGGCTGTAAGTGAATTCATCAAGCCAAGTATTCCTGAGGCCATGGTACCACAGTTTTTATGGAAACACATTGAGCATGACCTGGATGACCTTCACAGTGCCCTTGGCAAAAGCATTGATGATGTCTTCATCATTATGCACAGTATTTTGTCAAGTATGGTGGAGAGGCACAATGAATGTAGGTTGTTTGACTGTTGTCATGTTTTTGTATTATTTAGATATAAAAGCTAACAGCTAACACCACTTGCTTTCACAAACTAATGTGCATGAAACTGCTTAGAATATATTTGATCCACAGTTCATGAATTGTGGGTTAATTTTTACTTAGTAATACAGTATATCAAGTAAAGGGCAAGTAATCATTGACTTTGTACATGAAACGGCTCATTTGAATTGAAAAAGAATCATCTTCAAAACAAAGAAAGATTAAGATATTTATAAAATTGTATCATTTATCAAATTTAACTTTATAGTAAGATTGATTGGTTTTGTCCCTCCCTACCAAGATTACAGAAAATTTAGATATTTTTTCATTCAGTATGTATGGCAGATTACTTCGTAAGCTAAAAGCTTTAAAAATGTGTCGGCCATCACTATGTCTGCAGTGTGGCATTTTATAGTGATGCCTAGCACTGAGGCATCATGCCAGAGACATGTGGCATCATGACTCATCCAGTCACATTATCCTGACACCAGGCTGACCAGTCCTAACACTAACTTCTTAATGTTGAGTGCCAAGCAAGGCAGCTGTTAGCACCATTTTTAGAAGTCTATGGTACGACTTGGCCAGGTTTTGAACCTGTGACCTTCCACATCCAAGGCAGTTGCTCAAGCCACATAGTCCACCAAGTGGTGCAACAAAATGGAGTAGCAATCAAGTATACATAATGATAACTTGAACAACTTTTGCCTGATTTCTATCCTTCCAGCTCTTTCAAAATTAATTGAAAAACATATGCATGAATCATTTATAATTTATCTCAATGACCACAAACTTCTCAATGATAATCAATCTGATTTTAGGCAAAATTGTTCCTGTGAAATGTAACTAATATGATCATTTTGTTTTTTGAAAAGCATTTGTGTTACAGTATATCATGAACTTTTAGACAGATTAAATAATGTCTCAAAATATTGTAACATCTCACAAATCCTTCATATTTCAATGACAGATTTTCAAAAGTGACTTTTAGACATCTATATAAAAGAAATCCTTCTGCTTTTTCCATAAGGATCTCATTCTCAGACTGATTTTGTTATTTTCATAAACGATCTTCCTCTGCAGATTGGAAATACAGTATCAAGAACACAGCTGCAACACTGATTTAGAAATAGTGTTGAAATAGCATTAAACATACTTCAGGGCCATGATCTTGTAGCATGGGTTAATGTTGTGGGCCACAGTATGACATCACCTTTTGTCAGAGTGAAATTAACAAGGAAGGTAGAAGGCATGTCTTCAAACAGGAGCGATAGCAGGACCAAGACATTCTGATAGTTCTTGTTCACTCCTTGGAATGTGACAGGAAATAGTGTGAGGTGGTGCCTCTTCCTCTTTTCCAGTCACCTGCCTCCTCCCATCCATCAACCCAGATAGTACAGAAGAAATCTGTTCCTTTGATAACATGAGAAATGAAGTTTATTGTCTTGTACCTCGGGATATGACCCAAGCCCTCAGGTTTCAAAGATATGCAAATTCTTTCTAACTTTATGAAACACACTGGGGCTATTATTCACCAAAATATGATGATGCTCCCCCACATGACCATGGTCAGGATCTTTCTCAGTTTAATAAGGTTTGCTAGTCAGTATAAGAGGTGGTCAGAACCCCCTTTCATTATGAGACCTTGGGTATCAGAACCCCCTTTAATTATGAGACCTTGGGTCTCATAAGCCAGCTATAATAATATATAATAATAATAATAATATAATAATAATATAATCATGCTTTATTTATTGGGTGAACACCCATGTCTGACCCAGCAAGAATCCCATTTTGGATACTTTGGCATCACAGGTACACATTCTACAGTCCAGTTAAGTCACTGGCAGTATTAAAACATAAGACTAATGAGCTTGTCACCAAAGCATAGCATACCAACCATTTATTATAAACATCTTTCTGAAGACTTAAATTTGCATTCCCTTCTTGCATACCATCTAGTTTCATATACATTTCAGGTAATACTTCAATAATATTATTTTTTTGCTCCCAACACATACTTGCGAATGTCTTTTATTACATCACCATATTGCTAACAGCATCTTTAATACAGAAAAGTTTTAAACATTTTAAATAAATTTTCTGAATAATTTAAAAGTTTCAAGCTATTACTACTCATCTTAGATGTTTTTTTTACAAAAAAAATCAAAATCTTTTTATGATGTCTAGTTGGTCCTAAATTAAAATACTGCTGATTTGATGTCCATTATGGTTGGTGATCTGACACTAAGTGTGGCCACCACAGCTGCCATCTTGAAAATCTTGTTATCACTACTTCACCTGATTGGATGATGATATCAGAATGAAGTTTTCATTGAAAGGCTTCTTTTGAGGCCTAGTTGGTCCTAAATAAAAGTGGTGCTGATCTGATGTTCAATATGGCTGCCATGGCAACCATCTGAAAAATCAGTTACCACAACTGTACCTAAACAGAAAGTCATTTTGACATGGAGTTTTCACTGAAAGCCATCTTACAAGGTACATTTATTCATAAATAAAAATGATGCCGATCTGACATTTAATATGGTGGCCATTCAGTGGTGATAATAATAATGACTTTATTTTAAAGAAGGTAATGTAATTAGCTTAAGAAGTAATCGACCTTGAGGCCCTCGTACAGAGGATCTTATTTATATACAAATGCACATGTATACACACACATACATACCTATACATAGTAGCATGTACATGTATAGACACAATATAAAAATATATATATTGAAAATGTTGTTACTGCTATTCATGAATGATTGGTCATAAAAACGTGGTTTACACTAAACACTTGTAACATCTGGATAGTGTTAAATAAAGATGGTACCAATCTGACATCCCTCATGGCTACATCATCCATCTTGAAAATCTCGTTATTGCTACTCCTAAAAGGAAAGTCATATATCAAAAATATTATCTAGACCCTTTCCAAATAGATGGCTTCATCAGACTTCTTTTGATGTTTAGTTGGTCCTAGATAAAAATGGTGCCACTTTTTCCAAAATGACAACCATGACAACAGTCTTAAAATTCTTGTCAGTACATATACCCTCCCCTTTCAGTAGGTATCATTATGAAATGAAGTTTTCACCAAAAGAATTATAATGTCAGCTTTGTTCTAAATGAAAATGGTGTCAAGCTGATATACAGTAATTGCACCACAGCAGCAAATTTGAAATCTTGTTATTGCTGAAGAATCACAGAGATGATTTCAACACTTGACAGTTTACAGGAATAAATAGTGTTATCTTTAATCCCTGGAAATTCTTTTCATCTTGTATATGCCAATTTTTGCACACATGCTCTGCTAGTTTGATTCACTCGCTGAACAGATGATTGACTGTCTTAATCTACTTATTCCTTACAGTTGTGAGATATCATGATCATGGGAACCTGTTTCAAATTACTGACCTGGAGTGCTTGGCCCTGCACTGGAATTACCTATCCTTATATTTCTTTCACTGTTTGTTCTAGTTTTAGCCATCTTCTGGTACTGTTGCTTACTGTTTTTCTGTTTTACTTGCATGCTGTTAATACCTCATGTCTTCTTCTATCCTTGTCTTGTTTCTGTGCACATGCCAAGCTGGTAATCCATCTTTGATTCTTTTAAAGAATGCATTCTTTTTGGAGAGCTAAGTCTTGGAATAGTTTTCATTTTCACTGACTCTTTCAGAAACTCCTCCATTCTGCCTCTATTCAATATTCAGTGCATATAAATCCACTTGCCATGATCTTCCCATAAACAGTCATTTCATATCATCTCTTGGATCCACTGTACCATGAATGGTAACTAACTTTCTATCCATTGTTATTATCATTCAATGTTTTCAGAAAGAAAATAATTCTTGATAACCAAAATTTTGGTGTAGACTCTATAACCTTTACTGATCAGTATACAGTAATCAAATCTTATTAAAATTAATTTAACAGTTGATACCACTAGTTTGTGAAAGCTAATTCTAATTTAATTTTAATTTTTGTTTCATATTAAAGGGCAACATTTCCAAATACGAGTTTTGTGTTCATTGTAAATGACATTTAACATAAGAAACAAAGCAAAAAAATGCATATTTTCCCTGTATTTGCTACGTTTATAAGCCTATGTGCACATGCTTGAAATGGAACTTGCTATCCAGTCCATGTTGCTCATTACCTTGCAGTATCAGGAATACTCTTGCCACAGATTAATTTTCTCATGTTTGCATACTGTGCAAGAAGTCTATAAATGTTAAAGGATCATCTGACAATCAATGTATTAGATTAAATGACTTTAATTCATTTAAAATTAATACTTTTCCTGTTTTTGTACTGATGTCTCATATAAACAGAATTGATTTGTTACTTTCAATGACTACATGTTCTCTTGGTATCTTCAAACACTGGAATAATATATGGTGTACTGTCTCTTTAACTTGTTATATTTTTCATGGTTGGTATGGGCTTCCAATATGGTGGGCCCACAACTCGGCTATACCTCCTACCACAACAGTTACACCACTGGTACGCTCTCAATGAACATTAGGTTTCTAATCCAGTTTCTCAGATGTTGTTGCATGTAGTCATGAAACTTAATGTGTGTATTCATATTGTAAGGTACCACACACAACAGACAAAAGACAATCACAATGACCCCATGTTCATGTTCCAGTGATTACATTAATTTTTATACACCCATCTTAAGGTGGAGTATATTTTTATGATGTTCTCCATCTGTCTCAGCTGTTACCAAGCTGATTTTTTGCACAAGCTTCAGTTGTCCACATTCTACAGTTACCAAACTTTGTAAATGGCTTGTGCTTGGGATGAGCAAGAACCTATTTTAGGCCTAAAGCTCAATTGTCAATGTCATTATAACTGAAAATAAGGAAAACTGTTTCTGCACAATTGTTCTACAGTCTACAGTTTCCCATCTTTATGGATAACTTGCACTTGGAGTAAGGAAGAACCTTATCTACAATTGACAATCTTTGTACATGTCTTGTTCTTTAGAGGTCATGTAAAAGTGGTCAAAGGTCAGTGTTATTGACTGAAGAAGGAAAAAATAGTTCATGTACAGTAAAGAGTTTTCCATAATCTATTGTTACCAAATATTGTGAATGACTTGCACTTGGGACAAAGAGGAACTCAAATGAATTTTTATGCAAAAGGTCAAGATCACTCTGACTGAAAAAATAAAACTAGTCCCTGCACAGTAACAAGTTCTCCATCATCATTTGTTACTAAACTTTGTGAATAACTTGCACTTGATGCAAGGAAGAACTGTACTTATTTGAGTCAGAAGTTAAAAGGGCAAGGTCACTGACTGAAAAAAAAATTAAAATGGTTTCTGCACAATAACATTGGTTCTGCATGATATACCTCAACCAAACATTTTGGTTGCCTTGCACTTGGATTATGGAAATGGCTGTTGATTTTGGGATCAAAAGTTCAAAGATAAAGGTCACTGACTAAAAGATTTTTTCTTTTTGGTGCACAATAGTTTTACATCACAAACCTTGTCCAGACTTTGTGGATGGTTTGCATTTAGGGTAAGAAAGTAAAAAATATTGATATCATGGTCAAGAAATGGCACCAGTCAAGTTTATTCTGACTAAAAGTAGAAAAATATTTTCTGCACCAAAATTTTCAACATGGTGTGGGTATATAATGTGGCATTAACATTATTCTTGTTTGCATTTCCTTTGACACTGTTCTATATGCAGCCAATTTGATTGTTGCATGTATATTTTTAATCACATCAGTGACCTGTGGATTAGGTCACAGTGATCTACATTTCTTGCTTTGTTAGTTAAGAAACATGGTTCTGTTGTGTGGCAGCGGAGCAGGTTTGTCCCAATATTTTGTAGAATCCTTGTTTTTAATGATAGTTAAATTTATAGTTTGTAATTCGGATCATATAATGTATTCAAAAAACGATCTTTGACTGCAGTGGGAGTGTTAGGATGCCAAGGATAAGACATTTTAATTAGCAAAGTATACACTAAGTCAGAGGAAGAAATTCACAATTAAATGATTTTATTTTACTTCGTTAATTTTAGCTGAGAAACTTCAAGAAGATATTTGCAGTCTGAAAACCAGACAAGCCAGGGCTGAATGGGAAAAGAGGTTTTACGAGAAATATGTGGCTCCAGTATTTGAGGTATTAGACTGTCTTTTTAGGGCAAAATATTATCTTGTTCTAATTCATTTAAAATATATTGTGTGCCCATTTTATACAGTGATAATTTAGTGTTTCCCTTTTTAATTCCCATGATTATGGTTTTGTTGTTTTGGTTTTAACACCATTTCACAGTGCAGGATAAGCTATACATGGCAGCCAGTATAACAAGTGGAGGAAGAACCTTGGGTAAATCTCAGGAAGAACCAAGCCTGCACGGACAGGTGAGACAGCAGTGATCAGTATAGGTGATCGCTTTAGACAACTTGATATTACAAAATGTTAACATATCACTTTATGTGATTCTGATTGGTCCACATTAATCCATGAAAATCTTGTGGGGTATTCTCTTTACTGATTGGCTGCGATCATAGGAACATTTTCTTGAATTTACCTCCACAGAGACTCATTATACCAAGTTTAACATATCATTCTATGAAAATGGCATAAATTCCCAAGACAAGAACAAGAACACGGGTAAAATAAGGATATTGTTCAGATGATGGCAGGTGTGGTGATAGGGATGAGTTATATGTTTGTAACATGGAGTCCACCCTACATCCAAGCATGGTTTAAATAGCATTATAAAATTATTGTGACATCACGCGCATTGGACATTCAGTGTTGACAAATGATTTTGGTGGTGTAAAATGTTCTGTTTATTTGGAAGAACACTTGTTCTTTAATTTATAGTTTGTAAAAATCTATATACAGTAGTCCCCCTCTTGAACGGCCCCCCTGACCAGCGGCCACCTGCTTCTTACGGCCAGAATCCCTTGGCACCGACGAGTTTGTATTCAAAAGTACCCCTCAAGAGCAACCACCCATCTATCGTGACCAGCGGCCAGCAATTTAGTACAAAAAATGAAAAATGTCCCCCTTATGAACGGCCACTTTCGTTTCTTTAAATGTATCCAGAACCAATAATTAATTCAAATCTTGACGTAAGGTAAGCAATTTTGAATATCTCTATTGTAGATACACATCTCCGAGTGTCAAGTCGCCGTTAAAAGTGTCGACTAAAGATTAATAGTATATCATTATCTATGAAAGTCGATGTTTACAGGAAATGGGCTCAATAATGTTATGATTGAGTTTAGGGTTTAACACCTATGTCGAGTTCTTCTCGTTGATGATTATAGCCAGACGTAATTGTTATAATCATAACAAGGTCAGCATAGACAAAAAATAGATTTTGTACATTGGCACACACAGACAACCTTGAAAAAAACAATAGGGCACCAGACAAAGACCAGAAAAATCACGTGACCGCACATTTTTATGGCTTCTTTACGAAGGCTGTATTTCGTACACTCGACACAAGTTTTGTCTGCATAATTAAATCGCATACAGTCAATAACCGAATAAATCATTACCAAACATTAAAATGTCATCACGTTAACGGATGCATTATTTTCGAAGAAAGTCTGTTATTCTACTCGATGACATCGGGGAGGGGGGGATGCCAAACAATTTTATGTAGAGAAGACTCGTAAAACAAGTTTATGTTGAAATAATTTGAATAAGCAAAGTAATAACCGGTAAGAAGGTTTTTCAGCAGCAGTGGGAAAATGGAGCAAATGGAAAGATAATTATGTATGTACCAAGATGTAAATGACGTTTTTGAATCCATTTGCAATGTGTTTGACAACAATACCCGCTCGCATATCACACTTACACCAAGAAAGCCAAAAATAGTAACGTATATTCAGTTGAAATAAATTTTTTATTATAACAATTTTTTTTTTATTGATTAATGTTTCATTTAGGCGAAGATATTTAATGTTTTGAAGTATGTAGCTTTCTTACTACGTACATCACATATATATGTACTCCTCATAATAAATTTAGCCCCCCATCTGGAACGGCCACCCGCCTTATAAGGCCATTTTCCCGGTGCAGCAGGGGTGGCCGTATAAGAGGGGGACTGCTGTACATGTAATATATATTTAAATGTAAATACTTTTTTAGCTTTGTTTTGGGACTATGTTTTTAGGCATAAAAAATGAAAGTTACAGTATCTCTGTCAGAATGAATAAAGTTATTAATTCTTCTTTCTTTCTAAATAATTTCCACTGAAATAAAAACTGATTAAAAAAAGAATCTTAAATGGGTAATGATTTAATATTGAATTAAATGCATTTGAGTTGTTTGAGGATTGCTATTTGTTAATTGAATTATTTCTGGGTATGTATATGGGGTGGCTATGATTTGTTGGGTGTGTTGAAAGTCTGGCTGCATATTATAGCTTTCTTAGATGTAACAGCAATTAAGATTTGCAGCTCAGCTAGTGAGGTTGATGGCAGTGCTCCAGTGCCAATCAGTAGGGCTTTTCTCAGAATTTTATCTAATTTTATTTAATTAACATTTGGGTGCCGTATTGTATACTTGGCAGCAATAGTCTAGTTTAGATCTTATTAAAGCCCTGTATAAGGTTAAGGTTGTTTCTTGATTTGCTCCACACTTGATACCTTTTAGGTTTCTTAATAAGTTTAAGTCCTGATTACATTTTAGTACTAGTTCATCTATGTGATGCGCCCACTTGAGATGTTCATCATAATACATACCCAGAAATCGGGCTACTTTTACAAATTTTATTTCTTGATTTTGTATGGTTAGCTTAGGGTATTCTTTTTTATTTCTTTTATGTGGGGTAAATTGTACTGCTACCATTTTTTTGGTGCGATAGTTTGAATCCCCATTTATTTGCCCATTCTCCTATATTATTCCAACTATCTTGAATATCTGTTATAATTTTGTGGTTGAATGGGTTTCCTGCTTTCCATAGTCCACTATCATCTGCAAATTGCGATAATTCAAATTCGGGTGATGCCAGAGTTCTGTCAAGGTCATTTATCATTAGATTGAAAAGAGTGGGACTGAGTACACTCCCTTGTGGGGTTCCATTTTCAAGGGTATGTTCTTAGGAGTAACTGTCTCCTACTCTAGTTATTATTTTTCGGTCAGTAAGAAAATTTTCATTGAAGTTATACATCCTTCCCGTAATGCCATAGTCATTTGATCTGGCTATTAGGCCTTTGGTCCATACGAGATCGAATGCTTTTTCCAGATCTATAAAGACCGCAATTAAATTTCTGTCCGCTTTTCTTTTAGAGTTAAATGCCAATTTTATAGCGGTTTCTAATCTTACGAGTTGGGCTATAGTGGACCTTTGGTTCCTAAATCCACATTGGTTTTCAGATATTAATTTCTTACAAGCAAGGTAGTGTTCTAGGCAAGCGATAATGTACACATCCTATAGCTTCAACTAGCTATGACTGCTTGTAAAACTATGTTTGATTGGTTTAAAAAAAGGCCCATAACATGCATTCTGCTGTACTTGACTATGTATTTCTCGAAGAAGTTTTACTAATACTCCCTTTTAAGCACATGTTGCCTAGAAAAAGTTAAAATGGCCGACACTGAATATGATGGTGATTTCTTGCAACAAATACTGGCTTCTGATAGTGATGATAATAAGGATTTTGAAGAATTTGAGAAAGGAGAAATTATCGAAGCAAGCAAAGTGTTGATGGAAATATCCATGAATGATTTCGAGCCAGAAATTTACATGGAACTGGAGTCGGATGTTCATGCTCGCTTGACATGAAAAGATGGCGTGCTGTCAACCAACATTCACTGGTACATGTAATTCAAAATTAAATGTTGAGATGGTGAATACTGAAACTATGGGCTATTTAAGTTTTTTTTTAGATGATGAGTTGTTGCTTCTGATAGTAGATCAAACAAATCATTATGTAGATCAGAGAGTTCACATGGCAGATTTGAAGGAAAACAGACGCATGAAGAAATGGCAGCCTGTCACACCTGAGCAAAAGATTGATTTGTTTCTCTGGAAATAATTTGAGTGCTCATACAGAATTCTTGGACAAAGACAGTTTATCAAAACATTTATTAAGATTGCCAACACCTGAGTGCTGTTTCTTGTAATTAAAAAAGGAACTGTAGGCACCAGCCAAGTACAGACTATAGCTGCATATGTCATTGTCTTCCCTCTTGGATTTTTCATCAGGACTCGAGCTTGAATTTATTACAGCAATTCATTACTAAGACTTTGAAAATTTAATTCGTGGATAGTTTTTGGATTTGATTCTTAAACCCATAAATTTGTTTTCACTTTTTCCGTGTTTTTGTTTATTAGAACCTAAACAGGTAACAATATAAACAACTTTATTTTTAAAATAATGCTCAAAAGAATTTAACCAACTTTGACAAAAAAGCATCCCATCATAAAGATATGTAAATATTGACCAAATATTGCCTATATGCTATAAGATATGGATAAAGGTTAAAAAGACAGAAACATAGAGATTGTATTCATAGTGTATGCAGTCAACATTGCTGGAACCAATTTACACACATAAAACATCCTACTCACCCAGATTTCATGGTCACTTTCTCATCCATCTATCGATTAGGTATATTTCAGGCAGTTACTAGAAACACTTTAATACACTGAAAAACCAAGATGCACCAAATTTATATTGTGTGTGTATATATATATATATCAGTTTCCACACACAAATTAATTATTATTGTTTTTGTTTTAATAATAATAAAAGCAAAATAAAATATGATTTACATGATTTTAATATGAATTATTTACTTTTTCTCCTATTTATAACACAATTCATACAATGATGTAATTCGGTCATACTTGATTCGACAGACCTGATAAATAGCTAATCATAGTAACATGTACAGAGAGTGAAAGGGAAAAGTATCAAAGTATCCAAAGTATTTGCCAACATTTTATTAAATATTTACTATAACTTATTTATATAGCTTTTGACAAATAAATAACATTTAATTGAATTTTTGTTTTAACGGTTTCCAAATATTTGGCATACATACATACATACATACATACATATATATATATATATAGATATATATATATATATATATATATATATATATATATATATATATATATACTGGTTATGTTATGACATTTGATTTTAATAGTGTTAAGAAAGCATTCATTTTTTATATATGTGAATGAGGAATAATTATAATCATTTGAATAATAATAAAAAGCAAAATAATTTAATTTTATAAGAATTATTTATTCTTTACTTAATTTTATTTATATATATATATATATATATATATATATATATATATATATATATATATATATATATATGATAAAAAGGGAATTGAAATACATACACAAAGTGAAATGTAACAAAGTACCAGAAGTGTATACAATAATTTATATGCAAGCGTGACATTAATATTGTGATTGTAACTAGCCACGATATATGATGAATTAAGCTGACTTACACCATCCGTTCTGGAATGATCAACCTGTCCAATAAAGTACGACCATAGCTAGATAAAAGTAAATAGTATGTATAAATATCACTTAAATCATATTTTTTTTTTCTTTATATTATATTTCAAACAAAAACAAATAATAATTGGTGTGTGGAAACCGATATAAACAGAGAGAACATGTAAATACATGTGTTTTTCAGTGTATTTCGGTGTTTCTAGTAACTGCTTGGAATGCACAAGTTAATGCATAGTGTGTAAGTTTAAAATGTGACACTGGCTTTTTTTTATTCCTTCATTAATAACAGGAAATATATTTATATTAGCAAGTTAGTAATTTAATGATATATATACAGTATGACCCCGCTATAACACGGTAGTTGGGAGCCATAGAATCCTACAGTGTTATGAACCGAATCGTGTTATAAGCAACCATGTACAATACCAGCACATTTTTGGATTTAAATTGGGGAGGTGGGGTAGTACATAAAGACGGGTGCAAAAATGCATGACACAATTACAATTTTTGATCAATATATATTAAATGAGAAAAAAATTTGCTGTGGTAACAGAAATTGCAGATATAATATATTACTTTATTCAGAGAACCATGCATTGGTACATACACATGTCTAATTTATATATCGATGTATAATCTATTGCATGAAAAGAGTATCAACACCGTGTACTCACCAGCGAATCTTGTACCATACATTGAATCCATAATACAAATATTTCCATCAAAAATATCCACACACGGATGTAAAATATTCAATAATTGTGTCACAGATCATTATGTGACTGAATTCAATGAAAAGAAAATAACAAAAATTACATAACGGGTGTACGTAATGAATGATTTAATAGTACATGTCAGTATATTAAATAATGGAAGCTAAAGTGTATTCTTATAATAACTACATGTACATCTCATTATCTTTCTGTCTCTGAATTCAGTCATTGTAAATTTCAGTACATTTTCCCAACCAAGCTGCTAGTCAAAGTCCTTTGAACTTGCCGCCCAGCTATTGCGTCATGTTCTTTTGATGTACTCTAATAAATAGAGCAGGCAGAACTGGCTGTATTTTAACCACTGAATTATGTCACTGTAAATATCAGCACAGCTAAAATGATAAAGTAATCAACACTAACTTTGTCTCCCAGCTATTTGCAAGCAAACTGAGGACTCCTGCATGAAGTGATTTATGTGCCCCAGATCAAATATTTGCATTCAGATATGCGTAATTAAGCATTTCCGAGACCTCTGTGTCGTATACATTTTATACCATTACATTTACCATCTGTCAGTAGTAATTATTTTTTGAAAAACTCTGATTTTTAGCTGTTTTCCGCTAATGTCATGTTTGCTCTTGGAAAAGTCAATTATAGTTCTCAGTTGCAGAATTCGAATTTACTAGTCAACAGATTGCATAAAACAACACCGCCAAGCCATGCACACATGTTGGCGGCTTTTGTTTCTTTGATGCTGTATAAATCATTGCCCCCTGGTTTGAACAAGTTTAGCTCGGCAGTTTACTTTGATGATAAACAATGTACTTAAATTAATTGTTTATACATTCTGGTGAGAATCTTTTATCAACCCTCGCATTGGCTGTTGTTTAGTTGTGTATGAAATTAAGAGAACATATATCGGAGATTATTAGAGCAACGATTGTATTCGGAATGCATTCAAGACAAACACAAAGTAGACACGATGGCTTCATTGCTCAGGGATCAGTAATAATAATATTGACACTTATGAGCTGTCATTTTTCAACAATAAACAAAGATCAAAGTTCTCAGTAGGCCCAGCAATTGGTTCATATTTCCAATGTTTATTCTGGCACAAAACTAGAAGAAATTTGTTAATTTTTGAAATTTTAGGAGCCATACAACGATTATTTTACATTAAATTTTGTGTGTGATTTCCTCCCCAAAATGATAATACATTTTCTGCACGGTTTTTTTTGCACATTTTAGACAAGTATGAGAATAAAAAATTAAACTCTTGACATATTTTATATTTCATACTTAAAAGATTTTTTTTTTTGGTCTTTGAGAAAAATACCTGTAATAAACTACCTGAAATTTCAGGAGGCAGGCCACGACCGCATTATATCCGAATTCGTGTTATAACGAGCATGTTATAGCGGGGTCCCACTGCACTGAATTTATGCTTTATTTTCTCTTCTTTTCTTGTTTTAGCAGAATGTCATTTAAATCATGCTATTTATGCAATTATTCTTGTTTTGTTAATACTAAGTATACACCATCTATGATATGCAGCATCTGTAATATATGATCAGAGAAAGTCTGGGCTATTGTATTAGCTAGTTAGTCACATGCAGATTTGTTAATATATGCTTTGTTTTTATCTTGTGTTGTTTCAGGAGAAATATTTACAGATGCATGAAATGCTCGATTGTAAGCCATAATCCATTTGGCATTGAAGGGAAGATAAGATCAAATAAGTCAGGGAAGACAATCGGTGGTTTGTTGTTGGTGATACCAACTCATTGGGGAGTATTTCCCAATTTTAGGCAATGTCTGAGCATGACCATTCAGCCTGTAAGTCAAGGTATTGGGGTTTTATATTAGATCAATTGGATCCACCTCATTAAACCACTAAACAGTTACCAGCCTTCCAGTCATCACTGACCATCAAGCATGGGAGACCTTTTGAGAAGATGACCCATCCAAGTCTGACTCATTGTGGTAGCATTCCCCAATTCAGATACAAAGTCACGTCCAAACATGGTCTTCATGCCTTCAAGTTCAGATGCATGGGATTTGTATCAGATCCATTGGATCTAATGCATAATAAAACTTCACCATCACAGCTTTCAGGCTAACCATTAGCCGGGCAAACCAGCAAGCAGTGCCTGACTTCTGAGTGTTCACCACTTTTCAACAAGGGAGAGGTAGAAATGTTTTGATAGGGATGAAATTGAGTCTTCATACCACCTCATATGTCTTCTGCAGAGCTGCAAGTAGACCTAGTTGGGCTTCAGTGTACAGTGAGCGAGATATAATTCCTTCAAACCACCATCATGTGGTGGAACTATTGCAAAGGTTTTGTTCAAGGCTGTTTCTTTTTGGGAAGCAAACAGCAAGTTGAAACCCATCAATGACTGGAGTCACCTCAGCCAATTCAAGATGGAAATGGCAAGATCAATCTGACCAGTGCATATTTTCACATCCTATCCACCCCATTTCACAAACATTTTCTCTGTTTTTGCTTACCACAACACAGTTTATCATTTCAAAGATCCCCTCAACATCAGTCTATAGGCTTTTACAGAGATTATGGATTATGTCTTCACCCTGTTCCAAGTGAGGAGCTAGTTATCGAGGTAGCTATAATAACAAAAAGATCGATACAAAGTCAAAAGGGTGGATGGGTGGCAGATATTTTAGTTTTTAATACTCACTTTATAATCGTGCTTTGATTAACTGTGAATAAATATCTTTTCGTAACGATGTAATTTATTTTTCCTCATAGAGTAACATTAATTTCAGGATAAATTACTGTATATTAAGGAGTTAATTGAAAACATTATTCCACGTGGTTTCCATTCGATTAACATGTGTACCGCTTTACACATTGTGTATTGTCACTAATTTTTGTGCTGAATTGGATACATTCTTGTTTTGTTTTTTTTTTAATCCAAATTAGACATATTTGTTTAATACAAAAAATGTACTCTCTTTTCGAGAAACGATGTCAATTGATCAATTCATATACAGTGTATATATTTGATTGCGTTAGAAGTAAAATGAAAAATTTGAAACAATGTAAATTAGAACACAATAATACAAATTCCAGTTGTGATACACCAGAAAAATTACTAGTCTTTTTGAAAAAATCTGTTAATTTTTTGTGTTACTCCCTGATTTCGCTGCCGTAGAGCAAAATCATCACTTACTTGATTCAATGCACGAGACATAAATGATAAAACAACACAGGTCTCTTTTAATGGATTTTTTAAGTGCAACAAACACTTCACCAAGTTTGTTGATCAAATAAAACCGGCAGGTAATTATGTTCTCACATAAGTACTCACGGGTTTCGATGTGATGGTTGATTGACTCTTTTCATGTTTTCATAGAAAAGAATATGTTGCAATTATAATGTTTACATTGAAACGAAAATAAAGGATTAGAATGTGGTTTTCACACAGCAAGATATTTAATTGCTGTTTATTTCATTATCTGTTGCCACCTGTTAGCATTTACCGGACGTTTTCATTGATCGCTATTTCACCAGATTGTTTATTTACAGCGTATTGATGACGGTGTATCAACAAATAAACCCGAACATAATATCTGATAACTTATTTAGAATTTGCAAATTTTACAATATGGAATCAATCTTTATGGGTATTAATCACCATTTTTGATGATAAAATGAGAAATGTACAAATGTTTAATGTACCAATTCTTATTGTAATTTTTTCACGTTCAGCATATTTTGAAAGATTTTGAAAATATTTTTTTTTTCGTTGGGGAATAATCGGGATCCACACCAGACACCACGTTATAAGCAGGTTTGCGAGTTATCAGGTGCGAGTTATCTTTGGAATGGTGTACCTCTACAGCTGAAGATGGGGGCCCCTGAGTGGCTGAGTGGTCCAAAGTTCTCTCCATTACAGATCACTGCCATCTCACATCTGTCTGCGTTGGTTCGAGTCTCGGAATTGGCCAATGTGGGTATGTGAGAAAGCTTGCCAGTAGCTTTTCATGGGTCTGTGGTTTTTTTTGGGTTCCAGGTTCTTCCTCCACCATTAATATTGGCCGCCATGTATAGCCTCTCTGGTGCTAAAAATTGGCATTAAACCATGCAATAACAGCTGAAGATGTGCAGGTCCTTATAGTAGACTCACTGACAAAACTGTCCATAATGTAAAGAGCACTACCTACACACAGATATTGTCTGTGCACTGAAGGTATTCGGTTCTTCCCATGGAAAGCACTTCCCATGTGCGGCATAGGATGGACCAAACCCACTATTTTGAAATATGACACAATAAACATTAATCACCCTCTAGTATCATTGTACACCAAAAGTGAAACTTGAGTTCATGTATTTAAAAACTAAAGGGTTTATACAATTATGACAATAGTCACAGGTGGTCCTTCCCTGCCCAGACCATCCTCTTCTTCTAATGCTCAGCACTTATCAGAACAGCCTTGTAAGACTAACAATTCTAACCTTTGATCATGGAGAGAATCTTGAGAGCAATAAGGATATATTTCCACCCCCCCCCCCAAAAAAAAAATCATGTATTCCATGATGCTTTAATGTGTCCAATTCCCCAAACACCACCACCAAATCACATCTGCCATGATTCCTTAATGTGTCCAATATCATGGGGTGGTAGTGTATGATAGAGACTGGGACCAACTGTGACAAGGTATCACTTGACCAAAATCACTCATTCCGTTTCCAAATAGAACCAATCCTGTATTTTAACATGGCTTGATTCAAGTCCATTTAAACCTCTAGATGACACTGTGCTAAAGTAACTATCATACACAAGTCATGTTTCCTGATAACTTTATCGTCCACATGCAGGGTATTTGAGCTGCATGCCCTTTATGTTGACCTGAACTCTCTTCAGATTCCAGGGTTCAGTGATTCTCTTGACACAACCATGCTTTGTAACACAAAATAGGTTACTATCTGTTGGTAGCCAAAGAATTTTCACTCCCTCATTCTTTTCCATAAACTGGTCAAGAACAGCAGTCATGAAACATCCTGTTTAGACTCTCAAGCGCTACATCAGATGCACAGAGACAAGACATGGCACATATAAATGCCTCTTATGGTGTGAGTCGGAACGCAAGATATCATCCGTCAAGCCTTTACTTTGTGCCTGAAGTGGTGGGTACATTCTGTGTACTTTGACATCTCACCAGATCGGAGTTAGTGTACAAAAATTACTGCTCAGAAGCTATGAGCCATCTTTGCAAGCCATGCATTTGTATACAACATTTTGAAGTATAAAAGAAGCTGTTGGATGGCCTGCATAGTCAGCCTTTTTGAGCCTTCATATTAGAGATTTAGTGTCACAGAGGCAAACCTTGAATCTGGTTGGTACAGTGGTGACAGCAGAGACAGCAACCAGACCTAACTAGATCAATCAACACTGCCTATTAGGTTCGCTGATTTCACCAGTGAAATCTTATAGATAAGATTTCAGTATTCGCCTTCTTTACCGTAAGTTAGGGTCACAGGTTAAGTGACCCAGGGCTGTGTGTTTATGTATTTAGGAGAATGGGTTGTCGTTCATTATGGGAATCCAGCTATTCTTCCCTAGTTGGATACCTGAGGTAGTGATCAGATGCTCAGCATCCCCATCTTCTATTATTCTCCTAAGGTATTGTGATTGAGGAATATATTCCAAGGAGAAATAAATTTTTTAAGTAAATTAAGTTTCTCCAAAAATGTGTACCCAGTCAAATTACTTAAGTCTCCCAACCACTCTGCCATGCAAGCATCCTTGTTAGTATGTCACTCAGCTAAACATTAGCAACTCCTGCTAAGAAGAGGTTATGGGCAAGAGTTATTGCCCTTTGTTATTAAATAAGCATAGAAAGATGATTTTCATCTTTTAGGTTCAGAATCGCAAGCAAGTATGTTAATATTCCTAACGTAATCTGATTGGGTAAGTATTCTTAGAGAAACATAATTTACTTAAATATTTGCTTGCACTGAAAGGTTTATAGAAGGTCACATAGAAACTCAGAAACATCGGATGCATGCATAACACCCAATTAATAAAATCAGTAACTATGGGAACATTCAGTAAGGGGTACTAAGATAGCTTTAATATCCTGCTTTCAATCTGGTTAGGCAGACAAATTGTTTTACTTCAAATGGTAATTTATTCCAGTTAGTAGGTCCTGTGTAAATAAATAATTTTTTAATGCATTCTTGGTTTGGATAGCTTTAAACAGCTTTTTTGGCTTCAATCTTAAAGTGTTGCCAGTTTTATCAAGTATATCAATTAAGTAAGAAAGTGTTAAATTATGAAGAACTTTGCAGCTTTAATAAGATTATTATGCCAGTGACTGAAACTTTTCTGTAGATGGTATAATTTGGTAAAGTCCAGCTTGATTCTAGTTGTGTGCTTTTGAAGTTTGATTATAAGGTCAGTATTTGCATTAGGGCATGAACCCCATACAGCACAGCACTAACATGGTTGAATAGTTTCCTTGAATGAATTATTTACTATTTTAGTGTTTGTAGGAATAATAAGCTTGGAATATTTTTAAGTGTTTGTAGGAATAATAAGTTTGAAAGCAATTCTGTTGCATACATGATCTGTATTATGATTCTAGGTAAGTTTATGATCAGTATATGCTCCTATGATATTCCAGGGTATATATACATGTACCGGTATGTACACATTATCAACTGAAATTTGTGCAGTTTTGCATAGGCACCATATTTATTCTAATTTCCACACTTCTTCAAAGTTTGTGCTTTTCTGTTTGAACTTGTTACAATTTCATTTTTAATAAGTGCTTCCAAATTTGAAAACTCCAGCTGAATCAAAAAGGATACAAAAATGTTCCAAATGATCAGTTTCTAGTGTCAGATTAGGACCATATTTTCAGCATTTATTCCAGATAAATCTTTTTCTTAAGTATGGATGATTTTCATATAAAATTTGGAAGCAGCTTAAATAATATTGCAGAGAAAAATTCTTAAACTTTGTATTAAGTATTTTTGAATTTATACAAATTATGCCAAGTGGCCAACATGACATTCCATAAGTACATTATTTTTCAGAGCAAGATTGTTTAATGTTGGTCCTAAAAGAAAATGGCACTGATCTGCCATCTACATTAAATTTTGTATTGCTACTGTTCCAGAATGGATGATCATATCAACATGGGGTTTGACCTGAAGACATTTTTTGATGTCTGTAGTTTGGCTAAAATGAAAATGGCATTGATCATATACTTAGGGGTTTTGCAGAAATTTTACTACAATATTTAAATTGGTAAAAATATTGTGTGAGAAGGTCATAGTGGGAAATTTTTAATTTTTCTTTTTTACACACCTAATTGAGAAACACTTCAGAGATGATTCATGAATGTTCAAAAAAATTCAATATCTCAGGGTTTGCATTAAGGGGTAGTTAAGGTAAAACAGTTGTCTCAAGTCTGTTATTTTGTTGAAATAAGCCCAAAAGTCCAGATCTCATGTTTTTTTCACGTTTCCCCACCCCCACATCCTCTTTGTTTCCATACAGTGCAGTAATAATCAAAGTAAATGTTGGCCCTTGTGTCAATATTATAATTAATAAAAGAGAAAGTTAAATAAAGTTTATAATTCTCTATAGCCAATTTTTATGCTGACCTAATGATCATGAATGCTATAAATTATATTGCTATTAACATAATTCTTGCTGAAGACGTATACATTATCCTTAAAACAAATTAGTTCAGTCAGAAGCAAATTATGACTCACTTGACATACCCAGTCCAGTATTAATAAGATAAATCATTTTATAAAGTATTTGATCCTGAAATGTAAGATTCGTTTATTGTAATCTAATTTGGAGGTTTCTATTTTATGTGTAAACAATATTTCTTCAGAATGTTAGTCATCTTACTTTCAACTATGCAAAAACAGTAATACATTGGCCGAACATGTACAATTTTGACTTTCAGCACTCACATGTTCCATTTTCAGAGAGAAATTTCATTTCACCCAAATAGTCCAACATGAACCCTGTAAATTTAGTATAGTTTACTTTGTTTTTTTTTAGATCCCTTGCTCTGCCTATCTTTAGTTAGTAATTTGTCTCCCAAGGTCAGCATAGTAATGGAAAATGGGCAGTGTTTGGAACTGGGAATGGAACAGAATTGTGATTCAAAAACAGGTCAAGATAATCTGTTTCACCAAAAGACTTGATATGATACGTAATGTGTTCTAAGTGACTTTGTGATTTTTAAATATTTCTAAAACTCCTCAATGGATGCTGTTAGTACATGGGATTAATCAAATGCTAAGATATTTATTCATGGTCACAGTCATAAAGTATTTGCATTGAAGTTTGGGTTGAGATTGGTTCATTTGATTATATTTCCTAAACACATTGATGGATTCTGTTCATTCTTGGGATGAATTATAACAAATGATTATACAACATGCTTATTTACCCCATTAACCTTTAGTATGATATTTTTTTAAAAATTTGCATATACTTTGTAATACTCTTAGCTGCGTAAAGAATTTTTTGATTTTTTAATGATTCATGCATTTCATTATCTGGCATACATGCTAATCCATTTGATATTGCATTGTCTACACATTTTACAGCAGTTCTTCAATCATAAGCTGGATTTGTATGCTCCCATCTTCAATTTAGTTAGCAAACTTGGATTTTCTTTGGGGTGTAAAGCATTTATATATTTCCAGAGTGTTTAATGTCATTTTTTATTTGGCTACAATAACTGTAACACATTTCTTTTTGATATTTTGATTATACATACCTTTTGTGGACTATTTTGATGATGGATAAAGTTTAGCAATTTACAGTGTAGAATAATATATAAAATTAATGTTGATCATTGAGTAGAATTCATTGCTATATTATAGAGCATGAAAATTACTGTGGGCAGTATTAAGATTGCTCAATTTGACTGGTACCATTGTTTTCTATGGAACAGACTGGCAAGTCAATTTCATGATATAATCTCATCTGACTGTAATTAGTTCTTGTTAATTGTTTTCTCTTTGACTAGTATACAAGTCATTTTGACCTTTCCTCAATTTATATTTGTATTAGTATGAGTATTTCATTATTTACTAGAAAGACTGATGTTACTACATATCTTGAGAAAAAAATACTGTTTGACCCAGCTAAAATACAAATTATATCTGCAGTTGCAACAATATAACTTTCCAAATAGTTATAAGCCATTATTTTAGATGCGTCTACAATTAACTAGTTATATGGTCATTTTATCTTGATATAATTTGTTTTTGCAGAATATAGAAGATCAATTGATGAAATACAATCAGGAAATAGGGCAAGACAAGAGACATGGTAAGTCTACTCATTTGGCTTGCATCTGTTCTACTGCACAAAATGCCTTTTTTGGTTTGTTTGGGTAGAAGATACCTCTGTCCATTTGCCCTTCCTTGCATTTTTACAGAATACATTTTTCTTGAAATGTTGAATGTCTAGATAATTATGACCTGCCTTGACGTTTGTAAAGCTAATATTGGATTTACTTATAATTTTTCCATAAGTCTTTTTCTGCTAGCATGTTAAAAATTTAGCTTTCTACTTCATTAAGGTGCAAACAAGCACTTGTTGGAGCTACCACACAGGTATTGCTTGGTAATCTTAACAACAAAGACATGATGGAATTGTTATACTGCCCAAGTCCATACATAAATTCACATACAAACAGTACATTATTATATTATTATCATCATCATCAGTCTCTTGACCTAGTGTGGTCATCCAGACGCTGTGCTGCTGAACATCTGACCATTTCCCTCCACTTGTCTTGATCATGTGCCAGTACCTGTGTCTCTGCAAACCTTTTCCTGGTCAATTTTGTGATGTCAATCCACTTTTTTTTCTGCTACCCTGCAGTACTGTTGTGGATAAACTGTTGGTTGTAGTGACATGGCCATACCATTTCAGCTTTCTCTATTTGACAATGGTGAGGAGGTCTTCATAATGGCCTTCTTTGTGCCTGATGGTGTTACTAACTTCTTCATTTGTGATGCGGTCCATGTAAGAGATGCCATCGATGGTTCTGTAGCATCTCATTTCAAGTGCCTGGATTCTTCATTGTAATTCTGCTGTCAGGGTCCAGGCCTCACATGAATACAGAAAGATTGAGATGACTAGTGCTCTCAATAGTCTGATTTTAGTTTTCAGACAGATATTCTTGTCTCTCCAGATGGATCTTAGCTTTGACATAGCTGCCGTTGTTTGTGCTGCTTGTGACAAAATTTCTGCTCTTGATCCCTCTTTGGTGATTATTATGAAACCAAGATATTTGAATTGGCCCACTGTTTCAAGTTCCTGTTCTCTGACTTTAATCTTGGTTGAGATTTGTATGCCACTATTTATCATCAGCTTTGTCTTCTCAGCGCATATCTCCATGTCAAATCTGGAAGATGTTTCATCCAGGATCTTCACTAAGGTGGCAAGCTCATCTTCACTGCCTGCCAACCCATCAATGTCACTTACAAAGAGTAGGTTGATGATGTTACACCCCCCAACGCTGACTGTCCCACAGTGGTTTTCCAGGGCTTCGCTCATGATGTGCTCTAAGTAGATGTTGAAAAGTGTGGGTGACTGGAGACAGCCTTTATGTACTCCAACTGTTGTCTTGAACATGTCCCCCAGTGAACCTTGAGCAATTACTGCATTGGTAGCCTTGGCATATAGCTGCTTGATGGTACTGGTCAACTTTTGACCCATGTTGTACTTCTTCATTGTGGCTCACAATGCCTCATGCCACATTCTGTCAAAAGCCTTTTTGAAATCTATGAACACATGATAGATGTCTTGTTGATATTGTGAGTACTTTTCACACAGAACCCTAAGATTGAATATTTGTTCCAATTGTGCTTCTTCCACTCAGGAACCCTGCCTGTTCTATAGTGTTTATTTCTTCTGCTTGTGGTTTCAGTCTGTTCAAGATGATCTTCAGCATCACCTTACTAGCATGGCTGATCAGACTGATAGTTCTGTAATTTTGGCACAGCTGGAGATATCCGCTGTGTTGGCCATTTGCCTGTCTGCCAGATCTTGTTGCAGATTTTTTGTTAGTAGCTCTATCACTGATTCCCCACCATTCTTGATAAGTTCAGCTGGGATGTTGTTTACTCCAGCTGCCTTCCCATTCTTCTTTGCTCTTGTTGCTGACTCCACCTCTTCTTTGAGAATGGGGAATTCATCCTCATTTGTGGAGTCTGGAACTTCAAGCACCTCCGGGTCTCCTGTGGACGGATGGTTGTAGAGTTCTTTACAATACTCAGTCCATCCTTCTACAATGTCACTTGCTTCTGTGAGGCACTTTACATTTTCATCTTCAATGGTACTGACTCTTGGTTGCTTCTGTCTGGTGAGGTCTTTTACAATTTGGAATGCCTTTTTGCTGTTATTCTTTATCAGACTGCTCTCTATTTCTGTGCACTTTCGTCCAATCCAATCGTCTTTTGCTTTCTTCAAGTTTTTTCTGATATTCTTGTTTATTTCTTGGTACTCCATTGCCCCTGTTGTGTGTCTGGTGTTTTTGGGGTCTCTTCAGGCATCACACAGATTCAGAATCTCTTCTGTAACCCAGGGTTTTATCTTTGGGCGATGGAGGCCAACAATGTCCTTGTTGACTGTTGTCATGGCTGTGTTGAAAGTGTCTGTCATCACTTTAACATCAACATCCATCACAAGAAATGGAGCAAATTTTCTTCCAATTGTGACTTGGAATGACTTGCAGATGTTAGAGTCCTTCGGTTGTTCAAGGTTGAATTTGAGCCTGATTTTCTTGGCTATTTTCTTCAGCCGCACTAGGAAGTTCATAATGATGAGGTCGTGATCACTCATACATCAGCACCTGGGAACGTTCTTGTTTTTGCTCTATTGGAGCCACATCGGTAATGGTTTTGAACCAGTATGTAGTCGATCTGGTTATGATGGGTTCCATTTGATGCATGCCATGTCCAGCATCGTGAAGCTTTCTGTTGGTCCCGGTTGTTGGCTAGTACCAAGTTGTTGTAGCTTGCGAACTCAAACAGCCATCTCCCTCTTTCATTGGTAAGCTCGTTGCAAGAAGGTCTACAATGAACATCCCAGTCTTTTACAGCATCTTTGCCAACTTTGGCATTCCAGTCTCCTTAGATGATTCCAGTCTTTTTTACTTACCATGTTTATTATACCCTGGAGTTTGTTGTAAAACTCCTCTATTTCTTCATCCTCATTATCAGTTGTTGGAGCATAGATTTGGATAATTGTGATGTTAAAGGGAGAGGCTTTCTGATGAATGGAGATGATTCTGCTAGATATGGGGTGACATTCAAGCACAGATCCCTTGATGGTTTTGTTTACAAGGAAGCCTAAGCCATTTATGGACTTGTTCAACTCTCCACTATAGTATAATATATGCCCATCTTCAGTTTGGTGTTCTCCTAGGGCTTTCCATTTTACTTCACAGAGTCCCAGAATGTGCCATGTGTAGTGTTCCATCTGATGTGTCAACTCTTGGAGTCTTCCAGTTTGCACGAAAGTTCTTATGTTCCAGGTGGCAATGACAATGCTGTCTCTCGCTCTGATTTTATGCAAAGTATCAAGGCTGGTGGTCGCTTATGACAGGTCATAAACTATATTCAGTAATGAAAAATTGGGGCCTTGATAATGACAGGTGGTGTCCAACAGCAGTGGTCTTTCGAGACAGGGATTACTGTATGTATGTATGTGTCTGTATGTACATGTACCAGTGATCTGAAATGTTCTTATTATCTGTACATGCTTTTTTTTTCACATGTGTACTAATCATTATCAAGCTGATTACAGGAAATAAATAGCTCCCCATTGATTAGGAACTAGTTCTTTATAAACTAAAATCTTGTCCAATTTACTGGTTATATCAATGCATTTTGGCTCATGTGCCAGTGTACATTTTGTCAGCGTCATAACAATTTGTAACACAAATAAAAGGCATTTATTGGAGCAGGAAAAATTAGTTTTCTTGCAGTTTTTATTTTTTGAGTCCAGTGATTGGTGGAAAATGACATGCTGATCATTTTTTCATTCCTACTTGACTATCCATATGCTTTAAAGTCATGCAAGCAGTCTCCATCATTTTTAATATTCTTTCAGGATCAGATCCACTGCAGAGTCTACTCTATGAATTAACTCGGGAACAAGAGAATATTTCTCTCGCAAATCTACAGGAAATTCCCTCCATGTGGCACTACCAATCACGCATCACTATAAATCACCTGCATCACGAGTTTGATGTCTTGATGACATCCACAAATAAAAATCAACATAGAATTCTTGGTCTCTTCCTGAAAGAGGTATTATAATTGAGGCTTTTGTTGTATTAGCTGTTCTGCTTAATAAAAAAAATATTTTGAAAAACCTCACTTATCAGTGTAGATTTATTTATTCTGTTGTTTGAACTCTTTCATACCCTCTAATTATTTGAAATTGTTTTTACCTTATTTTTTAAACAGTTAACATGTTTTGACTATTTCTTAGCAATTTTTCTTCTTAGATTAAGCTACAATTTTAACTTTTTTGACCAAAAGTTATTTTGTGTACCTAAAAGAGTAATCAATGTGTATTAGGAATTTTAAGGCAGTGCGGTGTACTAACAAACATGAAACTGGGTGTATATTGTATATCATTGTAACCCAAGTTATAAAAATTGGCTAAAAAAGTTCAGTCTTGAAATTCTGAGATTCACATTTCTTTCATATTTTTGACATTGATGCTTTTTTTAATTCTTACGGAAGCCTTTAGTTTTCAATCACTTTTACATTCCTATAGCAAATTGAATTGGGTTTTGCATTGCATGAAACTGATTAAAATATTTATGCACCATCTCAACTACCATATAAGCTTGATTATAAGCCAACTTGACTATAAGCCATTCCCTCATTTTAGGACTGCCAATATCCGATTTCTCATAAAATACAAAATATGTTGTTTAGATTTGAATGAAATTGAAGCAAATTACTTGCTTGTAAACACCCATAGTGAACAAAGTGATGGACACTTTACTTGCTGTGAGTAATATTTAATTTACTGGCAATATTTTTAAAATTATTGCAATCATAATAACTGCAGATACAAGTATTGTGAAACAAATACTGTTAAGAAACTAATAAACATAGTGGATACCATATATGCATTTCTGAATGGGAATAGAAGCATGAAAATGTAAAATTATTTGAACTCACAGTATTTGTACATACTGCAGATATCTCAAATTTTCAATATTACCATTAGATTTATAAAATTCTTTTGTATGTTGCACTTGCAAGATGGCTTTACACTGCATGAATCAAATGTTCAATAACAAATGTTGGCTTATAAAAGAATATATTGATTGTCATTTCCTTTCACCTCACATTTCACCATAGGAACAACATCTACAGGCCATTCGCTATATTCCCAGTGTCTTTAAGCTGTACAGGATCCTGTTCCAGAAATATAAGTGGACGTTAGGTAAAGCAGAGGCCTCCAAAATCACAGTGGAGATGCTCAAAATGAAGTCTCTTGGAGGTTTGTAGAACAGTATAGAACAGACTTTGAGTGAGCTAAGTTATCAATTCTAGTTTACAAACAATTCAGCTCAGTCTGGCCTGCAGCAGTATTTCTGTTTGGGGACATGTACGTATGTACGTACGTACGTATGTATGTATGTATGTATGTATGTATGTATGTATGTATGTAGTATGTATGTATGTATGTATGTATGTATGTATGTATGCATGCATGGCACCTCAAGCAAAACAGCAATTACATAGTGCAAACCAAAAGTAAAATTTTGAAAAATGCAAAATGAAGAATTTTCACCACAACTATAGGAAGATAAACCCATCCAAATAAATGTAAACATAAATATATATTATAAAAGGTAAAAATGTTAAAATTTAGTAAGAGGTATATAAACTAAATGATAAAGGTAGCACATGTAAAATCCTTAGCACATTAATCCCTAGAGGTTTTTGCTGTTTTGTTCTAAATGCGAGTAGGAAACACATTTTGGGGACACTTTCTGAATACATCCTAATACATCAACTTCCAAGTAATTTTCCATTAGCCTGATGAATTGTTGTGTTAAAAGCTATTTTCTATTGGTTATTTTGCTTGCACATGAGCAGAAGGTGAAAAGTTGGAGTTTTTTTCTTTCTTTTCTTCAAACTTTGCTTAACGGACCCATCATTTTTGTATGGAGACCCCTCTATATTAAAAATGTTCACCTTATCCTACTTTTTGCACAGGTTCACCTGTCTGTGCAGTTCAGACTGGTCTGCCTTAGATCTGATGCCAAAAAGTCTATAATCCAGACACAAAATCTGATTCTGACCACAGGCGAATTTGGGAAAAAAAAACAATTTCAATTGATGATTGCATCATTAGAAGAACTTATTTTTGTTTTTAAAAAGTATGTCCAAGTTTATAGATTTATTTGCAGAGAATTCTTACTAAAAACTGGAACACATTTATAACATTTTTTAATGTTTTGAAGCAAGTGTGATATGTTTTGAGTAAATGGAGTTTTTGACAGTTTCTAGTATTGCCAGATTAAAGTGCTTGAAACTTTCTTGTTTATAACTGATAACACATATCTTTGACCAAAACAAAATTTAATACATCTTAAACTCCGGAAACACTTAGATTTCATTACAAAGAGCATTACAATTATTAATTTTGAAAAAAATCATGAGAAATTTGGTACATGATCCACACTGATGAGCCATTTAAGCTCCCTTGTATCTCAATGGTTTGACAAGTTGTGACTCCAGAAGTACAAGTTGTGACTCCAGAAGCAGGGCCCCAAAGAGGTTAGAACGGAAAAGGAATCGATTCTCAGGTCAAAAATTAATTCCATTTGTCAATACCAAGTAAGTGTATATACTTCAGTATATTTTAAAGGTAGGCTAATTATTCACAACTATAGGGACAAGGAGAGACCCATGGGACAATGCTGGTTGTATAAATGTAAATGGCTTGCCCCTTTTCTAAGTGTAAGTGACAATTTTTTCGCCCACTTGGGTTACAAAAATATCCTTAATATTTACCCACACACATCAATGCTCCTTTGTATTAATTGTAACTACAGATGCCAAGCAGATAGAAGCCCTGGTGGTGAATAAATATGCCTGGCAGTGAGCAGTTAACTCCTTCTTTGAACATTCAGACTTGACATCAGAGACAAAGGTTATTTTTATTACAAAGCATGTCGATTAGTAACTTTTTAGTTGTAAAGTATTTCAATACAAAGGCTTTTTTGTTGCAAAGCAAGTTGACCACATAAGCCAACTATGGATTCTTTGAAGTAAGCTGATTTTTTTCTCGAGATATGAGTATTCACTGGAATTTGAAAATAAATTGAAACAATGGAACAAATTTTTAGAGTGACACAATATAATGCTTCATGCACGGATGTTGATGACCCAGCATCGCCCAGAAGATTTGGAGTAAATAAAATCATGTGATGAGTTCGTGAAAGCCAGAAGAGCAGTAAATGATTTTGCAAATGAGAGGGAAATAATCAACCGATATATTAAAGACAGCTACCATTCATGCATGGCACATTGTTTAGTGCAAAATAGCTAAGAATGAATTATATCCAGGTCTACTGCTGACAATATCTAGCAAATAAAAATCATTATTTGAAAACACATTTACTTCAGTGCAAGTGACAATCTTTTTGTCAGCACAGGTTACAAAAGTATCATTACTACCGGTATTTACCTGCAGACATCAGTTCTCCTTTATATTAGTTATTACTACAGATGCCAAGCACATAGAAGCCCTGGTGGTGAAAAAACAAAACTGGCCACTAGCAGTAAATGTTTTTGAACTTACTGACAGGACATCAAAGGCAAATGTTATTTTTATTACAAAGCAACTGACCTCAGAAGCCGATTTTGGACTCTGAAGCAGGAATTTTAAAAAAATGTTATTAATAGAAAGGTTACTTTATTGCAAAGCAAGCTGACCTGGAAGCCAACCATGGATGTTTTAAGTGTGCCAATTTTTTTTTTTTTTTTTTTGAAAATACAATGACGGTCATAATATGGAAGCTAACGTTTCCTTTTCACTACTATTCATGGATATTTTGAAATTGAATTGAAAGAATGGAACAGTTTTTAAAATTACACAATATAGTGCTTCATGTGCGAACATTGATGACCCAGTAATGCCCAGAAGATTTGGAGAAAATAAAATCACGTGATACATGAAGGCCAGAAGAGAAACATATTTACGTCAATATGATCATTAACATGGATGAAATTCTAGTGTACTTTGATCACATTCCTGGATGGACTGACGATAAGATGTTGATCAAAAGTATGAGAATTAGCAAGACTAGTGCAGATATTCATTGTATTTTCCACTTCAGGCAATGTGTTGCCTCTAACAATTTTGTACGATATGAGAAAGCTAAAAAGATCATGTACTGAAAGCTTGGATCATAGGTGTGCAGGAGAAGGGTCATGTTGATGAAATACTGCTGCAGTGGATTAAAGAGTTTTATCTCAAGTACACAGTTTTATATTTTTTTTTTAAAAATTGCAGTTGGAGTGCATTTTCCAGCATGTAATTTTCGAATGATTAACTCATTCAGCCCCAATCCCGTCAATGCTTGCAATCCGGTTTCTGCATTCAACGGCCGATCCCATCAATGCGCAAAGTTTATCGACTGCATTCAATGGTCGATCCCATTGATGCTCAATTTGAATGTGGTAGATACGTCTCTGATTGGTTATAAATGGGGGCTTTTTCAAGAATCAAACCACATGCAACAAATCAGAAATGATTTTACTTTCGTTTGTGCAAACTTGAAATGTTCAGAAGCCAAGGATTTCTAATTGAGAGCAGTTTCAATACACATGTTCTGTTTTTGAAAAATCATAAAATGATGGTGGAAGCACGAGTGATTTTATGGCAATGGGGGCGAAAATTAGAAGTTTCTTGGTTTTGATCTCAAAAGTATTGAGTAAGTAGAGGAAAGATATGTTCAACAGTTGTATAATTTGCGAGATTTAGAATGGGACATTGAAGATTCTGAAGATTGAATTGTCAGAAGAAGAGAATGCTGATAGTGAAAATGAAAGAGTGTCTGCCGATCTAGCAGATTGGAGCGATCATCTTCTGCCTGTCCAAATCAATGATTTTAGTGGACCAATTCCTGAACCTACTACAAACATTAACAAATTGACAAGGAAAAAAGAAATCTATAGTTTTTTCACTTACCGTATTTTCCGGCCTATAGGTCGATGCGAAGTATAAGTCGAATTGACCAATTTTGTAAATTTTACATCTTTCGTCCATATATAAGTCGATTCGGAGTATAAGACGAGGCCAGGTCAATAACTTGGCTTTGTATTTTATACTACCGGTAGTAACTTCCGGTTGCGTGAATATTGATGGTATCGTCATATGATATTCCATATTACTGGCAATATCCATTGCAACAAGAGCTATGATCATTCCTTCCAGTTGAAACCAGTGCAAGATTCAACAGATGAGATAAACTCAGTGAGGCTAACAATAGGGAAATAAGGCAATTCATAAGGAAATCAGAAATGTGAAGAAAATGAGGAGACAGAAAACAAAAGTTGCAAACCAAAAATAAATAAAAATACTTTTGACTATACTTTAACATATCAGTGAAATGCAGTATCAAATTTACACAAATGTACAATTTTATAATACATATTGCATGAAAAGAGTATCAACACCGTGTACTCACCAGCGAGTCTTGTTACATCCATTGAATCCATAATACAAATATTTCCATCGAAAATATCCACACACGGATGTAAAATATTCAATAATTTTGACACAGATCATTATGTGACTGAATTCAATGAAAAGAAAATAACAAAAATTACGTAACGGGTGTACGTAACGAATGATGAAATAATACTTGTCCATAGATTAAATAATGGAAGTTAAAGTGTATTCTTATAATAACTACATTTACGTCTCAGGATCTTTGTCTCTGAATTCAATATCAAGGTCGAAACAATTGTGGCAACTGGCTTTGATTGTTGTTGGAAACCAAATACCAATTTATCAACAGCCGGTATAATCAAAAAGAGACACCGAAACGTCAGCTGGTTAAGAATGAATATAGATGAAGTGTTGACATTACAATTTGCTTTAAACTGGATTGCGAAACTAAAAATCATGGATCACTAATGATCTATGAGTACTGGTAGTCCATCTATATATCTGATTTTAGTGTAAAACCTACGGTAATTTATTTGAGAAACTTTGTCAAATACAATTAGAAACATATGATTTGGGGGATTCAGTAGAATGCATGACCTACATTATTTTATAAATAATCATAGAACGCTCGAGTTAATATGGATTACATCCCTTTGTAGGATCAATTGGATCAATAAAAAAAAAGCTATGCCGGTAATTGCTCACATGTGTCCAACATTATACTGGAAAATCAAATATTAATGGACCAGTTATTTCATATCTTTTTTTTAGGAACAAACAATATGCTTTGAATTAGTACAGAGTATAGAGTATAGACCGTAAGTGTGCTATGCGGCTCGGTGAAGTTTTTATCGGTAATTGTTTTCTTTTATTTTATGTTTGAGAAATAAGAAAAAACACGCAGAATGCAAAATAAATAATGTCAAAACTTACAAATATAAATGCAGTCATATTATTTTATGACAATTTATTGACATAGTAATGTAATATGAATTGGTACTTCTATGTGACCTGTTTTCGATTATGCCGATTATAGAGCAATATCAATAGCATACCGGATATGTAATCAATATATAAGTCGATGCAATTTCAATGACAAAATCCGTATATAAGTCGATTCGGAATATAAGACGAAGACCGAACTTTCAAGTCAAAAAGTCTCGACTTATACGCCGGAAAATACGGTATTATTATTTCCGGAGAAACTGTACACAGACAAACAAAACCAATCCATATGCCCAAAAATGCATATTGTATTATTGGTATCACCAAACAAACCGTGGTATCCAACCTGAAAAATGTGTTCATTGAACAAAGTTCTGTCTGAACCAAAAACTGGATGTGAACATTTCCAAGTAAATTTATGTACAAATTGTTTCAAACCATATTCACATATTCAATTTTCCTGGTTTATTTTAAAGAATTAAGTGCTAATGATGTGATATTTCTAACAGTGTTGCACATAATTTTGTAAATAGTGTATAAATAAATTGTGAAAGACTTGGACAAATTGGAAAAATAATAAATCACTGTGTACACAAATTCATTTGGATTAATTGCTGAAAATTTCATGGATTACTATTGGATACAAGAAGAGAAATTAAAGTAAGTGTGAAGACATGTGCATGATGTTTACAAAATTTTTCCAAACAAGTAAAACACTACAGCACAAGCAGCTGGACACAGCTCTTAGTGTTGCTAGGGCACAGTAGCAGTGTTACTGATAAGTTTGTTGGGGCTGAATGAGTTGAAAGGTGTCCCGCAACTTATGACTTGAAAAAAACGACGAGTCCCAGAACATACAATGCACACAAAAAAAAATACTTTTAAAATTAATTTATGGTGTCCTGGTATCCCAACATATGTGGTAATGACTGTATATGTGTGACTGAGAAAAAATAAATGACAACATTAATAGACAGTGGAGTAACTTTGTATAACAAGCTTTTCTTTCTGCATAACACTTTCAGTATGTGTGAATTTGCAAATTATCATCTTCTGAAATAAGCGAAATAAGACCTATTTGAGCCTCTTGTTAATTTTTTTATCACACTTTCTATCCGGCTATGTGACTTTAGAACCACATGGGATAAATTATTGAAATCTGTTTGCATGCATGTATCGGGTTAACAGAAGTTCCGCACAATCCTGGCTATATAATGCAAAGCCAAAGCTTGGTAGCAAAAATGGTAAAGTCAAAAATGTTTCAAAAGTCCCAGGGAGTCAAACCTTGCTGGCCAAAAGTAAATATGCAATACGAGACAAGATACAAATGAATAGGTTGTTGCAAAGACTAAAACAAAGCCATGCAAAAGGAAGATAAGGGTACAAAGGTTAGACTCCTTCAAATAGAAGGTCACAATTTTTCTGTTTGAAGCATGCTTCTTTAAACAGTTAAAGAACTTGTGAGGTAGAACAAAATTCTGGGACAAACATGTTGCCTCCATTAGTCATGGTGGCTATGTAATCATACAGTAAAAACAAGTCAAAACTCTATTTTCAAGAAAGTTTGTATTATCATGGTAATGGGTTCAATAGTAAATGTGTACCAGTATGATGATTAGTTTTTACATTTGTATGCCTGAGCCTGTGACTATTCCAGAGATTTTATTTTTTATCTGACTTTGATTATACTTGTCATTAACATCTTGGATAAGTTTGACAAAGCAAGTTAATAATATCTTTATCATTGAAAGGAATTTTGTCAGTCTGGTAAAATACTGTATTTTTTGCATATATAAGACGTGTCTTGTACAAAATTTTATGTACCCCGCACCCAGGGTGCGTCTTATATTCATGGGCATCTTAATTATCTAAGTATTTTTTAACACAAACGAACGGTACAGTGTGTGATATTGAAGGACGATTATTAATAATTCGAGCCTTCAGTTTGATCGCTATCGTTGAAATGGCATGGTTACTGTTACGTTGTGAATGCACCCAGTTGGCTAGATTTTCTTCCAAGTTCGGCCATCTTGCCTTTCTACCTCTACAAGCTCGTTTCCTTGGATTCATCTTCTTAATCTCTTCTTCCTCCAACCTCCAATCACGTATATTCTTCTCACTGCAGCTAAATTCTCTTCCAGCAGCTCTGTTGCCACGCTCCTTGGCAAACTTAATGACGTCTAATTTAAAGTTGGCCATATATAATTTTTGCTTCGGCATCGTGACAATTTTATAAATTTTAAAAATGCTAAGCAAATTGATCACTCATTTATATATAACAAGAGACTGTTCCCACGTTTATATATGCTAACCACATACATCGGGCGTATATTGGTCTATGTACTAATCCCACCCGCTGAAGACTTGGCCTAGCTGATCAATGAAGCTGCCTTTACATCCAGTGTTTATTGTTGTAGAATCTAGATACTAAGTACTAAACCCAGCCGCTATTGGCCTTTTATCACAATTAAAAAGGGTAATGAAGCCTTGTTTACATCCGACGGGTCATGGAACATTGGACAAATTTTCATTTATGATAAAGGAAAGGTAACCACTGGAGATAAATTGCTCAGTTTGGCAGATGGCTAGGCTGCGTGCGTCTTATATTTGTGGGCATCTTATTTAAAATATTTTTTACACAAATCGTCAAAACCCGCGTCATATATGGGTGCGTCTTATAATTAGGTGCATCTTAAATGCGCGAAAATACGGTAAGTTGTTGTACCACACAGAAAAGAATGAGGTTGTTTTCTGGGCTCATGTCTCCATTTATAAAAGTGTAACAGATACTTCTTAGAAATAAAACAAATTCTTTTTTCATTACCGTTATCTTTCTTGTGTTTCAGCTGAACTACCCCATTTGTTGGATGAATATGCTGAGGTTTGGGACCTTGTCAGAAAGAACCTAGGTAAGATGCAAATTACCAGGTGAAATTAAATGCTTCCTGCACAACACCAATTGAGCTTATGGAATGACATAGTGTGCATCATCCATCATGTATCAACATTTACTCATACCTCTCTGGAGTCCATAGATCTGATCTAATTTCAATGGATCAGAAATATGGCTTTCTGATTGCAATGAGACTGGATAGATGGATTTAGATCTTCAAATTGTTGGATGAAATTGATCATGAGTGACATCCATGCATATTAATGAGCTAATATTGCCTCTGATTGGTTATCCTTGTTAACACATTAACCCCTGAGCCAAACAGCTAAGCAATCCCTGACAGCATACTTGCAGAGATCACCTAGAGCAGTGTTAGCCTTACCAGTGCCTGTATCCCTGAGACTTGCTGAGAACACTTGGTGTCTTGCAAATTTTTTCAGAGAGAGCTACGAGTAATAAATGTTATTTTTAAAACTTACCTTCCTTTAATTAAGTTTAAATTTGGCACAGCAGTTCTCAATAAAATTACGTACAAAAATGGTATAAAAATTTTGAACTACATGTAATTCTGCTTCAAATAAATGCATCATCATCATCATCAGTCTCTTGACCTAGTGTGGTCATCGAAGCATTGCGCTACTGAGCCTATGACCAGTTCTCTCCACTTGTCTCAATCATGTGCCAATGTCTGTGTCTCCACAAAACTTTTCCTGGTCCATTCGGTGATGTTGTCAATCCACTTTTTTCTTTGTCTACCTCACCTTCTGCCACCATAGATGCTTCCTGCAGTACTGTTGTGGATAAACTGTTGGCTGTAGTGACATGGCCATACTATTTGCGCTTTCTCTATTTGACAGTGGTGAGGAGGTCTTCATATTTGCACCTGATGGTGTTACACACTTTTTCATTTGTCAAAGTATGGTTCTGTAGCACCTCATTTTAAGTGCCTGGATTCTTCATTGTAATTCTGTTGTCAAGGTCCAGTGAATACAAAAAGATTGAGATGACTAGTGCTCTCAATAGTCTGATTTTAGTTTTCAGACAGATATTCTTGTCTCTCCAGATGGGTCATAGTTTTGACATACCTGCCATTGTTTGTGAGGCTCATAAGAAAATTTCTGTCTTTTATCCCTCATTGGTGATTATTGAACCAAGATATTTGAACTGGCTCACTGTTTCAAGTTCCTGTTCTCTGATTTTAATCTTGGCTGAGATTTGTTTGCCACTATATGTCATCAGCTATGTCTTCTCAGCGCATATCTCCATGTCAAATCTGGAAGATGTTTCATCCAGGATCTTCACTAAGGTGAAAAGCTCATCTTCACTGCCCACCAGCCCATCAATGTTGTCTGCAAAGCAGAGGATGGTAATGTTGCGTCCCTCCAATGCTGACTGTCCCACAGTGGTTTTCCAGAGTTTTGATCATGATGCACTCTTAGTAGATGTTGAAAAGCATGGTAGACAGGAGACAGACTTTGCGCACTCCAACTGTTGTCTGGAACCAGTCCCCCACATAATCTTGAGCAATTACAGCATTGGTAGCCTTGGCGTGCAGCTACTTGATGGTGTTGGTCAACTTTTGACCCATGTTGTACTTCTTCATTGTGGTCCACAATGCCTCATGCCACATTCTGTCAAAAGCCTTTTTGAAATCTATGGAAACATGGTAGATGTCTTGTTGATGTTGCAAATACTTTTCAAAAAGAACCCTGAAATTGAATATTTGTTCTGTTATGCTTTTTCCACTCCAGAACCCTGCCTGTCTTTCAGTTATTATTTTTTTCTGTTTCAGTCTGTTCAAGATGATCTTTAGCATTACCTTACTAGCATGGCTGATCAAACTAATACTGTAATTTTGGCACAGCTGGAGATTGCCTTTTTAGGGGAGTGTTATAATCAGTGACTGGGTCCACTGTGTTGGCCATTTACTTGTCTGCCAGATCTGGTTGCAGATTTTTGTTAGTAGCTCTATCACTGATTCCTACCCCCATTCTTTGTAAGTTCAGCTGGGATGTTGTCTACTCCAGCTGCCTTCCCATTCTTCAGTGATTTTATTGCCAACTCCACTTCTTCTTTGAGAATGGGGAAATCATCATCAATTGTGGAGTTTGGAACTTCAAGCAATTCTTATTCACCTGTGGACTGAGTTTTGTAGAGTTCTTGACAATGCTCAGTCCATCTTTCTACAATGTCACTCACTTCTGTGAGGCATTTTACTCCATTGCCCCTGTTGTGTGTCTGGTGTTTTTGAGGTCTCTTCAGACATCATACAAATTCAGAATCTCTTCTGCAACCCAGGTTTTTTTTATCTGGGCAGTGGAGGCCAATGATGTCCATATCAGCTGTTGTCATGACTGTTGATAGTGTCTGTCATCACTTTAACATCAACATCCAACACAAAAAGGTGGAGCATAATTTCCTCCAATTGTGGCTTAGAATGACTCACAGATGTTAGGGTCCTTCAGTTGTTCAAGGTTGAATCTGAGCCTGATGTTCTTTGGCTTGTTAATTTTCTTTAGCCTCACTCAGAAGTTCATCATGACGAGTTCGTGATCACTCTCTACATCATCACGTTGGAACATCCTTTGTTTTTGCTCTATTGAAGCCAGATCAGTAACAATTTTGAACAAGTATGTAGTCGATCTGGTTATGATTGGCTCCATTTGGTGCGTGCCATGTCCAGCTACGTGAAGCTTTGTGTTGGCCCAGGGTGTTGGCTAGTACCAAGTTGCTGTAGCTTGCGAACTCGAGCAGCCATCTCCCTCTTTCATTGTTAAGTTCATTGCAAGAAGGTCCATAATGATCATCTCAGTCTTTTAGAGCATCTTTGGCATTCCATCATCCTTGGATGATGAGGATGTCTTTTTTACTTACCATGTTTAGAATACCCTGGAGTCTTTTGTAAAACTCCTCTATATCTTCATCATCATGATCGGTAGTCAGAGCATAGACTTGGATAATTGTGATGTTAAAGGGAGATGCTTTGAGACAAATGGAGATGATTCTGCTAGCTAGATATGGGGCGACATTCAAGCACAGATCCCTTGATGGCTTTGTTTAAAAGAAAGCCTACTCTATTTATGGACTTGTCCAACTCTCCACTATAGTAGAATATATGCCCATCTTCAGTTTGGTGTTCTCCATGGGTTTTCCATCTGACTTCACAGAGTCCCAGAATGTGCCATATGTAGTGTTCCATCTCATCTGTCAACTCTTGGAGTCTTCCAAATTACGTCAGAGTTCTAATGTTCCAGGTGGCAATGGCGATGGTATCTCTCGCTCAGATTTTTGTAAAGTAGCACACTTGTCACCTCTGTCCTTGTGTACAACAGATGCATGGTCCTTGTTGACCCAAGTGATGACTGATCCAGTATGGTAAGTTCAGTTTTGTCCAGCATTATCAATGTGTCTTGGGCAGAAGTTGTCTGGTGGAGCCCATCCATCTCCAGACCAAGGAGTTTTCAGAAAGGGATGTAGTATATCGTCCAGCTGCCTTAGAGTCTCCACTCCGGATTTTCTTATAGGGTTTACTTCCTTAGCATTTGGCTAACCAAATGCCAACCTGCAAGGCAGCAGGAGACTCTTGTATAGGCAGGTGCATCCATTTTTCAGAGCAGATAAAACATCTGCCACTATCCACTAAACAAATAAATTACCCAACTATAATACCATTCAAAAATTACTACTTCCTCACAAATCTAGCTCTCCCAAGTTAAAACATTTTAGCTAAATAGCTAAAGGATATCTGCCCACCTAGGTGGCAGTTAGAGTGATTTCCTGTTAATACAATGACTGGAACCAAATCCTGTGAAATTAACCTTTACTACTTCTGCTTGGTCTGAGTAGCATGCTGTCTATAGACCGAGAGGCCTTGCAAAATACTTGCAGACAATTTGTAAGTTTTCTACCTCAAAAAAAGAAGTTTCATCTTCTAAGGAAAATATACTCTGTCAATACATTTAAACTTTTCTGTTCTTTCTGTCACCATTGACAAAGTTCTAAACTTTAAATATGTTATCACTTGGATGTCTTTACACACACATAGGCACCTCTCTGCTCACATTGCTTTAGCCATATTAATTTGTGCATGTCTGGTGCATAATATAGAAAACTCATTAAATATTGCTGTATAATTTCTGCTGCATTTGGATACATGCAGTTAAGTTTCTGTATTATCTTGTCTTTACTGATGTTAGCTGTATAGAACATCATTAGGCCTTTCCCACAGGTAATTTTGTCTCATGATAGATATGTTGCATCATCTTCAGTTCTTTTGTTATATGCAGGTTTTGTGTGTAATAAAAGAAAGCTTGTTTATTTTTTTGTATACCATAAAAACTGTAAGTCTTGGGACATGAAAAAATATTAAAAAATTCATGTGCTAAGATTTATGTACATTTAACACTTACAGCATTAATGTTGTCCCAACACTTTCTGACATAGGATTTTAACACAGTTGTAACCAGCTCTTCTTGTTCATTTACTGTGTCAAGAAACTATTATAAACTACTATGATTGTATTTATGTTGCTATTTTACATGTGCTTATTTCCTGATTTTTCTGAAATAAAATAAAAGTAAATAAAAACTTTAATAATTCATGGGGCACGTTAGAGTTTACTAGGCAACTGGTACCATAATAATGTACAGACCAGTACTTACACAATACAAATGGTATATCATTGTTTATTCCCAAAAATACTAGATGCAGATATTTGCTTTATTCATCATTTTTACCAAATCTCGTTCTTTCAGATCACATATTTAAAAAAAAAATATTAATTTCTATTTTATATACTTTGACCCACACGCTCAAGAGTTACCATTTATTTTCAGAGATATAAGTGATCAAACAGCGTGATGTAAATCATATGAAATGATACTCATGTTTAATTATATAAGTCATATAACCAGCATACAGTATGTTCGCTTAACTTATTATCATTGATATATTTTAGTTTTGTGTTTCAGCTTACCATAGCTCAAATTCAAACTTTCAACACTTTCATTTCACCTTTGATTTTTGACAGCTGGTTGTCTTGGAGTTTCCTTTTGTTTATAATTGGCATATTTGTGTTTTGTTTCCTGACAGGAGACCAGGGCAGTTATTTGATCCATGAAACTGGCATGTGATTTTGTTTGGCAGCAATGCCAGTAATCGTTTGTTCTACAACATTACTCCACACAAATTAGCTGTTGTAAAATCTAAAGTGGTTTGAGAAGGTAGAGATGCCATGCATAATAGCAGTACTAAACTAGCCATCTTTGTTAATCAATTTAGCTATGAATACTTGCTCTGTTGAATGGCACAAATATTGTAGCCAATGAAACAGGTACTTATGTATTGTTGCTTACATCAAAGCAAATTACATTTGAGTATTTAAGGTATTAGTTATTTTGAAAGCATTATTTCTAAAATCTATTTATTATATTTTGGAAGTATTGTTTAAGTTTATTGCAATTGTGCCAATAATTAAAATCCAAGGGATTCATTTAATTTAGTGCAAGTCAAAACCTTCCATGTGCATGCCATGGCCATAACAGCAGTTTTCATCTTACAACATGTGGAACAAGATGCAATGCTCTTTACCTCCACCATCATAAAGACAATGATAGGACAAACTTAATCATCTAATCTCCTCTTTAATGATCAGGTTGACTGAATTTACAGCAAGCCACCAATGATACATTGCTTTAGCAGAAGGATTTGCAAGGTAGCCAACAAATGGTCACATCAATGTCCTTAGAGCACATCCAACTGGGTAGCAGTCCTACCAAATTTATAACCACATGAAACAAAGTTCTCCCAAACTAAATGGAAGAGTCAAATGGAAGTTGATAATTTTTGACAGCAGTCCATGGGTCTCATGGAGGGTCTCTCCCTATCTCAGATGATGTACATTCACACCCCTCTCATCACAAATTCTGGTGGGGAGAAGGCTCCAATCTTTCATTGCTGATTTGGGAAAATTTACCATGACATGGACCTGATGAGTGGTTTCATGAGGACTCTGTATCATGCTCAGTGTACCGTCTAAGCATTTGTCCAGAGTTCTTTCAGCTACAATGCAGCTCTTGTAACTTGGTCATTAACTTGTATTCAATCAACTCATTTATGCTCTTGGGTTCATAATTGGATTCAACAATGGGTTCTAATACTATCCATTGTAGAGACAACACAATCATTCTGGATTTGCACGAGGCCTGTGTATGTGTGTGTGTGTGTGTGTGTGATTTGGATTTTTAACTTAGCTTTTACGATTTTCCAGTCATATCACTGTGATGTCTGCATTGTTGCAGTTTATTGTGATGAACCGGAGCATCATGCAACAGTCATGTAGCACCATGTCTCACCCAGTCACATTATCCTGACACCAGGCCAACCAGTCTTAATGCTAACCTTTTATAAGTCTTTGGTATGACTCAGCTAGGGTTTGAACCCATGAACCTCTATCATTTGAATCACACACAAACATCTAGGCCACTGCAAGAAAGCATTGCTTCATGTTCCCACTGACATGGCTTCCAAAAGTTTTGTGATTTGACAACAGGCTACAAAATGGCAGGCTAGTTATATTCTAGAACAAGACATGATTTTCCCTGTTACCCTTCTGTAATCAATATTCAGGTAAAAATATGTTTCCCTCAGGAATGAGAATTGAATTAATGCAATGGTAGTGTCTGTGCAGAGCAATCCATCTGCTCAAGAATTTCTCTTCCCGTTGAGTTCGGCTCAGTTTGGGAGCAGACATCTTAGTCCTGGGTCACTTTTTTGCGCTCCAATAACAACAAATATATGCCTTCAACTGGAGGTAGGACCTTGATGATTGGACCAACTATCACAATCTGCACAGTATGCGGTTGCATGTCGATAGCAAGAAAACCATGTTGGACTCGCAGCAAGGATATGTTTGCAAGTACAACCTCCAGCAACCTCCTTATAACTGGTACAGATACAAATACAGAGGACTGGTGGAGCAAGTCTCCTACCACTTTGGGTTGCCATAGGAATGTGTCCCCCTCAGGATCATTGTTTACATATCAACATTCTGAAGATGAAAATCATTTTGAAAGCTTTTTGGTAGTGGCTGGAGAATCTAAATGGAATGGAATTCTCGTTATGTCTAACAATTCCACTCTGGTGACTTGTCTCAAATGGCAAGTCCCCAGACCTTTGTATTCTTTTTGGGGATCTTCTAAAATGGTGTCCTCAACAAAAAATTTATAGTCAAGCTTGACATATCATTGGCTGGCTAATGTAGTAGCAGACTGTTTGTCCTGCAAGAAGGAGCTAATACAAATGGAATGGTCTCTTCATCACTCAGTTTTCACTCAGTAGATGTTCAATGGGATCAATGTATGATATACCTATTGGCAAGAAGAGTGAACACTAACTTTTGTCTCACCAGTTCCAGATCCAAAAGGCCGGGATAATCAATGCTTTTTGTAAAAATTGGAATGGTTAAATGTATACACTTCTCCAATGCCTTGGATTCTGAAGGTGCTAAAGCAACCAAAAGAATCTGTGTCTCATCCTGATTACTTGACTCTAATGGGAATCCTGGATCATCCTTGACAATCTCACAACTGATTTGCCAGAAATTGATATTCCCACATCTGCATTAAGCTTCCACAATTTAAGTGTTTTATCCCAACCCAGAGTTACTGAACCTTAACATCTGGTCTTATTAAAATATGCCTTAAGAACAAACTGCTCACAACAAATGGTGGATATTCTGACCATCCACCTTAGAGGAGTCCAAATGGAATATTTTCAAACTAGAGCATACTTTTGACCAGAGTAGGCATCCACATCACAATAACTAACTTCCTATGGCTCTTTGCTGAGAAACAGTACCAATCCTAGTTAAGCCTACCATTCCATGATTGCTGTCACACTGTTTTAATGGAAGAAAGGATATTGGCTCTTCTGTTCATTTTGGATTTCACCTTGCCAAATTGGAATTTATCATCCAGAACAAGACACTATTTGAACTGCTCTTGCTCTTAAGAGTTTAATTAGTTCATCTAGTTCTGCTTCCTCACAACTTGGCAATTGGCAGCAAAATTGTTGAATACATCTCATTTTGGTGAACCCGTCTGCATGCAGTTCTGACAAGGTGGACCAGTAACACTTATGAAGCCCCCTGCTTTCTTTACCAAGAAGAGACTACCATTTGTGGGTAATCAGATATTGGTAATAATTCCTTTCTATTCAGGACACTTCATCGTAAAGTCATCTACAGGACCCAGTGGGAGATCATGATTCATTTGCCTTCAAAGAGGGGAAGGATAATATATCAACATGAACACTACGTTATGAATCAATTGGGTTATATGTTCAGCATATCAGACTAAACCCACACCAATAAAGTTCAGATGGTTGCCAAAAACACTGAATAAGAGCTAAAGTGTTCTCTAACTGTAATTATCCATGCTATGGTATGAATATCTGAGTAACTTCTCCAGTCTTAAGATCTTTCATCTTAATTTTTTTTTTATCTGGAGGAACCTTTTCTAGTGTTGCATAAAAGTACCTTTCCATGTCATTTGACAGCTTCATAAAAATACAGATTCACAATTTCCACTGGATTTGTGGAAAGAAACATGTTTCTCTTTCAAAGCTGCTCCTTAACATGAGAAGTCTAGTTTATCTAGAAGAATACCTAAGGTGTTTTCTAGATAAACTAGCTAAAAATTTTTAACCTGGAAGGGCTTGATTTGTGAGGTAGTAGTAGTTTTCTTAAGGTATTATGATTAGTTTCCATAGGAAAAAATGGAGAGTCATTTTTATTTCCCCTTACATAATATTAATTTACCATGTCAGTTATACACTTTTTGACCAAATCAGTATACTCAATGTTCTTCAAAAGCTGGGCATTAAATAAGATCTCCACTTTTAACTCTTTAAAAGCTAGGATTATCATCATTGTAACCATACAAATTCATGAGAGTTATTCTGTTACCATTAATTGTAATATCTAAAATAATAACATATATAGATATAGTTTTTATGTTATTATCCATGACAATGGTAGAAATTTTACATGTTCTTGTACTGGAATGTATGAAGTAATTATCAACTTGAGTCATATGCATGCCTTTCACATTCACTTTCACACAGAACACAAACATCCATAATAAAACCATCCATGGTGTTAAAGTACATGCTGTAGATTTGGCTGCAGTTAACATTTGATACAGTATACGATAGACAACAGCTTTGTAAAGCAACAGGCACAGATTAATAAGAATATAATTTGCAAATTAATAATTGGAAAAGAAAGTATGAATGAGATCATACATGGAAGTGGTGGGTGATTGAATGAACAAGAATGGGAGACTGAAATGTTAAAGAGCAGTGTTGAATAGGGTTGAATACATGACTGAGTAGATGAGTATATATATGAGTGAAAGATGATTTTTGAACTAAGTGAATTGATTAAGAAAAGATATGACAAAATGGATGCGCAAAAAACAAATAAATCTATTAATTAATGACAAATCTGGTGAGAGAAAGATGTAACTTATAGAAAAATCTTAAATCAAATCTGAGTAGTAAAAAGAGTACCAAGACGAAAGTTCATTTACCTATGTGGACAATTCCATGAGTTCAAAGAGTTGCATATTTACACTTATATTCTAATTTTCTCATCAATTTCATCATATATGTCAAATTTTATCCTTTTTCCTGATTTGGTTTTACCATACACAGATCCATTCAAGTACCATGCACGGTCAATTTCTTGATGCCTGGATAATTTATTGATGAGTTAAGCATTCATCCTGGTCACATCCTCTACCAGTCCAATTCCTTTGTTATGTTTAAAATCCTTCCACTCTTTGATAATTGGAAGTTTACAATCCAGACTCCAGAATTTGATAATCACTGGCCTTCGTTGTCTCTGTCATCCTGGGATCCTATGCACCGCCACTATGTCCCTGTTATCCAGATTAATCTTTGTGATTTCCATCACCAATTTTGGAATTCTCTCTCTCTCAGACTTTCATTTTCCTCCTCCTCCAGCCCTAAAACTGTAATGTTCAACTTTCTTGAATATTATTTGGTTTGGTTTGAAGCTGCACTTGTTTGCTTCGATCTGCTGTCAGAATTGTTCATGTCACTCCTCATTTTATCATTTTCCTTCTTTGCCTCTTGTATTTTTTCTCACAATTGGTGGTTTTCAAATTCCAGTGAGTCCATCCTATCCATCAGCTCCCCTGTTCTCTCCTTTGCTACCCTTTCACTTTCCACAACTACCTCCTTTCTCAGATCTTCCTTCGCATTCTCTAACAATATCTTCACAATAGTTGAAACAATTTCTGTAGGGTCATATTTTTTCACCAAATCAGCAATAGCAGATGTGAAATCTGCTTTTCAAATGCTCCCTGTGAGACTTTGTTTTATTTCATCTAAGTCCAACTGAATTGTGCTCAAGCCTGATTCACTCAAACTCGTATCAGATGTCTCAATTAAGGCATCACTCTACAATCTGGTTTTTATTTATTGCTTGCCTTGATCTTTCTTTCCACTCGTGCTTATAGATTATCTTGTTTTGACTAATTTTTTCTCACTACTCATTTGTGATACTGATTATTACTCACCATATGCCAAACAATTCCTACAATTGAAGACATCTGATGGACAGGTAATTACAGTATTATTGGTGGAGGAAGAACCCGGAAAACCCCCCGGAAAGAACGACCCACGAGAAGCTGAATCTTAGACTCAAACCCACACAGACAGAGGTGAGATGGCAGTGATCTGTAACAGAGAGCTCTTCAGACCACTAGGCTACTCAGGGCCCCTACAAGCTTTGTAAAAAAAAAAAATATATATTTTTTCCCCCAAGAATACAAAGTGCAAATGTTCATAAAAAAAGCTTATAGTAATGTAAAATAAATCCCAAATAATTGTAGAATTACTAACACGAATCATAATGAATACAGTTTAAATAATTTTTAGTGGTATTTCAAATAATTTCCAATTGTAAAGGTGTTGATGTGCCCATAGTGGCTGGTAGTTGCTAATGTACCAATGACCTGAATTGTGAATGTTTGTCATTTGATAAGCTACCTATCTAGTCATCCAAGGGTTGATGGAGCTGGTTCTGTTTTGTGCGTGCACAGGTGGATGATGAAGCCAACCTTTGCAAAGAATGTTCGTTTGCATAAGGGACAGGGGATGAGTGGGACATCTCCAGGACAATTGATGGCATGTGCTTTTTTTGCTTGCCTCTTCAGCTCTGCAGCTGCTGTCCTGCTAGATTTGCACAACTTTGAGCTTTTGTACATGAGGAATGCAAAGTGACTTGATCGCTTGTTGTTTGCTCCCAGGAATCAGGTTTTATAATAAACGCTTTCAATACAGCTTTCAGATTGTCATTGAAGCGTTTCTTCTGACCTCCACTGTCCTTGCTGTACCTTGCCATAGAGTCTTTTAGGCAGCCAGTGGTCTGGCATGCATACAACATATCCCACCCAGCATAGGTGGCACTGCATCAGGATGGTGTGGATGCTGGGGAAACCTGCTTGGGCGAGTACCTTAGTATCTGGAACCTTGTCCTGCCACATGATGTTGAGGATTTTCCTGAGACTTCTGTTGTGAAAGTGGTTCAGCTTTCTAGCGTGGCATTTGTATACCATGCATGTTTTGCACATTTCAACTGAATTGTAATGATATGCCAACATTCTTTTGTTGAATCATAGTAATATAATCCAAGTTTTTTTTTTGTATTAGCTATTAATACCCAGTTAGTGTCTCTTTCCAAGAATATTATAGAGCCCTTGGTAGTTCCTGAGAAGAATCCTTGGAATTAAATAATTTCTGCCCAAATCAAATACTGAACACAATTATGTTTCTGATTGAAAGATCTTATAGCATGAATGAATAATTTCTAGATAAGCAAGATTATATTTAAAAAAATAAGACACAAAAGAAGAAACAGAATGTAGGACAAAAGTTCATTTCCAGGACAATTCAAGCTATAGTTAGACAAGGTCTGTTACTAAAATTATAATATAGAATGTAGAGAATATCGGGTAGACCTGGAATTTATGGGGAATTTCCAATGTTCTTGACTCAGATTGAGATAAACATGTTTACTAAACCTAAATCAATGATTCTGGTCAGGTGGAAAATGAACTTTATCTTGCAAAAATTATGAAATACAATTTTACACAACCCACAGCATTTAAGGAATAAAACAAAATTAACAAATAATGTAAATTAATATACGTAACACTTGGTCATGCTGGACTCAATACTGTCTAGATCAGGCTGTGTCTGCTGCAGCGTTGTGTCCTTTAAAAAATATAGTTTACTATTACTGTATATAAAATTCTGTTGATTAAACATCTTAGAGCTAGCTTAGCACAGCCAAAATGAAAATGTTGTTGTGCATCTTTTTTTTAAATATCTATGAATGAATTTTATGTAAGAACAAGATTAGTAATTTTACTTGCTTATAATAAGCTATGCAGTTTAATAAATGCACATTAACTTGGTGAGAAATTATATTCTAAATATTAGTTTCACTGAATAACTAATGTATAATTTTTATTTTACAGAGGCTGTGCCAGTGGTTTATCGTAGAAAAAGAATCAACAACGCCACTCCACTGTCATGGTTTCTTCCAGCTTTAAGTGGGGATGGTTGTTGTGCTTACCTCTTACTAGATTTCCTTTGCCGCAAACAAAATGACTTCCTAGACCATTATTACCAAGCTGTTAATAAAAGGTAAAAGTTAGAATGCTGAATGTCAGATGTTTCATGTGACAGTAAGGCAAAGTGAGTTTAGAGTATTTAGTGTAAGTATCTGTGTGTGTATGTATGTGATTTGGATTTTTAATGTAGCTTTAACAATTTTTCAGTCATATTGCTATGATATCTGCAGTGTGGCATTTTATAGTGATGTCTAGCACTGGGCCATCATGTCGCATGATGTCCCACCCAGTAAAATGATCCTGACCTCAGGCCAACCAGTCCTAACGCTAACTTTTTAATGCTGAGTGCCAAGCGAGGCAGCCCACGACCACCCACATCTGAGGCAGATGTTCTAACCACTAGGCCCCTGGAGTGTAAGTTGTGTATTAAAACATGCATCTTTCTGCCAACATTTGCTTGCTTTGAAAAATCAGAAGATGAAAAACCATAAACCATGATTTAAACCATACTTTAAATAGGAAACATCATATCAGTCTTACGTTTATAGAAATGATGCCAGTCCAGCAGATATGACCACTGTTATTAAAACTAATAAACCTTCAGTCAACAGCTTCCCATGAATTTTGAAACATTTGAAAGATGCCTTTAATTTATGTGCAAGTGATACTGATGCACAAATCAAAGTTATCAACCATTACTAAAATAGATAAACCTATTAACCAGATCTGACACGAAAAGACTGATGTGCTAGTGCATTGTTAACCTGGCAACTCTCACACGTAGAGAAGAAAACGAGCCGCATTTTGGGGTTCTTCCATGCCTACCTACGAATCTCATATCTCCTGATTTTTTGCAGATAACTCCTCATTAATATATTATATTTGTCAATTTTCTCAGAAAAAAATAATCCTTCATAAATACATGTATCATATGCAATCTGCAGTAGCCATGTTCTATTTTATCACCTGTGAATTTTATTAGGACAAAATTAATATTACACTTTAGAAAAAGGTATTTTTTCTTCAGTAAATAGAATGTTAAGTTTAAATATTATTCACATAAGTTTCAGAAATTTGTTAACCCTACTACATTACTATAATCATAAAATAAACCACAACAATAAAATTAATTTCAATCTAGTGAATGTTGTTTATTTTTCTTTACAAGCAAACTAGCATTTGCCATCCCATCAAATAAACTTACACCATTAAACACCTGGCATTCCTGTTGCATATCTATAAACTTTAATTACCATGATTAAATTAAAAGAAGGAATGAAAAAATATACATCACACTATATGTTCCCAAAAGAATTAATTCAGAATAAATATTTTATTTCGTAAACAGTGTTACATGCCATACGAGTTGACCCTAAGAAAATAAGGTGGATATAGAAAGTGAGAACAAGTTGTAACATGTACAGTAACATGTGATTGCAGATTTTAACTGTTAAAATTAAGTCATAAGCTTAGTAAGTTGCAACAAAATAGGGCATTGTTTATTTGCCAATCAGATGCTGGTCCTTGCAAACACACTGCATCACATGATTTCACTGAAGTATATCAGAGGAAACATGCTTTTCGGAAGATAAATCCAATGATAAGGATTAACTGTTAATTAGTCACAATGGTTTTATTGCATTTGTACTAAACCTTTAGCTATTGTGCATTTTAGCCACAGGTGACCATAATCTGAAAAGGGTCTCATCCTGGGGAAAATAAAACATGTCACAGGAGAATGGTGGATCCCATGCCTCCCCCAATTTCATAAAAACCTCCCAAGTTTAGGTCCCATTCTCCCTATTTTTTGTTCATTCTCCCTTCTTGACTTTTGAAAATTTGACAGGAATGTATTGCTGCTGGTAACAGTTAAACACCAAGAAAATCTGTGTTTATTTCGTCATTTCAATATTTTCTACCAAAATGCTATTTTGCATTTCTTTATATGAATCTTTGACATTTTTTTTCTCTTTCAATGCTATGCAAGACTATTATAAGACATGAAAATTTGCTCAGCCAGCAGTCAGATTCAACACGGGAGATTTTGGTTCCTTTGTTCCATAGATCTTCAAGAGAACAGTTTTACTCATCAGTATAGGTGTATTCATTCCAAACTTAAAGAAGTAATCACATCTACTATCTCTATAACATTCAGAGTCAGCGAAATATTAGTATTATTATTTTTTAAGCAATATTAGCATCAGGATATGAACATCTGGATTAAAAATGGAAGATTTGTGTTGTTGTGTTTGGTTACATTCATCTCAAAGACAGGTTTAGTGTTGCTGAAGCTTTCAGAATTCTATGAACCCTACTATCAGATTGCTGTTTATTATGTATTTGGTAAAATATTCTGTTGATGTCTTGTGTAACAGAGTCAGGCTTGATTATGATTCCCTTTCACACTACATTTAGGGAATAGTCTTGTGCCATTCGTTCTAAACTCTTAAAACTTTGTATTGTTTTTGAAAAGTTTAATCTACATTCTGATTGAAATATAATACTTTGATTCATTCTTACCATTGGAAGATTCTATCAATCTGTTGTGTGTGATTTAAAATAACTAACCAGACAGCAGAAGCTTTTCTGGATTTTCTAAAAGTGAAATTTACTCTACTTAGAAGAAAAAAACAGTTGTCAGATGTAACTGATGATAATGACAATGTCAAGTACAACACAAACTCTACAACTGTTTGTAATATAAAGCTTTTATCAAAATGGCAGAACAAGCTGACATGATATGGTATGGGAACTGATAACAAACATAAAGGCTTAATTTTCTGAATTCTGAATTCAACAGAAAATATGTAGTCCAACAAAGTTACAGTGACTTGTTATAGTTCCACAAATACCTAATAATGAAGATTGGAAACTAATGTTCATCTCCTAGCTGCAGAAATTGATCTTAAAAAAAGTCATCATGGACATGGAATATTTTGCAGGCACCCCAAACAGTCTTTGTTAACCTCTAATCTGGCTGCTTTTGATTTAACGAATTGTCATGTATACCTCTTTCCTGTTGGGAATTCAGAGATGGAAATAAGTGTTTTTACACCAATTGACTCATGGAAATTCACCTTAGAACTTCTTCCCTTTAGGAACCAGAAACTGTAGACCATACTGGTGAGGAAATTTAAGCTGAGTTAGCTAGAGAAAGTAATAATAAATTGCTCCCCAAGGCTGTCACAAAGGCTGATGCTCAACAAGATGTGAAAAAGGCATGACAGCTCTAATGAGGGAAAATGAATTGCTTCAACTAGAATTAGCACAAATGACAACAAAAGCTAATAAACAGTCCAAGGAATGTGAGTCTTATAAACATGAAAGGCATGAAGGACAATGTAAGAAGACATAACAAAAATGGAAGAAAAAGTTAAACAGTTAAATAAAGACAGAGATTTGCTTCTGTCAGAAATTGTACTGCTTGCATATATCTATAATGCTGCTTCAAACATTTTGAATCCTAGCATGTTAAAAGCAATGCAGGATGATATTATAAATATGAAAACAGACATTATCAATACTGCAATTGAAGGATCACAACAGCATATCAATGAAATAAGCCAACTGTTGAAAATTAAAAAATATGCTCAGAAAGAAAATAATACTTTTGAATCCAGAATACAGGGAAAAAAACTAAAGTCCCACAAGCTAAGGTGGGAAACTCATCTGACACACAGTGTGACCAATAGAAATGAATTGTCTTCCAACCTTATACATAACAGCTTTTGATTTTGTTCTTGTTGTAGGATTTAATGCCAATTTTCAGCACACAAGATAGGCTATTCATGGCAGCTATTATTAATGGTGAAGGAAGAACCTGAGAAAGAACCACTTGGCCCATGAGAACTAATGGAATTTGAGACTCTAACCCATGCAGACAGAGGTGAAATAGCATTGATCCATAATAGTGAGCACATTAGACCACTTGGCCACTCGGGGCCCCTTAGATTTCATAATACTGTGGATTTTACCAAAGAAAGAGAAGAAAACATCAGCGAGCATCATTTTTTTTAAAACTCATAAACTGGAGTCTGTATTATTACTTACATATGTTATCTAAATTTATTTTTATTTGTTACAATGGGAAAAAGTCACCTGTCTCAATATGACACTATCATCATAAGTGTTGATGGCAATGATGTAAGTAACATTGTTTATACCAGACCAGACTGAAGCCAATTTTATTTAAACATCCTCAGCAACATATACTTGGAAAATCTAACTGCTCAGTCTTTTTATGCATTGCATGCCCAAGAATTGACAGATATTCATGAGCTGAATTGCTCTGACTGAACATCTATGTTATAAGTGGATTTACAAAATGATGGACATGGAATATGCATTTGTGATCAAGTCTGGATTTGTTCTGGAGCACCTAATGGTTAAAGACAGAATTCTATATAAGATGGGTTTATCCGATTTTCCCAATGCAATAAATGAGATTCTCCTGATACTAAAGAACAACTATGACTCCTCTAAAAGGCTTAGAAATGAAGAATGGGATCATGCAGACTGTTCTAACCATCATCAGAAATCAAGGCGATGTTAGAGTTTAAAAACCAAGCACAGTTTTTTTAGAAACTTCTAAACATACTGCCAGATCTGCTAAATATTATTCTCCCTGTGATGAAAATAAGAAATTGCAGATACCCCAATGAGTGATCATCCCAATTGAATTGTCCATTAATTCGACGAGGACCCTCTAGTCATCTGAGGGTTGGAGGGGCTGGTTCTATTCTGTGCCAGTGCAGGTGGCTGTTGAGGCCAACCCTTGCACAGAATGTTCATTTGCACAAAGGACAGGGGAGGAGTGGGACATCTCCAGGAGGCTTGATAGCACATGCTTTTCTGGGTTGCCTCTGCAGCTGCTGTCCTGCTAGATTCACACAACTTGGAGCCTTTGTGCACAGAGGAACGCCAAGTGACTTGATCACTTGCTGTTTGCTCCCAGGAATCAGGGTTTATATTGAACACTTTTAATGCAGCTTTCATATTGTCTTTGAAGCATTTCTTCTGACCTCCTTGGGATCGCTGTCCTAGCTGTAATTTGCCATGGAAGAGTCTCTTAGGCAGCTAGTGGTCTGTCATGCGAATATGTCCTGCCCAGCATAGCTGGCACTGCATCAGGATGGTGTGGATACTAGGGAGACCTGCTTTGGCAAGTGCCTTAGTGTCTGGAACCTATTCCTGCCACGTGATCTTGTGGATTTTCCTGAGACTTCCTTGCATGGCGTTGGTACACCATCAACGTTTTGCATGCATAAAGTAGTGTGGTGTGGGGAGCACAACTGCACTGTAGACCTTTAGTTTGGTCTGGATGCTGATGCCAAATTTGCCAAACATTGCACTGGCTCTGGCAGTGAGAAGGCTCACCTTATCAATAATTGTAATGCTCTGTGACAGTGTGTTGGCCATGGTAGGTAAAGCGGTTTACTACGTTGGGTTTTTGTGTGTTGATGGTGATGTTTGGCTCAACATAGGGTTTTCCAGTGGTTGGCTGATGCAGAACATCAGTCTTCTTGGTGTTGATGGTGAGACCAAAGCTTGTGTAGGAGCTAGAGAACTTTTCAACACTGCATTACAGGTTGTTTTTTGAGACAGCATTGAGGGCGCAGTCATCAGCAAATAAGAAATCCCTGATGGTGTCTGTCATAACCTTGGTTTTTGCTTGATGCCTCCTGGGAATGAATAGTTTTCTATCTGTATGGTACCTGATGCAGACTCCAACCTCTCCATCTTTGAAAGTATTAGTCAGCATGGCAGAAAACAATAGACTGAACAGTGTCAGTGCCTGAACACAATCCTGCTTGACACCACTGGTTACTGGGATGGGAATAGCTCAGATGTCTCTCCATTGTCCTGGACTCATGCCTGCATGCCATCGTGGAAATGCTGCACCATGGATATAAATTTCCTTGGGCATCCATACATGGATATTACCTTCCACAAGCATTCTCTGCTGACAGTATAAAAGGCCTTTGTCATGTCGACATAGACGGAGAAAAGGTTGGTGTTTTGCTCTTGACATTTCTCTTGTAGCTGCCATGCAGCAAACTCCATGATGATGGTCCCATGTTCTTTTCATAAATCCATATCGGCTTTCTGGCAGTAGTCCCTTGTTAAGGTGTTAGGTGCATAGTGAGGCGGTTCAGTAGGATTCTGGCGAGTATCTTTCCTGCTGTTGAGAGTAAGGATATACCCCAGTGGTGGTTGAAGGTCTTGCAGTTCCCTTTGCACTTATACAGGTGGATTATGGAAGCATCTTTGAATTCCTAGGGGATTGTCTCTTGCTGTCACATCAGTAAAAACAGTTGGTGGAGACTTTCTATCAAGGCTGTGCTCTCATTCTTGTAGACTTCAGCTGGGATAGAGTCTGAACCAGATGCTTTGCCACTGGAGACCATATGTATCACTTTCTGCATCTCCAGCAAGGTTTGGAGTGTCATTCAGTGCATCATTGATGGGTAATTAGGCGAGATGACTAATTGCTTCATCATTGATGGATGAAGGATGATTCAAAATGCTGTAAAAGTATTCAGTACATCATTGAAAAATCTTCTTTTTGTCAGTAATTAGTGTATTCCCATCTGTGGTTCAATGCATTGTAGAAGTTCTTCATGCCATGCTGGTATGCATGTCATGCTGGTCTGTATAGCACTGGATCTCATCAGCTTTGTTGCTGAGCCATGTATCTTGCATCTGATGGAGCTTCTGCTGTACAGTTTTGCATATGTTGTTGCACACATCTTTCCTAGAGGTTGACTTTGGGGTTGTTGAGGTATGTTTGAAGGAGGCAGTGTTTCTCATCCAGCAACTGTTTGATCTCATCGCAGTTCTCATCAAACCAGTCTTGATGCTTTCTGGTTGAGGGTTTTAGGATTTCTGAAGCAGTGCTGTAGACCAGCTCTCTGAATGTCGCCAAGTCGGTCTCAACATTCTGATCATCAAGAGGGGTAGACTTCAGATGTTCTTCCAGGGTATCCACTAGAGACTCTTTGGTCCTGGTGCATTTCAGCTTGGTGATGTTCAATCCTTTAGGAGCCTTCTTTCTCTATGAGCGTCTTTTGGGCTGAATGTGGATGTTGAGCTTGGTAATGATGAAGCAGTGGTCTAACCAGCAGTCAATGCCACCCAAGGATTTGGTCATACTCACAGCCTGCCTGTTTCTCTTCCTGACAGTGACACAGTTAATTAGGTGCCAGCGCTTAGAGCAAGGGTGTATCCATGATATCCACTTATGGGTAGGAGGTGGAAGACTGCAGTGGTGACCAGCAGTTCATGCTTAGTGCAAGTCTGGAGCAAATGAAGACCACTGCTGTTACAGTGACCCACTCCATCCCAGGCAATGTGATCACAGCCTACGCTTGCATTGAAATCACCAAGAATGATGAGTTTATCTGCCATTGGAATGTCAGCAATAATGGAGTGAAGATCATCATAGAACTTAACCTTCACTTATTCTGAGTTGGTCATGGTTGGAGCATAACAACTGATGATGGTAAGGTACTTTCTTCCAGACAAGAGAGGAAGTTTCATGGTCATGAATCTGTCATTTAGTCCCTTGGGAGGTCGAGCCAATTTGCCAATCAGTACCATCTTAACTGCAAAGCCAACACCAGCCTCATGGCACTCTTCACTTCCTCTGCATCAAACAGTTTTCTAGAAATTTCTAAACATGCTGCCAGATCTTCTAAATATTATTCTCCCTGTGATGACAAAACCAAATTGCAGATACCCCAATGACTGATGATCCCCATGGAATTACCTCTGGTGTAACCCCATTAAGTGTCTCCATCAATCGTAGTGACCATAATGTGTTAACTGCTGCTGAGATAACTGCTGAATGTGCTAATGTTTGTGCTAATGTTTCAAGACTCATTACAAAATCTTCTTTAAAAACAATTTTCATGATGTTAGGACAATATATAGAAGAAAATTTATAAGAGTATCATCATTTATATGTTGATGGTGAACATATTAATTCAGACATTCCATATCATTGATCTCAAGACCATGAAAACTTCAGTGTCTCAGCATCAGTTGCTTAAGCCAAAAGGTTTAAAATATGCCATATGAAAATCCATTTACTTTTTCCAAAACTAGATTAAATCAATTTACTTCTTTCGGGAAATAATTCAGTAATTTATATTTTTGCATTCAATGAAAAACGAACTTTTTCATGATGTTGAACTTAAAATTCCTAAGTTTTTAAGAAAAGAAAGACTTTTCCAAAAGGATGGTGAAATTCATGTGTATATTAAGGATGACATTCCTTTCAAATGATCATATGATCTTGAGGAAATTTGTATGGAAATAATCTGGCTAGAAATGAGATTTAATATCCTAAAACTATTTTTTTTTAGGCTGTGTATATAGACCACAAAACACTAACAATGCTTGGTATGATACATTTCAAAACAATCTTGAAACGGTATATAGAAAACAAATTAGTCTGTTTAGTAGGTCACTTCAATAATAATTTGCTTTATGAAACCAATCAAAGCTAAATTAAAACCATGAATTCCCTAAATTATCTACAGCTAGTTCATGTACCTACTAGGATAACAGAGGTATCTGAAACACTAATTGATCACATCTATACTTACAATGCTGACAATATTATTGAAGTTGAAGTTCCACAATATTCCATAAGTGATCGTTATCTTATATGCTGTATACAAAAACTAAGTTTAAAAAATATAAAGTATTGAATAATAAAAAGATTCAATTCACAAATATTCCGTAATACACAGAAGATATCCCTCAGTCAGTAATTGAATCTTTTGACCCATCAGATGGTCTTAACATCTGGATGGGTATGTTTAGTTGTTTACTGACACTCTCAGCACACTCACTCCAATTCCAGGAGAGAGTGAAGCAGCATAATCATCCCAGTCATGTAATACAGTGAATGTTATTAAGAAAAGGAAGAGATTTCATAAATAATAGATACCGACAATTAGAGATTATGGAGAAACAGAGTTAAGTCATGATTCAAAAGGCAAGAAAAACTTAATATTTATCTTTAATTTCTGATGGTATTATGAAATAATATCCTTGAAAACTCTAGAAAACCTTCAGTGACTTGAAGGGCAAATCTCTCAATAGTCTGCCATTTACCTTTATTAGTGATGGCAATGGTGATATTCCGAAAGAACCTCTTGAAAATGCAAATGCACTCAATGAATAATTTGTGAATATAAATAAAAAACTTGTGGGTCTCACAGCACATAAAAGACTCTTCAGTGATGATTTAAATGAGCATATTTCCTCGAAACATGGCAAAAAAGTGTTTAAAAATACCTAAAATAAGCCTTGAATTTAGTCTGAAAATGAAAAACTACTTGGCATCATGATAGACAAGATCTTGCACTAGAAAATGCAAGTTGATAAGGTAATTAAAAATCTGATCTCCCTCATGAACAGTGAAAAATATTCTAAAATGCATATATAACATGCTGTACATCTGCAGTGATTTACAAAATCACACTCAGCTATCCACCACAATGTTTGCAGATGACATGATAAATAACATTGCATCAACTGGCCATGAGATTAGCACTGTATTAAAATAGATTTGGGTAAAAATAAATTACTGGTGCGAGTAGGATGGTTTCAAGATAAATGCAGCCAAATCAAAAGCCCTGATCATAATTAGTTATGAGTAAAGCTAAGAATTAATTTCAAATGAAAGAGGAAATTAATATAATGGTGATGATAGAATCAGTATTGATAGCAAACATTCAATCAATGATTCAAAATGATAAATGGAAGAGATAGACAACAGTCTGAAAATTAAAAACTACATGGATTATGACAAACTTTATCTTGTGCTGGAAAATGCAAGTTGATAGATCTTAACATTTTAACTCATTCATTTATCTATTAGAATAAAATCTTATCTCCCTTAAGAACAGAGAAAGATGTTCTACAATGCATATATCATACCACACTTAGAATATTGTTATTCTGACTCTGGTAAAAGTGGCACAGAATATCTAGAAAGATTACTGAAATTTCAAAAAAAAGAGCAGATATAGTTATTCTTGATGTTGAGTTAGATACACCATCAACGAGTCTTTTTAAACCCTAAAATGGTTTCCATTTTCAGCAGACAACTTCAAAAGGGTTTACTAGTCCATAATTACGTACATGGATTGGCTTCTGATTATCTTAACTGTAACTTTAAATTATTTGAAGTATATTTATATGAACTGAGATCCATCTCAAACAATAATTTATATTTACCAGAACCAAATACATAGTTATTTAAGAAAAGTTTTGCTTTATCTGAGGTGAAACTTTGGAATTCCATACCAAGTGGCACCATTTTCATTTAGGACCAACTAGATCTTGAGATGAATGTGTATGTAAAGATTTATGACAATCTTTATTGTGCCACCACAGTAGGCATCTTACACATTTTAGTTTTATTACCCGTGAATTGATGATTATATCAGCATATGGTTTTCATTAAAAGGCTTTTTGCAATGTATAATTGGGCCAAATTAAAATGACAAAACTGACATCCAATACGGCCACCAAATGGAGGCATTGTGCAAAATCAAATTGCTAATCCTCATTAATGAATGGTCATATTGACAGAGTTTTTTCACTCAAATATATTGGACGATGTCTATTTTGTCTTAAACAAAAATGTTATCAATCTAATATCTATCCAATATTAAAGCCACATCGTCCATCCTGAAAATCTTATTGTCACCTGCTGAGTGAGTGGTTATATTGACATTATAGGCTTTTAAAACATTGTTATGATGCTTTTATGGCATTAAATATAGTAGCTATCTGAGGAATGATTCTGCTACATTAATTAGAACCACCTAGCAGTCTCAGTTTTGGCTGTCTGCCCCAGAATTTTAAATTTGAATATCCCAATCAAGAGTCATTAAATCTTGCTTGCCAAATACTTTTACCTCTTTCCATTTATATTTGTATTGTGTTACAAGATTGGAATCATAATTTTACTTTCATTCTTATTAGAAGTCATCTCTGTCATGCAAATTCTTGGCACTACTTTCAATTACATGCAATCATAATAAGTCAGCGTGCATTATTTCACTGTAATTAACTCTTTTCAGCCAGTATAAAGATTATTTGGAAAAAATAGGGAAAAGTCTATGCAGAAAGTACAATAAATTATTAAAACAGTAATTAAATACTAATATCATCATCATCTGTCTCTTGACCTAGTGTGGTCGTTGAGGCATTGTGCTGCTGAACATCTGACCAGTTCCCTCCACTTGTCTTGATCATGTGCCAATGCCTGTATCTCCGCAAAACTTTTTTCTGGTCCATTTTGTGATGTTGTCACTCCACTTTTTCCAGTCTACCTCTCCTTCTGCCACCCTGGTTTCTGCCCAGCAGTACTGCTGTGGATAAACTGTTGGTTCTAGTGACATGGCCATACCATTTCAGCTTTCTCTTTTTTAACAGTGGTGATGAGGTCTTCATAATGGCCTATTTTGTGCCTGATGGTGTTACTCACTTCTTCATTTGTGATGTGGTCCATGTAAGAGATGCCAAGGATGGTTCTGTAGCATCTCATTTCAAGTGCCTGGATTCTTCATTGCAATTCTGCTGTCAAGGTCCAGGCCTCACATGAATACAGAAATATTGAGATGACTAGTGCTCTCAATAGTCTGATTATAGTTTTCAGACAGATATTCTTGTCTCTCCAGATTGGTCTTAGCTTTAACATAGCTGTTCATGACAAAATTTATGCTCTTGATCGCTCTTTGGTGATTATGAACCAATATATTTGAACTGGCCCACTGTTTCCAGTTCCTGTCCTCTGACTTTAATCTTGGTTGAGATTTGTTTGCCATTATTTGTCATCAGCTTTGTCTTCTCTGCACTTATCTCCATGTCAAATCTGGAAGATGTTTCATCCAGGTTCTTCAATAAGGTAGCAAGCTCATCTTCACTGCCTGCCAGCCCATCTATGTCGTCTGCAAAGTGTAAGTTGGTGATGTTGTGCCCTCCAATGTTGACTGTCCCAGCTATTTGATGGTATTGGTAAACTTTTGACCCATGTTGTACTTCTTCATTGTGGACCACAATGCCTCATGCCACAGTCAAAATCCTTTTTGAAATCTATGAAAACATGATAGATGTCTTGTTTATGGGGAGTACTTTTCACACAGAACCCTAATATTGAATATTTGTTCTGTTGTGCTTCTTCCACTCTGAAACCCTGCCTGTTCTTCAGCGATTAATTCTTCTGCTTGTGGGTTCCATATGTTTAAGATGATCTTCAGGATCACATTACTTGCATGGTTGATCAAACTGATAGATCTGTAATTTTGGCAAAGCTGGAGATTGACTTTTTTGGGGAGTGTTATAATCAGTGACTGGGTCCACTGTGTTGGCCATTTGCCTGTCTGCCAGATCTTGTAGCAGATTTTTGTTAGTAGCTCTATCACTGATTCTCCACTATTCTTGACAAGTTCAGCTGGGATGTTGTCTACTCCATCTGCCTTCCCATTCTTCAGAGCTCTAATTGCTGACTCCACCTCATCTTTGAGAATGGGGAAATCATTTGAAAATGTTTGGAACTTCAAGCAAATCTGGGTCTCCTGTGGATGGATGGTTGTACATTGTACGTTGTTTACAATACTCAGTCTATCTTTCTGCAGTGTCACTTTTTTCTGTGAGGCATTTTCCATTATTGTCTTGAATGGTACTGACTTTTGGTTGCTTCTGTCTGGTGAGTTCTTTCACAATTTGGAATGCCCTTATGCTGTTATTCTTTATCAGACTGCTCTCTATTTCTGTGCACTTTTGTCCTATTCAATCTTCTTTTGCTTTCTTCAAGTATTTTCTAATATTTTTGTTTATTTTTCGGTACTCCACTGCCCCTGTTTTGTGTCTGGTGTTTTTGGGGTCTCTTCAGGCATCACACAGATTCAGAATCTCTTCTGTAATCCTTGTTTTTTTCTTTAGGCGATGTAGGACATTGATGTCCTTGGCAGCTGTTATCATGACTGTGTTGAAATTGTCTGTCATCACTTTAACATCAACATCCAACACAAGGAGTGGAGCAAATTTTCCGCCAATTGTGACTTGGAATGACTTGCAGATGTTTGGGTCCTTCGGTTGTTCAAGGTTGAATTTGAGCCTGATTTTCTTTGGCTTGTTAATTTTCTTCAGCCTTACTCAGAAGTTCATAATGACGAGGTCATAATCACTCCCTACATCAGCACCTGGGAACAATCATGTTTTTGCTCTATTGATGCCAGATCGGTAATGGTTTTGAACCAGTATATAGTTGTTCTGGTTATGAATGGTTCCATTTGGTGTGTGCCATGTCTAGCATTGTGAAGCTTTATATTGGCCCAGGGTGTTGGCTAGTACCAAGTTGTTGTAGCTTGCGAATTCTAGCAGCCGTCTCCCTCTTTCATTGGTAAGATCTTTGCAAGAAGGTCCACAATGATTATCCTAGTCTTTATGAGTATCTTTGCTATCTTTGGCATTCCACTCTTCTTGGATGATGAGGATGTCTTTTTTTACATACCATGTTTAGAATACCTTTGAGTTTGTTGTAAAACTCCTCTATTTCATCGTTCTCATGATCAGTAGTTGGAGCATAGACTTGGATAATTGTGATGTTAAAGGGAGATGCTTTCAGACGAATGGAGATGATTCTGCTAGATATGGGGCAACATTCAAACACAGATTCTTTGATGGCTTTGTTTACAAGGAGGCCTACTCCATTTATGGACTTGTCCAACTCTCCACTATGCCCATCTTCAGTTTAGTGTTCTCCTCGGGCTTTCCATCTTACTTCACAGAGTCCCATGATGTGCCATGTGCAGTGTTGTGTGTCAACTCTTGGAGTCTTCCGATTTGCGCCAGAGTTCTAATGTTACAGGTGGTGACGGCAATGCTGTGTATCATTCTTATTTTATGCAAATAATTTAATATAAGTTTATAAAATATATTTAAAGATTTCACATGTATCACAGTCATGGTTTTATTTTAAGGATCAAGGTTGCCAATGAAGTTTTCATCACATTCACATCAGTGAGGTAGGGCAATGACTCTTGGTTGATTCTCATACCTGCCCAATAATTTTACAACCCTATATTTAAGGTCATACCCGGTAATTAGATATCATCATTGTGAATTTTATGACCATACCATTTTAAATGGGAGAACAAATTCACTGAATCTGCTTGTTAGATGTGTGCAACAACATACCATGCTATGTCACATCATGGCACACATTCAACACACATTTTGGACTTCCAAAGCCCCAAATACAATTGGCATTTCACAAAACATAATTTCTGCAAACAATCTTTCTATGATGAAAGGGAAGGGGGACTTATCTACTTATCTATCAGTACTGCTGTGAAAGGCTCCTTCTGCAGACAATCAGCTTTTAATTTGAAATTATCTTTTTAGAATATTTATACCATTGGCAATGTACAGTGGGACCCCGCTATAACACGGTAGTTGGGAGCCATAGAATCCGACCGTGTTATGAACCGAACCATGTTATAAGCAACCATATACAATACCAACACATTTTTGAATTTAATGGGGGGGGGGGGTACATAAAGACAGGTGCGAAAATGCGTGACACAATTACCATTTTTGATCAATATATATTAAATGAGAAATGAGAAAAACATTTGCTGTGGTAAGAGAAATTGCAGATATAATATATTACTTTATTCAGAGAACCATGCATTGGTACATACACATGTCTAATTTATATATCGATGTATAATCTATTGCATGAAAAGAGTATCAACACCGTGTACTCACCAGCGAATCTTGTAACATACATTGAATCCATAATACAAATATTTCCATCGAAAATATCCACACACAGATGTAAAATATTCAATAATTTTGTCACAGATCATTTTGTGACTGAATTCAATGAAAAGAAAATAACAAAAATTACGTAACGGGTGTACATAATGAATGATGAAATAGTACATGTCCATAGATTAAATAATGGAAGCTAAAGTGTATTCTTATAATAACTACATGTACATCTCAGGATCTTTCTGTCTCTGAATTCAGTCATTGTAAATTTCAGCACATTTTCCCACCCAAGCTGCTAGTCAAAGTCCTTTGAACTTGCCGCCCAGCTATTGCATCATGTTCTTTTGATGTACTCTAATAAATACAGCAGGTAGAACTGGCTGTATTTTAACCACTGAATTATGTCACTGTAAATATCAGCACAGCTAAAATGATAAAGTAATCAACACTAACTTTGTCTCCCAGCTATTTGCATGCATATGGAGGACTCCTGTATGGAGTGATTTATGTGACCCAGATCAAATATTTGCATTCAAATACGCGTAATTAAGCATTTCCGAGACCTTTGTGTCGTATACATTTTATACCATTACATTTCTCATCTGTCAATAGTTATTATTTTTTGAAAAACTCTGATTTTTAGCTGCTTTCTGCTAATATCACATTTGCTCTTGGCAAAGTCAATTATAGCTCTCAGTTGCACAATTCGAATTTACTAGTCAACAGATTGCATAAAACACCACCGCCAAGCCACATACGCATGTTGGCAGCTTTGTTTCTTTGATGCTGTATAAATCGTTTCCCCCTTATTTGAACAAGTTTAGCTCGGCAGTTCACTTTGATGATAAACAATGTACTTAAATTAATTGATTTATACATTCTGGTGAGAATCTTTTATCAACCCCCGCATTGGCTGTTGCTTAGTTGTGTATGAAATTAAAAGAACATACATGTATATCGGAGATTATTAGAGCAACGATTGTATTCGGAATGCATTCAAGACAAACACAAAGTAGACACGACGGCTTCATTGCTCAGGGATCAGTAATAATAATATTGATACTTATGAGCTGTCATTTTTCAACAATAAACAAAGATCAAAGTTCTCAGTAGGCCCAGCAATTGGTTCGTATTTCCGATGTTTATTCTGGCACAAAAGTAGAAGAAATTTGTTAATTTTTGAAATTTTAGGAGTCATACAACGATTATTTTATATTCAATTTTGTGTGATTTCCTCCCCAAAATGATAATACATTTTCTACACGTTTTTTTTTTCGCAATTTTTAGACGAGTATGAGAATCATAATTAAACTCTTGATGTATTTTATTCTTCATACTTAAAAAAGATTTTTTTTTTTGGTCTTTGAGAAAAATACCTGTAATAAATTAGCTGAAACTTCGGGAGCCATGCCACGACCATGTTATATCCGAATTCGTGTTATAATGGGGCGTGTTATAGCGGGGTCCCACTGTATTACTATGCATTATACATAGTTTTATTGCAATTGTAACAAGTAGAATGCAGAATTGTTGCCATATATCAATGCATCTGTCATGGATTATGTTTTGTCCATTTGTGCATTGTCCATCCATCAGCAATTACTTGTCACCACTGTGGAAGCCATAATTCTCATGTGATTTCAATTGATGTTAATTGAGATCTGTCCATATTAATGAGGTGATTGATCTTACATCTGATTGGTCCACCTTATTGCCACTCAAAAGATCATATTTCTCCTCCAATTTTTTTCATGAATCAGATTTTGATCAAACTTAGCATATATGTTTATATCAACAAGATCTTGGACAAGTTCAGTATTGAATTAGCACATAAGTAATGAAATAATCTTGCATCTGACTGACTTAGCTTGCTTCCTCTCAAAAAGCCATTTTTCTGATCTGATTGTGATCATAATTGATATTGGAATGTATATCATTAGGATATTGGATGAGTTCAGTAAAGAGCAATTTCCACACATACGTCCATCTGGTTGGCTAAACATTTTACCACTCTACATGCTGACTTTCTGAGCTGATTTTGATGAATATATGCTTATCAATGTAATCAAATGATATTTCTTTTCACTGAGACTAGTACATGTATTGATTAGGTGATTATGTATATGATACAGATATTGTTTCTGCTGCTCTAGAGACTGTATATTCTATAGGAATTTGCTCAAACATATTAAACAGTCTTATATAATTGAACATGATTATGAGTGAAATTCATACAAATTAAATGCTATAACCTTGAATCAGATTGGTTGAGCTTATCAGCATATTTAGCAGCTATTTTTCTTGTCATATCTATAGAGTAGTTATATATTATCAAGAGGTAAGATTGGTTGATATATAGAAAGATATATAGATGTTACTGAAGTAACTTTATATTTGATCACCTGAGACTATTGCCACCCTAGATACTGAATTATAGGAGGTGAGGGTGGAAGGAAAGTGGTCTAAAATACTTGCCTTTTCCAATCACTGTCATCTCACTGCTGGCCACATAGGTTCAATTCTTGGGCTTGGCCAATGATGGTATGTGAGAAAGCATGCCATTAGCTTCATGTGGGTTGATGGCTCTTACCAGGATTTTTCTGGGTTCTTCTTTCACCATTTATACTGACAACCATGTATTGTCTATCATGTGATGAAAAATGGCATTAAACCCACAACAATTTAAGATAGGTAAAGTATGTAAAATCAACCTAATGTAAAGCTTTGGAGATAGATTACACAGGATGTGTTCTTACAATACAAGATAAGCCTTCTTAGGGCACATGGTTTTATTTATGGACAAGAACACAGTTTGGGAACACTGACCTTGTAAAAAGAAGCATAATGAGCAAAATTCTGGATATAACATTCATGCTAGAATTTGGGTATTTCACTTGCAACAAAAATATAAAATAAAACTGATAATGACATAGCTGCAAATTAAACTACCAAAAATTGGAAGAATAAAGTTTCTTTAAAGACTAGACTCGGAGCTGTCATAAAGGTTGCATGATATTAAATGCTTGTAATATCATTTCTAGATGCTAGTCATACATTAAAAAAACTGCCTATTTTTTTAGAAAAAGGGCAATTAAGGGAAAAAATGCAAATTTCATTCATTACACAAGGTCAGTTGTACCGTGTACAATGGTGACCCTCTGTCCAAGGGGATGGGAGCATTAAACTGTAAAACCAGCCACTGCTTGTAAGCTGTACATAATTTCATTACACATAACTGAGAGTTGGTGCATAGTTTGGAGTGTATAATAGAGCAGCGGTTGAGTGTATTGCTTTTGTTCTGCAGGGTTTAATCTAAATACTGAATTGATGATGCATGTGTATTATATTTTGTAGCTGTTTAAAAAACGAAGAATGTATGTAAACATATTTTACCTGTTCTTCAGTTAGAACGAGTGTCATGTGCAAAAATAACTTATTGTTTTAAGTCATCTCAAAAATGATAATCTTCTTACTTTGATATGTTTCTATATTTGTTGTGATCAATTAGAGACAAGCCACATGTGAAAGTAAGGGACATTACTCCAACTCACCTGATCATCTACCATCCAGAGAAAGATCTTCTTCCCTTGGTTCTGGCCAACTGTAACTATTCATTTGAGATGGGGAAGAGAACAACCATTGAGTACAACTTTGCCAATCTTGAGAGACAAATTGCGGACAGATTCCTCTATGGAAAGCCTCTGATAGATATTGAGGTAAACACCGTCTCTGAGCAAGGATATAAAAATGGAGTGATACATAATTTTATGATTGTTTATAGAGATTTATATATGATAAATATTATTTAGAGATGTATGTGTATTCTCAATTGAACATCCAAGGTGTTGTGCTTTGAAAGTTCAGAATTGACAGGTTTGCTTTTGTTGATAGTTATTCATTCAGTCAACCATGACAGCCTAAGTTTATATTAGATAAATATACTACATATAAAAGTGTGCAGTTGAAAATATCAGTATGAAAACCTGATAAAGACCATGGTATAGACAAAGAAATATATTCATTTTTAGCTCACAGGTCCACAGGCAAGGTGAGCTTATGTCATGGCCCCAATTCTTTTTCATCATTTGTCCAGTTGCTTCTAGATGATCGGTTAATTATTTAATTATGAGCAGATTTTGACTGAATGCAACTTTTGATCAATAAGATCTCTATCTACCAGTAGTTTAATGACCGATACATTCATGTATATTTATTAACTGCTCTGGGGGTTTTATGGTCTCAATTTATGGAGTATTCGTGGCTTTCTTTATGAACATATTTTGATGACATTTGTTTTTCGACTTGATGAATACACTTGTGCATTATAACCTCAGAAATGTAACGATGAAGGTCAGCTTTAAAGATGCTGGAGAACATTTCCAACAGCTAAAGTCACAAATACTTATTTCATATAGCTGACATTTTGTATAACTATTTACACACAAGTCTTTGTGTGTCTGATACTAAGCTGGGACCCTGCAGGGTGGCCAAGTGGTCTAAGACTAACATCTCATCTCTGTCTGTGTGGGTTCAAATCTTGGCTCAGCCAGTGTCAGATGTGAAAAAGCTTTCCAGTTGCTTTCTTTGGGTGAATGATTCTTTCCAGGGTGTTTTTTTTCCCTCCTCCAAATATACTGGCTGCTAAGTACTGAAACCTGTCATTAAACCCACAAGAACAAAAAGCATTCCTAGTTTATTTCAAAAGTCAACAAATCTTAATAAGCCATATGAAATCTTTTAATAATAACAGTACATACTCAACTATGAATTTTATCCTTTGTACAATGTTGATGAACTCCTAAGGTTAATATCAACATATTTCACTACTATGATCCTATTCAGCTTTTTAAAATAATCAACATGAATATTTTTTTCTCAAAACATCTTCCTCATCTTGAGATATTGTAATACCATTTTTATTACTATCCAGGCACCTATGATCATTCAGCAGGTAAATAATAATCATTAAAAGACTGCCATAAAAGTTTATGCTCATTTAAATGTCAAGACCATCACTGATGAAAATATGAGAATTTAGTAACTCGATACACCCAGCAATATTAGGGTTATTTTCTGTCTCTTCTAATAACTCTGCTTCAGACTAAAATGTCAATTTTGTCAAATGTATCCAGATCAAAATAATCAAAAGTCTTTCATCAAGGGAAATTTTGTGAAACTGGAGTTTTAGCAAAATTTCAGTTAGACTTGTCACGCTTAAGCTATACACACCCAACCACTGAAACCTTTTGGAGGCAGTTACAATGAACATGGTAATGGTAACTTCTTGTTCTCTAAGTCAGACAAATTTCATACATCTATACATAATTGTCAACAAATAGGACATTGGCTGTTCTGTGTCTGTAAACCCTGGAATATATTGCAATCTGCACATGTTAAAGGTAATGAAAGTTTTACAATTGATGAATTAAATAATAATAATGATAATAATAATAATAATTAACAAAAATGTAGCAACATACCTTTAGCTCTTTTGGTAGGTTTGATTAGCTTAAGTATTTGCGGTTTGTCAAGATGGATTATACTATGTGTGAGAAGAATTCCAAAAGGATTAAAGATATTAATTGATTATGGTTGTGTTACTAAAGAGCTCAATCAGCATTAAAAAGTATGTTCTACTTTCATGCTTAAAGTTGTCATGATGAATTAGAGAATATACAATGTGTAATCAAAAGTAATTTTAACAGGATTAAAAATGTTAATTGATTATGGTTCAGTTTACTCTGGAGCTCAAGTTGCATAAAAAAGGGTCTGTATCACTTTGATTTTAAAGTTTATCAAGATGTCATACCTTGCATTATATTTCAATGCTAAAATTTCCAAACTCTAAATATCACCCGAAATTGAGTCATGTGTCTGGAATTGTTGATTTCAGTTGTTGCCATCAGATATGAAGGGACATGAATATACATTCTGCTCTTCCTGTATAACTGATTTAAAATCTGTTACAGTGGCAAGAATTACATTATGTGAAAACCACATTTTACAAAGCATATTAACTGCAACAACAAATATGTGATTACACAAATCTGTGTTCAAGGAATCCTCATCAAATGTAAATAAAGTTACACATACTGGGACACAATTTGCTACCTTTAAAGCTGAACATAATATCCCTTTTCTGGTTGTAGTTATTTTTTTCTTCTTCAGATCTAGTCAAAATAATGTTCCTTGACTCAAAAATGATGCAAAAGTTCCTGTGCAATGGACAAACACTACTGACAGTGACTTTTTTAATTGTTCATTCAAAATAATATCTTCTAAGTAATACTAACACTGCTTGTGGTACATATAAGGAGAATATGAATGGTAGCAAGTTACTGTGAAAGAGTTATTTGATCAGATGGTGTGCACATTTAAAAGATTTTAATAATGTAAATTGTTCATTACATCAAATTTTTGTCCATTTGAATGCTAAAATTAAGACAATGAAAATGCTCCTTTGTATCAAGTCAAAATTGTTGATTAAATTTTAATAATCTCCTGAGCTGACCTGATCTGTCTTTTCTGTTTTACAAAGTACAATGTCTTTTATCTTGTTCAGATCTGTAATCAAACTTTGAGCTACTGTATATTCATACTCAGGTACTTCCTGAACCTGTCTCAGGCACCATAACCTGCCCCCTAGTTGTGTCCATCGATGACACCCAGCTTAAAGCTGTCTATTTATTCAAGTACCATGGAAGCATCATATCTTTTGATGGATCGCTAGACAAAGAGATGGCGACACACATCAGTAGTACCAGTCAATCACTAGGATGTCTCAGCTCTCGCGTGTTGAGTCACAGAAATATCAAGCTTTCCACCAAGATAAAACTATAAGCAGTTGTGCTAACAAACCTTCTATATGGATGCCCACAGAACAAAAATTGCTGATCCTAGAGAATGCAGGAAGGCATCAATATCAAGAGCCAACCAATGCCTCCAATGCACACATTGCTCCAAGACATGTGTATCAGACTCTTCAGCCAAATGAGGACCCATCAGCAAAGAGCAGTGCAGGATTGACTTCACCAAGCCCCTATGGTTAACCAACACAGAGCAAAGTACAATGGGCTTTTATTTTGTTCAGATCTGCAATCAAACTCTGAGCTACTTGTATACTCATTATACTGGAAATTTTGCCCTCTAATATTGACCTTTTCTCTTCTTCAGACTTTCATTTGCAACATCTATTTTAATGAAGCCTGATCCAAATATTAATGTCCACAAGAGTTTTTTGCACAAGGTGCATTGTATGTTATTGTAAGTGTCAAGTATTTGCAAGATTTTTTTTTTCTTTTTACTTAAGTGTTCCTAATTGCTTTTTATCCTCCTTACATTTTTCTTAATGTTGTTTACATGTTGCAGTTTTTACCAACTCAAAAATGCAGTCACACACAAACATACCACATAAAGTAATTATCTCACCCAGTTCACTCTAAAACTTTCTTAAACTGTGTATCATAAGATATATATTTTTTTCCAGATCATGCATGAACCAGTGTATTTGATACCATTTGATTTTATTGAAGCAATTAATTTAAAGATTGTAGAAATGTTCAGAAATTAGACAATAGTCTGATCATCAAGGCCATTCAGTCCTAAGAGATTTGCTTATCTACATTTGATCCTCATTACACAAAAAAGGGAACATTTGAAACAATTTCTTGAAAATATTCAAGCTAAATCACAAATGAATAGCATCCTGCCATTACTTTAAGGCCAGAGAAGGTATGTTTCTTCATCAAGAATTGACATTGCACAAGTTGAGTATGATATCGTCTAATCATTACTTCTATTGTTTAGATCGAGTTGATGGTGTACAGAGCTGAATACACAAATGCCACAGTTTTAAGAAAGCTGCAAAAGATAATTCCACAGGTGAGAGTTCTTTCATTGTGTTTCTGCAAATGTCCCATGTATTTATGATAATTTAAAATCATGTGATGTATACTGAATGTGTGTTATTTGTTGGCTTTTCTTCATGATCATATGTTATGTATATCCATATTGTGTGATTGTCTTTGAGCATCAATTGAGGTAAGGGCCTACTGGACTAGTGATATTTATTTTGTAAAAAAATATAATACATAGCTAATATTTCTCTGGGATTATAGATTAAATATTCAGATCATTATTACTGGAGGTAAACTTATTTGCTCAAGTTTTAATCAAGATATTTCTGTTCCCCTTCATTGGTGTACCTGCTGTTTTACATGTTATTTACTTTTTTTTAAAGTTAATTTTAGTAAGAGACCGACCTGACCTTGTTTACAACTTAGAATGTTATCAAAAGAATTTTGATGGGAGAATTATCTTCATCTTAGTTCTTAAATTGTGTCTTAGATTATTATTTTAAGGTTGATTATATAAATTTGCACTCTCCTACATTACCATTCGAAGTGAAATCAGTCTTACTATTGTGTTCAAATTTTAATTTGAGAGGATTATTAAAATTATTCACTGGAATTATAAAGCACTCATTAATACTTCTTGGACTAAATCATTATTTTGGAATTATTGCGACTTCATTCTTGACATTTTGGATTATATCACTCTGATACATCAAGCATGTTGGCACACTAACACATTTGCAGCTACTTACACATCAGCACCTTCATTATTTAAATTTATTTGGAACACCACTGGACTTCATTTGGAACTCTATACGTTTGGACTGTGATAGAATTTTCAGAGCTCTTTGGGATTTAATGAACAATACTGACGCGTATGTTCTTTTTGAATTTTCATTTTGTATTCTTTGTAAATAAATTATTTGTTGAATTTTACAAACCTCTTTGGTTTTTGCTCTTCTCTGTAACTTAGTTTAAGACTTTAGAATCATAACACATTAAAATTGTATCGACATTCAGTTGAAGATTTTTAATAGTTTAGTTTTAATGGGAATTGAAGAATATTGTGAACAGTGTTATTTTGTGTCTTTACCATAATGCAGTGAATTCATTGTTAGATGCAGGATATACGTTTTTGAGGATTTTTGAGTTGCAACAAACCAATTTATAGATTCCGTTGTGATTCTTTCCTGGAAACAGTAATGACCCTATCCTAATCCACAAATTTTAAGCACCAATTAAAATGTCACTTTTCACAAAACCATGATAATTTATATGCATAAAAATATATGAGTTCATAGTATTAACATTTCTACATTGATACCAAGTTTTAATTTCAGTTTTAGAAGACTGTACACATGCTGTGACAGTAAATTAGAACTTTAAATATCAGTAATATCATACTTGTTGCATATATCTAGTACAATTCCAGGAATCAAATACCTAACGGAAAGACAAAAATTCTTTCTTCCCATCAGTGTGAGACAGAATGTTTCTGAGCACTGAATCAGTCCTGTGTGACAGCCCATACACTGGGCATGTGTAAATGCCCCTCATATATTGTTCAGTTGCCACGTTGTAGAGTTCAGCATTCATCCATAAAGATTAGCTGCCATGTGCAATGGTCAACAAGTGGATTGTTATCATTTTGTGGGCTAAATATTCTTCCTGAACTTAAGGACTAAACCCTGGTTAATTTTTTTATTACTGTTTAATTATCCTCTCTTGAGAGACTTTTAGACTTGTTCCATACACACATGCATGTTTTGCCATTTTATTTCATTTTTATTTCTGAGGATGCTTATAATTCAGTTGTTGTTTTATTTGTATTCAGAAGTCATTTCCTAAGGTGCAGGAGTAGTATTTTATTTAAATTTCTTTATCCATACATTTTTGCAGTCTGCATACTCACCTACTGGTCTTTTTATTCACTTTACCGATATTGTGAATTGTGATACTTTATAGTTATATGGTAAGCAGGTCACACACCACTTATTTCATCTATCATAAAGTTTATAAAAACCTTAGATTCTTCTCATTTGTATTATGGACAGCATTCAGTGACCAAGTAATTCTGTAATTTTTTCCTTATTATTAGCAGTCATAACTTATTGATTCTTTTACTAATTGTTTCTTAGTCCCTAACTTAAAGAAAATCCTGGGTTGACTTGAGTATGGTTTATATGTCCTTAGAATGTTTAAATCCTTTATTTATAGGGTCCTGGCCTTAATGAAAATGAAAACCTATGAGGTTCTTGCCATTGTTGCATCATGGACCTTTCTAACTCATTTATCTTTGGAGCAAGCGATGAAAGCTGCTATTTGGCACTCGCACACTACTTTTTCTTTTTAGCATTACTTTTTTTGCCCATCAAAACAAAGGCATTTTCTCACTCCGCCCAATCATCATTGCTCAAAATTTGACCAATATGGATTCCATCCAATAGCAGTTTCCTGCTCTCTTGTGAAGGTAAGTATTCCTTATGTTGTTTTATTTGCCAGCTTTTCGATCATCAGATCTCCCACCAAGCTGACTAAATCATCTGTGCAATACTGATATTGAAATGTAGTTTTTAGGGATGTGGGGTGGGCTAATTTTAAATGATCTATGTAATTCTTACCTGTTGATATAGCCTGATTCTCTCCTCCCTCCTGACACAGATGTACCACCTTAGGCTGCTCCATCAAATATATAGGAGGGTTCATAATGCATGCCCAATGTATTTCGCACTCATGCAAGGCTGATTCATTGATTGCAAAGATTCTGGTTCAATCTAATGGAAGGACAAAATTTCCTTCCTTTGATCAGGTAGTTTCCTCTCAGACAATTACTAGCTATGCTTTAGCAACAAGTAATACATCATTCAAATTAGTTTTAGCCCCTCCAAATGACTCCATTCTCATTCTTGTGATTTAAATTACAAGTACAAGCAATTATAAAATCTTTTCAGCTAGAACTGCATGCAAGTATTGAACAATTAGCTTTTTTGACCACACTCGCTCTTTAGACATGAATAATGGGTATGAATTGTATCCACCTGTTCTTCAGGTACCACTGAGAACTGCAGCCAAACAAAAAATCAGTGCAGAGTTCCACAGTGTTCCTGACTTATATGAGGCCCTGAATAACCTTGACATTGCTATCAGCTTCCTGAATTCAATTGGTGGTAAGCCTGCCAGTAACCTTGATGACTTCATGGTGAAGACACTAATGATGAAGCAGTCTCTTCTTGGCCCAATGGTAAGATATAGCACATATTAATGACATTCTGACTTATTTTATTCCATGGTTTTCTAGATGGGATATTAAATTGGGAAATTTAATTAATCCATCCTTCCCTCTGCTCATCTCACATTCCTTTCCTTACAATAATTTCTGTACATATTATTGTATATTATCTAAATTTTGTCATCTCAATTTGGTTAGTTATACACTTTGTTTAACCCACTTACATTCATCTCATAATTATTTAAACCAAATTTGCTATGCTAATTAATTCATAATTGATATGGCATCAGCTGAGTTCATTTGTCACCAACCTGTCATCATTTGATGGAGTTAAAAGCCTTTGATTGTTGGATCCACACATTTTAGTTTCGACATAATAACTCTCACAATTATCCTTTACCTTAAGTGAATGATATGGATTCTGTTCATTGGTCACAAATCATTTCAACAGCAAAATTCTGAACACAGCAAAGCTATCACTATGAAAGATGATACACATATTGGATTATTGGTCTAGATGTTCCATTTGCTATTCACAATTCTTCATTTTTCTGTGTTTGTTCAACCAGTCATCCATTATCTACACCTTGATTTCCACAGTAAAACTCCAGTACCACTGGTGCATCATGACTGAACTGTCAGGTTTACTCTATGAGTTAATCTGTCCCCCTATAATGATGTTGGAATTGGTTCAGTTTAGTAGGATAATGGTAATTTGTTGGAGAATGTGCCCATAGCTCTTTCAAGGTGCAGCACTGCAGTTAATATCATTTAAGATATCTTGATGAAATTTGGCATATATATTAGAATATTAGGTGTTATATTTGCTATTCAAATCTCTTTATTTTCAAAGTATTTCATTCTTGTGTCTGTGTCTATCTGTTCATCCATCTATCCATCCATCATTCACATTTCTTTTCCAGAGCAAAACTCATTAGTTCTGCAATAAGATATAGAGCTAATCAATGTTAGTTAAAAATATGTTTAGCTTATAAAACCAGCCTTGTTGCTTTTGACTGGATACAGTACTAAATGTTACACATTTACTATTTTCTAACAGTTGTACTTTTATATTTCTTTGTTTGGTGAGGATGAATACCATATTACAAGTTACCATATTTTCCGGACTGTAAGTCAATACTTTTTTACTTAAAAGTCAGGATTTCGTTTTATATTCCGAATCAACATATATGGATTGTGTCATTGAAAGTTTATATAAGTTACGTTTGTAAGTACAGCTAATAAAATGAACTACAACATGGATGTGCTTTCAATTATAATAAAACTAGTACTGACTGTTTATTCAGTGGAATATAGCAGTAATTTGTTCAGAAGTAAAATCACCAGCATGTTAGCATTGGTAATGCAATTTCACGATTGCCAGTAATAAGGAATATCATACAATGATACCATTACTAGTGTAAAATATGAAGCCAAGATTTTGACTTGGCCTTGTCTTATACTCTAAATTGACTTGTATATGGATAAAGGATGGAAAATTTACAAAATTAGTGAATTCGACATATACTCCAAATCATCTTGTATGCTGGAAAATACGGTAGCATTTGCAAAGCCACTAAAATTCACACTAGATATGGCACATCATTTATATTACAGACAATTGGACTTGTACATGGGGCAGGAACAGGATCTCAAGCCAGTAGATTTAAATCTTTTGATCAGTAGATTGACTTTTAAACCAGTAGTGTTTGTTATTCGCATACATTTTGATTTCTTCAAAGGGATTCAAAACAAAATTATGCATGTTTGGGCCATAATATGGATTATCCTCATAGTATAAAAAACATGTTTTTAACATAAATTGGATTTAAATTCAGATGTTACAATAATAGTTAATATAATTCAGTATATTATCATTTAATGAAAAAAGAAGAGCTGTTTATCTTTTTGTTCACTGCAAATATTTTTAATAACATCAAATAGCATTTTTAGTTTTCTTCACAAGATTTCTCTCTAGGGAGCACTGATTACATTCAATGTGACTATATGTATTAAGCTACACAATAACAGGCTCACAAAAGTTATCTTTTCCTTGAATAATTTTGTATTTTGTGAAGAACTGATATGTCCTGTCTGTAAAAGCATTAGAATGTTGTAATGACAAGATAACTATGTTGATTCTGCTAAGAAGGTTTAGCTTTAGTTTTCTGTTGCTGGGTTTAGAAGGTTGCTGACTGCTATCCAATAGTCCTCCAAGTTATTTTCATTCCACTGAGGAAGTTACTGGCTTAGACTTAGGAAGCATTCTTGAATCTCATGCCAAAGGACTTCTTTCTTTTCATGGCTGAGATCCAAAAAAGTGTCTTGGCAGGTTTCATCACTGTAAATATAAACAAATGCAAGTAAAGATTGTTTTAGACTTTAAATGAAAAATACATAACTTATTTGTGCTTTTATGAACACTGTTATTGATATAGTTTATCTAAAGATTGAACTTAATTTAAACACATGCTTAAAACTCTTGATATCCACCCACTTTTGAGCTTGTAATATTTCTTACCCAATGGTTTCTTAGCATTGGGCTATAGCATACATTTTGCCATAAATTGAAAAACAAATGCAAAATCTGCCCTTCAATATTCCTTTGAGAACATCTTGAATAATAAAATAACATGATAAAAAAATTAAAGTACTTACTCTAGTGTGTCTGCCAAAATAATTTATTATGGCCAGTCTTTCCATCTTATCTCCCTTCTGGCATTAGTTGGCAGATTTTCATCAAAGGCTCAAAACATTTTCACCACCTTTTATTCCTGTATTATTTATAACACTTAAAAGGACATGCTGTATTTGGTCTTTAAACTCTCCATATTCCATCAGTAAGGTAATCAATACTCAGCTTGTCATGTATACGTTGGCTGTTCAATAATTGATCTGCTTTGCATCAACACACCAGTTGTTGTAATGGTGGAACATTTCAAGTCCCCAGTAGACTCTGTATGGCTGTTTTCTCTCATGTCTTGATAGAAAACAGGTAAAAATAAGTGTTTGGGTTTTTTTAATTAAATGTAAAAAAATAATTAAATATGGTAAAGAAGACATTAAATATATTCTTGGCAGAAGCATTATGATTCTACAACAAATACTGTGAATTAATATTAATAAATTTCTGCCTACGATGGGTATTTCTTTCATTTTTGGTCTTATGTTGGGAGTTTTAGTTACAGTGACAGTGTTTTAATAACAAATGCACATGAAAACAAAGATTTTAATTTTGTTTGGATTTATACATCTAGACTCCAGACTCTGCTCCAACAATCCACACTGCATTTTACACTATGTCCATCATAGATAAACCTAAAATCCTTTTAAGTTTTCTAAATTTCTTTCGAACAACTCATAATGTGCACATTAGATTTAACTTACACAATGTTGTTATAAATTCACAGTATTTATAATTTAATTATAACAATAGATATTAACAGCTGTATTAGGTTCCCAGGCTCCCAGGCACATGTCAGCCATCTTGAATTCTGTACAGCAACATCTCCTGACAGTTTACATCTGTAATTATCACATGGTGCTACTTATAACTCTTATATGTGCATAGATAAATGTATATTTAAATAACACACAATACATAGGTTCAGTATTTACTTTATTGTAAATATAAATCATCTTTTGGCATAATGCGGCCAAATCCTGTCACAGCACAATGCACCAGCTGAGCTCTGAATTGTTTTCATAGAAATACCTCAGGAAGAAAGACTTAGGGGAGTTTGTAGGGTTGTGAAGAGTGTCTGACACCGGTGTGTGGAACTGCAGGGGGCTAATATGAGGTATATAGGGACACTGATAACTGAAACTTAACAAGTCTGATCCTGATGATTGGTTAATATAACAAACATCAGCCAATACTCTATACATGCACCATAGGAAGCATAAAAGTTGTGTACATTTAAGTTCTGACAAATTGGGGGATCAAGAGCAAAGATGTGAATGCATGAAACTTGGCAATGGCAATTCCTCAGGAAGAGAGACTTGGGGGAGTTTGTACAGTTGTGAAGAATGCCTGACATCAGTATGTGGAGGCGCAAGGGGCTAATACGAGTTATATATGGACACCGATAACCAAAACTCGACAAGTCTGATCCTGCAGATTGCCATGATAATAAACATTAGCCAGTTGAACAGAGTCCCATCCAGAACAGAGCTGGAACAGTATTCTATGCAAGAACTGTCCCAAATAAACAACTTGGTTGAAGGAGGGCAGGCAGGTGGTTTCTTTCTGCAGATAGTGTTAAAGATTAAATGCATCATATGCATGGAAAGGAATGCATCTGTACATGCCTATCAGTTATATGAATGACACTCTAACTGAACAAATGTTTCATGACATGCTCCAGCTCTGTATTTTGATTGGTTGAACATGACAACATATCAAAATTTATTTGCTAGCTTATTAACTTATATTGGCCATAATGACATCATGTCTGGGCAGATAACATTAGTAGACAAAGATGGGCCCAGCAATGGGCCAGAGAAGGATGTAATGTGTATTATTTAACCAATTAAATTATAATTTTAAAAACACAATATACATAGGTTCAGTATAAACTTTATTGTAAATATAAATAATCTGTGGCATAATGGTGACAAATCCTGTCACAGCACCTAGCATCAGACAAGCTCTGAATTGTTTCCATAGGAATGCCTAGGTAAGAGAAACTCGTGGGAGTTTGTAAGGTTGTGAAGAGTGTCCGACACCGGTGTGTGGAGCTGCAAGGGGCTTATACGAGGTATATAGGGACACTGATAACGGAAACTTGACAAGTCTGCTCCTGATGATTGGTTAATATAACAAACATCAGCCAATACTCTATACATGCACCATAGAAAGTGGGTATGAAGAATATGGGCATAATAGTTGAGTGCCTTTAAGTACTGACAAAAATTGGGGGTGAAAAGCAAAGTTGTAAGAGCATGAAACTTGGCAATGTCCCAAACAAAGTGATGGGAGCCCAATGATTATGGAACAGTGTGACTGTACTAAGGCCCCCAATTAAGGAAATATAAGAATAAAAAAGATAATAATGACTGAGAATGTAATAACATGGAAAACACATGAACTAGGTTTTGAGCTGCATGATAATCCTGATGTGCTTAAAGTATCAATATTAGATATATATATTTGAATACCAGTTAGGAATTCGAATGTCTACTAATAGAAAATACAGCTGAAATGACAATGTAGCAAAGGATATGAAAATGAATGACTGGCATGTAAAGCTATATGTCTCTGAAGTGTTCTGAAATTGTATGATGGTATCACTAAGTAAAGAAGTGGAATAGTGCATTGATTGACACAAGTGTGCACCGACAAGCGAGGCACATGCTGTGACATCTGCCTCTACACAAAGCTAACTCTATCAGGGTGCACCTGAATGTATCTACAAGGGTATGGAATTCCAGCTTTAGCAGCACTAGTGTTGCTGCCTTGATGTAGAAGGTGTGTTAATTATTGCAATGTGAGTCATAGCCTAACCTGAGCAAAACAGCCTCAATTATATCGAAATAGTTCAGCTTAAGATGTAAACATTGTCCGTCAGAAACAGTCAATCTCAAAGACAAGCTCCAGCTAATATATGAGTACAATTGAATTTCCTCTTCACATTGGAAAGGACAAACAAGGACATCCTAGTTCTTATCATTAATATAATATCCACACCTTGATGGAAAAAGCCATTCTGAGATGCTCTACAACGCAGAACAAATATGCATTTCCAAATATAAATTTTTGTCCAACATAATCAGATTGTTTGTTGCAGAAAAAATGGGCTCTATGAATAGCAAATTATTCACACTGCAAAAACCATAAGAAGCCAGTGCACAAGTAATTTGTAGTAAGAGTTGAGTGTACCCAGTTATAAAATATATCAAATTAGTCACCAAAGAATGTTTTAGTTTGAATGTGACAATCCATTTGAAATGAATGGTGTCCAAAGCACAATGCACTAAATGTATTTACCTGAATGTTCCTGAGCAAAATGAAGATGGTTAGGGAGAATCCTGATCTAGTGTGTATAACATGACAACGACTTTTGTCCTAAAGTCTTAACTAAATGGTTCTCTATACCAGATGCAGATGTGGCTGCAGCATGACTTCCAGAGAAAGCACTTTGCTACTGCTCAAATACTGCTCTTTCTTCTTTTTAAAGATGGCAAGTCAAGTAATAAATAAATTTGCCCATTGAAAATGTCACATCTTGAATCCTCAGACAGTTGCATGAAGAATGTGGACAAACTGGTCTCCTAACTGACATAATATGATCCAACCATATTGTATTTACATGGTAAATATGTAATATAAATCTGACTCAAAAAGAAATTTAAGTCTTCTATACAGTCTACTGTTCCAAATCAAATGCTGCAAATATCCAGTCACAAATACATTACAGTAGATATAGGAATTTCTGCATCTAGTATTCCCCTTTTCAAAAAATATGCAACAATGTAATGTTTAGATGTGAAATTGACATTTTTGGGTGAACATGGACTCTTAATTAATCTACTAGTACTAGTTCAACTTTGGGATCTCAATAGTTTCCAGGTTAGGTATATCTCGATCGATCAATCGATATATATATATTTATATATATTATATTTTGAAAAAGAACTGAATGGTATGTCAGTAACAATATATATGAATGTGATGAATGCTTTTAAATAGTTTCAATGTTTTGTTTTTTATTACATTTCAACAGGCCAAACAGATATGCCAATATCAACATGTAAAGGCACTTTGGCTGCTTCTCTCCCTGGAAAACACCAGAAAGCTTGCTCACCAAAATCAGGTTCGTTTTTCTCAGGAGATAACATTCAGTTTTATTGGTAATAGATAATATCATATGACATACATTTTCAGTTTATTGTATTTACATTAGTTACTTACTGCAAGCCAGATACTAAATTTAGTATCATTCCCATTTGGATGACACAACCCCTGTTAAAAATATACTGATAAAATGCAAATTTGTCAACTCTAAAGCACCATTACCTTGGGGAAAGTTTATATTTATAAAAATTATATTTAAATAAATGCATAGGATGGTCTTGATGGTCTTTTAACCAGTATTTTAAAAAAAACACCTGGATTCAAGAAAATATGAGACTCTGTTTGAATTCTGCACCCATCATGCAGACAGATTAGCATGTAAATAAGTCATGGTGATTTCAAATATTGTGTTTAACAAATCTCAAATGATCAACATGGCAGATGCAGTTTATTGGCAAAACAAAATGCAGGAATGTCTCAGCATCTCTGTTGGACATTTGGATTATTATTCCAGACCTCAGACTTGTCCTTTATAAAACTGTTTATTGGGCTCACTATAAACAATTTACCAAATGTCATGTACAGCAGTGGATATTTGCAATCTGGGACTTAAAACACATAGTAGCGCAATATTTTCTGAGTCTAGTAGTTTGAAAGTATGGTGTTCACCCCACAGGCCTACTTTGTGACCTTTCTATTGGTCCTCACCTCTACCCAGCTTGACAGTTTAGCTCCTATTTGAGCATTGTATGTGGTTCACTTTTAATTTTGATTGTACAGATGCCAGCACCCACGTGATTCAGGCATGATGGGTAGAGTCTGGTCCATATGGAAATGCTGGTGTGTGTGTGTGATTTTGGATTTTTAACATAGATTTACAAATTTTTCTTTCATATCACTACAATGTCTGCAGTATACAGTTTATAGTGATGTCTAGCACTAGGACATCATGCCGCAGACATGTAGCATGATATCCCACCCAGTCACATTAACCTGACACCAGGCTGACCTGTCCTAACACTAACTTCTTAATGCGGAGTGCCAAGCAAGGTAACTGTGAGTGCTTAGATTCAAAATTGTCTTTACTAATTGCTGCTATCAATACTTCTATCATATCCAGGAAATTCTCATCATCTTTCAAAACTCCCATTGTAAAACCTCTGTTAAAAAATTGACACTTCACCCAAAAGTTTTAAAGAACCACCATCCTGTTTCTAACCTTTCATTCTTTTAAAAAATCTTGAAAAAATTTCTATCCCAGCATGTATCTTACAGTGGGACCCCGCTATAACCCGGTAGTTGGGAGCCATAGAATCCGACCGGGCTATGAGCCGAACCGTGTTATAAGCAACCATGTACAATACCAACACATTTTTGGATTTAATTGGTGGGGGGGGGGGTACATAAAGACGGGTGCGAAAATGCATGACACAATTACCATTTTTTATCAATATATATTAAATGAGAAAATCATTTCCTGTGGTAACAGAAATTGCAGATATAATATATTACTTTATTCAGAGAACCATGCATTGGTACATACACGTGTCTAATTTATGTATACATGTATAATCTATTGCATGAAAAGAGTATTAACACCGTGTACTCACCAGCGAATCTTGTAACATACATTGAATCCATAATACAAATATTTCCATCGAAAATATCCACACACGGATGTAAAATATTCAATAATTTTGTCACAGATCATTATGTGACTGAATTCAATGAAAAGAAAAAAAAAAAATTACGTAACGGGTGTACGTAATGAATGATGAAATAGTACATGTCCATAGATTAAATAATAGAAGCTAAAGTGTATTCTTATAATAACTACATGTCCATCTCAGAATCTTTCTGTCTCTGAATTCAGTCATTGTAAATTTCAATCTGATTAAAATCAGCTGTTACGTACTACGACACTAACATCTGAACTAACTCGATACGGGGTTATGTCCAGGCGACCTTTGCATGATACATACTAATTAACATTTCCACCAATCGGATTGGACCTTTCATACATCAGTTCGATAGCGAAGCAAACTGGACTTCTGAGCATCCTTTTTGGGATGCATTTTCGTTTCGGCGAAGGGAGATTTAAGAGTAAAGTTTGTTTTGAAACAGTTTCTGCGGATTCTTTTAGCCTTTTCTTTACCTCTAAAACTTTCTTCTCTGACCTTAACACTTTTTCAACTGATCTGTAACATTTTTGGCACACTCCACTTTCGTCATCTGCAGCGATTCTTACTTTAGTAATTCGCGCGATGTTTTCCACTCGTTCCGAATTTAACTTAAGTTTTCTGTCCAGAAATTTAGTTTTAATCTCGCTGCCGTCTTCAAGCCTTTCTATCTGGATGAACGAAAACCCGCACAAAACACAAATATTTCCAAGAAAATATGTTTTTATTGGTGTTATGATTTGCACCAAGGGGGTTTCCATTTTCTATTGTCTTTCGATATCTCGGTTTCTTTCTATCCGACTCGATGTCTGCGAAATACTGTTACTGGTTTGCCTTAGTTCAGATGTTAGTGTCGTAGTACGTAACAGCTGATTTTAATCAGATTGTGTAAATTTCAGCACATTTTCCCACCCAAGCTGCTAGTCAAAGTCCTTTGAACTTGCCGCCCAGTTATTGCGTCATGTTCTTTTGATGTACTCTGGTGAGAATCTTTTTATCAACTGCCGCATTGGCTGTTGCTTAGTTGTGTATGAAATTAAGAGAACATATATCGGAGATTATTTGAGCAACGATTGTATTCGGAATGCATTCAAGACAAACACAAACACAAAGTAGAAACGATGGCTTCATTACTCAGGAATCAGTAATTATAATATTGACACTTATGAGCTGTAATTTTTCAACAATAAACAAAGATCAAAGTTCTCGGTAGGCCCAGCAATTGGTTCGTAATTCCGACTTTTATTTTGGCACAAAACTAGAAGAAATTTGATAATACATTTTCAACACGTTCTTTTTCGCACTGTTTAGATGAATATGAGAATGATAATTGAACTCTTAAATTTTTTTTTGCTTCTTAAATTTTTTTTTTTTTGGTCTTTGAGAAAAATACCTGTAATAAATTACCCGAAATTTCGGGAGCCATGCCACGACCGGGTTATATCCGAATTCGGGTTATAGCGGGGCGGGTTATAGCGGGGTCCCACTGTATTTGGATTACCATAATTATGATATTGTCATTATACCATATTTGCCTCGTACTTGAGATCAATGTATTCTTTTCATTGTAAAGAATTTTCAACCAAGCCATTCAGACTTTTGTAACAGGTTGTTTTTAAAATATTTTTGCCAGGTCAATGTTTTATGTTCTCTCCCAACTTGTATCTCATCTGACTGCAAACCATCTTTACAGCAATTTACAGTCTCACTGTCTCAAATTAGTAGTGAAACTTCACCTCTGAGAGTAGTCAATAACCTTATCTCAGCTCTGGATAATGGAAAGATTACCGTGAGTCTTCATCCTCCTTGACTTTTCTGCAGTACAATAGACTATGCTATATTACTTCACCATCTCTAGCATGTATTGGTATTCACAGTCAACAGGACACAGCCTGTGTCCATAAATGGATAAACATTCCTTCTCAGTTGATCTGTCTTGGTATTCTACGAGTTCTCTTTCGCAGACGTGTTCTCTTCATCCTATTCACTCATCAGCTGTCAAGAGTCATGAATTGACTTCTGTTGTGACAGTTACACCATTTGTGAACTGGTGACTGTCAAACATACAAATCTACCTGCCCAAATGAAGTTGAGGCTACTATTCAAGGCATTGAGAGATGCATTTTCAATATGAATTCATCGATGACATAGTACAAGTTGCATATGAATGATGATAAAATTGAAACCATCCTGATCACCACATAAAACATTTCTCATTCACATTCTTTACCTCAAACAATAAGCATCAGCAATACCAACATTAAAATCACAGTCAGTATGAAATCTAGATGTCACTCTTGACAGTACTCTTACTGCACCAACGTATAATGGATATATCTATGGCCGCATATCTGGAGATGAGATGCATCAGCTCCATTCACAGTTTTCTTTCAGATGATGCCACTAAAACACTTTTTTGTTTTATTTAGTACTCTCAAGAATGGACTATGGTAATTCACTTATGTATGGTTCATCTCAGTATCTACCAATGAAACTTGAAAAAGTTCAAAACATGGCTGCTTGGATCATCCTTAAGATACAAAAAACTGAGCACACCTCCCCTGTGCTCTGTAGCCTTCACTGGCTACCCATTGAATTCAGAATAATAATAAAAATCTGTTAAAACTATGCAACATTTCAATTACTAGCTCCAGTCCAATATACCCATCTAAACTTACCCATGTGTGCTTCACATCTAGAAACTTACACTCCTCTTCCGACACTTGTTATTATAGGGTTTAATGCATTGTTCAGCACAAGATAGGCTATACATGGCAGCCACCATAAATAGTGGAAGAAGAACCCAGCAAAAACTTCAAAAAGAACCACCAACCCACGAGAAGATACTGGCATGCTTGCTTACATGCCTACATTAGCTGAACCTGAGACTCAAACCCATACATAATATAATTATTTGAAGCATTGGACACAATTGATGACTGGAACTATCTTGATGTAAAAATGCCAGCATGAGGCTACCTGGTTGCTTTAGCGTTAACATGTGAAAATACCAAAGTGTTGACTGCAGCACAAGGTGCAAAAACACTGGATTGTTTAGACAATAGCAAAGTGTATTTCATCCCTGTATCCACCCTTTTTAAGTTGACCAATGAATATTTAAACCAGTATCAGCCGTATTAATAAGCAAAAGGTCTGAACTGTTTTTCAACAACTAGGATGCACTTGTTAGGTAACAGTTATTGGGCAAAAACAATTGTTTGATGTCACAGGTTTTGGAGTAATCTGTGTTTTTTAATGAGAGAATGTTCAGGCCACCAGAACATACCATCACTAGAGATTTAAGTATTCCCAGGGCAGCGGTTTAAAACTCTTAAGAATACACTGGGCCTGCATGGTTCTGTTTATGCAAAAGAAGTTAAAGAGTGATATAAATTAAAGCTGTCCCAGCTTGTATCAGATATGGAATAAGCTTTGACCCCTGGAAAAGAAAGATCCGATATAAATCAAAACAATTTACAGCTTATAATTAATAGCCTTACGTCCCTCATGCAAGAAACTCTACTGATGCTGTGCGATATGTGAGAAATAAAATCAACATTCAAAGGCATACAGTCTGCTGTTGTTGTTTCTACAATACCTGAAGACTATGAAAAGCCGGTGTTTAACGGTCCCACTGAGCTGGTATTTCTATCTGGATAAGGTTCTACCCACCATGACTGAATCACATGGGTGTTTTCATGTGTGCAATCAAAATTAAAAGTGAACTACAGACAATGCCCAAAAATAGGCCAGTAGGACAAAAGCCTTTGTTTTGAACTTCTCCATTTTTATGCCTCCACTGTAATGGCAGAAGGGGGCATATTGCATTACTGCTGTTGATCAGCATGGCCATCCCTTATCCATTTTAGCACAATTAGCACAAAATCTATTGCATTCATTAAATTTACAAACTTAGACATGTTCATAATAGATCATCTGATTTTCAGTTAAGGAAAATTTAGTATGCATGTTTCTATTTATATGTAGATGACCTGCAATGATTATCAGTTCATTACAGTGGTTTTTAAATTTTTACAAATGTTAAAGCAATTTGGACTTTAACTTGACAACAAAACTTTGTTAGCACAACTATTCAAATCCCACTCAAGGTACACTAAGGAAATTATATAGGCATATCTGTATTTTTTTGTTGATGATCTGGTTATACCATCTGGGATTTTTAACACAGACTTTTAAAATTGTTTCCTTTTTTTAACAAATTCTTTGTGAGCATAGTTTACCAAAAAAATCATACAAGGTACAGAAAATTTGCATAAATAGTTTGTATGCATAAATAGATGACCTGATCAGACTTTCTTGCCATGATGGCAATGTTTTGAATTTGTAGTTTTGAATTTTATCAAACTTGGACTTTTTGGGCTGTGGTATGGGTAGGTGTGTTTTACAAATATATATGAAATTAAGTTGGATTTTATTTTTTGATAATTTTAAAAGTTAAGCTCTACTAAAAACAGGCTTTAAATCAACTTGAGATCTGTTTGAGATGGAATACAGCTTTGATATCAATGGAAGTTTACAGGTGGTTAGCAAATTTCTTTGCCAAGTTATTCTGCAGATATTTGACTACACATAGCCAAGTTTAATGGTAATTAGCCTCTTACACATTAAAGTATTTGTTACTTGGTAAAACTTAATATTTGTAATATTTGATCAAGTACTTGTACATCGACAGCTGAATGCATGGAACAAGTTAGTAATAAAGAATAAAGCAAGATCACTATAAAAATTTCACTGTATAGCTCATTTATTAAATGGTCATGGGAACTTGTTAGTGTGGCCCTTTGGCATGCATCCTTCTTGCAGAGTGCATTTCTTATGTGTCAAAATCTCACATTTTAAAAGAAAACGGTCTCACTGTAAAAGAAACATGAAACAAAATGGTTATGAAGCTATGTTACTTGACCTGGCTCTATAATATTCAGGTTTTAGACTTCTGTGAGCCAGTTAGATAATACAAGGCTCACTTGGGACCCTTGTTTTAACTGTCATGCACTTATAATGACATGGTTTTGTGTATGCCATAGCTTTCAAACCCCATCTAATAAAACACAGATCAGCTTTAAGTTCTGCTACTTATGACTGGTTTGAAAAATAAAAAATGACTTTTGCAGGTAATATTTGAGGGAGTACCAGATCAGTTCCACCAACAGTTGAGCAATGAACTCCATGTACAGGTGACAACTTTCCTGCAACAATTGTCAGTAGAGAGACTGGAAGCTCTTCTGGAGCTGATGCTTGAGTGTATTGTCCTGGTCATCTCTGTACCATGGGACCCTAATGATGAGGATTATGTGGACCCTACAGACAAAAAGTAAGATTCTGTTTTAGATTGTCAAGTGCATGCATATGACAGAACAAGGACATCTGATCATTAGATCTCAAGATCAGTGATGGGCTTCAAAATCAGATTTTCTTATAAACATAAACTATACATGATTTAAGGAGATTGAAAGGAAAACAATTGTATTTATTGCCATAATATGATATCATAGTATAATAAAATGGCAATAATAAAATGGCAAGTTTTGAACATTAATCAGATTTGGACAGTAATTTTACTATAATGATGTATTAATAAAGGTCAGTATATTGTAAATTAAATGAAAATGGAAGTGTATATATCTTGCACTTCACTGCAAAGATATTTTAAAAACAATCCACAAGTGTTTTTAGTTTCCTTTACAATTTTTTCACCTGGTGTCCATTGATGACATTCATTGTAATACTAATTACTTTATTTAAAGAGGGTAACACAATTAGCTAAGAACTAATCTACCTTGAGGCCCTCATACAAGGAATTTATTTAATTCAGCAGCATCTCAGAAGCCACTGGATATATTGGGTTTGGAAGATGGAAATAGAGTGGGCATTTCTAATCTCAACTGGAATACTATAATATTAAATATCACACTCAGCAAGCTTTCAGTAGATTATTGGTCCCAATTTACCTTATATGATGAGGTCAACATATGGTTGTGATATAATTTCTTCCCTATCCACTTGGCAACAAACAACATAAACTGGGGACCTTTTCAACTCTCCTGTACCAACGTAATCTCTGATTTTCCAAGCATTGTTGAACTTGTAATATTTGTGTGTCATTGGTTTTTAGCATTGAGAGAAAGTGCACTTTCTGGTATTTTGATATGACCTGTACAAAAAAAGATACAGTCTCAATTAAATATTCCTCTTAAATGTGCTAGGCAAGTGTTTCTGCTTAAATCATGTTTTGGTTAGTCTCTCCTTTTTATCTCACCTCCACCAAAAGCTAGCCAATTTTGTATTTTAAAGACTCACTAGCCATGATATACCACTTTCATTGTATGTAAAAGCTCTGGCCTTAAACTGTCCAATTTACAATACAAAGGTACCCAATCAGTTTACAGCTTGTGAACACGTCAGCTGTTGTTTAAACAATTATTAATATTATTAGTAATCACTTTGCATCTATCATTTCACCCATTTTTGCACATGGAGATCAATTCTGAATCCTAGTTAACAGGTTTCTGTGAATGTAAAAAAACAAAATATTGTAGATTTCAACTATAAATTGGTATTTGTGGTAGACTTTATTTTTATCCAACTGCTGGTAGAATGAGCAAAGTGTTCAGATGAGTTAATTAGCAGAACCACTGGCTTCTTTTTAGCCTTGTTCTCAACAGAGAAACTAGTGTTCCTCCTGGAATTGCCAGGAATTTGATTATTAGTGAGTTGCCTTTGTCCTGTCAATGATTTAAAGCACAGTTGTTGAGAATAATATTTGTAGCTGGAATAAGAAATAATTTCTACTTTATTATATTCCCCATACAAATCAACAACAGTAGGTTATGAGATTTGTTATGTTTGAGCCAGTCTGTCAATGAATGTTATCACTTCTTGACCTCTGAACAAATGTGTGAGTATGTTTTACTGTTCTGTAAAGCACAAGCCTAAGCCATATATTGTCTTGGTCTTAAAATCTCTATCAAAATGTATAACCTAAACATAAATCAAGAATTTAGCAGAAGGATTTGTCAAAATTTAAGTGTGACATAAACCTGACCAATCAAACTTTTTGAGGCCATACTCCAACTTTTAAGATCAGTTGATGAAATAATGATGCGGACATTTTGTAACTCAAAACCTTCAAGACAAAGAGTTTGTAGACAATGTATAAAGAAGGCATTATTATCTTTTCTATGTACCGGTCATCAGTTTTCTTTGTTTCAAAATGACCCTTGACATAAATGGCAGGCCAAAACTGTACTTTGAGACTTTGAGCAAGTGCTCTCTTGCAGATGAAGAGTTATGGTCCATCTCAAGCAAAGTCATTGACAACCAGAGCATCTCGACTTGACATGTTAGCAGAGGTTTTGCTAGGATTTTAAAACTGTGTTTAGGACTCTTATTTTGGGAAGAACAAAGAAAAACACATAATAGGTTTTAACTGGAGGAATTCAAATGTGACATGTTATTGCCTAAGGATTTTTGTAGTAAGTTTAGGTAAATGTAACAAGTAATCTGATTGGATCAGCTGCATCAAGTCAGATTGTCGAGAGGTAGATACTGTTATAAGTAGATACATACACCAAATATTAGCATGAAATAAAGTGGATCAATTACACTTAGCTAAAGAAATGTTGCATTGTATATACTTAGTAAACCAAGAAAATTTATATCTGGTACTTTTGAAAAATTAAATTATTTCTATATGCTGTGATAGCCAAGACATTTTAACAAATGTTTTATAAAAAAAATCCTTGACATAGTTTACAAAAATATAAAGTTTGTAATATAATAACAAAAGATAGTGTCAGTTTGTTTTCAGATGACAAATATTTGTTTAGAAATATTGTTTGAAACTTTTTACACTGTTAAATTCAGATTATTTGCCTTCAGAGAAAAGTATTTTGAATTCTGATTCATTGTATTTGCCATTTAGAAAATATATAATTATGTATCACATGATAGGGAATAGTTATTAAGCTTAAAAGAAAAAAATGCATAAAACCTTCAATCAGCAACCCTTATCTTAAATACAATTTTGTTACCAAAATAATTACATTTTTCACAGTTCCCTCTAAGCTTGGGGACTTCATTTTTTATGCCTAAATTAGTTTTCAAAATTCCCAAATCTGTTGGTAGGCAAAGATTTTTAATGCAGCATTACATTGTGTTAAGGGCATATCATTTTACCTCTGAACCAGAAGACTTCTTACAAAGTCTTAGAATGTTGCTGAGCTGACAGTTCATACAGCCGTTATGATGGCCATTACTGGTACCATGGAAATGCATGCTCTAAATCAAATAAGAGTAAATTAATGACTGGTAGCATTTCAACAAAATCTGGAAATTATATTTAATAAATTTGGAAGTCTAGAGATATAATATATGAAAATTGTCACAGAATTGTAACCGAATGGGTATTGGATTAAATGAATAATTGAAACACAATGTGTGAAAGATGAAAATGTATTAACTTAATTAGTAAAGAAAAATGTATCGTGTAAAAATACAATGATTTTTACACACTCGCAATATACAATTGATCCAATCACTCTATACTAACATTCACATATTGAAAATAAACCAATAATATATCTCTCTGATATACAGCTTCACGAAACCTCAGTTTCAAATAATAGTACACACTAAGATATTCATATAGTTTTCACATATTGACTAGGCTTGGGATTCAAACAATCTCAAGTTTTCAAATACATTAAAAATCTTCTGCACTGTCAGTAAGATTCACAAATCTTCTGGAATTCAACTAAGATTCAAAAATAATCTCGTGTAAATACAAATATACCAATTTAAACAATAATTTAAATAAACTTATGCTTCTCGACCCTTCTACAGTCGCATTATTCATCCACCAATAAACCCCACAGTTTCACCACAAGTCACAAGTAGTTTACGGCAGCGAGACATGTTGGTTACGTCACTCATCTGAAAAAAACACCTGTTCATCCCAGACAGCACTGTACGCATGCACATCACAAATAATCAAATATTTCTCAGGCAGAACATTTTTTTTTCCTTTCTGATTCAGTGATAAAAATGGAATTGCTGAAGTTTAAATCAAATACAGATTTTATGTGTCTTCTTAAAATTATGAGCAAATAGCTGTCTTCAAGAGAAATTAATCTTGAAAACTTAATATTGTACAGCATTTGTTTGAGAAATACTGATAATCCACTGGAGAAGTGTCTATCATCAAAAAACAATTTGCTGTAGCCAAGTTAATCCCAATACTGCATTATAGGATATAGCTCTTGATGTGTTCTTGCACAAAACCCTTACACTTTGCTCAATACATCTCCATCCAAGAACTTCAGACAATCGATCTGATCATATCCATTGCACTGAACAGTTACCAACACCTTGCAGCCACCAAATACTTCTGGACTGTAATGATGTCAGCAAGGAAGTGAAGAAAGTAACCAGGTTTGTCTCAGAATACAATCTGTGCATTTGAATAATAAGTCATAATGCTGCCTGCATCCTGCCACAATATCCAATTGGTCCTCAGATCTGAAAATTTGCAATCTATATTGTTTACTTGACTTGTCATATGAAGATGGTGATGACACTTGTAGTAGTGATTACCTTCCATACTTGAGAAGTAACACTCCCAAGCTGAATTAAGGGCCTAGGGCACAGATGGAAAGTGGACAAGGTAGATTGGGAAATATTGCTGAAAAGTCTGCAGATCCATTTTGACTGATGATCATTTCAAAACAATAGTATACCCAATCCTCTTATTCACAATTCTGACACTAATTCTTCTAAATGAATGGTCCTAGTGGCCAGGGGTTTTCACCAAAAGTCTTGTGATGTCTTGTTTTTCCTAGAGGTAAATGGTGCTGATGTTATGTCCAATATGCCTGCCACTGTGGTTAATTTGAACAATCTGTCACTCAAGAATATCAGAGATGATTTATGCACTAAGCAGTTAAAGAAAATGGTCATATCTTGAATTCCTGAAAGTCATTTTGGACACTATAGTACCAGTCACACCCAGATACTCTTTGATGTGTGCCCAATGAAGAACATTTATGGTCATGTTGACCTGCAAACCCTTACGATTTGACCACAAGTCTTGCAAAAATGACCCTTAAAATATGGGCTTGCAAAATAAAAGCAAATATTTTAAAAACTGTTCAAAGAACATTTAATTCCTTTTATTTTGCTGTATGATTGATGTGTGTAATATGGGTTATAGAGTATACAGCATGGCCTTATTCCAGATGTGCACCTTTCAAAAACTGCTAGTTCCGCTTGGTCATTTTCACTTCCAGGACTTCAGAGGTAATTGTAAAAAAAAAAAAAAGAACCAATAACTGTTTTACATTTTATGCATGTAATAATTCATCCATTTCACTTTCAGAAGCTTTGTTTAGTTGGACAAAATTCATTTTCCCTATTGTAATAGGTGGTAAAAGATAGTGTAATTTAGACTAATTTAGGTTGAATGCTTAGCTCGTGTACAATTTTGAAAAATACAATATCCCAAGAAATGTCAGCCACATTATCAGAGTAGCATTGAGGTATGCCAATATTCTCTCCATTGTGCATGTTTAAAATGCAAAGAACTTCACATTACATATGTCACTCTTAAAAGTACATAATAACTCGTGAGCTCCCAATTAATCAGGAAACCAGACTAGCTTTACAGCCTTTCCTCAGATGCTTTTAGCTGCACCTATTTGTTAATGCGAAGCATCTGCATGATGAACCTGTTGATGATAGTATTTTTTAATAATGGCTTCCAGCAAGCGATACATATTTAAAATGAAAGTAAAAATAAGCCTTTTGAAAAGTTAATAATCAACACAGAAGATTAAAAAGGAATATTCAGATTCATGTGAATAAAATCTGTAAAGGACACAATTACATGTATTGGAATTCATGTGCCAATTGGAGTATGACTTGTGGCAGGAGATATGATTACCATCATCATGTGAAATGAAAAAGAATTTCTAAGAATTATGTCAAGTTGAGAGACAGCAACAGCATAGGGTTTGGAACTACAGTTCGTGCAACTGTACTAGTGGTAAAAAATAAAGTCTATGCATACTTTACTAATTTTTCAATTGAACAAAATATTTATGTTCGCTGCATGTTTTGAATACCAAACTTTTAATTATTTTTTCCAGCTTTACAATAGCAGTTTATGATACTTTGTTACACCTTACTGAAAATTGGTCAGACTTACTGAGACGAAACTCATCAGGGTTGGCAGGTCTGGTCAGGTAACACTGGGTAAAATCTTTTTCTTTTTTTGTGGGGAAATGTGATTTATATAACATGTTTTGAGAAAAAATTTTTTTAGGGTATTTAATTTTTTTACCTTGATCTTTTATTGATATACACCTTATAAATTAGTTGTTGTAAATTAGTTGTTGGGCTTTTGCCATTTTGGTGCCTCAAGATTATATTTGTTTGGAAGATTTGATCATTCTGTTTTTTTTTGCAGATATTTGTGTTTACACTTTTGGAACTTGACATTAATTGCAACCACCAGTGTTGTACTGATATGATATTAATTCTTGCTCCTACTACAACTGCTACTGTCCTATTTCGTTCAATCCATCAATGACCATATATTGATCGTAGGTGCAGCATTCTTAAAATTTCTTACATTTGCGCATATTTCATTTCAGAACCTATTGTAAATTCCCTACACAATAGTCTTGTATTAATAAGTTTTATTCAAGTAATATGTCACTTCTGCATACATATCAGGGAAAGGTAAAACTTGTACATTCTTTTGTGAAAGTCATAATTTTAATTGCAATTTGTGTAAATGTCAATTTATAATAATGACAAATATGGGATTGGAAGGTATGAAGGTTTCAACAGAAACCATATGTGAGCTTCAAACAACTCAAAAACGTTTAAGGGAAATTATCAAAATTTATGAGAAAACATTCTGAATGAATGAAGATATGTCATTAGATATGTATAGGTGCAAAAGCACTGTACTTGGCCTTGCATTTTGGCCTTAATACATTAACCCCTAGCGCAGAGCTTACGGGCCATGAGGTAGTAACCTCCTTCCAAGGTTTGTAGCATCAAGGTCATGCATGATACACTAACGTGGATGGTATTATAGAAAGGTATACAGATTTAACTCTACAATGATGCCAAATAATCTGGACATTTTAGTTGCACTACAAAATACAGAGGAAAAAACCTAATTTTTGGGACCATTTTCTTTTTCCACCCAAAATTCGCCCATGATCGGAATCTGATCTTGTGTCCAGATTTTAGACTTAATGGCCTCAGATCTATGGCAGACCAGTCTGATGTGCACACAGACAGGTGAACCTGTGCAAAAAGTAGGATAAAGTAGACATTTTGAATAAAGAGTCTTCTCCATGTGAAAATTATGGGACTGTTGAGCAAGAAAAACCACCAAAAAAACTCCAACTTTTCACCTTCTGCTCATGCCCCAGCAAACTAACCAATGAAAAACATTTTTTGTAGCACTACTAGCCATTTGTCTAATCGAAAATTACTTGGAAATTGATGTATTAGGATGTACATGTATTCAGAAACAGTCCCCAAAATGTGTTTCCTAATCTCATTTCATGCAAAAACAGCAAAAACTTTGAGGGGTTAATGTGTTAAGACATATTAGTCAGGTGAATGACCTCTGGCCTGATTGGTCCTCAGTGTTTTTCTTTATTTACATGATTTTATCTTAAACCTCCTAAATTACCTCTACCCTCTGCATATGTAAGGAAAGTGGGGTGCTATAATTAAATGATCCAATGTATAAACAATAATAATAATAATAATAATGCTTTATTTATAGAAGGTGACTCTTTAGTCAAGGACTATTCTCCCTTGAGGCCCTCTTAATGAGAGTATAACAAATGCACATTGTGTGAAGAAGCAATAATTAGTGCTTATATTAGCACGTTTCGTATTAAAATACTAAATTCCATTAACACATGCATGCTCATGATATCTCTTCTTAAATACTCTAATATTTTCAGCCGATTTTACATGTAGTGGAAGCTTATTCCACAGAACTGTACCAGAGTATTGAAAAGTCTTTTTGAATTGCTCTGTTCTTGGTTTTGGTACTAGAAGGTTTTCATGTGAGATTGATCTCAACTGGTATTGTGTTGAAAAAGGCCTGAATAAGTCATGAAGATACTCTGGTGCAGTTCCATGTAGACATTTATATAAAAGAACGGCCTTGTGAAAATCTATCCTGTCATATATTATGAACCATTTGAGTTCTGTAAATAATGATTTTGAGGGATGTTCAACAGATGTATCTAAAATTACACGTGCTGCTCATTTCTGGAGTTTATAAATCCTGTCAAGCTCAGATTTAGCAGTTTCCCCATAAATTAGAACAGTAATCCATTGTTGGAAGAATATGACTTGTAGTATAGATTGCGAGTTTCCTTAGGTAAATATTTCTTGATTCTGATGAGAAGGGCAATTTTGGATGACTGTGTTTTACAAAGCTTATCAATATGGTCATTCGATACTAAATTATTATCTGTGGACACACCTACAAGCCTTTCATGATTGACATTTTCTAATGGATGATTATTTATTGCAAGAGATAGTTTTGGGTTCCCTGACTTGTGTAGCTTTTGTATCGTCCCCAGAATCATTCATTTTGTTTTACCTTCATTAATTACCATCCTATTTTGTTGTGCCCAGTTTTGGACAATAATAATGTCTGAGTTTAATCTTGTTTGAGTAACTTCAGTATCAGAACTAGATGTATACAAGGTTGCATCATCTGCAAACAAATCTGTATTAGTGGATTCATTATTTAATGGTAGATCATTGATATAGATAAGGAAGAGGAGAGGGCCCAAAACTGAGCCTTGAGGGACTCCTGAATGAATAGTGCAAGTTTGAGAGCTAATATTGCCAATGCTTACTTGTTGAGACCTTTGGTTTAGGTATGATCTAAACCAGTTTAAAGAAGGATTGTCAAACCTGTAACAGTTCAACTTTTGCAGCAGAATTTCATGATCAACAAGATCAAAAGCTTTCTTGAAGTCAAGGAAAACAATCCCAGTCATATGCCCATTATCCATTTCCTTCAGCCAAAGATCAATTAATTTAGTAAGTTATATTTGGCACAAGTGGTACTTTCTAAATCCTGATTGTGTTTTATGAAATAGAGAGTTTGTTTCAAAACATTTATAGACCTGAATGGCTACATGCTTTTCAAACAGTTTTGACAAAGAAATATTTTGAACTATCCATTAATATGCTTTATAGTATAAACCTCTGGAAATATTTGATGACACATTATGCAGGAACTCCGTCATTTCCAGATCTGGAAATTATATCATATTCAAGACCGTATCTCTGGTGGTAGGTTACATTAAGGTCAAACAGAAGACTCATAGACCATTGTTTGGCTTTACTTCATAGCTACAAGTTAGGTTAAGTGCTAGAATACATCATTAATTTAAGTTTAGAAACATGTAAACTCAGATGTACATTAAATATTAATGACAAAAAACAAAACAAACACCATGAAATTAGAAAACATAAAAAAAATAATGAAAATATTTAAGGTGGAAACATTAGGTCTTTTAAGTTTGTTCTTGCAGTCAAAAAAAGATTAGTTTTAAGAGCACTCTTGAAAGGGATCACTGTGTCTTTGTATATAATTTCAATGGGCAATTTGTTCCATGTTGCTGGGCGCTGGTATGAAAAAGAACATTGTCAATATGACTGTTTTTTCATGGTGGGAATAATGAATATACAATCGTCAGAAGAGGAGCCTAAGTAGCTTGCTGGTGTGTACATATGGGTGATGCCAAAAGGTAAGTTGGACTTAAGTCCATCAGTAAAATGTAGCACAGAGAACAAATTTTGTGTTTGATTCTGTATCGAACGGATAGCCAGTGTTGGGTACAAAGCAGCTGGGAGGTGTACTCTGATCATGATACTTTAAGGATGATCTGAGCAGATGTGTTTTGAAGTTTCTGGAGTAGATATTGAGACAAACCAGACAGAATTGAGTTACAATAGTCCAGTCTTGAAAGTACTAATGAACAAAGAACACACAAGGTTTAAGTGGCATCAGCTGATAGATATCTGCAAATGAAGCTGATACATCTCAGCTCAAGATATGCAGTCTTGCATATATTCATGACATGTTGGTACAATGTGAGAGTACTGCCCAGAGTATATAACACCAGTAACATCAATACAGATAAGTTTTAAATCTTAATTTATTGGAGTTGGTGTAGCATTTATGAATTATTGCTTAATTGTCATATGTTGCTGTAGAAAGGATCTCAGAACTTGCAGTTACATCTTTCTCTCCACCACCATTGCCATCAGGTGATATCAATGTATAGTTAATTTTTCAAATGCAGCAATTTTTTTCTGGGAATAGATTTTTTTTTATTATTCTTTGAAACATGTTGATAATTCATATTCCTTGTTTATCTGTTGGAAAGGATGTGAAACAAAGTGACTGGATTGAGGGTTTTCACAGTTGAAAATATGATATAAAAGTAAATAAATGAGTTCACCTTAAAATAGAAAGTCTTTTTATACATAGCACAATAGTCAAGCACACAATATGCAGAGAACTACCACAAGGAAAAATAATTGACAGATGTACCATACTACACTAATGTCATACAGTCACATATATATATCAAACCAGCACTTATAAATTTTAATCTCAAAAGCTTGAAACCACTTTTCTTCCTTTAATCACATGTTCAGATATATGCAAATAACTCCAGAGATGTACATTACTTAAAATACTAGTTTTTCAAAAATGTTATATGTTCAATGAAAGTTGTTTCTTTCTGTAGTAATTACATGCAGTCATATTTGTATTATTGTTGCGTAAGTAAACTGATGAAAATAAGGTATGCCAATTAATTGCCCTTAGCAAATAGATTTCTGTCCACTCCTGAGACAAATAATGTGGACAGATTATTGATTAGGATACTTTTTTATCATTTTTTGGTGTGTAAATGATAGTAAATTTTGCACGCTATGCTTTGAAAATGCTTTTCAGCAATTAAAAAAAATCTTGCTTTTAATTGAAAACTTTAAATATTTATTTTGCATTGATTGTCATGCATATTTTTAACTTGTACAACAATATTTATTCAACAGTAACCCAATGTTTGATAATAAACCCACTCCATAGTCATTCAGTTTCAGAAAAAGCATATTCTTACAACTTGTATAGCCATATTTATCCAACAATAAACCCATGCCTGATGAAACGCCCACCCCATTTTCTACAGTGTTGACAAATATTTACTAAGATCATCATTGTCTTATAATAATCCTATCACCTACTTGTTTGACAAATTTTATTTCAGGTTGGTATTCTGGTTTTAACTTGGGAGAAATCGTGTTTGTATACCTAATTTCACATTCATGGAATAATGGGTTGGTCGTTAAAATAGAAATTATAATGAAATTGGTAGAGCTGTGTAGAAACACTTTTCAGACTTTAATATTTTACAGCTGTGGGGCATGCATTAATAAGTACATCCATTTCAGGTTTAAAGACTATCTGCTGGTACTTAAAGAAGAAAAGGACATGGATCTGAATGATACGAGGAATGAAAAGGATACAGACCAAGGCATGAGCTTAAATAAGGAAGATATGGATCTAGCTTATGAACTGAACAAATTTCCAGATGAAGTATTGAACAAATTCTGTGTGGAAACATGGAAGCTTGCCAACCAGTGTCTGTTGAAGAAAAGAAGAACACAGATCTAAAAATTCCATATCTGCTGTAGTTACTCTCTCTGAACATTCCAGATCAACTATTCCTCAACTGCAACAGCTTCACATTTACAGTGCCAGGAACACATCTATTTTATTCACACCTGTAATTAAGGACACTGTGGTGAAGCATTTCTATTTTATGAACTCATTTCTATCTTTGATGTATTTCATAAAATCAAATTTTACCACATAATTGAAGCTGACAGTTGTATTAGCTATATTATACTTCTACACTACATTCTGTATATATTATTTCAAGTGTAACAACTTTACATTCATAGTAATAAATATATATTATAGACACACTTATCATTAAGGTTCCTGAAATGGGGCATCTCTGTTTCATGAACATTTTTTTGTATATATTACTAATATCAGCACTTGCATTAATTTTGCAGGAATGAGAATAATTAGAATTTGTGTAATATCATGTCTGAATGACTTGTACACATTTTCTCAGTATTTAACAAAAACCTCTTCAGGAATTATTTTGAGGGGAAAAAATAGGTGTTAGGAAGTTCAAGATTTCTTCATACATATGTTATCCTTATTACTTATTATATGGTTATGAAAGTTACTCAAAGCATTTTTTTTCTTCATTTTATAAAAGAATATGGAATGCATGAATAATTAACAAAGGTAAATTTTGTAAAAGATTTTATAAATTTGTCAGATGGTTTCAACAGAGTTGTGATAATTACATTAAAAATTTAGAGGTATTAAAAAATATTATGCTGAAAATGATGGATTTTAATCATATAATTAAGTCTTATTTCCACTTGTATTGCTATATGTATTATCTATTTGCACCCTGCCACACATGTGAAAGGGGTATATCAAACATTTTTACACTTTAAGTTGAACATTTATGTCACTGTGGTGAGACATCTCAGTTTCATGAACAATATTTCTGTCATTTATGAATTTTTTGAGAAACTAAAATTTATAACATAGTTCATGCTACAGTTGTAGTAGTGCAGACGATGTTATGTATGTTTCTGGACAGCTGTACATGAATGATGTTTTGCAATAGACTGAAAGGACATGCAACATTTTTTAACTATTGTTTTTGCTACATATAAACAAATTATTGATTATTGCATGATTTTTCACTCTTAATCAAATTTAGACATTGATTGCAGTTTAACCCAAATATCTGGCAATGAGGCAGATGTGTTGCATTATAGCATTATACTATGTACACATAGACTTCTGCAACAGATGTCATATTATGTTGGTAAGTATATTCCAGAAGGCAACTCTTACAATATTTACTTGCTAGCAGTACAGAGGATGTATAAGTAGTCACCACAAAACATGAATTTGAGGAGACTATGATTGTACATAAAGAATGGGATTGTTACATAAACATTTTTTATACCCCAGCAGTGATTTTTAGTCTGGATTAGTTGATCAATGAAATTGTCATCCCCTGCAACAGAAAAAGTTTATTTTTACATTATAGCCATTATACCACTATACATACACTTTACAGATATCAGTATGTTTCATGGACCTTTATGACTTTTTTATCCTAGTGATTTTCAAGCATATTGAATTCTGCAACTAATATGACACAGTATGATATACTAAGAGAGAAAATATGTATTCATATTACACTCCTGTCCTAAAATTTGTATATATATATAAGATTGATCTTGTTTTATCAGCACCTTTGATTCTTGATTTGGGTGATGGTTTAATGAAGTTTTAAAGTTGGTTTAGTTTGGATTTAGTGTTATGTTTGTCTGAACATGATTATATTTAAGTTGAACATTGAGGTCACTGGTGAGGCATTTCTATTTCATGAACACATTTCTTTCCTTGATATATTCAGAAATCAAATTGTATCACATAGTTGATGCTGTCAGTTGTTGTTAAATTATACTGTTACACTATAATCTGTCTATTAGTTCAATATTATACCCACTATACCACTTTACACTTGTTTCATGAACCCTTAATCTTATCCAGTTGATTTCAAGCATATTGAAATTTGCAAAATATATGACATATTATGATATACTGACAGAGAAAATATGTATTCATATTACACTTCTACAGTACAGTCTGTATATAAACAAGATTGGTCATTAAGTGTTTCATTAATCCCTTTTATGTTTTATTTGGATGATGGTTTAAAGGTTTGAGGTGGGTTTGGTCAGAAAGTGTCATGCTTATTTTAAAAATCATTACACTTAATTAAACACTTAGGTAACTGTAGTGAGATATTTCTAGTTCTTGAACACTTGTCTCTCTTTGATGTATTTTTTATATAAATCAAATGTTATCACATATTTAATGCTCATAGTTGTATTAATTAAGATGTTATGATTTTTGTGTTAGACATTTATTCATTAGAGATGTTTTGGAATAGACTGAAAGGACATGCAACATTTGACATTATTTCTTTGCTACACACAAATTATTGATTATTTTCACACTTTTTAAATCTTACTAAAAAGTTAGACATTGTAAAATTACTGGGGGACACTTTTACCACTAATGTCTTGTTTGTATGTCCCTCATATATTTTCAGTTTAACTCTGCTGTCTGGTAATACGAATTGTAGTTGTGTTGCATTTATACTGCTACCCTGTGTTCATATTAACTCACATGGCCTGTTTTCTTGGTAAATATGTTCCCAAAGGCAATGATTTCAATATTTACTTGCTAATAATACTCATTATGTATAATAAGTCCTCACAAAATAAGAATTTGTGTTTTGTTTTGTTTTGGGGGGTATATAAAAATGGGCCTGTTACAGTTCTCTAGGTTGGATGGACATCAGAAGTTTCATCCTGAGCAAAAAAATTTGAGTATTTTTACATGATACTACTGTACATATACTTAACAATTATCAGTATGTTTAATGAACCCATGAGACTTTTTTCATTATACACTTCTAGAGTACAATCTGTATATAAAGAAGATTGAGCAGTAATTGCTTCACTAATCCCTTTTATTTTTTATTTGTATGTTGGTTTAAAGGTTTTGAGGTGGGTTTGGTCAGATAGTTTTATGCTTGTTTGAACATTATTAGACCTAATTTGGCATTTCTATTTCATGAATAGATTTCTGCCTTTGATGTATTATATTTTGAAATCAAATTTTATCACATAGTTGATGTTGATTTTTATAGTAGTTTAGATGATGTTGTTTGTGTTGGACAAGCATTATTGCAAGATGTTTAGGAAGAGGCTGAAAGGAGATGCAACATCTGACCTTATTTCTTTACTAAATTTATTATTTGCATATGTTTTAACTCATAATCAGAATTAGACATTTTTGAAATTATTGGTTTACCTATAAAGTCTTGTTTCAAGAACACTGTATAATTGCCATTTAACCCTAATATCAGGCAAAGATACCAATGAGGTGTATTATAGGATTATACTGTGTACACACCAATTTCTACAACACATGGCCATTTGGTTGGTAAATATGTTGTTGTTTTGTTTTATACTTTGTATATAAAAATGTAATTGTTGTACAAATTTGTTTCCTACCCCAGCAGTGACTTTTAGTTCTCTGGGATGATTAGGCATATAAACTATCATACCCAGCAAAATAAAAAGAGTAATTTGTACATTAAATGGGAAATATTTCAAAGTACCATAAGCCAAAAAGTGGAACTACTCATAAATAGCTTTCAATTTTCAGGTGTGCTTGTTTGGAATAACAAACCACATGATATTAAATCAGCTCCAGTCATCCCTTCCTTTCACAAAAGATGTGATTAATGAATTTTTTAAAATGGTCTACTTATAAAAGTACATGTTACACTACCCACCTTCTATGTTTCATTTTAATGTCTGCATAAATGTAGTTTCATTTGAATAGTTGTTTATATACTGTGTAGTGTAATCATATGATTATTAGCATGTATCTGGTATGTACATAATAGAGGGCCTCATTTGTAACTTATTGAGTCAACCCTCTGAAAATAAAGTCTTTTCTATTAATAGTATTATTAGATCATAGCCTTGATACAGTTGTACATATATTAAACAATTATCACTGTTTCATAAACCATCATGAATTAGGCTTGGTTTGATGTGCCAGAAAAGAAAATATTTATTCATTATACACTTCTACAATACAGTCTGTATATAAACAAGATTGATTATTAATTGCTTCACTAATCCCTTGTAATGTTGATTTAATTAAAGGTTTTGAGGTGGATTTAGTCACATTTACCAGCGGACACATATAAGAGTCCTGAAACATGTTATTTTCTTTTCTTTTGACATTGTATTGTGAAAACAGTGAAACTATGCCTTCATATTACACTACAATGTACATATGGATGTTTGTTTTATCAGCAAGAGCTTCATCAACCCCTGTAATGACATTTTTTGTTCAGGTCAGAATTTAATGAACAGGACTGGAGTCTGAAGTCGAGCAATTTTATAATAATTGTAGTCTTTAAGCTTGACAAATCTTTATAATGAGTCTAGACTTAACTTTAAGACTAACATTGATGAAGTAAGAGGTAGCTTTGAGTGCATGTGTCTCACACAGTATGCATGAAAATGAAAACAATGTTGCCATTTTGCCTGGAGCTTAATATGCAAACAGTAAATATCTAGTTATTTAGAGATTCTTTTCAGATTCATTGCTTTCACTGTGTAAATATAATCATTTTATTTGTATTCACCATTAATTCTGTTGCATGTCTTGAGTATCCTGTTTTAAATTGTGCATCAAAACGGAATGTTGGAGATCAATTAAGAAATATTGGTCCTCGCAGCGGTGCTGTGGTGGGGCAAAAATGATGGAGAATAGCAAATGCTGGATATCTAACAGATATATTCATGTCAAATAACATTTTTAGATATTTGAATGTATTTCTCTTAATATATCTTACTTCATTCCTTTTTTCACTTTTCTTCAATTAATCTGTTCCCAGTTTGTATATAAAATTTGATGTATCCTGTTCAAATTGATAAAATATTTTTATATGATAAGGAACTGCCAAATAATGTTTATGACTCAGTATTTGAACCTCTTTATTAGTGGTTGTTATTGAAAATAAAATTTCCAATGTAAATTGAAACATCTGCTTACAATCCCATGTAATTGTTTCTGAAATGCCCCTAACAACATTTTTGCTAGACAGTAGTTGTAACTGACATTGCAAACACATTGTCACTTCAAGTATATTTAATTATACTTGATATTAGCACAGACAGACCTTGCAGCATTGCCTTATTTAGAGATCATCATAAGATTTCTTGTGTTGAAATTTATGAAAACAGGTGTCTGTAATGAGATGTAAAATAAAATGTGTTTCTTTTTACACAACATTTTGAATTTTTTTTCTGCACTGACATATCACTTGTTTGGATAGCTATAGATATGATGAAGGCATAAGTGATTGTTGCACAAGATTTATATATTTTTGTTATTTTTTTTAATTAAATAACATGTTTATAGTATGCCATTAAAATTGCTGTAGAGATATCATTTGTTCTTCATGCAGTGATACCTCATTATAATGTTTATAATCACAAGAGTATGCTGCATAGTATTAAGGTAACCTTATACTGAGGTATGTCACAAGCAATTATTATGTGAAATAAAAATAAGTTTCAATGATACATTTAAAATACATATTTTTAATGAGATCCTTGTATGGATTTGTTATATTGAGAGACACCTTTTATACTGAAGGACTGCTGTCAAGTTTGGCAGGTTAATTGGGCATGTTGCACACATATAAGCAGTACAACTTTGATGATGCATTATAGTGAGGGACTGCTAACCTGTTTGGTTATTAATTGAGCTTGTACACATTAATTGTGCAGTACAAATTTGTTGATACTTTCTAGTGAGATTGTATAATTAAGGACAAGTTTAAACACTGGTTAAAAAGGCTTATTATGTACTTGAAGTATTTTACTCTGTTTAATGACATGTATGAATGTATACAGTATTTCATCTACTAGTACATCATTTATGACATCATATACATAAGGTACCTACATTGTAATGTTATCTTAAAAATATTTCCACTGGACTTGCCCCTTAAACTAGTTCTACTACTTTAGATGTATGAATTAAGAAACCCCATTTTCTACTTATATAGTACATATAGTTATTTGTGATTGCTATTAATTAAAACTTTGTCATCCAATATTTTTTGTATGCAATATTTATGTTTTTGGCAATACTATAATGAAAAGAGAAATAACAAATGCTTGTTATAGTAGATGAAGACAAGCTTAGTCCTATTTTTCAAGAGTTCCTTTGCATCAGTCTTTACAGAATTTTATATTTGTTCAATTGTTCATTTTCATAGATTAGGCAAATAGGATACTTGAGTAGAAAAATCTTTAAGATAATTATGTAATTATATGTTGGTCCTATCTTAATGGTTTTTTTTTTTTTTTGCTAGCTATTGTGGATTCATTGTATTTTACTTGGATCACAATCTTAAAGATGTATGTTGATGTACCACTTCTTTACATAAAATTAAACTAAGAAGGATCATATATTTGTTAGTGGAAGCTGAATATGTCAAAGAGAAACCAATCAAATCATGCAAGCATTATAACCAACAGATACAGATTTTTCTTCAAACTGCTTGTAATCTAATCTGTGTATAATCAAGATGGAACTCTTGTATCTGTTCCATTTTATATAAGTTTTGGACCTTGGAACAAGATGTTTCATGCATAGATGGTTTAGTTCTTGATTGCTACCAAATTTAAATTGGCTTGTTTATATTTTTTTTTATGTATTTGACAATGCTATTGGTGAGTTATATAGAGCTTGTTGCTTTTTGCCATTTGTTTTCTGCATTCCTTTATGCTTTACCTTGCTTTTTAGGGATGTAAACATTAATAATGCATGTACAGATCACTTAGCCTCAGATTTTGGTTACTAATCTTGGTAGAATAATGTTGCATAAACATGTTTTTCTTTATGTTTTGGGAATATAATCATTGCTTATTTTTATTAGATTGGAGAGTTTTATCATTTTATAATGATTATGACATGCGTTTGGACTAAATATATGCAGTATTCAACATAATATACTTAGACGTGCCTTAGTAAGTACCCCCCACCCCTACCCCAACCACCTTAGTCTTTTTTATTTAAAAAAAGTATTGCAAAACAATGGACGCGACTTCTGGGTAACTGTATTGTGAGTCTTGCATGCCTCATTGAGGAAACCAGCAGTTAAAATATGTCTAGAGCATCTGATTTCCTCAGCAACTATCCCATGCATGCCCAGTGTATCAATACCACTTAATTTTGTGTGATAAAATGGATTGTGTACATTTTTTTTTTCATCTGAATGAATGAAGCTACAGAGTAAAAAAGTTTCCAGTATCAAGAAAGATTTATATATTACTCTTGTAAGATGTAAACGTACTTGATATGAGCACAATTTATGACATCATTGGTGCGTGCATTATAAGAAGATTTAACTTAATGAAATTTAATAATATAATCATTATTTTGCAATACATAGTGTGGATATTATGTTGAATATGACATATATAGTAAAGACTGGAGATGCAGTGATACCATTAATTATGTGAACAAAACTTTTTGTGCTTTTCCATCATACAAACTAAGGTGTGTTGCCTAGATACAACATTTATCCTTTTTGAAATCACTGGTTATTTAGATTGTTGTCTAGACTAGGTTGATCTTTCAGCATGGATAACTGGTATTTTGCTAAATTAATCTGCAAAGATACGTATGGGTTTGTTAAGCTGAGCTGACTTTCAGGCTTTGTTATGACTGGTACATGAATCTATTTAATGATGACAGAATGAGTCATGTTGGTAAATGAGATAAAATTTTATTTTCGTTATTTCTTTTGCAAGAAAGTAAAATTAGATTAAATCAAGTGTTGTACTACTAATTTAGAAGTTTCTTAATAGCTAGTGATCTTTTAGCTTTGTGACTTTTTATTTCTTTTTTAATATTTGTAAATTGACACAGATTTTTGTAACTTTAACTATATTCATATTGTATTAGCACTCAGTTATTTACAGTACTACCCAATTATCTCAACATCCTCTGGACTATGGTTACATTGTCAACATAAGCATGTCAAGGAAAGGTGAACAAATCAGATTTTGCATAGAAGTGAAATTTGTAAGAGGTGACTTGTCAGTAGGATTTACACTCAGAGAAAAAAAACAATGGACTTTTTATTAAATGAAGACAAAATTAAGTACTGTACATGTATATGAAAAATCCATAAAATGGAGTATAGCTCATATGTTCAAAAACTCTTGTAGCAGTGATATCTCATTTGAAAATGCAAAAAACATATACATAAAAATGGTAATCCTCATTTGGTCTATATCCCATTGTCAATAAACATGTGTACTAAACAGTTCATTCTGATATTGACTGTCACCAGTATTGGATGTATAGTTGTTGTTTACTTGCTACATCTACATGTACTTAAAATTGGTCCAGATTTTTGTCAGCTGGAGACAACTATCATCTTGCTGAGGTTGCCAAAGAAGATGAGGCTATTTATAACGAAATGAAAACGTGAACAAAAATATTTTCTCAGACATCCTTGTGAAATGTCCCACCTTCAGTTAACTTGATGGCCAGATCTCTATAGTTTCAAAAGACTGGAAATTTTATTTGCATTTTATGCCACTGTTGGTAATAATCACAAGCCTAAATTGTTTTCCTGCAAAAAGGAAATTTTCACTTTACAATAAATGTGTTTCAATAACTTTGGAAAATGCAACCATCAGTCAGCTTCTAGTGCTTTTATTCAAGTTTGGTGCTGACTTCATTTGATGAAAATTACATTGGTTTTATTGAAAATCTGCTGGCTTGATTTGATGAAGAGTGCATGTGTTATTCAAGTCACCACAAAAGGCTAACTTTGGAGGACCAAACAAATGCTGTTTTGTAATGCAGATCCAACATCAGCTAATTGTAGAACAATGTATGGGTTGAAACTGGAAGTTTGTTGACAAAATGATTAGAAAACAAAGGATTTGTTTAATTTGGGACCAGGACTTCTGTCAGTATGCATGTTTACATGTTATCTTGACATCACCTTAAGCATGACAAATGGTGGTGGAAACAGACCATGGACCCAGAACATTGTATTTTCATCGACATAGACAGTTTGTCAGCATAAGTGATGTCAATATAAATGGGTAGGATTGCACTTGGAGAATTTTTTTAACACATGACAGCTTTCTCAAATAGAAATAAAATCATGCCTTAATTAAAATTTCAATCTTTTAATGTTTTCAGGAGTGTTCATGAGAGGCAGTGAACTCATTGTCTTGATATGTAAAAACGAACATCAGAAATATCTCTGGTGTATCTTGTATTACATTTTTGCACTTATGAAAACACTTCTCAGAGATTCTGCATTCATATTGATTAATTAGTCCTAATTATTGATTTAAGTTTGAGAGAATATTTTATATGAAAATTGGATTGGAACTTTTGAAAAGTGAATGATTTATCCTTGATATTTATGAAATCAGTTTGAAATTATCAAAGATGATTTATTTAAAATCAAAATGATAATGATGAGACTACACAAATAATGATACTGAATATAGAGTTAGAAATTGAGTTTTCATGGTTTTACTGAATATAAAATGTTTGTAATGATTTAGGTATGCAATGCTGTGCTTTTGTACCTTTTATTCAATGAATGCACTCTATTATAGTAAAAGTCATACAGGTCATGTAGGCAGTCAGAATGGAATATTTCAGTAATGGGTGTCTTTTTTAAAAAAAAAATTGATTACACATACCTTCAAATGGCAGTTATTCAGTTCGTTTTGATCCTTGTACATCCATAGTCCTATGTGCCTGAAAAAAATGCATATGGCAAAATCAATTTTGAAGCATTAAGACATTTTTGGATCAGGCCAAACTAAATATTTGATCCAGTAAAAACTGGATTGAATGTTGCACACTGTGTTATTGCAATTAAAACTATGCATGTTAAGAGAAAAGGTTTCAAATCTGATAATGTTACAGCTAGACTAAACATCCTCTTTTTTTTATCCACTTTAGTACCTGGCCGCCATTGTAAAAGTCCATAAAGATCATAAATGTCACCTGGAAAAGTTTTTGATGACATTTAAGGTACAAAGTATTTAATCGGGATTTAATAGACTTTGATTATAATATATCAGTATTAAGTTGTAGAACAACAATTAATCATTATTTTAAGAGAAGTAAACGTGCCATCATGACCATGTTGACATACATATTGCTTTTTTTGAAATAAAATATAATCCCAGTTTGATTAGTTTCCATTGTTCCTTTGCAGAAACACGATTTAAACTAAATAATACAAGCTTAGAAATGAAATCCTTGAGAATTTAACCAAACCAGTGTCACCAACAATCCTCTGGTGTTATTCTCGTCAATACAAATTTTTGTGCATATCTTTTAAAAGTTCAATTCATTAGACAGCTTAATTGAACGTTGGTCTTTCTGATATTAAACCCATCCATTTTTGTTTCTCTTGAGCTCCTTTTAGCGGAAAGCATGACATAGCAGACGCATTTCTAAGAGCAGTGGTGTTAACATTTTTAAAGTTATGTTTGTTCCTATACATATATTTCCTAAACCCCTTTATTCATTTTTATCATGGTTGTCGTGACTCATTGTGAACATGAAACGATTCATTCTATAACATAACTTTCACCTTTTACGTCAAGGTCTTGGTTATAGAAGATTTGTGTTATGGGTGTGGTTAAAGTTTCATTTGCTTATATGTCCTTTCTCTACCCCTTGATAGCTTCTTATCATACACATGACACATTCAGACCCGCAAACTCTCATGATTTGACTAAATCTTAGTGAAAATAGTAAATTATATTAAAATACAATCATTGCAGTCTCATCTGGATATTGAGTTGTCTGGAGATTGGTCTGGATCTAGATTTTCATATTAGAATCTGTGAAAATGATCATGCAACCAGACTAATTCTACAGCAGTACATTCTTTATTATCATTACTGTTTTATAAGCATCTTACTAAGCTGGTTTTTTTGGGCCAATTTTCATTTCCAAGAAGTGTTGCTGATGTCATTCATAGTTGTTCTCCTGCAGCATGGTCAAAGCAGAATCTGGAGTGGTGAGGACACAAGAAAGCCCACTTAAATACCCACCCCATCTGATAGAGCTTGTGTAAATTGTTAAAGGATAGATGGTTGTTGTTTTTGCAGTCTCTGGGTTAGATGAGATCTAGAACCTCACTAAAAAACTGGATTAACTTCCCAGAGGAGGAAGAAAGGGTATTCCTGTTCTTCCTTAGAAATTTGTAATTTCTCTTTGCTGAGTCCCTCTGGTCTCAGAATAGGATTGGAAAGACTCTTCAATGATGTACTAGGCCCATGTGGTCTCCTCCACTCCTCCAACAGAAAATATATGGATGCATAGTGAAAGAGAGAGTTGTGAAGAAGGAGAAGCACCTCCAATCCCCTTAAGATGAGAGTGAGTTGTGCCTCCAGTGAGGAAGAAATAACACTCTCTTCAGAGCCATAGGACAGAGAGAGAGTTGGCCACCACACACACCATTAGTGAGGAACAACTTCCTGTACTAGCCAACAGCTCATTGTTGACTTAAACTGCATAGCTCCCACCCCATCTCCCATGAGGAAGGAGCAGCACCCTTTCAGGCCCTGAAGCCCATTGTTACCATACTTTTGAATGTAATAATTATAATTCTATAAACAGGTTTCAGGCACTTTCTGATTTGTGTACAAAGTGCAACTTTTTAACACGTAAATAACTATATGATACTATTCAAGTTACTTCTCTCTGTGAGGCTCCTCGAGGGTCTAATATATCAATGTAATTCTTGTATGTATGTAAATCAGTCTCAATTTATTGAACCATCTCATGTATCCACTACATGTGGTCATGTTATAACAGATGGATCTTCTATGCTATCCTCTTCATGAATTTTTGAAAATAATTAAGGTGACGAAAAGAAATCTGTCAAGTCTAAAAACAATACAATGCATATTACCATGTCTGAAAATAAATCATATGAACAATGTGTCATGTGTTTAGTCTCCTCAAAAGAGGTCTGCAAGTAACCAACCTAAATATTAAACACATCCTCACTAAATTGAATGAGATTAAACTAAAAATACAGCAAACTAGATCAGTCAATATTCTATGTCTTGGTGGAACCTTCATTTCTGATGATACTGATTATTTGGCTCTCCAAATACAGGGACTTTGAAAGAAAAGATAGGGAATCCAAAGGGGGTGGGGTGTTTTCAATGTGGACAGTTCCATTAGTTATAACAGATGTGTTGATCTAAAGAATATTGGGGTAGGGGGTATCTAGAGCAAAGTAACCCTTGCCCAATCAAAGCCAATACTTTTATGTTCAGTTTACAGGCCACCTACCGGTAGTTCCACAGCTGATTGGATTGATAGATTTAAGGTGCAAATTCAAAAAGCATTACTAAAGGAAGATTTAGAAACTATCATATTAGGTGATTTTAACATTGACTACATGAAAACTCCAACTTTAACATGGATAAGTAACTTTGAAACTTGGAACTTGACTCAATTAACACCTGGCCAACTAGAGTTACAGATAAAAATGCTACAATCATTGATCATGTCTATACTAATAAACCTGAAAACATAAGTGAATCTAGATGTGCCAGTGTAGGCACTGAGTGACCACTACCCAGTCTGTATGACTAGACTGTTCTAAAATCATCTAAAAATAGTCAACACATTGAAGTATAATACAGGGACTTTAAACAGTTTGATGAGGAAATGTTCTTAAATGATTTAGTTTGCAAACCCTTCCAATCAATCTGCAATATAGCTGATATCAACACTGCCTTAGACAAATGCTATCAGATGTTCAATGCAGTCTTAGATATGCATGCCCCAATTATAACAAAAAAGGGTTTAACACCAAACTACACCCCAGTGGATTAACCTTGAGATCAATGAGGCTAGGCACCTAAGAGATGATTTCCACAAGAAAAAAGACATGAAAAGCTATAGAAAGTAGAGGAATAAAACTAAACACCTGATAGATAAGGCAAAAAAGAACAGCTATAAACAGGCTTTTGATGAAAGTAAGAGTACCAAGACATTGTGGAAGCATCTAAAAGAGCTTCACACACCCAAGAAACAGTTGTCTTCCTCCTAGATTTAAGCAAAATGAAGATATAGCAACATCTGTACAAGACATTGTGGAAATGTTCAACAATTTCTTCATAAACATCTCCAGTAACAGTATTAAGAACCAAACTAACATCCCAATTGAAATTAATGCTCTTCTATTATTTATAAGAGCTAAAATTCCTGATGATAATTATTTTTCAATAGCTAATGTCAGTAAAGCTGATGTTTTTGATATGCTAATTGAGGTGAATATTAATAAATCTTATTGATCATGAAATTCTGCTGGAAACATTGAACTGTTACATGTTTGAAAATCCTTTAAACTGGTTTAGATCATACCTAAACCTAAGGTCTTAACAAGTAAGCACTGGCAATATCAAACTCTCATTATTCATTCAGGAGTCCCTCAAGGCTCAGTTTTGGGCCATCTCTTCCTTATATATATCAATGATCTACCTTTAAATAATGAATCTATTAATACAGATTTGTTTGCAGATGATGCAAGCTTGTTTACATCTAGTTCTGATATTGAAGTTATCCTAGCAAGATTAAACTCAGAGTGTTTTAGAGTCCAAAACTGGGCACAACGAACAAGGATGGTAATTAATGAAGGTAAAACAAAATGTATGGTTTTGGTGACATCACAAAAGATACACAAGTCAGGGAAGCCAAAACTATCTCTTGCAATAAATAACCATCTGTTAGAAAATGTCAAACATGAAAAGCTTATAGGTGTGTCCATAGATAATAATTTATTATGGAATGACCATATTGATAAGCTTTGTAAAACACTGTCATCCGAAATTGCCCTTCTCAGCAGAATTAAGAAATATTTACCTATGGAAACTCGCAATCTATACTACAAGTCATATATTCTTCCAACAATGGATTATTGTTCGAATGTATCAGAAACTGCTAAATCTGAGCTTGACAGGATTTATAAACTTCAGAAATGAACAGCACGCATAATTTTAGATGCATCTATTGATGATCATCCCTCAAAACATTGTTTATAGAACTCAAATGGTTCACAATATATGATGGGATAGAGTAGTAGAGAGGGTGAACAGACCAAGTTTTCAAACAAAAATAAAGCCTCAACGGGAGTGGATGCGAACCCATCTCTGATATTTGTCAAACTAAAACCTCCTACAGAGAGGGTGAACAGACCGAAACTATTTCAGATAAACTAATATATGACAGTTTCGGTTTAGTACGAGGTTTCTCTTTGTCAAACCAGGACCGTTGCGTCAAAAACAGACGTATTTGTTGTCACGGTTTTATTAGCTGTTATGGTTTTAACCGAATATTTGATCAAGTCCGATACGATATCTTGATCTAGGGTCACGTAAATTTATCGTTACAAATCTATGTGGGATTCACTGAGCGTGACTAAAGAAATTTCTAAATTTATTATAATCCATGTCACTGTCGCACCAGGTTTCATGAATATTTCTAAGTTTATGTTTGCCAACTCCATTAAACTCCACGAGGATATTACAATTGTACCTGATCACTTTTGGTACTTGAGTATACCTCTGAGAACATAATATCACATCAGTATTTTTATACCTACCTAGTGAAAATATCCTAGCGGGATTTTTTTTATTGTCTAGCATCACATCATCGTACACAACTAGATTGTTAATACTTCCATTAATAGAATCAATACTCGGAGCTTCTTTGCTATCGGTTATAAATTCAATGATACTCTCATCGATTTCCGATTTTGCTCTCTCGTTAAAATCTTTGAGTACATCATAACATCGCTGATCGTCTACACTCGGGGCTACCAAATATAATTTATCCCATTTCATCCATCTTGTTATTAGATTAAGTAACAATTGTGTTTTACCGCTTGCAGACGGACCAATAAAAATCATTCTGATTGAATTCGGCAACTTCACATGATGTTTAACAGATTTATGTTGTCAGGTAGCTGAATAATAAATTACATTCATGTTATTATAAATAAATTATGGATCTATATTTTGTTAAATGTAAGATACATACTAGCACAAACGACTTGACAACAATTACAATAAGCAATAACAGATCAGTACTTGCCGGTAGGTGTGTACAATGTGGTACAAAAAATTTAGATTTGTTTCTATGAAATCAGGTAATGATTTTTTATTAAAAAAAAAAAACAAGGATGTGATATTGCAGCAAAATTGACAAAACTTCCCGGGGGTCCATGGGCCAAATACCCAGGAGAAAAACATCTTCCAGGATATAATTACTGTGACCCTGGTACCAAACTCGATATCCGACTTGATAGCCAAGACCAACCCCGACCCGGCGAATATCCGATAAATGATATTGATAAGGCGTGTCATGCTCATGATGTTGCTTATAAAAGTAGCAATCTGCAACATAGACATGTCGCAGATGTGAAATTGATTCATACTTTTAATTCTATTAAAACTAAATCTTTCAAGGAATCATTAGCTAACTGGTTAGTAAGATCTGCGATGAAAGGAAAACTAGTATTGGGTGCTGGTAATTAATATTAATAGGGAATCTATTTATTATTCCCCAAGAGGATACTGGAGAGGTAAATCAGCAATTAATAAACTCGCCAGTACGTCAAAAGTTAAAAAAAAAGTTACTGCGGCAGATTGGTTGTCAAGACAGGCGATATGGCAGATTTATCTACCATCGCCTAAGCAAATTCACTTTGCACATTTTGATGTCAGTGTCCCTAATGAAGTTCACCAGGCTGATATATTATTTCTGCCGCATGATACTGTTAATTAACAGACATACAAGTATGCGCTAACTGTAGTTGATATTGCGAGTAGATAAAAGGAAGCTGAACCATTGTTGACGAAGGTGGCATCAGAGGTATCTGTTGCATTTGAACAAATTTATTGACGAGGTCCTCTGCAGTGGCTAAATCTATTACAGGTTGATCCTGGCAAGGAATTTCAGGGTGCAGTGTTATCAACAATGAAGCATCATAATGTCACCATCAGACGAGGACATACTGCAATACACCGCGATCAGGCAATTGTTGAACGATTTAATCGAACACTTGATGAGCGGTTATTTGGATATCAATATGCGAAGGAATTTATTTAAGATAAACGATCACGTGAATGGGTCAAGAGATTAACAGGTGGGATAACTGCGTTAAATAATGAAATTACTAGAATAACAAATATGAAACCTGTTATCGTGATCAAAAAAGTATATACCCGTACAAAAACGGCGAAATGATTTTTCAAAACAACGAATAGTCGGGAATGTCAATGTAAGATATTTATATGAACCAGGTGAACTTGAAGATGGTAAAAAAAGAGCTACTCATCCTATTTGGAGTGTCACATCGCATAAAATATCTAACATAACAAGATCCATGGGTAGACCCGCAATCTATAGATTAGGTTCAACTGCTGCTCCGCGTGGATTTACTCGTGAACAATTAAAAGTGATACCCGATATTACTCAATTACCGCCGCGTGGTCTTAACTAGCACCTCTGCGTCTGTTACACTTTAGATAGGTCAGCATAACATTATCTCTGGTATGACCAAGACTATTATCCTTTCTATCCACGTTAAATTGGCGAGGATCTTTATCCGACCACGACCAAAGCATTATACAATTACAGCTAGCGCAGTGTTGTTGTTTCAGCGTAATTATAAATTCAACATCAATATCAAATTCTCTGTTATTTTTCTTATCTTGTTGTTTATAGCCAGCAAGATTTTTTTCTTATTATATCATCGCTGACAATATCGTTGATTGTGGTGTCATTAGAATCTAAAACGACTCTACGAAGTTGATTTATTCTTCGTACTCTGGATACTGCCAAGTAAACTAAATTCGACCACTCCATGCGATCATCTACGATCCAAACAATTGTATCAGAGATGGTTAATCCTTGAGATGTATGTATCGTCATTGCGTATCCTAGCGCCCAGGGAGATTTGTCAGCGCACAATGCATCTTCGATAACACTGATATCAAGAAACACAATATCATTTAATACGAGAGTTTTTTTTTCTCAGTCCCTGACTCTGTCAGGCGCCCTGGAATATCAACTTCAATATTCTGTCTTCGTGAATCAGCTAGTCTATAACACAATGGCATTAGAAGTGTTACGAATTTTTCTTTATGTGTTTGAAACAACCGCGCTTGAAGTGTGTCTCTGTCTTTCTACTTGCTACTATCAAATCGTTTGGTCTCCACGCTTCCCAAAAAAACATATAATGGGGTTTCTGAAATTATTTTACGCGCTATTTCACACTGGATTTTATCTGGTTGTAATCTGATTAATTTCTTGAACTCCTTAATTCTTTATCAAGTGATCTATGCGCAGTATTAATTTCTTCATAATAATCTGCAAAATTCTTTAACCAATTATGACAAACCGACAAATGGTGGTGGTTGACTATAATCGCCACACATTATCACAGCTGTATTTTTCAGTAACAACCAATCAAGAAACATTTTAATATATCGAACGACACTGTGCATATCTCATCCCAAATATTGATTTTCGGAATATATTTCTCACCCATTCGATCAGGAGTCCATGCGTCGCCTTTATATCGAAAGAAACTGTGATATGTGCAAGAATTAACTCCTCGTTGTTTCATCTCTCTTGCAAGTCCGTGTGTGGGTGTTAGCACAATCATGTCTGACTTCTCCCGAAATAATTCGATCACTCGTGTTGTTTTTCCAGACCCACCACAGCCATTTAAGTAAACGGTTTATATCTACATACTGGATCGGATAACGAAGGAGCGCTCGATAGTTCTGATATTATTTATCATGTAATTATCTTCAATCGTAACATCTGCTGATTTAGAATAATCGTGCAACATTTCTAGTTTTCTTCTCCATGACTTGAAGTGCTCATCGGTTGTTTCTGATAGTATAATAAATTTCACTCTGACAAAATGCTTTCGATGTCCAAGATGCGTTATTGTTCTTGCTGCGTGACTGTCGTTCATGGTAGCATCAACACTACCAGCAATCCGAAATGTTGACCAACAATGAGGTGCACCATCTCGCTTAAATTCATTAAACGCTTCATGGATTTTACGTCTCAAGCTCCTATCACTTATTAGACCATTATTTGGTGCATCTATAGAGACTCTATCGAGATTGAATTTAACATTTTTTCAGGGTTTGATTTTGGATAGTCTCTCTAACTCCTTCATATTGTAATTAAAACAAGTATTTAAATAAAAAAATTATATGTAATGAATCACTGTAAATGGCTTATGATACGATCAGTAACCGTTTGTAACAAATCGTGCAGAAACGAATTCTGTGGATCTCATTCACAGAGTGTGCGACGAGGAAGCTTAGCTCCGAAACCCTGTATACGATGCGGTGATGGAGTACGAGGACACACGCAATTGTGTCTCAGTTGTGGGGCGATACAGAGAGCTTAAGCATTATTATGATAAAAGAAAACGTGACCCTGACTCTGTCAGCGATAAAGTCATAAGAACACCCCAGGACTATATTACTAGATTGTCAATAAATAATAATTAAAACAAATAATCAATTAGACAAATAATATATGTGTATATAAATGAGCCAAAAATTTCAACCACATCCCACGATCAGCAACTATGAAGCATCACGCGATGGTGTAGTCAGACACCGCAGGCTGAAAAAGCCAGTAAGTACTGTTGATCATCATGGATATCTTAGATTTACTGCTGCGGAAAAAAAGATATTTTTGGTTAAGATTCGTTTTTGAATGTTTCCACGGATTGATCAAAGATGGTTTTGTGATTGACCACATTGATTCGTATTTTACAAATAACCAATTGCATAATCTTCAAGCTATCACTCAGAGTGAGAATACCAAACGCGGTCGTACAGGAATGCATAAAAAAATTGCGAAACTTGTCAAATCTATAATTATTGATAAGGGCGAAGAATTAAAATTTCAATCGATGAAGGAAGCTGGTGAGCAGTTTGATATTTGTATGCCTTCGGTTCGATATCATGCAGAAAATATATGTAAGTCGGCTTTTTCAAAACGATTCAAGCACAAAATTCGGTTTACATACATAAAATGAACCATTACCGAAGGGAGATAACTCCTCCAGGGATATGTATGCGTGTGTGATAGAGTTTCTGTCCTTCATGGGATTCCCATACATTTAAAAATAGACATAAATCACGGTCTGACTGAATTTTTATATGTTCTAGTTTGACTATTCTTTTTTAAACTACAAATATATTCTTGTTAACTTTATTTTAGCTACAAATATATATTCTTGTTCAGTTTATTTTAGCTGCGTGTATATCTCAGTTAACAATATATTAATTTCAAAATATGTATATGTTAGATTTGAACATAACGTAATCGCTAACGCGGTTGAGTCTTGTCCCTGGGACCAGCGTTCAATGCTTGTAGCAGGCATTATTGTCAACGGTACCGATTGTATGGTTTTCTAAACAGTGGGGGTCCGCCCCAAGCGAAAAAGTTCAACAGAAAAAAATACACACCTTTTCAATGCAGCTAATTGGGAGGTACTGTTTTGTACCCCCCGGGAATTAATTTCATGGAGGAGGGTGTGCAAAAAATCTGTTGAATTGTGAGAATGGCCTACAATTGTGTCGTCTTATATATAATTGTACATATTGTTTCATCATCATTCATCTGTCCTATTGAATTTCTAGCATATTGTTTTGGCAAGCTAGAAATTCTCATATAGGGTTCTTTCATCCTTATATGCGGTGTCTAGACTATTGTTTGGCAGGTTAGAGGCTCACAACGGGCACTGTGTTTCGTGCTGCCCCTGAGCCTACTGAGATGTTATAGGACAACTTGGTTGCTCATGGGTTGTGCCGTCTTATATTATGTGACCTCTGGACTTCTAAGATGTTATAGGACACCTTATGAGTTCACATGGATCGTTTATGTATGTATTCATATCTCTTGGCGTGATAAGATGTTATATGACACCTTAAAACGAATGGAGATTGTGCCGGCCTAAACTGAAAACGGGTTACAATTGACCCCATTTTTGGGGATATATTTATATATTAAGGATATATTTATATATTAAAGATATATTTATTATATAATGAATTATGAAAATATCAATGATATAATTTGTGCTATTACGGATTTGAAAATTCAACAAATACAATTATCAGTTAAATTAGATTGTGATCAAATACTTTCTGACTTTCATTCTTTAGAAGACATAACCCTTGAAAATAATGTACGCTACCATCTCAATATAAATTTATTAAACGGATACAACAAGCCGTTAATGAATCATTAGCTATAAACAGTGAAATAAATAAGTTCGTACCTTTGTTTACAGAGTAGAGAAAAAAACTTATTTATCTAACAAATATGAAACCAAAAACAAATCAATTTAAACAACTCAAACAGCTAATGAAAATAAAAGTAGTAACACAGGAAGCGAAAACGTCTTCTAGGTATGGGAAGCAAAAGTAGATCAGTGTTATTATTTCTTTGTTTACCCCGCAAAGGAATTTAATAGTAAACCGTACACGCGCTATATCAGCACTATCAAATCGTCCGATTTTGTAACTTTGTAACGAACTTGATTTACACGAAATCTTAAGATGGAAATCCTGTAGGATGAAAGTCTTTAAGACGAAAATCCTTTTAAGATTGAGATTTTACGATGGAAATCCTTTTAGGATTACACATACAGACTTATTTGTAAAATTTCTCCGGCGAGGTCCAGAAAATTATTGGCTTGGTCAGTGAGTTTAAAATGTATTTTCGTTAATAAATCATTATGACATTGCATATAAATTGGATTCACGGGTTCTTTTATTATTAAAAATCCGGGTGGAAATAGTGATGCAAACGAATATGAAATGTATCCTTGCTGGGCCTGATTTGATTTTTCGAGATTTATTTGGTAACTTCCATCAATAGTAGCACATATTAGATTTAGTGCAATCACCGGGGATATATTAACATTTTGAGGAGCAATATGCCTACCTATTCCGTCTGGGTCATTATTATGTTCTGCGAGTATCAGAGGAAATTACTCACCTATGACATCACTGGCGGATTTTCTTAATTGCATTGCATTATACTCGGGGAAACTTGTAATTTGGTAATGTAGCATCTGATATGTTATGTTGATATAAAGAATCTCTTTTATATCCAACACTACCTTCAGGGGGATATAATCAATTACTGCCTGGACTATTCGCTGGTTGATATATTCCATATCGGATACAAGCTGATTTAATATTTCTACGTGTTTAATGATTTCATCACGTGGCCTCGTTATGTCAGAGAGATGTTCTTGAAAGTATTGCCGTAGTTGTTGTAGTTGTGTTTTATGTTCTTGATTAATGATTTTAAAATAGTCAGTAATATTTTTTCTTTGATAGATGTAATTTATTTATATTCTCCAATTGAAATTGTATTATAAAAATCCCAAGAATGTCCATCCCAATTTATTGGACCAAAAGTGACAGTGTTTATACTTTTTATATCAGCTAAATGTTGCTTGTATGATATAGCGATTTCATGGTATGATTGTTTTTTTTGTTGTATAATCAGACCTCGTTGGTTCCGGTAAATTTTGATACGACGGTCGAGGAGGAATTTCAGGTCATCCTAGCACTGATCTGATTGAACTCTGGTAGATATCTACATGTACTACATAACCGGGTGAGTTTATCTCAATCGCGGCTGATAATGTTGGTGCATGAACTGTTATAACGAATTTTGATTCTTTTCCCCTAATGGATTTTATTCTACGTTGGAATTCATTATTGATCTGTTCGATTTGATAAGTCCCAGAAGGTAGAGAAACAACATATCATTCCGGGTTTCCATCTTTATCATTTTTACTGCAAACACCAGGGAATTATTCTGTTGCTGACCACCAAATGATTTTGATCTAATATTCGGCCAACTGTAGTATACTCGTAATTTTACTAATGCGATCTCTTTAACCGGTATTGCAGTGGGGAAATTCACACTGAATTCAGGGATGATTGAGGTTATTGAGATCATGGTTGTCTTTGGCGGGGATGTGTTTGCGGCTATCCACTGAAGTAATTCCGTTGTCGATGGCATTGCCATTGTTGTTGTTGCTATTATTGTGTTGTTTTTCTAAGTTTGATATTACTGTGTGGTATATGTTCATCTTCGCAGAGAATTCGTTATCTGATATTGTTGTGTCATCGAGACTAGATGATGTCAGCGACGACAATTGGGAATACGAATACGCGGCTGATACAATATGTAACTTAGTTATATACTCGTGTAGTTTATTCTGACTGCATGTGGATATTTTTTGTGATGATGCTAAGAACCCCTGCAATTGTTGTCGCTGATGACACACAAATTGTGACAACTACAGGTGTCAGCGCTGTTATTGCTGATAACAATATACCCGTTCCAGCAATTACACTTGAAACCGAATACACAATAATGTCAACACTGGTAATTCGCCTGCGGTATTTTTTTTTAAACTTCGTTGTATATTCGTCAATAAGATTTTTTAGTTTAGTTTGAAACTCACGGACTTGATCATATCGACATTGTTGGACATTCATTATACTATTTACTTAAATCAATTACAAATTCTACGTAGTATATCATTGATGCCCGAGTTAATTTACCACTGATAGAGGTTATTGTAAATGTTTCCATGGCGACCTTATATATTATTGCACTTGCAGTATTAATTCCCTTAGATGTACCCGATGATACATTAAACTGTACTGGTGAAAGCAGTCAATCTATAGATACCTTTTACTTCCGCGGTAATATTAATCAAATTATTTTGAGGTGTCCAGGCGAAAGATCCATGATGTGTCGAGTACATGGCATTAATATTTTGTTTATGTGGTATCTTGATTTTATCAAGCCGTGCAGCGATAGCAGGAAAATCACTAACGATATTGTCCTGTGTTTGTTTAATCCTATCAATATTTGTTTTAATATAAAATTTTATTGGGACAGTCAGCGAAGTACCAAAGAAATTATCCATGGTTTCATCCGATTTTCTAAAATTCCTACGGAGGTTTGCAAACACGCTAACATGAACATTATACTCAGCTCGCAGCGTTGTTAGTTTACCATCTGTGGTTTTAAATTCGTGTTCCAGCGCTGTTAGTTTATCATTGGTGGTTTTATGTTCACCATATAGCGTTGTTAGTTTATTGTCTATGACATCTACATATTTGTTTGTGACAGCGTTAGTGTCCAATGTTGGATTACCAAGTGCGGTTATTTTTTTTTAGTTCATGTCGAGGTCTCCTGTCATTGTGTCACCGGATGTTTTTACTCGATTGTTAATACTATCTATCACAGCTGGAAAAATGAACTCCTGGTTTAATTTTACCGGTGGAATTTAATACTATCGGTTATTCCATTAATTTTAACAAGAATATCATTCAGAGAAACATTACTTGTTTTCAATTTTCCCTGTTTGTCTTGAAAATACGACTATTTCGTTTGCATCCACACTTGCGAGGTTTAATATCTCGGATATTTCATCTTCGATTATTTTATTTTTGACATCTCTTGTTGCAGATATTTCCCCGGTGGGTTTTTTTAAGCTTGAGAGAGCTCTCCCGTAAATATCAATCATTATATTTTAAGATTTCTCTAAAAAGCGATTACTCGTGTATTCGTATACAGTTTTATAGGGTGGTTTAGTTCATGATGACATAGCTTTCAGTACATTTGTTACTTCTTGGCCGCATATTGGTCGGTCGGTCATTTTTTGTGTTGGTAGCGTGGAGTACCAGGTCTTTATATTATGAAAGGATTTTAATTAGTGTATATAACGCATAAATTCTTTTGGTGGCGCTAACCCGTAGGAATCATAATAAACAATTCCACTTGGATCAATCGCGTATGCAACCCAGTGAGTTCCAGATCCGGTGCTGTTATCGAGATTAATGATACCGGTTTTAGCACTGTTTGGTAGTTGTGGTAATTGATCTCGCATAAAAACACCTCTGAAGTTTCTTATTCTTAATTCTTTGGCAGCATCAAGTAAATCAAAATTTGACAACGGTGTTAGTAAACTGTCCCTGGTAGTCTCAGGCCTTTTCCGCTGCACCATGAATACGGAGTACCTGGTAGTCTTAGACCCTTTCCCTTTTTTAAATATCCTTTTCCAGTGGCTTTCTTTAGTGCCATTCCAGCGGCGGTACCAACAGCGGGGGCGGCGGCGGCAATTAGCGCTGGTAACGCAGCAAGAAGTGGAAATATACCACCTGGTTTAATCATATTTGATCGCGTCAAAAAGAGTGACCTGAACACCTTTTTTTTAACTTTTTAGCATCATTGAAATGCTTAATCTGACGAGCTGTCAGTGATAGTTTATTCTGACCACCAGACATCTAATTGTGTTTTAACGATCTCGTAGTTAAACATTTTTTAGCTGAATCAGAATGCAACTTTTTAATCTGACCAGGAGTCAAAGTAACACTAACGTGACTATATGACATTTCATTTAATACGAGATTGATCTAATAATTGTCTACGTGTTTTTTGAAAACACTACATGTTTTCTACTGGTGCATCAACTATACTAATTCGTCCAACAAAACCTTCGAATAGCATTGATTTGTCTCTGAGTATGACGGCAAATGCTCTGTAATCACCACCACCAGCAGGAGGAATGGTTATTTGAGCTTCGAAGTATACGTGAACGACGGATTGTCTAGTTAAGTCAAGATGCTCCAGTGAAAAGTAATACATCGGATATAGGGTTCTAAAATCTAACAGACCGGTATCTACATTTTGATAACGTCACATAAATGTCAGCAAACCATGATATGCGCGTGCTATTTGATTTCGTCGTAATTGAGTAAAATATTCACAACTGGTTCCTGCTGACCGTTTATTTTTAACGTGACTTCGTTAACACCTAGTTGATCAAATATCATGTCGCTGCGCTCCTGAGAATTTAATCGCGTATCTTTCAGTAACGCAACAAATATATGTCGAGGTGCAGAAACACCCCTGTTTGACGTAACATGCCCTGAAAAGTCTCCATTAATGTCACTCTGCAGACTAGCATTTGTTGTTGTTAGCCATAACAGTAATGATTTACCACCTACACTCATAAATGATAGTAATTTTTTTTTGCGACGATTGAGTCATTACTGGCATCCATAATGAGAGTTTTGTTATATTTACTTTACCAGCAGAAACACCAGCATGTTGCCAGATTGCATCATTATCATCACCTTTTCGCACGAGGACAACTGTGTGTTTAGCTCCAAAGATAACTTTTTTAACATTTCCACAAAATCCAAACGTTATGATAAATTTTGTTTGTCCTTGTCGTAATATCTGGAAATAAGTGCTCATATTCAATTAATAATTGTTTCAGTTCATTTCTTTCTTGCACTTGCAAATGTGAAAGTTTCTGGTCTAGATTTTTCATAATTTCTGAATTACAAAGATTTGTCCTTTCAATATCAGTCCTCATTTCAATATCAGTAGAATCTGATGATATTTCTTCACTGAGTGGGACAGGTACAACTAAATTAATTACATGTTTAACATGGCTATCTCTTTCAATATACTCCTTTAGCATGTTTATATGGCAGAGTTGTTTTAGTTTACGCCTCCCAGGAGTATTTATGATGTAATTTAAGTCATTAATTTTCTTGTCAACTATATAGGGACCATAATATTTGGCCTAAAGAGAATTTTGTGGCATCGGCAAGAGAGCCAGGACTCTATCACCAGGCTGAAAATTCCTTTCCTTCGAATTTTTATCATATCTTGATTTCATTTTAGATTGAGCAGAGTGCAGATTTGTTCTTGCGACTTCACAAGCCTTTGACAACTTGTATCTAAAATCAGAAACATAATCAAGAAGATTGATTTCAGTATCTTCATTAGAAAGAAGTTTCTCTTTTAATAACTTAAATGGTCCTCGCACAGTATGTCTAAAAACCAGTTCAAAGGGATTGAAGCCTAAAGATTCTTGAACTGATTCTCTAACAGCAAACAATATTAAATGAATGCCTTCATCCCAGTCTTTATTCGTATCAAAACAATATTATCGAATCATATTTTTCAAAGTCTGATGAAATCTTTCTAATGCCCATTGGCTCTCAGGATGATATGCAGAAGATTTGAATTGCTGAATGCCTAATTCATACATAACTTGCTGGAAAATTCCAGACATGAAGTTTGAACCTTGATCAGACTGAACAGATTAGGGAAGGCCATACTGAGTAAAAAACTTTATCAAAGCTTTTACTATTGTTTTAGATTTTATATTCCTTAACGGAATAGCCTCTGGAAACCTAGTTGACGCACACATAATGGTCAACAGGTATTGGTTACCTGACTTATTCTTGGGAAAGGGACCTACACAATCTACCATAATTCTACTAAATGATTCGTCAAAGGCAGGAATAGGTTGTAGATGAGCCTTAGGTGTCTTCTGATTAGGTTTTCCTACCATTTGACAAGTATGACAAGATCTACAGTACTTGGCAACATCACTTTTGATTTTTGGCCAATAGAAATGAGTCAAGATCTTGTGATAAGTTTTATTAATCCCCAAATGACCAGCCAAAGGTGTTTCATGGACCAGATTAAGTATTTCCTGTCTGTAAGGTTTTGGAACTACTATTTGATAGTTCACCGACCACTCATCACCAGCAGGTACCTCGGGAGGTCTCCATTTTCTCATAAGAATTCCATTTTTAATGAAATAACAGGCAGGAACTTCAGTGGCCCTTTGAAAGTGACAAGTGACTGTCATTTATCACCCTGATTATAATAAAGAGAATGAGTTGTTAAAAGAGGATTACTATGATCAATACCTTCTGACTGATCCAAACAAGAAGTAAAAGTGACCTCATCAAAAGCCTGACCTATACACGTGTCAGCTAAAGGAATACTGTCTTCAACATCATTCTCAATAGCTTTCTTTGCCATAGCTCTGGTAACTGCACAAGCTTGAAATATCTCAGGGAATTCTTTTTCAATTAGATCAACTTTCTGATCCAAATTAGGCTTGTCAGTTACAAGTGGATTAACCACAACCTTGTCCCCAGCTAAGTCGTTGCCTAGCAATAAATCTATGCCCTCAACGGGTAAAACCGAGACTGTTCCGATTGTCACAGGTCCTGACACTAAGTCTGATGACAAATTTACACAATGAAGAGGAACATTAACAAAGCCGCACTCTACTCCCTGAATAATAACACTTTCATTAGAAGAAGACTTCTCAGAAAAAGGCAAAGTACCTGACAATAAAAGACTCTGAGAAGCTCCTGTGTCCCTTAAAATTTTAATAGGGGTGGTATTGGTTGAATCACCCAAGAGTGATATAGAATCCTTCGATATGAATGGTTCATAATTCTCCATAATAAAATCAGACTGAGATTTATTAGACCCAACAAATGTTTTGTTTTCAATACATGACCGTGACCTTGACCTCTTAGAAATAAGAGCATTTGGAACATGTCTGTCTTGATTCTGTTGCTTTTTTTTTTCAATTTGTAGCAATCAGAAACAACGTGTCCTTTTTTCTTGCAATAGGTACACGTCGGGAGAGACAAGGATCTACAATCAAACTTCTCTGAAGTTTGATTTTTGAAAGTTGTGTTAGTCTGAGTTTTAGAAGGGCTTGAATTAGGCGGAAATACTTTCTGCCAGAAGATTGTTGAGTATAAGTCTTGTTAACAAAATGAATTTTATGTGTCAAAAAATTTTCGTCAGCAGCTCCAGCAGCATTCTCTAAAGTTTCAATCCTATGCTCATCAAGATAAGACCTAACATCACTATGGACACAGTTTTTGAACTCTTCAATTAATATCATTAGCTTGAGATTTTGATAATCTTGTTCGACTTCCTTGGCTAAACACCATCTATCAAAGAACTGCTCTTTTTCTCTAGCAAATTCTTCATGAGCTTGTCCAACTTCTTTTCTGTAATTTCTGAATTTTCGCCTATAAGCTTCAGGTACTAACTCATAGCCCCTGAAAATGCATTCTTTAACCACACCATAGTCACCACTTTGCTGAACGGACAGTGAAGCGTAAATCTCACTAGCCTTACCAGTAAGTACACATTGTAGTAACTGAGTCCAATTCTCTCTTGGCCACTTTAAATTTTCTGCAACTTTTTCAAAACGAATTAAATATTTGTCTACTTTTTTTTTTCTTTGAAAGAGGCACTAATCTAATAATCCTTGCTAAATCAAAATTTAAGTTTGGATTTGAAGTATGATGGTGATTCTCACTTTCCAGCTCTAATTCTTTCATTTAATTTCATATTGTATTTATTTTTCTTTCTCCCTTTCCTGAAATTCCAATTTCTGCAACTCTAATTCCCTCTCTATCTCTCTCTCTCTCCTCTTTTTCAGATTGTCATTGTCTTTCTCTCTCCTCTTTATCATATTGTAATTGTCTTTCTTGAAATTCCAGCTTCTTCAACTCTAATTTCATCTTGAATTTTAATTCTAATTCCTTTATTTTTATGTCAGAATCTGATGCAGACTTACTGACCGAAATCAAAGCACTTTGTTCCAAAACATACTTTTCCACCAAATACTGGACTAAAATCTTTTTGATATCTTGTTTCATTAAAGAAGCCTTGACTTCAGAAAGATCATATTTTGTGGCAAGTTGAACCAACTCATCTTTTTTGAAAAGATCTAATTGCTCCTGGGTAGGATTAGAAAGAAATATTTCTACTTTAGATGTCATTTTAATACAAGCCTGTCAGTCTCACTAAAGATTTAAAAATTTTAAAAACATGGGGAATTCAAATTTAAAACAAACGTTTTCTGAGAAAAATTCTAGCCAAATTCCTATTTATTTTAAATCTCGAGACGAGAACCCCAATTTCTATGTTACGTGCTTAGGCTCGAATAAGCAGCAACACAGAAAGAGTGAAAACTAACAATCTTGTAAAACTTTAACAAAAAAATTATTGAGTACAAATATTTTCATAAAAGAAAATAAATAAACTTACGGTTTTAAAGAATCAAGTCCAAAAATAAATCCTAAAATAATTCACAATATAATCTAGTAAGAATTCACAAGTATAATCCACCAGTAGAATCGCTAAAATCTTGATAGTAAAATATCCTAATAGTTCCAGGTTCGAATCTTGACGAAGTAATCCAAGATGGCTGACGATGTCACGTGATGAAGTTCTGATTTATGAAAGTTTATGAGCACAAGTAATTTGTCCAGATAAATAACACAATAAGTCCTCTTGATCCAAAACGAATTGAAATAATTTCCAATACAAGATAATAACACAATAAATTCCTCTTGTTCCCAAACGAATTGAAATAATTTACACTCAAACAATAACACATAGTAATTTAAAAGCCCAGACTCTACTACTTGTTCTGGTCTTAAAACACAACCTATATACCGATTTTTACGCAAAAAAAGAGGTCACATTACTTTCTAGAAGGTCATAGAACAAGGGTATGTTCACGAAGTCACGTACTCACCCCATGAGAATCAGCCATGTCCTTGGAATTAACCAATCAATTTAGAAGCTTGTTGACACTCTCTGAAACAAGGTCAGACACAAAGCCAATATCTGTTGTTTACAAGTAGAGTCGAGTTCAACCCGAATTTACTAGAATAGATATCTCCCAATAAATGAATTTTAAATCCAAAAATGACAAATTTGAATCTGACAAAAATAAATAAATTATTTAAATCAAATATACGTAACAATGTATACGGCTGGTTTATAGATTCATAAATGAGGTAAATATGTAGTTGTGGTAATCCCTGTTGTCTGATGATGAGCTTGAATTCATTAGAATCTGCCATGAGTTATATGGGACCAAGTATCTTCCATCAAGTACATGGCTTCAAAGGTTAGATAGAGTTTGAGGATGGTTTGTGAACCCACCGTCACATAATTAGGAGAACAAAAATTAGCTTGGTTATGCCTTAGAAATACTGACTTTTTTCGTTGTACATGCGTACAACGTTATCTAGGGTGAATACGTGGTTTTCCAGGTAAGCGACGGAACTAACATGTATTTTGCAGGAAATTACTTAAGACGAGGGACATTATAATCATGATATGCACGGATATATTAACCTGAAAATTACTCACTCTCTTATGGATTTAAGGAAGATCAATTTATAACCGACACCCTGGTAGTTTTGGATTTTGTCGAGGATTGCACGTTCTCCATTGTGTTCTTCAGCCATAGGGGTGAGTGTTAAATTTATATTTTCATCTGATATGCGAAGCTTATTGAGTTTGCAATGTCATATAGTGTTATTTATTTATGTCATATCGTGTCATTTATTACAACGCAGATTTGAAACGTTGTGAACTTTGAATGACAAGTTGCTATTAGAGTTTAATGTATTAGCATATATCTAGAGATTTTTCAGAACTCGTTATTATTACCAGTTTGGTTGTATTGTAGCTGACAGTAGAGCTGACAAGAGTTGGCTAGAGCTATCTATATGTATGTAGATATGTCTGTACATGTGGTGTAGCCACCGATGTAGACATATCTAATCCAAGGGTGCTGTATGCTGTCTGTACGCGTGTATACGTATGACTGACTGTACATGTGGTGGATCTGTGAAGGGTGCGAGCGGCCGATGCAAGTGTGGGACAACCCAAGGACTATGTGAAACTGTACGGTTTTTCAGTTTGTGAATCGTACGACTGTACAAGGATCAAGATGCATATGTGTTATCCAATTGTTGTTTCAGTTAGGTACATTTTCATTTACATGAGATTATTTTGAATCTTAGTTGTATTCCAGGAGATTTATGTGAATCTCACTTACAGTGCAGAATATTTGAAACATTTGTTTCATTGGTCAAGTTTAAAGTCTGAGACTGCACAATTCCTATATAAAAATAATTATAGAAAAGGCTACAAAATAGTCAAATGGAACAATATATCTTAACCTTTAGTAACTATACACGACTTAAATAATTTATATCAACAAATTGGTTTCAGATTAAAAAACAACAGCAATGCAAATTTTTGTTTGCAAATAAGTTTGATGTGTAAGTTGCAAGAGGAATAGAAAATAGATAAAGATATACTACACAGAAAATAACCATGATATGTTTGTTATTCTTACGCTTTAACACCTGACTTCATTGGTTTAATGAAGAGATATGGAGCACAGTGTGATGTATAATTTGGCAGATTCGTTAAAGTGAGCAGCACCGATGGCAACATTAAGATATGGAATGTCTTATTGGCGTTTAAATTTTTGAAATAAACTCAGTTTAGGCATTTTACATTATTTTCAAATATGAAAACTGTTGCCTGAATGTGAAAGATAAATTGACACAGCATATTTTAGGTCAACAAAGAATAATATATATATATATATATATATATATATATATATATATATATATATATATATATATATATATATATATATATATATATATATATAAGGCAATTTGACATAATTTTTAATAACTTTAATATTCCTCTTTATCAAGACGGGATGCATATTAACGGATATTTAGTTAATAATGGACCTAAAAAAACATGAAACTGTATATCAGCGATTTTTGAAGACCAACCCCAGATGATGTGGAAAGTGCTTACAAAAGACTATATAATTACTGGTGCTGGAATAGTTGAATGCTGCAGAAAAATATCTACTTACGAAAAACATACAATATTCTTAGGTGATGAAAATATTTGATAGACTTATTTTTGTTTATGACAGTTATATCAAGCAAATCTGTTAGTTATTTCAGCTAACAGAAAAAGTTAATTAAAAATATTAATGAAACCTGCTCCAAATACTTCCAGGAATTTATGGGAAAAGTTTCCACTTTGCACCACCCCAATTTGGCAAATTTGCACATCCTGTTAAACTTCGTACAAAGATTCATATTAATGAAGCGAAAGTTGTTCCAACTGTAGATACAACTGCAAAGATATTGTTCCACCTTTTCCTTTAATAGGTTATTTTAACCTTTCGCTACATAGTAATTTTTTTATCTATGTTATTACTATTTTCTCAGAAGTTCTCTACTTTCTATAAAGCTTTTTAATTATTTTCTGATACATGTTTGCTCACTCTATATGTCGTACATTTTAGTAACAGACTTGATTGTCATCATTGTTGACTTTATTACATAAACATCACTTTTCATTTTTTTTTATTCTCTTTTCTCTTATGTTAACAGATTGCCTTTAGCAAACTTATCTAAATCTTTTCTTAATGGATTCATTTCTCCTTGTTCTAAATATAGTTTACCTATATCTACATTTATTGTTGTGTAGGAGTTTTAAATCCCATCCCTAATTAGATAAATTGTCAGTATAAAGGTCGCTAATTTGCTTTTCTTTTTTTTTTTCTCATAATGATTGTTATCATAATCATAATTTTCACGACGATCTTGAATTAGCTTTCAACCATACTCCACTGTACAATTCCATTATTTTATATTATTTGTCAAATTTATAATTTAACTAATTTACATAGTTACAAGAAGATTACATAGCAACAAATATAATAAACTAGCATCTGGGTTTTTATAATTAAAATATAGGGTGCAAGTTTAATGCAAAAGTTAAACATTAATTTTAAAAAGAGCAGCAAGAGAGCAAAGCATGAGATCAGGCAAAGCATGAGATCAGGCAAAGCATGAGATCAGGCAAAGCATGTGATCAGGCAAAGCATGTGATCAGGCAAAGCATGAGATCAGGCAAAGCATGAGATCAGGCAAAGCATGAGATCAGGCAAAGCATGAGATCAGGCAAAGCATGAGATCAGGCAAAGCATGAGATCGAATTGTTCGAGAACAAATTATTTATAACTATTTCATAATAAATAGGCTTTTGCATAACGTTTATTATGTGTACTGGATGTTTTATAATCCATATATATTTCAACTAACAGCTGATGTAACTAGTAATGCCATTCTATATACCAAGTAATTAAATATGATCTAGCAAAAATATAAACGGAAAACGATTGAAATGACTTGCACTAATGAGAAAATAGAAATATAGTTAATTCTTGTTCCTAAGTAAGCGAAAGTGAGCAAACCTAACGAGAGATTTTAACCATTCCTAATCTTAGTTTACATTCAAACGTCTACTTGAAACATTACTTGAATATCTTGAAACAATAGTCAAATTATACATGCCTTGAGTAGTATTTTGTTCAATCACTAATGACTAATTTCACTACAAATTATATGATAAGAAAATTTTAGAAATCTATAAGAAAGGAGAGAGAAGCAAACCAATTCCTAAGATAGCTCTGTAACAAAGAAAAAAAAATATTTACGTCGAGTTGAATCCTAATCACAAATCGGAAAACGATCACAAGAATTGGAACATTTAAAGTAGAAAATTGCAATAAAACAAGAAGAGAAATAAAAGAAATAATTTTTTAAAAGATAACTTAATAAAGGACAAAATTGAATTTATTGATAGGTGGAATCAGTGTCGTTATTGAAATGTGTTATTGTTTTAAGAGTTGTTTTTCTGCAACATTCATACAAGATATGCCAAAACCTTTGATGGACGGAGAACGAATTAAACAAAAAATCAGAAAATTTGGTACCAGTAATTCCATCTCTAGCAATGCTATGAGTTATTTTTAGCCATTACATGACTGAAAAAGCAGCAGAGAGGGTGAACCTCACAACTTTCCGAGCGTCGATTCGGAAATCTGAGGCTTCCACCAAATAGTAAAAAAAATGGCGTCTATTCGATAAAATAAGATTTCCTTATATACGCCAACGTCGTTGTCATTCACCCTCTCTGCTGCTAGAACTTTCAGTTCTGGGTTAATAATTCTTTTACGAGTTCAACCAAATATTTGATCGAGTCTTTAGGACGAAAATCATTTAGGATCTCACAAACAAACTAATCGCTAACACCTCACCGCGTAGATCAATTAAATTATTTGACTGGTCGGTGAGTTTGAAATTAATTCTCGTTAACGAATTATTATGGCATCGCATGTAGACAGGATTAATTGGGTTTTCAATAATTAGGAATCCTGGAGGAGCTGTTGGTGCAAATGAATAAAGAATATATCCCTGCTGAGCTTGATTTGATTGCTCTAGATTAATTTGATAGCTTCCTTCAATTGCATCACATACTAAATTGAGCGCAATCACCGTTGAAATATTCACGTTGAACGGAGCGATATGCCTACCGCCACCATCTGGATCATTATTATACCTGAAGAGGACAGTTGAATCTGATTTTTGTAGCGCCTTGATATCGGTTTTAACAATTCTTGCTAGTTCATCAGCTTTGTACCCGGGAAACTTGAAATTACGCAGATTGTCCTCTGTGATATTGTAATCGGTTAGGAATCGTTGTTTATTGTCGCTGTTGTCATTAATTATTGTTTGAATAATTAGTTCATAGATATATTCCATATCAGATATAAGTTGATTTATTATTTCAACGTGTTTTTGCGATTTTGTTTTCCGTAGTTGTTCTAGTTGTGTTTCATATAATTGTTTAATTTCATTAAAATAACCACGGACGTCAGTTAGCGTAAATGAAATAGTAACAGATGAGTCGGTTGTTCTTTTAATGATAAAATCCCATTGCAATGTGTCTTTGTTGGTAAATATAAATCTATCGGCGATTCTTCCTTTTCTTATATCAGATAAATTATCTCGATAACTGGGATTGATTTCATGATATGATTGTACGTCCGTGGTTAAGTCGGCGGTGGAATTTTCCGGTGGTTTTTCAGGCCATCCTAACACTGTTCTTAACGAGCTGTTATATATATCTACAATGTATCCCTCTGTGCTTATTTCGATCAACGACGAGAGCGTCGGTTGATGAAGATTAATAGCTATTTTTGATTCTTTTCCAGTGATTGATTTTATTCTACGCTGAATTTCAACATTGATTTGCTTAATTTGGTACGACCCAGTTGGTAACGAAACAGTTTCCCACTCTGGAGTACCATCGGGTTTATTCTTATACGAGAACACCAGTGTGTTATTGGGTTGCTGACCACTAAATGCAACCGATCTGATATTAGGCCAACTGTGATACACTCGTAGTTTTGCTAGCGCTATCTCCTTCACTGGGATCGGAGAGGGGAAATTCACACTGAATTCTGGATTCGTTGATGTTATTGATATCATGCTTGTTTGTACTGGGTTTGTGTTCTCCACTATTTGTTGAAGTAATTCCATCGGTGTTGTCATTGTTATTATACTCATGATTTATTTCTAATTTTGGTATCGAGGAATCATAAATACTGACCATCACTGAGAACTCACAATCTGGTATGGTTGAGATTATTGAGATCATTTTGGTTTTTGGGTTTGTTTTTGGGTTCGTGTTTTCTGATTCCATCGGTGTTGTCATTGTTATTATATTCATGTTGTCGCTCTAATTTTGATATCGCGGAATCAAAAATACTGACCATCGCTGAGAATTCACTATCTGATATAATTGTATTATCGAGTGACGACGATATCATCAGGGATAATTGCGAGTATGCGGTTGATGCAATATGAAATTGAAGTAAGTAATTCTGCAGTTTACTCTGGCTGCATGATGATATCTTTTTTGCTATCCCGGTTGATATACCCCCGATTGTAGCCACCGCAGAAATGCAAATTGGAACTACGACCGGGGCAATCATTGTAACCGATGCAAGTATTATTCCGGCGCCAGTGAGAACGCTTGACACCGAGTACATAGTAATATTAATTGCGGTGATTCTTCGTCGGTATTTTTTTATTTTTATTTGATACTCCTCAGTGAGGGTTTTGAGTCTAGTCTGAAATTCTCTGACCTGATCATAGCGACATTGCGTTGATGAAATCATTGTTATTTTAAACCCGCTAGTGTTTTCAATTATTTGCCATCGTTAGCGGGAATTGCTAGTACTTCAGTCGGAAAAATGAGCTACGAGTTCTAAACACCAGGCTATTTTTGATCTAATGGTGGAGCTATCAACCGCGACGACATTAAAGTTTTTTTTGCGACCATCCATAATTAACGTCGCGGTGCCACCAGAGTAGGTTTTACCGTCCGCGATCATATTAAATTGATCGATAGAGATCCACGTTAGCCTGTAGATACCATCGGCCCATGTTGGCTTGTAGTCAGGGCCCACTATGCCGGGGAGACCCAAGATACCGATGGATAATGTAGTATAACCGTCTCTTATCCAATCCATGGTTCCATGATTAACCGTATACACGATATTTTTAACGCCCGTGTAGTGATGTGGAATCTTTACCTTTTCAGATATTCTTTTCAGGTTATAAAGATCGTCGAAAATATCGAGATAATTTACCGTGATTCTGGTAGGATCTATTACCTTCCTTGGCTCCCTGTTAGAGAAGAATAATGAAACCAGAAGGTCTTCAACTTTAAGCTCTGCTTGGGTTTTAATATGGTTGTCGATGTTAGAAAATTTCGTCGTGATATCTTGGAGGCTACTGCCCTCAAAGAACTTATTAACAATATCGCTGGTGTGCTTTTGTTTGTCAATAGCGCTTTTAATTTCCGCGAGAGTCATGCCTGTCAACGATGTGGTTTCAGACACAGGTGTTCTCCCTAAAAATTTATCCACGATGGTATTAAGTGTTGTTTGTCTCACCATAAACATATTAATATCTTTGAGAGTCATTGTAGATGTAGCTGGGACACCAAAGAAACTATTAACGATGTAGGCATTGTGAGTGTGCTTGCCGATAAACTCTCTGATTTCAGCGAGAGTCATGCCTGCCACAAGCGGGGTTCCAAAAAACTTAACAATGACGTCGTTAGTGGGTTTTTGATCTTCTATTAGTTTAGAAATCTCGAGATAATTTGCCTTGATTTCATTTTCATTCATCATCCTTCCCGCGTCCTTGTTAGCGAAGAATAGCGATAGATAGTTTTTAATTTCAGCGAGAGTCATGCCAACCACAAGCGGGGTTCCAAAGAATTTGTGTACGACATTTTTGCGAAAACTATTATAACCTCGTATAAAATCATTCAGCTCACGTTCGTTGGTAGCAATCGCGTCGGTGATCGTAGACACAAGTGCGCCTGGTTTAAGTTGTCCATCGTTGGAATACAGTGCAATAGAGTTTTCAGCGGCAGCGCGATGCCGTATCAAAATGTCATTCACGGATATATTACTGCTTTTCAATTTACCCTGGCGATCTTGAAATACAACTATTTCGTTCGGGTCAACACTTGTTAAATTTAACGTCTCAGCGATTTCATCTTCAATTATTTTTTTTACATCCTCGATAGAACCCGCAGATGTTTCCTCGGTGGGTTCCGACATTGACAGAGGTTGTCCCCAAATATCGATCATTATTGTTAGCGTAACTTGTGTTTTCAATTTATTGATCCTTGTAATTTCCCACTCGTGTATTCGTTTACAACCAGATGAGGTGGTTTCCACGGAGATCCAAAGGATTTTAATGAAATCGCCGCGAGGACATTTAATACTTCACGGCCGCATATCGGTGGATCATTTAATTGTTGTGTTGGCAGCGTGGAATAAAAAATCGGAAACCCTTTGAGTTTCATCGAGGAATTTATATACCGCATAAACTCGCTTGGCGGAGCTAACCCATATGAATCGAAATAGACAATCCCACGTGGATCAATCGCGTATGCAACCCAGTGAGTTCCCGATCCGCTGCTGTTATCAAGATTGATGATACCGGTTTCAACGTTATTTGGTTTTCTCGGTAATTGATCTCTCATAAAAACCCCTCTGAAGTTTTTTATCGCTAGTTTTTTAGCAGCATCAATTAAATCAAAATTGGACATAGGAACCATAGGTTCCTCAACTATAGGTTCGGAAATCGAAGATTTTTCAACTAATAAACCGTTCCTGGTATTTTTCTTAGACCCGATCCGTTCACGGATTTGCCGCTGTACCATGAATACGGGGTTCCTGGTAGGTACAACCCCTTTCCCTTTTTTTTATACCCAGATCCACGAGTGGATCCACCAGTTGCCTTTTTCAACGCCATCCCTGCTGCGGTCCCAACGGCTCCCAACGCTGCCGCCTTCGCCACCGCTGGGGCAGCCGCTGCAATCAATGCTGGTATTGCGGCTAACAATAGAAATATACCACCTGATTTTATCATGTTGGCGACTGCGGCTTTTGAAAATTCTATTTGAACTCCTCGCTTATTTTTCATTGCATCATTGAAATGTTTTATTTGACGATCCGTCAGTGATATTTTATGTGTACCGCCAGACATCTGCGCTGGTTTTAACGTTATTGTTGTTCCACATTCTTTAGCGGATTTTGATTTTAATTTCTTGACCTGACCATCAGTCAGCTTGACACTAACAACACTATATGGCATTTTATTGTAAAACACATTTATGCTTTCAATTGATCTAATTGGGGAAATCCTATGGAAACTTTTCAAGTTTCATTTACATTTACAGATTTTCCACTGGTGCATCAACAAGTCTCATTCGTCCGCCAGCCCCTTCTAACAACATTGATTTGTCGCTGAGAATAACAGCAACCGCTCTATAATCAACACCACCAGGATCTATACGAGCCCTAAAATGTATGTCAACAACGGATTGCCTTGTTAAATCAAGATGTTCCAGTGAAAAGTAATAAATTGGATACAAGTTCTTAAAATCGAGTTGCGATATTTGCAAACCGGTATCAACATTTTGATCACGACCCATATATGACAGCATCCGATGATACACACGTGCTATTTGGTTGTTTCCGTAATTAAGCTGTATATCCTCAGATGGTTCTTGTTGTCCGTTTATTCTCAGTGAAACCTCACTTACCCCTAACCGATCAAATATCATATGACTGCGTTCTTGGGAACCTAATCGATTCCGATTCTGCAGCGCTATAAATATATGACGTGGAGCTGAAACGCCTTGTTTTGATGCCAGGTGCCATGTAAATGTACCATTAACATTATCCTCTTTAACATCAGTCGTTGTTGTTAGCCAACTTAGCAATGATTTACCACCGGTTTCCATAAATGAGAGCAGCCGCTCTTCCGTGGTAATTGATGGAGTCATTACTGGCATCCATAATACTATTTTACTCAAAACAACTTTACCTTCATCGGCACCAGTACGCCAAATTGCATCATTGTCATTGCCTTTTCGCACTAACGCGATTGTGTGTTTGGCTCCATAGATGACCTTTCTTACATTTCTGCAGAATCCAAATATATGATGGAGTGGAATCGCACATGAAAAATATCGCTGCAGTTCTTGCAATGCTAATTTTCGTGTTGCAAATCCTAAATTGAAATTACCATTAACGCCTCCAAGAATATCAAACGCAGTTCCTGGTCTAGCTCGACGTTCTGGATTAGTTGCTTCTCGTTGATTATCAACTGAAGTGTCTTGCGGTGTTAACACTTTAATGTATTGAAGGTGGTCAGCGTTATCTGTAGTATCCTTTGCAAACATCATAGATGGACCAGCCGATCTTGTATAATCATCGGAATATCTTGCTAGTCCGATTATTGTTGTTGCAACATCAACCTCGCGGTCTATTGATTCAATTTCTTTTCCATCAATGAGATATCTTGCACTTTCAAATAACGCCATCATACCATTGTTGACGAAACCAACTCGGATATTTTGATCATTTGCATATGGTGTATCAGCTGCAACATTTGTTACGAGTTTTCCCTCGATTTCAATAAATGCTTCACACGGCAAAAAGTATTTACTGGTATCTTGAACTTGAAGTTCAATTCGCGATCGTAGGTCGGGTTGTATTGCATGATAGGAATAGTATTGATAATCGCGGACGGAATCATCTTTGCGCACTGGGGCTTCCATATCTAACGCGGGATCAGCTGTTCGTTTAAACATTTATAACATTACTAGTGTTTTCAATTGGTGAATTGCAAAGCAATAATTATCGTCGTTGAAAATTCTTCGAATTTCTTTTTTGTTTCAAACCACTTCCTGCTATCGCGTTCATGATAGCGCTATCTGTTACCGGTGGTGACGAAGTCAATTGCGCTAGTTTTTCTTCCACTGCGTTATTTATTGCTTTGCTGATTTTTGCAGGCATCACTGTAGTTGATGGCAGCACTAATGACAAAGTCATTCCTGGTTTCACCACTGACGAAGTCATTCCTGGTTTCTTTCGCACCAATGATGCTATTTTATCTTTCGCGGCAGAAAATGCCTTTCCGGCAAGATTTCCAACGAAATTGATTCCCTTATCACGGATAGCATCAATGGCTTTCATTGATAATTGTTTAGCTAACGGCGCTACCTTGGGAGCCATTCTTGTAAATAACCCCGCAATGGTATTGCCGAAACCATCTCCGTAATATGCTCTATAAACAGGCAATCGTGAGTTCACCACGTAGACGCTTACTGGTTTATCATGGTTGTAGTGTATAATCATCTTGTTATAAAACTAGTAGTTTTTCAATTAGTGATTAATCGCTTACATCCATTGGATTTTCATCATCAATGACGTTGTCATCGTTGTGATTTTCAACTAATTCAGCAATAAGTTCTCGATATACATCAATGTCCATGATACCGCCGGCAAATAATCGTCTACAGATATCAGCTGCTTCATTAATTACTTCCGGTGAGTTATTTCCGGCTCGTTTCCCTCCGATGAGAACCTCTAACCTTGATATATCACTTAGAATGTTACCAGGGCATGTCACGGTAGAGTCAAAGACATCCTTTAGATTTCCAATCGAATATCCTTTTCCGCTTGTTTTCTCAGTTGTACCAGTTTCATCATACTCTTCAATTCCCTTTCTAAATTCTTTATATCCCAATTCTCTTTTATTTAAACGGCCAACCCCCTTATTCGTTTTATACAACCAATCAGCCCATTCATCTCGGCTTATTCTACTGTTCTTATACTCGTCTTTTAAAAAGTCCTTTCTAGAATGAAAGCTTTTGGCGGCAAAATCACCAAAAATCTTATAATGTTCGGGTTTTATTAATTGAGGTCGTTTGATTTCTGCTATAGCTCCTTCGGTGAGTTTGTCTATAAAGGAAACACCTCTTGGGGTGACGACATCAACAGGTTGAGTTTCAGGTGTGGAAACTCTTTGAGTTTCATCATCAATATCAGCTAGTCGTTCATACTCGCGTTGAGTTTTTATATCACTGGATAGCTGTTGTATTCCTGCGCGTGTTTGTCCGGTCTCTGCTGCTATCTTTTCAAGCACACCAAGAACAGGCACTTCTCGTCGCTTGCCTTCCTTAGGAATATCTCCGTATATTGCTCGTTCAGTTGCTGTTTTCACATCTTTGGTCGCACTTGTTATCGGAGTAAACAGTTGTTCACTTGACACAGAAAAGTCAGTCTGCGCTTGTTGTCGTTGTTGAAGTTTCTCGCGAAGTCTGTCTCGAACCGGTATAAACTTTTTAATTGCTGCTAGCCGCTCTCGGGCTAATTTAGTTGTAAGCGATTCACCAACCATATATTGTTTGTGAACTAAATTTTCAAATGTAAAACTATCACAATTAAAAGCTTAGTTATTAAATAACTTAGTTATTAAATAATGTACCAGCAAGCTAACGTATTCATCTTCGACAGGGTTAAACTGTACGACGCTATCCGCGAATGTTTCAGAAATAACATCGCTAGGGATTTCAGAATTGCAATATCTGAGAATGGCGATGAACGATTTGTGTTAACGACGCGGCAACAAGAACAACTACGTGAAAATAGAGGCGTCGCGGTGATTACTTGCTACTACGACCAGATCATCCATTATGCACATAACTGCATGGGCAAGTCCAGACTGCTGAGTATCCTTTCAGGAGAAAATCCTATGTAACTTGTGTAACAAGTGTTACAAAAAACGCTAAAAAAAAAATTTATTTTTAATAAAAATTACTGAAAGCCTATTTTATAGTAACGCTCACGTGGTTAAGATACGGGTTTTTCCTCGTTTAACATTTTTCTAAGATCACGAACCTTAGAACTAATTTCAGCTCGTTTTTGATACTCTTGGCCGAGCTTTTGACGTATTGCTTCAACGGTGCTAAATAGCGTTATGAATACATTAATGTCGTTACCATACAAACAAGCATTGATGGATTTTTGAATTCCTTTCACGAGCCTGTACATCTTAGGTAAAACATAACGACCCTTACTAGACTGATACTCAATATCTTCATATTCCGAGGTAATCTTGTCAGCGTCGAGATCTTCAGATAATAATACCCCTTTATTTTTTAAAATTGAAATTTCAGCAATTATAGCATTTACATCATTGATATCCATTATTTATAGTTTTATATAAATATAGTATACTATATCTCTAATTATTAAAAAAAAAAACATTACATATACGACAACACATCTTGGAACTCCTTGGGTGCCTTCGCATCCAAGTAAGCCCAAGGGGACCCGAAACATACATCTCCGGAAGGGAGGCCTAAGGTGGCAAACGCCATCTTAGACCGCCCAGAAGATATGCTTGGGGGGGACGTCACAACATGGACGGCACAATGCCAGATATATCTCCGCTCGAGTGTTGCGGCAAATTTTAGGCATAACATGTACTTAATTAAGGATGGATTATAATTCAATGGAACGATGATGGTAATGATGTGGGCGTGGTAAACCAAACCAACATGGCAACCCATGAAATCGAATTCATGGTTGCATGAGTTGGAAAAAAACACCAACCCACGCTACCGAGAATGCGATAGCATGAGTTACAATGTTGGTTTGGCTGAGGGGGATCGCCCCTACCCCCCAATTAATAGAAAAAACATCTTCCGTTTCGCCATCAAATAATGTATCTGCGATGGGGACCGAACACGTAGTTGATAGATCTATGTTTACAAGACAAACACGATATACCATTACACCACGGAGCTGTCATACAGAATAGAGATTTTTTAATATATATATATCTGATATACTTAACAATAAGAGATTTTTAAAACAGACAATTTTATGCTGCAACAATGAGAAATATTTTAAACAAAATAATACAGTTGTTTAATAAAACAGCGTTTTTATACTCTGTTTAAAATACATTCACATACAAGGAATTTTAACCACGCCCACCTACTTCAATGAATAGGAAACACTCGCGTTCCGGCTGAGCGAACATAGGTAATGCGTTAGATTATAAAGAATTTTTGTACTGAAAAGAACGAGTTAGCTGTCTGCTTTACTGCTAGTCCACCCACCCCACACATGAGATATGTAGATAAATAAAAATAATAATGCAGTTTTAGCCCACAAGCGACAATAAAAAGTTTTATTCTCTATCGAAAACTCATGCATTATATCTCCATTACAGTCACGTGGGCGCGCCTAGTCAAGTACAGGTAATATAGCAGGCGACAAATTCCTTTGACGTCATAATACAAGGGAACTTAGTAGGTAGAGTGTAAAAATGCGGCGGATTTATCCATAAAGGATTTATCTCCCTTAAATAGTTTCAGTGTATACGAATCTTACTTTATGACCATTTTTTTTAGACAGAGATGTTTTAATTAAATTTTGTGCAACAAATCGAATTGAAGGCACGCAAATGTCAAAGTATCTACTGGCTTCGTTTATCGAATGAAAGATTCTCTCCTCGCTGGTTTCTAAATCAAACGATTTAACTCCCCTAGGACGTTTTGCATATTTGCCTGTTCCACCTAATTTTGCATTCAGACTTTGTGAGACGGCTTGAAGATTCTCAAGACAATTATCAGTCTTCACGCCATTTATGTGATCAATCACAAATCCGTCTTCGATTAATCCGTTATGACATTCAAAAATAATTCTGTGACAAAGATATGTTTTATTTCTAGCACTAAACAACAAATAACCCATATTATTCAGATATCCAACCGTTTTTTTTAGTCTGCGGTGCCTGACAACACCATCACTGGAGGCTTCGTAATTAACAAGCACTGGATGAGGTCTGAAATCTTGGCTCATTTGTATAATAATACTATTTGTCTAATTTATTATAAACCTCTTGATATAATCTTGCGGGGTTTTGATGATTTTGTCCTTGATTTTATCAAGGACGGAGTCATTGATTCGTTTGTCATAATAGCGTTTTAGTTCCCTGTATCGTTTACCCCCACAAGCAAGACACAACTGCGATTTTCCCCTTACCCCAACCCCACATTGGAGGCATGGGAGAGGGCCAAAACTTCCTCGCCTAACGCTTTGCATATGATACCCACAGAATTCGCTTCTGCATGATTTGTTACACGGGGTTGTTGATCCAATCATAAGCCACTTACAGTGATTCATTATACTATATTTTTCTATTTAAATACTTGTTTTAATTATATCATGGAGGAGTTCCAAAGATTATCGAAAATTAAGCCCTGGAAAAATACTAAATTCAATCTTGATAGGGAGTTCCAAAGATTATCGAAAATTAAGCCCTGGAAAAATACTAAATTCAATCTTGATAGGGAGTTCCAAAGATTATCGAAAATCAAACCTTGGAAAAATACTAAATTCAATCTTGATAGGGAGTTCCAAAGATTATCGAAAATTAAGCCTTGGAGAAATACTAAATTCAATCTCGATAGAGTCTCTAATACACCAAAACGTCTAATCGGTGATAGAACTATACTCGGTAAAATCAGGGAGTGTTTTAATGAAATCTACCGAGACGGTGCAGCATACTGTTGGTCGACATTTCGAATTATTGATGAAGATGTCAATGTACCCATCATCGATGCTACTATGAACGATAAAAGAGCAGCTGAGATAATTTCACACCTTGGTGAAATTGCAAAGCAATTTCCATCCAAAGGGGAAATTCAAAGATGGAAATCCAAAGGTGGAAATCCAAAGGATTTCAAGCAAAGCAATTCCCATCAAAGCAATTCCAATCAGAAGTATTTTTTCAGAATAAAATTCATTATCGAAGTCGAAGGCAAATGGATTATTAGGGATAAATTTGAACCAATCCTCAAGGATAAAAAAACTGTCATTGTAAGTAAAGATTCCAAACCAGGAATTCTAACTGGAATTGACAAACCATACTACGAAAGATCCTATCCCGTAACAGCAATGGTTTATGGGATATATCCGTTAAATGATAAACCCGATATTGCAAAACTAGCTCCTATGAAATATTCACCGTTGACTTCGTCAAGGCTCAATTGTGTAGCAACACGGGTAATGGAACACTTCACAAATGCATCCCGAGGAAATAAACTAACTGATCTGCGACGTAGGAAAATAACCGAATGGGAACTGACAGTGAAACAGCACGGTGCAAAGATTTCTGATATAGCTAAATTAGAGACATTATTAAAATTCCCAATATCAGTAACGACAATAACCGGGGAAGTATTACACGAACCGAAATATAGATTACAAGGAGCACCAATACAAATTATTGATCATAACGAACACGCGTGGACACCTGCGGTAACAATATTTCCACGAGAACGAATCGTGAGATATATCCCCCGGAAATTTTCCGGGGAATTTTCCGGGGATGTTTTCTATGAAGAGAAATTATTTGATGCTATTCATGCGTTGTGTAAAGAGGACCCTGTGTCAGTGTGGTTACTTAGCAGTGCTGGTTCCGAATCAGGATTCGATCAATTTGTAAGACCAAATGGTGAATTATCTCGCGTTGAAGAATTAGATAACAGAATGAGAAAAATCGCTAATGATTTTTCACCAGAGAGTTTCCATGAAAAACTACTCACGGATAGTTTTACTATTTCTTCAGTGATAGCTCACTTCGCAAGAGAAAAAAACTCCTGGCGTCCAACACGAAGTGATTTTCTCGAGGACGTTAAATTGAGTTGCATCGAATTTGGTCATGGAGGACTGTGGAATACAAAATACCATCGTGACGGTATGATTTCAATTGATATATCCGCGTGTTATCCTGGAAGTTTTCTCGGGTATGGAGAATGTAGTAACTATTTTAAACGATTTGGACACCCCACGCATGAAATGACTCGTGTTGCGATTAATGGGCCATTACCTGATTTTGATTTAACTGGATTCGCTCGTGTGATATCATTTGAACTCGCTACAGGGTTACATCCGTGTAGTTATGTTTGGCTCGGTAGACACCTATCTGAAAAGGCCTGGATGCCAATAGTGTTACTACGATATATGATTGATTGTGGCATGCTGATATCGTTGATTGTTTCCGAAGCTATTATATGCTATCGAGCTCAGAAAGAAGTTTGGCTACCACAACCCGATCTAGATCGTATAATCAGCGAACTACGAAAACAGTTTCCAGATGGAAATTCTTCGAATTTCAGTGAAGAACAAATCATAAATTGGTCTAAGAAGTTATTTGAAAGTAAAAAAGAACAAGCAAAGGATTTTGGACGAAGAATAATCGGTAAATTTACCCAGGGTGGAAGATACGACAATGCAAAATTTTCCTCGCGGTTGATCATAGACGTCGCTGAATACGATTTTCTTGTAACGGATTTAACGAAACATGGAAAACTTGTATCCCGTAAGGATGCTTTTCTATCCAATGGTGAGAAATTGGGTACGGTTGTTACCTACTGTGATGGATATAATTCCCAGTACACACATTTGAGAAGTTCTATGCTAGCTTATGCTTCTATCAATTTATTTTCGATGATAAATAGATTTCCTAATACCGCGGTTAGAGTAGCTACTGATTCGATGTATATACACAATAAATACAAATCAGATGTAGCTAAATTCACATCCCAGGAGGAAGCGTGGGGGTGTTGGAGATTTAAAAAGGAGACGCTACACGAGTATTGTGAATCGGCAGATGTTACCATGGATGAAAAGTACTTAAAATGTGATGAGATTCAATCAGAATTTTCTAATGCACCACCGGTATCTGATCCAATATGTAGATACAAGACAGTTTATTTAAACGGTTGTGGTGGGTCAGGAAAGACAACTCGTGCAATTGAATTATATCGTCGGAAAAATCCTACGGATTTCACAAACATGATTGTGTTAACACCGACTCACAGACTCGCCAGAGAGATGATACAGCGAGGGGTAAATGCCTGTACTTATCATAGTTTCTTTCGATGGAAAGGCGATGAATGGACCCCTGATCGAATGGGTGATAAATTCATTCCTGAAATCATAATTTGGGATGAAATATGCACGGTATCGTTGAGAGTATTACAAAATTTCTCGAGTGGTTGTTAAACAAAAACACAAAAGTCGTCATGTGCGGTGATCACGGCCAACCACCACCATTTGTCGGTGGATCTCCACATGAATGGCTAAAGGGTTCTGTAGACTATTATGAAGAAATTAATACCGACCATAGATCACTTGATGAACAATTACGCGAGTTCAAAGCACTGATTAGATTACAACCGGATAAAATCCAATGCGAAATAGCGCGTGAAATAATTTCAGAAACTCCCATGAATGATTTCTGGGAAACGTGGAGACCAAATGATTTGATAGTAGCAAGTAGAAAAATAGTCAGAGACACACTTCAGATGAAGTTATTTGAAACGCATAAAGAAAAATTTGCAACACTTCCAGTACCGTTGTGTTATAGGCCTTCGGATACACGAAAGCAGAATATTGAAGTTGATATTCCAGGGAAGAGTGAAAAGCAGATTCTCGTGTTAAATGATATTGTGCTGGTTGATATCAGCGTCGTCGAAAATGCATTGCGTGCTAATAAATCCCCATGGACGCTAGGATACGCAGCGACGATACATTCTTCACAGGGATTAACTATATCAGATACAATTGTTTGGATGGTAGATAATCGCATCGAATGGTCGAATTTAGTCTATCTCGCAGTATCCAGAGTACGAAGAATAAATCAGCTTCGAAGAGTTGTCGTTGGCGAAGCCAGTGGCGATGATGAAATCATTTGTGGCGATGATGACACCACAATCAACGCCGACAACGTCAAGGATATAATCAGAAAAAAACTCTCTGGTTATAAACAACAGGATAAAAAAAATAATAGAAAATTTGACATTGATGCTGAATTAATAACTACGCTGAAGCAGCAACAGAATAATCACTGCGCGAGTTGCAATTGTATAATGCGTTGGCAGTATTCGGGTAAAGATCCTCGCCAATTTCCCGTAGACAGAAAAAATAACAGTCTCGGTCATGTCAGAAACAATGTGATGTTGACTTGTCTTGAGTGCAACAGACGCCGGGGTGCAAGCACAATGCCTCTGGCATCGGGTGCTAATTAAGACCCCGCGGTGGTAATTGAGTATCCTCGGGAATTACCTGTAGTTGTTGTCGAGTAAATCCTCGCTGAGGAGCAGTTGAATCCAGTTTATAGATTGCTGGTCTACCAGTTGATCGTGTTATACTAGATATCTTATGCGTAGTGACGCTCCAAATAGGATCAGTAGCCCTTTTTCTACCCCCTTCAAGCTCTCCTGGTTCGTATAAGTACCTCACAATGACACTACTATCAAGAATTGGTTGGGAAACGCTAGCGTTTCTAGGGAAATCTTTTTGTGGTTGTACGGGTATTGACTTCTTTTTAATCGCGTTGATAGGTTTCATGTTGATTGTTCTAGTAATCTCGTTATTCAGTGCAGTAATCACAGCTGGTAACCTTTTGACCCATTCACGAGATCGCTTTTCTTGAATGAATTCTTTTGCGTATTGATATCCAAATAACCGCTCAGCAATCGTCCGATTAAATCGTTCGACAATGGCCTGATCGCGATGTAGCGCAGTATGCCCTCGTCGTATGGTGACATTATGATTTTTCATTGTAGATAGAACCGCACCCTGAAATTCCTTGCCAGGATCAACCTGCAATAGATTCGGCCAGTGCAGAGGACCTCGTCGATAAATCCTTTCAAATGCAGAAGCAACTTCAGTGGCTGATTTTGTTTTTAACGGTTCTGCTTCTTTGTATCGACTTGCAATATCAACTACGGTTAACGCGTATTTGTAACCACGATCATGTGGCAGAAATAATATATCAGCCTGATGAACTTCATTAGGAGCAGTCACATCAAAATGCGAGAATTGAATTTGTTTAGGTGGTGGTAGATAAATTTGCCATAGTGCCTGTTTGGATAACCAATCCGCCGCTGTAGTTTTTTTCACTTTTGCAGCGCTAGCGAGTTTATGTACTGCTGATTTACCCCTCCAGTATCCTCTTGGGGAATAATAAATTGATTCCATATTAAAATGCTAGCATTTTCAATTACCAGCACCCATCATCAATTTGCCTTTCATAGCTGATTTTACCAACCACGAAGCCAACTTTTCTTTAAAAGATTTATCAGGAATAGCATTTAACGCATGAATTAATTTCACATCCGCGAGATGCCTGTTTTGCAGATTGCTGCTTTTATATGCAACATCATGAGCATGACACGCCTTATCAATAGCGTTTATCGGATACTCGCCGGATCGGGGTTGATTTTGATCATCAAGTCTGATATCTAATCGTGTTCCGGGACCACAGTAGCTATATCCTGGAAGGTGCTTTTCTCCGGGGTACTTTGCCCATGGGGTTCCAGGGAGCTTTGCCAATTTGGCTGCGATATCACCTCCTCGTTTTTTTTTAAAACATCTCCGGATTGTAAAATCTTTGATTTTGTAGAAATAAATCTAAACTTTTTATACCACATGTTGCACATCTACCAGTTAGTGCTGATCTGTTATTTTTAGTTGTAACCGTCGTCACATCATTTGTGCTAGTACGCGTTTTACACTTCACACAATATAGATCCATAATTTATGTATAGAGATATGAATATAATTGATTTTTCAGCGACTAAAATAAGAGAACCAGTTAAGCATCATGCAGCGCTACCAAACTCTATCCGCGCAATTATAATCGGGCCATCTGGATCCGGTAAAACGCAATTGTTACTCAATTTAATAATGAGATGGATGAAGTGGGATAAGTTGTATTTAATTGCTCCTAGCGTAGATGATCAACGATGCTATGAAGTGTTAAAGGATTTTAACGAGAATGCATCAGAAATTAAAGGTGAGAATACCATTGATTTTATAACTGATATTGACGAGGCGCCATCCGTGGATGACCTTGACGGGAGCATTAACAATTTAGTCGTATACGACGATGTGATGTTAGACAATCAAAAAAACCCAGCTAGAATATTTTCCCGGGGGCGTCACAAAAACACTGATGTGATATATGTCACTCAACGCTACACTCAGATTCCAAAAGTGATCAGAGATAACTGTAACTTACTGTGTGTATTTAACGGCGTTGATACTCATACACTTCGAAATATTTGGCAGACATGGTGCTCTGATATGGACTTCAATCAATTTAAAAATTTCTTTAGTAACGCTCAGTCGACTCCGCACGGATTTATAACAATAAATTTACATGATCCTCGGACACGATATCGTATCGGACTCGATCAAATATTTGGTTGAACTCGTAAAAGAATTATTAACCCAGAACTGAAAGTTCTAGCAGCAGAGAGGGTGAATGACAACGACGTTGGCGTATATAAGGAAATCTTATTTTATCGAATAGACGCCATTTTTTTTACTATTTGGTGGAAGCCTCAGATTTCCGAATCGACGCTCGGAAAGTTGTGAGGTTCACCCTCTCTGCTGCTGAAAATGAGACAAACAGAATAATACACAGTATTTAGGGTGCAGCATAAAGTTCGGCTATTACAGTTGGTTACAGCGATGGTTACAAAGTGATGTTAAAGAGTTTATTTAAACTGTGAATAGATTCTCAAAATCAAATATTATTTTTTAAGAGATCAAATATTTGACTATTCCAATTTTGATAAGTCAAATAGCACAAGGTTTACCTTACGTTAAAATAATTAAATATATAAATATGTGTTACCGACCCTTTTGGCAAATTTGGTAGTATTCATACAAACTAAGAGACGGAGTTGCGAGAGCAAAAGCAAATGAGAGAAAGTAACTATGGTAATAGAAGAGATATAAGCGAACAAGTTCACGAAATGGAAAAACGTTAAAAGATTTAACAATTCAAATGAGAAACAAAATACTAAAAAATAAACATTTGACAACAGTAATCAGGTAAACAAGTTCCAAGTCTAGGCTACTAGTTAACAGACATAAATGGTGCAAAATTGGCATAATGACAACCTGCACCTAGTTACAAAGGCGACGCATGGAGATTGCAAAAGCTCTTTTAGAGTAAAATGTATTGATTGGGGAGAACATTCATTACAGAAATACAGAAGAAAGTATGCAATAGCGTATAACTAAGATTGGCAACACATTAATGATGTATGAGTATAGCAGCTGCTAGTGTAGGACTTACAGAAATAGCAACAGTATTTATTACTAGTATTTCTATTGCTTTAACTGAGTTTGCTTCATTGTTGCTAGGATTTATGTCGTTACATCATTCAGCGAAAAGATAGAATATGGTAAAGTTGTGAAACATGACGAGGTTATCTTAGTAATGAAATAAGCTATAATTAGATAGATCACGAGGAATTAGATTTAAGTTTTTTATTAAACAGACACAGTCAAATGAAAAATGCATTTTGGAAAGAAAGTATTATAGAATTAGATTTCTTAAACGTTTCTCTAGAGATTGACCCATAAAACGAAAACTTGTCTTTTATCTTTACTAAACTTGTCCGCAAGAAATCTTTCAAAAATAAATATTCTAGGATATTTATAATTTAAATGACATGCTTATACATTGGTACTCCATACTGACTAGTTAGATGGTCGTGACACTAACTTTTGGGGAACTTGTTTGCTATGTTGAAATTGACGTGTTCTCTTTCACTACTGCTCTCTGTTCCCTTTTCCCAAAATATTATTAATAATAGCATATCATAAAAATGTGAATCTAGTTTCTTCGTCGTTTTTAAGACTTTATGTTTCATAGACAGATTTGGGAATTAATTGTAATTGCTCATTAAGTTTGGAATATAATCTTCTATTTTAATTACTGGCTCTTAGTGATTTATAAATAATTTTATGTCCATACAACAATTATACATTTAGTATTACCATACAATACAAATGGAACTTTTGATTTATTTTGTTACATTTTAAGCCTTTATTACACCCCTACCCACGCAATATATATATATATATATATATATATATATATATATATATATATATATATATATATATATATATATATATATATATATATATATATATATATATATATATATATTGCATAAGAAATTAATTTTCCCTCTGAATTATATTTAAGAAGAAGAAAAAACATTTTAACAAGAGTATTTTCCTCAGTATGCTTTAATATTTGTGAGGATATTAACTTAAATAAATTGTCTCTGTACTACAGTAATTATACTTTTCCCAATGTGTAATAATTGAAATTAAAAAAAACTACTACTGGACTTATATATTTCGTTCTGTCAACATTTATTTTACATTTTAAGACGTTATATAATCATTTTCAAAATTATAAATATATATTGTATTGCGGCTTTCATCACATCCTCCAAATACAAATGAATTAGAACCATGAAGTAAAACGTGCACAAACATCACGGGATTTGATCTTGGTGAATGAGAGGACCACCTTGGTAAGGGACTTATTCGCTTTCTTGATTGTCGCGACAATCCATCTAATAATAAGAGAAGTTTATATTTCAGCCCAACCTTTGAAATGGAGCAAAGAACGTTCAACACTTTCCTCTCCTTTAGAGGCTGAAACCCCGAACATCTGCAAAAAAATCTCTCTTGACCGTTCCCAGCTTTGATACGACTGAGTCTGGGAATATGTTTAAGGAACCGACTGAAGCTGGTTTTATGCTACAAAAGCCTAATTGGAAATGGAGCGAAATCACTCACCATTTCCACTGAATCACAGATAAACAATTTCTGGGTATCACAGTACCGACGGTTTTTCATAAAAAAAGTCAATGCTAATATTTTGTGAAATAAATATAATTTCTATCCCATCTCAGCAATCATGTCACACATTGTCATAGAGAATAATGTTAGATTGTCAATTTGACAAGGACAAAACCAGGTACTAACTTGCATTTAAGTTAGATAACTCTGCTGGAACTAGACAACGGTAAGCGTTATCTAGTCACAACAGACACATTTTCACTCATGTGTGCCACATTAAAAAAGAATCATAAAAATACAAAATGATATCTAGATAAAATATATAATTTCACATGTGGCCAAGAGGTATAACTTTTGTATATAGCCTAACAGAAAGTACACAGCTAGTGTTGTTGTTGTTTATTTCTGAATGCTATGTTCCCTACAGCTCCGCCCACCTGGGGTTGTACAACTGGTACCGTTATACCTCTATGGATCGGGCATGAAACTCTCCTGTGTCTCGCAGACTCCAATGATAGCAAGAAAGCCGTCTTGCAGGAAAGGTTATCGAAAGAAGCTTCACCCGAAGGTTCGAGGGGAGTTTTGTTAAAACCACAAAACACGCGCGAGATATTGTTGAGGCATTAGAGAGTGAGACACATTAGTCTTGAAACACCTTATCAGGTCGGCTATTTGCGAAATCGAACCGATGGTCGGACATTTGAGTGTGTTGGAAAGCGACGCCCTATTATACTTGATGGTAGAAACATAGCTTTGTTTATCTTCATAAAGGAATGGAAGAAAATAAGAAACTGAATCCATAGAGGGACAACTGGGATTAACACGTTTCATGCCGCACCAATCGTGACAGATTATCCAGCTGGTCTCATAGGCCTTGAATGTAGAATGGCTTGAACAATACACTCGGCAACTTTGCTAAAACAAATTTTTCTGATGGAAAGATTGTTTGAGATGAGCTAAGCGTGAAGGTGGAAAATTTGTGGGCTCTTGTGTAGCAAGAAATCCTTTGCTGCGATAGGAGGTCCTTCAACGAGAGTAATGTCCTGAGCAGGTCAGTTAGCAGTTAAAGTCTGACAAGGGAATCTGCTGTGGTTTGGTGTAGAAACCATTTCATCTTCTCCTTCCTTGACAGCTGTCCACCAAAATATTCTTGTCGCCATAAATATGGCAAATGTTATACTTGTCTCCGGAGGTACCCTACCACCGACGTGCTGTCGGAGGAGACCACCATGTACATGTATAGATCTCTTATTTTGTGGATGTACCCTTGAAAGGCTATAAACTGTCCTGCTTTCAAAATTGTTGATGCGAAGAATAGAGTCTACCGGGACCACGAACCCTGATGAAACGGTCCTTGCAGCTTCAATTGAGCGCCATACCCTGAATCGGACGCGTTTGCTAACAGTTAGAAGTGGTGTTCAGGGGACATAAATGGGGACTTCGATGAGAAACCGGTCCACCAAATCAGATAATGGTTAAAATCCTGACTAAGAGAAATCTGCGCGTTCAGAAGATCTTTGTGCTGTTTCTAGTTTGTCAGAGGGAGAAATCGGAGATGGTGAGAGGTTGCAAGTGCATTAAGCCGAGTGAAACAAGGACCATTGCAGAGTTTCTGGTCCCCAAAAGAGAAAGAAATTAATTCACAAAATAAAATACAAATTCATATAGCAATGCAACTTTTGACATGTAATGTAGATTAAAATTGTATATTTTTGGAATACTCTGCTGCTTTTCCTTATGATATTTACCTAATAAAAGTTATAAGACTTTGAAACAGGTGTCCGTACTGCAGAACTTAATTTGTCTTCTCTATTGACTCTCATAATAATCAAGGACTTCTTTTTGTCTCGTTTTACTATGTCTTTATCTGTTTATTTAAAGTTTACAAATATCAGGAGCAAAAACAAATTTGGACCACTTTAAATGTAAAACAGCCCATATTACTACACCTGAGCACTTACATTTTCTTTAAATTTAATATGTATTGACTCATTACTGCCTCTCTCAAAATACATCTTTCTTTATTTACGCTCACTCCCCCTTCACCATCACAATCCTACATTTTCCGAACAATACTTAACTTCCACTCAATGCAAGCTCCACTGACATAACTTTCTCTTTATCATTTCAATTTGCACATTGTTTTCTTCTTTCACTTCATTTCCGTCCATTTCTGAAGGACACAAGCAATACAAAACAAGCATTTTTTGCACTTTAATTGTTGAGATCTCGGTAGTCGACATCTTAATAATTTGAGTATTATGTCGCCCTCAACATATGTCATTCATATTTGAGGAGATCGGTATTGTATGTGGTAGTTGTCGAAAGAAACATATTTATTTGGCAGTTTGATACCACCCCGCCAACTTTCTGCAGGATGGTACTATCTTTCATAATTTGCTAAGAATCTATAGTAAAACCTAGACCAACAAATTGTTCTCCACCTTTTTTTTACTGGTGGTCAACAAAACAAAAAGAAGATGGAGAGGTGGAGAACAATTGAGAGAGAGAGAGAGAGAGAGAGAGAGAGAGAGAGAGAGAGAGAGAGAGAGAGAGAGAGAGAGAGAGAGGTGGGGGTGGGGGTGGTGGTGAGGGTATATTTATATATAGTGGGCTTGTACTAAAAATGTTTTCAGTGGGATACATTTGAATCTTGTCTCCATGCATTAGTCCGTATCCATTCATTTCATTATCTGCGTGTCAGTATAACCTTCTGCATGTCCCAAAGGGTTCAACAAGCAATCGATTTTATTCTGTTAACATACGAGAGAGAGAGAGAGAGAGAGAGAGAGAGAGAGAGAGAGAGTAATTGGTTTAATACAGGGTTGTCTAGCATCCCGCATGCCAGACTCTGGCTCGCCAACCGTTATTTACTTATGCTAGTTCGTACTGGAAAACGTAGCCTTAGTTTATGAACGGCTCAGTGAGTGAGAAAATTCATTGGAAAGTGGCTCATCACGCGAAATGGTTGTACATCCCTGGTATAAGGAAATGATAAACACGTCGAGTCAAAGATCCGAACGGCTTTTACTTAAAAATCATTTGAATTAACAGCTGCTTCAAAGGAGTAGCGGGGGCTGCTTAGTCTGAACACGATGTTTTAAGCGCAGACATTGGTCTGTGAATGTGCTAGTGTCCACACAAATCCACTGGAATTTATTCTGACAGTACAACAACAGATTTTGACCTGTTGTTTTGGCTCCGAACTAATTCGCCCTTGATTGTTGTATCCTTATTTTGACCTCTCGGTATCTCCATAGGAGTCGGACGTTTTATCAATAAAGTACATTTCGTAACACACATCAAAGTCACTCGAGTAATTCCAAATAAATCTGAGCAGAAATATTTCCCGCAAACCAGGTCTCGTTGATGCAAGTCTGCGAATGAGGGGTATCACATTCAATTTTTTTTTGGGGGGGGGGGGGGGGGGAGGGGGTAGCGGCAAAACATGACGGGCTTGTTTATTTTCGTATATAGGCTACATAAATTTTACAGCCTCCAACTCCCCCCCCCCCCCCCCTCCAAATGACGTTCCTGCTGCCAGTCCACGTATTTCATGGATATTTACTACATTTTTGCATCTACGAATATGCAATCCACGGATTTCATTATCAAGCAGTATACATCGTTCAATGTACGACTATACCAAAGCAAATAACCGTACCCAGCATATATTGTGATTTGTATTGATAATAACTGATCCTGTAATACATATCAACTGTACTGAATTAAAATCAGTTCAAACTGTAAAAAAAAAAAAAAACTTAACACAACAGTATTTACAGCAAATTAGTAAAATTTATAAAGAGCCGATTATATAATCATGAAATAATTCTAATAACTACATTCAATGACAAAATACACTTGTCTGGGACAAAGAAATGATTTTTATCAATACTAAAGATTTTTTAAAAAATTTTCTTTCCCCTTCTTGCAAAGTAAAAAGGTATCGAAGGCTTCAAAGTAAGTTTGCAATGCTAATAAACTCTAACTGAAGAAGTGTGATTCGTGAATTATGAATAGGGCGAGAAAAGTCCCATTTGATCCAAGAATATATTTTCTAAATATGTTAAGAAAAAGTGACCCCAATATTTTGTGAAAACTGTGGAGTGCAGTCTTATCAATATCGTAAGAAATGGCAGAATAAATGTATACCAACAAATGTTAAATGTCGACAAGTGGTAACTAGTTTGAGAAATCGAATGATATATCCATTTCTTGCATGCTGGGTATATAATGTCATAGCGAAAAGTACAACTTGATTCCGATCCTTTTCCTAGTAATAATACAATTGTGGCAATACAATATTCTTTAACTAAACATTTCGACAGAGAAATAAGGGTGTTCTGAATTTTTGAGCTAGTCCGAAATTTAAAGTTTAAATACAGTGGACCAAAGCACTTGTCTAAAGTATTAACCTGGTTCGCAATTTAAATACGTGGATCAGTTGTATTCACCCTGCTCAAAGTCACTGGTGACTTTAGATCTCGTTACATGACAGTCGTACATATTTTAAAGTAGTGTATAATTTATTTCTAGTTTTAATAATGGGTACATTTATGTTGATCCGGTCTATATTCGGTTGACCTTTCAACTGATGTTGATGTTAATAAGAAGTGACGTCAATTCTAATCAGTACAAATCTGCGGTATTTGTGTCCCACCGGCTATAAATCACTTTTAAGTAGTTAAAGGAGATATAGCTAATACTAGGATATTACAGTCTGTCACTTCAGTGAAGATATAGACAGCTTGTGTCTCTGTCACCAGGTCCAAAGTGTAGTTCAGCAAATACTGATAAAACGATATTGGCAATATACTGAGAGAGAGAGAGAGAGAGAGAGAGAGAGAGAGAGAGAGAGAGAGAGAGAGAGTAATTTGCAGAAACAATCAACGATTTAAAAGACAGTACAGCAACTCTAGCCAATATTTGTATTAACAGCTAGAGCATGGACGGGCGTATCATTTGTAAACACATGCAGATAATTGCTAATCACCATACAACATGCAAATAAATCTCTATGATATGATAAGTCTGTACAACGTCAGTACAATTACCCAGTGGCTGTTCCCAGGGCCGGCGCTTCCGCTTGGTGAACCAGGCAAGCGCCTAGGGTGCTGGGCTAAGGGTTTATTTCATGATGGGCGAGTGGGGGAGGGCGTGAATGGAAAGGGAGCGCCAGATATCTGATCTGGCCTAGGGCACCAAAATGCTACTGCATGTTCCATCAGTGTTATTGTTGTTGTTGTTGGGTGTGTGTTGTTGTTGTTCTAAAATGTTTTTAAAAGCGAATTGATCTGCAGTGTATGGGAATTTTAACATAGGAACAACACAACTGTAACTATACTTAGCAATAAATACATAATTTTGTTTCACCGTCTTGAGTGGATTTCAGAAACTTGTACGTCAGGGCTTGTTAGTAAAAAATAAAAAGTAATGAGAAAATTAGAAGAGAAGAGAAGTTTAAGAGGATGAGAACTGAACATTTTCTTAACACATTAGTGTTGAAGGATTTAAGGGGATCATCTAACACGTTAAGATGACATGTTAAAAACAGCTATTCAATTACGGTTTTATTTGTTGAAAGTTTCCTATTGCACAACTGCAACAAACCAGGTCTGGCGATTCTACAATACATATGGAAATGGATTATTTTTGTCTTCTTTTTCTTTAGTAGAAGGAAAGTGTCTACAAATTCCAGAATGGTTATGTCTCAAAAGTCTCTTGTTTAATTTAGCTGTACTGCGACATATGATTGTCAAAACATCATTTACATTTATCTGAATAAGAACTATAATGTGTTTGTTCAAGAGTAAGCCAGCTACAGCTACCCAACATCTCGGACATAAATTGAGTAGTGTCAATAAAGTTCGCGAGCCAACGGGAGACATTTGTCTTCTTTATTTTTGTTTTATAACTTGGCTCCAATATACTTAATGAAACCGAAAGAACGATTTTCAGAAATAGTAATTTGATTAACATGTACATTCCAATGAACCTGTCGCCATCAACTCATACAAAACGCTGATAAGAGAGCTTGTAGTGCATCACACGGGCCAGGTAATCATGTCAGTACTATATATATATATATATATATATATATATATATATATATATATATATATATATATATATATATATATATATATCTGTCTAGTTCTGTGTAGGGGTTTTTGTTGTAAAACCTTGAACTTTTAAAGAACTGATTATCGTGTATGCTCATATAAAACTGCGAAGATCCAGATATACCGTCACAAAAGGCGCCTAAAGATCGGGGTATAAGATCTGTAATAATTTGCACAACGAAATATATAGACTATGGGCATGTGAGTTGTGTATTTACTATACAACTGGAGGTCTAGCTCTGCTCTGTTCTTAGTTTAACACATGCTGCGAGCTATATGAAGTACAGCGTGCATTTAAATTTTAAATTAAATTCATTTAAACCAAGCCATTCAAGAATCATTACAATTTAAGAAATAGATCATCTCCATCCAAGCACTAACCCCAACAACAGCAATACACAAAAAAATCAGGCATACGAATCAATTATATAGGAAAGGAGATACAATTCTCACTTTGTTTTAACGAAAAACGAAAAAATAGAACGACAAAACCTATATCCACAAAACAGTTATTACGTATCCGTATAAACCGCACTCTTGTAATATTTTCAAGACTTTCGCAATCTTCCTCATCTGGAACACCAGTGGCAAACATGTTGCTCCTATTAGTCGTATCTTACAGCATGCAGGAAGTCTCATCAGGTCTATCCTACCTCCCAATGCCAGTTGGTGAATATTTTATTATGGTTTTCAAGTTAGAGGCTTTGTATATACAGTTTCAGGACAACAAGGCTAGATCTATTATACAACCCAAAGCTCATACCTGACAACAGGGCCGTGTCTATTGTACATGACAAAGTTCATTCCTGACAACATGGCTGATCCTATTTTATATAACAAATGCCATCCCGACAGCAGGTCCAAGTCTGCTGTACAAACCAATCGCATTCATCACTAAGAGCCAGGTACATTCTAGATCACAATGCCCTTCCCCGACTACAGGGTCTGGTCTATTGTACATCACAATGCCCATTCCTGATTACCAGGCCAAGTATATTATACATCCCTAAAGTCCATTTTTGACTAAAGGGCCAGGTCTACTGTACATCAGCCCTACCCCGTGATGATCTTGATTTTTGGTTTAGTAACTGATATCACCTATTTATTAATAGCTGCAAAAATCTGCACCCATTTTTGGCTGCATACATCGGTGTACATTTTATACACTTACTGTTATTTCTTCTTTTTTTTGGGGGGGGGGGGGGCACCAGACATGTGCCCCCCACAAAAAAAAAAAGTAAAAAGTTTTATGTTTGTGTGTGTTCCCCCCTGATATGTTGTTTTGACTTTTTTATTTTCCATTTTTCTCCCCATTTAATTTTTCCCCATCGGGGTTATATGCTTGAAAAGGGTTATTTTTTCTTCCCTAGTGTACCTTAAGTAGATCATTACTAGATGGGATTTGATCTACCCTAAACTAGTATTCTACTTTTGTTCATTATTTATTTGACCATGGCTAGTGGTCACCTAGTATCCTTGTGTTTGCTATTTGTGTTGGTGCTATTTATATGTTGCTATATATAAGTCTATACTTTGTGTTTTTGTAAGGATCGCCAGTTTCTTTCAAATTCTTGTCATAGTTGTCTTACTTTGTGATATCTCTCTATGTAGATTATCACATAATTCTCTTTATTTAATTATAGTTTAAGTTAAATTTGAATTTTGTGTAAATTGAAGTGTATTTAGCTAGAGGTTCAATGTACTTCAATTTACTTTCTAATAAAATTTAATTTTCTAGGTCCGTCTGCCTTGAGTCAGGACTTGTACAAATTTATTTAGTTGTACAATTCCTGACTCAATTAAAGCTGTCCTTTATTTATTTATGTTAATTGTTCTAAAGAAAAATTTCCAAAAGTTGTTGAGGTTTACCCTTTAATGGGTTTCGTGTCTAGTAAGGGATCTAGACATGAAAGATAACGTATGGATATAGTATCCAGAGAAAAAGAAGTGCACAATTGAGTTACATTAAAACTAGTGGGGTATTTTTTCCAAACTCTGCTCTAGGCCTGCTCACTTCGCGTAACGCCATGTGATATAGCCCCATAGCGTCCTCATTAATGCACTTTCCCCGGTAATGTTTATCATTTATATTTGAATTCAATTATTGTATACAATGCAAAAAAAATATTTTTTTTGTTTTTTTTTCTGTATTTTTTTTAATTTAATTTTTTTAATAAAAATTTTAAATTATAGAATATAATGTTATTATTTCCTAACCTTCATTAGTGGTCCACATTATATTAACGTCTTCGTTATATAGTCAGTTATTTGTCGTATTAACTTTTTGTTAAAGTTTCCGTCTAGGAAGAGTATTTAACGTCTGTCGTATTTGTCTATCTTCATTATTTCCATTATTAGTTTGATCCTTTCTTCCTTTTGTAACGTATATTTGATTTAAATCAATTATTTTTAATTGTCAGATCTAAATTTGTCATTTTGGGTTTAAAATTCATGAATTGGGAGATTATTCTAGAAAATCTCTAATAAAATTGGGAATGCCAAGTATGTCACCAAATTTGACCTTCTGAAGGATTTTGTCAGATTACACTAACGGAAAGAGCAAAGGAAGTCTCGGCATTTGTGATTCCAGATGGACTCTACCAATATAAAGAAAGTCCATTTCAACGTCTCATAAAAATGATCATCTCTGGTCTAGAAAACTGTGACGTCATCATCTACAACGACACCTGGATAGAACATCTAGCAACAATTCGAAAATTCTTTGACAGACTCACTGATGCATGTTTGACAATTAATTTATCTAAAAGTGAGTTCTGTCGTGCTAGTGTGACTTTCTTAGAACATTTTGTGGGACATGGACAAGTTAAAAGGTTGAGGCTATTTCTAGATAATATAATTGCAGACGCTGTTTCCTGTGTATAACAATTTATTATACTGTGTAATTTATACTAGTTCTTTTAACCTCAGATGTAAATTGGTTAGTGATAAAAAGAAAGTTTTATCATATAAACCTTTCCTTTTTTTTATTGGGGAAGGTGTTACGTATATTTGATTTAAATCATTTACTTTTAATTGTCAGATCTAAATTTGTCATTTTGGGTTTAAAATTCATTAATTGGGAAATTATTCTAGAAAATCTCTATGACCTTTGCTTTTCTTGTAAATAACAAGTGTTCGCCTCATTTTCTGACCTTGCTTCAGAGTGATAAACAGGCCTTAGAAATGATTGGTTGTTTTCCAAGGACATATTTTTATTTTCAGTTCTGGGGGGTGAGAAATGGCTGATTCTTATCTGGATCTTTCCGTGCGTACGTGTTTAAATGATCGTACGTTTGTTCTATGACCTTCCAGAAAATCACGTGATCCCTTGTTTACGTAAAAAACAGGTTTTTAAATTATTATTCTGGGAGAGCACAGCCAGTAGATGTTGGGCTTTCATAATATTAAGTTGTGTCTTCTTTTTGAGTTACTTTTAATTACCGTGTACTGGAAATTGAGTCAATTCGTTTGAGCAAGAGGAATTATTTTATTTATCTGGAAAAGAATATGTGTTCATAAATTTTCATTTCGATTATTATAAAAAAAAACAACTAACTAAATCACGTGACATTGTCGTCCGTATTGGATTACATCGTCAAAATTCGAACCGGGAACTATTAGGACATTTTACTATCAGGACTTTTGAAATGCCATTAGTGGATTATTTTTGTGAATTCTATATTGGATTATTTTTGGACTTGATTCTCTAAAACCGTAAGTTTATTATTTTTTTTATGAAAATATTTGTACTCAATAAATTGTTTGTTAAATTTTACAAGCTTGTTATTTTCACTTCTTTCTATGATGCTGCTTATTAGAGCCTAAGCACGTAGCACTTTGTTTTGTCATACTGAGTCATCGTATGATATTTCGTGAACTGGGCACTTCTGCATAGAGGGCAGCTAACAGGGGTCTGAATCATTCGTCTTCTAAGTGCCACTTCGCCTCTGAGCCAGGCGTTGTGGAGGTACGTGTGGATAATGCTCTGTACCTTTAGAGAGTCGATGTCAGACCAATGCCTCCAAACTCTGTCCCAATTTACATGAGGGTTTTCCTCCTCTATCTTATTTTTAGTTACCTTTATATCTAGCTCACAAATCCAGTCGTATGTCTTATATTTGCTTAGTACCCATAATTCTTTGTAGTCCCTATATCTATATAAAATTTCTTTATTCCCCTTATATAAGTGTGGTGTGGCTATTTTCTTACTCAATTTGTTGTTTGTGTGTATGTCTTGTCTGTTTCTCATTCCAAATCCTAGCCAAAAAATGTATAATGCTTCCCAAGGTGTTTGTGGAGTGTTACCTAGCCTTTTAATCCTATTTATTATATTTTGCATTTTATTAGGAAGGGATTAGGTAAGGCTAATCTTCCCTTTAGTTTAGATCTATATAATGTTGACTTTTTTATGTGTGTGTGTGTGTGGGGGGGGGGTGATCCTCGGTACTCTCCCCAGCACATAGCTGGTTTGAGTTATTGAGGAACACCTTCGTTTGCCAAATATGTCTTAAGATGGTGTAATGTTATCCCTGTCCGCCCATGAGTGTAAGGAATAGTGTTTATTTCTATGTTTTCTTTTTAGAGTTAAAATATATAAATTTGGTGAAGGTTAATCTTTGTTTTGTTTATCAAATATATTAAAGTTTTATTTACCAAATAAGGAATTCAGACTGATAGTACTCTCTAACACAAGCACGGGCTGACTTGTGATATATATTCTCTACTAGAGCTGACTTGTGATATATATTCTCTACTAGAGCTGACTTGTGATATATATTCTCTACTAGAGCTGACTTGTGATATATATTCTCTACTAGAGCTGACTTGTGATATATATTCTCTACTAGAGCTGACTTGTGATATATATTTTCTACTAGAGCTGACTTGTGATATATATTCTCTACTAGAGCTGACTTGTGATATATATTCTCTACTAGAGCTGACTTTTGATATATATTCTCTACTAGAGCTGACTTGTGATATATATTCTCTACTAGAGCTGACTTGTGATATATATTCTCTACTAGAGCTGACTTGTGATATATATTCTCTACTATAGCTGACTTGTGATATATATTCTCTACTATAGCTGACTTGTGATATATATTCTCTACTAGAGCTGACTTGTGATATATATTCTCCACTAGAGCTGACTTTTGATATATATTCTCTACTAGAGCTGAATAGAATATTGATTTCCTTACAATCTGATTCCTAAACTTAGGATCGTACTCTTGTCCCTTAGAACTATCAAGTTCCAGGGCCAATTTCCTTTCCTTTCATAATATAGATTTATTAAAAATTTGCCCAGTTGACTTTGCCAGAGTCATTTGTCCATTGTGTGTGTAGTTTGTATTTTTACTTGTATGTTGTAAGGTATAATTGTATGGATAGCACTATTTAAATCATAGTATAGAGTTTTAAAAACTATGTAATTTTTAAATGTGGAATTTTGAATAGTTTATACATTTATATAAAAAAAGAGAAATAGAAGATTTAAAATTCTAAAAGTGCATTTTAATTAGATAATTTATATATAGATGTTTACTAATAGTTATTATTATATGCTGTGGCATTTCCAAAAGAATTGTGTCTAGTAGTGTTATATTTTACCGTTGTTCAGTTGGGTATCCTTTTCCATTTCAGTTGTTTCCATTATGATCTGAATTAGTTTAACTTAGACTGTTTATTTTGAAATTTAAAATAGTTACAAGTCAACCATTTTAAATAAATCTAAATTAAAATCTAAATTGCCTTAGCAATATAAATCAAATTTTAAAAAGGAAAAAGTTAAAAGGAGAGAATATTTTTATCAAATCTTAAGATAAAATTGTAGTCTGTTTTGGAAAATTGAAACAGTACTACATCTTCTCCAATCTGACAAATTGAAAAGAAATTATAGTTATGAATTATATAATTATTATATAAAATGACATGTTCTCTGTAGTGAACATACTAAAGAAACTGGATTTTCACAGTAAACATCGTGCATTTTATTAATTATTTAGTGTTGAATTTGATATTAGTGAAGAAATGTCTTAGTATTATTCTATAATATCACATAAGTGTAAATAAAATTGAATTTCTAGGTGGTTATGTGACGATGGTATTTTCTTCAATTTTCATAATTTTTGTAATTTTAATAAAGGCAGAGTTTTGCTGGTTAAGTATTGCAATACTTTTTAACATTGTCTACATATATTGCAATGATTTCTCATATAATCTACATTACACGGTCCTAATTCTTCATGAATAAAATCCCTTATGTTAACGAATTCTTCGATTCTTCCCACTGGTATTTGAAAAGTAAGTATTGGGAATGTCATCACAAGTCAGGTGACGTGATCTTTTGCCCAACAGGCGGAGTATTTTTGGGGAGGGAATGCGTTATGCTACAATCTCATAATTTCTCCCAACTCGTAGGAAACACGCCTGGTTCCATTTTATTTACCCTGTAGCCTTTTATGTAGCATGGTACATATTCCTTGTTCCCCACCTCCACTCTCAAATTTATTTGTTAAAGAAGTCACACACACACACACACACACACACACACACACACACACAAACACACACGTATATTTATGGAAAAAGAGGTATCGACATACCGTATCGAGGCTAAATCTAGGTGTTTTATATGTGTATGTTTGCACGCGACAGTGCTTGAAATTATCGAGCTTGAAGCCGACAAAATTAACTTTTTGAACAAAATGAACATCTCCCTCTTTGGGAGGACAATTGAAAACCTTATGAGGGCTGAGGGTGTGGTTAAATTGCTTAAATCCATCAGAACAATTTTAAAAGGTTTATGCACATTTGTAATATGTACAAGTCAGCTTCCAATAATTCATATTACGGAATTCTTCATTAATGTATTCAGGTACATATATGTATGCTCTACTTCTCAAAAATCTTCATCCATCAACGTGAACATTGAGGAATTCCATTTCTACGAACTACCAATGTGTATCCTCTTTTACTTCCTGTTAAAAATTTGGCATTCAGCATTGCGAACATTCTGTTTACAGCCTCGGTCATTTCTCTCTCGTTAATATTGCTGTGAACTTAAGCTCTATGATACCATGTGAAATTTACTAGTCCATCTACTGCTTTTCTGGCCATCCTTATAGCCAAATCATGTTAGACGTTCACAGATACCAAATTTTTCATCATCCTAAACGTTATTCTCTTTGGGAAGGTTACAACTTGAGCAAATAATTCATACAAATCCTGATTATTTCCACTATGAAATCTATATTTATTATCAAAGCGAGTAAATGTGTCTTGGTGTCTACGGGCATTTTTTTTAGGTTCTGTCTATTCATTCTCTTAGTTTCCTTCTTGGTCGGAAGACGTATTGCAAGTCTTTGGAGTCTTATGTTTTCAATCTTTGGTGTTGGTGAAACAATGGTATCCATTTATTTATAATACATTTTCGGAAAAGGTACCTGCATACTTCGTACCTTTCTAAATCCAAAGGTATAGAAATTTATCTAGAAACAATTTATGAAAAACTAATAATATAGGTAATACATTTTCAACCGGCTTCCAACTATTTAAAGAACCGTTTTAACTTTCTCATAGTAGGAGAACATACCTTTTTACCATTAATTTATTGTTGTGTTTCTTAAATTTTGTTTTTATAAAAATCGTATAAGACTTTTAAAGTTAATCTTGCTTATCATATAGAGATAATTCTTCTTCGTTAAAAATGCTCTCTATGTTATTACTTTTTAAATTTTCTAATTTGTACACTACATGATGTTCTAATATGATTAGTCTTATTTGGAATGTTTCTCATGTGAAATCAGGCAAATTATCTTAGGCGAAAATGCACTTAAAATTTGGAATTCTTACACTTTGACGTAATTAACTCTAAGTGTCCTAATCTTGTCTGTTATTGGATATCCATATATATGTATGCAAACCAATGTTCTATTAAGCTCTTTTGGTGTTTCTATGGGAGTTATGATAAATGAAACAGTAAATTTATACTATTTTAGACAAGATGTTAATCGATTTTCTAGTTTCATTCTGAGTGAACTATTTTGACACTCGAGTCTTTGGAGTTGGGTTAAATTACGTCACCACAGATGCGTTTTTATGTATTACAGTAAGATGAGACTTCGGTGGCCTAGTGACTAAAGCAACCGCCTCGGATGCAGAATACTGCGGGTTCGAACCTCGGCCGATCCATGCGAAAGACTTATAAAAATGTTATTGACAGCTGCTCCGCATTCAGAGATTAGTGTTAAGACTGCTCGGCCAGGTGTCAGGATAATGTGACAGGGTGGGACATGATGTAAGATATCTGTGGCATGATGTTCCACTCCTAAACATTACTATAGACTGCCACACTGCAGAAATCGTAGCGATATGACTGAAACGTTGTTAAAGCTACGTTAAAATTCAAAATCGCGCGCGCGCGCGCACACACACACACACACACACACACTTCTTCTATACCTTCCTTATCCAATATTTATTTTCCTAAAGATCTTTTAAATTCATCGCCCTCATCAAATTGTATCTTTACAATTTACGTTTATCGAAGAAAGATTTAAAGACCTCGTACATGTGATCTCCACCATCTGAGTTTGCCTTTAGATCCCATACGTATTGTTAGAAGACCTCTTTGGCACTCAGAATACATCGGTATCCACGCTATTCGTATGATTGCATGTCAACCATGTCTGTTTGCAAATGATCAAAAACATGACTAACGTGAACCTTCATAAATGGGAATCGTTGTGACCTTGCTTGTAATATCTAAAAGTCGATTCTTAGATTAAAGATTCCTTTAACTCGCTATATTTATTTTGCTTCATTCGTTGCCACATGCTGTTTGTGCTTGCAAAACCCACAATATTCATAATGCTTGTGCCTTTGAAAGGTTTCTTTATATGTTTTTCAATGTAAGACATTACAGCTAATTAAAAAATTTACTGTAGTGAAACTTCAGCTATTTATTATTTTTGTGGGAAAGTCTGACCTTAAATAATTTTAAGACTATTTGGTCGTGTTTTTGGATAAGCAGAAAAGTCGGGTGGTTGTATTTTGGTGTAGAATACGTTCAACTGAAATATCAATATGCCTTAAGCAAATCGCTTTTTGTGAAAAGGTCTTAAATTTTAGTCAGAATACCTTTTTTGATTTATTTGATATACCCGTCATATCAAATGGAGAAAAAAAAATTGCTTCATTCGTGAAAACGACAGATTGACATAACTTGAATTTTCTAAACATTTCGACAGAGATTAAATTGACCTCAATCACACTTAAATTGATATCGGATAAATCAGTAATTGTTTTTTTTTTTAATTTTTTTTTAAAATCCAGCTGATTCAATCGTAGATACTACATTTATTCCAAATATGGTATGTTTGTTTTGGGTTTCTTTCCCGAATTCTCGAGGTTTTAAAATAGTGGTGGAAGTTTCTGCAAGGTTGTTATACAGTTTCTGCGGAAAAAGCCGAAAATCAGAACTCACCAAGCTCTACCCATCTTGGGCTACACTTCACCAGCTATTGCAAAGATAATAAAATATAATGCTTTAATATTGGTGTAAGAGTCGCTAACACATGATGCAAATATTTCGTTCACATCGAAATGTAATAAACGGTGCAAGAGAGCCCTGTATAAAAACTGTATGTTAAGTATATCTTTATATATTTCAATACATTAAATATTACTTTATGAACTTTTTATCAGCCATTTAATAGATATTTGTTTCTAGATGTCCATTCACAGACTGGGATCATAACCATTGCTCAGCTTTCTTACTCCTTAGCAGCCGATGAACATACAGAATCCCTAGTGCATACACCTATTCGCTTCAGTGGTGAGTTCACCAATAACTTTTACAATTCCTTGTGGCCTTTGAGCCCATGTGGTTAAGTTCAAGTCTTGTCTGACCATTAAATATTTACAATATGTCACCTCCATTCATTTCTCTCAGCTGAACTCAGACCAACATTCCAATGATCCCTAGGGTTACATTGCCATTATAGTACATGAACACCCACTAAAACTTGTCAGGTTCACCTGCCATTTTCATCCCTTTCCCATCGCTGCAGGGCTTGATAGAGTCGTACAGAGAGATGAAGGAGTGGGTATACGTAAAGAGTAGACCTTTCCTTAATGCCTGCGCAATTTAGCTTTTATGTCCAGGGCAGTTTGCGCAAAGTGGCCCTACCCTTTAAACCTGGGCTTTCATCTGCCATGGCCCAGCAAGCCAGGACGCTGACGGCGAGATCCGCAGGCGGTAAGTTTAGTATTGGAGTTTCCCTCTCCTAGGCAGATGCCTTTCCTGTTATTTCGAACCATAGCTGGTTGGCCACAGCCGCAGTCCACTAATACATATGGTGCGCCATGGTCAAAAACAATTGACTGTTGATCTCTAAAGACCTTCCGACCTTACAAGTGACTTCACTGTTAAAGTATATAAGCCATGCCTATACTAAGTTGTTAAGTTTAACATGTTTGTAAATTTGCATACATTCAAGGGAAGAAACTGTAAATGTTGGTCTTTGCCAAAGGCGAATTGGTATTTGTTCTCTAGAAGTATATAAAACAAAGATACCAACTGAACACTTACTCCATATAATATCTACAGTTTCATTAAAAATTTGTTTTGTGATGCGTTCCGTACCAACTTTCCAGCCAATAAATTAGCAACCTTTTAAGTGAATATTTCAGCCACCTTTTCAGTAATACTCACGTTTATAATGTATATTCTCTCTTTGTCTATTCGTATAAAGTCCGCAGACTTTTTCGAGTATCTCTTTGTACCTCTTTACTTCTTGAGGTATATCGATATTAAATTACAGTTGGTATAGTACACATTGTACAGTGTCTAGTATTTTAGAAAACAAGAATACTGGTGAGCAAATATGGTGGTATCTGTATTTTATAGCAGTATTAGTTTATCACGATTTCCGTTTAGTATCACAGAATTCGAGCAGCACTGAGGTCGTTGTAACAAATCTTTACAATTCTATATAGCTCCGGATTGGCTAATTTGCATCCAAACTAATGAAAATAACATTCAATATAGATAAACAACGGTACATTCGGCAAAAATGGAAAATTTAAAGAAAATACCAACTGACAAAATATGCGTTGATGAAAAGAAATATGTAAATACCAAAATGATCAATCGTTCAAGGAGAATAGTTAGCATGCAAATTAAAAAGAAAATAGTAAATAAATTTACATTGGTTAAATGATGTTGAAACTATGGCTCGTTGATGCATGAATTATTTAATGTAACAATTTGAAATCGAGTGTGTTAAGAGAAAGCAACATCTTATGACCGATATGGGTCCATCGTGTATCCGTACCGATATACAAATGTTTTTGCAATGACATGCAAGATAATAGCAAGATCTATGATACCAGCAATTACACCAAGGATATTGTATTTAACATAGCTATAGCATACAAAACTGTTCCTTGACTGTTAAGGATGAACATACGATTTCTGTGGACCAAGGTCAAACTTGTATTATTTTCAAAAAAGCTTTTGCAGGAGCATCAAGAAGTAGAGAAAATTGACCGCATTATAGGTGCCTTTAAACAGAAAATGTTTCTTGTTAGGTTGACTCAGCCGAAAATACAAGACCATCAGCTTTACGATTGTGTGAAGAAAAAGACAAAAATAAAACCAGTTAACAAATATAAGAAGCCGAATACCGTACTGCTGCATAAATAAAACGGAGGACACAAAACATGAAGCAGTCTATTGAAATTATCGTACGCTCAAGTGTATTATTTCAAACAATTTTGATAGATCACGAGACACCTACCTTACTACTGAAACACATGCATGCTTTTGAATGAGATGATAAAATCCTGTGTTGCTGAATACTACCAGTCAAGATGGAACGTAGAAATACTCGAGTTGCATACATTGACAGCGAAAACGTATCTTCACTTATACTATAAATCATCATCGTCATCATCATCATCATCATCATCATCATCATCATCATTAGTCTCTTGACCTAGTGTTTAATTGAGGCACTGTGCTGCTGAATATCTGACCAGTTCCCTCCACTTGCCTCGATAATGTGCCAATACCTGTGACTCCGCAATTACTTTTCCTGATATATTATGTGATATTGTCAGTCCACTTTTTTTCTCTGTCTACGTCTTCTTCTGCCACCCTGGACGCTGCCCTGCATTACTGTTGTGGATAGACTGTTAGCTCTAGTGACATGGTCATACCATTTCATCTTTCTCTTTTTGACAGTGGTGAGGAGGTCTTTATAATGGCCTACTTTGTGGTGGTGTTACGCACTTCTTCGTTTGTGATGTGGTCCATGTAAGAGATGCAAGGATGGCTCTGTATCATCTGATTTTAAGTACCTGGATTCTTCGTCGTAATTCTGCTGTCAGGGTCCAGGCCTCACGTGAAAAAAAAAAGACTGAGATGACTAGTGCTCTCAATAGTCTGATTTTAGTTTTCAGATATATAGTATTGTCTCTCCAGATGGGTCTTAGCTTTGACATAATTGCCGCTGTTTGTGCTGCTCATGACAAGATATTTCTGCTATTGATCCCTCTTCGGGGGTTATGGAACAAAGATGTTTAAACCGGGCCACTATTTCTAGTTCCTGTCTTCTGATTTTAATCTTGGCTGAGATTTGTTTGCCACTATTTGTCATCAGCTTTGGCCACGGTACGCTCGTATCTCCATGTCAAATCTGGAATCTGTTTCATCCAGGTTCTTTACTAAGGTGGCAGGCTGGACTTCACTGCCTGCCAGCCCATCAATGTCGTCTGCAAAGCGGAGGTTGATGATGTTACGCCCTCCAATGCCGACTGTCCCACAGTGGTTTTTCAGGGCTTCGCTCATGGTGCCCTCTAAGTAGATGTTGAAAATCGTGGGTGACAGGAGACAGCCTTGACGTACTCCAACTGTTGTCTTGAACCAGTCCCCCACAGAACCTTGAGCAATTACTGCACTGGTAGCCTTGGCGTGCAGCTGCTTGATGGTATTGGTAAACTTTTGACCCATGTTGTACTTCTTCATTGTGGGTCACAATGCCTCATGCCACACTCTGCCAAAAGCCTTGTTGAAATTTATGAACAAATGATATATCTTGTTGATGTTGCGAGTACTTTTCACACATAACCCTGAGACTGAATATTATTTTCTGTTGTGCTTCTTTCAGTCCTGAATCCTGCCTGTTCTTTAGCGAGTATTTCTTAGAATTAGAATAATAATAACTAACTGAATTAGCTCTTACAGATAGTAGTTCCATTTCTAAAAAACAAATTGTTGCATATATAACTGAGTACCATTTTTGTATCTGGAGATGGTCACATAAAAGTAGACCAAGACAACACTAAACGAGAGATTTCAAACAAAAAAATAAAATAAAAAAAAATAACACGTTACTATCAGCAGAATGAAGCAGCATATAATGCCAGAAGGACTCCACGAAGGACCAGGTCTTTTGAAAATCACTGCAATGGAAACGTTATGACACCACCAAAGAAACATCCAGATTAGTAACAATAATGAAATAGCTCAGGTCAGTCAGATAGACCCTGTGAAAGAGCCGGACTCTTTTCTTCTATCAACTGCACATAGAGCAGTGTGAAACCAACAACGCAGAAAGTCCTACATATATGACAAATTACTATCATGAAGGAAAATATAATGGCAAATAGGTAATGCATCCGCCATCGTGACTGTCAAGTGCTTTCTTTCAAACCTAATACTAACAAGAATATATGCTTTAGGTTTTGATGTGGGCATTGTGCTCATATTTATGACAAAAGTGTACAGGTAACGAATAACGAATGAGTCGATGGCCCTTTGCTAATTCTGCTAGTTCTATTAATTTGCTTTAATTTTCGATTCGTTTTTAAACAAGAATGTGTTAAAACTTGATTCTATATCACACAGTATTTTACACAGTGTCCAATTTTTCTCTCTGCATAATTCTTTTACTAGTAAATTGATTGCTTCGTCGTTTATTTTCCTGTCACAAGGCATTCATCTACAATATTCTTTTTAAATATCAAGCTACTGCAAATTATCTAGGTCATGACGTTTGTGTAATTAACGTGTGCTTTTAAATGTGAGGTAAGACGGCACTACTATTTATTGATTTAGGTAAAAGGTAGTACCTTAGCAGCAGAGAGGGTGAACAGACCACGTTTTCAAGCAAAAATAAGGCCTACAGATCATGTTTTCGAGCAAAATATGGCTTATAGACTACGTTTTCAAGCAAAATATAAGACTTCCAACAAAATCTCATTTAACCAAAAAAAAAGTCTCCATTTTGCAAAAACGGAGATTTTACGATTTTTTAATCAATTTTGCTCGCAACGATGTGGTCATCCACCCTCTCTGCTGCTATGGGTTAATAATTTTTTTACGATGAAAATCCTTTTATGATTTCACAAACAAACTAATCGCTAACACCTCATCTTGTAGATCAATTAAATTATTTGACTGGTCGGTGAGTCGGAAATTAATTCTCGTTAACGAATTATTATGGCATCGCATGTAGACAGGATTAATTTGGTTTTCAATAATTAGGAATCCTGGAGGAGCTGTTGGTGGAAACGAATAAAGAATATATCCCTGCTGAGCTTGATTTGATTGTTCTAGATTAATTTGATAGCTTCCTTCAATTACATCACATACTAAATTGAGAGCAATCACCGCTGAAATATTAACATTGTGCGGGGCAATATGCCTACCGCCACCATCTGGATCATTATTATATTTGAGGAGGACAGTTGAATCTAGTTTTTGTAGCGCCTTGATATCGGTTTTAACAATTCTTGTTAGTTCATCAGCGTTGTATCCGGGAAACTTGAAATTACGCAGATTGTCTTCTGTGATATTGTAATCGGTTAGGAATCGTTGTTTATTGTCGCTGTTGTCATTAATTATTGTTTGAATAATTCGTTCATTGATATATTCCATGTCCGATATAAGCTGATTTATTATTTCAACGTGTTTTCGCGATTTTGTTTGCCGTAGTTGTTCTAGTTGTGTTTTATGTAATTGATTAATCTCATTAAAATAACCAGTGACGTCAGTTAGCGTAAATGAAATAGTAACAAATAAGTCGGCTGTTCTTTTAGTGATAAAATCCCATTGCAATGTGTCTTTGTTGGTAAATATAAATCTATCAGCGATTATTACTTTTCTTATATCAGATAAATCATCTCGATAACTGGGATTGATTTCATGATATGATTGTACGTCCGTGGTTAAGTCGGCGGTGGATTTTTCCGGTGGTAATTCAGGCCATCCTAGTACGGTTCTAATAGAACTCTGATAGATATCTACGACGTATCCTTCTGTGCTTATTTCAATGGTAGATGATAGTGTCGGCTCATGAACTGTTATAGCGATTTTTGATTCTGTTCCAGTAATCGATTTTATTCTACGCGCGAATTCATTATTGATTTGTTCAATTTGGTATGATCCGGTTGGTATGGAAACAACGTTCCAGTCTGGGGTACCGTCGTCTTTATTCTTATACGAGAATACCAGTGAATTATTCGGTTGTTGACCACCAAATGATTTTGATCTGATATTAGGCCAACTGTGATACACCCGTAATTTTGCTAGCGCTATCTCCTTCACGGGGACAGGGCTAGGGAAATTCACACTAAACTCGGGTTTCGTTGATGTTATTGATATCATGCTTGTTTGTACTGGGTTCGTGTTCTCCACTATTTGTTGAAGTAATTCCATCGGTGTTGTCATCGTTGCTATACTCATGTTGTCGCTCTAATTTTGACATCGCGGAAACGTAAATACTGACCGTCACTGAGAACTCACAATCTGGTATGGTTGAGGTTATTGAGATCATTTTGGTTTTCGAGTTCGTGTTTTCCAATTCCATCGGTGTTGTCATTGTTATTATATTCATGTTGTCGCTCTAATTTCGATATCGCGGAATCAAAAATACTGACCATCGCTGAGAATTCACTATCTGATATAATCGTATTATCGAGTGACGATGATATCATCAATGATAATTGCGAGTATGCGGTTGATACAATATGAAATTGAATTAAGTAATCCTGCAGTTTACTCTGGCTGCATGATGATATCTTTTTTGCTATCCCGGTTAATATACCCGCGATTGTAGCCACCGCAGAAATGCAAATTGGAACTACGACCGGAGCAATCATTATAACCGATGCAAGTATTATTCCGGCGCCAGTGAGAACGCTTGACACCGAGTACACAATAACATCAATTGCGGTGATTCTTCGTCGGTATTTTTTTATTTTTATTTGATACTCCTCGGTGAGGGTTTTGAGTCTAGTCTGAAATTCTCTGACCTGATAATAGCGACATTGCGTTGATGAAATCATTTTTATTTAAAAAACACTAGTGTTTTCAATTATTTGTCATCGTTAGCGGGAATTGCTAGTACTTCAGCCGGAAAAATGATCTACGAGTTCTATACACCAGGCTATTTTTGATCTAATGGTGGAGCTATCAACCGCGACGAAGTGAAAGCTTGGTGTTATGCTAGTCTCGATAATTAACGTCGCGATGCCACCAGAGTAGGTTCTATTATTGTCAATGATCAGATTAAATTGATGAATAGAAGCCCACGTTAACCTGTAGATACCATCGACCTTCACTTCCCCACCGCACGTGAGAAGGACGCTAGTTCTACTAAAAGGATCGTCTATTGTCCAATCCATGATTCCATGACTGACCGTATACACGATATTTTTAAGGTTTTTGTGCGGAATCTTTATCCTTTCAAAGTTTTCTTTTAGTTTAAGAATATCATTGTAAATCTCGAGATAATTTGCTTCGATTTCGTTAAAAAGCATCATCCTCCCATCCCTCTTGTTAGAAAAGAATGAAACCAGAAGTTCGTTGATTCTAATCCGTGCTTGGGTTTTAATATGGTTGTCGATGATAGAAAATTTCGTCGTGATATCTTGGAGGCTACTGCCCTCAAAGAACTTATTAACAATATCGCTGGTGTGCTTTTGTTCGTCAAACGCGCTTTTAATTTCAGCGAGAGTCATGCCTGTCAACGATGTGGTTTCAGATTCATCACGTGTTCTCCCCAAAAATTTATCAACGATGGTATTAAGTGTTGTTTGTCTCACCATAAACCTAATAATATCGTTGAGAGTCATCGTAGATGTAGCGGGGACACCAAAGAAATTATTAGCGACGTAGGCATTGTGAGTATACCTGATAATAAACTCGCTGATTTCAGCGAGAGTCGAGTCTGCCACAGGTGGGGATCCAAAAAACCTAACAATGACGTCGTTAGTGGGTTTTTGTACCCGCTCAACATTTTCTATTATTTTAGAAATATCATTGTAAATATCGAGATAATTTGCCTTGATTTCATTTTCATTCATCATCCTTCCTGCGTCCTTGTTAAAAAAGAATAGCGATAGATAGTTTTTGATTTCAGCGAGAGTCATGCCAACCAGAAGCGGGGTTCCAAAGAATTTATGTACGACATTTTTGCGAAAACTATTATAACCTCGTATATGATCATCCAGATCACGGCCGTGGGCGGCAATCTCGTTGCCGTGGGTGGTAATCTTATTGTCGTGGGCGGCAATCTCGTTGCCGTGGGTGGCAATCTTGTCGGTGATTGTAGACATAAGTGCACCTGGTTTAAGTTGTCCACTGTTGGAATATAGCGCAATAGAGTTTTAAGCGGCGTCGCGCTGCCGTATCAAAATATCATCCAATGACACATCACTGCTTTTCAATTTACCCTGTTTGTCTTGAAATACAACTATTTCGTTCGGGTCAACACTTGCTAAATTTAACGTCTCAGCGATTTCATCTTTGATTAGTTTTTTTTATATCACCCGTTGCAGTGTCATCGGGTTTGGGTTTCAGAAGTCTTCCCCAAATATCAATCATGTTATTGTAAAACTCTTTCTCTCTCTAAAAAGCGATTGCTGGTGTATTCATTTACGACAATGTGTGGTGGTTTTCCCCTTGGGTTACCCAAGGAGTTAGAAATAGCGTCAAGGACATTTAATACTTCGCTGCCACATATTGGTGGATCATTCATTTGTTGTGTTGGTAGCGTAGAATACCAAGTCTTCATTGGAAGGGTTTTTATATAACGCATAAACTCTTTTGGTGGGGCTAATCCATATGAATCGAAATAAACAATCCCACGTGGATCAATAGCGTATGCAACCCAGTGAGTTTCAGGTCCGGTGCTGTTATCTAAATTAATAATACCGGTTTCAACGCTGTTTGGTTGATGTGGTAATTGATCTTTCATAAAGACACCTCTGAAATTTTTAATCGCCAATTTTTTAGCAGCATCCATTAAATCAAAATTGGACATGGGAACCATCGAAGATTTGGGAACCATCGAAGATTTCTGAATTAATAAACCGGTCCTAGTCTTAGACCCGATCCGTTCACGGATCTCCCGCTGTACCACGAATACGGGGTTCCTGGTAGTCTTTGACCCTTTCCCTTTTTTTATATCCTTTCCCAGTTGCCTTTTTCAACGCCATTCCTGCTGCAGTACCAACAGCTCCCAACGCTGCCGCTTTAGCTACCGCTGGGGCTGCTGCTGCAATCAAGGCCGGAATCGCAGCTAACAACGGAAATATACCGCCTGTTTTAATCATATTTTTGATAGCAGCCGCAGAGAGAGTAATCTGAACACCCTTTTTTGCTACAAGTGCATCATTGAAATGTTTCACCTGACGAGTTGTTAACGATAGTTTATTCTGACCACCAGTCATTTGATTGGGTTTCAACGTGATTGTGGTTCCGCATTTTTTAGCCGATTCTGATTGTAGTTTTTTTAATTGACCGGGAGTTAACGCAACACTAATAACACTATACGACATTATACATAATAGATTGATTCTAAATCGTTTACAATTTCAATGAAAAATCATTCATAGATTTTCTACTGGCGCATCTACCACTCTCATTCTTCCTCCAACACCTTCGAGTAGCATTGATTTATCACTGAGAATGACAGCAACCGCTCTATAATTAGCAATACCACCAGGACGGGTTATATTAGCCCTAAAGTGTGTATCAACGACGGATTGTCTCATCAAATCGAGATGTTCCAGTGAGAAGTAATAGATCGGATACAGATTTTTAAAGTCGTATTGTGATATTTGCAGACCAGTATCGACATTTTGATCACGTGCCATAAACGACAACAGACGATGATACACGCGAGCAATATGATTCTGACCGTAATCGAGTTGTACATCCTCGGATGGTTCCTGCTGGCCGTTTATTCTCAGTGAGACGTCCTTAACACCTAATTGATCAAATATCATATGACTGAAACGTTGATCGCCAACTCGTGTGTTATCCTGTAACGCTACGAATATATGACGTGGCGCAGCAGTGCCCTGTTTTGATGCTAGATTCCAGGTGAATACCCCGTTGATATTTGATAGTTTAACATCTGTACTTACCGTTAGCCAACTTAGTAATGACTTTCCTCCATGGTCTATAAATGATAGTAATCGTTCTTCTGCAGTGATTGATGGAGTCAACACTGGCATCCACAATGATATTTTTGTTAAATTGACTTTACCGGCATCAGCATTTGGATTTGCAGCATCCGCTGGAATCCTCCAGATTGCGTCGTTATCATCACCCTTTCGTACAAGCGATACTGTATGCTTCGCCCCGTAGATAACTTTTCTGACGTTTCTACAGAATCCAAATATATGATGCAGTGGAATCGCGCATGAAAATGATTTACGCGCTCCTTGCAACATTGAAATACGTGTTGCAGCGCCTAGATTAAAATTAACATCGTTGTTTATAATCATATCCTCGGCATCAATATTAGCATTACCAGCATCATTCTTTGGTCGTCTTACAACAAATTGATTTCCTCCAGCGGTATTTTTATTATCCTTTGCAAACATCATAGAAGGTCCCGCTGATCTTGTATAATCATCAGAATATCTCGCTAACCCGATTATTGTTGTAGCCACATCAACATCACGATCTATCGACTTAATTTCTTTTCCATCAATGAGATATCTAGCACTCTCAAATAGCGCCATGATACCATTATTGACAAACCCGACTTGAGTATCAGCTGGATACGGTGCTGGTACAGCAGAAGTATCAGCAGCTGTTACAAGTTCTCCTTCTACTTCGATAAACGCTTCACAAGGCAAAAAGTATTTACTGGTATCATGGACTTGAAGATCGATTCTTGCTCGACTATTTGGGTCTATTGCATGATAGGCGTAATATTGATAATCGCGTACAGAATCATCCTTGCGAACTGGGGCATCTATATCAAACGCTGGATCAGGTGACCTTTTGAACATTTTATTCTATTTATCAGAGTCTAAATCGCGATTTTCCATTTTCATCGTGAAAAACGCTAGCGTGAAAATCCGTAGGATTTCATCGACGTAGTTTTTTAAAGCCACTTCCTGCTATCATATTTGCAATATTGCTTTGGTCGGGGTTTAAAGCCATCGACGCTAATTTTTCATCTACTGCGTTATTTATAATTCTACTAACACTCGCAGGCATTTCTGCTGTAGACGGTAACGGTTTTGAAAATCCTTTGGATTTCATCCGGGATTTCACTAGCGTGGTTATTTTATTCTTTGCGGCTGAAAACGCTTTTCCGGTAAGATCTCCAGCGAAACCAATACCCTTATCACGAATAACATCAATTGCTTTCATTGATAATTGTTTAGCCAACGGCATCACTTTTGGAGCCATTCTTGAAAATAATCCTAATATGGTATCACCGAGACCATCTCCATAGTATGCTCTATAAACTGGAAACCATGAATTAACTACATAGACGGAGGTTGGTTTATCATGATTGTAGTGTATGATCATTATTTAAAATCAGAAACAATTTTTCAATTGTAAAACAATTTATCAATTGGAAACGCTAGCGTTTTTATTCAGTCACTGTGATACCCATTTGCTAACTCGTCAATGAAATCTCGATATATGCTGATATCCATGATACCACCCTGAAATAACCGTCTACAGATATCAGCTGCTTCATTAGTTATTTCCGGTGAGTTATTTCCAGCTCGGAACCCTCCTACAAGAACTTCTAATCGTGATATATCACTGAGAACACTACCAGGACATACCCCACTTTGGGGTCCACTGGAATCTTTTAATCCACTTCCGCTATAACCAGCTGCTTTATCCATTTCGTCTAAATCGGCTTTTTGTAAATAATCAAGAACATCATCATCCTCATCATCATCATCATCACGTGGTATTTGTTGTTTTTTAGGTGAAAAAGATATTTTCTTTGCAGGTTGCTGACGCCGCCTTTGCGGTTTTTGCGGTTTTTGTTGTTGTTTAAACTCTTCGTATTTATTATACACTGTATCCACCATATTGATATATTTGATGTATGATGCACTATCTTTCTTAATCTGACCTTTTTCAGTTTTGATTTTATAGAATATATCAGCCCAGTGAGTTATATTTCTAGCATATTTATGATGTTCTGGTTTCAACATTTTTTTTCTGATTTCATAAGTCGTAACAACAAGCGCAGGAATTTCTGCTGGATCAGTCTCATCAATTGCTGCTAACCCTTCCTCGTTAAATCTCACGCGTAAATCATCTACTGTTCTTTTTTATTCTATTTTTTGTACAGCCTGTTTTGTTTGTTCAGTTTTCGCTGATATTTTTTCGAGTTCACCGATAACAGATTTCCCCGTCTCGGGAACATCTCCCAGTATAGCGCGCTCTACCCCGTACGTTGCTGTGGTTACTGGTTTAAACAATTCTTCAGATCCCGCAGCAAAATCAGTCTGAAGACTCTGTCGTTGTTGCAGTTTATTCCTGACAGAGTCGCGAATTGTTACAAATCTCTTAATTGCATCCAGTCGTTCACGAGCCAATCGGGTCGTTAATGCTTCATTGACCATTATTTGAAATCAGAAACAATTTTTCAATTGTAAAACAATTCCCCCGAATCCGACCTAACATCATCGTGGAAGTGTTATTTCATCCTATAACAGCTTCTACGATCAGTGCGGAAACGGCACTTTTTCATATAATAATAAAATGTAATGTGCCGATTCCGCATTGAATTTTTTAGTGTATTTGATACCGGACCAACCAGCCATCAATTTTTTATTCACTGATTTTGACATTTTCAATCAAAAAATGCTAAAAAAATGAGAATCTTTATGAGGGTCGGAATGATAGGGGGTTCAGGCAATCAAAAAATGATAAATGATCGGGCAATCAAAATTGTTCATTTTCCTGAATTAACACCCGTAGGTTTCTAACTTTACAGTTGACTTCTTTTTTCAATTCGTATTCGTTACCCAATTCTTTTCGTATTCGTTCTACGATAGTATATAACGGAACAAACACACTTACGTCACTGGAGAATGTAAGAGAGTCCTTAATAGAATTCTGAATTCTTTTGATGAGCGCGTATTTCTTTGGCAGCATATACTTGTTAGTGCTAACTCCGTATTCTATATCCTGAAAATCAGACATGATTTGATCAGGATTTAACCCATATGATAGTTCAATATCCTGATCTTTCAATTTTGAAATCTCGGATATAATGCTATTCATATTTTCAGAATTCATATTCTATAACAATGACATATTTCTAAATGAAAATTATGACGCATTAGACATAACTAAATCGAATTTTCTGTCCCGTCTTTTTTGAAATCGCAGATCGATAAATCCCCTCTGCAACATTTCGTACTGAGGGTCCGCAAATATCGAAATGCCTACCGGCGCTAGTTATTGATTGAAATATTTTTTCTTCGTTAGTTGTTGTATTCAAAGATTTCACAGGTCTCTTCCCAACCGTTTTGCATTTTCCAGTCTCTCCTCGTTTGGTATTCTCACTTTGTGTGATAGCCTGCAGATTTGATAAAGAATTGTTCTTTGGATTAGAATCGATATGATCAATAACAAAATCATCCTCGATCAATCCATTGAAACATTCAAATACGAAACGATGATTGAGATAACATTTCTTTCCAGCGCCAAACTTCAAATACCCCATACCATTATCAGAACCAACTGGTTTCTTCAGTCTGCGGTTTCTTGCAACACCATCACTGGATGCTTCATAATTTGTGATCACAGGGTGTTGTCTGAATTCTTGGTTCATTCGTATACTAATACTATTTGTCTAATTCATTGTTTGGTTTAATGATTACATCACTGGAAAATCTTTCAATGTAGTCTTGAGGAGTTCTTATGATTTTGTCAAGGACGTTGTCGCTGACAGTGTCAGGGTCAGAGACTTTATCAGGGTCATAATTTCTGATTGATTGTCCATTTTTGATTCTTTTATCATAATAACGCTTCAATTCCCTGTATCGCTTACCACCGCAATTCAAACACAACTGCCATTTTCCCCTAACCCCAACCCCACATCGAATACAGGGTAACGGACCAAGGCTTCCACGTCGAAAGTTTTGCATATGATACCCACAGAATTCATTTCTGCATGATTTGTTACACGGGGTTACTGATCCAATCATAAGCCACTTGCAGTGATTCATTATATATAAATTCTTCATTTAAATGCTTGTTTTAATTATAGCATGAGGGAATTAAGGAGAACGCCTTCGAAAAATGCTGAATTCAATATTGATAAGGAATTTAAGAGATTATTGAAAATCAATCCTAGATTTAATCTCGATAAACCGAAAAAACGTCCAAGAGACGGAAACATGAAAGAGTTTAAGAGATTATTGAAAATTAATCCTAAATTTAATCTCGATAAACCCAAAAAACGTCTAATAGACGGAAATATGAAAGAGTTTAAGAGATTATTGAAAATCAATCCTAGATTTAATCTCGATAAACCCAAAAAACGTCCAAGAGACGGAAACATGAAAGAGTTTAAGAGATTATTGAAAATTAATCCTAAATTTAATATCGATAGACCCAAAAAACGTAACAAGAGATTATTGAAAATCAATCCTAGATTTAATCTCGATAAACCCAAAAAACGTCTAATAGACGGAAACATGAAAGAGTTTAAGAGATTATTGAAAATCAATCCTAAATTTAATCTCGATAAACCAAAAAAACGTCTAATAGACGGAAACATGAAAGAGTTTAAGAGATTATTGAAAATCAATCCTAAATTTAATCTCGATAAACCAAAAAAAACGTCCAAGAGATTACCCTGGAAAGATGCTCAATTCAATCTTAATATAGTTTCTGATACACCCAAGAATAAAATTCTTGATAAAGCCATGATTAGTAAAATCAGAGACTGTTTTAATGAATTCAAGCGTGATGGAGCATCTTATTGTTGGTCAACATTTCGAATTGATGGTGTTGTTGATGCTACCATGAATGATGAAAAAGCAGCAGTGATAATTTCACGTCTTGGGGAAAAAAGGCATTTTTTTCGAATAAAATTCCTTATCCGTGATAATGGAAAATGGATTATTAGGGATAAATTTGAACCAATCTTCAAGAATAAAAAAACTATCACCGTGAATCAGGATTCAAAACCAGGAATTCTAACCGGCATTGATAAACCATACTACGAGAGATCTTATCCCGTAACAGCAATCGTTTATGGGATATACCCGCTAAATGATAAACCCGATATTGCAAAACTAGCACCCATGAAATATTCGTCAGGGCTTAATTGTGTAGCAGAACGAATAATAGAACACTTCACAAATGCGTCCCGGGGAAATAAACTGACTGTTTTAAGACGAAAAAAAATAACCGAGTGGGAATTAACGGTAAAACAGCACGGTGCAAAGATTTCTGATATAGCTAAATTAGAAGCATCATTAAAATTCCCAATATCAGTAACGACAATAACCGGAGAAGTATTATACGAACCGAAATATCAATCGCGAGGGGCTCCAATACAAATTATTGATCATAACAAACACGCGTGGACACCTGCAGTAACACTATTTCCACGAGAACGAACCGTGAGATATATCCCCGAGGAATTCGTCGGAGATGTTTTTTATAATGAGAAATTATTCGATGCTATTCATGCGTTGTGTAAAGATGATCCTGTGTCAGTGTGGTTACTTAGAAGTGATGAAGATCCCGAAATAGGATTTGATCAATTTGTAAGACCAAATGGTGAATTATATCGCGTTGAAGAATTAGATAACAGAATGAGAAAAATCGCTAGTGATTTTTCACCGGAGAGTTTCCATGAAAAACTACTCACGGATAGTTTTACTATTCCATCAGTGGTAGCTCACTTCGCAAGAGAAAAAACTCATGGCGTCCAACACGAAGTGATTTTCTCGAGGATGTTAAATCGAGCTGCGTCGAATTTGGTCATGGAGGACTGTGGAATAGTAAATACTCACGTGATGGTATGATTTCAATTGATATATCCGCGTGTTATCCTGGAAGTTTTCTCGGGTATGGAGAATGCGTTGAGTATTTTAAACGATTTGGACATCCCACGCATGAAATGACTCGTGTTGCGATTAATGGGCCATTGCCTGATTTTGATTTAACTGGATTCGCTCGTGTGATATCATTCGAATTCGCTACAGGGTTACATCCGTGTAGTTATGTTTGGCTCGGTAGACACCTATCTGAAAAGGCCTGGATGCCAATAGTGCTATTGAGATATATGATTGATTGTGGTATGCTAATATCGTTGATTGTTTCCGAGGCTATTATATGCTATCGAGCTCAGAAAGAAGTTTGGCTACCACAACCCGATTTAGATCGTATAATCAGCGAACAGCGAAAACAATTCCCTAATGGAAATTCTTCGAATTTTAGTGAAGAACAAATCATGAATTTGTCTATGAAGTTATTTGAAATTAAAAAAGAACAAGCAAAAGATTTTGGACGAAGAATAATCGGTAAATTTACCCAGGGTGGACGATAGGACAATACAAAATATTCTTCGCGGTTGATCAGAGACGTCGCTGAATACGATTTTATTGTAGCGGATTTAATGAAACAAGGAAAACTTGTATCCCGTAAGGATGCTTTTCTATCCAATGGTGAGAAAATGGGTACGGTTGTTACCTACTGTGATGGATATAATCCCCAGTATACACATTTAAGATAATCTATGCTAGCCTATGCTTGTATTAATCTATTTTCGATGATAAATAGATTTCCAGATACCGCGGTTAGAGTGGCCACTGATTCGATGTATATACACAATAAATACAAATCAGCTGTATCTAAATTCACAGATCCCGAGGAAGCGTGGGGGTGTTGGCGATTTAAAAAGGAGATGCTACATGAGTATTGTGAATCGGCAGACGTTGCCATGAATGATAAATATCTTTGTTGTAACCGCGCTGAAATTCAATCAGAATTTTCTAATGCACCACCGGTATCTGATCCAATATGTAGGTACAAGACAGTTTATTTAAACGGTTGTGGTGGGTCAGGAAAGACAACTCGTGCAATTGAATTATTCCGTGGGAAAAATCCTACGGATTTCAGAAACATGATTGTGCTAACACCGACTCACAGACTCGCCAGAGAGATGATACAGCGAGGGGTAAATGCCTGTACTTACCATAGTTTCTTTCGATGGAAGGGTGACAAATGGACTCCTGAGCGTATGGGTGATAAATTCATTCCTGAAATCATAATCTGGGATGAAATATGCACAGTGTCATTAGATGTATTACAAACATTTCTCGAGTGGTTGTTCAACAAAAACACAAAAGTCGTCATGTGCGGTGATTACGGCCAACCACCACCATTTGTCGGTGCATCTCCACATGAATGGCTAAAGGGTTTTGTAGACTATTATGAAGAAATTACCACTGATTATAGATCACTTGATGAACAATTACGCGAGTTCAAAGCGCTAATTAGATTACAACCGGATAGAATCCAATGCGAAATAGCGCGTGAAGTGATTTCAGAAACTCCCATGGAGGAATTTTGGGAAACATGCAGACCAAACGATTTGATAATCGCAAGTAGAAAAATAGTCAGAGACACACTTCAGATGAAGTTATTTGAATTGCATAAAGAAAAATTTGCAACGCTTCCAGTACCCCTTTGTTATAGGCCATCGGATACACGAAAACAGAACATTGAAGTTGATATTCCAGGACAGAGTGAAAAACAAATTCTCGTATTAAATGATATTGTGCTGGTTGATATCAGCGTCGTCGAAAATGCATTGCGTGCTAATAAATCCCCGTGGACGCTAGGATACGCAGCAACAATACATTCTTCACAGGGATTGACTATCACAGACACAATTGTTTGGATGGTGGATAATCACATCGAATGGTCGAATTTAGTCTATCTCGCAGTATCCAGAGTACGAAAAATAAATCAACTTCGAAGAATTGTCCTGACAGAGTCAGGCGATGATAATGACACAACAATAAGTGATATTGATGTTAGCATCATTAATAAAAAAACTCTCCGGTTACAAACAACAGGACAAAAAAAAACAACGAGAATTTGATATTGATGCTAAATTAATAATTACGCTGAAACAACAACAGAATAATCACTGCGCGAGTTGCAATTGTATAATGCGTTGGCAGTATTCAGATAAAGATCCTCGCCAATTTACCGTAGACAGAAAAAATAACAATCTCGGTCATGTCAGAAACAATGTGATGTTGACTTGTCTTGAGTGCAACAGACGCAACGGCGCTAATTAAGACCATGCGGTGGTAATTGAGTATCGTCAGGAATTACCTGTAGTTGTTGTCGAGTAAAGAATCCAGTTTATAGATTGCTGGTCTACCAGTTGATCGTGTTATAGTAGATATCTTGTGTGCAGTAACACTCCAATAGGATCAGTAGCCCTTTTTGTGCCACCCTCAAGCTCTCCTGGTTCGTATAAGTACCTCAAAATGACATTACTACCAAGAATTGGTTCTTTGAAATCTTTTTGTGTTTGTACGGGTATAGACTTCTTTTTAATAGCGTTGCTAGGTTTCATGTTGATTGTTCTAGTAATCTCATTATTCAGTGCAGTAATCACAGCTGGTAACCTTTTGACCCATTCACGGGATCGCTTTTCTTGAATGAATTCTTTTGCGTATTGATATCCAAATAACCGCTCAGCAATCGTCCGATTAAATCGTTCTACAATGGCCTGATCGCGATGTAGCGCAGTATGCCCTCGTCGTATGGTGACATTATGATGTTTCATTGTAGATAACACTGCACCCTGAAAATCCTTACCAGGATCAACCTGCAATAGATTTGGCCAGTGCAGAGGACCTCGTCGATAAATCCTCTCAAATGCAGAAGCAACTTCAGTAGCTGATTTTGTTTTTAACGGCTCTGCTTCTTTGTATCGACTTGCAATATCAATTACGGTTAAAGCGTATTTGTAACCACGATCATGAGGTAAAAATAATATATCAGCCTGATGAACTTCATTAGGAGCGGTCACATCAAAATGCGAGAATTGAATTTGTTTAGGCGGTGGTAGAAAAATTTGCCATAGTGCCTGTTTGGATAACCAATTAGCCGCAGTGGTTTTTTTCACTTTTGCAGCGCTAGCGAGTTTATGGACTGCTGATTTACCCCTCCAGTATCCTTTTGGGGAATAATAAATTGATTCCATATAATTAATTACCGGCACCTAACATCAATTTACTTTTCATAGCAGATTTTATTAAAAAGGAAGCCAATTTTTCTTTGAAGGATTTATCAGGAATAGCATTTAACGCATGAATTAATTTCACATCTGCTAGATGCCTGTGTTGCAGATTGCTGCTTTTATAAGCAACATCATGAAGGTGACAGGCCTTATCAATAGCGTTTATTGGTTCTTCACCGGGTCGGGACTGATTTTGATCATTGAGTCTGATATCAAGTCTGGTTCCCGGTCCACAGTAGCTATATCCTGGAAGGTGCTTTTCTCCGGGGTACTTTGCCCATGGGGTTCCAGGGAGCTTTGCCAATTTGGCTGCGATATCACCCCCTCGTTTTTTTTTTAAACATCTCCGAATTGTAAAATCTTTGATTTTGTAGAAACAAATCTAAACTTTTTAATACCACATGTTGCACATCTACCAGAAAGCGCTGATCGGTTATTTTTAGTTGTAACCGTCGTCAAGTCATCTGTGTCAGTACGCGTTTTACACTTCATACAATATAGATCCATAATTTATGTATAGAGATATGGATATAATTGATTTTTCGGCGACTAAAACAAGAGAACCAATTAAGCATCATGCAGCGCTACCAAACTCTATCCGGATGATTATAATCGGGCCATCTGGATCCGGTAAAACGCAATTGTTCCTCAATTTAATAATGAGATGGATGAAGTGGGATAAGTTGTATTTAATTGCTCCTAGCGTAGATGATCAACGATATTATGAAGTGCTAAAGGATTTTAACGAGAATGCATCAGAAATTAAGGGTGAGAACGCCATTGAATTTATAACCGATATCGATGAAGCACCGAGTATTGATGATATTGATGGAGATATTAACAATTTAGTCGTATACGACGATATAATGTTAGATAAACAAAAAAATCCTGCTAGGATCTTTTCCAGAGGCAGGCATAAAAACACTGACGTGATATATGTCACTCAACGCTACACTCAGGTTCCAAAAGTCATCAGAGATAACTGCAATATTCTTGCTGTATTCAACGGAGTTGATACTCATACTCTTAGAAATATATGGCAGACATGGTGTTCTGATATGGAATTCAATCAATTTAGAAATTTCTTTAGTCATGCTCAGTCGACTCCGCACGGATTCGCAACAATAAATCTACATGATCCTCGGACACGATATCGTATCGGACTGGATCAAATATTCGGTTAAAATCATTTATTATTTTTTGTTAACCAGAACTGAAAGTTCAGCAGCAGAGAGGGTGGATGACCACATCGTTGCGAGCAAAATTGATTAAAAAATCGTAAAATCTCCGTTTTTGCAAAATGGAGACTTTTTTTTTGGTTAAATGAGATTTTGTTGGAAGTCTTATATTTTGCTTGAAAACGTAGTCTTTAAGCCATATTTTGCTCGAAAACATGATCTGTAGGCATTATTTTTGCTTGAAAACGTGGTATGTTCACCCTCTCTGCTGCTACCTTAAAGTTTCTAACTATTCTGAATATAGCAGACTAAATCTCCTGATTGCTACTTGTAGTCATTAATGACTACAATCTGACGCAGATGTGTGATAAATCAGTGACTAGTTACTTCATGAGCAAATTACACATATGAAAAACAAACAACAAAAACTGGTGCATGCAAGTTTTGAATTTGCTACTCATCGCTCCTGATAATGTATTCCGACAATAAAACCTAAAGAAATATTGACGTGGCAAGTTTTCTCACTTTAATTTCTCATACACTATATATACACGTTTTCTATTGCCATCCTTAAAGAGATACATATTTACAACATCACTTATAAATTACTCGGGGTGGGATGTAATAATTTTTCATATGCTATAATTCTTAAAATTTTACTTGACAAATCTTTTTCACCACCCGCAAGATGTTTAGGTTTATGCAAACTAACTGTGTCAAGGCCGGTGTGCTTTCTTTAATCAAGATTTATCCTGATCACAAATTAAGCAGTTTTAAACTCGAGAAGATGAATTATGGAGACACACACACACACACACACACACACACACACACACTGTCGCTACGTGCTTAGGCTCGAATAAACAGTAACATAGAAAGAGTGAAAATAACAAGCTTGTAAAAATTTAACAAACAATTTATTGAGTACAAATATTTTCATAACAGAAATTAAATAAACTTACGGTTTTAGAGAATCAAGTCCAAAAATTAATCCAAAAAGAATTCACAATATAATCCACTAATGGCATTTCAAAAGTCCTGATAGTAAAATGTCCTAATAGTTCCCGGTTCGAATCTTGACGATGTAATCCAAGATGGACGCCGATGTCACGTGATGTAGTCAGTTTTAGTTTTATGATAATTCAAACGAGCACACGTATTTTTCCAGATAAATAACACAATATGTCCTCTTGATCCAAACTAATTGAAATACTTTCAAATATAAGGTAATAACACAATAAATTTCACTTTATCCAAACGAATTGAAATAATTTACACTCAAACTATAACACACATCTTTGTATTCTATAAGCCCAATCTTTCTACTGAACCGTTAACTTCTAAAACACAACTATATACTGATTCCCACATAAACAGGAAGGGGTCACGTGATTTTCTAGAAGATCACAGAACGAACCCATGCTCGCAAAGTTACGTATGCACCCCATGAGAATCATCCGAAAATCAGCCATGTCCTTGGAATCAACCAATCATTTTAGAAGCTTGTGTATAACTTTGAAACCAGGTCAGAAATAAGGTCAACATCTGTTGTTTAAAGTATAGGACAAACTAATTTTCCAGAAAACACTTTCCAATTTAATGAATTTTAAACCCAAAATGACAAATTTAAATCTGACAATTAGAACAAAATAAATGATTTAAATCAAATATACGTAACTATATATATGTATATATATATATATATATATATATATATATATATATATATATATATATATATATATATATATATATATATATATATATATATATATATATATATATATATATATATATACCCATTGAAAATAATTAGAAACGAATAAAAAGATACCTGTGTACCGCCATGCTTGAAAAAAGCATCCAAAACTTTTGCGGAACATTCTGGACTAACAATACATGGAGAGATGATTTTAACAAGAGATGTTGCGATCGTCGCTCGTGGAGGTGAAACACTGTATACTCATTCATCCACAAATACGGTAATAAATACCCGCAGGTTACCATATGAAAATGCGCTTTTGGGACCAAGGATTCAATTTTCTGGGAGACAGGGGCATGTTATTTTTGTGAAAATAAATTCCTGGCTCCAAATAGCTTGACAAAAATATTTTTGTTCTGATTTGTTAAAAGCAAGAATTAATTATATCAATTTTATTAGTTGGGAGAAAAACTCATCTTGGAAGAAAAAAAGGTCTGGTTTCGAAAGAAATTCAAATTCATTTATGTCCCAACCGCACTATTTGATGTATGTATAACCTTTATATTGTGAGGCCATGGTGTTTATACCGAATCATTTCTCCCCTTCCCCTTTCTCCTCCTTCTCTCTCCCCCTTCTCAAAAGTTATTTTTGTGACAGTTCATCTTTAAATGTTTGCTACCTATAAACTCAAAATTCATATCTAGTCCATTTCAAATAAGCATGTACATTTCTTGGAATTTTCTTACGTGGGTATAATTTAAACTCGATATATACAATAAGTCCAACTTGCATATGAAGATACATGTTAACCTATTTTAGAACTGTCTACTTGAGATAACAGGTTTAATACAACAGAGTTTTAAATTACAAGGATGGATGAATACCATATATCAGTTTTACTTATCGCGACAGCAAAGGAAACTAGTTCAATAAATTGATATTTCCATCTAAATCCTCTTTATCCCATGTAGACGTACTTTTCGCAAGAAATCTGAACTTTTCTTCAAACATTATTTTTAAAAATAGTTTCTTTGTCATTTAAAGTTAATGTATCAAATCATCTTTCCACGTAAGCATTGGTAGAATTCAAGTCCTAACAAAGCTTAGTTTGACCTCTACTGTATACACACATATCACAAGTTTGTTCTGCGCCGATAACTGACATACATCAACACATCACCCTTATCATGAACTGGTCATACCGTACAGCTAAAGCAGAAAAAATAGAAACTTTTAATTCAGAAAATTTATTTTCCACTCCTTCATAAATAATTATGAAATCATATCCCTGTACATTATCGAAAAGACAATTATTATAAATATAGGTAAATTAATTTATATACAGAAAGTACTCAAATATCGGACTAGAACTAGTGGGTCTAACTACGAGCTCAGAATTATTAAACAAATATAGATAACAAACAAGAAAATGTTCGACATGAAGTGGATGTTGATTAATGGTTTAAAAAACACAGGGTTTTCGCAGCAAGCAATGAATTTTATCTTAATTTTCCAAACAAAAACCCAAAGATAAAACAAAATCAATTTTCTGGCATTGTTGTACGTAACCAATGAACACATCTTTTGTTGTTTCCATAAATTTCATGCAAACAGTTGCAATATAAATAATGCATTTTAATTAAAGACTAGCAAAAAGATAACGAAATAGAATATTTATTTATGAAAAAAAATATAGTTTGCAGACAGGAATTTGAACCGTGGTGTTAACCTCTACTGATGTTAGAGTCAATAGTATACAATACCGTGAACGCAAATTCGAATGTAATTGTGATGTAGCCGACACAAACTATTCAAGAACTTGCTTCTGCTGCTGAAATATCAGGATGTTGATACTGCAAAAGAGATATCACTGGAAGTCTTTCACAGTCTCTAAACTATCTTTCATTATGACATTCTAAGCATGGAGATGGCATATCTCGAAGTGAATTGGACCCTACAACCTATGGTGTCCGCACCCTATCACGTTTATGCTGTAATCATTGCCGATAGATATCAAAATCTTGATGGTCTTAGTGACAATATTTCTGTTATTGTCTATTTAAAAAACCCAACTATTATAATGATTTGCACTGTGGTAAAAGTTGTTTTGATGCTATCACAACAGCAATGGATGGCAGCCGTGCTTAAAAATGACAGGCTTATACATCAGGCTTGGAAAAAGCCAACTGCATCAAGGAGAGTACTCCATTTTGCTCACTAAAACAGCAGTAGTCTGAGTTTAACAAAGCAAAAAAATTGAATACTGAGATAACCCTAAAATTGTATGCTAAACAAATAGTTCGCAATGGTGGCGTGTTGCCAGCAATTATACCATTCTTATCAGCGTGGGCTAAAATCTGAGTGCCTGTTCTTTGTACCCTAGGAATAACATCAGCAAGTGGTGTGATATTTGGTGCCACGGAAAGGTGAGAATCTGCAGAGAACTACGACGCAGAAGACGTTTTGCTTGTGTGTGTGTGTGTGTGTGTGTGTGTGTGTGTGCGTGTGTGTGTGTGCGTGTGTGTGTTATAATGCTATATAACATTAAAAACTACTTAATTCAATGCGTTCATAATTCGTATAATATAAAACATAAATTCACACAATTCTACAAATTGGTACCAAAAGTAATGTATGAAATTTCTAGAACAAAGGAGTCATATAACATTCAAGACAAATGAATGAAAACAATTTTCTTCCAAACTCATCAAAGGAAAATTGATATATTAATTTAACACAAATAAATTTAAACAAATAATTACGAACTCACATCACGAAAATTACATGTGATTGAAACAAAACTTTATATTTAAGCTCCGTGTCTATCAATCTCCCAGACACTGGTCCCTTGGGCGATTTTTTTACGGGAAATTTCTATATACTGCCCCGTAGTCATGAACGTATGCTTCCTCAGAAAAACTTGGATTCACTAGTTTTGTGAGGGAAATGCTTAAAATATTGAATTTCGTCTTAGAAACACTCACCCCTTATTTAGCTTTGCTAATCAGGTTTAAAATTCTCCAACCGCCAAAAATTTACAAACTCTCCTCGAAATTAGAATAATTCACTATTCTGCCCCCATTAAATAATTCGATTTCTGAAACATTTCACTGTATGACACTTCGTTTAAATGCCATAAAATAGTCTCCATATTGTCTCCACTTTGTCGTTTTAACGCTACTTAAACCCATATTTACCTATCTTCTCCATCTCTATAACCGTTATCCCAATTAAATATAAATCATGGCGCGAACCAGGGATGTTAAAGCAATGCTGTTTTAGCGATTAATTACGCTGTCCAACCCATTAATCAATTGAGTTTGTTCCACGTCATACTGACGTGGCAAGATTCATTTCATATATGTGTTGCAATAATATCCTGCAAAAATTCACTCTGTAACATAATTCATTCAGAACACCACTGGAATTCGTTCGAAACACTACACTCTTAGACTTGTGACATAACTTTTAGGACTATTTATGATTTAATTCATAATCATCCAAGTTCCTGTTAACTGTTCACTTTAAATTCTAGGGAAATGACCGCCTTCGATGTAATTGCCCGGTTCGAGTAAATATAAATATAAGTGATAAACTTAAAGGTGAAATAGAGATCTGAACACACACACACACACACACACACACACACACACACACACACACACACACACCTAACAAGCCAGAACAAGCCCCGGTACAAGTAAACGAACAATTTAATCAATCAAATAAAACAACTACGAGAAGTAATTATATCAGGAATAAACTCTGCTTGTAGAAAACAAAATTTTCTCGAATTACAAAAGAAAACATAAAGGGATTTACATAAAATGCAGATCCGTTTACTGATATATTTGGTTTATCTTAGGATAGAATGAACAATCGAAGTCAACGTCTTGTGCGATTGCATAACCTGGTTCTTCGGTTCGGTCTACTTCCACTGTAGCTGTTCACATCCCTGGATCTCAGGATGTTACCTTTCACAATCCGTCTCAAAAAGATACTCTCAGAATACGTCTCAGAAGTATACGTCGCAGGATTGTACGTCCAGCTACACTTCCCTCCATACTTCTCAGTATATGTCTTGGAAATGTTACGTCGCAGGAGCTATTTCCTCTCTTTCAATGTTCCTTCCTCTAATCTCAAAATTAGTTCGTCGGATTCCTTCGACAACAGTCTCCCTTAGGCAACAGTTTTTACGAGGGAATTTCTTACAAAACCGCCTGAGCCTACTCTGGTTTCTCTTGCAGTAAAGCTTAGACTGATTAAAATGTTTGATGGAAATTCTGTGTGGGTAACACGCTCTTTAATTAGCGTAACCAATCAGAGTCAAATCGTTCTGCCGCCCTTTCCAGAAGTGCCAAAATCGGGATCAGCTTGACCTGATAGTTTAATAGTTACAGAGTTTTTGCGACTTTTAATTGTGACAGATTTACCGAGAAAATAAAGATTACCGTGGCTACTGTCTAAGCAAATGCTTAATTAAGAATAACATTCTCCCCTCGAAAGGACATTTTGGACATGGCAGTATGGCGATTGATACGCGCCTGTTCTCCGTAAGTCTAATTATTAGTTCTCTCGTCTCAATTAATTTGTCTTGTTGAATCGCCAGAAATTTGCTATTTCACATCATAACATACGGCATAAAGCAAACATCAAGTTTCCTTGGCAACAAAGTGGTAAGACAGCGTGGTGCAAGTGGGATTTAGGCGAACTGGGAGTGGGACTGAATCCGAGCCAAACACAGAAAAGTCTTCCAATTTTCACTTCACCGCGGTTTTTAGCATGTTATCCATGTGTCTTCAGTCTCACACAAATAATGGAGGCAACGCAAGTGCTTGGCGGAACGATATATAGGACTGAGGGGTATGATATCTCGATATATGACTGATGCAATGATTTCTTTTTTTAATACTTTCCTCTCCATTGTCACAAAAACTATGTCCCCAATATATGAGGTCACAAAGCTTTGACGTACCTATTAACATTTTATAAAATAAAACTGGGTTGAAATCACTTTGAATAGAACACAGGCCAATAACTTGTTCTGAATTGTTTTTTTTTTTACTTGAACAACAACAAAAAGCAAACAAACAACAACAACATATTTTAATAAATCAGGATTTAGTCGCCTGAAAACCTTTATTAAAGAGGAAAGTTATGAATTGGAGGAGACTTAAAATGAAAGGAATACAGTCGTAGACATCTCATCGCGTCAGTTTATTTCCGTTGTTATTTTTCTTCACACGTTGATACTACAATGCTGCGCAGTTTAAATTTTCACTGGTAGATGACGCTGGTATTTTTTGTTGTTGATACGTCATACTGTTTATATCTAAAGAAACATATCCTCGAGTATAACACTTCGTCACACAACTCGGTTCTAACTTCCCCTGCGTGTGACGTCAAATATACTAGGCCCCTGATATGTGTGTTTGATTCTACATGTTTATGTCAGTGACAACTAATATATAAGACGCCATTTTACTCCATTTCTTGTGCGTGTATTGAAAGGCAGAGTAGTGCATCTATATACGCATGCACACAGCATGCAAGCACGCACGCAGACACACACACACACATCGTTATGTTAGGATAGTATTATTACAAGTTTATGCTCTTAAAATAAGTAAAATAAGCAACGTTTTAAAGAGTGAAGAGAACAAGCTTTGTAAAATTTTACAAATAATTTATTTCCCTAGACTACAAAGAAAAAAAAGATACAATTTACTCTAAACCATAATCTAAGAATTAAAACACAATTCCTTTTAATGAAACGTTCTATGTGAATCGCAGTTCAAATCCCGATGAAAATCAAAAATGGATGGCGATGACGTCTGTACTAATCAGTGCTGTACTGATGTGTCAGCAGTATCTTGTAGAATCTCAGAAAATATGACTCTGGTTGTTGAATTCCGTTTAAATTTCAGTAAACATCATTGTCTGAGAATTATCAGAGCACGTCTGTATTTCTAGGGAAAACAATTACTTGAATTCAATAATTTATAAAATTGAGTTCAAACCGGTCACAAATTCAACTTAACGTGTCAGATGTTAAAGCACGCCTGAATAACCTTTATTAGAAATATCAGTTATACGACTAAGTAAGACGCAAAACTGATTCCCTCGATGAGTGTCAATTGTTTATGATTCTGGAGCGTGTTTCATATCATGTAGTCCAGGTATGACCATGATTCGACTTAATGATTCTTACTCTGAAAAAGATAATTATAATTATTTTTTTTGCAAAAAAGTTGTTTACCAAAAACTGTCACTGATTTTGGAACAAGGTCAGCAACTAGGTACAATATTTCTATTATTAGTTATTTAGATCGAAAATAACATAATAATTCTCTACAATGTTAAATCAAGTAAACAATAATACATTACAATAACATGTAATGTAATTTAAAAAAACAAACAAAACAACTAACATACAAACAATTAAATTAAATATTCATAACGTTATATTTAATGTGTTGTCTTGTAGATACAAATTTTAATATTTAATTTACCCTTGTGCCTATCAACCTTTTTCCTTTCACCGTTTAAACATTAACATTCCCGTTTGTAGACATAAACTTTCGACCTGTTTTCTTTCCTTTACCATTAGCAATCCCTTTTGTCCGCATAAACACCTTTGTCCGTATAATACCATTTCCATGTTTAACCTAGTGATGTTTTCGTGATATCGATAGTTGCCGATATCTCGTCTAAGAGAACCCAGTTTCCAATCCTGTCACGGAACCAATTATTGATTTGCTTGTTCAGCGTTAGGGTGTGTATGCAATAAACAAGGTCACTAGATTCGTCACCCATGGGGAATAATTAAATAAATAAAAATAAACCTGGTAATATAATGTCTTGAGTAATTTTCGTAGTCCCGAGCTTTGAGTAATATTACTCTGTTAATAATAAGAACATATTTATTGCCGGCCTGTGGAGGAGTGGGATGGGGTGGGTACACGAAGAGGCTCAGTGGTCCTGTTAACCTGGAGTTTCTAACAGGACAACAGTTGTTCTAACCGACTGACAATCGGTGTTGTCTCAACCAACGGAGGTCCTCCAACCGGACGTTATACTTCCAACGGAATCCCCCCATCGTATTCTACAGCATAAAGTCAAACTGTTCCCTTTTGCATTTACTTTATTAGATTGAAAGTAGAAGCTCTCTCTCTCTCTCTCTCTCTCTCTCTCTCTCTCTCTCTCTCTCTCTCTCAAATTATATTAGAAACAAATTAGGTGGAGTATTTTAACATATATCCCGCAATCCCCTCCCCAAAAAAAGCCAATATTTCGATTGATGTATACCAGTCTCTTCAAACCGCCAAGGTGCTCATAACACGACTGAGTTTTTATTATTAAAAACTAACTGCAATTTCGATCTGATTAATACTGTTATTATAGCGATGTCGTAATTTGTGCCGTAATCAACCGTACGAGTTGGCACATGTCGTTAGCGAATCGGTAATTCTATAATTGGCTTGTTTATCAGCACGTGACTTGCTGGTCGTCTGTCAAGGAGTTGTCGGCATTTATCAGAAGCCTTAGGTCTAGGCCTAAGACAGATATATGTATCGTTTGCAGTCTTATCAGGAAGAATGATTAAATATGTACGACTTGAGTGCAGTCTTCGAATTTGAAGGTACTAATATTAGTATTTACAATACATATACAAAAAATACTTACATTAGATATATGTATTTTAAGTTTTTAGGATCCTTAACAATGTAGGTACAAAAAAAACAAAACGCAATGGTGCATTAAATGATTCTGAGCTGAGTAGACCTACAGGATCCCACAGCTATTATTATTTAATATATGATTATCGACAACATCCCTTTGATCTGTCCCGTCATAAATGTATTACCAACTTTAGTTATTTTCATTCAGACAAATTGGTTTTTTGATCTCTCATCAATGTCTCCTTTAAATTTGATTTGACTGAAAAGTTGGACTTTCGTTTCCATTTAGTGGAATAGGGGTTCACCTCACAACATTTATACATTGGAATATGAACAAATGTTCGCCACAGCCTATCTTTGTAGAAGCGAGCCAATGAGATACAAATGACATTCTTGTCCTTACAAAATATGAACCATAGTCCTGTATAATTAAATATTGTCTTCAAAAAATTATCTTTGCTGGGACTGGCGAACGTTCGATTATATAATAAAATAAAGATTTGAATGGTGTTGTATTTACCCTAAATTTTAGGGACCGACAGTTAAATTGCATGTCATGTAGGTACCAGATATCTTCAGAAAAAAATGTTTTTTTAAACTATCCTATTCGAAAAAGATTGAGGTCTCTTCCAACAAAATTAGATAGTTCCTTACCTATAGGCTGTAGATTGATAAGTCGAGGTAGCTTAGTTGTTGGCTATCGGTAAGGTGGGTGGGTGGCTCTGAAGATGGCGCTTATTATACAGCCTTGACAGATAATGGTAGGATCACTATAAATAATATTAGTACTGTTGCAGGTGGCACTTTGATTACAAAAGGCATATTTGTAACCTAACTTGTGATGAAAAAAATGAAAGACCAATGGGAGTGAATAAAAATTATATATATTTAAAAATAACTGCATAAAGTTTTGCCTTTATAATGTCAGAATGTCAGGTTATAAATGTTATATATTGACTAAAATGGTTTTGAGAAAAATGTTCCCAATCATCATTAAGTATAAGGCCAAAACAATGTGACTTTCACTTTTACTCACTCACCCACCCTGAGAAAAAAAAGCATCCAAAAATTGATTTGTGCAACTAATTGAGCTTGTTTAGCCCAGTGTTGTGAATTGCTTAGTACATTATATATACTAATCATTATAATATGTATGACATTTAAAAAATAACCTACCTACCTGTCCCAGAAAAGAAATGTAAGAAAAATGTCATTGTGTTCATGTATGTGCTTTTTTATTTAAAAATTTAAAATTTTGTTCTCAGTTTAAAAAAAAATTTTCTTCTCCAAAGTCTGTTCATTTTTTTTTTATTTATTGTTTTGTGTTTTTTTTTCAGGCTAAATGTACAAGTGTTACAGGTCTTGTAGGCTTTCAGTACAGACTACTTCATTAATGGGTACTATTTTTTAGATTTTGATTACCGGTACACCTGTAAATTGTGTTTTTTTCATTTTATTTGAATCCTCATATATCCGTATTCATTTTGAATTTCATTATTTACACATCCCAAGAATTAAATGTGGCACAGTTTAAAGAATGTGGATAATTTTTGGATGAGTTCAACCTAATGGCTGTGATCCAGTACAATCTTGATTGAATGTCATGTGATATTACACTGAAAGCTGCAGTTTGTGGAAAACTATTTGTACTTCCTTGTTATTTATTTGCTATACATGATATACTGTTCTCCTGGTGCCATCTAGTACCTGGTCACAAATGTACAAGTCCATAGCGACCAACATTATTTGGCATTATTTTGTAAAATTCCATTTAAAAAGTGTATAACATTGAATAACTAGGATTAAATAGACTGGTCAAACCATATTAGAATCACATTTTAGAACAACAGTAAATATTTAACTTATTTTGACTATGTGCCCACATTGACATGTACACTTTACTTGTCATCACAAAGTTTACAGACTGTAGTTATCAATCACTTTGGAGTTTTACAGTGGCAGCAATGTACTAAACTATGTCCATAAAAGAGGATGCCAGATGTAATCATTACCAGTGCATGGATTAGTATAAATTATTTCCAACAGGGCTGGCTGCGAATCAGAAGAATGTGATTGAGCATTATAAAAAAAATAGTCCACATGCACAATATATTACCCATGGGGACAAAAGACAATGCAGTGGAAGTAATTTATGATACATTGTGTTAGAAAGTCACTGTTTTACATTTAAACGGGTGTTTACAAGGTCTTCTTCTTACAAGTAGAAATCAAAGTAAATTTACGTTCTTTATTTCAGTAATTGAGGCCACCATCATATAATTAATACTGAATTTTAAAAAAAGCATTCAAATATTGGAATGCAGTACACTTGTAGTGTAACTGTCAGAGATTATTTAAAATTTTTGTCTATGTAATAAATGAAACTAGATTTCACTAAAATGAAGATTATATCATATTTTAATACGCAGTCACAAAAAATCCACAATTGGAAAATGATTTATATCACATACTCCTAACATGACCCTGATGAGAACAAATCATTTACTTTAAGAATAAAAGTTGTACTCTTCTTTATTTTCTAGTTCCATCTTGACCTTGACAACAACCAATTATTTTAAAATTAAAATAAAACTTGTTTATGTGGTTTCCACTCAACTTGAATCAAGTTTAAGATCTAGGTCAACATTGTTTACCAATGAATATTTCCATCAACCGATTTTCTAAACAAAACATCATTGCTAGTGAATAAATTTACATTACAACATGTTAAGAAAAAAAAAAAAGACTTTAAAACTGACAAACAATATTAAATTAAAACAAATCTATATCAAATCATATATAAGTAACACTTCCTCCCATAAAAAGATTTTATATGATGAAACGTTTTTAAACCATTGATTAATTATACATGAGGTTTTAAAAAAACATAAGAAGCACTCTTATGAATTACGAAGAGTCTTAATGAAATAATAAATTTCTACACACAGGAAAGTGCATTTGCTATTAAATTATCTTTTTCCTTGATGTGCCTGATGTCAATATTATATTCCAATAATGATAAACTCCACCTTAGCGGCTGAAATTTGTATTAACAGGCACAGGAAATTTCAGAGACAGCCTTGACCTTAGCATTGATCGGTTTAACTTGTCCATGTCACACGATATGCCTTAGACAAATTACACTAGCATGACAGAACTCACTTTTTCATAAATGTCAAATTTGCATTGGTGAGTCTGTCAAAGAATTTCCGAATTGTTGCTAAATGTTCTGTCCAAGTATCGTTGTAGATGATGACATCATTGATGTAAGCATCACAGTTATCTAGATCAGGTGATCATTATCATAATGTTGTAAAAATAATTGCCGACCCTTTCATCCCAAATGGCATTACTTTATATTGGTAAAGTTTATCTTGAATCATGAATGCCAAAATGTCCTTTGCTCTTTCCGTTAGTGGAATTTGCCAAAATCCTTTCAGAAGGTTGAAGTTGGTTGGTTATATGCTTCGTATATTTGATCTTGTCAATACAGCCATGGATTCTTGGTAATGGAAATTAATCTGTCTTTCTTATAACAGCATTTGTTTTTCTTCCTTATCTAACTGCATTTGCATTTGTTTTTCTTGTAAATCTGCATTTGTCTTTCTTTTTCTTCCTTACTTTCCGGAAGTTCAAGCTTCCTTGACTCCAATTCCATTTTGTATTTTAATTTTAATTATTTTACTTTTAGATCATAGTCTGATACAGACTTACTGATCGAAACCAAAGTACATTTATCCGAAACATTCTTTTTTCTCAAATACTGAACCAAAATGTTTCTTTTTTCTTGTTTCGTTAAGGCTCCAACTTTGGAAAGATCATATTTTCTGGTAAGTTCGAATTAATTCATCTTTTTGAAAAAGTCTACTTGTAACTGGGTAGGATTTGAAAGAAGAATTTGTACTTTTGATGACATTTTAGAAAAAAGCTTGTCGATCTCACTAAGAATTTTAAAAAATATCCATGGGGAATTCAGATTTACAAAAACAAAGTTTTCTGAAATATTTTAGCCAAAATTCAAATATCAGACTCAATTCTTTGTTACAAGTTTAGGCTCTGAAAAACAGTAACAAAGAAAGTGTGAAAACACCAAGCTTTTCTCAATTTAAAAAATAATTTATTTCCTGGAAAAAGATTGTAAAAATGGAAAAAGAACTTGCAGTTTTAAGAATCAAATTTAAAAATAATCCAAGAAATGAATTAATTTACAAAAGTAATAGTAATGAATTGTTCTAATAGATTCAAGTTTGAGTCCTATTGGAAAATACCAGATGGAAAACAATGACGTATGTTGCAGTTTGTTTTGTGTTTATCTATAGTTCCTTGTTGAATCACAAGATTTAGTACTCTAGTGTAGGACAGCTGAATAATATTTTGATAAATTGTCTTTGTCCAAGAATTCTGTTTGAGCATATAAAATATTTCCAGATATATGAATTTATCCTTTAAAATCCAACTGAACTGAAGGAAAGTTAACTTGGAATGAAAAACTTGGTGACTTAATATCATTTGTAAAAGCCCAGAATGAAAATATTTCACTAAAATGAAGATTATATCATATTCTAATACACAGTTATGAAAAAATCCCAAAATTGTAAAATGACTCTGGGGTGCATGCGTGGGGGAAGGAGTCACATGATTGTTTATATCATATACTCATGACATGACCTATCACTAGTCTTCTACTCGACCAAGTGATGGCCAGTTTCATCATTTGATTTAGTGTGATAGATTTTCCTCCTGTCCTGTGTTCCTACTCATCTGTATGATTTTTATCTGGACTGGTAATCCAACTCCCTCTAGTCCATCTAACTTCTGCCTCCATTCTTCTTTTTCTTTTGTCTCCAAGAGACTCGGACCAACTGCAATAGGGGTAATAACCTCTGGTCCCTAGAAGCTTCCTTCTAACTTCTCCCTCTGTTCTTTCTTCTCTTTTGTCTCCAAGAGACTTGGACCAACTGCAGTGGGGTAATTTCCTCTGGTCCCTAAAAATTTTCTTCTAACTTCTCCCTCCGTTCTTTCTTCTCATTTGTCTTCAAGAGACTCAGACCAACTGCACTGGGGCTATTCCCTCTGGTCCCTAAAAGCTTCCTGTATTAACACACGATATATAAGGACATTAGCATAGCTTAATTCCCATAGCTATGTAAACTTACACTAAACAACATATCATCAGATAAGCCATTACCGTTTTTGGTCATGAATTCATGCCCATCGAAATACACATTCTCTCTGATTTGTGTGCATGGTATATATAGATTCTCAATCTTATTATACAGAACAATATCATATAATCAGATGCATTTCTATACATTGCACTTCTCAAAGTGTACACAGATATGCACATATCCATGTGCTGATATATCCTTATGCATGATACTCTACAAAGTATACACAAATAGGCAAATCCCTATTAACTAATGTTGCACACTGCAACCATTATTCAAAGTTACAACTTGATTCAGCATTGCAAATCTAGAATATCAAAGGAATAAATGCATGAGGTTACAATGAATTAACCCAGTAGTGAATTACAATATTATTTTTTACATAAACATTGCTTATATCACAAAATATGTCTATATATATCAAACACTATGAATGAATCACCTTACAAATGGTAATTCTATGTACTAAAGTAACTGCAATAATTAACGTACACTTACTTGGCAGTAATATATTACAACAGTCGAGCAAATAGTCCCTGACCTGTTCTGAAGCGCCTTGTAATTCCCAGAATATACAAATTTCCTGCCAATTTTAAATGACGTTGGAGTAGTTTATCTTCCCTTAGTTCATGCAAGATGGTCTTAGTGACTACCGACATTTAGTTTTCAAGATAATAGATTTAAACTTTGGATTCTAGTGTTGACCTCGCCTTACCCAATTCTGATTGGATGTTTATTCATATAATTATCAGCCACTGTCCCCTCCCAACAGTCTTTCAAGGCTAGATTTACACCCCACCCCACAAGGTGTTCTTTTGATCCGAAAAAAAAATTCCACCACTTATCTGTGAAACCTGTGATTGCAATTATTAAGTAACTGGCTTGCCCAAAATATGATGAGTTATGTATTTTATGGCCATGTCAATTTAACTGGCATGACACCTTTGTTCGCCGAATTGACCTTCATACATATTGACAGCATGAAATTATTATACTCAGGGTCTAACATATACATGTTGAAATCTGATTAATCCTTACAATGTGATTACGATTACACTGACTCTTTGTTGAAATTTTTGACCTTTTTATTGCTCAAACTTGAACATTATTAATTCGCATTGTAATGAAACTGTTGCATAGACAGAAAACATAACAAGATATATGACTTTTTTTTTAAAAGTTGAGAATTTCTTGATGATTCAAATTTTTAGTAGTAGCCACTGTTTTTGATGATAAAACAAATGATATAGCATGGTTACATCTACCAATTTCGATTGCAATTTTCTTTACATTCAATAAATAGGGGTCAGTTTTGGAGATACATGTATTTTCTTGTCAAAAAAACAATGTGATCTACACCTGACAATATTATATGCATGTTGATAAGTTATCATAGTAAAGTGTCGAGGAAGCAGCATATCTTGCATTTTAGTAGGCCATTATCTTTGTTTCAATTGTTTTTGTAACCAAGAATGTGTTTTCTGTATCTTCTATTATAACAAATGTAAACAGTTTTTAGCACAGTTGGTAGAATAATTGATTCATAATCAATGGGTTGTGGATTTAATTCCCTCTGAGGCCACCCCTGGTTTAGTTGTTATCCTTATGAAAGCTGTCATTACCTCGCCATGATATAACAGTTATTGCATTCAAAGTGCTCTTAAGAAAAAATAGATAAATTGTTTAAATCATAATGTACATTTCATTTTCCCCCTTAGTTTGAAGATAAGATGTTAAACAACAACTTATTGTTGTGTTCCAAGCCATAATTCCTGCATACATGTACTACTCATGGTCAAATTAAAACACTACCAATAAAATGTTTAATTCTTTTCTGAAACTTTTCAGTGGGTGCGAACATTTTATATTCAGGGTTCTCTAGGACACCAAATATTTGAGTAAAAGTATGTATACTTTTGGACTCCTTAAATTCCAAGAGCGGAGTCCTTGATATGCAAGCAAGGCGAAGGAAGAACCCATGAAAACCGTGGTAAGAATCAGTGACCCACGGGATCCTACTGTCAAGCTTTCTCACCTACTTATATTGGCTGAGCCTCGACTTGAACCTTTATGGACAGAGTAAGCAAATGAGTGATTGAATTGTCACATTGATAAATGTTCAATATCTTCATAAGAATATCATGATCACCAAGGTCTAATGATTTTCAAAGATCAGCTTAGTATTGATCTAACTAATTTTCATTGATCAAAGGCAGAAATCCATCTCTTGGTCTTGGAGACAAAAGCCTGTTACATCAGGAGTGGTTTTCTCTGAACACTGATTGGTTTTGGTGAATTCATAGGTTGATAGATCAAAAAATTGTATTTTCAAGTAGTCAAGATAATTGTGGGTCTTGTAGCTATTGACATCTTGGCTGCTAGACTTGTTCCATGTCTGGGGAGACATGGAAGTAGATATGCTTAGATTATACATGAACGCTATGCTGACAGATGATAATACATCTGCGGCCGCCATCAGGAGTCATGGTCCAATATTATCTGGGCATGTTGATTTCATTGTTGCCAATTTTTGCAAAATTGTTTTAATATTTTTAATTTGGTATCATAGCAGTGCAAACTTTTGTGTTGGTTTGAATTTTTTCTGAGGAGATATTTCTTAGTTCATTGTGTAAAGATTACAGTGAGTTTCTTATGGTAATTTTGTAAGCTATACTGATAATAATGTTTTGTGTGTATTGCTATTTCAACATACTCATCAATAACTTGACTTTCTTGGCTAAATAATTTGTTTGATTTTTTATGGCCTTGAGGAATATTTACCTGCACTTAGCTTATTAAAAACATTCTACGTAGATTTCTTACTGCAGTTATTTTCTGAAGCTGACTGATAGTAATTCTTCTTTGCTCTGTTGATCATTTTCAGTTACTTTTTTTTCTCCAGCGTTTTGTAATGTGCTTTGACAAATAGATTTGAAATAATCATGGGTTTTTCATGGTGTCTAGAATGTCAGGAGTCATTGCAGCTGGTTGAAATACTCTGTATATTCCAAATGACATATTTATATTCCACTTACATTAAAATTTGGGTCCATAGATAAATAGCATCATCACCATCATCAAACATAAATACATATACTATACTGCACAAAACATTACTGTGATGTTCCAGAAATTTTAAATACTGTCTAGTTTAAATAAACTGTTACCAACATTATTGCTAAATCAACTTGATGTAAAATGTACACTCTAACCAATTTTTGTCTAATTATGCTTTCTTCCTTAGCACTGTGAACAAGTTTAGCTACATACTTTAAGAAAAACTTGAAGCATAAAAATCCTACTTAACAATCTTACTGCGCGGCGAATCAACATTTAAATTGAAGATCTATCATATTTATTGGTCGATACTGTGTAAGGCGTAGAAAAGAGTAGATGGGGGGCAAAGGTAAAGGCTTAGAAATGCGTAGACGGGGTGCAAAGGTAAAGGCGTAGAAAAGCGTAGCTGGGGAGTAAAGGGTTAAGTGTATATATATATATATATATATATATATATATATATATATATATATATATATTTATATATATATATATATATATATAAAAATGAATGTTTGTTTGTTTGTGTCATATGCGTTCCTATACCGTTCATCCAATTGCGATAAAACTTTGGTGAGTTGTTGTGCGCACGCCCGCGAAGGTTTCTGAATTAGTACAACCATTTAAATTGTTCAATTAACAAATGTGTGTATTTCATATAGTTTTGCGACATTTACCATGTGTTCGTTGTGAACTGTAGGCGCCTTAGATACGTCATGTGACCTCGAACAGTAGGTGCCTTAAATACGTCACGTGATCGAACATGGTCTGTAGCAATACCTAATTTCGCGTGTCTTCGGTGTGAACTGTAGACGCCTTAGATACGTCATGTTTACTTAGTTATGTTTGGTTTGCGCCTTGGTTACGTCAAACAATCGCGGTGTGAATTTGTAATAGTTGAAACAGATGAGCAACGGGAAGCAAGATTGGAAACCGTTCGAGTTTGCACTGCTCATGCCCGATTACTTTCACAAACACTTTCTTTCTTTCAGTGGCATTGCAACGCATGCCAGGATTAAAACACAAACACTTTCTTTCTTTCAGTGGCATTGCAACGCATGCCGGGTACTTGCTAGTATATATATATATATATATATATGATATGTTGTTTGTGTATCAATGACAGACACATGTACAGTATATTCATTTCTGAATTTATTTTGATAGCAAGGCAGTAAAGTAAATTCAGTCAGAATACATGTATTCAGAAAGTCTTCAAAGAATATTTGAAATTAATATTTAATATCAAATTTAATTCAAAGATGATATAAAAGAGGATGGAAAGATAATAATATATGACATCAGAATGATTTATATGAAAACTTATGATATCAGATATTTGATTTAAAAAAATGTTATATTTTATTTTGAAGTATTTTCATATTATTAAATCTGGTCCTCTTGTATCAAAGCAAAAAATAAAATAAAGATAATACAACTGTAGTGAGAAAATACTAGTATGACTTCACATAATCCTTCTCTTGATAATTTTTGTATTTTTTATACATATATTGTTGTGTGGGGGTGTAAGACTAAATGGAATGTGGTTTTAAAACAAGATCAGTTGAACCCATGATCATGAAAAAATTCATTTGTAATATATCGAATTTAATTTTATCATTATCCAATATTATTTTTGATTCAACTCAAGTGATTTTTCATTATTACATGAATTAATCCCCTCCACTTTTGCTCTGCTAAAATGCTCCATGATATAGGGATAAATAGCAATAAATACATGTAGTGTCTCAATAGTTCAAATTGCAGATTGACATTTGAACAGCTAATGAATGAAGACCTCCCATCGGAAGACTGAGACATCAAGCATGATTTACAATCAGATACTTTACCATTTCAGTAATCAGTGTTTTTTTAATTGGATTATACATTTGGACAATAAAACAATAATTTATTATGTACACATATATTAAAGAAAAGGTTGAGCAACTTCTTTTGCAACTAGTTGACGCTTCTACTTTATTCAAAGATATTTGAACAAACTAATTTGATGAAAAAGCATGTCTTTGTGAGCTTCTCTTGAACTGTATAATATTTTTCTACTTTTTAAACATGAAAAGTATTCCTCTGAGGTATGGACAATTAAATTACATTTAACAACCACTTTTGAAGGCAAACAAACAGAAAACACTGAATTTACACTTAGATATACTTAAGTCCGCAATAAATGCCCCATCATGAGGCATATTCATGTACACATTTATGAACTAGTTCAGTTTTAACTGCATGTGTAGGGGCCCCAAGTGGTCTATGAAGCGCTCTCTGATCACTGCCATCATAACTCTGTCTGCAAGGGTTTGCATCTCAGATTTGGCCAATGTGGGTATATGAGAAAGCTTGCCATTTAAGCTTCTTGCGGGTTGGTGGTTCTTTCATCCTAATAAAGACTTTGACTGAGGGAAGTGTTTCAGAAATGAAGGCAGTGACCATTGTGAACACTTACAGAATATTAGCAGGAAAGGTGACATAATTTTTAGGTTTGGAAAGTTGTACTTCTATCACATTAAGCAGACTGAGTGCTATGTACTTAACAGTTCCATTGTTTTATCATCAATGGAAGTTTGAGAAATGTTTGTAATTAATCACACATAAAGTTATTGTTGAAATGAATGATAATGTGAAAATATTCCAAAATTGCACAGAATATGTTTATAAACTTCAGGTCATTGCCTAACTAAACTTTTGTGTCAATTTGGGTGATTAAGTTAACTTCCTCCTTGATAAATCTCTCAACATTGAGTAGCAGTATTTAACACAATGCACAATGACCAAAACTGTCAATAGTAGTAACAACCATTCTTTATGAATGACTTTCATTGTATTTTATTCCACTTTCAAGTGTAAATGACTGATAAAGTATTTTTTCTCTCTCTTCCAAGTTGGTACATGCCGGTAGAAAACCTTCAGCATGAAGTGCCAGAAATGCAATGAACACCTGAGTGATGATACAGTGTTTTGTTTTAAGTGTGGAACAGCTGTCTCTGAACCTATCATCCTGTGCTCAGGGAAGAAAAAGGATGGAACACCATGCAGTTCCAGATTGCAGGAGGGCTATAATTTTTGTACTAAGTGTGGTAGTCCAGTGAACCAGAGAAAGCAGACACTGTGTAAGGGGGTGATGAAGGATGGTTCTGCATGTAGCAATCTGTTAGAGGAAGAAACTGAATTTTGTTCGAAGTGTGGAACATGTCAAGGGGCAAAACCACCAGTGCACCAGAGAACGCAGACACCATGTAAGGGAGTAATGAAAGATGGTTCTGCATGCGGCAATCTACGAGAGGAAGAAGCTGAATTTTGTTTGAATTGTGTAACAGTGCAAGGGGCAAAGCCACTAGAAGGTTTTTTTCTGTTTTGTATATTTTGTTGGGTTATGAGGGTGCACTTGTTTCAGAAAATTATAAGGGGGTCTGCTGGCAATTTTTAGACCCCTATAAAGGGGCCAATCTGGACAGGTTTTCTTTTAAAACTTATTAAAGATCAGATTACTGACACTGGTGTTAAATTACACTCAGCAAGAGTTGTGTTTTGCTGCCTACTTTTACCTTTTTTTTTTCAAATCAGCCCTATTATTGTAGATTACAACATTTTGGAGACATTTTTTCATCATTTTAAGTGCATTTACCATCATGATAAGGTTCTTTGTCTCTCAATACTTTATTTTCAGTAATGAATGCAGTTTTAAGGAACATTTGTTTTAAGATGTTACGAAATTGCTCTGGCATAATATTCCATCAGTTTGTTGTGCCTCACAATTTTGGTTAAAAATATTGAATTTTTTTTGTAAATTAATGACGTTGTTGAAACTGGATTTTTGTTGTTATATTTGTAAAAATATTATGCTGTGATTTCATTGCAAATACAGTGAAAATTGCTATGAGCGACCTTTGCAGTGAGCGACCTTTGCAGTGAGCGACCAAGTTTGCATTGAGTGATCACTTGTTATTTCCAACCACAATTGTATTGCACTGATAGATTTTATTATATAAACTGTCTGTTATGAGCGACCACCTGCTGAACGCAACCAGTGACTGTGACGTCTTGGCAAAATGTGCAATTTGTCACTGCTATGAATGACCGCATCACAAAAATGAGGATAAACTCCACTGACCTTTATTTAATCCCTGTAAAAAAAAATGCTCATACCATTCTAAATTAAAAAAAAAAATAGGCTGGCTACAGATGTCTGAATCTTTAAGCTATGTTTTACATTGCTTTATAGTTTCTGTTGTAATCCAGACTAAAGTAGATGTCTGAATCTTTTAGGTATGTTTTACATTGCTTTATAGTTTCTGTTGTAATCCAGACTAAAGTATATGTATATTAGTTTCTAGTCTGGTTCCATGCTTCATATGCTCCATGCATTGTTTCTGCTATTCATATAAGGGGTGAGTAATGCAGGGAGCATAATAGGAAGGGAGCCAGACTAATTATTCCTGCACTTAGCCTACTTCCTGGCCTTATCATAGGACCCAGCATTTCTATTAACAACATATATCTCGAGAACAGACCAAAAACACTGACCTTTGTGTAATCAATTGTTATAACACGGCTTGATTATTAACAATTGTTCTGATAAAAAACAAACATAAAAGAAATATAAAAAATGGATTGTTGCTGCCGGTGATAGATGCTACAGTCAGTAAGCCAGGCTAATGTACATATCATGAATTCTGCTGTAGTGCCAAACTTGACGTATTGGTTCAACTTGCATGTATTGTTTGTCTTAAGAGTTAATCCATATTGCTGGGGGGTGAAGAAGGCCATTGTCTATTAAACCAGCAAGAGAGAATCGTTTGTGAGATTCGATTGAGTGTTCAAGACTTTGTTGTTTGCTTATACAGTAATTCCTGTATGTCATGTTTGAATGAAGCCATTGACTTTTGTCTCGTAGTAAATGGTTCTGTTTCTGGAGGAGATAATTGTTTCTGATTTATTTCATTAATTGTATAGATTTTTCATATTTTCCCACAGCAGTCAAAACCGTCTTTATGTTCGATATTAGAACTGAGTACTAATACTTAACACCTAGATTGAAATTGTTCTGAATCTGGGCATTTTTTGAAAGAAAATTTAACAGCTTGTATGATTTTTTATTAAAAGTTGTAAATTTATGTTCATTCTGGGCATTGACTGCCATTTTTGATGAGAAATTGAGTGATGTATATAGTGTGATGTATTCATTTTCAGCATAGGGACTGATGTTTAGGGCATTTAGAAAAAAATATGTAGTAGAGGAAAAGCCCAGAAAAATCCTAGGAAGAATCACCACCCACTGGTTGGTCCTAAGTGAAAAATGATGATTTTATATCCAGTATGGCCACCACATCAGCAATTTTTAAAATCTTGTTATTGCTGCTGCTGGACAGAAAGAGCTATTGCCTTGAGGATTTCAATATTATACTTAGTCTGATGTCAGGATGGTCCTAAATGAAAATGGTTCCAATCGGGCTTCCTATTTTGGTCACCACTGGCTATCTTAAAAATCTTGTTATTGCTACTTCAAGATGGATGGTCATATCCACATTGGGTTTTTTCAAAATATCTAGTTGGTTGTAACTGAAAATAGCGCTGATCAAACGTTCAAAATGGGTACCATAAGAGTCATCTTGAAAACTTGCTGTTGATACTGCTACCAGATGGATAGTCAGATTAGCATGGGGTTGTCAGTAAAATACTTTAATATATTTAGTTGGTCTTTAAAGAAAATGGTGCCTGTCTGGCATTCAATATAGCATCCTTAACAATCTATTTATTGATACTGCTCCTAAATGAAACATCATTTTGACATGGGTGTTCACCAAAAGACTACTTATATAAGGTATAGTTGGTCTCAGATAAAAACGATAATGATCTGACAATATGATCAAGATGGTGACCACCTTGAAAATCTTTTCTATGCTTCTAATTTGATGGCCATATTATCTTGGGGGTTTTCACCACTTCTTATGATATCTAGTTGATCTGAAATGAAAACTGTGTCAATCTTATATCCAAAAATAGCTGCCACATGTGCATCATGAAAATCTGTTTAATGTGCAATCATATTGATATGGTGCTTTCACCAAAAAGCTCTTAATGATATCTCATTGATCATAAAATGATAATGTTACTAATATTACATCCAATATATTTATCACTTGAGATTATTAGATATGGTGTCAACACTCATAAGTTAAAAAGAAGCAATGCACTTATTGTGGATTCCGTGTAATTCTTTTTAAACCAATTTGAGCATCTGTACCTTCTAGCGACTCTTGGGAGCCTTCCTGAGTTCTTATTTCTTAATTTGTATTTAGGAAAGAATCTCCCTGAAGGCTGTTGCAAAAATATCACATGTATTAATCACATCCCAGTCAATTGTTCTGTTTAACATGTATGCTTATGACCAAGTGACTGCTCATCATTTACTGTCTTTCAGCATCTGTTTATGTTTTCATTCTTAGCATTAAATTTAATGTTTATTGCTCAAGTTAATCTAATTGCAGGTATTTCTCACTTTTGCAGAGATTAGCATGTGTGCCAGGTCTGATGCAGAAAATGGTCTAGACAACATAAATGTGCGTCAAGATTCCGCATTAAAATTTCCAGTTTCCTCTTCGTCTAGGCTAAATGAAGAAATTGTTGAACCATCTCTTTTTCCAATTCATCCTTTGCCTCAGAGTAGATCCACATCAGAAAGTGTTACAAAAAATAGTCTTGATGGTGAATCTCAGGATTTGAAAAGAAATGTTTCATCTGATGATGTATCTGTATCCAATGATACTGAAGACCTGGAGAGCAAAATGAATGTTGTGACTCTGTCAGATGCAAGTGGTCATGATCCTGAAATCATAACAGCAGATACTGGTGATAAAAACACTGGTGATAGCGAAGGTGATGCAAACACCAGTGATGACTCGTGGTCCACAGAATCTGTTTTGATGCTTGACAAGAAGACAACTAAAGTCAAATCCCAAAAGAAGCCTATGTTTTCATTTTTCAAGAACAAGAAAATGCAGGGCAGGAAGGAAGCAGCTGTTCGAACAAATGATAACAATCTTAAACAAATTACTAAGAAATTTAAAGCACTTTGGAAGAAGAAGAAGAAATCTAAAAGAAAACAAGGGAAGAAAAAGACCCTGGATATATCAAACCCTTGTTGCCTTGAGTCTTTAAAGGATATACAAGAATCACCACAAAAATTGTTAGAGAAGATTGATGAAAAGACTGCAAATAATAGTCAGCCAGCTGACACTTTGGAAAAAGGATCCATTGATCACATACATGCTGTTAAAGAGAAAGTAACTATTCAAGAAACTGGAAATGAAATAAACTCGGACAAGGACAAAAGTGAAAACACAGAAAATGGTCATGCGGTTGATGATGAAAGAACAGAAAATCAGGGCAAAGAGATAGCACCAATTCAAGAGACCAGAAATGGAATAAACTCTGGAATCATGGACAAAAGTGAAAACACTGGTAATGGGCAGGTACTTTCAGGGAAAATAACTGGTGCTTCTGCTTTGGAAACTCAGAGTAATACTTCAGTCAAGGAACAGGTTAAAGAAAGCATGGAGCCAGAGGTGGAAAATTTAAAATCAGAAAAAGAGACAGGAAGAGGATCAAAACAGAATTCAAAGAATTTGAATATGCAGCAAAAAAATAAGGTACCAGTAGCTAAAACAACTGAGGTTGAGGAAGACAAAAAATAACTTGATGCTAAGTATGCATCTTTACAGGACACCATCTCAAAGATAGTAAATGCATCTTGTGAACTTTTAACCTAAATTGTTAATTGTGTGGATTATGTTGATTGATAGTGATATTTATTATACCAAACTGAGATTAAATTATCATCGCAGTATTATTGAATGTACTTTTAATTAAATTTAATGATGCTGACCCAATAATTTATTGAGTTACAGATATGATAACATTTGTGATGCTGTGTGGAATAAACTAGAGTGTAATCCCATTCTTATACCATCACACTCAGTCACCAACATAATCCACACACAATTAACAACTTTGGTTCAGAGTTCACAAATAAAGTAAATAGTTAGTGTACTGCATAAAATGTTTTGTTTTATTGGCTTGATGTGAATGAAAGCCTGTAACTTCAGCATGGTTAGATTACATGAAAGTCATCATTAAATAGAATCAGTCAAATTCCAAACCAAGCTGGTACCACAGCAAACAAACACTAGGTTATTGTTTTGAACAAGAGTAAATAAATGCACCAATGGATTACAAAAAAACCCAAAACTTAATAACATATAAATATATCAATATTCAAAATTCTAAAACACAAATGGAAGGAAGCAGAATGTGACAGTTTGGATTTACAGCTATGAAACAGAAAGAGGAGTGCATCAAATATGAAACCCTTGCAACTCATCAAAGAGATAAGCCAATTTGACTTCTAGTGCTGTGCTGTTGCTGACCATCACTGATCAGAGTCAGCAAGGATATGGAACTAAAACTATAAAAATAATAAGTCAGCGTCTTACAGGCTTTGATGTTGGGACAGTTAGCTTTCAAGATTTAAAACACTTTAAAGTTTGTCAGTACATGAATACTAACAGTGTCACCTGATTGTTTCAGTACAAAGGCAAATTTTATTGGTAAAAATGGCATATATTAGTGTAATGGAACCTTTGTGTTACTCTTATACATTAACAGAATCAGGACATCAAAATCTGTAGATTTTAAAAAAATTATCATTAGATTAGCTTTTAAATTGATTGGATATTTTATTGACAAATTGTATGCATCTTAAGGTAGACTGAAAACAAAAGAAGTGCATCTTTTGTCATCTTGATGGCAGATGTTACGATAATAAATTTAATTAATACAGATTATTATCACTTAAATAAAAAAGGAATAGTTGTATACCTCAATGTTCACTGCAGAAATTTAAAATAAAACTTCACACAAGTATTTTAGTTTCCCTCACAACACACAGATTAGTGACCACTAATGTCTTTCATTGTGATTATTGATTTGTCAAACTTAACAGGCTGTCAGTTTCCTGATTCAGATTTCCACTTGAGTCACTCAGTATTTCTTGAAAAATGGAGAATATCCTCTCCATGTTAGCAATGGAATGTGGCAGTGACAGAGCTTTTGATCAGATATCAAAGGAGGCTTTCAAAGTGGGTGGGTTTGTTATTGAACAATCATTATATACATGGTTAATAAATGCCAGGTGATTCATTCTGCCTCCATATACTATCTTTAAATCCACTTTGCATGAAACACACAATGCTACTTGCCTGCACCCACTTAAAGTTTGGTTTTGAAGTATTGTTTAACTATTTGTAATATTTCTTTGTTTTTTCTGTTTACTGTTGATAGAAAATGTACCATTCAGTGTGTTGATATAAATAGAAAAGAAAACCAGTTTATAAGAGCTGATGGTAAATATTGCTTGTAAAACACCATAATAAACACAATAACAGTAATCTGGTACATTTCTGTGGAACAAGTTTCTACTACATGTAAAATCTGCTGAACATATTAGAGTATTTAAGAAGCGATATCATGAGCATGTATGTTTTTAATAGATAATGTAATGTATTATTTTAATGCTAAATGTAAAAATAGGCATTACTTATTGCTATCTTCATATAATGTGCATTGTTATACTCTCCTTTAAAGAGCCTCAAGGGAGAATAGTCCTTCACTATAGTCACCCTCTATGAATTAAGCATTATTATTATTATTATTATTATTATTATTATTATTATTATTATTATTATTAATGCATCATTGCATAGGTGGTTGTACTTGTGGAAAAATTGGTTACCCTGGTGGAACAATTCTTTTCCCCAGTTCCAATGGTACTTTTTGTTGTGTAGATAGAATGCATATAAAGTATCATTTTATTTTTTTAAATCAGTATACCAGTAGTATTGAACAGTAGAATGGTATGTGTATTTGGCAGTCTTTAAAACAGTAATTTGTGTCTGAACACCAGCAGAATCATAATCTCAGGCCCACTTTGGCCTAATGCTTTATTGTTTGAAAGGTTGCATTTGAGATAAAACTGGCTGAAGTTTGTAGTTGTAAGAGAGTGAAAGAAGAAGAGAAATGTAATATTTTTATGAAGGCTAAATGAATAATTATAATCTAATTTTTTAGGATGATGTTGCTTGTGGAAAGAGGCCTGCAAAGAGTTTTGTTCAGAGGTAAAGTTGATGATTACCATTATCACCGCATCATTCTTCATCATCATCATAATCATCTTCTTCTTCTTCTTCTTCTTCTTCTTCTTCTTCTTCTTCTTATTATTATTATTATTATTATTATTGGATGGTATGTGTATGGTATAGTGCTATTTGTCAGGGTTTGCTGTTTGCTCACAACAATTTGGATTTTGATGATTTTTCAATGTATGTTTCTTTCTTCTCAAAAAAAACCTATTGGATTATAAATGAGTAACTTTAATGGCACTGCAACAGTACTCAGAATATACTTATCCATTTCAGTATGCATATTATAAGTTTTGGATTTTATGTTTTTTTTATATTCCTACTTTTAAGTTGAAATAATTGTGTTATTTTATGTTATGTTATATTTTGTTATGTTATGGTTGTTGGACCATCCATCTGTGACTAAAAGAAGAAACTGCACAAAAACTTGTGCTTTTCACCATTTACATTTTCAAAATTCAGGGATGGCTTGCAGATGGGATAAAGAACTATTTAATGTTGATGTCAAATTATCAAATTTTATTGTCACTGACTGAAAGAAGAAAAATGATTTTCCATACATTTTCTTTAATCACAGTTACCTTACTTTATAGATTGAACTACACTTAAGAAGCCAATTGATTTTGGGTTTTAAAGGTGAAATCCAGGTCATAGTGACTGAAAGATTATAAATATATTTTGGAGAAAACAAATAATTTCTACATCATATACATGGACAAACATTGTGATTTATTTGCTTTGCACTTGGAGTAAGAAAGAAGCTGCTTTGCTGTAACTGACAGGAGAAAAATGGTTAGAGAACATTAAGATTGGTTTATCTTTGTGGCTGGCATTCACTTGGGGTACAGAAGAAGCCTATCAATTTTCGGGTCAAAAGGTCAAGGTCACTGACTAAAGTAGAAACGTGGGTTCTGCACAAGAGTATGTAGACTATTTAAACTGGAGCAGGTGTATAATGAGCTGTTCACTGTACTTTTGTTAATGTTTGTATCAAATAACCCCCCAAAAAAGCCTTTCAGATTTTCCATGGTTTTTGGTAGCTAGGTGGTTAGTGTGCTGGACTTGCAGATGAAAGGGTGTGGGTTAGAATCTACCATTAGACCAGCCTGGGTCAGCTACCGCAGTGTGTCCTTGGGCAAGGCACTCCAATTTTTAGATCACTAAATAGCCAACTTGTGTTCCTGTGCTATAGCATAAACCAAAACCTTGTTTTTTTTGTTTCAAAATGATAATTAAAGGCATGAAGAATGATTTAAGTCAGGTGCAAAGTTTGATAAAATGCTACTTTAATATTTTCTCTTTCACTAGCCATATTTTGTTTTGTAAAGTTATAGTCTGTAGATTTTGCTTGTAGTAAGTTTTGTTTTTTGCACAGTTTTTCAGTTTAGGCCACACTTAAGTTCAGTAACTTGGAACCTTTGCAATGCACTTTTAACTCGTTTAAGTTGTTGCATAAGTTAAAAATTACAGATTTCAGTCATTATAATGATATTTTTGTCATTTAACATAATTTTATTTTCTATCGACAGAAAAATTGAAGATGTCCGAGTTCATTTTCATGCACTTCTTTCCCCTGTTTTTGAGTTATCACATGGGGATCAAGTCCTTATTCAATTTGGAAATGAAGAGCTGGGAGCATCACTTTCTGATAAACATGTAGCAGAATTAATTAGGTAATTAAGGGAAGATAATTTTCTTCCTTCCTTCACAGCACTCAAAACATGTCAGGAAAAAGTAAGAGAATTGCAGTTTTCAGGAAAGTCAGTAATATTAATTACTTGCCACCACTGCATTGTTTACCTTTTCGATGGATGCAAGTCCCCACAGCCAAGCTAAATATTCTGTTTCCAGTTAATATGGAATGTTCTAGAAACTAGAACAGAAGGGATACGGTCCCAATATGACTTCAACATGATGATACCCAAACAGAATATACTTACTTTTTTCCATACATGGCAGAAATGTATTTCACCAATTGTACGCTGATGACACCCAAATATACAAGTCAGCCACCCAATTGAAGTTGATAATACCATCCCTGGAGTAGAGAGGTGCATTTCTGATGTGAAATCATGGATGACATGTAACAAGCTGCAGATGAATGATGATAAAACTGAGGCCATTCTGATCACCACACAGAGACTTTCTCATTCACATCCTTTACCTCAGACAATATATATCAGCAACATCAACATTAAATTCATGCAGTCAGTACAAAACCTAGGTGTTACTCTGGACAGTACTTCACATTTCACCAGTGTGTCATGAACATATGTTAGGCTGCATATCTTAGCTGAGACACATCAGTTCCATTTGCAAATATATTTCGGTTGATGCCACTAAAACACTTGTGTGTTCATTATTACTTTCAAGACTGGACTATTGTAAGTCAATTCTGTCTGGGTTCATCACAACATCTACTCCAGAAACTTCAAAAACTTCAAAACACAGCTGCTAGGATCATCTTTAGAGTACCTCGATCAGAGCACACCTCACCACTTCTCAGTACCCTACACTGGCTATCCAATCGATCCAAAATCAGACACAAAATTTGTTCTCTGTGCTATGTTTCACTCACAAACTCCATTCGAATATACCTATCCGGCCTCACCCATACGTATACATCAGCAAGATACTTGCGCTTCTTTTCTGACAATCGTATACTTATTGTTCCCACTATGAAAACAAAGTCATATGAACATCGTTCTTTTGCATACCAGGGTTCTTTGATGTGGAACAAAATGCTCATTGAAATTAAACACAAAGACACAGTGGTCCCTTTTAAGAGTGCTTTTAAAACTAACCATTTTTGACTGCAGGAACAAACTTTAAGACTAATCATGTTTTGTATCTTATATGTTTTCAGCATGTTTTTATGTTTTCCAATTTCATGGCTTTTGTTTTTTGTTTTGCTGTTGTGTAGTCATATCATTATAGATGTTGTGAAGTGCTTAGAGCTTCTAAAGATTAGACACTATACAAACTCCTCATTATTATTATTATTATTATAATAAATTCACCTTTGAAGGCTTTATTCTCATAGAAGCTTGTTTGAACACCTCTACACCATTCTCATGGAAGCTCGTTTCAATGCCAACAGTAAACATCAACCATTTAGAGCTGATTTGCATTGATGTGAATGACCATTATGTTAGATCAGCTATAATCTGCTGTTTAAAGTAACAGGATCAGATTCTCCTGTCTTCAAAATGGAGGTCAAGGATTTATTGAGTTTGCATGATTAGAATCACTATTATGTAAGCTTAAATAAAGGCTTTGATATTGATGTAGGCAACAATGAGTTTTTATAGTTTATTAAATGCAGATGATTTTGTGATGTATACCCAGACAAAGAACTATTAAATTTTAAGAATGAGAAATGGCAGCTATGGTTGGTCACATGGCTTCACTGACTTGATGATGAGCAAGTTCCCTCAAGATTTTAAAGCACATCAGAAAATCAGATAAGTAATGGATGTTATATTTATAGCATACTTCACTGTGTAACATTGGTACATGCGTATCAGCTGCTTACAAAGCCATATACTCTCTGAGGTATAGGGTTAAACAGGTTACTTTGTAAAGAACACTTTAAAGATGGAGACTTCCACTTAGTCAGTATTGCTAACTGGACAGTCTCCAATAATCTTCCAGATGTGCATCTACACATACCCATTTTCTCTCCACACAGGAGTACCAGTTTTACTGGGCCACGTGGAATTCCAATTTTGAGTTCTTCTGTTTGGACTTGCCTCTGTCCCCTGAGCTTTTACCAGGGTGATAGGCAAGTTGCAGCTTAGTAGAGGTCCCTAGTGATTTCCATTCTTCAGTACTTTGATGACTGGTTGGTGCACAGTATCATCAAAGATTCATTTCTGAAGCTGAATGACTTGTCCCTTGGTTGGTCCACAGTGATTCATAATTGGTTTCTTTCAAACCTAGAGATGTTAAATCATTTTCCTTCTAAGAACTTCTTACATGTGTTGATGAATTTCCTTACAAACTTGGAGAGTCCATGTTTTCTAGGATAGGATTAACATGATCCTGTGTGTCATAATTTCTTTATTAGTCGAGATCTCAATGCCAAACTGTCTTTAACTTTTCAAACCCGGTGACTCTGAATGCCAAAGAGGACTTACTGAGTCTATATTTGTGCCATCTTCATTTCCTGCTTCTGGCGAACTGAAGGGTATACGAGAATCCTCTATCTGCTTGAATCTTCCTGGAATCAGATTTTCACTACCACCTGAATCGGTGGCTTATTTGTGACTGGTATCTTACTTGATCCCATGTTCACACTTGTAATCACTACTTTCTGTTGACTGACATGTCAGATTTGGGTTGGGGCATTCACTTGAACCGAGAGGGCATAGTTATTCAGGAGTAGTGTTTCTAGCCATAAAGAGATGTCTCAATGTTATAAAGAGCCGCTAAGTAATGGCAGCCTCAGATGTGTCATCAGTATGGTACCTCAGGTATCAGGAAGATACTTATGCTTCTTCTGTTTGCATGGAAGCTTTAAACCTCTTCCATTGAACAGCCTCAGAGGAAATCATACTATGAGCATGTCATATATCTGGTAGTAAGGGTTATGTGGTTTTGTTGGAATGGTATCTGCACCATGAGGTAGCAGTCATTTTTCAAATGGTGGAAGATACTCGTGGTGACATGATTGTTATGAGAATGAACAACAAGCTCCTCTTTCATGTCTTCCCATTGCCAGTTCAGAGGGCCTGGGCAGTGAATACTTTGATTCTAAGGTGGAATCATCTCTCTTTGTACACATTCCTGCATTGCAGAATTATTCAGCAGGTACCCAGTGAATTTGGGACCTCTACTGATCGAGTCAGCTGATAGTCCCTTGTTAATTGTTACTATAATGGTTGTGGTTTACTAATCTTTTTGACCTTTTGGTACAGCTAAGGAGAATATCACAAAGGAGTGACCTGCTGTCCCAGAATTTGGGGTCTCTTCACCACAGCAGATGACAAGTTCTTTACGTTCTTGCCTGGCAAATTTTTAGCAAACAATCAGCCAGGACCGGTTATCAAGCAGGTTGCAACTGCATTGTCAGGCAGAATGTAGAATGTTTATAGGGTCTGTGATGCAAAGGGAAGAATCTTCTTTGGTTGGTACAGCAGGAAATGATTTGATCATAGTTGTGACCCTTTGCATTCAGGTTCCACTATTAAGGGCTATAGTGTAGCCCAGTGTTAACTGTCCACTATTAAGGATTATAGGGCAGCCCTATCTAACATGCTGAAGTTCTCTAGTTATGACAGCATTGGATTGGCCCATTTTCTTTATGTTCTTGTCCGATATTTTGAACTTCAGAGGCCAGTATCCCTACTTTCCAATATCAGGATTGAATCGTGTGTATTATGTAATTGGAACATCCCTGGCCTTTTGTGTCAAGCCGAGAAAGAAACCTTTGATGTTATTTATTGCTGTAGGCAAATATATTCTGAATTACTTTCATTCATATGAAACAATATGGCAGCTGAAAAAGATGAAGTCAAGGTCAGAATATTCACTGCCTTTGCACTTCAACAGAGAACAAATAAACACATCAAATTAATGTGTATTCCTGTGACTACTTCTGAGGTTTTTTCTCAACCTGATGCAAATGACAAGTGTTGTTATGATTGTTTTTGTTTGTGTGTGGGGATGGTCAAAACCATTTTTATGAACCAATCAGTGAAGCTTCCTTTGAAATCATTACACTTAAGGCAGTTTTCTTGCTTTCCATGGCATCTGTGATGAGAAGAGTGAGCCTTTTGCCTTGTATGTAGAATGGGTTGTTTAAAATTCAGTGGTAATTATGACTTGATTTATCTTCTTTGCCAATCTGGGATTCTTGCCAAGAACCATATCTCTTTCTACCTATTAAGGGCTCCACTGACATTTTGGCATCCACCATTTCTATCTTGATTGGCCAGGAAATAGTCAAGTACTGGTCAATTGTAAATAATTTTAAGGTCATGTTGCAAACGATGATTCATACACTATTAAAAAATGGCTAACTATTGTCATACTATAAAAGCAAAGCAAAATTATCAAGATTTTAAAATGTATTATATCACAGTCATTATATGACACAACTAAGTTTTTTTCTGGGTCAAAAATTGTGGTTTGCATGGTACATTAGTGTGCATTTTAAACACCAAAATATAGTAGAATATTGTTGAATAGGTAATTATGCTTGTAGCCTGAAAAACTTCCTGCAAGTTCTGACAAAGATAACAAAAAACAGTTAATTTTAAAAAACGTAGATTAAATTTTTTTTTACAATAAAACTGATTCAGTAACAGTAACAAGGAAGAAAAACTATAATAATAATAATAATAATAATAATAATAATAATAATAATAAATAATAATAAAAATTGTATTTGATGGATGATGTTTTCCAAGAAAATAAGTTTTTTGATAGTTGAAACTTGAGATGTTGCATAAATTAGGAGAGCAGTTTGACGGGTTTGAATGTATTTTATTATATAATGTATTTTGTTTTTTGCAAAGATCTTCTGTTTAAAGCTCATTGGAGGAAAAAACATGAGTGCGGTTCTTTGTAATGCAAATATTGCTAATAGCTGAAGTAGAATTAACATTGTTTACTTGCTGAATGAATTTATTTGTTTGTTTAAATATTTTCAGGAGGTCTGATTATCAGTATATAGAACTGAAGCTGGAATTGGACATTCCAAGAAGTCTTTTCACCAAAGACTCAAAAATTGAATACAGCTATGCGGTGGTCAAAGACGAAAAATATATGTGGGAACATTACCATTCAAATGGCTATGGAAAGAGGACTCTTTATTTACAAGATAAAGGTAAAAATACAGACATGTGAAAATGTAAAATTTAAAAATTTTAAACAACTTAAGACTCATCATTAAGTAGTATTTTTGGTGTAAAATGTCTTGTTTAGGTTTTAATCATTAGTATGTCCAGTAGCAGTGTAGTTTTGGTATTCTGATTCCATTCACCTATGTGCAATTTCAGTTTTAATATTTTGGAATTTTTAGTCAGTTGTTGATGAAAAGATACTGGTGTTCTGTTTAGAGTAGAGATGAAGGGGATAATGAATGGTTAGCATGCTGGAGTAAAATTTAGTGGGTTGCCGGTGCTGAATCAGGTTGTCTGCTATAGTGTTTCTCTGGGCAGTACATGCTAACTCATTTTGCACTTAATAATCTTTTATTTCCTGATATGATATTAAACACCAGTCAGAATAAAGATATAAAACTTTGCGGGCAAGTTACTGTTTTATATCTTTTAGTTCACATTGTACAATACAGTGTCCTAACTTCTTTTCTGTTCTTGATTTATTGCCCATTTTCTCGCAACTACCTTTGCTTGTTTTAAAAATTTAATAATCACCAGCGATGGTCATTGCTGATTACATAATATCTGGCAAATCGAAACTATATAGCATAGTTTACAATGAAAATATTGAATTTACATTATGTCCAATTTTGTGACCCTAGAGTGTGTATAACTGATTTAGAGGGATTCCCAAACGTTTTAAGCACTGAGTACATTAAGTAGTGATTTCAATATTTTGTGTGAATATTAGAATGCAGATGTTCTAATTGAAATGCAGTGCATGTACCATAGCAGTTTCAATGTGCATAAAGCTCTCTTTGTAGGATGTGGCAAAGAATTGTCTAAACTGATGTATGCTTCATTTCAACAGTTTGTCATTTTCACAGTAGTCAGCTTTGTACACTTCTGATGTTTCTTAGGAAGCCTTAGACAAATACGATAATAATTTTCAAACGTGATCAATAATGATCCATAGAAATCAAATTTGAAATGTCTTAGTGTAGTTCCAGTCAACAGTTCATGTATAAATTTAGTCTTGTCAGCATTTTCATTAATATAATACGTAACTCTATTGATATGTGGGAAAATTTAAGTCTTTTATAACCAGTGTGTACAGTGTATCCAAGTTATTATTGCTTAATTACTACTTTGTAAAGTGGATAATATTATTTTAACACTCTTCAATATAAGAATATTCCAGAGATAACACTTTAATATGATGATAAATCCAATTTTAATTTTTGTTATAAAACTTTTCTTGTCAGTATTTATTACCTTAATGAATTAATTTTACAAATATTTTATTCAAAATTGGAATTGTAGAAACTTGTTGCTATAAACTGCAATCTCAGATTAACCAATAATCAACCATTTTTAGCTGTTGTATTCCTTTCTTGCTGAAAGGACACTCTAAGCTGCCGACTTGCTGCAATTAAAAAATGGTAGGTCTATTAATGGAACTGTGCATCCATAAATTTCAAAAGAAACTATTATTTCTGAACATGCACAAGTTAATCCTCACTGTTATCTGAAGCACCTACATAATTCTCTTTAACACATTAACCACTGGTAGTTTTTGCTGTTTTTGCATGAAATGCGAGTAGGAAACACATTTTGGGGACTATTTCTAAATACATCCTAATATATCAGATTCCAAGCATTTTTCTATTAGTCCAATGCCTAGTTGTGCTAAAAGAAATGTTTTCCATTGCTTAATTTGCTGGCGCATGTGCAGTAGGTGAAAAGTTGGAGTTCTTTTTTTTTTTTTTTGCTTAATGGACCCATAATTTTTGCATGGAGAAGACTTTATTCAAAATGTCCACCTTATCCTATTTTTGCACATATTCACCTGTCTGTTTACACTTCAGACCAGCCTGCCATAAATCTGAGGCCATAAAGTCTAAAATTTGGACATAAAAGTAATATTTTGACCATGGGCGAAGTTTTTATTTTGGGTGGGGGATAAAACAGGTCCCAAAAAGTTAGGTTTTTTCTTCTATATTTTGTATTGCAACTAAAATGTCCAGATTATTTTGTATCTTTGTAGAGCTAAATCTGTTTACCTCTCTATAATACCACCCACTTTAGTGTATTATGTATGACCTTGATGCTACAGACCTTGGAAGTAGGCTAATACCTCATGCCCCATAAACTCGGTGCTAGGGGTTAATGTGTTAACCCATTTTATCCTGCTTACCAATTTCAACTGCAGTGACAGATTCCTGAGATTCAATTCTAAATACATCGTGGTAAAACAGAGCAGTAGCAGTGCAAGTTGTGAAACAGTCACTATGTTTACTAAAAATGTTTTAACATTGCTATTTTGCTTTTAAAGTATATAAAACTTTGTATCTCTGAAAAGATATAAGATTTGCAACAGTGATATGTTTTGTTATCAATTATCAATGTACATGCTCAAAAGCTATATTTTGAAATATGATTTGAAAGAAAACATTAGAAACTTACCATGATGTTTTGTGAATCTTTTGTTTATGAAGATGAATTAAATGCTCCTAATAGTATTTGAATTAAATAAAGATAATTCTATCTCTAGTAGTTTGGTCTAAATTTCAAGTTTCTAGCATTGTTAGTGCAAAAGTTATAATAATTTTACTAAAATTGGACCAACCAAACACCTAGGACAATTTGTTTCCTTCACACTCTAGAACATGTACTTTGCATGCAGTTTCTCATGATAACTTTTCACAAATTTATCCTAGAATTCTTTAAGCAAGTTAATTAATCGGAACAATTTTTGTCCTAATTTCAAAGTCCACATCATCACTATGTCAATAATAACAATATTCTATCAATTTAAATCGTGGCTGCAATCAAGGTGAAAAATCATCCTGGACTATTCCTTTTGAAAGCCTTCAAAGTTAGCTTCATTCTATGTCAAAAAGTGCATGAAGCCATGCATTATCTCTTTCATCAACTTTATTGAAATCTAACCCATCCTTTCAGTCAATATTATCAGAATCATCCACATCAGCAACTATAATATCGCTACCCTCACTGTCAACATCCATGTTTACATCTGAGTTTTTGTCCATCATTTATATGATCAATTTTCGAGCCAACAATTTCTTTTCCCATCACGATTTTGTAAATAATTGTGCATGCATGTTTTAACATTTCCTTTGATGGTGAAGAAGTACACAAATATTTGTGATGTAGAACATGTGTTTCTAGAGACACTACACATATACGTAGTAAAATACGACTGCGGTGATATTCAGGATAAAATGGGAGACTACGATGGCAGGTGTATTCAGGATAGAATAAGGCATTATGACCATAGTCGTATTCCGGATAAAAATGGGTTAAAGACTAGTGATCCTGGCTTGCCAGTAGATTTTATTTACATTATTCCGTCAACAGACATAAAGAAACTGTGCAGTCATTTTGGGCTGTACACTTCCATAGTTTATTCATGGAAATAAAATCCATCAGCCATATATGCCCCAAATTCTAATTATAATGTAGACTGCTAGTTCATGTACATAATCACTCAGGTACCTCTTTTAAGCACAAATTGTAAACAAAAAACAGCTGGGAAAAGTGATGTTTTTGGAGTGAATATTAACCTCAAAAGGCTTTCACTGTCTAAAGTACAGGCTAGATCATTGATTCAACATTACCTGAGGTATTTATGAAAAAAAGGTTCATCCAGTTTTTAATGACAAACCATATACCTTGGTGCTTTTGGATGCCTCTCTCCCTTTCTTATGAAAGCTCTCTTGGACACCTCCATCAGATTTGCATGCAAGAGTGTCAGGTCACCTGTGCATTATCCACACTGAAGTATGTTTCAGCCTAAAGTAGTCTCTTGAGCTGGATTTTGTAGTGACATCTTGTGGGAGAACCCACATTAGAAACTACAGACATTGGGGTAAATGACCATTGTATAGCATCACGTGGTTACAGTTCAAGATGTAGTCATAATCTGCTATTTTAAAGTAACTGGGTCAGAAATTCTACTTTATAAAATGGAGGTCACAGATGTCATCCTGGGTTTGAATAATTAGAATCATGATGAAGTCTTCAGGAAACATAGGCTCTTATGTCAATGTTGGCAACACAGAGTTTTTGAAGATTTATGAAATTTGGATGATTGAGTCATGTGGATGTAGACAACAAACAGGTAGAAATGTTTGGTCTCAAAACTTTCCTGACTTAATGGTGACTGAGTTCTCTCAATTTAAGCTTTTAAAGTATGTTAAAACTTATTCTATTCTGTGAAAATTATTATAGAAGTATAAAAATCAGATTTTACTTTTAAACCTATCTACAGCTAACAGATCTGTACATAAATTGGTAAATTGTTCATTTTTATGTTGAACTTAACATATACTATGCACTGTAAATTTAATAGGCAGGTGTATTGATAAAAATTAACTAACAGGTTGTCTGTTTATAGCATACTACACTGTGTGGCTTGGGCACATATCCATTAACAGCCATGCAGTAACAGACCCTATCAAAGGTGAGGCAGATATAAGCATACCAAAGTCACAACTATAGTCTAGTTTCAAGAAACAACACAAAGTTCCAGTGCAGTGCAGATAATTTGTTTTCATATGTGAGAGTTTTTTATTTGAATGCATGCCAATTATGATATGAAGTATAATTTAATGGGCATAGTGACAGGCCTCAAATTGCAATTCATTTTCTTAAATTGTCTCTACATTTGTTTATCAGTACTGAGATTTCCACTGTGTCCAAATCTTAATAAATCATGTGTTGATCTAAATTATCTTTAGAGATACGTTCTTGTAGGCTAACCAGCATATGTCTGGAAAGCTGAAATGGAAACAGTTTTGAGCAATGGGTTACAAACTTTTCTTCTGGATCAGCACCAGTGTTTTATTACTTACTGTCACCAAAATACATACATACAACAACACCATAAGGCTCATATTCTAAAGAATAAACAACTATCTCTATATCAAGAACGCCTAAATATAACTCTTGTATCAAAACCAAAATTATAGGGGAAAAATAAACTGATTTTGACCACAGAATTGTACAATTGTGACCTAGGTCCTATCAGGCCAACTTAATTTTGGACAAGTTTAGTCAGACTTTTATATCTGCATATCACATCTATTTAGCTTAACTCACAAAATCATGTTGAACTTTATTGCAAAAAAATGTGTGACAACTTTCAGAAAGTGTTGGTGTTCCACAAATTCCAAGTTTGGGTCACTAACTTTTGAGACACCAAAACTAAATTTGCTATAATAATAATAATGAAGACTTTGTATAGCGCCTAATCTTTATAAACTCTAAGCTCTTTACAACATCTATAATGATATGATTACAAAAAAAAAACAAAAAAAACCCCCGAAACACCATGAACTTAGAAAACATATAAAATGCTGAAAATATTTACAGCAGTAAACATTATTAGGTCTTCAACTTTGTTCTTGCAGTTGAAAAAGGTGAGTTTTAAGAGCACTCATGAAAGGGATCACTGTGTCTTTGTGTCTAATTTCAATGGGGAATTTATTCAATGTTGCTGGGCTCTGGTATGCAAAAGAACATTGTCCATATTTGTTTTCATAGTGGGAATAACGAATATACAATTGTCAGAAGAGGAATGTAAGTATCTTGCTGGTGTGCACACATGGATAAGGCAAGATAGGTATGATAGACTGGAGTCCATCAGTGAAATGTAGCACAGGGAACAAATTTTGTGTTTTATTCTGGATCAAATAGATAGCCAGTGTAGGGTACAGATCAGTGGAGAGGTATAGGAATTTTTTAATGCAGAAAAAAAACTGAATTGTAAAAGTTTATTTTCTTCGGACAATATGGTTGAAATATAAAAACATTGATAACTTATATTTTAATATAATTTTAAGTAACAATTGAAATTCAGACTAAATATTAATGTAAAATTCAATTTTGATATAAATTTTAAAAATTAAACTGACAAAGTTTAGGCAGTAGAGTTTACTATTGAATTTTTTTAAAACAAGTGATTGCTTGGTTCTGTACAACTTGCAACATTTTTTCAAGAGGTAATGAAGCAAAATAGGTGTCCACACAAAAGAAACATTGACAAGTGCCTTGTTCCATGTTTATTGTGTATAAATAATAGCCACTCAGATTTCTCAATGTTTTGGACATTTCCTTTGATGTTTTTGAAAGCTGTTTAAATGATTGCTGTCTTCTAGACAGGCTTTTTAGAGCAGATATTTCCAATTCAGGATCCATAAGTTAGCATTAATTGTTTGTTATCTTCTGATAATGTGTTAGGCTAAATTTGGATATCAGTCATGGAGACTGAGCCAGTGATCAGTCTAGCATTCTGCATTTCTCATTGTCTTCATCTCATGGACTCTGACTCTTCCAATGATAATGTAGCTCCATGAAATGTTTATGTTTTGAGCCAAAACATCTTGTGGTTTGATTGGTGGAAGACTGTTGGTGATTAGGAGGTCATGCTCATTACTTTTCCTTAGAGGAGTCTTTTTGCATTTGTCAAAGCCATTTTTGACAGTGATGTCTGACAGTGTTTAGTAATATTGATGCCAACTCTAGCTAATAATGAAGTTATGTACCATTGAACCTTATGCAATAAAAGAAGTTCTATCATAAAATGTGTCCATACCTTCATCTGTGTTGGTCATTGTGGGTACATAAGTACTGATGATAAATGGCTGTCTTTTTCTAGACAGTAGTAGTCTCATTTACAGGAGTCTGTCATTGACATTTGTAAACTTGTGATTTGTTGGCAACCTCAGTACCTGCTTTACATAGCTGTTGTTTACATTGGTTGTTCCAGAAGATTCAGGTATAGCTGACTTCTATTTCATGGAGTTGTCCATCCTCAGCAAATTCCATTCAGCCATTATCTGGATGTTTGTAAAAGCAGGCCAGTTCTATACCAAACTGAGTTGCTCATCTCTCTGGTCTATCTGTAGGAGTACTGCCCCTTAGTGTTTGCAGATTCCAAGCACTTGATGGCTTGACCTTGTCTTCTTTGATTTTCAAATGTTAAGGTTGGATTGCCATCAGCTGTCACACTGTGGTATGCTAATCAGCTGAAGCAGGCAGTGTTTTCTAGTTTTTTCATCATTCTATAGACATGAGCAGTGTGATCCTAAATTGGGCTACTGAGTCACTAGGGGGCTGCAAAGTTCCACTGCTGCTTCTGCCCAGTGAAAAGCAACCCTATGCCTTAGCTGCCTGAATGTATGTCATAAGCTACAGCTCCTGTTGTATCGACTCTTGCTTTGACACTCACTCATTGTCATAGGACATAGAGGTATTTAGTGGGGGGGAAGGAAATGATGTCACGACTTGCACATGGTCAAGAATTCTAGTGAGGGAAAGTTGTGCAGTCACCCATGCTCTCATCTAGGCATTTCTGAATCCATTGGCAAATCAATGTAGTCATGTTTGACAAAATTGGATTGGAAAACAAGATTGGATAGCCAGCAGGTCCTACTGCATGTGAGCTGATCACACTGTGCTCTCCATGCAGCCCTTGCCATCTGCCTTCATGGCCAGGGCCTGGGGTATGAGCGTATCTGTTAGGTCACCTGATCTATGAGAGAGCAAGCCAGATGAAGCTATCCACTGTGGTACAACAGTGGCTACTGTTACTTAAAGTATTAGACTTAGCTTGACCTGACACATATTAACTAATTATCATTTATTTTTTTAGTAATGCATTGTAAACTGAAGATCAAGCTTGTTACTAGACAGGATGCATGTCAATATATGGAGGGGTATGGCAGTGTACAGTTTAATCTGAAAGTGTGAAGCCAAGATAAGTTAGCAGTTTTGATCACAATTCAAGGCCATTTGATATGGTATTTTGATTTTTATTGGTTTTAATGACACTTAAACATATTTTTGGTTATATCATGCTGAGAAATCTGAGGGTATGCTGGTCTGGGTTGATATTAAACTTGTGACCTCTAGATTATTAGTCAGACACTCTGCCAGATAAGCTTCTGTGGCTTCCACAGGGCATTGTGGCTCCTTGTCACGTTTTTGTAAGGAAATAACCAGATTGCAACATGTATATGCTAGACTCTGATGCTAATAATTTTGTGTCGTAATGTATGAAGTTCAGTTCTGTGAACAATGAGGTGTCAAGTTAGTTATTTGACATGGTCAAGCCAGTTGCATAACATAATTCACTGGTAAGTGATGAAATCCTGTGTTCGGATCAAAGGAACATCAAGTATTGGTCATAAATTTACCCTTGACAGACTGCCGGGGAGGGGGAGTACCCCCTAATTATGTGAAACAGGGGTCAACCAACATCCACTCTGAGTTGAGCAAGGTGTGGCCACCATTAGAATCGCAAGCTTAAATCTATTATCTTGAGAACTAAATGTCAGTTTGCTAAACCATCTTGCGGGAATTATAAGGGAAGAATAACTACTCCGACATCATTCGAAATTGGCGGGAAACTGGTTATTCTGGGAATTACGAGGAGCTTCAGAACAAGTTGGTGACTATTCGCTCGATTGTTGTAATTAATTATGACAAAGTAATGGTACTTTAATTATTGCAGTATGTATACATCAGTACTAGAATCGATTACTATGTAGAATTACTATGTTTAGGTTTTGAATCATTTGTAGTATTTGATCTACATGCATATTTTGAGATATGAGCAATGTTTATGTAAGAATATTGTAATTCACTATTAGGGTTAACTTATAGTAACCTCATGCATTTATTCATGTGATATTCTAGATTTGCAAATATTGAATTGAATTATAACTTTGTATAATGGTTGCAGTGTGCAACATTAGTTAATAGGGATATTTGACTATTTGTGTATACCTTGTAGGAGTATCATGTGAAAGCTTCATGGAGGTGAGCTATGTAATTATTGATGGGAATCAGTCAGAACTGCATAACTGATAATCGGTTCCACTTAACCCATTGATAATCGATTATAATTGGTTACTAAGAGCAAATTTTAAATTTGTTTGGAGTACAGTTATGTCTTTGATCAAGAGTTCAAAACGAATATAAATGTACAGGAGAAAATTCTTTTAATGACATGTATATTTTTTACCTCATAAAATGTTGCATTGTTTTTATTGTGTTATTTTTGTTCAACAACTTGTTAAATGAATTTTAGGCAACATTTTGTGGCTGATCAGTCATATGTAACAGAAATATTATTGCGATCACGCAAAATTCTTTCATTCATATGTGATGTTTCTATAACCTAAAGTACAGAAGAACATGGTTTTCTTGTTTGTCATTGTTAACAAATGCTACAAAGTAATTTAAATTTAAACTGAAACAAATCATCCAAATGTGGTTAAATTTATTAACTCAACAATTTAATAACTTGCAGTTGTGAAGGGAAATAATAATTCAGATCAACTGAGTAGCTTGGAGTTTTACTAATCTTTGTTTTTTGCATACAACTAAAGGGGCGCCAAGTGGCCGAGTGGTCTAAAGCGCTCTCCGTTACGGATCACTGCCATCTTACCTCTCCGTGGGTTTGAGTCTAAGAATTGGCTAATGTGGGTATGTGAGAAAGCTTGTGAGTTGCTTTTTCTGGGTCAGTGGTTCTTTCCGTGGGTTTTCCTTGGTTCTTCCTCCACCAATAATACTGGCTGTCATGTATAGCCTATTGTGTTCTGAAAATTGGTGTTAAACCCTACAACAACAACATACAGCTAAAAAAAAGTAGTCTCCCTTTACACACAATCGATTATGGAGTTTCACAATTATCTTTTTGTTTCGCTCAACCAACTGATGATTGATTATAATCAATAATTAGAACAACTCTATGTATAATCATTAATTAAAATCTGTTTTACCCACCTTTCCACCCTCTTAGATTCACATGTCAATAAGATTTTGGTTATTATTGTTATATGGTGGTTTGGTACTAAATATGGTCGCCATAAATAGCAGGGGAGACCTGTATTTCTTCATAATTAAAACAAAAAACATTTTCATTTGCAGATGAATGGCATCAATATGACGGAGTTGTCAATCCTAAACAGGGAGAAGGTATTTTTGCCAAGGTCAAGAACGTTTTCTCTACAGATACAAAAAAAAGTGATGAAAGGGATCTTGTCCATAGTGTGGAGTACTTTCTGCCCAAGTTTTTTCAAGATTTATACAGTGGTCAACTGCCAGCAGAGTCTGTAGATAAAGCATTCATTCAACTAGAGGAGCTTCTTTCTTCTTTGAGAAGAGTCTATTTTATAGATAAAGGCTGTTTCCGTGACCAAGCAGACTATGGCAGAAAGGTTAGAAAATTTATTATTAATAATATTTCAAGAGGGATATTGTTAGTGTTTTTGAACTGCTAATAACAAGTAATGTTTGTAGAGTAACCAGACCCAACAAAAATACAAGCTTGTTTTACGAGCTCTCTGCAAGCCTACCACAAGCCAATTTATAAAGCTTGCTGCAAGCTTGGATTTGGAACATTGCAGCAAGCTTTTGCATGGTTATTTGCAAACTTATTTAACAAAATAGTACAATAAGGATGCACAACCTTGTTATTTATTTAAGAAGATAATATATTATGAATGTACAAGTTTGTGCAGGCTTGTTACTACAATATAACAAGCTTGCACATCCTTATCACATAGCTGCTCTGGTGATCTAAGTAAGGAACTGGTGAGGTCTCTAGATAGATAATGCATCTGTCCTTGAAAAAATAGAAACTAAAATATCAGCTGAACCTTTAATGAGCACATGAGCAAAAGATGGCTAGGACATCACAAGTTTACAACTAGGTCTCTGCCAGAAGTACAATCTGTTCATTCTTACTAGAGAAAATGCATTTATCCATTGCAATATACACAATGGGATATCAGTCTTGTGGAATGTCATTAATAGAAACACAGATGATTGGAGGATGTTCAATTTTTAATATTAAGAATATCTTGGATCAAGAGTAAAAAAAATGCTTTGTATTGAAAGATCTTGTCTGTGTATGAAGATGTCATGTTAGTGGATTATTTGCACAATGTTATCTGCAGCCGACCAGAAAATGCGATGTTACTTATATTTTATTTTTCGTTTTTTATATTTTAATTTTATACATGCTGTTATAAAGTAACATTGTATGTTGGACTTGACCTTATCCAGAACTGAGTTAATTTCTGTTTGACCCAAACTGACTTTTTCATTTTATTCTGTGTAAATGACTAATACATAGCTAAATTATTCTTATGTATCTGGTATACTTTCAAAATTTGGAAAATAATTTGGTTTTAATCTGGTGTTTTTGTCATAATGGGTTTAAAAACATATTTGGTGAGAGAGGGGCCACTAACCTCCTTGACTACTTCATTGAGCTGTGTCAAATGAATCCTACTACATCTGTCTTGAAGTGTTGGTAGACCCAGGTCATTTAACATTTTGTTGGTGCAGACCGAATTTTGTAATCACCAGATATATATCTTGCTACCTTGCCAGGTGTTGAACCTTCTTGATCCTCTCAATATCATTAGTGTATTATGTATCCCAGACAATACAACCATACTCTATCATGGATCTGACAAGAGCTAGATATGCAGTTTGTCTACAGACAATGAGGTTTCTTTTTAGAAATGATAACGTAGTGTTTGCTTTCTTGGTCGATTTGATAATATGATTCCCACTTGAAGTCCTCAGATAATGTTAGTCCAGGATAGGGGTTTTCACTGACTTCTTTTGAAAATTTTGAGTAAATTATTATTTTAGATTTTAATGCTTACTTCATTAGATGAAAGTTTGTATACAAGTTTTGCATGTTTACCTTTTCTTTGAAAAAAGCTGCTACTGGAAAAAAATTCCCAAGAATTATGTCAAGTTGAGAGATAGCAATAAGCCATTGAGCTGCATAAGTTTGGGAACTAAGTTTATGCAACTGTACCAATTGTAAACAAGGTCTATGTGTTCTTTACAAGCTTTTCAGTTGAACATAATGCTTTTCTCCACTGCATGTTTCGAATACCAAACTTTTAAATGTTTTCCAGGTTTTTAATAGCAGTTTAAGATAGTTTGTGACTTAACTGAAAACTTGTGCCTAAAATGGTTTCATCAGAGTCGGCATGTCTGACCTTAAGTCAGCTAGGTTTAAAAGCAGGTATAGTGGCATGCCAAATAATTATATTTAATTTTCCTTCAACTTTTTAATCTATCTGTTCACTGATAGAGTATCATATAGAAAAAGTTAAGTTTCAGTATGAAAAAATATTCCTTGAAATTATGGAATTCATTGTAAAAATTGTTTTGAAAAGGTCCTGAAAAAAAACAACTGAGCAGCTGTACAAAGCATATCACTGCCACCACTATAAGATAATATTTTTTTCCCTTGCTTGGCACATAGTTGTCTGTTCATGTGAATACCCAGCATGGAGTTTTACAGAATTTTATACAATTTAATGTTCTTGTGTGCTATCACACACCTCTCTGCAATTTTATAATGACTTGAATGAGCTGATCAAATGTTGTTTTGTGCTGGAGAGCATTTTTTTCCTAAATTGTTTGAGTAAATTATTTTTATAAATTGTAATATTCACTTCTTTAGATGAAAGTTTGAATACAAGTTTTGCATGTTTACCTTTTCTTTGAAAAAAGCTGCTAATGAATATTTGGACATTTGCATGCATATGTGCTTCCGCAAACTTGTACACAAACACAAAATATGGTACTATGTATTTATTGTTCTGCATGATACTCCAGAAATGCATTTTTTTTTACATTCAGAAGGGTAAAGTTCAACTTATTTCTTTTATGTAATCTTCTCCGGTTTCATTGGGGGGTGGGGTGAAAAACCTGGTTGATTAGATTGCTCCTGTTCAAAATTAATTTTTTTGTAATTAATTTTGAAATAATGTATTTCTTCAATAGCTTGACTTTTTCATAAACTTTTTTGTAACTCATTTACATTTGTTGCTATATAAAGTTTTAGCTGGTATTCAGGGGGATTCAGTGACATTGCTCTTCTCGGTGAAAAGAGGCTGAGAGTTTGACAACATGTCAGTTAAAACAACTGCAACTTGGAACTGTCCATTTCAAAGGTGGCCTTTTAATGAAGACAGCATGACATTCCAAACAAATCACTTTGTATTCTTACAGACCAAACAACTTGCAGTAAAATAAAAAAAATCTTACTGCAAGTCTGAATTAGAGAAATCATTGTAAATTCATAGTTGCAGTCTATTCAAATGATGAATTATTTGAAAAGGAAATTATATTCCAATGCTTGATGCTACATACAGACAGCTTTATTACAAGGTAAAACATCAATACAGTGACATTTTATGTATACATGTATTACTTGACTTGTCCAGTTGATTCTTCATTGGCACATTAATTGAAGAAAAAAAAGACAGTGTTGGTAATGCATTAAGGTCTAAACATCTGAGTGAACAGATTGCTGGTTAGCACTTGGATCAAACTCTTAATACTGTTGTTTATACTGCTTAAATGTATTTTTTATTCATGTAATATTAGTCTGAATTAGGTCTGAAAAGCACATTAACAGTCACACATGGCTATATGGGTGTAAGCTGGATTCTGTGATTTAAGGCAACAGAAGGGTTTGACAAATGACTAACTGACTCAAATAGTTAGCTTTACTGTGACATCATTATTGTTCTTTGACTTGCAGTTACCTCTCACCAATACACATATGTAATATTAAAAAAAACTGATAACATTGAACAGGGAAAAACTGTTCTTAGTTAAAGCATATGATGGAAGTCTGATGTGCACTGTTCAAGATATTCTCATTTGAAGAGTTAATGATAATGGAGCATTTTTTTTTTTATCAGAAGCTGTTTTAATTCTAACAGTTTTATATAGATTTCAGATGTCATTTTGGCGAAAGTGTTGAAGTCATTTGAAGGAATGCCTTTGTGTGATTGGAAAGAGAGTCCTCAAGAATCTGAAATCAGAATGTTGCAAGCAAGCACAATAGTCTTTGCCCTACAATACCTACAATATTTGAACCTGGAATTGAGCCAAGAAGAAATGGAGCTTCTGGCAAATGGACTCTTGGTGCGACCAAACAATGGGACTCGCAAATGTCATGATGTGGATTGTATTGACAAATACTTTCTCAGAGGGACAAAACAGTAAGTACTAATAGCAATGAATTTACAGAAAATTCAGTATGTGATTAAAATGTTTTGAGAGAAACCTTCAATGTAATATTTATATAATTCAGCACTATTGTTCTTTAACACAGTTACATGTGTACTTACCTGTCATGCCTTAGACATGAATGCTTTATATACTAATCTGTAATCAACTGTACATGTTTTATAGAAATTGTAGATTGCATATAGTTTTTAATATCATTATTGCCTAAAGATACCACAACTAGATTATTTTTTAGAGGTGAACAAAGTAATAATAGTTACAGTAAAAACATTCATCTCCTTCGCATCTGTACCATGAAACTATATGGAATGCCTTATCATTGCTATAGGCACACATTGATTATGCAATATTAAAGTTTTATGGATTAGTTCCTGTGTATAATCAAGATTTGGAATTGTGTTTGGTATTTATATCATTTATTTAATAAGGTGAGAGAAATGTGCAATTTTCACAGACTAGATTCTTCCTAGGCTGCTGTTCTATGTAGATATTTTCAAAAGTCTCATAAAAATCACTAAATGTAAATTGTTCACGTAGCGTATCTGACACTGCAGCAGTTTCATTTCAATTGACCCACACGGTACCATAGAATAGGAGCAACATTCTTTGGAATAGATGGCTCATGATACCTTTTGGGAAATTCCTTGCTATCTATTGATGCAAATGAAGAGATACTTTGGTGGTTCAAAATTTATCATGGCAACAAAAAACCCACTTGCTTCTTTGTACATTTTTATATAGTTTTTGTTTATCCTAATTAACTTGTTCTAATTATGTATAAAATTAACCTAAATGCAAGTCCGATTTGAAGGTCATATTTATTATCTCATTAAATCCATCTTGTGAGTGGCATGCATCAGCAACATTTAACACATTAAAATAGTATTGCTGAAACATGTAGTAAGGAAATGTCATGTCCAAATATCATCTTTTCGTTTTCATTTGTTATTTAGATATCATTTGTTAAACATTTATGTTTTTCTCCAATTCATACCAGTCATAATAAACTAATATTGTTTGTACTTGTGTCACCAGTTTTCTGCTTATGCAGGGAGGGTGTATAAACTTTATATGAAAGAGCAATAGTATCCCAAAGTTTTAGTTTACCCCCCCCCCCAATCTTGTATATTTAATGTTACTTTCCAAAACAGCAATCACCACCACTACCACATTTGCTACTGAAAATGTTGTATGTAATAATGTCTTGCCATTGACAGGTGAGGTAATCAGGTGAAACGGAAACATATTTTCTTGGGAAAATAAAACCACGCTGGTCACTTAAAACATTCAGAAAACCCAAAACAGCCCTTATTATGATTATCATATTTTGTAATTTAAACAGTTTAAAAGTATGAAACACTTGTATATTGCATAGAATCTACATTGGTACAGAAAAAGCCATATTTCTCTCTTTAATTTTTTATTTTCAGACAGCTGAGTGATTTCCTCATCAGTTTCATAGATAGAATGGTCAAAGGGGAAACTAATTCAATGATGATTTTATGTGTGCCTCTTCACCATTTTCTGACTGGTATACTGCAGCCTTTTGACAAAGTGCCTGATGATGTCTCTCATGGGAACAGAAATTTAGATTGGTGGGGAACCAAATATTTGAACAATGCTGTTCAAACCATCAAGAAAGGTCCAGCTTCCAAATGGCCAATGTAAGTGAATTTACCATTTTTAATTGTACTGTATTCCACAGTAAAACATTGGTTTTCATTTCTTTTTCTTAAAATCTTTTGAGAAAGGTTACACAGCCTGCATTATTGTTTTTCCTCCCAAAAATATAATAAAAGTTTGAATTCTGAGAAGATGGCATAACAGTAGAGGCTTTGTTTGATTATATCAAGGTGGCTCCTGATTCACTTTGCTGTAAAGAAAACTAAGCAATGATATGGCCCTGCCTCAATTGTGTGCCTTCTGTCCATTGTCTGTTGTGTGGATGTTATCAAATGCTATTTCTTTTCAAAACCACAGGATCATTTTCTCAAAATGACTTCTCAAAACTGCTTAACTGAATGGTAGCAAATTTGACAGGAAACATTGAGGCATGAAGAGATGCCTAGTTTATGAATGATGCCACTCTGTTAGAAAATACAGTGCCCATTACACTGCTCTTTTTATAACTTGCACATAGGTAACTTGCAAACCCATTTTATGTTTTAGAAAATGTTTATAGAATTGACTCTTATTTGTTGAATGTGAAGAAAATCATGATCAAAATTGGTAAACAGATATCTTGCTTGGTTTATCTTTGAAATTGGTTGTTAGTGTCTGGAAATTCTCAACTTAAAAATAAGGACTAGATTTTGTTACATTTTCATCACCAGTAGCAATATTGGATAAAATGTTCAGTCAGTGCAAATTTCACTTCAGCCTAATTGCTTTCCAGTGGCAACACCTGAAGAAATAAATAGCCTTGAAATAAGTTTTATCAAGTTGTTTCGTTTTAGTTGTAGGTTTCAGCAATACATCCTCTTGTATTCAAAGATGAAAAATATCAGTCCACCTTTACAGTTGAGTCAAAAGGCATTTCTATGAGAACTTGATTAACTGCCAACTGTGTTTTGATCTCTTATTTGTGGACATATTTGTTGTATTAATATGCTCAATTAAAAGCAGATCTGCTTTGTATTATCATGTTAATTACATCATTTGTATAAAGCTAAACAGGATAGAATATCTAGTAGTCAATAGTTATTTATATTGAAAAGCAAACAGTTTAATTATTCTCAATGCAATTATAAAAGTATTCGGCCATTAAACAGCACTGCTACCACAAACCCACCACCTTTCAAGATCTTGGCAATGTTTAACCAGGATGGCAGTGGTTTCTTCATTTTTCAGAGGTCCTTCAGTAATTTGCACCCTCTCTTATAGTGTGGTCTGTATTTTTGGACTCTTTTGTGCACATGTTATTAAGATAGAGCTGTGCTTAAAAATGAACAGTCTTTTAATCAAACTTCTCAAAAACCACTGAACAGAATTTGACAGAATTAGACACATAGTATCCTGCCAATACTTTTTTTTCAGTGATTCTAATTCACTACCAAATACGTTTGCCATTTTTAAAATATTGAAATCTTCAAACATTTCAAAATCTGATGAACAGAATTTGGGCAAATTTGAAAAATGGCATCCTGGCACAAATGCCTATACAATTTGTACAATCATGCCATTATACCATCAAATAAATTGTTGCTGTTGCTAAATATAGATAAATCTGTAATCAACGTTTTCTTAAATGTGCCTGATGGAATTTGACCCAATGTGATAAAAAGCATCCAGGTGAAATGAGCTTCAATTCCGTTTTTTTTTTAAATTCATGCCCATCCACCATTGAATTGTAAACATTGTTACACAAAAAATATAAATATACATTAAGTAACTTCTTCAACAAAAGCCCTCAGCAGAAATTTATCAAATTATACAGAAAATATTCCAGGCAGATGAGGTTTCAGATTTGATTATATGCCACCAATTATTGCTGCCATTATTAATAATAGAAAAACCTTAATACGACTTCTGCTGAAAAACTGGTGAACAAAATTTGTACAAGTGTTTTGTTTCCTTTGCTTTAATGCTACTTTTAACACATATATTATGCTGTGGGAAATGGGAACTAAGTACCGTTCCAAATGATTGATTTGGTGGCCTAGTGGTTAGAGCATCCGCCTTGGATGCAAGAGGTTGAGGGTTCAAACTCCAGCTGAGTCATACCAAAGACTTATAAATATGATACTAACAGCTGCCTCGCTAGGCATTTGGTATTAACTGCACTTGCATTTCACTATTAAAAAGATGTCAGCCAAGTGAGTGAGCTCAGTCCTGTTTGGGTCTTATATTGTTCAGTAGATGTTGAAATGTAGTAGATTTTGATAGCTAGAACACCAGAAGAATGATAAAATCAAATCAAGTGATCCATACTTTGAACAAACAAAATTTGAGTTCCGTCTGGCTATCTTAGTTTATTCAGTATTTAAGTATTCCATTTTGTTTCATATTTTGGTATTTGATTTGCATTTTGTTTGTTTATTTTTGTTTGAGATACATTTAAGATGTCTTCACATTTTGCATATCATCTTGTTTACAAACAGATTATCTTAGTGAAAATGTGACTGAAATTTCACTGAAAGGTTTGGTCAAAATATTAGTGAGATTTCATTGAAATATTTGGCGAGATCTTACAAAACTATTACTGAAAGTTTGGTGAGATGTTACTAAAATTGTGGTGAGATTTCACTAAAAGATTTGACCAAACTTTGAAGTTTCATTGAATTACCAGGGAAATTTGACTGAAATAATGAAATTATTATGAGTAACTGTATACATATCTGAACTTTCAGTAATGTTTGACAGACATTTCAAAAGGTTTCAAGTGAAATAATACATATAAATTATACATATTTTTATTAACAACTGTAATATTTGGGTGTAAATGAATTAAAATTGTATGGCTGTTATAATTATATGACATCCATGAAAAATGGGAATTGTACTGAAGACTCAATTTTTTAATGTACAAACAGTGGTAATATACTGATTTTACTCAGAATTCTAAGACAACTAAAATATTTTGCTGATACAGTAAAACCTGCTATGAGTGACCTCTGCTATGAGCAACCACCTGTAATTTCTGACCACAATTGTAATGCACAGATTGATTTTGTTATGAAAACACTCCACTATCAGTGACCAACGACCACAATATCTTGGCAAAATATGCATTTTGACACTGCTATGAATGACAGCATCGCACATAACTTGGATAAACTCCACTGACCATTATTTAATCCCTGTAAAAACAGCCGCTCATACCGTTCTAAATTGTAAAAAAAAAAAGAAAAAAAAAGGCTGACTACTGATGTCTGACTTTTTTTTAGCTATGCTTATAGTGTTTTATAGCTTTTGTCATAAACCAGAATAAAGTATATGTAGGTTATTTCCTAGTCTGGTTCCCTGCTTCTTATGCTCCCTGCATTGTTCTGAACTATTCATATAGGGGTGAGCAATGAAGAAAGCATAAAAAGCAGGGAAGTAGATTAATTATTCCTGCACTTAGCCTGCTTCCCGGCCTTATTGTAGAACCGAGCAACCCTATTCTAATAGAAATCAAACAAAAAAGGAATCTTAAAAATAAAAAAAAGTATTTTTGCTAATGGTGATAGATGCAACAGTCCATAAACAAGGCTAATGTACATGTCACAAATTGCCATTGTACTGCCTAAGTTGATGTAGTGGTCGCGTACATTGTTTGTCTTTAGAGTTAATCCGTATTGCCAGGGGTGAATAAAGTCAATGTCTATTAAACCAGCAAGAGAGAATCATTTGCGGGATTCGATAGTGTTCAAGACTCGTGAAGTTTGTTGTTTTTTCCCCTTGATATTTGGTGATAACATCCCTACCACAAAGCTGTCATTTATTCAAGTTGGTACGATCAGGTTACACGCTTTGCTTATAGAGTTAATCCCTGTATGTCATCTTTGAATGAAGCTGTTGACTATTGTCTCTGAGTAAATGGTTCTGTTTCTAGATGAGATACACAGACCAGTCAAAACAGTCTTTACATTTGATATTACAACTGAGCACTAAAAAATTTAACAACAGATGGATCTTGTATGTTATCTTCTTCATATGTTTCTGTAAATAATCAAGGCAATGAAAAGAAACCTGTCAATTCTAAAAACAATACATTGTATATATTCCATGTCTGAAAATCAATCCTCTGATCAAACTTGTAATCTCTTTGGCCTCCTCAAAGAGGTCTGCAAATAATGAACCTAAATATTCAACACATTCTTACTAAACTGAATGAGATAAAGTTAATATTACAGCAAACTAGATCAGTCAGTATTCTGGGTCTATGTGAAACTTTCCGTTCTGATGATACTGATGATTTGGCTCTCCAAATACAGGGGTTCAACTTTGAAATAAAAGATAGGGAATCCGGGGTGGGGGTGGGGGTATTTTTTTATGTAGACAGTTCTATTAGTTATAATAGACGTGTTGATCAAGAGACTATTGGTTTAGAGAGTATCTGGATTGAAATAACCCTTGCCCAATCAAAGCCAATACTCTTATGTTCAGTTTACAGGCCACCTAGTTCCACAGCTGATTGGATTGATAGATTTGAGGTGCAAATTCTAAAAGCATTACTAAAGGAAGATTTAGAAACTATCATATTAGGTGATTTCAACATTGACTACATGAAAACTCCACCATGAACATGGACAAGTAATTTTGAACTTACAACATTAATCAATTAATTAAAATCCTAACTAGAGTAACAGATAAAATTGCTACTGTAGCAATCAGTGATCATGTCTATACTAATAAACCTGAAAACATATTGATTAAGTGAAATAAAATGTGCCAGTGTATGCACTGGGTGACCACTACCCAGTCTGTATAACTAGACATGTTACGAAATCATCTAAAAATGGTCAACAAATTGAAATACAATACTGGGACTTTAAACAGTTTGATGAGGAAATGCTCTTGAATGATTTAGTTTGCAAACCAGACCTTTCAATCAGTCTGCAATACAGCTGATGTCAACACTGCCTTAGACAAACGGTATTGGATGTTCAATGCAGCTTTAGACAAGCATGCCCCAGTATATGGTTAAACAGCAAATTACACCCCAGTGGATTACCCCTGAGATCAATGAGGCTATGCACAACTTTGGTCTCTTTATTGTAGTTGATATCGTAGCTGATTTGTTGCGGTACATATCTGATTGTAGCTGAACGTCTCTGAAGGTATCTGATTGTAGCTGAAAGTCTCTAAATGTCTCTGAATTGTAGCTGAATGTGATTAATTGAGCCATTTGATTGTGAGATCAAATTGAGGTATCTGACTGTCTGTCTGTCGGATTGTCTGTCCGTCTACATCTGTCGTGATGTGTAAATATCCGGAAATCTAGAAGTCTGAGTGTCAGAGCTGTCTAGAAGTGTAAACATCCGGGGTGGCATCTAGGTATTTGGGAACAATGGTTCTAGTAGATGTTGTATGCTGTCTGTACATATAACTGTGGTGGATCCGTGAAGGGCAAACGGCCGATAAAAGTATTGGTCAACCCTAGGTATTCGGGGAAACTGGGCGGTGATTCAATAGTTGGTGAATCGTACGGTTATACAGGGTCGAGACACATGTGTGTGTTGCAATTGTAGTACAATTGAATACATTGTTATATTTACATAGTTACTTCAAATCACAGTAGTATTTCAAGGGATTACATGAATCTCAATAAAAGCTAGCAGCTTGATTAAATACATGTATATGTTCGTGCAAGTTGTCTCAATCCATACGTGTGATAGTATAGTTTGATGTTTGTATTTATTTATCGCAATTTATACTTGCGTTAATATAACTTTTGTAAAGGTTCCTTGGATCTGTGTATAGTCCAAGAGATTCCTTTGTATCTGTGTTTTATTTTGTATTAATATTTAATTTATTCATGTATTGTGAATGGTTGTGAGTGTAATTGTGGGTTGAACGCATGAGTTATTGTGTTGATACATCATTATTTTTCATTAATAATTTATTTCATAAATTTACATTATTTTTCACACATTGTGTTTGTGTTGTTCATTTAATCCACCATCCACTCGGTAACAATTCTGTTACAGTGATATGACTTAAAAACTGTTAAAGCTATATTAAAAATCCAAATGATATGCCAATCCCCCATCAAATATGGTGGCTGTTACTAAAATTTTTTTTAAAAATTCACAAATTGATCTAAAATTAACATTAACTTGTTGCCATAACATAAGCAATCAACAACATTAGAAGAAACTTCTTGAGCATCTTAATAATCCAGACTTTTATCAACTGCAACATGGGCCGATTTAAGCTATGCGCCTGATCTTACTTGTGTATTTATATATTTATATTTTATAATTTGCTAATATAATTACTGAAGATGGCAAAAGGATAATTAGTGATGGAAATTGGTAATGTCTGATTTGTATGTTTTAAACATTTATATTTGTTTTGTTCATGTTCTATTATAATATACATTTTGTATGATTTTAACATCTTCACCTTTTCTAGTAAATACTGTGAATCTGAATTTATTATTCTGATCTTCTAGCAAGATTGAAGAGTTTGTCAGTGTTCTGTATCCCCTGTTTGAACTGGACTATTTCCTTCCCCGTACCTTCATGGCAATGTTGTCCCTGACTGAAGTGGAGGAAGTAATCAAGACAGGGAAGATACCCCTTGAAGTTTGTGCTGCTACTCTCAGCCACTATGTGTTAGTAACAAGACCAAGAGAGCAGATTTCATATATTACAAAAGAGGAAGAGGTATGTTCATTGTTTTATTCTTTTAATTCACAAGGGTACATGGGCTGTGAGATTACATTATGCACTAACTACACTCAACCGTCAACATTCAGCAGCAAAGGAGTAGCATGGTCAGTCTTGCTTTTGTTGTGTATTCCACCATTTATCACAAGGCCTCAGGTGGCTAAGTGGTCTGAGTTGCTTGCCTTTACTGATCACTGTCATCTCACCTCTGTCTGTATGGGTTTGAGTCTCAGTCTTGGCTAATGTTGGTATGTGAGAAACGCTGCCAGTAGCCTCTCGTGGGTTGGTGGTGCTTACTGGGGTTATCCCTAGTTCTTCTTTCACCAGTTATCCCTTTAGCTACGACTACCGCATCTAAGCGTCTACTGTAAATAGCTCTCACACCCCAGTGACGCATATCTGCAGTGCCGATAAACCTAGCTTACAACCCCAGTGTCGCTCATGTGCGTAATGTTCAGCAGTACTCGAAATCCCAGTGATGCTCATGTGCGCAGAATACCTACGTGTTAACTAAACATTGATTGGTTGAATGTACGGAAGTTTACATATTTTTGATTATCATAACCAATGAGAGGATTGCTTACTCGACATTTTGATACAAGTTGGAAAGCTGAGAGGTTAAATTTAGACACACTAAAATGAATTTTCCGCGGTTTACGAAACATGTGTTTTTGAGATGAACAAAGATGGATTCCGATTCAGATATGAGCTACTTTAACGTGTCCAGTGCAAGTGATATCGAAACGTTTAATGGATCATAATTAGAAAATGGATCAGATATTGATGTTAGTCCCATTTCAACATCAGTTACAAACGATTTTTAATCGGATGACAAGGCGAACGTAGTTTCAATTGCACAATGGAGTGACGACCTCGCCGTATTCGAAATCAATGTTTTTTATTCTTACGTTGGTTCAACAGACAACAATAAAGCTTGAACCAGTGAATGAAAGATTTTTTACTCCGATTTATTCCTGAATATCTGGTAGAAAATCTTGTGAAAGAAACAAACAATGTTGTTAAGAAAATAGGGGACCAAAAGCAAGACATGAAATGGTATGAAATCAGCATCACATATGTGGGCATTAGTCCTACATGTAAGACATAGAACGTGTTAATTTTGCTATACATATATTGTAATATACATGATAACATCGTCATTTATGTGTGGATAATTACTGTTTTGAGAGGTACCAATTGCAACATTGTAATTAGAGTGGATTTCATTCATGTTTTTATATGTACATATGAAAATATTGGATTTATTTTGTGGGATTCAAAACAGTTTATATGACTGGTATTTCTTATATGATGGGATATAGGAGTATATATAAAGTAGAAATATATGAATAACAGACACTATACAAGATAAGCTGTTTTTTATTTCACTTAAATCTAGTAAAAACTATTGAAGTAATGAATATAAATGTAACCCTATTTTTATTGTCAATTTCTGTAGTCAGCCTTGATGATGCTCTAGTATTCAGCCTAGCAATCAGCCTCAGTAGTCTGAGTAACTGATATGATAGCACAGAGCAGTAGTGAAACTGCACAACAGCTCTAGTAGTTAAAGGGTTATACTGGTCACCATGTATGACCTGTCTTGCACTGAGAAATGGCATTAAACCTAAATCATACAATAATATTTGCCATTCCAATGTATTCATGTGAGTGAACAGATCTTTTGGTTGTCAGTTTTGTAGTTATTAAAAAAGGGATATTTTTTTTAAGTAGGACTGACCAAAGCAGCATAGTTTCTAGGCCATGACTTGAAACAGGGTAGATACTGTACCAGTTTTGGATCTTTATTGGAAGTGGAAAACAACATATCTTATAACAGCAGTTATGAATTAATGGCTACCGTTGCACTGCTTACCTTTTCCCAGACAAAGATCTCCATGTCCTAGCAAAAATGTTTTTGAACTTTCAAGAACACAGACCAAAATCTGTCTTCACATCACATACCCATGCTCATTAGCTGTCTTCTACTTAGTGGATGCTATATGCATTTGGTTGAATTCAGTTATACTTTTGGAAACTTCTCTTGTGACCAAGGATGCATTATGGCATTTTGGTGGACTTTTATAGAGTGTTTCACCTTCAGTTCATTGTTTAATTAGTCATTGTATAAGTTTTGTCTTGTGAGATTAGAGACCTTTTGAATTGTGTTTCTCAGAAGTGTCGTGTATCATAACCTTCACCTTCAGCAATAGGGTAGGTTGTAGCATCCAGTTTTTAATCACCAATTCAATATTTTATGGATTTTTTTCAGAATCAGAAGGGTATGTAATGTTTTCCTATTCATATCTTGACATTTTTGATACCATTGTGCTTCCAGATATATATATATATTGATTGATGGTACATTTATTGATACTAAATGATGAATCTTACATGTCTTAGAGGGTTCACAACATCATTATCATCAAATAATGTGTTTCAGAGGTCTCACGCCAGTTTTTATTGTCTCAATTGTGTTTCAGCGTTTTCACACTGCGTCCTATCTTACATCTTCAGTAGTTTTTAAAGGGTATTGTACCACTCATTGTTATCGTATGATATTGTCAAGTATTGTATTGCTAGTGTTAAAATGTATTACACCTTTTGTTGTCATTATAAAAAATTTTATTTACTGCTTTTTAAAAAAAAATCATTTTCAGCAATATTATAATGTTGCAGGATTAGGGAAAGTGTGGGCAAAAAGGGTCTCCATGGGACATTCACTTATCTTTCTTGCATAAACTGTGAACATATGATGTCAGTGCATGTATAAGGGGAGGAAAAAGGACTCTTCTTCCTCTTTGTCTTTTCAATCCTAGGAGTGTATGGAATCTTTCAAGAGCCACAATGGCCCAAAAGGAGACTTCTTAATCCCAGGAGGGTATGGGATCTGTTTCTTCAGAAAATTCTTAAAGGCCCAAGGATCCTTGATGGCTGATCTCTGGTTCAGTCAGTGCCTCTAAGGCTTAGATCCAAGTTCCCTTTAAAGAGAAAAAAATAATAGGGTTGAGTGGTTCATACTTACCCCCATGTGGGAGGAGAATCACCTTTTTGACATCCTTAGCCCAGTAAGTACAAATAGAAACTTAAGCCACTCTGAAAGGGTAGAACTGTGATCTTACTTAGTGAGTACTGGGAGTAGTTAATGGGAATGGCTCCCAATCAGATCAGGGTTGCCTGTTGTGTTATTGACTAGTGACCAGTTATTGATTGGTCATTGGTCTTTAAGTTTTGGTAACTGATCATTAGAACCCCATTGGTATGGGGACAGGGATTGGCTCAATATTCCCCCACTCACTATCTTTCTGATCAATTCTGATTAGGACAGTCGGCATATACATGGCAGACTAGGGATGGGAATCAGATCGCCGTCCTCCCTTCCCTATAATCCTTTCAGGATGTTGTGACTTTTTCTTCAGGGAAGTGAATTGTCCTTATATTTATGATGCTTGAATGCCCAGGCTTTAGCCAGATAGCAGTACTGTTCCCCATCACCTTACTTATTTGGAATAAGAGGGAGAGGACAGGGACCAGTCTTTCTTTCCCAGTCACTTGAGGAAGGTTCTGCCAATTCTGTTACTAGAGTTAGTCCCATTGCTCATGAGAAAAGTCGTTTCACATGGATACCTTTAACCCATGGTCTTTTTTCAAACAGAAAGATATCAGGTTGGAAAGTCATGCCTCATATGGATGAGAGCAGGAGAGAATTGTACATTTATTCTTGAAGACTCTAGTAAGTTTGCAGAAGAACAGGTGCAGATTGCACCTCCTTCTCCTCTTGTCCGGGCCCCTGTCTCCTCATAACTGTTAACTTTGGTAGAGGATGAAGAAGTTTGTGTCTCATGACCTATTGACTGTGGTTAGATAGCTGTTTTGTAAGAAACCAAAGTACCCTCATCAATGCTAAGACCTGCCTGTCCCCTTAATAATCTTCCCATGTTTGACATGGGTATTGCAGGTGGAAATTTTGATGGGGACCTGGGCATAAGTTTCAGTAATGGTGCTGGAAACTCTGAAACTGAAGGCTGGGTTTTTCATTACCAATGGCAAGTATGCCAATCTTTCTTCAGAAACCTTCTTCCTCTCTTTGTTTTCCAGAATTTGAGAGACCAGCAATACCAGTCTCTTGTAGCCAGTCTTGGTCCCATGGAACCTGGCTAAAACGCCTAGGGAGGAAGTATGCAGGACTTTCCACCCTAAGGATGGTGGTCATGTTCCTGAGGAAAACAATCACTCTCCTACATTGTGTTCCTCCTCTATTGGTTGCCATATGTACTGGCTAAAGCCATTTTCAAAGGTTTGGTCAGGTATTATGGACAATCAAAAGGTTATTTCATAAAAGAAGTATTCAAGCTTTGGTTTTGAGATCTTCCTCCTCTGGTAAGGTCTATTACTTGTTTCTATCAGTTGAATCTGGTGCAATTTAAGGAAGAGGTAGAAGGATGCAGTTGAGAACATGGTTATTAACCAACCTCCAGCTTTCTACCTTGGGATTTTCAGGGTTTCAAAAAGGGGATCAGTTTTGACTAATGTTATATCTTTCCTGCTTAAACAAGCTTCTGCAGTAGCAACCTTTCAAGATGTATACCATATCCTCAGTCAGGAATGTCATTAGAGCCAGTGACCGGGTGATCTTCTTTGACTTTCATATGCATAACGTCACATCCCTATACTATCATCTTACAGGAACTACATCCAGTTGATTGGTTGTGCAGGTCTTCCAGTTTTGTGCTGTTTCATTTGGCCTAGCCCTGCAGCAAAAGATGTTACCAGAGCGATGGGAATAGCTGATATAAGTTATTTGGGAATCACTATCCTCCAACTTTTTGATGATTGGTTTATCTGCAATGACTAGCTCTGTTTTGCTATTGGTCCATAGTATTCTGACTGTCTTTTTTATCCAACCTACAGAAATTGGAGTTTAATCCATATCAAGATTTTTTTGCTTATTAAAGGATGAATTTCCACATAAACAGACTTAGTCCATGTCCCATATGACAGAACAGAAAAGATTCTGACCCTTAGGGCCAAGACCATGTTTTCATCTTATTTCTTTATCTTTTTGGGAATCTTGAACTCTGCATTGGATCTGGTTCCCTTAATCAGGTGCATCTGCTGCACTCATCTGGAGCTGGAAAGGTTAATTCTAATGGAATGTTGCTTTTCTTAGTTGACTGGCAAACTACTTTAATCAGTTGAATTTTTTGCCAAAAATTGTTCTGTAAATCAGGCTAAACTGACAGTCATGAAGTTTATAGCTTCACTGGCTATAGAGCAGAAGAGCTTCTTTAATAACCTTTCATCTACCATTCCAGCATCTGGCATGCAGTTGCACAAATTTTGTTCCTAAACTCTTGGAAGAATTGCCACTAAACTTGACAAGCACAATTATCCCAAAGTCTAGTTGGTCCTAAAACGATACATAACTTAAACATAGTATATGACCATCAAGGCAGCCAGTTTTAAAATATTGTTATTGCTTCTGAGTAGATGGTTATACCAAAGTTCCAAACTAACTTTTTTGTTAACTAGTCAAGCGGACTAACAGGACAAAAGACATACTAGTCTGCAGCAAAATCCATTAGTCCTCAAAATACATGTACGTAACACAACAATAAAGATTCACATTATACACATTATAAATTATATTGATTTGTCATCAGTTTGTCCCAAATCAAAATCTTCTCCATCCGATTTTAAAAAGTCCTCCATATACAGTGATCTTCCTTGTCTCGGTCCACAAGAGTTTCATAAATGTATAGCTGGCACTGGATCATAATCAGCAATGTCTTCACTTAAGAAGTGAATAGTTAACAAGTCATTCAATACACTGCTATGCAATCTGCATCTCCAATCAGATTTTGTCATTTTCAATTCACTGAATCCCCACTCTGCATCTGCAGACAAAGCTGTAAGGGTCAACACATATCCACCAGTGCAAGAATGTTAGTGTGACCTTCTTGAAATCTCTTGTTAACATCAGACTATTGTAGTTCTCTACTGGACATCCACAAGTATAAATTAAACTTTTCAAGAGTTGCCACTCCTCTTTAACCTTGTCTGGATAGAAGCATGCCATTGTCATGACGGGAAAAATGTTCCATCAGGATAGTAACATCATCACTAAATCCAATATGATCAGAGTCTCTTGGCCATGAATGAAAATCTGCAAAATGTGTGGCTTTCAATATATCACACTGCTGTTTGTTAAATCGGGCATCCAAGTGTTCTGCTAAACTGTTTATCATGTCATTTCTAGCATGAAGTGATAACTGCACTGATGTTGGGGGACATTGTTCTTTTAGTACAAAATCATGAAATTATTTTATAGGTCCATAACCAATATCCTGCAGAAACATTTTTTAATCTAGGTCTGTCTCTTAATTTCAACTGTTCCAAGACACCAATAGTTGCAAGAACTTTTATGTACACTTCAGATACTAAACAAGACTCATTTTGAAGAAAGAATGACAACTTGGACAGTAAATTTATGAAATCTGTCAAGAAGTGGGCATAATTAACTGGATGCAGATCTAGCAACATTTTCAGATAGCCAGCTCCTTTCTAGTAGCTTCAAGTCTTCTAGGTGAAGGTTGATCAGTTTTAGTCAAAGTCTAGAGGTGGTTGACTATTGCTAGATATGATTTCCACAAATTGTCCAAAGCCCTCTGCCAATGTGTCACCCATCTAGTTCCACCAACACGAGTTGGGACTATCTTGGTGATTCCCAGCACATCACATGCACCTTACAAATCACTTCTATTTAAAGGGCTATTTCGATAAAAATAGTAAAGTCCTGTTAATAGCTCCTCAACTTTTGCATGGATAGGCTTTTTTGCAATGGCTGCTTTGTAAGCCAATTCCAAATGATGAGCATGGCAATGTATTCCTACAAGACATTTCTGCGATTCTCTAAATCTAGCAATAACACCATTGTTTTTTTCTTCCAGTATTGACAGCAGCTCCATCAGAGCCAAATCACACAAGTTTACTCTTGTAATCATGCATTGCAATTTGCAATTGATGCAAATGCATCATCAGTAGCTCCTAAAATCTCGTCAGTATTAGCTCATGAAACTTCTGTCATACCCAAAAATGAAGTGCACATTGGCCCACCCATGGCAGTTCTCACATAAACAACTTCTTGTTCACGGAAGCCTTTATCAGCAGAACCATCAGTGATAATACTAATAAATGGTGCTGATTTAATCTTTTGTTCAAGTTTATTTCTTGCACACTGTGCAATAAATTCTGATAACACTTGTGCCTCGTTGTCATTGAGATATGTTTGACCAACATCAGTTCCCTTTTTGGCATCCAATTGGACCATCCACATATAATCGCAAAACGGCCTTCTCATTTAGACTAAGACATGTACATTTCTAAACAAAATTGACATTTTTCCAAACACTTTATCATTTAGTGCCATGACGATTTTACTTGCAGATGACTGACCTTTTGGTTTCAATAACTCTTGACTCGTGATCATGCATTTCTGATGGATTTGTGATTTGGTTTCATGATATACTATTGTTTCCAACCATAAATTGGAACATCCAACTACAAATGAGCTTTTTATTTTCATCCTCCAGTTTTGAATGCTCTCAGCAGACACTGCAAAACATGGCATTTACTTCGGGGTTAAAGTTAAGCCACAGCCGATCGCATTTCCACTTCTCTAGAAAAGTTCGGTTCCTACTTTCTTTATCATACTGTTTGTCGTGTTCCCTCTTGTCCTCTTTATTGTCAGTCTTCTGCCTTTTGGCCGGATTTAATTCTTAATATAAAGTACCTAGGTGATCTGGATTTACATACGGGAGTTACAACAAATTCAATAACTAAAAATAGCCAGTTATTTGTCCACATTTCTGTTATGAAATTCATTAAAAAATACCAGGAAAGCAAACTTTAAAATAATTACATGCATTCATTTTTGTATTAGTCAGGCAGACTTGTATTGGAACAAATTTATTAATCCGTGTGGAAAAACATTAGTCGCAGACTAACGGACGTGCGTTAGTTTTGAACCCTGGTTATACAGACATGGGCTTATTGGTTCAAATGGAAATGGTTCTAATCTGACAACCAGTAAAGCTAACGCTGGTTATATCAACATGGAATTTTCACTAAAACTTTTCTAGATGGTCCTACATGAAATTGGTATCGGTCAGATATCTAAGATATTTTTTCTGTTTGTTTTGAGTAATGGTTGTAATGACAGCATCTCACCATAGGATTTCTTATGATATATATAGTTGGTTCTAAATGAAAACTGTTCCATATATCAAATATGCCTACCATGGACCATCTTGAAAATCTTGTTATTTCTACTTCTCTTGCATAATAGTTGTATTGACATTGGCTTTTCACTGTAACGGGGTCAATTAGTCACCACGTATTTCAGCCCTGGTTCATTTCTAATAAAAGGGTATTCGGTGATATAATTTAGTTATTGGAGAGAAAGAGGGAGAGAGTAAGACAAAGTTTTAAAAGTTGAGCGACAGAGAGAAGAGAAAGAAAGAGTAAGATAGCTCATTTCATTAAAGTGAAATTATTACTGACTGAAAGGAAAAAGCAAAGATGAAATTCCAAAGAAAAAAAAAAGTTTTTTTTAAAGTAAATAATTAAATAAGCAGTTACAAATTAAGAATGTGTTTTAGGTGGATGGAGACTAAATTTAGGAAGGAAATTAGGAAAGTAGAAATAACTTGATAAATCGGGTAATTAATGGGGCCAAGCTCAACTTCTTACCATTTTCAACACCAAAACAAACCAGACGATTGTATCGTCTTGATATAGGAAATCTGTGACCACACAGGACTGGTCTAACGGCAAGCAAAGGCGACTGTAATACCTTCCATAACCGCAACACAGAGATTCCGCACGACCCGACATTGGACCGGTCCAAAAGCATATATTAAAATAACTGTATACACGTGCCGTCACCGGACTGTCCGGCATGCGCAGAGAATGGTCACGTGCGCTGACCGGTACAAATGGTCCGACATAAACAGAGCTCAAGTAAACACTTCATGTAGAAAAAAAGTGGGTGGGGGTTAACTTTAAATTTCAGTGTGAATAAGTCCGAAATTAGCCAAATCGTATATTAAAGAACTACTTCAAGTAAATTACACACTAAATTTCCATCCACCATCACATTCCCCCCCCCCCCTCTTAAACCCAATGTGCTCCGCACATTACGTCTAAGAGAGTAATCATAGCATTTCAAGATAAATATTGTCATTTCATTTACATTAAACTAACATGCATAGAAAGTTACAGCACTGATAACATATTTGGATTTACATTATGAAAAGGAGATGGACATAGATCACATGTAAATTATCCTTATACAAATTTTAACGAATACAACTCTTACACTCTAATTGAGAGAATGACGTTCATATTGATATACTTCAAAGAATGTATCAAAACACACACACACACACACACGTATATATATATATATATATATATATATATATATATATATATATATATATATATATATATATATATATATATATATAAAGCTTCTCTTCAGACTATTACATCATGACTAATTTCAATACAGTACTATTTTTAAAAAAAAATCTACTAAAATATCAGCACGATCTTCAATAATTGTGAATAACTTTAGGTTAATTTGAGACGTTACAAATTATTAATATCTATGTAAGACCTGATAGTCAATTTATTTATTAAAAACAATAACGATAATTTTTTAAAATGCAATGACAGGAGAATCTTGACAATGTTTGGATTTCAGTTTTGGTCTTGAGGTTTCTGGTTCATTCCTCCTGGACAACGGTGTATGGTTTCACAGGATACCGTGGTGGTTGGCCTGTAAATGGTAGTGCCCCTGTCTTCAGTCGCTTGACAGCTCGAAGGGTTCCATGTGGTCTTTCTTTAAACTCGACTACTTCATCTCTGGGGACATATACATTCAGCTGGCAATAGTCATGGGAGTCATTCTGGGATAGTGCAGCTCGCAAACGTCTGTTGTTCTGCTCCAGCAACCTTCTGGCGTCTCTTTCCTTTGCGACTCTCTTCTCTCCCTCTATGGTCGCTAAACGCGTTATATCTGTTTGCAAAGCATCCGTTAATTTCTGTTGACTATTCTTAATCCAACTGATGTATTTGTGAAGCTCGTCGGTTGTCGACGGTACTGGAGGGAGGTCAAGGGGTCTGCTACAGGGTCCTTCAGCAGTAATGATACACCTCTCTGGAGCAGATGGTATTGTCTGGTTGCTAGAGAAAGCAGTGTTTCCTCGAACAGAGGGTAATGGAGTGACAGGAATATCAGATATAGAAGACAGAGTTGAAGATAAACAGGAAGTTGCACTTCCTTCACAAGAAGGGAAAGGAATAGGATGAGAAAAGAGTGTTGTCGAGCAGGTGCTGTTACAGGAAGCAGGGCCTCCTCTAGAGAATGAGGATTGATGTACAGGAATACTTGTAGAAGAAGAAAGAGTTGAAGATAAACTGGAAGCAATGCCTCAACTAGGTTTGTCTTTCACTCTCGGTGGAAGGAAAAATCCTGGGTCAATATAGCGCTTATTGGCCCGTGTCTCTGTCCTTGCTTTTGCGACCAATTTTTCGGTCATATCGAGATCCAAATTGTGTAGCCGTCGCAGATGCCGACGAAGGTCGCTAGGTCTCTTGAAGGTTTGTCGGCAGATTGGACATAATCTGAAAGTAAATATTGCACGATGAATTTCCTCCCAGTCGCGTAAGTATTTGCGGACATCCCGGTACATGAAGGGGTGACATCCTTCAAAGGGACAAGAAATGCCATCCCTTGTTACTGGGATACGGAATCCCCTTTCATCTTCTTGTATCCCTTCTTGAACCAGGAAGTCCGTCAGTTCTTCTTCATCGACATGTAAGTCAATCTGGTCAGTCTATACAATAGAAACAAACACAACTAACTGAAAAGTCTTTTAAAGACATTTTAAGAATACTTTTACTACAGTCAAAATATTTGACTTCTTGTGGAATAGCTTTCATGAAGAAGCCATCATATCTACACAAAAAACTGACTGTAATCTACTTGGTAAATTACCTTTTAGCTATACAATCATTACAATTTAAAGAGAGTATATGTGTAAAATTTTCTTCAATTTAAAAATAAAATAATCTTCATGCAACAACAAGAATTATTATGAACATGTATATTCCTCACAATTCATATTAATTAATAAACAATCATCAATTTACAACATGCATATTCCACTGACAATTAAAGAAAGCATTATAATATGTATCAGGGGGAATATCTAGTTGGGGGCTTTATATTTCTCCCTGCTCTGGAGAGCTTTACTGGAGGAGTTTTTACCTCCAACGGTACATTTTTGTGACAAAAATTCATACCGAAGTAACTATCATGGGTGTCAGATTCCGCAGACGTATAAGGCTCCTCTGTGTAAGCTGAGCCAGTTTCTTCGATTATTATCAACAGTCTTTGTGAGCATTTAAAGGTAGATTCCAACAATCGGTGATCTTATCACTTTGATATGGCTTTAAATGATCTATATGCACGATGATGGGAGTAGAGTCAGGGGTTCTTTGTATTTTATAGGCTACATCTGAAATCTGCTATAAGATTCTAGACCAGTCCTGTGTGGTTTATAGAAAATTTCTTTGCACCAACATATATTGATATAGGAAATCTGTGACCACACAGGACTGGTCTAATGGCAAGCAAAGGTGACTGTAATACCTTCCACAACTGCAACACAGAGATTCCGCACAACCCGACGCTAGACCGGTCCAAAAGCATATATAAAAATAACTATACACGTGCCGCCACCGGACTGTCCAACATACACAGAGAGTGGACACGTGCGCTGACCGGTACAAATGGTCCGACATAAACAGAGCTCAAGTAAACACTTCATGTAGAAAATAAAGGGGAGGGGGGATAACTTTAAATTTCAGTGTGAATAAGTCCGAAATTAGCCAAATCGTATAATATTAAAGAACTACTTCAAGTAAATTACACACTAAATTTCCATCCACAATCACATCACTATAATACTTGTAATGTCCAGTTGGTCATAGATGAAAACAGTTTTGTACAGACATCCATTATGACTGACTGTCAACATTTTGATAATCTTGTTTATCACCTAATATATCAACTTGAATGGATGGCCATATTCACATGGGGTTTTCAGTAGTAGAGGATTTATGATGTCTAAGGGTATTAAATGAAAAGGATACTGATCAGAATGGTTGCCATCTTAGAAATATTGTCATGACTACTTATTCTAAGTGTGTGTAACTCCCAAAATGTCATAATCATACAATTTAGAAGATGCTATCCAATTGTATAATCCTATATCAAATGACTTGAAATTTAAATTTGAAGGAAAGAAAGCAAAATAAACTTTTAAACAAAGAAGAATTGGTAGACTTCACATTGTCATACAGCATTACCACCTCCTTCAACACACATGCATGAATGCATGCACATATACACATGGGCATAGACTTGCATCATCACAATTACACAGCAGCCGTGCACCTAGGATCCCAAGTGCAAGGGACACTGTTTTCCCTGTCCTCAAAATCACATTTTAAAGAGATATTGGAAAATAATATATAGTACTTAATACACTTAATGCTGGAAGAGATCTTTTTCACTTTGATAGTTTGGTCACCTTAAGTTTGTCATGTCATCAGCACTGTACTATCATCATGGACACATACATTATTGCAATAATTTTTTCATTAAGCTCTAATGTAACTCTGGAAAATATTAACATATTTGAATTCTGATTCATGTGAAAAGAGCTTGATAATTAAATTTTCTGTTTTCGATCACGCTTTCATGTAACCTTAGTGTTCACTTATTATCTACCTGTATATATTTTGATAAATCCTATTTTTTCTGAAGTACTTTTCTTTTTTGAATAAGTATTTCATTGATTAAATGACAAAGTGTGTTAGTTAACATTTTTCATTGACTCAACTTTGAAATAAATCTTCGTCACTGTTAATGTATACCATTAACCTAAATAATTAATATTAACAATAATAATAGTCATTGTTTTATTAGGGCGTTACAGTTAATACAGAAACACTTCAATTATCTACATATATACAGGCAAATATATAAAATACAGTTGGAAAACAAACATTTTACAAAAAGGTATCATGGATTGGTGTACACAAAAGCAACTAAGTATGGATTCAGCACACACATCATTTTGTACACCAGCATGCATTATTGAAAATCTTTTCATTCATCCACCCACTCACCCATAGTGTGTGTATATATATATATATATATATATATATATATATATATATATATATATATATATATATATTTATATGGTGTGTGCATCTGTTTCAAACATCTGTGATGAAAGAAAGGCACTGTTGATGCTTCTTTAACATATATAGGTAGACTGTTCCAAATTATTGGACCCGAGAAAGCCAAACAATTTTAAACAGGTCAGTTTTGGACTTAGGAAGAAGAAAGTTATTAGATCACATTGAACGTAGGATTGATAGACTAGAAATTGCATGCTTTATGTCATTAAAATAAATAGGACACTGGAATACCGTCTTAACTAGATATGCAGACCCTATCGGGTTTTGGTAGTAATTGGAAGTAGATGCAAATGTCATTTGTCTTCATCTTTTCACTCTTGTTTAAATTGTCTTGAAGATTGTGTTCTTGACTGAATGGATGTGAGCTAATGTACATGGCTCTGCAATGTTTTTATTTATATATCTCATCTATTGCCTATGCAAAATATTGAAATTTTTATCCCAATAATGTTGTTCAAGTGAATTATATTTATGTTTGAACAGTTTTTCTCCTAAATGGATCTGTAGTTTTCTGTGTTTATAATGAAATTATTCTTTTGCTGGAATTCTGACATGATGGAGTACCAAAAATGGATAATCACTGGCAACTAGGTAGTGTGAAAAAAATGGTGGTCATTAACCAATGTTTGTATTGTGACATCGAATATGTGTTTGTTTTATTTTCTGAGAATAATGTGGTTAGATTTTAAGTTAGTAAATTAAATTTGATTCGTAATGTGGAGAACAAATCATCTCAATCAGTGTCAGTATCTGATTCTAGCCTGGATACAAGTGATTTTAGTACTAGCTCATCTTTTGAGGGATTCTCTCCCAGATATAAATGATCCATCAGAAGGAACAATCTATACAGTGAAAGAGAAATATTCCTCACTGATCTTGATAACACTAGCAACTTTACATTTCAACAGGCAATTTTAGAAGTACAGGAATTTTAAAAAATAATGACAAAGTCCTATATGGATTTATTGTATCAACACATATTAATGGTCTACAATGTACTCTTTGCTTTAGTAAAAAAGAAAAGTCAGTAGAGATTAAGGTGCATAAGGTTTAACTTTGATAAAGCAAAATCTTCTATAGAATGGCATCCTTTAAGTTTTAGATATAGCTCTGTAAATGGTACTTAAGGAGGGGTTTTCAAGGTTGCAACAAAGTTACTGATCATAGTGCTTAAAATTACCTCCCTTAGATCCAATGTGCATGCCCAAGTAAAATTTCCAGTTCTGGATAGTTCAGAATTTCGCACCGATTTTGGTCTCGCTGGACATTTTTTTGGGGCAAATTTTCGTTCGATGATGACCTGTTGCAGAAAACTGATAATAATATTAGACTTAAAGATACAAATAAAAATTAACTAATGATTTTTGTTGAAAGAATGCTTGTAAGATTCTGACTGAGGTATTAAAGTTAATTCCTTATGCAAATAGTTGCTTTTATACTGAACCAACACTACCATTAGCCCCTCTTTTTACATTCATTTTTTACAGGAAAGAGCTATTTTGAATATTTTTCTGTGACAAGACAGCTAAAAGAATCAGTATGTGCCTTATGCTTGAATAAAGTTCACTTGTACTGTAACAAATTAGCATACTTTTCATCACACCTCAACCATCTAGATTTTTAGATATTTACCTCTATAGTAGACACATGTAAATACATAAGCCAAGTCGGCTGCTCATTTGAAGCCCAAGTTACGCATTTAATCTCCAATGCTATTCTAAATGTAACAGGCAGTCACCAACAAGTCAACCCATTTCCAAGCCTAACTCAAAGTAAATCTAAACCACATTACAGATTTAGCTTATGTGTGAACTGAAAAATGCTAGGATTGTGATAATTAGGCTCATGCCTTCTACCTTAAATATTAGGCAGGTGTCAAAATATAAAACTATCCAGTGAGACCTTTACGCATGGTTAGAGAAACATAAAAAGTCAACAAAATAGTGTAAACATGGGAAAACTATAGTGCTGTGCAAAAAGCTGTTCCAGTTTTTCTGGAAATATTATTGGTGAGAGGACCATTTCACTGCATATAGGTCTTCTGCTGATGGTAAAATTGTGTGTATTTAGAAACAAGTTGGATGTTTTGAAAGGACTTTAGCCTGAAGTCGACATCACGACTTTACATTGATCATTTTGTGGGATTAGCAGGACCATCAAAGACTGGTGTGTTGGATCTCTCTGAGCCAGGTGATTCAATAATGGTTGATAATGGTTTTTTAATAAGTGACCTGACAACTCCAAAAGAAATTGCTCTTGTCATTCCTCATTTCAAGTAAAAAATGAAACAGTTTACACTGAGGCAGGTTGAGGACAATGACGGATAGCTAATCTGAGGATACATGTGGAAAGGGAGATACAGCGAATTAAAGTTTTTAAAATCCTTAATGGGGTGATGCCAATTTGTTGCCATTTAGCAGCATCAGATGTTTTCAAAATTTGTGCTGCACTAACAACACTCCAGCCATCGCTTGCACAGGACTAACTCACTATTTTACCTGAAATCAACGTAAGGTAACCCAAACCAAACCTAGCAAACATAATTTGTTGGACCCTGCTATGTGTAAATTTTTGTTTATATTAAAGTAACAACTTTTTTAGACATAAATATTAAAAATGGATGCAGCACATTTTATACAATTGTCATGCTCATTTTCCTATGCCCCCACCTTTCTCACCCATTTCTATCTGACCATGTTATGATCTTGACAATTAAAAATGTCTGGTTATAATCATCAATTAAAACAAATCCACTGTGTGAAGCCCACAGCTTTATCAAAACAATGCTGACCCATTTCCTGCAAACATTGGCGTTCATCATTTTTCATGTTATAATAATAATCTTTGTGGTACATGTACTTTAAGTAGCTTCTCATGGGTCGGTGGTTCTTTCTGGGGGTTTTCCCAGGTTCTTCCTCCACCAATAATACTGGCTGCCATGTAAAGCCTATCGTGTGCTGAAAAATGGTGTTAAACCCTACGAGAACAACATGTTCTTTAGCCAACACCTCTTTCATTAACGAAAACCTGATATCCACAAACATACGTTGGAAAAGATATATTCCAATTACTTACCTCACTGTAATTAAATATTGGTTCTGGACAAATTAATAATAAAATGTGGCCGCTTGTGAGGGGTAAATTTTTACAACTTTAATGTAATTACTACAAAAAACAAAAAAAAAATAAACACCATGATATTAGAAAAAATAAAAAATGCTGAAAATATTTAAGGTAGGAAACATTATTAGGTCTTTAAGTTTGTTCCTGCAGTTGAAAAAGGTGAGTTTTAAGAGCACTTTTGAAAGGGATCACCATGTCTTTGTGTCTAATTTCAATGGGCAATTCGTTCCTTGGACCCTGGTATACAAAAGAATGTTGTTCATATGACTTTGTTTAGTGGGAATAATGAGTATATGATTGTCAGAAGAGGAGGATAAGTAGCTTGCTGGTGTGTACACATGGGTCAGGCCAGATAGTATTTTGAATTGGAATAGGTATGTTGGACTAGAGTCCATCAGTGAAACGTAGCACACAGAACAAATTTTGTTTTTGATTCTTGATTGGATGAATAGCCAGTGTAGGGTACAGCACAGTGGCGAGGTGTGCTCTGATCATGGTATTCTAAGGATGATCTGAGCAGCTGTGTTTTGAACTTTTGATGTTTCTGGAGTAGATATTGAGACGAACCAGACAGAATTGAGTTACAATAGTCCAGTCTTGAAAGTACTAATGAACACACAAGTGTTTTAGTGGCATCAGCTGAAAGATATTTGCTAATGGAGCTGATGTGTATCATCTCAAAATATGCAGCCTTGCATATATTAATGACATGTTGGTGTAATGTGAGAGTACTGTCCAGAGTAACACCTAGGTTTCGTACTGACTTTGTGAATTTAATGTTGGATTGTTTGAGGTAAAGGATGTGAATCAGAAAGTCTTTGTTTTGTGATCAGAATAGCCTCAGCTTTATCATCATTCATCTGTAGCTTGTTACATCTGATCCATGATTTCACATCAGAAATTCATCTCTCTACTCCTTGGATGGTAGCATCAACTTCAGTTGGGTGGCTAGACTTGTATATTTGGGTGTCATCAGTGTATAATTGGTGAGACACTGGGTGATGATCTATGACATTTTAGAGCAGCTGAGTGTATAGAATGAGGAGAACAGATCCAAGAACAGACCCCTGTGTAACACCACAACATAGATCAACAGTGCTGGAGTGTATTCCATTTGCAGATACAATTTGTGTCCTGTTGACTAAGTAGGACTTGAACTACAGTAAGGCTGTATTGTGAATGCCAAATACATGCTAGAGACTGTGAAGTAATATATCATGGTCTGTTGTGTCAAATGCTGCAGACAAATCAAGGAGGGTGAGGACTGTAATCTTTCTGCTATCCAAAGCAGAGAAAATGTCATTAGCTACTTTCAAAAGAGTAGTTTCAATATTGTGGCAATGGTAATATGCAGACCGTACATTGCTAAAAAGACTGTTTGAATTCAGATGAAATACTATTTGGGTTAGAACAACTTTTTATAAGATTTTTTTTATATGAACAGGAAATTTGTGTACTCTTGAATGAAAATGAGAAGGCAAAAAAAAAATCAAGAAAAATGTATAATTGGCATGTGTTGGAATTATTGCACAATAAGCATATAGAGCCATATACGTTTTATTATTCTGTGCATTAAGACATAAATGTTAATGAAGGCAATGGGGTGACCTGTCGACCATAAGTGCACATGTTATATGCATGAGAAAATAGAAACATAAAATTATTTGATATAATTACTGTATTCACACTTAATTGATAAATGTCAGATGAAATTGACAATAAATAATCTTTTATGCAGTGATATTTTAGTATTCATCAGTTCTAGCTTGGAAAATGTTCTATGGGAAGTATTGCTGTCACTTAAGTGCAGTGATACGTTACATCGAGATTTCTTTGTGAAATAGCATGTGGACTGCTGAATTAAGCACTGTGTTTGGTAATTGCAGTTTTCATTTGCAATTACATAATTATATTTGATTCATTCAACTCAGGGGAAGAAACCAGTTTGGTATAATACATTTCTGTTTTTTCCAGCTTTGCAGGAGCACTTGAGAGAGTTTGATTTTGTGTGGCATGTGATGTGTATATCCTGTGTGTCTCAAGCTTTATCAAAAAGCTGGACATGCATGTGTGTGTGTGTATGTGAGTGCGTATGTGTGTATCAAAATGTTTTTTATGGTGTTGTCGAAATTGGAGAAACCTTAAGTTGCTTTATGAGTGAATTTCTTTTAGTTATATATATGTTGTTGTAGGATTTTATAACAACTCGGTCAGGTACAACAGGAAACATTAATGATTTCTTTTTAAAAGTATTTCTTTGCACATTGACACCATGACTGAGACAACAGGTCTGAGATAGGAAAAGTAAGATTAGCAAAACAGATTTCTCTGTCACATAGCTGAGAAAAATAACCACTATAATCCACATATTACTTCACTAACTGACAATTGTTATGGTAATTTTTTGGATGGTATTCCTTTGAACACTGCTGTGGAAATAACCATTAGACTAATATGGGTAAAGGGCATGAAGTGGAACAACCCAATTCATTGGACATTTGGAAAGTCAGGGATGTAGGATGCATGCTGTTAGAATAAGATTGATTTCACTTTAATTAATGAACAGTTGGTGAAAGGATAGCTTGATCAAGAAGGCCCACTACTCTGAAAGTATGTGAATGAAATGGTGAGTCTCTTCTCATTGGTGTCAGCTGATATGTTGGTTGCTAACTTTCTCTTTTGGCTGTTTGAGATGCATTTAGCTCCAGTTGTGGTCAGTGGGTACTGTTCCATGATTTCTGATATGCTCTGTGATTATTAAAGTAAGCATTGATGTCAGAGCAAAAATCTGTTAAATATTTGAATTTTGACCTTTCCCATTCAAAGGCTTTGGCCCACTGTTCAAGATGGATCTGAACAGGAGTAAGCAGTATTTCAGCAACCATCAGAAGCACCAATGACTCACCTTCCTTATAAGACTGGCTTCAATTATGACTGAAGAAACACATTTTGCTTCAAAGGTTGATTTCTGTAATAAAAACAAACAAAAAAAAACCCATTGTATATAATAACTGAAGGATTCAGATAAATATTCTACTAATTAATGACTTTAATGTATTCCTTTTCTTATAGATGGTTGGTGCAGCAATTTATGCCCTAGGAGACATGTTCAAAACAGTTCAAGCACAGGAGGAAAGGTACTTTCAGTTTTGAGTGATAGTTTTTGTTTTAGTTTTAGAATGCCAGCTAAAAGTGTATATTGGTTTAACTCATTATTCTCAGTGCCAAGAAAATAGAAGTCCCCATCATAATAATAATAATAATAATAATAATAATAATAATAATAATAATAATACCTGTAATAATAATAATAATAATAATGATTGCTTCATTTACAGATGTTCACTAGTTAGTACAAAACTTGGCTTCTTTGTGCCAACTAATCCTAAATCAAAATCCCAAGCTCTTTGTGCAAGCTTGTCACAAGCTTGCACAAACTATTACTGTGCAAGCTAGTATTTGAAACTTTGTAACAAGTTTGCGCAAGTCTGCACTGAAAAAACATCAAGCTTTCACAAACCACTTGAAAGAAATCTTGTAAGCTTGTGCAATCCTAAATATATACAAGTTGGTGCAAGCTTGCAAAGATCAACAACAAGCTTGTGCAAGTTTGTGTAGACAAAACACAAGCTTGTGCAAGATTGCATGAAGAAACAATAGGCTTGCTTAAGCTTGCATAGACAAACAAGCTTATGCAGGGTTCATTGCTCTTAAAAGGTTAAATGAAGAATGAAATTGCAGATCATTGAAGAATACTGGTCATAATGAAATTGTTGCAGCTAAATTAGAAAGGAGATTAGATATTAAATAAATCTGAAAAACGTTTTGTTCTGAAGTAGATTTATTTACAAAAATTATACGTCTTGAAACAGCCTTCTTTGAAGTAAAAAGTTTGAAAATAGTGTTTAGAAATATGAACTTATAAAATTATTTTGCTAATTCTCTGTATTTTATGGTAAAAAGTACGTCTGCAAATTTAAATCAGGTACTGCATTTACCTGACACTGTAAAACAACTTGGACCATTATGGTTGTATTCAGATTTGTATTTTAATTAATCATAGTACTTTATGAATGCAAAGTCCTGTTGTGCAGAATTGCAAATGTGGTATCAGCTTAGTTTAAATTACGAGTTTACAAGGATCATGTTAAACAAGAAAGTACTCTAGGGTACATTAATTTTACTGTAAGATACAATTACAACACACCAGAATTGGCTACCTTTTTACACAAATGAGATCTAACTCTTGTGTGCATTTTAACATGCAAATTAGGTAGAACTTGCATGAGCGATATAATCTAACAAAATTTGAAAATCACATGAGCCAAATCATATTGAATGTATTCCAGAAATTCTTTATTGCTACACAGAAAGGCAAGCTCTTCAGTCTTATGAATTTTGCATGGTCGTTTTCTTGAATATGTGGGAAAATCATCACATTGTTGTTTGCATGGTTTCAGAAACTTTTTACTTTGCATCCATATAGAAATCCATTTGGGGAAGGATGCTGTCAGATGGTTACATTCCCCTCCCTTCAGTTAAAACTGTACACTGTTAGGTGAAAAACAAGAATGTTAACCATTTGAATACACTGAACCACTTCTTCTAAGTTCTAGACAAATCTTCTCAATAAAATTCTTCATCCTCCTCTGCTTCATGTGGAATCAGGTACCATTCACTGAAATAGATTACAGCAACAAGTAACCTGGTCCAAATATTGACTTTTTACCAGTTTGGCAAAGGCATTTCATTTAAGTTTAACATTATTGAAATATTTCACAACCTGTAGGAATTTTTAAGTTTTGTACACAAATTGACCATCCTTTCAAGAGATCCTAAATATTAGTTTTACCATCCATTTTGAAAGGGATATGACATCTACCAAATGACTGGTACTTGCCTTCTTTAAACAGAAGAAAGCAATGAAACTACTCAGTTGATATTTTGAGATCTTTGAAATAGACTCTCTACCATCTTTTTGAAAAATTAAAAATTAAAAAATAGACCAATAAAGTGACCTCTGAACTTGTCTCAATTAAATTTAATTGCAAGTGGGTAATTGCCGAACTTGATATGCAAGAAGAAAAAGTCCCTAAGAAAAACAGACGAGAGATTAAGATGCTTATATGTAATTTCATAATTTATCAACCTTTTTTTGATAGCTGACAACAATGCATCAAAATCTGCACAGAAGTAAACAATAATGATCTGCAAAGTTATCATCTCAATGATTTGTGCAGGAAGATAAAAAAGTCACCTTTTGACATAAATTTATTGAAAACAAACACTACGCTGCATTAATATCACAATACAGTATAATCGGTGGCCAGACTGCAGTCCAGTAAATAGGCAAAATGCAAAATAATGTCTGATTTTACTCACCAACAAGATAACTCTGTGATTTTATATTATCTCTGGGATTCCATGATCAGTTGCTGTGCATATATTAGTACTGCTTGCAATGAAATTTCTAGAATAAACAAGCAAATTTGTGACAGTCCAATTTTGAAAACGGTACCTGCTGCCTTTTGTTTTATGAGGTATATTTTATGTAAATTTCAATTTGTAAACCAGTCTCAAGACTGAAAGCAAGGGAAGTAACCTCTGAATTAGGTCTGTGTTGCGGAAGACCACACTTCATCATACATGATGTTATTATGGAATGTCTTTTTATTTTAGATAAGCAAAATTCATGTACCTTAATTCTTTAAATAAATGCAGGCAGAATGGGATGGGTCTCACTCTCTATCTCTCTTTCTCTCTCAGAAAACAATAATTATATACATTTTAAGCTTTTATTTAGTATTAAAAAAATGCCAATGATTTGTTTCTTCTGGCAGCAGATAATAATAATAATAATAATAATAATAATGATAACTTTCATGCTATTCACAACGACACTTACAGTACAGGGACACCTACAATACACATGATAAGTAAAAGCTTCAGAACATAAGAAATTAAAATTGGCTGAGTGTCCCCCTCCCATTTAAAAAAAAAAAAGGAATTTTTTGATCATTGAAGTTGTAGAAAAATGTATAATAACAGGAAATAAAAATCATAATCATTTACTTATCTTGCATCTGTAAATAATGGAGTTTATTTTATTATTATTATTATTATTATTATTGATATTATTATTATTATTATTATTATTAAGTTTTGATATTTACCACATTAAAAACTATATAAATTTGGTAATATTAAATATAAAATATGTAATTGCTGGAAATTAAATAATCCACATTTTTGAACTAACTGAGGTCACCTTTAGCAGGCAATGAACAAAACTTCTAAGAAATTGAGTGTAGAAATATGTGGAAGCATGCACTGCTTATAACCCTGTAAATTATGCAAGCTTGTAGATGATGGTAAGAAAATGATACAAAATGGTGCAATGCTTGTGCCAGTTTGCACAAGCTAACAAATATTTATTTGCAACTTATTTTGATGATACAAGCTGCTGCAACAGTGTGGCAAGCTTGCAGCAATCTAGTTGCAAGGATTCATTTTGGTTTGGGAATTATGCACAGTATATAGCTTATTTAATACCATTTGAAAGACAAATACTTGTACAGGTATAGAGACCACATGGGGAAGAGAGAGCCTTGTCAATGCCTCTGTCCCTGACACTTACTAATATTATTTTTTTACAGGAAAGGAACAAGAGAATGGCTGCTTGATTCATCAGTATGATAAATAAGTGCAGTCTTTCATTCCTTCAGAGTTTGTTATCTTTATTATTTTTTCTCAGAATATGTTACTGTTATGTTTTGTTCTCCCTCTTGTTCAGTATATCTCTCTGTACTCAGAGCTGTAGTAGCTAATTATGGTTGAAATGTTGGACTCTTAATCCAAGGGTTGTGGGTTTGATACTCACACAGGCCAGCTTGGATTAGCCGCCTCAACATATCCTTTGAAGGGAAACTTAGCTTTCATTTCCTGAGTATGATATGGCCAACACTGTGTTAAAAGCAATATTAAAACCTGCTTTTGCATCCATCAGCTTATTGCTGACAAATTTGCCTAAAGAAGTTAATTGCAGATGCAATATTTCTGACCTCTGTTGAAAAGTCAAGCCAATTGCCCATTACTCTCTTTTCTGTCATCTGTCCATCTGTTAGCACAAATTTATTATTGCTACTCTTCCTAAACTACGTTGATGATTGCTTTGAAACTTCATCCCTAAGTTCAGATGGTCCTGAAGGAAAATGATGCTGTTCAACCTTTGATTATGGCTGTCACAAACGACATCTTTAAAATATGGTATCACCTCTTCTGTAAGGATGGTTATAGTTTTTACAGAAAAAGATTTTCTCAGGTTTTTTACACTGCTTATTCAAACCATTAGAAAAGCGACCTTGTTACCATATTGTAGGTATTTTTAAAAAGAATGTTGAATTCCCTTTATTTTGGTGTATGATTGATGGGTGTAATACGGGTTGTAGAGTATAGATCTCAATGTATATACTGAAATTAATGCCAGCACATGTAAAATAATGATAATGATCAAAGTTTTAGATTAAGACTCAGAAGGGTTTAAGAATCACTATCCTCGATGTTAAACATATCTTGCCTAAATAAAAGTTCATGAAATTAGGTTACTTCTAAACCAGAATACACTCTGGGTCAGTGTGAAGCATTTTTAAATAATAGTATTTATGAAGGATTCTTAACATTAAAGGGTATGAGTTTGATAAGAAAGAGAGATATAAATTAAATAAAATAATTTTTTTATCAATTGAAATTTGTGTTTTAGTTCTATCTTTTAGTTCCATTTAATGTAATTGTCATAAATAAAATGTGTCCTTTTGTAATTAAACGTAAAATATGTCAATCTACTTTACCAGCTATGTCTGCAAGTGTTTCTCTATGAACCAAATTAAGTGCCAACCATGTTTGATATCTGACTACCAGAAGTATTTGTTGTATTGTTGCACTGAATGAAAAACTGGCCTCCTTTTTATTATTACAGTAATTATGTCTTTTGAATCAAATAAAGAAGGTGGAATAAAAGAAAAGTTAAAAGGTACGAAAATCCTACAAATTTATAATCTAGGGGTCCCGGTCGTATGTCGGGTGAACTTATTTCATTTAATAAATCGACCACTGCTATAAATGTTATTGTGTATGTAACATAAACTACCTTAACCCTTTAGCTATGACTACCGCATCTAAGCGTCTCCTGTAAATAGCTCCTGAACCAAACTGACAAATATATGCAGTGCCAATAAGCCTAGTTTACTACCCCAATGTTGCTTATGTGAGTAAAGTTCAGCAGTACTCAAAACTCCAGTGTCGCTTACGTGCACAGAATACTGCTATGTAAACTAAACGTTGATTGGTTGAAAGTATGGAAGTGTACATATTTTTGATTATCATTACCAACGAGAGGATTCTTTACTCAACAAATTTTGATACAAGTTTGAAAGCTGAGAGGTTAAATTTGGACACACTGTAATGGATTTTCTGTGCCTTTTTGGAACACGTGTAGTTGAGATAAACAAAGATGGATTCCGATTCTGATATGAACGACTTTAAAGGGTTGAGTGCAAGCAATATCAAAGAGTTTAATGGATCATTTTTAGAAAATATATCAGATACTAATTTTAGTGTTGCAGAATAGAAACTGAGTGGGTTTTGGATTAAATGAATAACACAAACACAATGTGTGAAAGATGGAAATTTATGAAATGAATTCATAAAGAAAAATATATGGTGTATAAATACAATGATTCTCACATGCTCTCAACATACAATTGATCCAATCACTGGACACAAACATTCAAACATTGAAAATATACAGAAATTATGAAATCAATATGAAATACAGATTCAAGAAACCTCATGGATTTCATATACATTTCAAAAAATATTATGCACTGTAAGATATTCACATAATCTCACGTATGGACTACAATTAGGATTCAAACAATCTCAAGGTATTCAAATATGTTTCAAATAATGTTATGCACTGTTAGTGAGATTCACAATCTTCTGGAATACAACTAAGATTCAAAATAATCTCATGTAAATGAAAATGTACCCAATATAAACAAAAATTGGAACAAACATATGCTTCTTGACCCTTGTACAGTCATACAATTCATAAACTGATAAACCACACAGTTTCACTGAGTCCTTGAATTGGCCCACACTTTTATCGGCCGCTCGCACCCTTCACGAATCCATCACATGTACAGTCACACGAACAGACAGCATACAGCACTTTTTAATTAGCTATGTCTACATTCGTGGCTCCACCACATATACAGACATACATACAAAGATACTTAACAAAGATAACATACATACAGACAGACAGACAGCTCTAGTCCTCTAGTCACCTCTAGCTCTAGTCAACTCTTGTCAACTCTTGTCAGCTACAATAAAAACCAAATTGGTCATAATAAACTGGTCATAATAATGGGTTCTGAAAAATCTCTAGATATATGCTAATATATTAAGCTCTAATAGCAACTTGTAATTCAGAGTTCACAACATTTCAAATCAGCATTGTAATAAATGCATCATTACATGACATGACATTACAAACTGAATTAGCTTTGCATATCAAGTGAAATAAAAATTTAACACTTACCTCGATGGCAGAAGAACACAATGGAGAGCATACACTCCTTGACAAGATCCAAAATGACCAGTGTGTCGGTTATAAATTGCTCTTCCTTAAATCCGCAGGAGAGTGAATAATAGTCGGAGTAAAATACCTGTGCATATCATGCTTTTTAATGTCCCTCGTCGCAAGTAATTTTCCGGTGAGATACATGTTAGTACAGTTGCTTACCTGGAAGAACCTTATTCACCCTAGATAAAAAATAGTCAAATAGTTCTAAGGCATAACCAAGTTATTTTTTGGGCCTAATTCTGTGACAGTCCCATTTCAACACCAAATGCAAGTGATTTTTAATCGGATGACAAGGTGAACATAGTCTCACTTGCACAATGGAGTGATGACCTCGTCGTGTTCAAGATCAATGATTTTGATTCTCATGTTGGTTCAAAATTGAGCTTGAATCACTAAGCTATAAGAGAAAACAATTCTCAAGTTTTTTCTTGAAAATGTCTGGTGGAAAAGCATGTGAAAGAAACAAACGATTTTGCCAAGAAAATAGAGAACCAAAAGCAAGACATGAAATGGTATGAAATCAGCATCACAGTGATATGGGCAGATCTTGGACTATACATCATGATTGTATGGATGATTGTTTTGTTTCTGGACCTTGTTGTGCTTGATTTGTCGAGGGATAGATGTATTGTTGGATAATGAGGAAAAACTGCCCCAATAGTCTGTGAGAAAGAATAAATAAGATACAGCAGAGAATAATTTGTCTAATTATTTGACACACTAACTAGTATTCTTTTGTGTGAACTGAAAAGGCTTAAATAAATGACAGAATACCTACAGATGTACACTTGCCTACAGATGTATAAATTGTATGTCTGAATATGTGAGAGAACTATTTGATGAAAATCATTGGCCATATATATTACAGTCGACCTTATGTGGCCACTTAACATTTCCAAAACCCAGAAAGTGAATAATTTCAATGTGTCTTGCCTATTCTGGAACAAAGATGTGGAATTCTTTGTTCACAAATAGTTAGATCAGCCATGTTTATTGAAAATCTTGAGGATAAATGTGTCATTTAATTTATAATAAAATTGAATTTATTTTGATGTCATTATCTTTCGGAAAAATTCTGTTTCCATTCCAGTTTTTATATCTTTGTGTATGTTAAACTATCTTTTACTTCAAAGATATTGGTAATTTAAAATCATGTCACTTGATTGTTCCCCATTAAATGTTGTGTTAGTTTAATATTAGAAAGGTTAACATGCATGTACACTGTCAGAAGGAAAGCAAGCTGTATATTAAAATCATGTTTTGGGGGCTGGCTGATTTTCCTGCAACTTTCATTTTAGGATTAACAAAAACTTTTGATCTTTATGCCCAGATTTTTTATTTAATTGTTCAGATAGGCAATTAAAGCCTTACACCTTGTCTTATAGAATGAAAGACTTTGTTGTAAACTTTGAAGTTGATTTTCTAGAGAATTTATTTTGCAGAGTTCATTTGCATAGTGGACAGTGTAAAACTTAGTTTTCATAGCAAGGTTTATAAATTTTGTTTTATCATGTGTACTGGCTACCAAATTTTATGCTGTAATTATTCCATGTGAAATTTCAGTGTTCTTGGAGTTCACTGGAAGATTTGTTTTCCTTATCTTTTTTTATAATTCTTCCACACAAGAATGCCTTTATCAGAGCAAATTCATCCTTATAAATTTGTGCTTAATTTTTTTCTCTTTATTTATTAAGATGTGGAACTCTTGTAAATCAACCCAAATTGCTCTACAAAATTGCTGGGGATCTTCTGTATGTAACACTGGGATCAGATTTAGCATTCCTAGTTGGCAGAGCAGCCCAGACCTTCCTTCATGCTGTGGCATTTTATGACCTGATGCAGGACCAGAAGAGTACAAGCGGGACAGATAACTGGCATCAGTTAGAACATGTCTCTCTTCTTGACAAACTGTATACAAGTGTTCGAATGTGGCTTAATAAATACATAATTAAGTGGAACGAACAGTTGGAAAAGAATTTAAAAGTAAGTATATCAAGGAATCAGAGCTCCAGACAGTTTGTAAACTTTTGTTTGATATTCATTTCATTATATGCTGTTGTATCATATACTGCATAGAATTACCAATAAATACTTAAGCAAAAGAAGAAATGTATAATTCATATCATTTTTCTTGTCTTCATTACACTTTACCATCTTTGCCAAGACATCAACTATTCAAGGTTATTTTAATGCAATGTAGTCCTGACATGTTAACTTCTTTGTACAGGAATGGGATATGATCTTTGCACCGGCTCAACTCCTGTCTGAAAATGTAAAGCAAGCATGGAATTCACAAGCAGAAGAAGATCTCTATCACATTCTCACAAAAAAGGTAGTTTATAATATACTGTCAAGGTGGTTAGAGTTTTGTATTTTGCATAGGTTTTGATTTTTAAAGAAAAGAACTTCTCAGGTTTTCCCTGTTAGTTATACTGGCTATTTAATAAAAACCTTGTTTATTTTAGGTTTTGTTAAACTAACTTTTACTTTCCTTTCTTTTGGTGTATATTTGATGGGTATTATTTAGGTTATAATTTATACCGCTTACCTTACTTTATATGTGCACCTGTTTAAAAAAATGCTGACTCAGCTTCATCATTTTGCTTACTGGTCTTCAAAGATGAACTTAAACACATGAACTGATCATTTTGTTTTACATTTTATTAATTGGTATTCCCTATTTTAATAACTGCTAAAGGTAGTGTATTTTAGACTAATTCAGGCCAATTTTTCAAGCATATGAGAGTAACCAGTTTGGTTAGGTATGTACTTAGATCATCTACAATTTGCAAAGTACAGTATGTAAAGAACAGTCATCCACAGTAAATGAAAGTAGCATTCTTTCATTGTTTTTACTCAGTTTTCAGATTTTCTCAAATTTTCAGCTGAAATGACCTTTGGGATAAGTTCATTTATGGTGTGTTCCTGCATCCTCTGTACTTTATTTACTATATATGTTAGGACCCTGTATTTGCTGGGACACCATCAGTTAATTTTTTAAGTATTATATCTGTGTGCACCCTATGTTTTGGGACACATCGTTTTGTGTCTTGAGCTGTAAGTTGTGGGACACATTATAAATCATTCGAAAACTAAGTCAAGAAATGCACTCCAACTGGAATTTTATTTTAAATATAAAACTGTACTTGAGTCAAACACATCTCCTGAAGTGGAATCTGCAACAACTAAAGTCACATTTGTTAAATCTGCACCATTTTTTTAAACCCCCAGCAGTCTAGCAGTGAGATCAAAGAGCACTAGAATATAGTCCATGTTAATGATCATATTGTTGGTGAAATCATCTTCTCTTCCGGTCTTCATGAATTCATCAAATCATTTTAATTTTTTCCAAATCTTCTGGGAATGCTGACTCTCTGATGTTTATGCACGTTTCATTGTTTCAATTTATTTTCAAAATTTCTCTGAATACAGCTGAAAAAGAACCAAAGTTAGCTTCCATATTTTGGCTGAATTTGTGTATTAAAAAAAAAAAAAAAAAATTAGCACACATTTAAATATCCAAAGTTAGCTTCCAAGGTCGGCTTTCTTTGTAATAAAATAACCTTTGTATTGATACCCTTTGAAAAAAAAATCGGCTTTAAAGTATCCAAAGTAAGCTGATGAGGTTAGCTTCCTTTCTAATATAAATAACCTTCAGTAAGTTCAGACAATGAGTTTACTGCTTGTTGCCATTTGTTCTTATTCACCACCCGGGCTTCTATTTGCTTGGCATATCTGTAGTTATAATTAATACAAATAATAATAATGATAATAAGGACTTTGTATAGCACCTAATCTTTAGAAGCTCTAAGTGCTTTACAACTTCTATAATGATATGACTACACTACAGAAAAACAAATAAAAAAAACCACGAAATTGGAAAACATAAAAACATGCAGAAAACATATGATACAAAACATTATTAGGTCTCTAAGTTTGTTCCTGCAGTTGAAAAAGGTGAGTTTTAAGAGCACTCTTAAAAGGGACCACTGTGTCTTTGTGTCTAATTTCAATGGGCAATTCGTTCCACATTGCTGGGCCCTGGTATGCAAAAGAACATGACTTTGTTTTCATAGTGGGAACAATGAGTATACGATTGTCAGAAGAGGAGTGTAAGTATCTTGCTGGTGTATATACATGGTTGAGGCCAGATAGTTATGTTGGACTGGAGTCTGTCAGTGAAACATAGCACAGAGAACAAATTTTGTGTTTGATTCTGTATTGAATTGATAGCCAGTGTAGGGTACAGAGCAGTGGTGAGGTGTGCTCTGATCGAGGTACTCTAAAGATGATCCGAGCAGCTGTGTTTTGAACTTTTTGAAGTTTCTGGAGTAGATATTGAGATGAACAAGACAGAATTGAGTTAAAATAGTTTCGTCTTGAAAGTACTAATGAACACACAAGTGTTTTAGTGCCATCAACTGAAAGATATTTTGGAATGGAGTTGATGCGTCTCAGTTCAAGATACGCAGCCTTGCATATGTTCATGACATGTTGGTGCAATGTGAGAGTATTGTCTAGAGTAACACCTAGGTTTCGAACTGACTGTGTGAATTTAATGTTGGTGTTGCTGATAATTATTGTCTGAGGTAAAGGATGTGAATAAGAAAGTCTTTGTGTTGTGATCAGAATGGCCTCAGTTTTATAAGCATTCATCTGCAGCTTCTTACATGCGGCTTGTTACATATCATCCATGATTTCACATCAGAAATGCACCTCTCTACTCCTTGGATGGTAGCATCAACTTCAGTTGGGTGGCTAAACTTGTATATTTGGGTGTCATCAGCATACAGTTGGTGAGACATTGGGTGATGATCTATGACACTTGAGAGCAGCTGAGTGTATAGAATGAAGAGAACAGGTCCAAGAACAGACCCCTGTGGAACACCACAACATATATCAACTGGGCTGGAATGTATTCCATTTGCAGATGCAGTTTGTGTCCTAAGTTGGACTTGAACTACTTACTATAAGGCTATATTCTGAATGCTAAATACATACTGGAGATGGTGAAGTAATATATCATGGTCTTTTGTGTCAAATGCTGCAGAAAAATCAAGGAGGGTGAGGACTGTAATCTTTCCACTATCCAAAGCAGAGAGAATGTCATTAAATACTTTCAAAAGAGTAGTTTCAGTACTGTGGCAAGGGCGATATGCAGACTGTACATTGCTAAAAAGACTGAGTTCAAATGAGATATAAGTTGGGTTAGAACAACTTTTTCTAAGATTTTTTATATGAATGGGAGATTAGAAGGTGGGCGGTAGATCTTTAAATCATTATGGTTGAGTGTTGGTTTCTTCAGCAGAGGCTTTAGAATGGCAGTTTTGAAAAATGATGGGAATTTCCCCGATGAGAGAGAGATATTAATAACATCAGTTAGTGAAGGCAAGCTTGGATCAAAGCACTCAAGCAGCAGTGATGATGGAATTGGATCAAGTTCACAAGACTTTGGTGCACTCTTCATCACAATTGTCCATACTAAATCAATAAAGACAGGTTTAAATGCTTCTAATGGTTGTCACTGAAATTCTGTATCATAACTGTATGGTGACGAGTCAATTGAAATTGTGTAATTGTGTTGTCAAGTGAATCTCTAATGGTTTGTACTTTGTCAAGGAAGAATTTTGCAAATAGGTTCGGAAGGTCTACTGGAGTTAAGGTAGTTGGAAGTGGTGTACATATTTTTCTTGACATTAGTTTGTTAGTTATCTTGAAGAGCTCTTTGCAGCTGAAACTCTCATTGATCTTAGTAGTGTAGTGGGCTAATTTGGCTAAATGGACTATGTGATGGTTTTCTTAGCGGCTTCATAGATTTGTTTGTGATTAGTGAGTCTGGTGGAAAGCCAAAGCCTCTCTTCTTTTCGGCGATGTCTTTTAGCAGTGTGAAGCTGGTCCCTAACACTGCTATACGATGGAGAAGACTTTTTTTTATTGATATTCTGCATTTGGTGGCTGGGGCATGTTTTTCAAGCAATGAACGCAGTCAGTTAATGAGTTGTTCTGCTGTATGATGTAAAAATGGGCATTGATGTTTGTAGGTAAATAGTATACACAACAATAACTTGTGTTAATAATTCTTTTTGCAATCCATGCTAGCTTAAAGATTTTCACTTGTACTCAAGTGAATGTATTTTCAAATAATTATTTTTTAAAAAGAGTTACTGTTATATAGTTGAATTGGATATTATCTAATCTTGGTTATTTTGCACCTAACAGTATCATGTGTGAAAGGTAGATATCTTGAAGTAATCGGTTGATTATTTCACTCTCGTTTGTGATTTCGTTAGATCTAGTTTTCAGTTCAATCATTCCTTAGTGATCAATATGTTCTGTGTTTATGCTATCTGCCATGTGAAGAACTGAGCAATGTTACTTTGAATACAAAAATGACAATCTTGATTTACCGCTGCTATCCAAAAAAGAAAGCAGCCATCGTTCTTCAGTCTACAATGGCATTATTGCTGGCATTCACTACAAAAGTCTTGTCAGTCTCACTTTACAATCAGCAAACCCAGTGGGGGTGGCAGGTTGTTGGTGGCTTTTCAAACAAGTACAACTGTCTGTTTAGCACCAAAAATAACTTTTTTAACATTTGTGCACAGTCTAAAGATACATGTGAGTGGAATTGCACATGAAAATTCTTCATTGTCGTTTATCAATGATTGACATACTGCAAATCCCTGGTTGAAATTTTCATTTATCGATGCGATTTCAGTTCAAGCAGCATTCATTGTGAGGTTGTTATTCTCTGCATCATCATATCTTTTACCAACATCATTGACGGACCAGTGGAACTTGAATAATCATCAGAATATCTCGTGAGACTGTAGCAATGTCAATATTTTCAAAATCTGATGCAATATTCTTTCCATTAATCATCAATGTTTCACTGTTAAACAACACCATAATACCATTGTTAACAAAACCAACATGATCTCTAATTACATATGCTGTTTACTTTTGATTTTGGTGAATATGGATCATAAGAATAATAATGATAATTATGCACAAATTTGTCTTTGAGGACTGGTGCATTGATGTCAAAATGTGGGATCAGATACATGCTTTAACTGCTTATTGTATTTATTGTTGTCTAATATGGTTTGCCAGGACATGATCAGTTAATGATCAACTGGTGGATCATCATCAGTGACATCGAATCAGACCACTTCCTGCTATCAGACTTGTGGTTATATCTCTTGGCAGCTTGTTGTTTTATCAGTGGCATGCCAGCTAATGGTTTCAGTTGTTCATTTGCAGCTTGATTTATATGTTATGGACACTTGAAGAAATCACTTCAGTGCTGGGAAGTTTTACTGGCTGCAGTTTTCATTGCATCAATCGTGTGAGTCTGTCTCAGATTGATGAGTGCCACCACCAACGGTGCCAATAGCTTTTTCATGAACAACGATATAGTCTTTACCTTTTTTTTGTATTTATTCAGTATTTGAATAGAGCATGATCAAAGGTATCAACAAAACAGCATGTAATTGAAATCACTCAAGTGGAGAATAAAATGAGATTACACTCTTGCTTAAAGTAGGTTTTCAAAGTGTATTGACTTATATCTACTTACAGTATTATTAGATTTTTCAATTTATGGTTTGCTTCTTTACATGCATATAATGTATATCCTCATATAGTTTATCCTCAAAACATTTTAGCTGAGAACATTCAGTTCACAAGGCAAATAGTGGATGTAAAGTTTGATGTAAATCATTCCTCCTTGCATAATGGTCTATAAGTGTACTTGAACATAGCAACTGGTAATAGTACATCATTCTGATCATAACAAACTGGATAGAAGCCTAGACACAAAAAAACAAAAAACAAACTGTAGACACCATCTTAGAACAAGCATCTGTGCATTTGAGATGAGTTCATCGATCTTCTATCCATGACCTCAGGTTCCAAACCAAAAGTCATGACTTTAAGTTTTGTTAAGCTCTGCTGCTTTTGTGAACATTTAAATCAAACAAACAGGATTATATTTGTCTAAAATCAACTTTCGAATGTTAATTGACTTCCTCATAAATTTCTGAGATGAGCTCACTATTTATCAGTATAGGAGATTAAAATGATATGAATGCAGTGATGTTGAGTCTTTGATATACAGGACCTTCTTCAAAGGCAATCGTGTGAACCAACAATTATACTAGCGAGACCAAATCCACTTGTCCAACAGAGGTACTGCCTTGCTCCTTAGGAATAAAGACCAGTACATAAGACATATAAAAAGGGTTAGGCACGAGTCAGAAAACTGCTTGTATTGTGGAGAGCACGGTCATGTAACACAGCGGTGTCTGCATGGAAAACAGATTCGTTGCCATCTTTGTAACGAACTAGGACATAAGCAAAAGTTGTGCACATACCAATAGGTAGAAGGCTATGATGTACAGGCCTATGCAACACACATCCAAAAACAAAATGCATTAGAATATGTATACTTTTCAATGTAATAATTATAATTCTGTGAACAGGTTTCAGGCACTATCTGATTTGTGTACAAAGTGCAGCTTATTAACTTGTAAACAATTATGCGATACTGTTCAAATTACTTCTCCCTCTGAGGTTCCGGAAGTGTTTAATATGTCAATGTCTTCTTGTATGCATGTAAATCAGTCTCATTTTGAATATTCTCCTGTATCCACTACATGTGGTCATTGTATGACAGATGGCTCTTATATGTTATCTTCTTCATGTGTTGATGTAAAGAATCAAGGCAATGTAAAGAAATCTGTCAAGTCTACAAACAATACACCGCTCCCTTGATAACTCGCGCACAACGGGGTCCAAAAACATCGACCGCACTATAAGCGAGGGCGCGAGTTACGGAGGGACCTATAAAAAAAAACCTAATAAAGAGATGGGAGATCGACAGATAGGCGAAAGGGGGGGGGGGGGTGCATTGTTAAATACTCGTTTTATAATCGTGCTGAAAATAACTGTGAATAAATATTTCTTTATAAAGGTGTTGTTCGTTTTTCTTAATAAATTACCTTTAATTTCTGGATAAAATATCTTGAAAAGAGCGTAAAAACAAACATTATTCCACGAGGTATCAGTACTCTGAACATGTGTATCGCTAAACACATTGTGTATTACGTCACTGCTTTTTGTATTGATTTGGATACATTCAAGTTTTATTGTTTGTTCAAAAGGAATCAAGATTTATTTTATCAAAAAAGATTACATTCATATCGAAAAACGACAACGTCGAAACTTGTGTTGATCTAAAACGTAAAATTCTGCTATCACTAAATAGATACATAGATAGATTGATTAGATAGATAGATAGAGTAAAATGTAAAAAAAAAAAAAAAACATTACAAAGATAAACCATTACCAGCTATGAATTTAATGGGTCTAAACGTAAAAAAAAAATATATAAAAAATATTTAAATCATCCAATAGCATAGACCAGCCTCATCACAATTATAAACTTGGTCGTCTGTATATCCATCACGGGTCAGTATCTCTCGGAGTTGGTTAGGATAACATGATGCGGCCGCCTGATTTGCTGAGCGTATCTCTCCCGACAAAGAATTTTGTTTTAATCCATGTTGGCGCTGGAATCTCCAAAGCCATCCATGACTTGCCATGAAATCTGATTCATTATCCATAGTTTTTGCCATTTTCTCTGCCTGGACCTTGAGAATTTTTCCCGAAATCTGAACACTTTCTTTACGTTGTTGTGTGAACCAGGTGTACACAGCATCATCTAATTCTGTGTCGTTTGCAGTGCATGCCCGTTTCCGTTTAAATCCATCATCAGAATCCACTTCATGCAAATAATCCCGAAATTTCTGCTCATCTTTGAGCCAACTTCTGAGTGTCGACTCGGCAAATTTAAGTTCACTACAAACTTTTGATCTTGATTCACCATTACGAACCCTCTCTATGACAGTAAGCTTTTCATTCACCGAGTACGCCTTTCGCTTGATTCCCTTGCTCTCCATGATCACATTTACAAATGATTAGGATAAATTACTGATTAATATATACTTTAATGACAATAAGTACTATTTGAAACCATGTTCGATTGGTCCAACTAATTTGATCGATGTTGAGACACGATATTGACCACAAGAGTTTATGCATGTAGGATTTGCATTCCTTTGAACTTTTGTATTGTGCGTCTTTTACCTGATTTGATACAAAAGACCGCCTTATAAAACAAAGCAGGTCTATTTTAATTGAGTTTTACAATGCAACAAACTCTTCCCCAAGTCGTCGATCAAAACGCAGCCGGCAGTTAATTAGGTTCTCACAGATGTGCTCGCGGGCATCGATGTGACGGTCAATTGACTCATTTCATGTTTGAATAGAAGAGAACATGCAACGATTATACTGCTTACACTGCAACAAAATGAAAAGATTAAAACACTAATTTCCCCTATACATAAACAGTATTATTATTTACAGTGAACTGAGAAAATATTTTTTTTCCGATAAAATCTAACAAGATATGTGATTCCTTATTAAAACCTGAAAATTTCACGATTTTAATTCTAATTTTTCGGGCACTAACCGTTATTTTTGACGATAAAACGGGCGATATGTCAAGGTTTCATTCACCAGTTCTGATCACGATTTTCTTCATTTTTAAAAAATATTTTCTTTAAAAAAAACGGGATCCATGCCGGAAACCGCGTTATAAGCGGGTTCGCGAGTTATCAGGGCGCGAGTTATTGAGGGAGCGGTGTACATGGTATACTACCTTGTCTGAAAATCAGTCCTCTGATAAAAAAAATTGTCATGTCTTTGGGCACCTCAAAAGAGGTCTGCATGTAATCAACCTAAATATTCAACACATCCTCCCAAAACTGAATGAGATAAAGTTAATATTGCAGCAAACTAGATCAGTCAGTATTCTAGGTCTATGTGAAACCTTTCTTTCTGATGATACTGATGATTTGGCTCTCCACATACAGGGCTTCAACTTTGAAAGAAAAGATAGAGACTCCATGGGTGGTGGGGGTATTCTTCTCTATGTAGACAGTTCCATTAGTTATAACAGACGTGTTGATCTAGAGCAGCGGTTCTCAACCTGTGGGTCGCGACCCCGTCAAGGGTCGAACAATGATTTGCCAGGGGTCGCTTATGACCATCGGAAATATACATTTTTTATATTTCACAATATATAATTACATATTGCTTTTGTGATTAATCACTACGCTTTAATTATGTTCGATTTGTAACAATGAAAATACAACCTGCATATCAGATATTTACATTACGATTCATAACCGTAGCAAAATTACAGTTATGAACGAAAATAATTTACGGTTAGGTCGCCACAACATTTGGAATTGCATTAAAAGGGTTGCGGCACTAGAAAGGTTGAGAACTGCTGATCTAGAGACTATTGGGGTAGAGAGTATCTGGATCGAAGTAACTCTTGCCCAATCAAAGCCAATACTCTTATGTTCTGTTTACAGGCCACCTAGTTCCACAGCTGATTGGATTCATATATTTGAGGTTCAAATTCAAAAAGCATTACTAAAGGAAGATTTAGAGACTATCATATTAGGTGATTTTAACATTGACTACATGAAAACTCCACCATTAACATGGATAAGTAACTTTGAAACTTACAACTTTACTCAATTAATTAACACCCCAACTAGAGTAACAGATAAAAGTGCTACTATCATTGATCATGTCTATACTAATAAACCTGAAAACATAAGTGAAATAAATGTGCCAGTGTATGCACTGAGTGACCACTACCCAGTCTGTATAACTAGACATGTTCCGAAATCATCTAAAAATGGGCAACACATTGAAATACAATACAGGGACTTTAAACAGTTTGATGAGGAAATGTTCTTAAATGATTTAGTATGCAAACCCTTTCAATCAGTCTGCAATATAGCTGATGTCAACACTGCTTTAGATAAATGGTATCAGATGTTCAATGCAGCCTTAGACAAGCATGCCCCAATTAAAACAAAAAGGGTTAAACACCAAATTACACCCAAGTGGATTACCCCTGCGATCAATGAGGCTAGGCACCTAAGAGATGATTTCCACAAGAAAAAAGACATGAAAAGCTATAGAAAGTGGAGGAATAAAACTAAGCATCTGATAACTAAGGCAAAAGAGAACTACTATAAACAGGCTATTAATGAAAGTAAGAGTACCAAATCATTGTGGAAGCATCTAAAAGAGCTGAACCCACCCAAGAACAGTTGTCTTCCCCCTAGACTTAAGCAAAATGATGATATAGCAACATCTGTACAAGACATTGTGGATATGTTCAACAATTTCTTCATAACCATCTCCAGTAACAGTATTTAGAACCAGACTAACATCCCAATTGAACTTGATGCTCTACAGTTATTTATAAGAGCTAAAATTCCTGAAGATAATTATTTTTCAATAGCTAATGTCAGTAAAGAGGACGTTTTTGATATGCTAATTAAGTTGAATATTAATAAATCCTCTTGATTGGATGGTATTAGTCCACGAATTCTTAATTATTGCTGCACCAGTAATAACAAAGTCACTAACGCATATCATAAATTTAAGTATAATGAGTGGTAATTTTCCAGAAAAACTGAAATGTGCAGAGGTTACACCTATCTTTAAGAAAGGAGAAAAGGAGGATCCAGGAAATTACAGACCAATATCAATTCTACCTGTATTGTCAAAACTGTTTGAAAAGCATGTAGCCATTCAGGTCTATAAATTTTTTGAAACAAACTCTCTATTTCATAAAGCACAATCAGGATTTAGAAAGTACCACTCATGCCAAACAGAACTTACCAAATTAATTGATGTTTGGCTGAAGGAAATGGATAATGGACATATGACTGGGATTGTTTTCCTTGACTTCAAGAAAGCTTTTGATCTTGTTGATCATGAAATTCTGCTGCAAAAGTTGAACTATTACAGGTTTGACAATCCTTCTTTAAACTGGTTAAGATCATACCTAAACCAAAGGTCTCAACAAGTAAGCATTGGCAATATTAGCTCTCAAACTCGCACTATTCATTCAGGAGTCCCTCAAGGCTCAGTTTTGGGCACTCTCCTCTTCCTTATCTATATCAATGATCTACCATTATATAATGAATTTGTTTGCAGATGATGCAACCTTGTATACATCTAGTTTTGATACTGACGTTATCCAAACAAGATTAAACTCAGACCTTATTAGAGTCCAAAACTGGGCACAACAAAATAGGATGGTAATTAATGAAGGTAAAACAAAATGAATGATTCTGGGGACAACACAAAAGCTACACAAGTCAGGGAACCCAAAACTATCGCTTGCAATAAATAATCATCCATTAGAAAATGTCAATCATGAAAGGCTTGTAGGTGTGTCCATAGATAGTAATTTATTATGGAATGACCATATTGATAAGCTTTGTAAAACACTGTCATCCAAAATTACCCTTCTCAGCAGAATCAAGAAATATTTACCTATGGAAACTCGCAATCTATACTAAAAGTCGTATATTCTTCCAACAATGGATTACTGTTCTAATGTATGGGGAAACTGTGCTAAATCTGAGCTTGACAGAATTTATAAACTCCAGAAACGAGCAGCACATGTAATTTTAGATACATCTGTTGACCATCTCTCAAAAGCATTATTTACAGAACTCAAATGGTTTACAATATATGACAGGATAGATTTTCACAAGGCAGTTCTTTTATATAAATGTCTACATGGAACTGCACCAGAGTATCTTCAGGACTTATTCAGGCCTTTTTCAACACAATACCAGTTGAGATCAATCTCGCTTGGAAACCTTCTAGTACCAAAACCAAGAACAGAGCAATTCAAAAAGTTTTCAGTACTCTGGTACAGTTCTGTGGAATAAGCTTCCACTACATTTAAAATCGGCTGAAAATATTAGGGTATTTAAGAAGAGATATCATGAGCATGCATGTGTTTCTAATAGATAATGGAATTTAGTATTTTAATAGGAAACATGCTAATATATGCGCTAATTATTGCTTCTTCACACAATGTGCATTTGTTATACTCTCATTAAGAGGGCCTCAAGGGAGAATACTCCTTGACTAATGAGTCACCCTCCATAAATAAAGCATTATTATTATTATTATTATTATTATTATTATTATTATTATTATATAGGTAAGAATGTTTCATGTACTCATGTATTTTTTTCACATACTTTAAGTTCATAAAACCAAAAGGTTTTTGCATGTGGTAAGCAGGTTTGTATGATATTGGAGTGCAGATTTAGAGTCTTGTATTCTTAAATTTTGTGAACATGGATATTTATTTATGATTATTAGCATTTAGACTTTCATGTATGTAACTTTTATTCTTAGCTTATTAAATCAGTCTATACAATTCATACTTTTCAGATGCAGAACTACCCTTATTTGACAAAAGCTTTGATACAGATTTACTGCAAAGAAGTGGACAGTTTTCACCCAAGTGTACAGAAATGTTTAAGTCAAATGGCCTTTAAGGTTAGTAAGCAAATTCAAAATATTCAGTTTTTACCACTTTATTCAGATGAGTTTCACTTCACCCTTTGATGTTTTATACATCTGTACAAACATTGGTGGGATTTGTACTGAATTGTAATGTCAGTCTACCAACCATCCATTCTTTGATTCTCTCTGTCTATCTGTCTGTCCCTATTCCATTGTGCCAATATTATATATTCATTCTCTCTGGCATTTGTTGAATTCTTACATACACATTGACAGTATGCACATGTGATGTATATAATGTAATTAATGTCACTTTTGCCTTGCAGGCAGTATTATGGTACTGAAATTCTGCTATTATTTTATGTTTCCCATGTTAGGCATAGGATATCATGATATAATGCTCATCTTCTTGTCTTATCCAGTAGTGCATCCATTCAGGTTTCCACACAGTTACAGTTAGAATGTCATTCACAAATATTTTGAATGGCTTGTAGTGCTGGTATGAAAAAAAAAACCAATGAAGTTGTATTTTGAGATAGAAGTTTGGATACTTTCTTACAGTTAAGAATAAAGTCTATCAATTTCTTGGGTGAAAGGTAAAGGTCACTGACTGAAAGAAGAAAAATGTTTTCTACATCAGAAAAAGAGTTTTGTGCCATGTACTGTTTCAAAAGTTTGTGGATGACATTCATATTAGGTCCAGAATGAATCCATTTGATTTCAGGGTGAAAATGCAAGATCACTGATTGAAAGAAGAAACATTATTTCTAGATATTAATAATAGCACAGGGAGGACAAACATTTGTATGATGTTAAAGGTTAAATGACGAAATCATTGTGACTGAGGACAAAATTGTTTCTATGCTTAGGTTTGTGGATGATTTTCTTACTGGACAAGGAAGAGGTCTGATGATTTTGAGTTTAAAAGGTCAGATTGCATAGTTATTTTGACTCAAAGATAGAAAGAGTTGTGCAGAACAAGTTTTGTTCTAGAAAATAAGTAACGTGACCAAACTTTGTGGAATGCTTGCACTTAGGGAAGTTTAGACAGAAACCTACAGAGTCTCTGAACCAAAAAGGTCTTACATCATGGCCATGGTAGGTCTGATAAGAAATAATTGTTTCTGGACATTAGGCTTGATTTAAAAGCACAGCCATGAGAAGTGGTTGAAGTCACTTATTGATAATTGCCTGGTTCAATTATGCCTTACAAATTTCAAAAGAAGTATTAAACACATGGTGGTTGTATGATGTGCCATAAATGGTACTCATGTTTATACTTGTTTCCATTACTTTTAATTATGAAATTAAGAAATGAAATTTAAGAAATTAACAGTGTCATGGGTACTTTAATTTTAAAAATGTCATTATTAGGGATCTGACAGGTACCAAGTCCTGCAACTGGGACTTTACCAAATTTTGCACTTCCTAGTAAAAACCAGCCTTTGAGGGTAGTTCCATGGCAGATACCAGGGACTGGCAAAATTATCCTATCTGTCCATCCCTAATAAACATAATAATAATAATAATGACTTTTTTAAAGAAAAGCTCATTTGGTCTATTGACTAATCTTTTATGAGGCCTTCTACAATGACATTTGTTTTGTACAAATATATATTGATGTATTCTTAGATATGCTTTAATTTTTCATACACAATCCAGTTATCAAAATAATAATTACTTAAATGTATAATATATATGACTTTAGTTTTGTTTTCTCCGAAATTCTATTTAAGTATCAGACATAAAATTTCTACTAAAAAGATTTATGTTTGCAAAAAAAGATCTTAAAAATTGTATTTTGTTTTACAAAAATTAATAATTGTTGGTGAGATAATTCAATGATTGAAATATAATCTTTACATGGTGGCCATGCATGGTCTAAAGAGCTTTCCGTTACAGATCACTACCAACTCGTCTCTTTCTGCATAGGTTTGAGTCTCAGAATCAACCAATGTGGGTATATGAGAAAGCTTCCCAGTAGCTTCTCATGGGTAGGTAGCTCTTTCTAGGTAGGGTATTCCAAGGTTCTCCTCAACCATTTATATATGGCTGCCATGTATAGCCTATTGTGAGCTGAAATATGGCGTTAAACTTGCAATGTATAGCCTATAATGTGCGGAAAAATGGTGTAAAATCCAACAACATCTACTGGTGTTTATTAACAAATGGACAAAGGACTTCACATACCATATCTTTAAAAATTACCATTTATTAGTTTTCCTTTTTAAGTTAGTCACCTAAACAGAACACCATATGCATTTTAAAATGAGTTCAGAAGCCCTTTGATATTTTCTTATCCAACAAAAATTACATTTCAGTACGTGCTAAAGTGAAAACCACAGACCATTGGTCAACTAGTCTTATTGTTTCCTTATAGTCATACAAACATAAAATATAAAAACCTCCATTAAATTGATTTATATATACATATACTATCTTTTAAATACTTGTTTTGTTTTAAATTGAGTATAATTAACATTGTATTGCTAATTTATTCTATGATATACCCCTCTATTATCTTTGTTGGTGAGTGTGAATAACAAGTAATGCATATGATCGCTTGTTCTTATAACATCTGCTGTATGGACAATGGACCCCTCATCCAAGCATTTGTGAAGGATGAGGGGCATTTTTAGAGTAAAGCCAAATAGATGTGGCATCATGTCCTACCCATTCATATTATCCTGACACCAGGCCAACCAGGCCTAATGCTAAACTCTTAATTCTGTGCACCAGGTGAGGCAGCTGCTAGTAGGCCACTGGAGTCACCCCACAAAGTAGAAAGCCATAATTTATTAAATAAATGTGATGAAACTTTGATGCACATTTTTGAACTGGAGAGGCAGAGATCAAGTAATGTATAGAAGCACAGAAGTTAGTCATTGCCAATAAAAGCATATCTTTCCTAATCTGCTAAAGAGGTTATGTGAATTATGTTCCTAAATACAAAAGAAAAAACATGGAACCACTAGGCACTAGAGAGTACCATAGTGAACGTTTACTACTGTGCCACAGTAATTATATATAATTTATGCAGGTTTGTTGCCAAAAAGTGCTGAAACCTCCTGAGACGTTGCTTTATTTTGCATCAGGACAACATGCAAGTTTGTAATGCAGACCTTACAAAAACTTACTTTTGAAACAATAAATCACTCACAATGAAGCCCAAATTTAGCTCCCTGCAACTTTTGACTTTTACCACAATTTAAAGATTCGTTATGGGGAAGACATTGGAGAAGAAAAAAACACGATTCAGTCATCAGGATGGCATGAATGCTTTTACACAACAGCCTTCTGCATGTGTTCGAGATATGTTTCACAAGATGGGAAAGTGCATTCAATTAAAAGGAAATTACTTTGAGAATGACTATTCAAGTGATTATTGATAATAATAGTAATGTCTTTATTTAAATAGGGTGACACAAACTGGTTTTGTAGAACTAATGCTCCTTGTGGCTCTATTATATGCATATTTACATTAGAAGTACATGTACATAGTTAACACACACACACATACACACTGATAATACATGAGATTATTATATGCCCATTTTTGTCTTTGTTAACTTAACATTGTCAGAATTGTTAAGTATATTGCGACATTGAATTCTCGCACACTTCATATTGCACTCATGAAGGAACTATTTTCTATTGTAAACAAATAATGGATGCAGACGCCAGCACTTTTGATTTATAAAGAAATCATGTACACTTGTGTAAAAGGCATATTACAATTTGGTTGATTAAATTTGTTTCTGAATGAGCTAAAGCAGATGTTTCGTGGACTGCCACATACCAGCTGCACTGTTACATTCCGCATTAAATTTTGTTTAAGGTGGGCAATGGAGGTCAGATTTCATAGAATTTATGGGTACCTACAAATAACATCCAAGTGACAAGGCATAAACTGTCTTCTTTAGCTGGTAGTAAGAATGGCAAAAAATACACTTAGTTTTACACCCAGAATTTCCTCAAACTGTACTTTCTTAGTCCTGCAAATCTGAATTACATGAGCCATATTCATGGGTTCTCAAGCTTGATTATACATTTCAAAATTGTACTGTAATTTTGACTATATTCTAAGTGCAGTTACATCCTCCTTACTGCACTCTAAATGAAATAAACATTAAATTCAATACAGTCTTTTTGATAATTGCAATTGAAAAACTTCATATTTTTCCCACATTTTGATTTCAAATATTGAAACACACTTTAAGATGTCAACATGCTGCTCCATTGCCGCTGAAATCCTAAATACTTCATGTAGAATTAGCACAGATAAATACAGTCCAAAATCATTTTTTTTTGTAGAAACAACAAAACTACCACAATCTACTTCTACTAGATCAAATGGAAAAGTTGTTACATTGCACATTCATTCACAATATGACTTCAAATTTAAATTTTAAGTAGACCAAAATGCCATTTTCCTTCAAATGTTATGTCTAGCACACAACTAAGTCCAGATTTATCTGGGTGGAGTTTTGTATGCAATAATAATGTTGTTGTGTAGTGATGAATCTGTGTTTGTGTATTTAGTTTGGAATTCGGCATATATTCAGTTACTTTGTTTTTTTTGTAATGTATTTTTGTTTATATAATTAAGCCTTAGGTAGAATAAGAAAATGAGAATATAATAAAAAGGTTACGGCTTTTGTATTGGAAAATATGAGCTGATACTCAACTTATTGATTAGAATATTGTGATTAACATGTTCAAAAAACTTTCTTAGATCAACTTGGATTGATACAACTAATTTTCCTTGATCTTAGGCAGTAATTCATCTCTCAGTGATGGAGACCAAAGTTGTCTTACGAAAGTGGTTTTCTCAGAAGCCTACTTGGTTTTATGAATTGATTGATAGTGTGATAGGTGGTATATCAAAAAATTGTCATGAACATGTTTTTCAAGTAGTTTGGATGGAGTTGGTAACATAGATATGGGTCTATAGTTACTTGTATCTTCTTTGATGTTAGACATGTGAAAAATGGTAACCTTTGGTAGTTTCCATGTCTGGGGATCACTGAGATAAATATGCTTAGATTGCATATGCAAATTGTACTCTCAGATATTATATCTGCAGCAGTCTTCTGGAGACATTGTCCAATATTGTCATGACCTGTTGATTTCTTTTGTTGCATTAGTTTGCATAACGTTTTCTTCACAGCATGTGTAGCAGAACATTTTGAACAACCCTCCTTAATACAGGTTGCAAAAAGACACTATGTACCAGTTCTCAAACAAATACAAGTGGAAGCAGGGCATACTTGGTTATAAGGGTACATCTGAGATCTGGGACAAGTCTGATTAAGCATTGATATCAAGGTGAAAAATCTTGAAATTGATTTATGTACTGTAGTGTATATGAATAAAATTCTTCATAAAATATAGATGGAAAGATGGCAAGAAGTGGATAGAGATGGAGGAGACTTGGAGGCATTCTGTCCATCCCTGAAATAATTTTAATGAAATCAGATGCCCTCTTAAAATCTATTAACAAATTTTTTAAAAATTTAATGCAAGTCCTTGTCTTTTCACATGGTTCTTGGGTGGTTGATGTTTGCAAATTGCATGTATACTAAACTAGTGCTAGGTCAAACACAAAGCTAAAACTACAAAAAAAAGCTTACTACTATCTCTTTCTTGATAACTCGTGTCCACTTGTATCATAACTGCATAGAAAATTTAATCTATTTGTTGAACATGAAGAAAATCATTCTCAAGATTGTTAAATGAAGCCCTGATATTTTGCTTGTTTTATCATTGAAAACATCTGTTAATGATTGTAAATTCAAATAAGCATCATGAAATTCTATACTTACATTGTGAAGTCCTATATTTTTTTACATTTTCTTTACAAATCATATTGTTATTACACTGTAAATAATAATCTTTGATCAAATTTCAATCAGTGAAAATGTCACTAATGACTGCTGGTAGCAAAACATTAAGAATATTAATGGTAATGAAACAAGTTTTGTCAAGTGAAATTTGTGTTTTCATCACATATTTTAATTCAGTTTCAGTGTAATCATCATAAATGTGATATGCCTTCTTTGTATTCAAATGTGAAAATGTTAATATAGTTCACAGCTGTGTATGCAGGTGTTTCTACAAAAACCTAATTAACTGCCATCTACATTTTGATCTCCATTTCGCACACTTGTGTGTTGTATTATTACACTCAATTAATAGCAGAATCAGGTTAATTATGACATTTGTATCAAATCAAATAAAGTGATTGAGCAGCAGAGGAGGCAAATAGACCTTTTGCTTGAATGTCATTGTTGAAAAATAAAAGCTTCCGATGAAATTAAAAAATAAGGTCACTGATGCTAAACCAAAGTCTCTAACTTACCGAGAGTTTTTCTTGTTATTTTTTTTTTTTTGTTACCTTAGTTTTGTTGAAATTTGTGTGCATTTTTTTTTTATACCCATATGATGTCATATTGAGGTAGTGCCTTCTCTGCTGCTATAATTATCAACCAAATATCTTATCAAGACCTACACAATATCTTGTTCTTGGATTATGTAAATTTATTGTTAAAAATACATGTGTAGAATCTTGTGCTTTTGAGAAGAAATTACTAAATCTAATTCTGTGCACCAAGCCTGATGAATATTTCTCAGAGTACATGTATGTGTATCAATGCCATTAAATACAACTAAAATATTGCAGTTATCTCTGATCGCTTTTGGATCAAGTCTGATGAATATTTCTCAGAGTACATGTATGTGTATCAACTCCATTAAATACAACTAAAATATTGCAGTTATCTCTGATCGCTTTTGGACCAAGTCTGATGAATATTTCTCAGAGTACATGTATGTGTATCAACTCCATTAAATACAACTAAAATATTGCAGTTATCTCTGATTGCTTTTTGACCAAGTCTGATGAATATTTCTCAGAGTACATGTATGTGTATCAACTCCATTAAATACAACTAAAATGTTGCAGTTATCTCTGATCACTTTTGGTATTTGTCTATATCATTGAATTACACAAATTCCATCTTTCTGGTTTATTTATGCTTGCCTCTGGAAAATGTTCTCGCTGGATTTAATTGCTTGTCCAGTGGCGATTTGTGAAATTTAAATCACTTTATTCACTGAATAATTCAGCAGATACCATTATAATGGGTTTTAAGCCATCGTATCAAGAAACATCAGATGAAAGAATAATCTGTATAAACATTACAATTAATGGAGAAAAATTATGAAATTCAGGACTAAGAGATGATCAAGAAACTAAATTTATGTTACAACATATTTCATCATCGTTTTTATTTATCAAATGGTTCATTTTGGATATAATGATTACAGTGTATTTAGTTAGTCTGAGACTTCTTCATTGTTTGTTGAAACTCCACAAATTACTATAAAAATAATATTTTTGAGAGTTTCAACATCATGAAAAATGTAAGATATTTTTATACCCGCTGTGAAATTTTAAGACGTATGGTAATTTTGTCATTTTGAGACTTCTATCATTGTTTCAGCTAAATACCAGAATCATAATGTAAAATATAAAATACTGGTAGTTAGCCTAAAGTCACAAACATATATTATAATCATGTAAAAATATATAAATAAACACATACTTTCACAGTGTTTTGCATTTTATAGAGGTCCCTGAGGTTCAGTTGCTCCCACACGTTTAGTGTGATTTATGTCCATGGAGTCCACTGTGCATATGTTATTGTGAGAAAATTATGTATTAGTTGGAATATGGATGCCTGTCACTTCCATAGAAATTAAATAATGACTTATTTACTAGATAAATGATTGTCTTAAATAATAAAATTAATAATAATTATAATAATAATCAAAATAATAATAATAATGAGGACTTCACCTAATCCTTAGAAGCTCTAGGCACTTTACAACATATAAAATGATATGACTACAAAAAACACCAAAACACCATGAAATTACAAGACAAAAAAACATGCTGAAAATATTTAAGGTAGGAAACATTATAAGGTCTTTAAGTTTGTTCTTGCAGTCAATAAAGGTGAGTTTTCAGAGCACACTTGAAAGGGATCACTGTATTTTTGTGTCCAATTTGAATAGGTGATTCGTTCCACATTGATAGGTTAATTGATAGGTAACTCAAACTTTGATGGATATCATTACTAATAGCATTGCATATGCTTTTTATTTATATTAGGCAATAGAAACTGAGTACAGTGTTCAGATGCAACAATTTCGGGAAAATGAAAGAGCTCGCTTCATGGAACTTCTTTCCAGTTTGTTTGAAAGAGGATGGAGCACTGCAGTGAAAATGGAGGATAAGCAGGACATGGAGAAAGAGAGATTCATATTGGAGCATACTCTTACATGGATGCCATTTTCACACTTTCTTAAAATTTTCTCAGGTAATTTTTTCAGGTTGTTCATTATGTTTCATGTTTAGCGTCTAAGTGCTCTGTGGTATGGCTGAGCATTCATTGGGTGATCATTGAATAAAACTCTTATTTAGTTTGTCTTTTAACAGCTCTTATCTTTCAAAGCTTGTTAATGAACTATTTAAATTTATTTTAGTACATTAAGTGTTCCTAATATGTTCATGAACTTGTTCAAGGATAGTTCTATCTTATGATGCATATTGTTCTTGAACTGTTCAAGAATAGTAGTTCATAAAATAACACCAAAAATTATCAAGAACATTTCATGTTCAATTCAAGAATGGTTCATAAACTTGAAGAACTTGATTTCACAGATGGAGTTTGTTGTTTGAAGAAAGCTAGAGCAGAGCAGTTGCTTATGATGAGGTTTGTTGAGAATGACAGGTTATTTGTTATGCAGGGTTCTTCCCCATATAGAAAGAGATATAAAAGAGTGAAAAATAATAATTTTACAATATATAAATTTCTTGAAAAACAGTAGAATAATGTGTTAGGTAATACAATAACTGCAGACATCATAGCGATATGAATGTTAATTCAAAATAAACTCAAAACTCATTTATGAAATTTCAGATTTAGTATTCCCATTTGGAAGTTTTGTGAAACAAAATTATTTTAGTTCTAAATGATTAGATAGTAACGTGTTTTGTATTTTGAGGGGTTTAAATTTAAAATGACTTAATTCAAAATATTTGCAGAGTCATCTGGAACAGAAATATGTTTACCATTGTTTATTGGTGATGATATATTTTGCTTATTTTGCCCGTTCCTGCTCCAAATTCCTTAAACGATTTCTTAAATTTTAGGGATTGTTTTTCTTGCCATCAAGTATTTTTGGGTAGTGGTTTCTCGTTGCTATTATAATCAATTTGATTAATTTTTTGACATGATCTTGTACTGGTATTTATATTAAATACCTACAGATTTCAAGTGGTCTTGACTTTTTATTGTATTTAAAAACATTTTGGTATCCCAGCCCATTTGATACTTACCTCTGTGTCTTCAAAGGTTCATGTTTATTAACAACTTACAGTAGTAGATCAGACCAAGTTTAAAATATTTTCAGCATCATCAAACATTTTGATGGTATCATAGGTGATTTTCTGAAAATCCTTTAAAAATATATCATTATTGAAAGTATAAAAGACCTGTATGTAATAAATTTATGTATAATGAGCATTCTTTTCTCATACATCTTTTGAGAAAAGTGCGATTTCAAAAGAATCACTTGAACCGACCTGTAGTATTAAAATTTTGAAACATTTTCTTGTGTGTGTATTCATCTACAGGTGTTTTTGAATTGGATATTACCCTAGTTGGTTCAGTAACTAATTGTGAAATCCGAAAAGGTGCAACAAAATGCAATTATTTTTTTATTTATTTGTTCATGTCTGAGGTACCTTTATGTCACCTAATGTATTATATTCTTTCACTTCTTTTATAACTTTGCTATTTGAGATGTCCTAGCTAATTTCAGTGCCTAGTTGCTCATATCAAATGCCAGTTAAAACCTTCAATTGTTCATCTGGCATGTACAGTGAATTCAGAATCCTTGATATGTATATACATATATAATACCTATATTTTAGCTTAAAAAAATGCAGTGTCAAACCTGAACAGAGCAGTTTTCATACTTAAAATTTTGTGTAGAATGTCCAACTCCTGTTTCTTGCATGCTATCTAAAATGAGGTCTGCAAAGTATGTAAGGATTTTTTTTCCTTTGAGTTGTTACATACTGAATGAAATAACATGAAACTTTGTACGCACAATCCATTATACATTTACACAATTGGTAGAATTTCAGACACATCATCAAGTGATTGTGGGTTCAGTACCTGCCCTGGCTATCTAGGGTTGACCGTCCAATGGTCTGTACATGGGAAAGGCACGTTGCTAACATTTTCTCTGCATTTTATAATCAATAATATAATACAAATTTCATTTAAATTAACAGGAAAAACTAACAGCATAAAACAAAGTTCATTTTTAGCATCACATATCCAGGTACATGTATTACAAAGGATAAGTACTGAACATATTATTCACTGCATATCATAGAATAGAAACCTCTGTGCACCCTAAGTTTGCTCAAAATTTTGAACCCAGTGACCAGCAAACAATGATCCTTGAGTGAAAGCAACATTACCTTTTCATTTTCCTTGTATTTTAGTAGTGATAAAAGTGGAATTCTTTGCTAAATTGCTTTTCCATATAAGCCAATGAACATGAATAGGCCAAATCGCTGCAAAATGAGTAGTGTATTCTATCATGTGGGGTCTGTTGTAAAATGCAGCCACAATACACTGTGTATATAAGGACAGAATTAAGCTTTTCGATTTGTTCCAATTTATGAAGTCATTCATACTTTTTGTATTCCTGTTTTTAGTCTGCAGACTTGGGTTGTACTTGGATATTATTTTTGAGGAAAAACATTGGTTGAGACAGTTCAGTGGAAATAAAATTTGTTAATTATTTGGACTATTGTATTATTTTGGAACCGTTATAAATTATTTGAAGGAATTCTGGACAGTGCCATCATGAAAATGTAACAGTGTCTGGAGAACCAGTACATTTTCAGTTTTGAAATTAATAAGGAACTTCTCATTTATTTAGGACTTGAATAGACCTTGATAAGAACTAGTTTGGGTTCACTTCATGATACTGCAAGTTCCTCACATTTTCATTTATAACAAGGGTAATTAAATTGTTTGTTAAGTTTTTCAAAATGTATTGGCTTTACTTTTTTTTTTAGCTTTGTGACAATAGAGTTGTAACACATGCTTGCATCTGGAAGAATACTGCACAGTGATGTTAAAAGTAGGTCACTGTGTTTTTATATACTTGAGTGATTCTGTAACCCTTTGATGTTTCTGTGATCTGAGTATATCTGTTGCTGTACATTTACCAACTGGATTTCAGCATACATCCTGAGTAGTATCGCCATATCAGAAATATCTGGTGTCTGAATACATAATATGCAGGAATGCTTTGCTGTCTTCCGACACCTTTATTTTATGTTCTTAATATGCTTTGCCATATTTTAATTTTTGCAGTAGTAATGTTGTAATTAAAAGAGAAAGTGATGTCATTGTTGATATCATGATGATGTCAATAAAACATTGATAGATTGTATTATGTCATGTAGTACAACTGAGTTTATTGAGTAAAATGGTTAGAGGCACAATGATTGTAATAAACATTACCTCAAATTTACCAGTTTATTTTATTACAGATGAGAAATACCATCTCTCACTGACACTTATTTGTCAAGAGGACTTAAAGCAGGCTGTATCAGTTATAAGGAAACAGGTTTATGCTTTGAATGATGGAACAGTCACTCTCAGAGACCTTGATGTGATAAAAAAATCAGAGGACAAGTTTCAAGAACTGACCTTCATCCTGTTTGAAAAATCTGAGGAAAAGTGGAAAACATTTAATGTTGTCAAGGCAGTTAAGATCCGACAGATGGAAGCAGACAGTTACCAAACACAGAAGAAATATGTGGCAACTCTGTTACAGCGTTGTAAGCCATTGAATTTTGGTAAGTTCATACACACAGCTGATGTATAATATACCATAATGAACATAATTTTAAGTACTCTGTTGAGTTGTTTTATAATTTTGGAATTCCTATATTAAATACATTTTTCAAACATTCAACATAAGATATACTTACTGTAGAATGTATTTTAGCAGTTAAAGAACATAAAAGGTTGTTTTAGAAACAGTGATATATAAAAAAAAGGAAATCCATGTCCTAAAAAGTAAAGTCTTTACTACCTGTATTTTGTGCTGATCATTTATTTCCATATCTGATAGAAAGATCAAAATAATATTCCTGAAGAAAGGATTCATGTTGTGCAAGTCAAATGAAAAACGGCTGAGCGATACAAATTGATGTCACTGTGAGCCATGTGAGTAGTCTTGCTTCATGAGGATTATTTCAACCAACTTATGCACAGACTTAGTCAACATAACATTGGCATATTGTTACCAGAGCAATGGCAACAATATGTCAATGTTATGTTGATGGTAAAACTTGTGAATGGTTTACATTTTAAGTAAAACTGCAGCCTTACTCCTTTGTGACAATTTTAGAAGATACGTTTGTACATTAGACACACGGTCTGTTGATATAATCTTCATGGAGCAAGACTACTAATATTTAATATGTAGTATGAACTTGCTACATGGAGCATTCATTGTGCAATTTCCAACAACAATCCATTTTCAAAAGTGATTTTTCTCATGAAATAGAAATCAGTAAACATAATGAATGATAAGAATTTGATTCTTATCTTAAATGACACGTGGAGACAAAGAATCATGATATTATCAATAATTTTTTCATTAAATGGGACACAAAATGATACCTGATCCTTACTTAATAGAGGTTAATATGGTTTGGAAAATATATCATTGTACTGATACAAGGTACAGAGCATCTTATTTCAAGTTTTAATTAAACTAGAATATAATTAATTATGATTTAAGATTATTATTATGATTCACTGTCTTCTGCTCATATGAAAGTTGAAAACATAGGTCAGTGAACGAGAAAACATTATGCTTTTGGTCATGACCAACAGCGCCATAAGTGAAAGTTAAATTTACAATCTTTTGAAACTTTAGATATCTGACCAGCAAGTTAAATGAAGATGGGGTATCTTGTAAAGATGTTTGCTAAACTTTTTGATTTATAAAAATGTTTTAATTTTTCTATGCATAGCCTCATTCCCTGTATAGCCTCAGCAAAATGATAGGCCAATTGAAGTACATGTACAAGTAGAATGTAAACATCTATAGCCACATGCTATTTGCAACAGTTGCTAATTGTTTAGTGACAGTCAGATATAGATCAAAATGAGGACTACCAAGTTTTTGTATGTGTGTTATTTGTGTTTTCCAATGGGATGTGAGCCAAACATGAATTTTATAATATGTGATCTATACTTGGATTTATGTGTTTTTAATATACATGTACAGTACTTAACAGATTATGGATTGTACTACACAAATGTAAGTTATTAATACAGAAGTGCTTTTCTGATTATCTTCATTTAATCAAAAGCATGGACTTTTGCGCTCGGTTTTATTCCCTCCCCTCTCTCTGGCCATATTTTTGGTCAATGCATCATTTTGTTCAGGTAACTGATTTGGTTGGTTCATAACATAGTTGGGTTCTATGGACCCCAACTGCTGTGTTATAACGGGATCACACTGTATGTGTGTATGGTGTATGTGTGTGTGTGGAAGATGGAGGAAGATTATGTTCAGACAGGTTACTTCACTGAGAGTCTAAACTAGGTCCATGAATTATAACACCCTTTGCTTTACCTGCACACAGCAACCCCATACCCCTTCAGCCAAGCACACATCCCCCCAAAAATGTGACAAAATAAAGTTGCTAATATTGACAGTTGTGCATAGGAGACACAAAAGCTTATCAGCCTAATGCTCAATCATCAAAATGCACAGTCACTTGAGATTTCTAAAACAGAGATCAAGGTATAATGAGGGATGTGCTTATCAACCTAATAATTAATTCTCATTAAAATACAGTCACTTGAGATTCCTATAACAGAGATCAAGGTATATAGAGGTTATTATAGTTAGTTACAAAATATACCCATGTTCAACACACTAGAATATATATTAGTTGTAGTATATATGTTGTTGTAAATTGCAGATTATAATATGTAGCAGCGGTTATCACTGTGGTTACAATCGATGAACACTCTGGTTTAGAATTTTTAACATAGCATTAACAATTTTTCAGTCATATTGCTACGATGTCTACAGTGAGGCAGTTCATAGTGATGTCTAAGCAATGGGGCATCATGCCACAGATATGTAGCTTGATGTCCCACCCAGTTACATAATGTAACAGAATTGTTACCGAGAGGAGGGTGGATTAAATGAACAATACAAACACAATTTGTGAAAGAAAATATAAATTTATGTAATAAATTATAAATGAAAAAAATACAGATGTATTAACACAATAACTCACGCGCTCAACCCACAATTACACTCACAACCATTCACAATACATGAATAAATTAAATAACAATACAAAAGGAATCTCAGATGTAAAGGAATCTCTTGGATTATACACAGATCCAAGAATCCTTTACGAAAGTTAAATAAATGCAAGTATGATTTACGAAAAAAATAAACACAAACGACAAACTATCTATCGCACGATGGATTGCGATAACTAGCACGATCATATACTTGTATTCAATCAAGTTGCTAGCTTTTATTGATATCTATGTGATCACTTGAAATATTATTGCGATCTGACATAAGCATGCAAATACAACAATGTATTAAATTACATTACAATTTCAATACACTTATGTGTCTCCCCTGTATAACCGCACGATTCAGCAACAGTTGAATCGTCTCCCAGTTTCCCCGAGAACCGAGGGTTGACCAATACTATTATCGGACGTTTCCCTACACGGATCCACCACAGTTATACGTTCAGACAGCATACAACATCTACCAGAACCAACGGTTCCTCACTCCCCTAGATGTCGACCCGGACGTTTTACAACTCTAAGACAGCTCCGACACTCGGACTTCTAGCTTTCCGGATATTTACATGTTACACAGATGTTGACGAACAGACAGTTCGACACACAGACAGATACTTCAATTCCGTTTGCACAAATTAACGGCACAAGCACATTCAGATATTTATACAGAGATGTTCCAGAACAAACAATAGATGTCCCACAACAAATCAGACGATATCAAAGACGTTTATCAAAAGATGGTATCAGATGTGTTAACAGCTACGGTATCAACGATGTTATTAGCAGCTACGGTATCAGATACATTGTAACAACTACGTTAGCAGCTACGGTATCAGAGACTGTATCAACGATGTTATTAGATGCGCTATCAGTGATGTACTTCTACGGTATCAACGACGGAATCAACGACGGAATCAGCTATAATAAACAAAACCAGACTAATAATAGTTGTCTCAAAAATAATCTAAGCCGTAGATTACGATATTGTATTTAAAGTCTAAAAGTGACTAGTAATTCCAAATATTCCACGTTTAATTGCAATAAAAGCATCATTATACGAAATGATAATCTGAATAAAATTCACAATAAAACGAAATGTAAATTTAACACTCACCCCTTTGGCTGGAGATTTGCAAGACGAGGTTATCTATCCTTCGATTAGATATTTTGGTTCCCGTAAAAAATTATGATAAATAGTTCGCCTTATATACTCTCAATAGGTGAACATAAATCACATCGAGCTTGCCGTACACCACGTAAAACGAGTATTTCGGATTTCATGTAAATTACAAATTGGCACATGCAAATCGTTACACGCCACTTAATCACCCCAGGTAATGCGTGTACGACGAAATCAAGAAAATGGTGAGTTTCGTTTGCAATTCAAGAACAGAAATCAGTTCAATTTTCGCCTAATTCTGTGACAATACCTCCCCCCTAAGAATAAAAATGTACACATTTTTAAAACTAACACAGAATAGAAGAAAAATAACTACTGATGATATCTTACAACATTTACACTGGTTATACTACAAACTGGATTTTATTACTGGGCAAATTCATACAAATTTCCCATGATGCCCTACTCAAGTAGTCTGCGCCTATATTTTCAACTCCCCTTATTGCTTCTACACGGAAACGATAAGGTTGCAGTGTTAGCGCCCAACGCATCAACCGAGCGTTAGCGACCTTGGCCTTGTTTAAATACAGTAGGGGTTGGTGATCAGTCTCGAGAACGAAATCTCTCCCAAACAGATATGCGTGATACTTCCCAATTCCCCATACTACGGCCAAACATTCCTTTTCTATAACGGAATAATTTTTCTCCCTGGGTAGCAATTTCCTACTCGAGTAAGCTACGGGTAACTTACTGTCGTCCTGCTCTTGCAGTAAAACTGCCCCCAACCCAGTTTCAGAAGCGTCTGTTCTTAGAATAAAGGGTTTGCTGACATCCGGCAATTTCAATATAGGTGCACTAACCAGTTTCTCTTTCAGAGTACAAAATGCTTTATCTTGTGGCGGTCCCCATTCAACTTTGTTTGGTTGCCCCTTCTTGGTCAAATCAGACAGCGGGCTAGCAATGGCTGCAAAGTTCGGTATAAACTTTCTGTAAAAACCTACTAGACCTAGAAATGATCTTACCTGCGTTTTGTTGGTTGGCTTCGGTGCGTCTCTAATTGCTTCAATTTGCTTGGGATGAGGTTTTAACTGACCCATACCGCTGACCCTATGACCCAAACAATCTGAATCTGTATAACCAATACTGCATTTAGTGGGTCTCACTGTGAGGTTCGCTCTGCGGAGTCTATTGAAGAGCTCGCTCAGTACGGACACGTGCTCACTCCAAGTATTCGTGTACACGAATATGTCGTCTACAAAGCTATCAACGTTTGTTAAACCTTTCAGCAACTTTCGCATCAAACGACAACAAGTGGCGCTGGCTCCAACTAACCCGAAAGGCATCACTTTGAATTGATACAATCCTTTCTGGGTCGCAAATGCCGTCAAAGTTCGGGACTCTGGGACAATGGGAACCTGCCAATATCCCTTGGACAGATCCAATTTGGAAATCCATCGGTTTCCCGACAACTTTGCAAATAGACCCTCCATATCTGGCATTGGTTCTGCATCGAACACAGTGATTTTATTCAACTGCCGAAAATCGATACAGAATCGGTTCGTCCCGTCCTTTTTCCTTACTAACACTACTGGAGACGAATATGGTGAGTTGGAGGGTTCAATCACCCCCAGATCCAACATTTTACTCACCTCTTCGTCCACAGCTTCACGTGCGTTGTATGGCACCGGATAGCCCTTGATTCGAATAGGGTCAGACGTATTCAGCTTAATTTTGAGGTCCAACAAAGTTGTACAACCTGGTCTGTCAGTGAATACATAAGAATGTTTAGCCAAGAGCGCATTAATCTGTTGACGCTGGTCTTTCGTCAACTCCGCACTCACATCGACTTTATCTATCCCCTCCCCCGCAACTCCCAAGGGACATTCAAGGGAACTCTCTATATTCGAATCAGCTTCATCATCGTCTACGACTGCCGTACAAACGACATTTAAGACCCCCTTTCCAACATTGTCGCTCTGTCTCTTAATATACAGCTTGAGCATGTTAGCATGGAATGTCTTTACATTACCGTCCATGTCAATTTTATAGTCCATGTCACCTTTTACTTCTTTAACTTCATATGGACCTTTCCACTGGACTAATAACTTATTCGAACTCGTTGGAAGAAGCAATAGCACCTGATCTCCCACAAGAAATTTCCTATTACGCGCTCTGCGGTTGTAATACTTGGCATATCTGCGCCCCGATTTAATCAATTCGTCACGTGCCATCTGGCATGTACTCTCAAGTTTGTTTCTTAGATCTAACACGTACTGGTAAGTCGTTTTTATTTCCTCGTTCGCGACATCACCAGTCCATAGTTCGCGTAGTATCCGCATCGGGCCTCGAACTGTTCTACCATACAACAGTTCAAAGGGCGAGAACCCTAAACTTTCCTGCGGTACTTCACGGTACGCGAACAGAACAGCGTTTAAATAACGGTCCCAGTCTTGCGGACGTTCCGCGCACATCTTCCGTAGCATGCTTTTCAGGGTACCATTAAACTTCTCTACCAGTCCATTGCACATCGGATGGTATGGGGTAGTGTTTAGCTGTTTGATGGATAACAGCCTACTTATTTCACCCATGAGGTCAGAGGTGAATTGGGCACCACAATCAGTGAGGATTTCCTCTGGCACCCCTACCCTACTGAAGATATCAACTAATGCTTCAGCTACCCTTTCCGTTTCAATAGTTGGTAACGCTACGGCTTCGGGGTATCTGGTTGCGTAATCAACCAGAGTAAGTATGTACCGATTCTTTCTTTCGGTAACCGGGTGTATTGGTCCTACAATATCTACTGCCACTATTTTAAACGGTGTATCTATTAATGGCATTTGTCCTAAGGGCACCCTTGTGACCCTTCCCTTACAAACGGTTTTCTGACATACGTCGCACGACCTACAGAACCGTGTGACATCGCCATTAACACCGGGCCAGTAGAATTCAGCGACTACCCTGCTAGTGGTCTTAGCGTTACCTAGGTGTCCTGCCATGCTTGACTCATGCGCCACCCTAAGTACTTGAGATCTATATCTCTGGGGTACGACCACTTGCCAATACTTCTTACCCTCCCGAGCGCTAAACTCCCTATGAATTAATCCGTTCTTGCGTACGAATCTAGAGCTACCCCCACGCTTGCAATGTTTAATCGCGCCGGACGTGATTTTCTCAACAATTGTTCTGATGGATTCATCACGTTCTTGCTCTTGTTTGAAATCATCACGGGAAATTCCTGAGATCGATTCAGGGACTATTAATTTATGAAACGCGGATTTCTCTCGCCGTGTTTGCGCTCGCGTTTCGACTGCCTGGGCCAAAGGTATTTTAAAATCGGCCATGGTTGGAAGACGGGAACCTTCAACATTACCGATCGTCAGATCGTAAATAGGATTGTCCATACAAAGGGCATCAACAGTTCCCGTTAAGAAAGGTGTTTTTACTGTGATCCTTGCTACGGGAATGCGACCCATCGTCTGATCAAGCAACATACATGGGGATTCCCACCCGAGCATTTGGTTATCCTGCACGAGACTACGTCTGATCACTACGCCCGTACAACCAGTATCACGCAATACCACGACTTCTCGACCGTTGACAAACCCTCTCGCAGTTGGTACACGCGCTTCAGGAAATATACACGTGCCAAGTGAATGAATACAAGGTTCTACATGTACGTTGTTATCGGATATACCTTTACTTTGTATAGCCACTGCTACCTTATGTATAAGTGCCTTTCTTTTAGGACAGTCTTTTTGAACATGACCCAATGCATTACACAAGAAACACCGCACACGCTGAAAAACTGGATTCCCAACTGACCTTTTTACCTCAGCTGATTTTACAGGCTCCCTAGGCATAGGTCTTACAGACTGGTTTCCAGACTTAAAATCTTTTAAAACCACGTTCTGGGTTCCCCCATGAGCTTCGGCAAATAAATCGGCTTGCTTAGCCATATCTTTTACGTTTGTGAAGACTTTCTCCTTCAGAAATTGATCTAATTCTCGCCCAACTGTATTAAATAATTGATCTCTGAGCAAGAAATCAGTCAACCCTTCAAACGTTTTCACCGCTTTGCCGCATTCAATCCACCGCTCAAAATAGTTCGCAATTCTGACGGTGAACTGACCAAAGGTTTCTCCCTTATCGGGCTTGCTATACCTGAACTTTTTTCGAAAACCTTGTTCAGTGAGCTCGTACCTTTTGAGAAGTGCTTCCTTTAGGACGTCGTACTTAAACACATCGTCCCTAGGAAGTCGCGAGTATACATCCAGTGCTTTACCTTTTAATAAAGCACTCAGATGCAGCGCCCAGTCATTTTGACTCCACTTCTGGTTTTCGGCATACCGCTCAAACCGATGAAGATAGCTATCTATGTTATCTTTTTCATCGTCAAAGGGAGGTAATTTGGGGCCCCTTAATTTGCTAAAGGCAGAATCGTGTTCTCTTCCAGATGTCGCTAATTCTACCTTACGCTCATGATCCCGTTGCTTTGATTTTTCATCTAACTCTATTCGCTTTTGCTCCGCTTCCATTTCCCATCCTATCCTATCCTTTTCCGCCTGCTTCTCTAATTCTATCTTTTCCCTCTCGGCCTGCTTCTCTAATTCTATCTTTTCCCTCTCGGCCTGCTGCTCTAATTCTATCTTTTCCCTTTGGGCCTGCTTTTCTAATTCTATCTTTTCCTTCTCAATTGCCCATTTCCTATCATCGGATTCCCTTTCTAATTCCCTTGACCTTGCCCTTTCTTCCCTTTCTCGGGCTTGTTCTTCTTGAATAAATTTCCTTAAACTTTCGCCTTCATAACCGAATTCTTTGCCTAAGGCAACCAAGTCCTTAAGGGATGACATGACAATTGTAATATGAATACAGATATATAACCAAACCAATACTTTAAACACGTTTATACTGGACACACGGACCTAGGTAAACTAAACAAAAATAAACTCCAACTAGAGTATTATCTTAACAGAAGGTCACGCTCAAATATAAACATTAAATGTATACCTTCACAAAAATGATTGACAGTTCACTTAATCCAACGATCCCACTTCTGACACCATTGTAACAGAATTGTTACCGAGAGGAGGGTGGATTAAATGAACAATACAAACACAATTTGTGAAAGAAAATATAAATTTATGTAATAAATTATAAATGAAAAAAATACAGATGTATTAACACAATAACTCACGCGCTCAACCCACAATTACACTCACAACCATTCACAATACATGAATAAATTAAATAACAATACAAAAGGAATCTCAGATGTAAAGGAATCTCTTGGATTATACACAGATCCAAGAATCCTTTACGAAAGTTAAATAAATGCAAGTATGATTTACGAAAAAAATAAACACAAACGACAAACTATCTATCGCACGATGGATTGCGATAACTAGCACGATCATATACTTGTATTCAATCAAGTTGCTAGCTTTTATTGATATCTATGTGATCACTTGAAATATTATTGCGATCTGACATAAGCATGCAAATACAACAATGTATTAAATTACATTACAATTTCAATACACTTATGTGTCTCCCCTGTATAACCGCACGATTCAGCAACAGTTGAATCGTCTCCCAGTTTCCCCGAGAACCGAGGGTTGACCAATACTATTATCGGACGTTTCCCTACACGGATCCACCACAGTTATACGTTCAGACAGCATACAACATCTACCAGAACCAACGGTTCCTCACTCCCCTAGATGTCGACCCGGACGTTTTACAACTCTAAGACAGCTCCGACACTCGGACTTCTAGCTTTCCGGATATTTACATGTTACACAGATGTTGACGAACAGACAGTTCGACACACAGACAGATACTTCAATTCCGTTTGCACAAATTAACGGCACAAGCACATTCAGATATTTATACAGAGATGTTCCAGAACAAACAATAGATGTCCCACAACAAATCAGACGATATCAAAGACGTTTATCAAAAGATGGTATCAGATGTGTTAACAGCTACGGTATCAACGATGTTATTAGCAGCTACGGTATCAGATACATTGTAACAACTACGTTAGCAGCTACGGTATCAGAGACTGTATCAACGATGTTATTAGATGCGCTATCAGTGATGTACTTCTACGGTATCAACGACGGAATCAACGACGGAATCAGCTATAATAAACAAAACCAGACTAATAATAGTTGTCTCAAAAATAATCTAAGCCGTAGATTACGATATTGTATTTAAAGTCTAAAAGTGACTAGTAATTCCAAATATTCCACGTTTAATTGCAATAAAAGCATCATTATACGAAATGATAATCTGAATAAAATTCACAATAAAACGAAATGTAAATTTAACACTCACCCCTTTGGCTGGAGATTTGCAAGACGAGGTTATCTATCCTTCGATTAGATATTTTGGTTCCCGTAAAAAATTATGATAAATAGTTCGCCTTATATACTCTCAATAGGTGAACATAAATCACATCGAGCTTGCCGTACACCACGTAAAACGAGTATTTCGGATTTCATGTAAATTACAAATTGGCACATGCAAATCGTTACACGCCACTTAATCACCCCAGGTAATGCGTGTACGACGAAATCAAGAAAATGGTGAGTTTCGTTTGCAATTCAAGAACAGAAATCAGTTCAATTTTCGCCTAATTCTGTGACACATAATCCTGCCACCAGCCGACCAGTCCTAACACTAACCTCTTAATGCTGAGTGTCAAGCGAGGCAGCTGTTAGTACCTATTTTGTAAATCTTTGATATGACTCAGCCAGGGATGCTCTAACCACTAGGCCACCAGAGCGGTTAAAACACTTATTTTTGCTTCTTTTTTTTTCCATAAAACCAAACAGACTTTCAAGTATGAATATACTGTACATGAGTATGATAAATTCATAAAGTGTATTTTAATATACTAGAAGATAAAATATTGCTTAAAACTATGGATGCATGGGTAGTGAAAATATGAATGGTACCTGACATGGAACTACCGATTCAGGTTGTTTTTTACTGGGTTGGGTTTTACAATTCCCATTTTGTCTATTTTCTCTGTACACACTTCTTTCACCCCATTTTGTCAACCTTAAAAAGGTTTTTTAAATATACTTTATTACTGCTTGGAGTGTGTTTGTGTGGGTGTGGGTGTGTGTGTGCATGCGTATGTGTGTGTGTGCATGTGTGTGGCAAACAAGCAGGCAAAATCAAATTTTTATCTTAAAACCTGGCCAATCTGGTATTTCTTTGGTAATGCAAAAATAATGTTAAATACAAATATGCAATCCAAAGCAAATAGATAAGTTTCTGCCTGTATAATCCATTGGAGAGTGGAATATTTTCTTAATTAGAGGCAGTCTTTGCTTCTTGGATTGGTTCATGGTGGTAGGGGAGGTGGTGAAAGTAATGTAAAAGACATTTGAGCTTTTTATGGCACTCATTTGAGACTGGATGTTCAAACTTCTCCAAAGACCTTGTTGAAATATTCTTGGTATAGAAAATTATCTTTCTGGATATGTAGTGCAGTGAGGGAGTGGCATTCATTAGTATGGTGGAATATAGTTTGGTTTGAAATTTGTAATGTATGAAGTGATTGAATAATCCTCAGTTAGATTATAATTTTTCTAGGTAATTACTTTCAAAGGCAGGATGTGGAGTATAATTCATGATGGACCCGAGAAACACTTGTAATCTGAATGTGGTGTTTGAATTGCAGGCAAAAGAATATAATGCTTTTCCCTCCATTCAGGTATTATAAAAGTTAGTTTTCCTGGGCTTTGCTTGTTTTGCAAATGGTTATGTTGACATTTTGCCTTGAAAAATGGACCACACTTGTGCTGTGACTATTCTGACTACCAAAATAATTGTGCTTTGCATTTGATGTTAGGATTTATCCAACTTCATAGAAACATTATTCATAAAGCTTGTCATGGGAGTTGTTAATAATAATGGCACAAATGTATTTCATTTAGGACATTGATTTGTATAACTTTTGTTGTTCAACACTTAACTCTTTCATTGTACCTAACTCAGTTGAATTTATTTGTTCACTTAGTGTGCTTTGCCTATGCAAATTAGGGGCCACAAGTGGTCTAAAGTGTTCTCCATTACGGGTCACTGCCATTTCTCCTCTGTCTGCGGGTTCGAGTTTCAGATTCAGCCAATGTGGGTATGTCAGAAAGCTTGCCAGTAGCTTCTGGTGGGTTGGTGGTTATTTCCAGGGGTTTTCCCATTTTCTTCATTCATCATTAATACTGGCTGCCATGTATATCCTATCATGTGCTGAAAAATGGCGTTAAACCCTATAACAACAACAACCTATGCAAATTAGCCCAACGGTTTCTCCTATATCAGTCTTCTAAGGACTTAACATGGCATCATCTTAATATTCTCAGTCAATTATAGTTGTTATGGGTTGAACACCATTTTTCAGCACATGATAGGCTAACATGGCTGCCAGTATAACTGGTGAGGAAAGAACCTTTAATCACTACTGACCCATGCCACATAACCATAAGCCCAAGACTATAAACCAACATGGATCGAGGTGAGATGGCAGTAATCGGTAAAGGTGAATACTTTTGACTACATGGCCACCTAAGAATACACGTCCACCAAAGATTTTAAGATTTTAAACGAGTTTATGAAAATCAACTGCCCTGAAGATAGTTTTGCATGAGCTATAAACAAGTGTTGTTTACAGTTTATACAGGTATATGCTTTAGTGGTGGTTAAAAAAAAAAGAAGAATTTCCTCACCTCTCCCCACGGTTAATTAAAATTGTGTTTATAAACACATGACCATAAGTATGAAAAAAATTCATAATGACATGTTTTGTTATGACATGTATGTGATTAATTCTTGTCCCCTGAGCAGTTATTGGGTTGAATCCTTTTGGTATTTCATTGCTATATTCTTGTTGTATCATTCTTTTCAGCTGAACTCATGGAGGTGGAAAGAATAATTGGACACTTGGAAAAAAAGAAGGACCTTTGTATCAAAGATATTTGTCAACCAGCTGATGTGGAGACAGTCACACCTGAACAGTTTTTGCCTCAAAGTACAGCATTTAAACTTGCAGCAGAGGTTGCCAATGTACTTGAACCACTTCATGCATGGTCCAGAAGTAATATTTTCAGGACCCTTTGGCAAGACAGACATGCAACAGTTACTGTGGAATCATTTGAGGAGGTGTGCAGTCAGATTTGGAGACCGGTATCCATTAGTATGAGGGACATCATACACAGAATTACTTCTGGTGAAATAAACTTTTTGGAGATGAAAAATTTGCTGGGAAAAATTGATGGATATGAAAAAATGAGGGAAGAGATGACTTTGATAAATGTACCAGAGGAACAAGCTAAGGAGAGAGTAGGACAGCTGAGGCAGTTTCAGCAGATGGAAGCATTCATTAAGTGGGCAGAAACCATTCTGGATGTTGCTAGAAGCTATAAGTTGACAGGTGACTTTAAAGAGATTGAGGCAATTGCATCAAAGGTAGGCTTGTTGACTATATATTTAACATGTTTTTGAAATTTGGTGATAATCTTGATGAAAACATTATTGATGATGATAAAAGAAATTTATCATTGAGCATCATTATCTTTATTGATGAGTTGAGTCATTGTCAGCTACGTGTTTGTATCCTGAGAGGATTTTCATGACAGTGCTTTGTGTTAGGTACTAGTGTTTACTCAAATAATGGTATCCAGTTGGATAGAACAGTTACAGATCTCGTGCTGGTAAAGACTACTAGATTCTTAAATATAATTCTAAGTGTAAATTTTTATTTTCCTGGTGACTTCAAGGTGCAAGTAAACACGACCAGCAGGTACAATAGTTCAGAGTGTATGTAATTTTATGCATTGCAATAAGATCTTGAAACTTATTTAATGTTGATTTGTGAAGATTCAATCGGTTAATTGTTTAATAAATGAGAGAATATGCATTTTGAGGGGGTGGGGCTCTGCTTTAATTGAAACTTATTGGTCACAAACTGCTATGGAAATCTTGAATGATCAAATAAAAGGTTCATCTTCATCAAGTGGGAGGGCTATGAGTCACATGGTTGTAATTTAAAAATTTATAGTAAACATGAAACAAAAACAAAAGTAAAGGGAGTAAACATGTAACGGTTGCATGCCTTGGTCATGTTCCAAAAGAAATGTCGAAGAGTTGTCAGAGAAACTGAATGAAGACTATCATCTTGGGGACCAGTTTATTTGATGTAGAGCATTGGAGAAGTTAGAACTGTCATTCAACACTGTAATGCCAAAGCTGTTGATGGACAGGTAGGCCACTGTTTACTTTATAAAAGGTTCTCCTCTTGTCATATATCTTGTTGTTATGTTTGAAAGCAGTTTTATTATTATTATCATTGGATAAGGATTAATTTGCTTTGTAAGATTCCAAAACTCTACATGATCAGCAAATCAATATTTCACTTGGTGATTGTGTTGTGTGAGGAGAGGGGTATCTATCAGCGTGCCTATTTCATTTGTATACATGTACATTATGTTTGCGAGACCGTTTCTTTAAATTACATAAGAAAACTTGTATACAAATACAGCTGCTCTCTTCTCTCTTTCTTGCTCTCTTCTCGCTTTTTCTCTCTTTCTCTCTCTCTCTCTATCTCTCACACACACACACACACACACACTTTGAGTAATAGGACAAGCACATTGCTTGCACAAAAGTTTCATAACCTGTGCATATAAATGTGTAGAACATATAATACATGCTTTGATGTTGAAATGTTCAAAGGATTTTCTAGCACTGATTGTAATAAACTGATTCTAAAAATGTTTCATCTGTCATGTTTAGGATAGGCTGAATGCTAAGATTCATTGTACATTTTTTAACTACTAGTAAATTCATTATAAATATTGAAATAACAATAACTTTGAAAGGATCTCTAATCATGAATGGAATGGATATTATAGTGTTGTCAGAGTATAAAGGCTGGCAGGTTGCCATTGTTATTAGTTATTGTTTTGAGCTGCAGTCAAGGTAGTTGACTTGATGTGAAAAAATTTCAGATTTGTTACTCTTGCTTTAAAAAAAATCAGTTTTAAGTGTTGACTTGATTAAAACAGAACAGAGAAATAGATTTAAATTATAAATTATAAATAATTTTTTGTCTTTTATATAAAGGCAGACCTGTCAACTCTTTCGATTTGCCATAAGTATTATGAAAATTACCCTCAAAATAAGGACTTGCAGCATTAAAGCAAAAACAATGGAACAATGCTTTTGGTCTCCAATGTTCTTCCAGCAGTTAAATCTGCTGCAGTTAAAGGAAGTGCAGAACTACCAGCCCAAGCAAAATGATCATTGCCAAAAAGTCCAGAAAATTTGTGTATTACTTGGATTCAGGTTTCATATTAAAAGTAGTGAAATTGGTCATGGAACCAGACTAACTTTACTGCAGCACATCAGATGCTTTAAACTGCACCTATTTGTTCATGCGAAGCATCTGCATGATCAAACTGTTGATCATATAGTTTTGTGTTAAAAATGGCATCCAGCAAGAGATGCAGTTTTGAGATATCAAGTTGAGAGACAGCAACAAGCCATTGAGCTGCTTAGGGTTTGGAACTAAATTTGTGCTACTGTACTAGTGGTAAATTAAGTCTACTTTACAAACTTTTCAGTTCAACATAATGCTTATTGTCTCTGCACATTCCGAATACCAAATCTTTAATTATGTTTTTGAGCTTTCCAGTAACAGTTTATAATATTTTGTTACACCTTACTGAAAACTGGTCACACTTAATGAAAACAATGAACTGCCTTACTGAGATGGACTCGTCAGGGTTGGCAGGTCTGTAAAGGTAGTGAATAACTTAAGTATTATTCCTACCTTAAATATCTGTAGTGGAGACAGTCATTTAGTTGTATTCAATTATTGTGTTCAATTGAGAGGATTTATATTTTCAATTATTCATTGGAATTACAAGGTGCTTATAAACTTGAGGACTAATTAACTATTTTGTATTTACTGTGAATTCATTTAATGACAGTTTGGATCACATCAGCATAGTGACACATCAATTGCTAGAATATCAACATTATTTATGGATATTGATAAATAAGTACAATAGATTGGAATTCATTCAGAACATCACTGGAACTCATTTGTAATACTCTTTTGTTTCTAAATATATGCAGTATTTTATTTGATCTTTACAGAAGGAAAGTTTATGGTTCATATGCAGCTGTTACATGTGTGTAATGGGCATCTATGTAATGTCGCCCATATTATTCAGTACTGTTCTGTGATACATAATATGTACATGAAAGCTGTAAGCTTAGACATTCACATGCTCAAGGAATACTTACTAGTTCTTGAGAGAATTAAAAAAAATTCCAAACATTTTCATAGCATCAAATAAAACATTTATTACAGAAATCACTTGCAGAAATCACCTGTTCCGAGGTGGAAAACTGAATGCCCAACAGAATTTAAATTATTATCCAAATTGTTGTATAAAATCTGAAGGAATTTTATTTTTCTTGTATGCCTTCATTTTATTCTAAATTCTGGGTAGGTATGACATTTTAGGATTCTTTTAAGTCCTGATGTTGATCATGATATTACATATAGAGTATGGTCTTAACATATTTTGGGTTTGCAAAATACTCGAGGCATGCATCAAGTTTAAAACAGACAACTGCAATACTTAAATAGATATGTATATGAATTTTGCAGAGGTGTAATATGTGTTTGTCTATATAGCTGCAATCAGGCTAATTAGCATGGTCTAATTAATCACTAGACTCCAGAGTAAGATGGTATGGCTTTATTTGTTCCCATTTTTTATTTTTTAAATAAAAGTTATAAAACTTTTACTTAAATTTTAAAATGAGTAAGTCAGCCATAGCAATGTTAAATATTTATTTGTATGCCACTAGTGTCAAACACTTCTTACCTAAATGTGTTCAGCAAGTTTATATTTAGATGGTCACATGAATTAAAATTCCAGCACAAACATTTATTTACAAAATTTTAGCACTTTAGGTAGCCTTTCATGATGAAAGCAAAATAGATGACGGCATGCATTATATTTAGTATCAGGAAAGGTTGCCATTTAAATGAGGTGGCCTGTGTGTTTTGTATGGTATCTGTGTGCATTGTCTTTATCAAATGATATGCTGATTGGGTTAGGCTGAGTGTCTGCGAAAAGTAAAGAAGTTTAAACATGCACTATTTGGTCAAATATATAGTCCTTCAAGGGATGCATACATTTACTAATATGTGCAAAACACTGCTGACATAAAGACATTTTAATCTGTGCAAATTATCAGACACAAAAATAGACAAATTCACTTATGTAGCTTAAGTGTCACTTTCTTAAACTATTAGTGGATTTGCTGCAACACATTACAAAGCACATCAGTTGAAATCAATCTTGTAGCCATGAAAAGTATTTATAAATAAATTTCAATACTTTTTCTCAAAATAGCAAATAGGAAAGGGATCAGAAACAGAAGAATATTGTTCTTACTGTTGTTGACATGTTGCGCGGTTTGGAAGCGTAGTTGTTTTCTGTGTCATAAGCTTTGGTGTATGCAATATATAGCTTATAATTATGTAAATTTAGGTTATTATCATTCTTCTTGGGATCTGCTGATCACTGCCGAGCATGAGTTTCAAGATGGAGATGGTAGATTCTTTAAGCTACATATGAAGATATCTGAGCATTTGTATTTTATAATGAGAAACTCACATTAAGCAAAAACTGCCTTTTACATAGTATTTAATCAATTCACACATACATAACTGTCAAAATATGATCATAATTCACTTTCAGCTGCACTATTGTACCTTTAATTTCTTCTCTATTCAACAGTTTTCAGTTTGAAACGTAACTTTTGACAGTATTTAGTGCTTGTTAATTTTCAGGAAAGTGCTTCTGATAAAATGATGAAAGATTTTGATGATTCTTGTGTGACTAGTGAGTTTGTTAAAGATCTTACACCAGAGAAAACGGAATGTTTGGAGCAATTTGTCAAATGCAAACCTCTTGTCTTGTGGCTCCGGGAATCAATGACAGGTATGCATACATTTATGTATTTATATAATGTATCTTTCAGTCTCTGTCCATCAGTATTCTGTTTAAACTTGTACAATCTTGGGTTGGGAAATGGAGAAATTCAAATGCACCATGAATAGAAGCTGCAAACTTGGATATAAAATGCACTGGAATCAATCCATTGTTACATGAGCAAATCCTTTTTTCATGTTGACAAACTAACAGTACATTGTTATATCATAATCTGCTTATACTGACCTGAGTACTGGATGCTGTAAATACATTCAAATAATCATTCCACTGGACTAGCCACAGTTGATAACATTTGAGGGCAGGAACAGCAACAGCTTCAATCTAGCAAATGATGCCTTTTTTTCCCCCCAAAAAAATGTACCCAGAAAAAATAGTTTTGCTGAAACTTCAAAGAAAACTTGTATTAATTTTGAAGCAATGATCCTTCTGTATAAATACTTCGGAAATGAAAACAAAATTCAGTCTCAATCAATGTACTACAATTATTTGATGTTGCTGCCAGAATGACAAATGGCAGACAATGGAAGTCTGCTAAACTTATATGAATGCAATTGAACATGATAGATTGTTGCATTTTCCAAATCAAACAAGGACTACTGTTTTCTGGATATGTGTTATTGGTATTTTGTAACGGGATAAGACTAATTACTCGAATTCATGGCTTTTGCATATACATGTACAATACTTAAGGCTTTATGAACTGTGCTTCACAAATGTAAATTGGCAATATATATATACAAGTGTATTACAGACTAGTTTCGTCTTTATTTTATCAAAAGCTGTTATGTTGTAGGTACTTTTGTGCCTGTTTTTTTTTTTTACACTTAACCTCACAGACACAAACACCAACCATCTTTTAGTTTTTTTTGTGTTGTACATACATCATTTTCTTCAGCTAACTAACTGGGTTTGGTTATAAGATGGTTCAGTCTATAACTTGGTTGGGTTATATGGACTCCAACTACCATGTTATAGCATGGTGACACTTTTATTTTTGGCTGGTGTTGCATCATTGAAAGTGAAATTATCCCCAACTGGATTTATAAAATTTTTATTAATGATAATTTGTATGAATGCAATTTGTTTGCATAGTTAGCACAAATATTATATCAGAAATATATTATATTTATTGGAGTCATGAAAATGTAACAACACTAAAGTGTCACAATTTACAGTATTAAAAATGACCAAACATTGTTTCTGTTAAAATACTGTATGCAAATAGAGTAATAACCATCCAATCCTGTTAATGACAGACAATCCATTTTGCTTTTAAATAAAGGTGAGATGAACAATTTGATGAATTATAAGTAGTCTGTAAAATGGGTGTGCATAAACATAAGTATGATGTATTGACATGATGGATAGTGAAAAATATAACTTTGTTAGTGCAATATTGTTATGCAGAACAAGTGTTTGGTTGCAGTGTGCAGTGGAGGTGTTGTCAACTGTTAAGATACTGTTTCACATTCTGTATTAAAGGTTATGACAATCATATCTTGTATAGGAACTGCTGTATTGAACTGAAACTTGGGCACATTATATTACAACATGCCTAAACTAGATTTATCCAGAAATAATGTGTGATTTATGTCTTGCTTTTGCAAGTAGAAAACTGTCATTCATTCAACCATTCACAAGTGTGACACCACATTCTGTGAAACACTTATTAATTTGTTTAATTAGCTTTTATCTAGTCATAAAAATACTTAACTCTTCTAGTTTTGGTCCTTTTCACATTGTGATACTGTAAAGTATGGTAAATTTGTAAAGTTTGAACAAACAAATTGGTGAAGCAGTGGTGATTTTGAAATACGCAAACAATGAGAAAAAAAATGTGTTTACATTTTCACATGATTTCTGCTCTTTCTTATAGGAGGCCTGAAGGAACTGAAGGTGTTTGTTGATCTTGCCAGCATCTCAGCTGGAGAAGGGGACATGGAAGTTGCTAAAGTCCGTTGTCTCCATGCTGCAACTACAGGATTTGCTCCCTTGATATTTAACCTTGATGGTAGTTCGGGGTATAAGGAATTGTTGGACAAGTGCCAAATTGTGTGGAAGGAACTAGAAGCTGATTTATATCTTCCACAAAAACTGGTTTGTAATTATTTTTATGATCCCTTCTTCAAACAGACTGCATTATTTGCAGTTCCTCCCATTTATTTGTACACCTATATTGATTTTAAAAACAAACAGCATCAATGGTATAAAAATTGCAAAGAACTAGTAATTATAAACTAATGAATGTGATGACAGAATTTTGTGCTTTATTTTATTTTTGATACTTTTGTTTTTAAAATTAATAGGAGGGTACAAACAAACAGGAGAGCGTGAAAATGATATGGATGTAGTTGCACATTATAGTGTGACCTTGTGTCTACTGCACAGGAATAATAATTGACCCATTTCTGATCAGTTGTCTTCACCTTGCCATGGCTTGGCACTAGGGTTGAAATAATTCATCGATATATTGATTCATTGATGCTTTTTAGCACTAACAATACTCATATTGATACAATTAAGAGATAGAGAATCGATACAAGACGATCCTTACCATAAGTTATTTTAGATTTCAACTGTCATGAAATATTATTATTAGTTTGCCTTGTTATTCTTTAAATATAAAATTCATATGACATAACATTTGCAGTCATAGGCATTCATTTTTATTAGTAAAAACAAAAAAAGACTATTGAGAATAATCACTTGCCATCTGCAAATTAAAACAAAGTGACATGGTTTGTAATCTGCCCCCATTCCATGTTAATTATCGTAACCCAGCAGCATGTTCAGCATATAGGTTACATTCCTTATGTGTTCCACATGTATAATGAATTATTTTACTCATCATTTAATAACCACTGTTATATGAAGTTTCTACGTTGAATTTTATCTTCTCAAGCTCGGTCAGTTTGAAAGCTACACTACTGGAGTATCACACGGTGAAATATGTTACATTGTAATCTCATTGGTGGTTATTGCTTTATCCAGTCCAGATTAAATAATAACTGCCAATTAGGAAGTAGTGTAGCTTATTCCCAGCATGACAAATAGGAAGGACTAGCAAAAAAAGTACATGCAATGGGGACATGTTATTGAAAGGACAGCGTTATTTTGACAGTTGTATACAACAGGGTGGAATAGTACACAGGAACTTGATGACAGATTTGTGAAAGATAATATTGCTATTTCCATTTGTATGTCTAGTGAGGCTACATCATTCTAATTTACGCTTATTCAGCTGTAACCAAGAAACCTTGAGGAAAGTAGTTCAGCTACTTTTGGGATTTGAAAATAATAGCTCATTATTGGATAGAAAATTGGTGTATAATAAGATAATTTTCTGTAGATCTGTACCCTTCGACCATAAATATTATCCAAATCAGGTTTTATGGGTATAAAGGATTTTCCAAATTTTGCATAAAATTCTATAATAATTATTCAGAAATAGACTTTATTAGTTTACTATCAAGTCTATGTATATATGATGTAGAAGAAGATATCACTAAGTCTGTGATTTGTTGCAACTTGATGCTTATTGACACTCTGGAAGTCAAATTTCTGGTCTGATTTTGATGAAATGTGAAATATGGGCTTGCGTTATAAATGTTTCAGATGGAAATCATGCACAGGTATGAAAGATGTTATCTTGGATCTGTTTGATTAAACTTGTCATCACTCTAGAAGTCTGTGTTCCAGTGAGATCAAATATCAAGCTCTCCTGGTCATCAAATTTCTTTAAAAGACCTTGTAATTGCATAATGTATTTTGATAATTTGATAGAATGCATTGTGAGATAGATTTTTCAAGTGCACTTGGGTAATGCTAATTGCTTTTTCTGGAGCCAAACTATGGCTTCCATACCATGTTATATAGAGTTGGCTGATTTGTTCCAAGCTTTTCAAAATGTTGTTGATCAACAGCTACAGAAACAGCTATCGACACTGCATATATGTGGCAGTGAGGTCCAAGATCTATTTACAGATGATACATAGATGTGGCAGTGGTAGCTAAAGGGTTCATAGAATTTGAAGAACTTTTTAAAGAAAGCACTAGAGCAACACAAGTTTTTTGCTTGTAAATTTTGTTTTTTGGTTGATGTCTGATAGGTGAATAATATCACGCCCAGTTAGGACTCTTGTTCTCACAAATTTACTGAATTATGGCATTTACTTCATATATTAATTTATTTTATGAATAAGTTTCATCCTTTTATTTGCATGTTCATTAAAAATTTATTGTAGCAAGATACAAGTCGTTGTCTGGAATGGTTAAAGAGGGTAAAGCAAGCACATGGATCAGTAGAAGTTACCTCCCTTGCTCAGGCTGAAGCCATCAACTCCAAGGGTGTTTACTGTGTTGGAGCTTTGAATACAATCAGAGATACATTTTTGGGCTTGGTGAGGCATTTTTATGAATTGACCCCCTTACCATGCAGTTACCATATCTTCATGTCCATAGCCACCATGGTGTTGCTTTATGGGTGTTCATCTGGCATTAAGACCAAGTGAGCTTATGGTATGACCTGGCACTTGCGTTGTGCATTGTTCGTTGATCAAGTTATGTTTCAATTTTCACATAATTTACTTGTTTGCATGATGTTGATCAGCATTTGAAGTGAAATGCAATTATTTTTTTATATCTCTTGATAGGAAAAAGATATAATTAAATAATTGATGAATTTATCATATTTTTAAGTCAGAATTGTTCTGCAACCCTTTAAATTCAACCTGTCAACAAGTATTAATGCTTAGAGAATGAAAATTACATATTTTTTGGCATGTTTTTGTTCATATGAATTAACTGTCATACTCGTGTACTCATAAGAATATGTAAGTATTTATTTTGCTTTTCAGTTCATTAAATATGACAAAATGTTACTGGCTAAACTCAGCAACATTTATCTGTAAAAATGTGATAGACATATCTTTCTAACATGTATATTAACTGTGCATGTAAAGTTTCACCATTAAAATTTGTTAGCAGTAATACAGAACTAGGTAACTACATCATTGGGTTCAGACAGAAAAAAAAATCATGGCAGTATAAACAGTCTTGGAATTGCTTCATATTTTTGCTGAAGGTTGTTACATATATGGATATGAACTCTCCTTGTCCATTTGTGAAACCCATCTATCTTTTTTATGTCTGTGAACTAACTTTGATTTACCTTTACCAAATGTTTTGGATGACTTGCAGATAAAGTAAGGAATCAGTCAATCAATTTTATGGCCAGAAGATTTATAATCAGGTTCAGTGTGATTGAAAGAACTAAAAAAAAAAATAGTTTTTGCACATTAAAACATGACTTTTGTATCCCAGACTTACTTGAATTATTGAGGTTAAGTCAGAGTGACTAGTAAAGAAGAAAGTGGTATTGATATACAAACTCAAATTCTAAATGATGATTACCTGACCATAGTTGAGGTAAAAAAAAAGAACCATTTAATTTTGGGGTTAAAAAATTAGAGGTCAATGTAATTGTAACTGAAGGAAAATTGAGTCTGCATAATAATTTTCGTGCAAAAGTACCATTACCAAACTTTATGGATGGATTGTACTTAGGGTATGAATGATCACACTTATAGATTTTAATGTCTAAGGGTCAGAAATCAAGAGCACATTAAATTAAAAAGATGGTGATGATTTCCGCAGAGAAGTTTTAGTTCTAGACCATACACCAAAGCCTGATCTTGCTACAGGCATGTACATGTGGTAAGAAAGAAACAAAGACTTTGGGGTTAATAGGTCTAAGGTCAGATATGAATTGATGTCATTCATGCATCAATTACAGTATTTACTCTGGCAGTATTCTATCATGATACAGAAATTTAACTAAAGGATATAACTTTATACACAACATACAATGCTACCATTTTTATGCTAATATACAACCCCAAAATGATAAAAATGCATCACAGAAGTTGCATTAATGCTGTTTTGTACTTTTTTAATTGAATGTGTCTTCTCAAGGTGATGAACCATCACCTTAACTGTTTATCAATAGTTAAGCATAATTTCTGGTTTTAAAAGTTCAGTGCTTTTGCCAAATCCTTCAAGTTATAAATTTGGCTATCTTTTAACCTCTCTTACCCCCATGAATGGCAGATGCCTTCAAGCAATTGTTGTATATTTCCTTCTCTCTCTTTTGCAGTTTTTTTTAATTGCAGATTTCAATCTGACGACATATTCAAACCTTTGACTTAAACCAAACATGATTCATTTCTCAATATTCACTTAAACGAACTACGTGTTTTGTGTCATCTGACATCAGTGATACACACAACAGTATTGATGCATGCGCAACATATATGGATATATTTTTTCTTTAATAATCATGATGAAAGAAGAATAATAAATTATAATAATACAAAGTTACATTCTTTCAGTTTATTGTCAGATAAGCATTTTTTGTTTATATATTTTATTGTTACATGCAGTGGGGGCAGCAGTGCAAATTAAACACAATTTTTTTTCATTTATTATGTTTTGGGACAATGACACAATGGAAAGTTTCACCATAAATTCTCGAACAGAAAAATATTAATTATTTGATCTTATCCCAATATATATGTTAAATATGGTAACTAAGAAACAATGCATATTAAATATTCATAGCACTCAGATTAAAATTTGATCAATTTAAAGCCAGTAATTAAAAAGTAGCAATATCCACAGACATAAGACATGGCTGGATGGAGGAAGGAATCATTAAATCCCCTGACATTGAAGCCTGTTCTAGATCATATAATACATGTCTATATCTGATGATTATTCATTTATGGTGAGATTACAGTGAATAATCCCTGACTGCATGATTAGACTGTGGAAATAAATATTTAAATACCAGTAATTAAATAAAGAAGCTTTTAAAAAAAAATGTTATGTTGCCAACAGAGTTGGACTGAGATCACTTGAATGATAAAGAGTATTTTCTCTCTTCTGTGAAATATGGCAAATTAACTGATATTTGTTGTTGGACTGAGGGCTTGGTAACTTGTCTTCCATGCTTAGAATCTGCAATATACTGGACCCAGTACAGCTCAGCCTCTACAGTGATTAATTTAACAGCTCCATCTGTCATCATAATTGGTCATTACAGTAATAATATTGCCCCATTACAACAACAGATGGTGTTGATATTCCAACTTGCATTTTGATAATTGTTGTAGTTTCACTGTGCTAAATGGTAACTTCTATGATGTTATGCATTTCTATCATTATGGTGATTAATATTGAATCAAATGACCTATCAGAATGCAGTGAAAATGAAATAATGCAGTATGAAATGTTGACATGTTTAATATTGAAAAAATGTGCACTTGGCATCTGGAGATATGAAATGGCAGAATTTCAAGCTCACAGATAACAAATTTAGGAACAATTTACTATGGACAGAGTATAGATGCAATCGTGAATATTTAGAAAATGGAGAAAAAAAATAGAATAGTGTATAATAGAATATACAGCATATACTAGCAGAAAATACATGACTGAATTATGCAGTAACTCCCCACCATAGCAATATATAATTATTAGTTACTTTCCATGTTCCAGTAATCATGTTTACTTTTTTAAACATTTGTAGTTCCTTTTACATCAATTTCTGGCACAATATTTATTGTACAATTTTTAAAAAATGTTGTAAACCCTGCCTAATGGGCACCACATACTAATACCACCCCTCTCTAATAAATTATTATTATAAGAATTGATTTTTATTTATTGTTCGTGTGTTAAGCAACCACAGTACTGGTACTATTGCTTGTTCTGTCTTGAAACTTGTTATTTGCATGTATGTTGAAGGGGGACATCATCACAGTATCAAAAGCTGGAAACTAAACTTAACTTTTCATTCATCACTAATTATATACATGCATCTTCTACATTGTTTTTGAGGCACATTACACTATCATACCAAAGGTAGGTCACTATGACCTAATTTTCATGCTTCAGTGATCATATACACCTTCTGAATTCTCGAGACATATTACATTAACATACCAAAATTAGGTTATTGATACCTTCACGCTTCATTGACAGTATGTTAGTAGTTCTCGGACACTCTTACTTGCAGTTATAAAACATGCATGCATCCTGGGAAGTACTGCACTTGGACATCAAATATAGGTTACCGTTTATGTTTTTACACATTAGCTATTATTTATATAATTAATGTTTATGTGAGTTTCTTGGAGCCATCACTGGTGCATTTGTCCAAATGGACATGTTTACACATCCTGATAATTACAGCATCATCATAAAGAACAAGGTGACTGTGACTACATCAGCCACATGGCTTGGCTTTATCATTACTTAGTACTTTTCAACGTGGTTATTGGCATATAAACCTTGTGTGCCTAAATAAATATTCACAGGCATGCTCTACTGTATTTTTGGAATTCTTAGGCATAATTTAGTTATTTAACTTCATGTGCATGTTTTCTACTTATAGATATCAGAAGTAGTTACATTAATTTACTTGTTATGCACTGCACAAAGTAGGCAAGATTGAACTTTCCTGCATTTATTATTAATACAGTTGCCTCCACTTAAATTGCACATCGGTTAACTGTACGTGCCGGATAACTGTACGTTGTCATGCTGGTCCTGTTTTTTTCTCAATGCTTTTCAATGGGAACAAACTTCTGATAACTGCACTTCACTTAAATGCACACTCCGGATAATAGCACGATAAATTTCTGCCTGTGGTACATTATTCAATTCAATTTTACTCCAGTTAACTGCACAATGTATATTCATGATCAGTTATTGTCAGTCCACTGCTGTAGCACTTCAAAAAAGCCAACAATTAAGCCAATAAATGCGACTTTGTAAATGATTGACATATAAAGTACCCCTTAGGTGGTATATACATGTATATCCGCACCCACTAGGGAGTAATAGCGTGGGAAAATTCATAGTACATCATGGGAAACATTGTTCTAAACCGTTTGCATTTGAATGATTTCAAACCAAAAAATTAATCGTTGGAATGACGGAAAATGCGCAATGGAATTCAATTTAAACAACAACACGGTGAAAAACAGGATGCAGACGACTTTGGAGCTGAACGCTTTTTCTGTGGGAGATGACCCATCAATGTCTGACACCAGTTTTCGAATAACAAGCGATCTATAGAATTTCTTAAAATTCGCTATAATTCCTTGATCCATTGATTGAATCAGTGAAATTGTGTTCGGAGGAAGGAAAATAAGCTTAACATTCAAGTAAAAGTTGAAAGAGTGGATTCTAATCATTGTTTAAATTTATTCTTCACATATATTTGTGCCATGCTGATTTAAAACTGTACTGTACCGTACTTCGGTTAATTGCACACTCCAGTTAACTGCACAGTCTCGTGATGGGCCCGAAGGCGTGCAGTTAACCGGAGTCAACTGTAAATAGATGAGATAGATTTTTTGTGTCATAACTTAATTTTCAAGATTCAAAGACTTTCGTTTGTTTTTTTGTTGAGAATGAATGAATTACAGTTCAGTTATGTTTCCCTCTTAGGATCTTCATAATACCCTACATTTGACTGTACCGATCAGTGACAAAGAGTCAGGAGATGACAGAGAGTACACGTTTGAACAGTTGCATGATCTTCAGAGTCGTTTGATGTTGGTTGCAGGAAAGGCAGAACAGGGGAAGGAAGATGTCAATAGGTTTATGATGGTGAGTAAAAAGGAAAGAGCTCTTTTCTTTTTGGATAAAAATGAATAAACTTCATTGTCCTCTTCAGGGAATTTTTTATCTGGACTGCAGACTCACAAATAGGTATTTTTACCATATCTGCATTGTTGCCTTTCATCTAGATTTGAAATGCATTCATTTTGCATTCTGTTGCACTGCATTTGTATTCCATTTGCATTTGTGCTGCGACTGCCATCTCATCCCTTGTTTATGATTTATAATATAATGCATTATCAATGAATATTTTGCAGCTTTGTTCATAGTTCCGTTCAGTTGAAATGCCAGTTGAAGATGCATTTTACATAGCTGATATTCCCCTTGTAGAGTATTCAATGGGAAAAACTGGCTTTGTATTTGATTTGTTAAAAAATGTGCTACTAGTGAGAACAGTAAGTTGAAAGAGGAAGTAATAAATAATTTTTAAACATTAACTCATGGAGGTTTTTGCTATTTTTGCATTGAATGCGAGTAGGAAACACATTTTTGGGACTATTTCTGAATACATCCTAATATATCAACTTCTAAGCAATTTTCCTTTAGCCTAATGCATAGTGGTGTTAAAAACAATTCTTTTCATTGGTTATTTTGCTTGCACATGTGAAGAAGGGGAAAAGTTGGAGTTGTCTTTTTTCTTCTTTTTTTTTCGCTTAACGGACCAATCATTTTCATATGGAGACCACTATTTATTAAAAATGCCCACCTTATCCTAATTTTTGCACAGATTCACCTGTCTGTGTGCAGTTCAGACCAGTCTGCCTTAGATCTGAGGCCAAAAAGTTTAAAATCTGGACACAAAATCAGCATCTGACCATTAGCAAATTTTGGGTGAAAACAAAACAGGTCCAAAAAGTTAGGTTTTTCCCATTGTATTTTGTAGTGCAATGACAACTTCTGTATTATTTGGTATCATTGTAGAGCTAAATCTGTCTACCTTTCTATAATGCCACCCACTTTAGTGTATCTTACATGACCTTGACGCTACAGAGCTTGGCAGTAGGCTACTACCTCCAGCCCCATAAATGCGGCACCAGGAGTTAATGTGTTGAGTAGGAATTAAGAAGCTAAATGTGTGTGTGGGTGTGTGATTTGGATTTTTAACGTAGCATTAACAATTTTTCAGTCATATTGCTATGATGTCTGCAGTGTGGCAGTTTATAATGGTGCCAAGGACTGGGGCATCATGCTGCAGACCAGTCACATTATCCTGACACCAGGCTGACTAGTCCTAACACTAACCTCTTAATGCTGAGCACCTAATGAGGTAGCTGTTAATGTACCATTTTTATAAAAGTCATTTGGTATGACTCTGCCAAGATTTGATACTGTGACCTCCTACATCGCATATTCTAATCACTTGGCCACCGTAGTAGTCCAAATAATAATAATAATAATAATAATAATAATAATGAGGATTTTGTATAGCGCCTTATCTTTAGAAGCTCTAAGTGCTTTACAGCATCTATAATGATATGAATACAAAAAACAAAGTACCATGAAATTGGAAAACATTAAAAATGGTGAAAATATTTAAGTTAAATACTACGTGTGCATTAAATGTTTAGTTGTATCAGCTTCTACTAAAAGAAAACAGTTAACATTTAATGCTGTCATTAATCCAGATATCCAGACCTTCCAGTTTTTCATACACCTTATTTAAAATCAGCAGCAGAGAGGGTGTATCGGACAACATTTTTAGACAAGTTTTCACTGAAATCACGCTTAAAATCAATGAAACCAATGACATCAGACCCAAAAGTCAATGACATCAGGTCCCAAATGTGTGTGTGAATCATGGATTAGGTCCAAATAAAAATATGAAAAAATCAATGAAATTAATGAAATCAAAAACTTTTCAACTATTACATTTTTTGGGAAAAAGGGACTACAACATCGTTGTCACTCACCCTCTCTGCTGCTATGGGTTAACCGAATATTTGATCCAGTCCGATACGATATCGTGTTCGAGGGTCATGTAAATTTATTGTTACAAATCCGTGTGGGGCAGACTGAGCATGACTAAAGAAATTTCTAAATTGATTGAAGTCCATATCAGAACACCATGTCTGCCAAATATTTCGTAGCGTATGTGTATCAACGCCGTTGAATACAGCAAGCATATTACAGTTATCTCTAATCACTTTTGGAATCTGAGTGTAGCGTTGAGTGACATAGATCACATCCGTGTTTTTATGCCTGCCTCTGGAAAATATTCTAGCAGGATTTTTTTGATTATCTAACATGACATCGTCGTATACAACTAAATTGTTGATACTTCCATCGAGGTCTTCTACTGATGGCGCCTCGTCAATATCGGTTATAAATTCAATAACATCCTCGCCGGCAATCTCTGAAGCGTTTTCATTAAAATCTTTTAGCACTTCATAGCATCGTTGGTCGTCTACGCTAGGGGCAATTAAATACAACTTATCCCACTTCATCCATCTCATTATTAAATTGAGCAACAATTGCGTCTTGCCGGATCCAGATGGCCCGATTATAATTGCGCGGATAGAGTTTGGTAGCGCTGCATGATGCTTCACTGGTTCTCTTGTTTTAGTCGCTGAAAAATCAATTATATTCATATCTCTATACATAAATTATGGATCTATATTGCGTGAAGTGTAAGGCGCGTACTGGCACAGATGACTTGACGACGATTACAACTAAAAATAACCGATCAGCGCTTTCTGGTAAATGCGTACAGTGTAGTACAAAGAAATTTAAATTTGTTTCTAAACCCAAGGAACCCAAGGAACCTTTAAAAAAAAACGAGGAGGTGATATCGCTGCTAAATTAGCAAAACTCCCTGGAACCCCATGGGCAAAATACCCCGGAGAAAAACACCTTCCAGGGTATAGTTATTGTGGACCGGGAACCAGACTTGATATCAGACTCAATGATCAAAATCAGCCCCGACCCGGTGAGGAACCAATAAACGCTATTGATAAGGCCTGTCACCTTCATGATGTTGCTTATAAAAGTAGCAATTTGCAACACAGGCATCTAGCAGATGTGAAATTAATTCATGCGTTGAATTCTATCACTGATAAATCCTTCAAAGAAAAATTGGCTTCATTTTTGATAAAATCGGCAATGAAAAGTAAATTGATGTTAGGTGCTGGTAATTAATAGCAACATGGAATCTATTTATTATTCCCCAAGAGGATACTGGAGGGGTAACGCTGCAATCAGTAAACTCGCTAGCGCCGCAAAAGTGAAAAAAACCACTGCGGCTCATTGGTTATCCAAACAGGCACTATGGCAAATTTATCTACCACCGCCTAAACAAATTCAATTCTCGCATTTTGATGTAACCGGACCCAATGAAGTTCATCAGGCTGATCTATTATTTCTGCCACATGATCGTGGTTACAAATATGCGTTAACTGTAGTTGATATTGCAAGTCGATACAAAGAAGCAGAACCGTTAAAAACAAAATCGGCCACTGAAGTCGCTTCTGCATTTGAAAGGATTTATCGACGAGGTCCTCTGCACTGGCCAAATCTGTTACAAGTTGACCCGGGCAAGGAATTTCAGGGTGCAGTGTTATCTACAATGAAATATCACAATGTCGCTATCAGACGAGGGCATACTGCACTGCATCGTGATCAGGCCATTGTAGAACGGTTTAATAAAACCCTTGCTGAGCGGTTATTTGGATATCAATATGCAAAAGAATTCATCCAAGAAAAAAGATCCCGTGAATGGGTGAAGAGATTACCAGGTGTAGTTACCGCACTGAATAACGAGATTACTAGAACCATCAACATGAAACCTATCAACGCGATTAAAAAGAAGTCGATACCTGAAAAACCACAAAAAGATTTCAAAGAACCAATTCTTGGTAGTAATGTCATTGTGAGGTACTTATACGAACCAGGAGAGCTAGAAGGGGATAGAAAAAGGGCTACTGATCCTATTTGGAGCGTCACTACGCATAAGATATCTAGTATAACACGATCTACGGGTAGACCTCCAATCTATAAACTGGATTCAACTGCCCCTCAACGGGGTTTTACTAGACAACAATTACAAGTGATACCCGAGGATACTCAATTGCCACCCCATGGGCTTAACTAGCACCCTTGCGTCTATTGCACTCAAGACAAGTCAACATCACATTATTTCTGACATGACCGAGATTGTTATTTTTTCTGTCTACGGTGAATTGGCGAGGATCCTTATCCGAATACTGCCAACGCATTATACAATTGCAACTCGCGCAGTGATTATTCTGTTGTTTCTTCAAAGTGATTATTAATTCAGCATCAATATCAAATTCTCGTTGTTTTTTTTTGTCCTGTTGTTTGTAACCGGATAGTTTTTTATCAATAATATCATTATCGTCACCAATGATTTCATCATCGCCAATGATTTCATCATCGCCTGACTCTGTCAGGACAATTCTTCGAAGTTGATTTATTTTTCGTACTCTAGACACTGCGAGATAGACTAAATTCGACCATTCTATGCGATTATCTACCATCCAAAGAGTTGTATCCGATATAGTCAATCCCTGTGAAGAATGTATCGTCGCTGCATAACCTAGCATCCACGGGGATTTATTAGCACGCAATGCATCTTCAACGACATTGATATCAACCAGCACAATATCATTTAATACTAAATTCTGTTTTTCACTTTGTCCTGGAATATCAACTTCGATGTTCTGTTTTCGCGTATCCGATGGCCTATAACAAAGAGGCACTGGAAGTGTTGCAAATTTTTGTTTATGCAATTCAAATAACTTCATCTGAAGTGTGTCCCTGACTATTTTTCTACTTGCAATGATTAAATCGTTTGGTCTCCACATTTCCCAAAACTCATTCATGGGAGTTTCCGAAATTATTTCACGGGTTATTTCACACTGGATTCTATCCGGTTGTAATCTAATTAGTTTCTTCAATTCTTTTAATTTTTCATCAAGTGATCTATGATCGGTATCAATTTCTTCATAATAGTCTACAAAACCCTTTAGCCATTCATGGGGGGATGCACCGACAAATGGTGGTGGTTGCCCGTGATCACCGCACATGACGACTTTTGTATTCTTCAATAACAACCACTCAAGAAATATTTTTAAGACATCTTCTGACACTGTGTCTATTTCATCCCAAATCATGATTTCAGGAATAAATTTCTCTCCCATGCGCTCAGGAGTCCATTTATCTCCCTTCCATCGGAAAAAGCTGTGATAAGTGCAAGCATTTACCCCTCTCTGTATCATTTCTCTTGCAAGTCTATGAGTTGGTGTTAGCACAATCATGTTAGAAACGCTAGCGTTTCCACGACGAAATAACTCAATTGCCGGGTTGTTTTTCCTGACCCACCACAGCCGTTTAAATAAACTGTTTTATACAGGCATATTGGATCAGAAATCGGTGGTGCACTAGAAAATTCTGAACACTGATTGCTTTCTAAGTAATTATTTTCAATGGTAACATCTGCTGATGGAATATAATCATGAATCATTTCTTTCTTAATTCTCCATGATCCCCATTTCTCGTTGCCAGTAGCCTTAAAATCAGCCATTTTGCTATTTATGTAAAATGAATCAGTAGCAACTCTAACTGCGGTGGTAGGAAATCTATTGATCATTGAAAACAGATTGATAGAAGCATAACCGAGCATAGAAGCTCTTAAGTGTGTGTACTGCGGATGGTATCCATCATTGTAGGTAACAATTGTACCCAATTTGGTTCCATCGGACATAAATGCGTCCTTACGATTGACATATAGGCCCTTATTCGTTAAATCCGCCATTACAAAATCGTATTCAGCGTTGTCTATAATCAATCGTGAAGAATATTTCGTATTATCATCTTTGCCACCTTGGGTAAATTTACCGATTATTCTTCGTCCAAGATTTTTTGCTTCATTGTTTCTGATTTCAAATAACTGTTGGGACCAATCCATGATTTGTTGTTCATTAAAATCAGGAAACAATTTTCGCTCTTCGCTAATTATTTTTTCTAGATCAGGGTGTGGTAACCAGACTGATTTCTGTGCTCGATAGGATATAATTGCTTCACTGACAATTAATGATTTTAACATCTTACAATCAAGCATATACCGTAACAACACTATTGGCATCCAGTGTTTTTCAGACATGTGTTTACCAATCCAAAGATAACTACACGGATGAAGTCCTTCAGCCATTTCAAATGATACCACACAAGCGAATCCGGTTAAATCAAAATCAGGAAGTGGTCCATTAATAGCAACACGGGTCATTTCGTGTGTAGGGTGTCCAAATCGTTTGAAATATTTCTCGCATTCTCCATACCCAAGAAAACTTCCTGGATAACACGCAATCATATCAACTGAAATAACGGAATCAGAGGTGTATTTTGTGTTCCATAATCCGCCGTGGCTGTATTCAAGACAGGACAATTTGACATCTGATAAAAACTCACTTCGTGTTGGTTTCCACGCGTTTTTCTTTCTAGCAAAATGTGCTGCAATGGATGGTACTGTAAAACAGTTTGCTAATAATTGATCGTCTTCTTCTCCGTCCTCAGAAAACTCACTAGCTAGTTGTTTCATTTGATTCTGCAGTTCTTCAGTACGGTATAATTCTCCGTTGGGCCTTACAAACTGATCAAATCTGCATTCTTCGTCTGAATTACTATGAAATAGCCACGCTGACACAGGATCGTTTTTACTCAAATGGTAAATAGCATCAAATAATTTCTGCTCGGTAAAACATTCTTCAGGTCCCAACCCTGCTGGGGATAGATATTTTACGGTTCTATCCCGTGGAAATATTGTTACTGCAGATGACCACGCGTGCGCGTTATGATCAATAATTTCAATGGGGGTTCCTTTTGATTGATATTTCGATTCGTATAATACTTCACCGGTGATTGTTCTTACCGATATTGGAAATCTTAATGATGTTTCTAATTTGGCTATATCCTGAATTGTTGCTCCATGCTCTTTTACCGTGAACTCCCACTCGGTTATTTTTTTTCGTCTTAGATCAGTGAGTTTATTCCCCCGGGATGCATTTGTGAAGTGTTCTATTATTCGTTCTGCTACACAATTGAGCCCTGTCGAATATTTCATGGGTGCTAGTTTTGAAATATCAGGTTTTTCATTGAGCGGATAGATCCCGTAAACAACTGCTGTGACAGGATAAGATCTTTCGTAGTAGGGTTTATCAATTCCAGTCAAAATTCCCGGTTTGGAATCCTGATTCACGGTGACAGTTTTTTTACCCTTGAGAATGGGTTCAAATTTATCCTTAATAATCCATTTGCCATTCTCACGGATAATGAATTTGATTCGGAAAAAATGACTTTTTTCCCCAACACGTGAAATGATCACTGCTGCTTTTTCATCATTCATGGTAGCGTCAACAACACCATCAATTCGAAATGTTGACCAGCAATAAGATGCTCCATCACGCTTGAATTCATTAAAACAGTCTCTGATGGGTTTATCAAGAATTTTATTCTTGGGTGTATTAGAAACTATATCAAGATTGAATTGAGCATCCTTCCATGATGATCTCATGTTTCCGTCTCTTGGACGTTTGTTACGTTTTTTGGGTCTATCGCGATTAAATCTAGGATTGATTTTCAATAATCTCTTAAACTCTTTCATGTTTCCGTCTATTGTGCGTTTGTTACGCTTTTTGGGTCTATCGATATTAAATTTAGGATTGATTTTCAATAATCTCTTAAACTCCTTCATGTTTCCGTCTCTTGGACGTTTGTTACGTTTGTTTCCGTCTATTGGACGTTTTTTGGGTTTATCGATATTAAATCTAGGATTGATTTTTAATAATCTCTTAAACTCTTTCATGTTTCCGTCTCTTGGACGTTTTTGACGTTTTTTTGGTCTATCGAGATTAAATCTAGGATTGATTTTCAATAATCTCTTGAACTCTCTATCGGCATTGAATTTAGTATTTTTCGAAGTCAATCTCTTGAACTCCTTCATGCTATATAAAAAACAAACATTTAAATGAAAGTTTTATGTATAATGAATCACTGCAAATGGCTCATGATGGGAAATGTAACCCCGTGTAACAAATCATGCAGAAAAAATGAATACTGTAGGTATCATATGCAAAGTTTTCGACGTGGAAGTCTTGGTCCGTTACCCTGTATTCGATGTGGGGTTGGGGTCAAGGGAAGATCACAATTGTGTAGTGATTGTGGTGGTAAGCGATATAGGGAATTGAAGCGTTATTATGATAAAAGAATAAAAAATGGACAATCTATCAGAAATTATGACCCTGAAAAGGCCCTTGACCCTGACAACATCAAGGATAAAATCATAAGAACCCCGCAAGACTATATCGAAAGATTTTCCAGTGATGTAATTATTGAACCAAACACTGAATTAGACAAACAATAGAATAGTATATATGAACCAAGAAATCAGACCACATCCAGTGATTACAAATTATGAAGCATCCAGTGATGGTACTGTCAGAAACCGTAGACTAAAGAAACCGGTCGGTGTTGTGACTAATCAAGGGTATTTTAGGTTTACTGTTGGCGGAGGAAAAGAAACGAAAAATTATCTCATTCATCGTTTCGTGTATGAATGTCATTATGGATTGATCAAGGATGGTTTTGTTATTTACCACAAGGATTCTAATCCAAAGAATAATTCTGTATCCAATCTGCAGGCTATCACACTGAGTGAGAATTCCAAACAAGGAAAGACTGGCACTTGCAAAATGGTTGGGAAGAGACCTGTGACATCTTTGAATACAATAACTAATGAAGAAAAAATATTTTCATCTATGAATGAAGCCGGAAAATATTTCAATATCTGTCCGACTTCTGTACGATTCGTTGCAGAGGGGATTTATCGATCGGCTATTTCAAAAAAGACGGGGCAAAAAGTTCAATTTAGTTATGTCTAATGCGTCATAATTTCCAATTAGAGATATGTCATACTTATAGAATAATGAATTCTGAAAACATGAATAGCATCATAGTTGAAATAGCAAAATTGAAAAATCAGGATATCAAACTATCAGATGGATTAAATCCTGATCAAATTGTGTCTGATTTTCAGGATATAGAATACGGGGTTAGCACTAACAAATATATGCTACCCAAGAAATATGCACTCATCAAAAAAATTCAGAATTCTATTAAAGACTCTCTTTCATTTTCCAGTGACATCAGTGTGTTCGTTCCGTTGTATACTATCGTAGAAGGAATACGAAAAGAATTGGGGTACGAATACGAATTGAAAAAAGAAGTCAACTCTAAAATTAGAAACCTACGAGCATTAATTCAGGAAAATGAACAATTTTGACTGACCGACCATTAATCATTTTTTGATTGCCCGACCATAATCATTTTTTGATTGCCCGACCATATCATTCCGACCCTCATTTTTTTTAGCCGACCCTCAAGGGGGATGTCAAAAATCGATGGACGATGTGTCAGATTGATCAATGAAAAAGTGGGGAAACTAGCAGTATTATTATTTTTATATACAATTTTGCTACTTTCCCCATCATTGAACGAAGCTGTCTCACGATGAAATAACACTTCCATGACCGTGTTAAAAATCATCTGACATGTCACTGATGTCAAAAAGGGAGTTGCACGATGGTGTTAGGTCGGATTAAAAAATTGTTTTACAATTGAAAAATGGTTTCTGATTTCAAATAATGGTCAATGAAGCATTAACAACCCGACTGGCTCGTGAGCGACTAGATGCAATTAAGAAATTTATACCAATTCGTGACTCTGTAAGAAATAAACTGCAACAACGACAGAGTTTACAAACTGATTTTGCTCTGGGGTCTGAAGAATTGTTTAAACCAGTAACCACAGCAACGAAGGGGGTAGAGCGTGCTATACTGGGAGATGATCCTGACGGTAAGAGAAAGGAAGAGGGTCTTATTTCTGTACTTGAAAAACTAGCAGCGAAAACTGAACAAACTGAACAAACTGATCCGAAAAAAACGACTGTTTCTCTGTTGAATAAATTTACTGATCATGCTAAAATAGTAATAAAAAAATTTGAATTATTGAAATCAAAGGATTATCAAGCCTTTGGTAATTTTGCTGCTCAAAGCTATAATTCAAAAAAAGATTTTTTAAAGGACGAGTATAAAAATGATAGAATATCAAGTAATGATTGGTTCGATTATTTGTATAAACTAAATAAAGGGATTGGTCGTTTGAATAAGGATGAGATAGGATACAAGGAATTTCAAAGGGGGATTAGTAATTATAAAAGAGAACAAATAGAAGAGCGACAACGAGAAATAGAAGAACGGCAAGAACTAAAACGTCAAACACCAACACGTAGACAAACAAGAAGACAAAAAAAACAACAACTACCACCTGATGATGATGATGATTTAGAAGAACGACGTCAAACACCAACACTGAGACAAAAAAAACAACAACTACCACCTGATGATGATGATGATTTAGAAGAACGACGTCAAACACCAACACGGAGACAAAAAAAACAACAACTACCACCTGATGATGATGATGATACTCTTGATTATTTACAAACCACGGATACAGACAAACTAGATGAAGCAGCTGGCTATAGCGGAAGTGGATTAGGAAATCCAAGGATTGGAAACATTTGTCCTGATAGTGTTATCAATGATATATCACGATTAGATGTTCTCATCGGAGGAAAACGAGCTGGAAATAACTCTCCAGAAATAATTAATGAAGCAGCTGATATCTGTAGACGGTTATTTGCCGGCGGTATCATGGATATCAAAACCTATCGAGATTTCATTGACGAGTTAGCAAATGGGTATCATAGTGATTAAATAACAATTGAAAACACTATTGTTTTTATAATAATGATCGTACACTACAATCATGATAAACCAACCCTCGTCTATGTAGTTAATTCACGGTTTCCAGTTTATAGAGCATACTACGGAGATGGCCTCGGCAATACCATTTTAGGATTCTTTTCAAGAATGGCCCCAAAAGTGATGCCGTTAGCTAAACAATTATCAATGAAAGCCATTGATGTTATTCGTGATAAGGGTATTAGTACTGTTGGAGATCTTGCCGGGAAAGCGTTTTCAACTGCGAAGGATAAAATAACATCATTAGTGGTGCGAAAAAAGAAACCGTTACCGTCTACAGAAGAAATGCCTGCAAGTGTTAGTAAAATAATAAATAACGCAGTAGATGAAAAACTAGCGTTGATGGTAAATCAAGGAGACCAAAGCAATATTGCAAACATGATAGCAGGAAGTGGCCTTAAAAAACTACGTCGATGAAAATGGAAAAATCGTTTACGATTTCACTATTTAGACTCTGATAAATAGAATAAAATGTTCAAAAAATCATCTGATCCAGCATTTGATATAGACGCCCCAGTCCCCAAGAATGATTCTGTACGCGATTATCAATATTACGCCTATCATGCCATAGACTCAAATAGTCGAGCAAGAATTGATCTTCAAGTCCATGATACCAGTAAATACTTTTTGCCCTGTGAAGCATTTATTGAAGTAGAAGGAGAAATTGTAACAGCTGCTGATACTACTGCTGTACCAGCACCGTATCCAGCTGGTACTCAAGTCGGTTTTGTCAATAATGGTATTATGGCGCTATTTGAGAGTGCCAGATATCTCATTGATGGAAAAGAAATTGAGTCCATAGATCGTGATGTTGATGTGGCCACAACAATCATAGGGTTAGCGAGATATTCTGATGATTATACAAGATCAGCGGGTCCATCTATGATGTTTGCAAAAGATGGTAAGAATACCGCTGGAGGAAATCCATTTATTATAAGACGACCAAATGATCGTGCTGCTCCTCCTGCTCCTGCTGGTATCGAGGATATGATTATAAACAACGATCCTAATTTCAATCTAGGAGCTGCAACACGAAACGCAATGTTGGGAGTAGGGCGTAAATCATTTTCATGTGCGATTCCACTGCATCATATTTTTGGATTCTGTAGAAACGTCAGAAAAGTTATCTACGGGGCGAAGCATACAGTATCGCTTGTACGAAAAAGTGATGATAATGATGCAATTTGGAAGATTCCAGCAAATGCTGCAAATCCAGATGCTGATGCTGGTAAAGTCAATTTAACAAAAATATCATTGTGGATGCCAGTGTTGACTCCAGCAATCACCGCAGAAGGACGATTACTATCATTTATGGACCAAGGAGGAAAGTCGTTGTTGAGTTGGCTAACCGTGAGTACAGATGTGAAGCAATCAAATATCAACGGGTTATTCACTTGGAACCTAGCATCAAAACAAGGCGTTTCTGCGCCACGTCATATATTTATTGCGTTACAGGATAACACACGAGTTGGCAATCAACTCTTCAGTCATATGATATTTGATCAATTAGGTGTGAAAGACGTCTCACTGAGAATAAACGGCCAGCAGGAACCATCTGAGGATATACAACTTAATTACACAGAAAATCATATTGCACGAGTTTATCATCGTCTGTTGTCATTTATGGCACGCGATCAAAATGTGGATACTGGTTTGCAAATATCACAATTTGATTTTAAAAATCTGTATCCGATCTACTACTTCTCACTGGAACATCTCGATTTGACAAGACAGTCAGTTGTTGATATACACTTTAGAGCTAATGTGACTCGTGGTGCTATTGCTGATTATAGAGCGGTTGCTGTCATTCTCAGTGATAAATCAATGCTACTCGAAGGTGTTGGTGGAAGAATGAGAGTGGTAGATGCCCCAGTAGAAAATCTTTGAACGATTTTTCTCGATTTTTCATTGAATTAGAATCAATCAATTATATATAATGTCATATAGTGTTATTAGTGTTACGTTAACTCCTGGTCAAATCAAAAAATTGCAATCAGAATCGGCTAAAAAATGCGGAACCACAATCACGTTGAAACCTAATCAAATGACTGGTGGTGAAAATAAATTATCGCTGACAACTCGTCAGGTGAAACATTTCAATGATGCTTTCAAGGATAAAAAAGGGGTTCAGATTACTCTCTCTGCGGCTGCTATTAAAAATATGATGAAAACGGGTGGTATATTTCCATTGTTAGCTGCAATACCAGCATTGATTGCAGCAGCAGCCCCAGCGGTGGCTAAAGCAGCAGCGTTAGGAGCCGTTGGTACTGCAGCAGGAATGGCGTTGAAAAAGGCAGCTGGACAAGGATATAAAAAAAAGAGACGATCCGTTCAAGGATTGGGTCTAAGACTACCAGGAACCCCGTATTCTTGGTACAGCGGAAAAGGTCTAAGACTACCAGGAACCCCGTATTCATGGTACAGCGGGAGATCCGTTCACGGATCAGGCCTGAGACTACCAGGAACGGTTTATTAATTCAGAAATCTTCGATGGTTCCAATGTCCAATTTTGATTTAATGGATGCTGCTAAAAAACTAGTGATTAAAAATTTCAGAGGTGTTTTTATGAAAGATCAATTACCACATCAACCAAACAAAACTGAAACAGGTATTATTAATCTCGATAACAGCACCGGACCTGGAACTCACTGGGTTGCATACGCTATTGATCCACGTGGGATTGTCTATTTTGATTCATATGGATTAGCCCCACCAAAAGAGTTTATGCGGTATATAAAACAATTTCCAATGAAGACTTGGTATTCTACGCTACCAACACAACAAATCAATGACCCACCAATATGCGGCAGTGAAGTATTAAATGTCCTTGACGCTATTTCTAACTCCTTGGGTAACCCAAGGGGGAAACCACCTCATATTGTCGTAAATGACTACACCAGCAATCGCTTTTTAGAGAGAGAAAGAGTTTTACAATAACATGATTGATATTTGGGGGAGATCTTTGAAACCCAAACCCGATGACACTGCAACCGGTGATATAACAAAAAAAATTAAAGATGAAATCGCTGAGACGTTGAACTTAACAAGTGTTGACCCGAATGAAATAGTTGTATTTCAAGACAAACAGGGTAAATTGAAATCTAGTAATATTTCTCTGGATGATATTTTAGTTAAACAACGAAACGCAATCGAGGATACTATCGCGTTATTTTCCGATCAGGGTAAACTCAAACCAGGCGTACTTTTTTCGACGATTACAGATCGATTTAAAACTCTCAACGATTCTGCGTTGGAACTAGAAACACTTCAATCTAAAACCGAAGAACACATAAAACAGTTTACCGCATTTCGTAGAAATATCATTGATAAATTTATTGGAACCCCGTTAGATAAAATTGAAATAAAACTCCCTGATATTAAAAAATCAATCAATGAGACGAAAACTTCCATCGAAGGCATCAAAGGTGATCTTTCGAGGATGATAACAGCCATTGAAAAAACAAAAATTCCTCATGAGAAAACCAACAACGTAGTATACACGATCCAACACGGATCATTTGCGTGGACACCTACAAACAACACATTAGATATCACTGCAACCGTCAAGGGTATTTATCGATTAACACTGGTGACAACGGATCAATTTAATATATCATCGTCGAGTTCATCCGGGTTCAATAATACGATTTCAACGATCATCGACAAGAATACAACTGAAAAGTTCACGATCACATCTACTGATAAAAATTTGGCTAGAACTCCGGTATCATGGTATGTGGAATTCGTAGCGAATTTAAGTAAATCGTAATTGAAAACGATAGCGTATTTAAAATAAAAATGATTTCATCATCGCAATATCGCTATGATCAGGTCAGAGAGTATCAAACTAGACTCAAAACCTTGTCTGAGGAGTATGAATTGAAAATTAAAAAATATCGCAGGAGAATTACCGCAATTGATGTTACTGTGTATTCAGTGAGTGGTGTAATCACCGGAGCCGGTATTATACTGTCTTCAGTGACAATGATGGCCCCGATAGCTGTTCCAATTTGCATTTCTGCAGCAACAACAATCGCTGGAATTATTTCAATAATCACAAAAAAAATATCCTCATGCAGCCAACGGAAACTACAAGACTACATAATTCAATTTCATGTTGTGTCCACTGCATACTCGCAATTATCCTCATTGATATCGTCATCGCTCGATGATACAATTATATCAGAGAGTGAGTTTTCAGCGATGGTAGATATATATGATTCTGCGATGTCAAAATTAGAAGTACAAAAACATGAGTATAATAACAATGACAACACAGATGGAATTACTTCAACAAATAGTGGAGAACACAAACCCAGTACAAACAAGCATGATCTCAATAACCTCAACGAATCCAGAATTCAGTGTGAATTTCCCCTCGCCGGTTCCAGTGAAGGAGATAGCGCTAGCAAAATTACGAGTATACCACAGTTGGCCAAATATTAGGTCAAAATCATTTGGTGGTCAACAACCCAATAATTCACTGGTATTTGCAAATAAGAATAAACCCGACGGTACCCCAGACTGGAACGTTGTTTCCATACCAACCGGATCATATCAAATTGAACAAATCAATGATGAATTCGCGCGTAGAATAAAATCGATTACTGGAGTAGAGTCAAAAATAGCTATAACAGTTCATGTGCCGACACTATCATCTGCCATTGAAATAAGCACAGAGGGTTACGTCGTAGATATCTATCAGAGTTCTATTAGAACCGTACTGGGATGGCCTGAAATCCCACCCGGGGGGGGAAACCGTTGATTTACCAGAACCCAAAAAAACTGATTATATCACCGACAGAATAAAACCTGATAATCCAGTAAAGAGTTATGAAGATCACAGAATCACTATACAATTTTTTGGTATCGGATACCAAGCAACTGGGGAAGAGAAGCCAGGGGAAAGAATAGAGGGATATCATTTTATTAACAAACCTAAAATCGTTAAAAATTTCACAGCAATGAATAATGATTTTTCACTGTTGTTAATATCTCTTAAATCCGGCACTCTCACCCGAGATGAATTTATCAGCGTCGTAGAAACATGCAATAAAATTATCGACGATATGGAAACATTTAATTTGAAAATTATTCAGGATATATTAGATGACGATAATCCCCTATCGAGAACAAGATTTGCATCAGACGTTAATACCCCCGTCAAGGATATTCCAACAGTCAAACTTCCAGGATATAACGTACCAGAACTAAAAAGACTTCTCAGTGATGCCATCGATGTTGGTTTTAAAATAATTCATGATGCATGGAAAAAAACAACATCACCGGAAATAAAAATCCTCAAACACAATAATGACCCAGACGGTGGTGGCAGGCATATTGCTCCGTTCAATGTGAATATTTCATCGGTGATTGCGATCAATTTAGTATGTGATGTGATTGAAGGAAGCTATCAAATAAATCTCGAACGATCAAACCAAGCTCAGCAGGGGTATATTTTGTATTCATTTGCACCAACAGCTCCTCCAGGATTTTTAATTATTGAGGATCCAACTAATCCAGTCTATATGCGATGTCATAATAATTCATTAACCAGAATTAATTTCAAACTCACTGACCAATCTAATAATCTGATTGATTTACAAGAGGAGGTTTTACAAATTAGTCTATTTGTGAAATCGTAGTGATTTTCGTCCCCCAGACAAGGTCTGGAACACGATATCGTATCGGACTGGATCAAATATTTGGTTAACCCATAGCAGCAGAGAGGGTGAGTGACAACGATGTTGTAGTCCCTTTTTCCCAAAAAATGTAATAGTTGAAAAGTTTTTGATTTCATTAATTTCATTGATTTTTTCATATTTTTTTTTGGACCTAATCCATGATTCACACACACATTTGGGACCTGATGTCATTGACTTTTGGGTCTGATGTCATTGGTTTCATTGATTTTAAGCGTGATTTCAGTGAAAACTTGTCTAAAAATGTTGTCCGATACACCCTCTCTGCTGCTAAATCTTTTCAATAATTTCCAATTGTGCATACATTTTACAGGAACCAATTGTATTTTTAGGATGAAAGTATAATAATTCAATATGAAATTCTCGCAATGGTTAAACATTTTGACTGTACTCGATTACAGTTATATATACAAACAAAAAATATATATATGTCCGGTCAGGCAACCATTGTTTTTTCTCATTGCTGACCCTAGGACTTTTTTGTCTTGGTTTTTTAAAAAATAAAAAAGTTTTAAAAAATCACATTAAATATATGTAACGTTTATGAAAAAGTAAACCCAAAATGGCATGCCTACTTTAATATTTAAACCAGTGCAATTGGAAACATTGTTTTCCTTGGTCTAAGTAGGTGGCATGTATGGCATCCAGCTGGATATCATTACCATTTTGGACAGGTATTATAATGCCTACAGGTGCCACGAGTGGCCAAGTGGTCTAAATGCATGGGTTCAAGACTCTGGCTCAGTCAGTATGGGTATGTGAGAAAGTTTGCCGGTAGCTTCTCGTGGGTCATTGGTTCTTTCCAGGTTTCCCAGGTTCTTCCTCCATTATTAATACTGGCTGCCATGTATAGCCTATCTTGTGCTGAAAATGGTTTTAAGCCCTATAACAGCAACAACAATAATGCCTACACATGAAAAAAGTAATTGTCTGCCATTCTTGGAATGACTGCAGATACAAAAACGTGATTGGGTGGGTGAATATAGCTTTAAAAGTAAACTGCATACATTGTCTTGATGTGCTGCATTTTTTGATTGAGTGATATGGTTTTCATAGAAAATACATTTATGGCAACCAATCCACCAGCTTTTGTTGTTTGTTAAAACAAATGTGTCATCTGGTGCAGGAGACAACAATGCAACTCTTTACATCTGGGGAAAGATTGCCCCTTTGTTTCTTTGTTTGCTTCATTGGATGCATTAAGGGAATATTCCTCCAATTTAAGCAGCCCAGTGGGCATAAGCACCCCTGTGTGCAAGAGTATGACCTTCGGGCCTGTAAGTCAGGGTGCATGTGGTTCATGCCAGATTCGTTGGATCCAGCTCTTGCTGTCCAGCTATCACCAAACATCTCAACATCGCCAGCCATCCAGCCATTCCAGCATGGTCGAACCGAATAGTTCATACAGGGATCTACCCATCTAGCCATGCCATTAGCATGTTATGACTACTTTACCAGAGATTTTGATGAGAAATCTGTCCATTCTGCTGGGTTTATGGAGCAGTTGATGCCAGTGATTGCCAAACAGTTTTATATACTGCCAACATCCAGGCTGACCACATGCTCTTCATACCATTTAGCTATGCTGGACTTAAGATTGCTCACTGCCTGCCCTCAAGAGAGGGATGGTGATAATGCCAAATCAGCCAGTCAGTCATCAATGCTGCCAGCATGACGTTTGCAGAGCTACAAGCCAACCTGGATGAGGACCCAGTTCACAGTGAATGTCATGAGACACTGACAGATCCATCTTATTCAGATCTGAATATGGAGTGGAGTGAATTCAGCTTTAAAGCTGTCATTGAAGAAATTTATCCTGTGTTGGTCATTTCTTCACTCAGATCTGTGCACTTTGCGGGCATCTGATGATTGACCTTTTTGTGACACGGTGGAATCACAAGTTACCTAATTTTGTCTCTCCAGTTCCAAACTCAGAAGCTTGGGCTGTGGATGCACTGTCAATCAGTTTGGAGGGGTTGTGGATCTTTGCCTACCCGCCCACAGTTCTGATACCAAAAATTATCCAGAGGTTACTGGGTCATAATGGCAAGATCACTCTGATCACCTCCTCTCAGATGGGACAAGTGCTGGGTCACTGATCTACTATATGTAGCAATAGATCTGCCAAGGATGATCCCAGCCAACCTGAATCTTCTCAAGCTAATACAGTCGCCTCGTGAATATTACAGCTTATGAGATTAGAGCCATCTATGCAAGCCTCACATTCAAATGGCACAGTGGTTGGCTGGCATGCAGAAGCAACTTTCTGAAGTTTGTCTCAGAAATTTAGTGTTGCAGAGACAAACTTTGAATCTGGAAGGGACAGTGGCTGCAGCACCGGCAGCCACCAGACCCAGCCAGATCAGTCATTACAGCCTTCTAGCTTTGCTGGATTTGCCAGCGAAATTCTTGTTTGTAAGAAAATTTCAACTTTATCATTTTAACTGTAAACAAGTGTCACAGGTCAAGGGATCCCAGGCTCTGTTGCTTATATAATTAGGAGAATGGGTTATCTTTCATATGGGGAATCTAGCTGTTCTTTCCCAGAAGGATACCCGATACAGAGGTTGGATGCTTAGCATCCTATTTTATTATTCTCCTAATGAGATTTGGGATCATATTAGAAAGAGAGAGTAAATTTTAAGTAATTTTTATTTTTCAGAGAACACTTACCCAGTCACATTACTTATGAACCCCTCCCAACCACCACGCTATGCAAGCATCTTCGGTAATATGTTGTTCAGCTAAAAGCTAGCAAGTCCTTGCAGTGCCTAGGGGATGTAATAGGCAAGAGTTACTACCTTTTGTTTAAAATAGTAAAAGATAATTTTTCATCTTTTTGTAGGGCTGGATTTATGAGGTAGCTGGATTTATGAGGTAGCAGGCTAATATTCCTAATGGAATGTAATTGGGTAACATATTTACTTCTTTACATAGGTAATGAATCTTATGGGGACATGCATACTTTCTCCTATGAAGATGCATTATCCATGATCTTGTAATATGTAATTTCGATTATACAACATACCAGTTATGAACTATCACTCTCGTAATTAAGAACTAGTCGATGTTATGCTGGCAAACTATTAGACAATGTGGTCCTAACTGCTTTGGTGGTGGCACTTCAGGCACCTCAGGGTCATCACAGTATTTAAGAAGAGATATCATGAGCATGCATGTGTTTCTAATAGATAATGGAATTTAGTATTTTAATACGAAACATGCTAATATAAGCACTAATTATTGCTTCTTCACACAATGTGCATTTGTTATACTCTCATTAAGAGGGCCTCAAGGGAGAATAGTCCTTGACTGATGAGTCACCCTCTATAAATAAAGCATTATTATTATTATTATTATTATTATTATTATTATTATTATCACTTCCTGTTTTGCTCTGCATGCAAAATGCCATTATGCATAACAAATGCAGAAATTGCCAAGTATGTACACCTCACCCTCAATAACTCGGGCACATCGGGGTCCAGAAACATTGACTGCACTATAAGTGAGGCGCAAATTATCAAGGGACATATAATTATAAAATACAATAAAAGGATCGACACAAATGCAAAAAAGGTGGGGGTGGCAGATTATAGTGTTGAATACTCACTTTATAATCGTGCTGAGATTAACTGTGAATAAATATCTCTTCATAATGGTGTAGTTTATTTTTTTCTCATAGAGTAACATTAATTTCAGGATAAATTACAGTATATTGAGGAGATCATCAAAAACATTATATTCCACGTGGTTTCTGTTTGCTTAATGTGTTCCTCTTCACACATTAAGTATTACGTCATTAATTGTTTTGTTGAATTGGATACCTCCTAGTGATTCAAATTAGATGTATTGTTTTAAATACAAAAGATGAACTCTCTTTTCGAGAAACAATGTTGATCGATCGATCGATAGATTTGATTGCGGTAGAAGTAAAACAAAAAACAAGAAAAAGGGTCTGTCATTATCAGCATGAATTTATTGGGTCTACAAATTTAAAACAATGTAAATTAGAACAAGATAATAAATGCCTGTTATGATACGCTTTTATGTCAATTCACTTTTTTTTTAAAAATCATTAATTTTTTTGTGTTACTCCTTGATTTCTCTGCCACCGAGTAAAATCCTCCTTTTTTGATTCAATACAAAAAGACATTCAAAGTTATAAAACAACACAGATCTATTTTAATTGATTATTTTAATGCAACAAACTCTTTGCCAATTTGTTGATCAAAACAAAGCTGGCAGGTAATTAGGTTATCACGGAAGTACTCACTGGTTTTGATGTGACAGTTGATTGACTCTTTTCATGTTTTCATAGAAAAGAATATGTTGCAATTATAACATTTACATTGAAATGGAAATAAAGGATTAGAATGTGACTTTCACTAGCAAGATATTTAATTGCTGTTTATTTCTTTCTCTGTTTCCACCTGTTTGCATTTACCAGATGTTTTCATTGATCTCTATTTCACCAGACTGTTTTTTTTACAGTTTATTGATGACTGTTTATCAACAAATAAACCCTAACATAATATTTGATATCTTATTTAGAACTTGCAAATTTCACAATATGGCATCAATCTTTGTGGGCATTAATCACCATTTTTGATGATAAAACGAGAAATGTATAAAGGTTTAATTTACAAATTCTTATTGTAATTTTTTCACATTTAGCATATTTTGAAAGATATTTAAAATATATTTTCTTTGGGGAAAATTCTGGATCCACGCTGGACACTGCATTATAAGTGGGTTTGCAAGTTATCAGGGCACGAGTTATCGAGGGAGTGGTGTAACTTGAAATGAGTAGGTGGCAATAGCACCTGCACATCTTGGAAAGGCCATTCCTTCTTTGTAAAAGAAAAATGTTGCCTTTTTAATGGCCAACACAAATCTCTTTGTTGGTGGGGTTATAGCATTTAATGCATCCAGTTTGTATCAATAGGATTCAATGCAAGACTTTCAGAAATGGTGGTTTTACAATCTGCAACTGTACAGCAATGACAATTGCTGTCCTTGGTGCTGATTCTTACATTATTATTCTCCATGGGGGTTGTGTTGATGGATCATGGGCCTCTGCTGCATGTAAATAATGGACCGTAATGGTAGTATTGGCAATCCAGCTAATGCCTTGCATGAATGCATTACAACTAGTGCATCTATGTTTGCTGCCTCAGGTAACATAAGGTGTGAGGGTCTCGATGACAGCAAACAGCAAGCAGGATTCTCAGCTGCACTCAACTTTAACCTGATCTTGAAAAGCATTTATAAATTGCGATAAAGGTAAAAGAAGGCCAAGGGTTAATGACCAAGCATAATAATAATAATAATAATAATAATAATAATAATAATAATGAGGACTTTGTATAGCGCCTAATCTTTAGAAGCTCTAAGCGCTTTACAGCATCTATAATGATATGACTATACACTACAGAAAAACAATAACAAAAACCATGAAAATGTAAAATATAAAAACATGCTGAAAACATATAAGATACAAAAATGTTATTAATTCTCAAAGTTTGTTTCTGTGGTTGAAAAAGGTGAGTTTTAAGAGCACTCTTAAAAGGGACCACTGTGTCTTTCTGTCTAATTTCAATGGGCAATTCATTCCACATCGCCGGGCCCTGGTATGCAAAAGAACATTGTCCATATGACTTTGTTTTCATAGTTTGAACAATGAGTATACAATTGTCAGAAGAGGAGTGTAAGTATCTTGCTGGTGTATAAACATGGGTGAGGCCAGATAGGTATGTTGGATTGGAGTCTGTCATTGAAACATAGCACAGAGAACAAATTTTGTGTTTGATTCTGTATCGAATCGATAGCCATTGTAGGGTACAGAGCAGTGGTTAGGTGTGTTCTGATCGAGGTACTCTAAAATTAATCTGAGCAGATGTGTTGTGAAGTTTCTGGAGTAGATATTGTGACGAACCAGACAGAATTGAGTTACAATAGTCCAGTCTTGAAAGTACTAATGAACACACAAGTGTTTTAGTGGCATCAACTGAAAGATATTTGCAAATGGAACTGATGTGTCTCAGTTCAAGATATGCAGCCATGCATATGTTCATGACATGTTGATGTAATGTGAGAGTACTGTCTAGAGTAACGCCTAGGTTTTGTACTGACTGTGAGAATTTAATGTTGGTGTTGCTGATATTTATTATCTGAGGTAAAGGATGTGAATGAGAAAGTCTTTGTGTTGTGATCAGAATGGCCTCAGTTTTATTATCATTCATCTGCAGCTTGTTACATGTCATCCATGATTTCACATCAGAAATGCACCTATCTACTCCATCAATGGTACCATCAATTTTTCATTTGGGTGGCTAGACTTGTATATTTGGGTGTCATCAGCATACAATTGTTTGAATTCAAATGAGTTACAAGTTGGGTTAGAACAACTTTTTCTAAGATTTTTTATATGAATGGAAGATTAGAAACTGGGCGGTATACACGAGAAACATATTGGTACTCTCAGACAATCCAGCAATAGTAGACAGTAATGGAGACTTGGAACAGTTTATAAGACAAGCATCTGCTGCTGACAGGGAACACAAACCCCTGGTGGTAGAGTATCTGCACCAACATGTGACTGGCATACCCCAGTACACATTAAATGTAACAAGCATGAAAAGCAGACAGACATTTTCATCAGCTTGGGGTAATTACACTTTCACTGCAGTAGAAACAAAACCTAGTCGTACTGAGCATAAGAGCATAGGTTGCAGTTACTACTACAGTGCTGCTGGGGTATTTGGTCTAGAGGCTGACAAAAACCTCATCAACAGTAACCTTTCTTTTGAGGTATGTAACACCCTCTATCACTTGGTTCAACAGACTAAAACTATGTAGGATCCTCGAAAACAAATGTGCTCTGTAGTATTATGGCTGATTGTGAATTTTGTCATTTATTTTGGCAGTCATGTTGAAATTGATGCTATTACCAGACCTAGAGATATTAAGGAAACTGACATTTTCTTTCTTTGTGTCCTTTGCTGTCTTTCAAGTAAATGAAGGTGATATATAGGTGCATGCATGCATGATTGCAACTTGCCACTGCTCTCCTATAGACCATATCTTCTTTTCATGGTATCTTGCGATTGGCTACTATTGACTGTAATTTATGCTACTGTTGACCACATCATGCATTTGACATTAAGAGGAACCAAAACAAATTACTATGTGCGTTAAAGGTATAACTGAAAGAATGAAAATTAAATCATCTCTTACAGTAATTCTTATATGTATCTCTGTACATTTAAAAGATTCTTTTATAATCAATGACTTTTGTATGCCTGTACCTCTTTTTGCAGTAAAACTGATGAGAAATTAATATTCATTCAGTTGGGTCAGTTTTAAAATATACTTATTAAATACCAGGTTTGATTAAGAAAATTGGATCTTTGGCTTAAACATCGTAAATATTGTGCATGATAGTGTGTTCTTTTAAGACATTAAATTCACAAAATACTTCTGGACTGTTCCATGCATCTTTAATTGCATGATTGACTTGACTGTATTATGAATTTGGAAGAATCATTCATATTTGATGCTCAAATCATGCCATTACATTCACTTCTATCAGTGTAAGATTTTCTGGTCGGATAAAATTTTACATGGGAAAACTGTAATTTCAGCACCACTATTGAAATTGTTGAAACTCTCATATTATCAGATCCTACCAGTAATACTTTTGTCAAAATTGGACAAAGTTTGTGTCATGAAAGCACAAAAATTGGATCAGTCTTTGCCTTTTTAGTCAATAATGATACAAGTTGAAAGCATTTGAATATTGACCAATTATAAATCACATCAGATTAGCACTTTGATTCACCAGAACAAGTTAAAGATATATGTCCAAACGAATGGCTCTTTTAGGATTACACATAACAGAACATATGGAAGCACAGTAATTCCAAACAGAATATACAAAGGCATCAACATTGGATGAGTACCATGCCATGCATTAGCAGTTTATCACCTATGGTCTTAAGCATGTCACATTGCAGAAAAGATGATTGCAGGAAGTACGTTTCAGATAAAGGTCACTTTGAATCAGTGAGTTTCAGTGCCTAAAATAAAGTTTTGGATAAAAATGAGAAGTATACCTTTTCTTTATCTCAAGATCTCATATTTTATATACCTGCCTTAAGTCAGAGGATATTATATTATGTCCATCCATTCATCAGTTTTTTTGTTACCATTTTGTTTCCACAGAAAAGCATGAATTCTCTGTACAATTACCAAATGCTGGGAATGGCTTGCATTTGGGGTAAGAAAGTAACCAACGGATTTCAGAGTCAATTGGTTGAGGATTAAGGTCACTGACTGAGAGAAGAAAATGTTTTTTGCCCAGCAACGTTCATCTTGAACATCACTGGACCAAACTTTGGGGACGATGTTTGCTTCTTTTGGTTTGTTTATTTATACTGTTACTTAATTTCACAGCAACATGGTTAATTTATTCATTGCAAATGCAGGTAAAGTAAAGTGCTTTCCCCAGAAACATCATGGTAGCTGATCCAGGCTTAGGTGGAAAGGGACAGTTTTACATATTGGCCTCCGACAGATTTCTTAACTTAAGGATATCGTGTGACTTATTGAGCTTTTGTTGGAGATATTTGTGAATTTGGTCTTTCCAGCTTTTGTTGTTCCTGTAATTGGTGTTAGGCATGAACACCTCAGAGCTAGCTATTTATAGTAGTTGACACATTGATTCAAGGGAAGTAGAATATCTCAAAAACTGATTAGATGACAACTATTTTGAATAGCATCAAACTATTAAGTACATAATGTTTTTCAAAATTATCACCCAGGAAAAGGTCTTGTATTTTCACTGTGAGCACCACGTGTTCTCAAAAATGACCATTGAACATGACAAATTCATGTATAAATTTGTGGGGGTGAGGTGCATCAACTTTTTGTTCTGTGAATTTTCATTGACTTCTCAAATCAAGTGAATGATACTCTTATGTGTTGTGTTATTATACATATCCAAAAATATGGACCTTTTTGACCTGACTCGTGTATTTTTAAAAAAAAAATTATGAATTTTTATATTAGGCAGGTTTTCCCAGAAACATCATGGTAGCTGATCCAAGGGTGGAAGGTGACAGTTTCACATATTGGCCTCTGACAAATTTCTTAACTTTAAGGATAAGGTGTGACTTTTTGAGCTATTTTTAGTGTATGCAACTTTAAATTTGTGCATAAAATTGGTTTCCTGTCCCCTTAGTCTGATAGTAGGATTCAAACATGCCTGCTGATTTTATGTTTAAAATGACAACACACTTACTTTGACTGAAGAAAGAGATAGTTTTTGCACAATAACTTTAGTACATCACAGACCTATGCCAAACCTAAGATGGATGACCTGTGCATGACCTAAGACAGAGACCTATTGATTTGGAGGGCTAGGACAAGGCTAGTGCAGATAAAATAAATAAATAAAACATGCATTCAGGATAATACCATTCCTTGTATATCACATAACTGGATCAGACTTGGAGGTTAGCATGCACATAGGGTAGGGAAGAAGTCTATTTATCTCATACCTGCCATATTCCCAGACAGAGTTAGGGGTCTTTTTGAGACTCAAAAGTGTGCTTTGAGGTTTGGGAAAGGAGGGGGGGGGTTAGTGCATGTGAGCTACAAAACAATTAGTGCTAGCCAGTTAAGAATAAGCTATATTTTCATATAAGCCTATAGAAAAATATTGGAAAACCGAATCTGAATTATTATATGAACTTGACTTTATTACACTTACAAAAAAAGAAATATATGTAGTTGGTAGACATAGCATTTTCAGATGTCAATGCCGTACACATGCATGTGTGCAAACACTCACATAATCACAACAAAACTTAATTGAAAACCTGCATCAAGTTTAATTCTGTCCTTAAAATCCATTGGATGGAAAAATATATGTTAAATTTGATGCAGTCATGCGGCTTAGATGGTAATGCAAGTGTCATCTGTGTTCATGTTTGCACTCACTAGAGACTGAATGGTGGTTGTTGTTGTAGGTTTAATGCCATTTTTCAGAACATGATAGGCTATACAGGGTGGCCAGTATTATCGATGGAGGAAGAACCCGGGAAAACCCCCCCAGAAAGAACTACCGACCTTGGATGGATTCTCCCACTTCAGTATTTGACACAAAACATCCCCCTAGCTATTGTCAAACAGTTAACACATTAACCCCTGGCGTGCATTTATGGGGCTAGAGGTAGTAGCCTACTGCCAAGCTCTGTAGCATCAAGGTGATGTAAGATACACTAAACTGGGTGGTATTATAGAAGGGTAGACAGATTTAGCTCTACATTGATACCAAATAATCTGGACATTTTAGTTGCACTACAAAATACAGTGGGAAAAACCTAATGTTTTGGACCCAGATTTTTTTCACCCAAAATTCGCTCGTGATTGGAATCAAATTTTTTAGACTTTTTGGCCTCAGATCTAAGGCAGACTGGTTTGAACTGCACACAGACAGTTGAACCTGTGCAAAAGATATTATAAGAAAGGTGGGCATTTTTCATAAAGAGTGGTCTCCATAATAGAATGAGTATTCTTGTTTTTATTAATGTCAGACATTTAACTATTGTTTTTAAGGAAACAGATGGGCTTGTCCATTAAATAGCATATAAGTACTTTATTTGTATAATTCCTTTTTGTTGTAAAGATTTCCTGGTTCAGTAGTAAATAATTTATATTGATCTCATTTTAGGAGTGTGTGCTCTACATCACAGTTGTTAGAAGAGTTACACCAATGTGAAAGCCATTCAACCTTAGTAAATGTTTTACAGTGTGTATGTTTTGGGTTGCTTGGTGAAACAATAATTGTTAGGAAGAGAAAGGGAAAATTTAAGTTCAGGTAGAGAATGAATGACTCCGTTACATGCTAAATGACAGCCAGTAGTTACATTTTAAATATCAAGAGTAGGCTTGTGTTCTTTAGGAGGATCCACTGGTCAAAAGCCAAAGTCATTCAAAGTTTGAATTTATTTTGATTTCTGAATTTATGTTCATTTAGCTGATGTTTTAATAGGTGTTGGGGAGTTCTGAATGCTTCATTTAGTTGATTTCCATGATTACATTCTGGTCTGTTATTGTCTCTATATTTGTCAAATTATGTAAGGGAATGTACTGAACTTCTTTATCAATGTATGCATTATATGGATGGGGTTGGACCAATTGAAGCTTGTTGATTTAAAAGTTATGGATGCAGAATATGTAGATGATTTGATAATAACTGACAGGAATGAGTGGACATTATGTTTTGGTTCAGAACTTTATGATTGTACCTTATACAATTGCAGATTTTAGATGGTGTAATAAGGATTGCCAATACTTTCATCAAATTGAACTCTGTGGGATGTATCCTTTTCAAAAACTGGCAAATGAAGTTCTTATGTAATCCCAACAACCATCTGTGTGTGGAAATAGAATTTGGAGAGGGAGCTGTGCCTCTCAAGGGAATGCAGACCAAAACAGAAGACAGAACAGAAGATGTCACAGAATTCCTACACAAATTAGCAAGATTTACAGAACATTGTCTAGACGAATGGATAGACCATATCCACCAGAAGAGATGGAAATATTTTGAATTGAACTATTTCACAATTGACCAACTGGTCATATTACAACAAGAACTGTTAAAGGTTGGTTCAGAACTGGGTCCAGACAATAGTCTCTACCCACTTTTATCAGCTGTAAAGGAGAATTGCACATACAAGGATTTAGTAGATGCTATGCAGAAAGCATCCAGTGACATGGAAAAGGTTGAGATCAAGGATGATGAGGAATGCAAGGAGAAAAAAGTTCACAATGTTGAGGTTGACAAGAGAAAAGAGGAGAAGGTGAAGAACTTTATTGAGGGTATGATCAAGGCAGGGTTTGAAGAGAGTCTTGCTATAGAAGCTGTGAAGCATGTGGATATTGATAATATTAAAAAAGGTAGGTCTTACCTCTTTGATAATGCAAGAAGTATAACATAATCTCCAGGAAAATTACTGCAAAATAGAATTGAAAGTAGAAATACATGTTTCATACTCTGTTAACTGAGCTATTAGAATAATCATTTACAGAAGTACAGACCGTATATTTCCACACATTTCTACTCATGTGGCCATAAGACTAATATGCCTTGTGCTTCAAGCATTGTCTGTCAATATTTTTTTAATACTCAGTTTCTCTTAGAGACAACTAGACCAATTTCAGTCAACTTTGGTACAGTGCATGCAGAAATAAAGTCTTTTGAAGTGTGTACAAAAGATGCCAATTCATCATTTAACATGGCTGCCATTTCTGCTAAATGAGAAAAATGCCAAACTGCTCAAGAGAAATTAAACATATTTGACAAAAAGCATCTTTTCATTGGGGACTATGCAGTTTCTATAAACACTGCTAAATTATTATGTGAAATGGCCATTGTTACAAATAATAAAAATAATGGTCTTTTAGATTGATATACCGTATATACTCGCGTATAAGCCCGTTCGCGTATAAGCCGACCCCCCCCAAACTGAATTGGTAAAAGTGGTATAAAGTGCATGACCCGCGTATAAGCCGACTCATAATTTTTATACAAACGGTACATAACAAGATGCACAAAGTGAGTTCTGAATACGTTTATTTAGGTAAATCACATTATTAAATAAAATAAAAGAAAGAAATCTAGTTTATATGTTGAAATAAAAACAATTCTGAAGTGTTAAGTCTTAATGGAAATTTAATTAATCCTCATGAATTATAAAAGTTCGATCACGTTTAGAATCTTTCAAAATCAGGCTCTGTATCAGACTCGCCAAACAGTTCACGAAACTCGGCTTCTGTTACGGGCGTGCTTTCATCATATACGTCGTCCCCCCCACCCCGTACTTGCTTCTCGTTCACAACAAATTTGTGTGTTGCAGCACAGTTGTTTTTTGCTTCTGCATATTCAATAACTTTATGTTTGAATGCTGCATCATAAGCAGACCGCTTTCTTTTACTTCCAACACTATTCATTTTATCCGATTGAATTGAACATAAACTTCTACAGAGATTAAATTGAAATAATTTCTTTCAGTAGTAGTATACTATTTATATACCTTATCCTGTAATTATTTATATGTGTGGTTGGTTTTCAATTTGTATTTGATAATTATTTATCATTGTTATTTGTATTGTGCTTTTCAAACTACGGGTAGTGTGATTCGATCGGTCAAACTATGATTGGTTTCAGCGTGGACATTATTCAAGTATTGTGACAGTTTATAACTTTGAGCAGAAACCATGTCCACTACCATATCTCATTCAACAATACATCTGAGAGTTGGCATCTATTAGTTAAGTCATTGGCATTGTGCAACAAAACAAACCTATTATCCCCGAGGCATTTACCACAGATTAAGCATATGGTAGCTATTGTACAACAATCTTCCGCTAACATACCACTTTGCTTTACAAACAACTAAACAATAGTTGTATATAAACTGTGGCTCCCAATTACTTCTAAAACACCTGTCAAAGAAATCCAACAAATTATATTGTTTTACAATTATTCACACTGACTCGTATATTGCACTGTTATTTACCGTTCGTAAGCGTGCGCGCAACAAAACCCTATGGAGCCTCTCGCCATTGTTTCTCGAAGACTGTCATACATGTATTTCTACTCTCGATCAAAATGTTTGTCGTATATACCTTCAGTATCGTAATTCTTTTATTTCTTTTTACGTAGATTCTTTTCATATTTACACTGAAATAGGCTAGCGTGCATTTCTACGAAACCGTAGAGTTTAATTATTACTGATTAGCTGAGGGATAAATACTTGACCAGAGATTATTAATATGGCGGTTCTTTTGGAAAATACACGTATTTCCGTAGTTCAAATAACACGTATGGCTGTATACCTTCAGTATCGTAATTCTTTTATTTATTTTTTCCTGTAGATTCTTTTCATATTTACACTGAAATAAGCTAGCGTGCATTTCTACGAAACCGTAGAGTTTAATGATTACTGCTTAGCTGAGGGTTAAATACTTGAATAGAGATTACTAATATGGCAGTTCTTTTGGAAAATACACGTATTTCCATAGTTCAAATAACACGTATGGCTGTATACCTTCAGTATCGTAATTCTTTTATTTTTTTCACGTCGATTCTTTTCATATTTACACTGAAATAAACTAGCGTGCATTTCTACGAAACCGTAGAGTTTAATGATTACTGCTTAGCTGAGGGTTAAATACTTGAATAGAGATTACTAATATGGCGGTTCTTTTGGAAAATACATGTATTTGCGTGGTTCAAATAACACGTATGGCTGTATTTTCTGGTGGATCGACATCTGTCAAATATACGTCAAGTACGTTAAAAACATGTTTTTCATTCATTATCCTACCACTTATGTTAGAAAAAAATATTTGTTTTACTTCACGTCAGGACAAATCTTATCAGCCATGTGGCATCATTAGGCATGTGATCTCATATTCGGCGATCGACGGAAACAAAAAATATTGGAAATCGAGGGGAAAAAGCATTATAAATTTCAGGTTTGGAACTTGACCCGCAGATAAGCCGACCCCCCTTCTTCCAGGCCTTATTTTTCTCCTAAATTTCTCGGCTTATACGCGAGTATATACGGTACATTATGCCTATTTGCCATGAATTTTTACACACTAAAAGCCTAAAATTTTCTAAAAGTTTGAATTTTGCACGAATATCTTTTCCAACATCATTTTGTTACTATCATTCTGACTAATCTGGATGCTCAGCACACAAAGCCAGATATGCACATTTGATTGCCCATAATGGAGAAATTCAAGATGTCAGAAGTGATATAAAAATGCTTTGGCAATAAAGACATAGCACTTTATCAGTTATTTCCAGCCTTGTCATCACTCACTTTTTGGTTGTACAAATCATAACTACGTGAATTAAAGAAGTACTCATTGTTTGTTTAAAGTGTCACTATGCAGTACTGCCATTTTCAGCCATTATATACGACTTGGGAGTCGCTTACAGTGAGAGATTGTGCATTTTACATAAAGTTTCAACTATTTCAAATATACCAACTTCAGCATTCTTGTATTGTCCAATGCATTAATGAAACAGATAATAGGTGTTTGGTGGGTGGGTGGGATTAGGTCAGTAATGTAATAGATATCTATTTATGCAGTGCAATTTTTGGATTTGAACATTTTTTCCAGTTCTATTCTTCTTGTTGTGAAAATAAATATTTGCTAGTTATGATGTGATCATGCTGGAAATATGGATAGGTCAATTATTAATATTAGTCTGCATGAAATACATGCTCAGACAATAGATCTAGACTTTAAATCTCAGATTCATTTGGACAGAGATATGTAGATATACTCTACTGTCGTGTTGATGCTGGGTTTACTGGTCACTATTAAACAATGACAAAGATATTTTTAAAAACATAACTCATTTTCGAGAGATACTGTTTTCTTTTTTAAAGTTTATGTAGAAGAGCCTTAAGCGATTTAAATGCTTAGGTTGTACTAGTCTGCAGAATGCACATTTCAGCGATATTTGTTTTAGGAATTCTTTGGTGTATGGGTCATATGGACGAAACAAAAACGATTGAAGGTGAAAATGAAGATGAGCTGGGAGATCTCAGAGTTATGGCATATGCAGGATGGAAGAAATTTGACCAGTCTATTTCAACCCTAACTGTAAAGGTCATAAAGGAACATGAAGTGTCACAGAGGTATATAAAAAAATGTTTACGTTGCTTATTCTTGAGTTATTGTCTGTCTTTTTCACTCTTATCAAATTAGATTAGTAGGTTGATTTTGTGTTTGGCTTTTGATTAAAGATCACTATGAAATGCTGCTGATAAATAAGACAGCTAATAGAAGATTTTGTTTGAAAATTGCTTATTTAAAATAATTAAAAGATTAAACAAGCGAATGGTGCTTGCATCTCATCTTCAAATGATTTTATTACAGCATATTTGTGTCTGGCATCATTGATGATATTCTAAGGTTAAGTTTGCAATATATGCCTCCACTCAGTTACTTGCTATAGAATCCATAAGCATCAATAACTGTGGCATAAGAGATTGCTTGAGAGAGGATGAGTAAGATGCAAATATTGGTATGATGTAAATTTATAATCCCACGGAATGGAGAATCGTCAATAAGACATGGTTCACTCATGCAGCTCACATGCCCATAAGCAGAACATTCACTTTCTTCTTGAAATGTGATACCCATTCTTAATACCTTAGAATAACTACTACTACCAGTACCTCATAAATCCAGCCCTCCCAGATTAAAACATTTTAGCTAAAATGCTAAACGTTATCTGCTCACCTTGGTGGCAGTTAGAGTGATCTCCCCATGATAAAAGGATTAGCATCCAATCCATGAAATCATCAGTTACTACTTCCACTAGAGAAAGTAGCATGCTAAACTACAAGGAGGATTAGTTCCATGCAACTAATTGTGTCACTTTCTTTAAATAAAGTCATTATTATTTAAATACACGGAAAGTCCTTTCAAAATCCATACAAGCAGTTTAAAAAATTTGTACCATAAAAAAATATTGCCTGAGTTTTGTCTTTAAAGGTATACTCTATTTGTTTTTAACTTTTCTGTTCAGTCTTCAATGACAGTTGTTATTAGAAATAGAAATAACTAATTTACTGTCCACTTTGTAAGTATTAATAGCAGTGCTCATGCCAGCCATGATAGCCATGTTCCTTCTTCACCGGATTTGGCCATATAATTGATCACAGTGGGCCACTACTGCATTCAAGTATTTAGCATTTACCACCAAATGAACTTGTCTGGTTCCATGACTTGCATACTGAAAGATGACTTAGCTTTTCAGTTTGGAAGAGTACTATTGAGTCCCTGGAGCTTATGGGACCAGTTTTTTTTCAGAGACAGGTGAGGCCTCTTGTGTGAGTGGGAATGAACATTTGAGGAGGAGATTGCCTCCCCTCCAAAAGGTTGAAGTTCGATGCTTCTCATGTTTAGAGCAGTATGTCATTTTTGTCCATGAGGGAAGAAATGCACCACTTGTCTTACATCCAGGGTAGTGTGTTTCCCCAGCCCATGAGGGAAGAGCTACACCACTGACAATATTTAAGGTAGCATGTCTGGCCCTCTTAAGTGGGAGGAGAAGCATCATACTTTGATGAGTACCAAATGAGATGTTGAAGTAGGGCCTAACATATCTATGTCACCTGACCAGTCACTGGTCAATATGTAGTGAGCAGACACTAATCAGTTCATCAAGGTGTGTATGGTGAAATAAGTACAGCTAAAAAATCACCTTGTTTTTGGTTGTCATAGACAAGGCAGTGTCTATTTGACCAGTCAATACTGAAATATCTACCAACCTCCATCAGACATTTGTGACTCCTGCAATGAAAACATATCAGTATCAGGTATTGAGTGTGTATCGTAAGTTCTATTTGAAAACCTAACTTATGATAGGGCAAATAAGTATGGATTTCTATCAAACCTAATTTATCAATATATCTGAAAATGTCTTGAATGGTATGAATTCAGTAACCTTGTTATTTTTCAAAAATAATAAGTATATATTTAATGAAACTTACTTTTTTGGTATATCTTGACATTTTGAACAAGTTGAGCAATCTTCTATCTTTCATACAAGGTTCAAGGTCAAAGGCCATGACTAAGAATTTTGTGCTGCTCTTATAGGTTTCTCATGAGCATAATATTGTCAACTTAAAAAATACTTTTTTAAAACCAAATTTGATATTTTGTATTTTAGCAAGAATATCAGATTGGTTTCAGTACTCAGCAATTAGAAAGAATTAAGGACAGAAGAAAAATACATTTCTTGAATTCTAGGGATTTCTTTCTAGACAGTAGAACATCAGTCCCATTTTTTTTGAATGAAGTATTTCAGAATAGCTAGAAAGTTTAAATTCAGTATAATGAATTCCAGTCAATTATGTGAGCTTTTTGTTTTGAATGAGGACTGCCTGGATGTGTAGAAGTTTATTAATATGGAGCATTTAGGACTATACAGTGTCAAATGTAAATACTGAGATAAATTATTTAGCAACTACTATATATTCTCATTTTCTACCCCTGTATAGAGCCTTGGATGTGGACTCGTTAATTAAAATCCTGACTATTCTGTGGGAAGTATTTCTGACATCTGTATCCTCTGGTGTGACTGATTGTCTGAGTGTTGAACATCTTGGACTCATCCTGAAGAGATTAGCTGAGAAAGGTACCAGCAAGTGTACTGTCATATGATAATATGTGAATGATCTGTCCATATAAATGGACATAGGAGTAAAACTTTAAGAAAATCGAGTAAAGTTCTCACTGAATTTTGGTGCTTCTTTCTTATTTGTTCCTGTTGTGCTCCAGCCAATGGTAAGACATGGATAGTAACAGCAGTGTATTCAGCATCAATAATATTATGATTTTTCCACGTCACTTAACCTTTACAACATCTGCTGTTTTATTGAAGTTAAACTTTGCTTCACTATTACTGTATAATCCACAAACCAATGTCACAATGGACATCAACACATGGTCGTTTTTGCAGCCATACATTGCAATGTGTCTTTATTGTACCAACGGTAAATACCCACAGACATACTAGCTTCAGATGATCCATTTGTTTCCTGCCAACCCTTATGATTTTGCCATAAGTCTTACAAAATTGATCCTTAACATATGGACTTGTAGAATAAATGCAAAACCAATGGAAAAATGATTTGTTGCTGAAAAATCTGGATAATTGGTTCATCTGTGTTTGATTTGGATAAGGGTTTCATATTAAAATTAACTAAATTAATCAGAGAACCAGCCTAACATTTACAGCAGTACATGTACCTCAGTTGCTTTTAACTGCACATATTTCTTCATGCAAAGCATCTGCATGATCAAACTGATGATTATAGAATTTTTTTTAAATGGTGTCAAGCATGTTGAAGATGAAAGAGAAAAATCCTCTTAAAAAGTGTTAATAATTCTTGTGAATAAAAGCAGGAAGGGACACAATTTGTTTATTGGACATCATTAGTCAATTTGAGAATGTCTTGTAGCAGAAGGTATGACTGCCATCATGTGAAGTGGATTTTTTTTCTCAAGAATTATGTCAAGATGAGAGATAGCAACAAGTCATTAATTGAGCTGCATAGGCTTTGGAACTGACGTTTGTGTAACTGTATAATTGAGAAAAAAGGTCTCAGTGTACTTTACAAACTTTTCATTTGAACATAATTTTTACCGTCACTGCATATTTAGAATGCCAAACTTTTAAATATGATTTTCAGCTATAAATAGAAGTTTTTAATATTTTGTTAGATGTTATTGAAAACTTGTCAAGCTTAAGGAAAAAAATCAACTTCCTTAATGAGGCGGTCTCATCAGGGTTGGCAGACCTGCTGTTTCAGTATAGCTAGCAATAGCTTAATGCAGTGCACTATGTCAAGTTTTACAGAAAGAACCTAACACAAAATTAGGTGATCAGATGTCTTCTTGCACAGATTATATGTTTTTAAAAATGTTGCACAGTGATACCCAGGCATAGATTTGCATTATATGGTATGGCTGCCACAGAACTAGGCTGGGATAGGATGCAAGACGTTTTTTCTATATAAAGGATTCCAAATTCCACACTGATTGGCTTACCATGTTAAGCTTATATGCTTTTTAACATGCGATTTTTAACTCACATGAGCACTAGAATCTAACCAGCAAGAATTGTTAATATGAGCAAAATATTGCTCATGTGAGCAACAAGTTCTCATATGAACAATGCTTTGCTCACTTGAGCAGGTCTGATTTTTGTTGTGAAAATCAAACAAGCAGGAAAATTGTGTCCATATGATCAAGCATTTCCTCACATGTGTAATATATTACTGGGAGTATAGAGAAGATAAAATGACTTTCCCTAGATTGGTTAACACATTTTTGACAAGAACGAAAAAAGAACAGTTTCTTATGAAACTTATTATTTAGCATCATCATAAAGAGAATTTGAAAGTCATATGTAATTCTAGTGAAGATCGACATAAGAGTTGAAGTGTGCATGTTTTTGTGAAGTTTCTCACACGAGGAAAAAACAATTATAGTCAGAATATATCTTACCATTTGTTTGTACCTCCCTACCTACCAGTTTAGAAAACAAAGCATAAATGAGATTTTAAAATGCACGAGAACTTCATTAATTGATTTATAATTTCAAACCTGAGTATGAGCATGGGGACCCTAACATTGTTGTCGTTTGTGTATTTCATATGAAACTGATGTTTCTGGTGTAAAAGACAGACCTGCTTGGCCGGTCATTTCCAGTTCCTGTACAAATTCATTTTCTGTGAATGGTTGGATGCATGACCATACATTTATGTACATAGAAGGTAAAATACTATATTGTCTGCTTTCAATATTTACAATGTCAAATGGAGCAATGGAAAAGAATGACAACTTTAAATTTGCCTTTCACATGGGTTTAGCAGGCCATGTAATTTCTATGTACATGTATGCAGAGGGATATAACTTTCAACTCACAACCTTATGGTAATTTACAGAATTATCCAGCAGTTACAGAGTAGAATGAACTATGTCATTCAGTTGTGAGAGGAAACTAGACTCGCTACAGTGTACACAATATGGCACCATGTTGCTAGAGGGGTGCAAGGTGTGTGCCTGACGTCCAGCTTGCCAAAGGGAAGTGAAGCATCTCTCATAGCCTTTCCTTTCCAGGTGTAGTGATTGCTGCAGGACCACTGTCTTGCTCTGATGGATAGGTGGTTACTTGCATATGACCTCTCCTACACTATTGTGTATCCAGCAGCACCTTCATGCGGGGCCCCTTGTTTTCACATAGTCTTTTGTGTGGTCTGACCAAGTGCTTGGCAGTATAACCTGGTGGGCAGACTGGGCTCATTAGCCTTGGCAGGCAACCAGTCTAAGAGAAGCGAAACTCTTGACTCCAAACCCGGGCAGATGAAGCTCATTAGCCTTGTCAAGGCAATTTGTCTAGGAGAAGGAAACTCTGATTGAAAACCAATCAAGTCCCATCCATTGGATGATGGCTCCACTGCCTTGTGGATATCTTTGGGAAAAGGAAAGGTTACAGGAGTAAGCCCAGACAGAAAATCCTGAGTGGAGCCCCCAAGGCAGCTGAATGTCAACTACGACTCTCTTCTGGCTTCTGGCTCTCTTTTGGACCCCACCAGCAAGGACAAGTGGGGAATCCTGACGTCTGGGCAACCCAGGATCTCCATTCTCCATGCCCAGGTTTGTGCCCTTGAGAGATTACTCCAGTCTTGCTAATGAATGGGGAAACAACACAGAAGCTGGCAGTTAATGGGTTATAAGTCCCACCTGATTGGCATAGGGATGGGGCACCGCGGGTTAGCTTTGACTGTGGGAGGGATCATTGTGTCCCACTGGCCAACTACCTCCCGCCTCAAGCCAGGTAGCCCCCGGTCAATAAGGTGTTCACCCATCATCATCTGCCTGCTCCAGCTCTTCGATTTGCAAGCTGGAATGTATGCACTATGTGTACAGGCATCTCCGATGACCTCAGAGAAGTGGACAACACCAGGAAAACAGCCATCATTGATAGAGGACTCACCAGACTAAATATCAGCAAAGCTGCCCTCCAGGAAACTAGGCTGGCTTCTAGTGGCTACCTCAGAGATGAAAACTACACCTTATTCTGAAAGGGTCAAGAACCTAAGGAGCCCGTCAGCGCTTGCAGTGGGCTTTGCCATCAAAAACAATCTTCTGGGCTCGTTTGAACCTCCCACAGGGGGTACTGAGCATCTCTTGTCCATCTGCCTCACCACTGCTACAGGTCCTTTCAACATTATCAGTGTCAACACCACCACCCTCACTTCTTCAGAAGACACAAAGGATCAGTTCTATGGGCAGCTGGATGAACAGATCAAAGGATGCCCCAAACACGAACCACTATTTCTCTTCAGCGACTTTAATGTCAGAGTAGGTGAGGACCACGAGTCATGGGCTACCTGCCTCAGATATCATGGTCCTGGAAAGACCAACAAAAACGGTCAGAGATTGCTGGAGCTGTGCACCTCCCATGGCCTGTGCATAACAAACACATTTTTCAAAGATAAGCCAGAACACAAAGTGTCATGGAAACATCCCAGGTCCCATCACTGGCACCAACTCAACTTGGTCATCACCAGGTGCTCTGTCCTTAATAGCATCCTATCCACCAGAACCTACCACAGTGCAGACTGCAACTTGAACCATGCCCTCATGAGCAGCAGGGTGCAACTACAGCCACAGATACTACACCGCTCAAAGCCAAAAGGACACCCACGCATAAACACTGCACAGATGTTGGTCCCCTCCAAGGTGCATGAGTATGTGTCCGCCCTGGACGAGGTTCTCCAGGACCTACCAGAGCATGATGCCACAGCCAAATGGAATGTCACGAAGAGAGCCATCTATAGAACAGCCATGTCCACATGTGGCAAAAAGGAACAACCCAGTCAGGACTGGTTCAACGCACACCTATCAAGGATGGAACCACTAATCAAGGAGAAGCGAAAAGCCTTTATAGCTTACAAAAAATGCTCTAATAAACGGATGCTTACTGCTCTTAAAAGTGCCTGAAGCAACACCCAACGCATCGCTAGACAGTGCGTGAACGAGTACTGGCAACAACTGTGTGAAGGAATCCAGCACAGTGTCAAGTCCGGAAACATCCAAGGTATGTATAGTGGCATCAAGAAGGCTCTACAGTGAAAGGGGTCGCTTGCCTGAAATCTCCTTTACTCTGAAATCTCTGTTGGCAGAGAAGATCACAGACCGTGGGCAACAGATGGCCAGATGGATGGAGCACTACTCAGAGCTATACTCCAGAGAAACGTTAGTCACCGAAGCAGCCCTCAGCAGCATAAAAAATATTCCCACCATGGAGGAGCTCGACAAAGTGCCAACGTTATAAGAGCTCAGCAAAGCAATTGACTCCCTCCCAAATGACAAAGCACCAGGTAGTGACAGCATCCCGCCCAAAGCTATTAAACATGGGAAACCAACACTGCTTCAACCACTGCATAAAATATTTTGCCTCTGCTGGGAGTAAGGAGTAGTCATCCAAGACATGCATGATGCCACAATTGTGACCCTTTTACAAACACAAGGGTGACCACAGTGACTCTAATAATTACAAAGGGATCTTGCTTCTGAGCATCGTTGGTAAAGTGTATGCGCTCATCATACTAAAATGGCTGCAGTTGCAGGCAGACTGCGTGTACCCAGAATCAAAGTGTGGTTTCAGAGCAGGCATGTCAACAACAGACATGATCTTCTCTTTACGACAACTCCAAGAGAAGAGCAGAGAGCAAGGCCAACCACTCTACCTGATGTTCATCAACCTTACCAAGGCCTTTGACTTAGTCAGCAGGAAGGGCCTTTCTGAAGTTCTCAGTAAGATCATTTGCCCCACAAACTCCGCAGCATGATAATCTCTTTCCATGCAGATATGAAGGGAAGTCCTGTATGATTGATCTTCCTCAACCTCCTTTCCAGTTGACAGCAGCGTGATGCAGGGCTGCATTCTGGTACCAACCCTATTCGAGATCTTCTTCTCCTTGCTTCTGTCCTTTGCCTTTGACTCGTCCACTTATGGCATATATCTACACAGCAGGTCTGATGGGAGGCTGTTTAACCTGGCACGACTGCGCTCGAAGACAAAAATGAGGGCCATGCTCATCAGGGAGATGCTTAGTCTAGAAAAGGTCAGCGTGCAAGATACCACCATTGTCCCTTCAATCAAAATCAACAGTGTCACCTTGGACAGCTTGTTTGGTGGTTTCTACATTTGTAACGTTTGGTCAAGTAAATGAAGATACTGGTAAGATCTCAATATAACAAAAGTATCGGGTATAGTAGCAGTAAGGTAATAACCTGTTGAAAAGCCAGTAAACAGGATAGTGTGACAGCTATGAGGTGTTTGTTTTTGTTTTTTGTGTAGTTTATTGTACATTTTCACCAGTAGTAAGGTCTGCACAGCATATTTATGGGTGCACAAGAGTATGAGTATTATGGGAGTTACAGGACTTGAATGAATGCTTTTTGTTTTACACTAGTCCCCCTCTTAAATTCCCCCCCCCCCCACGATCAGCAACCACTCACTTCTTTTGGCCAGAATCCTTCATACAGAGGAGTTTGTATTCAAAAGTACCCCTCAAAAATGGCCACCCCTCTAACACGACCAGCGGGTGGCCAGCATTTTAGTACAAAAATGTAAAATGTTCCCCTCACAAGCAGCCATTTTATTTCTTCAAATGTATCCAGAACCAATACAATAATTAATTCATAACGTGGTGTAAGGTAAGTAATCAGATTATCTCTATCATTGATACATGTTTCCCAATATCAAGTTTCCATTACTAAAAGATGTGTTGACTAAAGTACATGTAACATTAAGATGAATATTATATGATTGAAATACGTCTAATATTATAATCTAAGATTATAACAAGAAGAACCTTTTAATAAGTAATGTTACTTTTAAACAAAGATATTAAATGCTATGAATTATGTAGCTTTCTTACTACATACATTACATATAATTCTCACAAAAATTTAGTCCCCCCTCTGGAAGGCCGCCCGCCTTATAAGGCCACTTTTTCGGTGCAGAAGGGGTGGTTGGATAATAGGGGGACCACTGTATTTAAAATCTTACTATTTTAAATGTAACTAACATTGCAGAACTTGCATCAGCTGCCTACTTACTATCAATCTCTCAGTCTATGTTAGCTTGCTCTTTGAATAGTTATTCTTCACAGTTTTGGTAGTATTTCTAATTTTAACAATGCATAATTGAAAATTTCTATTTTCCAGATGGGAGACAAATTAAAAGACCATTCCCACAAAGTTTTGTGCAAGGACAACCCAATATGATAATTTGTCCCAAAGGTAAGTTTAAATATTTTATTCATAAATTAAACTAGATTATACCGAGTCAAAGTTTGATTGTAATTTCATGAACCTCATAAGTGCCTTATTGATCACACATCTCCCTAGGTCATGTGGCTGATCAATCTTCAGAGCAAAAGAAATGGAAGCCACAGTGCCCTATTGGGTGGGAAATATTAAGGGTGGGCATGTGATCACTTAACTCATTCAGCACCAACAAACTTGTCGGTAACACTGCTATTGTGCCCCAGCCACACTAAGTTGTGTCTAGCTGCTTGTGCCCCAGTGTTTTACCTGTCTGGAAAATTTTGTGAAAATCATGCACATACCTTCACACTTACTTTAATTTCTCTTCCTGTATCCAATATTAATCCATGAAGTTTTCACCAATTAATCCAAATTAATTTGTCTACACAGTGATTTATTTTTCTCTCTAGTTGTCCAAGTCTTTCACAATTTATTTATACATTTTTTTTACAAAATTATGAGAACATTGTTAGGAATATCACATCATCAGCACTTAATTCCATTAAAATAAACCAGGAAAATTTAATATGTGATATGGTTTGAAACAATCTGTACATACATTTACTTGGCAATGTTCACATCCAGTTGGTGAAGATAGAACTTTGTTCAATAAACACATTTTGCAGGTTGGATACCACGTTTTGTTTGGTGATACCAATATGCATTTTTAGGCATCTGATTGGTTTCGTTTGCAATGTCCATGTACAGTTTCTCCAGAAATAATAATAAGTGAAAAAAGATAGATTTCTCTGTTTTTCCTTGTCAATTTGTCATTGTATGTTGTAGGTCCAGGATTCATTCCACTAAAATCCTTGATTTGGACAGGCCAAAGGCGATCGCTCCAATCTGCTAGATCTTTAGAAACTCTTGTCATTTTCGCGATCATCATCTTTTTCTGACTATTCAATCTCATGAATCTTCAATGTCCCATTCAAAATGTCGCAAATTATCCAACTGTCGAACATATCTATCTACTTGCTCAATATTTTTTAGATCAAACCCGAGAAACTCCTCTTTTTTGCCCTCACCGCCATCAAAAATCACTCATGCTTCCGCCATCATTTTACGATTTAAAAAAAAAAAAAACGTGTATTGAAACAGATCTCAAGTAGCAATCCTTAGTTTCCGAACATTTAAAGTTTGCCCAAATGAAAGTAAATTTATTTCTGATTGGTTATAAGTGGGCCTGATGCTTGGAAAAGCCTCATTTGTAACCAATCAGAGACTTTCTCTTGACCACACATTCGTACCGCGGAGCAGCAGTACTGGCCATTGAATGCAGTCGAGAAAATTCACGTACAGGCAGTCTCGGCTGTTGAATGCAGAAACTGGATTACGTGCAAAGGCGGCATCGGGGCCAAATGAGTTAAGGAACTTGCGGCATTCATGAAATTATAATCAGACTTCAACTTGAAAAGTCTAGTTTAATTTATTAATTTTTTTCCCCCCATAAATGCCACCATGTGATTCCATGAGATTTCAGAGAGAGATCCTTTCATTTATGGAATAGATTAAAAACAATTAGAAGAAAAGGAAGAAAACTTCTATATGTTGGTAATAGACCAGATAACCCAAGGTTAAATTACATGACCATTATGAAATTCTGGATGCAGAGAGGACCTTTGTACAGAATTCAGGGGGCCTCGAGTGGCTGAGTGGTCTAAAGCACTTTCTGTTATAGATCACTGCCATCTCACCTCTGTCAGCGTGGGTTTGAGTTGGCCAGTGTGGGTATGTGAGAATGCCTGCCAGTAGCTTCTTGTGTGTCAGTGGTTCTTTCCAGGGTATTTCCCAGGTTTTTCTACCATTAATACTGCCCTGCCATGTATAGCCTATCGTATGCTGAAAAATGGTGTTAAATCCTACAGCAACAACAACAATAACAACAACAGAATTCAGTCTTGTCTGTAATGGGCTTGTCATAGAATTTCCTGAAGGTATAGGCACTAGCCAAACCAACTGCCTTCAGGATTGTGTACAGGTCACAGAAGTAGGTGCAGCCCTCGTACTATGAACCCAAAAAACTGATAAATTAGTACCAGACATTCTTATAAGTCTTTGTCCAGTTTGATTGTGTGCCTTTAGCAATGTTTTTATGTGGAGATTATGTGCTAAAGAATACATGTTTCAGAACTTTACAAAACTGTTCTGTTGCATATAAAATTGTAAACAAGATACAGCACACACATTTTTGTCATGGTTTTCTAGTTTAGATTGTTTCAGCAATGAAAGATTTTGTATTTGTACACTGTTAACACCAGATTTAATGCCATTTGTCTGCATAACGTGAAGCGTCTGACACTTATGTCCTGTCAACAAAGCAAGCATCATGGCTAACTTCATAGTAAGTTTCTGCAATGAAAATTGGTCATTTTGCCTTGTAAAGAAAGAAAATAGTTCAACACAAGCCGCACATCCCACACAAATAAGTACTTTGGAAATGAAGGCTTTGACACCCCTCTCAAAAATTTCTTAAGTAAAACATTAATTGCTTAGAGTGGATTGAGAAGTGAGACTGACTAATGATGAAGTTACTGATCTAGCAGTATTATCAGAATTATAACCTAAATCTCTATCTACTAATTCATTTCAAAACTCAATTTCATCCACTTTTGGAGATGACCACAATAGTGTTGTTAGTTGATGTTCTCCATGAATTGATGATGAGGAAGATAGCCCTGTCTGATAATCCTTAATTTTTGATTGTCATCCTGATAAGTGAAAAACACCCATCATCATTTTGTGGAGGGGGTGTTGTCATTGCAGATTGTTTGCCAATTGAATTCTCTCTTGGGGGCAATAACCAGTTTTGGTTTTATGATATACTCCCCCACAACCAGCAAGTAAGCTGTCATTGGTCAAATAACCTTTGGTTCACCATGTGATATTACTGTAAAACTTGATATCCACCAAGATTATACACGGTCTTCTCTCTGCCAATACAGTAAAAACTGCTATGAGCAACCACCTGTCATTTCCAATCACAATCCTAATGCACGGATCAATTTTATTATATACTGCTATGAAAGATCACATTGAAAAAATGAGTATAACTCCACCAATCTTTCTTTAATCACTGTAAGAGTGACTGCTCGTACCATTCTAACTATTTAAAAAATTAAAAACAATAGGTTGGCTACTGATGCCTGAATTGTTTTAAGCTATGCTTATAGCATTTTAAAGTTTGTGTCATAAACCAGACTAATGTGTAGGTAGATTATTTCCTAGTCTGGTTCCCAGCTTTGTGTGCTCCCTGCTTTGTTCTCCTCTATTTGTATAGGGGTGAGCAACGCAGAGGGCATACAGCAGGGAACCAGACTAATTATTCCCACTTTAACCTGCTTCCTGGCCTGTATTGTAGGACCTGGCATCCTGATGAACAATGTATTGCGAGAACAGATAGACACCACTGACCTATATGTAATTAATTATTACAATGACTTCTTGATTAGTAAAGATTGTTCAGATCAAAACAAATGTAAAAGGAATATTTATAAAAAAAAGAATTCTTGCTACCAGTGACGGACACTACAACCCATAAACTATGTCACGAATTGCCATTGTACTGCCAAAGTTGATGTAGTGGTCATGTATATTGTTTGGCTTTAGAGTTAATCCATATTGCTGGGGGTGAATAAGGTCATTGTCTATTAAAAAGCAAGACAAAATTGTTTGTTGGATTCAATTGAAAGTGTTCAAGACTTGTGATGTTGTTTCCCCCTGATATTAAGAGATTACATCCCAACCACAAGCTATCATCTGTTGGTGTGACCATGTTACACATTTTGCTTATAGAGTTAATCCTTGTATGTCATCTTTGAATGAAGCCATTGACTTTTGTCTCTGAGTAAATGGTTCTGTTTCTGGATGAGATAATTGTTTTTTTTTGTTTCATTAATTGTTATATATGCAATGCACATGTACAGATTTTTCATATTTTTCCACAGCAGAGTCAAAACTGTTTATACATTTGATATTAAAAGTGAGCACTAATAATAACACCTAGAACCTAAATAACAATGGATGGACCACCAACTAAAAAGATACAAATGTTGAGTAAAGAGAAAGTAAATCCAGTAAAACCTGTCTTGAGAGACCACTGCTATGAGAGACCACCTGTTTTGAGAGACCAAAGTTTTCATGCACAGACTTATTGATTATATAGTAGAACCTGTCTTGAAAGACCACCCATTCTGCCAAAAAGATAGGTGGTCTCTCATTACCGGTACAGGTCATAATATTATATGGTCAATATATCTGTGCATTGAGAATAAGGTCTCTCAAGACCGGTGGCCTCACATAATAGTGGTCTTTCAAGACAGGTTCTACTGTATTGTAACTGAAATAAGTGAAAAAGAGCAGACCACTTGCAAAAAAAGTTGTTTAAGCATTGGTAAAACAAATTTAAATTGTTACAAAGGAAAAGGAGTTATTCAGAAATGATTTCATATGCTAAAATATGTGATCTTAAAATGTAAATGTGATTTCATGTTTAATGATAGATGATATCTTTATTCTTATATAATTTTGCTTTTAGATGAATGCATTCAGCATTTTAGCAGGTACTATTAATACAGAATAAAATATATGTACAGTGATTGTGGTTATTTTTCTTGAAATTATTCTGAAACTGGACCATGGAAACGTCTTTTTGTACAAACCTGCTATGATGGGAGACCACCTGTCTTGAGAGACCACTTTTTGTTGGCAGAAGGGGCAGTCTCTCATAACATGTTTTATTGAAGTAACTAATAATCATCAAAATCATTTTTACATATCTTTAAGTGTTTATCTGTCTCATATTTTAGATCTAAAATATAAAGGTGCATACTAAACACCTGGTTTGTTAGCAACAAGCTTTCACACAAGTTGAGACAATTCATGAATAATGATGTATTGTTTCCACAGTATGTCACAACCCAGAGCAATGAGACTGCTTTATCTCATGTTAGACTGACAGTCATTGTGACTGTGTCCAGCAAGAATCTCACTAAATTTATTTTTTGGGTGTGTTCAGGCAGAGATTTTTGTATCCCAATCAAGTGTATGAACTGTTTCCTTAACAGTTTCCTTACTCTGGTCATAAGAATTCCCCAACAATCAACTATTGTCAATGTATGCCACATTTGTGAAACATTATCATCTTTGCATTAAATCAGAGCACCTGGAACATTAGAACTCTGGTGCAAACTAGAACACTCCAAGAGTTGATACATGAGATGGAACACTACACACGGCACATTCTGGAACTCTGCGAAGTCAGATGGAAAGCCCTACACCAAACTTAAGATGGGCATATATTATACTATAGTGAAGAGTTGGACATGTCCATAAATGGAGTAGGCTTCCTTGTAAACAAAGCCATCAAGGGATCTGTGCTTGAATGTTGCCCCATATCTATCAGAATCATCTCCATTCATCTGAAAGCATCTCCCTTTAACATCACAATTATCCAAGTCTATGCTCCAACTACTGATCATGATGATGAAGAAATAGAGGAGTTTTACAACAAACTCCAGGGTATAATAAACATGGTAAGTAAAAAAAGGCATCCTCATCATCCAAGGAGACTGGTATGCCAAAGTTGGCAAAGATACTCTAAAAGACTGTGATGATCATTGTAGACATTCTTGCAATGAGCTTACCAATGAAAGAGGGAAACGGCTGCTTGAGTTCGCAAGCTCAACAACTTGGTACTAGCTTACAATCTGGGCCAACATAAAGCTTTATGATGCTGGACATGGCACACACCAAATGGAACCCATCATAACCAGATCGACTACATACTTGTTCAAAATCGTTACTGATCTGGCATAAATACAGCAAAAACAAGAACTTTGCCAGGTGCTGATGTTGAGAGTGATCACAACCTCGTCATTATGAACTTCTGAGTGAGGCTGAAGAAAATTAACAAGTCAGAGAAAATCAGGCTCAAATTCAACCTTGAACAACTAAAGGACCCTAACATCTGCAAGTCATTCCAAGCCATAATTGGAGGAAAATTTGCTCCACTCCTTGTTTTGGATGTTGATGTCAAAGTGATGACAGACACTTTCAACAGTCATGACAACAGCTGCCAAGGACATCATTAACCTCCAACACCCAAAGAAAAAAGCCTGGGTTACAGAAGAGATTTTAAATCTGTGTGATGTACAAAGAGAACTCAAAAACATCAGACACACAACACGGGTAGTGTAGTACTGAGAAATAAACAAGAATATCAGAAAACAATTGAAGAAAGCAAAAGAACATTGGATTGGACAAAAGTGCACAGAAATGGAGAGCAGTCTGATAAAGAATAACAGCAAAAAGGCATTCCAAATTGTGAAAGACCTCACCAGACAGAAGCAAACAAGAGTCAGTACCATTCAAGACAAGACAAAAATGGAAAATGCCTCACAGAAGCAAGTGCAGAAAGATGGACTAAGTATTGTAAAGAACTCTACAACCATCCGTCAACAGGAGACCCAGAGGTGCTTGAAGTTCCAAACTCCACAAATGATGATGATTTCCCCATTCTCAAAGAAGAGGTGGAGTCAGCAATAAGAGCACTGAAGAATGGGAAGGCAGCTGGAGTTGACAACATTGCAGCTGAACTTATCAAGAATGGTGGGGAATCAGTGATGGAGCTACTAACAGAAATCTGCAACAAGATCTGGCAGACAGGCGAATGGCCAACACAGTGGACCCAGTCACTGATTATAATACTCCCCTAGCTGTGCCAACATTACAGAACTACCAGTTTGATCAGCCATGCTAGTAAGGTGATGCTGAAGATGATCTTGAACAGACTGAACCCACAAGCAGAAGAAATAATCACTGAAGAACAGGTAGGGTTCCGGAGTGGAAGAACAACAACAGAACAAATATTCAATCTTAGGGTTCTGTGTGAAAAGTACTCACAACAACTACAAGACATCTATCATGTGTTCATAGATTTCAAAAAGGCGTTTGACAGTGTGGCATGAGGCATTGTGGGCCACAATGAAGAAGTACAACATGGAGTCTAAAGTTGACTAATACCATCAAGCAGCTATACGTCAAGGCTACCATGAGTGCAGTAATTGTTCAAGTTTCTGTGGGGAACATGTTCAAGACAACAGTTGGAGTACGGCAAGGCTGTCTCCTATCACCCACGCTTTTCAACATCTACTTTTAGCGCATCATGAGTAAAGCCCTGAAAAACCCCTTTGGGACAGTAAGCATTGGATGGCATAACATCACCAACCTATGCTTTGCAGATGACATTGATGGGCTGGTAGGTAGTGAAGATGAGCTTGCCACCTTAGTGAAGAGCCTGGATGAAGCATCTTCCAGATTTGACATGTTGATAAGTGCCAAGGAGACAATGCTGATGACAAATGGTGGCAAACAAATCTCAACCAGAGGACAGGAACTGGAAACAGTGGGCCAATTCAAATATCTTGGTTCATAATCACCAAAGAGGGATCAAGAGCATAAATTTTGTCACTAGCAGCACAAATAATGGCAGCTATGTCAAAGCTAAGACCCATCTGGAGAGACAAGAATATTTGTCTGAAAATTAAAATCAGACTATTGAGAGCACTAGTCATCTCAATCTTTCTGTATTCATGTGAGGCCTGGACCCTGACAGCAGAATTACAATGAATGAGATGCTACAGAACTATCCTTGGCATATCTTACATGGATCACATCACAATTGAATAAGTGCCTATTACCATCATTCACAAGGTAGGCCATTTTGAAAACCTCCTCACCACTGTCAAAAAGAGAAAGCTGAAATGGTATGGCCATGCCACTAGAGCCAACAGTCTATCCACAACAGTACTGCAGGGCAGCATCCAAGGTAGCAAAAGGAGAGATAGACAGAGAAAAAATGTCGACTGACAACATCACAGAATGGACTAGGAAAAGTTTTGTGGAAACACATGCATTGGCACATGATCAAGACAAATGGAGGGAACTCATCAGATGTTCAGCAGCACAGTGTCTCAACAACCACACTAGGTCAAGAGACTGATGATGATGATAATCGTCTCAAAGATGGAAAAACTGGCTTCAGCAGCTTGGGGAAAACGTGTTGTGCTGATGCTCATTCTTTTACCAATTTACCCATTTGAACTCCTACTGGTACATGTATTGTAACTCGTTTGTAATTACCCATTTGAACTCGCACTGGTATTGTAACTCATTTGTATTTACTTGATTGAACTCCCACTGGTATTGTAACTCATTTGTATTTACCCATTTGAACTCGTACTGGTATTGTAACTCATTTGTATTTACCCATTTGAACTCCTACTGGTATTATAACATGTTATGACACAGATGAAAGTATTCATGAAAATGTACTTTTTTTTGCACCCTTGTTGGATATGACATTAATTGTTGTTGTTACTTCAAAAGTTTAAATATTGGGGCAGGATTAAGAAGCTTGTTAAAGAATTTTGTAAAGTGGGATCATTGGTATGGGGCTGAAAAATATGCTTTGTGTTTTTCTTTATAAATTTATACCATTAGTCATTTTTTTAGCTGATGTCTTGTCCACTGTTCTGTCAGTTTACATGATGGGTACCAGCCAGCCTCTACCACAGGCAGATGAGGTCTTGATGTGCACACTTCAGACAACACTTGATCAAGTGAGTTGCACAAAATGGATTTGCAAATTTGCCAGTTTAGTTGGTAATAAGAACAAGTGATCATGTTATGTGTCATGTGTCATGTATCATTCATCAACATTTACTACTTTCAGCAACTCCACAAATCAAAATCCATCTGAATTTAGTATTGAACAATCATGTATCAGTTATTTAAGTAGAAATATGTTGCAAATTAGTCATTAAGTTCAAATGTACTTATATGACATAGAAATACCGTATATACTCGCTTATAAGTCGAGGTTTTTTTACTTAGAATTTGACTCGTACAGTGTAGGGGTCGTCTTATAAGCGAGACATTAAAAAAATAAAAAAATCTTGGGGTAATGTTGGAAACTCTAAATGTTTGCAGTACATAAAAATACTGTCAATTCATATATTTTTACGTTTTCAAGCCACTATTCCTATGCAGTAATGCATATATGGTATGCACTGTGTTTATCCGTTTCATGACAGTCTTATATACTCAACATACAAATATTTTTTTAATCAGACCCTAATCCCTCAGCTTATAAAGGCAAACATGCTTTGATTTTCTCCAAGTCCACAATCTTTTGATCGAGATACTAATTTGACAATTATGACGTTAATCCCTTAGATTGTAAAAAGTAGCACTGCTTTGTTTTCCCCAGTGGACAATCATTTAATCTTGCAGCACATTTGATACTTGTTCAATGTCATGTTGAGTCCCTTTGATCATACCGCACCTGCTCAGTTGCGGCGACCCTTTAATGAGATATCAAAGGCCGTATAGTCAAATGCTCTCACAGAGTCTCTACATAAATAATGGTCCAAGTTTATGAATTGTTAGTGTTCTGTCAGTTACTGTGTACTTTGTCACTTAGATATCATACAGCGTGAATAGCTAAACTTAGGTAATTTCACCAATATGGGGAAAAGACAATGTAATGCGTATGATGGAGCATTTAAGCTAAAAGTTATAGACTTTGCAGAGAAAAATAACAATAGCGCCGCAGAACGTGAATTTGGTGTGTCGGAGAAACAGGTGCATGACTGGCGCAAAAAAAAGTCAGTTATAGGTGATAGTGCCAGGCATCTGAAGAAAATTCGAGTAATGAAAAGCCCTTATGCAAACTGGGAGTTTAGTTTAAACAAGTGGGTTCTAGAGCAGCGTCAAAATGGGCATGCAGTCACTAGAAATGTGATTAGACTGAAGGCCCTTTCTACTGCCAAGGATAACGGCAATGAATATTTTAAGGCTTCAGCCGGATGGTGTATGCAATTTATGCGACGGCATGGACTTTCAATTCGACAACGTACTCACATAGCCCAGAAATTGCCTGTTGATGTTGACTAGAAAGTGGAGAGTTTTTTAAAATTTGTTATCAACGAGAGGAAACGGAATGATTTTGATCTGGTGCACATAGGAAATATGGACGAAACTCCTATATTTTTTTATATGCTGGGAAATTCAACTGTACACCCAGTTGGAGACAAAACAGTGACTATAAGGACTTCGGGAAATGAGAAACAACATTTCACAGTAGTATTAAGTTATTTAGCAAATGGTACAAAACTGAAGCCACTACTTGTGTTTAAACGTAAGACGATGCCAAAAGAAAAAATGCCAAGTGGAGTGGTTGTAACTGTTAACCCTAAGGGGTGGGTAGACGAGGCAATTTGTTTAGTGTGGATCAAAAAAGTATGGAATGCTAGACCAGGCGCATTGTTGAAACATAAGGCATTGCTTGTGTGGGACATGTTTCGGGCGCATTTGATGCAGTCTGTGAAACAGAAGTTGCGGATTTAATTTGCAAAAAAACACCTCGAATTATAGGAGGGACATAGCTGAATTGGCTTTTTGAAGCCATGACAAGGGGGGGTCGACTTATAGTCGAGTCGACTTATAATCGAGTATATACGGTAACCTCTAAATAAATAGTCTTAATTTACACAGATTTTTTAATGCAAAAAAAGTAATTATCTTTTTTGATGTCTAAACATTTTCACTAGTACTGTTTGAAACCTTTGAGGTTGGGGGGAATTGAGGTGGAGTTTATGGAGTCAGCCAGTTTTAAGTTTTGTTCCAATGCAGAAACAACAAAAAACAAACAATTTCCAAACAGGAATATACCAACACCACTTCCTTGCTAACTCTCTTCCTGATAATTCGCAAACCCACTTATAATGCAGGATCAGGCATGGATTCCATTATTTTAAACCAGAAAATACAAAAAAGATGATCCCTGTTTGTTGAACTTAAAGAAAATCGTGAACGAAATTTATAACTGAAACACATATATATCTTGTTTAATGGTCGAAAACAGTAGATAGGAGCTGGAATCTTTAATCAGCATTATGAAGTTATCAACTTTTAATAAGAAATCATAATTAGCTGCATTTTCTTTCTAAACACATTCTTAGTATACCATAATTAAAGATCTTAAAGAAAATTATGATCAATGAAAATGTCTTTTTTGTCAAGTGTAGGTAGTACATTAATATTTAAATGTCAATTAAATAATTTTTATTAGGCAAAATTTGTGTTTTAGTTCTATATTTAGTTGTTAAGTGTGATCATCATAAATGTAATATGTATTTAAATGTAAAATGTTTCAATCTGCCATAACAGCTATGTTTGCAAGTGTTTCTCTGAGAACCTAATTAAGTGCTGACCTTGTTTTGATAACTGACTCAATGGAAGTATTTTTTTGTGTTGTTGCACTTGAATTGAAAGCTGGCCTCAATTGTATTATCCTGGTAATTACCGGTACATGTTTTAAATCAAATAAATGAGGTGGAATAAAGTTAAAAGGCATGTAAAGCCTACATACTTAAATCTAGCAGCCCCAGTTGTATGTCAGTTGAACTCACTACATTTAATCAATTGAACACTGTTATAAATGTTATTTTGTATGTAACTTAATTAAACTACCTTAAAATAACTGACTTGTTTATAACTGTGATCAAAGATAGCAAGGCAAGGAAGCAAAATGAATACTTTATAAAATAAAGAGATTGGTTTCACAGATACGTGCCATTGTGGGCAAACAAGTTTAAGAGAATTTCTGAACTGGCACTTAGAGATATCCTCAAGGATGATAAGAAATGTCACTATTACCTTTAATGAAATTATGACCTCAATATTGTACTACTTGAATTAAACAAAAGTTAAGTTTTGATGTAGACAATTGTCTCATGAAATAAATGTCACTAGCTTTTGAAAAAAATGGAATCTTGTTTGGTGGTGGATCAAGAGTTAATTTAGTTCCCGGCTACATTGACTTCCTACTTGGCGCTGTACTATTATACACCACATCAGCATCAAGACTAATGAAGAAAGCAAAAAGCAGTGATGTAATAAACAGATATTTTTGCCTACAGTTGATGATTGTTGAAACCAGTTGGATTAATGTTAATGATCTTTCACATGGTTGACATTTTGAAAATAAATGTAATTTATACTGAATCACAAACAACTTCATTAGAAAAAGTGTGTTATTAATATTTATTATTGACATATCAGCGTGATTGTAAAACAAGGATTCAGTCAATAAACAGCCAAGCTCCCTAGCCTCCCACATTGCATTTTTCTCAACATCTAGCAAAGTTTTGGGAGGTCCCTTTTTAACTCATACTCTCACTAATAGTGTGGTCTGTGTGTGTGGACCCCATTGTGCAAAAGTTATTGAGGAGAGGTGTTTAGTAGTTTGTTTTGTCAGTACCATGTATACTCACTTAGAAGTCAATTCGGCTGTAAGATGATCACTCCCATCCACCATTTAGGGCTACAAAAAGAGTTTCTCCTAGACCCTCCAAAAAATCAAGGCGTATTTGCCAAGTCAGATCCATTTGAAGGGTGACTTGTCATCACTGAGTCAGAGTTGTACTTTGGGAAGATAAACATACCTAACTGGATGGATAGATAGATTGACAGACAGACATGTTACAAATAAATCTTACCATTTGTCCAGGGGCTCCGAGTGGCCGAGTGGTCTAAAGTGCTCACCGTTACAGATCACTGCCATCTCACCTCTGTCTGTGTGGGTTCGAGTCTAAGATTTGGCTAATGTAGTTATGTGAGAAAGCTTGCTAGTAGCTTCTCGTGGTTCTTTGTTTCTTTCTGGGGTTTTTCCCAGGTTCTTTCTCCACCAATAATACTGGCCGCCATGTATAGCCTATCATTTGCTTAAAAATGGCGTTAAACCCTACAAAAACAACAACAACAACCATTTGTCCAATTGAATCCACTAAAATCCATAATGCTTGATATTTTAAATCTCTATTTGATAAATCCATGAATTCAGTTATAGGTCACATACCAATATAAAAAACAATGCAGAATGATCTAATTCACAGTATCACATAGTATATGAATTTCATTTGTCTGACAAAAAAGCAATGAGAATTAAGTTCACATTTTTTTTCTATTCAGAGTATCCTGTAAATGTCACTATCTAATGTAAAGTGCTGGCATCTACAAGCCTAGCTCTGTGTAAAGATTTGTTATTTTGGGGTTCCAACACTGCTGGGAAATCAGGAAAAGGTTGGGAGAAATAATCATTTTTTTCAGACAGTGAAAAGTCTTTGAATTTTACAAATATTGATGAAAGTTGGGAAAAAACGGGGAATTTTCCGCCACTACTTGAAGCTCGAAACAATTACATAATTGAGTTGTAACTCAACTGATCATGAGTTAAATTTCTTGGCATCTGAACAGAATATTCAGAGGTTGCAGCATGTATCATTTGAGTGCTTGATATAAACATATTTGTTGAGTCAACCCAAATGCTCAGTCAATTAGACTCATCTAAAAGACAAGATTAAACTAAAGCATTGATTAAATTTGACCTGGTACTCAAGATTTGTATTTTTAGTCACAACCCATATGTTCATGACAAAGAAAACAAAAATAATAAACAAAATAAAGGTAAAATAAAATGGTCTGCAATATCAAACCTAACTAATACTACTGGACTAAGCTTGTGATGTCATGCTGACCCATCCTATATATATCGCCTGATTTAATTGCTTTTTAAAGAGCTCTATGACAGTATTAGGGTGAAACTTATGTTTTCTTATATGTGAAGGCTGAAAATAATGATGACATGAAAGTATACACAGACAAGAAAAATTTTATGACATTATGCTGAAAACATCCCAAGTGCAATGAATGATTTAAAAATGTTAATAATAGGTGGACAAATATTTCAAGAAAGGATAAACTTGTACACAGAGTTTAAAATGATATGACCCCATTATATCTTGAGGAACAATTTCATGCTCAAAAACAAGGCAACACTACCATTTTAGGATCAATTTCAACTAACTTTTCTGTTCTAGAACCAAGAAAAGAACTCTTAAATGGAAGTTTTCATTTTTGTGGGCTACTGATTTTGAACAGAATTCCATAGGAAATTAGAGATGCATTGTATTATAATCTGATTCATTGGATGCAAAGTGACAAACACTTTACTACTTAAAGTATAAATTCACAATTCTTCCACTTTGTTGTCTCACTATTTTTGTACTGTATATACATATTGTACCTAGTTGGAGTATATTCTTAGATAATTTTATGTTTATTATGTCAATATATACATTCAGATATTTGTTCCCTCCACAGGGTTCAGAAAAAGTTCCCAAGTACTTGTCCCTGGAACGAGTTTGTTGCAGAAATTACTCCATATTGTCTTCATTATATCCAGCACAGTATATTTCTTTACTACACTGCTCATAATTTTTACTCAAGAATCTATTAAAGAAAGCATTTGCCTCGTGCACATTTGATACAAAATTGATCAGCACCATTCAGATACATGGCTCCTATGATAAACATAAAATAAAAGACAGTTTTTTAAACTCCAGAATTGCAAATGAACATATTGCCTATGGTTTCTTGGTGGTATTTTGGATTTACAGTTAACCATTTCAATAATATGTGTCATACTTTTCCTTTTCTATGAGCTAGAACATACATCTGTATGAGTTAGGTAGGGGAAATTTTAAGGGATGGAGGATGTGCAAAATTTGATGATTGTAATCTGATCAGACATTTTTATGTTTGCCTCGGATCACCAGTATTTTCAAGATTACAGCTTTATTAATATATTGTTATATATATACGGGAGACTTTTGTATAAACATGTAATTACTTTCTACAAGAAAAACCTCAGTAAATTGCATTTGATTGATGAATTACAACCATCTAAGTTTCCACTAATTTTCATATAAAATGATCTATTTGGGTCTATATTCTATTCTAGAGAACTACACATGGGTGCCATAGAAAGGAAGATTGTTGATTGGTTCCTGTTTAAAAAAAAGGGAAGTTATTTCCACTGTACATGTTCTAGACCCCAAGTGATTCTCTTCTAGTAGGCAAATTATGCATAGATTATTTACAGCTGACATATGCCAACTGTTATGCAATGTTGACAATAAAGGTAGAAAAGGAAACTTGCATGTATTTTCAAGGTGTGAATCTGCATCAGCTTGGTTCAGGGATTTCTTTGTCCAGCCAATATTTACCCATTCAGGTCTAGATAAAAGTGTTTTTTCTGAGTTATACTCAAGTGTAAGGTTGTGTGTCGATTGATGTTTTTTTTTATTTTTAAAAACAACCTATGTAGAAAGAATCAGGAGTTATACATGCCTTTCTTCTTGTGTATACCACTATATACCATATATGTAAATATGCATTATGTAATAGGCTACATCGAGGATAGTTCCATGCAACTAATTGTATCATCCTCTTTAAAGTAATATTAGTAGTAATATTAATAATAATTATTAATATTAATTAATTTTGTAACGTCTTTGGATTAGTTTTGCCAAGTAACGGGTCTCAATACTACTTGACCCTTGATTTATGTGTGAATTCTTCGGAAGTTTGGCTGTTTGTTGGTTTAAAAATGAGGACAGCACTTTGTATTCATGCTGGTCATTAGTCAAAAGTAAAAGTATTGATTAATTTTTATCACCAACTTTCATGCTTATCTTATGTAGCTGTGTGTATTCTGGAGACGGACTATTATGGATACCAGCAGTAAGATCCACTGTCTAGTTAACAGTGACCTCTTGGATTTTGAAGTCAGCGATAAAGGAGAAAGGGAATTGGAGAAGTACATACATCAAAACAAGCAAAATGGTAAGAATGATGAAAATGTTTGTCTTGAAAATAGCTGACCTATGCAATGAAAACAAAGTTAGATGAGGCTATTCTGACTATCCATGGATGCAGAAGTAGAACATGTAGGCAGGCAATTTGATGTTATATCTCCAATATTTTCTAGTCTCATAGGAGAAAAATTTGCAGCATTTTTTATACTGCAAATAATGTTGCACTGCTTTCCCTCAATAACTTCCAAAATGCTTCTCATGCTGGGTTATCCATGGATCATACATTGTATTTTGAACTTTTAAATATGAAGATTTTTTTTAAACCACTGTTTGATAAATGTGGGGGAAAAAAATCATGATCGTTATCATAAGTCACACATTAATATATCACTTCTTTGTTGAAAATGTTGGTTAGTTAAAGAAATTTGAATCAGGTGTCCTAAATTCTCAACTTTTTACAGAAAGTCATATTTTGTTCAATTTTCTTTCCAAACAACATTCTCAGAATACTGTAAATAAGATTAAGATATTCAAAAATTTATATCAATGACATGTACATTAATGCCTATTGATGGCAATATATTAATAAATTAATACCAATTAAAGAAGTTTTGTCAAATTAAATTCATGCTCTAGTTCTATTAATTTGGTTTCAGTTTTAATCATCATAAATGCCTTTTGTCCAAACCAGAAAAATGTCATTCTGCTATCACAGCTTTGTCCAATTATACCATGCAAGTTAATAATGCATTTGTGTGCCTTTCCCTCTTCAGTTGTAGTTCAGATTGATAGCTCTTGCAGAAAATCTTATACTTTGTAACTTTGTCCAATACAACCACACCTATTAGCTACAAATTTTCCTTCTCAAGCTGAGTCTGTTAGAAATAATTGTTACATATATCTGATTTAATATAACTTTGTTTTAATTTAATATTGTTTGTCAGTTTTAAATTCTTTTTTTTATTACATGCTATTGTAATGTAAATTTATTCACTAGAGATGATGTTTTATTTTAGAAACTTGGTTATTCTTTGGCAAACAAGTAATGTTGACATAGATCCTGACCTTGATCCAAGGTTAATGGAAAGCACATAAACAAGTTTTTTATATTTATTTTAAAATGATTGGTTGTTGTCAAGGTCAAGATGGGACTAGTGAATTAGAAGTAAATAACTTTTTATTCTTAAAGTAAATGATTGGTTCTCATCAGGGTCATGTTAGGACTTCATGATATAAATGTTCATGTGATCCTCCCCATTCATGATTTTGTAATTTGGGGATATTTTTTGAAACTGCGTCTTAGTTTAGGATATAACCTTTGTTCTAGAGAAATATTCTATGTTCTGGTCTTTACAAATGATGTTAAGTCATTTTGTTTTGTTGTAGCCAAGTTTTTGAATCCATGTTAACTTTCCTTCAGTTATGTTGGATTTTAAAGGATTAATTCATATCTCTGGAAATATCTGATGTGCTCATATGTAATTCTTGGACAAAGACAGTTTATCAAAATATTATTTGGCCCTTATTTCTTGGAAAGAGACTTGACTGGTATCCCAAATCTAAGATCATTAAAAGGCTGCAGTTGTAAAGAACCCAAGCCAAAAAGGCAGTTATTCAAAAATATCTTTCATTGTTCAGGTGCAGTTGTTTTGAATAATATTAAATTAGCTCTAAATTTCTTTTAATTGCACTGTTGGATGTTTTAGATTGATGAAAGCATGAAAAAAAATTGGTGCACTTATTGAAGTACAATTTACACCAACCTACTTCTGTTTTTGTTTTCATTTTCAGTTCTTCAGCAATGTAGCATTTATGTATGTTTATATGTATGTGTGTAAACACTATTAGGTTGTATTATATATGTACATAAAAGAGGGTCACAAGATAGATTAGTTCTCATTTGTAACACTACCACTTAATAACTTGCATATAATTAACCTGTGAAAGTGCTTATAATAAGGAGTCAGGCATGGATCTAATTTTTTTTTTAAACCAGAAGAAAATCGCGATCAAAATTGGTAAATGAAATGCTTATATATCTCTTTTTTTATGGTCACAAATGGTAGGTAGGACCTTAAAATTTTAATCAACATTATGAAATTATCAACTTTTAAAAAGTAATTATATAATTTGTTACATTTTCTTTCCAATTGGCACTTTTAGTACACTAATAGTAATATTCAAGGTAATTTTGATAAATGAAAATGTCATGCATAATTTAGGCAGTACATTAATATTTAAATGCCAGTTAAATGATTTCTGTTAAGTAAAATTTGTGTTTTAGTTATGTCTTTTAGTTCTTCTTAATTGTACTCATCATATGTTCAATGTATATTTAAAGTAAAATGTGCCAAATTAAAATACCATAACAGCTATGTCTGTGAGCGTTTCTCTGAGAACCTAATTAAGTGCTGCATTTTGATAATTGACTTGTGCAAGTATTCGTTGCCTTGTTGCACAGAATTAAAAGGTAGCCTCCTTTGATTTATCACGTCAATTAGTCTTTTATATAAAATAAAGGAGGTGTAGTAAAAGAAAAGTTTAAAGTCATGCAAATCCTACATACTTAAAATTTAGCAGCCTGGTTCAATATGTCAGGTCAACTCAATTTATTTGATCAATTGAACAATGCTATAAATTTTACTGCATATGTAATATAATTAAACTACCTTAAAATAGCTAATTCATTCATAACTGTGATGAAAGATAGCAAGGCAACGAAGCAAAATGAATACTTTGTAAAATAAAGAGATTAATTTCAGAGATATGAGCCATTGTGGGCAAATGAGTTTCAGAGAATTTCTGAACTGGCACTTAGAGATATCCTCAAGGATGATAAGAAATTTCACTATTACTTCCAAAGAAATCATGACATCAATATTGTACTCCTTGAGCAATACAAAAATTGAGTTTTGATAGAGACTATTCTCATGAAATAAATGTCACTAGTTTTTGAAAAAGTGGAATCTTGTTCGGTGGTGTATCATCATCATCCATTTTGATTATCCAGGGATTTTATTAATCCTCTAACGAGGGTAGGCCTGTCTGTTTCATTGTGAGAGTATTCAGAGCTTTCTTCCAGGCTCTACGGTCCTGTGGATTGATTCCGCTCAGCCCCAACGTCTTTCTGTCTCTTTTTGTCAACTCTTTCCATGTTAGCTTAGGTCTGCCTGGAGCTCGACTTCCAGTAACTTTGAAGGAACGGACTTTGGATATCCACCCTTTACTATGCTCAACATGGCCCAGCCATCGCATCCTATTTGATTGGATAATGTCAGAAATGTTTCTGATGTTGAGCTGGGTGAGGAGAGACTCAAATGGGACATTCGCCTCGGGATTTACATGGCAGATCCATCGTATCATGGCTTTATCATTGCGATGTATCTTCCTGAGAGTTGTAGCAGTGACAGCCCAGGTTTCAGAGCCGTATAACAGTACAGGTCTGATGTAAGTTGAGTAAAGACGACCCCTTGTAATGTGCGTCAAATGCCTATTCGTCAGGGTTGGGAGAAGCTCTCTAAACTTATTCCAAGCAGACCTGCAACGCATTGTTGATGCCAGTTCACATCCTCCTCCGGCCGATATGGTGTCTCTTAGATAACAGAAGTCGGCTACGACATCAAGCTTTTCTTCACCTACAGTTACTTCTGTCACAGGCCTTCCATCAATAGGTTGAGCGAGTCCACTACATCTGAGACACTTGTATAAACAGTTAATCTAGTTCCCTGCTACATTTACTCCCTACTTGGCACTGTGCTGTTAAATACCACCCTGGAAACCAGACCAAAACAAAAACTGTGACCTAATATACACATAATTTGTCATATACCAGATGGTTGTTGAAACCAGTTGGATCAATATTAATGATCTTTAACATGTTGAATATTTTGAAAATAAATGTAATTTATACTGAATCACAAACAATGTCATTAGAAAAAGTGTGTTATTAACTGTTATTATCGACTTATCAACATGATTGTAAAACAGGGATTCAGTCATTAAACAGTCCAGTTCCCTACCCCCATCACATTTTTTTTTTATGTATAGCAGAATTTTGGGAGGGCCATCGCTAACTTGTGCCCTCACTTACAGTGCTCTCTATATTTGTGGACCCTACTTTGTGTGAGCTATTAAGGGAGGTGTAATTGAGTCATTGTCTTAAAGTAATTATTGTTATGTTTGTTATTATTATTATTGTCGATTCTTTGAAGTATATTTCAGCCATTTGAGCATCAGACCTTTCAAGGGACTGACATGCTGTACTCAATGTTGGCCAGAAAACAATGGGAATTTTGAATTCTATTTCAGACCTACAGTACAGACTTGTTGTGATTTGTAGTGCTGAAAATGAATATAAATCTCCAATAATCGCAGCATTGGACAAATTCCGACGGCCGCCACTACCAATTCCAGACATTCATGATATTGCAGACTATGTCAAGAGGAAGCTTCAAGTGAAAGAGGGCAATACAGCTGCAGCAGTAGATTTTGACAAGCAAGTTCTTTTCCATCTCTTATTTCCTCTGCCAAAATACCTTCAGTTTTTGAAGGTTTTAGACATCTTGCATGCTTATCTGGATACATATAATAGTCCTTAACTGGAACCCTATCCTTCCATTATAAGTCATCCCATCCATTTTTCTCATAAATGTCTGAAAATTCTCCATAGGGGTGTGTGTGGGGGAAATGGTGATGAAGTTGTGAAATTTCAGGTTGAGGTATATTTTCCTGTTTGTAACTGAAGTTCTGTACTTTTTGGCAATTCATACAATTTTCTCAAACCTAGCACATGCATCCTACATAAATCATAAATAAGAAATTCTGTTTAAAGGACTTTCATGATCTAAACAAATTCTTAAAATGTTGGGTGTGAGACACATTGTTGACAACCCACTTTGTTCAGTACATTACTGTATATTACAATTTGTAAAATCTAGAAGACAGGAAAGAGAAGACATTAATGTTGAGAAATATTTTTACTGGGGGAAAAAGACCAAAATTTAAAATAAAACTGTTTGCTTCCATTGTATATCATTGGTGAATTCTATTAAATTAATAAAAATTATTTTGTTATGGAGATATATAGACTTCAGTTTGCTGTTTTAATGTTCTTAAGTCTTCAGTTCAACTTTTTCATCTGTGCCACAAACATTTTTGTTTTAAAAGAAAAAGAAAAGATGCTTACAGTTTAGAAAATGACAGGTACAAAAACCAAAAAGGAAAGGGACAAATTTAGATCCAAACAATTAAACATAGCCGCACCAAGTACATGCCCAGAAGTAATCCAATTAACTAACACCAACCCTCAAGGAACATTCAGAAATATAATTGAACTGCTTAAAACAACAGGGCTAATTGAAATAATATAAAAACATTGCCTAAACACCAAAATAAATCGAAAATTCTAACATGTATAACAACCTTAAGGAGCAATATGTAGCCCCACAATGAGTTCACATGGGTTCATTGACCAATCATTTGACGGGCTACTAAAACATCTAAATAACAAACTAATTCTGAAATTTATAAGAACCTTAAGAAGTAAATGGTAGCCCCACAATGAGGTCACATGGGTTCATTGACCAATCATTTGACGGGCAAGGAAAACACCTAAATAACATACTAATTTTGAAATTTATAACAACCTTAAGAAGTAAATTGTAGCCCCACAGTGAGGTCACATGGGTTCATTAACCAATCATTTGACGGGCTACACACTTAAAACAACCAAACAGAATTAGATGAAGCATCAGGGATAACAAAAGATATAGAAATAAACATTGAAGCATTTAAGAAAATAACATCAGGTACAAAAGCAAAAGGGTGGACTATGGATACCGTCATCTATGAATTAATACTCCTTTCTATCTATTTCTAACTTTTTTTCCACATACATAAAACACCAAGACCATCAGACCCAGTGGCACAATGCTGCATCCAAATACCAATTAGTCAGTATTCTCCTAAAAACTGAATCAGAAATACAAGGTGGTATTGATCCTCGAACCATCAGGAATGTGTTAGTACATCCGCATTAATAGGCTGTCACATGGGACTGTATACACTTTTGTAACAACAGCACAGAGTATTTCCAAATTGATAGGGACAATTTTAGATCTAGATAGCCAGAAGAGAGGAGGACACCGGTGCTGACAATCAAGGTGAAGGGAGGCCCAAGGAACAAGAGACGACAAGAGGACACTGGAGCAAACAAACCAGAATGAGGGAAGACTGGTTACCATTACATAACCCTCCATCAAAAAGCCCTTCTAAGGTCTACTGCCATTTAGCCATTACATAGCACTCATTTGGTACGAAAACTCAATTTGACAAGCTCTTTTGAGAACCCTGACTTGATCAATTTTGAACACCGCCAATCAAAATTCACAATCCATATAACCTAACAGTGACCAACCTACATATGTCACACAGACATTCTAGAATTAAAATTGTTAGGGAATTACAATACGTACACTGGGTACTAGAAACATTGGTATGTTAGGAGTTAGAAAAAATCTTTAACTACACAAAATTTGATTTAATTACAGAGGTGGCTTACACATTATTGGTATATTTTCCATCCATTAGTGAAACTGGACCTGATTTGAAATAAATATGGCTAGGGCATTTCAAGGCATGTCAACATACATGGGCTGGCTTATCGGACATTTTCCTCTTTTCTTGTGACCAGAAACCCTCAACATGATGAGATGTGAAAACTATTTTTCACCAGTCATTTGTTGGTGCCATTGCACTTTTAGTACACTCTTTCCAATTGGCTGATAGGGTCTGATCCATCCCACTCACCCAGGTCCTACATTCATGTCGATAGTCCCTCAATAGGGGTGCGACATGACAAGATGTGCGACATGATGAGATGTGTAAACTATTTTTCACCAATCATTTGTTGGAGCCATTGCACTTTTAGTACACTATTTCCAATAGGTTGATCATGTCTGATCCATCCCACTCACCCAGGTCCTACATTCATGTCGATAGTCCCTCAATAGGGGTGCGACATGACAACCAAATTAAATAGCACACTATGTGTGCATAAATGCCCGTGGGGATGTGGCACCATTCCTTACCCCACGGGAAAAATGAAATAACTTTCTTTTGAAAGAAAAAATAGTGAATAATGACCCTTCATGGCCGGTTCACTTTAATTTAACATTCATTTATTCAGGATTGAAGCCTTCATAAATTATTATGAAGAAAATGTTATGCACCAAATTTTCAGTTACTTGCATAGAAGACTATCAGACACAGATAGGCTTATGTGTCATTCATGGTACTCATGTTAAAAGTTATTGATACTAGCAGCAGAGAGGGTGAATCCTACAACGTTTTTAGACAAAATTTTGATTGAATCATTAAAACGAGCCTTCCTACGATCTCATTTTAACCAAAAAAAATATCTCAGAGGCAAACCCTACAACGTTTTTAGACAAAAAATTTATTGAAATTTTAACGAGCTTTCCCTACGAAATCTCATTTTTTAGTTAAAAATGAAAACGGAGACTTTTACGATTTTTTAATTAATTTTGGTCGCAATGTCGTTGTCACTCACCCTCTCTGCTGCTACAGGTTAATAAAAAATAATAAATGATTTTAACCGAAGATTTGATCAAGTCCGATACGATATCGTGTCCGAGGATCATGTAAATTTATTGTTGCGAATCCGTGCGGAGTCGACTGAGCATGACTAAAGAAATCTCGAAATTGATTGAAGTCCATATCAGAACACCATGTCTGCCAAATATTTCTAAGAGTATGAGTATCAACTCCGTTGAATACAGAAAGAATATTGCAGTTATCTCTGATGACTTTTGGAACCTGAGTGTAGCGTTGAGTGACATATATCACGTCAGTGTTTTTGTGACGCCCACGGGAAAATATTCTAGCAGGATTCTTTTGTTTATCCAACATTATATCGTCGTATACGACTAAATTGTTAATATCTCCATCAATATCATCAATGCTCGGTGCTTCATCGATATCGGTTATAAACTCAATAATACCCTCTCCGGATTTTTCTACCGCGCTGTCGTTAAAATCTTTTAGCACTTCATAACATCGTTGATCATCTACGCTAGGGGCAATTAAATACAACTTATCCCACTTCATCCATCTCATTATTAAATTGAGTAACAATTGCGTTTTACCGGATCCAGATGGCCCGATTATAATCATCCGGATAGAGTTTGGTAGCGCTGCATGATGCTTAACCGGTTCTCTTGTTTTAGTCGCTGAAAAATCAATTATATCCATATCTCTATACATAAATTATGGATCTATATTGTATGAAGTGTAAAACGCGTACTGGCACAGATGACGTGACGACGATTACAACTAGGAATAACAGATCAGCACTAACTGGTAGATGTGCAACATGTGGTATAAAAAAGTTCAGATTTGTTTCTACAAAATCAAAGATTTTACAATCCGGAGATGTTTTAAAAAAAAACGAGGAGGTGATATCGCAGCCAAATTGGCAAAGCTCCCTGGAACCCCATGGGCAAAGTACCCCGGAGAAAAGCACTTTCCAGGATATAGCTACTGTGGACCGGGAACCAGACTTGATATCAGACTCAATAATCAAAATCAACCCAACCCCGGTGAAGAACCAATAAACGCTATTGATAAGGCCTGTCACCTTCATGATGTTGCTTATAAAAGCAGCAATCTGCAACACAGGCATCTCGCAGATGTTAAATTAATTCATGCGTTAAATGCTATTCCTGATAAATCTATCAAAGAAAAATTGGCTTCATTTTTGATAAAATCGTCTATGAAAAGCAAATTGATGTTAGGTGCCGGTAATTAATAATATGGAATCAATTTATTATTCCCCAAGAGGATACTGGAGGGGTAAATCAGCAGTCCATAAACTCGCTAGTGCTGCAAAGGTGAAAAAAACCACTGCGGCTAATTGGTTATCCAAACAGGCACTATGGCAAATTTATCTACCACCGCCTAAACAAATTCAATTCTCGCATTTTGATGTGACAGTTCCTAATGAAGTTCATCAGGCTGATATATTATTTCTGCCACATGATCGTGGTTACAAATACGCGCTAACCGTAGTTGATATTGCAAGTCGATGCAAAGAAGCAGAACCATTAAAAACAAAATCAGCCACTGAAGTCGCTTCTGCATTTGAAAGGATTTATCGACGAGGTCCTCTGCACTGGCCAAATCTATTGCAGGTTGATCCTGGCAAGGAATTTCAGGGTGCAGTGTTATCTACAATGAAACATCATAATGTCACCATACAACGAGGGCATACTGCGCTACATCGCGATCAGGCCATTGTAGAACGATTTAATCGGACGATTGCTGAGCGGTTATTTGGATATCAATACGCAAAAGAATTCATTCAAGAAAAGCGATCCCGTGAATGGGTTAAAAGATTACCATCTGTGATTACTGCACTGAATAACGAGATTACTAGAACAATCAACATGAAACCTATCAACGCGATTAAAAAGAAGTCAATACCCGTACAACCACAAAAAGATTTCAAAGAACCAATTCTTGGTAGTAATGTCATTGTGAGGTACTTATACGAACCAGGAGAGCTTGAAGGGGGTAGAAAAAGGGCTACTGATCCTATTTGGAGCGTCACTACGCATAAGATATCTAGTATAACACGATCAACTGGTAGACCTCCAGTCTATAAACTGGATTCAACTGCCCCTCAGCGGGGTTTTACTCGACAACAACTACAAGTGATTCCCGAGGATACTCAATTGCCACCGCATGGTCTTAACTAGCACCGTTGCGTCTATTGCACTCAAGACAAGTCAACATCACATTATTTCTGACATGACCGAGATTGTTATTTTTTCTGTCTACGGTGAATTGGCGAGGATCCTTATCCGAATACTGCCAACGCATTATACAATTGCAACTCGCGCAGTGATTATTCTGTTGTTTCTTCAAAGTGATTATTAATTTAGCATCAATATCAAATTCTCGTTGTTTTTTTTTGTCCTGTTGTTTGTAACCGGAGATTTTTTTATTAATGATGCTAACATCAATATCATCCATTGTTGAGTCATTATCGTCATCATTGACTTCGTCAACAACAATTCTTCGAAGTTGATTTATTTTTCGTACTCTGGATACTGCGAGATAGACTAAATTTGACCATTCGATGCGATTATCTACCATCCAAACAATTGTATCCGATATAGTCAATCCCTGTGAAGAATGTATCGTCGCTGCGTATCCTAGCGTCCACGGGGATTTATTAGCACGCAATGCATCTTCAACGACGCTGATATCAACCAGCACAATATCATTTAATACAAGAATTTGTTTTTCACTCTGTCCTGGAATATCAACTTCGATATTCTGTTTTCGTGTATCCGAAGGCCTATAACACAACGGTACTGGAAGCGTTGCAAATTTTTCCTTATGCAATTTAAATAACTTCATCTGAAGTGCGTCTCTGACTATTTTTCTACTTGCAATTATCAAATCGTTTGGTCTCCACGCTTCCCAGAAATCATTCATTGGGGTTTCTGAAATCACTTCACGCGCTATTTCGCATTGGATTCTATCCGGTTGTAATCTAATTAGCGCTTTGAACTCGCGTAATCGTTCATCAAGTGATCTATAATCAGTGTTAATTTCTTCGTAATAGTCTACAAAACCCTTTAGCCATTCATGTGGGGATCCACCGACAAATGGTGGAGGTTGGCCGTGATCCCCGCACATAACGACTTTTGTGTTTTTGTTTAACAACCACTCAAGAAATGTTTGTAATACATCTAATGATACTGTGCATATTTCGTCCCAAATTATGATTTCAGGAATGAATTTATCACCCATACGCTCAGGAGTCCATTTATCACCCTTCCATCGAAAGAAGCTGTGATAAGTACAGGCATTTACCCCTCGTTGTTTCATCTCTCTGGCGAGTCTGTGAGTCGGTGTTAGCACAATCATGTTTGTGAAATCCGTAGGACTTTTCCCACGGAATAATTCGATTGCACGAGTTGTCTTTCCTGACCCACCACAACCATTTAAATAAACTGTCTTATATCTACAGATTGGATCAGATACCGGTGGTGCATTAGAAAATTCTGATTGAATTTCAATACGGTTACAACAAATATATTTATCATCCATGGCAACGTCTGCGGATTCACAATACTCATGTAGCATCTCCTTTTTAAATCGCCAACGCCCCCAATTTTCTTCGGGATCTGTGAATGCCGCTACAGCTGATTTGTATTTATTATGTATATACATTGAATCAGTGGCTACTCTAACTGCGGTATTAGGAAATCTATTTATCATCGAAAATAGATTAATACAAGCATAGGCTAGCATAGAACTTCTTAAGTGTGTGTACTGGGAATTATATCCATCACAGTAGGTAACAACCGTACCTAATTTTTCACCATTGGATAGAAAAGCATCCTTACGGGATACAAGTTTTCCCTGTTTCATTAAATCCGCTACAATAAAATCGTATTCAGCGACGTCTATGATCAACCGCGAAGAATATTTTGCGTTATCGTATCGTCCACCCTGGGTAAATTTACCGATTATTCTTCTTCCGAGATCTTTTGCTTGTTCTTTTTTAATTTCAAATAACTTCTTAGACCAATTTATGATTTCTTCTTCACTGAAATCTGGAAACTGTTTTCGTAGTTCGTTGATTATTCTATCTAGATCGGGTTGTGGTAGCCAAACTTCTTTCTGAGCTCGATAGGATATAATCGCCTCACTGACAATTAACGATATTAGCATACCACAATCGATCATATACCGCAATAACACTATTGGCATCCAGGCCTTTTCAGATAGGTGTCTACCAAGCCAAAGATAACTACACGGATGTAACCCTGTAGCTAATTCAAATGATATCACACGAGCGAATCCGGTTAAATCAAAATCAGGCAATGGTCCATTAATCGCAACACGAGTCATTTCATGCGTGGAGTGTCCAAATCGTTTGAAGTACTCAGCGCATTCCCCATATCCGAGAAAACTTCCGGGATAACACGCGGATATATCAATTGAAATCATACCATCACGTGAGTATTTCGTATTCCACAGTCCTCTATGACCAAATTCGACGCAACTCAATTTAACATCCTCGAGAAAATCACTTCGTGTTGGACGCCATGAGTTTTTTTCTCTTGCGAAGTGAGCTACCACTGATGGAATAGTAAAACTATCCGTGAGTAGTTTTTCATGGGAATTCTCCGGTGAAAAATCACTAGCGATTTTTCTCATTCTGTTATCTAATTCTTCAACGCGATATAATTCACCATTTGGTTTTACAAATTGATCGAATTCTTCATCACTTCAAAGTAACCACACTGACACAGGATCATCTTTACACAACGCATGAATAGCATCGAATAATCTCTCTTCATAGAAAACATCCCCGACGAACTCCTTAGGGATATATTTCACGGTTCGTTCTCGTGGAAATATTGTTACCGCAGGTGTCCACGCGTGTTTGTTATGATCAATAATCTGTATTGGCGCTCCATTTTTGTTATATTTCGGTTCGTATAAAACCTCTCCGGTTATCGTCATAACGGTTATTGGGAATCGTAATGATGTTTCTAATTTAGCTATATCAGAAATCTTTGCACCATGCTGTTTCACAGTCAGTTCCCATTCGGTTATTTTCCTACGTCGCAGATCAGTTAGTTTATTTCCTCGGGATGCATTTGTGAAGTGTTCTATTATTCGTTCTGCTACACAATTAAGCCCTGACGAATATTTCATAGGAGCTAGTTTTGCGATATCGGGTTTATCATTTAACGGATATATCCCATAAACCATTGCTGTTACGGGATAAGATCTTTCGTAGTATGGTTTGTCAATGCCGGTTAGAATCCCTGGTTTGGAATCTCTACTCACAATGACAGCTTTTTTATTCTTGAGGATTGGTTCAAATTTATCCTTAATAATCCATTTGCCATCGACTTCGATAATGAATTTGATTCGGAAAAAATGCCGTTTTTCCCCAACACGTGAAATTATCACTGCTGCTTTTTCATCATTCATGGTAGCGTCAACAACACCATCAATTCGAAATGTTGACCAACAATAAGATGCTCCATCACGCTTGAATTCATTAAAACAATCTCTGATTTTACTAATCATGGCTTTATCAAGAATTGTATTCTTTGGTGTATTAGAAACTATATCGAGATTGAATTGAGCATCTTTCCAAGGGTAATCTCTCTTGGACGTTTTTTTTGGTTTATCGAGATTAAATCTAGGACTGATTTTCAATAATCTCTTAAACTCTTTCATGTTTCCGTCTATTGGACGTTTTTTGGGTCTATCGAGATTAAATCTAGGATTGATTTTGTTACGTTTTTTGGGTCTATCGAGATTAAATCTAGGATTGATTTTTAATAATCTCTTAAACTCTTTCATGTTTCCGTCTATTGGACGTTTTTTGGGTCTATCGAGATTAAATCTAGGATTGATTTTTAATAATCTCTTAAACTCTTTCATGTTTCCGTCTATTGGACGTTTTTGGGTCTATCGAGATTAAATCTAGGATTGATTTTTAATAATCTCTTAAACTCTTTCATGTTTCCGTCTATTGGACGTTTTTTTGGTTTATCGAGATTAAATCTAGGACTAATTTTTAATAATCTCTTAAACTCCTTATCAGCATTTTTCGAAGGCTTAATTTTCGATAATCTCTCGAACTTTTTCATGCTATAATTAAAACAAGCATTTAAATGAAAGATTTTTATATAATGAATCACTGCAAGTGGCTTATGATTGGATCAGTAACCCCGTGTAACAAATCATGCAGAAATGAGTTTTGTGGGTATCATATGCAAAGCTATCGTCGTGGAAGCCTTGGTCCGTTACCTTGTATTCTATGTGGGGTTGGGGTCAGGGGAAAATCGCAGTTGTGTTTGAATTGTGGTGGTAAGCGATACAGGGAATTGAAGCGTTATTATGATAAAAGAATAAAAAATGGACAATCAATCAGAAATTATGATCCTGACGCTGACAAAGTCAGTATTCTTGACGCTGACAAAGTCAGTATTCTTGACGCTGACAAAGTCAGTATCAAGGATAAAATCATAAGAACTCCTCAAGACTACATCGAAAGATTTATCATTAAACCAAACAATGAATTAGACAAACAATAGTATTATGTATACGAATGAACCAAGAATTCAGACAACACCCTGTGATCACAAATTATGAAGCATCCAGTGATGGTGTTGTAAGAAACCGCAGACTGAAGAAACCAGTTGGTGTTGTGAATAATCAAGGGTACTTGGTGTTTACTGTTGGCAGGGAGAAGAGATATCTCAATCATCGTTTCGTGTATGAATGTTTCAATGGATTGATCGAGGATGATTTTGTTATTGATCATATCGATTCTAATCCGAAAAACAATTCTTTATCAAATCTGCAGGCTATCACACAGAGTGAGAATTCCAAACGAGGAAGGACTGGAAAATGCTCAAAAAAAGCGAGACCAGTAAAATCTTTGAATACAACAACTAACGAAGAAAAAATATTTCAATCAACGAATGAAGCCGGTAGGCACTTCGATATTTGTAGAGCCTCAGTACGACATGTTGCAGAGGGGATTTATCGATCGGCTATTTCAAAAAGGACGGGACAAAAAATTCAATTTAGTTATGTCTGATGCGTCATATTTTTCATTTAGAAATATATAATTGTTATAGAATAATGAATTCTGAAAACATGAATAGCATCATATCCGAGATTTCAAAATTGAAAAGTTGGGATATTGAACTATCAGATGGTTTAAATCCTGATCAAATCATGTCTGATTTTCAGGATATAGAATACGGAGTTAACAACAATAAATATATGCTACCAAAGAAGTATGCACTCATCAAAAGAATTCAGAATTCTATTAAGGACTCTCTCGCATTTTCCAGTGACGTAAGTGTGTTCGCTCCGTTGTATACCATCGTAGAACGAATACGAAAAGAATTGGGGTACGAATACGAATTGAAAAAGGAGGTTAATTCTAAAGTTAGAAAACTACGGGCGTTAATTCAAGAAAATGAACAATTTTGATTGACCAACCATTTATCATTATTTGATTGTGACCGTCCCTCATAGAGATTTTAATTTTTTTTTAGCATTTTTTGATTGAAATGTCAAATCGATAGGCCGTTAATGGTTGGTTTTCTCGATATGATATGTCAGATTGATCAGCGTAGAAATGTTGAAAATGTCATTATTATTTATTTTATATACAATTTGGACATTTTCAACATCATTGATAATGCCCTTAAAGACTTCTCCGGTGATTCCATCACTGGTGTTAAAAATCATCCGAAGTGTTGAATTAACTGAAAATTATTTTACAATTGAAAAATTGTTTGCGATTTCAAATAATGGTCAATGAAGCATTAACGACCCGATTGGCTCGTGAACGACTTGATGCAATCAAGAAATTTATACCAATTCGCGACTCTGTAAGAAATAAACTGCAACAACGACAGAGTTTACAAACTGATTTTGCTGTGGGGTCTGAAGAATTGTTTAAACCAGTAACCACAGCAACGAAACAGATAGTGTCAACAATCTCTGAAGAAGGAAAAAAACAAGAAGAGTCTTTTCTTCCTGTGTTAGAAAAAATAGCAAAAAGAACTAAACAAACAAAAAAATCCTTGAAAACACTTCCTCAGGATATATCAACCGCTTCAGAACAACAACGAGAACTTCAAGAAGATATCCCCCCCCACCCGAATTTCAAGAAGAAGGGGAGGATACTACTAGTGGACGAGTTGCATTCAATGAAAAACTTCTTCCCGGTAAATTATATGAATTGAGAAATAAAAAATTTGATTCTATGGAAGAATTAGCCCAATTTGTCACTAGGAGTTTTCATCAGAGAAGAAAATATATTTACGATGATTATAATCTTCCCCCTAAAAAGGATTGGTATAGGGGGTTATATCGTATACTATCAGGTTCCTCTTAAGCAAAAGGAGTTGATAAAACATTTCAGGAATATATGGCAGCAATAAAAAAAGCTGAATCATCTATAGGGGAGCAATCGGATACCGGATTTCTTAGACTACCAGAACAATCAAAATTTATTGATATAACACAATCACCCCAACAGATGAAAATAACGAGAGAAGCTGATCATGAAAAAGGTGCAACCGGTATCACTGATAAAACCAAAGGATTTTCAAAAACAGGCAGTGGTTTAGTTGAAAACTCTTCGAGGGAAAATCCTTGGATTTCATGTCCTGGTAGTGTTCTCAGTGATATATCACGATTAGAAGTTCTTGTAGGAGGATTCCGAGCTGGAAATAACTCGCCGGAAATAATTAATGAAGCATCTGATATCTGTAGACGTTTATTTCAAGGCGGTATCATGGATATCAAAACATATCGAGATTTCATTGGCGAGTTAGTAGAGGATTATCACAGTGATTAAATAAAAACGCTAGCGTTTCCAATTGAAAAATGGTTTCTGATTTCAAATAATGATCATACACTACAATCATGATAAACCAACCCCCGTCTATGTAGTTAATTCACGGTTTCCAGTTTATAGAGCATACTACGGAGATGGTTTAGGCAATACCATTGCAGGGTTATTTGCGAGAATGGCTCCAAAAGTGATGCCGTTAGCTAAACAATTATCAATGAAAGCAATTGATGTTATTCGTGATAAGGGTATTAGTGCTGTTGGAGATTTTGCCGGGAAAGCGTTTTCAGCCGCGAAAAATAAATTAACATCATTGGTGAGATGAAAAAAGAAACCGGTACCATTGCCATCTACAGCAGAAATGCCTGCAAGTGTTAGTAGAATTATAAATAACGCAGTAGATGAAAAATTAGCGTCGATGGCTTTAACTCCCGACGCAAATATGATAGCAGGAAGCGGCTTTAAAAAACTACGTTGATGAAAATCGTTTATGATTTAGACTCTGATAAATAGAATAAAATGTTCAAAAGGTCACCTGATCCGGCGTTTGATATAGACGCCCCAGTTGGGAAGAATGATTCTGTACGCGATTATCAATATTACGCCTATCATGCAATAGACGCAAATAGTCGATCGCGAATTGAACTTCAAGTCCATGATACCAGTAAATATTTTTTGCCTTGTGAAGCGTTTATCGAAGTAGAAGGAAAACTTGTAACAGCTGCTGGAGCATCGTATCCAGCTGGTACTCAAGTCGGTTTTGTCAATAATGGTATCATGGCGTTATTTGAGAGTGCAAGATACCTCATCGATGGAAAAGAAATCGAGTCGATAGATCGCGATGTTGATGTGGCTACAACAATAATCGGGTTAGCGAGATATTCTGATGATTATACAAGATCAGCAGGACCTTCTATGATGTTTGCAAAGGATGTTAAAAATACCGCTGGAGGAATTCAATTTGTTGTAAGACGACCAAAAAAAGCCAGTGCTGCTAATGATGATGCTGATGTCGAGGCTGTAGTTATAAACAACGATGTTAATTTCAATCTAGGAGCCGCAACACGTATTTCAATGTTGCAAGGGGCTAGTAAATGATTTTCATGCGCTATTCCACTGCATCACATATTTGGATTCTGTAGAAACGTCCGAAAAGTTATCTACGGGGCGAAGCATACAGTAGCGCTTGTACGAAAGGGTGATGATAATGACGCAATTTGGAGGATTCCAGCAGATGCTGCAAATCCCAATGCTGATGCCGGTAAAGTTATTTTAACAAAAATATCATTGTGGATGCCAATGTTGACTCCAGCAATCACCGCAGAAGAACGATTACTATCATTTATGGACCAAGGAGGAAAGTCGTTGTTAAGTTGGTTAACCGTGAGTACAGATGTTAAGCAATCAAATATCAACGGGTTATTCACGTGGAATCTAGCATCAAAACAAGGTGTTTCAGCTCCACGTCATATATTTGTAGCGCTACAGGATAACACACGAGTTGGCGATCAACGTTTCAGTCATATGATATTTGACCCATTAGGTGTGAAAGACGTCTCACTGAGAATAAACGGTCAGCAGGAACCATCCGAAGATGTGCAACTCGATTACACAGAAAATCATATTGCTCGCGTATATCATAGATTGTTGTCGTTTATGGCACGCGATCAAAATGTTGATACTGGTTTGCAAATATCACAATTAGATTTTAAGAATCTATATCCGATCTATTACTTTTCACTGGAACATCTTGATTTAACAAGACAATCCGTCGTTGATATACACTTTAGAGCTAATGTAACCCGTCCTGATGCTATTGATAATTATAGAGCGGTTGCTGTCATTCTCAGTGATAAATCAATGCTACTCGAAGGTGTTGGAGGAAGAATGAGAGTGGTAGATGCACCAGTAGAAAATCTTTGATTGATTTTCTCGATTTTTCATTGAATTAGAATCAATCAATTATATATAATGTCATATAGTGTTATTAGTGTTGCTTTAACTCCCGGTCAATTAAAAAAATTGCAATCGGAATCAGCTAAAAAATGTGGAACCACAATCACGTTGAAACCCAACCAAATGACTGGTGGTACAAATAAACTATCGCTGACAACTCGTCAGGTGAAACATTTCAATGATGCACTTGCAGCCAAAAAAGGTGTTCAGATTACTCTCTCTGCGGCTGCTATCAAAAATATGATTAAAACAGGCGGTATATTCCCGTTGTTAGCTGCGATTCCAGCATTGATTGCAGCAGCAGCCCCAGCGGTGGCTAAAGCGGCTGCGTTAGGAGCCGTTGGTACTGCAGCAGGAATGGCACTAAAGAAAGCAACTGGGAAAGGATATAAAAAAAGGGAAAGAGTCTAAGACTACCAGGAACCCAGTATTCGTGGTACAGCGGAAAGGGTCTAAGACTACCAGGAACCCCGTATTCGTGGTACAGCGGAAAAGGTCTAAGACTACCAGGAACGATTTATTAATTCAGGAATCGAAGATTCCTATGTCCAATTTTGATTTAATGGATGCTGCTAAAAAACTAGCGATTAAAAACTTTAGAGGTGTCTTTATGAAAGATCAATTACCACATCAACCAAACAGCGTTGAAACCGGAATCATTAATTTAGATAACAGCACCGGACCTGGTACTCACTGGGTTGCATACGCTATTGATCCACGTGGGATTGTCTATTTTGATTCATATGGATTAGCACCGCCGAAGGAATTCATGCGTTATATAAAAACTTTTCCAATGAAGACTTGGTATTCTACGCTACCAACACAACAAATGAATGATCCACCAATATGCGGCAGCGAAGTATTAAATATCCTTGACGCTATTTCTAACTCCTTGGGTAACCCAAGAGGGAAACCACCTCATATTGTCGTGAATGAATACACCAGCAATCGCTTTTTAGAGAGAGAGAGAGTTTTACAATAATATGATTGATATTTGGGGAAGACCTCTGAAACCTAAACCCGATGGCGTTGCAACCGGTGATTCTAACAAGAATATAAAAAAACTAATCGAAGATGAAATCGCTGAGACGTTAAATTTAACAGATGTTGATCCTAATGAAATAGTTGTATTTCAAGACAAACAGGGTAAATTGAAAAGTAGTAATGTGTCGTTGAATGATATTTTGATACGGCAGCGCGACGCCGCTGAAAACTCTATTGCGCTATATTCCAGCGGCGGACGACTTAAACCAGGCGCACTTGTGTCTACGATCACCGACGCAATTGCCACCCAAGACCGTAATCTTGATGATCATATACGAGGTTATAATTCTTTTCGCAAAAATGTCATTCATAAATTCTTTGGAACCCCGCTTGTGGTTGGCATAACTCTCGCTGAAATCAAAAACTTTCTATCGCTATTCTTTTTTAACAAGGACGCGGAGAGGATGATGAATGAAAATGAAATCAAGGCAAATTATCTTGATATTTACAATGATATTTCTAAACTAATAGAAAATCTTGAAAGAGTGCAAAAACCCACTAACGACGTCGTTGTTAAGTTTTTTGGAACCCCACTTGTGGCTGCCATGACTCTCGCTGAAATTAACGAGTTTATCGGCAAGCATACTCATAATGCCTACGTCGCTAATAATTTCTTTGGTGTCCCGGTTACATCTACAATGACTCTCAAAGATATTAATATGTTTATGGTGAGACAAACAACACTTAATACCATCGTTGATAAATTTTTAGGGAGAACACCTGCGTCTGAAACCACATCGTTGACAGGCCCGACTCTCGCTGAAGTTAAAAAAGCTATTGATGAACAAAAACGCATCAGCGAAATGGCTAAAAATTTCTTTGAGGGCTCTGAAAGCTACAATATCACGACGACATATTCTCAACTCAACGGGCATTATGTCATGCAAAAAGGTTTGGAATTTAACTTCCTTTTGATTTCATTTTTTAGTCGCCGTGATAAAACGATGATGAAATATACCGAAATCAAAAAAACCTATCTCGACATTTATGACGATATTGCTAAACTAAAAGAAACCTCTGAAAGGGTAAAGTATGGGACCTTTGATTGGGTAAAAGAATCTAATGCTAAATTGAAGGTCAATATCGAGAAGTGGCCCTATGGTATCTACAGGATGACGTTAATCTCTGACAAGCAATTTGATATCATCGTGAAAGGTAAAACCTACTTTGGTGGCACCGCGACAGTAATTATCGGAGGTGAAGAAGAATTTGAGATTATCGCGGTTGATGACACCGTTAGAAGAGAAATATCCTGATGCTTAGAATTCGTAGCGGATTTAAGTAAATAACTAAATTGAAAGGATTTCACAATTGAAAACGCTAGTGTTTTTAAAATAACAATGATTTCATCAACTCAGTGTCGCTATGATCAGGTCAGAGAATTTCAAAATAGACTCAAAACCCTCGCCGAGGAGTATCAAATAAAAATAAAAAAAATACCGACGAAGAATCACCGCAATTGATGTTATTATATACTCGGTGTCAAACGTTCTCACTGGCGCCGGAATAATACTTGCATCGGTTACAATGATTGCCCCGGTCGTAGTTCCAATTTGCATTTCTGCGGTGGCTACAATCGGGGGTATATCAACCGGGATAGCAAAAAAGATATCATCATGCAGCCAGAGTAAACTGCAAGATTACTTAATTCAATTTCATATTGCATCAACCGCATATTCGCAGTTATCCCTGATGATATCGTCGTCACTCGATAATACGATTATATCAGATAGTGAATTCTCAGCGATGGTCAGTATTTTTGATTCCGCGATATCGAAATTAGAGCGACAACATGAGTATAATAACAATGACAACACCGATGGAATCAGAAAACACGAACCCAAAAAACAAAATGATCTCAATAATATCAACATTACCAGATTGTGAGTTCTCAGTGATGGTCAGTATTTATGATTCCTCGATACCAAAATTAGAAATAAATCATGAGTATAATAACAATGACGACACCGATGGAATTACTTCAACGAGTAGTGGAGAACACGAACCCAGTACAAACGAGTATGATATCAATAACATCTACGAAACCCGAGTTTAGTGTGAATTTCCCCTCTCCGGTCCCAGTGAAGGAGATAGCGCTAGCAAAACTACGAATGTATCACAGTTGGCCTAATATCAGATCAAAACCATTTGGTGATCAACAACCCAATAATTCTTTAGTGTTTGCAAATAAGAATAAACCCGACGGAACCCCAGACTGGAACGTTGTTTCAATACCAACAGGGTCCTATCAAATTGAACAAATCAATAATGAATTCGCGCGTAGAATAAAATCGATTACTGGAGTAGAGTCAAAAATCGCTATAACGGTTCATGAACCGACGCTATCATCCGCAATTGAGATAAACACAGAAGGATACGTCGTAGATATCTATCAAAGTTCTATTAGAACCGTACTAGGATGGCCTGAATTACCGCCAGGGGGAAAAACCGTTGATTTACCAGAACCACAAAAAACTGATTATATCACCGACGTGATAAAACCAGATAATCCAATAAAGTGTTATAAAGAATACAGGGTACCCATAGATTTTTTTGGGTTAGGATACGAACATAGGGCGGAGGGTGGACCATTGCAGGGATATTATTTTGCTAACAAACCTGAAATCACTGAAAATTTCACAGCAATGAATAATGATTTTTCACTGTTGTTAATATCTCTTAAATCCGGCTCTCTCACCCGAGATGAATTTATCAGCGTTGTAGAAATATGTAACAAAATTATCGACGATATGGAAAAATTTAATTCACAAATTATTCGAGTTATATTAGATAACAATAATCCCACATCGAGAATAAGATTTGCAACAGACTATAAAATCCGCGTTGAAGATATCACAACATTTAAACTACCAGGATATAACGTACCGGAACTAAAAAAACTTCTCAGTGACACCATCAATATTGGTTTTAAAATAATTCATGATGCATGGAAAAAAAACAACATCACAGGAAATAAAAATCCTCAAATATAATAATGACCCAGACGGTGGCGGTAGGCATATCACTCCGTTCAACGTGAATATATCCTCAGTGATTGCGCTCAATTTAGTATGTGATGTTATCGAAGGAAGCTATCAAATTAATCTCGAACGATCAAATCAAGCTCAGCAAGGATATATTCTTTATTCGTTTGCACCAACAGCTCCTCCAGGATTTTTAATAATTGAGTCTCCGGTTAATCCTGTCTACATGCGATGCCATAATAATTCGTTAACCAGAATTAATTTCAAACTCACCGACCAGTCAAATAATCTGATTGATTTACAAGAAGAGGTGTTAGCGATTAGTCTGTTTGTAAAATCATAAATGATTTGATCAAGTCTTTAGGACGAAAATCATTTATGATTTTTGTTAACCCAGTGATGAAATCACTAAGCAGCAGAGAGGGTGAGTGACAACGACGTTGCGACCAAAATTAATTAAAAAATCGTAAAAATCTCCGTTTTCATTTTTTTAGTTAAAATGAGATTTCGTAGGGAAAACTCATTAAGATTTCAATCAAAATTTTGTCTGAAAACGTTGTAGGGTTTGCCTCTGAGATATTTTTTTTGGTTAAAATGAGATCGTAGGAAGGCTCGTTTTAATGATTCAATCAAAATTTTGTCTGAAAACGTTGTAGGATTCACCCTCTCTGCTGCTATACTTGATGTTGTATGTGACTTGATCTTGTAAATGCAGCTTTCATTGGATTGCTGTGAAACTGTGTACATGTTATGGCCATGATCTGAAGATATGCATATTATCCAATCACAGTGCTCTCATTATTTAAGGTTCACCCTGAAGGTCAATCCAATGTGAGACAGAATCTTGTGACCGCAACTTTTTTGCAGCTTTTTATGGATCATTAAACTTGCTACATATTATTGTCATAAATAGATGCAGATATTGACAAATATTTGTGCTTTCCTGATTTTAAACAACAAGATGAAACATATTGCATAATTTTCAGAATGTAACTGCTATTGCCATTTTTCGTTCACCATAAAGTCGGTTGAGTGCATTGTCTTTCATATGTCACATATCATCCATCAACAAATTTTAAACTTCTCAAAACAAACTGCTGGATCAGTTATTATAAAACTTGGTAGAAATGTGCTGCAGGACATGATACACAAAGATTTATTTGGATCAAAAGCCGAGCTTACAGAAACAAACACTTTTCGTCAAGGAGACTCAAGTTTTAATTTATTAAATCATGAGTATTAGTCTGCATTCTTTGCTGAAGTTTGGGTGTCAGAAGACCTTAATCAACATATCAAAGGCAATTCTAGCGTGACAAAAGAATCTTTTTTTTTAACCCTTTCATCACTAAATAACTTTGAGGGCATATAGTCCTCAACACTAAATAACTTTGGAGTTGTAAAGCAAAATGATTTGTGGATTTTGAAATAACATAACTTTGCCAATTTTAAAGTTATCTGCCTGGATTAGGTGTCAAAATCAAGGTTAAAATCAAATTTTATGACTAATTGACGTGACTAATTGACTGAAATGTGCATATCTATTACAGCTGAAAAAATACAGGTATAACGTTAGAGAAGAACACTGCCCCCTGGACTGGGAAACTGTTCCATAGTGATGAAAGGGTTAAATCAATAGCCAGATTATGTACACAAATAATTGATCAGAAGAGTGGACTACAACACAACTAAAATTCTAAAAATCCAATTGATTTTCCATGTTTCAAATATGTGTGTGTGTGTGTGTGCACTCAGATTTACTACGTTGTGGACATTGATCCAAAGCGTAGACCTTCGTTGTGGACACAGTTTACATTGTGGACACTAAATGTTGGTGTCCACAAGGTACACACTTGTAAATTATCATTTTGATTCACGTACATGATTTTAAAACCAAAAGAGCAGACCAACGTTGTGAACCATTTCCTGCCACGAGTGTTTATCTTGGCCTGCTGCCATGCAGCAGCCAGTTTGTGTGAACCCACCTCACATACACACATTGTGGTTTGCGCATGTCATCGCCTTTTGATACCGCGATTTCTCACTTCTTATTGGGTATTCTTGCAATATCTACTGTTGTCATTTTAATAAATGTTTAATCTCAGTATAATTTGAAAATACTTGCAAACTCTTATTTTTACTTACTACGATTTCCCCCTGTCCAGTGAATCATTTTATAGAATGGAAAAATGAACTCAACATGATTGCAGTGTATACAAGAAGTACACATGAAATGATTCGGTATATACAATGCAAAATTATAATAATATTCTATTTAAGCATTATTAGACTAGACCAAGTGTGTTTGAGTTTCCTTTTAATAAAAAATGTATATGTGTTGCGTACATACTGTAGTACTTTAGCAACAGTACCACTGACCATAAACACTCTCTCTCTCTCTCTCTCTCTCTCTCTCTCTCTCTCTCTCTCTCAGATTATAAAAATTGTAACAATCTCTATTCTTGTAAATTAACCACTAGACAATATATTTGTACTTACTGCATATTTTGACAACATATATATAATTGTAATAAATTTGGAGTATGCGCATTTCATAGCACCCCGTTTTAAGCAAATCTTAGATTTGTGTGATTATTGGGATTCGGCGCCATGGAAATATTCCTAGCCCAAAATAATTAGTCAATTACTAGAATCAAACATCACAGAATTGAGTGTTAGTGAGTTTGAACGATGCTATGGTTTGCTAGTAGTGAATTCAGTTCCAATATGAATGACTGTCCCTAGGGTAACATAGTCCATATTAAATTCTTGTGGCGTATAATAGTGTTGTGGTTGAGGTGGCAGCATTTACGGTAGGAAACCAGTAAATTACTCAATGGAATCAATAAGTAGCGACTTGGTAGATACTGTTTATTCGTCCATAGTGGAAAATAGATGCATTTATATTGGAGTAATGTGCCGGTAAAAGCATTTATTGACTGGCCTAAGGTGGTGTAGTTAAATAGTTCCCAGTGAAAAAGAGGATAAATGGCATAACCGGGTGGTGGTAAGAAAATCTGATGATTATGAAGAAAAACCAGGCAAATGTGCGGTTGATGGACTTTTGGGAAGTTGTTTTCTCTGTGGTCTTGACTTGATTAGAGTAAAATTTGGTATATAAAAGCAGACACGTCTGGCTTTCCAATTTACAACTCAAATTGTATGGAAGTCTTTGGAAAATTGAGGAAAACATATGCTTTCCAGCGGGATTTACGCTAGAGTATGAAACTGGTCTGTCTAGTGAGACCCCTGTGCGTGTAACAATAAGTTCATAAATCACTACGGAATTGCTTATTTCAACACGAAAAAACGCTTAATTTTATCACATACAAAATTTAATTTTTTTTCTTTTCCACTCATTTGCTCCCCCTATCTCGACCATTACCATTTATGTCAAATTGTGTGCTATTCTTCATAAAGACACTACCTGTAATTGTGATTACAGTAATCGATTCATAACAGAAGTATAGCTTCATTGCGAAATCTAACTTTTTCCTAAAGATTTTTTCTCCACAAAAGATAGCGCTGTCAGTGAAATGAATGGTCATTTATTATAGTAATATTATAATAAACATATTTTTCATCATATTTGTGGACACATGGTTCACAGCTGGTTCCACAATAATAAGAAACACACACAGCATTATGAACAGTGTCCATAACTACAATTTCGTGTCCACAGTGTCACGACATTGACAATCAATAATTAATTTAGTGTACTGTGTATAGAAAATATGTTGGTAAAAAAAGCACCAATAGAGGATATTTTCACCTTATTTAGCTTGTATGTATTGTTTCAATGATTATTTAAGGATGTGTCCATAACCCGATCCCTAGTCGGATGGTTCACAAGTACAGCAATCCGCGTGCATGTGTGTGTGTGTGTGTGTGTGTGTGTGTGTGTGTGTGTGTGTGTGTGTGTGTGTGTGCTCTTCTAAATGAGAAGTCATACTGATCAGAGCTCCAGCATGATGGACATGGTGGCCATATTGAAATTCTTGTCAATACTCTTGCAGTGATAGAATATCAATATAGGGTTTTGCCAATACTTCAACAAAAAGCACTTGTTTCTGCAATATAATAATGCTTATCCAACTCCCAAAATGGCCATCCTAATAAGTCTTATATGGCTGGTTCTCCTGAACAGATGGTCATGTCATAACATTGTTTTTCAACTAAAACTCAACAGCTCTATACAGCTGGTATTGAAAAAGATTGTGATTGTCTGACCTCAAACGAAAAGTATGGGCATATTGCGTCTGTTCATGCAAAACTAGCTGAAAGGTTTATGATAAAGTTTGGAAACAAATCATGAATAGTTTAATTACACAAAAGTTGAAGCTGAAAAAACTGAAAACTTCCTACAAATTTATGTTCATTTGATTTTGAATACAACACCATTCAATGAAAGAGACTATTTTTGCCATAAACTTAACCTTTTAAACTGCAAGCTCACTCCCTGTTTTCAATATTGCTTAGAATGCAATGTTCTAGGTAGTTATATAAAGGAGGATGTCTGAAAAAGATGACAACATGAACAAGAATCTAATATGTAATTCTGTATGGCCTTAGAGTTAACAAAGAAATTAAACATTTTTTACTTGAAGTTTCTGCTTTCTATTTTTTTGTTTGTTGATTATATGAAAAATATCTTCAAAATCACAAGCCTAAACATCTGAATTTGCTTGAAATGAAGTGTCTTCAGTACTACCTCAACTTCGGATTTGCAAACTGCTTTTCATTAAGCATCAGTTGGGGGATTCCATAATTACAATGTGATAAACTGAAAAATAATAGTACAAAATTTGTGACACAATTTAAATGGATGCCCTCAGAAATTGTTTTTGACCATTTTAGATTAAAAAATGAATGTAGTGATGTTTCCGAAATAAATTCGATAATATAATTTTGGCATCCAGTGTTAATTGTATTCGTATTTCAACCATGGACTTATATTATTATTTGTAGTTATCAGACCCGAGTACAGGACAATGTCCGAACAGAACCCATTTTATTGGATTGAAAATTTTCATAATTACCAAACGCTTCATATCAGGAAAGTAACACTTACTGACATTGTGTACTTTATGCAAATGAAGCAGAATATTTTATTTTGATGCCAAACATCTCTTGAAAATCAAACATTTATGTTTTCCTTCTTCTGTTCTTTGAAATTTCTTTGAAAGTTTTGCTGCTGGAGTAGCCCTTTACAATTTAGTCTGCCATACATTTGTTTTCGATCTAGATCAAAATGATGCTTTAATCGCATGGTTAAAATGAGTTATATTAGTTATCAGCAACTGTCTAGGTGATTTTTTAAAAAAAAAACAGTTTTGCAACTGATATTCTTCGGAGATGTTTATTCTTACATTTTTTCTAAAAATAAATCGATTTTGAGTCTTTGAATGAAGTTACTGTAATAAATCAAAATTGGCCATCTTAGAGTTGCAGCATCTTCGACATTGAGGTCAATTGTACAAGTCATATGTTACATTGCAGAAATAGCCAAGATAAATCCGAATAGCGGTTGCTGATGCAGTTGGTCGATTCGAAATCGAAATATTCTGCCAAAGGACACCGTGCGCATTTGCTGAATATTAAACGAAATGGATTCATTGAAATTGATAGAAGGTCGAAAATACTGTTTGTTGTTTTTGTATTACAATGAAAAGAATTGGTCAATAAAAAGAATCACTACAATACTGAAGCCACGCCGTGATGAGTACAGCAGAGGAGATTTGGTTCTGGCAAAATTTCAAAGGAAAACATTGAGTTACTATGCGGCCGTCATTGGAATTAAAGGTAAAACACTTTTAAACCATTTCTCGTAAAATAGGCATGACTATCAATCTGATCTTACACGATTCCTTAGAGCTTTGTTTAGTAACATAACAAGATTTACGATCAAAATGAAACGTCATAATGCTAAGTAAGTAATGGTTGATTTTTGTAAAAACGTTTTTCACGCAAAAAGGTATAATTCAGTCATACGATCGCAGTAATCCTGAAATGGTCTCTTGAGCACTTAGGGTTACAGGGGGATTGGAATCCTCACACCAATCACCCCACCCCCCATTCAGAAAGTATCTTTTTTTAAAAAGGTAAAAAGTACGAATTTTTGGGCCAGATTATCACCCTTTTTTGGGAAAAGACTGGACAATTTTGATGTCAGATTTAAAATCCTTGAGCAGGTCAACAATCACACAGAATGTTTTCATAAAAAAATTTGAAAATATCCAAAAGGTTGTAAGACGTAAAGCGGTCAGTACACAATCAGAAAATGTTACAAAACAGGACAGTAAAGTTGTCTGAGTGTTTCTACGTTTGTTTTATGTTGATTCAATCATTAACCGCATAACTGTGTTTAAGTATCAAATTTAGGTGTATTAATGAAAGGTTCAAAAGATTTTATCAGAACTGTTGATTCTGATTAATAACTGAGGTGTTCATGTAATGATATCTGGACTGATTCACTGTAACATACATGAACAATTCTGGAATTATTCACGAACTCTCTTAAAACACATGATCATGAAATATTAATAAAATATACCTGAACAGTTCATGAACATTAAATGGCCGAATTTTCAAGAACTTAATTTCATGAATTGTTCTAGAATATTAGTTCTTGAACAGTTCATGAACAATCCTTGTTAAAACAATATAACATACTTTTTAAGTTTGATTAGTTATATCTAACAGTTTATTAATAATATATTCATACAATTCTTAGGAATTTTCAGAAATCAAAACTCTTTAGTTCTCATGATGTCATGGTGGACAGTATCAGACTGAGGCATGCCTTGAACCATGCCAAGAAAGCAAGCCGTCCAGGATATGCCCTCGTAAGAAAGTTGCTACCATTGGTGTTTGCTGACAAGGAAATGGCACTTTCCTGAGGTCAGGGATTGCTGAAACCTAAGGAATGAGATCTAAGGTGTCACTTAGACAAAACATGCATATCAGTAATATATGTAAAGGTGAGATGCACAACTGATAAGTGTCGTTATCCACAATTTGTAAAAGTTATTTTTCAAGTTCTATTTTGTTGGAATTAGTAAAATATCATATTCTGTGAATGATACTTGGCAGCAAATATAATTATAATTATATAATTATGCATGCAACTAACAGTTCAATAATATATGCTTTCTCTGTATATGTTAATAATATTCAAAGTAGTAATTGATTTAACTGATTATATTCCTTTATTTTGAACCATGCTGGCTTATTGGTTAAGGGGCAGAACTTGTGACATCTGGGTGGGAGTTTGATTCACATGTGTGTGTCCTTAGGACTTTCCTTTCCCTCAGGACAATATAGCATTAAACATGTTGCTGTGCTGTAAAACAGCCAAACCCCAAAACTTTTAATTAGAAATTTGTCAGAATTGATATGCTAAAATATGACTTAGTTTTGAAAAGTGAGCCACAGTAGCTTGGTGGTTGAGTGTCATCCTTGTAATCGAAGAGTCACATGTTCAGTACTCAACTAGGTCAACTATCTTGGTGTATCCTTGGGGAACATCATAACATATTCCCAGCAAATTGATATCAAATACATAAACTAAAAACTAATATTTCTACTTGCTTCATTAAATGAAATAAATTTATTTCCTTACCACATCTATCTTTATTTCAGAATATGTGAATGCATGGTGTAGTAAATGTGGAATAACAAACCCATCGATGACAGATTTGAATGATGCTGTGACTGAAACAATTAGTTATTCAAGGAGAAAATGTAGACAAAATTTGAGGAGTGAAGAATCACAATAAAACATCTTTGTTCAGCTGACAAAGAACATGGTTGTATTGCCATGAATGATTGTGCCAACAATTGTATTTGTGTTATGAGGTTATTAAAATCAACTACACTGTTCATCTAATTTGTCTGTTCATTGCTTCATGAGTAAATTAGCTGGTTGTAGATTTTTTAAATAATACGCTTCTTGCATAATACGCTTTGCTTGAAATGTGTAAAGTATGCACAAGGTTTGGTTTATGACAATGTAGTACGCCTGTAATTTTAGGTTTGCCTTACGCCTGTACTTTGGTATGGTTTATGTCTGTAATATACGCCTGTATACTTGATGTGATTTACGCCTGTACTTGAATATGTTTTATGTCTGTGATTTAAGCCTGTACTATAAATGGTTTACGCCTGTAATTTACGTCTGTACTTGATATGGTTTATGCCTGTAATACACCCTATTATGTATCTGAATACAGGCGTACTAATTTAGATAATTCGTCTCTGTGTATGCCTAAAGTACACTAGTATTTTGCCTGAGAATACACTAGTATTGCACTTTTCTCCTATTCTCATAAACCAAAGAGCACCCATATTTTAGGTGCAGAATACGCCTGTAGTACGCCTATGATACAGGCGTAATTGTTTCGTACGGGATGGCATCAATGTGGCCACCTCAAAATGATGTTTATTACTACTACTCTCTCTCTGTACATATGTTCACTAAAGATGTTATTGTGGCAAAGGAATATGACTGAAAGAAAGATGGGTAATAAAACAAATATTTCCATGCATTCCTCCCTTTTTTTAAAAATTAAGGTTCAGTAACTGATTCTAGTATATATTAGTAGAAAACTAATAAACCAGTGTGCCAGTGGGTTTGTTTATATGTATATAAGAGGATAGATGATGACCTGAAATTTAGGGGTTAGGGCTGCAGTGGAGGCATAGGATTTACAAGGAATTAACAATCCTGTTTCAGTTCCTGTGTTCGTGTTGTGAAGTCATGGCGAGCTGGAGTTGGGAAATCTCTTTATGTGAGGAGAATGAATGCAAAATTGGCTAACAAGAACTCACACCAGAAAGTGGAAGATCTTGTAACTATCCCCCTGCAGGAAAAAGAAATCGATGTGTCCCTGGTGATCCAGAATCTCCTAAGTTGCATGCTGCCCCCTGGTGCTACCAAAGTAAGGATCATTCACCTGGACATTGCACATGAGGTAAATTTCTTCAGATGTTTATTTTATTTATAGTTGTGGTAAATGAAAACTCTAAATGGATTCCTCCCATTTGTGACTGTATACTAAGAGATACAAACTTCTGTTACATTGGACCAATTAAACCACTGTTTATGAGCTTTAAAGCTAGACATAGCATTAATAGATTCTGAACATTTGAGACTGAGTATAAAAATCTAATTTCATGCTGTCAGCCTACCATGCTTATAGTACAACCTCATCAAAATAATTCAAGTCTTTAATCATAAGGAACTCGTTTTTTTATATGTTGTAACATAAGGGAAATTTCAAACTGAATAAAATATGAATATATTCTACTGTTATTAGTGTGAAGAGAATATCTTTCAAATTACAATAATCTAACATCCAGCATCCCAGATTGGCAAATCTACATTGTAGTCAACAGGAACAAACTTAACAGGGGATAAGATGTGAAAGATTCACCTATTTCAGTTAGGCAGTAAGTTACTTTGAGTTCTTGATATATGCAAACTGATACTGTGTACCATGCACTGTGAGTACTTTTGATTTGTCTTAATTCTGATCAGCTGAATTATGTTTATGTTTATTTGAAAAATGAAATATTTTTTCATACCAATGCTACATTAATCTTGGATTATCCAACCTTTAATTGTCTGATTATTAGTTTGTGAAAAGCAGATAGCATGCTTTCCATCCTACATGGACTATAAAACAAAGATAATCTGGCACAAACATATATATGTCATACTGTTGTCAGTCTATTATATGAATATGCATCATTGCAGTGGATTTAAACAAATTTTGCCAACAGATTTTTTTATGGTGTTTTTTATTGCAGGTCCAAGGAGGGGTGGATTTTTTTCTGTTCAATTTGCTGATCTTGGGGTGTTTGACACACAAGTCTGGTCATGTTTGGAGATGTTCACCAGGAGATCTTTACTTAGTTGAAATAATGCCAGTAGTAGAAAAAATGACAGCAAGAATGGTAAAGAGTTTGTGCATTGTAATCACCAGCATCATGATTGTCATTGGCATTGTTTTCATGGCTGCATGTAAGGAAACAAGATCATAATGTACATGTTGAATGAAATCTTAGTTCAACAAAACATAGTTCTGTGATGGTTATTTCCGGCCTGAAATGTTATATCTATTGTTTTGTCAAGTTAAGGACCTCTGTAAATATATGTGAGTGTAAGCAGAGCTCTTCCAGCATACAGTAACCAGTCAGATGTCCGAATAAACAGATTATGATGTAACAATGCACTGTTAAGGTGGTTAGTGAATAAGAACAATGAATTTGTTTATGTAACAATAGCTAAATTCCAGTGCATTTTATATCTAGTTTGGGCTTCCTTGCATGGTGCCTCTGAATTTCTTCACTCAATACCCAAGTAGTATATACAAGTTTAAACAGTAATATCGGAAAGGGAGGGGGGGGGGGGAGGGAATTCCAAGATGGTATATTTTGTGGCCACTAAGAAAAAAATTGTAATTTGTGACATTGGTGAAGCCAAGTGTGATCACTGAATTTTACACATTATTTTTCATACTTTTATGAAGAAAGAAATTTTTTTCGTGTACAAGATAAATACATGTATATGAAATTGCAGGAGCCACATCATGATCATCTTATATTAGAATTCATACACAATCTCTTTCCCAAAAATGATAATAAACGTTTTACATGTTACTTTTCTTACCTTTAAGAAAGAAAAAAAAATTGATGTATGAGAAATGTACATGTATATGAAATTTTAGGAGCCATGCTACAGTCATGTTATATCTGAATTTGTATTATAAGTTAGCATGCTATAAACAGGGTCACACTGGATTAGCAGGATCAGATGGCATCTTTTCTCATCCATGCAGCAGAGAAATGTAACTGATTTGCTAGCCATAATTTCTTATCTCAGTTTGGTTGTCCCAGACTGGTTGTGTCAATCATGGTGTCGATATGCTAGGAACCACTTTCCAGAGAAGAAACCCTTATCTTTTGTTGTGTGTGACCAAATATTTTAAAAAAAGACAAAAACAACAGGGATATTACAAAAGCTTCACTTATAAAGCAAATTAAGGTCTCTCCAACTGTGATAACATACCAAACAAAACATTTTCACACAGACACAGACACTTACACACAGAGAGTCTAGCTATTTGTCTGAGCTCATAAATGAAAGTGCATCTGTTAAGGCCATCAATGCTGATCACATGAATAAATTGTTTTCATTAACAAGAATGAGTAATTTGAGAGAGAGAGAGAGAGATGCAGATACACATATACAGACACACACATGCACTGATACATGTAACAATGTACTATTACAGTAGTAGAGAAAGGGGCTATTAGAAATGACAATGTAAACTACATCTTGACTTTTAATTTATGTAAGGTATGCTTTCTTACAATAATTCTATGTCTCTGTAGTTTTTTAAGTTTTAAATTTGCACAGATTTTACCATAGTATTGCCATGGCTAAGTTTTCACAATGACTTGTTTTGTAAGGAATAGTCTGAAATAATGAGAGAGAGAGAGAGGGGGGGGAGGGAGAGAGGGAGGAATTATTCTTATAAAAGTGGAATTACATTTTCTGTTGTGACACTTTCTACATGAAATTTAACATGTATAGTTTTATGTTGCTCATACCTAAACCGTTTAAGCATCAGAACAAGTTTTAGATGTTTCAGTAGTAATACAAGTTCTAATATACCGAATTAATACTTCTAATCTATCAAAATATTTTAAAGAATAGCAATTACTGCAGTTTATAGAGTACATGTTAAACTTTAAAGAACTCAATAAATAAGTCAGCCATATAATTATCTTCTGCTTAAACAGGGTGACACTACAAGATATGTCCATCATGTGTTTGATTTTCTGCCATACCTGACCTGTCGATCTCCACAAGAAAGTTTGGATATACTCACAGATAAACCAAAGCCAAAAGGTGAGATCTTTGTGCAGTATGGTTGAGTGTGCACAAAACATTTATGAAAAATCAACAAACTTGGTTCTTTCCTTAATAAGGGAGGGTTACCAGCATTCACATCTTTTAAGGTTCCATAATTCTGTCCACCAGTTTCAACTTTTGTATCTCAGTGGGAAAAGGTGTACTACCTCTGAAGGAAAGGTTTAAATAAAGATTTCTTCCAGAGGACATTCAATATGATTTTCAAGCTCACTTCCATATTGTACCATCATTTTCATAAATTTTAATTATGCATATCCTTTTCTGGTGCTAGTTCCCATTCCATGAAGATTTTACTAAAACACTTTTATTGTATGTCGTTGGCCATAAATGATGATAATACTGATATGACCTCACAAAATGTATATGATTCTGTTGCAGTGATTTCTCCTGAACCATTGATTGTCCTGATATGTTTGTCTTTTTAAAATTATTTTCCTTGCAATATGTAGAATTTCCTATTTTAAAATAATGTTAATCCAAACTTCAGAATGATAATAACCATCTTGAAAATCTTTAGACGTCTCTTTTGCATTACATTTGTACTTGCAGTTTGATTATCATTTCATCATTCATCATCTCAAAAATGTGTTCTGATTTAGCATTTTGCATTATTCATCATTTTCATATGTTTAAATAACATACAATACATAGGTTGAATAGGCACTTTATTGTACATATAAAATAATCTTTGGCATAATTTGGGCAAGTCCTGTCACAGCACACTGCACCAGTCCAGCTGTAAATTTTTGTGTTGCATAGGAATGCCTTAGGAAGAGAGACCCATGAGAGTTTGTAGGGTTGTGAAGTGTGTCCGACACCTTTGTTTGGAGCCACAAGGGGCTGATACAAGGTATATAGGAACCTGAAAACCAAAACTCAACGAGTCTAATCCTGATGATGCCATGGCAACAAACATCAGCCAACACTCCATACATGCACTGTAGGAAGCGGGTATGAAGTATATATAGGCATAATAGTTGAGTACATTTAAGTACTAACACAAATTGGGGATTTCCAAAGCCAAGTTGTGAATGCATGAATGCATGCATATATTACTGGGTAAAGTGTCCACTGTCCCAAACGAAGTGAAAGGACTGCTGTGACTAAGGAACAACCATGTGACTGTAATGATGGCCCCCAATTTAAAGTAAATGTAAGGATATACACAAATAATGATTGAAAATGCATGAAATAGGCTTGGAGCTGCATAATAAGCCAGATGTGCATAAACATAGAAATGTTAGAAATATATATGAGATAGCCATTTAGGAAGTTACATGTCCATTAAGTGATAGTACAGTAAAGAAATGAATATTTCATTGATTGACACAAGCGAGAACAAACTAGTCAAGCACATGCTGTAATATTGGTCACTGTGCAAAGCTAATTCTTTCTGGGTGCACCTGAATATATTTACAATATGTATTAGAAGACCATCAACCTATGTTTTGGATAAGATGGTCTGGATTTCCAGCCTTAGCTGCACTGGTAGCTGTCCTCATGTGGAAGAAGTGTCCATTAAAATGATGTCAGTCATAACCTAACCTAGATAAAATGGTCTTAAAATGATAGTGATAAAGAAAGTTACACTTTAAGCATAAACATTATCCATAAGAAACAGAGGATCACAAAGGCAAGCTCCAGCTAATATCTGAATACAGTGGAATGTATTCATCACACAGTATGGGCATACAAGGACACCACAGTTCATAATATAAATACTGATATTCACAAATTTACAGAAAACACCAGTCTTAGATACCCTAAGATCAAAAATGAATAGGCACTATTCTGTATGGAATATTATGTCTGACATGCACAGATTGTTGTTGCAGAAAATTGGGATCTATGATTAGTAAATTCTGGACACCAAAAAAAGCACAAAAGCATGTGCACAAGCAGTTTGTAGTATGTGTTGAGTGAACTCCGTAGTGTTCCAAACATTGTCATGTTACACAATATATCATATGTAATAGGAAGTTGTTTCTGTCTGTAGTCGCATGGCACCTTTCTGACACCTTTCAGTATATTTTGTAGTCTAAGTAAAGAGCTACTATTAGTTAATAGTGGACACCAAAATGCAAGTATGAATGCCAAATACTAGCTAGATAGAGTTTTAAAGTTTGGTATGTTAGGTGCAGCATCTGCTTACAATTTGCAACATAGTAACTTGTGGTGTCCTCATTTACCACTGGGGGCAAACTGGATACTGGAATCTACACTCCTACCATTAGCAAGAAAGACCTGAAGGTTTGGAAACCAATTGAATAAGCACATCTGGTGCCTGTGGTCAAAGAAGAGTCTCACAAGAAATTTATGGTAGGCTCTGATGCTCTGTTGTGGGTGCCAGCTGCCAGAATCGTGTAATCATTATGTCCTTGCATATATTACTGGGTAAAGTGTCCACTGGCTGAAGTTTGTCAACAGGCACTGCAGTAGCAATGTTTGGAAAAATCTTGTGTTGTCATCCCCATGCTAAGCCACAGAACACAACTAGAAGAATTTGTTGTAAGATGGTCACATTTTCAATGAACCCATATGAAGTGGCATGCCCATTTGCTCTGGACAACTGTATCAATCTGTGCACTGATGAAACCTGAAAGCAGAAAAAATTGGAAGGCAGAACCAGGCAGTAGAAAGTGCTGTGCTAATGTGTAGAAATATTGAAGTCAGCCCCGAATTACAAACTAGAAATTCTATAGCTCAGTTGAATGTATTTCTTAAAAGACATCGGTTTAGCATCCACCTACCTAAGACATGAACAAGACTGTCTGATAGACCCTGCTTAGCATTCTCTATTGCTGCCCCAATTCTAAAACTATGAGTCTTGAATATTAAAACCACATATCAAGGGCAATGTGGGAAAAAAAATTGTGTCACAGCACACTGCACCAATTGAGCTCAGAATTGTTTCCATAAGAATACCCCAGAAGAGCAACTTGGGGGAGTTTGAGGAGTTGTGAAGTGTCTGACACCTGTATATTGAGCGACAAGGGGCTGATACATAAGTATATAAGGACATTAATAACCAAAACTCGACAAGTCTAATCCTGAGCATTTCTATTATAACAAACATCAGCCAATTTATTGCTCTGGTGGATGTATTTCTTAAAAGATATCCAACTGGCACCCACCTACAACCTGAACAAAATTGTCTGATAGACCCTGCTTAGCACTCTCTGTTGCTGCTCCAATTCTAAAACTATGAGTCTTGAATAATTGAGGTTTAAAACCACACAGCAAAGGGAACGTTTGTAAATATTAGAGTACATTGACCAGTTGAGCTCTGAATTGTTTCCATAAGAATATCTCAGGAAGAGAGACTTGGGGGAATTTAAAATACATTGGAAATGCATAGATGTCTACTGCCATGATTTCAACTAAGTTTTTATGGAAATTTCACCAAATACAGGTGACATTTCAAGGTATAGATGTTATGGGAAAAGTCTTTTCAGCAAAGATGCAGCATACACATCTTTTCATTTATTGGTTCTTCAGGAAAGGACCTGGGGCTGCAGACATTGTGTTTGCAGCTCATTGACCTAAGGAGAAATGCCAGCAACATATCTCTACTGGCATGCTGGTTTGTGTCATGGATATGGTGAATGGTGAAATCATCTAGACAATTCCTAGTAGTCAAGCAAGGCTGCATGTTAGCCCCAGCCTTCTTTAGTTGGATATTCTCTCTCATGCTTAGAGATGCTTTCCATAATTGGAATCGACATCAGAAGAAAAGTTATGAAAAAGACAACTTGCAATAAGTGACTGTGATATCCTATTTGCAGAGGACGGTTTAGCTAACTGGTATATCTAAATCAGATATGCAACAGAGTGTGAACCCGTTCTCTTCAGTTTGTGACAATGTCAGTCTCACAGTCAGTATAATGAAGATAGATGTGATATACCAATCTGCACCAGGGAAACCTTACAATAGAGCCTACCATCGCATGGAAAGGCTAGACCCACCAAGGATTGAACTAGTTCACCTACCTTGGCAGTACACCATCAAGTGCAGACCACATTGATAATGAAACCAACACCAGAATTGCCAAAGCATATTTGGCCTTTGGCAGATTATAATCAAATGTATTGGAGTTCAGAGGCATCAGTTGGCAAACAAAACTGAAGGTCTACAAAACTATTGTGTTCACAAATAGGGAAAGCAATTTCATGGAAGTCAGAAGAAATGCTTCACAGACTTCCTCAAATCATCCTGGCAACAATTCGACAATGATTCTGAATCTTTGGTAGATTTTGCATGTGATTGTTATATATGCTGCAGTCTCATCCATACTGGAACTACAAAATATGAGCTAATGAGAACTGCAGAGGCATTGTAGAAGCATAGCTGGCATAAATCTCCTTTATTGAACAAGCAACTCCAAATGGCATCTCCTTTTCAGTGTATCAGCAATAGTTCTAAGAATAATTTGGCCTGACCATCGTGTCAAATACTTACAGAAAAAAAAAAGTGATGTTATGGTCATATTCAAACTCAAAGAACATACAATAATGAATATTATTTTCTATGCACATATTGACTTGGAATATTTGTAAAGATTGTGTAATATTATGCACTGTGAACTGTCATATTTTTGGTTTCATTTCTTACAAGGCATGTATGAAACAGTTTTCATATTGCAAGTTAGTATTCTGTTGTTTATAGAGTAAGTAACATCTTACATTTTGTGTAGATTTCAAAGAAGAAGATCAGCTGTTTGATGAGATGGTATTTGCTGGATCCATCTTTCAGCGGCCATATCAGTATTTGAGTCGATTCATCCGGGGAGAGGAACTCAATAAATTTGATGCCACGGTTACTTATGGAACACCAGCAGACTGTTTGAATATTCTTCTTAGGTAAGATAAATATTTGTTTTGAAGGAAATTTCATTCTAAACCCAATGCCTATTATGATTTTCTGGTAAAGAATGATATTGGTATTGGTTTGCTTGACCAAAAATCATATGCAGCCAAAGTGACATCAAATGTTTAATCATGGCATACTCAGGGCACACAGTTCTGATGACTAGAATGACAATTTCTGCAACACGAGTCATTTTAACATAAACTTTTGGTAATAATATGTTAAAATGAATTGGCAAGCAGAGATTTGGATTATATCTCTGTTATCGTTATTGATAATTTCTACATGTCAGTTATTGTCAGTCAATATTTACAACCAATAAGAGCCATGACTGTTAAATTTGGAATAATATAAGTGCAAATGTCACATTGATTAGCATAAGGAAGGTCATCCCATAAACTGTAAAAAAAAAGAAGAAAAAAAGAACACAGTATAGTATTTTAGATCCCCAAGAAAACTATTATTGTAGAGACTGACTATCAATTTTACTAGTGGCAGTGGTGGTGGTGTCATTAATACTGTTCAGGTGCTTTTGTAGAAGTTTTGAAAGTCACATATCTTTATCTGAAAACTTCATTAAAATATTAATGCATGCTTAAAGTTTGTACCCAGATATACCAGGTGTTCATGTCTTGCTTATAAATTATAGACTATAACTTTGTTTAAGTTATCTCTGGGCAAAAACAGAGGTTTCCAAATGATATGAGATTTTCTTCACTCAATAAAAAAGTGTGAAATTCTGGAAATTTTCCAATCATTCACTCTCTTTTGTTATTTTTGGCAATATTTCTTTACAAACTAAATCCACAATCCATGGTAGTCATCTTGAAATTCTTGTTACTGTTCCTTTTTTCTGAAATTAAAAATCATATTGGTATGTTGTTTTCACCGGAAGACATTTCAAGATGTTTAGTCAACCCTAAATTAGAATGCTATTTCCAAGATATCCAATTTGGCCAGCTCAAGAAAATCTTATCTCTCCTCTACCTGAATGGACCTCATTAATATGGGGTTTCCTCTGAAAGATCTGTTATGATGTCTTGTTCTTCTCAAATGAAAGTAGTGCTGAGCTTACATGTAATATTGCCACCATAGCAGCCATCTGGAAAATAAATCTTGTTCTTCTTACTCTCCTCAGTGGAATTTATTGCAGCAATGTTTTTGTTTCATTTTACACTGGAATACTTTCTATAGTAATTATTATGCCATAAAAAAAAATTGTGCCAATCTTTCATCTAATATGATCACCACAGCAACCATGGGGTTTTAACAGAAGACTTCTTATGATGTGTTGGTAGTCCTGGATGAAATCCAATGTCCACCCTGTAGCTAATTTGAAATCTTTTTACTGATGAAGATGTTCATAGATGGTTTCAGCACTCCGCAGTTAAACGGAGTAATTTGTCTTATTTTGAATTAATAGAAATTCTTTTTAGCCACTAGAACACCAGTCCTACCAAGGGATTTGTGCTTTCATCTATATTTTATTTTGTTTCAGTCATTGTGGAGTCCTTGATCCTTCATGGGCAGAGCTTCATCACTTTGTGTTGTTTTTTGACACTCAATTGAGGGACTTTGAAGAGTCTACTTTTTGCAGTACTGCTGTTTCAGAAGATCTTCCAGATTTCCCCAAGTTTGTTTTGAGATTCCTGATACAGATGTCAAGGGTATAGTTACTTATACATACATGTAACAAAACCTACACCAAAATATCTGGAATATTTTGTCATAAAATGATAAATTATGAAGTAAAAAAAATGAAATTATAATCTTCCCATTCTCTGTTTATTATAGTATAATGTCATTTTTAAGTTACCTGGCCATAGAGTTGAGTGAGATTATGGTAAAACCCAGTGTTCAGACTGCATTGTTCCACATGTGTCATAAAGCTTGCATTATGCCTCTTACATCATCGTATGCCAACTTCTCAGCAACCACTTTACCAGTTTCAGCTTAATTCGGTAGAAACCGTCCAGGTATAATAATAATAATAATAATAATATGACAAGTTAATAGTGTACTTAATCTTTTAAACAGCCCTAAGTGCTTTACAATATTGAGGTAGCACATAAGGATATATGATCAGTTGGATGCAGATAACATTAAACACATAAAAATGTCTCACAGACACTTTAAAAACAATTAATTATTACACAAAACAACAAGATATAAAATATAAAGGGGTTTGCACAAAATAACCTAAAAATACAAAATGAGCTTGAGTACAGTTTCAATTAAAACAATAATGACAAATGGATGAGTGTCATATTTATTCTTGCAGATAGACAAGATGTGTCTTGTGAGCACTCTTGAATGTGAAATGATCTCTTTGTGTCAGAGATCCAAAGTCAGTTCAATTCAAGTAGATGGGTATTTTTTTCCAGAGGACGTTTTGTTTTTACCTTGGGAATACTGAGTATATAAGTATCAGATGATGACTGCAAGCTAATAGCAGGCACAACAGATCAGATAGATATTTTGGACAGGAAGCAGTTAATTGAATGAAACAGAGAGAAGAAATGTTGTGTTTGATTCAGTGGAATTGGTGAAGAAGTAGTGAGATATGATCAGTTCCTGGTGCGCAATGATTGATCATAAATGCAGTGTTTTGGATCTTTTGAAGTTTCTAAGAAGACACAGTAACAGACTAGATGGCAGACTGCAACAGTTGTAAAGTCTAGAAAGTAGTAACAAGCATACATTCTTTTTGTGACATCAGCTGTAAGATGTGGAATAGTGCTGTTTTGTCTCAGCTTCTGGAATTCTGCTCTTCAATTGTTTAGAACATGCTTGAATAGAGAGCTATGAAGTATAACATCTAATTGATTGTATTTATTGGGAATGTTGCTGATATAGATTCTGATAAATTTTGGCTTGAGTTATTTGTGAGGAAATGAGCATGGCTTAAGTTTTATCATCATTCATTTTAGCTTATTATACCTCATTCATAACTTAACATCCAAGATGCACTTCTCTCTGCCATGGGTGGTGCAAGCAACTTCATTTGGACAGACAGCTAGATAATATACAGTTTATTGTCACCAGCATACAACTGGTAGGACACAGGATGGTAATTTATAATACTTGATAGGGGTTGTGTGTATAGAACAAAGAAAATTAGCCCTTGTACAAAACCCCATAGGACACAACAATAAAGATTATCTGAGCTGGATTGTTTACCATTACTTAAACAATTTGCTCTTCTGTCAGTTATGTATGACTTGAACCATGATAAAGCAGTATAGTGGGTGCCAAAATCATGATGTCTCAGACAGTTAAGTAAGATATAATAGTCGATTGTATGAAAAGCTACAGATATATCAAGGAGTGTGAGAACTGCAATTATCACTATAAGTGGAGAGACAGTCATTAGTAGATTTTTGGAGGGCAGTTTCAGTGCTGTGACACTGGGCAATAAGCTGACTGGGAATTGCTGAAGAGATTATGTACATTTAAGTTAGATGCTGTTGGAGAATAAACTACATTCTCTAAGACTTGTGACATGGATGAGAGGTAAGTGACAGAGCTTTAGTTTTTCAAGTCATTGGCATCAAGGGTCGACTGTTTCAAAAGGGCTTTACAATATCAGTTTTAAAGAATTATGGAAAGACACCAGTAGCAGAGATGCTCCCAGGTCACACTATCACATGATTCACACAATATTTATACAAATTCACACACTTGGAAAGTGGTAATGCATGATCCACCAGGCTTGTCCGAGTGGGGAGACATATAATGTAACCCCACGGCTGGGATTTCATTGTCTCGGTCCAAACCCCAACGTAAATTAGCTTTCTCACCCAATATTATCCTTTAAAGTAAAAAGAACTCTTTAAAAGATTGCACGTCACAATGTTTACATGTGGCGCATGAATAAAAATAAGCTAATGAGGGCTGTGGTGTGACCGTTGCATCCGAAGTACACAGTTCATACGTGTAAGCAAATAAAAATAACAACATAAAACGTCGCATAGTAATGTGGTATTATCACATTTAATATATGGATGTTATATGAAATTAACAATAAATAGTTTTAATTTATTAGAAAGAAACTGTTTCCTTTCATCATTTCCAATTTTGAGTACCCCACACTCCCATATAAAAGACCCTTTTCACCCTCCAAATATGCCAACCCCAGAGGATAACAATGCGCTAAACTTTCAAGTTCACAGATTCTTTGAAAATTTATATTTCTGTCTTGGAAAAATGGCAAATGATGCAGTGTAATTTGCTTATGGATTAGTGTGTTGAGAGATAAATGATTCCTTCTGGCTGGTAAGTAGTATTTTTGTCAATAAATATTGCAGGTATATTCAGCTGGAGCACAACGGGGATGCTTAACAAAATTATAATAGAGCATGTTTGACATAACACATTTCTGGCTGTTGCTAAGTTTTCCGTTGTTGTTTAGAGAGTTGGGATGCTGTGAAGTGTATAGGTATATAGTCTTATGTGCATGGATCAGTGTTTTCTGACATAGTTCATTTCAAACACCATTGAGAATTTTATCCTATCGGTAGCACAGTAAATTTATAGGTCAGCTTCATTAAATGTAACTAACAGTATATACAATGTTTCACGCAAAGTGTTTACAACTAATTCAGTTGCTTTAGCTACCTTTAATGATCTGAAAATGTACTGAGCTAGTCTTGCATATAGGATAAACTTGACCATGCTAGTTTGAACTAACATACTATCAAAACCTCGAAATAGTATGCGTGTGTGTATTTGTCTCTATCAAAATGTTTTTGTTTGGTGTGTTTTTAAGACAGATTGACCTTAAGTAACTATGTTTTGGTTATATCTTATTTGTTGTTGTTGTTGTTTTATTTGAGAACAACTATGGCATAGCAGAAAACAAGGTTTTTTTTTGTTAAAAGTAGTTCTCAGCGCGTGGACACCATGACTGAGACAATTGGTCTGAGATGACTAGACTTAGATAAGAAAAGTAAGGTTAGCAAAACAGCTAGATTTCTCTGTTACTTGGGTGAGAAAAATGTTTGTTAAACTAAATTTGATTGACACATTGGGCCCTGTAATAAGCAATCTTGTTTGATCCTTGCATCACAAAAGTTTTACAAATGCGTCTTTATAATAAGGCTGTCTCGAAGACCCAAAATGTCTGAAAATGAAATTTAGAAGTAAAGATGTTTAATCGAGCTGGTGAAAACATGTGGTGGTGGTCCAGTGACTTACAGATCAAGGTGGCATATGATGCAAAAGTTGTCTGATGCAGGTTCATGGAAGACAGTAGTGGATCTCAAAATACTGTGGCGAGGTATGTTAAGAGACCAATGCCAAGTTGAAATATTGAATATAATCTAAATATTTTGACACGTGTAGGTTTGTAGGGAAGTCAAAATGGAAGTTGAAATCTAAAATCATTAAGCTTCTGTTGGTAGAATTGCAAAATTCTAGAAGGGCCAGGAATTTGCTCCAAAAACAGAATCAGTTAAATTTTTTGTGTGTGACTAGGTGGTGGATGATAGATTAAAAAGAAATAGGCTAACAATTTCTGTGATGTTGGAGTTGCTTAAATGAGTTTAAAAGATGTATGTTTAAATTGAAGCTGGTTGTAAGCATGTCACATAAGAAAATAGTATTCTTATTAGTGACAGCAATACCTCCTCCCTGTGAAGGCTTAGGAAATGATTTGATGACATAGCTGTCATGTGTCAAATCGGAACATTTTTCCTTATCTTCCAATCTATTAAGCCAGGTATCAGTAATAACAATAATATATTGATGTTAAGGTTGACGATAAAATTGTAGAGTTCACTCCATTTTTTCTGATATTTCAACTGATCAGGCATTCATTTATTCAATACAGAGTAGTTTTGGGAACTTAGAAGAGGATGGTTAAAGAGGTACTTGTATCAAGTTCTTGATATTAATATATTGTAACTTTGCGATGTTGAAAGCACTGTTGAAAGGAGGTGAAGAGGGAATAACTGATTTTACAATCAGTCTGCTTCTGGCATCCTGATAAAAAATGACAGTTCTGTTTATGTAATCTTTATTTTTATAATAATTTTTTTTAACAGACCTTGTGTTAATTATAGCCTGGATTGTTCAGGAAATTAACTTTTGTCCTACATCTTGGCTCTTCTTTTGTATCTTAGTAGTAAAATTATTCTTCATTCTTGCATTAACATCTTATTGTTGTGTTCAGATTCAGATTTTTTGATTTATTATTTATTCAAATTTTTATTGACTGGAAATAAAACTGCTCTGAAATAATAATCTTGGACAGAAACATCAACTTGGAATTATAGTAATAATGTATACTGTAATCCAAGCTGTACATGTCTGAAAGTACATCTTGGATTACATTACTGTTATTAATTGGAAGACTGTTCAGACATCATCACACTGGTGCATTATTACATTTCACACTTCAGGCACATCAAACTAGATCTAATGGTCAAAATTAAGAACAGAAATCTTGTTTCCATTATTCCTCTTTTGGTCAGTCATATTGACATTAGATTTTCAGTTCAATACCTCTTATGATGTCTATTTCTCCTAAATCAAAATGGTGTTAAACAGACCTCCAGTTCCATGAACATGATGACTATCTTGAAAATCTTGGTATGGCTACCTTTGATTTGGTAGTTGCACGGATTTTGCTAATGGACTTGTTATATAATATGTGGTAGGTTCTAAATGAAAATGGTACAGATCAGGCATTCTGTATGGATGATATTATAGCAATCTTGAAAATCTTGTTATACCTATTTCCTCTGAACAGATGGTCATATAGACATGGGGTTTTCATTAAAAGACTTGTGATACATAAGAATTGTGCTGATCATGAAAATATTGTTATTGCTACTCGTTTTGAATTGATGGTTGTAAATAAGATGCAGTTTTTTCTATAATGTTTCTCATTATAGATAGTTGGTCATAATTGAAAATGATACCAGTTTGATCTCCCATGATTTGACAAATCTTGAACATATATTTCTTGTGAATGGATGGCCATACTGTCATTCATAAAGAAAAGAATGCTGCTGTCTTGCAAGATATGCTTGTTCACATATTAAAATGATACTGATATAACTTGCAAAATAGATGCTTTGATGGTCATCCTAAAACAATTCATATGACTTCTGTCGATGATTGTATCAAGATGGGTTTTCAATAAAATATTATAGCATTATATAATTGATTCAATGAAATTGCATATCAGCATATCTTGACATCATTTGAGACAAGTTCATCAATTCACATGTGAAGATAAATAACTTAATGTAAGTACCAGCAGTATCACAATGGATATGGTATTATATTGTGAAATAATTGCTTTTGCCAGCTGTTTTTAGCACAAAATGTGGCATATAGTTATAATTATGAACTGGGTGCCATTCTTTACATTCAGCAGTTTAATTCTAAATGAAGTAGGCATTTTCATAAGATGCCATAAGTGTTGATTTTTAGATATAGACCAAAAGGGCTTGTGGGATGACTCATTGCACATCATCTGTTGTCCATCTGTCCATTAGCACAAGTTTGTTGTCACAGCTGATCATAAGCTACTTGGAGGATTGACATGAAACTTTACAAACTCATTCATCCCATAGTCCAGTATGGCCACCACTGTTGCCATCTTGAAAATACTGCTATCACTACTATTCATGAATGACTTGTTAGTCTTAAATGAAAATGGTACCAATCTGAGATCCACTATGTCCACCAGAGCAGCATAAAATTTCAAATTCTTGTTATTGCTGAAGAATGGATGCTTCAACACTCAGCAGTAAAAAGGAAGAAATGGTCTTGTATTGAATTCCTGGAAATTCTTTTTAACCAGTAAGAGACTTTGAGAGACTTTTGTTAATGTAATCCTCTGAAATGATGAAAAATCTGCATGTGTATAAAGTTTGTAATCCATAAACAAATGTGTGCACCTGGTATTGCAAATGCAAATGTTGCCTCCATTGTAAACTTATCAGGACATTTTAATCTCATGTTCCTTATTTGATTTCAGTTTGATTTGATTGGGATGTATGATTGACATTTACTTTGTCACTTTACAATTGCCCATTACAACATTTAATCAACAATCTATCGGTCATAAGGTTTTGAATATCAAAGGGGTATAAAAGTATATTACCCAACCTTTAAAGCTTAAATATTAGTTAGTATTCTGATCTGAGCCTTAAACTTTCTGCAAAAACAATGTTTACATATGTGCTGTTTTAAATGTGTCAGAAAATGCATACTTGTTTTTTCTCCAAACTTGTTACCTTTTTCTATTTTGATTAGGACTTTTCCACACGTTCTCTCGAGATGAAAGAGGAGTCCCCTACTACCACTGTGGAATCAGATCAAAAAGCAGAGGAGAAGGAAGAAACTAAAGATGAGAATGGAGAGGAGATTCCACCTCAGTACCAGATGAGGAGAACATGGGAAAGGAGGTGAAGTGGAAATTTGTATACACCTCTTCCTCTGAATGTAACAGGGTCAATAAACATAATTAACAATAGTGAGGTTTGAGAGAGCAAGATAGACTCAAATAGTATCTAATATTGATAGAATAAGGGAGTGGAATAGTAGTTGTTGATGATTTAAATTTTATTTCCCCAGTAGGTGCTTTCGAATCACATGAAAGATGAAATTGACCACAAGACAAGTTAAGTTGGTCCAGTGTCAGAGAATCAGTAATTGGAGTTCTTAATATTTTCCATTTTGCTAAATTATGACTGAACTATGGGGAAAATTTTGGTGCTTATCATTGAAGAACATACTATTCCAGGAGTCATTGTGGCTCAGTGGTTAATGTACCTAACTGATGACTGAAAGGGTGCAGGTTTGAATTCTACAATGGTACCAGCCTCAGGCTAGCTCTTGTGGTGTACTTGGGTAAAGTAATTTACTTCAAATGACTTGGCATTAAATAAGTTTCTTGTGTTGTAAAGCACCGAACCAAACCAAAAACTTTACTCTGACCATCACTTTAATATATGCTTTTTAAACTTTATCCGTTGTTGTGATGTATAGCTTGTCCTCAAAGAAAATGGTTGTTGTTGTTGTAGGGTTTAATGCCATTTTTTTAGCACACAACAGGCTATACATGGCAGCCAGTATTAATGGTGGAGGAAGAACCCAGGAAAACTCCAGAAAGAACAACCGACCCACAAGAAGCTACTGACAAGCTTTCTCACATACCCACATTGGCCGAATCTGAGACTCGAACAGAGAGGTGAGATGGCAGTGATCCATAACAAAGAGCTCTTTAGACCACTTGGCCACTCAGGGCCCCTCAAAGAAAATGGAGCCAGTTTGATGTCCAGTATGGTTGCAATAGCAACCATATTCATTATCTTGTTATTACTACTCCACCTGAACTAAACATCCTGATGACATTGGGTTTTCATCAAAAAACGTTTGGTCCTTATTGGAAATGGTGCCATTCTGATGTCCAAAATGGCCACCACTTTAGCCAGCTTTAAAATCTTGTTACTGCTACTCCTCCTGAACTAAACATCCTGATGACATTGGGTTTTCACCAAAAGACTTTTTGTCCTTATTAGAAATGGTGCTTTTAGCCAGCTTTAAAATCTTGTTATTGCTAATTCTTCTGAGTGTAAAGGAATATTAATACAGGTCTTTTGCTAGAAGACTTCTTAGAGTGTCTGGTTTAATCTCAATGAAAAATGGTGCTGCTCTGATGTCCAATATGGCCAATATGTCACCTTCAAAATATAGTTATGTCTTATGATGTCTAGTTTGTCCAAATAGTGCTATTCAGACATTTAATATGCCTGCTAAATTTGCCATCTTGAAAACCCTGTTACCATATATACCGTATATGTTTGGACACTGTAAATCAATTTTGTAAGTAATTTTTGTGTGCACTATATGTTCTGGGGTACATCATTAATTTTGAGTCATAAGTTGTGGGACACCTTTTAAATCATTCAAAAATTACATTTCAGAAAATGCTCTCCAACTGAAATTTTTTATTTTTAAACATAAAACTCTGTACTTGAGATAAAACTCTTTAATCTACTACAGCATCTACTCACCTATCAAACCCTTCTCCTGCACATATATGATCCATTCTTTTGGTGCAGGAATATTTGCAACACTTAGAAGGGTGTGATACAGATCCCTCCCAGTGGGAGTGTGCAACACACAACCTCAGACAGGGTAGTGGCAGTACATTTTCCTGATGGGAGGCAGTGACACACCACAAAATGAGTGGTGACATCCTACACAATGGGAGGCAGCAATACACTATGGGATGAATGGTGCATCTCCTCTGTGGGAGGCAGCAACATGATGCCACATGACTGCTGTATCTCCTTAACAATGGGAGGTAGCGAAGTGCATGATGGGGTATTATTGTCAGAAAACCCCAATTTTTCAGTAACAGTGAAGCTGGAAACTTCTGATAAGGAGAATGAAGTTTCTTCTTTCTCGGCTAAGTGTGGCTGGATATTCCAGCTTTCTGCAGACTATGATTTATAAAATGTACATTGATTTTCTTTTCCTTGTACATTTGGAACATTTAATACAGTCTGAATGAGTGTCCCAGGAAGACTTCTTGTGGCCACACTTTCCCACAGACTGTGTTGACATTTTTCCTTAATATAGTAAGTAAATTTAAATATTTACAAATAATCTTGTTTGAATGTACCGCATACCAAGTAATGAGCTGTACATTTTCGATGGTATTCCATGAAAAACTATGGAGTATTTGGAGAAATATTCCAGGCTCTGTCCAGGGTAGGCTGGAAAAGTATTGGAAAAAAAGACATGGAAAATGATAGAAAATGCTGGAGTATTTGGACAGAAATTCCTGGCTCTGTCCAGGGTAGACTATTAAAGCATGGGGAAGAAAATGACATGGGAAAACTCTGACAATTCAAGCATTGAAAACTAGTGATGGGAATCTGTCAGAAATTCATAATTGATAATCGGTTCCCCATAACCAACTGATGCCCCTTCTCTCAATTTAAATAATGAATTTAGCTGTAGGCCTTGTTTTCCTTGCTATAGAATTGACACATTTTGACGAGTTAGGTAAGTTTTGATCAATCTTTTCATTTATATATAATCATTCATATAAATACATGTACCCCTGTACAAATCATACAACTCATCTCAGAATGCTTCCTGTCAATTCATGCAAGTCTTACACAGCGACCTTTAAATTGGAAGTTATAAAGTTTGCAGAAGAGAAAGGTGGGAATATGGCTATATGGCTGCTTACAGGAAACATGGTGTCGGCGAGAAAGGTCGTATTTGCAGTTAAAAAACACTACAACAGGCAAACTTTCTCTGGCACACACCTGATCACATCATTGACCTTGAAAAAGATGAGCTATCTGTGCTTGTTTTTCACATAACATAACAAGGACAAAGCGAGTTGCACGAGGAATTGCATCGTACTGACAATTCTTCACTCTAACAGAGAATGTATACACATAAACGGACAGTGCATTTTTTGGGTACAAAAAAAAGAAAGCTAAATAATCGCCATGGATAAGCTATTTCTGCTATTAAAATGATACATTTTTTCCCCAGCTGTGAAAAGTATTTGACTTTTGCAAATATTGATGAAAGTTGGGAAAATCCCAGAAACTTCTTGCCACCACTTGATGAAAAAGAGAATTACATAACTGAGTCATAGCTGAACTAATCATGAGTTCAGTTTATGAGTTCTGATGAGAGTATTCAGTGGTTGCAGTATGGATCATTTGAGTACATGCCATAAACATTTGTCAATCCAAACATTCAGTCAGTTAGATTCGTTTAGTAGACTGTTTAGTCCATCATCAGCTCCATATATGTATCTTTTCTTACTTATGAATATATTGACCATTTAAGATAAAAGATAAGAAACCTACCTGCATATAAACATCTGAGGTTCTTAAGGAGATCAGTTGTATTTAACCGAGTTACTTCTTAAAGTAAAAACATATTATTATTATTTGTATTAATATTATTATTATTATTATTATTATTATTATTATTATTATTATAATGAATGTGTACTTGAGATCAAATGTGTCTGAGTTCTTTAAAATAATAAGCATAGTACACATACAGACTCTAGAAATAAAGCGTATAGCCTGGTATAAATTATCAGTGAATGAAAAGTGCATGGTTATTGCCCAAAATTAGCTTGTGAGTTAATTGTGATAATATTTATATGCTAATTTATTAACTTTGATTAAAATATATTCAGAAATTGACTGATGGATAGGTAATGGGAACAGTTAAGGCATGTTCAGATCATCATGGATATATGCAGATGACTTTCAATATTCTTCACCATGCAAATTTTGATCCAAGCCTTTCCACCAATATAATCTTTGGAGTGGTAATAAACTTTGGTAAATCATCTAATCAGTTGATTTTGCTCATAATTAAATCAGAGTAACTGTGTATACAGCCCATTTATTCAGATTCCAGATTTCCTCATTATAATTTATGTAGAACTTTAAAAACAACTTGTGCATATATTTGCACTGAATTTTTGTCCCTTACGTAGAATTATGTTTTGTTTAAGCCAAGATGCACTTTTGGCTGACAGTATTGTTTTGTATTCCATTAACAGCCCTCATCCATACCTCTTCTTCAACCCTGATGGACATACTATCACATTCTTGGGATTTAACATACAACGCAGGACAGGAGATTTGATTGATCAGCAAACCAGAAAAGTGCTTGAGAAGGCTATCATGTCAAGAAATCTATATGATGGTCTGCACAGTAACAGGGTACCAATTCAGGAAGATTTTGATTCTCTCTCAAGGTTTGTTGAAAATCATATTTTTATTCATAATAATCACACCATTGCATTTTAAGATCACTGTTAAATGTGGACATTGAAAAAAACATATATGATCTAGGTATCCTCCATTTGCAATATGCGCATTGGCACATCTTAACATTCATCATATCCAAAAAGGCGATATACAAGTTTGAGTGCCTATTACTTGTTTATGGTAGGGTTGTGTAGTCATGGCAGTAAAATAATTTTCTGTGTATAGTATACATTGTATATGGTTAATGCGTTAAATATCTATCAGAAGTTAAATTTTCTGTTTATAACAAGCTGGTGTTTTTTTCTTCTTTCATACTGTACTCTTATTTTCTTTTTCTTTTCCCAACCGCAATCTGTACAATCATGTTTGCTTGTTAATTTGAGCCATTAATGTATCTTTAACATTTTTAATCCAGTTGTTTTATATTTTGAGAACTTCTGTAAAAGTTGTTGTTTAAAATGAGTTTAATTTCTTGACCAGCTGTTATAATTTGAATTATTGTGATGCTTTGCACATGGAAAGTAGCAGCACTGAAGAGATTCAAAGTGCAGTAATGTAATATCTCATGCACAAAATATATACTATTGCAGAACACAACTTATTATCATAAACAGAAAAATATATTTTGTGGATGCTGACCATGTATGACAAATATAAGGATTCAACCAAAAAGAAATCTACATGACCTATGATATTTGCTAACCTAGTCATAACAAACTGGTAATTGAACAATTGATGTCTCAGTTTGCTCATATATGCTGCTGTTACTTTTTAAAATGTTTGTGTTGGAGTAATAAGTTATAGTTTATGAATGAGTAATAATATAAACAAACCTCATTGTCTGTGTGTGTGTGTGTATATATATATATATATATATATATATATATATATATATATATATATTATAAGGGTAAAAAAAAAAACATTTAGTAAAAAAAAAAAACATTAAATAGCTAAGATTATCCATTGTGGGGCTGGTACCAGAAGATAAGTGTTATATATGTTTATTTTGTATTGTTTCTTTTTTTTTTTTTTTTCTCATGATTGTATGTTATGTTACATTTTGGGCTTGACCTTAACCAAAACCAGGTTCATTGTGTGTACTTGATCAATAACCTTTACTTTGTAACCAAATAATACTTGGTTAATATTTCCCTATGAGTGGTGGTTAAATAGTAGGATCATTATCAATGGTACTAAACATGTTTATATGGGTCTGGGTCAAGAATATTGGTATTCCCCACAAAATAACCTGGTCTTCCAGATGGTTACTTTGTTCCATAATATAATTTTAGTAATAGACCTTGTCTTAGAATGTTCTAGAATTCAAAATACAAATAACTGATGGAATATTTCTAGGAAAAGGTAATTGTGACCTATGTCAAGTAGAGGAGTGTATAATCTTGTTTACTTGAGAAATTAGTCAGCATCTGAGGCCGTGTTTAGTATTTCATTTGGGTGGAATTATTTATTCAAATTATTACTAACTGGAAATACAAAGTGCTAATATATAATGTTCTTGGACAGAAACATTAATTTGGAATTTTGTGATTTCAGACAAGAACATATTGGATTATATCATTATGGTTCAAAAGACTGTTGGCATGTATCCACATCACAGGTCACTACAGGCACATCAACACATTCAGAGTTAAAGCTTTCTTTTTTGGTACATCACTGGAATTTAATTAAAACTCCACTCATTATGACTGGTGATAGAACTTTTTGGACTATATGGGATTTAATTTGCATTACTTTAAGTTCTCTTTAAATTTTCACTTTGTATTCTAGGGGAATAAATTATTTGCTGAGTTTTACAAAACTTATTGTATTTCACTCATTTCTGTTACTTTAAGATCATTGTGTCATATTAAAGGTCATTTTGTTTGGTAAATGTGTTATTGTAGCCTCTTGATCTTCGAAGATGTACAGTGGTACCTTGACTTATGAGTGTCCCAACTAACGAGTTTTTCGAGATACGAGTTGTCTCTCAGCCGAATTTTTGCTTTGAGTTGAGAGCTAAAATTTGGGTTACGAGCCAGCTTCAGATACCCCACCACTATTTGGCGCAGCTATCGTCACAGTGAACGTCGCAACATATGCCCAGCATCCCGTGTCTCACTCGTTCACTTTAAGCGATTAGCTTGCTGCAATATTAACATAATTAATATAATTACAATTAACAACAATGAGAAATTGAAATGAATTTTTGTTGTCAAAAGTAAAAGTGATATATATTATCATGTTTTGGAATATTATAAATTAATTTGTAAAGTATTTTATTTTACGCTCTATGTTCTGGGCCAAATCTTTGTTTTTGAGTTGCAAATTTTGGGACTTCTTTTCAATCATGATATTGATGCTTAGCTGGTGAAATGATTAAAAGTGTATTGATTGATTGATTGAGAAATGAAATCATTTGGATACTTGTATCTCCAAGAACACACTCAAACATAAATTTCCATTCAGACTATGGTATGCACTAAGTTTATGTGTTTTATCACAGTATTCATTACACAATAATATGTTTATAATAATAATAATAATAATAATAATAATAATAATAATAATGATAATAATAATAATGCTTTATTTATAGAGGGTGACTCATTAGTCAAGGACTATTCTCCCTTGAGGCCCTCTTAATGAAAGTATAACAAATGCACATTGTGTGAAGAAGCAATAATTAGTGCTTATATTAGCATGTTTCGTATTAAAATACTAAATTCCATTATCTATTAGAAACACATGCATGCTCCTGATATCTCTTCTTAAATACTTTAATATTTTCAGCCGATTTTACATGTAATGGAAGCTTATTCCACAGAACTGTACCAGAGTATTGAAAACTCTTTTTGAATTGCTCTGTTCTTGGTTTTGGTACTAGAAGGTTTCCATGTGAGATTGATCTCAACTGATATTGTGTTGAAAAAGGCCTGAATAAGTCCTGAAGATACTCTGGTGCAGTTCCATGTAGACATTTATATAAAAGAACTGCCTTGTGAAAATCTATCCTGTCATATGTTGTGAACCATTTGAGTTCTGTAAATAATGCTTTTGAGGGACGGTCAACAGATGTATCTAAAATTACACGTGCTGTTCGTTTCTGGAGTTTATAAATCCTGTCAAGCTCAGATTTAGCACAGTTTCCCCATACATTAGAACAGTAATCCATTGTTGGAAGAATATACGTCTTGTAGTATAGATTGCGAGTTTCCATAGGTAAATATTTCTTGATTCTGCTGAGAAGGGCAATTTTGGATGGCAATGTTTTACAAAGCTTATCAATATGGTCATTCCATAATAAATTATTATCTATGGACACACCTACAAGCCTTTCATGATTGACATTTTCTAATGGATGATTATTTATTGCAAGCGATAGTTTTGGGTTCCCTGACTTGTGTAGCTTTTGTGTCATCCCCAGAATCATACATTTTGTTTTACCTTCATTAATTACCATCCTATTTTGTTGTGCCCAGTTTTGGACTCTAATAAGGTCTGAGTTTAATCTTGTTTGGATAACTTCAGTATCAGAACTAGATGTATACAAGGTTGCATCATCTGCAAACAATTCTGTATTGGTGGATTCATTATTTAATGGTAGATCATTGATATAGATAAGGAAGAGGAGAGGGCCTAAAACTGAGCCTTGAGGGACTCCTGAATGCGTAGTGCGAGTTTGAGAGCTAATATTGTCAATGCTTACTTGTTGAGACCTTTGGTTTAGGTATGATCTAAACCAGTTTAAAGAAGGATTGTCAAACCTGTAACAGTTCAACTTTTGCAGCAGAATTTCATGATCAACAAGATCAAAAGCTTTCTTGAAGTCAAGGAAAACAATCCCAGTCATATGCCCATTATCCATTTCCTTCAGCCAAAGATCAATTAATTTGGTAAGTTCTGTTTGGCATGAGTGGTACTTTCTAAATCCTGATTGTGCTTTATGAAATAGAGAGTTTGTTTCAAAAAATATATAGACCTGAATGGCTACATGCTTTTCAAACAGTTTTGACAATACAGGTAGAATTGATATTGGTCTGTAATTTCCTGGATCCTCCTTTTCTCCTTTCTTAAAGATAGGTGTAACCTTTGCACATTTCAATTTTTTTGGAAAATTACCACTCATTATACTTAAATTTATGATATGCATTAATGACTTTGTTATTACTGGTGTAGCAATTTTAAGGATTTGTGGACTAATACCATCCAATCCAGAGGATTTATTAATATTCAACTTAATTAACATATCAAAAACGTCCGCTTCACTGACATTAGCTATTGAAAAATAATTATCTTCAGGAATTTTAGCTCTTATAAATAACTGTAGAGCATCAAGTTCAATTGGGATGTTAGTCTGGTTCTGAATACTGTTACTGGAGATGGTTATGAAGAAATTGTTGAACATATCCACAATGTCTTGTAAAGATGTTGCTGTATCATCATTTTGCTTAAGTCTAGGGGGAAGACAACTGTTCTTGGTTGGGTTCAGCTCTTTTAGATGCTTCCACAATGTTTTGGTACTCTTACTTTCATTAATGGCCTGTTTATAGTAGTTCTCTTTTGCCTTAGTTATCAGATGCTTAGTTTTATTCCTCCACTTTCTATAGCTTTTCATGTCTTTTTTCTTGTGGAAATTATCTCTTAGGTGCCTAGCCTCATTGATCTCAGGGGTAATCCACTTGGGTGTAATTTGGTGTTTAACCCTTTTTGTTTTAATTGGGGCATGCTTGTCTAAGGCTGCATTGAACATCTGATACCATTTATCTAAAGCAGTGTTGACATCAGCTATATTGCAGACTGATTGAAAGGGTTTGCATACTAAATCATTTAAGAACATTTCCTCATCAAACTGTTTCAAGTCCCTGTATTGTATTTCAATGTGTTGCCCATTTTTAGATGATTTCGGAACATGTCTAGTTATATAGACTGGGTAGTGGTCACTCAGTGCATACACTGGGACTTTTATTTCACTTATGTTTTCAGGTTTATTAGTATAGACATGATCAATGATAGTAGCACTTTTATCTGTTACTCTAGTTGGGGTGTTAATTAATTGAGTAAAGTTGTAAGTTTCAGAGTTACTTATCCATGTTAATGGTGGAGTTTTCATGTAGTCAATGTTAAAATCACCTAATATGATAGTTTCTAAATCTTCCTTTAGTAATGCTTTTTGAATTTGAGCCTCAAATATATGAATCCAATCAGCTGTGGAACTAGGTGGCCTGTAAACTGAACATAAGAGTATTGGCTTTGATTGGGCAAGGGTTACTTCGATCCAGATACTCTCTACCCCAATAGTCTCTAGATCAACACGTCTGTTATAACTAATGGAACTGTCTACATAGAGAAGAATACCCCCACCACCCATGGAGTCTCTGTCTTTTCTTTCAAAGTGGAAGCCCTGTATTTGGAGAGCCATATCATCAGTATCATCGGAAAGAAAGGTTTCACATAGACCTAGAATACTGACTGATCTAGTTTGCTGTAATATTAACTTTATCTCATCCAGTTTTGGGAGGATGTGTCTAATATTTAGGTTGATTACATGCAGACCGCTTTTGAGGTGCCCAAAGACACGACAATTTTTATCAGAGGATTGATTTTCAGACAAGGCAGTATGCCATGTATTGATTGTAGACTTGACAGATTTCTTTACATTGCCTTGTTTCTTTACATCTATACATGAAGAAGATAACATATAAGATCCATCTGTCGTACAATGACCACATGTAGTGGAGACGGGAGAATATTCAAAATGAGACTGATTTACATGCATACAAGAAGACATTGACATATTAAACACTTGGGAACCTCAGAGGGAGAAGTAACTTGAACAGTATTGCATAAGTGTTTACAAGTTAATAAGCTGCACTTTGTACACAAATCAGATAGTGCCTGAAACCTGTTCTCAGAATTATAATTATTACATTGAAAAGTATACACATATTCTAATGCATTTTGTTTTTGGATGTGTGTTGCATAGGCCTGTACCTCATAGCCTTCTACCTATTGGTATGTGCACAACTTTTGCTTATGTCCTAATTCGTTACAAAGATGGCAACGAATCTGTTTTCCATGCAGACACCACTGTGTTACATGACCGTGCTCTCCACAATACAAGCAGTTTCCTGACTCATGCCTAACCCCTTTTATAAGTCTTATGTACTGGTCTATATTCCTAAGGAGCAAGGCAGTACCTCTGTTGGACAAGTGGATTTGGTCTCGCTGGTATAATTGTTGGTTCACACGATTATCTTTGAAGAAGGTTCTGTATTGCGGAACAAACAGTATTTGGAAATTTTCACACAACATACTTAGGGTGTCATTAAGTTGAGTCATAAGTACATCCTTTCTTGGTGGTAGCCCTGAGATGATTATTTTACACTCTGTGTTTTTGGACCTGATGGCATACAACAAGCTTTCATAATCATCCTCAATGCTCATCAAAGATTGTCCATTACTGTAATTATTCCCACCAATGAGAAGAATTACAGTATGATATGGTGACATATCCATTTCCAATATTTTATCTGCAATAGTGTTAATCGATGCTCCTCTATGGGTTTTTACGTCAGTTTTATATAACCCTCTTGTTCTTACTCCTTTGAGTATTGATGATCCTATGAGAAGAGACCTGTCTTTAACTATATTGTTGATTTTGACAAGTGGGGGGTTCAGATGCATTGCTTGAACTTCTTGTTTTCCATGACTAGACTTACTGACAATTTGGTGACTGCTGCTGTATTTAGTATTTGTATTTAATTTAGCTTCTTGCTGTGGGTAATTGGAGGTTGTCTTTAGAACAGTTTCTTCTGTGCCTGGATTTGATGATGAGTTTGACACATGATGGTCAGTGTTTACAGCATGTGCTTTGGCTAATTTTTGGTTCTGGCCATCTAATACCTGTAGAAGAGACTGGTCTTGTTTAATTGGTGTGGTTTCATCTGTTTGTGTGTATACTGATTTTTTTTCTTATAGCTGGTGTTGGTATAGTTTGAGTGCCCTGACATGCTCTTGTGCTTTGTTCCTTTGACATGTTTGTATATTGTGTTGTCTATTTGTATAGATTGCCCACTCAGGGGATTGCAGGGTATTAAGTGCCCACATGGAGTAGTGGAAGTCCACTCAGTCTGGTGGATTTTTCATATGCTCCAATGGAAATCCACTCAACCTAGTGAAGTCCATCAGATTATAAATCAGCTGTTGTGGGTTTTGTGGCACCCATCATTGATTCTCTTGTATTCTCTCGGCAAGTTGACATGAAACAAACAGATGAGAAAAACCCTGGCAGCGTAAACTCAACCATGGCAGAGGTAAATTTTATACATTTACATATACAAAAACACCACAGTGGTTCTTGTTATATTTATAAGTAGCCTAGCTAGGGATACATAAAGACAAATGCACTTAATGGAGAATAAAATGAGGTTTTAGATTTTATGGATATCTTTGCACATCTTAGCGTACATAACAAAGGATTGGCTGCTTGGCTACATTTACATACATTTCTGCTTCAAATAAAATAATTTTTCCCCACATCTGCACTTGCCAAGAGGCATCACCCTTTTTATCTTCATTTATTATTGCTATTAAGTGTACTAGTCCAAAATTTGTTCATGTGAGGAGGTGACTTGAAGCTTAGTTTTCCTTATTAAAGATTCATTCATTAATCTCCCATTGTTTGCCTAATTGCTAAACCATGTATAAATATGCACTTGGATCCATGTTCTTTGGTGACAAAATGTTTTCTTTACATTCATATTAGCTTCTCAGACAGGATAATTGGGTCAAAGTGTAACAGATTAGTAACTAAGCTGATAAACAGTATTCACTTCACATCTGGGTCTAGTTTGCAATATCTGTCATGTGGTTTGAAAGAATGTACTGTACCAAAAAAACTGCATCTTCATTAGCTGAAAATAATAGAAGTTTATATTCTTCTAAAAATATTTAAGTGATTATACTTTTTCATCACTTCCACCTTTCTATTTGGTAATATTACATGTGAATTTTGTCAGATGATCAAGCCAGCAATTCTATTACATTTATTAAGCTGTTAGTAATGGAATGCCCAAGTATGTCCAAGTCAAGAGAGTTGAAGAAGAAAAAAAATCACTTAACCTCTTTAGCTTAAAACCCAATCTCCAGTGTTACTATTATTTTGATTGAAACTATTATATGTAAAAATAGAACAAAAATATGTAAAAATCAGTTAAGTGGATTAAATTTGTGTTTATATGTGCCTCTCAAAATAATTTTTCTTCAAAAATAATATTCTTCTGAAAAAAATGTGTGCATTTTGTTAACTAAATGATTATTGTGATTATAATAAATTTCTGATTGAAACCAGTACACATTTTTTTCCCTCTGAATTCTGCAGAACTCTCGTATATTTCTTGTCCAAATTGGGAAACACAATGAAGTCGGACAGACATTGGTCCTTTTTTAAATATCAAGTACCGGTAGTAAAATCTGTTGCTTTTGCTATCAATTTATGTCATAATACTCTGAATGTGTCAGTTACAGATAACACTCTTTATATCAAAAGAATCACCAGTCGCTTTGAATTATATGGATTAAAACACAGTGTTCCATTAGGAGTGAACAAAATTGTACTGTAGCCTTTTATATATTAAGAATCACCTAGTTTATCAGTAATCAGACTCAAACAGTCACATTGGTACTTAAGTATATTTAACTTGCAATGCATGATCAAACCGGAGCACAATGAACAGCTCATTATTTTTCGTAAAGCCTTCAACATCACATGTATACACAGCATGTTACTCTGTCATTGGCGGAAACAGGCGCTCTTCAAAGAAAAAAATACATGCTCAGCCTCCGGCTTTACTCCAATAATGCCCCTCATCCTTCACAAATGCTTGGATGAGAGGTCCATTATTATTCATGCAGTACAGTTGAGTGCTAATTATAGGTAACTAATGAGATAGGGAAAACAAAATGTGTTCTGTTGCCCTGCATCTGTCATATGTTTCAGTTTGTGCACACAATAAGCATATAATTTTCATAAGGTAAAGGGACCCACAAATGGATTCCTATCAGGGGCCTGAATATATTTGTAACTTACCAGTATTTTTTTAAAAAAAAATTATATGGTTTAATACCATTTTTCAGCACAATATAGGCTATACATGGCGGCCAGTATTAAAGGTGGAGGAAGAACCCGGAAAACCCCCGGAAAGAACCACCGACCTATGAGAAGCTAACTGGCAAGCTTTCTCACATAACTACATTAGCCGAATCTTAGACTTGAACTCAAGCAGACAGAGGTGAGATGGCAGTGATCCATAACGGACAGCGCTTTAGACCACTCGGCCACTTGGGGCCCCACTGGTATTTTTAAAGGACTTACAAAATTCAGATGCTCTGTGTCCTTAATGCTCAAGGTTTTTTCTTTACATAAAGACTTTTATTTGCCATGCCGACTGGTCAGTCCACTTTGAATATGGGAGAGGCCTGTGCTAGATTTTAGAGTGGACCACTGCATGATCACACAATCCATTTTTATTTTCCTCTGTGCAAGAGTGCTGAATATTCTTATTTGCATGCAATTCATGTATTGTCTGTATATACCTCACCCTCAACTATTCATGCACAATGTCCTCCAGCAGCAGAGAGGGTGAACAGACTGAAACTTTCAGACAAACTGAAACTATTTCAAACAAAATTCTAAAGGATTTCAACCGAAACTATTTTAAACCGAAACCATTTCAAGCAGCCAAAAAAATAGAGAAATCCTTTAGGATTTTACGCTACAGACCCGGTACTCATGGCGCTGTGGAAACAAATTGTTTCAACCAAATATTTGATCAAGTCCGATTCGATATCTTGATCTCGGGTCGTGCAAATTTATCGTTACAAATCCATGTGCAATTGACTGAGCGTGACTAAAACAATTTCTAAAGAGATTATAATCCATATCATCGCCGCACGAAGTTTGCCAAGTATTTCGTATTTTTGGTATTTGAGTGTATCGTTGAGTGACATATATCACATCGGTAATTTTATGCCTACCTCTGGAAAATATCCTAGCGGGATTCTTTTGATTGTCTAACATGACGTCATCATATACGACTAAATTGTTAATACTTCCATCAATATCATCAATACTCAGTATTCTTCGATATCGGTTATAAACTCAATAATATCCTCATTGGTTTCCGATTTTGCTTTCTCGTTAAAATCCTTTAACACCTCGTAACATTGCTGATCGTCTACACTAGGGGCAACTAAATACAACTTGTCCCATTTCATCCATCTCATTATTAAATTAAGTAACAACTGCGTCTTGCCGCTTCCAGATGGTCTGATTATAATCATATGAATAGAATTTGGTAGTGCTGCATGATGCTTAACTGATTCTCATGGTTTTTTTGGTGAAAAATACCACTGCAGCAAATTGGTTATCCAAACAGGCGATATGGCAAATTTATCTACCACTGCCTAAACAAATTAATTTCTCGCATTTTGATGTCAGCGTCCCTAATAAAGTTCATCAAGCTGATATATTATTTCTGCCGCATGATGGTGTTTACAAGTACGCGCTAACCATAGTTGATGTTGCGAGTAGATACAAACAAGCAGAACCACTGAAGACAAAGTCATCAACTGAGGTGGTTTCTGCGTTTGAAAGGATTTATCAAAGGGGTCCTTTGCTTTGGCCCAATCTATTACAGGTTGATCCTGGCAAGGAATTTCAGGGTTCAGTGTTATCAACAATGAAGCATCATAATGTCACCATCAGACGAGGATATACTGCACTACATCGTGATCAGGCAATTGTTGAACGATTTAATCGGACACTTGCTGAGCAGTTATTTGGATATCAATACACGAAGGAGTTTATTCAGGATAAACGATCTCGTGAATGGGTCAAGAGATTACCAGGTGTAATTACCGCGCTAAATAATCAGATTACTCAAACAATTAATCTGAAACCTAACAACGCGATTAAAACAAAGTATATACCCATAAAACCACAAAATGAATTTTCAAAACAACTAATACTCGGCAATGTCACTGTTAGATATTTATATGGACCAGGAGAGCTCGAAGGTGGTAAAAAAAGAGCTACTGATCCTATTTGGAGTGTCACCATGCACAAAATATCTAGCATAACATGATCCACAGGTAGACTGGCAATCTATAGATTGGATTCAACTGCTCCTCAGCGTGGATTTACTCGTGAACAACTGCAAGTGATACCCAAGGATACTCAATTACCACCGTGTGGTCTTAACTAGCACCTCTGTGTCTTTTGCACTCGAGACAAGTCAGCATCACATTATCTCTGGTATGACCTACGCTGCTATCTTTTTTGTCTGCGGTAAATTGGAGAGGATTCTTATCCAACCAACACCTATGTATTATACAATTGCAACTCGCACAGTGATTGTTCTGTTGTTGTTTCAGTGTCATTATAAATTCGGCATCAATATCAAATTTTCTATTATTTTTTTTATCCTGCTGTTTATAACCAGTGAGTTCTTTTCCGATTATGTGATCGCTGATCCATTCATCACCTTTCCATCGAAAGAAACTTGGATAAGTACAAGCATTAATTCCTCGCTGTTTCGTCTCTCTTGCAAGTCTGTGTTGGTGTTAGCAGAATCATGTTTGATTTCCCTCAAAATAATTCAATCGCACGAGTCGTCTTCCCTGACCCACCACAACCGTTTAAGTAACTGGTTTTATATCTACATATTGGATATCGAGGGTGCATTATGATAGTTCTGATATCTGATTATTTTTCAAGCAATTGTTTTCAATTGTAACATCTGCTGATTTATAATAATCACGCAGTATTTACTTTTTAATTTTCCATGATCCCAAACTCTCGTCTGAATTAGTGAATTCAGCCACTGCTTCTATTTGTTTTATATCTATATAAAATGAATCAGTGGCGACTCATCAAAAGTAAATTCATAAGAAGCATAGACGCCCTTAAGTACATATATTGAGGATTCTCTCCATCTGTGTAAGTAACAATTGTACCTAATTTGGTTCCATCGGACAAAAAAGCGTCTTTATGATCGACATATATACCCCTAGATGTTGCATCTGCGATTATAAAATCATATTCAACATCATCTATAATTAATCGCGAAGAATGTCGTTTGTGGTCGTATTTTCCACCGTGTGAATTTACCAATTATTCTTCTACCGAGATCTTTTGCGTGTTTATTTCTAACTTCAAAGATTTCTTTGGACCATTTCATGATATATTCTTTGTCTAGATTAGGAAATTGTTTTTTGTTTTCGGTGATTATACTATCTAGACTATCGGGTTGTGGTAACCAGACTTCAGTTTGTTTTCGGTATGATATAATTGCTTCACTGACAATCAGAGATATCAGTATTGTACAATCAATCATATACCGTAATAACACTATTGACATCCAGTGTTTTTCAGAGATGTGTCGACGAAGCCAAACATAAGAACATAGATGAAGTCCTTTAGCCAATTCAAATGATACCACACAAGCGAATCCGGTTAAATCAAAATCGGTTAGTGGTCCATTAATCGCAACATAGGTCATCTTGTGTGTGGGATGTCCAAATCTTTTGAAGTACTCAGAACACTCTCCATGCCCAAGAAAACTCCTCGGATAACACGCAATCATATCAACCGAAACGATGTTTTCAGGGTCGTATTTTGTATTCCATAACCCACCATGGCTATATTCCACGCAGCTTGATTCGATATCTGAGATAAATTCTGCGTGTATTGGTTTCCATAGATTTCTCTTTCTTGTGAAATGAGCTGCAACTGACGGTATTGTAAAACAGTTTGTCAGTAATTGTTCATCTTAATCTGTTGAAAAACCACTAGCTAGTTTTTTCATCTCGTCATGGAGAGCTTCAGTACGATATATTTCGCCATTGAGTCTTACAAATTGATTGAATTTACTCTCTTCGTTTTCAAAACTGTGAAGTAACCACACTGACACAGGATCAATTTTACTTAACTCGTAAATAAAATAAAATAATTTCCCCTCAGAGAATTCTTCTCCCCCCAGAGAACTCTGGGGAGAATTCCACGGGTAGATATTTTATGGTTCTATCCAGCGGAAATATTGTTACCGCGGATGTCCATGCGTGTGCATTATGGCCAATGATTTTGATTGGGGATCCTCTCGATTTATATTTCGGTTAATATATCATCTCGCCTGTTACTGTCGCTATTGTTATTGGAAATTTTAGTATCCGCTCTAGTGCTGCCACATTTTGAATTGTTGCTCCGCTGTCCTTCACTGTTAATCCCCATTGGGGTCAACAATATGATATAAACGATCATCGACGAGGGAACAATTGAACAATTCACAATAATATCCACTGATATTAATTTGGCTAGGTTTTCAATAACATGGTATATGGAATTCGTAGCAGATTTAAGTGAACAACTTAGTTGAAAACGCCAGAATTTTTATTGCTAGCAATTTGAAATCTATTGTAATAAATAAAATGTCATCATTGGCAACGTCACAGCAGTATCGCTATGATCAGGTCAGAGAATTTCAAACTAAACTCAAAACACTCAGTGAGGAGTATCAAGTAAAATTAATAAAATACCGACGAATTACCGCAGTTGATGTTACTGTGTACTAGGTATCAGGTGCAATCACCGGAGCTGGTATTATACTCTCCTCGGTGACAATGGTTGCCCCGATAGCTGTTCCAATTTGTATATCAGCGGGAATAATTTCAATAATAAGAAAAAAAATATCATGTAGCCAGCGCATACTGCAGGATTACGTAGTTAAGTTCCATGTTGTGTCAACTGCGTACTTGCAATTATCCATCGATGATATCATCCTCCCTCGATGACACATTAATAACTGATAGTGAGTTTTCAGCGATGGTACATGTTTATGATTCCGCGATGTCAAAATTAGAAAAACAACACGAATATAATAACAATGGCAACATCGCTAGAACTACTTAAACGAATAGTGGAAAATACCACTCCGGTGAAAACCAGCATGATCTCAATATCATCAACCAATCCTGAATTCAGTGTGAATTTCCCTACTGTAATTCCGGTGAAGGAGATAACACTAAAAAAATTATGAATATACCGCAGTTAGCCTAACATTAGATCAAAATCATTTGGTGGTCAACAACCAAATAATTCCCTGGTGTTTGTGAATAAAAATAAACAAGACGGGACTCCAGACTGGAACGTTGTTTCCATACCATCTGGGTCATACCAAATCGAACAAATCAATAACAAATTTCAGCGTAGAATAAAATCGATTCCTGGAAAAGAATAAAAAATCGCTATAACAGTTCATGAACCAACACTATCATCTGCCATTGAGATAAACTACCCGGGTATGTCGTAGATATCTGTCAGAGTTCTATAGAAACAATAATAGGATGGCCTGAAATCCCACCTCGACAAGAAACCATTAATATAACACCTGAACCCAAAAAATCTGATTATGTTTCTGATAGGGAGGAGTATCATGGGGCTCGTATAGAATATGTAAGAATATATATCATAACGAGTTTTTTTGTTTTAGGTGGAAGTGAAAACGATCGATGGATTATACCATTACAAGAAAATATTACCAAACATTTCACAGAAATAAAAAATGATTTTGAAAAATTTAAGAATTATTTAATAAAATGTGATCTCACCCGAGATCAATTTATCAAGGGTATAAAAGCATGTAACAAAATTATCGCCAACATGGAAACACACCATTTGACAATTGTTCAAGAAATATTAGGTCATGATAATCCTAGAACAAGAACAGAGTTTGCGGCAACATATAATATACGCGTAGAGGATATCCCTACATTTAAATTACCAGGATATAACGTCCCAGAGATGAAAAAAATCTCTCAGTGATGCCATCGATGATGGTTTCAAAAGGGTTCACGACGCATGGAAGAAAATACCACCACCACAAACAACTGTCCTCAATCATAATAATGACCCAGATGGAGGCAGGCTACATATTGCTCCTCAAAACGTCAATATATCCTCGGTGATTGCAATAAATCTAGTATGTGATGCCATCGAAGGAAGCTACCAAATAAATCTTTAAAGATCAAATCAGGCCCAACAGGGATATATTTTATATTCATTTGCACCAACAGGTCCTCCAGGATTTCTAATAATTGAAGACCCAACTAATTCGGTCTATATGCGATGTCATAATGATTCATTAACAAGAATTAATTTTAAACTCACCAACCAATCCAATAATCTGATTGATTTACAAGAAGAGGTTTTACAAATTAGTTTGTTTGTAGAGTCTTAAGACTTTCATCATAAAGGATTTTCAATTCGTCTCCACAATGCCATCAGCGCCAGGTCTGTCTGGAGACAGAGTCTCAATAGCGTGACAAACCGAAACTACTTCTCTTTTTTTGTCTGCCTGAATTGGTTTTGGTTTGAAATCCTTTAGGACTTTGTTTGAAATAGTTTCGGTTTGCCTGAAATAGTTTCGGTCTGTTCACCCTCTCTGCTACTCCTCCCAAAACACAGACTGTGCTTACCGTATATGCAAGGGTCCAAGTTACCAAGGAACCTTAATTAAGAAAGAAAAAAAGTAATGCCATTGCCACTGGACAATGAGAAAACTGTGGGTCTAGGTTGGGGTGGGTTGTTTAATGGCTGAATTCTCATTTTATAATTACATTGGGAATAATTGTCAATAAAGCACTTTTACTGTTGAAGTTGGTTGTTTTTCTTTATAAATTACTGGTACATTTATTTTTAAGATACCCAACCTCTGAAAGATCATTAACATTATTCTAGCTGGTTTCAACAACCTTAAAAAAATCATTTTATATTACATCTCTGCATTTTATTATTGATTCACAAACAAGCAAGATCCTTTTTTCAAACACAGACATTTTTGTAATGAAAAAACTGTCATTGTTTTAATTTATTTTTTTAAATTGCTCTATATGCAAGATATTGATGCCATGATTTCAGTGCATGTAATAATGAAACTTCTCATGCTCGAGGAAATCTTGGTGTGCCAATTTAGAAATTTTAAATTAACTACAAACTCTGAAACTTGCTTCTCCAAAGTTAACTGTATCTGTGAAGGAAAGCTTTTTATTTCACTAATTTTTCATTTCACTTGGTGGCCTTGCTATCTTTTAATCACAAGTGTGAATAAGTAGGCTAATTTAAGGTAATTTAATTATATTATAGATACAGTATTATTTATAGCAGTGTTTGATTGAAATGAATTGACCTGACACATTGTAACAAGATAACTGGGAGGGATATTTCGGATTGCCAACAGAACACGTTTGATGATACAGATAATAAATACGATTTAATGTGGCGATATATATAAACACACAAAAAATTAAATGTGTGCATATTATAATCCCAATACTGGATTTATTTAAACATAAAATGCACAGACTCAAAGATGCAAACAAATTATACAAGGATACAAATAAATTATACAATGATACAAATCAATTAATGCAAATTTTACTTGACAAAATGCATTTAATTTGTATTTATTTATTAAAACAAGCTAGATATCAAGGTTTCAGTTATCAGTTTTGATTGTGATGTTCAACAAACAGGTGTAAGTTTTGGGGTGAACATTTATACGCTCTATACTAGACTATGGATGCATTGTTTATGGCTCAGCTAGGAAGTCTTATTTGAAAATGCTTGACCCAATTCATTATCACGGAATAAGACTTGCTCTAGGAGTATTTAAGACATCTCCATGTGAAAGCCTTCTCGTGGAAGCGAATGAACCACCTTTATCGCACCGCAGAGAAATGCTTTCCACACAGTACGCTCTTAGGTTAAGATCAAACCTGCATTGTCAGCTGTTTTTCAACCAAAATACAAAACTTTAAAAGTACCACGTCATGGGATGATGCAGGCAATAACAAACTTCATGCCATCAAACCAACCCTGGGAGAATGGACTCTTTCGTACAGAACTATTTGTATGGAGGAGGTTGTCATTGCAAGAATCAGAATTGGTCATACACACATTACCCACTCCCACATACTACAAGGTGAAGATCCACCAGAGTGCTATTCTTGCAATGAGCTATTCACTGTTAAACACTTTATGACCGAGTGATCCTACCTGCAACCTACGCGTGCTAAATACTATAATGTACATGATATGAAGGAACTTTTTGATACTATATATATCACTTGTATTTTAGATTTCCTAAAGGAAGTAAATCTCTATTTTAAACTATAACTTGTATGCCATCACCTAGAATATTTTTATCTAATGCAAATGTCACCTCTTATTTACAACATCTTATCATCAACATACACCATTTACATCTCCCGTTGATTGGGAAGCCTCATATATTTTCCTGTTACCAACATCTTACCATTTTATATTTAACTATTATGGTTTTTTATATCGCTGGTTGATGTTGGATGATTCTTATTTTTGAACATCTAACCTAAATAGCCTAAAAGTGCTGATGCGCCATTAAAATTCAAACAAACAAACAAACTGTTTTGAGGTGTTCAGTCAGAAAACAATATGATCCGCACCTGATCCTGTATATTATATGTGTGTTTGCAAGTTATCTTGACACAAGTTATCAAGGGATTGGTGTATAGAACAAAAAGCTGGAAGCATTATTGTAAACAGTGTTAAAGTGCCATAGTTTGTCCTAAAACCTATTTCTATGTGATCAGAATAATTTTTCAAAACTCATGACTATCTAAAACTAATGTGTTCTAAATAAAATTGAACTCAACTTGTTCAGTTTGGCTTACATAGTTGTTTGAGAAGCCTGGTGCTGTGAACTAAATGTACAGTAATATTCACCACACAGTGACACAGAAAGTCTGAAAATGTGATTCTTTCTCCAAAGACCTTTTGAAGCAGAACAGGTGTAAGGTTGGGAGTAAAGTTCTGAGAGAAAAACATGCGTCTATTCTGAGTGTGACATGAGTATGAGATCACAGTAATGCTTTCTACTCATTGAGTTAAATATAGACTCACTGGATAGCTGAATACAGTGCCACCCCTTTTGTAAGTTTGGTTTATGTTGTGATACAATTGCATGACAATCACCGTAACCATATTAACCAAAGACCATTTGTACAGTGTCTGCCTGAGAATATGGGGATGTGTTGGTGAGCAACAAATTGATTTAATTCAATTCACACTTTTTTGTAAGGGATTTGCACTTTAAAGTTTGTTTAAAGTTATAGATCTTCAGTATCAGATGTTTTGGGATAATATTACAATAGTAATTGGTTTGTACCTTTACATATTAGTAGTGCTGCTTGTCTGCAAAGAAAGGTAATCTCATTATAGCACCATTCCCAATCAGCACCAAGTCCAATAATTATTAGCATCAAATACATAATTTCTGCTTGTTTCAGGGATAAAAAAATAGAGAGACTGTGTCTTGTGATGGGGAACGATCTACCTCATGACCCTGATGACACCTATGAATTGACAACAGACAATGTTAAGAAGATTCTGGCCATCTACATGAGATTCAAGTAAGCATTTGAGATATTTTGACCATTACTATTAATACCTGTACAGTCTGTATAAACAATAAAATATCTGCATAGAATTGATGTTTAAAAAGCACTATCTTTGGGGCTGTTTACACAGCTGATGGTCATAGAGGCAATAAAAAGATACCTGGTATCAGACATAAATAGTCACAATTATACAGATGATTTAATTGGCTGACAAGAGCTAGGGTGAAACCATGTTGAATCCTTTGAAGACTGTTGTGGGAGAGTCTATATGGTTAATTTGCATAGGTAAAGTGGAACAACCCAGTTCATTTGAAGTTTTAGGTCAATCAAAGAGATTCATCTTGAAGAACAAAAGTTACTGCTTATCATTTCCTTGAGTGAGACTGTTTAAACCACCTTTATTAATGATTATTGGCAAGTTCTTGGTAAGCAGAAATGTTTCTTTGAACTCGGATGCTACTCCATGCATAAAATGCAAAACATGATTATTTCGGTTGTCAGAATAGAGTGTACTAGTGTGATTAATTTTGTTTAAGGCGAAATGTTGAAATGCAGCTCTGATTCAGGTGAAGGATGAGTCATCTTTATAGTGAGAAAAGTCCAGCAAAACCAAATTACAGAGCTCACAGTTTGACTTTGCAAAGTGTAGAAACAATGGGCAACATGTTATTTTTTTACATTTAGCAAACATCCTATCATCAAGGATCATTTTGGAGTATTACAACATCCATGACATATCAACATATTGTTTCATAATTCATATTTACCATATTTACCTTATATGTTGGGACACCATAAATTAAATTTGAAATTTATTTGTGCAATGTATGTTATAGGACACATTGCTTTTTGAGTCATAAGTTGTGACACACCTTTTAAATCATTCAAAAATTACATGTCGGAAAATGCACTGTAACTGAAATGTTATTTTAAAAAATATACAACTGTGTACTTGAATTAAGAACTCTTTAATCCACTGCAGCAGCATCTCATCAACACAACACTTCTTCTGCGCACATATGATCCAGTCTTTCAGTACATGAATATTCATTAGCTTTCTCATACCATGAAATTTTATGAGAGGCAACACATCACCTGAAGCAGAAACAGCAAGGACTAAAGTCAGATTTTTCTCATCTGCAGCAGTTTTGCAAATTCTCACTTTTTTTAACCCCCATCTGTTTATCAATCTATCCAGGAATGCAATCAATGTACAGTAGAATTTCACCCATGTTAATGATGATATTGATGGCAAAATTATATACTTCTCATCAGGCTTTTGTGAATTCATTACATGATTTTATTTTCTCCAGATCTTCTGGATGACGCTAGGTCATCGAAGCACTATGGTGTGTAACTAAAAATTGTTCCATTTTTTAAAATTTATTTTAAAAGTTACATGAATACTGGTGAAAAGAAACCAAAACTAGTTTCCATATCTTGGCCATCTTTGTATAGGCATCTGTAGTTATAATTAATGCAAAGGGGCATTGATGTCTATGGGTAAAAGTATACATAGCAATAACTTACTTTAATGATACTTTTGTAACCCATGCTGGTGAAAACAGTGTCACTTGCAATCAAGTGAATGTGTTTCAAATAATGATTTTTATTTGTGAGATACTTTCATACAGCAGACATGGATATAATTCAGTCTTGGTTATTTCGCTCCTAACACCATGTCATGCATGAATGACAGTTTTCTTCAAGATGTCAGTTGATTGTTTCCCTGTTGTTGCAATTTTGTTGGATCCACTTTTCAGTCAGATAACATCTTCAAACTTTTGAGCATAACCAAACATGATTTGTTGCTCAGTGTTAATGTCAATGAACAACATGTTGTGTGTTATTGGATATAAGCGGTATATGCTACAGTATGGAAGCTTGTGTAACATACATGTATACGGATTTCATGGATATATTTTCTTTAATGCTTATGTTGAAAAATGGAATAAATGATAACAATACAATGTTAGTTCTTTCTTTTTATTATCCAATAAGCATTTTGTTTATCTGTTTTATTGTAACGTGCAGTGGGGGTGAAGCACAAATGCAATACAAATTTATTTCATTTCTAAAGTCTTGGGACATTGACCTGGGTGAAAAAAGTTTCACAATAAGATCCGAGACAGGGAAAAAAATTATTTTTTTACTGTAAATTCTGTAAGGGTTGATCTAATTCCTGAGGTTTTGTGCATCCAATTTTTTTCCATTTTAAACATCTACTCTTAGATGGCATCATAGAGTCAATATTGCGTTGAGGTGCCATTAAGTGGCATTATAGATAAACCTGATGTCAGAAAGATACTAAACTCATTAAAAGTGTGCAAGTCCTATAAGATAGATTTCAAGGTCTGCCATATCACTTGAAATTAGAGATGTGATTTATAATGACAGGTATGATGAGGTAATTTACTAGAAATGTATAAAATCTTTATAGGAAAGGAAGAAATGGAAACCATCAAGCTGTTCATTTGATACAGATGCTATTGCTTGGGTTAGCACACTTTGAATGTTTGAAAACTAGATTGTGTTTGAATCTGTTGGAAATTTTTCATCAGAAAAAGAGTAATTAATTATTGGAATTCATTAGTAATGCAGCAGAAAAACATTTCAGCCATTCAAAATTCAGCTTCACAGATATAGATAATTTATCTATATTAACCCTAGGCTATGTTCAGCATCTGGATAAGTGTGGCATCATAAGTGCATAATCTCCTTGTTCCTTTTCCATTTGATGCTGCATGTTTAGCTGGTAAAACAAACACCTATTTCTGATCTGTAGGCCTTTTTTCTTCTTCTCAAAATGGACAAATTCACTTACATAGCTAAAGTGTCCCTTTCTAAGACTACAAGTGGATTTGTTGCAATACTTTACAAAGCACATCAATTTAAATCATTCTCATAGAACAAAAATTATTTTAAGTATATCATTGAAAAATAGTTCTAAATAAATTTCAATACTTATTCTCAAAATGTCATACACACTGTTGTTGACATGCTGGAGAGTTTGGTTGTTGTTGTTGTAGTGTTTAATGCCATTTTTCAGCACACGATAGGCTGTACATGGCAGCCAGTATTATTGGTGGAGGAAGAATCCGGGAGAACCCCTAGAAAGAACCACTAACCCACGAGAAGCTACTGGCAAGGTTTCTCACATAACTACATTAACCAAATCTTAGACTTGAACCTACGCAGAGGTGAGATGGCAGTGATTCGTAATGTACAGTGCTTTATACCACTCGGCAAGTCAGGGCCCCCTCACAGTTTGGTACCATGGTTGTTTTCTTTGTCATCAACTTCAAAACTGCTTTGGTGGCCAGAGGTTAGAGTGTCCACTGTGAAAATGGGAGGTCATGGGTTTGATCCCTGACCGAGTCATACCAAAGACTTATAAAAATGGTACTAACAGCTGCCTCGCTTGGCACTCAGCATTAAGAGGTTAGTGTTAGGACTGGTCGGCCTGGTGTCAGGATAATGTGACTGGGTGAGACATCATGCTACATGTCTGCGGCATGATGCCCCAGTGCTAGACATCACTTTAAACTGCCTCACTGCAGACATCATAGGGATATGACGGAATTTTTTTTTAAAGCTATGTTACAAATCCTAATCACACACCCACTTTCATCATCATCAGTGTACAAAATATATAGCATATAATTATGGAAAGTTAGGTTACTCTTCTTCCTGGGATCTGCTTATAACTGCTGAGTGCAAGTTTCAAGATGGAAAAGGTTAATTTGTTATGCTACATATGAAGATATCTGAGTGCACGTATTTCATAATGAGAAACTCCAATGACTTCATATTAATCAAAAACTACCTTAAATGTCAAAATACAATCATAAGAAATTCACTCTCACTGTATGATTGTGACTTTAATCAGAGATTAGTCCTGAATACATTTTATGCTGGGATCAGCCTTGAGCATTGATTAATCCTAATCTTGGATCAATTGATGTATGTTGGGATAAGCCTAGCACATATTCTGCTTAACTTTGGATCAGTGCAGAATACACTTTAATGCTGGGATCAACATAGCATAGATTCTGCTTAAGCTGGGATGAGCATAAAATTACTATAATGCTGATATCAGTCTAACACAAATTGTTCTCAGTCTGGGAGTACCCTAGATATATTGGGATGGGCCTAATCCAGATTCTACTTAATTTGGAATCAACCCAGAATACACTATTGATATGGGATTAGCCTTACAACAGAGTCTGCTTAAGTTGGGATCAACTCAAAATGCAATGCTGGGATCAGTCCAGCACAGATTAGTAGTCATTAAGTAATAAAATTGTTATTATTGTTACAACTTGACTTGGAATGTTTGTAATGATTGAATAACAACATATAGTGAATGGGAAAAAGAGGGGAATAGTACAAAATACTCTAACACTTTTGTGTTTCTTTTCTTGCAAGGTACGAGTATGTTTAGACATTCCTTTTTGCAAGTCTTGAATTTTTGTTTTGTATAAACCTCACTTTCATAGCATGCTGTAAAAAGGTGTTTTGAACAAAAGCAAGTAATTCATGTGAATTGCCTACTTGTATGACTCCAGATAGCCCAAAAAAATTAAATCATTAGCTGTTTCTGAACCTGATAAAAGAGTCACCATATTTGTTGTCAGACTTGCCTTTATAATGCCAAAGTCAGTAAAGAATTGCCATTTGTGACATTGGCTTCTGTATGCATGAGCCCAGGAATAGGTTATAAAGTCAAGTCATTGGTTCAGCACTAATCGTAACTGGGGAGACATTGAAACTTTTTAGTAGAGAATTTTAAACTAGTGAAGTATTCTCATTCAAAACAACACCCATTTGAATTTAAAAATACTTTAATTTATATGAAAATAATCTTCAACTTCCATTGATAGTTACACATTCATAACTCTAATGTTTATTTTGTAAACTAGGTGTGACATTCCTGTGATTATCATGGGAGAGACAGGGTGTGGTAAAACCAGACTGGTCAAGTTTCTGTGTGCACTACAGACCCCACCTGGAGCTGATGTGAAGAGTATGATACTTATGAAGGTGAGTAAAGCATTTTAATCAAGTGTGAACAAAGGTGTAGCTTTACAGGGATGATCAACTAAGAGACTGGTTGTAATAAAACCAGACTGATCAAGTTTCAGTACACACTACACCTGGAGCTGATGTGAAAAATATAAAATTCATAATGGTGAGTAATATATGCTTCTGCATGTAACATGCCCCATCTGATGTTCATGTCAAGAGTATGTGTAGCCAAGGTGTGACATTTCGGTAATGATAACAAGGGAGACCAGTTGTGGTAAAAACAGATTTGTGAGGTTTCTGTGTGACCAGAAGGTAGCCCAAGCACAAGAAAAACGTATATGTGGCTTATAGGTCACTTGTTAGGTGATATATAGGTGAAGAATTAGGATTTTGTGTGCTAATTAGGCAGTTCAGTATAAATGGTGGAGGAAAAACCCGGTAAGATCCACGAGAAGCTGCAAGCAAGCTTTCTCACATACCCACATTGTCCAAGCCCAAGACTGAAACCTACACAGACAGAGGAGAGATGGTAGTGATCAGTAAGGTTGAATGCTTTAGACGACTCATATATACTACACTTATTATTTTAATGGTAGTTATTCAATTTTCTACACGTATATATGAGATAGTGTGAATTTCTACTGAATAAAATGAATTTTGGCTTTAAGAAAACTGCTTCCTCCTCCCCCCCCTCCAATGCCCTTGTCCCACCCCCAACCAGAAATAGTATCCTTATCTTGGTAAAAGTATATATGTAAATTGTAACATATAACTTCAGTCCTTATAAAATTCTTGTATATATCCATTTACATGACAAGTTGTGAAATGATTCCAATGCATATTGAACCAACACATTTTAAACAGAGGTCGTGGATTTGATTCCTGGCTGAGTCATACCAAAACAGCTGCTTCATTTGATGCTCAGCATTAAGAGGTTAGTGTTATGATTGGTCGTCCTTGTGTCAGGATAATTTGACTGAGTGGGACATCATGCTACATGTCTGCGGCATGATGCCCCAGTGTTAGACATCACTATAAACTGCCACACTGCAGACATCGTAGCGATATGACTGGAAAATTGTTAAAGCTATGTTAAAAATCCTAATTAAACAAACAAACATTTGAAATAGCTTCAATATCAAATGTTTAGCTGAAATAAAATAAAGGTGTGATAACTATTAACATAATTCATTCAATCTTTCTTTGAAACATAACATTTCAGGCAGAATATATCTTATAATAGGCCCCTATAACCAAATTTCAAAGCAGATTTCAACTCGTGGTTGGCAGTAAAGTTTTCATTGCGAATCCTTTAGACATTCTACTTAAGTTGGAAAAATGAAGACTACCAGATTCAGATGTCAGCATGTGAATGCTTGGATATCTTTCTATACCCCATAATGCTGGAAAGCACAAAAAAAGCAAACAAAACAATATTCTGCCATAGGAAATAGGTTAATTGGTGTATGGATGCTGACCACACTGACTTAAATTTCAGAAATGATTCCATGTCCATCTTTACATCATTATTGTGCTTGCCCTGGAAATATTTCAGGTTCAGGATTTTTGCCATGCCATTGAAACATTATTTTCTATGCTTTCATTAGAATATATACAAAGTTGGATATTTTGATACCAATAATATTATTGTAAAGAACTTTTAGTAAGATCAAAACTTGACTTGGGTTCAGTTTTGTATCGATAATCTCGTTGATATTACCTTTAGATTCTTGATCTGGTAAAAATGGGTTTAGTCTTTGTCTGGAAGGATAAGAACTTTGCATTCAGAATGCCTTTATGCAGATGAAAATAAACCATCATTTTGTCTCAAACAAAATTAGTATAACTCTGCATTTGAGGTCTTTAGCCCTTAATACCAAACTTTGTCATTTTGGAATGCAAATTGCATTCCACCCTATGTTATACAAAATAATCTTCATCTAAAAACAGCTGAAATTAGATTTGCTAGGACTGCAGAATTTTAAATTGCAAAATCATTAGAGTATTTATTAAAACCTCCCAAAATAATAATTGATCTTTGTCCATTACAAAATCTTTGCTACCAGTACTCTCATGATTCAGTATAAATTCAGTGAAATGAATGTTTAGTGGCCACACACTTACTGTATAAAGATGGTTCTAAAAGATGGAGACTAGGTTACAGCTGTTGTTGCAACACCCAACAACATCTTGAGCTGGTTACTATATATGGCCTCCATTTACAACCTCGAGTAACATTGGTATAACAAATTGTGATTTGCCCTTGGTGTATGAATACACATAATGATCATGTTTTTATAGCCATTATACTTTCTAAAAATGGATTTGAATTTCTATGAATATTACATTTAAAAAGGAAATAATAACAAGAAAATAATTTTCATGTAAAATATTTTTAAAGAAATTAACATTTTTATCCACAAAAAACAACCATACTCAATCCAGGAAATTAAAACTATTGAGCTCCACCCTGTGAATTCTGTTGTCATCTCTGTAAACATTGCTGTTTCCAGTCTATTCCTCTGGCAAAATTCAAATATTGCAACTCTGGAGAAAAGAAATAGATGACATCAGATAAGGAACAAAATGGTGAAGCAACATTTTATCTAATAAACTGTGAGTTTAGTTTGATAGAGACATGGCTGAGATATTTTTAAATGAAAATCATCAATCTGTGTCCAAATGTGAGATTGTCAGCGAAGAGAGATTTGTACACCGTGAGCCTGATGATATACTGAAATTTATTGAAAGTAAGCAGAATGCAAACACTTTATAAAAGACACTATTTGATGTACCGGTAAGTCTAGTGACATGATTCTTGCAGTAAAAAAAAAAAAATTCAGAAATTTACACCAGATACACCCCTATGAATCACCTGACTGGTTTCATAGTGTTAGGAGAAAATATGGATCTGAGTTTGAACTGAACAGCTTAAATTTTTTGTATCCTCTTTACCAATTTCATCTGCAGTGCCTTATTCCTGAGAAGCAATTCTAAATACACTGTGGTAAAACAGAGCATCATACAGCAAAAGAAATTGTGATGACCATCACCATGTTTACTAAAAATGTTGTAACATTATTATTTATTTTTTAAAGTATTAAAAACTATAGCAGCAGAGGGGGTGAATCGGACATGGATTTCAAACAAAATAGACTTCTCGGATTAGCATTTAAGAAATCAAACAAAAAATGACTGAAAATCAATGAAAACAGGCAAAAAATGACTGAAAATCAATGAAAACAGGCAAAATAAAAAAAGAAAGTCTCCATTTGCCAAACGGAGACTTAGTCATTTTTGTCTGAAAACATGATCTTGCAACGGGTTTCAAAATGGGTAAAAACTCTTCAACCGAATATTTTATCAAGTCCGATACGATATCGTGTCCTCGGGTCTGCTAAATTTATTGTCACAAATCCATGTGGGACTGATTGAGGGGTCCTATGACATTATTTCCCGTAGGAGGGCCCAAATCGCGATGAAAAGTTGTCCGATTCACCCTCTCTGCTGGGCCCTTTTTTTTACTGTGATTTAACCGTATCAGGGATATGTTTTTGTAACCTAGTCGCTAAAAACTCTTCTGGAGTCGGTATTGGTCTATTTTTCCGTCGGAGATATTCAATTGCGGAACGGTACTGTGGGGATCCACACGCTATACAAATTTGATATTTTCCCCGTATGCCTTTTCCACAACCAAGACAGGGTTTTGGCCCCTCGGGGCATCCTTGTTTTGCAGTACAATTATGTACACCGCAGAATTCCCCGTATGAATTTTTTCCACATCGTCGTGTAGATCCTAAAAATAACCAACAGCATTTATTTGTTGCTAGTGCTGGATTCACCTTTATTATTAATTGTTAATCAACATTCAATTAGACGTTAAAAAGTATACAGTATAATGATTAGTGATTACTCCGATAACATTTCAGGATGTGAAATAGACTTTTTTCAATCTCCGGAAACTCATCATGATCTTCAAGAATATTACAAAAGACGTTTAGGACCGTCATGGAGTGTTTGTAGTAAAAAATCCGTGATTGAATTACTCACCATGGATAGTTATCTACTTCGCGGTGTGATTATTCATCAGATGGGGAAATTTTACGTTTTTGTGGATGATCCCGACATAACAGATTTGCAAGGGTGTTCTGCGGTTAATGAAATTATTCCCCGGGAGAGATTGAGATATCCCTCTATCGACATTGATTCTAAAAACCCATCGTTGGAGGAGTTATTATTGTACTTCAATGACTTAGTTTACTCTGTCAATGATGTTCTGGTTTTTGAAACCAGCGGCGGTTATCACATTTTATTGAAAACGATTCCGATCGATTTTGATACTCATCGGGAATTGTTGAAGAAAATTGCCGCAGATAGACCAACATGGAATGTTGATACACAGGCTGGATTGTACAGCATCAAATTACCCAGAACGAAGTCAATAAAACCAAACAGCATTGATAAACGATTAATTCATCCTGTAGGATTTACTAGCAATTTATTATCATGTCCTGTTGCTATACAGCCGTGTTACGAAAAACGCACTGGCGACAATAACATTTTTGAAGACCGCGATGATGATAATCTCACTAGTGAACAAATTCAACGGATTTCAACAGCGCTAACTGGACAATCAAATAAAATCACAGGAATTACAAATCAAACCACTAATATGATCTCACTGGGTAGGGTTCCAGGATCATTCTGTCATATTTGCCAACGACGACACGGCATTAATGAGTTTACTGGATACATTGAGGGAAAAGCCATTGATGCGTTTGTGGTAGTTTACTCTGATCGATTTGTGATTGGTTGTTTCCGTACAACAAAAAATAAAATCATGATTGACAGAAGAAATGATGATAGTAAAACCCGGTACGAAAAGTATTTAAAATCATATAATTATCGCCGGGGAGATCATAGCGGTGAATTCCCCATAAGGGTCCCGGATTATACTTACTGTGATCCCCCTGTTCATGAAAATGGCACAGGATGTAAAATTATCCTCAACGACGACTATATGGATGGTTCTGCTTGTGGGATGGGGAAGTCAAAATCGGCATGGAAATCAATACGAGATGATCAATCTGTGCTCTATTTGTCATATAGAAAAACATTTATGAATAAAACCCGTGCTGATTATAATCTTGAGTCGTACAATGATATCTGTGGTAGTATTGTATTTGATGAGCACAGCCATAGAAAAGTTATCTCACAAATATAATCTATTGTACGAGTGAGGGGAATTCCTGATGTGTTATTGTTAGATGAATGGCATGGAATTCTTCGTCAAATAACCTCATCGGGCCGTGGAAAACAGATTTGGGAAGCACTGACATGGTTGATTTCATCAGTGAAACGGGTTATTGTACTTGATGCTGATGCCAACAACGACGATTTGGAATTATTCAGAAAACACTTAAATCGTCCAGACATGAAATTTATTATTAACGGGCATCAACCCGATCACGGTAAGAAGTTTATTGTGGAACAGTCCCATCATGACAATTACATCAAATTGTTAGACACTCTGAAACAAGGAAATCGTGCAGTAGTTTTTACACAAAACAAACGACACGGGAATTATTCTGTAGAAGCCCTCGCTAAGTTGTTGCAGCATTTAGGATACCGAGTGAAATACTATCATGCTGATACCGATTCGGCAGAAAACCAGCGAGACTTTGCTGATCCCATTGAAGCGTTTGAGCACATCGACGTTGTAATCTATAATTGCACCGGTCTCTCTAAACACCCCAAGACCACCCCAAGACACCCCAATATTGCATATATTAGCACCAAATCTCGTAATAACGTACCAAGAAGCGGAAAAAAGAAATGAAAACACACATACGGACATTGTTACTATCAATGATTTATAGTATTGGTAGATTGCCCTATTTCTGATAATCTACGGAAACGAACTCTATGCATCACATATATATATATATATATATATATATATATATATATATATATATATATATATATGTTGTTTATCTCAATAACAATGTAACTATTCCTTCATTCCTTTTTTTGACAAATATTAACATTGACCCTAAAAAATTCAATAATTCAAATAAATTTGAGAAATATGGAACATCGCCATTTATTGAGGATATATATATATTTTGTGTAACAAGTAAAATTAGTAAGGTCGTGAGTTGCCAAGGGAAACAACTCCCGTTTTGATGAAGAGTGTTCCGGTACAGTATCGTGAATATTAATCTACATTTAATAAATAGCAATACCACAAATAAGTCGATAAAAAATTGAACAAAATGGCAAATTTATTGTATATAAAAAAATTGTTTATCTCAATAACAATGTAACTATTCCTTCATTCCTTTTTTTGACAAATATTAACATTGAGCCTAAACAATTCAATAATTCAAATAAATGAGAAAAATATGGAACATCGCCATTTATTGAGGATATATATATATATATATATATATATATATATATATATATATATATATATATATATATATATATATGTGTGTGATGCATAGAGTTCGTTTCCGTAGATTATCAGAAATAGGGCCATCTACCAATACTATAAATCATTGATAGTAACAATGTCCGTATGTGTGTTTTCATTTCTTTTTTCCGCTTCTTGGTACGTTATTACGAGATTTGGTGCTAATATATGCAATATTGGGGTGTCTTGGGGTGGTCTTGGTTGTCTTGGGGTGGTCTTGGGGTGTTTAGAGAGACCGGTGCGGGTCTCTCTAAACACCCCAAGACACCCCAGGACACCCCAAGACTCTCCAAGAACACCTTAAACTTACATAATACTCACTTAAAATTTCAACAACAGCACACAAAAACCAAAAACAAACAAACAAATAAAAACTACGAATATTTAGCAATATTTTGTGTAACAAGTAAAATTAGTAAGGTCGTGAGTTGCCAAGGGAAACAACTCCCGTTTTGATGAAGAGTGTTCCGGTACAGTATCGTGAATATTAATCTACATTTAATAAATAGCAATACCACAAATAAGTCGATAAAAAAAATTGAACAAAATGGCAAATTTATTGTATATAAAAAAATTGTTTATCTCAATAACAATGTAACTATTCCTTCATTCCTTTTTTTGACAAATATTAACATTGAGCCTAAACAATTCAATAATTCAAATAAATGAGAGAAATATGGAACATCGCCATTTATTGAGGATATATATATTATAGATTACAACGTCGATGTGCTCAAACGCTTCAATGGGATCAGCAAAGTCTCGCTGGTTTTCTGCCGAATCGATATCAGCATGATAGTATTTCACTCGGTATCCTAAATGCTGTAACAACTTAGCGAGGGCTTCTACAGAATAATTCCCGTGTCGTTTGTTTTGTGTAAAAACTACTGCACGATTTCCTTGTTTCAGAGTGTCTAACAATTTGATGTAATTGTCATGATGGGACTGTTCCACAATAAACTTCTTACCGTGATCGGGTTGATGCCCGTTAATAATAAATTTCATGTCTGGACGATTTAAGTGTTTTCTGAATAATTCCAAATCGTCGTTGTTGGCATCAGCATCAAGTACAATAACCCGTTTCGCTGATGAAATCAACCATGTCAGTGCTTCCCAAATCTGTTTTCCACGGCCCGATGAGGTTATTTGACGAAGAATTCCATGCCATTCATCTAACAATAACACATCAGGAATTCCCCTCACTCGTACAATAGATTATATTTGTGAGATAACTTTTCTATGGCTGTGCTCATCAAATACAATACTACCACAGATATCATTGTACGACTCAAGATTATAATCAGCACGGGTTTTATTCATAAATGTTTTTCTATATGACAAATAGAGCACAGATTGATCATCTCGTATTGATTTCCATGCCGATTTTGACTTCCCCATCCCACAAGCAGAACCATCCATATAGTCGTCGTTGAGGATAATTTTACATCCTGTGCCGTTTTCATGAACAGGGGGATCACAGTAAGTATAATCCGGGACCCTTATGGGGAATTCACCGCTATGATCTCCCCGGCGATAATTATATGATTTTAAATACTTTTCGTACCGGGTTTTACTATCATCATTTCTTCTGTCAATCATGATTTTATTTTTTGTTGTACGGAAACAACCAATCACAAATCGATCAGAGTAAACTACCACAAACGCATCAATGGCTTTTCCCTCAATGTATCCAGTAAACTCATTAATGCCGTGTCGTCGTTGGCAAATATGACAGAATGATCCTGGAACCCTACCTAGTGAGATCATATTAGTGGTTTGATTTGTAATTCCTGTGATTTTATTTGATTGTCCAGTTAGCGCTGTTGAAATCCGTTGAATTTGTTCACCAGTGAGATTATCATCATCGCGGTCTTCAAAAATGTTATCGTCGCCAGTGCGTTTTTCGTAACACGGCTGTATAGCAACAGGACATGATAATAAATTGCTAGTAAATCCTACAGGATGAATTAATCGTTTATCAATGCTGTTTGGTTTTATTGACTTCGTTCTGGGTAATTTGATGCTGTACAATCCAGCCTGTGTATCAACATTCCATGTTGGTCTATCTGCGGCAATTTTCTTCAACAATTCAAGATGAGTATCAAAATCGATCGGAATCGTTTTCAATAAAATGTGATAACCGCCGCTGGTTTCAAAAACCAGAACATCATTGACAGAGTAAACTAAGTCATTGAAGTACAATAATAACTCCTCCAACGATGGGTTTTTAGAATCAATGTCGATAGAGGGATATCTCAATCTCTCCCGGGGAATAATTTCATTAACTGCAGAACACCCTTGAAAATCTGTTATGTCGGGATCATCCACAAAAACGTAAAATTTCCCCATCTGCTGAATAATCACACCGTGAAGTAGATAACTATCCATGGTGAGTAATTCAATCGCGGATTTTTTACTACAAATACTCCATGACGGTCCTAAACGCCTTTTGTAATATTCTTGAAGATCATGATGAGTTTCCGGAGATTGAAAAAAGTCTATTTCATATCCTGAGATGTTATCGGAGTAATCACTAATCATTATACTGTATACTTTTTAACGTCTAATTGAATGTTGATTAACAATTAATAATAATGGTGAATCCAGCACTAGCAACAAATAAATGCTGTTGGTTGTTTTTAGGATCTACACGACGATGTGGAAAAAATTCATACGGGGAATTCTGCGGTGTACATAATTGTACTGCAAAACAAGGATGCCCCGAGGGGCCAAAACCCTGTCTTGGTTGTGGAAAAGGCATACGGGGAAAATATCAAATTTGTATAGCGTGTGGATCCCCACAGTACCGTTCCGCAATTGAATATCTCCGACGGAAAAATAGACCAATACCGACTCCAGAAGAGTTTTTAGCGACTCGGTTACAAAAACATATCCCTGATACAGTTAAATCACAGTAAAAAAAAGGGCCCAGCAGAGAGGGTGAATCGGACAACTTTTCATCGCGATTTGGGCCCTCCTACGGGAAATAATGTCATAGGACCCCTCAATCAGTCCCACATGGATTTGTGACAATAAATTTAGCAGACCCGAGGACACGATATCGTATCGGACTTGATAAAATATTCGGTTGAAGTTTTTACCCATTTTGAAACCCATTGCAAGATCATGTTTTCAGACAGAAATGACTAAGTCTCCGTTTGGCAAATGGAGACTTTCTTTTTTGATTTTTGTCTGATTTCATTGATTTTTCATTTTTTTGCCTGTTTCATTGATTTTCAGTCATTTTTTGCCTGTTTTCATTGATTTATCAATTTATTTTGCCTGTTTTCATTGATTTTTCAGTCATTTTTTTGCCTGTTTTCATTGATTTGCAGCCATTTTTTGATCGATTTTTTAAGTACTAATCCATGAAAAGTATGCTTGAAAAGTTGTCCGATTCACCCTCTCTGCTGTATCCTCTTTACCAATTTCATCTGCAGTGCCTTATTCCTGAGAAGCAATTCTAAATACACTGGTAAAACAGAGCATCATACAGCAAAATAAATTGTGATGACCATCACCATGTTTACTAAAAATGTTGTAACATTATTATTTATTTTTTAAAGTATTAAAAACTATGTTTCTCAGAAAAGGTAATAAAATTTGCAACAGTGATATATCATTTGTTATCATTTACCATTGTATATGCTGACAACTGTGTTTAGAAATATGACTTGAAAGAAAGAAAAAACAAATTAAAAAACTTACAATGATGTTCAGTGATTCTTTTAACCATGAAGATGAATGAAATCTCCAAATAGTATGAAATAAAATAAAGATTATTCTTTTTCTAGTATTTTGGTCCAACTTTGAAGTTTCTAGCACTGTTAGTTCAAAAGTTATAATAATTTTACTAAACGTAGACAACAAAACATCTGGAACCATTTGTTTACTTCACATTCTAGAACATGTACTTCAGTATGCAGTTCCTCATGAAAACTTGTCACAAATTATTCCTAGAAATATTTCAGTAAGATAAAGGTAATTAATCAGTATAATATTAGTCCAAATTTTTAAGTCATCATCACTATGAGTCTATGTCATTAATAACAATATTACATTAATGGTGAATTAATAGAAAATGTCCACATGACATTGCAAAATCATGCTTCATTTTTAAAACTGCCAATTGTACATCAGCTGTTGTTGAAACATCAGCTGTTAAGCGTTCAAACACCTAGTAAAGTGTTTTCACAGGCATTTGGTATGAACACCAGTGAACATTCATGACAGTTTTTTTTTTTTTTTGTCAAACATTTTTTCAATAGTATGTTACTCTGGTAGTCTCTGGAACAAGTGCTGCATCTATTCTAGCTCTAGTGGCACCAACCAGAGATGCAGTTATGTCCTCCAGATAGCTCTGAAATGTTGGCCACATACTTTTTTGAATTTTCTCTGGATTTGTGTCCCATGCAATCACATGCATATTGTACGCCAAAGTTTCCATTAAGTAAAGGAAATTTTGATGCCACCATTTGTCTGACCAGTGATGAAGATTGTACCCAACCATCTGGTCACAGAGATCTATTCCCTTCATGTTTAGCTGGTAATCTGATAGCATTTTGGGAACTTGAATCTGTTGTTGAACAGCCATACCAGAACATCTGTTTACAAAGTCACAAGATGATGGGTCATGAACATTTGACAAAACACAAATAGCTTTTGTATCTTGCAAAATACAAAATGTAAGTTCATCCTTCTGTCCGACTTTGTATTCATATTTCTTCAGCGTCAGCTGTTTTGTCAGCAACTTTTTTGGCAACCCCTTCCTGTTGCTATGGACCATTCCCCAGGCCATCACCTCTCTAGTATGCAAGTCTCTCAATAAATCTGTGCTTGCGTAAAAGTTGTCAAAATAGACTCCCAGATTTTTTTCAAACATGTGTGAGCAGAGATCCATTACCACTCCGTAATCCATCCCCTTTCTTGCTCATCCTCTTTGCCAGTGTATACCTGGAATGTGCATGTATTCGGTTGAGCTGTTGGCCATATTCCATAATTTTACCCCCCCCTCCCCATTTTGTTGGCTTTGCTAATTGTTAGACATCAAAAGGATGTTTCAGTGGCATGGCAAAATTGCTGAACCTGAAATATTTCCAGGGCAAACACAATAATGATGTAAAGATGGCCAGTGATCAAGTCCAGTTATGGTTGTGGCAAGTTTAATATGTTAATAATGACTTGTGCAAAGTAAATTTAGAGTTATGTGTCTACACAAAGGAACTGTCAAATACAGAGCAATGTGCAATTAAAATACTCTTTTTCTAATTTTTCTGTTTCTTTAACATATTCATCGGGTTGTTAAATTATGGCTTTTTTGCCATTGTCAATATTTGCACTAATCCTTTGTTTCATTGATAGGTGCATGGGGGCACTACAACTACAGACATAAAAAGAAAAGTAGAAGAAGCAAAGGGAATTGCCCAAGAGAATTCAGTGTATACTGTCCTTTTCTTTGATGAAGCAAACACTACAGAGGCTATTGGAATGATCAAAGAAATCATGTGTGATAGGTCCATTGAAGGGAAGCCACTGGACAGATGTGAGAAGTTAAGATTTGTGGCTGCTTGCAACCCTTACAGAAAGTGAGTTATTATTTCCATTGTGCTGATTCAGATTTGTTAAAAAGTCCTTTTTTATGTATATTTGAAAGTGAAAAATGTTCACTTGCATTAATTTTCCCCACTGTCTCATTTAATGCTGATACTGTAGATAGTTAGAATATTACTACATCAGTACAAAGTTTTGAAATGTATTTGTTTAAGACAGTAATTTAAAAAAAAAATTCACCTGAATCGAATGCTGTAAAAAGTGTATTTTATTTTGCTAAATACTGCTTTTTTTAATGAAAAATGAAGTTGGTATCTTTAATGATGTGAATACCTGTTATAGTTTGCTAATTTACTTTCGTGTTTCTGCATTCAATTGTGAATTAAGACCTTGAAAAGCTGGGAGTATAATTTAGCAAGAAGTTTTTTTTTTTAATGTGACCTGACTTTGGTTTGCAATCAAAATTCATTCAATCACATCCTTCAATGTTTACAAATATAGGTAGGATTGTAATGAGAGTTAAGTTTTTGTATTCAGTAATTGCTTTACCTGTGGAAAATATATCTTTCCTTAGCCAAATATATTCTTTAAATGGAAAATAAAGCAGTTACTTAAAGGGAAAATAAAGCAGTTAATAAAAGCTACTGTGAGTTTAAGTTAACAGAAATACATTCACCTGGTCCCTTAGACCTAGCCATTTTTTTTAACAACAATACTTCTTGCAATTAATGAATTAAAAATTCTTCAAAACTCTCAAAGACTTATCACTATCAAATTTAAATAATAATAATAATAATGAGGACTTTGTTTAGCACCTAATCTAAGCACTTTACAATATATAAAATGATATGACTACAAAAAACAAAACACATGAAAGTGGAACACGTAAAAAATGCTAAAAATTTTTAAGGTCGAAAACAATAGGTCTTTAAGTTTGTTCTTGCAGTTGAAAAAAGCTGAGTTTTAAGAACACTCTTTAAAAGGATCACTGTTTTTGCATCTGATTTCAATGGGCAATTCATTCCATCTTGCTCAGCCTTGGTATGCAAAAGAATATTGTCAAATTGACTTCATTTTCAAGGTGGGAATAATGAGTATACAATTGTCAGAAGAGGAGCATAAGTTACATGGATGAGGCCAGATAGGTTTGTTGGACTGGTGTCCGTTAGTAAAAAATAGCACAGAAAACAAATTTTGTGTTTGATTCTGAATCAAATGGATAGCTATTATGGGGTATAGAGCAGTGGGGAGGTTTGCTCTGATCATGGTACTCATAGGATGATTTGAGCAGCTGTGTTTTGAACTTTTTGAAGTTTCTGGAGTAGATATTGAGATGAACCAGTCTTGAAAGTACTACTGAACACACAAGTGTTTTAGCAGCATCAAATGAAATATATTTGCACATGGAGCTGATGTGTTTCAGCTCAAGATACGTAGCCTTGGATATGTTGATGATATGTTGGTGCAATGAGTGAGTAATGTCTAGAGTAACACCAAGGTTTTGTACATCTGACTGTGTGAATACAATGTTGGTGTTGCTGACATCTATTGTTTGAAGTAAAGGATGTGAATGAGAGAGTCTTTGTGCTGAGATCAGAATGGCCTCAATTTTATTGTCATTCATCTGCAGCTTGTTACATGGCATCCATGATTTCACATCAGAAATGCACCTCTCTACTCCTTGGATGGTAGCATAAACTTCAGTTGGGTGGCTAGATTTGTATATTTGGGTGTCATCAGCGTACAGCTGGTGAGGCACAGGATGATGATATATGACACTTGAGAGCGGCTGAGTGTATCAAATGAAATGAACAAGTCCAAAAACAGACCCCTGTGGTACAGCACAACATAGATCAACTGGACTGGAGTGTATTCCATTTGCAGATACAATTTGTGTCCTGTTGACTAAGTTGGATTTATACCAAAGTAAGGCTGTATTATGAATGCCAAATACATGCTGGAGATGGTGAAGTTATTTATCATTGTCTATTTTGTCAAATACTGCAGACAAATCAAGGAGGGTGAGGACTGTAATCTTTCCACTATCCTAAACAGAGAGAATGTCATCAACTACTTTCAGAAGAGTAGTTTCAGTACTGTGGCAAGGACAATATGCAGACTGTACATTGCTAAAAAGACTGTTTGAATTCAAATGAGATACCAGTTAGGTTAGAATAACTTTTTCTAAGATTTTTTTTATACAAATGGGAGATTAGAAACTGGGTGGTAGTTCTTTGAATCATTATGGTGGAGTGATGGTCTCATCAGCAGACGCTTTACGATGGCAGTTTTGAGAAATGATGGGAATAACCCAGATGAGAGTTATTAATAACATTAGTTAGTGAAGGCAATATTGGATTTAAGCAATCAAGCAGCAGTGATGTTGGAATTAGATCAAGTTCACATGTGTTACGTATATTTGATTTAAAATATTTATTTTTAATTGTCAGATCCAAATTTGTCATTTTGGGTTTTAAAATTCATTTAATTGGGAGATTATTCTAGAAAAATCTCTATGACCATACTTTATCTGTAAACATGTTTTTGACCTTGGCTTGTTGACCTAATTTCTGACCCTGCTTCAGACAGTGTCAACAAGCTTTTAAAACGATTGGTTAAAATCCAAAGACATCTTTCTGGATCATTCTATTATTACGTGACTTAGTGAAGGTACCTAGCCTCTTTCTTTCACCTTCCATGAACTTCCATAAAATCACGTGATCACTTGTTTACGTAAAAAACAGGTATTTAAATTATTGTTTGGGAGAGAACAGTTCAGTAGATGTTGGGCTTTTATAATATAAAGTTGTGTTTTCAGTTTGAGTTATAATTTTAATTACCTTGTACTGGAAATTGGGTCATTTCGTTGTAGCAAGAGGAATTATTCTATTTATTTGGAAAAGGACATGTGTTCATGATATTCATTTGGATTATTTTAAAAACAAGAACCATCACGTGACATTGTCAGCCATTTTGGATTACATCGTCAAGATTCGAACCTGGAACTATTAGAACATTTATTTATTAGGACTTTTGCAATTCCATTAGTGGATTATTTTTGTGAATTCTATATTGGATTAATGTTGGATTTGATTCTCCAAAACCGTAAGTTTATTTATTTTATGAAAATAATTGTACTTAATAAATTAATTGTTTAAATTTTACAAGCTTGTTAGTTTTCACTCTTTCTGTGTTGCTGCTTATTCGAGCCTAAACACATAACACATTACTTTGATGCACTTTTCATCATGATTGTCCATACTAAATCCATAGAGACAAGTTCAAATGCTGCTAATGGTCGTCACTGAAATTCTGAATTGCAACTGAATGGTGACAACGAGTCAATGGACAATGGTTGTGAAGTTCTCCTTAGCGGCATCATAGATTTGTTTATGAATAGTGAGTCTGGTGGAAAGCCAAAGCCTCTGCTTTATGGTGGTCTAATTTAGCAGTGCAAAGCTGGTCCCTAACACTGCTATATAACGATGAACACTTTTGAATTGATACTCTGCACTTGGTGGATGGGGCATGTTTTTCAAACAATGAATGCAAGCAGTTATTGATTTGTTCTGCTATAGGAGGTAAGCAAGTTGTTAGGTTTGCTTGAATGTCATGCATTAGTTTGGTTCTATTTATCATACAGACATTTCTCTTAGTAGCAAATAAGGTGGAGGGTTAGGGACTGATAAGTCCAGATGGCATATAATGCAGAGGTGATATGATGCAAGTTCATGGGATACAAGGGTGGACCATATAATAGTATCATCAGATCTATGAGGTATCCAGTTTAAAAAGTGACCATGTTTAAGGGTGGGTTGGTTAACTAACTGTTTAAGGTTGAAAAAATGAATGGAATCTAGGAGTTTTGATGTGTATGGTTTTCCAGGACAGTCAATTTAAGTGCAAGTTGAAATATCCAAGAATAATCAGGTTTCCAACTGTCAAATCACAATGGACAAATTTAAAAACGTTTATTAAGAAATATCCTTCTATGAATTATAATTATTTCTTTTTCTAGACAATATGATTAAGGAACAAAATTGTTGATTTAATAATTATCTTTATCAGACTTTTTATTCTGAATAGCTTTACGATATATTTTTTCCTTTTTGAGTTGGTGGGAGATATAAAAATGGGTTCCATCCCTTTTGCTTCTAGAGCATGTCTCTAAAACTATTATAGATATTTCTATGAAATTTACTATACACATCAGTCCAAATGTTCCTTTCAATATTCACAATTTTTCAGTTTGAATAATTTTAACATTTTGTCCATGTATCTGTCAATATCCATCCATCCATGATCCATACATTCATTTCTAGGGAATTTTGTTCCCAACTTTAAAGATATTTCGGTGAAACATTATGCTTATTATAGATTAGTGGTCTAGATATGCCTTTTTAGATGGAGAATTCATTAGTTTTATGATTTTGAGACTTCTCAAGTGTAGGTATGTCAGTCTCATATTGAACATTCTCATGTATCCACTACATATGGTCATATATGGTAAAACAGATGGATCTTGTATGTTATTTTCTTCATGTTTTTATAAAAGAAATCTGTTAAGTCTAATAACAATACATTGCATACTAACTTGTCTGAAAACAATTCCTCTGATCAAAATTGTAATGTCTTGGCCTCAAAAGATGACTTCTAGTAATCAACCTAAGTATTCAACACATTATCCCTAAACTGAATGAGATAAAGTTAATATTCCACCAAACTAGATCAGTCAGTATTCTGGGTTTATGTGAAACCTTCCTTTCTGATGATACTGATGATTTGGCTCTTCAAATTCTGGGGTTCAACTTTGAAAGAAAAGATAGGGAATCCATAGGGGGGTGGTATTCTTTGTGTATAGACAGTTCCATTAGTTATAACAGACATGTTAATCAAGAGACTATTTTGGCAGAGAGTATCTGAATCGAAGTAACCCTTGCCCAATCAAAGCCAAGACTCGGTTTACAGACCACCTAGTTCCACAGCTAATTGGATTGATAGATTTGATGTGCAGATTCAAAAAGCATTACTAAAGGAAGATTTAGAAACTATCATATGAGGTGATTTTAACAATGACTACATGAAAACTCCACCATTAGCATGGATAAGTAACTTTGAAACTTACAACTTTACTCAATTAATTAACACCCCAACTAGAGTAACAGATAAAAGTGCTACTATCATTGATCATGTATATACATGTACTCATAAACCTGAAAACATATGTGAAATAAATGTGACAATGTATGTACTGAGTTACCACTACCCAATCTGTATAACTAGGCATGTTCCAAAATCGTCTAAAAATGGTCAACACATTGAAATACAATACAGGGACTTGAAACAGTTTGATGAGGAAATGTTCTTAAATGATTTAGTTTGCAAACCCTTCCAATTAGTCTGCAATATAGCTGATGTCAACACTGCCTTAGACAAATGGTATTGGATGTTCAATGCAGCTTTAGACAAGCACGCCCAAATTAAAACAAAAAGGATTAAACACCAAATTACACCCAAGTGGATTATACCTGTGATCAAAAGGGCTAGGCACCTAAGAGATAATTTCCACAAGTACAAAACATGAAAAGCTTTAGAAAGTGGAGGAATAAAACTAAGAACCTGATAGAGAATGCAAAAGAAATCTACTTAAACAGGCTTTTGATGACAGTAAGAATACCAGGACGTTATGGAAGCATCTAATAGAGCTGAACCCATTCAAGAATAGTTGTCTTCCCCCTAGACATAAACCAAATAATAGTGATATAGCAACATCTGTGGAAATGTTCAACAATTTCTTCATAAGCATCTCCAGTAACTGTATTCAGACCTTTATGACTAACATCCCAATTGAAATTGATGCTCTGTTATTTATGAGAGCTAAAATTCCTGATGATAATTATTTTTCAGTAGCTAATGTTAGTGAAGCTGATTTTTTTGATATGCTAATTAAGGTGAATATCAATAAATCTTCTGGATTAGATGGTATTGGTCCAACGCATATTCGAAAATCATAGGATCCTCAACCAGAAAACATCAAGAATGGTTTGATGAGAACTGCAACAAGATCAAACAGTTGCTGGATGAGAAACACTGCCTCCTTCAAACCTACCTCAACAACCCCAAGTCCATCACTGGGAAAGATGTGTACAACAACATATGCAGAACTGTAATGCAGAAGCCCCATCAGATGTACGACACATGACTGGTCAACAAAGCTGATGAGGTCCAGTGCTACACAGACCACCATGACACTTCTACAATGCCCTGAAAGAAGTGTATGGACCTACATCCTCAGGATCATTCCCCCCTTCTCAGCGCAAATGGGAACACACTAATTACTGACAAAGAGAAGATTCTTCAATGATGCGCTGAACACTTTGGCAGCATCCTGAATTGCACTTAATCCATCTATGATGAAGCCATCAGTCGTTTCCCCCAATTACCCATCAACGAAGCGCTGGATGACCCTCCAGCCTTGCATGAGACACAGAAAGTGATATGTCAGCTCTCCAGTGGCAAAGCACCTGGTTCAGACTCCACCTCAGCTTGCGTCTACAAGGAAGGGGGCACAGCCTTGATAGAAAGGCTCCACAAACTGTTTTTACTGATATGGCAACAAGAAACAATCCCCCAGGAATTCAAAGATGCTTCATAATCCACTTGTATAAGTGCACAAGGAACCACCAGGCATGCAACAACCACTGGGATATATCCTTACTCTCAAGTGTTTGAAAGATAACTCACCAGAAACCTACAGAACCACCTCACTATGCACCTTGTCCAGGGACTACTGCCAGAAAGTCAGTGTGGATTCCAAAAGGAACATAGGACCATTGACATGGTGTTTGCTGCTAGGCAGCTACAAAAGAATGTCAAGAGCAAAAGGCCAACCTTTTCTTCATCAACTGGACAAAGGTCTTTTATGCTGTAGGCAGAGAAAGCTTGTGGAAGATAATGGCCAAGTACGGATTCCCAAGAAAATTTATATCCATGGTGCAGCATTCCACGATGGCATGCAGGCATGAGTCCAGGACAATGGAGAGACATCTGAGCCATTCCTAGTAACTGGTGATGTCAAGCAGGGTTGTGTTGTTCTAGTACCGACACTGTTCAGTCTTTTGTTCTCTACCATGCTGACTAATGCTTTCAGAGACAGAGAGGTTGGAGTCAGCACCAGATACCATACAGGTGGAAAGCTATTCAATCCCAAGAGGATTGAAGCGTAAACTAAGGTTATGACGGACACCATCCAGGATCTCTTATTTGCTGATAAATGTCCCCTCAATGCTGGCTCAGATGCCAACATGCAATGCAGCATTAACACATTCTCCAGCTCCTGCACAAGCTTTGGTCTCACCATCAGTACCAAGAAGACTGAATTCCTGCATCAGCCGGCCCCACAAAAGCCCTATGTTGAGCCCAACATCATCATCAATGGCCAAAGTCTCAATGTAGTAAACTGCTTCTTCTACCTTTGCAACACACTGTCACAGAGCATCATTATTGACAACATGGTGAACATTCACATTGCCAGAGCCAGCTCAACTTTTGGCAGATTGTATTCCAATGTCTGGAATAGAAGAGGCATCAGCATCCATACCAAACTAAAAGTCTTACAGGGCAGTTGTGCTCCCCACACTACTTTATGTATGCAAAATGTGGATGGTGTACCAATGCCATGCCAGGAATCTGAACCACTTTCACACCACAAGTCTCAGGAAAAACCTCAGCATCAAGTGGCAGGACAAGGTTGCTGACACTGAGGTACTTGCCCAAGCAGGTCTCCCCAGCATCCACACCATCCTGATGCACAGGACATGTTGTATGCATGCCAGACCACCAGCTGCCTAAGAGAATCTTCTATGGTGAGCTACAGCAAGGACAGCAATCTCATGGAGGTCATAAGTAATGCTTCAAAGATAATCTGATAGCGGCATTGGAACATTCAATGTAAACCCTGATTCCTGGGAGCAGACAGCAAGTGATTGAGTCACTTGGCGTTCATCTGTGCACAAAGGCACCAGGTTGTGTGAATCTAGCAGGACAACAGCTGCAGAGCTGAAGAGGCAAGCCAGAAAAGCGTGTGTCACAAACCCTCCTAGATGATGTCCCACTCATCTCCTGTCCCACATCCAAACAAATATTCCATGCAACGGTTGGTCTCATCAGCCACCTGCACACGCATAGAACAGAACCAGCCCCTCCAACCCTTAGATGACTAGAAAGGTCCTCGTCAAATCAACAGACAAACAACAACAACACATCATCAACTTAAGTATAATGACATTGAAGTGTGCAAAGGTTACATCAATCATTAAAAAATGAAGATCCAGGGAATTGCAGACTAATATCAATTCTACCTGTATTGACAAAATTATTTGAAAAGCAGGTATCCATTCAGGTCTGTACATTTTTTGAAACATAATCTCGATTTCATAAAGCACAATCAGGATTTAGAAAGTACCACTCATGCCAAACAGAACTTACCAAATTGATTGAACTTTTTCTGAAGGAAATAAATAATGGACATATGACTGGAATTGTTTTCCTTGACTTCAGAAAGCCTTTGATCTTCTTGATCATGAAATTCTGCTGCAAACTATGAACTGTTACAGGTTTGACAATCCTTCTTTAAACTGGTTTAGATCATACCTAAACCATGGTCTCAACGAGTAAGCATTGGAAATATTAGCTCTCATACTGGCTCTATTCATTAAAGGGGTCCATCAGGGTTCAGTTTTAAGTCCTCTCTTCTTTCTTATCTCAATCAATGAACTACCATTAAATAATGAATCCACAAATAGTTGTGATACTGCATTATTAGAGTCCAGAACTGAGCACAACAAAATAGGATGGTATTTAATGAAAGTAAAACAAAATGTATAATTTGGGAGACATCACAAAAGCTACATAAGTCATGGAACCCAGAGCTGTCCATAGATAATAGTTTAATATCGAATGATCATACTGATAAGCTTAGTAAAACACTGTCATCAAAAAATTGCCCTTCTCAGCAGAATCAAGAAATACTTACCTATGGAAATGCTCAATCTATACTACAAGTCATATGTTCTTCCAACAATGGATTACTGTTCTAATGTATGGGGAAACTGTGCTACATCTGAGCTTGACAGGATTTTTAAACTTTAGAAACGAGCAGCATGCATATTTTTCTATGCATCCATTGATCATCCCTCAAAAGTAGTTTTTACAGAACTCAAATGGTTCACAATATATGACAGGATAGATTTTCACAAGGCAGTTTTTTATATAAGTGTCTACATGGAACTGCACCAGAGTATTTTCTTTACTTATTCAGGTCTTTTTCATCACAATACCAGTTGAGATCAATATCACATGGAAACCTAGCACAGAATAGAGCAATTTAAAAAGAGCTTCCAATACTCTGGTACGGTTCTGTCGAACAAGATCCCACTACATGTAAAATCTGCTGAAAATATGAGATATTATTATTATTATAATACATTTTTGTCCATTGATTTGTCCATTCAGCCTTATTCACACTTTAATCTCTGAAACAAAAGTCCAAAATCAGTAAATATATCATCACCTTAATTTTGGTTCAGGCTTTTTCACATCTTACTGACCATACATCGTATACTCATTTATTTCTGGAGGGTCAATCCAGCACTATTGAAGAGATTCCTATGCAGCTTTAACATTTTGTCTTTAGAAATTCAGTTTTTTAAATGTAGTTTTCTATCTGTCCATCCATTGATTATTTACATTCCATTTCTTTAGATAACTCCATTATTTTACCTGTTAGATATATTGGCAGGACAGATGATCTTGATGGCTGTGCCTTCTTTTTAGATTTTTAGTTACTCCACATTCAACAATGTTGATTATCTTTCATTTCAGGCATTCACAGACCTTAATCAAACGTTTGGAGCAGGCAGGACTGGGATACCATGTAGATGCTGACAAAACTACAGATAGACTGGGTAATTGTAACCGTTTTCAATTAACATCACTGGCAGTATTTTCTGGTCACCAATCAAACCTGTTGAATGTCTTGCAATATACTCTGAGATTTACTACAGTTTCTTAATGGAATTTCATCAAATCCCTAAAGTGTATTTATTTTTGTTCTATCCTGTCATTCACTAACACATAAATTCTGACTATTTATTTGAATATTTTTTTGTTTGTGTATATTTATTATGCAGTTGTTCATTTTGTTGTTGTTGTAGGGTTTAATGCCATTTTTTTAAAGTGTAAGATAGACTATATATGTCGGCCGGTATTAATGGTATAGGAAGAATCCAGGAAAACCCCATATAGAACCATCAACCCTTGAGAAGCTACTGGCAAGCTTTCTCACATACCCACATTAGCCAAGCCCGAGACTTGAACCCACACAGACAGGGGTGAGATGGCAGTGATCTGTAGCAGTGAGTGCTTTTGACCACTCAGCCACTCGGGGGCCCCTCAAAGACAAAAATAACATTTGTTTCCCAATTCTGAGTGTATTGCTATATATGTACATTTTGTGCTAGATTTCACTGACGGACTCTAGTCCAACATACCTATCTGGCCTCATCCATGTGTATACACCAGCAAGATTCTTACACTAGTCTTCTGACAATTATATACTCATTATTCCCACAATAAAAATCAAGACATATGGACAATGTTGTTTTGCATACCAGGACCCAGCAATGTGGAATGCATTGCCCAATTGAAATTAGACACAAAGACACATTGATCCCTTATAGAGTGCTCTTAAAACTCACCTTTTTCGACTGCAAGAACAAATTTAAAGACTTCATAATGTTTCCTACCTTAAATATTTTCAGCAATTTTTGTTTTCCAATTTCATGGTGGTCTTTTCTTCTTTTTTTTGTAGTCATATCATTATAGATGTTGTAAAATGTTACATATATTTGATATAAGTCATTTATATTTATTTTTTATTGTTTGTTTGTTAGATTTAAATTTGGCATTTTAAGTTTTAAGATTCGTTCATTGAAGGGGGGGGGGGTGACCTGTACTTTACAGAATAAACACCAGGTGTTGACCTCATTTCTGACCTGGCTTCAGAGTTGTAAACAAGCTTTTAAAATGATTGGTTGGTTCCAAGGACAAAATGGAGCTTTATATAAAGATCTTTCTATGTTAGATGGGTCATAAGGTGTGTACGTGATTCTTTGAACGTAAATTTGTTCTGATAGTTTCTAGAAGATCACGTGACCCTTTCCTGTTTACGTAAAAACAGCTATATAAATTACGTTTTGGAGCGAGCTATTGAGTAGAAGAATTGGGCTGTTAGAATATTAAGTTGTGTCTTTTTGAGTTATTATAAATTACCTTGTACTGGAAATTGTGTCAATTCGTTTGGATCAAGAGGAATTATTTTGTTATTTATCTGGAAAAGAATTGTGCTCATAGAGATTTTTATTTACAAGAACTGACTAAATCAAATGACATCATCTTCCATCTTGGATACTTTGCTGGAATTCAAACTTAAAACAATTTGGACATTTTATTATCAGGATTTTTGCAATTTCTCTAGTGGATAATATTTTGAATTATTTTTGGATTAATTTTGGAATTGATTCTTAAAACCGTAAGTTTATTTTTCTTTTCTGGAAAATATTTGTGCTCAATAAATTGTTTATTAAGTTTTTACAAGCTTGTTATTTTCACTCTTTCTATGTTGCTGTTTATTCGAGCCTAAGCACATAACAAAAGCACTTAGAACTTTTGAAGTTTAAGCGCTATACAAAGTCCTCATTATTATTATTATTATTGTTTAGCTTGTGAGCATGAGCAGAAGGTGAAAAGTTGGAGTTCTTGTTTTCTTTAATTAATAATTTTATCAACAGACCCAGTATTTTTGTATGGAGACCAACCACTCTTTAGCAAACATGCCTGCCTTATCCAACTTTTTGGACAGGTTCACCTGTCTGCAGTTCTGACCAATCTTCTTTAGCTCAGAGGCCAAAAAAGTCTAAAATCTGGACACAAAATCGGCTTCCAACCACAGGTGAATTTTGGGTGAAGAAAAAAATGGATCCAAAAAATTAGGTTTGCCCTGTGTATTTTGTAGTGCAACTGAAACATCCAGATTATTTGGTATCATTGTAGCACTAAATCTGTCTACCTTTCTATAATACCACCCACTTTAGTGTATCATACATGACCTTGACGCTACATAGCTAGGCAGTAGGCTACTCCCTCCTGCCCTGTAAAGGTGGTGCCAGGGATTAACGTGTTAACAGAACATGCTATATTGGGGTCACTGTATTCTCATGGGTTGGAATATCTGTACTTATTCATCCACTTGTTCTAGTAGCTGGTGGCTTTGTTAAGTTGTTTGAAAAACAGACATTACATCACAAATTTGGAGGTATTGAAATATAAATAAATTGGTGATTTGGTTGCTGTAGTTTTTTTAAGTTGATAGCACAGACTAGCAGTGCTTCAGATTGAGAATGTGCCCAATTCATTCTCACATTCGTGCACCTGACTTATGAATACTCTTTATAGAATATCCCCTTCTGCTCAGAGGCCCATCTGGCACAGCATGTATATAACCTTTAATTTGGGACCCCTATGACAATGCATGGACTAACCCCTTCCACTCAAGAGATACCTCTATATAATGCTCCTCCTTGCACTCATAGGCCTCTCTGGAATAGCATGGAATAATTAATTCCACTCACTGGCCCCTCTGACAGCATGGAATACTTACTTCCACTCAGGGGCCCCTATGGCACAGCATGCAATACTCTCTTTTACCCAAGACATGCCTCTGACACAGCATAGAATATTACTCCCTTCCACTCATAGGCCCCTGTGGCACAGCATGGAATATTCCCTTATACTCATGGGCCCCTCTGGCACAGCATGGAATATTCTCATAGGCCCCTCAGGCACATCTTGAAATATTTCCACTCAGTGGCCCCATATTGCACTGCATGGAATACTTACTTCCATTCATTTTGGTTTCAAAGTCAGTATTTAATAAACTAAAAACTATTATTCAGTAATATCAATTGATTGCCAATTTTCATGGATAAAGAATTCTGATTTTGAAATTGTGTATTAAAAAAAATATATACGTGTGAAAATATTACAGAATGTTCAAGGTTTGCACTGTGATGTTACATATTACTATTACTATTATTTGTGTTGACATACATATCTTTATTAAAGGTTAAATAGTACAGAATATGAATGAATGATTAATTAAAATGAATAATCATCAGATAAAATCAGATAAGAAATTTTAAAGTGTCTACTACAATGAAGCCTATGTCTAAATGATTGTAATTGTTTTAAAAATTTAAGAGAAAGTAAACATTATTCAATGTTTTTGTTTCATTAATTTTTTAAACATTATTTCTTCACTCTTGGTTGTGTGTGTGTGTATGCATGTGCGTGCGCGTATATGTATGTGGTTTAATGACATATCAGCACAACATTGGCTCTGTGGTGATGAAAAGTTAAGATGGAACAAAAATATAAGAGGCCCCGAGTGGTCTAAAGTGCTCTCTGTTACAGGTCACTGCCATTTCACCTCTGTCTGTGTTTGTTCAAGACTAAGATTCGGCTAATGTAGTTACGTGAGAAAGCTTGCACTTCTCATGGGTGGGTGGTTCTTTCCGGGGGTTTTCCCAAGTTCTTCCTCCACCAATAATACTGGCCGCCGTGTATAGCCTATCGAGTGCTGAAAATGGTGTTAAACCCTAAAACAAACAAACAAACAATATAAAATGCCAATGAAAATATGTTAATTCTTTAGTACTTATTCTTATTCATATAATAATTAGTTTTCATTATTTTTATTATACAATTCAACAGCTGTATTTGTACTGATTTATAAAAACAAGTTTTTTTGGTTGTTGGCACAAACCTTGAACAAATCATTAACCATATAATGTGAGATAGAAAAATAAACTTTGATAGGCCCATTTATGTGTATATGTCAATGACCTGCATATATTTTTATTTGACCTCTGCAAAAAAATTTACAAAAAATATTTGTTATTCCAAATTTGTTCTGTTGAAATCTTTGCACAAATGAAATTTGCTCATATGCACATATAGAATAAAAACCTGAGTAGATTTTCATGCAAGTAAAATTTTATTTAAAAATTAGTTTACATTTTTTTTAAGTTTCTGAGACTTGGTCTTTGTGGTATCCATTTTTTGCATTGGGAGCATGCATATTTTACAAAACACAAACATAATTTTTTTTTCTTTTTATCTTTAAATTTATAGGTAGAGTTCCAATGAGGAGACTGGTATACCGTGTGCAACCGTTGCCACAGAGTCTTTTGCCTCTTGTTTGGGACTTTGGTCAACTAAACACACAAACAGAGGAACTGTACATCAGACAAATGGTTAAAAGATATGTAAGTATAGCAGTAAGGCCAATTAAACTTATTGTATGGTCATGCATTCATCATGTGCCATTCATCTATCAACTATGAATATCAGTTCAGTGGTCCCCCTCTTAAATGGCCACCCCTTCTGCACCAGGAAAGTGACCTTATAAGATGGGTGGCCTTTCCAGAGAGAGACTAAATTTTTGGTGAGAAGTATATGTAGTTTATGTGGTAAGAAAGGTAGATACTTCAAAGCATTTGATGTTTTCATATAAAGGTAAAATTAATTATTAAAAGGTTCTTGTCAAAAGAATAGACTTATTTCAACTGAATATACATTAATAGTTCTTACTCTTGCCATAAGCATGAAATATGGACTAGTATTGTTGTCATGCACATTGCAAAACCATTCAAAAATGTCATTTATATCTTGGTACATACATAATTCTCTTTCAGTTTGCTCCATTATTCCACTGCTGATGAATAATCTTTTTATCGATTCTGATGTCATTTATTTGAGATCTTTTCAGCATAGAATTGTTAAAGTCTTTTCTACATCAAATTGTTTGGCAATTCGCCCCCCTCCCCACCCCTTAGTATTTTCAAGTAGAATAGAAAGTAATTTGTCTCCGTTTACTGTATTTCATGTTATTTTTCGTACACGAAAAAATAATTATTAATTTCAATGTACGAAAAATTATATGAAAAATAAATAATTACATTTTGTGGTAATGACCGTGTATGAAATATAAAGAGATCATACCTGACAAGGCCTGTGGAGCACATGACACTCGACAACTGAACGTACAAAACTAATGTACAAAATCAGTCTCATTCTGCTCAACTCAAGAAACATCTGTTGTTATTATATGAGAGAGAGAGAGAGAGAGAGAGAATCTTTATGTAAGCACTACAAGGGCACAATTATATTCTATTGTCAATTAAAACCTGAATAAATAAATTGTTTTGGTTGTAATTATAAGATCCATTGTCACTGTGCCACATGGCTATGCAGTGGTAATATGTATGCTAATTAAATATGCTTGACCTTTAGGTTGGTCTTTTCCAATAAATACTGGATTGAAGACCAGATTCACCTCGACAGATCAAATTAAGGATGCTTTGTGTAGGGAAATGAGGCTACACATGGGGTGTTGAAATCAATCCCATTAGCTCAAGAAAAATATTAATCTAATGATACTTGTTCTGAAGCCAGTTGAAAAAAAGGGCAAATGATTTTAAGATATTAACTACTGGTATATATACATCAAGCTCACAGAGTCAATGTCTTTTGCATTTATTATTAAAAGTAACGGGGGTTTTGTAGTGGGTTTTTTTCCCCACTGCATTACTGTATTGAGCCAATAAGATTAATTGCCAAATGGTCTGTGGTCTTCACATCTTCTTGTATTGAAATATTTTTTACTGGATAATTTAAATAAACTCAAATGGCTTCTGAACTCATTTTCAAATGCATGCGTTTCTTTGTTACACTGACTGGCGTAATCAAGAGTGCTTATTAACGACATTGTCCAGCTGTTAATGAATAGCAGTATATATTGTAATAACAACAAAAGAACAAATACATCAATCATTATATTTTCTCGCCGATACAAAAGACAAAGAATGCCAATAAAATGGATGTGATTAGATTCTCAGTTAACAAAACAGTTGCCCTTTCTGAGTGAGCTGAGCAACGGGCTTTCTACACACTTATAATTGGTGAACATTTCTTTAGGGTTTCTTTTCTTTATCATTATTAGATGCATCAGATACACATTTACGTGAAGATAACAGATAATTCGGGTTTGTTGAAGAAACAAATATTTATGTTTATATTTCTCATACCAAATATACTCAGCTAAGAATAAATTGTTCATTTTTGCGTATCTAAGTGATACATCAGCATTTTTCTGACGCCATTTGAAACGTGATACAAATAAAAACATAAAAATATGTAGTTAAATACATTAATAAAGAAAGAAATTATCAATGACCTACATGCATGATTATAAACGACGATTGTTATATTGCGTGAATCTTCAGCACACTTTACATACTTTGTAGTGAAATGCTTCCTAAATACCAAAAATGATCACTGCATGCTGAATAATTTTTTTTCTTCCGACAGGCATTCTAGGATCGGCATTCCCACCAATGAAACTTACACAAGTCAAACACCTGTACCATATATATAAGCATTAATTGCCATCATTAAACTAAAAGAAGGAATGAAGAAACATAGCACATAGCATATGTGCCTCCCCCCCCAATAATTAGGAATAAATATGTTATTTAGTAAGCAGTGTTATATGCATATTTGAGTTAAGGAAATAAGGTGGGAAATAAGATGTTAACATATACATGTATTACTTATCCCCGCCTGGATTCATGATTGGTGACACATGCGTTCTTCAAAATATCGCAACCAGTTGACAATGAATTGACTTGTGCCACATTTAAATTAAGAACATGTCCAAAGTTAGTCATTACTCATAACTTGCTTAGCAAAACAATACCCTGATCATTTAATGTACTTAAATCAAACTTTCCATTCGAAAAATAAAATTTCACAGATCGTTTTATGTACAAAACATAATAGGATGACCGAAAATATATTTTGTGTATGAAAAAATATGATAGAATTAATTATTATTTTTATGGCTTGATGGTGTATGAAAAATTAATGGGTACGAAAAATAACATGAAATACGGTATGTGATGACATGTTCATGTTTGGTGATGATTTATTCGGATGTAACTAACTGTATACATCTTTAATTATGCAAAATAAACCATTGTAGAGTGGATGAAATGCCTTCTTCATAAGGAAAGCAACAGACTTTGTCACATGAATTTTCGGTCTTTTTCTGGTACACTGTTTTGTTCAAGGTTAATTTCTCTCTGTCTTAATCCACAAAATCTAAATTTAGCCTATGCTGACCATGTTTTAAGTTAAATGCAGCATCGACACTGTAAAGCAAGCATTTCTACAGGCATCCCAGCTGCTGTATTATTTATTGATTCCCACAAGTGACATAATGTTTAATCACATGCTCCAACTCGGTCACCTGATTGGTTCAACATGACAGCATATCTACCTTTTGGACACCTCTCAATATATTCTGTAATCTAAGTAATTAGCTAATATTAATTAATGTTTTGTGGCCACCAAGATTCAAGTATGAATGCCGAATACTGGCTAGATAAAGTTTTATAGTTTGATATGTCAGTTGTTGCTCTGCCATCGGTGCCAGCTGCTAGAATTGTGTAATCATTGAGTATATCCCTGCATATATTGCTGGGTACAATACAATATCCACCTGTGGGATTTTGTCAACAGGCACCACCTAATGCAATGTTTGGCAGAATCTCGTGTTGTCATCCCTGCGCCAAGCTACAGAACACCAGTTGAAGAATGTGTTGTAAGATGGTCACATCTTCAATGAACCCATATTAATATTAAAATTAAGCATTTAACCTAAGGAATAATTTTTGATCCAACAATAACATACTGTTTTTAAATGTGATATCATGTCTGGCAGAGCAACCATAGTAAACAAAGAGGGGCCCAACAAGGGGACAGAGAAGAATGCACTGTGTGTTACTAATTAATTAATTACAATTTAAATACTAAAATGTCAGGATCAGGCAAACAAAATTTGTTTTTATATATACTGAACAGTTTAGATTGTGATCAGGTAGGTCGAAGGGCTTAGAGACTGGGGTATCCTTACTTTTGGTAATATCTATTATTATCTTATTAATATGTCTGTTCTCACTCAAAATTCCCTTTTTGGTTTCACCTAGTATGTATTAGTTTGCATGTGTTACAGTTGAGTAAATGAGGCTAAACACGATATAATGATCTCTTAATTTTGAAGTATATTTTAGGTATGTTCAAGTGCATTGAAAGAATTTAAATTTGTTTATTTCAATGCAGATAATACAATTAATATCCAGTACTTTATTTGCACATGAGTTACCCTTGAAACTTGGAGTTTTTTATGGCTTTTTAAGAACTGCATTATACTCATCTGCTCAGATGAGTATGTAGGTAAAGGTCAGGCTGTTTAGTTTTTTTCAAGGTTTAAAATGAGTGTTCCACTAGGAAGTTTGGGCAGATGTTTGTGAACCTTGGGTCAAAGTTATCTCGTGACCTCGTGATAGTTTGCTTTTTTAGGTCATACTGATATATCTACTATTAACTAGATATGATATTCCTGGTCTTTTTGTAACAAGGTAGTTAGGAAGTAGCAAACATTTAGCTTCTTGTGGTGATTTACTGGGTCATTCAATTTTGGTGTTTTTTTTTTTGTATACTTGGACATATTCTTTGATGACTATTTTTACTGTGACGCCAGAAGGAAGTGCTGATGCACTTTCAAAGAGCCTCATATAATGTGGTGTTGGTAGATTTGGGATCTAGTAGATTGATATCCCACAGAGGGTCACCTTTGTTTCCACTTGAGTTAAAACTGGAAGAAAAAGCTGCTTGAAATAAAGATGAGGCATTTCCATCCACTGGCTCGGGCAGTATAGTCATTTGAGTCCGTAAACCAGTTTCATTATCCTGGTATTCATCAGAGGGAAACATTCTGATTGAACAATTGATTAATCTGATCACTGTGTCTCATTGTTTTAATGTTTATATATCCTCTAGATAAAAAATTGCTAGGGTTGGCACTGAGAAACAGGGATGGTCGGCTGATTGGAAACATATTATTTTGTATTAGTGTAGCTGGTATTATGATAAAAAAGAAATGATTTATTTTGGGTTGATTTGGGGTTAAAGAAGAAGCTATAAAACTTTAAAATTATTTATTAAAAATTAGTAAATAATTTATTTCAAATCAGATCTCTTTATTTCAGTAATATAGGCCTTTGGTCCATAATACAAAATTTTATTTATGATGTACACAATTGGAATATATTTTCTTTAATACAAGTGAGATACAAATTCTAGATTTACTTCTACACTTATTTACACACAAATTATCACACTACTTGTACAGATCATTTGCTAGGAGAGTGGCTGTTGTATCTTCATACAAATAAAATCATGTGAAAATATCACTATTCAGAAATAAAAATAAATAAAGAATTTATATGTTGTTTGTGACAGCAAATTTTGTTAGAGTTTCAATACAATAGTATAAAATTTTATGGTGGTGCATATATTCCTTGCTGCTTTGGTATCATCTGGGATATATCAGATTGCACTGGTCAACAGTGAAATCATTACTGACTTGAAAAGGCCCTAATCTGTAGTATTTTGGTGTGCCGAACACGAATATAACCGTGAAATTTTTTTATTGGCTCTCGTTTTAAAGATATTTATATACCTCATTTTCTATGTTTCACTGTGTAAATTTCTCCAGCAGGACTGCAGCAACATCCGGAATAATGATGTAACATTGCATAATACCATCATGCTCACATCATCCACAGTTGATTGCATCATTTTCTGATGCAATGCAATACTAATGCCATGCGGCTGCTGAAGTAAGTTGACGTCAGCAGTGTACTATATAAAGCCCAATCAGATAGGTTCAGCATTTAAAATATTTTAGACGTTGTGCGAGACAGTTCAAGCTACTGTTACATAAAACTTATTATTTTATCCATTTACGTACAATAAAGAACAGTAATGCCTCGAAAGTGTGTTAATACCGCGGACAATTTTTGCTATATTTGTGGGGAAGTGACATTTGCCAACCAGAAGAAAAGTATCAATTCTCAAGTGAAGAAGGCATATCATCTTTACTTCGGATGCAATGTTGGTGACCAAGACAAGCCTTGGGCTCCGCATATATTCTGTGCTACATGTACAACACAGCTTTCACAGTGGTTGAATTGCAAAAGGTCATCAATGCCGTTTGCAGTCCCAATGGTGTGGAGAGAGCCAAGCAACCACCTAAATGACTGTTACTTCTGCTTGGTTCCTCCTCTTTCCGGCGGAATAACGAAGCGAAAGAAGTCGAGAATAGTCTACCCAAACATTCCGTCTGCATTGAGACCAGTTTCACATGGTGAGGGACTTCCTATTCCAGAACCTCCAGCAGAATATTCCCTTGATTCATCTGACGAAGACAAAGGTGAGTCGACCTGTTCTTCTCCTGGTCCATCAGCATGCAGTGATCCAGATTTTCACTGTGGTGCATCATCAACCCCACACAGAATAACACAGGAAGAACTAAATGACCTGATTCGTGATTTGGACTTATCAAAGAACAAGGCAGAATTGCTAGGATCAAGACTCCAACAGAAAGGAAAGTAATCTGATATTCTGTTCCGATATTGAGGGCCTCATGAATGCTTTAAAAATCACTCATGACCCACAAGAATGAAGACTATTTGTGGACTCTTCGAAACTGAGTCTCAAGGCTGTGCTTTTGCACAATGGAAACATTCTTCCATCTATTCCAGTAGCGTATGCTGTCCACATGAAAGAGACATACGATAACGTAAGGCAGCTACTGAATTCCATTGAGTATAACAAGTACAGCTGGCACCTCTGTGGTGATTTGAAGGTAGTTGCCCTTTTAATGGGACTGCAGCAAGGATATACAAAATACATGTGTTTCTTATGCGAGTGGGATAGCCGAGCAAGGGAAATGCACTACATGAGGAAGGAATGGACTCACAGGCAGAATGTAGCCATTGGAGAGAAGAATATCCAAGACCCAGCTCTGGTTGAGGCTCAGAAAATCTTGCTACCACCCCTTCACATCAAACTAGGTTTGATGAAGAACTTCGTGAAAGCCATTGACCGGACTTTGCCAGCATTCCGATACCTGCATGAAAAATTCCCTCGACTCAGCGAAGCAAAGATTAAAGAGGGAGTTTTTGTGGGTCCTCAGATTTGAGAGCTTTTCAAAGATGACCGGTTCAACAACTTGCTGGAAGGTGACGCGAAACAAGCATGGAGTGCTTTTCGCCTAGTTTCTACAAACTTCCTCGGAAATGTTAGGGCAGAAAACTATAAGGAACTAGTAGAAGACATGTTGATGAAGTATAAGAAACTTGGCTGCAATATGTCTCTAAAGATTCACTTCCTTCATTCCCATTTGGATTTCTTTCCTAGCAACTGTGGTATTGTTAGTGATGAACACAGCGAACGTTTTCATCAAGATATCGCAACAATGGAACAAAGATACCAGGGAAAATGGTCCACTACAATGCTGGCTGACTACTGCTGGACACTCCTCAGAGATGCTCCCGAACAGCTGTACAAGAGACAGGCGAAGAAACCTAAGATGTAGTCAATGACTTGATTTTTTATAGGTAGGCTATTACAGTTGACCTTTTACTATTGGAATGCATTTCGTTATGTAAACATTAATTTCTTGCAGATTACAAAAAAAGTAGAGCCAATTTTGCAATTTGACTGTCATATTCGTGTTCAGCACATACAAATTGATAAGAATTGACTAATTTTATTTCAGTAACATGACTTTTGTAAAAATTTGTTGTCCAGTGTTGTTGATGAAACCTGGTTCTTTGGGGGATTATTTGACCAATATGATCCCATAAGGAAGCTGGTTACATGAACAGCATGATACTCTAGCTGAAAAGTCCTTTAATTAGAGAGGTTACCTTACAAAAATCTTGGAGTTTTTAAAAGGTTGTTTTTATCTATGAAATACCCTTGAATTTATTCACCCAATTCAAAACATTTCTGTTTAGGAATATATATTCAAACATTAAAACTCAGTCAAAAATATGTTTTTTATTTAGAAACTGTGTTATTTGTTATTAGATGGTTTTCCCCCAAAATTATAAATTGAAGAAAAAAAATGAAAGATTGGGTGTTTCAAATAACACAAGACATGGGTTGTCACAAGATGGAGTAGTGTTTCTTTGCTGTAGTGGCACACTACTGGTAATTAGATGTATTTTTTCTCTACATTTATACATCTTTATGCCATGATATAAAAAAACACAGAAAAAAATCTGTTTTTTTAGAGAAATACTCTTCAAAGAGATTAGGAAGTCCTTGAAAACTATTTGTAAAGTCCTTGAAATGCAGTTCTAGGGAGCTGTACATATCATAATTGACTTTTAAAGAACTTCTAAAGAAAACATGACTAAACATTACAGAAAATATCCAGACATAAAAGGCTTTTCACATTTGCACAAATGATGCCAATCCACCATCTAATATGGCTGGCTTTACTGAAAAGTATAAACTCTTTTAATGGGTTCTCAGAATCTACTCAGCAGAAATTCTCCAATGTTGACCAAAATTATTTTGGTAATAAGGGTTTTTAAATTATACATTTGATGTTGATTTGCTCTTAAAATAGAAATGAACATTAATTTAAATGACATTATCTGTATAAAAAGCACATAGCAAAATTTGACCAAATTTGAAAGAAATCTTTCTGGCATGAACGGGTTTGAAATTTGTACAGATGATGCCAATTTGATATAAATAAGACTGCTGGTACTAAAAGTAGAAAAAAACTTTCATAATTTCTTCTAAAAGGCTTTTTAGACTTTGATCAAATCTGACAGAAAGTATCACAGCTTTTATGCTTTACTGGAGAGTTGAAATGATGCTTTGTTGCCATCATGTATGGTTGCCATTACTAAAAGTAGATAAACTTGTACATAACTTAGCCAAAAATAAGTGGTAAACTGAATTTTTTTTACAAATTTGATGTAAGGCTTCCAGGCATAGGTGCCAGACAGCTGCTGCTGATGTGACATCAAATATAAAGATACAAGAAAATGAGGAAATGTTTGAAAAGGTTATTTATGTAGCAAGTGCAGTCAACATCATTGAAAGAAATTTATACAGAAAGCATCCTATTTACCCAGTTTTCTTGGTCAGCTACTTTTACATCTGGCTGTTTAGTATATGTCAGCCATACGAGTGATCTCAAGTCCTTTTGAGCATCTTTGTTGTGGTTTTCTTATGCCTACACCATAAAAAGGAGTGAAGGGAATTACACCAAATAGACATACATTCCATTGCCAAATTAAACAAGATTTGATCTGTAAATTTATGTTAGATAGTAATTTCATTTTACTATGATGTTCAAGGGATTACATGAGATGATGAAGGTCATTGGACTTGTAAAACTGTAGATTAGTGAAATGAAGATATCATGTCAGTATATCACTAGGATGTGAGGTAAATTGAATGTCAGGCAAGCTCTGCTGGGCACGGCATGTAATCCCACAGATACTATGGTGTAATGGAATTATAATAAAATATCAACCGACATGCAAGTGTTTGTTTAACTTTGAATTTAATTGCCACAAGTTATCCTTACGATTCTGGGAAATTTTAGAGGTGATGGATTCATTTCACAATTAAATGTCATTCCTAGTATCTAAAACCATGAACTGATCATTTTTGATTTGTGTACTGACCAATCACATGGCCTATATGTCATCTCATGGATACCCTCAGGGTACAGAAGGTTCAGTGAACTTCTTGACAAATGCTGTAGTTAATTTTTCACTAACTTTATGTGGTGCCAATGAACATCCCTTAGAAATTGGTGGTGCCAAGAACAGAAGTCCAGGGTGAGATTCAGCATTGAATTGAGAAGTGGAAGATGTGTATAGTAGTTGAAGGAGATATGAGGCCATGTAGCAGCCTAAATTTTGCATGTGCAGATCTTTTAACTTTGTAAAGTGTGCACTTGGCTGCAAAATAGAGATGTTGGGTTCCGTGCTTTTTGTTGGTTATGCGTCAACCGTCTTCAGAGATATATATTTATGTACCTAGGTCTTGTTTAAGATTCTTTTTTGCTTCATTTCAGGTTCGAAATACCCAACTACCAAATAAACCAGGACTGATTGAAGTGGTCAGCAGAATTCTCACTGAATCTCAGGAGTTCATGAGAAATCAAAAGGTACTTAAATAGCTACATAGGGTAACATAATTTTCATGTCATTGAGAACGCTTTAGATGGTTCTGCATGTGGAAAAAGTAAATGCATATGATAGCATAATTATTGCCATATTTTTTATATGATAGTTAGTTGAACACAGAAGCCACATGATTGGTGTTAGTGGCAGCAGCAGTCCACACATGGTTAAACTTTTTGTTATTTTCCCGTATTTTGAATAACAAGGTTTCTTTAGAGCTGCTGCAAGAAAGAACTTAGAAATCAAGAGGTGAGTAAATCTCTAATATCTATGGAACTATTTAAGAAATGCTGATACACAACATAAAGATTTCTGAGTGGGCCCCGAGTGGCCAAGTGGTGTAAAGCTCTTTCCGTTACGGATCACTGCCATCTCACCTCTCTCTGTGTGGGTTCGAATCTCGGATTCAGCCAATGTGGGTATGTGAGAAAGCTTGCCAGTAGCTTCTTGTGGGTCGGTGGTTCTTTCTGGGGTTTTGCAGGTTATTCCTCCACCATTAATACTGGCCACCATGTATAGCCTGTCTTGGGCTGCAAAATTGCATTAAACCCTAAAAACAAAAACAAAAAAAACATAAAATGGTTTAAGCAATTATGCTTTTTTCCTTTCATATTCAGTCCAATATCTGTAAATAGTCAGGTAATCTGATGAAGCTGTTTTTGCCCAATGGCTACAAGAAAGCACACAAGCGTAAAACAATGTTTTTTAGCATGTGCAAAATACTTAAAATAATAAACAGTATTGCTTCAATTATAAATTATATGACAATACAATTTTAAGCCTAAATAAAAAGGTTGAAGCAGGTCTTTATATTGCTGTTTATACTTCTAGTACCATATTTACTCTGTATATTCAAACACCATATTTGCTGGGACACCATCAGTTAATTTTTTAAGCAATTTGTTATATACATTCTATGTTCTGGGACACAACATTGTTTTTTTGAGTCGTAAGTTGTGGGACATTTTTAAAATTATTCGAGAATTGCATGTCAGAAAATGCACTCAAACTGAAAATTTATTAAAAAAAATACCGTATTTTGGTGTGTATAACGCGCACTTTTTTTACCTAATTTTCTTATCTTAAGTCGGGGGTGCGCGTTGTATACAAGAACTAAAAAAAAAAGATTTTTTCCAGGTCGATCTGAAGAGGATGAAGGCACTATAGCCGGCTACATGTATCACATTCACTACTTCTGAAATAATAAATCCATTGTACATTGCATTGTAACTAAAATGTTTACCGGTACTAGCCGTATTAAAGAAATAAATAATGCTTACAAATAGTCTTGTTCTTTGATTGCTTATGTTAATAAACTGGTTTCATTTCACATCACTGTGTCGTTTTGTTCTGTGCCTCGGCCGGAAATACATGTACATAACGACTGGCAACTTGTTCAAAAGCTGTTCAAAGTGCCGCATTGGTGCGGAACAAATACCACTGTGTGGATTACCGTACTTGTTCCGTAAATGTTCAGTACCGTATTCCATAACTGTTGATCTAATCGAATTTTTCTTCATTTATTATTGGTTGAATTGAAATATAATATGCGTAGAATTCAACTAGTGTTAATGTTCTCATCAGAGCATCTGTAGGGAACATATTTTTTGCGACTACGGGTTCTTTCTTACGGGAACACTGATATGTTGTGGAAGAAAAAAATCAATGTATGAAGTCGGAAAACATTTTTTTCCTCTTTGGTAAATAAGCTTGTTACTTAGTTTTATTTCTCATCTTAAATCATAGTATTTGAGATATATTTGCGATTATACAGTGATCAATGGCTTCAGTGCTTCATTGACTCGGTGTGGTCTTTTCACGGTAATCGGCGCCAGGTAAGCTTTGATGCGCTCAACATAGTTACAATCCTTTGTCTCGGTGAGCAGTATTTAATTGATTCAGGACATACAGCGACTTTTCAAAAGTGAAGACGACGAAGAGGAATTTGAGGGATTTGATGCAATAGATTGCGTCAACTAGACGAACCTTTAAAGGGCCAACAATAAAATTGGAAAGATACAATATCAATATTGCCACTTTTTCATTCACTATCTAAAATGACCAACTGTTGTTGCACTATGAAAACGGAGCGAAATACCGGTAGTCACAATTTTAAAATGCATTATATCACATGCGCGTTATATGGCAGAACTACGTTTTTTCCACTTATTTTTGGTCGAAAATCGGGGTGCGCGTTATACATCGGTGCGCGTTATACACACCAAAATACGGTATATGAAACTATACTGTATTTACCGTATACATTTAGAAACGATAAAACAACTACCTTTTTTCCTGTCCCAAAACTTATGGTGAAACTTATTTTGCCTAGCTCACATGTCCCAAGACTTAAGAAACAAAATAAATTTGTGTCAAATTTCTGCACACACTGCATATTATAATAAACTAGGTAAATAATACTCTTATTTGAGAATAAAATTAAAGAAACTAACCTTGTATTGTTCCTCTTTTTATCATCATGAGCATTAAAGAAAATAATATGTCCACGAAGTACATACATGTAATGTAGGCATCCATACTGTAGTGTATATCACTTATGTCAGATAACAAATGGTTCATTGACATGAACATAAAGGAGAAAATCACATTTGTTGTACTCAAAGTTTGAACATGTTATCAAACTGAAAACTGTCAAAACTATAAATGAGAGTTTAAAAAAAAACAACAATTTCTTGAAGGCTTCTGCAATTCAAACATGACATGATTTTCAGTGCAAAATAAGCAAAATTGAATTATATCCAAGTTGACTATATAAAAGTATCTTGCATACAAAATCATTATTTAAAAGTGCATTCAGTTGAGTGCAAATGACAATCTTTTAGCTATCATGGTTTAGAAAAAGTATTATTAAAGCAAGCTATTGTTGTGTGTACTATTTACCCACATACACCAATGCATGTTTAAATTAACAATGACTAAAGTTGTCAAACAAATAGAAGTCTGGGTGGTGAACAAACACAACTGTCAGTGAGCAATAATCTCATTTTAACTTATCGACATCATATCAGAGACAAAGGTTATTTTATTTAGAAGCAGGCCAATCTTGGATGCCGACTTTGGATACTTTAAACCAATGTTATTTAAGGTATGTAAATGCAAAAGTTATTTTATTACAAAGCAAGCCAACCTCTGAAGCTTACTTTGGAATCTTTTAAGTGTGCCTACATTTTTGTTGTTGTTAAATATGCAAGGTGAGCCAACACAGAGAAGCTAACTTTGTTTCCTTTTCACAGGCATTTTGAAAATAAATTGAAACAATGAATTTTTTTTACATAATATAGTGCTTCATGCAAAGACATTGATGAGCCAGCTTCCTTCAGAAGATTTGGATAAAAGAAAGTAATTTTTAATTTTTGATAAAACTGTGAAGGCCAGAAGAGAAGAAGCTAATTTTGCTAGCCATTAAAAATGGATGAAACTCCACTGAAATTATATCTCATTCCTGGATGGGCTGTTGAATTTCGTTCTTGATGTTTCTACTTCTGAAGATATGTGAACTCCAGTGACAATTTTTCATGGTATGAGAAAGCTTCACAAATTTCCATCAGTCAAAAGAATGAATCATACACATGCAGCAGAATGATTGGGTTGATGTGATGATGCTGAATTGGTTTAAAGAGTTGTATATCAAGTTGATTTTTTTTGTTTTTGTTTTTTTTTAAATTTCAGTTGGAGTTTTCTGGGCTGTAATTTTTAAATGATTTAAAAGGTGTCCCACAATGTACGACTCGAAGAAACAATATGTCTCAGAACATACAGTGCACCAAAAACATTACTTTGAAAATTAATTTATGGTGTACCAACAAATTCAGTGGCCCAAACATATACAGTAAATTGGGTACTTGAGATAAAACTCTTTAATCTATAGAAGCATCAACTCAACCCTTTTCTGGCACATATGATCCATCCTTTGGGTCCATGAATGTTTTTGTAGCTCCATCATGCAGTGAAAAATTATCATTGGTGGCAGCACATTTCCTGGTGCAGAAACTGCAAGGACTAAAGTAAGATTTTTTAATCTGCACCAGTAATGTGAATTCTCATTTTTAACACACCCCCCCTCTAATTGCAAGTCCATTCAGGAATAAGATCAGTGTGCAAAGGAGTCTCATATGTCTTAATGAACATATTGTCAGCAAAATCATCTTCTCTTCTGGCCAGCATGAATTCTTTGAATGATTCATTTTCTCCTCCAAATCTTCTGGGAAATGCTGAGTCATAGATGTCCCCATGCATGAAGAACTAGACTGTGTAACTTTAAAAAACATTCCATTGTTTCAATTTATTTTCGAAATTCCGGTGAATATCTATATTAAGGAACCAAAGATTTCTTCTCTCTGTCAGTGACCTTTGTATGTTAAAAAAGTATGCACACTTTTAGGAATACAAAGTCAGCTTAGGGGTTCAGCTTACTTTGTAATAAGATAAATTTATATTTGAAATCTTGTCAGCAAGTTCAAATAATGAGTTTATTGCTCACTGCCAGTTGTGTTTATTCATCACACAGATTTCTATTTAATTCACATCTGTAATCATAATTATTGATACAGATGGGCATTGATGTTTGTTGGGTAAATAGTGTGCATAACTTACAGTGAATGTATTTTCAAATAATGATTTTTATTTGCAAGATCCTGTCATACAGTTACCCAGGATATAATACAATCTTGGTTATTTTGCACCTTACACTGCGTCATGCTTGAATGGCAGGTGCCTTCATGCAGTTTATTGATGTTTCTCTCTCCCTCTCTTTCTCTCATTTGTGATTTTGTTGGATCCAGTTTTTAGCCTGATAATGTATTCATACCTTTAAGTACAAGCAAACCTGAATTTTTCTCAGTAATTCACATCATAAACAATGTGTCTTGTGTTATCTGACATAAGTGTTACACACAACAGTATGGATGCATATGCTACAATTCGGAGTTTGTGATTTTTTTTGTTTCTTTAATTAAGAGAGGGATAACATTATCAGTTTAGATTTTTTCATTTTATTATAAAAAATTTTTATTATGTTACAACATGCAGTAGAGTGGGTGCAAATTCAGCACCAATTTGTTTTATTTCTTAAGTCTTCGGGGGCATATGGCCTAGGCAAAACAAATTTCCCCATAAGTTCTGGGATAGGAAAATATATTTTTGTTATTTTATCATGTCCCAATGTATACAGTAATACATTATTTGGGAACACTCACCCCAGCCCCCACCCCCTGGCAGCTTCTACCCTTCCTCAAGTTTTAAAATGAAAAGCCCTAAGACTAATAAAAAATGCACTAAATTTAACTTGTTGTACTCATTAATTTATAAAAGCAAATCTGATTGATGCCAGGTTATCCCTAACATTGTCTTCTTAACATTTAAAACTAATCCAGAGTTTCTGGGCTGTCACTGCATCAATATGTTCATGGGAGAGTCTATTTTGATGAATTTGTTCAATAAATTTACAATTTTTCAACTTCTGTTGTGCATGCTTTGAGGCATCTGGTTGCAGACAATGCAGTGTTTACCTTCAGTGTTCATATAGTCCACAGACCTCACCCCTTCACCTAAAAATGGGTTTATCCAGGAACTGAAACATTACCTTGAACATATACGCTATTAACATTGGAAATTCCCATTGGTTTAATATATGAAGGAGATGAGTGTTAAGGAACCGATGATTAATAATGAATGAAATAACTAATTTTGTGTATTTTGTAATGTCCGCAAAGCTTTATATTTTTAAAAATTTGATGTGGATTACAGGTTGCCAGGGTAGGTTGCATAACGTTTCATTTAAAAAAAAACACATCAGCTGTGGATGCTAGTTCGGCAGGTTTTAGAGACTTTCAGCTAATTAGTCTGAAAACAAAACTTGGTAGACCCAGTTGCATTGACTATCATTTTGTTCATGACTGAGAATCAATAAACTGATGTTGGCTGTGGCATCTCACTTGATTCAATTTGTTTTTTTCTTCTTACTAAAAATGTTTTATAGATTGCTTTGCTAGGCCATGATACTGTGCCAAAACTATGTTACAATTTGACTCCTAAAAATAATTCTGCTGAATTAAATGTTATGCAGTGTATGCTTTTTGTTTTGGTTGTAGGGACTTTACACAGCAGTTTATGAAACAAACCAATATAGCATTTTAATTTTTAACTAATGAAGTTCTTATTCATTTTCTTGCTTTTTCTACACTTTTTATGAAATTCACATTAGTTGTGCATTCAGATGTACCAGAAAAACCTTAATTATTTTAAGCACTATAATAGCCTCAAACTTTGATACAATATTAATACAATCTACAAAGGTTGATATCCCATTTCTAGAAATAGTTACATTTGAATGAAATAGCTTGAAATTTTAGTGCCAATGAACTTTTCAAAACCAGCCAAATCACACCTGTTTGCTCTGTCATCCTTTACAAAAGCCGAGAGGCTTAACACAAATATATTTTTTTATAATGAGGCTTTGATGCTGTTTCTTTATTTAATGCAAGTAGTATGAGTCACTGGTTACCAAATCTTTTGGAAAAGATGAATATAAAACATGATTTTCTTGGAAAATGAGATGCTGTAATAGCTGCCTGGTTAAATTAGTGCTGTGATAATTGAAATGGGTATAACCAAGACAGCAATTAGAAATTTCAAAAATAATAGCCTATATAAAAACTACTTTAAAAAATGAACTATATATCATATCACTACTTATGTTAAGAATCATTATGGCAATTCCATTAAATTTTAGAAAAGGCACGTTTTACTTGTTATTATTTTAATATGAACTCAGTTAAATCAAAGTAGCCTATATATTTTTTTTTTAAAAACCTGCCTTCTCAGGGTACCTTGTATGCTTAAATGGAACAGCCTTAAGCAGGGCAAAGACCTATAATTTATCATTTTGGTAAATGCCCTAGAGACCAGTCTTTTGCTGCAGGAGTTAAATGTCCATATCAGTGTGTCAAACAAGGATACTGTAATACAGTGGCAATCGTTGTACCATCACAAGATGTTATAGTATTCTTACACTTTCCCATTTGTTTAAATCCCACTTCAGATTTAGAAAACAAAAAAGATCAAAGATAAAACAAATACAAAAAATTCAGTCATTTCATGTCATTTATTGAACACTTTTAACCTAATTGTCACCCAGTGGTCCTAAACATTGTCAAATTAAAGGCATTTTTACTCAAATGGGAGTTTCTTTACTGAAACATTCACCATATTTGCATGGGTGGGTCTATGTTTTCAGGCAGCAATTGTGCTTTAGTTCACTGTCCGTATACAATTGCATACATTTTGGAGTTACATATGTTTTAGCAAATGTTACAAGATTCCCTCCCTTTTGTTTGTTCAGTTTATTTTTGGAAATATTAAAACTAGACATTGTAAATATTGCACATAGACATAGTTTGTAATGTAATGGACTAGTCTAGAAACCAGAAAAAGACATTAATCAGTCTGTTTATTTACACTGAGAGCTTCTGCTTACCATATTAACGTATACATGGGGGACACAATAAAATAAAAAAAAATCTGTTCCTGAACTTAAGATAACACTTTTTCATTTATTCCTTTTCTCTTCATCATGAGATTAAAGAATAAAATAGATCCATGAACTCTGTATATGTAACATAGGCTTCCATACTGTAGCATGTATTTCTTATGTCCAATAACACATGACACATTGTTCATTGACATGAATATTGAGAAACATGTTGGTTTTCCTCAGAGGATTGAATGTTATCCGACTAAAAACTGGATCCAACAAAATCACAAATGAGAGGGAAATAATCAACCACTACTTTAAAGACAACTGTCATTCACACATGACATGGTGTTAGATGCAAAATGACCAAGACTGAATTATATCCAGATCAACTATATGAGAGTATCTTGCAAATAAATACCATTATTTGAAAACACATTCACTTGAGTGCAAGTGACAATATTTTAGCTATCATGGGTTACAAAGGTATCATTATTGCTATGTGCATTATTTACTCGCAGAAATGAATGCCTGTTTGTATAATAACCTCAGATGTCAAGCACAGACACACGGGTGGTGAATAAACAAAACTGGCAGCAAGTAGTAAACTCATTTTTTGAACTTACCGACAAGACATCAAAGGCAAAGGTTATTTTTATTACAAAGCAAGCAGACCTTGGATACAGACTTTGGATATTTTGAAGCCGATTTTGATCTTTTCTTTAAGGAATATTCTTTTGAATAAAATAAAAGAAACTAATTACTGGTAAAAATGTCACTGGGCCGCATAGCACACTTACGGTCTATACTCTATAGTACTAATTAAAAAAATATTGTTTGTTCCTAAAAGAAAAAGATATGAAATAAATTTGTTTTATTCATCTTTTTTAACCATATTTCATTTTTTCTTGATCACATTTTAGCAACTGGTCCATTAATATTTGATTTGTCAGCATAGTGTTGGATACACGCGAGCGATTACCGGCATAGCCTTTTGATTCATCTAATTGATACTACAAAGGGATGTAATCCATATTAACTCAAGCATTATATGATTATTTATAAAATAATGTAGATCATGCTGAATCATGTTTCTAATTGTATTTGACAAAGTTGCTAAAAAAAATATGGTTTAAAGTAAACTAAACTCAGATATATATGGTAGATGGACTACCGGTACTCATAGATAATCAGTGATCCATTTTTAGTTTTTCAAATCAGTTTATAGCAAATTGTAATGTCGACACTTCACCGATATTCATTCTTAACCAGCTGACGTTTCGATGTCTCCCTTTGATTATACCGGTCGTTGATAAACTGGTCTTTGGTTTCCAACAACAATCAAAGCCAGTTGCCGCAATTGCTTAAACCTCGATATTGGCTTCGGCAACCGATAATAATTACCATATTGCTGGTACCCCATTGTTCTTTATCATTAATCCGCATTAATTGTGCTACCCATTTTTACTAACAGTGGAATTAAGAACCTCATGAAATGATGTTCACTCCCTTCTCTGGGTGTAAATAATGAATTTAGCCATGGGCATTGTTTTCATTGCTATAGTACGGGGCATATTTTAATGAGTTTGCATTATGCACTTGAAAAAAAAAAATTAACAACAAAGAAAGCAAATCGTGGCTGCAAAGCAAGATGGATAAATATTGAGAATAAATTAGAAAAATATGTCTTAACACAACGTGCCGCATGTCGTGGAATGAACTCTGTTGATCTCAGACTCAAGGCAAAGGAAACCGCAACTGAATTAGAAATTGAAAGTTTTAGTGGAAGTGTGTCATGGTGTTACAGGTTCATGCAAAGAAGGGGACTTAGTATAAGACAATGCACTATTTGTTGCAATGGATATCATAATTAAAAACAAATATGGTTTAAACTAAACTAAAATCATGTATAGTGTGTGCACACGCGCCCAAGAGAGAGAGAGAGAGAGAGAGAATGAGAGATGAACAAATTGTCAGTGTATAAGACCGTTCTTTTATTCAATGCGGTTTTGATTTGTAGCTTTTGCAAGAGAAAAATGTATTTTGAGTTACCTGACGATTGGGATAATCCTCATGTATTATGAGCCTACTGTATTCTATTTTTAATAAACACCTCTAAATCAACAATTCATTTTTGTTTTAATTATGATGTACATTGTCAAAACAACCACATGGCTATAATTGAAACCAGATTGAGGGCAAGAATCTACAGAATATTTCAAGTCAGCGAGGCTGCCAGTAGGGAAATGAGGCTCTTTTTTAGGGATATAAAAATCTGTCAATATTCTATTGAAGCTGTTGTCCATTACTTTGTATTCGATATTGGGATATATCGTTGAATAGATTAGTAATAAAATGTTAATTATATCCAAGTCAAAACAGAACAAGCACTTAAAAAATAGTATATATATATATATATATATATATATATATATATATATATATATATATATATATATATATATATATATATATATATATACGAATCGATTTAACAGAGTCCGTGACTTTCAAACATGCGATATAAAATGACAAGTTTCTATAAGTTACGTTCGTAACTTATAAAATGACAAGTTTTTATAAGTTACGTTCATAACAGCAGGTAATAAAATGAACTACAACATAGATGTGCTTTCAATTATAATAAAGCAGGCATGGACTGTTTATTCATCTGTGTCAATTGATAACAGAATATAGCAGTGCTTGTTCAGAAGTAAAATCACAAGCATATGTTAGCATCGGTAATGCAATTTCATGATTGCCGGTAATATGGAATATCATACGACGATAGCATTACTAGTATAAAATATGAAGCCAAGATATTGACCTGACCTCATCTTATACTCCGAATCAACTTATATATGGACGAAGTATGGAAAATTTACAAAATTGGTGAATTTGACTTATACTTCGCATCGACCTATAGGCCGGAAAATATGGTAGTGCTTCCTGCACAGACATCAATGACCCAGCTTCACCCAGATGATGTGGAGAAAATAAAATCATTTGCTGAATTTGTGATGGTCAGAAGCATTGCAGATGATTTCACAAATGAGAGGGAAATAATCAACTAATATCTTAAAGACAACTGCATTTTATGCATGAAACAATGTTAGGTGTAAAATAACCAAGATTGAATTACATACACATCAAACATATGACAGTATCTCGCAAATAAAAATTATTATTTGAAATCTTATTCACTTGAGTGCAGGTGAAAATCTTTTGCTAGGATGGGTTACAAAAGTATCATTAAAGCAAGTTATTACTGTGTATACTATTTACCCACTGAAACCAATGCCCGTTTGTATTAATTATAACTACAGATGCCAAGGCCTTAGAAGTCCAGGTGGTGAATAAACACAACTGGCAGTGGGTAGTAACTCATTTTTTGAATTTACTGACAGGACATCAAAGACAAAGGTTATTTTTGTTACTAAGCACGTCGACCTTGGAAGCAGACTTTGGATTCTTTAAAGTGTGCTGATTTTTTTTTATTTTTAAAAAAAAAAATTATGTACTGAGTCAGCCAAGATTTTGAAGCTAATGTTTAACTGGTATTCATAGGAATTCTGAAAATAAACTGAAACAATGGAATAATTTTTGAAATGACAATATTTGCTTCATACACGGGCATCAATGATCCAGTGTCGCTTAGAAGATTTGCAGAAAAAATCATTTGATGAATTTGTGAAGGCCAGAAGAGAAGCAGATGATTTTGCCGACAATAGGATCATTAACATGGATGAAATTCTAATGTACTTGGATCTCATTACTGGACAGGCTGACAATAATATGGGGGCCAAAAGCCTGAGAATTAGCATGACTGGTGCAGATTTGAAAAAAATCTGACTTTAGTCCTTGCAGTTTCTGATTCAGGTGATGTGTTCCCTCGACCGATAATTTTTCATGGTATGAGTCAGTTAAAAGAATGCATCATACATGTGCAGAAGAAGGGTTATGTTCATGAGATGATGCTGCAGTGGATTTTAAAGTTTTATCTGTACACAGTTTTGTATTTTTAAAATAAAATTTCAGTTGAAGTGTTTTTCAGAAATATCATTTTCATATGATTTGAAAGGTAAAGAAGATTACTTTTACAGTTAATTTATGGTGTTCCAACAAAAACTCTGTCCTAACATATACAGTAAATATGGTAGTTTGAACCTAAATAAGTTCACAGCATTAAGAACAAAATAAGGTTATGGTGTTAAAGACTCCCATTGTTAAGGACAAATAAGTTCACAGTGTTAAGGACCCCCTGGTGACAGGTTAGAAATTATAAATTGATGAAAGAATTGAATAAGTGTTGTGCATTTATATATAATTGTTGCTTTTTAATTTTAAATTTGATATGGGAGGGGTACAAACAAACCTGAGAGTGTGTGAATACTGTAGCATTAAAGTTCTGTTTTTGCTCAGCTAAATTTGTTATAGAAAAAAAATGAAGATCTTTTACACAAATACAAATACTAGATCACTAGTATATTGTATATAAGTAAATTGGTTTACTATCAACTTGACACAACCAAATTCACCACTTTATTTTCACACCATTTTATGCAGGGGCACTTTATGTTTACAACATTTTATGCAGGGGCATCTAGTCCATCCAATACATCATCTTCCCACCCAAAAAATCTTTGTTAACTGAAGCCATATTTTTCAGCTGCACCTTAATAATTTAAAGACCAAGGCAAAGGGTGGAATATTTGTTTTTACACTTTGATCCATGATTGACTTAAAGATTGCCCTTCAGTATTTGTCTTTAGTTTGTTAAAATACAATTAATATTTGGCTTAATTTACATAAGGTCAAGGTCGAGTCCTTTTTCTGTCACAATTTCAACATGTTTCTCTCAGTTTGACATAGAAATATGGCTTTGCATCTTTAGCTTTGTTTCCATTCAGTGGCTTCTGAGGACTTCATAGATTAAAACTAGATGAGAAAGCACATATCTTGTGCTGCTCCCAAAATGTTTCTACAAAGAGTTCTATCTCTTTTGGGGTTTATTTCATTGGGATTTTATAAAACTTATTTCAAGTGAGAATTTCATACTTTTTTCCTAATATGTTTTATTTGTTAGGGCCTCTGTTTGCCTATAAGGTTTGCCATTCAAATATAGTTTTGTTTGAGGTATGCTAACTTTTGGAGTACTATGTTTAATTAATCTTGATTTTGTATGTGCCTAAATATTTGAAAGACCCAAGTTTAGTTTGTCTCAATGATATTTGACAGTCACTCCAGTTTGAGTTCAACAACAATTTCTTAAATAGTATGATAGTGGCAGAGGCATCTGTATAATTCAAGTACATTTCTTAATTTCGTATGTTGTTTCTTCCACAACAGATAACCCATAATTGTATATTGTATAGCTTTTTTTAAGTTAGAGAATAAATAGAATTTAAGATAATAGTATATTTTTACAATTCTGGCATTTTTCATAGGATGAATGCAGCTTTGTATCCTTACGAGATGTGGAGCGTGTAATGAATGTAATGAGCTGGTTCTATGCACAAAGTCAGAATGGGAGTACACTGTTTGAAGAAATTAATAAGAAGATCCAGCCATATCCAGTTGAAAAATGGATCATTGAAAAGGAGGGGGACAAAGATGAAGAAAATGAGTGGATAGCAAAAGTAATGGAAACTCCAGAGGATGAGCTTAGCGAGAGTGAAACATTTAACTTGTTTGGATATAATTCAGTGCACCAGACCATGGCTGATGCAACTGAAGAACCATTCTATCCGCAATTGGAAGAAGAACAAGTATACTACAGAAGGACAGAACATGTGCAGAAGACAGTTATAGAGAATTCTGAAGAGCCACAAGTAGACAGGTTCTCTCTATATCACAAAACACTTACTAAAGAAGAAGAAAGGTCTTATTTTGTTGAACATATGGGGAGAGCAGTAGTGTCGGAAGCTCAAGAGAATGAGATTCCTGAGAGGGAAACATTTAACTTGTCTGGATATCATCCATCGCATGAAAAGATCATGTCTGGTACAGCTGAAGAACTGTTGGACAGGCAGGTTGAAGAGGAAGATGAATACTTTGGGAGGATAGAACATGGACAGAATGTTATAGAGACTTGTCAAGGGGCACAAACATACTGGTCGTCTCTAGATCATGAAGAAGAAGAAATGCCTTATGTTTTTGGAGATCATATCAATATAGAGGAGGAGAAGAATGAAGGAAATGAGGGGATAGAAGTGAAAATGATGTTGCATTCAGAAGATCAGGTGCAGAAAACTTTTTATGATCAGACAGAAAGGTATATTGTCAGTGCAGAGAATGATGAAAATGAGGATATCTTTGAAGTTCAGACAGGGGATCCACAGATGGTAACTATTTAAGAGAAATAACTTCCTCCTATTTTACACTTTTGTTGTCCAGTTTGTAGTTCAGTTTTAATAATTATAATGGTTACTATTTAAGAGTACTAACTGCCTCCTATTTGGCACTTTTGTAGACCAGTCAGTAGTCCAGTTTTAATAATAATAATAATAATAATAATAATAATAATAATAATAATCATAAAATGTTTATTTATTGTGTCAGATACAATACAGTGGAACTTATCTACCTTGTGGACCCTTATTATTGACATCTATACATGAATGATCATAGAGTGGTTAAACAACTCCCTCATACATTTCCCCTGTTCAAGTGAAAGCATATATCTTAGTAAAATGCAATGCATGCAGATATTTTTTTTCTTTGTCATACTCTTTGCATTTTCATGTCACCTGGCAGAAGGCCACCTTAGCTTATTACATTTTCCATCATGTGTCCATATGTCTATCCATCACTTCTTCTACACATCTATCCCTCTGTTGGTCACAAAAAGGGGATTTATGAAAAGGTAACAGTTTAACAGTAATAGCCATTTGGCAGTGTTGTGCAGACCAGTTAGTGATCTGTTTTCTATCTCACCAAGCAGAAGGCCATTTGAGTTATGGTATGTCCAAGCATCTGTTATCTCACCATCCCTCAATCCTTCCATCATTATATCTTTTTGTCATCATACTTCCATCCAGTATATGTTTTTGACTACTTTTCTAAAACAAATCCAACAGAGCCAATTTAAATTTAATTTGTTAGGAATCTACCTGATTAGGACATGGTGTACTTAAATGATGGCACTAGTGTTCTCCTAAACACCTATTAGTACTTTTTTCTTCATGTCTTGATCACACTGCCTTCCATCAAGTATTTTATAGGAGGGCAGCAAAAAGCTACATGCATGAACCTCATCTTGTACTTCCATCTAATCAATATGGGGATTGGGAGTATGTTTTTGATCACTAAGCTAGTGAATGAGATCAGATCGGCATCCCCATTTCTCTGTTCCAGTTTAATTTCATTACCATATTTCTTCTCTCCTCCCCATGATATGGATGACCCTGTCTTGGTTTCAGGATATGTTAAGTATGATAGGCCATGTACCATCTCATTCTGCTTTGTCCAACAGAAAAGAACTTTGGATGCCACTCTATTCCAAGACTGTTATGGGATCATTGATCCTATTTGCTTAGGATCATAACAACTAGTTGGATTTGCCCAATTAACTCCACCTCATGGAAGTGGTTTTGGGAAATGACAAACCCATTTCCCCAAGACTTATGGCCAAAGTCGTCTGAGGTCAGGGACTAGAGGATTCGGGCTTGTCTTGAGAAGTTTTCTGGAACCCACTCTTGTCCAGATCTTCTACTTCTAATACACCTGCTGCTGACACACTCTACTATTGTTTAGTAACTTGTCCGGAAGATTTCTAGTGACCAGGAGTCTGCCAGGGAGCAAAGGGAGTAGTCTATTAACCCTTCTATTTACTGAACATTGGTCTCTGTCTCTAGCAATTGAATTCATTATTTTGCTTGGCTCCTGAACACCCTTGCCTCCTGCCAGTGCATCACATGTTTTGATATCAGCTTCTCTGACAGTAAAAGTTCTAGAGGTCTTGCAACTTGTGTTAGTTGCCTATTTTGTATCAGTTGCCTCCTTCACTTAGTTGAAATAGGAATTGTTGTCTCCAGTGGTGCTCCATTACTTACCGGAGGCCATGGCATAAATATTGCCTTTGAGATGTTTTTGGTCTGGCTGGAGCACAGCCAGAAAACTTCTGAGGGATACACTGCTTGAGGTGGAGACACTCTTTGAGTGTCTCATTAACAAAATAGCACTGCAGGGTTTGAAGACTACCATCACCAGTCACTGGCTGCAGCTCAAAGCCAATCAAAACTGATCAGAAGTACAACCACCCTTACAGTCCACTGGAATCTTCTCCCAATTTCTCCTTCAAATACACTCTTGAATTACATTAATATTAGGAATATCAGTCCTACTATCTCCTAAAGATAAAAATGCATTGTTTCTGTCCATAATATATAGACAATTGGCAATAACTCTTGCCAATACCTCTGGATTCACCTATGCAGACTGCACATTCTATACATTTTATTAGAACATGTTGAAGATCATTTTTTTGCATACTTTTGATCAACCCTGGTATAGCAGGTGTCTCTGATAATTTATACCTCAGTTTTTATGCTGTATTAGCTTCTGACCTACCATTCAGCTATTCAGCCCTTGATCGATACCATTCAGTGTCTGTATGGTTTCTATTACATATTGTCCTATGTCTCATCAAATTGAGCCATGGAACATTCACAGTGCCAGGTATCTTATTGATAGATCCATCTGCTCATTTAACATTACAAATACAAAACAAGGCAGGCCCCTTTAACTGTTAATGAATTCCTAAGTTAAATATTTTCAGTTTTAAAACCTTTGAGAAAATGGTTGAAAAATATATTTAAAATTGTTTTTCATTAACAGGATGCCAGATTACAGAAGCAAGATATGATATGTAATAGTGAATGAAAATGGTGCTTGTGTGACATCTGATATTGCTGCCATGACAGCCATCTTGAAAATGTTCTTGCTATTCATCTTTATTGGATGGTCTTATCATCATGCACTTCTGCTAAAAGATTAACTGTTATATCTAGATGGTCAGTAATGAAAATGGTGCCAGTATTGTATCTATTGAACTGCCATCTTGAAAATCTTGTTTTTAGCTATTTTTATGATGATTATCTAGACATGTAAGTTCACTAAAGGACTTAATATAATGTGTAATTGATAAAAATGATACATATCTGTGTCATATTTTAAAATCCAATCAGTCAGATTATGAAGATATGATGAAACATTATAGAGTTTTGTGTATTCAAACAAATGTGCTTCCACATAAATTTAGAAATTGTTCATTGAATATCAAGATTAGGTTATCCAAATTTTATTGTTGCAGAATGTATAGTCCTCTTCTGTGTACAAACTGAAGTGAATGTATGGAAAGAAAAATAATTTTGGTTATCATAACAGTCTTGATTTTCTGTTAAGCCTTCCAAGATGCAACAATGCCTCCAAAAATAATTGTTGTAAACAATAATGTATTCAGTTTTGAGAAAGCAATGAGAAAGTTTGTTTTCAATAATGACAGGATTATCTAATATTTATAATTTGTATTTTGAAATCTCTGCCAAACTATAATATTCATTGAAATCCATTGATTTTAGATGGTCCAAATAATTGTGTAAATTTTGTGCATAGTTTCATTCTCAATGATATCAGACAGTCTGTAGTTATAGACATGTTTGTATGTTTGTACATAAGATACGAATGATCTTTCATGTTTAAAATACTTTAATAATCTATTTTAAATTTAATTTACATTTATGGACTATGCAGTCTGAAATACAAGGTTCTTATATTGTTATCTTAATGAAACGATATCCTGAGACATCAGATATGACTGCATGGTAACCAGCTTGTAAAACTTTTTATCAGTGCTTTTCCACAGAACTGTCATATTGGCATCAGATTGTCACTTAAAGATTTTTCTAAACTTTGCATAAAGGTGTGTGTGTGTGTGTGTGTGTGTGTGTGTGTTTGAGCTTTGAAAGAAAGACTAGTTTTACTAGCTGAATGACTTTCTTTAAATTAAGACATTATTATGATTATTATTTCTTGAACCTGAATGAAAATAATGCTAATGTGACATTAAATATGACTGCCATGGCATCCATCTTGAACTTAATGTTGCTACTCTTTTGCAACAGATGGTTGTATTGACACATTTTTTAACTGTAAGACTTCTTCTATTGGCTTGTTGATAAATGAAAATGGTGCCTATCTTTCATACAGTATAGCCATTTTGAAAATCTTGCTAAATTTATGGTCATATTGGCAAGAAGACTTAAAAGACTTATTATGATGTGTTATTGGCCCAAAGTAAAAAATGTTTTTCCGTCAGACACCTTACGGTCATCTTGAAAATCTTGTTAATAATACTCCTCATGAATGATTATTGTATCAGCATAGGTAAAAATGCCTTTGGGTATCCAGGTACTTGGGTACCTGCCCATTGATAATAACCCAGAGAGTAAAATGAGCCACGGAGTCTTATGTTTATAGTATACAAATTTACTGCCACTGCTTGTAAAGGTCGCACCCACTTTGTTTCCATGTTGACAGTTCTTTTGAGTGAGCTGCAAATAGTTGTAATTTTCATGCGAAGCAGAGATCTGCCTTTACAGTAAATAATTGATTGTAATCCCATAGCATGTTTTCCCACATGACAACTCTTTGATGAGCCAGGAGTGTGGTACAGTGTCAAGTAATGGAGGGTGGTTATTTGATCTTACTGGGCAACTGTGATGTGTTTAGTTGCAACCTTGAATAGATTTCATAAACTGCATGATCAAAGTGTTACATACAAAATACATGCTCAGTCTCTAAATATAGCAACTGCATATGATAGAAAGGCTAAGGAAAGGGAGTCCAACAATATTTATGATGATTAGACCGCAACAATTTACTAGACAATGGTGGATATCAGAACACTGTCGGACAATGAGGATGAATTCTTGGACTCTGTACCAGTTGAAATTTGGTGGAGATATTTATATAATACTGTGAATTAAATATTTGTTGACTTAACTTCAGGTTTGGGGGCCCCTGAGTGGCAGAGTGATCTAAAGTGCTCACCTCTGTCAACATTTGTTCGAATCTCAGATTCGGCCAATGTGGGTATGTCAGAAAGCTTGCCAGTAGCTTCTTGTGGGTCAGTGATTCTTTCCGGGGCTTTTCCGGGTTCTTCCTGCATCATTAATACTGGCCACCATGTATAAAGCCTATCTTGTGCTAAAAATGGCATTAAACCCTTCAGCAACAACAACTTCAGGTTTATACACGATTAATACTATTTCACTTTGAGCGGGTACCCAGGTAACCTGTCATTAGGATCAATGGATAGTCGGTAGCCATTTTATATAATTTAAACAGCTTGAAGCATAGGATTTTCACTAAAAGAATTATTATAATGTTCAGTTGATAGTCAGTCCAAATGGTTCTGATGAGATGTTTAGTAAGGCTATCACAATGACTGACTTAAAAATCACTCCACTTCTAAAAAGATAGTCATATTGACATATGCTTTTCATATAAAAAAAACTCCTCGTGATACATAGCTTGACCAAAATGAAAATATGTATGACCATTTTGAGAATCTTGTTGCATCTCCTCCAGAATTGATAGTTAGATTAATTTAGGGTTTTCACAAGAAGCTCTATATTATGTTATCTACTTGTTCTCAATAATTGCCATGTGCTATTGTCATAGAAGTGCACCATGACATTTAAAACGGAGGATTTGCAAACATATTGATGGGTTCAGATTCATATTTTTTGTGATCTGGGACAGTGCAATTGCTGTGTTTATTTATATAAACAACATTTCAATTCAGACATTGCCATATGCTATTGACAAAGAAGTGTATGATGATTGCTGTCTTGAGGAATTTACAGATGCATGACATAATGATTGGTTCAGATCACATGGTTTATAAGTGTGTATTGTAATTGTGAAGCTTTACTACATATTTTTTGTGTGGTTACAACAGAAATACATGCTCTGATGTTGAAAGGTAGGCAAATCCAACTTTATGGATGCATTAATTTGTGGGTATTCTCTGTCACCTAATTATTTTAAACAAATTGTATAATATTGACTTGAAGTGTCTATATAATATCGTGAACACAAATATTTTTGTAGGATAAAGGGGGTACTAAAATTCTGATGGCTCAGCCAAAGTTCCTAGCACTGTTCACAACATCTCAACAACTGTGAAGCAAAATTTTTGTCTGCCTTGTTAGCTTGCATTCTACAGTCAGTGTTTATGGACTTCTATAACTTAATCAGGGAGAGATTTAGTATGTAGGTGTTATCCAACAGCTGATCATCAGAAAGAGACAGTAATTAGTGCAAAACAACTCCTGTGAAATGATCATGAATAATTCATGAACTGGCTTAAACTGTTCAAGAATTATTCATGAACTGGGTTCATGAACCATTCATAAAAGTTCATAAACATGTTCATCAATATACATGAACTGAAAATGGTCAATGATATTTTGAATTAATGAACCATCACTTCACAAACTGCTCTTTAAACGTTCATGACATTTTCATGAACATTTCAAAAAAGTTCACAAATTGGGTCATCATCATTCATGAACAAGTGCCTGAATATATTCATGAATTATGATGGATTATAGTTTCTTATGAATGACATGGTCATGAACAGTTCCTAAAAAAAAAAAAATTGATTATCTGACAAACTCACAAATATCTACAGTAACATTTCATACTGAATCATTAAATAACATTAGATGTGGGGTTTTTAAAAGTATAAAATGCAACATATTATCTTAAAAATGGTATTTAATTTCAGATAAATTTCTAATATGCAACAAAGAACATGTAAATTGACAAACAAGATTATTTTTAATTCTTCACAGCTCTTTTAATAAAGGTTTAAGAGAAATTGGGGCAATTGTGTTCAATTAACTGTTGAAACATATTTAACTTTCATTGTCAAGGGGTTATCTGCAAGGTTTCTCCTGGCTTGACCGATCTTTTTCTCAGAGACTGACCAATGATATAACTTTTGTGTAGATGTCTCTTCCATCTTAGCCATAGGATCCTCCAGTTTTCAAACTTTCTTCGTTAACTTTTCTGCTCTGTGATCTGAAAGAAAACTAAAGTTAGTTAATTACAGATAACCTGTGATATACATTGTCTTCAGCTTTTAGCACATTATTATTGTAACCCAAATTTATTTATTGGAACAATTATGATCTAGCTCAAAATTATTTAATTCCTTTCACTTAATACACAACTTACTGAGCATTTATATTTGAGAATTTTATCACTAGTTTTATTTTAATTGAAGCTGACTAGCCATAGGTATGGTCACAGGAGTCGAATGTTTGAATCAATAAAATATGACAAAAATGCTTGATGACACCTTATATGTATATATATATATTTTAAGTTCAGATACAATTATTCATGTTTTTTTTTTGTTTTTTCCATTCTCTATTGATAAAACATCAGATTTCTGTCATACAGGCCCTAATGTCACTAATGCTGCCTTCATGATGTCCTCCAAGGGATTTGATTAAGGTAGGCCCATGAGGTAGCATATGACTCAGACCTCAAGACTTTCAGTTTCATAAAGAAAGGTCTCGATCAGTAAGAGACTGGTAACTCTTCTGACTGGTGACAATCCATCATGGAATAGTGGCAGATGAAATGTATGTGGAGCATATGTAATTCTAGAGATGATTAAATTGGTGGAGCAAACTTTCAAACTTTATATTCCAGAACCAAAATCTGAATGATATAACTAGATCTCTGGTCCTGGCTTTGGGTGTATGTTACCATGCTTGCCTGAAGAACAGAGAGGAGTACAGGAGACATATGGCAAAGTTTTTTGGTGCTCCATGTCATTTGCCATATGGAGCTAATCAAATTGAACAGGAAATTTCTGTGTAAGTCCAATGACACATACTATTTAATTATTCAATAAATCCATGAATTTAAATTTGTTTGATTAGAGGGTGGATTTTATGCATACAGTTCGGTATTGAAAAATATTTGGGCTTAGTTCCGTTTTTGGAAAAGAATTTAATTGAAATAATGTTATATTTTTAGTTATTTATTAGTATGTGGTAATGTGTAAAGTACATGCATTCTGTTGTAATACTGCTTATCATCCTTAGATTTTCAGGAAAGTAGATGTTTTCTGTTTGAATTTTACATGATTTCTCAAGTTCACTCAATATTTTCTCATGTTTTTTGAGTAAGTGTACTGTACTGGGCCTTTCTGATTAAATATCTTGTTCTATTGTTGGCATTCCACTCTAAGTTTTTCTGTCCATATCATTAGAGTAGCGAATAAATTGTAAGCTTCAGTTTCAACACTTGGGGTAAAACAATACCCCTGTGTCACAAATGAATATGATGTATATACACAGCCTACAATATGACACATTATTGATATACATATTTACTTCATGGTCATTCCATCTTTAGAAGGTTTGTCAGTGGTAATTGGCACCCTTTTACATGTGTTGACATATTGGTTGTATTTCCAGATTACATACATAAATAGACTTAGCATCTATTTATTCCCCATTAATTTCCATGACAAGATAACAAAATTACTTTCAAACAGACTAAGTTTTAGCTCTCAGTGATTTTAATTTGATCTTTTTAGGTCATTTCAGGCTGCCTTATTTGACCAAATACATGACACTTTTGACCAACACACCCATTGTTTCGCACTGCATGATTTCTCTAAAAACATCTTATTAGCAATTTCATGTCTTCACTTAAACTTTGGCGACATCATGGTGTTTTCTTCAGAACAGAAGAAATATTGCAGCTTCTTCATGTAAAGAACATCTCATTTGCTTGTGACATCTTGCAGATGAAGTTTTGATTTAAGAATAAAATGGTATATGACTAATTATTATTCATGACTGATGAATATTAAAGTAACTTGAATAAGTATTTATTGTTTTATATTAATTTGCAACCTCTTGTTTTGATATCTCATCTGGTATAACACAATTATTCATGCATCACTATATTGAAAAATCTTTCCACTGCTAGTCAAGACTTCCTGAATTTTTATCAACATGCTCTCAGTAGTAGAACAATGTCTTTCACAGGGTGACATCTGTAGTGTAAGCTTAATCATTCTACTTTACTTACAGGTTTTAGATTACAACTTATACAACAAGTAACATACAAATAGCAAATTCATCTACTATAATGTACTGACAAAGGGCTGCAATTTTCTATGGAGCTGTGATATTTTATTTCCTTCATCGTGAGATAAATTTGTTCTCTGATAATATCATGGATATGTGTTGTTATTTTCCCATAAATCAGAACAAAATATTGTTTACGGCTATTGAGTAATGGATTTTTTTATAACAAGTGTTGGGTCCCTAGCCTAGAACATGAAATGGTTGGTCCGTAATGGGATATACTAAGGTAACTATCATGGTATTTTAGAAATATCTCAGTACAAAGTTTTTCATGGTACCCATCTGTAGTAAAATGTATGCATTTTATTGCAAGTTCATGTTACGGACATTGTGCTATTATATTTGTCATTATCTCCAGATGCCAGGATGTGTTCCTAGAAAATGTTCAGTTGGAGAAGAACATTGCTTGCAACATGGCTTTGAAGGAAAATGTGTTTATGATGGTGATCTGTACAGAGTTACGGATTCCTCTGTTTCTGGTGGGAAAACCTGGCAGTTCCAAATCGCTGGCCAAAACCATTGTAGCAGATGCCATGCAGGGGAATGCAGCACACAACAAATTTTTCAGAGAATTTAAACAAGTAATGTAAAATAATAAACAAGTTTCTTTTAGGTTTTATCGTCGTCAACAACTGTATACTATACTGAACTGTGAAATTTTCATGCAGGCTTATCTTTGCATGCAGGTCAATGTGCAACATTTTGGGGCAGTGTTAAATTGTTACTCCACTGATGTGACACATTTGAAACTATCTATACCTGGTCTGAGTATTTAAGTAAAAAGTTTAATTTATATGACTGAATGCTCAATGCAGTAATAGTACCTAAATGAATATATTATTTACAACAAAAAATGATATACTAACACACCACCAATTTCTTAAAGCCAGACTCCCTTGGCAAAAACGATTTTTTGTTTAAAAGTACTTCTCAAGAACGGCTCCCCCACCCCCAAATAATGACCAGCAAACAACAAATTAGGACAAAAATGTTTTAAAAAATCCCCAAACAAGCAACCACTTTTTATTTCAAATGTGTCCAAAACCAATAATTAATTCATATCATAAAGTAGGTAAGCAGATTATTTTTACCATTCATACCTCCTGACATCAGGTTTCCGTTACTGAAAGAAGTGTTGGCTGATATCCATTTAACAATAATATTAATATTATATCATTTTCTTTAAAAGCCGGCGTTTACATGAAACGAGCTTAACAATGTTGTGATAGAGTTTGGGGTTTCACACATCTGTTGAGTTCTTCTCTTTGATGACTACAACTGAGCATAATTGTCAAGATCATAACATGGCTAAATTTAGATTTTGTGGATTAAGACAGAGTGAAATTAACCTTTAACAAAACAGTGTACCAGAAAAAGACCGACAAATCATGTGACAATATGTCTGCTGCTTCCTTTATGAATAAGGCATTTCATCCACTCTACAAAGGTTTATTTTGCATAAATAAATCGCATATAGTTAGCAACATCCAAATAAATCATTACCAAACATGAACATGTCATCACGTAAACGGTGACATTACTTTAGAAGAAAGTCAGTTATTCTACTCGACAACATCAAGGGGTGAAGAGGGGGTTAATTGAAAAAACTTTAACAATTCTATGCATAAAAGATTCGAATAAACAACATCATAGCCAATAAGGAGATTATTTATCAGCAGTGGAAAAATGAAGTAAATGGAATGAGAATTATGTATGTACCAAGATTTAAATGATGTTTTTGAATGGTTTCCCAATGTGCATGACAACAATACCAGTTTGCATTTCATGCTTACAGCAAGAATAAGAACTATTAATGTGTATTCAGTTGAAATAAGTCTGTTCTTTAGACAAGAACATTTTAATAATTAATTTTACCTTTAAATGAAGATATTATATGCTTTTAAGTATGTAGCTTTCTTACTACGTACATTACATATACTTTTCACAAAACATTTAGTCACGCTCTCTAAAGGCCACCCATCTGATAAGATCACTTTCTCAATGCAGAAGGAGTGGAAGAGGGGACCACTGTATAGTTTTTAATGAAGCAAAACTAGACACAACTGGTACTTTGAATTTTGGTATTGCTGAAACAATTTTAGCAGCATTTGGCCAGACCAAGCTTGCACTATATGTACATCTTGAGTTGAAGCTATACCAAAATATAATATTTGGCAATTTATAAATTAGATAATTACCCTTACATAATGATAAAATAAACTTTCAAAGAGAACGAAACTGGACTGTAAAATCATTGTTCTACACCAAGCTCTTCATATTTTTTTAGTGTTTGTCACTTTGTGTTTATTAAGACTTGGTTATTCATTAGCTTTAGAGCTTAATGTAGTATATATTTCAGCAAGTGTTCCAAAGATACATTTATCAAATTATTTTATAGGATGAAACTTGTTCTATATCTGCAAGAATTGTAGTCTATCGACATAATGAATATTTTAAATTATACTTATACTTAACATCATATTTCTGTAACATGCATACAAGTAAGTACTGTTTAAAAAGTTTAAACAATCTATATAAAATTGACAACTCAAATCATTTCTAAATTTACAATAAATCATTATTAATGAATTTTAAATTTCCATTTATAAACATACCAAATTCAGTGTGTCGATTGAGTACGGTTTTGCTACTGAAAACTTCTTTTAAAAATCTTCTTTTGTCATAAATGCTTCATTAATTATTAACAACAGATGATGGATTTTTGAATATCAATCAGTTATGATTTATTAAGTTCATGACTTGTAGTAAAAATTTATGAAAGACTTTTAAAATGTATCCTTCATATTCAAGCAAATTATTTAAGATTGCCAACACTTTGGGATCTGTATATTATCCAGCTCAGACTTCTTTAGGACAAAGACTTGATAGTTCAAGTTTCTGTCTTTCCCTTCCATGCTGCAATTGTATAGCCTTCAGCAAATAAAAGATGAAACTTGTTAAATATATACCACCTTAGAGTTTCTAGGTTTCAGTCATATTTGCCATTGTGTCTTCTAAATTAAGAGATGTTTAAGACAAGTGGATGTTCATTATTATTATTAATAATGCATACTTTTGGGGGAAAAGGATAGTACACAATGGCCATACCTCTGCTGATACTTTTACGGTTCATTGAGATGTTCTATATATCATATTATTTTCAATATTTTCTTTAGTTGTTTTTATGTCTTCTGGTAATTTAACAGAAGAGTTCATGCCATATCTGGTTCTGTATCTCTCCTCTATCCCAATTACACAAGTCTGTTATCACTATATCTATTAGTTGTCTAGTTGGTCCTAAAGGAATATTATGCAGTTCAGCAACCATCTTGAAAATCTTTTAATCACTATTTTACATAAATGATTGGCAATATTAATATGAAGTTTTTGTTGAAAGATCTTTTATTATGCTTTTTTTATCTCAACTGAAAATGGTTCTGACGTGACATTAAAATAGGCTGCCATCTTCAAAATCTTGTTGTTACTGCTCCTGACTTTAAAGTTAGATTGATATGGGTTTTCAGCAGAAAAATGTTTGTGGCATCTCTTCAAATATGACTGCAGCAATAAACATTGAAAATGTAGTCATTAATTCTACTGAGTGGACAGTCATTGCAATACAAGGCTTTCACTAATAGTTTTCTAATGGTGTCTACTTTATCCTATTATGAAAGTGGTATTGATCTTACAACTAATTGTTCTTCCAAAGCATTCAATTAAAAAATCTTGGAATATCAGAGATAGCTTCAACATGCAGCAATTAAAGGAGACAAATGGTCTTATTTTGAATTCCAGGTAATTCTTTTTGAACTGTGAAGTACACACAAATGAAACTACAACTGCAACAAAGATTTATATTCACCAGTACATTATAATGATTTTTGTCTTCTTGCTCTTTGCTTATTTGCACTCAGGTCCAGATGGTGTCCTTCCAGTGCAGCCCTCTGTCAACCCCAGATGGAATTGTGGGAACTTTCCGCCAGTGTGCACAGTTTCAAAAGGATAAGGACCTGAAGAGATTTGTGTCTGTAGTTGTTTTGGATGAGGTTGGTCTTGCAGAGGACAGCCCTAGAATGCCACTGAAGACACTCCACCCTCTTCTGGAGGATGGTTGTCAGGGAGATGAGAAACCAGAGCAATACAAAAAGGCATTTTTTTCACCACAGTACATTATAATGATATACACGAATTAATTATCATTTATCTAGACTCACTAGGAAACCATTTTTAGTTTTATTGCAAATCATGTGAGCTGTAATTTAGCACAATTTCTAAAATGGAGTTCCATGACAGAGTCAAAAACAGTTTGAACTGTATTAATTTATAATCATTCATAAATGGTAATTTGTTGTCACAACTGATCATTTCCAGCACTGGTTATATATATATGTAACGCCGTTTCCGGCTACATTATTTTTAGGTTCTCCTGTCTAGCTTTTGATTAGAAAGAATAATACAAGACCGTATAGAATCAACATCAAAAGTATTTATTTGTAAATTACCTCAAGTACAACAGCAGGTGAACATGCAATTATTGAATGTCAGTACTGTTACATATACATAAACATTTAATATTTAATACAAGACTTATGTAAACCAGAGAATCACGGGAGACAAAGGTGATCGACTCCCGTGGGGGAAGGTGCAATGGAGCTTCAAATATAATTGCACCTTCTCCACCTCTTTAAGAATATATTTAAAATGGTTTATATTACATAGAATTAACGTTATGGACGTACAAGATGGAGTTGTTTAAGTGGGACGGTGAAGTATTAACCTTCAGGTGTTGAAGGTGAAGAGTTTTGTAAGGTGAAGGTGCAACGTGAGTCACCTTCTAATGAAGGTGGAGTTTTGTAAGGTGAAGGTGTAACGTGAGTCACCTTCTAGTGAAGGTGGAGAGTGACGGTTTAGTAGCGTTAATAATTTATATATCAGTTTCCGAGGGAACAATTTGTATGTTTCCAAGGATTATATTTATTGTAATTATCTGTCACCTTCACTTTACATAGATTAATTGTGGTGAAAATTCACCGAAGGTGAAATCATATTAACCAATACGGTAGCAGACATCACCTCATGAATAATAAATAACATCTGGAATTACCCGTAATGTCAAACAAGCATATCAATTTTCATTTAAACTAACCATTGCAACCTGACTATGTTTATCCAACATAGCTTGAGACATTATAATATAGTTGAATGGGTACAAGTCACCCGATGCTTTGCTTCCGTCTGCTCTGAACGCTGGACAAGATAACAGTGAAGCCCCCTATTACATGTACGTGGTGCTATTTATAGGAAAAGGTCATGTGACCAATAGCCAATCAGATTCCATAGTGCTCGCTGACCAAAAGAGTGCAAATGGCGGATTAGTATGTATTTTGACAGCGAGTACACAGACAAACATTGGAGTTATAGAATAATTTGACCATGTCCTGGTGGAATTATACATTTATACGAGGTAATTTCCATTGTACTGCTATGACTAAGATGTAAAATATGCACAAACTATTCATACAAGGTTACAATACATACCAAATCTGTCTATCAACTCGTGTCAAAACATCGTGAATCAGCGTGTTCCAATACACAATGCAGGTAACAAAAGTCACTTGCCAAAGGCTGAAAGACGTGTCCTAAATAAGTAAGCTATACATATTACCATACATAAAGCACATATCTCATCTAGGAAATGATGCATAGTAATTACATTATAAATTCGTAATGAAGGTAATGTTCATTACATATATATATATATATATATATATATATATATATATATATATATATATATATATATATATATATATATCTGGTCTGTAAGTGACCATGTTTGTGTCACATGACTTTGATATTGCTTGAAGCAAATAGGGCAGAGCTAGCCTATACATGCTTAGACTTGGCATCATGCACATTATGAACACAAGATGTTTTTGCAACAATGAAGGTGAAAATAGTTCTGCTAATCAAAATGTCTGCTCTGCAACCCCATGAAATGAGCTCTAGCAACATATTCATTCTTGGCAACATGAACCTTATTGATGCTAGATATTGTTCCAATGTTTCCTTCAAGAACAAAACCCTTTTGTTCATCCATAATCCTGCACAGTCTTGCAAAATATTCAGTGTGCAGCAGGAGTCTGGTTTTTGGTGTTTGTATGCAGCACATCATCCACCATTAATAATGGTATTATTGTGTCAGTGCTGACCAGTGTGCTGAAACTTTGATGCAATTAAATGCAGAATAAAGGAAACAGTGCTAATCTGAGTCTAATTGTCTTTTACAAGAGTCTTGAAACATGAGGGGAGACCCTGAACTAATTGTTGAATTGTACAAAACTCTAAAATGTTTAAGAATATAGATTGAAGCCTTATTTTGGAATAAAAGATTTTTTGGTATTAGTAGTGACAATCAAAGGAATAAATAAATACATACATAGAAAAACAAATAAACAAAAATATTTGATATAAAACATTTTTCAAACTTTATTTTATAGTGTAACTCCATTCATAGGTTTCATGTGTTACAAGGATTTTTTAAAAACCTTTTCCCAATAGTGCCTGCTCAATATTTGACATTAGTGTGACATTGGTTCTGGTATATGAGCAAAGGATTATCTTCATTTTTTTATCTGTTCACAGGTTGCCTTCATTGGGATCTCAAACTGGGCACTGGACCCTGCTAAGATAAACCGTGGAATTCTGGTGCAGAGAGAAATTCCTGACATCAAGGAACTCATGAACACTGCAGAGTTAGTTTTTTTCTCTTAAACCAGAAATAGATCATGAATGATATGGCCCCACAGTTTTTAGTCCTGTAATTAAAATTTTTTACAGGTAGTATTTGCTCCATGAAGTATAATAATATGCCAGATAGCCTTGTGTCTTACATGATGCACAGCATAAGTTACAAATGAAAGGTCGTTTCCATAATGATGAATACTGTTAGTAATTTTAGAGATCTCAGCCCTTCTCATTTTAGTATGGGTGCACCATTACCTGCCTAATAAAAAACATAACTGAAGATGGCTTTGACTTTGAAATGCTGAAATTTTTCTTCTCGGGAGATCTATCAGCATGATGAAGATAAAATAGAAGAATCTCAATCTGTTGAACCTATTCCAATAACAAGAAACTGATTTGTAAAACACCTGAACAGTTTTCATGATTATCTAATAGACTTGTTTTGAACAGCTGAAACATGCAGAAAATGAAAGCGAACAAATTCAGAAAGTTGTGTGGGTCATCTATGTCATGTGTGTCATTTATCTAATTACTACCCAGGCCATATTGCTTAACATTATAGATAAAGCATTTGCATTCACAAGCTGAGTCCTTTTAATTTGTTGATCTTTGTTCTTTGGTGTACTTATTCACTGCTAGAATTCAAGTAATCACATGTTTTCATATCAATATTTAGAAGAAATTGAGAGGTATTTAAGGAAATAAAGAACACATTTCTTTTTTATTTCAGAGGAATATGTTCTGGCAAGGACCATTTGAAGAAGCAAGTGAAGCCATTCATTGAACCACTTGCAAATTCTTACCTTGATCTCTTCAAAGAAGCTTCAGAAAAACTTCGGGAATTCTTTGGTCTCAGGGATTTCTATAGGTGGGTATGTTGCACAGTTTGTTTTGGCTCAAGTATTTGAATAATAGAATTAGTAGATTTCCAGTATAGAAGATACAAAAAAAAAATGACAGTGCATAAGATCTTTCAAATGTATGCTTGTTGATAGCATTAGTGTGCAGCATTTGTTGTCCATCTATGACATATGTTATCTTCAAAGTCATGGTCATGGCCACCTATCAATATTTGTAAGTTTTCCAGTGTCAGTCTCTTCTTTCCAATCTATAGCATTAAAATTGTGAATTATTTAAAATCAGTACACTTTTATTTAATCAGTTGATATTGTTTACTTCACAATTTTGGTGATATCGTCAAGATAAAAGTCACAGGTCATTAATAGGTTTTGTCTTTGTTCTGTAATCATGCCATTCATACCAGATTACTAAAACACATGATTTAACTTACTGGAAGCATAATCTTTTATCATATGTGGTAATTTGTTATCCCTCATTATTATTATTATAATGAGTGATTATTGCATGTTCCAGTAGAATCGGTTCACTTTTCAGCATTGACAAGTTTAACAATTTGGAATATAAAAAGCTTATGTAGGAATAAGTTTGAAGCTTGTTGCACTTTGTTTCTCAAATAGCAGGCTGCATACTCAAAAAAAGACTTTTGTTATCAACTCTACTGGTCTCTCCTCTATCCATCCATGGACACAAAATTTTTTATTGCTACCCCTCACTATTTACTTGGATGATTCCTTTGAAACTTTACACCCATAATTATCGCATGGTCTAATTGGTTCTCTGGAACATTAAAACAGACACTTTTGAGAGTTCGATCATGCTAATCTTCCAGAAATGGAATTTTCACTTATTAAGAAAAGATTATGATGTCTAGTTTATTGTAAATGAAAATGGTGATTAGCTGGTATCTAATATGGGTGCCACAGCAGCCATCTTCAAAAATTTGTTATCATTACTCCTGAAACATTTTCAATGAATTCCTTGTAAACATTGCCTCCAAGATTACAGAACATCATTTGGACTCTGATGATTCAGAACTAAAAGGCTTTTTGTTCCACAAAATTTCTAAATGTTACTAAACTTGAAATCCCGGAAATAAGTTCCAAGTTTGTTTTGAATTACCTCAAAAACACATTGTTGTTTCTAAATCTACAGGACTTGACATGATCGTTCAAAGACTTCTTTATGCAGCTGCATCTGCTATTGCTGATAGTATTACCTTTCTTTGTAATCACAGAGAACAAGTAAATTTCCCCATTCTTGGAAAACTGCAAAAGTAACACCAGTACATAAAGCTGTATCAAAAGAAGATGTAAATAACTATAGACCAATATGAAATTCGATTCCTTTCCAAATTATTAGAAAACCATGTACACTTTGATGAACTATTTCAATGATGACAGTCTACTTCAAGAACATCAATATGGCTTTTGAAAAGATCATTCTTATGAAATCTTTATGACTGTTAAGTAGCTGGTACTGTAATGATTGATTTTTGAAAGGCTTTCAATCTAGTAGATAATGAAATGCTTATTAAAAAATTAAAACTAGTGTAGTGAAGCAATATGTATCAACAAGTAACACTAAATGGACACCTATCTGAAAATAAAATGATAAGTTGTGGAGTGTCACAAGGTTCTATCTTGGGGCCCATGTTTATTTGTTCTGTTCATAAATGAGCTACCCCATAAAATAAGAGATATATTCTCATCAACAGACATGTATGCTGATGACACTACTTTGATACTCAAAACAACTGAGCTGAAGAAAACTGCTTTCAACAGACTTCATATATGGTGAAGGATAATGATATGATCCTCAAGAAAGACAAAACACAAAGTTTTGTTGATAACTCGCAGCAGAAAAGAGCAAGATTGCAAACTGATATTTTGCATATTCTCCATGATAATACTGATCTGAAAATGACGTAAAATTCTTGATTATTTGTAGATAATAACTTGCAGTGGTCTCATCATATAAATTATGTTTCAAAGAAAATAAACTCTTATCATTGGCTCCTAAAAGAATATCAAGGCCTACATTCCGTTACAATACAGAACTCCTTTTTTACAAAAGTTACATTCAACCGCTTTTTTTGGCTACTGTAATACAATCTGGGAGAACACATCTCCTACAAATATTAGAAAAAATTCCAGACTCCAGGAAAGGACATGTAAAATAATGCTTAATCAGCAAACAGCAATGCTTACATTCAAAGTATTACCAATACATGAAAGAATGATTTTGAAGGCCAAAATAATGTACAAGGTATTTACAAAGTCTGCTCCCACTTACAGAAATGCCATTTTCTTGGAAAGGGAATCTATTGGTACTTCAAATCTAAGATCATTAAAAGGGCAATATATCAAAAGTACATATGCTAAAAAAGAAGCTTTTAAAAGCTAGCTTTCAATTTTCAGGTGCGCTTGTGTGGAATAACATATCACATAATGTTAAATCAGCTCCAAGTATCTTTTACTGCCACAGTAGGTGTATTAGATGGTTGAAATCATAAAACTAAATAGTGTACTTATTAAAGTACATGTTACACCACCCACCTTCTGTGCTTCATTTTCATTTATACAGCAATGTAGTATTTATATGTGAATAGTTGTTTATATACTGTATGAATATTAATAAATCCTCTGTATTGGTCCACAAATTGTTCAAATTGCTGCATCAGTAATAACAAAGTCACTAACACATATCATAAACTTAAGTATAATGAGTGGTAATATTCCAGAAAAATTTAAATGTGCAAAGGTTACACCTATCCTTAGGAAAGCAGCAAAGGAGAATCCAGGGAATTACATACCAATATCAATTCTACCGGTAGTGTCAAAATTATTTGAAAAGCAGGTAGCCATTCAGGTCTTTACATTTTTAGAAATATACTCTCAATTTCATAATGCTCAATTGGGATTTTGAAAGTACCACTCATGCGAAACAGAACTTACCAAATTAATTTAACTTTGGCTGAAGGAAATGAATAATGGACATATGACTGGGATTGTTTTCCTTGACTTAAGAAAGCGTTTGAACTTGTTGATCATGAAATTCTGCTGCAAACAATGAACTGTTACAGGTTCAACAATCCTTCTTTAGACTGGTTTAGATCATACCTAAACCAAAGGTCTCAACAAGTAAGCATTGGCATTATTAGCTCTCAAACTGCACTATTCATTCAGGGGTCCCTCAAGGCTCAGTTTCAGGCAATCTTATCTTTCTTATCCTTATCAATGATCTACCATTAAATAATGAATCCACAAATACAGGTTTGTTTATAGACAATGTCACCTTTTACACATCTAGATCTGATACGGAAGTTATCCAAACAAGATTAATCTCAGACCTATTTAGAGTCCAAAACTGGGCACAACAAAATAGGATGGTAATTAATTAAGGTAAAACAAAATGTATGATTTTAAGGACATACAAAAAACTACACAAGTCAGAGAACCCAGAGCTGTATCTTGCAATAAATAATCATCCATTAGATAATAGTGTATTATGGAATGACACAAGTTGATAAGCTTTGCAAAACACTCATCAAAAATTGCCCTACTAGCAGAATCAAGAAATAGTTACCTATGGACACATGAAATCTAATTTGCAAGTCATATATTCTTCCAACAATGGAATATTGTTCAAATGTATGGGGAAACTGTGCTAAATGTGAGATCGTCAAGATTTATAAACTTCAGAAATGAGCAGTGCAAGTAATTTTAGATGCACCTAATGATCATCCCTCAAAAACATTGTTTACAGAACTCCAATGGTTAACAATAAATGACAGGATAGATTTTCACAAGGCAGTTCTTTTATATAAATGTCTGCATGGAACTGCACCAGAGTATCTTCAGGACTTATTCAGGCCTTTTTCAATACAATACCAGTTGAGATTAATAACACATGGAAACCTTCTAGTACCAAAACCAAGAACAGCCATTTAAAAAGAGCTTCCAATACTCTGGTATAGTTCTGTGGAACAAGCTTCCACTACATGCAAAATCGGCTAAAAATATTAGAGTATTTAAGAAGAGATATCATGAGCATATATGTGTTGCTAACAGATAATGGAATTTAGCATTTTAATACTAAACATGTTAAAATAAACAGTAATTATTGCTATCTTTCATATAATGTGCATTGCGATACTCTCCACAAGAGGGCCTCAAGGGAGAATAATCCTTGATTAATGAGTCACCCGCTATAAATAAAGCATCATCATTTTTTTTATTATTATTATTATTATTATTATTATTATTATTAATTTGTATGTGTGTGTATGTGAACATATTATTATTAGCTAGTATTTTATATGTACATAATATAGGGTCTCAAGGTAGATTAGTTTCTAATGTTAGGATCAAAAAAATTGGTGTGCCAATTCGTATAAATACAATTCCATCAGCTTGATTTCATTCCAGAGTCCACAGTTCATATACTGTACCACTTATTACCTAGATAAAACCTGTACTTGACAGGTATACCATAAAAGGTGCATTATGCTGCAGTATAGTGACCTTTTCTGCAAGTAATATAATTACTGAAATAGAGAATATAAATTTACTTTGATTTCCACTTGTAGGTAAATGACATTGTAACCATCGTCTCAGTTGTACAACAGTGACTTCATATTAGGCTGTAAGGTAATTTCTTGCTGGAAACATCATCTTCAGTTAATGTTACATATTGAAACTTGGCATCCATATTACAAAGTTTGTCCATAATGTTTAATATACTGCCCTTGAGGAGCTTTCTTTTGACACAAGGCCATTACAAGTGGTGTCATATCTGCCTAATCTGTACCCTTCCCAATTGTATGTTTCAGCCTAATGAAGATGATCTACTCCTTTGTGGAGCAAACAGACATAGCTCCAGCATGGTGCCAGCTTCAGCATTCTATAAAGAGGAACTTTGGGGGACTGGATAACATTGATCCCATACAAATATTTTCCAGAAGACTGACCATGGTTGATAAAAGCGCAGAGGTTTGGGTGATATTACAACATTACAATGTTTCTAATTGATATGTTTCATTGACATTTAATTGATCTCACTCATAAAATATTACTATATTTTAAGAAATTTTGGCAGAGTCCATGAAATTTTAATCACAAAATCTCAGTAATATTTTCAGAAATTTTGTCAAAATCTCCGTGACATTTCACTGAAATTTGGTGAAGTATCATAATTTTGTTGATAAAAAGGCATTTTAGAGAATTTCACTGAAATTTCAGTTACATTTTTACAAGGGTATGATCTCCAGTAACATTATTCAGAACTAGACTAACATCCCAGTTGAACTTGATCCTCTTCTATCATCTACAAGAGCTGAAATTCCTTATGATAATTATTTTTCAGTAGCTAATGTTAGTTAAGCTGATGTTTTTTAAAATATATATTTATTAAGGTGAATCTGAATAAATCCTCTAGATTGGGTGGTATTGGTCCACAAATTTTTCAAATGGCTGCACCAGTAATAAGTCATTAACACATATCATAAACTGAAGTATCATGAGTGGTAATTTTCCAGAAACATTGAAATGTGCAAAAGTTACACCTATATTCAAAAAAGCAGAAAAGGAGGATTCAGGGAGTTATATACCAATATCAGTTGTATTTTTAAAATTATTTGAAAAGCATGTTGCCATTCAGGTCTTTAAATATTTTAAAACTTTCTTTCTATTTCATAAAGCACAATCAGAATTTAGAAAATACCACTTGTGCCATACAGAACTTACCAAATTATGTTGATCATAAAATTCTGCTGCAAACGATGAACTGTTACGGGTTCAACAATCATTCTTTAGACTGGTTTAGATCATACCTAAACCAAAGGTCTGAACAAGTCATTATTGGCAAAATTATCTCTCAAGCTTGCACTGTTAATTCAAGGGTCCCTCAAGCCTCAGTTTTAGGTCCTCTCCTTTTTTCTTTTCAATATCAATGACCTACCATTAAATATTGAATCCACTAATATAGATTAATTTGCAGTTGAATCAGCCTTGTTTTGTTCTAGTTCTCAAACTGAAGTTATCCAAACAAGATTAAATTAAGACCTTTTTAGAGTCTAAAACTGGGCACAACAAAATAGAATGGTAATTAATTAAGGTAAAAACAAAATATATGATTTTGGGGACATCAGAAAAGCTACACAAGTCAGAGAACCCAGAACTATCTCTTGCAATAAATACTAATCCGTTCGAAAATGTGAACATGATAAGCTTGTAGGTGTAGCCATAAATAATAATTTACTATGGGATGACCCTATATATAAGGCTTGTAAAACACTGTCATCCGAAATTGCCTTATTCAGCAGAAGCAAGAAAAATTTTCCTTTGGAAACTCACAATGTATATACTTTAAGTCATATTCTCCAACAACAATGGCTTATTGTTCAAACTGTGCTAAATCTCAGCTTGACAGGATTTATAAACATCATAAACAAGCAGCACACATAATTATTGATGCATCTATTGATCATCCATCAAAAGTACTGCTTACATCCTCAGATTGATCACAATATAAGAAAGACAGATTTTAACAAGGCAGTTCTTGTATATAAATGTCTGCATGGAACAAGCTTCCACTACATGTAAAATCTGTTGAAAATATTACATTATTTACAAAGAGATATCATGAGCATGCATGTGTTTCTAATAGATAATGGAATTTAGTATTTTAAAACTAAACATGTTAAGATAAACAGTAATTATTGCTATCTTCATATATATAATGTGCATTGTTATACTCTCCTTAAGAGGGCCTCAAGGGAGAATAGTCCTTGACTAATGAGTCACCCTCTATAAATAAAGCATTATTATTATTATTATTATTATTATTATTATTATTATTAAAGTCATTTGCATACTGTTAAATTCCTGAAAACTTTGAAACAGTTTTCATGGAAACAGTAAACAATCATGCCTCATTGAAAACACAAAAGATAAAGAAAGACCAGCAGCTAGGATGGTCCACCTCAAAAACTTTAGAAGCAACAAATCAAAGAGACCCTCTAAACCCTGTAGGAAAGTGATCTGAGTATAAAATTTGGCAGAATAAAGTCAATAGAATGATACATCAAGCCAAAAAGCACACTAAAAAAATTAGGATGAAAATAGAAAAAAATAACCTACCAGCTATTTGAAGAGATTTAACAGTTTGGTGCAGAGAAATGAAAGAGTAAAATTCAAATTTTGTACCTCAATCATGAGGCAATCTATTCTAATGATCCAAGTGACATCACAAATAATTTTAATGACCTCCAGGACAATATGAAGCTTGAAATTTCGCAAATCGAGTTTTTTAAATTTATTATGAATTTAATCAAAGAACAGATGATTCTAAAGTTATAGAACTTGATATAATTGGATCAAGGCTTCTAAAAGCACTACACCTGCTATAGTAGAGAGTATAGCTTTCATTTGCGATGAAAGTATTGGGTCTAATAAATTTCTAGACATGGAAAACTGCCAAGGTAACACCATTGCAAAAGATGAGGCAAATAATTCTAAACCCATCTTTATCCTTCCTTGTCTTTTCAAAGTACTAGAAAAACATATACAAAATTCTTTTCTCGACTATTTGAACATATATGAGCTTTTTAGAGAATCACTTTTAATGAAACTACACTTATATCTTTGTTTGTTAAATAGCTGAAAGCATTAGATAAAGAAGAAGTGGTAGTGTTAGGTGATGCTCCCACTCAGTATGTTGTGCTTTGGTTATTTTTATCAAGGGGATGATCAACTGCATTGTTATTACCCAGATCAAGTAAGCAATAACACAAAATCTGAAATTAATGGATGGAATAACAAAGACCAGAGCAGAGATATAGAATATAACAACACAAGTCACTGTATGTAAAATACCAGTCCTCACAAATTTACTGTTGGTCAGGGTCACTGTATTCTTTTTCCTTTTTGTTGTGCCTCTCCAGCCTCTTCCATTCATCAACCATAACTCAGTTGTCTGTTTATTTTTCCCACTGTGTGTTACACATATGAAGCTATTTCATCCTTCAGATAAATAAAATGCAGCATAAGTATTTGCCACGGTTTTCATTTCTGGTATCAACAGTATTCCCATTCTTGTTATGTTAGATATTGTCTTAACAGGCTAAGGCTAGTATGGTCAATTCACAACCGGACAACTGATCAACACAACACCTTACTACCATAAAATTAATATCTCACTAGCAGCTACTTGTCATTTCTTGTTGCAATATGACATCTCCTTCTGTGGCAAATAAAGTATTAGCTAGTCCAGTTGTTGGTGTACCGGTGTATGAGTTCTTGGTTGAAAAGAATTCACAACTTTCTTGCACAGATTAATTAAAGGACTTCAAATCTGGTCTTAACTACATTGCTTGCCAACAGGACAAAAATTTCCATAGAAAAATCAGTTCTTAGCATACGTGATACATATCATATAAGATAAATGAATTATATATTCACATGATTCTTATCAGAAATGTTGCATAAAATTCTTAGAATACATATAGAAAAGTAAATTCCTTATGAAATAATATTGAATGACACTCTCAGAATACAAAAGTCATAACATTAAATTCAAATTTCATGTTTTAATCAGTATATTCGAATTACAGCACCGAGATGGTGACCCTGATTGCAGCACTAAGGGTTTAATCTTGGCCTGTCTGTCTGATACCAACAACACAAAGAGGTTAGTATTTTGGTGTGTGTGCACATGTATATGAAGTTAACATATGGAAAAATATACTTTTAAATTGACAAATTACTCTGCCCATCATAACAGTATAAATTCAAACTAATATTTTTTCAGTACAATTTCAGTAACACATATTTTTTCCACTCTTTTAATTCACTGTTCAGTTCATGTCAAAGGTAATCCGGGGTGCAAAAGATGAATGCTAATCATTTGTTTTGATTTTCTGTATGGTAAAATTTGGATGATTGTGTGTTAGAAAAGAAAACAGTCACATGGATTATGTTTTGTTACAAATAATAATTGCTTTTGTGAGATCTAGTAGTTATTCAACCCCTGGGAGCAATTTATAAGCCCCTACTCTTCCTTGGGATTATATACATTTAATCGCTGAAAACTATTGTTGATATGGAACAGTTAGCACATGATAGGTACAGTTTATTTACTAAACTATGTTAACTTTAAAAGATTCATTATTTCCATCTTCATTAGATGAATTTTAGCCTGCATTATAAATTCACAATAAATGAATCTCAACACTTTAGGTACTACTTACAGTAAATAATAACAGTGGCATCAAAAGAACTATTACATCATGTCCCATTGAGGGTATTATTGGTGCTAGAAGTACTATTATTCTATTTTATTAGTCAGGTAAACTAAAAAACTTCTGTGAGTAATATGTTTTTAGATTGTACAAAATACTTCAAATGTTAGTTTTGATTTCTGTTATTTCCTTTTGTTTTTTTACTAAATTAAATTATGATACAGAATCATTTGATAATCACAACACCTTATACGGTTTGCAGGTGAAGCCAGTTTTGTAAATTTTGTTATTGCTACTCTCCCTTATTGGATAGTTGTATGATCATGGGGTTTATACTAAATAACATCTTACTATATTGTTTGGACCTAAATGAAAAAGGGTTTCAATCTGATATATGGCCACCATGATAACCATATTGAAAATGTTTTATCACTACACTTCCTGAACAGAAAGTCATATTGACATTTGTTTTCACTAGAAAGATTCTTATGATGTAAAGTTGATCCTAAATAAAATCTGACATCTCGTTGATATTTCTAGTCTTTAATGATATTTGGGAATATTCAAGACCACAGCATACAATGGAAAATCAGATGAATGTAAGATTAGGCCAAGTTAATACCAATGAATTTTCCCTTACTTCCCCTTTTTTTTGCAGTGAAAAACAATCATTTTACTATCTTTAGTATTATATGCAAGCTACAGCTTTGAATATTTATTTTGAACAGCAAAATCACCATTTTGAATCAGGCAGCACAACAAGGTTCTTCCTAGTATGACATCAAAACAAGTGTCAAGGCAAAATTATATGCATTTATTAGCTGTGAACAAAATTACTACCAATTATGTCATAAAATGTTTTAATGTTTTAATTGATCATTTTATTGAGCCAAATGTGAATGGAGGTATTGTATGTATGATCCATAACCTCATTTTGATCAATCTCAAGCACTTTTTATGTTTCCTTTCAGTGAGAGTCGGTACCTTCTGCTGCTGACGGAGAACTACGGAGCTCTTAGCATTCTGCCACAGTTGATACCAACTACAAATATTACTACCATATTTGGCAGTAGTTTTCCCAAAGACCAGGAATACACACAGGTGCATAGATATTATAAACCTAATTACTGTAGTATCATTTATTTTCATGAAGTTCAATTTTTGTGGGTTTGTTTTAGAAAAAAAGAAATTTTCATGGGTACTTCAGTTCATGGTTTTGCTTGTCAAAGTTTGTAGATTAGTAGATATTTAATTTCATTGTATAACCTTGTAAAGTACTCAAAAGAAAGACTACAAAAGAATTAAAACTATGCCGATGTAAACTGTGGTCATTTGAATGATGAAGACAGTACCATAACATGTATGAGCACAAATCAGAGACCTTTCAAATTTAATACTTAGACCATGTTTTCATCAGAGTTGTATCAATAGAAGCCAACACAGCCAAACACTAAAATAATATTACCACCTCAATTAGCACAAATAAAACTCATGTCAAGATCAATCACTTAAATCATATTTTTTTTCTGGATGCTGAACATCAAAGGAGGCAGACACCACCCAAGTATGAAAAACCTGAAAGACAGTGGATTCACTCCTTTGATTGTCATTCCCTCAACTTCATCCACTAGACATTGTGCTAAAAATGAGTACAAAGAAAAATTAAAATAACACTTCCACAACTAGTATGTTAAACAGTTCATGGAGGTCATCACATTAAAGTAAGATGTTACCAGAGACAATGTGTTGACTGTATTAGTGTACTGGTACCTTGCAACCTCATTAATCAAACCAATCATGCTGAATGGACAAGTGCAGTTCAAGTTGCAATGAGACCTAATTGTCAGTGGTGTTACGAAAGTTCTACTTTTTAATTCTGCAATTTGAGGATTCTATAAATGAAAAGCATTTGTGTGCACTATGAGACTTAACTGACACTAGGTTGATACAGTGTCTTTGTATAAAAATCAGTAAAGTGTGAGCATCAGTACTCTGCTGTAATTTGTGTATATACATTGTTTTTCATTAATAGTGTTTATAATAATAATAATAATAATAATAATAATAATAATAATAATGCTTTATTTATAGAGGGTGACTCATTAGTCAAGGACTATTCTCCCTTGAGGCCCCCTTAATGAATGTATAACAAATGCACATTGTGTGAAGAAGCAATAATTAGTGCTTATATTAGCATGTTTCTGTGTGAAAACTCAATATTAATATGACCATCCATTCAGAATGAATGGCTTTGACAACATCAAATAATAACCTTTAACATAAATATATAAATATTACCTGGATTGCCTTTATCTAGCTGATTTATATCTTCTTCAAGTACCACTTTGGTAATGGTCTCTCTGATATCAGTGTAGTGTGGACCACACACTATGTACCTGTCCAAAACCTCTCTCACCTGGGCAGGAAATAGAAATAAAGAACATAGAACATAGTTTATACTCATTTAATAATAATAATAATAATAATAATAATAATAATAATAATGCTTTATCTATAGAGGGTGACTCATTAGTCAAGGACTATTCTCCCTTGAGACCCTCTTAATGAATGTATAACAAATGCACATTGTGTGAAGAAGCAATAATTAGTGCTTATATTAGCATGTTTCGTATTAAAATACTAAACTCCATTATCTGTTAGAAACACATGCATGCTCCTGATATCTCTTCTTAAATAATATTTTCAGCTGATTTTACATGTAATGGAAGCTTATTCCACAGAACTGTACCAGAGTATTGAAAACTCTTTTTGAATTGCTCTGTTCTTGGTTTTGGTACTAGAAGGTTTCCATGTGAGATTGATCTCAACTGATATTGTGTTGAAAAAGGCCTGAATAAGTCCTGAAGATACTCTGGTGCAGTTCCATGTAGACATTTATATAAAAGAACTGCCTTGTGAAAATCTATCCTGTCATATATTGTGAACCATTTGAGTTCTGTAAATAATGCTTTTGAGGAATGGTCAACAGATGTATCTAAAATTACACGTGCTGCTCGTTTCTGGAGTTTATAAATCCTGTCAAGCTCAGATTTAGCACAGTTTCCCCATACATTAGAACAGTAATCCATTGTTGGAAGAATATACGTCTTGTAGTATAGATTGCGAGTTTTCATAGGTAAATATTTCTAGATTCTGCTGAGAAGGGCAATTTTGGATGACAGTGTTTTACAAAGCTTATCAATATGGTCATTCCATAATAAATTATTATCTATGGACACACCTACAAGCCTTTCATGATTGACATTTTCTAATGGATGATTATTTATTGCAAGCGATAGTTTTGGGTTCCCTGACTTGTGTAGCTTTTGTGTTGTCCCCAGAATCATACATTTTGTTTTACCTTCATTAATTACCATCCTATTTTGTTGTGCCCAGTTTTGGACTCTAATAAGATCTGAGTTTAATCTTGTTTGGATCACTTCAGTATCAGAACTAGATGTATACAAGGTTGCATCATCTGCAAACAATTCTGTATTGGTGGATTCATTATTAAGTGGTAGATCATTGATATAGATAAGGAAGAGGAGAGGGCCTAAAACTGAGCCTTGAGGGACTCCTGAATGCATAGTGCGAGTTTGAGAGCTAATATTGCCAATGCTTACTTGTTGAGACCTTTGGTTTAGGTATGATCTAAACCAGTTTAAAGAAGGATTGTCAAACCTGTAACAGTTCAACTTTTGCAGCAGAATTTCATGATCAACAAGATCAAAAGTTTTCTTGAAGTCAAGGAAAACAATCCCAGTCATATGCCTATTATCCATTTCCTTCAGCCAAAGATCAATTAATTTGGTAAGTTCTGTTTGGCATGAGTGGTACTTTCTAAATCCTTACTGTGCTTTATGAAATAGAGAGTTTGTTTCAAAAAATTTATAGACCTGAATGGCTACATGCTTGTCAAACAGTTTTGACAATACAGGTAGAATTGATATTGGTCTGTAATTTCCTGGATCCTCCTTTTCTCCTTTCTTAAAGATAGGTGTAACCTTTGCACATTTCAATTTTTCTGGAAAATTACCACTCATTATACTTAAATTTATGATATGCGTTAATGACTTTGTTATTACTGGTGCAGCAGTTTTAAGGATTCGTGGACTAATACCATCCAATCCAGAGGATTTATTAATATTCAACTTAATTAGCATATCAAAAACATCCGCTCCACTGACATTAGCTATTGAAAAATAATTATCTTCAGGAATTTTAGCTCTTATAAATAACTGTAGAGCATCAAGTTCAATTGGGATGTTAGTCTGGTTCTGAATACTGTTACTGGAGATGGTTATGAAGAAGTTTCAAGCAATGTTTCTAGTATGTTACAGGCATGTTGTTCTTTGGGATTAAGAATGAATGGATAAAATGAAATGTGCTTTCAGATGGATTTAAATGTTTAAACAACAGTTGTACTTATACATAGTGTTGTTCCGATTATCGATTATAATCGATCATCAGTTGGTTGAGAAAACTGATAAGATAATCGATTGTGAAACTCCATAATCGATTGTGTGTAAAGGGAGACAACTTTTTAGGTGCATGCGAAGCAAAAAGGTTAGTAAAACTCCCAGCCACTAAAGTTGACCTGAAATTTATTAATCGTTTCACAGCTACAAATAAAAAGTCTTACGATTCATTATTAGGAACATATAGTCATTATTACATGTTCAAGTTGTTAAATTGTTGAGTTAATAAAATTTAAACACATTTTGTTGATTTGTTTAAGTTAAATTGCAACATCTTTTGTAGTATTTATAAACAATTACAAACAAGAAAATCATGTCCTTTTATACTTTAAATTATAGACACATCACATATGAATGAAAGAATTTCGGGGGATTGTAGCAGTATTTCAGTTACATATGACTGATCAGCCATAAAAAAGTTGCATTCATTTAACAAAGTTGTAGAGCAAAAGTAACACAATGTATTTTTGTAATATTATTGTCAGGTTAAAGTATACATGTCATTAAAATAGATCACTCCTGTATATTTATAAACATATTAAATTCTTGATCAAAGATATAACTGTGTAAAAAAAAAAATTGCTCTTAGTAACCAATTATAATCGATGATCAGTTGGTTAAGGGGAACCGATTATTGATTATGAATTTCTGACCGATTCCCATCACTACTTATACAGTTAATCATCATAAGAATTTTTGTAATATATTTTTCATATACTATTTGTTTTCATTATTATTTCTTTTTTTTTAACCACTCCGGTGGCCTAGTGGTTAGAGCGTCCGCCCCGGAAGCGGGAGGTCATCGGTTCAATCCCCGGCCAAGTCAAACCAAAGACTTACAAAAATGGTACTAACAGCTGCCTCGCTTGACGCTCAGCATTAAGAGGTTAGTGTTAGGACTGGTCGGCCTGGTGTCAGGATAATGTGACTGGGTGAGACATCATGCTACATGTCTGTGGCATGATGTCTCAGTGCTAGACATCACTATAAACTGCCTCACTGCAAACATCGTAATGATATTACTGAAAAATTGTTAAAGCTACGTTAAAAATCCTAATCAAACAAACAAACAAACAAACTTTTATTTTCAGTAGTATTTGAATACCTTGTTTTTCTCATTTCTCTATCCTTTCTTCTCTTAAATTTGATTTAAGACAATGAGTAGAAAATAATCTACAGGATACCTTTTTGATACTTTTGCATTGAGAAAGTCTAATATGCATTGTAATTCTTTTTTAAGAGGTTAAAATAAAATGTACATGTGCAAAAGGTATTATTTTATTACCAGACTGCAGTAGAGATCTTGATTTATCCTTGTTAATCTCTAGGAATGAAAAATGGTTAGAAACTATGTGGGGGTGGGTGGGGGTGAGAGTGTCTTCATCACAGTGGCTAATTTTTATTGGGTTTTTTAAGTTTGTGAAAACTAGTCCCCCATGAAAATTTCTGATTTAACAGTTTCTTAATTTGTACAGTCCCAGCTACTAATTAAATAATAAATCTTTGTTTTCTATTGATATATTTTATTACTGTATTTATTAGATGCATGATGATAATCCCACCTTTTTTCTTGCAGTGTTTTATAAAATATTTATCTAGGGCATATTTGTCTTAATAAGCACACCTTTTTGATAAATTCCAGAGGATTGCCTCCTGATGTTATAGGAGAAGTTAGTAAAATCTGGATGTTTGTTTTTAACATTTTAATATGTTGAATAACAACCCAAGTTCTGTTTGAGTGTAATTAATGTGAATATTTGTTGATGGAATGTTTGACAAGAATTGTTATAATAAATACATTTCTGATTCTTGAAAATGGAGTATTTAGTTATCCAACTAATCAGCTCTTAGAAAAGACAGAAATCATCCTGGCATACAGGCCTTTCATTATTAGACAAATTGACTTAATTTACCCTCAAATTATGATGAAGATTACCCCAAAAACCGAAAACCCATTCTTGTTGCAAGAAGTATGGGTGTACCAGATTGTGGGTTATAAATGTAAATATATATCATAATCATAACAAATTTATGCTATAAAAGTAAATAATGTGACCCAAAAGAGCAAGAAGAAATTTGTCAATGACCCTGAAAATATAAAGTTTGAACAGCTCTTTTTATAGCTTACACAATTAGAAGAATTTGAATAAAATGTATATATAGCTCATCCTATTAGATTTCTTGGACCAACTCCTTCTACATTAGGCAGATATCAGTCAGATGAACAATCTCAAGCCCACTCGGGCATCTGGTTCCATTTTGCATACATTCCAATGTTTCTGCTTGTATTTTCGCAAGATGTTTTCTTCTAAAGTGGCCAAACGTGAAATAGTGTCCACAACAGTATTCAGTAGGTCCTTAAATTTCATATGGGTCTGCCTTGGATTGTTACAATGCAGTTGAATGTCACAGACTATTCTTCACATTTTTGCAAGTCCTCACGTTTTATAGTATATACAGGTACTATACTTGTTTTTCAATATATCCATATCTCATAGATTCTAATTATTTTTGTCCCAATTTACCAGACACTGTGAATTCCATCAGCACATATTTGTTTAAATATGACCCTCAACATTCTTATCACTTGTAACCAACTTTTTTAGTAATTGTCTTTTTACTCCAGTCATCTTTATTTTGAGTTGCCAGTGTTATATATATTAATTTAACTATTTGTTTGTTTGCATTAGGAATGTTTTATTTCATTACATGTTATTGTAATGTAACACTGTATGCTGGACTTGACATTTTCCAAATTGAGTTCATTTCTGCTTTTACCTGATTGAATATTTTTTCATTTATGTAAACAACTAATACAAACTTCCAGACATGATTTTTCTCCATTTAGAAATGGAATTCCGCTTGTCTCCTGACTGGAATCTGATTTTTCTTGATATACCGTTTTTTTTTAATAATGTCCGATCTGTTGTTTTTTCCAGTTTTTAATGAGGGTTATGGACACCGTTTTACATGGAAATGGCAAGGGATGTGGCATATCTAAAGAATTAGATATAATAAGTCCATGCTATGTTTAAAAAGAGTGATATTTGTTAGCTTTATATATGTTATTACCAAACTTTGTATAAGGAGTTGTAGCAGGATAATATCCACTATGTAATGCATGTTGAGTTTTGGCCTATGGACACCAGGAGTATGGGTGGGTTGTTTGTGATGGGAGCAGATATGTGGATTTGTATTGCTGATTTAATGAAGTTAACAGCTTCAGATTACTTTAAATTTGAAACAGGCTGTTGTTAAAAAATGGATTGTTTTGCAAATTATACCCTCAATGTTTCCTCCAGTTTGACGTGAAATTTATGAAATAAGTTGGCCAAATTTTATATCTCAGAATCTATTCATTGTGCTTTTTGTGATTTTATTTTCCTATGAAACTAATAATGTTAATTTAATGCATGTCAGAATTTGATTGCCCTAAATGTCAGTCCTAGTCTAGTCATTGTTTTGAACATCAGAAGTTGTGATATATACATTTAACTTCTTTGTAGGCAATATTTATTATCATTATTACAGATATGTAGGAACATAAACCTCATTAAAGTGTGTATGGAGACTGATCGTACAGTGGTGTTGCTGAACCTGGAAAACTTGTACGAGAGTCTTTATGATGCTCTCAATCAGGTATGTTGATATTTATAATAAACTACAAAAGAGAAACAATGTAAAACTTCATTTTAACTAATATATTTATTATATTGATGTTATCAGTCTGGCAGTGCTCTTTTGTTTATTTGAGAAACGTTTGAGTCACCGTATCATGCAGTCTTGTAATAATGTAGCATTATATTAGGAAAACATAGTGCATTAGAACCATTTAATCAAACTGACAAAAATATAACATATTTTTAAAAAAAGATATTGTGATAAATTGGAGCAACTCTGTACATTTTCATCTGATGACTTCGGTTGCGCTTCATTTGGGGCTTCATTTCATGTTACTTCGTTCTCTTGCTCCCATTATTACCTGTAACTCTATAAGATCCTAAGTTACATGCAGTAGTTCAATTTTTAATTAGATGCTTCTGAATTGCTGATTGTGTGACACAGAGTTGCTTCAAATATATACCAAAACTTGTAAATAGATGTATATACAATTTATATAGTTAAAGAATAAATATTTCAGATGCCGTATCTTTTTTGTTATGTATTGTGTAAATGTTGTTTTGAGGTTTAAATTCAAAAGTAGTATTCATTGTTTTGTGTTTGTGTTTAGGGTTTTTTGTGGTGTTTGTTTTTTTATGTTTTTGTTGGGGGGGGGGTTCATAGTAGGGGGCAGCTGTTTACATGTCTGATATCATTTATATGTTGTATGCACTGTAGATGAATATTAACAGATTATTTGATGATGTAAAATAGAACTTTTTTGTTCCCATAAAATGGCAATTTGGTTCCACTAATTCTGACCATATTACATACCAAGCCACTATATAATGTGAAAGATGAGAAATTTGTTGAATGTGTGCATTGGTATTTAAGGTGGGGGGGACAAAATATAACTGGATAATATATTAGTGTCACTTAATAATATTACATTATGTTAAAATATTATGTTTATCTTGAATTCATACTCATCATCTGTATTATTCAAAACTGTTGCACCTTATTTTTTTCTTATGTACTTTATTCAATCTTCTAGTTTTCAGTTAGTGAAAGCTTGTTTCAGTTGCATTAATATATGAACTACTACTACTATAGAGGTGCTAGCCATTTCTGGGACCCCAAGTTCCCAGGCCAGCTCCAATATTTCCTCTAATCTGTAATTGGAGGCCTAAAAAAAAGTTGATCTCAGTGTGCTACCCTAGTCATAGCCAACATAATGAATAGCTTCCTTTTTTCCTTGGAATTTGTCCAAATAACATACTATTAGTGTACCAATATGCTCATCTTAATTTGCCTTCATTGTTGTTTTTGAACATCTTTTCAGCCAATTATGCACTTTTCATACGTCTTTTTCAGCCAATTATACATTCGTGTAATTTCTCTTTGTCTTGATTCAATGTTATTTCTTCCAAGCCCTCAACATATTTGAGTGTTTTGTGTTTCTTGGCAGAATTTTGAAGGGCTTCTATGCTTTTCTTAGCAGTCAGTGCTTCCTTGTTCTGGTATTCAGGCAAGTATTATCTACCTTTCTTTGGTTCCCAGTTATCTTTTCATCCAAGAAAACCTAACAACTTTCTTACATCCAACAGCGGAACAACTTGATAACTGCCTGCGTTCATTGCTTGAAAAACATGCCCCAGCCACCAAATGCAGAGTATCAATAAAAAAGTGTTCTCCATGGTATAGCAGTGTTAGGGACCAGCTTCGCACTGCTAAAAAACATCGCCAAAAAGCAGAGAGGCTTTGACTTTCCACCAGACTCACTATTCATAAACAAATCTACGAAGCCGCTAAGAAGAACATCACAAACATAGTCCATTTAGCCAAATCATCCCACTACAGTATTAAGATCACGGAGAGTTCCAGCTGCAAAGAGCTCTTCAAGATAACTAACAAACTAATGTCAAGGAACAAATGTACACCACTTCCAACAACCTTCTCTCCACTAGACCTACCAGACCAATTTGAAAATTTCTTCGATGACAAAGTACAAACCATTAGAGATTCACTTAACAGCACAATTTCAACTGATTCGTCACCATACAGTTATGATGCAGAATTTCAGCGACAACCGTTAGGATCATTTGAACCTGTTTCTATTGATTTAGTACGGACAGTCATGATAAAATGTGCACCAAAGTCTTGTGAACTTGATCCAATTCCAACATCACTGCTGCTTGATTGCTTAGACCCAATATTGCCTTCACTAACTGATGTTATTGATATCTCTCTGTCATCAGGGGAATTCCCATCATTTTTCAAAACTGCCATTGTAAAGCCACTGCTGAAGAAACCAACACTGAACCATAACGATTTAAAGAACTACCACCCAGTTTCTAATCTCCCATTCATATAAAAAATCTTAGAAAAGGTTGTTCTAACTCAACTTGTATCTCATTTGAATTCAAACAGTCTTTTTAGCAATGTACAGTCTGCATATCGTCCTTGCCACAGTACGGAAACTACTCTTCTGATAGTATTTAGTGACATTCTGTCTGCTTTGGATAGTGGAAAGATTACAGTCCTCACTCTCCTGGATTCATCTGCAGCATTTGACACAATAGACCATGATATATTGCTTCACCATCTCCAGCATGTATTTGGCATTCAGAATATAGCCTTACAGTGGTTCAAGTCCTACTTAGTCAACAGGACACAAATTATATCTGCAAATGGAATACACTCCAGCCCAGTTGACGTATGTTGTGGTGTTTCACAGGGATCTGTTCTTGGGCCTGTTCTCTTCATTCTGTACACTCAGTCGCTCTCAAAGTGTCATAGATCATCACCCAGTGTCACACCAATTGTATGCTGATGGCATCCAAATATACAAGTCTAGCCACCCAATTGAAGTTGATGCTACCATCCTTGGAGTAGAGAAGTGCATTTCTGATGTGAAATCATGGATGACATGTAACGAGCTGCAGATGAATGATGATAAAACTGAGGCTATTCTGATCACAACACAGAGACTTTCTCATTCACATCCTTTACCTCAGACAATAAATATCAGCAACACCAACATTAAATTCTCACAGTCAGTATGGAACCTAGGCGTTACTCTAGACAGTACTCTCACATTGCACCAACATGTCACGAACATCTGCAAGGCTGCATATCTTGAATTGAGACGCATCAGTTCCATTCGTAAATATCTTTCGGTTGATGCCACTAAAACACTTGTGTGTTTATTATTACTTTCAAGACTGGACTTATTGTAACTCAATTCTGTCTGGTTCATCACAATATTTACTCCAGAAGCTTCAACAAGTTCAAAACATAGCTGCATGGATTATCTTTAGAGTACCTCAATCAAAGCACACCTCACCATTGCTCTGTACCCTACACTGGCTATCAATCTGATACAGAGTCAAAACACAGAATTTTTTCTCTGTGCTATGTTTCAATGACAGACTCCAGTCCAACATACCTATCCAGCCTCACCCATGTGTATACACCAGCTAGATCCTTACGCTCTTCTTCTGATAATCATATATTCATTGTTCCCAAGGTGAAAACAAAGTCATAGGGACAACGTTCGTTTGCCCACCACAGTGGTCCCTTTTAAGAGTGCTCTTAAGACTCACCTGTTTTGATTGCAGGGACAAACTTAGCGACCTAATCATGTTTTGTATCTTATATGTTTTCAGCATGTTTTTATGTTTTCCAATTTTTCATTGTTTTTGTCATTTGTTGTTCTTTAGTGTAGTCATATCATTATTGATGGTGTAAAGCGCATAGAGCTTCAAAAGATTAGGCGCAATACAAAGTCCTCATTATTATTATTATTATTATCTTGCATTTTGTTGGTGTTTTTATTTCAGAGATTATCATGTCACGAGGTGTGGGTAAATGTAGACTGGAAAATGCCCCATTGGATAAACTGTTCACTGCCTATCAAGTTATGGGTTTGCCTGCATGCTTGAATATCCTATATGTTGTCAATGGATTTATTAAGCATTTGACTTGGTAGAAAGTCACTGCACTTGTAGAGGGATGAGAGACACATGTTCCTTCTCTTTGCATTGAAGTCTGCAACCTGTTTTGATGGGCAGTCTGGGAGAAGTTCACTCTCACAGTCTGTTGTTTTCTTGGCAGACAGCCTGTTAAGAAGGAGACATGTGGTTCTTACAGAATGGACTTTGCACCATTTATTAGCAGAGATGCTTTCTCAGCTGTGAGGAGAGCATTAGTGGACTTGTTTACAACAGGACTGAGCAAGAGGCTCACTTTTATGAGTTTCGAATGCCAGACCAAAGTCATGGGGAATGGATTTGTGTTCAGCATATGCTTATGACGTAACACCTTTCAAAATAATTCTGCAGGTTCTCCACCAAGTCAGGATCTCTATGATTCAACTTGTCTTGATAGCTCCCTTGCATCCACATTGGTCAATGACCCATTTGACCTGTTGGAGATGACTCCAAGACAGTATCACAGAGGAGGGAATTGCTATCACAATTTAAAGGGTCTCGCCTACACAAAGCAGAATCTCCACCTTCATGCCTGACTTGTATCAGATTATTGATCAGCCAAGGCTAGTTTTCATCAGTTTTGCCTGTTGCATCTCCTAGGCTAGGAAGCAGTCTGCTTCCAAAGTTTATGATGCAAATTAGAGAATCTTATGTAATTGCAGCAGTAGAAATTGTTTCTTCTGTCATCATTTAAATGTATTACAATATTACAAGCTTTTTTTGCTTTCTTTATGAGGAAAGAAAATGTTCTGTTTCAGTTTATACTATTCAGGGATATAGGGCAGTCCATTCTAACTCAGAAGTTCTCTATGGGCTATAAAATTCCATCGGACCTGCAGCTTTCTGACTTCAGCAGGTATTTTGAGCTTCAGAGATTGGTGTCTTGCTCATCAGTGTCTAAATGGAACTTTGTTCTTTGTTCTTCTAAATCTACGTACAAACCTTACCTTTAAGACATTCTTTCTCCTTTCCTGAATGTTGGCTTTGAAAAGAAACGAGTTTAATGCCTTGTCAGTAGAAAAGGGATGTTTACAGTTCAATGGTAACTGTCCAGAGGTACATGTTCCAAGATTTACTAGGAAACCTTGGAATCATTACAGTAGGAAAAACCTTGGAGCATTGGTTACTGACTTTCAGAGGTAATAGTCTTAGGACAAAATCTTTTTATACCAGTGTCCAACGTTTTTTATTCTCAAACACCCAAGTTTGACCTTGGACTTCCAAAGTTTTTATAACCAATATTCTGAGGTTTCCTTGGATCCTTTCACCTGTCCATGGTTTCCAAGCATTCTGAGAATTCATTGGACATATCTCTGGCATAAAACATATGATCACGAATTGAAGGAAATATTACAGAATGCAAGAATACATTTTATTTTTTATTAGTTCAACATGTACAGATAAAATTTTAAAAAGGTTCATATATCAAGAATGCCCATAGTGTTCCTTTACTGCTATTGTAAAGCCTTTGCTGCAGAAACCAAAACTTGACCATAATGATTTAAAGAACAACCGCCCAGTATCTAATATCCCGTTCATATAAAAAATTATTAGAAAATGTTGTTCAAACCCAACTTGTATCTCACCTGAATTTAATCGGTCTTTTTAGCAGTTGCTATTTGCCCTTGCCACAGTACTGAGACTGCTCTTCTGAACGTAGCTAATGGCATCCTCTCTGCTATGGATAGCAGAAAGATTACAGTCCTCACCCACTTTGATTTGTCTGCAGCATTGACACAAAAGACCATGATATATTCACCATCTCCAGCAAGTATTTGACATTCGCAATACCTCCTTACTGTGGTTCATGTCCTTAGTCAACAGGACACAAATTGGATGTGCAGCCAGTATTGATGCTGGAGGAAGAAAAAACCCAGGAAAACCTGGGATATATATATATATATATATATATATATATACACACACACACTCATGCACACACTATATGGAATTAATGCCTTTTTTGGAGGAGGGGTTAAATTAAAAAAAATATTAAATATCTACCATAGCCCTTTTATAAAAAACAACAGTGCAATAGAAAATACACATGCAGATGGGGTTGGTCTCATAAACATACAAACAAAAGAGACCTTGACAAAGCACAGGTGTTACCAGCCAATACCTCTCCAGATCAAAGAATTTCGGTTCTTTATCTCCATGTAAATAAGATTTGAAGGAAAAATATGTGAACCTGTTTGGCACTATGTTGCCTGAACTGAGATGTTATCAATTGTTTAATTAAAATCCCTGACTTGTTAGTTGCTTTGCTAATCACAAACATTATTCATTTTAATCAACTGTAAAAGTAAGTTTTGAATAAATATATAGAAATCTTTAAGTATAGAAATCTCTAAGTGCACAGTTAAAACAGTCCATTTCCTAGCTAAACATTTTCTAAGTTTATATTTCTAAGCTGTCCAAGCTAAAAAAAAGAAGTTTTTTTCCTGAGGATTTTCTGAGCCAAAAATAAACTTAAGTTCTTATGTCCAAGGCTTTGTGCAAGGTATTTCCAATTATTTTTTTATGTACAAGATAATAACCAGCAAAATACATCGAAACTCCAAGGTTTTAGGTCAAACTTCCATGTATTTCCTCAGAGAATCTATGTCCAGGTCAGATTCTGTTTCTCCTGTTTCGCAACCTGGATTTCTGGCTGGTGCCATCTATTCATATGTTCTTGTTGAAATTTTCAATTTCTCCATCATATCTGTGCTGGGGATGATCAAGTTAGGACCTTAAGGTTTTAATTGTCTTCTCCTAGAGGCACAAAGAAGGGTCAAACTTCTCTTGTTTTGCCTCTGGCAGTCTCACACCACTTTTTGATGCCTTTGCCTTTGACCTCGGGTTTACCAGAGTGAAGGCACTTGTGTCCAGTCTTGACAGCACAACATGTGGTCAAGTCATCTACCAGCTTTTGGTAGTGAACACACCTTCTGTAAGGGTAAGTGTTTCAGTTTTTGTATACCCATTTTTGTTTGGGGTCATCAACCTCCTCCTAACTGGCAAATTCAGCAATGCAGTAGTAGCAGGTAATGTATTGCTGATATTTAAATGTAATTATTTGGAGAGCAGAGTTAATTTTATTAATACTTGTATGCAACAATTGAAACAATTCCCACTATCTACCCTGCTTTGATATTCTATAGTTTCTGTCCAAGTGAAAAAGGAATGTATTCCATATGTTGACAATAATATATATTGACTAAAGAATCAGAATGGGATCATGAGACTTTTCTATTATGGTCACCAGTTACTTATTGAAGGAGGGAATATTTAGCTTGGACTGAGGACTTGGCATCTCAATATAGGTAAACAGTGCATTAGTGAAAGGTTAGTATTATATTATTAAAATTGGTTTTACCCTTTAAAAAGACTTAAAGTTGGCCAGTATTCATTAGTTTCATTACTTCCAACCTGGTGCATAATCATTTGAGAACATGTGTAAGAATCACATTTACCACTTATAAACTCAGAATGATCTCCCATGGTTGCTTATTTAATGGAAACTTGCATAAATGTAGTTCAACCTTCATATCATATATTGAGCTGAATAACTGCCCTTCATTTAGAAGAGATGTTCTAATTAGCTTTTATTTTTAGCTCCTATTGATATCATGCAGGTAGGTGTATCAGCAACATACTGGTGGTCATATAGGTAAACTTGTACTGGCATTGTACATATAGCAGTTTTGTATGGAATCGGAATCAAAAGGTCTGGTGGATTTTATTTGTGGTAAAAGATTATACAAATGAAGAGGTTAAATGTGAACACTGATTTAGTTAGTGATTGGAAAAGAGTAGAATAGAATGTTATTAACAGGTCATTTTTGATTGCCACATGGAATTCATCTGATCACATCAGAGATTAGTTAAGGAATGTTGAGATCTACTGACATAATTTTTGTATTTAAGAATTTTTAGATGAATTGATATATTTGATTTACATTGATAATAATATAAAGCATCCTATATCTGATTACTGAATACAGTTGCTGACAGTGGTCAAATACAAATAATATCTAATTTGAGACAAACATTCAGCCAATTCATGTAACAAGTTTTAGTTATGCCAAACTTTAATAAAATGGTTTTAGAAAATTTTTGCTTTCAGTTATTCAAAAGTAGATAGAAGTTTCTAGAAATCAGATGATAAGTTAAAGTCTCAAACAATGTTGTATAAATCTTTTTCAGTACTACGTTTATTTTGGAGGAGAGAGATATGTCGATCTTGGACTGGGAACTCACAGAGTCAAGTGCAGGGTACACAAAAATTTCAGGTACTGCATTTCAGATGATAGTAAAATCTATGCACTTAACACAAATTTTAAAAATGAATGTGCATTATAATATGAGGAAGGAGAGATTGAAATTACTGAAATAATACAACTTTGTAAAGCTATTTAAAGTGTGTAGGTATCGGTATCCAGATGCAAATGACTGATCATAATAATCTGAACCCCCTTCTATAAAATAATCCAGATCATACCTGGATGTCTATCTTTTTTGGTTTATACCATAGTGGGCTAGTGTTATTAACAGAATAATGTGTCATTGGTTTGATCTTTGTACTAATAACAGTTAGAAGTGTACAAGCAAAGGGCAAGATATAGTTAGCTTTACTGGTCATACAACAAAAGAGCTTATGGGATGGTATGTTGTCTGTCATCGATCCACATGTTGGCATCAAGTTTATTATCATCGCTCCCCCTAATCTACTTGAAGGATTGCCTTCAAACGTTACATTATATCAGTATGAGGTTTCACTGGAAGACTTATTATGCTGTCTAGCTGGTCCTAAATTTGGCAAGTTCCAAATGCCTTTTCTGGTGTATAGTTTTACATAGTTGATAACTCAAAACAAATTCTTCACTAATGTAGGTGGAAAGCTATCCTATCACCAGAGCAGACATTACCATGCCCAACGTATTAGCAAAGTACATCACACTGAAGGTAATTTGACAATTAAGATAACGCTGCCTTGAAGACATTGCTGCAGCATGTTTTGTGGATTCAGTTTTATGGAGAAAATACTTAGTCCACAGGAAAATACCTAAGTCATAAATGTTAATACAGTGACCATGGAGTTCTAATGGTATTTTTTTAATACTTTAATACTGTTTTTTCTAGAAGTGTGTGTGTGTGTGTGTGCAGAGATAGGACAAAATGATTTTTCTGCTGTGGATTTTCAAACAGAATGTATTCATTAAGATGACTGCCAACACTCGGTGAACAGTTCAACTGCTTTTCATCACTTGCCACCACTGTTCTATGTTGTGACTACTACAGTTAATACATTATCATAATAATCATGGATTCATCTATCGCATCAACTTTCTCACACTCTTCTGACTTGAAACATTTTTCATTTGAAGGATCTCTGATGTAGAGCAAGAACTTCCTGTTAGGGACTAATTAGAGGGTATCATCTACAATGTGAAAAATTGAAATTCATCCAATTTCACAATAATATTTTTTGACAACTGGATTTTTTCATCAGTTCCTGTAGCTATTAAAAAGGAAGCCACATTTGATTCATCCCAGTCCAAGTTTACTATAACAACGCATGCTGATGGACTAAAATGTGTATTTATTTTTAATTGTGTATGAAAGTCTAATAGAAGTGAAGGGTTAATATCAATGAAATGGAAAGATAAGAACTTCATTAGAAGGGCTACTAATCTATTTCTGGAATCATCAATGAGTGAAGATAGTTTAAATTCCACATGTTTATAAGATATAGTGTTAGTTATCAGATTGTGATGTGTTAGATATCGATGAGGTCATCCGAAGACTGGCAAGTGAATGGAAGTGTGATATTGTTTACAATTACATGCATTTCCTGGACCAAGAGGGACAAGTGATGTAACATCATTTGGAAAAAGAGACAATATCTACCTGTCTCCCAAAGGGGTGGAATAGCTGGCAAAAAATATAAATGCAGTCATTTGTGTCGTCTGGTCTAATTTACAGCCCAATTACAAATTACACCCATATCTATAAACCCATTATAGATAAAAACAGCATCAGCCAATATGGTCAGCCATATCAATGCAGTCAGTACACTATGGGATGTGATTACTGTGGCGAGACCAAGCATTCAGCACAGGAATGCAGGCACAGACAGCCAATGCAATGCCATCAGTGTGGTTGCTTTGGACACAAAGCCAAAACTCACACAAGATTTATGGAATAGTAAAAAGCAATACATGAGGCCATCTCAACTCCACAGGAAGGCTCTATTCAGAGGGGAGGACCAGTCTATCAAGGACTGTCATATTCACCAGGCATCCCATGTCAAATCAAAAGTGATTCCCATGCTGATGGCTGTTTTGAATGTGGAAACTTACAAAGCTACCAGCTACTTGTACATATTAAAATTGAACTGGTAGTTCAGATTTATAAGATGATTATAAAAGTAGAAAATGCAGTTGTAGAAAAACTAATTTTTTAAACAGTAATGACAGTTTGAATGATGATCACTGTGAACATAGTTTTAATACTTTTAATGTCTCCTTGAGTGCCTCTCATAGCATTGATGTTAATCTCATGAATTTAGGAATATCTAGTCAGGGTTTACACATAGCTCATTTATTCATGGTTTTCAGAGAAAGATTGATCAAGTGAAGTTACTGCAAACCTCTCTAAGTAATATTATCCTTTTATTTGGACTCTAGGAAACAATGTTGACAGAAAATCAGGGTGAAATTTTTTTGTGCTATTACAAACCTTATCAAAAGGATAGGAAAGTGGGCAGTGGTGGGCTCCTTGTGTATGTTAGAACTGGTACTATCTGTAAAAGACCTCAAGATCTAGAAATACAGGAAAAAGAATCCATTTGTCTACAGATCACACAAGAAAAAGTAGGTTTTGTGTACAGACCCATCACGTGCTGATTGGTGTGAATATTTTGAACTTCAAATGGATAACATTTCAAATGCATAGAATGAATTTTATGTTCTAGGCGATACAAATATATATCTTCTCAATGATCAAATAAAAGTGAATTGGAGGGATTTTCTTGCTTCTTTTGGTATGGAACAGCTAGAAAATGAATGCACCAGAGTAACATCTGTCTATAAAACATGTAGATCATATTTATACCAATACAAAATAAAATGTTTCGGAAGTACTGGTTCCAAAGATTGGTGTAAATAACCACTTTGCAGTTTTGTAACACATAAAGTCAATGGCAAATTTTAAAAACATAATATCCATAAATGAATTTGTATGTGTAGAATAGTCAGATAAATAACAGATATCAGACCTGAAAGTCCATCCAGCTGCAAAGAGCTCTTCAAGATAACTAACAAACTAATGTCACGGAACAAATGTACACCACTTCCAACAACCTTCTCTCCACTAGACCTACCAGACCAATTTGAAAATTTCTTCGATGACAAAGTACAAACCATTAGAGATTCACTTAGCAGCACAATTTCAACTGATTCGTCACCATACAGTTATGATGCAGAATTTCAGCGACAACAGTTAGGATCATTTGAACCTGTTTCTATTGATTTAGTACGGACAGTCATGATAAAATGTGCACCAAAGTCTTGTGAACTTGATCCAATTCCAACATCACTGCTGCTTGATTGCTTAGACCCAATATTGCCTTCACTAACTGATGTTATTGATATCTCTCTGTCATCAGGGGAATTCCCATCATTTTTCAAAACTGCCATTGTAAAGCCACTGCTGAAGAAACCAACACTGAACCATAACGATTTAAAGAACTACCACCCAGTTTCTAATCTCCCATTCATATAAAAAATCTTAGAAAAGGTTGTTCTAACTCAACTTGTATCTCATTTGAATTCAAACAGTCTTTTTAGCAATGTACAGTCTGCATATCGTCCTTGCCACAGTACGGAAACTACTCTTCTGATAGTATTTAGTGACATTCTGTCTGCTTTGGATAGTGGAAAGATTACAGTCCTCACTCTCCTGGATTCATCTGCAGCATTTGACACAATAGACCATGATATATTGCTTCACCATCTCCAGCATGTATTTGGCATTCAGAATATAGCCTTACAGTGGTTCAAGTCCTACTTAGTCAACAGGACACAAATTATATCTGCAAATGGAATACACTCCAGCCCAGTTGACGTATGTTGTGGTGTTTCACAGGGATCTGTTCTTGGGCCTGTTCTCTTCATTCTGTACACTCAGTCGCTCTCAAAGTGTCATAGATCATCACCCAGTGTCACACCAATTGTATGCTGATGGCATCCAAATATACAAATCTACTTGAAGGATTGCCTTCAAACGTTACGTTTTATCAGTATGAGGTTTCACTGGAAGACTTATTATGCTGTCTAGCTGGTCCTAAATTTGGCAAGTTCCAAATGCCTTTTCTGGTGTATAGTTTTACATAGTTGATAACTCAAAACAAATTCTTCACTAATGTAGGTGGAAAGCTATCCTATCACCAGAGCAGACATTACCATGCCCAACGTATTAGCAAAGTACATCACACTGAAGGTAATTTGACAATTAAGATAACGCTGCCTTGAAGACATTGCTGCAGCATGTTTTGTGGATTCAGTTTTATGGAGAAAATACTTAGTCCACAGGAAAATACCTAAGTCATAAATGTTAATACAGTGACCATGGAGTTCTAATGGTATTTTTTTTAAAATTTAATACTGTTTTTTCTAGAAGTGTGTGTGTGTGTGTGCAGAGATAGGACAAAATGATTTTTCTGCTGTGGATTTTCAAACAGAATGTATTCATTAAGATGACTGCCAACACTCGGTGAACAGTTCAACTGCTTTTCATCACTTGCCACCACTGTTCTATGTTGTGACTACTACAGTTAATACATTATCATAATAATCATGGATTCATTTATCGCATCAACTTTCTCACACTCTTCTGACTTGAAACATTTTTCATTTGAAGGATCTCTGATGTAGAGCAAGAACTTCCTGTTAGGGACTAATTAGAGGGTATCATCTACAATGTGAAAAATTGAAATTCATCCAATTTCACAATAATATTTTTTGACAACTGGATTTTTTCATCAGTTCCTGTAGCTATTAAAAAGGAAGCCACATTTGATTCATCCCAGTCCAAGTTTACTATAACAACGCATGCTGATGGACTAAAATGTGTATTTATTTTTAATTGTGTATGAAAGTCTAATAGAAGTGAAGGGTTAATATCAATGAAATGGAAAGATAAGAACTTCATTAGAAGGGCTACTAATCTATTTCTGGAATCATCAATGAGTGAAGATAGTTTAAATTCCACATGTTTATAAGATATAGTGTTAGTTATCAGATTGTGATGTGTTAGATATCGATGAGGTCATCCGAAGACTGGCAAGTGAATGGAAGTGTGATATTGTTTACAATTACATGCATTTCCTGGACCAAGAGGGACAAGTGATGTAACATCATTTGGAAAAAGAGACAATATCTACCTGTCTCCCAAAGGGGTGGAATAGCTGGCAAAAAATATAAATGCAGTCATTTGTGTCGTCTGGTCTAATTTACAGCCCAATTACAAATTACACCCATATCTATAAACCCATTATAGATAAAAACAGCATCAGCCAATATGGTCAGCCATATCAATGCAGTCAGTACACTATGGGATGTGATTACTGTGGCGAGACCAAGCATTCAGCACAGGAATGCAGGCACAGACAGCCAATGCAATGCCATCAGTGTGGTTGCTTTGGACACAAAGCCAAAACTCACACAAGATTTATGGAATAGTAAAAAGCAATACATGAGGCCATCTCAACTCCACAGGAAGGCTCTATTCAGAGGGGAGGACCAGTCTATCAAGGACTGTCATATTCACCAGGCATCCCATGTCAAATCAAAAGTGATTCCCATGCTGATGGCTGTTTTGAATGTGGAAACTTACAAAGCTACCAGCTACTTGTACATATTAAAATTGAACTGGTAGTTCAGATTTATAAGATGATTATAAAAGTAGAAAATGCAGTTGTAGAAAAACTAATTTTTTAAACAGTAATGACAGTTTGAATGATGATCACTGTGAACATAGTTTTAATACTTTTAATGTCTCCTTGAGTGCCTCTCATAGCATTGATGTTAATCTCATGAATTTAGGAATATCTAGTCAGGGTTTACACATAGCTCATTTATTCATGGTTTTCAGAGAAAGATTGATCAAGTGAAGTTACTGCAAACCTCTCTAAGTAATATTATCCTTTTATTTGGACTCTAGGAAACAATGTTGACAGAAAATCAGGGTGAAATTTTTTTGTGCTATTACAAACCTTATCAAAAGGATAGGAAAGTGGGCAGTGGTGGGCTCCTTGTGTATGTTAGAACTGGTACTATCTGTAAAAGACCTCAAGATCTAGAAATACAGGAAAAAGAATCCATTTGTCTACAGATCACACCAGAAAAAGTAGGTTTTGTGTACAGACCCATCACGTGCTGATTGGTGTGAATATTTTGAACTTCAAATGGATAACATTTCAAATGCATAGAATGAATTTTATGTTCTAGGCGATACAAATATATATCTTCTCAATGATCAAATAAAAGTGAATTGGAGGGATTTTCTTGCTTCTTTTGGTATGGAACAGCTAGAAAATGAATGCACCAGAGTAACATCTGTCTATAAAACATGTAGATCATATTTATACCAATACAAAATAAAATGTTTCGGAAGTACTGGTTCCAAAGATTGGTGTAAATAACCACTTTGCAGTTTTGTAACACATAAAGTCAATGGCAAATTTTAAAAACATAATATTCATAAATGAATTTGTATGTGTAGAATAGTCAGATAAATAACAGATATCAGACCTGAAAGTCCATCAAGCTTCCAATGTACATGTAAATCATGTGATGCTCACAATGTTGCCATTGATAGTATTGGTAGGTGGTCCATAGATATTAACACATGCTAAGGTTTGAGTGACATGAAAATTTGTTAATTAGTTGGTCATGCTTATTTTGGGTCAGGTTTTGCATTTAATTCATTTTTTTAAAAATGTGACTGGATGCTTATGTATTGCTAAATAGATGAAGATGGTACATTCTATGCCTGTGAATATATTTTACTGTTGAAATTATGTGACATCAATGTCTTAGAAACTTTATGTGACTTATCTTTTTGTTTTGCAGTGATCCAGTCATCATTGATGTTTTTTACTTTATATTTAGCTTGTACAAATTAGCATATTAACTGTTATTCTATCTGTATGTTTGCATATCTATCTACATGCCAGTTTATGTCAGATTGATGCATTGAGTGTTATCTGTTTGTCTTATCTTTTATCTATCTGTTGAGTGACATCCCTATCTTTGACTCAAATATACAATAGTTTGGTGTCCTTTGTTGAGAAAGTAAAGGAAGTTTCTTTGGACTGAAAAAGGTTGGGAGGCTTTTGATAAGTTAAAAGCCATACCCCGTATTTACCGTATATGTTGGGACACCGTATTTGTTGGGACACCATAATTTTATTTTAAAAGTAATTTTTTTGTGCACTGTATATTCTGGGACACATAGCTTTTTTTGAGTCGTAAGTTGTGGGACACCTTTTAAATCATTCGAAAAGTACATGTCAGAAAATGTACTCAAACGTATATTTTATTAAGCAAAACTTTAAAAAAGAAAACTCCGAGTGTTGTTTGTTTTCACTTTTAGTAAAAATATATTCAGAGAGAGAGAAAAAGAAAGAGACAGAGAGAGAGATATACCAGTAGATAGTGACTGTACTTTGTTTTCTAATAACTTATGTCGACAAACTGCCAGTTCCGACCCATACTTTGTTCAACAATTAGTTGATCTTGCCGCCAGGCTTTTGATGTCGCGGTCGGATCAAAAAAACATAAAAGCACATTTTCTCACCACTCTTCAGCTAGTTAAGTCTTTGATCTTGCCGACTCGCTTGTGAGTCATGTTCTTCAGATGTACTCTTACAATGACAGCATGTACATCTGTGGGTCATTCAGCCACTGAATTTTCTGATTGTAAATATCAGCACAGCTAAAAGGAGCAATTGATGAACACAATTTCCCAATCAACAGGTGGTCGAAGCAGGATTCGCAATCCCTTAAATTTACAGTCCAGGAAATTTATGCGTACAGAGGACTCCTGTATACGTGATTTTCTGAATTCCATATATAAAAATTGTGTGAAAATACGGATTACGCTTTTCCGAGACATTTGAAAGTGATCGGTGATTAAAACAAGTTTTTTTTTGCTGTGAAAGTTTCGTTTATAACTTTATTTACATTTACGATGGCTACCAACTGCAAGGTAAAACGCAAATTAAATTTACAGTTTCTGGAAACTAAATATCTGGCTTGTAAGGAAGTTAATGGATGTGCATCTCGCAAAGAGGTCTGTGAAATTTTTTGATAATGTGAGAATGCCGACGTTGAATTTCGTATTAGGATGTGATCAATGCAACATTTTAATTTGGATTTTATTACACAAAGGTAACCAAAATGTAATTTATCAATATACAAGTGTATTTCACACTGATACTGTCTTCATGTTAATCTTTTTTTTTCAGGCCCCCCCCCGCCCCCACTTATCTCAACATCCGCCTATGTCGACACTATTTCTTCGGGCCCGAGGATAACGAGATAAATGGGTAGGACTGTACCCACAAACTTTAAATGATTTTCAGATCAGATCTGGCTTGTCCTGAAGCGATTCGGCTGCTTTCAAAATGCAGTCCACAACTGTTTGTTTATCTGCACTCTTAATACGAGACGTGTGGTCATTTCCCTTGGCTTCCCTATGTCGGCCGACTTTGTATACACATGCATAGTTTAAAAAAATCTCCACGCTAATAGGAATCCAATGTCAGCTTCCGGGGTCGGTTTGTTTTGTAATAAATTAACCTTTGTATTTGATATCCTGCCAGTAAGTTCAAACAATGAGTTTATGGCTGTTACAAGGTGTGTTTATTCAACACTAGGGCTTTCAGTTATATGCCGTCTGCAGTCATAATTGATTCAAACTGGTTATTCGGTAAATAGTATATACAGCATTAACTTGCTTTAATAATACTTTTTGTATCCCATGGAATCAAAAAGATTGTCATTTGTACTTGCAGTGAATGTATTTATAATAATGATTTTAGTTTGCGAGATATTGTCATATTGTTACCCTGGATATAATACACTCTTGGTTATTTTGTACCTTACACCGTATCACGCGTAAATGTCAGTTGCTTTCGACCAATGGGGCTGAAAATTCTAACTCTTTCTTTCTCTATCTCATTCATATGTGATTTTGCGGAATCCAGTTTTCATTTTCATAACATTCAAACCTTTGAGGACAACTAAACATGATTCGTTTCTCAATATTCACGTCAATGACTAATGTGTTGCGTTGTCTGACGAAAGCTATTACGCTATGAATAATGGATTCATGCGCTACTCATACGGAGTTTGTGGATATATTTTTCCTTTAATAAAATGCTAATGTCGACAAAAAATGTGAATAAATGATGACATTACAAGTTTAGTTTCTTGTTTATTTTATTTTATGATCAAATACGCATTTTATTTATCTATTTTATTGTAACATGCGGTGTGGCCAGTTCTTGGCGGGGGGGGGGGGGGGGGGGAATTGAACATGTTTTTCATTTCCTAAGTCTTGGGACACATGATGTAGGTTTAAAAAAAGTTCACCATAAGTTCAGGGACACGAAAAAAAATAATTATTTTTTCGTGTCCCAACATATGCGGTAAATACGGTACTTAAAAGCACACCAGTTCTTACAGCTCCAGATTTCAGCCAATCATTTAAAACTGACTGTTGATGCAAGTGATGTTGGAGTTGGAGCAGTATTGATTCAAGAGGATGAAACTTTTCCAGAAATTATTTTGACCTATAAATAGAACTTCGTATCTTTATGCTGACCTAGTTCTTGACCTTCATTAAAAATTAGTAACAGTTGAAATAAACAGCTTCTTTTTTTTATTGTTTTATTCATTCATAGTGTGGGATTTTAGGGTGGAATCAAGGCTGTTCTGGGTGTATGTGACTTTTTATATGTATAGCCTCTGTATTGAAAATCTGGTTTTACCAGAATTGTGCAGTAGTCAGATTTAATACTAATGTTTTGAGAAGTAATCTCAGTTGGGCTTTTAAATACTTTAATGTCAAGGTGTGTTTTTTTTATCTTTTGTGACCAGTTTGAGTTTAATGATTTAATTTTTTTCAAATTATTTGGATTCTGTGAGATTTAATTCTTTTCCCTGGGAATATATTTAAGTGCTCATACACAATTCTTGGACAAAGACATTCATTGAAATTTTATTCAGAAATTCAAACACTGGAATATTATTTTCTGTGGATCAACAAAGAACTGTTGACACATCAGTGCTATAATGAATACAGTATTTGCCATTGCTTTCCATTTGGGACTTTTATTGGGACTCAAACTCATTAGAGCATTTTATTACCTGGATTTCAAATTTTTAATTCTGGGATATTTTTTTATTATTATTTTTGGATTTGATCATTAAAATCGTAAGTTCTTTTCATCACTTTTACTTTGTTTTTCTAGGGAAATAAATTGTTTTTTTAAATTTGACAAAGCTCATTGTTTTCACTCTTTTCTTGTTGCATTTATTAAGAGCCTAAATGTAATAATTTTATATGAAATCCACAGGGAATAAAAGAGGAAAAACACATAAATGCTGATCTACTTTTTTAAGATATGATCTTTGTTCTATAAAAAGGACACCTTAATATAATGTGGAATAGGAGTTCAGTGTGAGAGAGAGAGAGAGAGAGAGAGAGAGAGAGAGAGAGAGAGAGAGAGAGAGAGAGAGAGAGATACCCACCCACCTTGTCTCAGACAGCCAGATTAAAATTTCAGGGACTTGCGTTTTGATATCAGTTCCCTAAAGACTTAAATAAAATAGTATACAATACAACTCATTTGTACCTTTTTTGTTGTTGTTGTTTGTAAAAGATATAATTATCAAGTTTCAAAATTTTGCATATTAAGTTCATACATATTTTACTAACTTTTATATTGCACAAAAACATTGATACAGGTAATGTTTAATGGTACTATATTTAAATCTGGAAATGTGCCAACTTTGAATACCTATTAGCAGCACAAAAGTTCATAATTAAATGTTATATTTTCCCCCTAGATTGATTGTGGTAGCAGAAAAGGATGTGGTCTACAAGAAGTTTCCAATTCCCCTCATCAACCGACTTGAGAAACATTTTCTGACGGTGAATACCATCTTGACCCGCCATCAGAGTTATCTTGCAGATGAGCTTAAAAAATGGGCTGAAAAGTTTTCTTCAGAAACAGATACAGCTATAAATATGCAATGGTAATAATATACACTGATGGTTTCAGACAGATCACAGTTTTTATTTTCTTCTTAGCTGTTGGAAAATTGCTTAAATAATTCCTGCCAAATATTTCTGTCACTAAGAATTAACACATCAACCAGTTTATTATTTATTTTGCTCTTTGTTTTAAAACTTCCAATATTGTAGGCTTAATTCATCATTACAAGGAGTTGCTTTTGATACTTCTGACTGGTTAAATAAACAAGGCTTATGTGGATAGATGATTTACAAGGCTAAAAACCAATTGTTGCTTTTCAGTATGTTAGGTTTATTAATATACAGCTTTTGAGAACACGAGGTTAATATTCAAAGGAAGAAAAAAACAAATCCTGCTTTTCTGTCAGTTACTCTTGTTTTATTCATGTATGAAATGTTGTTGCTGTTGTGGGGTTTAATGCCATTTTTCAGCACATGATAGGCTATAAATGGCAGCCAGTATTAATGGTGGAGGAAGAAGCCGAGGAAAACCCCCAGAAAGAACCACTGACCCATGAGAAGCTATTGGCAAGCTTTCTCACATACCCACATTGGCCAAATCTGAGACTCAAACCCACACAGACAGTGGTGAGATGGCAGTTATTCGTAATGGATAGCACTTTAGACCACTCGGCCACTCTGGGCCCTCTGTATGAAATGTCAAAAATATAAGTTAACAAGGACTATTGTTCAGAAGCTTATAAGTAATCAATATTTATAGTTGAACTGCTGCCCAAAAGTAATTAATGGAGCAGTTCATACAAAATTAAATTTCTAAAATTGTTTTAAATTGTTAATTTCTTAATATACAATTATTTTTTTTATTTTATAAATTAGAATGAAGTAGGTTATTGATCATGTATTAAAGTAATTGTATTTCAGAGCAGATGAAATAGCATTGTATATAGTAATAATAAATACATGTACTAAATGATAAATAATAAGCATATATTAACTTGTTATATGTACATAAGCTTTGTGTTTTAGCTCTTTTGTAAGGCATTATATCTCAACATCTTTTCTGTAATCTGCTAATTTAACAGTGATTAGGACATCACTATATTTGTAATTTCTTTGTTTAAAAATGCAGTAACTGTCAGTATCCTGGACCATGTTTAGCCAAGTCTGGTTGTGACACAGTATGTTGGTCACATGAAAGTGACTCAAGTTTTGATTGTTGTTATTGTTTGTATTTAATTTGGATATACTTTGATTTTAAATATGGTGCTGTGAAAGTACAGCTTTAAAGACTTGACAATGAGACTTAGAAAGTTTCTCTCTCAGCATGTTTAAGAACAATTCATAGATACAGAATATAGAATAGATGCAGAATAGATTCTAAGTAAATATTTTCTGCCTAAATCATATTTAAGTAATGTAGTATCATTTATTTACTTGGGTCTCGGTTTAAAAATATAAATAAAGACATTTTAAAGGGTTATTGAATTCTTGATTTTGCAAGTCAATTTCCATGTTTGTTGTTATTCAAGCTTATGGTTTAACTTCTACAAATACCCAAAAATACAACTAGCTTTGTTAAACTCGAGGAAAGAAACAGTAAGAAAGGGGAAAGGGAATGATTCACCATCATATGTGGCTCATTTTATTGTTACGTATATTTGATTTAAATTATTTGTTTTTTAATGTCAAATCCAATTTGTCATTTTGGGTTTAAAATTCATTAATTGGGAGATTATTCTAGAAAAATCTCTATGACCATACTTTATCTGTAAACAAGTTTTTGACCTTGGCTTGTTGACCTATTATTGACCCCGCTTCAGTGTCAACAAGCTCCTAAATCTATTGGTTAATTTTAAGGACAACTTTTTATTTTTAGTTCTTGGGAGAGGAAATGACTGATTTTCTTGTCTATATCTTTCCTTGCGTACATGACTTAGTGAAGGTAGCCTCTTTCTTTGACATTCCATGAACTTCCATAAAATCACATGGTCACTTGTTTACGTAAAAAACAGGTATTTAAATTATTGTTTGGGATAGAACAATTCAGTAGATGTTGGGTTTTTATGATGTTAAGTTGTGTTTTCTGTTCGAGTTATAATTTTAATTGCCTTGTACCGGAACTTGTGTCAATTCGTTAGAAAAGAGGAATTATTCTATTTATCTGGAAAAGGACGTATTCATGATTTTCAATTGGATTATTTTAAAGAAACAAGAACTGCATCACGTGACATCATCAGCCATTTTGGATTACATCGTCAAGATTCGAACCTGGAACTATTAGAACATTTATTTATCAGGACTCTTGCAATTCCATTAGTGGATTATATTTGTGATTTCTATATTAGATTAATGTTGGATTTGATTCTCTAAAACCATAAGTTTATTTATTTTATGAAAATAATTGTACTTAATAAATTCATTGTTAAAGTTTTACAAGCTTGTTAGTTTTCACTCTTTCTGTGTTGCTGCTTATTCGAGCCTAAGCACGTAACATTATATGTTTGGGTCAGGGCAACATTGAAATCTATGAAATTCATAACACATTAGTAACACATGAAAACGCTACAGTAATCTGAGAACATCGAATTAGCCTTTTCAATAGGTGATGTATCTAACTTTCCCATTGATCATTTGACTGAAATATTGGTAAAGATGTTGAATGTGGATTTACATTTTCATCTATAAAATGTTACGTGGGTATATGATCACATTGTTTTCTTGTTAATGTGATGTGAAGCATTGAAGTTGTTGCTCCAGTTTTAGTGTTTGCAATTTTTTTGACTAATTTTACTAGGGGGTATGGTGACACTGTTTTAAAATCATCAAGATGAGAGAACTTGTGAAGTTTTAAACATTGAAGGCTTGCTGTGTGATAGTGACAGATATTACAACTTGCAAAACACGGAAAAAATCTGTGCATAATCTCATTTCTGACTCCAGTATTTTAGGTTTTTTTTAATACAAAAACTGCTTATAGGTTATAGAATTGTATATTAACAGGACTACTGATAATTAGACTATTATCTGATGTATTGATATGCAGTCTCTTTCTCATTATTGTGAATCATGTGCTGAACAATGGTGCTACCCCTACAAACCAAAAATATGTAAATTAGACCTAATCACCTGTTATGTTCATTTAATTTGTATTCTTTCTTAGGTTTTCTTGATTTTTATGTGTTCATTTTATATGTACTTTGGATCTGACTTTGTCCAAAATAAAGTTCATGTTCCATACTAGAGAAACTGATGTTTTTGTTTTCTAAACAAATAATATATGCTTAATATTTCACTATGAGTGTGGGTTAAATATTAGGATCATTATCAATTAAAGTAAACTTATTTACTCTGGTTTGGGTCATGGTTATTGAAATTCTCCCATAAAATATCTATCCTAGCTGATTTTTATCATATTCTTTATTATAATTTTAGTAACAGATTTTATGTTGTAAATAACTTGTAATGTTCTAGATCATAACATTCAACTAAGCAGACATAGTATTTTCAGAAAATACTAACTGTGACCTAGGCCAAATAGAGGGCTTTATAATCTTGTTTATCCAAAGATTCTTCATTATTGCTTTGATTTCTTATGGCAGGATAATTTATATTGTTGTGTTCAGATTTAGATTTGGATGGAATTATTGATTCAAATTATTATTCTCCAGAAATACAAGGTGCTTTTTAATAATATTCTTGGTCAGAAACATTATCTTGGAATTCAGACAAGGACATCTTGAATTATATTATTGTAATTCATCATAATACTGTTGGCACATGTCCACATAACATGCTACTAAAGGCACACCAACACATTCAGTATTGGATTTTATTTTGAACTCAGCGGGAATTTAATTAGAATGTTATTCATTAGGACTGCTGGTGATCAAACTTATTTTGACAATTTGAGATTTAATTCACAATATTGTTGGTTCTTTTTAAATTTTCACTTTGTTTTCTTGGGAAAATAAGTATTTTTGGAATGTTACAAAAGTTCTTTTTGCTCTGTTCTATTGCTTAGTTTAAGACCTTTGAGTTGTAATTATATTATCTTTGAATTAAGCTTTAGTCAACATCATTGATACTGATTCTCTGTCAAAGAAATGATCTGTTAAAGTAGACTAAGTCACCTTTGAATTTTACTTTGTTAAGGTGTTTATTTGACAGTTGGACAAAATATTTAAAAACCTTATGACTAATGAGTATGTGCCAGTCAGAACCTTTCATACACCAGATATTTTGCAAATATAGGAATCTCATCATCATGCATGTGGTATCTCCTTGATTTTACTTTGGTGTGCTAAAACATTTGGTCTCCCATTTTTGTTTACATTATATATTTATTTAATGAATTTCCATGAAAAATGGACTCTGAGGTTTAAGGTTTACCCTCTGTAGAAGAAGATTTAATAATGCAAACTTCTTCCAGTATGTTAAATGCTGAATAAATCTGGGCATTTTTCTTTCAGTACATATCTATGTTGTAAAAGACTGATTTGTAAATGTTATGTTAATATCAAAAGTATAACATGATTTTTTTTTATACAATAACTTATATTCGTAAGCTAAAAATAATTCAGAGATGGTCATTATAGCAGTAGTAATACTCATCATTAATTTGGCTGTCTTTATTAGTAAAAATATAAATATCATTCTAAATAAAATGTTGAATTGTATTGAGATGCTAGAAGATGGTTCACATTTTTTTACAACTTGGTAAATAGAAAGTGCAGCTAGTGCTTTTTGAGATGTACTCTTCTAATCTAACTTTTAGATGAAAAATTCACTATGCTACTAAGTGAGTTTATTCACAGCCAACATAAAAGTAATTATTATGAACAAAAAATGTTTTTTAGGTCAGAATTTTAAATGATTGTATTGACTATGGAGTTTAATACTACTGCAAAGTATGCTGTGGACCATAAGATCACTAGCAGACAGTAGTTATCTGCCCATTTGAGTTAGATGATGGATATGATAACCTGGCATTTCTTCCTGTATTAGGCTTCTAAAATATGCCATTTTCAGAATGACAAATTGAGACAAAGTCAGCACATGAATTAACACTGAAGACACAGTTGTAATATTTTCATGAGATTCAAGGAATTTATCTGAACTATAGAAGATGATTATAGTAAATCGGCAGCACACTACCGTAATAGTTGCATATGACATGTAGGAAGGATATACAGCATCAACAAGTGAAATCTTGACAAATGAGCTTTTATATCCTCATTGAGTGGTGTTCTAGCCTGTGGTCATTGAAATTTAAATTTTTAACTGTATTCTTGTAATGTATGCTTATTTTGATGTGGCATTGATACATAGAAAATATTTCTGCCCATTTACCATAAAAGACAACATAATACAAATTATTTTTAGCAAAGAAAAGTCAGTTTTTCAGGGGATATAATGCATAGTACTAGAGCTTGAGAGTGTGAGAAATTCTGTGCTATGCTGGAAAACAAACAGGTTGCAACTTTTTCAAGTGTTGAACTAAAAAAAAATTACCAGCAGTACTATGAATCGTATTACCCCATAAGAATCTGTGAATGTAATATGTGACATCATCAACATATTTTATGAAAATGACATTTGGTTGAAAAATGTACAAGAAGATTCTTGATATTGAAATTTTTGTTTTCAGTCATAAGAAAGATAGAAGCAAGTCAATCCAATCAGTTGCCGAGGTTTTCATGGGTTACCATGCAGACACCTGCTCATCCATTATCCTGCATATTTTCAAGAAACATGGAGAACAGATTGCACAATTTTCCAAAGAAGAGGTATTTTATGGCTCATAGTGGCAGGCGAAAAGTTCATGAAATTAAATTTAATTTATGTTCCCATCCATTTTTAGTAGCACTGCCCTTGTTGTTTCTTTCATTTTCAGTATGTCAGTCTTTCTATCTATATTACCTATGTTTGCTCACCTGGTCATCAGGCTAGATAAGTTTGTAGTTTGGGCCTACCACCATTGTCCTGGATCCATGAACAGTTACCATTGTAAACATCAAATTTAATAGAGCATTCTGGCATCAAGGGCATTCAGTTCTATAAAAATAATTATTGAGCTGCCATCAGATATAGTTTCCATTACTAAATATACAGAAACCTTTAAACAACTTTTCAAAACATTTAAAAGGTTTGACCAGATTTAACAGAAAGCATCATTTCATGAAGTACTTGCAAGTTCATTTTCAAGATGCCAATCCACAATCAAATATGACCACTAGTGTTGGGTTTTTACAGCTCAGTTCTGAAATAATATTTAAGTGTGTTGTTTTTGACTGTCTTGAGTAGTAGTATATTCCAGTAATGGTAATGACATGGGATGGTTGTTGATGTCAGAGCTATTTTATCTTCATTATTTGTGTGTGTGATTTGGAATTTTAATGTAGCTTTAACTGTGTGTTCCTATTTAGTTGTTCACCAAAGGCAACTGGGGGCCGTGAGTGGCTGAGTGGTCTAAAGCGCAGTCCGTTACGGATCACTGCCATCTCACCTCAGTCTGCGTGAGTTCAAGTCTAAGATTCAGCTAATGTAGTTATGTGAGAAAGCTTGCCAGTAGCTTCTTGTGGGTCAGTGGTTCTTTCCGGGGATTTTCCAGGTTCTTCCTCCACCATTAATACTGGCCGCCATGTATAGCCTATATTGTGCTGAAAAATGGCGTTAAAAACCATAAAAATAAAAAAAACAAAGGCAACTACTTAAGTGCATTTCTTATCTTCTGACCTGTGAAATGCAATAAAACAGTTTAAGCATTTGCTTCTCCAGCATCCAGCATTCATTGATAATTGCTCTTCTTAAAAAATGCTTGACCAATATTCAACCAAACTGAGCATCTTGACATATTAGCCCATTCACATTTGTACAAAGAATGCCATTCCACATTAAATACTGCTGCCATCACTAAAAATAGAAAACCTTGAAACAATTTATCCAAACTGATGAACAAAATTTGATCAGATTTGATAGAAAGCTTCCTGGCCTGGCAGCCATTACCGAAAAAAAAAAAAAAATTTCAGTCATTCTTGAACAATATTTTCAGCTTTCAAAAGGACACAAAACCATATTCAAGCAAATATAACAGAGAGCATCCTATTTAATGTGGCTGCTGTTACTAACATAGGAAAACATTGAAACAACAAATTATGTTCCCCCACCCATCATGCAAAACCAAATAGACATAAACTTTATTGCACACACAATTGGACCAAGTCCCTCTGAGCTATCTCAGGAACTGGTACAAAAAAATAAAGTTTGGGACATGTTATCACTATACCAGAGTCTTGATATCAGATTGTTCCCAAACTAAAATTAGTACAACTTCTGAAAAGTATGGTAAACCCATCTAAAACCAGACCAATCGTCCAAACACGATATGTATTTAGTATCAAGTTAAATGTTGTATTTATTTCAATCTATTTCTAATTTTGTTTGTGTGCAAACAACAGCTTGAGTTCTATACCATCTAACATGACAGTTCTGCATTACAGACCAGAATATTCAGTACTTCACCCATGGAAATGATGTGGACTGGCACCAGGCAGGTCTAACATTGTTCCTGCATCTGTACTGGTTACCTTGACTTTTCTGGACACTTCAGAGAGTCAATTACATTTTAAGCTGTAGCTATAAGATATAGAGTCTTGTCCTTTATCCCAACATTTAATTGATCATGTATTGTAGTTTTATATTGTAATCTTAGACTAAGTTATAAGAATGTTTCCTTGGTTACCATCTCATTTATTTGACTTCATAGATGTGGTTCATTATCATTTTTATCTTTTACATATAAAGTTCCTGATCACATATTTTTTAAATCTTTACATAATTGTGTGATGTAGATTCTAAATGAAGCCAAAAACCTGCTGTTATGGTGTGCTACACCAGATGCAGTTGTACGACTTGACAGTTGTGGTCTACAAGCAGAGGAGAGGATGATACTCACGACGGTATACATGAAGGAGCAGTGTCATGAGAGTTTTGCTCAGTATCTAGAGTTCAAGCTACGCAAAGAACAAACACAAGAGTTGTTTGCACAGGTAATGTAAAGATTTTATTTTCTGTTGCTACTTGATTTTGCTGGCATAAATGATTATGTGAAAAGACAAGTATAGGTACGATTGATAAATGATGTATGTACATATTGCAGGGAACACAAAGAACAAATACAAGAACTGTTTGCAAAGGTAATGCAAAGAATGCATTTTCTGTTTCTACCATATTTTCCAGCCTATAAGTCGATGCGGAGTACAAGTTGAACTCACTAATTTTGTAAATTTTCCATCTTTTGTCCATATATAAGTCGATTCGGAGTATAAGTTGAGGCAAGATCAATAACTTGGTTTCTTATTTTATTTCCGGTTTCATGAATATAAATGGTATCACTGTATGATATTCCATATTACCAGCAATCCATGATATGATATTCCATATTACCAGCAATCGTGAAATTACATCACCGATGCTAGCATGCTTGTGATTTTACTCTTGTACAAGGCACTGCTATATTGTTACCAAATGGACAGAGCTGAATAAACAGTCCATGCTTGTTTTAATTATGATATACATTGCAACAAGAGCCACATGGATGTGCATGCTATGTACATGTTAATTAAAGGTTTAATGCTTTAACCTGGTTATTCCAGTTGAAACCAGTTTTGAGTGCAAGATTCAACAGATGAGATAAACTCGGTGAGGCTAACAATAAGCAAATGAGGCTATCCATAAGGAAATCATAAATGTGAAGAAAATTAATAGACAGAAAACAAAAGTTACAAATGAAAAATAAATACAGTAGTCCCCCTCTTATAAACCCACCCCTATTGCAGCAGGAAAGTGACACAATGAGGATGGTCTTTCTAGAGCAGGATGACAAATGTGAATAGTAAATATATATGAAGAAAGTCATAATTACATATATTGTTCAGTCTTTTCTTCCAATTTTTGACAACTTCATTATTAGCTTCAGCTGATTTCTCTAATAAGGACAGAACACTTAATATTGTGTCAGACCTGAGATCTGTGCAACCATCTGTTACTTGAGGAACAATCTTTCTTTCTTTGTCCATTCCACCTTCCCTTTTCTGCAGAATTGTTTCCCTATCTTTCATGATGATGTTTATCTGAATCTTTTTGACATCAAATATTTCTGCTAGGATCCTCGAACTCTCACCCTTTTTGGTCAGTTGAATTACTTTCACTTTCTCTTCTAAATTGATTTTTTTTTATCCTCAGTGATATGTTGATCTCTTTGCAGTTACACTGTACTTGTGCCATTGTTGCCAACTACAAGACGAATAAAAAAAATTCTGCATTCAAACAAATTGCTATTTTTTTTTTAAAGGAAGCGATCTTGTCACGTGATTCGGTAGTTTCAGTCCGATATCCTATTGTTTTTATACATTTCTTTACACTTATTGTTTTCATACATTTCTTTACACTAAGTAAGAGAAACCAAAATGGCTTCGATGTGTACCATTAACATCACACAGATTTGACCTTGCGGCATGAGGATTTGTGATCTTAACTACTATTTTCAGTAGCAATAACCACTAATTATAAAAAGGAGAACAAGTTCAACATCTTAATCTTACTAAGGGAAGCCATAAAGGCTATCAAACCATTTTGTTGCTGACCCAATTAAAACATCGATACTGCCACTTCTCATCTGTAACTACTGTTCAATAATTGTAATCTTAACAATTATCAGAGTGACTAAACTGGACATCTCGTGATAACAGCAGCATCTTAATACATGTACTTACCCTTTTGTATGGATTAGAATTTGAGTCTTTCTTGGCTTTATGGAATGAATGTAGCTTCTGGTGAGGTATAAATGATATAATATTAACCTTAGTGGTACATGTACTTTAGTCAACACTTCTTTCAGTAACAAAAACCTGACATTGGGAAACAGAAATCGAATTAATTAACACAGGTTATGAATACAATACTGGCTCTGGATACATATTAAAAAAAAATGCGGCCGCTTGTGAGGGGTAAATTTTATATTATTGCACCAAATGTCAATTATAATTGAAAGCATAGCGATGTTGTAATACATTTTATTACCTGTAGTAGAACTGTTACACATTCTAATCAAGAAAATAATGATTAAGAGTTCACTTAATTATCTCATATATCCAAAAATCCCTCGAAGTCTTTATCTTCTGTATCAGAATGAAAAATGGCATCTCTCGGGGCTCATCATTGGAAATGTTGTGATTATCGTCTGTCTCCATTTCATTCTATGACACACTGCACATTATGTCAAGACATATTTTTCTAATTTTCCTAAATATTAATCCATCTTGCTTTGCAGCCATGATTTTAATTGTGTTTGTTTCTTCAGAGCTCCTAATGCAACCTAAGCTTTATGCTTATCCAAATTTTCACTGACACAATATTTTATGTGAGCCGCCATATTTCCACCTTTCTCCTCTGCAAACTTTACAAACTAGCAGTTTAAAGGTTGCTGTGTAAGATTTCATGATTTGATTGGAGTCATTATGAGATAAGTTGTATGATTTGTACTTTGATATTTATATGAATGATTATGACTGAAAAAATTCATCAAAACAGTCCCGACTCGTTAAAATGTGCTAGTACTATAGCAATGAAGGGAGTGGGCATCATTGCCTGTGGTTCTTATTATTCTTGATATTAAAAACCGGTAGCATAATTGATGCGCATTAGTGATAAAGAATAATGGGGTACTGGCTATATGGTAACTAGCATCTGTAGCCAAAGCTAATTTAAACAATCGAAGCAACTGGCTGTGACTGTAGTTGGAAACCAAAGATCGATTTATCAACTACTGCTATAATCAGAGATACACTGAAATGACTACTAGTTAAGAATTAATTCAGGTGATGTGTTGACATTACAATTTGCTTTAAACTGATATGCGAAATTAAAAATGGATCATTGATGATCTATGAAGTAATTTTTATATATCTGATTTTAGTTTAAACCATATTTATTTGAGAAACTTTGTCAGATACAATTATAAACATCTGATTTGGGGGATTCAGATAAAGCCAATTCAAAGTACAAGACAAAAACCTGACTTTTAAGTAAAAAAAAGTGTCAATTTATAGGTCAGAAAATAGGGTACTTAATTTTGCTGGTATAAATGATTATCTGAATAGATAAGTAGATATACAATTGATAAATGATGTAAGTACAGAGATAAATAAAACTATCTGTGTATTCAATTGTTTGGACAGAATTTTCCTTTGGGGATGGTCTAGGAGTATTGGAGTGGATGTTGAATAATGAGAGTAGTATGGGAAAGTTTGCATTTTTTTCTGCTGGTTACTATAGTTTTAATTTCCTCAATTAGATTATGTTCTAGATCAATATTAACTTTTCTAAATGTATCTGAGTTGAACATGTAAACCCATAGCTACATAGCAGTAATTTGGAAATTTTGTGGAATGTTGTTAGACATTTTTTCCACCAGGAGCAATGTTATTGTAAATTCCATATACCCTCGTATCCTTCCCACACATTTTTTTGTCATGCCTAATGGAAAGATAATAAGTTCATAATTTGTCCTTTTTTTTAAGTCATATATAGCTACTAAACTACTAAACACTTAAAATCTGACACAAGTCATTTTCATATCTGATGGTAATAGACCAGAAGAGAAACCTCGGATTGTCTGATATCAGTATGTTCATTAGCACAAGTTTGTACATGTGACAGAATAGAAAAGTCTGCTTTAGATATTTCAGTAGATTAGCAAAATAGGTTTAGGTTTTACTTCAAAAGAGGGAGCATTTTCAGTTTGAATAGCAAAACGGGCATCCTTTTCATTGTCATCTGCTATAACAGGCAGCATATCAGTTAGACCGAATTTTTTCTTCAACAGCTCAATATCTTTTTCCAACAGGTTATTTATGTCTAGGAGATTGGATGTCTTCGACTGTCTGGCATTTTTGCTTGTTTTATCACCATAACAGGCTTGCATTTTGCCTCTTTCTGAACTCTAGTCACAGCAGACTTAAGTTTTTTCTATTTTTCTGTTTTTATGGCTTCATAATTCCTCTCCTTTGAAGAACTTGCTTCAGCTTCACAAAAGATTGCAATATCCTCAGGCCCAAAACCCAAAAATTCTGAGTTGGCTTCAACGTTGGTAATTAAGAGGACTTTGTCCTCTTCATTAGCCATTACAGCTAAACAAAAAACAACTATAACAGAGAACACTTATAGCTTGGACTACGTCCTAAGCTGGCAATAACATTTCCTTGACGTGTCTATTACTTTTATACTTACTATTTTGTACTTACCACTCCACTACAACACCAGAATAACTATAAGATATCTCATGCGGATGGCATGTTTATATAAGATATTTCAGGTGACACATCATGTGACTAATAAAAAAGGTGTCTTTTTCTTTGAAAAGCACTTGTTTTCGCCAATGACAGAGTAACATGCTGTGTGTACATGTGAGGCTTTATGAAATATAATGACCATGTTGTCCTTAACATTGTGATCAAGCCTGGTAACTGAAACCTTGATATATTGCTCATTTTATCATTGAAAACGGTTGATAGTACCTGGAGATTTGAATCAACATCATGGACCCAGTCATGCATGAGTTATCAAGGTTATAGGTATATTATGGCATTTAACAGTGCCAATACTTAGCCTAATACTACTTGGTAAAAAGTAAAGGTCCTGTCTGCAGATAATGGAGAACTCAATTTATTTTAAAGTGAGCATAGATAATGTGTTATTGGCAATAAAGTTACTTTTCATTAAGCACATTTTCAGAAAAGTTGAATAAAACAATCATGAACAAGCAATGACTATATTTTAAAACCCTAAAATTAAATGTTCCCCTATACAGAAAAAGCCCACTGAATATCATCAATTTATTGGCATATCAGTCTTGTAGTGAAGAACTGCATATGAAGCAGACTGTTGGTATGAAATCCATTATGATGGGAAAAAAGACAGCATCTAGTCTATATTTTTTGCTTTCTTGTTGACTCTTGTGTATCATTTACTTGTACTTCTGAGCTAGAACAATATTTTTAAATTAAAGAGGTACTTCTGTGGTGGAAGAGTGTGATTTAACAAGCAATGCAAAGATTTATGTTAGCTCGACTGATTGAAATAAAGCATGACCCAAATCTACAAAATTTACTGACAGGGCATGCCAGTTTGAAACTGCTAAATGGAGAATGTATGCACTACTGTAGGATATTACAGAGATAGTTTTGTCAAACTCCATGGGCTTGTATGCTATGTTTCAGATAACAACCCACTCAAAGCTTCTGTCATCAACAGACAAATCAGATATACATCGTTCAGTGGGAATTCCACCTGGGAGGATTGCACTGGAATCTCTACAATCCTTCGACACTGAGCAGCAATTCAGCAGCAAAATCAGGTAAACAAGAAACACATCTGCTTTAAATACCAAGGTTTGTAGTGTTGATAACAGATAGTATATTTGGTTCATTGATACTTGAGGGTCCTACTTACTGCCTCATAAATTCTAATGGGCGAGTAGTTAGGGTATGGAACTAGAGGTCGAGTTCTCAAAATAGACTTAAATAAATAAAAAAAAATACCCCAATTTGCTTAGAAAAAGTCATTTTACCCTAATGTCTGTACATATTCAGTGAATTCAACATTGAAAAAGATGCAACATTTTATTACATAGAGTGCATACTCTTGTCCATCCCTTCCGTCTTCCATCTGGCGCATTTTGCATTGGACATTTGAGTAAGTTTCAGGCACTATTGTAGGGTATATGTGTTCATTGAACACCTTTTGATTTAATGAGTTGAACTATTTAATTTTTCTGTTTTCCATTCTTACAAGAACAATGCCCTTCTGTACAAATTTAAAGATTTTCCTCTAATGTTTATTTTCTGTCTCACCTGGCAGTAAGGTCAAGTTAACTTATGGTACAGTCCATTGTGCATTGTTTGTTGTACATTACATGTTCATTAGATTTTGTTACTTTCTTCTTCTTAAAAAAAACACTCAACCAATTTCATAACTATTGTCAGACAGAATTGAGACATAAATGGTTTTCAATTTTTAACAAAATGATACCAATCTGCCATCACATGTGGCTGCAGTTATTAAAACCTTAATGTTTAAATGACTTATTCTCAAAATTCATAATACAATTAGACCAGCTTTTAAGAGGTCTTTCAATTTTATACAAATGAAGGTGATCTGCTCTCAAATATGGATGCTGTTCTTAAAATATGAAATGTTTAAACAATATTACAAAAACAACTTTTCAGAATTTGACCAACTTTGACTGAATACATCCTCACTTATAGGTCTTTTCAATATGTTATTATGCTGTTTAAATATAACAGCCATTTATAAAATTGAAAATAACTTAAAATTACTTATTCTACAAAAATCTGTGTATGAAATTGAACATAAATGAACAGAAATATATGAAGGATTTTCAAGTTTTACAAACAATGCCTGAGGAGGATATGCTAAAATTATATTCATAAATTATAGATGCTGCAAAGCAGTGACAGCCTTCAAGTTGAGTGGTACTCTGTACCAGACCTATTGCTTTTATATTCATAGCTTTTAAGAATTTTCAAACTTTATCATTTTTCTTAACTGATTGTAATTGTAATTAGAGTGTTCAGAAGTTAAGCACACAATATAAACCAAATACAGATATCAATATAAACTATGTTTTTCACTTACAAATGATACTTCACTAATAAGTGAAATTTGCATCATTGACTTGCTACATTTATATGTGAGATAAAAGTGAATATTTGCTAAATCCAATGAAGTTCCTCTCTTCATCCAACTGGAAATTGTGTCCATATGTAAATACAAGTCATCAGTTTATAGGCGACCTATAAGTTCTGACTTCACAAAAATATTGTACACTTCCATTTAAATTATATTTTCATGACTCCAAAACATTAGCCTGTTGCATTGAAACACATTTAAAACAGCTTGCTGACTTTCAGATTCTAAGCTGAAACGATCCATATGAATGATAACCATGACAATAACTTATTCTCCAAGCAATAAATATAAATCAAATTTTTCTTTCAAACATACATTTTGGACAGAATTGATTAATATCAAGTAGATCCCTACAACCAGCTTTGAAAACGGGTTTAGACTTGAGGGCAGGAGTAAAGCTTTCATTCAAAATTTGACAGCCATTCTATTTCAACGCATAAATGAATTCTGTCTCATATTCAAAGTCACCATGAGGAACATTCAGCATGACATCATTCCATTGATGCAAACTACCAATAGTTAAAATTCTAGAAAAATAAGTGTGAATATGTTTGAATTATGACAGTGCTCACTCCTGACTTTGTTAGACTGTGTGCAAAAAGTAAATATGAGAAATGTGATTACAACAATATTTGGAATAAAGACCTTTTTACTGAAAATTAAAAATTCTGTGAAAGAACTTTTTTCTTCAAAACTATACCGTATTTGACAACCTTCTGGCTTATAGGTCTTTCATTTTTTTTAAATTACTTACATATGTCTGTTGACCAGTTGTTGGCAGCTATTGCTTGCAATAGAACAACCTCAAATTACTTACTTCGAAAGCTACTAAAGGAAATTTTCTTCATACTCAGTGTACTCTATGAAAGCAGAGAAAACACTCTGAACAGAATTTAATTGAATTTAAAAGAAAACATTAGGCATGAAGATCTTTTGAACTTTGAAAATCCAGCATGGCATTCATTCCTTAATTTAAAAATCTGTATTTCACTTCTCTTTAAAAAGTAAGTAGAAGGTGACAAATGTAACACAAAATATCCTGGCATGAAGACCTTTTAAACTTATCTAAATGATGCAGATCCACTTTTCAATTTGGCCCCTCTTACTAAAAATAGAAGAACTTTATAATGATGTCTCAAAAACTTCCCAGCAGAATTGGACCAAATTCATCAAGAAGGATTCAGTTAAAAATGTTGGTTTAATTCCATGGTCAGCACAATTAATATATTATGGTCAGCATATCTGGTGAAGGAAAAACCTGGGAAAACTCAGGGGGAAACCATCAACCCATGGGAAGCTACCGGAACTGGCCAGCTTTCTGATATAACTACATTGGGCAAACCTGAGATTCAAACACATTCTGACAGAGGTGAGATATCATAATCATTGAAAGTGAGCACCTTATAGCATTAGGGTACCTGGAGCCCCATGTTAGAAAGGCCATTTTGTTTCATACAAAATATGCTATAAGCCAGCAAATATAGGTGCAGATACTAACAAAACCAATAACCTCCAGGGAACCATATTCTAGTAGCCAGTAAACACAAACTTTAGGAAATTTGACAGAAAGCATCTCTGCGAATCAAGACTACTTGGCCAACTGCAGATCATTACATTAGGCTGTTAAGTGAATTTGAGCTAGACGAGTGAATGTTGTCCCATTTGACCTCTTCTTATTATAGTTATTACACTTTCCACTTTAAAGATGAATGTTACTGTAAAACGTTTCTCAGTTATAGATGAATTTCTTCATACTAGAAAGGGGGTATTTTAAATAAAAGTGTGTGTGTGTGTATATATATATATATATATATATATATATATATATATATATATATATATATGATATTTTGTTTCATATGCATGTACATGTATATTAAATATGTTGTCCCATAATGGGCACCCTCAAAATTATTTTATGGAGGGGTGCATGTATGAGAAACATGAATTGGTTCACAATTGTTGGCCAAAACATGGTGAAATGGTGGAGGAGGGTGCATGTGCCCCCCACCCCCTTGTGCCTATATGTGCAGGCACCCATGTCCCAAATTGTATTTTTTTTTTTGAAAACTCAACTGACAATTATTTTAAAAGTATGGAGTTGAATGTTTCTCTTGTAAAAGTATATTAGTACAGTCGACTCCACTTAACTGCACAATGGTTAACTGCACACTCCAGATAACTGCACGTAATTATGCCGGTCCCGTTTTTTACCAATGCTTAAAAATGTACTGTACTGTACTCCGGTTAACTGCACACTCCGGTTAACTGCACAGTCTCGTGACGGGCCTGAGGGTGTGCAGTCGACTGTACTCTCTTAGTGAAAGAAAATGTGCAGTCCCTACAAGGATGGTTCTATTGTCTGCTAAGTATGAATTACATAGTAATTATGTGATAACCTACTCCATAAAACTCTAATAAAGGTGATTAAATTAAAATATTATACTTATAAATACTCATAAATAAATCACTTTGTCATTTATATGAGCTGTTCTAAACATAAATTTCACCTGAGGACTGAAGACATAATGAACTTGCAAGAAAAGTGAAACAAATAATGATTCAGCATGTAAATAAAAGCATCTGACATGTGAAGAAAATAAACTAAGAAAAAGAAGAACGGCATGAAATAGCATGGAACATACTCAGGACAGAAAATACTTTCTATGGTAGATTATTAGTCATATTAAAATGAAATTTTATTGACAAGAACCTTTATGCTCAGAACAGTTCTTATTTTGGTCATCATACAGAGATGTGCATTTAGTGTAATCAATATGCTTTTGTGATTTTTATAATACTTATTGCTCTTTTAGACTCAGCAGTGCTTGAGACCATGCGATAGACTTTTATCCAATTTGGTTATTATTACTGGATTTCTTGAGAAGCAAGTGTATATTTTCAGAAGTATTTCATTCACCATTCCTCTTATTATCATTTACTACAGTTAGAGCAGGATTTGTTTTAAATATTTAGCCAGGAATGCATATATCAGGTTAAAATATGCTAGCATTCACTGCAGCCAAGACATATTCTTGAATGTTTTTAAATGTTTCAGATCAGTCCTTCAGTCAGACCTTCAAGAGGACAAGCTCCTTGTGATTCAGTGTGACTCTGGAAACACCAAGGCTAATTTGGTAGCCTGTGCCAGATACTGTATAGAAGCTGAATATCAGCACATAAAGGACATCAAGGAGATCAAAGACAAACGAAAAGCTCCCTGCCATGTTATTTTCATTATTCAACTACCCAGAATTGCAGGGGGGTGTTTTAGTGGCTTCCAGGTGAGCTTGAGAGATACTTTTTTTTTAAGACAATAGAAATTGATATCCTGGTCTAATGATGAATGACTTAACTTGCATTATTTACAGCTCATCTCACTGTAAGCACTAATAAACTCATATTTGTGTCATGAATTCCATATGCGTCATATCTCTCATCCAGCATCGATAGTCCATTTTCAGTTTTCCATTTACTATTCTCAACTTCATCACAAAAGCTGCATTTACCATTTTCTGATCAGATCTGTTAGAGACCCATATGCCAATCTGTATTCAGATATGGCCATGGTTTCTAAAGCTAGATAAATCTTTACATATCAACTCAAAGTAGGTTTACAGAATTTTGCCAAATTAGACATACTTGAAATTGGCAAATATTATTCTGATCCCCTATCAAATATGGCCACATTTACAAAGCAATGGGCTTTCATATTGTCACAAATGATGTTGATCTGCAGTCATTAAATATTGCTGCCTTTAATTGGTTTAAACAAATAACCTGCAGCAGAATTTTACCTACATTTACAGAAAGTATCCTGCTATACAGGACTTTTATGTTTCATAAATGTTGTGGCTCATAAATTAGACAGCTCCAGTGGCGTAGTGGTTAGAGCAGCCACCTCAGATGCAGGAGGTCTTGGGTTTGAACCCTGGCCAAGTCATACCAAAGACTTGTACAATTGATACTAACAGCTGCCTTGCTAGGTGCTCAGAGTGACTAGAGGCAATTAAGAAATGTATTCCAGTCTGTGATTCTGTCAAACAAAACTTACAAGCATGTGAGTAGTCACTGGTGGAGTTTGCAGAAAGTGCAGAACTATTATTTAAACTGGTTATGAAGGGTACTGAAGGAGTTACAAAGGCTAGCAAAGATCTTCCCATTTTGGAGCAAGCTGCTAAAGCTACTAAAAAAAATAGCAGAAAGAACTAAAAATCAAAATAAATTCTACAAGAACATCCAGGTGAAATAACTGCTGTTCAACCACAATTACAAGAAGAAATGCAACAAGTACTTGAGAATATTGACAAAGTTCATGAAGAGGTTGGCGATGTAAGGGATATTGTTACGCCAAACCAAAACCACCAACCTGATTTTCCAAGGAAGGTCATAGACTACTTTGGGAAAATGATGTAATGGTTGCCACAACAGGATATCCAGATCATGATAAATTATTAGATCTATAAGCCCTCCGTTTTTCAGGAAATAATTGGGTGTTTTTTTTGTTTTGAAAATCTCGTGGTATACCCAGAACCACTGGTGAATATTAAGGTCAAATTTGCAGAATTTGATAAACATGTAAATAAAGCAAGAAGAATGTCCTTACCCAAAGTTTTGCCTTTTAGCCCACCTCGTACTGAGGATGAAGCAGCTGGAACTGGTCTTGGTACATGCAGTATCAGTGGAAGTGGTCTTATTACCCTATTTCGTAATAACATCCTTGCTGATGTTGAAAGACTACAAATTTTGATTGGCAGAAAACAAGTCAGTAATAATTCCCAGAAATCATAAATGAAGCAGCTGCTATTTTTCAGAGATTTTTTACAGGCAGTATCATGAATATTAATGTTTATTTGTCCCTCCATTGAAATCATTGATGATTACCACAGTGATTGAGGTATGCAATTAGATACAGTGACTAAAATAAGATGATCATACATAATGCTCAACGTGAACTGTAATGGTCAGGGTGGTAAATTCGTGATTACCAGCATACGGGTGATAAATTCATGATTACCAGCATACAGATGAGATGGACTTTATGATATTGTTCAGGGTCTACTTAGAAGGATAGGCCCAAAAGCAATACTGATTGCAGAGCAACTGGGAATGAAAGCAATTGATGTTGTTCATGATACAGGTATTGGTGATGTTGCTAGTAAAGCATTCTTGGCAATCACAGACAGACTAGCATGATTAATATAATGAAAACCACAATTAGTAAATTTACCCAGAACTGAAAGAATGCCTGCAAATGTTAGGCAGAGTTGGCTGGAATACCCATGTCAGAAAAAGACAAAAATATAACTGCTAGTCTGATGGCAGGAAGTGGTCTTTGTGTTAAACAATGAAAACCATAAATGTTTAAATGTATATCTGATCCCGCATTTGACAAGGAGGCACCAGTTCTCAGAGATGAATCTGTGTGCTATTATCAGTATTATTCTTATGACACATGTGTACCTAATGCATGAGGAAGAATTGATTTGCAAGTCCAGGATACAAGTAGATTTTTCTTACCAGCTGAGGCATTGAGTTACCAGCTGAGGCATTGAGATCAAAGGTAGATGATACAGCATAAACTTTTATATTGACATTGTTTTGTTAACAATGGTGTTATGGCATTATTAAACAGTGCCACATACATGATTGATGGAAAAATGTTGAATTGTTTCTCAAACATGTTGATGTTGCCCTAATGATTCAGGGTCTCTCAAGATATTCCAATGATTATTCGATGTCAGCTGGTTTGTCAGTGATGTTTGCAAAGGATACTACTAATCAACATGAGACTGAATGTATCTGGGGACACAGTTGCATCAGTGAATGACAATTTCAACATTGATCAGTGTGAAATTGAGAAGAAAATTTCTAATGGGTGATTCCACTATCACATAGATTTGGATTCTGTAGAAATGTTGGAAAAGTTTTATTTGGCGCTAAACACGACATGGTACTTGTAAAAAAAACCACCAACAATGATGCAATCTGGTGACCCAACACAGTTGTGTTACATGCTTAGGCTCGAATAAGCAGCATCACAGAAAGAGTGAAAACTAACAAGCTTGTAAAACTTTAACAATGAATTTATTAAGTACAATTATTTTCATAAAATAATTAAACTTACGGTTTTAGAGAATCAAATCCAACATTAATCCAATATAGAATTCACAAAAAAAATCCACTAATGGAATTGCAAGAGTCCTGATAAATAAATGTTCTGATAGTTCCAGGTTTGAATCTTGACGATGTAATCCAAAATGGCTGACGATGTCACGTGATGCAGTTCTTATTTTTATCATCCAAATAAAAATTATGAGCACATGTTCTCCTCCAAATAAAATAAATCCTCTTGCTTCAACGAATTGACACAAATTACAATATAACTCAAAACACAACTATTAACTTAAAAGCCCAGATTCTACTGAATTGTTCTATCCCAAACAATAATTTAAATACCTGTTTTTTACGTAAACAAGTGATCACATGATTTTATGGAAATTCATAGAAGGTCAAAGAAAGAGGCTACCTTCACTAAATCATGTACTCCCCCCATGAGAATCATCAGAAATTCAACCATGACTTTGAAATCAGCCAATTGTTTTAGAAGCTTGTTGACACTGTCTGAAGCAGGGTCAGAAATAGGTCAACAAGCCAAGGTCAAAAACATGTTTACAGATAAAGTACAGTCATGGAGACTTTTCTAGAATAATTTCCCAATTAAAGAATTTTTATTTGTCACAAGATAGACCGAGTCGGGACTGGATTAGTGAAGACACGGAACACAACTGCGTTAATAAGATGTTTATTTTATAAACGCAAATTTAAAAATCAACTCTGACACCAATATTTTACAAAATATAAGAAAAATCTATTTATATAAATGTTCCTAACATGGAACTATGAATTTCAGTAACGTAATGACAAAAAAGAAGTATAAGAATGAATTTACAAATATGAATATATATATTTTGAAGGCAAAATGTCAAATTTAGATTTGACATTTAAAAATAAATAATTTAAATCAAATATTCAAATATACGTAACAGTTGATGCAGGTAAAGTAATACTTACAAAATTTTTGTTGTGGATGCCAGTAATGACTCCATTGATCAACGAAGAACAACGGTCAATTTCTTTTATGAGTCAGTGTCTTAAATCAACTTTATCATGGTTGACAATGAGCACAGACAGTTCAAAGTAATGCTGCTGGGTTACTCACATGGAATATAGCATCACAGCAGAGAGTGTCAGCACCACGATATACATTCATTGCTTTTCAGGAAAATGCAAGTCTTAGAGTAGATTTGCAGTAATAAAATCCAATAGTGTTTGACACACTTGGGGTTAATGAAGTTGCTTTGAGGATAAATGGACATCAAGCACCTTCTGAAGAAATTTTTCTAAAGTTTGATTAAAATCCTGTTGCACGTGATTATCATTGGTTAATGACATTTATGGGGTGTGATCAAAATGTTCAATCTGGTTTGCAGATATCTCAGCGGGATTTCACAACGCTGTATCCAATCTATTACTTTTCATTGGAACATTTAGATTTATTCAGGCAATATGTCGTTGTTTTGCACTTCTAAGCTCATGTAGCTCGACTGCCCACTGGTGGCTTGAGAGCAATTGCTGTTATACTCTAAGATAAAACAATGCTGCTTGAAGGTGTTGGTAGACAAATGAGAGTTATTGATGCCCCAGTAGAAAATATGTAAATGTTTTCAAACATGGAATTAAATCACTCGTGATATTATAATGTCATATCATCATATTAGTGTTTCTCCTGGTCAGATTAATAAACTACAATCAGTATCAAAAGAGAACTGTGGAATAAAAATATCACTGAAATCAGAACAGATCGCATTTAGTCTGAATAAACTATCAATGTCATATCAGGCACTTCAGTGAAGCCAAATGATCAAAGACCGGCATTAGATTTAATTTTTCTGTGGGTGCCATTAAAGTCTTAATCAAGATATGTGGTATATTTACAATTATTATTGTGAGAGAACCAAAATCAGATGATTATGTGAAACAAAAAGACCATAACTGAGATCATTGATCGTTTACTAACCCCTGGTTATACAATGACTGGTTCTCTCAAAATGGCTAATAATAAGATTACTGGTCTTAGAGAACGAGAATCAAACAATGATGCTGCAAAGAAGAAATACATCAACAATAGCAACAACCTGATGATGATGACATCATTAATAACAATAAATGATGGAATGACCACATTTAGACCTGAATATTCTAATATAAACGCGCTTAAATATTTTTGCACAAAATAAATGGAATCTTTGAAAGGTCACAGACATTATAGTATATGCAGCAGTGTCTGGATCAGTATTATGGACACCACATAATAAATCCATCAAACATCAATGCGCAGGTTACTGGTATATACAGGTTCTTAGTACTCAGCATTACAAGATTAAAAATACCTACCACAATTTCATGGCATTATCCACTAACTGGATCTTCTGTATTGTTGGCAATACTAAATCAAAACAATCAGGTAACATTTGTGTAGGAACTCAAAGAAAAAGGCATCCGCATGTGGTACTATTGATGTCTTGAATTAATTGCTAAACTACAAACTACTTAAAATATAATTACTCAAATTATATCAGCCATGATAGAAATAAATTCTCTAGATTATGCTGCAGATATTTATTCTTCATCAGTTAGAACTGTTTTAGGATGGCCAGAAGCTCCGCCTGTATATGTAGGCTACCAGAGCCTAAACAAACCGATTTTATCATAAATAGATTAATATTTTTAAAACTTCCAGAATACCAAAAGGAAGATCCATGGGGGTTTAGTGGCAAAAGATGAATATTTTATTACACATTGTGGTGAAAAACTTACTGTGGTACAAAAACAAATATATGATGAGAATAAAGTTAATGAATAAATTATTAAATCATATTCTGATCCGATTAATTCTGAACACACATGTGTACTTGGATCACTGCAAAATCTCTTTTCCTTTTTATCCCAGCATTATAACAATGATATAAAACAAAAGATTATTGAATAATACAACACCTAAACCTGATTGCATCAGATCTCAAATATTTTAATAAAATAATTATTGAAACAGTTATTTTTGGTGCCAATTTTCTTATGTTAATATCTGATTCTTTTTTTAAAAAGAACACAATATTTCATAGCCACTACATATTAAGTGCAGAATAATTATCAAATTTTATAATACCAGGATTGAACGCTGATGATTTATCACAGTTGTTAATGTCATTGATGAATATTTTCCCAAAGTACTTGAAGCATTGAAAAAAATAGCCCCTCCTCTGAATATTTTCAAACATAACATCAACGATCACAGCCAATATTGTATGTGATGTAATTGATGGCAACTGTCAAGTAGATCTTGAAAAATCCAGCAGGCCCAGCAAGGATACATTTTATGAACATTCACACCTCGTGCACACATTGATTTTTTATTGTGTTAGATCCCATTAATCTAGTTTATCTGTGATGACATAATCTACTCTTATCACAAATACATTTCAAACTTACTGATCAATGTGGATACTTGTTTGATTTAGGAAATATGGCTTAAATATAAATCTGCATGTGAGATCATTGATCTAATTTCTAAAATGCCAAGATCAGGATTTTGTAAAATTAGTTTCTGAGTCTATGAACTCACAAACAGTTATTTATGTGGCATTTATATATGTACCAACATGAGAGAGCTTTTGTATACAACAAAGAGGCACTCAAAAGTGCTGTCAGAACAATATTGATATCAGCCACATCTCAATGTCAAGGCAGAAAAATTTAGTGTTAATATTAGTAATATATTTTTTTTATTGACCCAATGATTTTATCATTGTTATCAGTTTATGTCAGTGGGCCTGGAGGTTCTAGTGTGATTTAATTATTCCTGAGAACTGTTCAGGGAATTTTTGTTATGAATGTTTTGACACCCCTTCATAGACTCTCCAGAGAAATGAACAAAGAAGGAGTTAATTCTCATACTTATCACAGCTTCTTTCAATGAACTCCTGAAGACTGAACGAATGGGTACAAAATATATTCCAAAGATTATTAACTATGATGAAATATGTACAATGTTGCTGGAGACATTACAAATATTTCTTGATTGGTTACTGACTAAAAATACTGCTGTTATCATGTGTGGCGATCAAGGTCAACCACCACCTTTTTTTGGATCATCCTGGGTTCCCTACATGAATGGCTGAAAAAGTTTGCAGATTTTTATGAGGAGATAATTGATGATCATAGAGCGCTTGATCCAGAATTAAGAGAGCTTAAGAAAGGAATCAGGCTACACCCAGATAAAATTCAGTGTGAAATAATGCATGAAATTATTTCAGAAACTTCTATGAATGAGTTTAAAAATATGTGGAGACCAGATGATTTCATAGTTGCAAGTAGAAGGATAATCAGTGATACACTTAAACGACAATTATTTCTGTTACATAAAGTACAGTTTTCAAATCGACCTGTACCATTGTGCTATCGCCCAGCAGATACTTGACAGCAAAATATCGAGATTGAAATTCCAGATTGCAGTAATAAGCAAAAATCTTGTGTTAAATATTGTTTTAGTTCATGTGTGTTTTAGAGCACGTTAATGATGGACAAAACTCCATGAACGCTAGAATATGCAATAATGATTCAAAAGGATGAACTATTTCTGATACTAATATTTGGACTGTTGATGATCGTATTGAAAGTATAAATTTTTGCTTATCTCGCAGTGTCAAGTCAAAAGAATATCTCAGCTGTGGAGGGTTATCATGGACTTCACAGAAAATAATAATCAAACTGCTAGCAATGGCGATGATGTAATAAGGAATAAATTAGCTAGTTATGAATAATGTGACAAAAGAAATAATCACAACTTTGAACTCAATGCTGAATTTATCAGGACATTGAAACAACGAAAGAATAATAATTGTGCAAGCCATAACACAGTATTGTTGTGGCAATATTCAAATAATAATCAAAGACAGTTTACCATAGATATAATTAATAGTAGTCATGGTCACACATGTGCAAATCTGATGCTGACCTGTCTTGAATGTAATCTGAATCAACATCAAGGCGCCAGTTCACAAAAGCATGTATCCTCAGGAATTGTCATTTTTCATGTACAAATTCATGATGAGGAGCTGTTGAATCTTGTCAGTAAATTGCAGGTCTACGAATGGATCTTACCGTGCTGGAAATTTTATGTGTGGTAACACTCTTAATAGGATCAGTTGCTCTATAGTTTTACCACCTTCAAGTTCAACAGGTTGATATAAATAGTCACAGTACTTAGTACTGGTTGTTTTGAGAAGGAGTCATGTCGTTGTATTGGTATATATTCTTTTGTGATCACATTAATGGGTTTCATAGAAATTGCACAATTAATTTCATTATTTAAAGCAACTATTACACTTGATATTCTTGCAATCTATTCACAAGCTGTCTTGTCTTATGAACATTGTTCGGGGATATTTCCTGCACATTCTAGTGTTATTCTGATGATTGATTATAATCAATCATCAGTTGGTTGAGCAAACCAATAAGATAATCGATTGTGAACTCCATAATCTATTGTGTGTAAAGGGAGACTACTTTTTAGGTGTATGCAAAGCACAAATGTTAGTAAAACTCCCAGCCACTAAAGTTGACCTGAAATTTATTAATCCCTTCAGAACTACATATAAAAAACCTTATGATTCATAATTAGGAACATATAGTTACATGGTCAAGTTGTCAAATTGTTAAGTTAATAAATTTAAACAAATTTTGATTTGTTTCAGTTAAATTGCAACATCTTTTGTAGTATTTATAAACAAAGACAAACAAGAAAATCATGTCCTTCTATGCTTTAAATTATAAACACATATAAACAAAAGAATTTCAAGGGATTGTAGCAGTATTTCAGTTACATATGACTGATCAGCCATAAAAGGATGCATTCAATTAAAAAAATTGTTGAACAAAAGTAACACACAGTGTAATATTATTGTCAGGTTCAAGTATACATGTCATTAAAAGAGTATACTCCTGTACATTTGTAGACATGTTGAACTCTTGATCAAATATATAACTGCTTAACAAAATTTGCTCTTAGCAACCGATTATAATCAATGATCAGTTGGTTAAGGGGAACCGATTATCGATTATGAATTTCTGACAGATTCCCATCACTAGCACATTCTGATATCCAAAAAATCACTCAGCAAGTGTTTGATTAAATCATTCAACAATTGCCTGCTTGTGATGAATTGCAGTATGTCATTGTCTGATTTTGATGTTATGTTTTTCTCATCAGAGATGATACTGCACCAAGAAATTCCTTGCCAGGATCAACCTGTAGCAACTGTGGATATTGAAATGGTCCTCATTGAGAATTTTTTTCAAAAGCAGATGCAACTTCGGTTGCTGTTTTAGTTGATAGTGGTTCTGTTTCATTATACCTAATTGTAATGTCAATGACAGTCAACACATATTTGTATGTACATGATTGACGTCAATTGTCTTAATGGTATCGTGTGGTAAATACAAAATATCTGCTTGATGAACTTCATTGGGAGTACTGACATCAAAATCTGCATACTGAATACTTTTTAGGTGGTTGTAGATAAATTTGCCATACTGCTTGTTGTGCTAACCAATTTTCAGCAACAGAACATGTGATATTTGTTGCATCAGAAAGTTTACTCTCCACCTCAAATGTCTTCTTGGGCTATAATAATTTGATTCCATTATTATTATAATAATTGGCCGACTAATTACCAGCCCCTAAAACTAGTTTACCTATCATCACAGATTTTACTAGGAAGTTAGCAAGTTTTTATAAAAATGGACTTCATATCTGCAATATATGTCATTATTATTAATCCCTTTTTTTTAAATATGCTACTTCATGAACATGGCATGCTTGATCAATCACATTTTATGGATACTCTCCAGGTCTTGGTTGATCTTTCTTGTCAAGTTGGATATCAAGTCTGGTTCCAGGACCACAATAATTATATCCAGGAAGACGTTTTTCTCCTAGGTATTTATCCCATGGAGCTCCTGGTATTTTTCCAAGTGAAGCAGCAATATCAACACCTGTTTTATTATAAATTGTATTTTTTTGTACGACATTTTATACACTTGCCTGCTTTATTTTTTTTTTTTTGCTATTGGTTATCCACTGGTGGGTGTGGGTGCTCTGCTTTGAACATAATATAAATCTATATTAATTATTATATTTGTACAACATGGATATGATTATTTCTCAGTGATGCAAAAGCAAGAGCCAGTCCAGCATCATCCAGTGCTACCAAATTCTATCAGAGCTATTTTCATAGGGCCATCTGGGTCTGGTAAGAAACAATTGTTGCTTAATCTTATAATGAAATGGCTCAAGTGGGATAAATTAAATTATCTGTAGATCATCAGCGACACTACATACTCAGCGAAACATTCATCAGACTTGGTGTTCAGGTGATATGGATCTAATTAAGTTCAAAAGCTTCTTTCTAATGTGCAAGTTACCCCACACAGATTTATCACAATAAATTTACATGATCCTCAGTCATGATATCGCATAGGTCTTAATACAATTTTCAATTAGGATACAGCAGCAGAGAGGGTGACAACAAAAATGTGTCTGGTTAAGTTACAAACACGCATAAAAGTTTGAAAGCACAAATATAAAAAAATAAAGTAACAAAATGAGCTAACCCATTTAGAAAAATCTCTGGTGGTTAGAGGCTTTGGTTTGATGTTAGTGACCTTGTATTATCATTTCTTATAGGAAGCTTCATTTTTGTGAACAGGCCCTCCTAAAAAGTTGTAGGGTTTACCCTCTCTGCTGCTCATTTGTTTCACAAAAATTGATAGTCTTGTCTAAAGTGCACACTGCTATAAAAAATATAAAAAAATTATTAGGCAGTTTCTCAGAAATACTCGACCGATTTTGATCGAAATGCACACAATGCTTCCTGGCATGAAGATTTTTTATTTTTCTCTAAATGATGCCAATACCTCACCAAATATGGCTGCTATTACCGAAGGTGTGAACAAACTAGAAGGGCTATTCTAGTAAAATATGCATTTGATCCAGGGAAGGATCTTTTAGTGTAGAATAGTCACCCATATATGCATTTACAATTTTGTATTGTTTTCAGATGAATTGAGTAATTTGAGTACCTTGGCTATATTTTTAAAAAGTGCCTTCCCTTGGTACCATGTATGTTTACATGGAATAGTCCTAAGCAATTTCTCAGAAACTACTCAACAGAATTTGAGAAAATTAGAAAACGTTCTGATAATAAGGGCATATCAAATAGATGCAAACAGTACTGATTTGGATCTGATATGAACGTCATTTCATAAACAGAAAATCCCTTATATAATCTATCAGAAACCATGCACAGAGCAGAATTGTATGAAAATTTACAGATTGTCCTCAGGCATGAGGGATTATTAAGTTTTGTTAAAGGTCAGAAAGACATTTCAAAAGCATCTTTGTTTTAACATTTTCTTAAATTGATAGACCTTAACCAGATTTTTTGTTAAGTTTTCATAAATTAATAATCTTGATCATATTATTTCCACAACTTCTAAAAATGATGCCAAAACGGGGCTTCTAAGCCAGATATTTGATCTTTTAATCAATATGACCTGTCCGTTAACTTTGTCACACGTGCAACTACAAAACTACTTAAATGAGTTTGACAGGCTAAAACACTCTCTGAAAAGTCCCTGTTTTGGTTTTGATCAACATTAAATGACATAAGCTGCTGAAAATTTAAATATGCATGAATCATTGTTGACACAGTATTTCATAATGGGCATGAACTAATGCATTTTAAATTAATATGTAGCATTCTATGCTGAATTTTTTCTTTCTAAAACACAAGTTTTGCATCTTTCTGATCAGTGTACAAACTTTCAGATGAATTTACATATATCTGCAGAGTTCAGAAATTGTATTGTTAATTCAGCATTATTTCAGATAACAAACATACTTTTTAATAAACCCATAATTGGTTGGAAAAAATATGTTAAGATGTACAGTTTTAGCAAGGATTCAGCAACTTTTCAGATGTTTTCAAAAGTTCAAAGAATTGTATAAATGAAGAAGTTTTTTTCATTATTTAATTAATATATAGCTTATATGATAATCATTAAAATACTTTTCTGTAAGTATGCAAAATTATCTGGAAGAATAAAGGGTTTAAAATTGAAAAGATTTACTTAAAAACTACATATGGGATCGAACTGGAATTTTAGTAATTCCAATGGGATGAATGAAGTCTCAGAACTAACTGAAGATTGCATTATCAGGGTCTAATTCAGATGTTGATATCCTGGTAAGATTTTTATATCCCACTGGGATCCCAGTTGATCTTGATGGGATCTGAATATCAATGGATATAATAATAATAATAATAATAATAAAGACTTTATTTAGAGAAGGTAACTCATTTAGTTACAGAACTAATCTACCTTGAGGCCTTCTATCTGTTATGTACAATATATACAATACATACAACATGATGTGAAGAGTCTGGCTCAATGCTGAATAATTAAGGAATTTTAAATTTCAAAGTATCAAGCCTGGAACACATGCACAGGCATCTGTAAAAACACAAACATATAAGAAACATAAAATATCATTCTGCGTTGAAACATTCAGCTTTGAAAATGATGCAAAAATACAGACAAGCAGGCAGTATTTTTTTTGTGGTACTAGCACTGTTCAATTTTCTAAAGATTTCATCCATTTAAGACAATGATACTGAAACGAAGAAATGCTAGGAGCCTGCCTTATGTCGCTGGGAATGTTGTTCCGTACTACTGGACCAGTATATTGAAAACTGTTTTTAAACAATTCCTTCTTTGGCCTTGGTATAATGTAATTTTGTCTTCTTATAGACCTTAAATTTGGAGTACCATCAGCATCTCCTTTGTGAAAGATATTGCTTAGATAGACAGGAATGGATTTTCTTGATACTTTATACATCAATTTGGCTTTTCTAAGAAATATTCTTTCATGTATTGTTAAAATCTTTATATTATTCATTGCATTCTGAAAATTGTCTATACATTGATCTAGAATTAAATGGCAAGCCCTCTTTTGGAGCCTTATAAGTGTTGTTATGTTTGAATTAGAGGTATTACCCCAAATTACGTTACAGTAGTCCAGGTATGGCTGAATATAACTTTTATAAAAGATGACCCTATACTGAAGAGGAATGTATGTTTTGATTTTCCTCAATAGCCAAAGATAAGAATTAACCTTTTTTGAAATGTGTTTAATGTGAATAGACCACATAAGATTGTTATCTATGAATACACCAAGAATTCTATCTTGAGAGGTCATATTAAGGCTCACATTGTCAAAAACAACATTAAGTTTGTCGCTATCTAGTCTTGCTCGTTTTTGTTGTGTTGTAACTAGTAGGGCTTTCGTTTTTTCTGTATTTATGATCATACTGTTTTCCTTGCACCATACTTGAAGTCTGTTGAGAGCATCTTGTAAGTTATTTTCAAGTACCGTTTTGGTTTTACCAATCTCAGAAAGTGTAGTATCATCTGCATAGAGGTCAGTGGAAGAAATTGAAGTTCCAATCTTAAGAGGTAAATCGTTGATAAATAGAATGAATAACAGAGGTCCAAGGATAGAGCCTTGTGGTACTCCACAATTAATACTTTTACTTTGAGAAAGTTGACCATTTAAAGATACTTTTTGCACTCTTTCGGTTAAGTAAAAAATAAACCAGTTTAGGGAGTTTTCACTACATTGATAAATCTTTAGTTTTTCAAGTAAAATTTCATGGTCTACAAGATCAAAAGCTTTACGAAAATCAACCATAATAGTGCCTACTATTTCTCCTTGATCTAATGCTTTCAGCCATTTATCAATCAAAGATACAAGTGCAGTTTCACAGGAGTGATTCTGGCGAAAGTGAGACTGATTATCATGAATAAGATCATAAGTGTTTAAATAGTTGAGAAAAGAATCATGTACATGTTTTTCTAGTAATTTGGAGAGACAAGGAAGGATAGAGATGGGTCTGTAGTTATTTACATCATCTTTTGTTCCTGCTTTATGCAATGGTATAACCTTGGGAGTTTTCCATGTTTGTGGAAATTTATTAGACCTAATACTTTCACTGTAAATGAAGGCTATACTCTCTACAATTGCAGGTGCAGCCACTTTTAGCAGCCTTGGTCCAATCATATCAAGTCCTGTAGCTTTACATACATCCATTGTTTTAATATATTTCAACACAAATTCTGGACTAATTTCAGGAATTTCAAATTTTATATTGTTTTGTAGTTTTTTAGCACAAAAATGTTTGAGTTCCAGATGATCAGATGAAGTTCTGGGTTCTTTAAGTTTTTCAGCAATTTGAACAAAAAAGTTGTTAAAAATATCTGAGATGTCCTTTGGATTATCAGTATAAATGCCCTCATGATTGCAGGATAAAATTTCAGCTTTACGCTTACATTTGCCTGCACCAAAACCTGCAGACATTTTCCAGATAGCTTTTGGGTTATTTTGGTTTTCATTCAGCACTTTTTTGTAGTGCGCTTGTTTGGCTTGATGTATCATTTTATGAACTTTATTCCTCCAAACTCTATATTCAGTTTGATTTCCTACTGATTTTAGTTGGTCTCTTTGCCTTATTGCTTCTAAAATTTCTGGGGAGATCCAGCCTGGCTGATGGTCTTTCTTTATCCTGTGTGGTTTTAAAGGGGCATGCTTGTTCACTATACTGATGAACAGATCTGTCCAAGTATCTAAAACATCAATATCCTCAAAGATTTGGACTGTATTCCATGGAATCTGTCCTAGATCTTCTTGGAATTTAAAAGTATCAAAGTTTTGTAAGGACCTATAAGTAATGGATTTATGGATATTATTTTTTGTTGATTTGCAATTGACTTTACGTGTTAGAAAAATTGGAAAGTGATCACTTATACCAAACTTTGGAACCATTACTTCCAAAACATTTTCTTTTGTATTGTTATAAATATGATCTATAAGTGTTTTAGAGGTAGATGTTACTCTGGTGGGTTCATTTACTAGTTGCTCCATACCTAACGAATCAATAAATTTCATCCAATTCCCTTCTATTTGATCATTGAGAAGGTCTCGATTTATATCACCTAGAATGTAAAATTCTTTCTCTTAAATTGAAATTTTATCTACTTGAAGTTCAAAATATTCACACCAATCAGCATGTGATGATGGGGGTCTATACACAAAACCTACTAAATAGTGCTTTGCTTTTTCTGGAGTGATCTGTAGCCAAATGGATTCTATTTCCGGTATTTCTAGGTCTTCCCGTCTTTTACAAATAGTACCAGTTTTAACATACACAAGGAGCCCACCACCACCTGCTTTCCTATCCTTACGATAAGGTTTTTCATAGCCATTAATATATAAGAAATTTTCACCCTGATTTTCTGCTAACACTGTTTCCGAGAGTCCAAATAAATGGATATTATTATTTGGAGAGGTTAACAGTAACTTCACTTGATCAATCTTTCCTCAAAAACAATGAATATTTAAATGACATGTGTAAACCTTTGCTAGAAACTCCTAAATTCAAGAGACTAATATCAATGCTATTAGAGGCACTCAAGGAGACATTGAAAGTATTAAAACCATGTTCACAGTGATCATCATTACAACTATCATTACTGTATAAAAAATTAGTTTTTCTACAATTGCATTTTCTACTTTTATAATCATTGTATAAATCTGAACTATCGTTCCTGTTAGAATATGTATAAGAAGCTTGTATTAAGGTTCCATATTCAGAACATGCATCAACAAAGGGATCAAATCTGTTTTGACAAGGGATGCCCAGTGTATATGACGGTCCTTGATAGATAGATTGGTCCTCCTGTTGAATAGTCTTCCTGTGGAATTGAGATGGCCTCATTGCCCTTTTCCTATTCCATAAATCTAGTGTGAGTTTTGGCTTGGTGTCCAAAGCTACCACACTGATGGCATTGTATTGGCTGTCTGTGCCTGCATTCCTGTGCTGAATGTTTGATCTCACCACAGTAATCACATCCCATAGTGTACTACCTGTATTGATATGGCTGACCATATTGTCTGATGTTGTTTTGTCCTAAATTGGGTTTATGGTGATGGATGAAGTTTGTAATGTGACTGTAAGACCAGACTACATGAATAACTGCATTTATATTTTTTGCCAGCTTTTCCACCCCTTTGGTAGACAGGTGGATCTTATCTCTTTTTCCAAATAGATGTTGCATCACTTGTCCCTCTTCATCCAGGAAACTCATGTAATTGTAAACAATATTACACTTCCATTCACTTGCCAGCCTTCGGATGACCTCATTGATATCTAACACATCACAATCTCCCCTGGGGGCCATTTCACACAATGCAACCTGACAGCTTTGATTTTGCTTATGAATGTAATTAAGTAATTGGTCATATAGTTCTTCAAAAAGTTCTAGATCAGTCCCTTCACTGGCATTGTTCCCTCCAATATAGAGTACTATTTTAGTAAACTTGGAGAGATCATGTATTTTTATATCTTCCAGTATTGTCTGTATTTTGGCACCTGAAATGGCATGCTTTCTAACACAGTGCCTCAATCCTCTGTTGTTAATTCCATGTACAATGGAACTACCAATAAGGAGGATGTTATCTTTGCTGATAGAAGGCAAAGTACTATGTTTACTTTGTATTGATATTGGTTTTTATGGTGCTTTATTTCTTCTGGCTGAATCAGTGACAGAGTTGGAAAACTGCATTGGGTTTTCTTTTGGCAATACTTCAAGTGTCTGTACACTTTTACTAAGAGACATAGGTTTAGGACCAATGGTTTGTGAATGTCTGCTGATAGTCAAAGGTTTCTCTCTCTGGGCAGCTAATTTAACCTTTTCATTTATTAGCTTGTCAATAAAGTATTCACTCATTATAACACTATATATGGGTGCCAAATAATATGCTGCTTGATAGTGATAACACCTTTAAATGAAGTACATCATACATATGATTTGTTTTCACTTACCGGTACTGAAATGGGATCCTTGACTGCTTTATAGCAGAATACTGTCAAGGGTCTTATAGTGAGAGATCACTTTACCTCTAAGTCTCATGATATTATATATCAAGAATATTTACATGTTCTTAATCTCATCTTGGTGTGAACTGTAGCACTTCTTCCATAAAAAAGTAAGTATAATGAAGTTAGGTGCTAAATGTTCAGTTCATCTTATTTCAGTGTGGACTATGGCACTCTGCCCATATTGATGACCTCAGAGCACAAGATGAAAGGATACCCCCCATTATGGAGATGCTGGGCAAATCAGTAGGTTCGATGATGGAGAGAGCAATTAAAACCAAATCTAAAGCTGATGTGAGGCAGATTTTCAAGGCCAACAGTGTTGATCGAAATGACATGGAAAGCAAAAGCCCTGATACAGAATTTCCAAGGTAGGACTTGTCTTTGCACACCATATATTGTTTAGAGGTGAAAATAATAATAATAATAACATACATGTTAATCATTACATTCTTGGCATATTATTACTCTTTTCTTCACCAAATTCTATTTTATGCTAGACTGTAAATGGATTATACTTTATTGGTACAATGAAAATAAAATAAAAAACAAAAACAGTCAAAAGTTGTTTTTGTCATTTTGATTATGATCTTTTTAATTTGAACTCATTAATATGAAAAGGTGAATGCTGCGTAAGAGTAGCATAAGAGCACTTTCCTTATTTGCTATTTATAGCAACAGTATCGTATTTTTGCGTATATAAGACGTGTCTTATACAAAGTTTTATGTACCCCGCACCCATGGTGCGTCTTATATTCATGGGCGTCTTATCTAAGTATTTTTTAACATGAATGAACGGTACAGTGTGTGATATTGAAGGACGATTATTGCGGTTGATATTCACGTTTCACGATTTTCATTCCTAGTTGTAAAAACAATTGGGTAAGTGTTCAGTAATTACCACGTTTACCAATCCAATGCAGGCCACTTCAAATTTAAAATCCTTTCATTTCAATGTTTTGTATAATGTAATTATTGCAGATCTAAGTTTAGTTGGAGTAAATGTTTTAAATTTATATAATATAGTATGTTTAAATAGTTTTGTTTATTGTTATTAATTATCACAGCAAAAACTACTGCGGCTATATTACCTATACACCCGGTTGGGTTCAAAGATGCTTAAATTTTTAGTATCTTTGGTGGGTGCATTCGAAAACAAGACAAGACTAAATGGTTCGAAAACAAGACAAGAATTTGTTCAATATTGGACTTAAATATGAAAATCAGTTATACCATATACAGTGGAACCCCGCTATAACGCGATGATCGGGGTCCATAAAATCGGATCGCGTTAAAAGCGGGGTCGCGTTAATGCAGGGTTTTACAATATTTAACTTTTTTCCGAGAACATATACGTGTATACATGTACAATGATCAAAAGTCGGCTTATCATCAGATGAATATTAACTGGAATGCATTAATTAAGATATATTCAAAATAATCGATGGCTAATATATTTATAGGTTATTACTGTGCATTAAAAACATTTACTAATTTTTATTTGTTTGAACGATAATACAGATTGACCGATAATACCAGACTATCGCTATATCACGAAAAGTGTATCAACATTGTATGCTACCGTGCTGTCGTGGCATGCAGTTCATCCATAATGGATGTAATTTCATTGAAAATCGTACAGATTTAAAATATTCAATAATTTTGTAATAGTCTGAATTCGTCGTGTAAAATATAGGATGAACAAAATATTGAAACCATTTACTTGCCGTCTGATATCGTACGGTCATTGCATGCAGCTATTCCCGGGTCTACATACGGTGTCTGTACAAATTTCATACCGCTAAAATTTTATCATATGCAACAACTGCAAGAATAATTAACAATCAACGCATGATTTCAGCATGCAAATAACTTTTATTTCAGATTTTGTGAACATCAAAAGAAACATGTGAAAACTGCTAAATTAATCGTTGCGCAAAGTGCAAAGTCAGTGTGGTTCCAAATTTAAATTTCATCATTTCTTGAAAAATATATCCAATGACGTTTGCTTATTTGCTCTAGGGCATACAGTTTCTCTTTAGCAGAAAACGACTTGCGTTTTTGAACTTGCTTTTCCATAATAGTAAAATATTTTTTTTATATAAGCAAACAACGTGCACAGATAAAGCTCGATAACTAAGTAATGAAGGCCTGCAATGGTTACGAATCACTTTTTATATAAAACAAAATTAAGCTGAACGGATGTACAATTTCATACCCTTTTAATTTACAGATAATAAAGTTGATATTATTTACTTTCAACTGTTTGTTGTTTGATCACACCGCCAAGCACAGCATACATGTTGGCGGCTTTCGTCCTTTAATGTTTATTAAATTGTGCGACTCTTGTATCAACCACAGCTTTGTCTGCTGCTTGGCTGTGATTGCAGTTAAATAAGAAGTCCATGTCGGCTATTGTTTGAGCAATGACTGTATACAGAATTCATGGAAGACAATCACAAAGACGATTTACTGGCTATACTCATGGGTCCGTAATAAGTAACACTTCCGATAATGTTTACTTCGGCTTAACAATTCAAAAACCTAATGAAACCAGTTTCCTCTTCTAGAGTAGAATACGGAGCTTCACCACAACCTGTTCAAATTGATAAATTTCAGAAGCCAAGCGTTGTACACACTATTTCTCGTACGTTATATATATCGTATTATTTTAGAATTCATACACGATCACTTCTCCAAAATCACTTAAAGAACCTGAATAAATTGTTAAGTTCCGATCGTTTATTATTAAAAGTCATATGCGAATTCTTCCACCAAATTATAATAAACGTTTTACACACTATTTCTCGTACGTTAAACAAATATTTTCACGGTCCGATAAAAATACACGTAAATTAATTTCAAATTTCAGGAACCATACCACGATCATGTTATTTTAAAAGTCACAACTAATCTCATGCCCAAAATGAAGTTAATTTCTTGTTTGTTTGGTTTTTTTTACTTTTCTCCAAATTTTTTTTCTCCATGTGTGAATGAATATACGAAATTTCGGGAGCCATGCTACGACCGCGTTATATCCGAATTCGTGTTATGGCGGGGCGCGTTATAGCGGGGTTCCACTGTATTTAAATTTTTTATTAAACACAATATAATAAACTGTTACTAAATAGTGTTTGACTTCACTGTCGTCGTCGCAGAATAACTCCATAACTGATGCTAATCGATTCTCATTGACGTCAGTGGTATTCAGGCAATTCTTTGATCTAAACTAAAAATGGTAATGAAGCCTTGTTTACATCCGACGGGTGCTGAAACACTGGACAAATTTTCATTTATGATAAAGGAAAGGAAACCACTGGATATAAATATAAATTGCTCTTATATATGGGTGCGTCTTATAATTAGGTGTGTCTTATATATGCGAAAATACGGTATATGACGACCCATTTCCATGAAAACAGAGAGGGAAGTTGTTGAATATAGCATTCAGGATCCATGGTCATTCCGTTTGTATGTTGACAGTTGCTAGATATGCTTGGCTTAAGGCATCGGTGATAACAAGATTTATTCCTTTCACAAACCTAAACTCATTGTAATAATGAAACAGTTTCATCTTGATATCTTCAAATTATTTTGGGGCTTTGTTCAAAGGCTTCTTTAGTATCACAGCTGTCAGTTTGTGATCATTTTGTATTATGACCTTTCTTCCATATGTATATTGGTCAAAACAGTGTAAACCATAAAGCATTGAAAGAGTTTTCTTTTAAATTTGCACCTAGTTTTTTTTGGACAGTTTTGGTGCCCTTGATGGAAATTCAACTGGTCTACCAACCTGAATTAGGCAGTAACCAGTCCATTCTTGCTACTTTCTACTTGTAGTATGACTTCTTTCTTCACATCAAAATATGCCAGAACTTGTGTTTTGGTCAGCCTTTTCTTAATTCTCTGGAAAGCAGCCTTACATTCTTAAGACCAATTCCAAACAGAATCTTTATATGTGAGTTGACAAATTAGTACCAGTTCATTTGCATGGTCTGGAAGAAATGTTGCTATATACTGCACCATGCCACATAGCCTCTCCACATGCGAAACATCCATTGGTGTGAGTATTTCATGTATTGCCTAGACCTTTGTATTGTCTGTTTTGACTCCTTTACTAGTTATTTTATTACCATGAAAAATGATTTCAGTCAGTTCTACTTCAAAGTGGATGAGCCATGGTCAGCCTTTTAACAACTGACAAATTTTGTTAGCCCAGCAGCATGTTCAGCATATAATATACATTCCAAACGTGTTCCATAATGTGTTCCATAACGTGTTGTATAATGAAGTACTTTACTCGTCATTTAATAACCACTATTAAGCGAAGATGTTGAACTGCTTTGGTCGATTGAAAGCCACACTAATGGTGTGTCACACTGTTAAATGTTACATCAAATTCTCATTCATTATTGCTTGTTCCAGTCCAGGTTAAACAATAACCACCAATCAGAAATTAATGTAACTGTTACGGCTATTGGATTTAATTTATTTATTTTTATTTATTAAATCCAAATTTGTCATTTATGGTTTAATATTCATTAAATGGAAATTTTTCTAAAAAATTCAGTTGACCTGGACTTTACTAGTAAACAGGCTGACCTTGGCTTGGATACTTCTTTATCTGACCTTGTTTTGGACATTGTCAACAAGTCTTCAATTCTATTGGTTAATTTCAAGGACAACATTTTATTTTTAGTAATTTGAGGCTTATTTTATTCTGGTTCATTCTTTTGGTGTGTGATTTGGAAGGTAGCTTCCTTCCATGACCTTCCAGAATCACATGATTCCTCTTGTTTACGAAGGAATTACAATATATATAGCTGTATTTTAGAAGCTGACAGTAGTAGAATTTTGGGCTTAAAGAAATTAGTTGTGTTATTTTCTGTTTGAGTTTAATTATTTTGGACTTGATGTAAATTCGTTGGAAAAGAAGAATTATTCTAATTATCTGGAAAAGGACATATGTTTCATAACTTCATCTGGATGATATTATATCGAGAACTGTATCACGTGACATTGTCAGCCATTTTGGATTACATTGACAAGATTCGAACCTGGAACTTTTAGAACATTTATTTATCAGGACTTGAAATTCCATTAGTGGATTATTTTGTGAATTCTATATTTGTTGGATTTGATTCTCTAAAACCGTAAGTTTAATTATTTTATGAAAATAATTGTACTTAATAAAATCATTGTTCAATTTTTACAAGCTTGTTAGTTTTCACTCTTTCTGTCTTGCTGCTTATTCGAGCCTAAGCACGTAACATAGAATTGGGGGCTGTCGTTCGGGATTGAGATTGAAATAAATTTGAATTTAAATTTGAATTTCCCCTAGTTTTTGGAAAATTTTAAATCTTTAGTGAGACTGACACGCTTGTATCAAAATGACATCTAAGGTAGAAATATTTCTTTCTAATCCTACCCAGGAGCAATTAGATCTTTTCAAAAAAGACGAGTTGGTTCAACTTGCCAGAAAATACGATCTTTCTGAAGTCAAGGCTTCTTTAACGAAACAAGATATCAAAAAGATTTTGGTCCAGTATTTGGTAGAACAGGATATTTTGGAACAAAGTGCTTTGATTCCAGTCAGTAAGTCTACACCAGACTCTGACATTAAATTGAAGGAATTAGAATTAAAATTCAAGATGGAATTAGAGTTGAAGAAGCTGGAATTTCAGAGAGAGAGAGTGAATTAGAGTTAAAAAAAACTGGAATTACAAAAAGAGCAAATGCAGATTGATAAAGAGAGAAAGGGAGAAAGAAAGACAATTACAATCTGAAAAAGAAGAAAGAGAGAGACAAGAAAGGGAGAAAGAAAGACAATTACAAACTGAATTAGAGTTTAAGAAGCTGGAATTTCAGGAAAGGGAGAAAGAAAGACAATTACAATTTGAAAAAGAGGAGAAAGAAAGACAATTACAATTTGAAAAGAGGAGAGAGAGAGACAGGAAAGGTTACAAGAAAAACAAATTGAACGAGAGAGAGAGAAGGAAGAAAGGGAATATCAGTGTAAAATGAAAGAATTAGAGCTGGCAAGTGAGAATCACCATCATACTTCAAATCAAAATTTTGATTTAGCAAGGAATATTAGATCAGTGCCCCCTTTCAAAGAAAAAGAAGTAGACAAATATTTTATTCTTTTTGAAAAAGTTCCAGAAAATTTAAAGTGGCCAAGAGAGAATTGGACTCGGTTACTACAATGTGTACTTACTGGTAAGGCTAGTGAGATTTACACTTCACTGTCTGTTCAGCAAAGTTGTGATTATGACGTAGTTAAAGAATGCATTTTAAGAGGTTATGAGTTAGTTCCTGAAGCTTATAGGCAAAAATTCAGAAATTACAGAAAAGAAGCTGGACAAACTCATGTTGAATTTGCTAGACAAAAAGAGCAGTTGTTTGATAGATGGTGTTTAGCCAAGAAAGTTGAGCAAGATTATCAAAATCTCAAGCAAATTATATTAATTGAAGAGTTCAAAAACTGTGTCCATAGTGATGTTAAAACTTATCTTGAGGAGCATCAGATTGAAACCTTGGAAAATGCTGCTCGAGCTGCTGACGAATATTGTTTGACACATAAAGTTCCTTTTGTTAACAAGACTTCTACTCAACAATTTAATGGCAGGAAAGTATTTCCGCCTAATTCAAGCCCTTCTAAAACTCAAACTAACACAACTTTCAAAGATCAGACTTCAGAGAAGTTTGATTCTAGATCCTTGTCTCTTCCGACGTGTAACTTTTGCAAGAAAAAAGGACACGTTATTTCTGATTGCTACAAATTAAAAAATAGGCAACAGAATCAAGACAGATCTGTTCCAAATGCTCTTATTTCCAAGAGGTCAAGGTCACAGTCATGTATTGAAAGTAATACAATTGTTGGGTCTAATAAATCCCAGTCCGATTTTGATATGGAGAATTATGAACCATTCATATCGAAGGGTTCTATATCACTCTTGGGTGATTCAGCCAATCCCACCCCTATTAAAATTTTAAGGGACACAGGAGCTTCTCAGAGTCTTTTATTATCAGGTACTTTGCCTTTTTCTGAGAAGTCTTCTTCTAATGAAAGTGTTCTTATTCAGGGAGTAGAGTGCGGCGTTGTTAATGTTCCTCTCCATTGTGTAAATTTGTCATCAGACTTAGTATCAGGACCTGTGACAATCGGAACGGTCTCGGTTTTACCTGTTGAGGGAATAGATTTATTGCTAGGCAACAACTTAGCTGGGGACAAGGTTGTGGCTAATCCACTTGTAACTGACAAGCCTAATTTGGATCAGAAAGTTGATCCAATTGAAAAAGAAATCCCTGATATATGTCAAGCTTGTACAGTTACTAGAGCTATGGTAAAGAAAGCTCTTGAGAATGAAGTTGAAAAGGGCAGCATTCCCTTAAGTGACACATGCATGGGTCAGGTTTATGTAATTGAGGGCAGTATTCCCTTATCTGATACCTGCGTGGGTCAGGCTTATGTTGAAAAAGCCAGTATTCCTTTAGCTGACATGAGTAAAGGTCAGGTTTTCAATGAGGTCACATTTACTTTTTGTTTAGATCAATCAGAAAGTATTGATCAAAATGATCCTCTTTTAACAACTCATTCTCTTTATTCTAATCAGGGTGATGATTTTGAAAATGATGTTACAGAAGGCAGCATTCCTTCATCTGACGCTTGTATAGGTCAGGGTTTTGATGAGGTCACTTTTATTTTTGGCTTAGATCAATCAGAAGGTATTGATCATGGTGATCCTCTTTTAACAACTCATTCTCTTAATCAAGTTGATAAACGACAGTCACTTGTCGTCGAACAGGGAAAAGATCCTGAGATCTCCTGATTGTTTCAAAGGGTCATAAATGAGACTGAAGCTACTAAAGTTCCTGTCTGTTATTTCATTAAAAATGGAATTCTTATGAGAAAATGGAGACCTCCCGAGGTACCTGCTGGTGATGAATGGTCAGTGAACTATCAAATAGTAGTTCCAGAACCTTACAGACAGGAAATACTTAATCTGGCCCATGAAACTCCTTTGGCTGGTCATTTAGGGATTAATAAAAGTTATCACAAGATCTTATCTCATTTCTATTGGCCAAAAATCAAAAGTGATGTTGCCAAATACTGTAGATCTTGTCATACTTGTCAAATGGTAGGAAAAACCAATCAGAAGATACCTAAGGCTCATCTGCAACCTATTCCTGCCTTTGATAAATCATTTGGTAGAATTGTGGTAGATTGTGTAGATTCCTTACCCAAGACCAAGTCAAATAATTAAAGTTAAAAATGAAAATATGGTTTGAAAGAACTGAAAGGGAGAGAACTTTTGAGTTTGATATTGGAGTTGTGTTACTCTTGTTCATTCTTCTTACTTTTCTTCAAATTAGATATTACGGTCCGTACAAAGTTAAGAAGAAAATGAATTAGTTAAATTATTGTATTAGTGCTCCTGGGATCTAAATAAATTATAGGAGTACCAGTATATTGAAAGAGATAGCCATGTTAAATATGTAATTAATTTAGTTGTACCAGTCCCACTTAGTGAAGGAATATCATGAGGATTCAACTGATATTGGAGCAACGAATTGTTGGAATTCAGAAATTATAAAAGAATCTAGACCAGAAACTTTCACATTTGTAAGTGCAAGAAAGAAATGAACTGAAAGTTATTATTATTATATGAGCACTTATGTCCAGATATTCTTACAAGGACAAACAAAATTTTCATGACGTTGAGATTGAGAATTCCATGCAGGATGAGTCCACTCAAACAGGAATACTTGAAAAAGGAAATTCAGTATTTGCTGAAGAATGATTTTATCAAGCCCAGTAAAAGTGATTGGAGTTCACTATGCATACTTGTTCCTAAACCAGATAAAACTCTCCGTATGTGCACTGATTATAGGAAGGTGAACAGAGTGACAAAAACAGATTCATTCCCATTAACAAGAATTCACTATTCTATTGATAAAATAGGGAATGCCAAGTATCTCACCAAATTTTGACCTTCTGAAAAGATTTTGGCAGATTCCACTACGGAAAGAGCAAAGGAAATGTCAACATTGTGACTCCAAATGGACTCGACCAATATAAAGAAAGTCCAATTCAACGTCTCATAAAAATGATCATCACTGGTCTAGAAAATTGTGACGTCATCATCTAAAACGACACCTGGAGAGAACATCTAGCAACAATTGGATAATTCTTTGACAGACTCACTAATTCGTGTCTGACTGTTACTTTATTTAAAAGTGAGTTCTGCCCTGCTAGAGTGGCTTTCTTAGGACATTTTGTGGGACATGGACAAGTTTAAAGGTTGAGGCTATTTCTTCATAATATAGTTGCAAGCATTTTTTCCTGTGCATAACAATTCATTATATTGTGTAATTTATATTAGTTCTTTTAATCTCAGATGTAAATTGGTTTGTGATAAAAAGAAAGTTTTATCATATAAACCTTTCTTTTTATTTTATGGGGGAAGGTGTTACGGCTATTGGATTTAATTTATTTATTTTAGCAGCAGAGGGGGTGAATCCTACAACTTTTTTGATAAAAATAGATTTAGTCCTCAAAACGGAAAATAGAGCCTTCCTTCGAAATCTCATATTTTAACCCAAAAAAAAAATAAGTCTCCATTTGGCAAACGGAGACTTTGCGATTTTTCAATCGATTTTGGTCGCAACGTTGTTGTCACTCACCCTCTCTGCTGCTATGCGTTAACTGAATATTTGATCAAGTCCGACGCGTTATCTTGTCACAGGACGGAAATCCTTTTATGATTTCACAAACAGACTAATTTGCAAAACTTCACCTCGCAGATCAATCAAATTATTAGATTGGTCAGTGAGTTTGAAATTAATTCTCGTTAAAGAATTATTATGACATCGCATAAACACTGGATTAGTTGGGTCTTCAATAATTAGAAATCCTGGAGGAGCCGTTGGTGCAAATGAGTATAAAATATAACCTTGCTGAGCTTGATTTGATTGCTCGAGATTTATTTGATAGCTTCCTTCGATAACGTCACACACTAAATTCAACGCAATCACATTTGAGATATTTACATTTTGAGGAGCGATATGTTTCCCACTACCATCTTGGTCGTTATTAAATGTCAGAATATTTGTTTGTTGTCGTGATAATTTCTTCCAATCGTCGGGGATTTTCTTAAACCCGATATCGATGGCATAACTGAGATATTTTTTTAATTCATCGGGTTTATACACCGGAATTTTAAATGTTTGAATATCCTCTATGCGGATATTATATGCTTCCGTAAATATCTTTTTATTGTCGTCGTTCATTAATATTTCTTGAATAATTTGCGAATGAAATGTTTCCATATCGTTGATGATTTTGTTACCTATTTGTACAACGTTGATAAACTCATCTTTAGTGAGAGAGCCGGATTTAAGGGATATTAACAATAATGAAAAATCATTATTCATCGCTGTTAAATTTTCTTCGATGCTACCAATATGAATAAAGAAATTATTGTTGTGATATCCTATGAACTTTTTAGAATAATCTTGATAACTTTTCACTTCATTGATGGGTTTTATCCTGTCGGTGATATAATCACCCTTTACAGGTTCTGGTATATCAATGGTTTCTCGTCTAGGTGGTAGTTCAGGCCATCCTAGTATGGTTCTAATAGAACTCTGATAAATATCAACGACATATCCAGGAGATTTTATCTCAATCGCAGATGATAACGTCGGCTCGTGAACCATTATAGCGATTTTTTATTCTTTTCCAGTAATAGATTTTATTCTTCGTTGTAATTCGTTATTGATTTGTTCGATTTGATATGACCCAGTTGGTAACGAGACAACGTTCCAGTCTGGAGTTCCGTCTTCACGATTTTTCCACGCGAACACCAAGGAATTATTTGGTTGTTGACCACCAAATGCTACAGATCTGATATTGGGCCAGCTATGATACACTCGTAGTTTTGCTAGCGCTATCTCGCTCACGGTAACGGGAATCGGGAAATTCACACTGAATTCAGGACGCGTTGAGGTTATTGATATCATGCTTGTTTTCACCGGTGTTGTATTTTCTACTATTTGTTGAAGTAGTTCTTGCGACATTATTATTATTATTCCGCTCTAATTTCAGCATTGTCGATTTATACAATTCAGCCATCGTTGAGAATTCGCTATCTGATATTGTTGTGTCGTCGAGTGACGATGATATCAACGAGGATAATTGCGAGTATGCGGTAGATGCAATGTGAAATTTAATTTCATAGTCGTGTAGTTTACTCTGGCTACACGATGATAGTTTTTTTGTGATCCCGGTTAATATACCTGCGATTATAGCCACCGCGGAAATAGCGATTGGAACTACGACCGGAGCTATCATTGTAACCGAAGATAGTATTATTCCAGCAGCAGTCATTATGCCCGACACCGAATACACGGTGATATCAACCGCGGTTATTCTTCGTTTGTATTTTTTTATTTTTATTTGATACTCCTCACAGCGCGAGTTGAGTTTAGTTTGAAATTCTCTGACTTGATCATAGCGATACTGATACACTGAAGGGATTGTCATCTTATTTTAACAGCGTTAGCGTTTTCAATTAAGTTGTTTACTTAAATCCACTACGAATTCTACGTACCACGTTACTGAAACCCTGACTAGATTTCTATCTGCGGTCGTTATCGTGAACTGTTCAGATACATCTTTGTCGATGATCGTTGATACCGTATTATTGACTCCAGATGAACTACTTGATGATATATTGAATTGAGTCGGTGATACTATTGTTAATCGATAAATACCCTTGACGGCTGCGGTTATGTTTAAAATATTATTTGTGGGAGTCCACGCAAATGAACCGTGTTGAATCGTGTATACGATATTGTTGGTGCTCTTATGAGGAATTTTTATTTTTTCAATAACGCCTATCATCCTCGTATCATCCTTCATCGCGTTGTTGAATGTTTTTAGATCATCGATGTCTTTTTTAATCTCAGGAAGGGTTATTTCAATTTTATCAAATGGGGTTCCAATAAACTTATTAATGATGTTTTTACGAAACATTGAAAACTGTTTCACGTGTTTTTCATATTCGGATTGAAGAGTTGCTAGTTCCAACATAGAATCTTTTATCGAGGTGAGTTTTGGTATGGTCACTGGTGGATTTCCAAAAAATTCTAGGATGGGTTTATCAATTTTGTCTATTATATTTCTTTGAATTGCAGAAAACTGATCAAATGCAACTATATGATTGTCATACTTATCATTGAGCGATTTCAATGAACTCGCCGTGTTATCGAGTGTTGTTAATTTATCCGTGATCGTTGAAACTAGTACACCTGGTTTGAGTTTGCCCTGATCGGAAAATAGCGCGATAGTATCCTCTGATGCGTCTCGTCGTTTAACTAAAATATCATCTAGGGAAATATTACTAGTTTTCAATTTACCCTGACGATCTTGAAATACAACTATTTCACCAGGATCAACACTTGCTAGGTTCAACGTTTCGGCTATTTCATCTTCGATTAATTTTTTAACATCCTTGATTTTATCAAGGATTTCAACTCCATCAGGTTCCGGTTTCTTCAGCGCTGATAAAGGTCGTCCCCAAATATCAATCATTGTTATCATAGAAATCTTTTCTCTGTTTAAAATCTTAAAGATTTTATCAAAGATTTTCAATCTTAAAGATTTTCAATCCAACGACTGCTAGTATACTCATTCACTACTACATGAGGTGGTTTTGATTGAGGAATCTTTGATTCCTTTGAAATAGCATCAAGTACGTTTAATACTTCATTGCCACATATGGGTGGGTCAATCATCGTTTGCGTTGGTAACGTGGAATACCAACGGGGTATTTTTAAATCAAGGATATAGCGGTTAAATTCCTTCGGAGGCGCTAGTCCATATGAGTCAAAATAAATAATCCCACGTGGATCAATCGCGTATGCAACCCAGTGTGTTCCAGGTCCATCGCTGTTATCTAGATTAATAATACCCGTTTCAACGTGATTAGGTTGTGCCGGTAACTGATCTTTCATAAAAACACCTCTGAAGTTTTTAATCGCGAGTTTTTTTAGCGGCATCAATTAAATCAAAATTGGACATTGGAAGATTTTTCACTAGTAAACCGTTCCTAGTCTCAGACCCGATCCTTTGTACCACGTGTGTGGAGTTCCTGGTAGTCTTAGACCTTTCCCCTTTTTTTTATACCCCTTTCCCGTTGCTTTCTTTAGTGCCATTCCTGCCGCGGTACCAATAGCCCCTAACGCTGCCGCTTTAGCTACCGCTGGGGCCGCTGCGGCAATCAACCCTGGAATCAATCCTAACAGCGGGAATATACCACCAGTCTTTTCCATGTTTTTAATCGCGCTCGCAGAAAGAGTAACCTGAACTCCCTTTTTTTCTTTAAGCGCTTTATTAAAATGATTAATCTGAGTTTTCGTCAGTGATAGTTTATTTCCCCCGCCATTCATTTGATTAGGTTTCAGCGTTATTGTGGTTCCACATTGCTTAGCTGATTTGGATTGTAATTTTTTTAACTGACCAGGTGTCAACGTGACATTGATATTATTATACGACATTATACACTGGTGCATCTACCACTCTCATTCGTCCACCAACACCTTCGAGTAGCATTGATTTATCACTGAGAATGACAGCAACCGCTCTATAATTAGCAATAGCAGCAGGACGGGTTACAAGAGCTCGGAAGTGTATATCAACGACGGACTGTCTCATCAAGTCAAGATGTTCCAACGAAAAGTAATAAATCAGATACAGATTCTTAAAATCAAACTGTGATATTTGTAGACCAGTATCAACATTTTGATAGCGTCCCATATACGATAACATGTTATGATAAACTCGTGCAATATGATTTTCTGTGTAATTTAGTTGTATATCCTCTGATGGTTCTTGCTGTCCGTTTATTTTCAGCGAGACTTCATTACACCCAATTTGATCAAATATCATATGGGAACGTTCTTGATCGTTTAATCTCATAGTATTCTGTAGCGCAATAAAAATATGCCGTGGAGCTGAAATACCCTGTCGTGCTGCCAAGTGCCATGTGAGTGTACCATTAATATTAGAATCTATGGTATCTGTGGATGTTGTCAACCAGCTCAACAATGTTTTTCCCCCCTGATCCATAAATAATAACAATCGTGGTTCTGTTGACAACGATGGAGTCAACACCGGCATCCACAGTGTTAGTTTTGATAAAACGACTTTACCAGGGGCAGCGGCAGCACTGCGCCAAATTGCATTATCATCAGTACCTTTTCTCACTAGTGCTACCGTATGCTTTGCTCCATAGATAACTTTTCTGACGTTTCTACAAAATCCAAATATGTGATGCAACGGAATCGCACATGAAAACTGTCGACGCTGTCCCTGTAACATTGATACTCGTGTTGCAAATCCTAGATTGTAACTGGGAATAGTATTTATGACATCAAAATCAGCAGCTGGTCTTACATATCCGGCTGGTGCTGGATCAGTTGCTGTAGCTCGTAAAGCTTTTACTCTAGAATACTGGACGTGCTCAGCGTTATCAGTAATATCCTTCGAGAACATCATAGACGGACCTGCTGATCTAGTATAGTCATCAGAATATCTCGCTAGTCCGATTATTGTTGTTGCAACATCAACCTCACGTTCAATAGATTCGATTTCTCTTCCATCAATGAAATATCTAGCACTTTCAAATAACGCCATGATGCCATTGTTAACAAAACCAACTCGGATAGTTGGGTTATCTGCATATGGTGGATCATTATGAGCAGCATCGTTTGTTACGAGTTCACCTTCGACTTCAATAAATGCTTCAGCGGGTAAAAAGTATTTACTGGTATCATGAACTTGAAGTTCGATTCTCCCCCGAAGATTAGGTTGCACTGCGTGATAGGCAAAAAAATTGATAATCGCGTACAGATTCATCCTTTAGTACTGGGGCGTCCATGTCAAATGCACTATCAGGGTTCTGTTTGAACATTTTTATTATATACACGCTGGTCTAAATTAAAAGTGAAAATTATTTTTAAAATAATTCCTAACAGCTTTTTCCTATGGGAAATCCAATGCAAATTCGACCACTTGACCCTACGGAATAATTCCTGTCCCTTCTGGATTTTTCATCGTGAAATCACAAAAAATGTGATTTTTCATCGATTTTTGATCATTTTTGCTTCAAAAACAATAAAAATAATTCCTAACAGCTTTTTCTTATGGAAAATCCAATGCAAATTTGACCACTTGACCCTACGAATTTCTTCCTAATTCTCACGGAAATCATCAAAAATTGATCAAAAATCATCAAAAAACACCCAAAATTCAGTGAAAACCAGTGAAAAATACAGAATTTAAAATCGCTGATTTTTCATTTATTAATATAATTATTTTTTTTATAATTTGCAAAGCAATTTTCATCGACGTCTTTGACTTTTGTAGAAAGTCCTTGAATTTCCAAGACCACTTCCCGCTATCATATTTGCTGTTATATTATCCTGGGCGGTCATCATTGACTGTAGTTTTTCATCTACTGCGTTATTTATTATTTTACTAACACTTGCAGGCATAATCGCAGTAGATGGCAGTGAAGTTATTCCTGGTTTTGAAAATCTAGATTTTCTCCGTCGAACTAGCGCTGTTAGTTTATCCTTTGCGGCTGAAAACGCCTTCGTGGCAAGATCACCAACAGAGTTAATACCCTTATCCCTGATAACATCAATGGCTTTCATCGATAATTGTTTTGCTAGCGGCGCTACTTTTGGAGCCATTCTTGAAAATAATCCCATTATAGTGTTACCGAGACCATCTCCATAGTATGCCCGATATTTTGGCAATCGTGAGTTTACCACGTAGACGTTAGTTGGTTTATCATGGTTGTAGTGTATGATCATTCTCTATTCAATTGCTATTTATCTAATCGTGGTGACGAAAAATCCAAGGGATTTTCAATCACTGTGGTGACTGTCCACTAACTCTTCAATAAAATCTCGATATGTTGCAATATCCATGATACCACCTTGAAATAATCGCCTACAAATATCAGCAGCTTCATTGATTATTTCCGGTGAGTTATTTCCAGCCCGTTTTCCTCCTACAAGTATTTCTAATCTTGCTATATCACCAAGAATATTACCAGGACATGAAATTGCAGGCAATTTCGCTGATATCCCACTCCCAAACGTCTCAACGGGAGATTCCTCATCGTCAATTACACCTTGTGTATCTATGCTTGGATTGGGTTTTGATTTTTTAGGTGAGTAGGATATTTTCTTCGAAGATTGTTTCCGCCGCTGCAATTTTTGTGGTTTTTGTTGTTGTTTTAGATCTTCATATTGATTGTTTACTTTATCCACTATTTCCATGTATTCCATGTATGATGTATCTTCCTTTAGTCTAATTTGACTTTTTCCAGTTTTTATTTTATAAATCACATCAGCCCAATGTTGCGGATTTTTAATATATCCACGTTGCTCTGGTTTCAACATTTTTTTTCTATTTTCATAAGTCGTAACAACAAACATAGGAATTTCTGCTGGATTAGTCTTATCAATTGCTGCTACCCCCTCCTCGTTAAATCACCCCCGTAAACCCTCTACTATTCTTTTTGATTCAAGTGGCAATTCTTCAGGGGGGTCTTTTCGAGATTCATCAATAGCATCAATACCACTTTGTCGTTGTATTTTCATCTGAGTTTCCATATCACCTGAAAGTTTTTGTATAGCCCGTTTTGTTTGTTCAGTTTCAATTGCTATTTTTTCAAGTTCACCAAGAAGAGGTCTCTCTGTTCTAGTACCCTGTTCAGGGACATCTCCGTATATAGCTCGTTCAGTAGCTTTTTTCACATCTGTAGTTGCAGTAACAATCGGCTTAAACAATTCCTGTGTATCAGTAGAAAAATCAGTTTGAGTTAACTGCCACTGCTGAAGTTTTTCGCGTAATCGATCACGAATTGGTAATAATTTATTAATATCACTCAGTCGCTGTTTGGTGTTACGTGTGGTCAGTGATGTTCCTACCATTATTGAAATAGTATCAGTGATGTTAAATTAGAAACTCCTTGAGTTTCCGACAATTCACCGAGTAAAAAAAGAAATCACTAGATTATACTTCCCTGTTGCACACACAATTTTACTTCCTCATTCATGTATACAATACAATTACCTGTACCGGTTATACAACAAAGGAGGCTCTCTACGCGTGGGGCTCAGCCTGCTCCATTAACGTTTTTAACTGTCTCACCTTACAATTGATAAGTTTTCTGTTTTCATATTCTGAACTTAATTGCCTCCGAATATGTTCAACGATGTTACATAATGGTACAAATATATTAATGTCCTCATGGAAAATTAAACTTTCACGGATAAGTTTTTGTAAACGCTTAATTAAAAAATATTTCTTAGCGAGTACATATTTTCCATTCTGCTCTGCAAATTGTATATCATCGAAATCGGTCATAATTTGATCACAATTTAACCCTGAACATAGTTTAATATTTTGCTCGTTAAGCTTGTTGATTTCAACAATAACACATTTGAGATTTTCAAGATTCATATATATGAAAAAGTTTATTTGTTAAATTGGAAACTCAAAGAGTTTCGAACGAAAATCCAAAGGATTTCTAAAATGAATTCTGGACACGCTAAGGTGTTGATCATCTTAGCATATCCAGAAGCTTAGCGCGATTATAAATGATTATGGTTATATATAATGGATGACGACGGCACAATTACACATCACCGTTTTGAACCCCCTTGGTGTTTATACATCAAGCAGCGCTCAACGGTTACGCGGACATACACAACAATAGATTATAGGCGATTATGTTATTCAATACAATGAATGACGACAGCACAACAATAGATTATCATACATGCCAACCATTACGCTTTTGGCGTAATCATTACGCTTTTTCCCACTAAATTCCGCGTTACGCGTTAACGTTTATAGATTACGCTTTTTCGATATATCCATCTTGCGAAAAATAAAAAAAAATTTCGTTTTTATTAGCATTACTTTATTTTTTACATACTGTTTTATTTTTAATTAAAAAATACCCCGCTTCTACATAACTACGATATACGAGTATACTTGTCCGTGGACTTTCCTAATATTCATGTTCTATTTATAGCAACTATCATGTTACTAAGATAATTTCAAACTTTCGACCTCATATTCTATTTATAGCGGCTTAGTGAGGAGAGAACAGACTGGTTTCTATTTTGTTTAAATCATTATGCACATACTCTTTTTTCTAATTTTGTATAGTGCAGAACCAGTCTAAAAGTTTTTTTTGCGCTAAAAAGTATTAAAAATTTCTCAATGCGTTTATGAGTGCAAAAAATATCTCTTAAATAATTTCACAGATGGGTTAGAAAAAGTCAATAATAAACAAAGCAAAATGTAATCAATCCTCCAAACACGACGAGGGCATCATCACGTGACGTCTAATCGTTGGCGCTAAATGGCTTCAGATGTTAAGATGGATTCTAGTCTTTGTGTATGTTAGAGCACATTTTTTCCCCAAAAAATTTCGCAGATGGATCAGAAAAAAAGCAAAACAACGAGTCCTCCAAAGATTCAAAGATAAATATATGAATGGCATAATACAGCGTTCCATTCTAGGACAGCATCATGCTCATTGCAGACTGCGGAAACGATTTTAGCATTGGTCATGGTGGTAAATTTGATGTGGAAAAACACGTGAAAACAAGGAAACACATCGAATTAGCTCGCCTTACGAACTCTAATACTAAGGTAACTTCTTATTTACCGAGGTTTTAATAGAACACGGACTACACTTGGCGGTAGCAGACCACGTTGGTCCCTTGTTCAAGCGAATGTTTCCTGATTCGAAAATTGCGGAAAAATATGCTTGTGCAAGAACAAAATCATCTCACATTGTTCGGTGCCTAGCAGAAGATACTTCACTTAAAATTGCAGAAGCAATGAAAATTGGGCCGTTTAGTATTGCCACAGACGGGAGTTGTGATTATGATGTTAAAAAGTTGTACCCAGTATGTGTTAGATACTTTGACAGTGAAAAAGGCAAAGTCATGAGTGTTCTTTCTTTACCAGAATTAACAGTAGATTCCACTTGACAAAACATTTTTGATTTGCTTGACAATATTTTGAAGAAACATGACATAAGTTAGCAGAACTGTATGGGGTTTGCAGCTGATAATGCATCAGTGATGACTGGAATTCATAAAGGAGTTGCATCCTATATTTTGAAAATGTCTCCATCAGTGTTCATAACAGGTTGCCTCTGTCATTTGATGCACCTTGCTGCTGGTAAGGCTGCTGATAAATTAGAAGTAGATATTGGCCATTTATTAATAGAGATCTACTATTATTTGGAGAAAAATAGTAAAAGGAAACAGGCTCTAAAGTTGTTACAAGATCAGTTTGATCTTGAAGACTATAAAGTTATAAAGCATGTGTGTACAAGATGGTTATCCCTTGGCAAATGTGTTAGCCGTTTACTTGAGCTTTGGAATGCATTACAAGCATTCTTTCAAATTGAAAGTGAATCTGCACAGAGAAAACATGGTGGAAAAGTGAAGAAGAGTGGTACAAAAGCAGAATCTGTTATTGCAAGTCAGAAGAGAACAAGAGATGAAAGTATAGACAGACATACTAACAATAAAGAGATTGGTGTAGCAGAAAGAAAGAAACTTAAATCCATGGAATTTTTATTTGAGAGGCCTCTATCTATCCAGCTAGAGGGCCTCCAGGCTCAGACCATGACTGTGAAAGATAAATCTTTTGACATAAAATTTCATCAGCCATCTGGATCAGGTTCTTCAGAGTATGAATCTGTTAAAAAGCATACTGGATCTTCTCATACTTCAAAGGGCAAAACTAGCATGTGAGATGGTTTACAAAAAGCTTAATGATCCAGTTACAAAACTGTACTGCTTGTTTATGAAGAGTGCCATTCCATTGTTTGATGCAGCAAATGTTGTCTCGCAGAAAGAAGAACCATGCATTCATATTATGCACAAGATTCCGTCAAACCAGTTGTCAGATTTGCTAATAAGGTTTATTAAGCCAGTAATCATCGCATCAGCCAAACTTTTAACTGATATTGACTTTCATGACCATGCAAACCAGAAAGATAATGAAAATCTAGCTATTGGTGCAGAAGCAAGAGAATTCATAGAACACAATTCTACTCTTCCTGTGAAGATGTTCTATGATAATGTTAGAGATTATTATGCTACAGCCTGTGATTACATGCTCCATAAATTCCCATATGGAGATGAACTGCTTTTAAATGCTTCAGTTGCTTATGTAAATGAGAGACAGTCAAAAAGCTTCAAAAGTGTTAGATTCTTTGTCAAGAGATATCCCTTTTATATTGCCACCCTTGTCTAACTTGGATCATCTGGAAGAAGAATTCCTGAAGTATCAAGTTGGGATTCTACCTGACAATATACTTAATGCAGATAGAGTTGATGTGCAATGGCACCTTATTTCCCAGCTAAAAGACTCTATCACTGGAAGAAATAAATTTCCTCTTCTTTGTCAGGTTATGAAAGGAATATTGGTTCTTTACCATTCTAATGCTGACTGTGAGAGATTGTTCAGTGTTGTTAACAAAAATAAAACTGAATTCAGGTCCAGGCTAAGTAACCCGGTACTGAGTGCTCTACTGGTATGCAAAACATTCATGGCCTCAGCTGGTACAAAATGTTTTGAAATGCAACATGACAATCTGTTGCTTTCTAAAGCTAAAAGTGCTACATATGAACACTTGAACCATTAATGAATGATAAAAGACGAGAAAAGCAAATAAATCATTGTTAATTGTAATTATAGTATGTTATATGTGGATTACTCTTTTTCTGCTTGGATTCCTCTTTTTGACCACTTGGATTACACTTTTTCCTCGTCAGGGGTTGGCATGTATGGATTATAGGTGATATGGTATAATACAATGAATTGATTCAATGACAATGGTATAATACAATGAATTGATTCAATGACAATGGTTATGAATGACGACGGCACAACAATAGATTATAATACAATGAATTGATTCAATGACAATGGATGACGGGGTGGCTCTACATTCATACGTGATCATTACAACCTATATAAAACCTAGGTTGTATGAATAACAAAAGATATCCATACACCAGGAAGTGTATGGGCTGTAATGATCACATGTATGATTTTCGAACGCTAAAACCCCACTAGTATAAAACGATTTTATGGTATATAAGCCGCCGTTAGAGACTAACAGTACAGCGGTGGTGTAGTGATTTTATTGTTTGTTATGTTTAATAGCGACCACTGACAACGTTGAAGTACACATGATACTTGCATACATGCCAACCATTACGCTTTTGGCATAATCATTACGCTTTTTCCCACTAAATTCCGCGTTACGCGTTAACGTTTATAGATTACGCTTTTTCGATATATCCATCTTGCAAAACAAAATTTTTTTTTCGTTTTTATTAGCATTACTTTATTTTTTACATACTGTTTTATTTTTAATTAAAAAATACCCCACTTCTACATAACTACGATATACGAGTATACTTGTCCGTGGACTTTCCTAATATTCATGTTCTATTTATAGCAACTATCATGTTACTAAGATACTTTCAAACTTTCGACCTCATATTCTATTTATAGCGGCTTAGTGAGGAGAGAACAGACTGGTTTCTATTTTGTTTAAATCATTGTGCACATACTCTTTGTTCTAATTTTGTATAGTGCAGAACCAGTCTAAAAGTTTTTTTTGCGCTAAAAAGTATTAAAAAATTCTCAATGCGTTTATGAGTGCAAAAAATATCTCTTAAATAATTTCACAGATGGGTTAGAAAAAGTCAATAATAAACAAAGCGAAATGTAATCAATCCTCCAAACACGACGAGGGCATCATCTCGTGACGTCTAATCGTTGGCGCTAAATGGCTTCAGATGTTAAGATGGATTCTAGTCTTTGTGTATGTTAGAGCACATATTTCCCCAAGAATTTCGCAGATGGATCAGAAAAAAGCAAAACAACGAGTCCTCCAAAGATTCAAAGATGAATATATGAATGGCATAATACAGCGTTCCATTCTAGGACAGCATCATGCTCATTGCAGACTGTGCGGAAACGATTTTAGCATTGGTCATGGTGGTAAATTTGATGTGGAAAAACACGTGAAAACAAGGAAACACATCGAATTAGCTCGCCTTACGAACTCTAATACTAAGGTAACTTCTTATTTACAGCAGAGCTCAAGTGCAGACTTGAATACTATAAATGCTGAGGTGTTATTTACCGAGTTTTTAATAGAACACGGACTACCCTTAGCGGTAGCAGACCACGTTGGTCCTTTGTTCAAGCGGATGTTTCCTGATTCGAAAATTGCGGAAAAATATGCTTGTGCAAGAACAAAATCATCTCACATTGTTTGGTGCCTAGCAGAAGATACTTCACTTAAAATTGCAGAAGCAATGAAAATTGGGCCGTTTAGTATTGCCACAGACGGGAGTTGTGATTATGATGATAAAAAGTTGTACCCAGTATGTGTTAGATACTTTGACAGTGAAAAAGGCAAAGTCATGAGTGTTCTTCTTTCTTTACCAGAATTGACAGTAGATTCCACTGGACAAAACATTTTTGATTTGCTTGACAATGTTTTGAAGAAACATGACATAAGTTGGCAGAACTGTACTCCATCAGTGTTCATAACAGGTTGCCCCTGTCATTTGATGCACCTTGCTGCTGGTAAGGCTGCTGATAAATTAGAAGTAGATATTGGCCATTTATTAATAGATATCTACTATTATTTGGAGAAAAGTAGTAAAAGGAAACAGGCTCTAAAGTTACAAGATCAGTTTGATCTTGAAGACTATAAAGTTATAAAGCATGTGTGTACAAGATGGTTATCCGTTGGCAAATGTGTTAGCCGTTTACTTGAGCTTTGGGATGCACTACAAGCATTCTTTCAAACTGAAAGTGAATCTGCACAGAGAAAACGTGGTGGAAAAGTGAAGAAGAGTGGTACAAAAGCAGAATCTGTTATTGCAAGTCAGAAGAGAACAAGAGATGAAAGTATAGACAGACATACTAACAATAAAGAGATTGGTGTAGCAGAAAGAAAGAAATTTAAATCCATGGAATTTTTATTTGAGAGGCCTCTATCTATCCAGCTAGAGGGCCTCCAGGCTCAGACCATGACTGTGAAAGATAAATCTTTTGACATAAAATTTCATCAGCCATCTGGATCAGGTTCTTCAGAGTATGAATCTGTTAAAAAGCATACTGGATCTTCTCATACTTCCAAGGGCAAAACTAGCAAAGTGAATACTAAGATGACACAGAAAGAAAAAGAATCTGTTCACTGCTTTGAAGACTCTAAATGTGAGATGGTTTACAAAAGGCTTAATGATCCAGTTACAAAACTGTACTGCTTGTTTATGAAGAGTGCCATTCCATTGTTTGATGCAGCAAATGTTGTCTTGCAGAAAGAAGAACCATGCATTCATATTATGCACAAGATTCCGTCAAACCAGTTGTCAGATTTGCTAATAAGGTTTATTAAGCCAGTAATCATCGCATCAGCCAAACTTTTAACTGATATTGACTTTCATGACCATGCAAACCAGAAAGATAATGAAAATCTAGCTATTGGTGCAGAAGCAAGAGAATTCATAGAACACAATTCTACTCTTCCTGTGAAGATGTTCTATGATAATGTTAGAGATTATTATGCTACAGCCTGTGATTACATGCTCCATAAATTCCCATATGGAGATGAACTGCTTTTAAATGCTTCAGTTGCTTATGTAAATGAGAGACAGTCAAAAAGCTTCAAAAGTGTTAGATTCTTTGTCAAGAGATATCCCTTTTATATTGCCACCCTTGTCTAACTTGGATCATCTGGAAGAAGAATTCCTGAAGTATCAAGTTGGGATTCTACCTGACAATATACTTAATGCAGATAGAGTTGATGTGCAATGGCACCTTATTTCCCAGCTAAAAGACTCTATCACTGGAAGAAATAAATTTCCTCTTCTTTGTCAGGTTATGAAAGGAATATTGGTTCTTTACCATTCTAATGCTGACTGTGAGAGATTGTTCAGTGTTGTTAACAAAAATAAAACTGAATTCAGGTCCAGGCTAAGTAACCCGGTACTGAGTGCTCTACTGGTATGCAAAACATTCATGGCCTCAGCTGGTACAAAATGTTTTGAAATGCAACATGACAATCTGTTGCTTTCTAAAGCTAAAAGTGCTACATATGAACACTTGAACCATTAATGAATGATAAAAGACGAGAAAAGCAAATAAATCATTGTTAATTGTAATTATAGTATGTTATATGTGGATTACTCTTTTTCTGCTTGGATTCCTCTTTTTGACCACTTGGATTACACTTTTTCCTCGTCAGGGGTTGGCATGTATGTACTTGGCGCAGACACTAAAAAAAAGAATTAAATACAACGTGTGTATAAAACAGTTCTGTTAATACTTGAAAAAAGACAAAATTGATTATATTCCGTTGAGATTCATAATAGCGAAAGCAACCAATCAAAACCCACCAAAACAACAACAGTGTTTCAACGATAACTCTGTCATTGGTGATTTGTCACACGCGCGTTACCTAACGGAGTTATTTCCACCTGAATTGTAAAGCAATTCTCAACAAAGCAATTTCCAATGCAAGATTATATAGTTACATAAGTAAATTGAATTTTTTGTCCATTTGTTTTTGAAATCGCCGAATTTTGTACTCGTTCTGCAACAAATCGTACTGAAGTCGGACAAATATTAAAAAACCTACCGGCGCTGTTTATAGACGGAAATATTTTTATTTCGTTGTCAGTGATCGCTTTTACTGGTCTAGCATTTTTCGAGTATTTTCCAGTCCCGCCTCGTTTGGTGTTCTCACGTTGTGAAATAGCTTGTAAATTCGATAAAGAATTATTAGTCTTAATTCGATCAATGTGATCAATAACAAACCCATCCTTGATCAATCCGTTATATACCTCAAAGACGAAACGATGATTGAGATATTTCTTCTTCCCCCCAAACCTCAAATATCCTTGATTACTCAGAGTACCAACCGGCTTCTTGAGTCTACTGTGTCTAACAACACCATCACGAGAGGCTTCGTAATTTTCAATAACAGGATGTCTTTGAAATTCTTGGTTCATTTGTATACCTAATACTTCTATTTGTTTAATTCATTATTTGGTTGAGATATAACATTGAGAAATCTTTCTATATAATCGTGGGCAGTTTTTATGATTTTGCCATTGGTAACTTCGTTGACAAAGTCAGGATTTTTTATTCTTTGCTTGTCATAATAACGCTTCAACTCTCTATAACGCCTACCCCCGCAAGCGATACATAATTGTGAATTGCCTCTAACACCTACCCCACAATACAGGCAAGCAAGAGGACCCTTTGATCCGTTTCTCACGCTTTGCATATGATACCCACAAAATTCATTTCTGCATGATTTGTTACATGGAGTCTTTGATCCAATCATAAGCCATTTGCAATGATTCATTATATAAAAAACTTTCTATTTAAATACTTGTTTTAATTATAGTATGAAGGGATTCAAGAGATTATCGAAAATTACGCCTTGGAAAAATGCTAGATTTAATCTCGATAGAATCTCTGATATACCAAAAAGTTTAATAGATGACAAAACCCTGTTGAGTAAAATCAGAGAGTGTTTTAATGAATTTAAGCATGATGGAGCATCTCATACGTGGTCGACATTTCGAATTATCAACAACATCGAAGATGTCGGTGTCAATGTACCCGTAATAAACGCCACCATGAATGATACAAGAGCAGCTGAGATAATTTCACACCTTCGAAAACGGTATTTTTTTAGAATAAAATTCATTATCGAAGACGAAGGTGAATGGGTTATCAGGGATAAATTTGATCCAATTCTCAAGGATAAAAAATTTGTCATTGTGAGTAGAGATTCCAAACCAGGAATTCTAACTGGAATTGACAAACCATACTACGAGAGATCTTACCCTGTAACAGCAGTTGTTTACGGAGTATATCAGCTAAATGATAAACCTGATATTGCAAAACTAGCACCTATGAAAACGTCATCATCGTTGAATTGTGTAGCAACACGTGTAATGGAACACTTCACAAATGCATCCCGAGGAAATAAACTAACCGATCTGCAACGTAGGAAAATAACCGAATGGGAACTGACAGTGAAACAGCACGGTGCAAAGATTTCCGATATAGCTAAATTAGAAGCATCATAAAGATTCCCAATAACCGTTATGACAATAACCGGAGAAGTATTACACGAACCGAAATATAACAAAAATGGAGCGCCAATTGAAATTATTGATCATAACGAACACGCCTGGACACCTGCAGTAAATGTATTTCCACGAGAACGAATCGTGAGATATATCCCCCGGGAATTTTGTAAGGATGTTTTTTATGAAGAGAGGTTATTCGATGCTATTCACGCGTTGTGTAAAGATGATCCCGTGTCAGTGTGGTTACTTAGAAGTGATGAAGATCCCGAAATAGGATTCGATCAATTTGTAAGACCAAATGGTGAATTATATCGCGTTGAAGAGTTAGATACTAGAATGAGAAAAATCGCTAATGAATTTTCACCGAAGAGTTTCCATGAAAAACTACTCACGGATAGTTTTACTATTCCATCAGTGGTAGCTCACTTTGCAAGAGAGAAAAACTCATGGCGTCCAACACAAAGTGATTTTCTTAAGGACGTTAAATTGAGTTGCGTCGAATTTGGTCATGGAGGACTGTGGAATACAAAATACTCACGTGATGGTATGATTTCAATTGATATATCCGCGTGTTATCCTGGAAGTTTTCTCGGGTATGGAGAATGCTCTGAGTATTTTAAACGATTTGGACACCCCACGCATGAAATGACTCGTGTTGCGATTAATGGTCGTTTGCCTGATTTTGATTTAACCGGATTCGCTCGTGTGATATCATTCAAATTTGCTGCAGGGTTACATCCGTGTAGTTATGTTTGGCTTGGTAGACACCTATCTGAAAAGGCGTGGATGCCAATTGTGTTATTGCGGTATATGATCGATTGTGAAATGTTACAATCGTTGATTGTCGGTGAAGCTATTATATGCTATCACGCGCAGAAGGATATTTGGTTACCACAACCCGATTTAGATCGTATAATTGATGAAATACGAAAACAGTTTCCAGATGCAAAATCAAAGATTTTAAATGAAGAACAAATCATGAATTGGTCGAAGGAGTTATTTGAAATTAAAAACAAAGAAGCCAAAAATTTAGGACGAAAAATAATCGGTAAATTCACTCAAGGTGGAAGATATGACAATGCAAAATACTCTTCGAGGTTGATCATAGACAACGCAGAATACGATTTTATTGTGGCGGATTTAACGAAACATGGAAAACTTGTATCCCGTAGGGATGCTTTTCTATCAAATGGTGAGAAATCAGGTACGGTTGTTACCTACTGTGATGGATATAGTCCCCAGTATGCACATTTGAGAAGTTCTATGCTCGGTTATTCTATTATTAATCTATTTTCGATGATAAATAGATTTCCAGATACCGCGGTTAGAGTAGCTACTGATTCGATGTATATACATAACAAATACAGATCAGCTGTAGCGGCATTCACAGATCCCGAGGAAGCGTGGGGACGTTGGCGATTTAAAAAGGAAAAACTACACGAGTATTGTGAATCCGCAGATGTTGCGAACGACGATAAATATCTTTGTTGTAACCGTATTGAAATTGAATCAGAATTTTCTAATGCACCACCGGTATCTGATCCCGTATGTAGATACAAGACAGTTTATTTAAACGGTTGTGGTGGGTCAGGAAAGACAACTCGTGCAATCGAATTATTTTGTCGGTCAACCATGATTGTGTTAACGCCGACTCACAGACTCGCCAGAGAGATGATAGCGCGGGGGGTAAAAGCCTGTACTTATCACAGCTTCTTTCGATGGAAAGGCGATACATGGACTCCTGATCGAATGGGCGATAAATTCATTCCTGAAATCATAATCTGGGATGAAATATGCACTGTATCGTTGAGTGTATTACAGACATTTCTCGAATGGTTGTTATTGAAAACTACAAAAATCGTCATGTGCGGGGATCACGGCCAACCACCACCATTTGTCGGTGGATCTCCACACGAATGGCTAAAGGGTTTTGTAGATTATTATGAAGAAATTACCACTGATTATAGATCACTTGATGAACAATTACGAGAGTTCAAAGCGCTAATTAGATTACAACCGGATAGAATCCAGTGTGAAATAGCGCGTGAAATAATTTCAGAAACTTCCATGAATGATTTTTGGGAAACATGGAAGCCAGATGATTTAATAATCGCGAGTAGAAAAATAGTCAGAGACGCACTTCAGATAAAGTTATTTGAATTGCATAAGTGTAAATTTGCAACACTTCCAGTGCCGTTGTGATATAGACCCTCGGATACACGAAAGCAGAATATAGAAGTTGATATTCCAGGGAAGAGTGAAAAGCAGATTCTCGTGTTAAATGATATTGTGCTGGTTGATATCAGCGTCGTCGAAGATGCATTACGCGCTGATAAATCCCCGTGGACGTTAGGTTATGCAGCGACAATACACTCTTCACAGGGATTAACTATCACAGATACAATTGTTTGGATGGTAGATAATCGCATCGAGTGGTCGAATTTAGTTTATCTCGCAGTATCCAGAGTACGAAGAATAAATCAGCTTCGAAGAATTGTCGTTGACGATAATGACACTACAATCAGCGCCGATGATATCACTGGTGATTTTATCACTGGGGATATAATCAGAAAAAAACTCTCTGGTTATAAACAACAGGATAAAAAAAATAATAGAAAATTTGACATTGATGCTGAATTGATAATTTCACTAAAGCAACAACAGAATAATCACTGCGCGAGTTGTAATTGTATAATGCGTTGGAGTTGGTCGGATAAAGATCCTCGCCAATTTACCGTAGACAGAAAGAATAGCAGCATTGGTCATACCAACGACAATGTGATGCTGACTTGTCTTGAGTGCAACAGACGCAGAGGTGCCAGCATAATGCCTCTGGCATCGGGTGCTAGTTAAGACCCCGCGGTGGTAATTGAGTATCATCAGGAATTACTTGTAATTGTTCGCGTGTAAATCCTCGCTGAGGAGCAGTTGAATCTAGTTTATAGATTGGAGGTCTACCAGTTGATCGTGTTATAGTAGATATCTTGTGTGCAGTAACACTCCAAATAGGATCGGTAGCTCTTCTTTTACCACCTTCAAGCTCTCCTGGTTCGTATAAATTAGTGTTGTTCCGATTATCGATTATAATCGATCATCAGTTGGTTGAGCAGATAATCGATTGTGAACTCCATAATCGATTGTGTGTAAAGGGAGACTACTATTTAAGTATATGCAAAGCACAAAGGTTAGTAAAACTCCCAGCCACTAAAGTTGACCTGAAATTTATTTATTCCCTTCACAACTACAAATATGAAACCTTATGATCCATAATTAGGAACATATAGGCATTATTGCATGGTCAAGTTGTTAAATTATTGAGTTAATAAATTTAAACACATTTTGTTGATTTGTTTCAGCTAAAAGTGCAACATCTTTTGTAGTATTTATAAACAATGACAAACAAGAAAAACATGTCCTTCTATATTTTAATTATTAGACACATCACATGTGAACAAAAGAATTTTTTTTTGGGGGGGGGGATTGTAGCAGTATTTCAGTTACATATTTTTGATCAGCCATTAAAAGTTGTGTTCATTTTACAAAGTTATAGAAGAAAAGTAACACATAATGAAATATTGTCAGGTTAAAGTATACATGTCATTAAAAGAGATTACGCCTGTACATTTATAAACATATTGAACTTTTGATCAAAGGTATAACTGTTTAACAAAAATTAAAATTTGCTTTTAGTAACCGATTATAATCGATGATCAGTTGGTTAAGGGGAACCGATTATCGATTATGAATTTCTGACCGATTCCCATCACTAGTATAAATACCTAACAGTGACATTACTACCAAGAATTGGTTCTTTGAAATCTTTTTGTGGTTGTACGGGTATATACTTTTTTTTAATAGCGTTGTTAGGTTTCATGTTGATTATTCTAGTAATCTCATTATTGATTGCGGTAACTACACCTGGTAATCTCTTGACCCATTCACATGATCGCTTTTCTTGGATGAATTCTTTCGCGTATTGATATCCAAATAACCGCTCTGCAAGTGTCCGATTAAATCGTTCAACAATTGCCTGATCGCGATGTAGCGCAGTATGTCCTCGTCGTATGATGACATTGTGATGTTTCATCGTTGTTAAAACAGCGCCTTGAAATTCCTTGCCAGGATCAACTTGTAACAGATTTGGCCAGCGTAGTGGACCTCGTCGATAAATCCTTTCAAATGCAGAAGCTACTTCGGTAGATGATTTTGTCTTCAGTGGTTCTGCTTGTTTGTATCGACTAGCAATATCAACTACAGTTAACGCGTATTTGTAACCGTTGTCATGTGGTAAAAATAGTATATCAGCTTGATGAACTTCATTAGGTGTTGTAACATCAAAATGCGAGTAATTAATTCGTTTAGGCGCTGGTAGATAAATTTGCCATATCGCCTGTTTGGATAACCAGTCCGCCGCAGTAGCCTTTTTTACTTTTGCTGCACTAGCGAGTTTATTGATTGCTGCCTTGCCTCTTCAGTATCCTTTTGGAGAATAATAAATAGATTCCATATTATTAATTACCAGCACCTAACATCAATTTACCCTTCATAGCGGATTTTATCAACCACGAAGCCAATTTTTCTTTGAAAGATTTATCAGGAATAGCATTCAGCGCATGAATTAATTTCACATCCGCGAGATGTCTATGTTGAAGATTGCTGCTTTTATATGCAACATCATGAACATGACACGCCTTATCAATAGCGTTTATTGGATATTCACCGGGTTTGGGTTGGTTTTGGTCATCAAGTCTGATATCGAGTCTTGTTCCCGGTCCACAATAACTATACCCTGGAAGGTGCTTTTCTCCTGAGTATTTTGCCCACGGTGTTCCTGGGAGTTTTGCTAACTTGGCTGCAATATCACCTCCTCGTTTTTTTTTAAAGGTTTCGTGGAAGTAAATCTAAATTTCTTCGTACTACATTGTACGCACTTACCAGAAAGCGCTGATCGATTATTTTTTGTTGTAATCGTCGTCAAGTCATTTGTGCCAGTACGCGTCTTACATTTCACACAATATAGATCCATAATTTATATATAACAGCATGAATGTAATTGATTATTCAGCTACGAGACGACGGGAACCTATTAAACACCATGCAATGTTACCAAATTCTATTCGCGCGATTATCATCGGACCATCTGGAAGTGGTAAAACACAATTGCTACTTAATTTGATAACGAGATGGATGAAGTGGGATAAGTTGTATTTGATTGCTCCGAGCGTAGATGATCAGCGATGTTATGAAGTGTTAAAGGATTTTAACGAAGCCGCGCTAGAAATTAACGGCGATGATATCATTGAGTTTATAACCGATATCGAAGAGGCACCTAGCATTGACTCCATCGACGGAAGTATTAACAATTTAGTCGTATATGATGATATCATGTTAGACAATCAAAAGAATCCTGCTAGAATATTTTCACGAGGACGTCACAAAAACACCAACGTGATATATGTCACTCAACGTTACACACAAATTCCTAAAGTGATCAGAGATAACTGCAATTTGTTATGCGTATTTAACGGTGTTGATACTCATACGCTAAGAAATATTTGGCAAACTTGGTGCGGTGGCGATATGGATCATAATCAATTTATAAATTTCTTTAGCCGCGCTCAGTCAATCCCACACGGATTTGTGACGATAAATTTATCAGACCCTTGGACAAGATATCGCGTCGGACTTGATCAAATATTCAGTTAACGCATAGCAGCAGAGAGGGTGAGTGACAACAACGTTGCGACCAAAATCGATTGAAAAATCGCAAAGTCTCCGTTTGCCAAATGGAGACTTATTTTTTTTTGGGGTTAAAATATGAGATTTCGAAGGAAGGCTCTATTTTCCGTTTTGAGGACTAAATCTATTTTTATCAAAAAAGTTGTAGGATTCACCCCCTCTGCTGCTATTTTTAATTATTAAATCCAAATTTGTCATTTAGGGTTTAATATTCATTAAATGGAAATTTTTCTAGAAAATTCAGTTTGACCTGGACTTTACTAGTAAACAGGCTGACCTTGGCTTGGATACTTCTTTATCTGACCTTGTTTTGGACATTGTCAAAAAGTCTTCAATTCTATTGGTTAATTTCAAGGACAACATTTTATTTTTAGTAATTTGAGGCTTATTTTATTCTGGTTCATTCTTTTGGTGTGTGATTTGGAAGGTAGCTTCCTAACATGACCTTCCAGAATCACATGATTCTTCTTGTTTACGAAGGAATTACAATATATATAGCTGTATTTTAGAAGCTGACAGTAGTAGAATTTTGGGCTTAAAGAAATTAGTTGTGTTATTTTCTGTTTGAGTTTAATTATTTTGGACTTTATGTAAATTTGTTGGAAAAGAAGAATTATTCTAATTATCTGGAAAAGGACATATGTTTTATAACTTCATCTGGATGATATTATATCGAGAACTGTATCACGTGACATTGTCAGCCATTTTGGATTACATCGACAAGATTCGAACCTGGAACTTTTAGAACATTTATTTATCAGGACTTGAAATTCCATTAGTGGATTATTTTGTGAATTCTATATTTGTTGGATTTGATTCTCTAAAACCGTAAGTTTAATTATTTTATGAAAATAATTGTACTTAATAAAATCATTGTTCAATTTTTACAAGCTTGTTAGTTTTCACTCTTTCTGTATTGCTGCTTATTCGAGCCTAAGCACGTAACATAACTTACTTCCTTCATGACAGACAGGAAGTATTGGCAAAAACGTTGAGAAACTTTGCATAAAAGTCATTGATATGTAAAGTACTTAAAACAGAAATGCTGTTAGGGTATGTGATTGCATGAATTGTGCAAAATTTGCACAAATTTGCCCACTTGGAAAACAATGATGTGCAAGAACCCCTGAAAATTGGTAAAATTCCCCACATTTGAAAATGTGCTTCTCTTTTTAAGGTAGGCAATTTCACACATCTGGTTTCTTGCAAGCCATGAATGGTTGTTAAACTTCATTTTGATTAGCACATGGTGCCCAGGAATAAGCATTATTATGGCTTAGTTTGAACCTTTGATGAAAAAAGTTTAACAAATGTGTGTTTAAAATGCATGCTATCTAGAAAACTGAAAATATCTGATACTTGGTGTAGTTCATCACAATTTTGTTCAGCAAATATTGGCTGATGGTAGTGTTGATGACAATGATTTTTAAAGTTATGAATTATGTCAGATTACTGGAGCTAGGAAAGTGTTAACGTAGACACCAGTAGGCGATTTTGAGCTTGAAAATGGTGTTAAATATGAGTCCAATGTATAATGTTAAAAGGAAAAAATAGATTGTATGTCACGGTCAGTCTCCTTTTCAGCGGTATCTTGAAATTACAGAATACTGAGTCTAATTATAATACAGTTAATTTAAAAGTTTCATGCTACAAAACCATATATCCATATTAAGGTCAAGATAAACTGAAAAATAAGGGTTAGAAAAGGAAATTAAGCAGTAAAGACATTTATTTGAACACCCCTGTCTGTACAAGCAAACTATGGCATTGATGGACTAAAAACTCTGATATAGTATTATGGAACAGATACGAAATCTTGCATACTAGTCAGTAAACCACTGAGTCAACAAAGTTTATGTTAGTGAAAAATCCTATTTTGGACCAGATGTATCCAAATGATAATATCTGTGTTCTCTGGAAAATTGTACAAAACAATCATAAAGATCAGTTTCTGAACATCTTCAAACTGACAAAGCTATCTTTGTATATTCCCCTTCAGAAAGAAGCACAGAATGCTATTCATACACAGATAAGCAACAAAATATACTCAGAAATAATTAACAGAGCAATGCTTATACAACTTGAGGTGACATCTTATAAAGTTGATGATTTCATTAAAACTCTTAGAAAGTGAAGCTGGAAGAAAGAGAAACAGATATTTAAGTGTTATGGAAATATTGAGCTATGGCCGTTTCTTCCTCTCCCTCCTTTGCTTCCATTCCCCATTTATTTCTTTGACAAATGGAGAGGTCTGCCTCAAGATAAAATCCTGTCAGGATCTCACCTTAAATTGTACATGAGGGACGAATTTGGAATTTCTCTTTTTATGCATAGATATTAACCAGCAAATATATTTTAACTGTATATCTGTCATCTGCATACTGGAAAGATCATCAAGTTCATATATGTATTGATATGTATTGTATTGCAGGCTGTGTATCATGAATCATATCGATACTAGGCACAGATGTTTCATTTCAACCCTACTGTCAGGAAGGCTGGCAGGTATGAACTGACCTCTGGCCAAATGCAAAGGGGCATAACTCAGTGTTGCCTCAGAGAAAGTGGGTATTGAATTCCCAGGGAGACAGAGAACAAGAAAAAGAGAGCACATTAAGCCTGGTTTTGACCTTAATCCAAATAAAGCCTTTAGCTTGATTAGGCCACAGTTCAGATTTTAAATGTCATAAAACTGAAACCTCACAGTAATTCATTCTGCAGAGTATGTCAGTGTGTTATTTAATTAAAGTTATTAAAATGTGAAACTCTTTTTTTCAATAGGCAGAGCAAAAGTGAGGGCAGGGAGACAAACAACCCTTCAGGTGAAAGTGGTCATGATCAGGGTCATGAAATCATCTATGAAAGAGTTGACAACAAACTGGATGTTGACAGTCTGATACTGTCTTGTGTTCAGTCTGCTTTGGCCATGGTCAAGGACAAAGAAACCACTGACAGGTCAACACAAAGGATTGAGCACATGCTTCATTTACTACATGAGAAACCAATTGAAGGTGAGCATTTAAAATAATTTTTATTTTAATGATTATTTTGAGAATTTTAATTTTTTATGTCGATCAAGGTGTTGTCATGGGATAGTCATGGACTGAATGTACATTTAATTCCTTTCTTGATGAATTGATTATTGTGGTTGTGCATAAAATAGACCCCAGCAGTACCACTTTTGCAACAGTCTAGTTGTTATTTTAGTAACTATGGAGTTAGATCAGGTGTACTTTTTTCATACCATGACATTTTGCATAGTTATGTAGTCAAATCTGGGCTATCTTTTTTTTCTTCAGGTTTACCCTCATTTGTTCAAGGGCTGATCATCCATATTGCTGCCCTTCTAAATGAGAAGGAGAATAAGCATTCCTACAGACCGGAAAACTGGTTGTCTCTTGAGGCTGCCAAAGCTGAGAACATCAATAAGGCTGGCACTTTCAGGTATAAACAGCTGTAGTCACTTTAATGGTCAATGTTACTGTTAGATGACAGATAAAGTAGATATATATGTTTCTAGAAGTAAAACTTATTTGAGTACATAGAAACAATATTATGTTTCATATGACCATTGATATTTTTGTATTCTTTCACCATGACAGTTAATAACACACGGTGATATAAACTGACAGTTCTCGAGTGTGGCTTAAATGGTACAAGATCATGATACAATGTTTTGATCAGTACAGGGTTCGTACGGTCTTTGAAGGTCTTTGAAAGTTTGGGAAAAATTAGGTAGCATTTTCAAGGCCTTGAAAGTTTGGGAAAATCGAGCATATTACCCTGAGGTCTTTAAAAGTCTTTGAAAATTGAAAGAAACTCTCCAAAAATTAATTTCTTTCCAGAATAACAAATAAAATTATCCGAGGTTGTTAGATTCAAATGTAATCTAGTTATCCTGGTTTCTTTCTTTTGATGACTCGTTCAGTTTATTGCCGCCTCATTAACAAAAGAGGTTTTGTTTAGTTTGGCCATCCAAAGTATGCCTCAGCGGCGACTTCAATCACACATGCACTCTTCATCAAAGCAAGACGGTGCCGCTACACACTTCGTCAAAGGATGTCACCAATAAAATTGCCCAAGGTCGTTAGCTTCGGATATAGCTGGTTTTCATGGCTTCTTTCGTTTGACGAATAGTTCAATTTGATTGGACGAGTCCATCAGTTTTAGCCAATCAAAATGTTAATTACACTAGTTCTACGTAGAAAGTTCGCGAAAGTTACATGCTCGAGAATTCAAAATCTGTTCATTCGATTTACATCTTCAAGTTCAGTGTTTAAAAATGCCAGGTCTTTGATCTTTCAACGATATCTGGCTTGAACAAGAGAAATACAAAGAATGGCTGCAAAAGGATAAATTATGTAAACGAAAGACGTTTTGTACATTGTGTAAAAAGACGATCAACTTGGCTTCAATTGGAGAAGGAGTCCATGCAAATTAGTAACTACATACTGTTTATTTAGTGGAACGAAGATGCAGAAGTATAAGCTATTGGTAATTTTGGGCAAAATAATGTTAACTCATTACTCTTCGGGTATAAAATAAGATATTGTTTAATGTGATGATTTGGGAGATATGGCAAAAGAGGGCCCGTTTAAATTTACTTATACCGTCGGTTTATTTAACACGTTTGAGGAGGAAAAAAATCATTTTCGAAAATTTTGTTCTACATAATAATGTTCCTTGGTTTAATATAAAAACATACATTGTAATAAATTAAATTCACGGATATACAGTTTCAAAGTGCGCATACGTACACTATAGTAGAGTTAAGCAAGAGTTGTTGTTCTTGAATTGTGAGTATAAAAAAAAAACGTGTGCTGTGAAGCTTTAACTGTAAGAAGTCATTTGATTAGGTAAATAAATAAAAGAATTTAAAAAAAACGCATTTCCAGTTGACGGAATATCCCCGTTTCTCATTGCCGACCCTCGACTTTTTCCCCAATGGTATTTAAAAAAAAATAATTAAAATCACATTGCCGAAATTGATTTGTGTATCTATAGTCTGACTATACATCCCCGTTTGTTTGTACCCCTATCGATTTCAATAACGAAAATAATTAAATGATAAAAAGTGCACAGAACTAAGGCAACAGAATCATTGATTTATAATTTCTAACCTGAATGTGACCAGAATGGCACTAATACTGCCATCTCCTGCACATTTCATGATTAACGGACTTTCCAAAGAAACAAACGGGTTGGTATAGTTAGACTATAATTGAGCCCGTTTTGCCCAGTACTTTGAAGCGCTTGAAATATTACTGGATTTATAGATAATGTTTTTTTTATTAAAAAAATGGAGAAGAAAAACACGCCCAACCTTGATGAAGTGTTTTATTCTGTCCTTTCCAAAAGAAAGGAATATATCGAACTTTGGTGTGGTCTCCAGAAAATGTTGTTGTTGTCACACGAGCAGGCAACAGTGGAGAGGATTTTCTGTCAACAAACTGGTATCTGTTGAGAACCTCAGCAGAGAAAGCCTCAGAGCTCAAGGGCTAATCATTGACGCAATTAGAAAAGCAGGTGAACCTTTAGAAATCATCATTAGCAATGAAATTATGACACATGGCTCCTTTGCAAGACATAAGTACCATGCTTATCTGGATAAGAAGAAAGCAGAGAAGGATGAGAAAAACCAATAAGGAAAGAAACGGGAGTTAGCCTTGGATGAAGTGGAAGAACTTAAAGCCAGAAAACTGCCTCTTGAAGCTAACATTGCCAGCCTACATGCTTCCTCTGTACAGAAAGCAGAAGAGGCAGAGTTAAAAGGATCCATTGTGCATGTCACAGAGTCAAATGCTCTTAGGAGAAAAGCAGAGGAAGAGATGACAGTGGTAGTATCTCTTTCCAAAATGATTGAAGAGAAAAGAAAGCAAATATAATAATGCATTTAAAGCAATGCTGATGACTGTTAAGAGAACAATTTATTTTGTATTAAATCAGACACGTATGTTACATATTTCTGAAAGAACAACGAATGTTAACCTATCTTCCAGATAATTATAATACAATTTTAGGAAATTAATTATAGTTTGACTTTAATCAGTAATCAATATTGTAGTATTTGGCATTCATTGTTTTCTCATATAACCTGTATACACAATGTTAGCAAAAATAGGTCTTGGAAATCTCTGTTTGTGGTCTTTGAAAGTTTGGGAAAAGTCTTTGAATTTATCATCCATAATTCAGTATGAACCCTGTCAGTAGTGGAGAGGAGTGATCCACAGAAAGTCTAAACAAAGCAACTAAATCATGAAATAGATATTGTCTGTCCTTGACATATTTTGGGTTAAGGTAAGGTGGCTAATTGATGATTTAATAGCAATAAAGCATAACCTGTTATTGTGTTATGTATATTTAATTGAGAGCATATTGTGGTAACAGTTGTATAGCTTACTCATTTTTGTGACAAAAACTTCATTCGTTTGACGTGAATACATGCCAATGTGCAAAATTGTCATCTTTTCATAGATGATGTTTATGACAGGACATAAGTGCAGGTTGATAGGCATTGAACAATAGCAATGGATAGTTATTACATGATTAAAATTATTTCTACTCCCTACCATCCAAAAAACTACATTTAAAAAGATATTATATCACTATTGTTGTGCTGAATGTATCAATATGGTGGTTTGTTGGATGTGTTGCAGCTGATCAGAAACAGAGAGAGAACAGTGGAATATACTTGCCATCTGGGTGGAAGAGAGATCCATTTTACTGTATGTTTCTCCTTTTCTTGTTGAAAACTCATGGGATCCCTGTTGCAGAGCCCATAGGGATGAGCAGATGCACATTCCTCATATTCAGAATTGCATATTTCACCCTCCCATGAATGAGGAGAAGCAATACATGCCCTGAATCTTGGGGTAACATATCAAAGCCTCTTATGAAAAAGGAGCTATACTGCACACATCACATCCTGGGTAACATGTCAAATCCTCCCAAAAGTGATTAAAAGCACTGCATCCATCTCTCCTTCCCCACGTTACTGTAACATCCTATGGGATCAGAATTTCCCTTTTAACCATCATCCCTGTAAATCATTTTGTAATGTGGGGCCCTCATTCTCAGCCCCTTCTCATGTAGCATCAACCAGAAATCTGGAGGCATAGACATCCAGGAGAATGACCAGCAATCTTGTCTTCCATTGGAGATTCTGGTACACAGAGAGTCTCTACTCACAGCGTGGAGTTATGGGCAGTGGCGCCAACTGATCCTGTGTCACTTCCACCTCTGACAGACATAGTGAGGTCCAGCTGGTTCTCTATGGAGTGTACTAGACAGTCATGATGCTCTATCCTCATCAACTGCAAGGAACTGAGTGTGGAAGCAGCACCATTGTTGCCTTCTATCAGTTGCATGAAGAAGAAAAGATCAGGTGGATAACAAACTTTTCTGCCTCTTATACATACCGTATTTTTGTGTATATAAGACGCATCTTATACAAAGTTTTACATACCCCGCACCCAGGGTGTGTCTTATATTAATGGCCATCTTATCTAAGTGTTTTTTAACGAACGGTACAGTGTTTGATATTGAAGGACGATTATTGTGGTAAATATTCACGTTTCACGATTTTCATTCCTAGTTGTAAAAATAATTGGGTAAGTGTTCACAATATAATAAACTGTTACTAATAGTGTTTGACTTTATCAAAAATCAATGTACCGTATTGTTCTATTCATCTTCATTTTCATCGTCATCAGTTTCGGCTTGAAATCCATCAAAACTTGAATCAAATTCACTGTTGTCATCGCGGAATAACTACACAACTGATGCTAATTGATCCTCATTAGCGTCAGTGGTATGGGATGCAGCTGAGTCATCGTCCGAAGAACTGATATAGCTAGCCTGCTCGGGAATTATCTGACACCTTTTAAAGCCTTTGATGATTTGTCATAATTTTCACTTTCTCCCATGCTGTATATGATTTTCGCTTCGGCATCATGACAATTTTATAAATTTTAAAAATGCTAAGCAAATTGATCACTCATTTATATATAACAAGAGACTTCCCACGTTTATATATGCTAACTGCATATATTGGGTATTTATTGGTCTATGTACTAATCCCACCCGCTGAAGACTTGGCCTAACGGATCAATGAAGCCGCCTTTACATCCGGCGTTTATTGTTCTAGAATCTAGATACCAGGTACTAAACCCATCCACTATTGGCCTTTGATCTCAACTAAAAATGGTAATGAAGCCTTGTTTACATCCGACGGGTGATGGAACATTGGACAAATTTTCATTTATGATAAAGAAAAAGTAACCTCTGGAGATAAGTTGCTCAGTTCAACGGATGGCTAAGCCGCATGCGTCTTATATTTGTGGGTGTCGTATTTAAAATATTTTTTACACAAATCATCAAAACCCGCGTCTTATATAAGGGTGTGTAACAGAATTGTTACCGAGTGGATGGTGGATTAAATGAACAACACAAACACAAGTGTGAAAGATAATGTAAATTTATGAAATAAATTATTAATGAAAAATAATGATGTACCAACACAATAACTCATGTGCTCAACCCACAATTACACTCACAACCATTCACAATACATGAATAAATTAAATATTAATACAAAATACTACACAGATACAAAGGAATCTCTTGGACTATACACAGATCCAAGGAACCTTTACAAAAGTTATATTAACGCAAGTATAAATTATGATAATAAACACAAACATCAAACTATACTATCGCACGTATGGATTGCGACAACTAGCACGAACATATACATGTATTCAATCAAGTTGCTAGCTTTTATTGAGATTCATGCAAAGCCTTGAAATACTATTGTGATTTGAAGTAACCATGTAAATACAACAATGTATTCAATTGTACTACAATTGCAACACTTACATGTGTCTCGACCCTGTATAACCGTACGATTCACCAACAGTTGAATCGACGCCCAGTTTCCCCGAAGACCTAGGGTTGACTCAATACTCTTATTGGTCACTTGCCCTTCACGGATCCACCACAGTTATACGTACAGACAGCATAAGACATCTACTAGAACTAACGTTCCTCAATACCCTAGATGCCACCCCAGGTGTTTACAACTCTAGACAGCTCCGACACTTGGACTTCTAGATTTCTGGATATTTACACGTCACGACAGATGTAGACGGACAGACAATCCGACAAACAGAGATGCTCCGCTACAATATCAGCTACAATTTCAGCTACGATCTCAAAGACGTTATCAACGATGTTATCAGAGATGTTCCGCAACAAATCATCTACAATTTCAGCTACGATCTCAAAGACGCTATCAGAGATGTTATCAGATGTTATCAGAGATGCTATCAGAGATGCTATCAGCGATGTTATCAGAGATGTTCCCAGAGATGCTATCAGCTACAATAAAGAAACCAGACTAATAATAGTTGTCTCAAAAAATAATCTAAACCTTAGATCACGCTATTGCATTTAAAGCCTAATAGTGACTAGTCATTCCAAATATTCCATGTTTAAAATCTGCATTGCAATAAAGGCATCATTATATGAAATGATAAACTGAATAAAATTCACAATAAAACGAAATATAAATTTAACACTCACCCCTTTAGCTGGAGATTGAAAGACGAGCTATCTATCCTGTGATTAGATACTTTAGGTCCCGTAATATTGATCAGAAATATTCTGCCTTATATACCCTCAAATAGGTGAGCAGAAATCACGGCGAGATTACCGTGCACTACGTGAATCTAATGTTCCGGACTTCATGCAATTCAAAATCAGGCACATGCAAATCGTTACACGCCGCTTACCTTGGAGAAAACCACTTATTCACCCCAGGTAATGCATGTACGACGAAACAAAAAAAATGGTGAGATTAGTTTGTAATTTAAGGAAAAAAATTAATTTAATTTTTGCCTAATTCTGTGACAGGGTGCATCTTAAATGCACGAAAATACGGTAAATGTTTGCCCAAAACCATCAGGTGCACAGTCAAAAAGATCCTTTCCAGTTCAAAAAATATCTCAGGGATGCAAAGACAACTAGATATCTTCATACTTCCTCATTCCTCCAGAATTGAGAAAATCTCTAGTGTTTTCTTTAGGCGACATAAAGGATCATCTGTTCTTTCCTGTACTTGAGACTGTAATAATAATAATAGTAACAACTTTATATAGAGACAGTAACTCATTTAGTTACAGGAACTAATCTACCTTGTGGCCTTGTGTTATGTACAATATACACAGCATATACAACAAAATGTGACAGTTAGGTTTAATGATAAAGAATTGAGTTATTTGAAAAATCAAACAATATTTGAAGCTCATAATATTCAAGTTTCAGCTAGCATATAAAATGAATAAAATGTATTGTATTGAAATATTCATGAGTACATTTTAAGTATAAACATAGAAAAACATATTACTTAGACCTGCTTGTGTATCTTAAGATTTTGTCCATAGATCACCAGTGAACCAGTATATTGAAAGCAGTTTTTTAACATTTTCTTTGCTGACTCTTGTATAATATAAATTTTACTTCTAACAGACTTTAAATTTGGAGTACTGTCAGCATCTCCTTGGTAAAAGATATTATATAGGTAGACAGGAATGGCTTTTCTGGACACTTTGGCATTTCTAAAGAATATTATTTCATTTAGTGGTAAAATGTTTATAGAATTCATTGCATCCTCAAAATTAACAATACATTGATCTATAATTAAATGTTGTGTCCTCTTTTGGACTCTTACAAACTTTGTTATGTTTACATTATAGGAATTACTCCAAATTACACTGAAGTAGTGCAGATATGGTTGAATATAAATTTTATCAAAGACGACCTGAATGTTGATTTCTTAACTAGTAAAATATAAGAATTAACCCTTTTGGAAAATATATATACCAGATTATATCGTTATCTAAGAATAAACCAAAACTTTATATAATTAGTGATCATGTTCAGGTTAATATTGTTATATGGAACTTAGTTTGTTGCTTTCTAACCTTGCTCTTTTTATATTTTGTTGTAACTAGTAGGGCTTTTGTTTTTTTTCTGTATTTATCAAACTATTGTTTTCCTTGTTAAGTGTGTTAAGAGATCTTTTAAGTTAATTTAATATTTAGTTTTAGTTTTAATTACTCTGTTAGTGTAGTGTCATCTGTATTGAGATCATAAGAGGTAAATAGAATGTATAACATAGGTCTGAGGATAGAGCCCTGTGGTACTCCACTATTATATATTTTTACAATCAGAAAAGTACCAGTTAGAGGGTTAGTCTTTGCACTCTATATATGGTCTCAGTCTTGAGATACCAGGTACATTCCAAAATGATCTATTAAACTTTCCCATCTAACTCATAATCATCTCAAGTGTATTATTTCTACCAGTGCCAGTGACCACCTTCTAATAAAAAAAAATTAAAGCTATTGAACAGAAGTCTGGTTGTTAGTTACCATAGCATCTCATGCTGACCTCTTCTCAGCTACATCATTTACTATGCTGAACCACACCTTATTGAATCCAGCTGTGTTGCAACATGTTGTGGAAACTCCAATATGTGCTTTCTTTGTTCAGGCCATCACAGGTTTTCACTGGATGAAACAGTTAATTCAGACAAGCATCACTTTCCGTGCCCGTACATTGGAAAACAACCACCATGAACTTTATTTTTTAAATGCATTAATAGTCATACACTAACTAACTAAATTTGGGTATTTTAATTAAAAAAAAAGCGTGGCATTTGTGTATGAATAAAAGACAATGAGCTGTGAAATGCGCCCCCACCCCACCCCTTCCACTCAGGCTTGGAAGCCCTTAGAAGTTACCTGCATCACTGGCCCCCTGTGATGGCACTGTCTGTATCAAAAACTGTATTGGTGGAACATCTGCTGTGATCTTTTATTGGACTCTTGGAAGATCTTACACTGCCATAGTAAAGACCTTCTCTGGAAGCTGGGACCCTCTTCTGAGGCCTCACAGAAGCATGTGACATTGCAGAAAGATGGACCGATTATTGTAAAGAATTCTAAAAGCATCTGTCTACAGGAGACCCAGAGGTGCTTGAAGTTTAAACTCCACAAATGATGATGAATATCCCCATTCGCAAAGAAGAGGTGGAGTCAGCAATAAGAGCACTGAAAAATGGGAAGGCAGCTGGAAGAGACAACATCCCAGCTGAACTTACCAGGAATGGGGGAGGGGAATCAGTGATGGAGCTTCTAACAAAAATCTGCAACAAGATCTGGCAGACAGGTGAATGGCCATCACAATGGACATAGTCCCTGATAATAACACTCCCCCAAAAAAGGCAATCTCCAACTGTGCCAAAATTACAGAACTATTAGTTTGATCAGCCATGCTAGTAAGGTGATGCTGAAAATCATCTTGAACAGACTGAAGCCACAAGCAGAAGAAATAATCACTGAAGAACCGGCAGGGTGCCGGAGTGGAGAAGCACAACAGAACAAATATTCAATCTCAGGGTTCTGTGCAAAAAGTACCATGCAACATCAACAAGACATCACGTGTTCATAGATTTCCAACAGACTTTTGACAGATTGTGGCATGAGGCATTGTGGGCCACAATAATGAAGTACAACTTGGGTCAAAAGTTGACCTATACCATCAAGCAGCTGTATGCCAAGGCTACCAGTGCAATAATTGCTCAAAGTTCTGTGGGTTACTGGTTCAAGACAACAGTTGGAGTACAGCAAGGCTGACTCCTGTCACCCACATTTTTCAACATCTACTTAGAGCGCATCATGAGTAAAACCCTGAAAAACCACTGTGGGACAGTCAGCATTGGAGGGCGTAACATCACCAACCTCCACTTTGCAGACAACATTGATGGGTTGGCAGGCAGTGAAGACAAGATTGCCATTTTAATGAAGAACCTGGATGAAACATCTTCCAGATTTGACATGGAGATAAGCACGGAGAAGACAAAGCTGATGACAAATAGTGACAAACAAATCTCAACCGAGATTTAAGTCAAAGGATAGGAATTGGAAACAGTGAACCAGTTCAAATATCTTGGTTCCATAATCACTGAAGAGGGATCAAGAGCAGACATATTTGTCACTAGCAGTACAAACAATGGCAACTATGTCAAATCTAAGACCTATCTGAAGAGACAAGAATATCTGTCTGAAAACTAAAATCAGACTATTGAGAGCACTAGTCACCTCAATCTTTTTGTATTCATGTGAGGCCTGGACCCGGACAGCAGAATTACAATGAAGAATCAAGGCACTTGAACTGAGATGCTACAGAATCATCCTTGGCATCTCTTACATGGACCACATCACAAATGAAGAAGTGCATAATACCATTAGGCACAAAGTAGACCATTATGAAGACCTCTTCATCACTGTCAAAAAGAGAAAGCTGAAGTGGTATTGGCATGTCACTAGAGCCAACAATCTATCCCCAACAGTACTGCAGGGCAGTGTCCAGTGTGGCAGAAGGAGAGGTAGACAGAGAAAAAGTGTACTAACAACATCACAGAATGGACTAGGAAATGTTTTGCGGAGACACAGGCATTGGCACATGACCGAGACAAATGGAGGGAACTGGTCAGATATTCAGCAGCACATTGCCTCAACGACCACATTATAATAGTCAAGAGACATGATGATGATGATGTAATTAACTTTAATAACTTCAAAACACATGAAATATATTTATTAACAAAATCTATAATTTATTGCCATACAGCCATGTTCCTTGTCTGCTGAATAAAGTTACATTTATTGCAATTCTGCACCCAAAGTTTTATCTACGTTTTCGTCTTGAATAGCTCAGTTTTGATGACAGCCTCATTTAAATCAGTCCTTGAAAGGTTGGCATATACATAATGCATTTGCTTATTTTGAAATAAAGATGCATGTAGTAAGAAAATGTATTTAATAAATTTAACGAAGGAAGTATATTAATTTTTTTAAAAAATATTTGATTTCAGTTTGCACGATATACAGTATCAGAATTGAGGTTTATTTTATTGTTTGTTTTAATGGCACTTTAATCTCGCATTGAATGTATTATATGGGCTATTTCTACAGAATGAATGGTTGTATGAACATTGCAGTATTAGTAAATTACTTTAGCTACATGACCTCCAATAAGACACCATAATGGCCATCTTGCAAATCTTGTTATCCCAGTTGTTAGCTCCAAGCTGATGTATGGTTGCAGAGCAATATACATGTACCTGGACAACAAAATAAATAATATATTAACCAAATGGTAAAAATAAAAATATGTGCATTTTATTAGACTTTTTAGTGAGCCCCCCTTATTGATAAGGCTCCCTTCACTGCAAACACCCCAAGAGTCCCATTGAGAAATGACATTCTGCGGCAAGAATTATGTTGTAGGGACAATAGATGTAATTTAGCTGTTTACAATTGTTCTAATCTTGGAGATGCAAGAAATTTGAAGCTTCTGCAGTCCAAAACATACATAGAAGAATTTTGTACAGAACATTCACCTCATACTTCCCTATGAACATTCTTGCTTCTCTAATCTAGATATGGCCTATATGATAGAGAAAACAACAGGCATTTGTATTTATGTAAATTAATTATAGAGCTACAGTACATAAAATAAACTTTATACTAGAGACAAAATTATAGATTAAGTATAGTTCTAATCAGCAACAGTAACTTTTATCTAGTTTTAAAGGAAATATACATTTTATACTTTAAGTTGGTTTTACATTTATATTTTGCTGCAGAGAACAAGAGTGAGTTAGTTTGAGCTGAGATAAAGTAATCATTTACATGTTAACAAATCAGCTTCTAGACATCTTATTATTGAGATATTAAAGGTCTAGTTTAACATAGGACACACAGATTTGTACATCAGGAACACAATACAGAGAAATATGATATCATGATGTCTCCTGTGAAGTTGCTTATATATGTGTAGCAGGCAGCAATGGTTATCAGTGGATTTTTTTTTATTTTGAATTAGGTATAGTGTAGGGCACTCATTTGATATTTAGCCTAAATATTTGTTTGTTTGCTCAGTCTCCCCAATGAAGCTACCACCAGTACAAAAAACCCAAATTGACTGTAAATCTAAATTCTTGGGAGTTTTACTCGATTATGTTCTGTAGGTGCCAAAAGCCAACAGCAGCCTTCACCAGGACATAGATTTAAGCTTTCAAAACTTGTTCATGGTACCATAGTTTACAATGGAGACACATTGTATACCAATTCAAGGCATTCTCTTTTGGTCTGAACATCAGTCCCCAAGTCTTCATAGCAGTAATGGATAGAATCAAGTGGCACTTCAGAGCCACGTTTGCATCAGTGATTTAAAACAGCCCAAATGACATTAGCACCAAGTCTAGATTTGTTAAACCCACACACAGGTTTATATTAAAAAGGCCTTTAGAGGAAACAATTCTAATAACAAGTGTATACATTTGAATTGCACAGCAGGGAGGGATTGTTCTATAGAGATGAAGGTGTCTCCCATTCCTGTAGTCTCAAACTGAAATCTCGCATCTATGCAAACATTTTATTAACAAAATTCCCCCCCAAAAAAAATTTCACACCTTGCTTTCATTGTAGTATGTTTATAGTAATTTGCCTGTGATCATGTGACTGAACTGGTTTACCCAGCAAGCATGACACTCCAATTGGTAATTTGACAGGCAATAACCCTTAAAATAATAATTTGATTATGCTTAGTTTGATCAGTAGTAATTTGGAAATTATTAAAGATGTTGATTGATTATGATTAGAATGCTAAAGAGCTCAGGCAGCTTAAAACAGTTGCCATTACTTGGATTGATTTAGCAGGATTGGTTTGGCTTCAGTGTTTAAAGTTTGTTTAAATATTTTTCTGTGTATGATCAGAAAAAATTTGGAATGTAGTGAAGAAGTTAATGGATTTTGGCTGTATTAGTTATTACTGAAGAACGCAAGTGAAATAAAACAATACAGTTTGGTTTCAGTATTTACAGTTTGTCAAGATATCCAATTTTGCACTATCAACCCCTGCTGAAACACCCAAATTTAAACTATCACATAAAATTGAATAATAGATGCAAACAGGAAATTTCTGTGCTTGGGATCAGATACAGATGGATATGAATATACACTCTGCTATATATTCCTGTAAAGTCAATTTGAATAAGAAGTTCCCAATATGACCCAGATAGAAATAGCCTTCAGCAATTCTGGCTGACAATCAGCAACTTGAATCTACCCACATGCAAGAAACAAACTAAACTTCTTGGTGGACTTTGTAGTTGTTGCAACATTTGAAAGGACATTTTCTATTCTGAGAAATATTCAGGCTGACAGTAGAAGGAACCTGGATTAATTAATGCTGCATCATTTCCTTAGTGTTGTGATTATTGATAAAGTGTGACCCCGCCATAATAAGATGCTATGTAACCATCTTATAACCAACCAAGTCAGTTAGCTGAAGAAAATAATGCATGTGCAAAAAATATGGCTGGGGTGATGTAATTGTAGGGTTTAATGCCATTTTTCAGCACATGATAGGATATTCATGGCAGCCAGTATGAATAGTGGAAGAAAAACCCTGGAATAACCCAAAAAGACCCACCGACCCACAAGAAGCTACTGGCAAGCTTTCTCACATAACAACATTAGCCGAATCCAAGACTCAAACTCATGCAAACAGAGGTGAGATGGCATTGATCCATAATGGTGAGAGCTTTAGACCACTTGGCCACTCAGAATTCTGGGGTGGTGGGGGTAGTGGTAATAAAATCAGGAACAAAATATGTGCTTTTGATAGACAAGTCAAATTAGTCTGAAACACATCTGTTTATTGACAACTTACATTTGTGTATATTACAATCCATAATGTGTTCAGTACTGTACAATGATATGAAAAATCCATGAAATTGGGCATATTTCTGATGTACTTTGGTTGTGCTGCATGGTTCAAGAGATATAATTACAGATCTGGCATTTCAAAGTGGTTGCTACATTCACTACTGTAAAGAGACCCACCACTTTCAAACCACACAAATGGAATGAAAAGGTTTTCTTTCTGTGCTGGGAGCAGAAACACATACATTGATTAAACTGCTGTGTACTACAAACAGCTCACTTTTTCATTTGACTCTTTTAAAATGAAGTTAACTTCTGCCACTATAAGAAGATACTATTCCACAATTTCTGACACAGTTCATTATCGAGGGAGTATATTGCCCAGAACAAAAACCTTCTGGCAAACATTCTTTTTCCCCATGCCAAATGCTTTGGTCCTTTTTCAGGCATGACATTTGCCAATGGATCTAGTATGGCTGATTAAAGCTACTTTTCAAAACCCTGTCTAGAATCTTGATGACTAGTATTCTATATAAGACTGGCTTCCTAATAACTTTTGTTGCAACATGCAGATTCAGTTACATACATACCTTCTCAGTCAATCTGAACTATCACAACAGGCTATCTTGCCAGGTCATTCAGTAGCTTCATAATAACATGGCCTCTCTACTTCTCTAGTTCTTCTGGTATGAGGAGGGGGATTTTATATATGGACTATGTCCAATTCCTTTTTCTGTCTTGAGTGTAGCAATGTGTCTCTAGCAGGTTTGCTATTATTCTTATGTTATGACCAGGTAATGTATTTGAAGAAGACCAACCTTTTAAAGTAAAATATATTTGTTCAGACTACTTTGATGATCATAATACAGTAACAACCATCTAGCCAACCCAAAGTTACACTTTAGAATTAGAGAGCATGCATATCCACTCCAGTAGTAACTGAATTATTGATGGGATCTAGCATCTGCCATACAGTCCAAGGTTAGTTTGCTTAAGTCTGACTCCCACCTTGTGGCCAGATGAAATTTAGAACTTTATCGCTAAAAACGTTTTGGGAGAGCTGGATTTGTAAGGTGGTTATATTAATGTATTATGAACAGGTATTGTAAGTTGTATCAAAGAAACATATTTTACTCCAAATATTGATGATTGCAAGCAGTCTTGAACATTTCAGTCTGTTTTGTAACATTGACATCACAAATATTTGTAATGTCATTTGATTACTTGTTTTTTACAGACGAGCTTGTATCCAGCATTTTGAGTCAAAGATTGCCCCAATACTTGCTGGAATTATTGCCCACATTGACACTAATCACAATATGGACATTATTCGTGAGCATATTTCCAGTGGAAACTGGATAGCAAGGTTCTGGCTTCAGATAATCAATACCCAGGGTGCAATCCAGCTACAGTACCATGACCTGTTCCCAGCTGAACAAAAGGAGCTGAATGAGGTCATTGTTAAGACAACAGGATGTGAAGGTCAAATATTTGCTGCTAAAATCCCATTCTCTTGGCTGATCTTTGAACAGATTGATAGTATTTGGAGGACAACCCAAGAAAGTCCAGAAGAAACGGGTAAGAAAGCTTTAAAATATTTTTGCTCCTTGGCCATAATGCCAAGTGAACCTGTGGTAATTGATAAAAAATCAGTTGATAATGATGATATGTATCCATACCCCTTCCCCATATCACCAAACCACATCCCAACCCCAAGTATGGTTTTTGCTTATGTCTAATGCAAACCTTTCCCCTTTTAAATTTAAATCAATATTTTGGTTGCACTGATACCCTTGCAATTTTCTTATGACACATTCAGTTACTTGTGTGTAAATATAACATTTTGTTTTCTTGGTCACATTGTATCAACCCGTATAATTCACAGCAGCTCCAGCTTCAATATTCTTTATAATATATGTCATCAAACTGAAAAAGATAACATCCATAAGCTTTCACATTTTAAAAAGTTCAGTCTACGTTTCTTCTAATTTATTATATTGAAGGCAGGACTGAGTGATGAAAACATTTAGTGTCAGAGATGTTGGCATCTTATGATCAAAGGATCTTACAGCTTTGAATTATTTTGAAGAATATTAACTTAATATCAGATATTAGGTACATGGAAACAAAACAAATATACACATGTACAAACATGCAGATAAGCAGGTAAAAAGATATGTTCAGGTCTTTCCCACTTAAGGTAGGGAGACATATTTGTTTTGTAGTTTTGTACTATCCATCCACTGGTCTGAGTCACTGTCTCATAAGCAAGATACTATACCTAAATTTCTATTTAACAGAACCTGACTAAATTGTGTATTTAGGCACCTAGAGGGGTTTCTTGTGGCTAACCTTACTCAGCTTTTCTGCTGGTTATCTCGGTGTCTATAGTTTGTCAAGGTTTTGGGTTGAAGTTTTATTTTCAAGTATATTCCTAAATTCCTTGCTAGATCTTCATCCAACTATGATTGAATAATAATAAAGCTAAAAATATTTAGTCTGCGAAATGCTCAGCTGTTCTGGTGACCTAAAATCCACCTCAGATGCAGGAGGTCACGTGTTCAAATCCCAATAAAAGAAATAAAAATAGCTATAGGAGCTGTCTGGTTTGGCACTCAGCATTAAGAAGTTACTGTTAGGATTTGTTGGACTGGTGTCTTGTTAATGTGACTTGGCGATTCAGTGCTAGATATCACTATAAACTGCCATACTGCAGACATCGTAGTGATATGAATGAAAATTATTTAAAGCTACATTAAAAATCCAAATGACACACATACACTCTCTAAAAAATGGTATCTTGCCCTATTCATCCTGAGCTCAGAGTTATAGTAAAAAAATTGGTATTATGGTGTTGAATCATGTTTTTCATTTGTTTATATTCCTAAAACTTTTGTTGAATTTTTGTTCATACTTAGCATGAATTATTATAAAGTCAAAGCAGTTCAATCTACAACATACTTGCATGCTTCTTTGAGTGTGTAACATAGATAAAACTTTTATTCAGGTTTTCTTCACCTTTTATATTTCTTAGATCCTACATTTTTTTATATTTCTAATATTTCCTTTTTAGAATAAAGTAATTCATTTTGTGACATGTTGGTTCACCCCAATTGATTTTGTTAAAGCTTTTTATGTTTCTTCCTCCTAACTAGAAGATAATATAGATGAATTTGTGCAGTGGTGTTTTATGGCTATACTGTAGCAGTAAAAGGTGGAGTTCAGACAATGTGAAAATTAATTGTTGAAAGGAAAATAAACTCTCCAAATAAATGTAGAGGTGTTCACACTTAATATGAATAAATATATAACATGCTTGCTTAGCCTTTTGACCTTGAGGTCACAGGCATATATTTTACAGAAATGCTCTAAACATGGGCATTTTGCATGCAACCCGTCTTGCAAATAGTTTTAAACTTTCTAGACAGAAACCGTGTAAGCAATTTTAAAAATAAAACTAAAAACTTTTAGTAAACAAATTAAATTTAGTAGGCTTATTTGTATGAATATGTTGAAGAATCAGTTACATATTTTGATTATAGAAGTTGCATTTTTTAAAATAGATATTTATGATTTTGGAAAATCTATGCATGGTACCATAGTTTACATGATTAGCTGGAGCAATATATTTTCAAAACTGGAAATAATTTTAAATAGTACAAGAAATTACTGGACAGCAAGCAAGTTTTAAGTCAATGAAAAATGTAAATTTAAAGTTACAGTATAAACTAAGGAATGTATTACCAGTATCAAAGACCACTCTGGTAGCCTAGTGGTTAGAGCATCCACCTCAGATGCAGATGGTTGTAGGTTCGATCCCCGGCTGAGTCATACAAAAGACAAAAAAAATTATACTAACAGCTGCCTCCCTTTGTACTCGGCATTTAGAGGTTAGTGTTAGTACGGGTCAGCCTGGTGTCAGGATAATGTGACTGGGTGTAACATCTTGATACATGTCAGTGGCATGATGCCTCAGTGCTAGACATCACTATAAACTGCCACACTGCAGACGTGATCACATATCAATAAGACTGAAAAATTGTTAAAGCTGTGTTAAAAATGCAAATCACACACTCACACACACCAGTAATCAAAACTGGTAACTGTGTAGTTAACCGACTTTAATTCACCATTGATCTAGAATTGATATGCCTTTCCAAAATAATAAGATTTTGTTTTTATATTAATGTTTACAGCAGTGTTTTTCTAAAACTCTAAATTATACTAAAGAAGCAGTAGACATATTTAGGTTGATCAGTGTGAAACAGTCTGTTTGAGAGACACTTAACTTTAACCACTGCTATCATTAGGACAAATAATAATTATATTTTATTATCTTTAACTCATTCAGCCCCAAGACACTTACCAGTAACACTGTTGCTGTGCCCCAGCAACACCAAGCTCTGTCTAGCTGCTTGTGCCCCAGAGTGTTTTACCTATTTGGAAAATTTTGTAAACATCATGCACATGCATTTGTACTTACCTTATTTTCTTTACTTACATCCAATAGTAATCCATGAAATTTTCACCAATTAATCCAAATGATTTTGTCAATACAGTGATGTATTTTTTTTTCTCCATTTGTCCAGTCTTTCACAATTTATTTATACACTATTTACAAAACTATGTGCAACATTGTTAGGAATTTCACATCAGCCCTTTTCACAAAAATATGTGCAACATTGTTAGGAATTTCCCATCAACCCTTTTTACAACAAAAGTTTGTGCAACATTGTTAGGAATATCACATCAGTCCTTCAATCCATTAAAATAAACCAGGAAATTTTAAAATATGATATGGTTTGAAACATGTTATACATAAATTAACCTGACATTGTTATCTTTTATCTCGTCTGGTGTTGTTGGATACCACGTTTTGTTCGGTGATACCAAAATACATTTTTGCGCATATGCGTTAGTTTCATTTGCAATATCTATAATAATAAATGAAAAAAAATCTATTTGTCTTTTTTCCTTGTCAATGTTAGTTGTAGGCCCAGGATTTGGTCCACTAAAATTATTTATTTTAACAGGCCGAAGATGATCACTCCAATCTGCTAGATCGGCAGAGACACTATCATATTCGCTATCCGCATCCTCTTCTTCAGACAATTCGATCTCGGAAATTTCAATGTCCAATTCTAATTCTCGCAAATTATCCAATTGGCAAACATATCTTTCCTCTGCTTCCTCAATATTAACTTGATCAATCCCTAGAAACTCCTCATTTTCGCTCTCATCGCCATCAAAAATCACTTGTACTTCCGCCATCATTGCCATGTTTTCAAGAAGTGAACATGTGATGAGAAACTGCTCTCAATTTCAAACGTTTGAATCCTAAACAATTCAAACTTTAAATTCAAATTTGTACAAAGGAAAGTAACGTCATTTTTGATTGGTTACAAGTGTGTCTGATTCTTGGAAAAATCCCCATTTGTAACCAATCAGAGACTTTCTCATGACCACCTTTCGGAACGTGTATTTACGGGACCGCCCATTGAATGCAGCTTTGAAACTTCTTGATATAGCGGTATCAGCTGTTTACTTTAGTATTGTCCATGTTTACTTTTATGCCATTTTCCTTACACCATGAATCTATTCTAAATAAGGCTGTCTGAAGGGAGACCTCATGGTCTGATTTTAGTTGTTTGAAATCTGATAGAATGGTGTCATCTGCATATAAGTCGGTAGATGAAATACAGTTGCCTGTTTTTAGTGGTAGATCATTTATGAAAATGAGAAATAGGAGTGGGCCAAGGATTGATCCTTGTGGTACTCCACATGTAATTGGTTCTTCTTTAGAAAAACTGCTATTTTTTGACACACTGTTTTCTCATTGTTAGATATGATGTAAACCAATCAATTGTTGAATTGTCACATTGATAAATGCTTAATTTATTGATAAGAATATCATGATCAACAAGGTCAATAGCCTTTCTAAAATCAACCAGTACATATCCAACTAATTTTCCCAGATCCAAGGCAGTAATCCATCTATCTATCATGGAGACCAAAGCTGTCTCACAGGAGTGGTTTTCTCCGAATCCTGATTGGTTTTGATGAATTAAATTATAGTTTGATAGATACATTGAAAGATTGTCATGGACATGCTTTTCAAGTATTTTGGACAGAGTTGGCAATATAGGTATTGGTCTGTAGTTATTGACATCTTCTTTAATGCCAGACTTGTGAATGGGGGTAACTTTTGCTAGTTTCCATGTCTGGGGAAACACTGACGTGGATATGCTTAGATTACATATGTAAGCTATGCTCGCAGATATTATGTTCGCAACAGCCCTCAGGAGATGTGGTCCAATATTATCCAGGCCTGTTGATTTCATTGTTTCAGTAGTTTGCAGAAATTTTAAAACTTTTTCATTTGGTATTGCAGAGATAAAAAAGTTTGTGTCAGGTGGAATTTTTTCTGAACAGAAATTTCTTAATTCATCATGATTAGATCTTACAATGGGTTCCTTAATTCTGGAAGCTATGCTGACAAAACATTCATTGAATGAATTTGCTATTTCATCATCCTCTTCAACGTTCTGGCTTTCCTGGCTAAGTTGTTGGGTTTGGATGACCTTGTGGACCTTTTACCTGCACCTAGTTTGTTAAAAACTTTCCACATAGAATTCATATTGCAATTATTTTCCAAAGCTGACTGATAGTAATACTTCTTTGCCCCATTGATCATTTTGGTTACTTTATTTCTCCATGTCCTGTAATGTGCTTGTTGACCTACAGATCTGAAATAATATAGAGTTTTCATGGCGTCTAGAATGTCAGCAGTTCACCAATCAGGTTGGATGTCCAGTTTTACTCTATGTGTTTTCATCGGTACATGTTTATCTACTACTTGTGTAAAAAGTTGAGTCCATACATCAAGAGCATCATCCACATCATCAAACATAGATACAATAATCCAAGGAACATTACTGAGATCATCCAGAAATTTGTCTTCATCATAATGCTTAAATGATCTGTATGTTATGGTTTTATCAGTTTTATATTTTACACCTGTTTTTAAGCTGGATTTTCTGGTTAGAAAAATAGGGAAGTGATCACTAAGACCTATCCTAGGATTATGTATTTTTGTCACATTTTCTTCCATGTTTGTATAGATATGATCTATTAGAGTTTTTGAGTGATCAGTTTCTTGTGTTGATTGGCCCACTAATTGGGTTAGACCAAAAGTTTCTGTGAAATTTAACCAATTTCTTTCAATCTGATTATTCATAAGATCCCTGTTGAAGTCACCTAATATGTATATTTCATTTTGGTCATCAATCACTTTATCTAGTTGCTTTTCAAAATGCTCATTCCATCCGACCTTCGCAGAAGGGGACCTATAGACAAAGCTCACTAGGAATGGCTTTGTAATTGATTGATTTACCTGGATCCATATTGCTTGAATTTCGTCTGATTCTAGATCATTTCTCCTTTCAACTGATAAACCATTTCTTACATAAACAACAACTCCTACACCCCCTGAACCTCTATCCCGTCTGATTGGTGTGCCATAACCATCAATCAACAACAAGTCATTTGCATGATTGTCATTTAACTTTGTTTCTGTTAAACCCAGAATATGGACATTATTGACCTTAGATGATAATAATAAATTTAGTTGGTCTTACTTGTTATTCAGACCTTGTATATTTATATGCCCAATGTGTACACCTTTTCCATTAATTCCTAGATTTAATATGTCCTTAAAGTTAATATTCTAGGAGGGTCAGACAAGGAGTTTAGTTCCACACAGACATTTCTGGCATTTCTTGAAGCATGCATGTAGTCTTTGTTAGAACATTCACAAACACATAATGTACTTCCACATTCAAAACATCCATCACAGTTGTCAGTTTGAGAGTTAAAATGTTCAATTGAGGTCCCAAACAAAACAACGTGTGCATCATCATCCAGTTGAGTTCCAAAGGTTTGTCTTGAAGCAGTAGAGAGATTATGTCTCATAAACAGGGTACTATCTTCATAGCCATAAACTTAGCTCCTGTTGCTAGGGTGAAACATTTCACAGTGTTAATTTGGCCTTGTGTCCATATTCCAAACAGTCATGGCATTGAATTTTCACAGCATGTCTGCATGCATCAAAGCTATGCCCTGATTCACAGCAATTATAGCACCTCCCTAGCTTGTCTGGTTTGTTGAAAGTATTATCTTGGTCCCTGTCATATCTTTGATTAATGTATTTGCCTTTGAGTATTGGAACATGTTCACCATTTATTGCATGAAGAAAGTGTGAAAGACTCTTTTGGTTTAAATGGGTTATGTCCTTAGCCAAAAGGTGTTCCAGCACCAAGCCATGCAGACTTTGTAACAAATACATTTTCAATGTCAATCATTTTGTGGTCCCATTCAGTGCATACGTGTCCTATTATTGGCTATATTGTGTGCATATTATTAATTTGGTGGCTGCAGTGTGTACAAAGGGTTATAACACAGAAGTAATTATGATAACTAGTTGGTCATATAAGGTTATATTTATGGTTAAATTTATCATAATTAAGTTGTTTTACATTTGTTCCATTATATTAGATATCGAACAGTTTTTATTATAACAACTGTTTTCTTCCACAATCAAGAACTTTTTATGATTCAATATTCGTATCTGTTACATATGTAAGAATGTAACTGTTTTTTAAATCCATGATGCTGTTAATATTAAGATTCTGCAACTTCATGTTGTACAGTAATTATTTCTTTATTTTTGTTTCAGGAAAGAGTGAGAAAATGGTGGATATTCTGAAAGAGACCAAACTAGGACAGCTGCTTAAGAATCTTGAAGGAAATGTTTCCACAGAAGAAGTTGTTAGTATGTATGCAGAAGATGTCATCTACATGGTCTATTATGCCCAGACACCCATTGAACATAAGGTAATAATGATTTTGTAATGGAAAAAATTAAATAAATGTGTGGGTTTTTGTTTTTGTTATTTTATTGGTATTTTTAACACATTATTGGCTAAATCATGCAGAGGAAATAGGATCTAAGTATCTTCCCAATGCCATACGGTCCACACCAAGGCAGCCAAGCTCGGGTCACCAGAGAGGTATAAAACCAGCAATCCTTGGATTGTGAGTCCAGTGCTCTACCATACGAGCTACATTTTGTTCATGTTCTGTCAATACTTGAGTATTGTAAGCATTGCAAAAAATAAGAAGTACAAGTTTATCAGATAAGTCATTAAAGCATTATATTTTTATACACCTTTCCATCAGAAACTTCCCTGTAAGCAAGAGTTACTGAGGGATCTTGAAAAAATTTTTAAGGTGACACTGGACATAAAGAAAATAGGGAAGGGGGGATAACTATGCTGTTTGATGGCTAATACTCATTTTATGATCCTGTTGAGATGCAGTGTTCAATCCTCATAGAACCTTAGGTGCAACCCTGTTGTTATGCATCATGGCAGTTTATTAAAGAAAAATGGACATGCTGAGAATTTATTAATTTGTTTTACAAAAAAAAATGTTTTATGTATACATTTTTGTGGTATGGCAGAAATTATATACATTGTCATCAAGGTACTTAAATAGATAAGAATATGTTGGGAGAAAGGAAACATTCTCTTTACTAATGGAATATTGCATTGTATCTTTAAACTTGTAGTTCATAACAACCATGACATGCATTATTTCGTACTCGTCAAACCTTAGTGAATTTGCAATATTTTAATGTAATTTTAATTTTCTAATGAAGGGTATATTCTATAAGGGCTTGCTTACACATGAAGTTATGCATGTCAAAATAGCTTGAATGACTCATTGCTAAAGACATTTATCATTTTTAAAAAGAAAAATGAAATTGTTTATAGATTGTAATAAAATTTAGTTAACTTTGTGCTCTAGACTTTGGGATAGGAAAACTATGGTTTTACAGAGTCAAGTATTATGTATAACCAGTAACCCTGTCGTCATATTACCAGTATACCCACTTTTGCAACTACATGTATACAACATGATGATATTTTGCAAATTTTAAATTAGATAATAATAATCTACTAATTTTGCATATCATTTTTTCAGATTGTTTACAGCTGTGTCAAGGACATGTCAGACTTTCTACTTAAAGATATTGAGTCCAGTATTTTGGCAAGGTTTGTCCAGGTCCATGAGTGTTACAACAGAATAATTCAGGATCTTCAGTACTTCCATAGCATTAATCAAGTGTGGCCAGAGTGCTCTGAGACTGTCGACAAAATGGAAAAGGAAAATTCAGATCAGTTTGTAAGTGTTTAAATAATGCATTGAGGTAGCTATTAGAGAAAAACCCATATGTTCCCCTGATCCATATTTTTGTTGTTGGATGACCCTTGATAGTCATTTCCAACATTTCTGTGGTGGCATTTTTGTAGCTTTTTTTGTAAGTAAATCTGCAAACAGAAGTACAGATACCTTTCCATATAATGTATTAGTTTGGCTTCATAACTTATTATTACATTTTATACTAAACCATCATATAACATGAAAACGTAGAGATGAATAATCCAAGGAAGTAGATGGGAGTACAAGTGAGAAATGTACAAAACAATAATATTCAAAAGAATATTGTTTTTTACTTTTATGTACAGAACAGCAGCCACCCATGGTAAAGGGCACAACTGACCATTGTACACAGGTGACCTCTGTATACAGGTGCACATTTTTAAATCTGTTTTTGAGTAAATTCCATAGACCAAATATCATTCTCATTTTTTATTATGTTGTTTGTATTGTTGTAATTGTACTGTTGAACAATTTCCTAAATTTTGTACATGTTGTTCTCTCCCAAATTAATGTTCCCCATAAGATTACTGTATTCTGCTCACTTTAATCAATCCTATAAATTAAAATCATCACCAACTTAAAATAATTACAGAGCTTAGTTTCTTTTGGGAACCATGACTGTACACTATTTTTTCTGTGACTGACAGCTTACTTATGACTGTAAAACAGAAGGAATGACTCTTTCATTTTCTAGTTTGTGCGAGTTTTATTTCAAAACATGTAACTGCCTCTGACTAGAATTACAAGTGCAGGCAAGATGAGAAATGTTTGCACATCTATTCACATACAATTCCACTATTTCAATAATACCTTGTGTATGAAGCAAATTTTGAGTTTGCATGGGGTGAGTGGTCACTTTGCATACCCTCCGAGATGGGGAGAAACCATAGTTTGGTTAGTAAACATCTGACCATTAATGACAGAAAGATGATGTGATCACTACATGCAAGACAAGAAATTAGAATGGCCACTTTGAACAGATTACTGCTGAGTATTAGTGAATTATATATGACAAAAAATATCAAGCTTTGCAAAACATTAGATCTGAGCAATAGTTTCAAGCAATAGACCATAGCAGAAGTTAATAATCACGTGTTCATAGTTGAAATATATGGAAATCTATGTTTGTGGTCTTTGAAGGTTTGGGAAACGTCTTTGAATTTATCATTCAGATTTCTGTAAAAACCCTGCCCAAAAATCAAAGGAATGAATTGTCTTAGCTTCACAATGCTTCATGCGAAGTATGAAGCAAATCCATCAAAGGTTAAGAAAATATAAAGATATGAAGAAACATTGACAATCCTTCTTTAAACTGGTTTAGATCATACCTAAACCAAAGGTCTCAACAAGTAAGCATTGGCAATATTAGCTCTCAAACTCGCACTATGCATTCAGGAGTCCCTCAAGGCTCAGTTTTAGGCCCTCTCCTCTTCCTTATCTATATCAATGATCTACCATTACATAATGAATCCACCAATACAGAATTGTTTGCAGATGATGTAAAACACTGTCTTGTATACATCTAGTTCTGATACTGAAGTTATCCAAACAAGATTAAACTCAGATCTTATTAGAGTCCAAAACTGGGCACAACAAAATAGGATGGTAATTAATGAAGGTAAAACAAAATGTATGATTCTGGGGACGACACAAAAGCTACACAAGTCAGGGAACCCAAAACTATCGCTTGCAATAAATAATCATCCATTAGAAAATGTCAATCATGAAAGTCTTGTAGGTGTGTCCATAGATAATAATTTATTATGGAATGACCATATTGATAAGCTTTGTAAAACACTGTCATCCAAAATTGCCCTTCTCAGCAGAATCAAGAAATATTTACCTATGGAAACTTGCAATCTATACTACAAGACGTATATTCTTCCAACAATGGATTACTGTTCTAATGTATGGGGAAACTGTGCTAAATCTGAGCTTGACAGGATTTATAAACTCCAGAAACGAGCAGCACGTGTAATTTTAGATACATCTGTTGACCATCCCTCAAAAGCATTATTTACAGAACTCAAATGGTTCACAATATATGACAGGATAGATTTTCACAAGGCAGTTCTTTTATATAAATGTCTACATGGAACTGCACCAGAGTATCTTCAGGACTTATTCAGGCCTTTTTCAACACAATACCAGTTGAGATCAATCTCACATGGAAATCTTCTAGTACCAAAACCAAGAACAGAGCGATTCAAAAAGAGTTTTCAATACTCTGGTACAGTTCTGTGGAATAAGCTTCCATTACATGTAAAATCGGCTGAAAATATTAGAGTATTTAAGAAGAGAAATCAGGAGCATGCATGTGTTTCTAATAGATAATGGAATTTAGTATTTTAATTCGAAACATGCTAATATAAGCACTAATTATTGCTTCTTCACACAATGTGCATTTGTTATACTTTCATTAAGAGGGCCTCAAGGGAGAATAGTCCTTGACTAATGAGTCACCCTCTATAAATAAAGCATTATTATTATTATTATTATTATTATTATTATTATTATTAAACACAGTTTTGCTATGGCTCTGACAATGACCTATGGTCACAGAGGTAGCAAATATATTGGAGAAAGAATTGTTTGTTTTGTTTTTGTAGGGTTTAACGCCATTTTTCAGCACAAGATTAGCTTTACATGGCGGCCAGTATTAATGGTGGAGGAAGAACCAGGGAAAACATGAGGAAAGAACCACTAACCCACGAGAAGCTACTGGCAAGCTTTCTCACTTACCCACATTGTTTGAATCTTAGACTCGAACCCATGCAGAGGTGAGATGGCAGTGATCCGTAACGGAGAGTGCTTTAGACCACTCAGCCACTCTGGGCCACAAGAAAAAATTGTTTTGTTTTTATGATGAATATCTATTTAAGGTTTAGATATATTGACAAGTGAAAGAACTTGAACCAAACTTTGATGTAATTTTATATGACCAGGACCTTGATCCCAGGGTAAAATGGGAAAATGAACAAATTTGAATTAGAATTTTAACAAACTCCTGACATTGTTGTCTTGTCATAGAAAAGGTACTGCATGCAATCTCTTATTTCCCAATAGTATGGACACAACAATTATTTTGGCATTTAATAATTTTAAACCGGTTCAGGTAATACCAATAACCTTGCTGTATATTTATAATGCTATTACAGTGACAATCACATGCAGAGACAAATGAATAAGGCAGGAGTATGTATAGTGATTGTATTGTCACTCCTGTGTTTCAGCATTGTATCAGCTTATAGCTCTATGACAAAGCAGCCATATTCAAAATCTTGCTATTGCTACTCCTTATCAATGCTAAGTCATCTCAGCATGATTTTATGATTTTTTCAAGAGAAGATTTGTTATGATCACTTGTTTTTTCAAAATGCCAATCTGACACACAGTATGGCCACTGTGACAGTCCTCTTGAAAATCTTGTTATTGCAACTTCTCAATGGAAATTCATATCAACATGTAGTTTCTACCAGAAGACTCTTTATCATTTCTAATTGGTTCTGAATTAACATGGTACCAATCTGACATTCCCAATGACTGCCATGGTGGACATTTTGAAAATCTTTGTTTTTGGTACTCCTAACAGATGGATGCTCTTATTGACATGGGGATTTAACCAAAGAATTTTTTAAATGTTTAGTTGGTTGTAAATGAAATGGTGGTGATAAAATATCCAACATGGCCACAATAACAGTCATCTTGAAAATCTTATTGCAACTTCTCCTGAATTGATGATCATATTCAAATGGGCTTTCACCAAAATATTTATATTGATGTCTAGTAGGTCCTGAATTAAAATGGTGTCAATCTTATATCTAATATGGGTGCCACAGTGGCTAATTGTAAAATCTTATTATTGCTAAAAATATACATCGTTTCAACGCTCTGCAATTAAAATGAAATTTTATCTTTAATTCCAAGAAATTCTTTTTGACCAGTAGAACATCAATGCCTTAAAAGGAACTTTTTGGCTTATATTAAAAACTGTTCATCAGTTGATGACTACATTCTTTTCACTGTGATTTTTGCTCTTTCTTACTATTGTAGCAAAAGCATTCATAGTCTTTCTTAGTATATTGCCAGGATTATCTAGGTGGCAGTCCTCATTATTGTTGAGCTTAAAACTTAGGAGATGATAACATTTTCCATACATATAATCATGGGCAGTGAGAGATTCACATGTATGCAGAACTTGTTGCTCAGTAAGATTCATGAAATTCATTCACTTCATATTCAGAATATAATATCATCATACATGTACCACCATTGAACTGTACCACTACAGCCCATGATATTCCATTGGTTGTGTCCATGGGGTCAAGAATTATACCAGTGACACATTTTGGTTCAAGATTTTCATTCAAATTTATTTTCATCATTTACATTTCCATGCTACTTCATTGAATACACATCAGTTTAATAGGGACATGCTTTAATCAAAATTTGTTTGTTTCATTTCCATAAATAATAACTGTATTGTTGACAATGTAATATAATTATGCAATGATTCTGCTACTCCGATCCAGTCAGTTCCCCATGAAGTCGGTGTGTAAGCCAATTTTAGAGAAAGGTTTTGATTCCATGTTGCATGTTTTAATTAACCTTTTATCTATTTACTTGATCCTACAAATTTGCAATGATAAACTGTACATGTATTGCAGTATTATTGTCATTTTAAAAAAATCGTTTATTTCTTTTTCCTAACAAATGAAAAGAGCAGTATTAGATATTCTTCTTACATTTTAACTGTTTTTTTTAAATTTTATGAGAGAAAATCAAATTGCAGTTGATATTTTTGTTTGTTCATAATTGATGGAATAACTATAGATTCTGCAGATTAATATTGCCTTCACTTTTGCATGAATATTGCTTGCAAATGATCATAATACTTGTATTTTGTACTAGGTTAAATATATTGTTACAGTGCTATGGTATTAAGGTATGATATAATTTCAATTTATTTCTGTAGATGCTTGGTATCCTTGGATTATGCACAATGATCCAGGATCTTTGCCCACCAGATGAAGACTATCTGAATGATGCTGGAAAGCAGCAGGAATGGTTTCAGAAAATCTGCAATTTTAGGCCTGTGATCAAGAAGGGTCTGACTCTATACTCCTCAGCCACTGAATCTGAAGCTTTCACAAAAGCAAAGTATGCATAGATACATTAGCCTTGTATGCCTTTTTACTATGTCTGACATATGGTGGAATGTAGGATGTTATCCATTTTTATACCTGTTCCCTCCTTATTTTCTGCACATTATATATAACTCGTGTTCCCCACCATCTACCATGACCAAACCCTGTGAATGGTTTGGGGTATGATCTCAAGGTCATTTGGCTGAATGAAGAAAAAGGTTTCAGCCACAATAACGTTAGTTCAAATTACAGGCCTGAACCACATTTAGCTGATAGCATTGCACTTGGAGCAAGGAATAAGTCTTTTGATTTATGGATTAAAAGGTTAAAGTTAAGGTGACAATGACAGAAAGATGAATAATGGTTATTGCACATCAGTTACAAGTCTATGGTATTAAACTAAGTAACAGAAAGAAGCAAAATATACAATTTTTGTAAAACTTGACAAATAATTTAATTCTCTTAGATTTAAAGTGAAAATTTAAGAGGACTTAACATTATTACGAATTAAATCCAAAAACAGTCCTAAAGGTTATACACATATCCAAATGAATCAAGTGTTCCAAATGAATTCCAGGTCCTCAGATGATTTGCTGATGTGTGAACAGTCTTGATATATCATAATGGAATTGTCCAGTATTCCTTTGAATAAATTCACAATAATCCCAGAAGGAAATTATTTGCTGGGTATGTTCTAAGATAGACCACAAAGCCATAGCTCAAAAAGTGGTGCAAAAAGCTTTTCCCAGACTCTTATCAACTGAACAATACCAAAGGTTATCAGGTAAATCCAGATCCAACTTACATAAACAAATTCGACATCTTGAATTCCCTATGTTGTGAATGCAACCAATCTGTGTGTCCATGTAATTATTCCTCTAGCAGTAAAGATGACAACACAACCAGCATTTATGACAGGAATAAGCAGAATGTAAATACTGTAAATAATACTTTCAACAGGACTAAGAAATCTACTATGTATGAAAATGTGTCCAAAGATAGCAAATAGGAAAAAAATGACGTCAATACAGACATGTAAATTTTTGTAAAAACAAAACAAGCAATGCAAATGTCTGTATAAATAGTTATGTCTCCTTGAGTGCATAAAATAATCATTGCAATCCTGTTAATGTTACAGTTTTGAATTTATGAATTTCAGGATAAGGTGTCACTTTAGATCACATATGTAAATTTTCAAGGTACACCACTCCCTCGATAACTTGTGAACCCGCTTATAACGCAGTGTCTAGCGTGGATCCTGATTTTTCACCAAAGAAAATATATTTTAAAAATCTTTCATAAAAATCACATGAAAAAATTATGATAAAAATTGGTAAATTAAACCTTTATACATTTCTCGTTTTATCATCAAAAATGGTGATTAATGCCCATAAAGATTGATTCCATATTATGAAATTTGCAATTTCTAAATAAGATTTCACATTATATGTTAGGGTCTTGTGAAATAGTGATTAATGAAAATGTCCATTAAATGCTAACAGGTAGCAACAGATAATGAAATAAACAGCAATTAAATATCTTGCTATGTGAAAGTCACATTCTAATCCTTTATTTCCATTTCAATGGAAACATTAAAATTGCAACATATTCTTTTCTATGAAAACATGAAAAGAGTCAGTCAGTTGTCACATCGAAAACCGTGAGTACTTCTGTGAGAGCCTAATTTCCTGCCAGCTTTGTTTTCATCAACAACTTGGCAAAGTTTTTTTTGCACTAAAATAATCCATTAAAAGAGACCTGTGTGGTTTTATCACTTTCATTATGTCTTGTGTATCAATCAAGCAAGGGATTATTATTTTTCTGTTACATATATACATGCATAGGCCTACAAGATAGATTTACATATCCTTAACCATGTCACTAATGACAAATAACATGAACTTGGTATGAAATATTTTTAATAACCTTTAATAAGCCTGTGTATGGACAGCATGTCAAGTCAACAAATAACTTTGTACAATGTTTTTTGTGAAAGCCATTGAATTTTGATTTGAAAAATCTAGATTAGTTGCATAAAAGTAACGTTGATGCTCAATTTCATTGTTGCTGACAAAACAGTACCAGAGTTTTTCATCAACGAGTATCAAGAAACTTTGTTAAAAAAATGTCTCAGTGAACTTGATACCAAGAAAGCTACAGGACTTGATCAGATTGGTCCAAGACTCATTAAATCTTCAGCCTCTGCTATTTTAGATAGCACAACATTCATAATCAATTGAAGTATTGCAACCTCATCTGTCCCCCAAATATGGAAATCTGCAAAAGTAACTCCTATTCACAAATCTGTATCTAAGAATAATGCTGATAACTACCGACCAATCTCAATACTTCCAAACTTGTCAAAAGTGATTGAAAAACATGTCCATGACTCGTTCATGTCATATTTAACCAAACACATGCTGTTACACCCAAATCAATCAGGCTTTAGACAGAAACATTCATGTGAGACTGCCTTGATCTCCTTAACTGATAAATGGCTTCAAGCACTTGACCAAGGTAAAATAATAGGATCTGTAATTTGTAGATTTCAGGAAAGCCTTTTGAAGAAACTGAAAATCTACCAATGTGATGAAAAAACTGTTAGATGGTTTACTTCATACTTAAGTGAGAGAACACAACATCTTTATATAAATAAAGTTCTGTCTGAACCTGACACAATTAGATAAGGAGTACCACAATGCTCAATTCTAGGTCCATTACTATTTATTTTATTTATTAATGACCTATCACTTTTACTAAGAGACTCTATATAATCTACAGATCTCTATGCAGATGACACAACATTGTCAGACATCCAAAACACAAAGCATGAACTCGAAATTTTTTGACAGAATGCATTAAACAAGCTGGAAAACTGGTGCACATGCAATGGCATGGTAGTAAATACTGGTAAAACTAAAATATTACTTTTCTCAACAAGGAAAGAAAAGAAAAATCTTGATAGCAATGAACTATGTCTGACATGGAAGGATAAAAATTTGCAAATGGTCTGTCATGACAGACTACTTGGTGTTTTGGCAGATAATAACCTATCATGGACTGATCATATCAAACATATCAGTAAAAATGTCAATTCAAGTTTATGGCTTCTCAGTAGGATAAGACATTTTCTCCCTGAAAAGCACAGAAAACTATTTTATAACAGTTACATACAACCCTATTTAGACTATTGTAATACAGTATGGGGTAATTCAAATGATAAAAACATAGCAAAGCTGGAAAATCTTCAAAAAAGAGCATTTAGGCTAATATCAAACCAGAAAGAAAGCAATGAAAATTTAGCTGTTAAGTTAAAAATATTACCTGTTAAAGACCGAATCTGTTTAAGAAAAGCCAAATTAATGTACAGGATATCCAATAATAGTGCTCTTGAATATTTACAATCCCTATTCCATTATAGGCTACCTGGTAATACACCCCACCTGCGATCTATGTCTACAAAACAGTATAAAATTCCCAAACCAAATAAGGAATTATTTAAAAGAAGTTTCCAATACTCTGGAACTTTGCTCTGGAATAGTATTCCAGTTGAGATTAGAAATGCCCGCTCTACCCAATATATCCAGTGGTTAATGAGATGCTGCTGAAATAAATAAATTCCTTGTATGAGGGCCTCAAGGTAGATTAGTTCTTAGCTAATTGTGTTACCCTCTTTAAATAAAGTCATTATTATTATTATTATTATTATTATTATTATTATTATTATTATTAAGTAGATAATAAAATTGTTCTTAAAATATTAGGAATCAATTAATGTAGTGAATGTACTCAAGTGGTTCACATCCTACTGGAGCAATAGGACTCGACAGGTAATTTTAAATGGACACCTATCTTAAACTAAGATGACAAGTTGTGGAGTGCCACAAGGTTCTATCTTGGGGCTCTTGTTATTTGTTTTGTTTATTCGTGACCTTCCCCCAAAAATAGAACAAGCAGCCTCATCATCTGACATGCATCCTGACACTACTTTGTTTGATGCTGAAAGCAACCAAGCTGAAGTTGAAATGAAACTTCCAACTGCTCTCATCAGACTTAAAATAGGGTACAAGGGCAATGGTATGATCTTCAATATGAACAAAACAAGAATCTTGACGACTACACGGCTGAAAAGAGTAAGATTGCAAACTGATATGCTGCATGGTCTGTGTGACAGAGCTGATCTGAAAATGACGTGCTTAGTTAGAATTCTTGGAATATTTGTAGGTAATAACTTGCAATGGGTCTCATTATAAAAATTATATTTCAAAGAATATGCACTCTTTAACATTCACTAGTTTAGAAAATCAAGGCCTTAATTCCATTACATTAGAGAGTTACCTTTTACAAAAGCTAAATTTAAATGCACCTTAACTGCTTTAATATATTTAGAAAAACACAACTACAACAAATGCAAGAAACATTTCCAGGTTTCAGTAAAGAACATGTAAAATAATTCTTAATCAGAAAACAGAAAATATTCAAACTACAATGCTTACAATCAGTATTACCAATACATGAAAGAATATTTTTGATAAAGGCAAAAATAATATACTAAGTGTTACAAAATCTGCCTCCACTTACCTAAACACCATTTTCCAGAAAGAGAAGTGACTGATATCCCAAATCTAAGATCATTATAGAAGGACAAAATGACAAAGTACCTTAGCCAAAAAAGGAGCTATTAAAATAATGCTTTCAAATTTCAGGTGCACTTTATTGGAATGTTGGATCTATATCCTATTCTTAACTGACGTGCGTCACTAAACAATTAACTGACCATTCCAATGGTCTAAGTTGTTTGAGTGTCTGTTTTGGATGCAGTAGATCCCTGGTTCAAATCCTGCCTGAGTCATACCAAAGATTTATAAAAATGGTACTAACAGCTGCCTCGCTAGGCAATCAGCATTTAAAGATTAGTGGTAGTACTGGTTGGCCTGGTTTCAGACTGCAGACATCGTATCAATATGACTGAAATTTTGTTTAAGCTATGTTATAAATCGAAATCACACATGTGCATACATGCACAATTAACTGCAATATTAATTATCACCATTAACATGATGCTGTATAATTGTTGTTTACATTCTATTTGTACATGTACTTAAATTGGCATAGATTTTGGCCTGAGTGAGACAACAAATGTAATTATCTTGCTGAGGCTACCTAGGTGACGAGGTTTTTATTCATAGGGAAATAAAAACCTGTCAAGAAGTGAACATTTTTCACAAACATCTTTATGGGAAATCCAACCTTCAACTTCCTTCATGGCCAGATATCTAGTTTTAAGAGATTGTAATTTTTATTTGTATTTTGTGTCATTGTTGGTTGCCATTGTGAGTCTTTTTTGTCCTGACAAAAAGGAATATTAATGGCACAATAAATGTGTTCCAGTCACTTTTGAAAATGTTCAGTTGACCAAACTCCATTACTTTTATTCAAGTTTAGGGCTGACTTTCTTTAAGGAAATGTGCATGCCTTTTTTAAGTTGCTGAATAAAAACAATCATGGTTGGCCAAACAAATGCTGTTTGTTATTGTAATGGCAACATGAAATTCTGGTGGCAGTATCAATTATTGTAGGATAAAGTATGAGTTGGAACTGGCAGCTTGTTGACATGTTCAGTTAGAAAACAAAAGATTTGTTCTGTTTAGGACCTAAGGCTTCTGTCAGCACATACATTTTTTTTTTATCTTGACGTCAAAATAAGCATGACAAATTTGATTGTAACTAAATACCATGGGCTGGGACTTTGCATTTTTGACAACATAGGCAGCTTGTTGACACGAGTCATGCTGATATAAGTGTGTAGATTTGTAAAAAGGCCTTTCAGTGCTGGACAAACGATGGTTATATTGAATCAAAAATGCAGATATAGATACAAAAGTAGAAACACTGTGCAGTCAACACTAAGACAAAAACATCTCATATTTCTTGGGCAGCTGCTCTTACATTAGGCTGTTAATTATATAAATAATAATAATAACAATGAAGACATTGTATAGTGCCTAATCTTTAGAATCTCTAAGCGTTTTACTACATATATAATGATATGACTACAGAAAACAAGACAAACACCATGAAATTAGAAAACAAAAAAATGCTGAAAATATTTAAGGTACGAAACATTGTTAGATCTTTAAGTTTCTTCTTGCAGTCAGAAAAGGTGAGTTTTAAGAGCACTCTTGAAAAGGATCACTATGTCTTTGTGTATACTTTCATTAGGCAATTCATTCCACGTTGCTGGGCCCTGGTATGCAAAATAACGTCTATATGACATTGTTTTCATATTGGGTATAATTAGTATATGATTGTCAGAAGAGGAGTGTAAGTATCTGGCTGGTGTATACACATGGGTGAGACCAGATAGGCATGTTGGATTGGAATCCAGTGAAACGTAGCCCAGAGAACAAATTTTGTGTTTGATTCTGGATCGACTGTGTAGCCAGTGTGGTGTACAGAGCAACAGGAAGCTGTGCTCTGACCATGTTACTCTAAGAATGATCTGAGCAGCTGTGTTTTGAAGTTTCTGGAGTAGATATTGAGATGAAGCAGACAGAATGTTGAGTTATAATAGTCCAGTTTTGAAAGTACTAATGAACACACTGCTATACCACGGAAAACACTTTTGAGTTGATACACTGCACTTAGTGACTGGGGCATGTTTTTCTAGCAATAAATGCATGCAGTTATCGAGTTGTTCTGTTGAAAAAGTAAGCAAGGTATTTGGTTTGCTTGGATGTCATGCATTAGTTTGGTTCTATTCATCCTACAGAGGTTTCTCTTAGTATCATATAAAGGTGGAGGGTTACGGACTGAAACGTCCAGATGGCATATAATGCAGAGGTGATCTGATGCAACTTCTGGGATACAAGGATGGACTGTAGAATATTATCATCAGGTCAACAAAGAATCCAGTCTAATATATAGCCATGTGTTTCAGTGTAATGGTTAACTGACTGTTGAAGGTTGAAGACATGAATGGAATCTAGGAGTTTTGATGTGTATGGGTTTCCAGGAGAGTCCAAGTGAAAGTTGAAATCTCCAAGAATAATTAGGTTGCCACCTATCAAATTTTCATACTCCAGGAGATTGGGAAACTGCTCCAAAAAGAGAGATTCAATCAGCTTGTTTCTACTAGGAGGAGGAGCAATAGTTGCAGAAAAACAGGACTGTGAGTGTTGTTTGGACTGGTTCAAACAATGAGTGGCAGAAATTGAAGGTTGTAGTGTTTAAGACATTTTATCATGGAATTCTTTGTGATGACAGCAATTCTATCTCCATGAAGTGTTGGGGTAACGAATTGGTGGAGTAACCGCTGGCTGTTAGATTTGTGCACTTGGGCTCATTGCCTGATATTTTTAGCCATGTTTCTGTCAGGAAGAAAATGTCAGTATTCTGATCATTGATAAAATTAACTATTTCTGTGTGCATTTCTAGTTGTCCTACTGATTGGGCATTGACTAATGCAATACAGTATTATCTCTGTGATAGTTGACACAAAGATTGATAATTTAATAGGGATTTGCAACAGATTATCTAAATAACAGCAAAAAGTTTTAAATTGTTTAGCCGGAAAGAGTGAAAGGGAGATAACTGGAATTCTTCCTGTTCTTCACTGGTTAGCTTTGAAACATTTTTTTTGTTGTTGTTTCATTTAAGTAATGATGAATGTAGTCCCAATTTGTTTAGTCTTGAGCACAATTTAGTATGGAGAGCCAAGGAGTGATCATTTATAGCAGTTAATGAGGGTCCATTAAGAACAAGATCATTGTAGCAGAGAAGCAAGACAGCTGAGAAAAATTCTTATTCTCATTTCCAAAACATGGAGACGAAGAAACGCATATGAACTGAACAGCCTGTGCATGATGAAACACAATGATGTAGACAAAATAAGACAAATACATAAATCATGAAAAACAACACAAAAATAGAACAGCTGCTTCAAGGCAGTTAAGCAGTGGTGGCCATCTTTATGGAAGGACATACCAGGAATTCCTGCATTTTCAGTCTTTTTTTATTCTGACAGCCATTATGAGTGATTTTGGGCCCACTTTGGGTGTCATATTTGTTGGTTTTTTTTGGTAGATTGGAGGTGTTCACTTGATAAGTCAAGTTACCAGGATCTAGCTTTCATCAAACTTTACGCTTGAACAAAGGTACCTCTCAAATGATGCCCAGTTCCAGTGGTCAGTCAAGTTATTTAGAGCTAAATCTGTCAGTTTTGATTCACTGTAATGAGTCGACATTCCCCAAGTATTTTAGTATTCATTATTTATTAGCTTCATTCTTTGACTGTGCTTGAGGAAATTCAGCCCTTATAAAGTTATAATTGATAAATCCAGGGTATGGGGCCCAAGTGGGAGAGCACTTGCCTTCTCACCTGTTTTCTTGTGGTTTCAAGTATCAGACTCTACTAATGTGGGTATGTCAGAAAGCTTGCCAGTAGCTTCCCATAGGTCACGAGTTCTTACCAGGGTTATCCCAGATTCTTCCTCCACCAGTTTTACTGACTGCCATGTATAGCCTATGTTGTGCTGAGAATCAGATGGCATTAGAAACACACACAAAAAAAATATATATCCAAGGTTAAGGTCACATGATGTGAAATTGCTAAATTATTTTATTTTATATTTGTAATTACTACAGTGGGACATTTTTCTGATGATTTTTTATTTGTAGGTTTAAGGGATTAGTAAATTATCACAAGAAAACTAATCTGTATTAGTCAAAATCAATGAGAGATAGAAAGTGTCTTTTTGATAATAATATTTGAAACTTTAGATGTTTATCCATTGGCCTTGAAAAAAATTATCCAACTTATTCCTTCAAACTTAGAATTGCAGGAATTCCTGGTATGTTTGAATTTTGTCCAAACTTGCAAAGCATGGAAAACTGGATCATGTTAACAAGCAGGTTATCAAGCCGTTTCCAAGCTTTGACAAGATGAATAGCTTAAACAAGCTGTGACTATTTTTATTATATTTGTAGTGTGATGAAGCTTAGATTATTCCCACATAATTTGTATACAAAAGAAAAACTGTTTAACCAGGCTTACATATACTTCTGATTATTTTTCTGAGACATCTTAGCATTCACTGTCAAGTCATGAAAAGCCTAGACTTGCATTTGTACGGTTAAAGGTCAAATACAGATTTTAAAGCTGAACTTTGAATTTCCTGTTAGACTAACATTTGTTGTTCTTTTAAAATTCCTTCACATACATGTAGTTAAAAATAATATGCTGTTAAGAGTAGTACTCTTAGTTAAAGTGGACTAGGCATTACCTCCCTTAAATATATGTATAGAAGTGACTTATCAATGGAACAAAGAATTTGTTAAAATACAGATTACTGCAATAATAATTCACAAGAAGTCATTGTGAATTTTCAATGATCTTGAGGAAATAGAATTTGCTTATATGTAGTACAAGATAACAATCAGATTATGAGGTCAGGGCAATACTCGATCATTGTTTGTAAAAATTAATTGTGCGATGATACTCAGCTTAAGGCTTAATTGATTTTTCACTGTACATTACCAAAACCAAAATTGCAAGCTTAATTTTAAGATTGCAGCAATCTTGCAATATAACTTTGTGCAAGTTTAAATTTGAAACCATGTAATCTTGCCAATTACAAGCTTATGCAAACTTGCCAATTATGAGCTTTCACCAGCTTACTAATTATAAGCTTGTGCAAGCTTGCCAATTACAAGCTTGCACAATCTTGCCAATTTGAGCTTGTGCAAGCTTAGCAATTACAAGTGGGCAAACAAAGCTAATATAGCTAGCTGCATTTGAAGAACGGATATAGCATCAATTAAATTATTCTATACATTATCACATATATATATATATATATATATATATATATATATATATATATATATATATATACCTCCATTAATCTAGCTCTTGATGTACGAAAAGTATGTAATATCAGATATTAAAATTAAAATATTAATATATGGTGAACATTAATTAGCATGAATTCTACTGTCACAATGAAAGAAAAGAAGGAAGTCATCAAACCATTTAATAATATTTAATCAGAAAAAAATAAGAGCATATGAATTGGATCTGTGTGAGGAAACTCTTTAGATGTTTGTTATGTATGGCTTTGGAAATGTTTTACTAATTTACTTTCATGTAGAATTCATTTGGGGGAGGATGGTGTCAAATGGTTAGGTTCCCTCTCTCATCTGTCAAAATGATAAACTATTAGGTGAAAACAAGAATGTTTGCCATTTGAATTACTCTGAACTACCTCTTCCAAACAAAATCCTCATAATAAGATTTTGCATCCTCCTCTGCTTCTGGTGTAATTCAGGTATCGTTGACTGAAATGGATTACAGCAACATATACTATGTAACTAGGAGGAAAAAATACCCAAGTACTTACCTCATTGGCAAAAGCCTTTCATTTGTAGTTTAATATTCCAAAATTACTTATAAAGTCCAAAAATGTATTAGTGTTATTCATCATGATCCTTTAATGAGCTCCATCTATAGTCCCGAAAACTGACAAAACAACTGACAGAATACAACACACTCTTGAGTTTATACACCAACATGATAACTCAGTGATTTCAAATTATCTCTCAGGTTATAGGATCGATTTACTGCACCTATATTGATTATGCAGGCAATGAAATTTCCCAAATTAACAAGCTAAATTTTGTGACAATTCAACCGTAAAAATTGCATCTAATTTTGAACAACTACAATGGTTGTTTTGTGTTCATGTGACTCAAATCAGTTGTGTGTATATTTAGAGTTCATAAACCAATCTTCTGACCATAAAAAATAGGAAGTAACTGCCTTTAATGCCTCGATACAAAATAGTCTCAGAAAACCACATTTCAACTTGCATGCTTTTATTTGATATCTATTTAGACAAGCCAAATTCTTCATGCTCAATTCTTTACAGAATGTTGCAGAATGAGATGCATCTCTCTCTCTCTCTCTCTCTCTCTCTCTCTCTCTCTCTCTCTCTCTCTCTCTCTCTCTGAAAGAAAAATAAAATTGTAAAGATTTTAAAAATAACTTTGTCATTTCCTTTCTCAAGTTCATCTTTGCTGTATTCCAAGATACATTCAGAACCACTCTTGGACATTCTTGACATTTTATCATAGTTCATTGACTTTTCTATATGCATAATGTGTACGTTTTTATACATTATTGTTGCTATGCAGATCGTGTATAAACATATATATATATATTTTTTTTTTTCTTCATGGAACACTGAAGGCTTCCACACTATTACATTCTTGGGGGACAACATCTGCTGTGCATATGTCTTATTTGGGCATTCACTTCATTCCATTTTGTTATTCACCCAAGAATCTAATGTCAGCACTATATGGTATATTCAAACTAAACCATTGAGTGAAATCCACACAGCTGCCGCTGTCATTCCAACCTACATTGGACAGCCCAGTCTTCGCTGGGCTCCTTCAGTTTCCGCTGAAGGAACTTTACTCAAGAGTTATCCATAACATTCTGTCAGGGAGTTTCACAGACCAGCTGTAACCTCTGTGCAACCACGTTGTGCCATTCAGTAGCCGCTGAATCACTCACTGACAGAATGAACCAAAACAGCTTCATAAGTAGCAGCAGATCGTCCTCCATGGCAAACAGTATAATTATAAATAAAAACTTAACTAGATCTGTGTTTTGTTGTGTATAAATTGTCGCTTAAGTGCTTACTTAAGCATGGTTTATGCACAGCAATATGTGACCCACTCACTACCATTCTCGCAGATAGTCCGCATTGATGTGCATGAGATGTATTAATACAGCACTTGCCAGCCAGTCGGAACAGACCCAGCTGTCATGTGCAGCATACTTTGTTTCAGTTGTTTTGGTTTGGAGCTGATAGCGACAGTATGCATAATTCGGTTGGAAAAACCCGCCGCCATCCCCACCTCAATGCCTACAGTGTTCCATGGACAAGGGAGTGTCTCCAGCTGCATGTTGCTTACCTAAATAAGCAGTCGCCATAGGGCATTCTCTTCATTCCATTTCGTTATTCACCCAAGAATCTAATGTCAGCATTATATGGTGTATTCAAACTAAACCATTGAGTGAAGTCTACACATCTGCCTCTGTCATCCCAACCTACATTGGACAGCCCAGCCTTTGCGGGACTCCTTCAGTTTCCGCTGAAGGAACTTTACTCAGGGGTTATCCATAACATTCTGTCAGGGATTTTCACAGACCAGCTGTGACCTCTGTACAACCATGTTGTGCTATTCAGTGGCCGCTGAATCACTCACTGACAGAATGAACCAAAACAGCTTCATAAGTAGCAGCAGATAGTCCTCCATGGCAAACAGTATAATTATAAATAAAAACTTAACTGGATCTATGTTTTGTTGTGTATAAATAGAGTGTAAATAACTGACAATTATTTTTTCTTCCTAGCAGCAGATTGTCATTGAAACAAATATACGACAGTTCTTTCAAAAACGTAATTCCAGAAATTAATATTATAAAGTTTTTCAGAGACTCTATTTGATGGTGCATACATTGTTGGTAAATATCATTTACAGAAATAAAATATCATGCTATATTCAGTGAGTCTGTAATTAGCTTTTCAATCTGCAATCTGCTGTACAGGATTGTATTAAATGGAATTCTTAATCCAGTCTTCATTCCCTGACAATAGACTGCATAACTAACTAATTGTACAATCGCTTAAAGAATTTCCTTTATGCAAAAAAACACAGTTGTGTCTCTGACATGTTTAATATGTGTACAAATTTGAAAATTAGAAAAAAAGACATTTGTAGAAAAAGTAACTTTTCATTTTTTACCTTGTTCAAGACATAATTCAGTTTATTTTGAAATATATTAATAATTTTTGTAGTTAATTTAGACATAGAAATGTTGGAATAATATATTTTATTTTGTGTATCCAGCTAAGAACATGTAATTCAAGTTCTTAGGATTTTTGCAACATTGAAAATATATTATTTAACTCAAGTGCATTGTCAGATGCTATGAATAAAATTCAGATTATTGGTAACATCTTTTAATTTGACAGTGTAGTAGCATAGTCTGAGCATTATCTAGTCACAACATATATTCTTCAGGAATTCAGGAAGTACTGATCTCATACAGAACAGCCAACTTTCAACTTTCATGACTGATTATTGAAAGTTTATGCAAGCTTGTATCAAGTATTTTAAGTTTAACAAGCCTCAGACTTGGAAAATTTCCTTTTGCAAGCTTGAACTTGAAATTTTGCAAACTTGCAGACTTGGAAATATCCTTTTGCGAGCTTGTGCAAGCATGTGTGAGTGCCCTTATTATTTTGTGCAACCTCAGCTAGTTTGTTGCAAGCTTGCTGTAAGCCTTTGGTAAGCATGCATTTTGGTTTGGGTAGAATGCTGATTATAAGGAATATGTCAGATTCCCACCATGTCACTAATACATCTATGTACAGATTTGATTCACTTGTCAAGATGTGTTTTAAATTATTAACTGCCTACATGCATGAATAATCAATTTTATTGTATTTGCAATTGCAGACAACAGTGGACAATGATAACTGTGATGAAGCTGTACATTGAACATGTGGTAGCATCTGATAAAGATGCAGAGAATTATGGACTTAAAACCATAATGCCTTTGTGGATGGTGAGTGAAACTGTAATTTAAACAAGGCAAAAATCATTCAGAGTTATTGAAATGTCTTTAAGTAATAAGTTAGATTTATGGGTGATTTTGGTTTTTGTTATTTTGGAAATAAATTTAGCTATGGGGAACCCATTTAGTTCATGTACATAAAACCCAGATGTTTCCAAGTTCAGATAAAAAATTATATCTGGCAATGTCAGGAGCAAGCAAAATAAAGAATAATGAGTACAGTTTGAGGCTTCACATTTGTCCATCAGAGATCTCTGTCTACTGATGCTATATTTTTGACGTGTGGAACCATTTGGCAATGTACATCAAACAGTTTGCTTATTTTATATTTATAGCAACTGTACATGACATGTTTCCAAGAAAACTGACAGGTTTTTTTAATTTGAGGCCAATGTAACAGATTCATTATAGTTCAATACGCACTTAAGTATTAGACTAGTCTCTCTGGAAAAAAAACGTGGCACCAAATATGAAATGAAACAGGCTTTGTCATTATGACACATTGATATTATGTGACTGTAAAATGTTTGTGATGAGGGATTTTGTTAAACTAAAGAACATGCTGCATTTGGAAAAAGACAAATCAAGACTGCCTTACATATTTTGAAAAAGTAATTCAACAGTGATGTAATACAGCATTCAAAATTTGCAGACTTTACATTTCAACCATTCAGTGAAAGTAGGACATTTAGACTAGTTAAAATTAATGTTCTGTATAAATAATTTATCATTTTGTTATGTGTCTGTATTCTCATACTAATCCACATGGATTTAAATGATTTGTGATAATAATTTTCACTGCTGATCTAGGTAAGGAGCAAAATTTAATGTTCATTTTTCAAGCGTTTTTTGTTTGCAATTATTGCATGTACTATATAGATATTTCTTTTTATGCTCATATTATGCAATTATCCCACTTATATTTGTAATAATTATGTTTATACCTTTCGGGTAGTTGGCATTTAGGAGCTTACAACAAAGCAGTTCAACTTCACATTTAATATAATTTCCCTTATATCAGGTACCCAGGCAACTAATCATTAGGATCAATGGGTATATGACTGAATTTTCCTAAAATTTTGATAGCTTTATTCTAAATTAAAACTGGTTTTTCCAACTGAATGGTATGGGGAGGGGTCATTGCATGCTTGCAAGTAAATGACTGTTCATTTAATTATGAATATATTCAAGGATTGGAACTTTGGCATATTCTAAAAATACCATTTCTAAATATAGATATAATATTTTAAGAACACACAAAAAATTGAAAATAGCTTATGAATTGTGCTAATTTCATAAAGGTCTGGTAAGAAGATGAAAGTTGTTTGTACAAATTTCATACTAGTAAAATTTTCTCAGATGTGTGTTTCCCTGTACCTTTATCCATTGTATATTCCCAGTAGTTAACGCTTGTATGCCTATTCATTTGAATAATTACAGGAAGAATAATTAACAATCAATGAATTCTTTCAGTGTGCATATAACTTTTACATCAGATTTTGTGAATATCAAAAGAAACATAAAACCTAATTTACTTTGCAAAGTACAAAGTCTATCTGATTGCATGACTCCATAATTTTAAATGTCATAATTTCTTAAAAAATCTGTCTAGTGGATTCTGTTTCTTGCTGTTAACTGTTGGTTTTTAGCAAAGTCAAGAATGCTTCGAAGTTGGAGGATTTTTATTTTTCCATGTCCTAGGCTTTTGCTGAGGTCACAGACTTCTTTCAAGTTAAGTAATGTCAGTGATGTGTCAAAAGAGGAGTTGTTATCCACTACCATCATCATTTTGCGACAACGGTTTTGCTTAAATACCGATATGATGCCTTGGTGCAGTGGCTTGATTTCTGACATAGTAGTGTCCTTGGAGAGATGAGAGATTTTAATCTTGCTGTCATGACTGAGAAGATTTTTTGCTGAGGGGTGGGCAGGGCAATTATCCAGCAGAAAGAGAGCTTTTTCCTCCTGCTTGAGCTTTTGCAAATGTACTCGAACGGCTGAAATGAAAATTTTATTGAACCAGTCTTCAAATATGGAGCTATTCATCCATGCAAACATTGCTGTTAGTGTAAGGGCTTTCATATTAACATGATGAAAGCATATGGGAAATTTTTATTTTCCAATCATCAGAGATCTGACTTTGTGGCTGCCAGACTTGTTGATGCAAACCAAGAGAGTGGCTTGGTCCTCCTCTTCTTATATAAAGCCTTCTTTTTTGTGACTATCAGTCTTGGTTGCAAGGGTGCAATCAGTAATATCTTAAAGCATAAACCAGTCTCATCACAGTTATAAATTTGATCAGATGTGTAGCAACTTTCCTCCAACAACTTTTTAAGCTCAGTTGGGTAGGAATCGGGAGCCTCGTTATCAGCTTTGCAGATTTCTCCAGAGACAAGAACTTGGCCGATAGCATTCCTTTTCTTGAATCTGTCCAGCCAGCTGTTACTTGCCTTAAATTTGGAATCATCTCCAGTGATACAGCAATCAAATTTCTCTGCTTGAGCTTTCAGAATTTGGCCAGAAATGGGAGCTTCTTCTGAGTGAACCTGGACAAAGCCATGGTTTTGTCATTAGCAAACTTAACCCTTTTATGCAGTTAACCAGTTTCCTCTTCTAGAATGTAGGGTAGATTACAGACCTTTTCTTCTCATTTTCTGCCCTCGTAGAGTGGACTCATTAATTCCTAGATCTCTGGCAAGCTGAGTTTGTTGTTTACCCATCTTTACTTGATCAAGTGTGTACAATTTTACTTGGGCAGAGAATGACTTTGATTTTTGAACTTAACTTTTCCATAACTGTAAAGTATTTGTATTAAAACAAATAGGAAATTAATATTGAGTTCATAAGCAAACACCATACACATGTAAAACCTGAGAACAAATTGCAGTGGTCCTGCAGTAGTCACTTTTATAAAGGTTTTTAAGCTGAATGCATGTAAATTTCATACCCTTTCAATTTCCAGCTAATGATGCCTGAAATTTGTTAGGATTATTACTTCTTTGGAAAACATATTTTGTGTCTTCTATAAATTTATAAAGTGATCTTGCATCAAATATGGAGATTTATTAACTACTCTAGAAACTTCTTTTATTATAGAATTTTGATCAAAACAGTGAAAATTGTCCTGTGCCTTCAGTATCTTGTTTGTGTTTGATTTTGAGTGAAATTGTGTGCATGATCTGGACTTGAATCTGATTTAAAAGTTTATTAAACAATCCTGCAATGGATCAGATTTATAAAATTATTGTATCATGAAGATGTTGGATGAGTTTGATTAGGAGCAGGTTTTATTCTTATTAATTAGATAATCTTATGTTATTTAATGAGTGAGATTTTAATATATTAGTAACATACCTCTATTCTGATTGATTGACAATTTTACCAGTCTAAGACGCTATTTCTTGTCCAGCTTCTATAAAACATTGTAAAAGAGCTTACCGGTATATTGTTTGTTTTGATGACTTTGATCCTGAAAAAAACAATGTGCATATTAATTGTGCCTTTTTTATTTAGAATTTTAATAAAATCTAGTAAAATATGTAAAATCAGCATCATATACATTTTTTTACATAGGATGTGTTCCTTGAATGCTACGTTTAAGCCTGCTTGTACTTTTAATTATTGTAAATCAACTGAGTGACATCAGGCACACTAGAAAATTTTTGTTTATCACACACTTCTTGCTTCCAGCTCAATGCTCCCCCCAATTTTTTTTACTGTTAAGACAAATTTCCTTTTTTTTTATTTTTCGTACATCCCTAGCAAATCTTTTTGACTCTTGAACAAATGTATAATCATTGGCAATGTATCTGCCTTCTGCTGGGTATAATTTCCCATAAATGCTCGTTACATGCTTGGCAGTATCCTGCATTAGACATAAATAATCCACAAGAAATTTAAATTCAAATTATTAGATAATTGTTAGAAAGAGACCTTAATATCAGTGCTGATAATAAATTTAATTTTGAAGCAATTTGGGAAGATTGTGTTCAAGGTCATTTTGCCATGACTTAGGGCTTATGAATTGTGTGTTTTTTTAATGTGATACACCATGACTTGGCAGGGTAATACAAGTTTAGTTAATGATGTGGGAAGTATTTTTTTCAAATTTTGAAACCATTCTAGTTTAGACCAATCAAAATTTTCACAAAAAAAATTGAAGATGTCATTATTTCTGTGTTGAGAATTATTTTTTTCAATTATGTTTACAAATCTATTTTGTAATACCTTACATATTTTTAATATTTTTTTTTTTTTCATTTTAGTTGCTCGAGGATTCTTCAGACTTCAAGAATGTGGAAGCACTTGAAACATTAGAAAATTTCCTTAAATTACGTAACATAGCTGCAATCAAGTATTTTCTAGGGTAATGTTTTTTGTCTCAAATTTTGCTTACCGCTAGTTGAACATGTAAAATTGAATTTTTTCTATCCCTTGACTAAGATTGAGAAGGTGGGAAATATTGTCCAGACCTGTGGATGAATTTCAATAATATCTGGTAAAAATAATAGTCTCTCTATAACAGTATGACAGTATCAAAATGTTTCAAAATTAATTGCTAAAGATAAATGTTTTGTGCATTATATTATGATTTTATATTTTTTTAAAATTAAAAACAAGGAAGTTTTCTGTTCTTATTTGCTTATTTTTAATCCTTCAACATTACTATTTTAACAGCATCAGAACCCATTGTATTCATATTTGTTGTCTGTGATAGTACCAGCCAGTCAGAACTGTAAGATATGCTGTAGACAGCAAGTATTCACAGAACTCACTTAGTTGTAAACAAAACTTTGACCTTTTAAAAATATCTATATGTATTTTCTTAGAGAAGAACTCTTAAAGTTGTCTTTTTTGCAGTTCTTTATATAGCTGTCCAAAGTTGGGGCCCGTAACTGTCAACCATATTTTATACTGAACCATTGTGTAGCAAGAACACCCTTATGTACTGGTCCATTGTATACCTGGGGAATGATATAATTTTGACAAATAATAATGTTTAAAAAATTAAAGATGTAATTCTTATCTTTATGTTATTTTCATTCAGTCCATATTGTGATACACTGGATAGTCCAAAAACAATGGTTTCATTTTGTTCATAAGGGTCTATAGCATTACTGCATTATATCAACAGTCATATTCTAATAACGTATGTTATAAAGATTGATAGATGAGCATGCTTTTTTGTACTTTCAACTGTATTGGTAAAAAAAGGGCTTTCTGAATAGGATTGGATGTATTTAGTTATAGCATGGACGATTCACTTAGCATAGAAAAAAATATTTAACTTGTGTAAGTAGCCATCAGATGTGGTTTTAAGGGCATAGTAGTAAAATACATCAAATTTGTAAGTTTCAAGATATGTACATAAACAGCACCCAAAAAATTTAACAGGGATCTAAGCCTGCCTGCCTCCACATTATAATTGGGTTTGTGAGTTCCAGGTGCAAGTTATCAAGGCAGTGTATTTTGTTACAGGTGTAGATGTACCAATAATTTGCATACAGTCATCTACTTAAACGACCAGTAAAACATCAATATTTGGTCACAGTGACCAAGTTTATGAAAAATGTGTAGTACTTGTCAAGATGCTGTGTTTCTTGGTTCCATGTATAGCATTATTATACAGTAAATTAAACACAAATATCATAGTGAGCTACATGCAAGAAACATAAGCCAGAAAAATGTTAAATACAGGTCACAATAACTTTCTCTTGTTGTAAGGGTGTGTTACTAATAGGGATGCATCCAATCACTTAGTTTAATGGTTCTGTCATATACAATGCTTGAGAGTGAAATATGACCTATTTTTGTAATGAGGGTATATTACTACTACTCGTGATACATCCTCAAATTTCTTAATCTTGGTGTAACAGTATTGATATAGAATCCCAAAAACTATTTGGCTTTTAACTAAATCATAAAACTTAACCAAAAGCAGTAAAACATAGGTCACAATGACATTCTTAATACTAATAGAGATGCATACAGTGGTATAGTTTAATTGTTCTAGTTTGAACAGAGTTGCTTGAAGTAAAATAACAACTTACAATTTTACCAAAGTCAATGAGGCAGAATATATATGATACAGTTATGATGTTGTCTGTCCATCTGTTATCAATTTTGTTTCTACACAATAACTCTAATTCTTCACTATAGACAGTTAACAAAATGTATAGTACTTGGAATAAGGAAGAAGCCTGACATTGATGATGGACATTACAAATGTTTTGGTGACTACCAAATCAACTACCATTGTTGTTTGATGTTTAAAACTGATGCATGTTTGAAATTCAAAACAAAAACAAAGAATTAATTTATTTTTGATAATTGTTGGTCACAAGGTCCATAGTGTTTCCACATTATAGACAGAATTGTATTTCAGCAAAATGTGTTACAGCAAAGGATAACTCAATGATTATAAATGGATTCTAAGACCTGATTAACCTTTTGTGACCTTGGGTACATTTTTAGGGTAGTATGATTAAGTTCAGAATGCATTGGGGTTTATGCATTGTAGATGATAAGATCGTCTTTGCACAAAATATCAACTATTTACCATGAAAATCTCTATAGAACCAAAATCCAGCCAGGTTTCAGTAGTGGTCATTATCAATGCCAAATATATTTAGCCTTGCCAACTTAGCCACATCTTGGTCTGGTGTTGCTTGCAGGATATAGAGTTTGTTACAGTTGTATTGTGGAGTCTGAATAAAGGGGACAGAAACCTATTCGGGTTTGATTCATTTCTGATCATCTCATTCAGGTTTGTAACAATCACATAACATTACAGTTTCATTTAGTGATACTAGGAATGTCACTGTTATATAGTAATTTCCTCTTCCAGGTATAAAACATTACATTTTCACCTTAAAATATCAGGGACTTTCTTTGGCATATTTAAAATTTGATTTTATTTACCTCAGTATATATTTCCTTTCCATATGGGAAGTACCATTGTTTAAGAATAATTATATTAATTTTCACGGTGGTTAGATGGGGGGTGGTTTGCATTTGCTTTAAAGATGTCGCTTCTTGTTTTTTTATATTTTTTGCCAATTACAAGAACAAAAGAAATCCTTTTTTCCAGCCTGTTGCAGACCTGTTCTGTGTGTAAGAAGAAGATAGAGAGTATCCCAGTGATGCTGCCATGCAAGGATACAATCTGCTCTGTATGTTTTAATAATGTCATGCCTAAGGACTCAGGGATTAAAATATGTCCAAAGTGTAACAAAAACATTCCAGATACCTTTAATCCAGATGCCCTCAGAGAGAGGTTAGTCGCCCATTGATCTATTCATGTTTAATATATAGTCAAATTGATCTTAGACCAAAACAGCTGATAATATGGCATCTTGTCAGTCCAAAATGCATTAATTAGTTTGTATTGCAATTTTTCCTGAAGAACGTTGAGGACTACATTGAAACTTTGCACATACATTCATTTCATGATCTTGTTGGTAAAAAATGAGAATGGTGCTTCTCAGGTATTAAGTAATATGGGCAGAGCAGTCACCTTAATTGATGTTCCTCTTGAATGGATGATTCTGTGAAAATGGAGATTTACATGCAAAGTAAATAGTAAGGATATATATGATGCTAAGCATAACATTGTCTCCTATAGATGCTTAAAAAGATTAATGTTGAAAGCATTTATCTGATTCAGCAAACTCTTTCCTCTTTTGTTAAAATAATGCAGTAGACCCCACTGAAGAACTTGAAACCTGGTACACTTCTTTGAAAATTAGTGAAACATCCTTAGAAACCTGCATGACTTAAAACAAAATCAATGAAGCCAGACAGAATATAGATTATTTACATAAAATTGGCACAACTGCAAACTCTTGGCTCAATAAATGTACTACTAAGATACAGTCTGCTAAACGATATTATTATTAAATATGCGTTGAAAAGGCAGAAAATCCAAATGAAATGAGTAGAATTATGAATGATTTTTCTTCAAATAGAAGCAGTAAGATACCAAATGAACTAGTAATTGACAAAAACTGATGATATGCATGATCTTGCTAACAAATTTAATGTCCACTTAAATATCTTCAACAAATGTGTTGATCTTATTGCTTCATGTCTTACCTATATAATTAATCAAAGTATTGCTAAGGGAATTTTCTCATCTCAACTGATGGCAGCATGGGTTATACCTGTTTATAAAGAGGGTTCAAAATCAAATCAAGCTACATATTGACTAATATCTTTTCTGCAGACCATATCTAGACTGTTTGAAGGATAAACATATTCTGTGGTTATCTACTGTATATACTTCCATATAAGCTGACTAATTTAGTAAAAATTAAAGGCCTTAAAGAATGGGGGTTGGCTTTTCTGTGGGTCACTGTCAAAACTTTACAAGCTTTAGGTTCTTGTTTTTTTACTACTGCAATGGCTGTAAATTTTGGGACACAAAAAATTAATTCTTTCTGTGTCCTAAGACATAGGCATGTATAGAAAAAAAAAAAATTCTGTGTCTCAACAATTATTAAACTGTTTAAAAGTGCTATGATTGCTATAATTTTTCAGGTGCATATTTTCTGATTTCTTCAACAAAATGAAATTAAGTAAAGGTAAACAGACTTCATAATTTGTGGTCAGTTGCATTTACAGGGAATACCAGTCTGTACAATACTTTCTATGTGCACATGCATATCGTTACTTAAATCCTTATTTATTCCCAAATATATTGATGCTGATTTTGCTTTATTTTTTGTTTTGACCACATTGCATTCTTCCAGATACCATTTCAGCTAGTCCTAACAGCTGTTTCATTTACTTTGAATCATGCACTCACAAGTTACTTATTTTCAATGGTATTAGCAATCCAACAAATTAAGTATCTTTTTATAATGGAAGCACATAACCAGCATAATTTACATGTTCATGAAGAGTGGTAATAATAAAGGCTAAACTTCTCATATAGATCAACTTAGATCAACATCAGTCAATTTTAGTTTTGTGTTTTATCTGAACAAACATCATAACTTTCCACACAATAGAAAGATTGATGTTTTGGTGTCTCATATCTTGATGGTCAGTGAATTTGTCTTTTGTTTTCTGCAAGCCAGTTAATCATTAAAACCAAGAAATTTGCTTGTGTTAAGGGAATTTTGACTGGCAACATTTCCAGTACATTGGTGTGTAATTGCCTTTTATTCCATAATATTAGCACGAATACTGTAGCTTTGTAAAATGGGGTGTAAGGCATACCTATGATCTTTTCAAAAGCCAAGTAGGGAGACTGAATTAAAATAATAGAGATCAGGACCGAAAATCAGGAGGTTTCTAGTGGCATTTTTAAAGCCTAGTTTTCACTAAATATTGATCGATTTTCCTTGTCCAGTATGCATGAAAATCACAAAAAGACTCGCTGTTTTTCCCTGTGATGCACCCTTGTTCCCTTAGGAATTGCCTTATTTTCATATTCTGGTCAGCTGTGGCAAAATTTCACAATAACTAAAGATTAGTCTTAAATAAACAAGCAAAAAAGCCAACATGACTAATTAAAAGTTAATCCTTAGCGATGCAACTATTTTGAGAAAATTACTGACCCTCTATCGTAATTCAAAGCAACCATATTTCACACTATTATGTGTTATGCAAGCACCAGCAATTGATTGGCAAATATAGGATTCCCAATTTCGTTAATCTAATGATACCTAAATAGGTAGCCTCATGGTACATGTGGCAACTATTTTTCACCTCGTATATCTGACCTTATTTCATTATTGTCAACTTGTAAAGCATTTACTATTGTTTACTATAAAACATGTATTCTGAATTAGTTTTTTGAGGACACATTTGCTGCATGGTACGTTTTCTCATTCCTTCTTTTATTTGACAATGGTAATTAACATTGGTATATACATTATAAAAATGCCAGGTGTTCACTCATGCAAGTTTCTTTCATGGGAATAGCGCTATATAGCTAATGGGGTTACTGCGGATGGAGTTCTTAGGATTGAAATTAATTATGGATGATTTTATTGTTGTGGTTTAATTTTTTGTGTATTTCATTTTATTTTATTTTATTTTTTTTTGTATTGCTGTAGAGGTAATAAAAAGTCATCAAATTACGTGAATAATCTTTAAACTTAACATTCCATTTAGTGAAGAAGTGAATTGTTTCTAGTAAAGTAATTATTTCATCACAAAAAAATTTACAGATGATAGAACAAGACATGTAGGACTTTTCTTGTTTAGAAGAAATGAAATTCAAAGACATTATGTACTTTGTATAAGCTGAATAATTTGGGGAAAAAATAAAGCCTGGAAGGAGGGGGGAGTTTGACTTCTAGAGGCCAAGGTGTAAGTCTGAAAATTTTAAAGCTTTTTTTCTGGATGACCAGTATTGTTACTGTTTATCGCCAAAAATGATATCACATGCCGAATGATGTTACATTGCACATATGATATGTGCTGTTGTGAAGTAAAACAATTATTTTTCTAACTCATCTGGTAGGATAATGAATGAAAAACATATATTACCATACTTAACGTCCATTTGACAGATGACCATTCACTAGTAAATGCAGCCATACATGTTATTTGAGCCACTGGTGGTACATGTTTTTTCAAAAAGAAACCCCATATTAGTTATCTCTCAGTCAAGTATTTAACCCTCAGCTATTCAGTAATCATTAATCTCTATGGTGACATACAAATGCCTACTAGTTTATTTCAGTGTAAATATGAAAAAAATATACATGAAAAAAATCAGAATTACGATAATAAAGGTATTTATGACACAAACATTTTAGTATAGAGTAGAAATACATGTATGATAGTCTTAAAGGAACAATAGTGATAGGCTCTATTGGGGTTTGTTGTGTGCACGCTTAGGAAAAGTAAATAACAGGCAAGTAGCAATATGCAAGTCAGCGTGAATAATTGTAAAAAATATCATTTGTGGGAGTTATTTGACAGGTGTATTTAGAAGTAACAGGCAGCCACGGTTGTTTTTAAAGCAAAGTGGTTTGTTAGCAGTAGTGTTGTACAATAGCTACTGTATGCTTAATCTGTGGTAAATGCCTCAGAAATAATGGATTTGTTTTCTTGCACAATGTCAATGACTTTAATAATACATACCGACTCTCCGATGTATTGTTTAATGAGATAAGGTAGTGGACATTGTTTCTGCTCAAAGTTAAAAAGTCACTTTACTTGAACAATGCCCATGTTGAAACCAATAATATTTTGGTCCCCTATTGGTAGTTAAAAAGTCCCAATGACCCCAAAATAATAATAAATAATTATCCAATACAAATTGATAACCAACAACCCATGGGAAAATGTACGGGATAAGGTATAAATAGTATACTACCACTATAAGAAATTATTTCAGTTTAATCTTTCCAGATGTTATATTCAATCAGATAAAAAGAAAAGTGTTGGAAGTAAAAGAGTTTTGCTTATGATGCATCATTCAAACTTAAAGTTATTGAATAGGCAGAAGCAAAAAGCAACTGCTGCAGCACACAAAATTTGTGTAACCAAGAAGCAAGTACGGTGATTAGCAGTAAAGCAAAGCACCATTAGAAGAAATGCCAAGAATCAAGAATGCTCATCAGACTGGGATTGCCCCTTTCTCTAAATTGGAGAAAGAACTCATTGATTTTGTAAGTGAATGTTGACAAAATGGATGCATTGTAAAATGAATTGCAATTCATCTGTCTGGTATGCAGATGGCAAAAGATGACAAATACAAGATGGCAGATTCAAAATTTGTTTCATCAGTCGGTTGGTGTTCTCTGTTTATGAACTTGCATGGTTTCTGTCACAGGCAGCAAACGAAGATAGCGAAAAAGCACAAAAGCTATCAAAAGACTTGGAAGAAAAATTGAATTATTTCAGCAGTTCATCATTAAACATAGAAAGGAGTGCTTGTTCTATCACAAATCAGAAATATGGATGAGATGCCTATGATCTTTGACTTACCAAGCAATAAAACAGTCAATACTATTGGTGAGAAAGCTGTTTTGATATGACACTGCAGAAAAGCATGAAATTTCCAGCTGGTGTCATTGTTCATGCACATGAAAAGGAATGGATGGATGAAAGTGGAACAATTGAATGGTTGGAGAAAGTCTTGAACAAAAGACCAGGTGCACCTCTTCAGAAACTTTCACTGCTTGTTTGGGACATGTTTTGAGCACACAAGACATATGAAGTAAAAAAAAAAACTGCAAAGAAAATGAAAACAACATTGACTGTGATACCAGGAGGTTTAACATCAGTGTTACAACCTCTTGATATCTGCCTTAACAAGCCGTTTAAGGACAAGTTACAAAAGATGTGGTCTGAATGGGTTTGTTCAGGCACTGTGAAGATGACAAAAGGCAGGAATTTAATGATGCCGGTAATCAGCTTGGTCACCAAGTGAGTCAAAGACGCATGGAACTCAATTAATCAGAAATGATTGCAAAATCATTTCAAAAGTGCTGTATCCAAAAACCAGCCATGCCATGGATGGAACTGAGGATGATGCCATATTTGAATCTGACAATGATGAGGAGAATGAGAAGGAGAATGACTCACTATCAGATGACAATGACGATGTATGCTATGACAGCACGCCCATAACAGAAGCAGTTTTATCAACTTTTTTGCAATGCTGATACCGAGTCAGATTTTGAAAGGATTCTAAAAGTGATAGAACTTTTTTAATTCATGATTTTAGAATGATAATTTTTTTAAAAATTTCAATTAAAATATAACATTGAAGATAAATTGTTTTTATTTAAGCATATAAATTAGCTTTCTTACTTTCATTTTCAATAAGTTTGAAGATAATATTTTTTTTAATAATGTGATTTGCCTAAATAAATGTATTTTGTACTCACTTTGTGCATCTTGTGATGTAGTCTAGAACTTATGGGTTGGCTTAAATGCAAGTCATGCACTTTTTAATATTTTTAACTATTCTGCTTGGAGTCGGCTTATATGCAAATGGGCTCATACATAAGTATATACGATAATAATCGTATAGAAATCGTGAGGTAGGCATGGAGCAACACCAAAAGTCAGTAGGTTTTTTTCTCCCTCCTGGTGTGAAAGTTTACAGGTATGGTGTAAGGTCGGTTACATCAATGCAATCTACAACTCGGCTTTTAAGGTATTAGCATAATTTTTGAAGACTTTTTCTGCAACTTCATTATTATATTTTCGAGATATCATTAAGTTTTTGCTCACCATGGAGAACTGTATTATTGTTCATTCTGTTGTCATACTGGGATTACATTTTAATAAGTTAGGTTTCTTGAGAGGTCTTGGAGTTGTGGGTGGGGCTTGTGCGTGGATCATGCATTTTTTTTTAGTGTTTATACCAGTTCAGTTTGGTGGTCAGCTTATATGCGAATTGGCTTATACACGAGTATATTCAGTAAGTATCATTTGATTCAGCCATCCCAATCTGACTTTAGTCAAAACTAATCCTGTCAGCCTATGCTAACAGAAATCAGTGATGCATGGTTGCTTTCAATGGACAATGGCTAATTGGTTGGAACTATATACTTTAAGTTGGCCTTAGACTAAATTGACCATAATACACCTGCATGTATACTTGAAAATTACAAATGTTCTCACTTATCACTTTCGTGAATCAAATCATGCCAATCTGACAGAAGCCAGCAAGTTATTTTTGAAAAGCTGATGTCCATCAAAAAAGGAGTTCCACAGGAATATATTGTTTGGCCTGTATTATTCATATTGCTTATAAACTATTTCCCCCTGTATGTACAATGTTAAAAATATAATTTATATCCAGATTGTAATTTACTTTACATTATCCTGATTCTAATGTTGTAATTTTTAACAAAAAACTAAATTGAAGATTTAAATAAGTTGAATATTGGTACTCACAGAATAACATGTTTATCAACCCTCTAAAAACCAAGGGAGTGTTGCTTGGAACTAGGCAGAGACTATTAGTGAAAAGTATTACAACTCTTGGGCTGTATAAAAATGAAATTTGAAAATTATGACATATAAAATCTTTGGAAGTTCATGAGTGCAATGTGAGAGTACTGTCCAGAGTAGCATATATGTTTCATACTGACTGTGTGAATTTAATGTTGGTGTTGCTGATATTTATTGTTTGAAATAAAGGATGAGAGTGAGAATGTCTTTTTGTTGTGATCAGAATGGCCTCAGTTTTAGAATCATTCATCTGCAGCTTGTTTCATGTCATCAATGATTTTGCATCAAAAATGTATATCTCTACTCCTTGGATGGTAGCAACAACTTCAGTTGGGTGGCTTGACTTGTATATTTGAGTGCCATTAGCATTCAGTTGATGAAACACTGGATGATGATCTATAACACTTGAGTGCGGCTGAGTTTTTACTCAATGCATGCATTTGTGAATGTGTGTGTTTGTATATAAATGATTTCCTTTGTACGAGGTCCTCAAGGTAGATTAGTTTTTAGCTTATTGTGTTACCCTCTTTAAAGAAATAAAGGAAATAAAGTAAATATTTTATTATTCCCAAACAGTGTTGGAGGATGTTTGAAACTCAGAAAGTGCATTTTTTGGTCTCAGAGAGTTGGAGGCAAGATACATGATGCAAGTAGCATCATAAAATTGAGAATAAGCCATCGCCATCGCTTCATATAAACCTATAATAAATGGCTGAAAATTGATATCTAAATAAATGAAAACAACTTGCCTGTTTTCTTTAAAGAATTTAATACACTTATAAGCAAAAATAGTTGTTAGACTTAGCCTTGTAAAATATCAGCAGCACATGGATACAAATACTTGCATAATCACATTGACAATTGACATTAAATAATATTTATTTAAAACATAATACACGAAGGTACCATCTTTTAAATCCGTTGGATGGAGGAATATATTCTTAATATTAGATGCAGTCTTTGCTGCTTTCCATAGTTCAGTCGAGTGTTTGAAAGTAATGTAGGCGTAATTTGTGTTCATTTTTAGAGATTGGATGGCACTTTTGTTCAATCTTCTCTGCTGGATGTTTTGGTCAAAACTGGGTTCTTGCAAACAATAATGTTGACATTGTAAGATCTGTATCTGATGCCATTAGACCCCATTTGATATGAAAATTGAAAAATACAGTAATATATGCCTCTGTACAGTACCTTAGGTTAATACAATTTCCTTATTAACACAATTAAGCTGTGTAAACATAAGCTTGAACTTATTATTGTGTAATAACTTCTTGTATTCTTTGATAACAGCAACATTAAAAGAAATTGGATAATTCCATTTTGTTAATTTCACCTTTGCAAATTTGTTTAATGGGCTCACACCAGTCAGCAAGGTACATGTATTTAACAAATCACCCTACTGATTGCCTATCATTTAAGTAATATATTAATTTGTGGTTGTTTATACCTGACCACTATATTTTCATTGTCTCTATGACAATTATCAGCACAAACATTCCCAAGGACAGTTTTACAAGAGTTCTAAGCAGCCAGACTGTATACCATTTATACATAGTACATGTTACAGGCATTTATTGGTCATTTTTTGTTATTGTTTTCTACTTAAAAGATTATTAAAAATCATGTTTTTCAAAATCATATGAGGGAGGGATGATTTTTTTTTAAAAGCAAAAACACTTTGTTTTAGTGTGCCAATTGTATTATATGTATGTATTGGGTTGTCACCAGAAGACTTTGTAGGATGCCATGTTGTTATTAAATGAAAATGGTTTGCATTTGACTTCCAGTATGGGTACCATGGCAATCCTCTGTGAAATCTTGACTTCCAGTATGGCTACCATGGCAATCCTCTGTGAAATCTTGACTTCCAGTATGGGTACCGTGGCAATCCTCTGTGAAATCTTGACTTCCAGTATAGCTACCATGGCAATCCTCTGTGAAATCTTGACTTCCAGTATGGGTACCATGGCAATCCTCTGTGAAATCTTGACTTCCAGTATGGCTACCATGGCAATCCTCTGTGAAATTTTGACTTCCAGTATGGGTACCATGGCAATCCTCTGTGAAATCTTGACTTCCAGTATGGGTACCGTGGCAATCCTCTGTGAAATCTTGACTTCCAGTATGGCTACCATGGCAATCCTCTGTGAAATCTTGACTTCCAGTATGGGTCCCATGGCAATCTTCTGTGAGATCTTGACGTAGAGTTTTCCTGAGGAAGTTGTTGTTGTTGTTGTTGTTGTAGGATTTAACACCATTATTCAGCACATGATAGGCTGTACATGGCAACCAGTATTATTGGTGGAGGAAGAACCCGGGAAAACCCATGGAAAGAACCACCAACCCACGAGAAGCTACTGGCAAGCTTTCTCACATGACCACATTAGCCGAATCTTAGACTCGAACACACACAGACAGAGGTGAGATGGCAGTGATCCGTAACAGAGAGCCCTTTAGACCACTCTGCCACTTGGGGCCCCTTTCCTGAGGAAACTTCTTATGATATTTAATTGATACTTAATGAAAATGGTACCCTGCAACATTCAATATGGCTGTCACAATGAACATTTTGAAATTCTTGTCACTAATTCTCCTGAATTGATGTTCATATAAGCATAAGTCATTACCACACTAATGTTGTATAGTTTGTTCTAAATGAAACAGTGCCTATCTTACTTCGAAAATGACTGCCACAGTGTCAGCTTTAAAATCTTATCTCTGAAGAATAGCCTTGCGAAGGAAAAGAAATCTTATTTTGAAATTCCTGGAAATTCTTTGCTGTCAGTTAGCCCTTTTGAAGGACTCTTGTTTTAGATTTTGTGATGACATGTTTTTTTTATGACATTCTGCAACGATCCTAGAGAAGTATAATGTGTAAGAAAAAAAGACATATAGCATAGTACTAGACTAGTGTGAAATACATCAGAGTAGACATTTCAGTATATTCTTTGGGTAACTTAAGACAGACTGCTTACCTGTGCAAAACATTTTGCTGTAATACAGTGTCAATTTAATAATCATGTATCATTCAGACCTGTTCAAAATAGAATTGGGACAGATTTTTCCTTTATGTATGCTCTCAGAAGCAGTAGATGCTGTCTTTAATTTCACATTTACATAAAATATGAAGTAGTAATCATTCCTCAAACTTTTTGAAACAAAGTACAGTAGAGCTAATACTTTTTCATCAATATATTTTTATACCACATAAATGAACAAAGTGACAACTATTTGACAAATTTCCTTTTGTATGTTAAGATATATATGTTTTCTGATCTCGTCAGTTTTTACACAGTAACTTGTTGCCTTTCGTACTGTCAAAACACATGTAACACAAGTATTTTTAGCCCTTCTTGGAAAAGCCTGGATTATATTTTTATGCCATCTTATTGTGATCTTGTTACTTCAAAGATGATGTTAATGGAGACAGGTTTTCCTTTGAGTCAGACTGTATTTTCCACAGAATATAGAAAATGTCACTTGAAAGGCAATCTTAGTACAACTCGGCTAAGTCCACCAAGAATTTTAAACTGTTTACTACCTGTAGGATGATTTAGGCTTCTGACTGACTGCACAAGATTAGTGCTATCTAGTGATATTTGTTTAGTTCTTTTGAAAGCAGCTTTATAGAAATGGCAGAATTCATTTTCATGTCCCTGTGAACCAGATTACAACCATTAAAATTCCTTTTTCTATCCATTTTTGAATTTTATGTGATATATTTGTTGTTTAGATTTAGTACTTTAGCATATGAAAGATAACACATGCTTCAAAGATATTTCAACAAACTTTCGATACTGTAGCCAACCATTATGTTTTATGCCACTTGAGCTCTTGAAATCCATCCATAATCCATTCCAGATTACATCTGATCACAAAGTGTAATCCAATGATTACTTTTACTTATTTTCTGTTGAATTTACTATTGTGATGCATAAGCCAGTTCCCAGTCACATGATCATAAGAAGTGTTTACCATCTATATATTTATTGAATGCAAGGTATGAAAAAAAGAAATATTTATGTTCTGGAGATTCATTGATACTTTGATAATCTTAAAGACAAGGGAGATTTCAATGAGAGATGGAAGGAGACACATGTGCACACACACACACACCACAGCCAGGAAGTTCAAATGTTTGGTAAAAATAAAAATAAAAATAATTAATGATAATAATAATAATAATAATAATAATAATAATAATAATAATAGTTTTATTTAACAAGAATATCTTCGAATAGTCTCCCTTGAGAACCTCAGCTGACATGGTTATCAAAGCATCATAAAGGTCTAACTTGTTTAGTAATAGAACATCACATAATGACAAGCAACATATCAATTAGGTTTCATGTATTAAATTGGTAAAAAGAATAAACTAGTTCAAATACATTAAAGCAATAATAGATCATGATATGATCTGTATACACATAAAGATGAAGCAAATGACATAACACAAAGTGCACAACAAATCATTCAGAAAGCATGGTTCACACATGTAATATATATTTTTCTTAAAACCCAAAAGTAGATTTTGCTGCTTGAATGTGCATCCAGATTACTTCAGAATAATTCTGAAATTGTTGAGTATGTTCTTTATTTGCAGTAAGAATAGACATATTGGTGCAAGTCTTGCTACATTAATGTAAAATATGGTTATAAATTTGATTGATTAAATGTTACAATTTTATTAAGAGTCTTCTTGAATTTCCCCTATTTATATTTTTAGGAAATCAGTTCAGAAGTTCAGAGAATACCAGAGCAGATGTAACAGTTTCTTTATGGATGTTGTGTCACAGCTGTGTTTTGCTGACAACACTGCTCCATCGGATGACGTGGTGAATAGGTTGCTAGGTTACATCACCATGACAGCAACACAAGGAAAAGAAATAAAACTGAAAACTATTCATCTGACAAAGGAACTGACCATTTTTTATGATTGTGTAGATCCCAATCCAGTCTTTAGATCATTTCTGCTGCAGTTACTCCTCAGAACAAGGTTTGACTGAATTTGTAATTACTCGTAGAAAATCAAACTATAATTGCAATACCTCCATGTGAAAAAAGGTATTACAGATTATTCTGTGAAACAAGACATTACATTCTGATGTTTTTTAGCTAGATACATTAAATACAGGAGGTGCTGTAATCACAAAAGCATAGATGATTGTTTTTAATAAATTGTGGGAGAAGGCCACTGGTTATGGCCACAAAAATCAACAATGACTGAAGACACAGAAACTTAACACATGGAAGGAAAATGTATCAAACCTAGACCTTCAGTTCTATCAAACGTGAATAATTTTCCCATGATTAATCTTTGGGGCTTTCTATTAGACCTAATACCTAATCTTCCACAACAAACATGTAAATATTTTTAAACAATTATTGACATCAGGGTCCAAATAGGCATTAGGGTGAAACAGTTAAATATGAATGGATCAATTTCTAAGGTAAATTTTGGGAAACTTGGTTCAACTATTCTTAAATCGAAGTTGGGAGTGATAGTGCATTTTATTTCTACTGACTGCCACCATCCCTACCACAAAACTTAATCTATTCAGTGGACTTGGGATTGTATGGGCAGCTGCATATCTTTCATCTATAAAAGAGCATTCACTTCATTCGATTCCACATGAAGACTATGACAATAATCTTTAATAAACTAAGATGCGAAAGGTTGTGGGTTCGAACCCTGGCCATATCATACCAAAAAAGTATAAAATGGTACTAACAGCTGTCTTGCTTGGCGATCAGCATTAAGAGGTTAGTGCCAGGACTTGTCGACCTGGTATCAGGATAATGTGACTGGGTGGGACATGATACTACATGTGCAGCATGATACCCCCGTGCTAGACATTATCATAAACTGCCACAGTGCAGATATTGTTGCAATATGACTAACAGAATATTAAAGCTACATTAAAATTCCAATTCACACACATGCACATTTACTAGTAACTTTAGATGAGTTGTTTTGTACCACTTTGTGAAATTTATCTCTGTAAATTAGTTTAATGGGTTCCTATTATAGCAGCCATTAAAGAATATAAGAGGACTGGACATATCATCATGTTATTGCTGTTCATGTAAGTTATACATGAAATGATGGTTGTAATATGCCTGACCACCTTACCTTTTAATTACCTTTATAATGACTAACTGTAAAAACATCCCAAAGTATGGTTTACAAGAGCTTTAAAAGGTACTGTTCACCATTTAGATATGTTCCATGTGTCACAACATAGACCGAGTCGGGACTGGATTAGTGAAGACACGGAACGCAACTGCGTTAATAAGATGTTTATTTTATAAACGCAATTTTAAAAATCAACTCTGACACCAATATTTTACAAAATATAAGAAAAATCTATTTAAATAAATGTTCCTAACATGGAACTATGAATTTCAGTCACGTAATGACAAAAAAGAAGTATATGAATGAATTTACAAATATGAATATATATATATAAAAGGCTTGTATAACGAGATAGATGCAAATATGAAAAGATAATGCGTCGTCAATATGACGAGACTAGAATGAAGATATTAAATAATTAATACGTCGTCCATATGACGAGACATATGCAATTGTGAACCCTAAATTCTGAAGTTCTCGTTCATGGAACGAGATTTGTGTAGAATGAAATTATGCAGGTGTCGTTCATATAACGAGACTGCAAAGAAGATATTAAAAAAATAATACGTCGTCCATATGACGAGACATATGCAATTGTGAACCCTAAATTCTGAAGTTCTCATTCATGGAACGAGATTTGTGTAGAATGAAGTTATGCAGGTGTCGTTCATATAACGAGACTGCAAAGAAGATATTAAATAAATAATACGTCGTCCATATGACGAGACTGAAATGAATAAATGTAAACTATTTGCTGAGGTATTTTGCTACTAGCCTGGCATCCATTTGACGTCAGGAAGTACATCCGGTTACACAGAGTCAAACCTAACTGTTGTGACCTTCACCTCATGCAATCATATATAAATACCATATATCTATACATCTAACGCAGCAAACATAAATGCAGCATACGTAAGCACCATACACAGGCACCACACACGGGCATTACACAGTCAGCATAGACAAGCCCACACACGTAGTCACCTCAACATGGCACCACACATGCAGTTACCACAACACTGCACCACTTCAGCACAACACGTCACCACACTTCAGCACAACACTTCAGCACACTTCAGCACAACACTTCAGCACACTTCAGCACAATACTTCAGCTAAAATTAAAACAACCGAACCGAGTAATACATATGACACGGTCAAGTATTCTCACATACATGTAGCGCATGCATGCACATGAAATAATTATCCATGTACATTTAACGTTAAGCATGCAGCGTATAATTGAACTCAATTATGTTCAGATACAAAAGAACTAATGAAACAAAATATAGTACTTCTGATAAAATGGCGCTGCCTAACCTATGTATTTATTCTATAGATTTTATAATAAATACTAAACATCTAATATGTAAAACAATGAATTATATCATAATACAAATAGCAATGAGAACAAAGTTAAATCTATTGTTACCTCTTTTAGCTGATAGATTGCTCCGTTTAGGATGGAAGCGTTTCCGACAAGACTACATTGTAATGTGATTTACGTCTTATAATTTCGTCCTTATATACCCCTAGCTGTGACAGATATGCGCAGCTAGGTACTTTAAACTGCAGGCAATTTTGCACATGCAGCATGAGCTGAGTGTTCGCTCATTATGCCAAAATAACTAAAAAGCCGAAAAAATAATAAACTACCCTCGGTAAGGCTGTACGCAGTAACGAAATCAAGACTAGATTTTTGACCACATATACATATTGAACATAGGCGTATACAATTCCGTGACACCATGTTTCAGGCATATATTGAGGTGGTTGTTTTGATTTTTTTTTTTAAGGATTATTGGTAATCCTGTTTTTCAAAAAGCTACCATGTCATGAGGTTCTGGAGTATGAAGAGAAAATAAAAATGTTTCTAGCATGGCATATGTTATGGCAGGTATGACTGGTTTAAAAATTTGATCCGGCATCTTGGGTTTGGACTAGATTGCGAAGGTTGTTGTACATCAGTTTAAAATAACTTTAAATTATAAAATTAATGTGCCTGAGAATGTTTTGGTAGGTGGGTACAGACCAAAGTGTCATTAAATGTCTAAATGGAACCTATAAGTCATACTCCAGGACATTCACAGCCACTGGTCTACAATGTAGAAACCATTTAGATCCTCAGTCTTTCACTAAATGGTCATGAAATGAAAACATTTTACATGACAACTGATATTGACCCTGGAGTCCATCACTGCACACAAATACACATTTACCACCAATGTTCAGGTCTGCCCAAAGACCTAGTTCATGGGTTATAAAATAAAAACTGTTACAAGTCACACCCAGTAAACTTATGAACACTTGCTGGGCATGAAACCTTTGAGTCCATACCTAACCCCCATATATTTGCTCTCAGGTCAGTGCTTTGAAATTATTGAGACCACAATTTTGGCATAGGGAAATCCACTAGAAAAACTGGATTGAATTTGGAATAAGCGTACGTACTGTCGATTGGTTGATAGGTTGAGTGCGTGATGGGTCTATTCCCACTCACCCAGGTCTAACATTCATATCATTAGCCCCTTTGTAGGGGTATGATATGATGACCAAATTAAATAGTGCACTCTGTGCGCATAAATGCCCGTGGGGATGTGGCACCATTCCATCTTCCTGGATAAATGAAATCAATTCCATGTAAATAAATGGCAGTGCAAAATAGTGAGCATATGACCCTAGTGGCCGGTTTCACTCTAAATCCAACTATTCATTCATTCATACTCATTGAACATTTTCACATTCAACTAACTTTGACCCCAGGGTAAATCTATACACACAAGATCTGAACCTCTTCCAACCCTATAACATGCATATCAACTTACTAAGCATGAGTAGTTGAATTCAGATATGCAATGAACATTGGTCCTTGGGTCAGTTCTTATTTCTGGAATGTCCCATGTGTGTGTGGAGGGGGAGGATGGGTATATGTGTTTTACAAACACTTGTTGTTTTATTGTTATCTTTCTGACATATAAATACAGATTTATAGTAGATTTATTTTTATTATTGCAGTCTGAATTCATAAAATTACAAACGCATACAATTTCCCTTCCAGTGAGAAGGAAGTACATAATAATCTTGAGAAGTACTTCAGGAAGGCAAAGGTGGTGATTGGTCCAGATAATAAAGACAGGGAGTCACACATAGTGCAGTTAAGTCAACTGGTTGTACAGTGTTTAGAGGTAAGAAAATGAAGGTGAAAAGAATACCAATTAGCTTTCATACATTTGACAGAACAAGGATTTCAAACCAGTAAGTTTAAAAATTTTGATAAATAAATTGATTTCAAAATTAGTAGATTATTTTATTGGCATTTAATTGGTGTTTGAAAGGGATTGAAAACAAAGCAAGTGCTTTTTCCCCATAATATGTATTCTCTTGATATTGTAATAAAACAGCAAGATTTTAACATAAATCAGATTCAAGTATGCTGATATTTTATATTCAGAGTAGGCTGATTTAGATTAGCTGTCATTGGATTATTTTTACTTTTATTCACAGGAATTTCTGAGATAAATTGAAACAATGGAACAGTTTTGGCTCTATAAGTGATGTCACTGATCATACACTGTGAAATCTATTAAAGCATAAGCCATAACAGTAGGTTTTAGTAATGTGCATGATCACAGGAAGTTTTGATAAACTGTTAACTAAATATAGAACTACTTGGTACTGAGCAAGTATAACGTTTGCAGCTTGGTCAACAGCTTGGGCAATAAAAAACAAAAAATTCTGGAATTACAGGCTAAAGAGTTCACACTGGCAGATCACTTAGGAAATGTTACATGAGAATTAGACCTGACTTACAAAAGAGACAATTATAAATAAAAGTAGAATTTGTATTGATAACTTGGGAAATGTTACATGAGAATTAGACTTGACTTTTGAAAGAGCCAAATTTAATCTTTTATTGTATCAAACAGAGTACAGCAAAACAACACAAAACTATAATATATATACAAGTTCTTTGGACTTGCATGAAAAATGGAAGCAATACAATTAATAGTAAAGACTTGAGGACAAGCAACACTGATGGACACTATACAGCAGCAAGTAATACTAATTTAATATTTCAAATTATTAAAATACAAATAAACTTTTATATTAGTATCATGTAATAAATACCATAATAAAATATATATACAGTTCATACCTTGGTCTGTATTAAAATTTATGTTACATCCCAGATCATACAGTGCTCACAAAAATTACTTTAGAAATTAATAGTTTCCCAGCATATGATTTCCCAGCAGATGTGGTAGTCTACCACAATAACATCATCCCCTTTACAAATGGCAGGACTCATTGTACATGGACTGTACAGAAGATAATGAGATTAACTTGGGAGCTACCTATTTGACTGATGCTGAGCAGTTAATAAAGAATGGTCCAAACATGGTAGAGAGATTGTACGCCATAGCCAAAGCCAGAGTTGGCCTGGCTATAGCAGCAAAGCACATTCATGAGACTGTAGTAAAGCAGGGGCATGTGGTCACTCCCCAAGAACAAGAGCTGATTGGCAAAGCTGCAAGCCTGTGTGAAGGAGACTGCAAGTGGCCAAAGTGAGTACAACAATATCATTGCAAATTAATACAATGGAATTTGCTAGATGATTCCATGATAAAAATTCTAAAAATGGGACTTTTACTATTTTTAACAACACAAAGTATTTTGCAGTGCTAAGCTTAACAGGATAATGTGTTTTATACTTCACACAATTTTATTAAATCATTAAAATGCAATAAGTATTCTTGTGTTCCAAGTATTATGCTGAATCAATTGATGTAGTACATTGGTTATGTGGTTAGATAGAACTTTTACCACTCTATTGTCTTAAATCAAGTAAAAAAAAGAAGTGAAACTAACAAATATACTAAAATTCATCAAACAGTTTTATTTCCCTTGCATACAGAATGAAAATTTAAAAGAAAGTATTGTGAATTAAATTGTAAAAAATCTGAATGTTCTATTAAAAGTCAAAAAGTATAGAATGTTCAAAAATTCTAATAATCTTGAATGTGCTGTTGTGCTGGTAGTCTCAAATGTGTTGAAGTACCAATTGTCTTGATAATTGATAAACAAAACGCTTATTTGATAATAAATAAAAGAATCTAACTTTCCAGTGTTATCATTTATTCCTCTTTTTTCATCATGAGCGTTAAAGAACAAAATATATCCACGAACTCCCTTCATGTAATCTAGCATAGGCATCCATACTGTAGCATCCATACTGTAGCGTGTATCGCTATGTCCGATAACACATGACACATTGTTCATTGATGTGAACATTGAGAAACAATTCAAGTTTGATTGTACTCAAAGATTTGAATATGTTATCCAATTGAAAACTGGATCAAACAAAATCACAAACGAGATGGAAATAACCATTACCTTGAAGACAACTGTTAGTCATGCATGACACAGTATTAGGTGCAAAATAATCAAGATTGAATTATATGCAGGTCAACTATGTGATAGTATCTCACAACATAAATATAATTATTTGAAAATACATTCACTTGAGTGCAAGTGACAATCTTTTTGCATGGGTTACATTTAACAAATTATTGCTGTGTATACTGTTTACCTGCAGACATTTATTTCCATTTGTATTAATTATAACTACAGATGCCAAGCAAATAGAAGCCCAGGTAGTGAACAAACACAACTGGCAAATGAGCAGTAAACTCATTGTTTAAACTTACCAACAGGACTTTGAAAGATAAAGGTTATTTTTATTAGAAAGCAAGCTAACCTCAGAAGCCGACTTCGGACAATTTTAAGGCAGTTTTTTTTTTATAAAAAGGGTATCAGTACAAAGATTATTATATTACAAAGCAAACCAATCTCGGAAGCCAACTTTGGATTCTTTTAAGTATGCTGATTTTTGGTGTGAATATACAGTATCAGCAAAGATATGGAACATAACTTTGGTTCCTTTTCACTGGTATTCACGGGAATTTTGAAAATAAATTGAAACATTGAAAAGTGAATGGACATCAGAGACCCAACATCACCGAGAAGATTTGGAGAAAATAAAATCATTTGATAAACTTATAAAGGCCAGAAGAGAAGATGATGATTTCACCGACAATATGATCATTAACATGGATGAAATTCTAATGTAATTTGATCTCACTGCTGAGCAGACTGACAATAAGATGGGGCTTAAAAGTGTGAGAATTAACATGACTGGTGCACATTAATAAATCTGACTCAAGTCCTTGCAGTTTCTGCTTCAGGGTATGTGTTGTCTTGAATGATAATTTTCCCTGTATGAGAAAGCTAAACAAATATTCATGCACCAAAAGAATGGATCATGTGAAGGAGAAGGGTTGTGTTAATGAGATGCTGCTGCAGTGGATTAAAGGGTTTTATCTCATGTACATAGGTTATATTTTTTAATAAGCTGTCAGTTTGTGCATTGTTTTTACATCATTTTTAAATGAGTTATATGGCATCCTACAACTTATGACTTAAAAACTGATGTGTCCCCAAACATTGAGTGCAAAAAACAATTTACTTTACAAATTAATTTATGGTGTCCCAACGTACATGGTCAGTATGGTACAATCTGTCATGTGACCTATGACCCACTAGATTTTTAGAAAAATAATGGAAACTTTCACTAATTATTCAGCAATATTAGAGTCATGAACTTAATTTGTAGCTAACCTCTTGTTTACCGCTAATAACCATTTCAAAAATCTGGTAAAAATAGTCTAGTGGCTGAAACTCTATCTCAATCACAGACAAAGGTCAAGCACACAATATAAATTAAATATGCATAATATGACACAGCCAGCTCAGTATTGTGAAGACGGATGATCTCTTTCCATATTGTAAGAATAATTAAATAGTAGCCATGTCTTATTAGAGAAAGGATTTTATTACAGTAGCATAATAATATTCTTTTAAAAAAATTGTCAGTTATGTGCATCAGACACACTGAACACCACTCCCACACCCTCAATAGGACCACAAATTACCACCCACTATGTCTAGGAATCTGGTAGATATGTGGATGTAAAATGGTAGATTTAACTACTTGATATATTCTAGAAGTAAGAACTCTTTATTTATCAATTACAAATTTGCATGAGTGAAGCAGTAACTCATTACAATGAACCGTTAAAATGAAGGGGTTGTTAAATTTCAGATTGTTATGGCATCTCATGAGAAATTGGTCCCTGAGACATTTTTTTCAAACTTCAGCAACTAAATACACATTTAAGTCAGAAGTCAGTTTTTCATTAACACCCATGAAACTATATAAGATATGGTGTAATCTTTAACCACAAAGTAGTTCAATGCTTCTCTGACACTGTTGCAATGAAGTCATGAAACTTAATTTATATGCATTTGTTCAGGGAAGTAATATGGTACAGCATAAAAATTAATCCACTTTCCTGGCTTACGTACTTCATCATCTGTCAACTATGATTATCAAGGGCACTAGCAGCTGTAAAGTTCCTTTAGTTGCACAAATTAGCACAATTAGACTTTTGTTTTCTTCTGATTGTTCTTTTTTCTCATATTTCACAGGATCTTCTTGATCAAGTATTTGTGCCGCTGTTATGGAGTTGACAGTTATGAGGCAATATGCACTAAAACAGATGTTGAATATCTGAAATGGATCAAGTACCAAGAAAGTGCAGGAAATGTAATAATAATAATAATAATATTAATAATAATTAATAGACTAATTTCACATTTTATAAAAGGCATGAAAAATTAACCCAGTGATTAGATGATGCCCAGTGCCACCATGACACTTATATACTACTGATGGGACTACAGTGTATATTACAAAATACTGTATGCTTACAAGAAATGTTGTCTATACTAGATTCCTCTCAAAGCCAATTATATTTTTACTATATTATTTTGACAGCTACAGAGGTTAATTTCTCTGAGGTTTAACAATAAAATTCATTGAGTGAACATCTCATTTTTCACACCTCCTACTGAGAGTAAGGATAATCCAATACTCCATACATGCCCAAGTTGGACTTGAAAGGAAAAAAGATGCCTTGCTAGTTATGATGCCTTCAGGAAAAGATTGACTGTGGAAACCCCAGAAGATTTTATTAGAAATAATGGCCTCACATTTGGGATTAAATAATGAAGAATGAAGTGTGGACCTTTGTAATAAAGATTCAGAAGAGGTCCCAATGTTTGAAATTTGAGTCATTTCTGTGACAATGCTTTCAGGTTCCAAGAAGTCAGTGTTTAAAATAGCTTAGCCACATACAGTCCTTATTGATTCTTCTCATTTGAGATTTTATTTTGTAATTTAATTGATTAAATATAGTTTGAGTAATACATGGTGGATTCTTTTTTTGCCCGATGTTGGGCCCCTCTTTGCCTACCATGGTCGCTCTGCCAGACATGATGTCATTGCGGCCAGTATATGTTAATAAGCTAGTAACTAAATTTAGATATGCTGTCATGCTGAACCAATCAGATGACCAAGTCAGTAATACAGCATCTGGGATGCCAGTAGAAATGCGTGTGTTTCAGTGTCAGTGCTGCATTTAACTTAAAATTATCTGCAGAAAGAACCACCATCCTCCCCTCCATCCACCATGTCATATATTTGGGGCATTTTCTTGCATAGCACACTGTTCCATTTCTGTTCTCAAGTGCATTGCCCAGGTTCCTGCATTCTCAGCTTTGCTTTTGAACCCAACTTGTCTGTACTTTAATATGCTTAACTATTAGGCCATTTATACTTCATGCATGTTTCCCATGGTCCATGTATGGAGTACTGGCAGTTGTTTGTTATCATGGGAATCCTCAGGATCAGACTCATCAATTTTTGGTTATCAGTGTCCCCATATACCTCGTATCAGCCCTTGCAGCTCCATATACCCGTGTTGGGCACTCTTCATAACCCTACAAACTTCCCTGAGTCTTTCTTTCTGAGGCATTCCTGTACAACGAAAAATGTGACAGGACATGCCCCCATTATGTCAAATATTATTTTATATCTACAATAAAATGCCAGTTGAACTTATGTATTGTGTGTTATTTAAATTCACAAGTTAATTTAAAGAAAGATTTCTAACGGATTCACACTTGAAAAGATATACTTGCATTTCAACCAAAAAGTAATCATTTAAAATAATAAGTCATCATTAACTCGGTGATATGTGATGGCATTTGGTAAATATGGTACATCTATATGCAGTGGGAATTTTTCCAATATTTCTGAGGTGTTTTTCTACTCTTGATTGGAATGGCTGTGTGCGGCATATGATGACTAGACTGTGTTGGTTACAATTGTGGTTCCAGTAGCTTCAAGGTCCAGGTTAGAGAAAGGCGTAATGCAAGTATTTCATATGTTTACTTGTCCAGACTTTACATTTTGAACTGAATCTATTTTAATGAAATTTCACTTGATTGTAGTGCATTACTTGATTGAGCATGTATAAAATACAACTGTTATATGATCAACCTCAAGATCAAGGTCACAGCAAGGAGAAAGGTACATTTATTGACCTGCTTCTTCTCCATACCATTCTTTATACCACTGAAAATATTTTAATGAAAATGAGCTGAAATATTCATGACAACATATGATGGTTTCTGCATACTAGAGTCACAAACCCAACCACAAGATTGTGATTCTAGATTTTCTTGTCTGTAACTGAAGCATTTAAGTGATTTTCATGAAACTCTACTCTAATATGAATCATAACTAGGTATTGTGTTGCACATCACATTATTATCCTTTCTTTAAGGCCAAGATGATAGAATAGACAATATTTATATGAACTTAACCTGAAACATGTTATGACTAGATGGTGTGTTACATAATACAGTCATAACCACCAAAGTAAGGTCAAGCTAATCAAGGGGAAAATGTAACTAGAAGACCCATGTCATTGTGTGGGCTATAACTATTAAAACAAAAGTAAAATTTAAAAGTTACTTATATACATCATAACATGATGGTATATCCAATATCACAGGCTTTGCTCCTTCCTTTTCAGTCAAGGTCACAGCAAGGGAAAATTGTAACTATATGCCCATTGATCTGCCCAAAAACTTTACAGGTCATGCGGGGATTTTAATGAAACATTGCCCATCAGAGTGTAGCTATTTTACAAGTGAGCAATACACAGTGTAACATTGTTTGGTTTCCAATTCAAAGGTCAGGGTTACAGCAAGAGAAAATATAAGTCAGAAACCGGTTTTCAAGATTATAAACTGCATTTCATGCACCACAATAATAATAATAATAATAATAATAATAATAATAATAATGCTTTATTTGTAAAGGGTGACTCATTAGTCAAGGAGTTTTCTCCCTTGAGGCCTTCTTATAAAGAGTATAACAAAGCACATTATATGAAGATAGAGAAATAAAATACTAAATTCCATTATCTATTAGAAACATATATATAATTCGAGTATCAACTACATGAAATGAGTATAAACTATGTTCTTTATTTCTATTTCCTGCCCAGGTGAGAGAGGTTTTGGACAGGTACATAGTGTGTGGTCCACACTACACTGATATCAGAGAGACCATTACCAAAGTGGTACTTGGGGAAGATATAAACCAGCTAGATAAGGCAATCCAGGTAATATTTATATATTTATGTTAAAGGTTATTATTTGATGTTGTCAAAGCCAATCGTTGTGAATGGATGGTCATATTAATATTGAGTTTTCACAGAGAGACTGTCTGATGCTTAGTTGTTCCTAATTAAAAATAGTACCCTTCAGACGTCCAGTATGGCCACCTTGAAAATCTCGCTGTTACTACTCCTCCTGAGCTTTCATTAAAAGACTTAGTAATGATATCTAGTTTGTCCTAAATAGCCATGGTACTTGTTATGATGTAAAATGTAGCAATGTTGCAACCATTTTGAACATTTTATCACTATTCCTCCACAATGGATGGCCATAGTTTCTAAATGAAATTTACTACCAGTATGTCTTGACAATGTGATTGCTATCTTTCTTGAATGGATGATTGTATTGATATAGGGTTTTTACTTAATGATTTCTTATGAGGGTTAGTTGGTCCTAAAGGAAAATGGTGCTGAACAGATATCTAGTATGGCCACTATAACACTTTTTGCAAACCTTGTTTTCACTCAGAGACTTTTTACGATGTCCATTTGGTTTTAAATGAAAATATAGTACTGTATATACATGCTTATAGACTGTGTAAAATTGCTGCAGGCTCGGTGGTCCAATGCCAGGCAGTTTCATGGAAGGCTGGTTTAATAAATGAGTTGCCACTCTATTTGTTCAGTTATTGTTATTATTATTTTATCAATGGACCTTTTATATGCACTATGCACTCTTCAAGAAAATGTTAAAATACACACACACATACATATATATATATATATATATACATATATATATATATATATATATATATATATATATATATATATATATATATATATATATATATATATATATATATATATATATATTTTGTTCACCAAAAAAATGTGTTCTTCACAAAATTACTTTAACTTGCCACCTTTAATCCATCCAATAAATTAAATCATCATTATCTCCTAGAAAAAGTCACTCGTCTGTTTTATGCACCATAATAAAACACTCATTCAATATTATAGCAGAAATCATGCAGATTATGTATGCATTCAGTGCCAATCGTTTCGGTAATGGTTATTGTTTTTTAGAGTTTGCTTACACTTGCACATATTGTTCACTTCATTTAGATCATCTTACATTCATATTCCTTACTAGGGTCATTATTTACAAGTGATTTGCCAGTTTCTCATGTTTGCTAAACTGTGCTTTGTCACTCTTTTACTGCTGTCATTTTTTCCTTGGCAAAAGTGATCTTTCCAAAATCTGGTGCATGTGGAAAGATTGTTATTTGCTTTATATTATTTGTGATTTTTTTATTCTACTATAGGACATGAAGTTTCCAAAGGAGAGAAAGGAGATTCTGCTTTGCCTAGCCTTGCATAGAGAAATTACAATGTCCATACTTCGAGATGCTGTCAAGAATAAAGTCACACCAAAGGTATGTCTACAAAATGCTTAAAAGTCCAAGTTTGAATTTTTGTTGTAAATGGCAGTTTCTCTTCCCACATTAATCTGATATTCTTTATATATATGGTCATTATATATGTATATATGGTCATTCTTGATAGTCAATGCTATCAACCCTATTTATGCTATCAACCCTATTCAAGAGCATACTAGTACAGAGCCTTCCAAATCAATACAAATACTAGCAAAGCATTGAACTATGACTGTTGTAACTTAAAAAAGGAAGCCTTTAAATGACTTCTCCATATACAGTTGTAGTACTTTTAAATCATATTTTGTCTGTTTATTATATGGCCATTATTACAAACATTAGCAGATCTTTATCAGAGTTCTTAAAATCACAAAATTAAACAAATGTTAGTTGAATTAATCTGAAAGCCTTTAAAACATGTTAGATTTGTGCATACATATGAACTTTCCATCTGCCTGAAAATATGGTTACCATTTCCAAATGTTAAAACAATTCTTGAACAAATATTCTAGACAATTACTTTACCAGTTTGAACCAGATTTAAGGGGAATCCGTCTTTCACACTTCATTCCATATTATCCAGCCAGTTGATGTTTGAGTCCAATTTTTACCCAGTTTAGATAGGTTTGCATCTTGTGTCAACTCCAGGAGATTTTATATGCCTATGACATTATTGTATGATATGTTTCTTGTGTAATAGTGTAAGCTTATAATATGCTAGTCCATCATCAGAACTTTTTCATTCATAATGATTTTTTTTAATAGAAAGAAGTTTTCTTTTTGCCTTTGCATATTCTTTGCTTTACACTTGTTTTTCTGAACCCATTCCAGGCCATAGAAATATTGAAGGAGTATTGCTCCAAAGCCAAGTTCATAGAAAACAAGGTAATTCTTTTCTCAAGCTATCATAAATTCATCAACTTTGATATTTATCAAGAATGAAAGTTTGCCTTCATTTTCTATATATTATGTTGCCGTTGTTCTGCAGAAACAAGATATAAAGATCTTTAGAATTTGTGCAATGAAACCAGTGGAAAAGGAAATGTAGCAGATGAATCTGTGATACATATTTCTGTCATTCATCCTGAAGTAATACTTTGTTAATATAACAACTCAGCCAAGTTCTGTCGGAGTTTGCTGAACCTGTACATATGTAGATAATTGAGGGCCACAAAGGAGATTAGTTTTTGTACTTATTTTGTCACATTCATAAAATGAATACTATTATTTTTGTTATTATTATTATTATTATTATTATTATTATTATTATTAACAACATGGTAAGTGAAAATATCTCAATAATATCTTTGTCAATTAGATAACTAGTTCACACCCCCACTCCATCAGTCTAGGTTCAAGGACCAAGAATCAAAAAATTTCTTTTTGCACCAAAGCTTTTAAACACGATAACTTTAATATTACAAATTGAGCTTGATGAAATTTATATTTATGGTACAGCTCACATGTGGTACAGCTCACATATGGTACAGCTCACATGTGGTACAGCTCACATGATTCTTTGAAACCACACACTACATGTTAAGGGTGCATGGAGAGGATTAAGAAAACTCCTCCACCATTTTTATGAGTGTCCTGACAAAGTAGCTGTGGCATCTCATGTAAAATAGTTTTGAATACCCATTGCAGAGTGGATGTGGTCTAGATAATATAGGCTAAAGGTTAAAGGCTAAAATTAGTTTTTGCATTTAATGTATCTTAATGAACAAAAATATCTTAGAAAAAAATTAATACAAATTTAGTTAATATATAGTTACTTATACAGCAAGGATATCCCAGTATTATCCTTGCATAACTTATACCATCTCTAGGTCACTATAATTTATCTTTTTTGGGGTGGGGGTGGGGGTGAGATTCATAGAACTTATGTTTAAATTACCTTAAATAAATTAGGATTCAGGGTTGATCATGCTAATTAAAATTCAAGCAGCATTATGAAGATAATTACTGTATATGCTCATGTATAAGCCGACTAATTTAGTAAGACAATAAAGACCTTGAAGAATTGGGTCAGCTTATCTATAGACCAGTGTCTAAACTTGACAGTTTTTAGGTCTTTTTATTGACTACTGTCATGGCTGTAAATCTTGGGACATGAAAAAATAATTTTTTCTGTGTCCATGGACATAGGCATGTAAATAATATAGCTTTCTGTGACCTGACAGTTGTTAAGCTTTATAAAGTATTATTGATTTTGTTATTATTTTGTTTGTGCATATTTTCTTGATTTTTTCAACACAAAATTAAGTAAAGATAAATACGGACTTCATATTTCGTGGGCTGGTTGCATTTACTGGGGTGACCAGACTGTACAGTACTTACACAGTGCAAAGCATGCATAGCGTCACTTAAATCCTTATTCATTCCCAAGCATATTGATGCAGATTTTGCTTTGTTTATTGTTTCAAGCAAATTGCATTATTTTAGATAACTATTCAGTTAGTTCTTAATAGCTGTTTCATTTACATTGAATCACAAGTTACTCATTTTCAATGATTTAAGCAATCCTACAAACTGAGGTAATAGTTTTTAAATGGAAGCACGTTTAATTATATAAGGCACATAACCAGCATAATTTACATGTTCATCAAGAGTGGCAATAAATAAATTTAGAAACCTTATGTAAATCAGCTAAGATCAACATCAATCAATTTTAGTTTTCTGTTTTGGCTGAACAAACATCATAACTTTCCACACATTGGAAAGCTTGATGTTTCGGTGTCTCGTATGTTGATAGTCAGCAACTTTGTCTTCGTTTTGTGATAGAAATACAGGCCAGTTCATCATTAAAACCCTGAAACTTGCTTTTGTTATTGTCAACTCATAAAGCATTTAGTATTGTTTACTATAAAGCATGTATTGTTGATTAGGTTTTCAAGAACACATTTGCTGCGTGATATGTATTTAATGATGGCAATTAACATTGGTATATATGGTATAAAATGGCATGTGTTCATTTGTGTAAGTTTCTTTTGTGGGAATGGTGCTATTGTGTATGGAATTGCTACATTTAGAGTGATCCTTCATGTAATTGAAATTAAAGGTGGATGATTTTATTGTTGTGGTTTATTTTCTGTTGTGGTTGTTTTTTGTTTTTTTTGTATTGTTGTAGTGGTAAAAAAAATGCCATCAATTTACATGAATAATCTTAAAACTTAATATTCTTCTTCGTAAAGAAGCGAATTCTTTCTAGTCAAGTAATTTTTTTTACAACAATAATTCACAAGTGATACAACAAAACATGTAGGACTTTTTCATGTTTTGAAGAAATGAAAATCAAAAACATAATGTAATACATGTAATCAGGAGATTTTTTGCAAAAATCGAAAGAGATATGAAACCAAGAGATAGGCATGGAGCAACCCCAAAATTGGGAGGGTTTTTTTTCCTCCCGGCTTGAAAGTTTAAAGTTATGGTGTAAGGTCACTTACATCAAAGCAAACTACAACTCGGCTTTTATGGTATTAGCATAATTTTCGAAGCATTATTTCTGAAACTTCATTATTTTATTTTGGAGATATCATTAAAGTTTAGCACAATGGTACCCATGATTAGACTCTTAAGATGTGTACTTAAATTAGTGCATAATCAAACTGCATTGTTGTTCATTGTGTTGTCATACTTGAATTACATTTAATGAGTTTAGTATTTAATTTTTCAAAGCAAAGTTAAAACGTAATTACCCGTACATTGATATACAATGTCCAATGCAATAATGCATAAACAAACAATAATCAAGTAAAATGGGATAGGTAGTGTTACAGCAACTAAGGATTGGTAAAAAAATGTCATCACTTGATTAAATTATACACAGATCTCAATTAGGTAGAAAAAATATGAAAACAGCAAATTAAATAAATAATAGTGCACACCAACATCAAATAAGTATACATGTAATTTGTTAAAATAAAAGTTTGCCTAAATCAATGCATTTAGATCTTCTCTCGTGCATCTTGAGATGTCTCAGAGTTGTGGGTCGACTTATACGCAGGTCATGCACTTTTTAGTGTTTATACCTGTTCAGTTTGGGGGTAGTTTGGGTTGTTGGCAACGGGCTTATAAACGAGTACATGTATATACAGCATGTAACATAGACACACAGCAACTAATTCTAGATTACCCAAGAGTTTAATTAGAATCCTGCAGTTTTCATCAGAGGTGGCGAATAGAGACAATTCATTAAATTAAGATTAGCTCTTCTTCCATTAGATAGATAGCTAGATATAATAAAATATTAATCATACCAACAAATGTTTATCTTTCAGTTCCAGGTTTGCTGCTGCTTTAGTGTTAGTATTATCCTTCCATCATTAACTGGTTTCCTCTCAAACTAATCATTCATTAAAATCTTTTTCTTTCATAATTTCAATTTACAACAGCATTTTATTTTACCCTAAATCGATCAATAGTTGAAATCAATCTTATCTGCTACCTCAGATATACAGAACCTGAATTAACTAGCATTTTCTGTAAAATTGGATCAGTAAATTTTATTTTATTAGGTTCCAAAGTAAGCCTTGTAGAAGTTATTTATTGTTTGCTAGTATATTTTTATCTATATTCTGATCTAGGTTGCACATGTTTATATACTCAAGTTATGATGTGCTAACACACCAGGACACAGTTGAAAATCATGTGGTGTGAATAAAATGTACAAAACTCTGGGGCAATCATTAAATTATATGGTCCTCAATAAATCTCTGAGATAAAATTGGACATCTTGTTTGTCTTTTGCTTTTTGGCTATAAAGTTCTTCAAGAACTGGGAAAACATAATGACCAAACATATCAATTTTGTTTAGTACAGAGTAGATATCATAATTAGTCTTCAGGTGAAAACTTAATGCTTATATGATTTTCATTTTTATCTTATATTTTCTCAGAAGAAATTAAGGTAATAAAACCTAACATTAACTTAACAAGACCCATATTACAGGCTATAAATGAATGTGTTCAAGTCAATCAGGGGCTGTAACTCCATGCACTTGTGATATAGAAGACTCATTATCGAATTCATCCAGATCTCATGAATATATAGCTGTACATCTGACTGAAGCTGGAATACAATTTCTTTTAACAAGAAAGGCAGCCAATTTTTTTTTTTAATTGCATTCCCTAAAATGAAGAAAGCAAAGGCAGAGTCCAGAAAGTCCCAAAACCTGATCAGGCTCACCTTTCTCAAGTGATATCATATTCAAATTTGCCTCTGGCAGCCATAATGATGTCATATTGGCATCATTTTTAATTACGACAATCTAGATACCATTAGATGGCTTTTGGTGAAAACGTTATGCTGATATGAGCATCATATGAGTGATACAGCAATTTATGTCAAGTCATTGTGCTTCTTGATAGACAGATAGAAGAAATAATGACAATTTTCAATATGTTCACTGTAACAGCCATATTCAAGGCCATATTAGTAATATTTTCTTTAGGACAAACTAGATATCAAAATATGTCTCCTTTTTAAAGGAGTAACAATATCAAGATTTTCTAGATGGTTGCCATGCTGACCACAATGGCTGTCAGATTGGCATTATTTTCTTGGTGACCATCAGATTCAGTTTGACCATAGAACAAAGAAAATATGCATCACATTATCACATAAGAAGTCACCATTTCATTGTTAGAGGCATAATGTCTTCAAGTTTAATGGGGGCTTCACAGGTATTACGACAATAATAACTGCCTCTGTCTAGTTAGGGTGTTGACACTATCCCTTTATTAACATAAATCAGCTGTGTAAATAGGAGTGTAAGCTTATTATAGTCTTTTAGTTGATCAATTTCATGACTAAATTAAGCATACTGCAAAGCATGGGGCGATTTATATGTTATACACAGAGGCTTGTATCATTGCTTACAATTTACCTGCAAATTGTAACTTGCAATCTAAATATATGTATTATTTAATTCTAGGATTATATAGTACATGTATGGTTTGTAGGTAATATGAGCCCTTGTGGTTTTCTATATGGTATAAAATCAGACTTAAAGAAACTGTTGCAGCTATTTAGAAACTGTGATAAAAGTGGCTTAAATGTCTCATTCAAGGCAGTTATGTTATAATTTTTGTTTTTCAATCAGCATCTCTTTGACTTACTTCAAATGAATTGGGTTGTTTCACTTTGTGAACTGTATCTACACAGATTATCATAATGGACTAACCTATAGTAGCCATACAAACTTTACACATCACCCTAGATAGGCAGTATGTGAAATGTTGGTTGTTTATACTAGACTATTTTACCTTTAATTACCTTGGTAACAATTAGCTATATAAACAGCCCCAACATAGTTATACATGTGTTTTAAGTAGGATTGTTTACTCTTTTATATATGCTACATGTTATAGGCAAGTATTGATATAGTTGGCTTCGTTTTTCTTTAAACATTACTGAGAAGTTTATTTAATAAAATATATTACTGTGTCAAGGAATTCTGGAGTAAAAATATAGTGTTTTTAGCATGATATGGTGCATTATGACAGGTATTTGGTTATGTTTTGACTAATTTACAATGTACCTGGATGTAACTGAATCTATAGTCATTAAGTTTTTCAGGTTCATATCATGATACTAAAGTGATACAGCAATCTATGTCAAGTCATTATGCTCCTTGATAGACAGATAGACATTTATTCTACTGTATTATAGAATGTTGTGGTTTTTTATTCTTCACAGGAAACAGTACAGAAAATTCTTGAAAATGATTATGAAGTTCAGTCTCACTTGCTAACAGTTACGCAACACCTTGACCTTAAAAGACAGGGAGTTTTATGTCTTCTGATGCACTGTGACCTTGTCCTCAGAAATCTCCATGGAGAAAGAACTCTTGTTCAGCCACTAATCAGATTGGCCACACAGCCTCAAACTATGAGGGTAAGACTAATAGAATTATTCATATGCAATGGTGTAGGATATTAAATTCCACAAGGGTCAGGATTTTGTGTCAGACACAACACTAGTTTTGATCCTGAGGGTGGAATTATTATTCTGTATTGAAGCATAATGTATCGGTACAATTAACTTTTTCTCACACCTCTGAATGAAAAATTATGGTCAAAGTAAAAACTGCTTCTTGTGAATTTCTAATCTAACTTTCAGACAGCAAAACACTCTGAAAATTTCACTACCATAAGAATGAGCATAAAATGTAACATTTACAGTGAAAAAATTTAGTGTGAACTTTAAATTATGTTTTGACATATTTTCACTTTCAAAGAACAGTGCTTGAAATGGCTATGATAATGGCAGTACATTGTGTCTAAATTATGTACTGCAGATAGCTTGCACAATAATAGTGTGTGTGTGTGATTTGGATTTTTAATGTAGCTTTAACAATTTTTCAGTCATATCACCATGATGTCTGCAGTGGGGCAGTTTATAGTAATGTCTAGTACTGGGGCATCATGCCGCAGACATTCAGCATGATACCCACCCAATCACATTATCCTGACACAATGCTGACTAGTCCTAGCACTAACCTCTTAATGCAGACTGCCAAGTGAGGCAGCTGTTAGTATTATTTTTTTTTTTAAGTCTTCAGTATGACAATGCCAGGGTTCAAACCTGCAGCCTCCTGCATCCGAGATGATGCTATAACCACTAACCCCTACGAAATTCTCCATATGGACTGGATATGAAATCCATATGTACTTTTACAGAAATATCCATATGGATATTTATATTCTATAACTGAACCACTTCTTATGGAAAATGGAATTTTCAAATTAGTCATTTTTCAAGCACTTTCTGCATGAGCCATAAAATATCTGCTTCAGATTTCTATTAAACTGCCTAATGACTCTTAGACATTATTGGGAATCAATGATAAATATTCACAGTAATTTTTATAATGGATCATAAATTTTAATTTGACAGACATTATCAAGATATAGGTTTTTCTTGTTCTCAGTTTCTTTCTTGCATACAAAACCTAATACATGATGGTATCACTCATGTCGTTTTCATTTCACTGAACGTTTGGTGAGATTTCACAAATATGTGAACCAAACTCTCATTGAAATAGTGGTGAGATCTCACAAAATTTCACTGAAATATTTGTGAGGTTTCAAACAAATTTGGCTAAAAATTTCAGCAAGATCTCTAACATTTCATTGAAAGTTTTATGAGAGTTTACTCAAACTTTCATGAGATTTCACTAAAATTTTGATCATTATACAGTGTATAGTATTTTACTTAAGTTTCAATAGATTTTCAGACATTTCAAAAGATTTTAAATAAAATAGTATATAAATTAAACAGGACTTTATTACCAAGGTGATATTTCAGTGCACAGGAAAATAAATTATACATATGTTGTAATTATGACATCCAAGTCAAGAGATATGGGAGTTAATATCAACAAAAACAACAACAACAATAATAATAATAATAATAATAATAATAATACAGTGGAACCCCGCTATAACGCGCCCCGCCATAACGCGAATTCGGATATAACGCGGTCGTAGCATGGCTCCCGAAATTTCGTATATTCATTCACACATGGAGAAAAAAAATTTGGAGAAAAGTAAAAAAAAAAAAAAAAACGAAATTAACTTCATTTTTGGCATGAGATTAGTTGTGACTTTTAAAATAATATGATTGTGGCATGGTTCCTGAAATTTGAAATTTATTTACTTGTATTTTTATCGGACCATGAAAATATTTGTTTAACGTACGAGAAATAGTGTGTAAAACGTTTATTATAATTTGGTGGAAGAATTCGCGTATGACTTTTAATAATAAACGATCGGAACTATATATAACGTACGAGAAATAGTGTGTACAACGTTTGGCTTCTGAAATTTATCAATTTGAACAGGTTGTGGTGAAGCTCCGTATTCTACTCTAGAAGAGGAAACTGGTTTCATTAGGTTTTTGAATTGTTAAGCCGAAGTAAACATTATCGGAAGTTTACTTATTACGGACCCATGAGTAAAGCCAGTAAATCGTCTTTGTGATTGTCTTCCATGAATTCTGTATACAGTCGTTGCTCAAACAATAGCCGACATGGGCTTCTTATTTAACTGCAACCACAGCCAAGCAGCAGACAAAGCTGTGGTTGATACAAGAGTCACACAATTTAATAAACATCAAAGGACGAAAGCCGCCAACATGTATGCTGTGCTTGGCGGTGTGATCAAACAACAAACAGTTGAAAGTAAATAATATCCACTTCATTATCTGTAAATTAAAAGGGTATGAAATTGTACATCCGTTTAGCTTAATTTTGTTTTATATAAAAAGTGATTCGTAACCATTGCAGGCCTTCATTACTTTGTTATCGAGCTTTATCTGTTTACGTTGTTTGCTTATATAAAAAAATATTTTACTATTATGGAAAAGCAAGTTCAAAAACACAAGTCGTTTTCTGCTAAAGAGAAACTGTATGCCCTAGAGCAAAGAAGCAAACGTCATTGGATATATTTTTCAAGAAATGATGAAATTTAAATTTGGAACCACACTGACTTTGTACTTTGCGCAACGATTAATTTAGCAGTTTTCACATGTTTCTTTTGATGTTCACAAAATCTGAAATAAAAGTTATTTGCACGCTGAAATCATGCGTTGATTGTTAATTATTCTTGCAGTTGTCGCATATGATAAAATTTTAGCGGTATGAAATTAGTACAGACACCGTATGTAGACCCGGGCATAGCTGCATGCAATGACCGTACGATATCAGACGGCAAGTAAATGGTTTCAATATTTTGTTCATCCTATATTTTACACAACGAATTCAGACTATTACAAAATTATTGAATATTTTAAATCTGTATTATTTTCAATGAAATTACATCCATTATGGATGAACTGCATGCCACGACGGCACGGTAGCATACGATGTTGATACACTTTTCATGATATAGCGATAGTCTGGTATTATCGGTCAATCTGTATTATCGTTCAAACAAATAAAAATTAGTAAATGTTTTTAATGCACAGTAATAACCTATAACTATATTAGCCATCGATTATTTTGAAGATATCTTAATTAATGCATTCCAGTTAATATTCATCTGATGATAAGCCGACTTTTGATCATTGTACATGTATACACGTATATGTTCTCGGAAAAAAAGTTAAATATTGTAAAACCCCTGTATTAACGCGACCCCGCTTTTAACGCGATCCGATTTTATGGACCCCGATCATCGCGTTATAGCAGGGTTCCACTGTAATAATAATAAAGATTTTATTTAGAAAAGGTAACTCCATTAGTTACAGAATTAATCTACCCTGAGGCCTTCAATCTGTTATGTACAATATATACAGTACATACAACATGATGTAAAGAATCTGGCTCGACACTAGGTAATTAAGTGATTCTAAAAATAAAAGTATCAAGCCTGGAACATATGCACAGGTATTTGTGAACAAATGACATATATAAAATATAAAATATTATCCTGCTTTGAAAAATTCAAACAGTGAAAACAGTGCAAAATTACAAAAAAGCATCAATTTGAGACACTGATTATAAGGAAAAAAGAAATGCTAGGAGCCTGCCTTATATCACTGGTGTACTGCAGACTTGAATTTTGGTTAATGTAGAAACTATTATGCTGTTGTGGTCTCTTGAATTAGTCCTTGTTCCATAAGCAACCGTGGCAAATATTTATCGTGCTATGATTACCATATTTACCATGTATTTTGGAACACCGTATTTGCTTGGACACCATAACTTAATTTTGACAGTAACTTTTTAGTACACTAATGTTCTGTTTTAATTATATGACATCCAAGAAATATGGAAGTTGTACTGCAGACTTGACTATTGAATTTTCAAACTAGGATGCTGTTGTGATCGCTTGAAATAGCCCATGTTCCTTAAGCAGCTGTGATAAACGTTTATTGTGATATAATTACTCTTATTTTATGCTGAATTCTAACACAGCTATAATATTTTGTATTTTGATAATATACAAAATAATACCACTCACAATATTGAAGGATGATTCTACCAAGAAAACTAAAAATAAATATGACTATCTTTGAGAGACATGGGTATCTGACAACAATTCCCACCAGTGATCTATATGTTGTCCCTCTTTAAATTCTGGAAGTTAATCATTTTGGAGTTGTATCACTTCAGAATCATCCTGGTTGAATTCCTTGTTATATTTAGCACATTGGCTACTACTGTAAAGCTGTTGAATCTTCACGGCACAAATAGCAAAATTTTAGTCTTAGTGTTCAGTTTTCATATAGATTGATCAATTTTGTTCCCATTGACTTTGCACTCAAGATATTCTCATTGCTGCACATTTTTCAAAAGGTTATTTAAACTCGCATCCTGCTCAAAATTTTGAATCGCCATGTTTAGCAAGCATTCTTATTCCCATCAGTTTCTGTTACACAATGATTCATTGGGCAAGTACAAAATTTTATCAGTCAGAAATCTCTTTACAGTGATCATCTGTTAAATAATAAACAGAACAAATACTTATTAGAAAGCTCATTGCAGAATTGGACCAGATAGAGCATTATTTTAAAAAAAAAAGGTTCTGGAAATGATATTAAAAGGTAATGGCCAAGTATGGATGCCCAAGAAAATGTATATCCATGGTACAGCACTTCCATGATGGCATGCAGGCACGAATCCAGGACAATGGAAAGATGTCTGAACTATTTTTAGTAACCAATGGCATCAAGCAGGGTTGTGTTCTGGCACCGGCTCTGTTCAGTCTATTATTCTCCACCATGCTGACTAATGCTTTCAGAGACAGAAAAGTTGGAGTATGCATCAGGTACCGTACAGATGGAAAACTATTCAATCCCATGAGGCTTCAAGCGAAAAGCAAGGTCAATGCAGACACCATCTGGGATCTCTTATTTGCTGATGACTGTGCCCTCAATGCTGGCTCAGAAGCTGACCTGCAATGCAGCATTGACAAGTTCTCCAGCTCCTGCACAAGCTTTGTTCTCACCATTAGTAGCAAGAAGACTGAAGTTCTGCATCAGCTGGCCCCTGGAAAGCCCTATGTTGAGCCCAATATCACCATCAATGACCAAAAACTCTACATAGTGAACATCTTCACCCACCTTGACAGCACACTGTAAGAGAGTCAATACTGATGAGATGAACCTTTGCATTGCCAGAGCCAGCACAACTTTCAGCAGATTGTATTCCAATGTCTGGAATAGAAGAGGCATCAGCATCAAGACCAAACTAAAGGTCTTCAGGGAAGTTGTGCTTTCCACACTACTTTATGCATGTGAAATATGGACAGTGTACCAACACCATGCCATATTTTTAAGGATTTATATATTTATTTGAAAGATTTGTAAAGTTATGGATAATGGTATAAAATATAAAATCTTTACAATTATCTTTATCTTGATATTTTAATTCATATGACTTTTAACATCTTTACGTTTTCTTTTATATATTTTATTGCTAGTTTTCTTTGTGCAGTTTTGTATCTTTTACATATTTAGAACTCATCTTTTATTCAGTACCACATAGCCAGTGCAATATTCAAATCACCTTAGAGTGTACATTTATTTTGACTTAATGTAAACAATTATCCATGAGTTCCATAATTGAAAGACACACTATTATCAGTTAATTTACAAATAAGAGATATGATTAAACCTTCTGCATATCAATAAATAAGCTAATGTAGATATTGTTTTAATGTGAATTTCTATCCTTCGTGTGTGAATAGCAGAACAGGTGCTCAACATAAAGCAATCTTGAACTCATTTGCAAGGAAAGTTGAACTTCTTGATGCTTGATTGTTGGACAGGTGAGTAATCTTGTACAATACTATTCACCAATGCCCTTCAGATTTTAATCAGACTGCGCAACAGATTCCAATGTTTTTTCTTTTCTTGAGAAGCATTTGAAATTCAAAGAGAACTTAACATAATTGTATTGTATAATGTAAATGTTGTTTTATAGGTAAGCTTGACCATAAAGTATTTTACATTTATTCCAGGATGCCTTTCTACCCACAATGCCCCAAGATGATGCACAGGAAATAAGAAAAGCTATCCAGCAGGGCATTCATGACAATTCACAGTTCTATCGTAAGTTGCTTTCATACACACAGTAGTGTTAGTTTTTTAGATCATTTATTTTGGCTTCCAACCTATTTCAAGTAACTTTAGTTTTTTACCCCCCCCCAAAAAAAAAAAATTAATAAAAATTTACAAGTCTTTTTTGCAATTTCAGAATCGATATCTTTCACTGTTTTTAATTCTTGTACAATGATATATTTCCTTGGGATACAATTTTTGGATTTAGGAGTAAATAATAATTTTATGTTTTTATACTGTATAGCCTAACACCCAGTCTCAACAAAAATGTTGTGATGTATCAGATTAAATCCTCAATGAAATGTCTTTGAGTTTACAAATAGTCGTTGTTTAAGACCAAAATTCAGTTGGTTTTAACCCTGGTAGTGCGGAAGACAAATATTTGTGGATGATGTTACCTGGTTGTGTATGCGGGAACCATATATTTATGGTCAAACATTGCCTAGTTCTGTGTGCAAGAACCATATTTTTATGCACAGGACAGGGACGACTATGGATGTAAAATCTAGGCCAATCATTAATTGTGTGTTAATAATTGCAGGGAGATAGCACATGTAGTAATCCAAGCAGATCATGCCTCTGCATCATTGTAACAGAACGTCAGTGAAACAAACATTAAAAGAGACTTGTTTGTCCAAGAGAATCTGTTGTCGACAGTGGACTTTGATGTAAACAATATGGTGGCTGTGAAGTTGTTGCAGTCTCGCAGCTGTCCCATAGCTAATTGCTGCTGGTTACCATATATATGTATAGGGAGAGTCCAAATTAGAATAAAGTTCATTAGGGCGTTGTGTAGAAGTGTGGAGGTATAAATAGCAATATGATGTTTTCCAAATTTGAGAATTAATTTTCTGCAGGAATATACCACATGCTGATTCGAACGTGCTCTGACACTATCACATGTTGATAGACAAGTGCTATGACATGGCCATCCCATCAATAACAACTTAAATTCCACCAAATTGAGCTATATAGTAGCTAATCAATGAGCATGTCATGTATGGAGCCTTTTCTTATATTGGGGGATACATTGTGACATCAAGAGTGAGAACTGTTCTAACTTGAGAGGGACCAATCATTCATTTTATGGGGTGCATTCAGTTTGCATGTTAATAGATAGTAAAGGTAAGTTAAGATGTACATAAGATTTAGTAAGGAAGGTGGCAAAATAAATTTTTATGCAATACGAGTCTAAAAATAACCCTAAAAATTGTGAAATTCATGAATGACTCCTAACGTCTTCAACAGTATTTTTTAAATTTTGTTCTCTGCAGTCGATGACAACCTGCAGATGGATTTTATATCAATTATTACCGGTACATTTGTCACATATTTAGAGGTAGTTGTATTCATCAAATTTATTCTTGCAAGCAGCAGTAATTGCTTAAAGAGGTTTTTACATATAAAGCTATAAGACAGCCTTTCAGCAATTTTCAGCTGAGAAAACGAATTTTCCATTAGTTTGACTCCATTGCATAAATAGTGTTCTCTTCACCCTAAAACATGACCGATATAATTGTTCTATATAATGTGATAATTACATTTATAACTAAAACACATCTTGATAACATTGAGTTCTTTAAAAAATGAATACTGTAGTAGTTGGATAAACGATTATGCCAACAATATTATTTTAAAAAGTCTTTTAAACCTTTCAAACACTAACAATACATTTTGGTTGATAACTCAGGTAAATCTATAATTATTTATCATTTTTAGTATGCTTAGTATTGGTTCCTTATCAATGAACTGAAAGTGAATAGAATTATATTTTATATGAAGAAAATTTGTGATTAATAACTACCGGTACATAAATATTGCATAATCTAAATATTGTAACATACTGAAATGTAGATAGAGACATGTGTGAAAGTAAAGTCTGAATCCTCTTTCATAGGCCTAAAAGTAATGAACTGAAGATATGTAATATGTAGGGAAAAAAAATTAACTGTCCATGTACACATTCAGAATAACTATTTTATGGAAAAGTGTACACTATATTCTTTTTTTTGTGGTCAAAAATCACTTTTCACTCTTTTTCTGTATTTGTTTGCTATGGTAACCATGAACATGAATCAATTTCACTGACATTTTTAGAGTTAGTAATCTACAAGTATATATGCATCACTTTGTACAATTTCACTACAAAATGTTTACAAGTTAAAGTCCTGAATTTGTTAAATGGATATGTCCCAAAAAGTTTATTGTTCTGACACAATTCAGCATGCATAGATGGTGCATTTAGAAACAAATAAACTCTGGTTTCAAGGTCAATTAAAACAACACAGCACTACCAGGGTTAAAAGAGAAAACTACACATAATTGCTGTATGAATTTTGTGTTATAATTAATTTTTAAAATATTGCATGCATTCATTTAACTAAAATTATAACACTAAAAATAAATTGATCATAACTTATATTTTTAAATTCAAATATAGTCTGATGGCATTATGGCATTTGAATTGCAAACTTAAATACAAGGTAACAGATAAATTATCCGAACTGTATATTATGAAGCTGACATCTACTCAGTAAATTTTTTTGCAACTGAAAACCAAAACTTATGTCACCCACAACATAAGCTATAAACAGATCAGCTCAATAAAATAAAGGCTGTAACAGATGCTATAGGGTGAATCATTGATGATCTCAGACTGTGGCACATTCAGTTTCGTGGATTTTACTACATGTAACATCAGTAAAGCAACAAAAAACATAGACCTTTACAATGACTATAGAATTCACTTTTCTGGGAAAGCAAGTAACTTGTGTGTATAAAAAAGCAATATTCATTCGCTCGGGTCATTCCTTACTATAATTCCATAGAAACATGATTAAAGGCATTACATGCCACAGTGAAAGCCAGCTGAGATGATCTCTCATTATAGCATTATAGGCATTGTGCAAGTTTTCAAAGCAGATAAAAGAATATGAACCTTGGAACTGACAGTTTGCATCCATGATTGCTAATAAACATTATTAGGTCTTTAAGTTTGTTCTTGCAGTCGACAAAGGTGAGTTTTAAGAGTACTCTTGAAAGGGATCACCGTGTCTTTGCGTCTGATTTCAATGGGCAATTTGTTCCACATTGCTGGGCCCAGGTATACAAAAGTACATTATCCATATGATTTCGTTTTCATAGTGGGAACAATGAGTATACAATTGTCAGAAGAGGAGCGTAAGTATCTTGCTGGTGTGTACACATGGGTGAGGCTGGATAGGTATGCTGTACTGGAGTCTGTCAGTAGAACGTAGTACAGAGAACAACTTTTGTGTTTGATTCTGGATCAAATGGATAGCCAGTGTAGGGAATAGCAGCAGAGAGGTATGTTCTGATCATGGTACTCTAAAGATGATCCGAGCAGCTGTGTTGTGAAGTTTCTGGAGTAGATATTGAGACGAACCAGACAGAATTGAGTCTCAATAGTCCAGTCTTGTAAGAACTATTCAACACACAAGTGTTTTAGTGGTATGAACTGAAAGATATTTGTGAATGGAGCTAATGCATCTCAGCTCAAGACAAGGCAGCCTTGCATATGTTCTTGACATGTTAGTGCAATGTGAGAGTACTGTCTAGAGTAACACCTAGGTTTTGTATTCACTGCATGAATTTAATATTGGTGTTGCTGATATTTATTGTTTGATATAAAGGATGTGAATGAGAAATTCTTTGTGTTGTGATCAGAATAGCCTCAGTTTTATCCTCATTCATCTGCAGCTTGTTACATGTCATCTATGATTTCACATCAGAAATGTACATCTCTGCTCCTTGGATGGTAGCATTAACTTCATTTGGGTGGCTAGACTTGTATATTTGGATGTCTTCAGTGTACAATTGGTGAGACACTGGGTGATGATCTATGACACTTGAGAGTGACTAAATGTATAGAATGATGAGAATAGGGCCAAGAACAGACCCCTGTGGAACACCACAACATAGATCAACTGGGCTGGAGTTTATTCCATTTGCAGATACAGTTTGTGTCCTGTTGACTAAGTAAGACTTGAACCACTGTAAAGTTATATTCTGAATGCCAAATACATGCTAGAGATGGTGAAGTCGTATATCGTGGTCTGTTGTGTCAAATGCTGCAGACAAATCAAGGAGGGTGAGGACTGTAATCTTTTCACTATCCGAAGCAGAGAGAATGTCATTAAATACTTTCAGAAGAGTAGTTTCCATACTGTGGCAAGGGCAATATGCAGACTGTTCATGTCTAAAAAGACTGTTTGAATTCCAATGAGATACAAGTTGGGTTAAATAAACTTCTTCTAAGATTTTTTTATATGAACAGGAGATTAGAAACTGTGCATTAGTTCTTTAAATTTTTATGGTCAAGTGTTGGTTTCTTCAGCAGTGGCTTTGCTATGGCAGTTTTGAAAAATGATGGGAATTCGCCAGATGAGAGAGAGATATTAATAACATCAGTTAGTGAAGGCAATATTGGGTCTAAAAAGCACTCAAGCAGCAGTGATATTGGAATTGGATCAAGTTCACATGACTTTCATGCACTCTTCATTATGATTTTCTATACTAAATCCATAGAGACAGGTTCAGATGCTCCTAATGGTTGTCGCTGAAATTCTTTATCATAACTGTATGGTGACAAGCCATTTGAAAGTGCATTGTCAAGCTTATCTCTAATGGTTTGTACTTTGTCTTGGAAGAAGTTTGCAAATAGGCCAGGAAGGTCTACTGGAGAGAAGCTAGTTGGAAGTGGTGTACAGTTGTTCCTTGACATTAGTTTGTTAGTTATCTTGAAGAGATCTTTGCAGCTGGAACTCTCCATGGTCATAGTACTGTAGTGGGATAATTTGACTAAATGGACTATGTTTGTGACATTTTTTTTAGCGGCTTCATAGATTTGTTTATGAATAGTGAATCTGGTGGAAAGCCAAAGCCTCTGCTTTACGACAATGTATTTTAGCAGTGTGACGCTGGTCCCTAACACTGCTATACCATGGAGAATACTTTTTTTTTATTAATACTTTGCACTTGGTGGCTGGGGCATGTTTTTCCAACAATGAATACAGGCAGTTATCAAGTTGTTCTGTTGTAGGAGGTAAGTAAGTTGTTAGGTTTTCTTCATTGTCATGCATTAGCTTGGTTCTGTTTATCATAAAGAGGCAGGGTGGCCGAGTGGTCTAAAGCGCTGTCCGTTACGGATCACTGCTATATCACCTCTGCCTGCTTGGGTTCAAGTCTCAGATTCAGCCAATGTGGGTGTGTGAGAAAGCTTGCCAGTAGCTTCTCGTGGGTCAGTGGTTCTTTCTGGGGTTTTCCAGGTTCTTCCTCCACCATTAATACTGGCCACCATGTATAGCCTATATTGTGCTGAAAAATGGTTGTAAACCCTAAAAACAAACAAACAATCATACAGAGGTTTCTCTTAGTAGCAAATAAAGGTGGAGGATTAGGAACTGATATGTCGAGATGGCATATAATGCAGAGGTGATCTGGTGCAAGTTCATGGGATACAAGGGTGGATTGCAGAATATTATGATCAGGTCTATGAAAAATCCAGTCTAAAACGTATCACAACTTTTCTTGTGCAGAAAGTCAAATTGACATTTGAGACTCTTGTTATTTCTTAAGAATTTCAGACTTGGTTTCAACACTTGACAGTTAAAAAAAGAAATGGTCTTGTCTTGTATTCCTGGAAATTCTTTTACTCCAGTGGCACATCATTCTCTTAGAGGGACTCTTGTTCTGTATCACCGTCATTTTATTGTGCCCTGATAACTTTTCAAACCAGCATATAATGACAAGATAGGTATGGATCCAAATTTTTCTTATAGAAAAGGTCACAACTAGACTTCTACTAAATGTATCCCCTAGGGGTTCAAGATTGAGAGTAAAACATCCCCTTGGTGTCAGAATTAGGGCTCTGACTGGGCAAAAATTAAACTTTAGAATCAAAACTGGAGGTGAAATGAAATATAGGGTGTCTCTGAAGCACAAATGAAGGTAATGGGAAACACTGCAGTACTTGCTTCATATTAATGAGTTGTGATCAGAATTGGTAAATAGGAGGTCACATTGAAACTTCTTTTATCATTAAGAAAATCACCACATGAAAATGTGTAAATTACATGATATAATGTACCAATTTTTTAAAAAAAATATTTTGAAAGATTTTCTTCATAATATTTTCTCAGTACCAATCACAGTATCCTATTTTTGATTTGCATTGATGCCTAAAGACATCTAGCTATGAGATATTATCAGACCCATAAGGTCACCCTCCACCAACCATCCTTCCATATGAAAGTTAAAAGAAAAAATAGTTGGTAGACTTTACATTGTCAGATATCATCAGCACACACATATGCATATTTGGAATCTCAAATAATCACAACAACACTGATATTAAATAAAAACACCAATTTCCATCTTTAAAATCAATTGGCTAGTGAAATAATGGCTTAATTAGATGCAGTGTCTGTTGCTAGCAATAGTTCATTTGGGGGTTTGAAGGTAATGCAGGTGTCATTTGTGTTGATCTTTGCACTCAGACTTACTACTGTTGTTCAAACATTTTTGCTGGATTATGAGTGAATCTTGGTCAGAGCTGATTTGATTTTGATGACCATAATGTTTGCACCATCAGACTGCATATGATGAGATATGCAAGTCACTATAGATAAATGAATATACATCACATTTGGGATTGACCATTTTACTGGGAAAGAGAGGGATTGGGTGAGAAGTACACAATATTTTGTTTTAATCTGGTTCTTACAGGAAACAGAGCTATTATAAATGCTTCTGTCCAGTACAGGTGTAAACACATTTTATCAACACAAATCAAGTATGCAATCATGAGTGCGCTTATTAATGTCTTTCAATTCAATCAGATTTTTTCACAGCAAAAATCAGTCTGAAATGATGAATCAGTTTATAGTTGGTGTTTTAATGGAGATTAAGATCATAAATAATAATAAAGAGATTTAATGTCAGCATATCAGATATATGTTCAAGTGTGTGCCAGTGTTACTTTAAAGGTAGTGCTGCTTTTTTAAAGGACATTATTTATTCCAGAATGACTAATGTCAGTATAGTATTTGAAGTACATGTACATGTATATGCAAAGAATTAGTAGCTTCCCATTACTAATCTATGCTTCACAAAATAAAATACCATTAATCAGGATTTCTGAACTGCCCCATGGATAGTTTTTACAAGAGCCCTAAGCAGGACTGTTTCCTTGCTACATATACAGGCATATATGGTGAGGTTTTGCAGATTACTCAGAATCCTGTTTTTCAGAAAACCATAGCAAGGGGTTTGGGAGTAAAAGACAATGTGTTTAGCATCAAATATCTAGTTATGGCAAATAAGCTCACTTTGAGCTACAGCACAGATCATTTATCACCTTATGTATGTTTACATGCAATGTAAAGGAACAAAACAATGCACTTATTATCCTAAGGCTGTCTGATTTTGATGGATTAAATATGTATTATGCCATCACATGCACGATAGTCCTTTCAAATGTGTTGCCAAGTTATGTATTCTCATTTCAGGTTGTCCCAATGGCCATCTCTATGTAATTGGAGAAGTGAGTATTCAGATTTTCCATATCTTAATACTTTAAGCTATGAAGTTAGATCTATTGGTCCTATAGTAATACACCATTCCCTCAATAACTCGTGCCCTGATAACTCGCAAACCCACTTTTAATGAAGGGTCAGTTGTATCCCATCTTGTTATATTACTATAAAGTACCAATAATTTTACCTCTAATTGTTGAAAAATTAAGAAAATCAGTATTAAAATTGCTAAATGAAACCCAGATATATTGCTTGTTTTGTCATCAAAAACAGTTGATATGAACTGGGAATTTGAACCAACATCATCAAATATCTACTTTTAATAAGAAGTCATGTATTTTGTTAAAATTTCTTTCTAAACTACATTCTTGGTACACCGTAAATAACAGTATGCAGCAAAATTTTGATCAATGAAATTGGTGCTAACACCTATTGAGGCTGCGCACTATCAGAAATAAATACCAATTAAATACATTTTTTTTTTATCAAGTGAATTGTGTGTTTTAGTTATATTTTTTAGTTTGGTTTAAGTTTAATACAATGTGCAGTGTATTCGAATGTGAAATATGTTAATCTACCATAACAGCTATGACTGAGTGTTTCTGTGAGAACATAAGTGCCGACAATGTTTTGATACCTTATTTTCATAAGTATTTGTTACAGTCATATCAATATTTGTTGTATTGTTGCACTGAATTCAAAGCTTATCAGATTAAGTAGTCTTTTGTATCAAAAAAAGGGGGTGGAATAAATGAAAAGTTGAAAGGCATGCAAATCCAAACTGAATAAGAGCTAGCAGCCCCAGTCATGTGACAGGTCATCAAACACTGTAACAAATTTATTTGGGTGAATGTAATATAATTAAACTACCTTAAATTAACATACTTATTCACAACTGTGATAAAAAAAATTCTTGATGACAGAATTCTGTTTCAGAGAAACGTTAATGTAAAGATAGTTTCAGATCTCTTAGTTAATTTTTAATTATTGAATTGGCACTCAGAGATTTCATCATGGATGTGAAATTTCACTGTTACTTGCAATGAAATCGTTACATCAATATTTTGCTAAAAGAAAAATACTAAAATGACTTTTGCCTATGAAGGCTATTCCATGCGCTAAGTGTTCCTTTTTGTTTGTGTGTGGGTTTTATTCTCTCTAATAAATAGAATCTTGTTTGATAGTGACATGGAATCAATAAGTATTCTGGTTCCCTGATTAGTATGCTCCTTGCATTTCATTCCACTATCGTAGAGGGCAAAGCATGGAGCATACAGATCAGGGAACCAGACTACTCAACAACGACATAAAGCAGTGATATTTTTATGCACATTGTTTTCGGGTATGCTTGATGGTTGTGAAATTTGTTAATGATCTCTCATTGGTTGAGCATCTTGAAAATAATATTATATTATATAAAACAAATAAATTCATTAGAAAAAGTGCTTTATTGACAGTTATTTGCAATGCAACTTTAAAACGAGTATTCAGACATTAAGCAGACTGGTTCACTGCCCTTCCCTTTTCACTGTTTTCTGTGTCTTGTGAGGATGGCATCATTTCATATTATTATGGAGGTCCCTCGATAACTTGTGCCCTTGCTTATAGTGCAGTCGATATTTCTGGACATTAAGGGAGAGGTGTATTTGGCAAATCAAAATTTATTCAGTTTTGTTCAGTTTTCAAGAAATGCTGACATTTTATAAGCAGTCTCAAAACTGGTCTTCAGACCAAAAATAACTCCAAAACATTAGAAGGTAAGAAGCACCATATACCTTGGAATGATGACTATTTCTACTGGCTTACAACTCTATTTTAAATCAGATAAAAATACCTCAGCACTACATAACAAGTGCCCGGATTCCCAACCCAACCTATGAAGTAATAACCAACTTCCAAGGTCTGTAGCGTCAAGTTCATGCATGATACACTAAAGTGGGTGGTATTTTAGAAAGGTAGACAGATTTAGCTCTACAATGATACAAAATAATCTGGACATTTTAGTTGCACTACAAAATACAGAAGGAAAAACCTAATTTTTTGGACCTGTTTTTTTTTTTTTTTTTCACCCAAAATTCGTCCACGGTCAAAGTCCGATTTTGTGTCCAGATTTGAGACTTTATGGCCTCAGATCTACAGCAGACTGGTCTGAAGTGCACACACACAGGTGAACCTGTGCAAAAAGTAGAATAAGGTGGACATTTTGAATAAAGAGTCTTTTCCATATGAAAATTATGGGTCAGTTGAGCAAAAAAGAAAAAGTCCAACTTTTCACCTTCTGCTCACGCGCCAGCAAACTAACCAATGAAAAACATTTTCCTTAGCACAACTAGCCATTTGTCTAATGGAATATTGCTTGGATGTATTAGGATGTATTTAGAAATAGTCCCTAAAATTTGTTTCCAACTCATGAAAAAACAGCAAAAACCTCCAGGGATTAATGTGTGAACATGAACCTGGGGCAATTAGATTTATCAATGGAAATAGTACTATGTAATACATGTACTCTTATTGTATTACACAAGCCAGTTGTAGAATCTTAATATTAAAATAATATGTTATTAACTCAAATGACTTAAATAGAGCTATATATATATATATATATATATATATATATATATATATAGAGAGAGAGAGAGAGAGAGAGAGAAAGAGATGGATATCTATTATATATATTTTCAGTGTGGTCGCCCTGTGACGGAGGGGAAGTGTCATGCTTGTGGTGCAGCTATTGGTGGTCAGAATTATCATCTGAATGAAGGGAATTCCTTAGACCAAGGAGGGTAAAGTTCTCCCGTATATTTCTTGACAGTTTTTTTGACCATATGTTGTAAATTAATGTCCAGAATGTGGTTTGATTGCTTACTTGTTATAGCTCTAAAATAAAGATGACAAATCAAATTTGATGACTGGATCAAATGTTTGAGATATTATCTCTCATTAAATTTTATCTACAGTTGTCTCACTTTACAATAAAGTCACTCCTCACAATTGTTTACTGTGATTTAGTTTGGAGGTTGAACTGCAAAAATGTGCTCATAATTTGTGCATAAAGTCAGTTATTTGGCATCCTTTATGATTTTATTTCATGCTCAAGAATAATTTAAACTGTAGTAATAGGGTATAATCATTTCAGCATTCAAAGGATGCCTTTTTTCCATGGCAACCAATTCTTGCCTAGAATTGTTAAAACTTTTGAAAAAATTAATTAGAAGCCTTGAACAAAAATGAACAGTCCATGTATGCTGCTGCAGTCATTTAAGTTATTTTGGAGTATTGTCCTTTATCTAACGTGCTTCTTTGGGAACTAAGTTTTCAGAAATTAAGTGTTTTTGCTGTACAAAGTGTGCTCAGTTAGACATATGTCCTCTCTTTGCAATGTCATCAGATGAAATGTGGGATCTAGCAGAGAGCTGTTATTTATATAAATCCAAGAATAAAGCAGCCATCTCCTCCTCTTCATTGATGGACTATGTCCATTTCTCAGGATAATAAAGCCACTAACACACTGATCCCGATTGTGGAAGCACATTTGGCTCATCAAGAATCTCCATCTTATCATACTGCAGTAGTCAGGCAGATGCCCACTGAATCTACAGACACTAAAGATCCTTTCATGTCTGGAGATGATTGTGGGAGCTTGGAATAAATATAATTGTTATTGTTTCTCCACTTGGTTACTCTAGCAGAGAAATTGACAAGGTCAGGACATAAACAGAAAGCACATGGGTTGGTCAGTCTACTCTTCCACCCTGCAGCCCCTTGTGTCAGCATCTTAGTAGTAACAAGGAGCATTTCCCTCTGCCTGACACCTCAGGCCTCCAAGAGCTGATTCAAGATTATCCCTGGTAGGGGAGGATCTTTTACCCACATCACCTTCCAATCATATGAAGATATGGAACTTTGGCTCAAATTCTGGTGACCATAACTTCACATGCTGACCCATTTATTACATCTTCCTTCAACTTTTTCATTAAGGAATTTCTGATAATAGCTGTATTGCAGAGACTTGTGTATGATGTAGCCAGAGATACTTTAATGTCAGTGTCACTTTTGATGTAACTTCTCCCCTTCCTGTTGGGATGATGCCTTAGACACCTCAGAGGTTTTTGCTAGATTATAACACAATCTATTGCAGGCAGCTCTGCTGGATATAGAAGCATTATTTGGCTCCTTAATCCCAACAGTGGCCTCCCAAGATCTTCTGCATCATCATCATAAGTTCCTGACTACAGTTCCTGGCTATTTTAAATCAGCAATAAAGTATCCCTAGCCAGAGAGGTCTATTTCCCCCATCCCCCCCCCACTCCCCTGCCAGAATGTTTTAAGAAGTTCCAGTAGAACCACCAGGCCATTTGTAAAATATTTAATCATTTTTTCATTTTTCATTAAGCAGAATGACGGATGTAGTTTAAGCTAGAAACTTCTCTACTCCTCCACTATTCCTTGAGAGTGATTCCCTGTTCAGCAAAATCCCATTTACTTTGCAGCATCCTGGTAGGTATTAAATTAGGCCACTATTTGGAGACCTGGTTATACCGAATGGATAATGCATGGATCTTTGCTGCAATAAAAAAAGACTTACCAGCTTTGCTTCTGAAACCCTTCACCTCTGTTGATGACATGCATTTAGCCTTGCCATGCCAATTAGGAGTCTCTAGGGCAGAGCTGTCAAACATACAGCCCACCAGACGCAGTAGTAACAGCAGACAGACCAACGTTCATGACACTTATAGCCCAATTGAAGTAAATTTATAACAAATCTAGCTTGGCATAGCAAATGAGTCGGACATCCCTGCTCAAAGGAAGAGGTATGCACCCATTTAAAAATAGGTGTTGTAAATATGGTGATAAACACTCAGAACCCTAACTTATCATTGGTCACATTTAACAAGTTTATTTAGGAAGACTGCTTTAGGATGGAGACATTAGCAACAATCAGTAGTGCCATAAAAGCAAATCTTTGGCAGTCTCTAGGACTTTACGAATACTTCCCTACACAAATCCATCTTCCTGTTCCACTGGCAATTTCTGTAATTCTATCAGGGTAAAGAGGTCTTTCAATTTCAGGTTCACCCTTTGGCCTCATTTCTTACCCAGAACCATTACAGAGTGATGGGAGTAATAGCAGCTCACTTAAGATCATTACAGGTGCCATCAGTCATTATTTCGATAACTGGTTGATTTACAGTGTTCTCCAATTTGTAACTATGTTGGAGGATTGTGACTTATATGGAGCAAATACCCATCCAGAAAAAGTAAGATCTGAGTATATCACAGAATTTAACTTGCATGAATTTCCCCTATGACAGGATTGCACAGTCACAACAAGAGTGTTCAAGAATACTTAACTGTCTGCTCACCTCTGCCTCTCTCCTGTGGATCAGGAATGTGGCAGTGGAACAGTTCCTCCATGAAGACTTCACATGAGGCTTGTCTTGTTTCTGCTGCAAGCAAACAATAGATTTCTCAGGGATCCTCATTAAGGTCAGATTTCTTTGGGTTGTTGTTGTTGTAGGATTTAATGCCATTTTTTAGCACACGATAGGCTATACATGGCGGCCAGTATTATTGGTGGATTAAGAGCCCGGGAAAACCCCCCGGAAAGAACCACCTAACCACGAGAAGCTACTGCCAAGCTTTCTCACATACCCACATTAGACAAATCTTAGACTCGAACCCACACAGACAGAGGTGAGATGGCAGTGATCTGTAACGGAGAGCACTTTAGACCACTTGGCCACTCTGGGCCCCTAGATATCTTTGGGATATGTTTTTCTGGTTTGATCGATAGATGCCTAGAGTTTTTGTATTTTGCATATATCATATTCAAATTGGACTGCTTGCATAGAGCCATAGCGAGTAGTCCTTTCATACATGTGGTCCAAGTATGAATCTTCTTCATATCAACAGCCTTTAAAATACAGGCCATTTTATGTCACATAAGGGCTGTGTCAACTTCATAAGACACAGCTGTATTATGGTCGTCAAACATGTCAGTCATGGCATACCCCAAAACATCGAAGTCACTTCTGTCCTGCTATCATTACTTATATGTATAGAACTTCCTAAGATGAACAGTTTCAGAGGTGAGTCCACCACATTTCAAGCAAGAGAAATATCCTAAAAGGGAGTCTCACCAGCTAGGAATGTGTAGTCCTCAGAATGATCACTGTAGCAGTCGGTATCAGATAGTCTCCTTCAGGTCTAGGAGGTGTAGTTGTCAGTGTACTGCATGCATGTTTGATTAGGTGGTTACCTATTTTACAAAACTTGACAGCCATTCAACTAAACTGAACTGTTTACAAATGTAAACATTGAGGCCACACCAGTAAAGTGGCAGTGCCTATGATACAGCATTGAAACCTTTTTGAAGTAGTCATCAATTGTGAATGTAATGTGTTGATATTGCTTGTGAAATATAACTTTTCTGAAATTTGTACTATCAGATATTAAAATTCTTCTTGCATTAGGACTTTGAATTCACCTAGACTTGTATACTTTAATAAACTCTTGTATCCCCCACCAACTGCTACTGTACTTCTACCTTGAAATATGGCAGACATTAAAAATGGCATACACATATCTTACTAATGTGTGTCTACACAGCCAACGTAAGAAATGGACCTGTTAATGCTGAAATTTTACAGAAACTTCTTGTTTGAAGACAAGATGTCTGGGAATACAGTAGCAGAACATAAACCAATTGAAACAATACTGGAGGATATTTTGTGCATTGTGCATAAAACAAATATTTAGAATTTGCTATGGCATATATATATATATATATATATATATATATATATATATATATATATATATATATATATCAAAATTTTATTGAGCACTGTAGCTACACCTTCTATGATGTTAGAATACATAAAGCTAGTCGCTGGACCATAAGTCTACAACCAGGCTGGAAAAGATGACTAGAATTTTCTAAGTATTCATCACCAGCTTATGAAATTGGAGCTGTTTATGGTACAATGTTATGGTACATACAGCTGTTCATGGGACCAGTCTACCACCAGGCTGTAATTTCATCACCCATTCTTATTTTTGTATTTCATATGTAGTTATATAAAAATTACCATGCAATGCTTTTGAAATAAAGGCAATACTTTTTGTACCTGAGGTTTTCTTATTTGCACGGTAAATTTAGAAGTTTTCACTCCAATAAGTACACGTATATCTTGAGAATTAACAAAGGGTTATGAGTTCACTGCAATATCTATAAAGATGAAAAGCAGTGTGATCTAAACAACTTAAAAGAACTAAAGAAGTCATGGTAAACATGCCAAAATACATTTGATACATTGAAAAAATACTTTAACAATTTACCTATGTCAGAAATATGTTATTCAGAGATAAGGTACCATAACTTGTGAAATATTTTATTAATAATAATTTGGAAGCTTGTGACTCTATGCCAAAGAAAAACAGACTGTCACATGTCATAATCTGTTTGCTATGCAATAAACACCTATTCCAGATTATGAAATGTACCTAGCAACAGATATGTTATCTGAAACTCTTTACCCAAGAATGGAACAAGAAATTACTTGATACATTCAGAAATAAAATCACCATCTTGTGCAGGAGTCACGCTGGACTTAAATTTTGAGGACAAGTGACTTCTCCTTTTGGACAGAGTAAGGAAAAGTGAGAGTTAAACAGGGAACAGTGGAAGCAAAGCAAGAAACATCAAATATATATAAAATCAATAAATGAAGTAGACCCTTTTCATCTGAATCAACAAAACCAAGAATACATATCTTCAATGCCTAACATGTGAGAGCATCTATTTTTGGAAATAGTGATTTTCTTAATATAACCATTAACTTTCCAGCTTTGTTACAACAATCCACTGATAGGATTGCAGATATTTGGTTTTATTTATTGCATATGTACTTACAGTAATGTCATACATGAGTTAAATAGTATGCCATGCTGATTTTTTTTGTATTTTTACAAAAATGAGTGATGTCAGAAGCAACATTTCTAATAAAAGTTGCAGTGCTTTTCAAATCCCACTACAAAGTATTATTCCATTTGTTTCTGACATTCATGAGTTATTTTTTTTATGGCTAAGTCTTCTATCACATACAATTCAGACTTTGCTTTCTATGAATTGTTAACATTCCTTAATCTATTTGCCCAATCATTTATGAACACAGACAGTGCAGTGAAGTGGTATTTCCTCAACACAGTGATATCTGCCATTACAAATTCACTTAAGGTTTCAAACTGATGTTTATTAAGAAAATGATGCAAGCACTAAAATAATTAACATAATCTTTATTAAAATTTAAATTAAAAAGTGCTGTTCACTGATTGTATTCTTACATCACAAATTAATATTGACATCATATTGATGTTTAAGTTCTGAAACAGAAGTTAGTATGTTTTCATCATTGAATGGTATGCCTAACCTGCAGAAACAGCACATTGATAACTTGCTCAGGAAAAGGTTAATAGTTAGTCAGCTATTAAAACACATGCCTGTGAATGTATACAAGTTTGTTTGTGTAATTGCTATCAATACATTTTGCCTTGGACTAGATGACAACACTGTCAGAAATAGCCTAAATAACTGGCTATAGTGAGGGAGCATCTCAAGTTATGAACTACTGTCATTCAGAGCACACAGTCCTTACCCACAATTGTCCACCAGTAGAGGCACAAACTTCAGGGTGGATGTCAAGGAAGCATCAGGGTCTATTGTGCTTAAATGTAATTTAGGTTGAAAACAGACACACTACCCTTAAGTGCATGCCATGTAGTTCATCTTCCAGAATGTAAAATATGACAGTCAAGACATTTTGCTGTATAACAAATTATAGGTCAGTGTGAAATCAATCCATAAATTATGTAGTCAACAAACCAACAATCAGTCAATAAAAGTAAGATTAGATTTATCTCAGAAAAGCTGTATTATTTGCTCATATGTACCAACAAAACGTAATACTGACATTCTTAGAATAATTACTAATTAATCAGTTGCTGACATTATATGTCATTTGCATTATTAATTAATTTATATTATGATATGTCATCTGCAGTGTGGACGGTACAGAAATTGGACACATTCTGGGTCGTGCAGAGAACAGGACACAGATTGGTCCAGAAAGAAGTCTTACTCCTGCTTACTGTGGCATCATTCGTCTCCTGACCCACCTCACCATGATACTTGGAGCCAACATTGATTCGATGGTGAGTTTTCTCAACAATATTATATCTTGCCTTGGACTAATGTTACAAGTCCATGCTCTTAAAAGACGTAACAGAAAAGGGGAAAGACAAACAAGTTTTGTAATGATAATGGGAAAAAACAACTTACAATATGGCAAATTAAATTTTAAAATATTCCTAGAAATACAGACAGATCCTAATAATATAAAGTCCTGAATAAAACTCAATACAAGTGTCAAAGATATCCAAAACTGAAGGCAATGATGAGTCTGTTATATCTTATGGAGTGCTTATGTGTCAGCAGTATTTTGTTGACTCACAGAAATATAATATAAATTCAGCATAAATTCCAGTGAATGTCTCTATCCAAAAAAGTTTATCAGAACACTTTTGCATTTCCGGAGCTAATAATGTTTTGAATTCAGTAATTTGAAAGAAAAAGAATCTGGCCCAAAACTCCTGGTCACATCATATTATTCAACTTAAAAGTGCTAGATGTTTAAGCAATAATGACCAACTCCTCACAATCACAAGATTCTATAGTTCTCTACTTGACCTCAGGTCACAATTAGCTTTTTCTATTACAAAAACTACCTATTGCAAAAAACCTTCTAAAATGATCAAATGTTTACAACACAATAAACTAGATCATGCAAAATTTACTTAAGAAACTCCAAAACATTGATCCGAATAAACATATATATACCTCTTCTATTAAGATAATCTACTGTATTAAACTCGTGTAGTCAAACACTACTGTATTAAACTCATGTAGTCAAACACTACAATAAAACACTATGAGGACATCATCGTATGCATATCCAATGTTGACTTAACACTGGGTACATCTTTGACCCACTTTCCGGCACGGTAACTTCCACCCTGCAGACTTCCATGCACTTTTCTGGCGGTCATCATGTACCACTTTGACATAAGAATGGCATGCCATTAAAATAGAAATATGATAAACTAAAACTCTAATACACAAACTCTAATACATACATAATACGTCTTCAACATTAGTTATAATAGCGATCAGATAACTTATCAACAGGAGTATGCACATGTCTAATGACCCTAGTTCATTTCTGACTACACATATGTACTGTAAAGGACTGGTTTTTGAATTTATAGGGCTAAATTGTTCTTTCCAAGTGTAGTATTTTTTATTCTGTCATTCATCTCTGGATAAATTTGTTTTAGTTTTAACTAGGAATAGCATGTCCTTTTTATATTATAAATCAGAACAAGACAATTGTTTTCAAGCATTTACCACCGCCACTCCTTAGAAGTGTAAATGGTTTCTCCTTAATAAAGATTTGGCTTCAGCGGATGTTCAGCTGAAATCAGGGCAATGATCATTGTAAACACTGTTATAAAATGTTAACATCAAAAGAAGATGTCAATTTCAGTTTGGAAAAGTCACATGTATACCGTAACACACGAAGCTATGAAACAAACATGGTGCATTGTAGACGACTGCTTAAAATATGATCTATTCATTAATTAACAGTGGAAATTTAATAATATTTTCAAATTCAGAGATTTTCATTTCCATCAAACATATAGAATTCTTTAAATATATTGTAATACATCTTGGGTATATGCCATTTATATTTTCAGCTCCATTAATTGTGAGCTTTGTTAGAATTTAGTGTTTTGTTGTTTGATTTTGGGAATACAGTGTTTGGGAAATATTTCTCAGCCTGAGTAATTAGCCAATAACTAGGAACAATGTCATAGTGTACAGTATTCATGAGATTGTATGGTGCATGTATTAGTTTCATAATGGAGATTGAGTCAGCCAGATAAATGGGCATGGAGCCAAGCTTGTACTAGTCCCTATCTTAATTAAAAAGTGTTGATTGATTGTGCTTTTCAGTGTGAAATATTTATGATGGAGACTAATATTTTGTGCCATGGTATAATTGAGAACTGGTTGTTCCTCATTTGTGAGATTGATTATTGACATGGATTAGTTTCATGAGATTGTTTGATGGTATAGATTATGCAGATTGGGTCAAACCCAGAGTTCTAGTTATTGACATCTCTGGTCCAAAAATTAGTCCATTGTTTTGACATATCTTACTTGAAACCAATATATGCTGCTAGAAAAGTTCTGTGTAGCAATTAGATGTTAATCTGGAAGTGTTGGAACCTTATATTTTTAGAAGAAAACACATTATTCAAGTCCAACGTAGCAAAATAAACTGCTAAAATGAAACACTTTATACTACTCGTAATGTGTATTGTGCCTATGAGATCTCACTGTAAGAGGAAAAATAATTTTGCACATCTCACTGATGTTCTCTTCCATTTCTCAGTATGAAATACTAAAAATGTAATGCAAGTGTTTTCTGATAAAAGAAAACAGCAAGCTAATTATGTAACAAAACTACATTTCTTTTAAAATCTTAATGCAACAAAAAAAAATTACATTTATTTCCTTTGATTTATCCCAACATTTTATTTACTTAGGTTTGAATAGATACAAGGGCAAGGCTAATATTGTACAAAGTAGATTTTGCCTATGCATTTTATTTCCAGAAGATTGTTTAAGTTCTATTTATCAAAATGGTTTAAGTTCCGTTGAACCAAATTCAGAATCTTTTAGAGCTTGTTTCCTTAGCACAAAAAAAATCCCTAATAATTTAGTGATCGATATCTCTAAGTTTAAGGTCACTAGTTACAATTTTGCCTTTAACATTAAAATTTTGGATGGTAACTTTTAGTAAACAAGAATTCATTGTAGCTTGGTACATATACATTTTACATCCATTTACCATATTTACTTTTTATTTTTTTTTATGTATCATATTTATTTGGAAGGGTTTGTCTTCATAAAATTTATTTAGCTCTACTCAAGTAATACATCAGAAGAGCTTATGGAATGACCTGTTGATTTTACATCCTTCATTTACACAAGTTTGTTATTAATAGGCCTCCTCAACTACCTACTTGGAGGATTATGCCATGAAACTGTACATGCATACATTTATCCCAATGATTAGTTAAAACTAGATGAAATAGTGAATTTCAGACATCAAATGTGGTCACCTACAGTAACCATCATGAAAATCTTGTTATTGCTTCTTCTTTCAAAATTATTGATGTGAGATTTTCACCAGTTGATTTCTTGTGATGTCTAGTAGGTCCTGATAGCAAATATGGAAGCCTTCTCAAAAATTGTTGCTCCATTTACATGGAAGGTCATTTTGACAGTGTTTTCACCAGACAACTTTTTTTTTACTTCATCCTAAATAAAAATGGCTATATTGGGCATAGAGTTTTCAACGGAATTGTTATGATATTTAGTCCTGAATGAAAATAAGAGCAATGTTACATCCAGTATGGGTGCCATGATGAAGTACTTTTAGTGTCCTTCACTGGGGTTTTTATGAACACTTAGAATCATATTTATAAAAGTGAATTTTGACAATACATTGTATTTTGTTTACACTGTTATGAGTCTATGCTCTTAAAATAAGTAAAAGATAAGAGTGAAGACAACAAGCTTTCTCAAATTTAACAATTTATTTCCCTAGATACAAAGTAAAAAAAAAGAGAAAGGAACTTACAGTTTAACGAATTAAATTCACAAATAATCCAAGATTTCAAAAATACAAGCCATATCAATGAAAACTTCTAATTGAATTTCAGTTCAAATCATGATAAAATTCATGATGGAAGGCAATGAGGTCTGTACTAACCTACAAAGTGTGGATGTGTCAACAGTCTCTTGTTGAACCACAAAAAATATTATTTCAATTTTGAACTCCATATTTTCAGTGAATGTCTTTGTCATTTATGTATATCAGAGAATCTTTGTATTTCCAGAGAAAATAATCACTTGAATTAAATTATTTGAAGAAGAAAAAAAAATCAGTTCAAACTGGTCACAACATAAAACAGCTTAAAGTGCTAGGTGTTAAAGCATGACTGATTAAATTCTGACAGTCAAGATAATATAGTTCTCTTTTTGACCTCACATCATAAATTAACTTTTTCTAAAAACAAACATTACCTAATGGAAAATAACTTTCTTGCATGATTTAATGAGCCTGTAAAATTTCTTTTTGGAATCTCCAAAACCCTGACCCAAATCAACAGTTTTACATGAAAGAAATTTAAAAAAAAGTCAATCAGGTCAAACAGAACTCAATTCAATTTTGGACAAGGTTAAGTCCAGTAAACAATGTTACATTAGAATAGCATCTAATTGAAAAAAACAAAGAAATTTAAAACTAACAAACACTGATTTAAAAATACATAACACCAACCATTGCTTTATAATGCCAACATCAATGTGAATTCCATGTTCTCAATGATAATTGGCTCCCCTATTGACTCACATGCTCCCTTAAAGAGTAACAGATGCCATATACAGTATTTAGTAATTGTTTTCTAGTCTGCATTATTACTGTGGCTGATGAAATACAAACTGACAAAATCACCCACTTTGTGCAGCATTTGTCCAAGCTTTGTTTTCCTTAGAGAGAAATTTGCAATGTTGCCAAGTCAAAACTTTGCATTTAAACTGGCCAAAATTTCTTAGAACAAGTTTCTCATTGTAAGCACTTTTAAATCTGATAATAATGTGAAATTTGGATAGCATTCCAGACATGCCAACCCTCCATTTTTTTTGTGAGAGACTCCATGAATTCAACTGCACCTCCTATATTATTATTTTTCTGCTGGAAAAATTTTGTATTGTCAACAACAAGAAATCAGGGGGAAAAAAATTCATTTTGTTTAACAAAAAATGTTATGGAAATTTCCCCAGCATGTAAGACCGGAAGTGTGCAGAAGTCTTTGAATAGCATCCAGACTTGAATCCATCTGTTTGGTTATCTCTTCTACAATGTCTAAAAGGGAGATTCGGATGAAGTTGGAAAGTCAAAAAAATATAAAACTTCCTTCCAAGCTTCTTACAGCCTGGAATTTCGATGCCTGGCTCGTGGAAGTGATATACATGCAGCATTTTGCAAGACGTGCAATTCATGTTTCAATGTTGCTAGTGGCAGGCGCGATGATTGCTGTCAACATCTCCAGTCACAAAGTAAGTTTTTAATATTGCTGTATATTTGTATTGTATGATGAAAATTGTTAAGTTGAAAGCCAGCATTAAAATTATGATTGTCTTTAGCAAAATTAGGATACACTAATAGATCGGTTAAATCAGGTACAGTTGAATAAACAACAATTGAATCTATACCTTTGTAGATAATAAAAATACTAAGGCTTCATTATTATGATTTTTATTATTATTATTATTTAGCAGTAAACCCAAAAATGTACTTTAACAATTTAGATATATCAGCTCTTTCCTAAGAACTACATCTAATTGCCTAAGATATATAGTAAGATAGGGAAGAGAAACACATACTTAATTGTGCCTGAAGTTTATTATAAAAAAGCTAAGAAATGTTAAATGCAATTCACTTTTGTGAATGAATGCAACTTATATTTTGTTATCTTTTGTTTCCAAGTCAGTATTTTAAATTTCATGTACTTTGTTTCACAGGCACTTAACATCTGCACAGACAAAGAGAAACATCCTGGAATGCTGGAGCCTAATTCAGCAGCTGCCATGGACCAAACTTGGATGAAGATTGGTCAGATCAGAGATAGCATGGGTCAAGCAAAATTTGGACTTCTTATCAAAGTGATGAGCCATATCCTCACCATCCCTCACAACAGTGCATCCTGTGAAAAAATATTTAGTTTTGTGAGGAAGAATAGGAGCAGTATGAAAACTGTTGTTAAGGAAGAAGGTGATGTTTCTCAGAAAGACAGTTTGACAAAGTTATGCTTAAAAGACGCAAAGGAGCAGCAACCATGTCTCTCTAATGTATTGTTAATTGACGTTCTTCACTGTTAGGTTTTATTCAGTCTGTTATTTATATATTGTTATTTATTATCTAAAAATAAACCATTTTAGAATTGAATTTGTATATTTTTATTTGAAAACTATTCACCTTTTGTAAACATATTCAACATGTTTCTCCCTTGATGAAATCCTCCCAGCAATAATTGCAATCTCCCTGAAAATTTTCAAAATCTCCCTTGAGGACTCTTGTTGGGGTTGGCAGGTCTGGCATTCTAATCTGGAGAGCACAGACTGCCCATATTTTCTCAGGTAGTGATAATAATAATAATAATAATAATAATAATAATAATAATAATAAAGAATTTATTTAGAGAAGGTAACTAACTTAGTTACAGAACTGACCTACCTTGAGGCCTTCTATCTGTTATGTACAATATATCCAGTATATATCACATGATGTGAAGAATCTGGCTTGATGTCGATATATCCCAAACCAAAATTGCAAGCTTGTTTTAAAGCTCGCAGCAAGCTTGCAACAAGCTAATTTATAAAGCTTGCAGCAAGCTTGTATTTAAAACATTGCAGCAAGCTTGCTTATTTTTGCCAGCTTGCTAGGAGCCTGCCTTATATCACTAGGAATGTTGTTATTGAAAACTTATTTTTAAACAATTCCTTCTTTGGCTATGGTATTATGTAATATTTTACTTGCTTATAGATACACAGGAATGGCTTTTGTGGATACCATGTACATCAATTTGGCCATTCTAAGAAATATGTATTATTAAAATGTTTAGTTATTCATTGCATCAACGAAATTGTTTATACATTGTTCATGAATTAAATTGCAAGCCCTTTTTTACAGTCTTAAAAGTGTTTATTATGTTTGAATTAGAGGTATTAGTCTAAATTATATTTTGATAGTCCAGATATGGCTGAATATAACATTTATAAAAGATGATAATTATTCATTTATGGCACTTACGATTTAAGTGTGCTGTCATAACAAGTACTAGTAAAGAATTCCTGTTTATGGCACTAGAGTCCTGAATATTTTTTTTTGAATAATTCTATAGAAGGTTTTGGAGTTTGAATATTATCTAGAGCTTCAGATCCCAAGTGATATTGTTTGCTTTTATACACTCAGAGAAGGTTTTGGAGATAACCAGGTACCATTCCATGAATGCATTTGTAAGCAAGAACAGTTTATTTATTCTATCATGAATAGGCATCCAATGTTAATCTGAAAATAACAACTCTAGAAGTATCCCATGGTGCATTTAAAATTATATGTGCAGCCTATTTTTTGCATCATTAAGACTGTGTAGCTGTAATCTAGAACAATTCCTACAAAGTTTTGCACAATCACAGTCCATATTAAGTTAAACGTATGTACTGAAGTGCAGCACACTGATGTCATGGAGTAAAATAATTTTTATGTGGTTTAGCAGTGATAATTTGCCAACTATGGACACAAATAAGCAAGATGTTATTGCCAGTCCATATTATTATCAATATATACACTCTAGTTTGTCTGATTGCACATATTCAGTTGGCAGCTGCCATTGGACATGCACTGTTTACTAAATGATGCCACATGCATATTACACACCATCTTATATTCATTAAAAGTGACTTAAATGCTAGACCATGTATCAATAATCTCGATACTCTTAGCAAAATGTTTCCAAAGTTTCATTAAGAATGCACTCATTAAAACTTTATTTACTGAACTCGTGCAAATAATTCTACAAATGTATCATATTGCTTTTGACAACCTTCTTTTTGTCCTGCATACTTTAGAATGTGATTGAGTTATATTCCATTTCCTGACGATTTCCCATTTTTATGCTATATCACTTTAACAAAGCTTTTTTCTGAGCTGGAAATTTACATAAGAGGTGTGAGGTGTTCCAAGTGACAGTCCCCTCTTGTATGATGACTGCATGAATAAGATCATAAAGCTCAGTGGTTGTATTTCTGGGAGGAGGCAGGGAAGATAATTAAAGTGAGCATAATTGTGATATAATTGTGTCCTGAGGCTTGGTAAATAAGACTTTTTACAAATCTAAAAGCTCATAGATAATTGAAAGAAAAATTCCAGTGTTTTTCATTTTTTTAAAAATCACTTACTACATGTATTACTAGGTTTTGACAATACATGAATGATTTGAATGAACTTAATTATTTATGGGTACTAATGGCAGGAGTTAATCATGGAAAAATCATCTTATTAATTCATTGTAGGATACACCTAAAATGTCTTAATACAATATCTTTCAATTATATATATCAGATGCATCATTCCTGTCTTTCTTAAGTGGACCCCAAGGCATATGCATGCATACATGTGTGTGTGTGTGTGTGTGTGTGTGTGTGTTTTAGAAGAAAGGTATTGTGTAGTATACAGATATTGAGAGGCTGAACCATAGGGTACTTCTGTTGCAGTTGTAACATCATCACTGGATGACTTATATTTTACATGTGTATCAGTTTTTGTGGTATTACTCTTAAAAAAAGAGAGATATATATATTGTTGCTTTATTTATGGATTTGGTAAGACACCTTCTTATTTCCACATAAGAATCCCAATTCATTTGGCCTTGACATTCATGTTTTATAGCCTTTATATTCAGGTTTAATAGCAACAACAAAATCCAAACAACATTGAGATTCCAAGAACGCAGTGAATACACAAACATTTATCAAAATATGCTAGCAGTAGCCTGTGTTTGACCAAGAAGATTGTATTTTTATTTTGAATTCCATTTCTGCAATTTTTTTAAGTTTTATTGGCTTGAAACAGTTTTATTTTTTAGACTTTCTCTTAAAATTTCTTGATTATTTTCAGTTTTTCATATATTCGTACAAATCTGAGTCATGGCTGTTTTACAACTTAAGAATTTGTCATAACATTACAATTTTCCTTTAAGTATGGGAGCTGCCATGACTCAATGGTTAGCATATGGACTCAAGATTGAAAGGGTGTGGGTTTGAATCCTACCATCAGACCAGCCTGTGTCAGCTACAGTGATATATACTTGGACAAGGAACTTTACTACAATTGCACTAAATAAAATACTTGAGTTGTATTTTATAAATCACTTAACAAAAACTGTGTTGCACAATAAGTTGTAAAGAAAATTTTATATCGGGCTTTAAATCAAAATAGTATCCAGTTTGATTTAAACTTATGTCAGAATTTGATAGTAATATCACTTTTGTGCAAAGAATGTGAGGTTATATCTTGATTTAAGTTTGTTTCAATTATATATTTATTGGGTATCTCTGGGCACTGTTATTTCAATGACAATTAGTAATAACTTTATATATATATATATATATATATATATATATATATATATATATGACTACTAAATTATTAACATAATAATTTTGCCCTTTCTTTCCAGGCTGTGAGTCAATTTATTCATCCAACCATTACTGATGACAAGGTTTCCCATTTTCTCTGGGAACATGTGAAGCATGACATTGATGATCTTCACAGAACCCTCGGCAAAAGTTTGGATGATGTCCTCATGTTGATGCACTGTATTTTGTATGTCATGATGGAGAAACATGCTGAGAGTAAGCTGGTGAACTATATATACTTGTATATGCAGAGGCACTAGCAGTACATTTTTTTGTTATACACCTGCCATCTTGAAAGTGTGTATTAAGCTATCATACTCTCACCATGGGTCTGTCTGTTAACTTATTCATTTCCCCATGTTAACTTAACTTTGTGGATAGCTTTTACTTAGGTTAAGATATGGCCCTGACAATTCAGGGTCATAAATTCAACAGTCAAGGTCACTAAGACTGAAAGAAGAAAAATGGTTTCCACACAGTAAATTAGTTCTACAGCACACACCTTGACCAAACCTTATGGATGGCATGTATCTTAGGATAATAAAGAAATTTATCAAGATAAAAAAAAGATGAAGGTCAAGGTTACTCTGACTGAACTGTGTATTTGTATGTACATGTAGTAGTATATTACATTGTCTCAGACAATAGTGCCAATATCTTTCCAGCTGAAGGTAAAGTTTTGAAAATCATTCAAATGGGTTGCACATATGTTTAGAAAGATAAACATTTCCAAATAAATGTAAGCATGAAAGACAAGATGAAGTATTGCACATAAAGATGTCGACAGAAGCCCTTGGTCCCAGCTTGAACAAATCCTTTGTTTTCAAAACGTTTATGTCCACAAGCTGCCAATTAAGACCAATACTTTGTTCAACAATTAGTTGATCTTGCTGCCAGGCTTTTGATGTCGCAGTCGGATAAAATAAAACATAGCAGCACATTTTCTCACCACTCTGCAGCTAGTTAAGTCTTTGATCTTGCCGCCTATCTTGTGGGTCATGTTCTTCAGATGTACTCTTACAATGACAACATGTACATCTGTCGGTCTTTCAGCAACTGAATTTTCTGATTGTAAATATCAGCACAGCTAAAAGGAACAATTGATGAACACAATTTCCCAATCAACAGGTAGTCGAAGCAGGACTAGCAAGCTGTCCAGGAAATTGATGCGTACAGAGGACTCCTGTATACATGATTTTCTGAATCCCATATATAAATATTGCATGAAAATACGGAAATGCCGGACCAAATTGAGACAGGAGCTGTACAACCAATTAAATTTGTACAGGTCCTGTCTCAAGGCAGACGGACCTAAAAAAATAAATATTACTAGATAAATTGAAGAACACTAAATATTTAAATAAACACACTTCAATTTCTACAAAATTCTAAATTAAATTTAAAATAAAATAAATTAAAATAATACCAAAATAAATGTCTTCCTTTTATACAAGACATAAAGTAAGACAACTGGTACAAATCTGAATGAAATGGCTTTCCTTTACATACATGCAAGGTATATACCTTATATAGCAAACTGACAAATAGCACAAACACAAATAGCAAACACAAGGAAATAGGAGACCACTAGCCATGGTCTAAAACAAATATAAAAGTAGACTACTAGCTGTGGGTAGGTCAATTCCCACCTAGTAAGGATCTACAGAGAGACACTAGGGATATTAAATACCCCAAATCAAATATATAACCCCGATGGGGAAAAATTAAATGGAAGTTAAATAAAAATGAAAAACAAACAACATACTTGGGGGTACACAAACACACATAAAAACTTTTTACTTTTTTTTTTATTGGAGGGGGAGGGGCACCTGTCTGGTGGCCCCCCCCCCCCCCAAAAAAAAAAGAAAATACGGATTACGCGTTTTCGAAACCTTTGAAAGTGATCGGTGATTAAAACAATTTTTTTTTCCTGTGAAAGTTTCGTTTTTAACTTGTTTTACATTTACGATGGCTACCGACAGCAGGGTAAAACGCAAATTAAATTTACAGTCTTTGGAAACTAAATATCTGGCTGTTAAGGAAGTTAAGGGATGAACATCTCGCAAAGAGGTCTGTGAAATATTTTCACTTAAAAATAACACACGCCCAGGAAGAATGAAAGCTGCAGAGTCTATAAAGAAAGACTAAGTTGAAGGTAACTGCGCTCCCCAAAGGAAGAAGCAAGACTGCTACATTTGAAGACGTGGAGGAAGCATCAAAATGGTTCAATAAAGCATTATAGAAAAAACTTAGTGTGTAGAACTTCGCTGCAACAAGTGGTTGGTTCAGTCGCTTTAATGTTCGTCATAACATCGGATACAAAAGTATTTGTGGAGAATACATGTACTGTTGACAGCTTTTCTCTTACTCTGTGAATAGCCCCATCCCCTTGGCAGCCTCAATAAGATGGGTACAGACTGACCAAAATTGAGGCCAATTTAAGTACATGTACATGAATCATGTAACTGACAACTTCCCAGCCATGTGCTAATCCTATACGTTGAATATCATAATGTTGTTTGTATCAGGATGTGATCAATGCAATATTTTAATTTGGATTTTATTACACTAAGGTAACCAAAATGTAATTTGTCAATATACAAGTTTATTTCACACTGATTCTATCTTCATGAACTCAAAATTTCCTTCTTTTTTTTTTCTTTCTCAAAGTGTAAATGCTATTCACTGACAACAGGTCTCCCTTTGCTGACAAATTTAAAAAAAAAAATTTCAGCCCCCCCCCCCCCCAACACTTATCTCGACATCTGCCTATGTCGACAATATTTCCTCGGGCCCGAGGATGTCGAGATAAATGGGTAGGACTGTACTAAAATATCAGAATCTACACATTTATTGTCTTTATTTCTGCTGCAGATCACACAGTATACTTTTTTAATGATTATATTAAAGTCTGTGATATTGTACTCCATGCATTGAACAGAACAATAATGATGAACAAATAAATATCAAAGTCATATTCCCACCTGACTGAACTGAAATAAAAATTCGCCTAAGGTTTCTGCCTAAGAAATGGCTGCCTGAAATATCTGCATAAAAATCATCCAGTAAAAAATCTGCTTCAGATTTCAATCAAACTGCCAATTGATGCTAGACATTTTTGTGAATCATTGATAATTATTCACAATAATTTTTAAAATGGATCATAAATTTTATTTTGACAGACATTATCAAATAAGATTTAGGGGATTTTTTGGGTCCTCATTTTCTTTCTTGCATACTATACCTATTTGAGTCTTTTTCATTTCATTGATAGTTTGATTAGATTTCACAAAATTCTGACCAAATCCTTCACAGAAATTCTGGTGAGATCTCAAAATAATTTTGAACAAGACTTTCAATGAAGTTTTAGCAAGATCTCTAACATTTCATTGAAAGTTTTATGAGAGTTTACTAAATTTTGGCGAGATTTCACTAACATGTTGACCATTGTATAGTATTTTACTGGCATTTCAATAATTTTTCACAGACATTTCAAAAGATTTCAAATAAATAATGGATTAATTATTATACTTTATTAACCAGAGTAATATTTCAGTGTACATGAAACAAAATTATAAAGATTTTGTAATTATATGACATTATTTTTTTATTATGTACAAACTATGATGCTGTTGTGGTCTCTTATTAGTCATTCCATATGCAGCCATGACAAACATTGATCATGAAATAATTACTCTTATTTTGCACTGAATTCTAACAGAACTAGAATATTTTGATAATATAAACAATAATACCACTCACGATATTGAAGAACGATTCTACTTTGGACCAAAAAGATGCCACAAAGATATGACTATCTTTGATAGACATGGGTATATGGCAACAATATCAACAATTCCCACCATTGATCTAGATTTTGTCCCTCCTTAAATACTTTAACAGAAAGCAAGAAAACTTATTTTTCAGAGTAAATGTCAGATCAAGTCTAAATTCTGGCTTGCACCAAATTTTCTAAGTCCAAAGATTTATATGTGCTTCTAGTTCTTTTGATAAAGTTCAAAATTACACCTAATATTTCTGCTAAAATCAGTTAAAAGTCCAAAATCCATGTCACTGTAATAAAAGGGTCCCTGAGTGGCCAAGTGGTCTAAAGCGCTCTCTGTTATGGATCACTGCCATCTCACCTGTCTGCATGGGTTCGAGTCTCAGATTCGGACAATGTGGGTATGTGAGAAAGCTTGCCAATAGCTTCTTGTGGGTTGGTAGTGGTCCTTTCTGGGGGTTTTCCCGGGTTCTTCCTCCACCATTAATTATTGCCGCCATGTTTAGCCTATTGTGTGCTGAAAAATGGCATCAAACATTACTACTACTACTACTACAGTAGGAAAATGAACTGGACAATAAAAACTTTCCCATATCTGCCTGAACATTTTGTATGGACATGCAAAAGCAAAAATGTTTGTTTAAGATATTTTGTATTAATTATCATAGTAGTGTGTGTGTTTGTGAGGGGGAATACAAATGGTTGCAAAAACTCACCCTAGATACATGTGGAAGAAAACTGCCCATGTGCAAATTAACCTAGCACAACAGATGCCATCAGCATGGCTTGCATTCTTTCACTATTGATGTGTAAATTTCATGTGCAAACTGATAACCCATTCTTTAAGCATAATGGTAACTCTTCAGCAGGTTTGTTTTCTTTGCCATTTATGTTGTTGTTGTAGGGTTTAACGCCATTTTTCAGCACATGATAGGCTATACATGGCAGCCAGTATTATTGGTGGAGGAAGAACCCGAGAAACCGCCCGGAAAGAACCAGAAACCCACAAGAAGCTACTGGCAAGCTTTCTCACATAACTGCATTAGCAGAATCTTAGACTTGATCCCATGCAGACAGAGGTGAGATGGCAGTGATCCATTTCTCCCTGAAAGGCACAGAAAATTATTTTATAACAGTTACATACAACCGTATTTTGACTACTGTAATACAGTATGGGGTAATTCAAATGATAAAAACATATCAAAGTTGGAAAAAATTCAGAAAAGAGCATTAAGGCTAATATCAAACCAGAAAGAAAGCAAGGAAAATTTAGCTGGTAAGTTAAAAATATTACCTATTAAAGACCGAATATGTTTAAGAAAAGCCAAATTAATGTACAGGATATCCAATAATAGTGCTCCTGAATATTTACAATCCCTATTCCAGTATAGGCTACCTGGTAATACACCCAACCTGCGATCAATATCTACAAAACAGTATAAAATTCCCAAACCAAATAAGGAATTATTTAAGAAAAGTTTCCAATACTCTGGAACTTTGCTCTGGAATAGTATTCCAGTTAAGATTAGAAATGCCCACTCTATTTCCATCTTCCAAACCCAATATATCCAGTGGCTTCTGAGATGCTGTTGAATTAAATAAATTCCTTGTATGAGGGCCTCAAGGTAGATTAGTTCTTAGCTAATTGTGTTACCCTCTTTAAATAAAGTCATTATTATTATTATTATTATTATCCATAATGGAGAGCGCTTTAGACCACTCTGGCACTTGGGGCCCCTTGCCATTATGTACTCAGGGATAAGTGAATAATTCTGTATTGCCATTGGTTATTTCTTTGCTTGATTTTCATTAAAGTAAATCAGTGACCAATTATAAATCTACACATACAGAAATTGAAGCCTGCAAGATTTTAAGTGGTAATAAAAGTAGTACTATACCAGATATCATGGAGTAAAACAAAGAAAGAAACATTCCCTCCATGGGGCACTAACTCAAAGACTCGTGCTCCAAAGTCAAAATGGGGGTGAGTGTGGTGTCTAAATCACACACAACAGCTTTATTGTTTGAAAATAAACGAAACCAGATTAAAAGCCATGATCTTTAGTTGTTGAACAAGAGTAAAAGCTGAGAAAGCTGACTTATAAGAAATTATATTCAACAATCTGAAAATGAAAAACTATGTGCTATCATGATAGACAATATATTGTGCTGGAAAATGCAAGTTGAACAGGCATTAAAAATGTTGACTTACTACTTTATCTCTTGAACAGAATAAAATTGTATTTCCCCTCAGGAAGTAAGATATTCTAAAATGAATATCATGCAAAACCAAGAATATTATTGTTCTGTCTGGGGTCATAGTGATACTAAATATCAGGAAAGATACTGAAATTTCAAAAAAGAACAGCTGGAGTTATTCTCAATGCTAATTTAAATATACCATCAACAAATATTTTTAAAACCCTAAATTGGCTTCGATTGCAGAAGTAATCTTAGTTTCAAAACGTTTGCTAGACTGTAAATCCTTAAATGGATTGGCTCCTGATTGTCTTGAATGTAACTTTAAATTTATTGAAAATGCTCATTTGTCTAAAATAAGATCCATCTCAACAATCAATGTATATTTACATAAACCAAATTCAGAGTGGTTTTTTTTTCTGGAGCCAAACTGGAACTCCATACCACCCTATATGAAGTCAGCTGACTCTTCTTGGGCTTTTAAAGAGCTGCACCATCAACTTCAACAGAAACAATCATTAGTAATTCAGTACTACTGCTCTTTACAGTAGATCAGTTATCTAGTTTTATGTTAGCATTTGTTTATGGACACCTCATCTTGTAAATTTGTGCAATATATATAAAGATATCAACAAATGCATTTGTTGAAGGTCTCATAAAAGATTTGTCAGTTGACCAAATTAGCTTCATATTTAGGTAAAGTCATTATTATTATTATTCCACTTGACTGCAGTAACTATAGCTGTAAAGAAATATACCACATACAGAAATATGCCAAACACTATTCAAAGAAAGTTTATTTTCTCACAATAACCACTTGCTCCAACAGTAACAATAGGGAAACTGCACATTTTAATAACAGTGTCAAAATAAATATCAGAATTAGATCAATACTAGGTAATAGACACATCATTTCCATATGATTTACTAATTTGTATATGATAAATAATGAAAACTGTGAAGCAGTTGGCAAAACATGCAAAATGCCCTAAATTTGTTGGAAATTAATAGTTTCCTTCATTATTATTAATTTAAGCAATAAGTTGAGTTCTGAGTAATTTTAAACAATTATCAGCAGGACCATAATTGGGACAGTTTCAACACATCATGTCAGATCACTTCATACAATAAAAACACTTTTCCCAAGCTGAAATTAACATCATCTTTTGATGCTAATCCTTTTCCACATTTGATATTGTTGACAGTGGTCACACCCTGGATTTCTGTAAACATCTGCTGAAGTTGAGTCTTTGTGAGGGAAAGACCATTTAATTTCCAGAAGGGGTGGATAGGATTAAATGCTTCAGAACAAAATTGCCTTGTTCTGGTATATGGTATTGAAAAGGCATTATTCCTTTCCTTGTATTTATTTAAATAAATTTATGTTGTGAAGAAAATGTTAACCCTACCAGAAAGAACATATAAGTTTTATTATAGGATTGCACCCCAGAACAATGGTACCAATAAGATGTTCTAAATCTATATAAATGAAGAATTGTACAAAATGTTAGCTGAGAAATGGAGAAGCAGTCAAGAAATAAGATGATACACTGACATACCATTTAGCAACAGACAATGTGGCTCAGTTCCTGTATTGTTATAAAATGATTTATTTTACATGAATTTGGAATTAAAACTTTATGTGAAATTGTTATGTTAATTTGATTCATTTTTAATTAATCATTCCTTTGCAGATGAAATGAATATGGATGAAATTTGTGGATTGACAACAGTAAAGGCCAGAGATGATTGGGAAAAGAGCTTTTCAGAGAAATACGTAGCTCCAACATTACAGGTATTATTTTGTGTGTATGTATGGGCTTCTGAGCAAGGATATGTTATTGACTTGGTTTCACATTTGCATGACACAATTGTCTGTTGGCTTGATGACATCTTTTAACATAAGCATGTATGGCCCAAGGTGCCTGAGTGGTCTAAAGTGCATGCCTCTACCCATCACTGCCATCTAGCCTCTTTCCACCTGGGTTCAAGTCTCAGGCTTGGCCAATATCATACATGCCAAATATTATTCATTTGCCATTATGCTATTTTTCACTTAATTACTCCCTAAGCATAAGGGTATAATGATTACACATTTTCATTATAACTTCTCCAAAAAAATTCCACAGATCAAAAGATGTCTTCTACATAACTACTACATAAGAGTACAGGGCCCTGAGTGGCCGAGTAGTCTAAAGCGCTTTCCATTACGGATCACTGCTGTCTCACCTCTGTCTGCGTGGGTTCGAGTCTAAGATTCGGCTAATGTAGTTATGTGAGAAAGCTTGCCAGTAGCTTCTAGTGGGTTTCTGGTTCTTTCCAGGGGGTTTTCCCGGGTTCTTCCTCCACCAATAATACTGGCCGCCATGTATAGCCTATCGTGTGCTGAAAAATGGCATTAAACCCTAAAAACAAACAAAACAAACATAAGAGTACACTTGTCCATTGACTTGACTACACTCTGCTTTCAGTATTAATATGTTCTATTTATAGCAGCTGTCCTATTTCTAAGAAACATGCTGGTTCTACTTTCCTCGGATTCATCGTTGTGATTCATTTTTGTTAGTGAACCAATCTATAGTGGGTCATGTCTAATGGCTTTTTGTAAAAAAGATACAATAGACCTGCATCTATAATTATGGCTTAGGAGAAACAGACTGGTTTTCTAATTTTTAATCTTTGCTCTGAGAGTCTTTGTTCTAATTCATATTTGGTACAGAACCAGTCAATAGGTATTTGACACTAAAAAGTTAAGTCTAGTATATTTTAGTCAGTAGGTGTTGGAGCAAAAGTGTTTTCTTTCAAAAAGTTTCACAGCTGGACTAGAAAAAGGCAAAAATAAACGAAACAAAAAATAACAGAATCCTCTAAAGATGAAGACAATGTATGACCTGATACAGTGTAACTTCCATTCTAGGGCAGCATCATGCTTATTGCAGGCTGTGTGGAAAGAGTTTTAATATTTGGCATTGAAAGTTGTCAGATGGATTCAAGTTGCTGTATCTGTTAGAGCACAAATATTTTTCAAATAATTTCACTGATAGATTAGAAAAAGACAGAAAACTAAATCCTCAAAACATTCAAAGATGTATACATGAATGACATAATAAGTGATCCATTCTTGGGCAGCATCATGCCAATTGCCGGCTGTGCAGAAAGGATTTTAAAACTGGTCATGGTGATAAATGTGATGTGGGAAAACACTTGAAAACAAAGAAACACATTGAATTAACTTATCTTTACTAATGTTACTTATGTAACTTCTTATATATGTCATAACTCTAGTGCGGACATGAATGTTATAAATGCAGAGGTGTTATTTATTGAGTTCTTAATAGAACATGGACTGCCTTAGCAGTAACAGACCACATTGGTCCTTTGGACTGTGTAGTATTGCCACAGCCAGAAGTAGTAATTATGACAACAAAAAGTGTGTTGATTTTTACTTAGTTCACTATGATCGAAACTGTTGCTCAAAGGACAATAATTTGTAGGATTGCTAGTGATACTTCTGTCATTGAACTCATTTGCATACAAAAATGTTGCACTCTGTGTAGATTTAAAAACATGTTAGATATTTTCAGTGCATTCACATGGGTTTGATATTCAAATTAGGTACATAGAGATACAGAATTGCTCAATGTCTTAATTGAAAGTTTGGGCATCAAAAGCAGGAATGGTATATGATTTTAATACATAATGATGCTAATAATGATGACACTGATCACAAGAAGAAAGATTTGATATAATTCTTCTTGTTATTGTAAATATTATTATTATTATTATTGTTATTGGTGCCCCAGGTGGCCAAGTGGGCATAGTGCCAACTTTTGCTGATTACTGCTATCACCTCTGCCTGCATGAGTTTGAATTCCATGCTCAATCAATGTGGGCATATTCTGATTATTATTATTATTATTATTATTATTATTATTATTATTATTATTATTATTATTATTGTTATTATTATTACTATTATTATTATTATTATTATTATTATTATTATTATTATTATTGTTGTTGTATCATCATCATCTTCATTGTGATAGATAAACTATAAATTAACTCGACTGGTATTTTATTAATATTTAGTTCACTTGTTGATAAAGCCACTTGAGCTTGTGATAGAACCCTGGGTCATTTATGTCATGCAATTTTTTGTGCTGCACCAATTGCTGTTTTAAACCCTTTAATCCTTTACCTCATGGAAGCACCTTTGGATGCCTCTACTCTATTATCCTGAAAACGCCTTTGGATTCCTCTGCCCAGTTTGCATGGAAATACATTTTGACACCTCAGCACCATTGTTATGGACACACCTTTCGATGCCTGTTGTAAACATCAGCCATTTTGAGCAGGTTTTTGTAGCACCACAAGGTGGTTCAGGGAAAAAAACCTACAATATTGTCTTGTGCAAGCATCAGCGATTGATTGGCAAATAAAGGATTCCAAATTTTGTTGATCTATATGTACCTAAATAAGCAGCCTCATGGTAATGTAATTGTGGCAGCTATTTTTCCCCTCATATATCTATTCTTATTCCCTTATTGTCAACTCGTAAAGCATTTAGTATTGTTTACTATAAAACATGTATTCTGAATTAGTCTTTGAGAACATATTTGCTGCTTGGTATGTATTTTCATTCCTTTTAATTTAATGATGGTATGTAACAGTGGTATATAGGGTATAATAATGCCAGCTGTTTACTCATGTAAGTTTCTTTCAGGATTTTTTTTCTTCCTCCCAGCGTGAAAGTTTGCAAAAATGATCTAAGGTTGCTTACATGAAAGGAAACTACATCTTAGGTTTCATGGTTTTAGCATAATTTTCAAAGCATTTTTTCAGAAACTCCATTATTGTATTTTGTAGATATCATTCAAGTTTAGCGCAACGGTGCCTATGATTTGACTCCAAGGAATGTACTTAATTCAACTCATAATTGAACTGTACTGTTGTTTGTTGTGTTGTCATACTGGGATTACATTTTAATGAGTTATGTATTTCCAATTTCAAAGCCATGTAAAAACATAATTATTGGTACACATAAAAAATGTCCAATGCAATAATGCATAAACAAACAATAATTGAGTCAAACAAAAGAAGTAGTGTTACAGCGATTGCTAAATTCTTTTCATCATTCGATCAAATTATACACAAATCTAAATTGGGCAAAAACAATAAGAAAACAGAAAATTAAATAATATTTCAATTTTTTACCATTTTTTTTCAATATTCATGCATGTCAACCGCGAGATCTTTTGAAGTATATATGTAATTTTTTTAAAATATATATTTGCCTAAATTAATGCATTTAGATCTTATCTTGTGCATCTTGAGATGTCTCAGAGTTGTGGGTCATATACTTTTTAGCGTTTATACTTGTTCAGTTTGGGGGTCAGCTTATTTGTAAATGGGCTTATATGCGAGTGTATATGGTAGTATTTCCATGATAAAGTGCCTGAAACATTTTTCATCATTGTTGGATGTACTGTTTATTGTTATATGGCATTTGATACCTTTTATTGCCATTACTCATATATTATCCCAAATGTATATTTTGTATTTTTAGCTTTTAAAAAAATACTCCAATATGCTTTTCTTAAGAAAAATTCCACATTTAATAACAATAGCAATGAAAATCCTGGCCTTAAAAAATACCTGTGATTTTAGAAAACTTTAAATTCTGATGAAATCTTTGTGGACCACAAATGAAAGCTTCATCTGTACATCTGTAAATCTAACCTTTGAAGATCTTGGATGACTTTGATTATAACCATGAAATATATATGTTAATTATGCCCTTGTGATTTGGATGGAATTTTTATCAGATTTAAGCAAAGTAGGTAAAATAAACATGATATATAGTTGGGGAGATAATTTATATATGGTGTGTATTTACAATACTACATAAGTTTGCTTAGTTAAATGATCAACTATTATGTTAGCCAGTATTGTTACCATTAAATTTCAGTTATTCCTATTATGAGTTTTAACCAGACTCACAGATCAACTTCTTATTACAGAATTTAAATGAGTAAAGGTATGTGCTTAGAATTTTCAAAAAAGTGTGCAGATTTCCATGATCAGGTATCAGATCTATTTGGACCTCTTGTTACATTTATGTGTTCAAGTTATGCAAAAGTTAATAACACATTAATTAGCTCAGATACAAGAGTAACAGACAAATATATTACATTATGATGTCCATCAGCCTGTTACCTAATTTCATTTTTGCACAAAATGCAAGTTCCCCACCACCCAGTTAGTTTGTTTGTTTGATTAGGATTTTTAACATATCTTTAACCAGTTTTCAGTCATATTGCTACGATGTCTGCAGTGAGGCAGTTTATAGTGATGTCTAGCATTTGTAGCATGATGTCCCACCCAGTCACATTATCCTGACACCAGGCCAACCAGTCCTAACACTAACCTCTTAATGCTGAGCACCAAGCAAGGCAACTTTTAGTACCTTTTTGTAAGTCTTTGGTATGACTCAGCTGGGGATCGAACCCACAGCCTCCTGCTACCGTGGCGGACGCTCTAACCACTATGCCACTGGAGCAGTCACCCAGTTAGTAGCTTGCAGTTTGGGTATAGAAGAATCTTTTATTTTGGATTCAGAAGATAAATGGTGACTTTCACTGTGACTGATGAAGATTAATGCTTTTTACCTAATAACTTTTGTTCCAGACCATGTACCATGATCTGAGTTTATGTACATCTTGCACTACGGTATGCAAGAGGTCTATTGATTTTGGGACCAAAAGTTAATGGTCAGTGTGATTTAAAGAATAATGGGTTTTGAGGTGTAACATTTTCCCTAGAGTAAATTTTGTACTAAACTTTGTTGATGGCTGGCGCTTAAAGCAATAAAGAAACAGAGTTTCTGGGATCTGAAGGTCAGAGATTATGTTTGAGGTAAGCCTAATAAGAAAATTATGTTTTTTAAAAGTTTAAGACTATATTTCTTGACCAGTCTTCTAGGTTAGTAATCACGAGATTCAACTACACACCACAAGTGATGGCATATAACATGCCATTTTCAGCTTATTTTGATATGCTGTGTTAATCTTCAGATAGTTAATTTTGTCTTTCAGAATATGGAAAATGTACTGAAAGAATTCAATCAACAGCTTGCTGAAGACAAAAGACTTGGTAAAAATGATTTGGTGTATTTTTCTCATTTTGCTTTTTCCTTCTTTGTTTTCTGTCTTTTATTCTTGAGCAATGTTCATTTTGTGCCATTGGTGCTTTTTTATGTACTTGATGCATGAAATTTGCAATTAAAGAGCATCCAAAATTTCAGTATGTATAGCTAAATGATCATCATGTTAGAATATATACTGGAAATCTGAGTGTAACCACAACCACTTAAATGGATGGAGAACACCCTTCACCAGCTTTAAGAAGAATATTATAAAATGAACCATTTCATTGGACAGCAAAGATGTAATACAGAATTTTATGAGCTAAGACATTGTGATAAAAACAGTTGATGATTATGGGCCTAATATGTGCTGACAAACAAATGTAAATGTGAGGACTTATCACTCAACTATGGTCAACTAATTAAGTAATTTGTTAAATGGTGTTTGATTATCTCAGACCACTTTATTGTATCATTATAATGATTAACTATATAAACTGCCCTAAGGATAGTTTTATGTGCACTAAGCAGGATTGTTTGTGGTTCATTTAGCTTACAGGTATTTATCTTGGTGGTAAAAAAAAATCTCCATAGCTTTTTTATATTTTTTCTATACGATTACTGAAAGTTTCAAAAGCAAAACTGTATCAAGATTTTGAAGTAAAAAATTGTGTTTTTCATTTGTCACATTGCATTATGGCAGGTATGCTGTTGCTGTGCAATGTCATGTAAATCTTCATTTTGATTACCATATTTGCCAACCTATAAGTTGATGCAAAGTTTAAGTGAAATTTGCAAATTTTGCATTCTTCATTCATGTGTAAGTCAATGTTAAATATAAGACGAGGCCAGATTAAAACCTTGGAAGTATTTTTCACTTTAATCCACACAGCATCGCAATATATATCCTACCTGTAACTCAGTAACCTTTCCATTATTAAATGTAACTAAAAGTACATAATTCATTTCACAAGAAGTATTTAAAAATTATTATGAACTTTTTGCTACATATAATGATGCTGACACAAAAAGTTATTGCATTACAGATAGGATAAAATTGCAATGCTATGTGGAATTAAATTATAATAACATCAGGTTTCAGAAATAGTAAAAGTTTCTCCTTTGAATACATTTCCCGATCACATTACTTTAGGGATATAAGCCTGCTACCTCGCGAATCCAGCCCTACCAAAAGACGAAAATTCGTCTTTTCTGTCTATGTCATATAGACAAAGGGCAATAATTCTTGTCCCTTGCCACCCACTAGATATCGCCAGTTTTAAGCTTTGCTCTACTATGCAAACACGTACAATTATACCTCCAATGAATCCAAGCCATCTTAATGTAAATTTGGACTATCCGAAGTTAAATTTGGAATTATTGTGTTGGATAATTATTCTTCTACAGGTTGTATACATTATTTTACAATATTTTCAAATTTTGAGTGACTTTGTCACCTTTATGGACTTCGTCTTGGGACAGCCAAGCTGCAACGTGGACAGAGCATGCTAATGGCGGTACTCGTGTTGTCAGTTACGAGTTCACGCGGCACTGAATAATTTTGCTTACTCCATTTGTAATGGTTATGGTATTAGCGAATTAATAACGTGCTGAATTGCTAATTTGTGCTTGTTATCTTCTTTTGTCGTTTCAGTAGACTTCGTCTTTGGACAACCAAGTTGCGACTCTTTAATGGCGGTACTCGTGTTGTCATTTACGAGTTCACTTGACACTGAATAATTTCGCTTACTCCGTTAGTAACGGTTATGGTAATAGCAAATTAATAACATGCTGAATTGCTAATTTGTGCTTTCTTTATCTTCTTTGTCGTTTCAGTAGACTTCGTCTTTGAACGACACGTTGCAACACGCTAATGGCGGTACTCATGTTGTCATTTACGAGTTAACACGGCACTGAATAATTTTGCTTACTCCGTTAGTAACGGTTATGGTATTATCGATTTAATGACATGCTGAATTGTTAATTTGTGCTTTGTTTCTCTTCTTTTGTTGTTTCAGTAGAAATGTCAACAACAAATGCATGAACGGCAAAAAGGGTGTTGGCAATGGAGGAAAATGATGTTGACATGGTACAACAGTTCGCCTTTGAACAGATGCGTCGTTGGTTACATTTGGGGAGTGTTTCCCCAATTTTAGGCTGCCCAGTGGACGTAAGTCCCCCCCGCATGTCCAAGCATGGCTTTCGGGCCTGTAAGTCAGGACGCATGTTTTTTTTTACCAGTTCCATTGAATTCATTTCATTATGCAATCTCGCCGTCACCGCACCGGCCGTCCAGTCGTCCCATCGTATTGCTAACACGGTCTGACCAACTATGATTTACAGGGATTTTTGTGATAAATCTGCCAGTCAGCCTGTACCGCCGGCAACATGCCAGTACTATGACGGACATTTTAATGAGAAATCTATCCGTCCAGTCAACCCATGGCAGCGGCTGGTACCGGTGATAGCCAGACCATCACCGACATTCCAGTGAACCACATGCAAGACAAACTAGCCGGCAGTGCCGTCCCAGTATGGGGACCTTATTGCTCAAGCATCATACCAATACTATATGGAGATTTTAATGAAAAATCTGACCATCCAGGCAGGCCATTGGAGCGGCTGGTACTGGCAATAGCTGGACAGTCACCGACATTTTGGCGGATCACACTCCAGACAAACCAGCCGGCAGTACCGTCCCAGTATGGAGACCTTATTGCTAAAACGGGCCTACCAGCTATAATTTATGGGGATTTTAGTGACAAATCCATCCGTCCAGCTGTACCGCCGGCATCATATCAATAATCTGATGGAGATTTTATTGAAAAATCTGTCTGTCCAGCCAGGCCTTTGGAGCGGCCGGTACCGGTGATAGCCGGACCGTTGCCAACATTCAAGCCAACCATTCGCCAGACAAACCAGCCAGTGGTGCCAGCCGCCTATATGTTCACGACTTCTCCACAAGGGAGAATTAGTGAAAGTGTCAATTATGATGGAATTGCATCATCTATGTCACCTGGTATGCTATACAGATATGCAAGCTGTACCAGAACCAACGTTCCCTCTGAGTGAATGGTAGATGTGTGCGCAGTGCTAGCTGCACTGCACAAGCAATATGAAGATTTTTTTTTTTTAAATTTAAAAAATTTGACAATTCAGCTGCGAGTGGATGCCTGAGTTGACCAGAACATGACTCAGCACACAGTGAGTGTGACGAAACACTTTCAGTCATACACAGATCCAGTCATGGAACGGACTGAGCTTAGCTCCAAGACCGCAGGGGAAAAAATTTATAGGTTGTTGGGAACTTAAGAATGCCCACCACCTCCTACTGCCATTCAAGACTACAAAGTTAAGGCATCTGTAGATCTTGAATGGGAGGAAGAGACAATGTCCTTCCTGCTTCTTCCCCAGTCGGTAAAAAAATTCAGGAAGCTAACTTCCAGCGACGTTCTATTGTAGCTGGTACGAAACTCAATCAGACGCCTTCAGTACTGATCTCCAATGCCACATCAAAGCTAGTCCGAAATGTAGTCGCTACGTCTTCAATGTTAGACCTGGCTTCACTAGCCATTTTTCCGACTCCCTAGGCAAATCCGGCAAGGACCACGCTTGTGAAGTGATGGCCTGGATTGCTAGAGTTATTAACAGGGCAGCTCACCATTCCATGGCCAATGCGTTAACTGCTTCTGCCAACCTCGACCTGATACGACATGACGCATGTCGGTGGTCCACGTCGCTCAAGCCCCATCCTACTTGGGCTTTACAGATGACTCCATTTGGGTCACCTTTACTCTTTGGGGGAAAATTTAAAAAGTTCGGAGGCAGGCAGCTCAGGAACTGCCCCTCCAACTCATCGCCCAACTTTCGCAGGCGTTTCGAAACAATCATCCCCTGACACAGTGGAGGGATGATAGGCGGACCAGGGAAAAAGGGATCCTTACAATCAAATGTGTAGTATAGATCCCAACCCAATGCTGGGAGCCAACAGTCTAATCAAGCTAGGAGGCAACCATACAGAGGCGGCAAGAACCCAAGTTTCTCCGCCTTCAAGCCTCCTAACTCTAGATGTTGACATACTCTGCCCACCCCCAGTGGACTGCCTACCTGTGGGCAGCCGTCTCCTGCAATATTCAGGACCACTGGACCACTTTATTACCTCAGAACATTTGGGTGATTCAGGTCATTTCGGAGGGACTTTGGACTTCCTTTATCCATCCCCTCCCCTGTCCTCCTCTCCCCTCTTCATGGATGTACCATCAGATTGGGAGAAGGATGCCTTTCTATATGAAAAATAAAAAAATAAACCCTGCAATAGCTGGGGTTTTATTCATGGCTGATTTTTTATCCAGGGGCCGTTCATCAACCTGAGCCGCCTCAACCAATACATTTTATCCCTGAAATTCAATGTGGTGATGGCGTGATCAATCCATCCGACGGGTATGCTGTCAGTCTAGATATGACTGACGCATATTTTCACGTCCCTATCCACCGAGTCACAGACATTTCTCCGTTGTGCTTGTCGGGACTCGGTTTATCAGTTCCATGTCTTACCTTTTGGCCTCAACATCAGCTCTTGGGCTTGTACCAAGGTTATGGATTGAGTCGTCACCCTGTTCCGCTCAACTTCATTTATAGTGACGGCAGTATACTTGGACGACATCCTCCAGAAACATATGTTAAGTTCTACTCTGCTCAAAGGCATAAACGATCTTGTATCACTTTTACATCATATGGGCATGCTCGTGATCTGGATAAAGTAAATCTCTGTCCAGCCCAGAGTTTTGATCCATCTGGGTGTGGAGTTTCTCACCAATCTGAATCTGGTAAGGCTTCTTCGCGTTTGTGAATAGTCAAACTCATAGAGTCCATTTCCAACAGGATGCGCATTTCAGCGAGAGAGAGTTCTTGCAACTCCTCGGATTATTCAATGCTGCAGCGGACTTGATCCCGCTCAGTCATCTTTTTATGCGCCCTTTACAAAGTACATTACTAGCGTAATGGCGCCCTTTTTAAGTCCCCTCGATCACACAATAATGATCATGCCAGAGATAAGATCATTCTTGAGTCAGTGACACAACCCCTGTTGGCTGTCCACAGGGATTACTCTGGAGATACCCCAAGCGGAGATAACGGTATGTTCCGCCACCAGTACCTACGGTTGGGGTGCCCACCTGTTGCCGGACTTCAATACCGTCAGTGGCACGTGGGCGCCATGGGTGAGCCCTCTCCACATCAACCTTTCAGAAATAAAGGCTGTCATCAATGCCTTTCATTTCTGGCAGGATCAACTCTTATTGAAAACTGTCCTCCTTGTGTCAGACAACTTTGTGGTGGTGACTTGCCTCCTCAAAACCAGGGGGCACTAATCACCAGACCTGTGCAATCTGATCTAGCAGTTTCTACATTGGTGCGACAATCTCCACCTCAATGTACAAATCAGACACATTCCTGGCAGACTCAATTTCTTGGCTGACACTCTATCCAGTCATTCACACGGAATGGTCACTCCATCAATCGGGCTTTCTTCCAGTCTACACACTTTGGGGACAAGTGCAACAAGGTGGAATCGCAAGTTGTCCACCTTCGTCCTACAGGTTCCAGACCCGGAAGCTTGGGCCATGGATGCTCAGTCAATCAGCTGGGAAGGGTTGTGGGCATTCTCTTACCCTCCCACAGTCTTGGTACTGAAAATAATCTAGGGGTTAAGGGGTCATAACTGTCAGATGATTCTGATTGCCCCTCTCAGATGGAAGAACTCCTGAGTCTCCGATCTACTCGATCTGGCGATAGATCTACCCAGAAAGATTACAATCAGCCCAAATCTTCTCAAGCAGCTGTGGCCACGGGTGTTCCACCCCTGTCCGGACCGTCTTTATCTTCAAGCTTGGCTCTTGTCCAGACAGCCTTGCAAGACAAACAATTTAAATCTTCAATTGTGGAGAGAATCTCGAGAGCAAGAAGGCCCTCTACTCTGAAGGCTTATGAGGGAAAGTGGCATGTTTTCAGGGACTGGTACCATATCATTAACATCATTCCTTTGAGTGTCACAATCCCTCAACTGGCCAACTTTTTCTCTGGCTTTTCAAGGAGAAACAGTTGGCCCCAATTATTATCAAATGCTACCGCTCCATATCAGACACATTCTGCCATTATGGTAAATGTGATATCGGCCATGACAAAGATCTGTCAGATCTTTTAGCCACTTTAGAGTTCAATCGACTAATATCCCTCACCCTGTTTACAAATGGAATCTGTCCTGGGTCTTAACATGGCTTAATTCAGACAGTATTGAGTCTTTAGCCCACAATTCGTTAAAGCTACTATCATACAAATCGGGTTTCTTGATAGTCTTAGCTTCAGCATGCAGGGTGAGTGAGTTACAGGTCCTTACCACCCAAACCAAAATCGCAAGCTTATTTTTAAGGTTGCGGCAAGCTTGCTGCAAGCTTGTTATTTAAGCTTGCAGCAAGCTTAGATTTGAAACCGCGGCAAGCTTGCCACAAGCTTATTTTTAAGGTTGTGGGAAACTTGCCGCAAGCTTATTTTTAAGGTTGTGGCAAGCTTATCGCAAGCTTGTGGCAAGCTTATTTTTAAGGTTGTGCATGGCAAGCTTAGATTTTAAACTATATATATATATATATATATATATAAATATATATATACAGCAAACTTACATGGCGTGTACTGCCACCATTCTAGCCCTTGATGTGTGGAAATGACCATTATATCAAATATTAAAGTAAAATGTTGATATATGCTACAATGTATGTCGCAGAATTGAAACAGAGTGGATTTTGTATTAAATGAATAACTCAAACACAATGTGTGAAAGATGGCAATTCATGAACTTAGTTAATAAAAATATGATGTAAAAATACAATGATTCTCACATGCTCTCAACATACAATTTATCCAATTACTCTATACTAACATTCACACATTGAAGAAAAAAAAATATATCTATCTGATATACAGATTCAAAACACCTCAGTTTAAAAAAAATAGTATACACTATCCGATATTCACATAATTTCATGTACCGCCTAGGATTGAGATTCAAACAATCTCAAGGTATTCAAATAAATTTCAAATGTTCTGCACTGTAAGTACAAGATTCACAAATCTCCTGGAATTCTACTAGATTCAAAATAATCTCATGTAAATACAAATGTACCAATTGAAACAGCAATTGGACCAAATACACCAGTCCCTCGATAACAAATAGTAGACACATCAATATACTATAATTACCATTATTTACTATTCCACGACATACTGAGAGAGAGATTGTTTCTAAATATCTTCTGCAATTTTGGAATCTGGGAAAACTTGTAGGCCGTGCTCAACGACAGTAGGCTGTGCTCAACGACAGCTCACATAGAATCGCCTCAGCACGTTATCTGCTTTTGAAATATGTGCTGATCACTGACTTCCTTTCCCTTCATCATTGACAAAATACTTATATTTCCCTTCACTAACGATGCCAATTTCGCATGATTTTCCGATTCCACGTGCCATGAAAACTCATTCATTCCACCATGTGCACATGAAAAATCTAAGTTGCAAACAGTGCAGAGCACAAAATGCTCTCCTTTAGATGATGGTTTAAGGCATGGTCACAGAGTATTATGAACTGGTAGAAAATGCTGCTTTCTATGTTTAGACATTCTATTTTCATCATCAGATTCGAGCTGAAACTTTTAGACTGTTGCTTTGTTTAAACAACTGGATGTTGAGAATGTTACAATCAGTGATGTGGCGCAGACTACAGATACGGACGCGGACCGAAGAGACGATACAACAAAACGAACAGGAATAAAAAACGATTAAAAAATTATTTTTTAAAAAAAAATAAATGCAACCTCAAATCGTATTTTAAAACTAATGACCATACAACCGTACAAATGAGCTTTATTCTGTACAAATACAGTCAAATACGGACTGGTAAACAGGTCTGCAAAGGCAAAAGGGTGGGTGAGTGGCACATTTTTTAGTTTTTAATACTCATTTATATTAATTTCAGGATAAATTACCGTATATTGAGGTGTTAATCAAAAACATTATTCCACGTGATTTCCATTCGATCACAGGAGTCTGACGATGTTTCAACAATGTTAATATTACCTACACTTTCAAATACAAAAATTGTCAATGAAACAGAAATTGGAATATTCTTTCAAAAACTAAATGCCAGAAGTTATCATCACAAAATTACAGAGACTATATTTGATGGTGCATACATTCTTGGTAAGAAGCATTTACAAGTACTTGACTGCAAATATCTTGCTGCATTAAGTCAGGCTGTAAATAACTTTGCAATCGGTAAATGCTATGTATTTTACCGGATTTTACTAAATGGAATCCTTTATCACAGTATAAAATATAACACACATTCAAGAAATTCTTGCTTTGTTTTTTTTATATTTAATGGTGTAAAACAATGTGGACAAATTATGTTCTGTGTTAAAGTTTATCCACTGTGCTGCTGTTTGATGAATGACTGCAGATGCACTCCTTCATTTTTTGCAATCTAGGAAGCTTGAATTTTACATTTTCCATGCTTGCAGACTTGGAAAAATTCCTTTTGCTAGCTAGCTTAATTTGTGTAAGTTTGAGATTTTACAGTAAGCTTGCAGACTTGGAAAAATTCCTTTTGCAAGCTTGCAGACTTGGAAAAAATTCCTTTTGCAACTTGTGCAAGCTACTTTACTAGCTTGTACAACTTCAATGCAGTGACCCGAACTATCTTCAGTTCAGATCAGATGGTTCGGTGGTCCTCTTGACGCAGCCAGGCTTCGTATACAAAAAATAGGTTACCATCCATTGGCAATCAAAGAGTCGTCATTAGCTCACTTTCTTTTATAGACAAGTCAGGAGCAGCAGGCATGCAAGATCCTGTTTGTGCACTCTAGCACCATTTAAACGCACAGAGGTGATTCAGGTCACATACAAGCACATCTTTCTTCTGGTGATAGCTGGGAAATGGGATATCACCATTCAAGCCCTTGCTTCATGGCTGAAGTGGGTTATGTGCTCAGCATACTCTGAGGATTCACAAGATCAGAGTCACCTCATGCAGATTACCGCTCATGAGATTAGAGCCATCTCAGCGAGCCTTGCATTTGAACGCAATGTTTCTATCAAAGATATAATAGAAGCTGTTGGCTGGCATGCAGAGTTAACCTTCTCCAGTTTTATCTCAAAGATTTGTCCTCACAGAGGCAAACCTTGAATCTAGTAGGTCCAGTGTTGGCAGCCCAGATGCCCACCAGACCCATTTACAACAATCAGCAGAGCCTATTAGCTTCGCTGGATTCGGCAGGAAAATTTTTGTAGGTAAGAAGATTTCAATAACTATCTTTCTTAACCGTATAAAGCGGTCACATATCACGTGACCCTGGACTGTGTTGCTGATTAAAATTAGGAGAACGGGTTATCGTTCAAATAGGGAATCCAGCTATCATTCCCTAGAGGATACCCAGGGTGGAGGTCGGATGCTCTGCATTCCCTCCTCCTATTACCTATTCTCCTAAAGTAATGTGATCGGGGAATGTATTCAAAGGAGAAAGCAAATTTTTTAGTAAATTATGTTTCTCCAAGAATACTTACCGGATCACATTACTAAGAAACCCTCCCAACCACCCAGCCATGCGAGCATCTCCTATATTATATATTGCTCAGCTTAAAAACTGGCGACACCTAGTGGGTGGCAAGGGGAGGTAAGGGGCAAGAGTTATTGCCCTTTGTCTATATGACATAGAAAAGACGAATTTTTGTCTTTTGGTAGGGCTGGATTCGCGAGGTAGCAGGTTATATCCCTAAAGTAATGTGATCGGGTAAGTATTCTTGGAGAAACATAATTAACTAAAAAATTTGCTATCACTGTATGCTATTTCAGATTACCAGCAGTAGGGAAATCGTACCATTAATACTAAAATGCATTTTCCGAGGGAGGGGAAGGGGGAAGAGAGATACAGAGAGAAGGATACATATGTATTCCATTGCATTTTTCTTTTTCCGCCTTTTGATCACAATCAAATATGGTCTGATTTATGTGAGAGAGTTCAAGTTCAGCTCTTTGTAATTTCTTTGTTCTGTTTTTTTTTTTTACTGCCAATGTGTTGCTGAAGCTTTTGTCAAAGAGAGAAACCATTAATAAATGAAACAGTAAATTTAAACTACATGTATGAAAATACATACCATACCCCTTCAAGGTTTAAATATTCAGAATAATTATATCAATATACACTTCTCCCTCAATAACTCATGCACATTGGGGTCTAAAAACATCGACAGCACTATAAGTGAGGCGCGAGTTATCAAGGGACCTGTAGAATAACAATAATTTCATGATAAATTACTGTATATTGAGGAGATAATTGAAAACATTATTCCATGTGATTTCAGTTTGCTTAACATCTGTACCACTTCATACATTGTGTATTACGTCACTAATTGTTTTGTTGAATACATTCTAGTTTTATTGTTTGATCCAAATTAGATGTATTTTTTTTAATACAAAAGATCGACTCATTTTTCAAGAAACAATGTAGATCAATCAACTGATAGATTTGATTGCAGTAGAAGTAAAATGAAAGAACAAAAAGGGAGTTAATCATTACCAACATGAATTCAATGGGTCAACAAATTTAAAACAATGTAAATTAGAACACGATAATAAAAACTTTTTTGTGTTACTCTCTGATTTCTCTGCCGCTGAGCAAAATCCTCCCTTGCTAGATTTGATGCAAAAGACATATTCAAAATGATAAAACAACACAGGTATCTTTTAATTGAATATTTTATTGCAACAAGAAACCCAAGTTGTTGATCAAAACAAAACTGGCTGGTAATTAGGTTTTCACAGAAGTACTCAAGTGTTTCATTGTGATGGTTAATTGATTCTTTTCATGTTTTCATAGAAAAGAATATGTTGCAGTTTTAATGTGTACATTGAAACGGAAATAAAGGATTAGAATGTGACTTTCACATAGCAAGATATTTAATTGCTGTTTATTTCATTCTCTGTTGCCACCTCTTAGCATTTACCAGACGTTTTCATTGATTGCTATTTCACCAGACTGTTTATTTACAGTGTATTGACGACTATTTATCAACAAATAAACCCTAACATAATATGTGATATCTTATTTAGAACTTGTAAATTTCATGATATGGATCTTTATGGGCAGTAATCACCAATTTTTATGATAAAACGAGAAATGTATAAAGGTTTAATTGACCAATTCTTATCGTAATTTTTTCATGTTAAGCATATTTTGAAAGATATTTTTTAAAAATAATTTCTTTGGGGGGAAAATTGGGATCCACACCAAACACCACGTTATAAGTGGGTTCGTGATTTATCAGGGCATGAGTTATCAAGGGAATGGTGTAGTCTCCATTAGGTTAAATCTCAAGAATGACCATTTTGCATTCTGTCTAATTGTCTCTGCAGGTACATGTATATTGACCTCTTCATTACCAATAGTTAAGATTTTGTTTAAAGTGAATGTACTCTTCCTGTACTTAGGTGATAACTGTTTTTGATCTTTGCTCATGCTAGATGTACATTATATAAGCTGTCAAGTTCAAATTGTCACTGGCTGAGAAATTTACAATAGTAACCACCTGGCATGGTATTCATAATACCCATGAGTAGCTCATTTTCCTATTAGTAGCCTTGCTAATCTGATCTGGTCTGCAGAATCTTGACCTCAAACAGTCGTTATCTTGGAATGACTAAATACAGCTGTAGCTTCTTCATTAGCATGTAAATACCACTTCCAAGCTATGTGATTCTTGTAATAATGGAAGTGGAAACAAAAATTAGGAGGAAGCGCTTCGCTATTGGTATTAATTGATAATGGAATATATTACTGCACTTGTACACAAGTAAAATAGGTTATCAGGCAAGTGAACAATGCAGAGTTACTATCATGAAGACATCTCTCTCTCTCTCTCTCTCTCTCTCTCTCTCTCTCTCTCTCTCTCTCTCAGTGGGGCACACAGATTATTTGATCATTAGGTGCAAAAAGAAAATTGTGATGAAATCTGTCTTTGTCATGGTTATTCTTCTTCTAACTTTTAAATTCTAATGCACATACATGTAATTATATTTGAACAACATATACATGTATTACAAACAACATACATTACTGGTGTATGCTGCTTTAGCCCAATTCCATCTGATAATATCTTAATTTTTAATACTGACAATCATGTAATTGTTTAAAATACTCACTCTGGGATCCTAGATTTGCTCCTGCACAATCTCTTTGCACATTGTTTTTAATATTCTTGGAGAATTGTTTTCCATACGAAAAAATTTATATAGCGATTTGAATGACAAAATCCATATAAAAGTCAATTCAGAGTATAAGACAAAGCTAAGATTTTCTGGTCAAAAAACATCATCTTATAGGCTGGCAAATACGGTAACCATTCTTTATTAAAAGGAAGTAAGTGATGGACATATTTAGTTAATAAATTAATATTGTTTCTGTACCTGTTGTGAACACCCAGCACAATGCCTATACTATCATAATGTGATCATTTATCCTGGCTTTAAATATAGTGAAGCACATTACAGTTGGTCAGCTTGGAATTAGAATCTAGTAATCATTTTTTGCTTGAATTTTTAAGTCTTACAAACCAGAGCTGCTACTCTTAATGAAAGAAACAGAGGTAGAGAAGGCTGTCAAGAAGTTTAATCTAATAATAAGATTCCAGATGAGTTTGGCAAAACATCTAAAGTATAGTGGCCAATCACTAATTATAAATACCTCACCAGATTATGGACATCATCTAGAATTCAATTATCCCAGAAGAAACTAAGTAAATGAAGGATCGTACCATTCTCATTTACTATAGATATATCATTGTGGTCACTATCCATAGCATGCTACTGTAGAAACAGAACTTCAACACCACCCTGAGATAGTTAAAATGGACTCCTACCAAAAATAAACACAAAAGGGGATTCACACATAATTTATCGCAACCATGCATCATATTAGCATCAGAAACAATCACTGAGTGACATTTGTTGCTGCTGCTAAGTGTAATGCAACAATATTTGTTTCTTCAGCATGCTAATTTGCCAAACTTCCTACAAATTGGATTGTTCATTGAATTTACCAATGAAAATTAGACAGTGCTTAAAGGACTAAGAACACAGGTCACCCTAGCTATGTTTAATCATTTTAGAAAACTGTGGTATACCAGTCATTTATCATTGCACCTTAACCTTTAATCACCTCTGAAAATTACCTTTCTAAACTGGCTGAGGGTGATAGTATTCCATAAGCCCACAAGAGGAATTTATGAAAGTCATTGTTGTTTTGTGTTTATGCAGGTTACAGACATGTATCACAATTTTCAGTAAGATCTTTCTTTAATTATATCAGTTTGTAAAAGAAATTGTGCTTGATTACCAGGTTAGAGTATTGGGTGTAAAAGTACTTGTTCTTGTGTCATGCCATGACATGACGGATATACTACTTATGTTGTTACAGAAATCATTGTAGTTGCTTGGGAATATATCAAAATTTATAGTATTACATCTTTGAAGTAAAGTTTTCCAGGTTATTTTTCTTCCAGCCATGTTTAAGTACCATAAATACAGTCCACTTTATTGTAATTTAATAACTGCTTGTAATTTCTTATGATCTTTACAGTTCACATATACTGTAGAATAAGAGTGATTCAAATTTTACTTTGGGCCCTGAGTGGTCTAAAGCAATAACCATTACGGATCACTTCCATCTCACCTCTGTCTGCATGGGTTTGATTCTCAGATTCAGCTAATGTGGTTATGTGAGAAAGCTTGCAAGTAGCTTCTCTTAGGTCGGTGGTTCTTTCAGAGGTTTTCCCAGGTTCTTCCTAGCTCCACCATTAATTCTGGCGACCATGTATAGCGGTCATAAGTGCCTTGACCACAGGTGCTTTGACCATAGGTGGTTTGACCATAGGTGGTTTGTCCACAGCGGGGGTTTGATCACCGGGGTATTGTCCATAGGTAGTTTGTCCACATGTGGTTTTTATAATAATAATAAACTGTTATTTAGAGTTTAAAATTATGGTTCAGTTAATGAAATTTTATGTGACAAGTTTCCTTTGAGTTGCCAATAAGTGAATGCTAAATAGTAATTAACATGTAATAAATAAAAGTCGATAACAGCTTGTTTTAGGTCCACATAAAGGCTGGTGCCAGGCCTACTCAATTTATTATTAAACAGAAAATGAACACAAATTAGGCAACAAGTCCAACGTTTCACAAATTAAGGCTGTAGATCTACTAGAAAATTACACTCAGTCCTACAAAATACATACCGCATATAAATGATAAAATCAAATCAAAACAGTAATGTCATGCAAATATTATAGTTAATGGAATAACAGTTTTATGGTTAACTAAATGACAGATGTGCAATAGCACGCAAATATGTCAGTACATCTGTTTGACCATATGTCTGAACAGCACGTTGTACTTTTTCATGCAGGATCCTCTATCGCTTCTCGGCTGGATGGTTTGCTCCTCCCCAAATATACTTACATCTAATGCTCCAACAACTAATCATAGTCTTTTCATATTATTCTTACCACCTATGGTCAAACCCCCTGTGGTCAAATCCCTGCTGTGGACAAACCACCTATGGTCAAACCCCCGCTGTGGACAAACCACCTATGGTCAAACCACCTATGGTCAAAGCACCTGTGGTCAAACCTCCGCGTACCTGTATTGCCTATCTTGTGCTGAAAAATGGTGTTAAACCCTGCAACAACAACAAATGTTACTTGACCCTCTCATACCATCTTTTAAAGTTCTGATGTTTAAATTTTTTAGGTTCAGATCCATTGCCATGCATTGTCTATGAGAAAGCCATACCACAGGAGAACATCAATTATGAAATGCCACAGGAAATTGCATCCATGTGGCGCTATCGATCACGGATCACTATGGACCACCTGCACCATGAGTTTGAGGTTCAGATGAAATCATTTGAGGGACAACTTAAAGTTTTGCAGCTTTTCCTAAAAGAGGTTTGAAGTCATTTTAGCAATTTGATGAAAATTCATATGGATCTTATATATTTGTTTTATGTTCAAAGTCAGCAGATCTGAGAGTTGATGGCCAGTCAGTCTCAGAGACTAATTCAATCTTGAGACCTGATGAGACATTCAAATAAAAAAAAAGTTAACACCTTACTTCTGTGAGTCAGAAGTATATCGTATTTTCTTTGTCGTTCCATCTTCCCCTGCAATGACTCTGACCACTAATTTAATTTTTCCACACAGGTCAATGTTAACATTGGAGAAAGTAAGACTGTTTTATGGAGAAAATGGCCCATTACACAAATCATGTACTTCTTCAAGAAATTGGAGCAAATTTCTAAATTATCAAATTGGTGTGCTTCATAATATTTTTAGAGATAACTATCCCTAAAGTGGAATACTTGTAAGAGCTACCTTGATTAGTCAATAGACATGTACTTGATACTTTGAGGATAATCATAACCTGACATAAAAAACTAAACTCGTGTAAGTTGACAGTCTATATAGAATTTGAAACTCAGAATAGCTCTCACAAAATTAAACAAGAAAGATTTGATGCTGATGTTACAGTTAGTGACCTACACTAAATGAAGTACATCCTTTGGATTTTAATTATTGGCACAATTACACTAAACTTAAATAATACCTCCAAAATACAATAAAGAAGCTTCGTAAAGAATGTTTTGATAATAATTGTAATACCTTAAATACTTGGATATAAATTGCTTTGATGTAAGCAACCATAAATAAATGCCTGTTTACTTTTCTACACTAATCATACTACTCAAATAAGCAAGTGTTTATACCTTAATTGATCAACAAAGATAGTTAGTGCTTAGTCAGTCCAATATAATATTGGAGGGACTTTTATTTAGCACCACTATAATATAGGGCATCTCATCCTGCTCGACCCAATTTAGATTTTAGAACAGTTAATTCATATGTAATAATGCTCTTGAACAAAGTTACTGGCATTGCTGGCAGACAAAAATCCCTCTTTTCTGAAGCCAGTTGCATGGTTCAAACATTTACATGGTCTTTTGTGAGAAAACAAATATTTCAATTATAAACAATGGGAAATGCCAAAAAAAACAGCTGTCGAAAATCAAAGGTGCAATGAATACTGTGTTAAAAGTTATAAATTTGTGTTATGGTAAGCCGAAATACAAAACTAAGATGTATCAATGAATATCAATTAACAGACTATACTGCATTCAGGTTATACAACTTGTATAATTAAAGATGTGTTCCATTTCAGATAATTTACATCACTTTGTTAGATCACTTATGTCTCAGAATGGTAACTCTTGAACACGTAGTCAAAATAAATAAAATAGCAATGATTGAGATCTTTTTTAAATGTGATTTGGAAGAATGAGATTTGGTAAAAATGATGAATAAAGTAAAATATGCATCTAATATTTTTGGGGAATAAACATGGATATATAATTTACACTGTGTATGTACAATTCTATACACTTTATATAGTACCAGTCACAGGCACTCAACCACGAGCTTAATATTAAAAGAAAGCAATAACAATGAGCAAATGACTACATTACCTCAGATATCCCTCCCCCAAGACCTGTTCTGACATAGGACCCTATCTATCGTACTATAAAAGAGACTCTTGCAGTATGATAGACAGGGTCATATGTCAGAATGGTTCATTGGGGTAATCTGTGGTAATATTGTCATTTGCTATGATATTTTTTCATTCAGGTTATTGTTCGGTTATGTTTAATATTAAGCTGAATCGAGCACCTCTGGTACTGGTCACCTGATAAACTATAAGTGAATATATGAATTATTGATGTTTTATTTACCTTTATTTGATTTCGTGGTGGAAGAATCAGAAAATATGCACATACAAAATATTAGCATAAAAAACAATCACATAGTTGAAAACAGTTTATTGATGTAGTAAATGAACAAGGGCTGGTCACGGATGTGTGCAGTATTGCAATCTTACCAATTTTTTCATGACTTTGTTTTACATCTATAGGTTTTAGGATACCAGAAATGTTCATTATTATTTAAAATGCATATAATACTTGGGACACAATTTTTTTTTTGTATGTCCCAAGACTTACAGTCATTGTGGTAATTCAAGGAATACAAAGCAAAATATATTGCAAGTAGCCGCCTCTAAAAATTCAGCAAATCATGTGCTGTCATTGAGTTATCAGAGATATGGGAACTGGAAAGGCTAACACTGTTCTAGGTGATCCCTCTACATCTATGCTGTAGAGGGACGCCTATCTGTTTGCCTTGGGAGTTTATGAGTTCAGAAAAGGGAGATCACTTGTTGAGCCCACCACTCCCATCTCTCAAATATTCAAATACCGATCCATTTGCAAAACCATGCAGCCTTTTCAATCTAAATTAAGACTCTCATGCCAGTTGTCAATATTTGTCCAATAATAACATGGGAAAAACTTTGCAAGAAATAAGGAAAAGATTCATAGAATTCTGTGTACATTCAATGATAAGTATAATAACCAGCAATTTTTAATTTGATCATATAGCTATTTTGTGTGGGGTCAATTGAGTATTATATTATATTTGAAAATTTATGTCCTGGTTCCAATTTTCCAACCTTTTTACCAGTTACCTCCAAATTTTGAGAATGGATCTTATTTGATGATATATTACATAAAAAGTGAGATCTGTGTTTTCTCTTGTCCAGGATTACATAATTGGGATCCTGCCTTAGTTTGAACAGCACAGATGATTTGTGGTACAGTTATATTTCGTTGTTTCATAGCATCTCAAACGCTACAGTGAAAACTTGATCTTCAAGGTCACTGTCAGTGATCAAATTTTTTTTCTCTATACTTTTTCTCGAACTTGGTCTTATTCCATCTTTGCATGGTAACTCTACAGCCCTGTCACAATTATCAGGGCTAAATTTCATCACTATACCTTTGGCAACATCACCAAAAATTATAAAATTTGTACTTGCAAACTCTAGAATAAAAGTTAGAAAGGTAAAACGGAACAAAAAATAACATTTTAATCATAACTTTTTCCTTTACAAAATAATTGTCTTTATTTCCTAAAAAGTTATCATGCACAGATACAGAGAGGAGTCTCATTAATCCAGACTCCATTTATCTGGAAACCTTGCTGTCTGGACATATTTCATTGGGAATGGCATACCTAAATGTTAATTTGCTCCATAAATCCAAGTTCTGGATCTGGAAATCAAAATTGGGGACCAATGTGTAAAATTGCTATAAACTTGCTTTGATAATCCAGAAATAATCTGTGCAAAAGAAAGAAAATTTGAATAATTTGTATAAGAAAATAGTCAGATAACAGATTCACCTACGCACATTTAGATGTGTGTCAATTTATCAATCTCTGATTAGTCAAATTCTAATGGTACATTAAAGTTATAAATTGATTATGTAATCATGTAGGTGGAAAAACTTAAAGTAGTGTGACTGTATTGTAACAAGCAATTGTATAAAAAGAGCTGTTTCTGCTTGCCAACTAGGATTTGAATAAATAAACACACTGGGATCAAATCATCTGCATCTGCACTTTAGACACATGATTAATAAATTATGTTTATCATTAAGTCTTTTCATTGTCAACTAGTTGTATGCAACAATCACAGCTTATTGATGGTTGCACAAATAAAGTTGATTGATTTTACCTTTGGTCTTATAGGACTTCATTTCAGAATAAAAAGGCAACATCAGTTATTGGCTCATTAGCAGCAATAACAGTTGTGAAATATTACATAAAAATGACTGCATTTTATTAGTTTACCATAATGCATTTAACTGCCAGATATCAGTTTGTATTCATTGTACTTTTTATACTATATGTATTATGGCAACACCATCAAGCAAGCATAGATGAATAAAGATATGGGCCAGCATAAAAAGTTTTGCCAGTAATTGTTTAAAACTTGTATTTATGTACACTTGCATGTTATAATAAATTGAAATAAACACACGGCAATATTTATTGATTTATTTCAACCATGATTGAATATACATGTACAGCTAGTAAATACATTGTAAAATAAAAATTTGCATTATTCATTTATCCTGAAAATTCATTAATTCCATCTTATTCACTGGGAATGAAGGTGCCCAGGTTAACAAGGCTCCGTTTTTAGACACCAGATTTTGCTAGTCATGTCCAGGTGATGCACTAAATTGCTAACTCCCATCAGACATTTGTCATAGGGTGCCCATAATTATTTGATAATTATGTTTTCCAAATTGAAATATATTACTGCTTCAAACCATGTAGTTCAGGTGTGAAATTCTATCTCCTAAGTTCACAGTTATTTGGATGAATGCTCACCAACTCCTGCACATTTCTTTGGCATTTGGGACATAACATCAACCCCTCCTGCCATTGATGAACTTCAGTGTATCAGGAGCATGCAAGGCCTTAGACAATGCTCATGTTGTCCAACCCAAATTATAATTTAAAAAAAAAAGAAACAAGACTGACCTTTTATTTTCACCCACTAAATTCTATTGGGGAACTTGCTCACAATCAGAATCATCCAGATATGTCTGTGAAACAAGAGCTATGTATTTTCAAAACTCATGACAAATCCTTTAAAAAAAAATATTTTTTATAAAAGAAGAAATATGATAATGTAAAATTATGTCCTAAATGTTTATGACATTTTAATTTCAGATTTAAAAAATTCCAATGGACAAGTCATTAATGAATTGACAATAACAAAACTGAAACAACACCAAATCAAGAATGGAAAACTGCACCTTTTTTCCTGATATATCAGTTAAATAAATATATGAATGTTTTAATTTGTAGTTATGATAAATTACAGCTTTTACCTTTTTTTAATGTCATTATTATTCAGTGTGGCTGTATTAATCTTTCTGGAAAAAATGTCCAGCAAGTTTAAAACCATATATATTCCAGTAGGTAGTTGCTCTGTGCATTGGATACTTCAGTTGATGGCTATACATTTTGTTGGCATATTTAGTATACTTACTGTTAGAATAATATAAAAATATTTCTTATAAATATACAATTTTGCATTAACAATTTCTTTTTGACATTATAACATCATCATCTTGTATGTAAGTCATGTTTGCTTCTGCCTGACAGACACAACGTATCTTTGACAAATGGTTGATTTTCATTTGGTTTGTACAATGTCAATTTATTTTAGGAACATCATTTGCGAGCTATCCGCTACATTCCCAGCATTCTTAGGCTACACAGGATCCTGATACAGAAATATCAGTGGAAACTGGACCGCGCAGATGCCTCTACAATCACAGTGAATATGTTAAAGGAGTTAAATGGAGGTTGGTACTACAGTAGAATCTGTCCTTAGCTAAAACAGGTTTGATGGTGAGCTCATTCTGCACTTAGGGTCATGAATTATTACTTTTTTTGTCTTAATATAGACATTGCTAGTGTACAACCTTGTGAACACTACCTTAAACATATTTATTACAAATTTTAATCAAATTTGTAGTGACTCTTCATCTCATTAAAAGTCAAGATAATTTTGATAATGAGGATATATCTGTGCAACTTCACCCTAAAAAGATCTCTGCATTTTAAATATTGCCCAAGATCAACTTAGATGAGGCATCACATTTGTTTAAAAACTAGTATAGAATTCTTTTTATGGTAAGATCTTAGCTCATTGGTGTATTGTCTATTGTCTGTCCATCAACAGTTGTCTTTTCTCTACTCTGGAATCTCTATTTCAGATCCAATTTGAGCAAATTAGGAATTTGACTTTTTGATATTATCAGTATTTCAGACAAGCTCAGTAATGATTGAGACCAGTTTATATTCTTGAATTAATCTTGTATTTAGTTGGCAGAGATTGTTAATGCAATGGATACCATATCTCTGATCCAATTTGGCTCAAGCTTAGAAAACATGCTTCTTTCGGCAAGATCTCGGTTAAGGTCAATAATGTGTGAAATTTACATATCTTTCATCTGATATGTTATGCTCAGTACATGTACTTCTATGAAAGTCATTTCGTATTCTAATTTTGAACTTAATTAAAATATGGGCTTGTATCATGATCTTGGATGAAGTTGATAATAAGCAAAATCCAAATATGTTAATGACCTGGTCTTGCATCTGATGAATGAGCTTGCCATCATTCTGGAAGATATATTTCTAGTACTATTTGGATCACCTTGGATTATGGGCTTGGATCACTCAGTTCTTACAAAACTTTTAAAATGAGGAAGATCCATGCATATGAATGTGAATATTTTGCATCTGATTGGCTAAGCTTATTACCACCCTAGAGATCTGTATTTCTGGATCAGTTTTGGTTCTGATTTGTATTTAATCAGACTTGATCAATAGACTTGAGTCATCAAGATCTTGGATGGGCTTAGTAATGACTGAAATTCACTCATTTTAATGACATTATCTTGCATCTAATTGTCTGCAGCCACAATTTTTTATATTTTTGTCAAGCTTAGTAGTTTTATATCATCATCATATCAATTTAGTTTGATTATTTTAATTAATCACTAACTAGGTATTGTATCCATTTTGTTACAAAAAAATCAGCAAAAACTAAGAATAACTTAGAATCTAATAATATACTCTTAGAATCTAATAATATACTCTTAGAATCTAATAATATACTCTTAGAATCTAATAATATGTCCATCTGTTCTCAGAAATCAACAATCATCAAAATAGATTATATGAGAGCTCTACAAGGTTGAGCAGAGAAAAGGTATATTATTAGTCCTGGATAGTTTTACACAACATTACTTCCTCACTATTTTGGAACATAACTATAATGATTTCAATGGGTATCACTATAAACAGGCAGTATGGGTTTTACAAGCACTTTCAAATGTGTAAGAGATTTCTTCTTTGAAAAATATAGAAGTGTGTGTGTGTGTGTGTGTGATTTAGATTTTTAATATAACTTTAACAATTTTCCAGTAATTATCACTACGCTGTCTGCAGTGTGGCAGTTTAAAGTGATGTCTAGCACTGAGACATCATGCCGCAGACATGTAGCATGATGTCCCACCCAGTAACATTATCCTGATACCAGACCAATCCCAACATTAACCTCTTCAGCAAGCAAGGCAGGTGTTAGTACCAATTTATAAGTCTATGGTATGACTCATCCAGGATTAAAACCCATGATCTCCTGCTCCCAGGACAGACATTCTTACCACTAGGCCACCAGAGCAGTGAAAAATATAGAAAAACAGATCTTAAAAAATACAGATTTCTTGCTCGGAGATAGATAGTGTCATCTTTTAATACATTACCCAATCGTAATACCTTAGGAGAACTACCACTACCTCGCAAATCCAGCCCTCCCAGATACTACTTTTTGCTAAAGGGAGTGATCTCCCCTTGCATAAAAGACATGGCAGTACAGTGTAAGAATATCTGTTATTACTTCAGCTCATACCAAGAAACATATACTCTCGTCATGAGAGGCCTTGCAAAAGCCAGAAGCTACATGGAAGATATACCACATCAAGTTGGAGAAGTTTTTCACTTCTAAGGAAAGTATATTCCATCTATATTTCCAACATTTTCACTCTTTAGATCATGAAGTTTGGCCTTTACAAGTTGCCACACTTTGTATTCATCACACATGTAGGTACTTGCACCTGGAATGTAAGGAACTTCACAGTCAGTTTGTGCTATACTTACTTATATATGCAAGTCTCTAGTGCTCATATAACTCCTATGCAACTACCCCTACCTTGCCTCCTTGGGGTCCAACATGATTCCTCCTACAGATTGGGACAGATCTAACAGCGAAGTTCCCTCTGAGTCAGCAGACATACAAACAATTTACATAGATCAAATATCATAACCCTTCCCAACGGATGACTAATGATATCCTCCACACCGATGGCCTATTTCCATTTGCGACTGGCCTAGGCCATATATTCGGGATCATGAAGGACCAAACATCAATATTATGGGCTCAATGAATAACAGCCCAGCTTACAGTACATCAAACCCGACTTTTGCAGACATATGCAAGGACCAGTCTAACTCATACCACTTTGTGATACTGATTTGGCATGATACCTGAAGTTGGTCCTCATGCCTCAACAGATGTTGCTTCGCAATTTCTCTACACTCTGCCATGAGAAGAGCCTCTTTTCTCAGTGACCCTCTTGAAGTCACAGTTACAAATTCTGAATTTTTTACAAGTTTAGTGAGCAAGAGACCTCATCCCTCTTCACCAGATAAGTTTCATGCATTACAGGGCACAGCAGCCTCACACAACACAACCAAGATGATGCTGCTGGTTCTACCAGTACTGTCATCTATTCTACCCTACAGGAGGGCACAGGAAGATTCTGCCTTCTGAGCTTTATCTTCCTCCTCAGACTCCATCAACAACATACACCAACACTCCAGCATTTGTTGATCTTGCGACCAAAGGAAGGTTCTAACTTTAGCTATGTTCACACTCTGAGAGAGTTTCATACTTTTTGGCCCACCTTCAGTTCATCAACGGTTCTAACATTTGCACTCCCACCAGCTTTTCTTACCAAACCCCAGCATTGACAGTGATCTCACCACATTTGGGATGACATATCCACACTCCATATTTATGGTTCAGATGGCCTTTATTAACACTGCACAGTTCGTCAGCAATATCATTACTCTGACTTCATTGCTGGACATTTGTTCTTTTGGTCTATCTTCCAACCAACAGAACATAGATAGCTTATCTTCTGCCACTCAGAATACCTCAGGGCATTAATGGAAGTCAGTCACATGCTAAGAGCATGGTCTGTCTCATCTGCCTTCTGTTTAATGCCACGATGGATGAAGTACATTAACATGCTATCAAGGAGACACATTTCCCTCTCTTCTGCAACCACAACATCAATACAGGGATAGTACAGGGAATCAACATAAGGATCCAAGGGCCAATTATAGAACACAAACCTCTGAAAGCCATCCCATTGAAGCTCCAACAGTTTCATACCATGCTGATATAGCACCAAAAGGGTTTTATCATTTGTTACACACTGTTTTTATTGTTTCAATGGCAAATGATTCCCTACATCTGGTCATCAGCCTAAGCACCCTCAGTTCATGTATCCATGCCCCTTGGTTCTGACTGGAAATACCACAGCACATTTTGAATGATATCCATGAGAGAGACTTTGCCATCACTGTGGAGTTAGACAGCGCATACCTTCATGTCTATGTTCATATGGACATTCCTTCAATCTGCCTACATCGTCTATCATTTCTGGGTACCCCAATTGAGGTTTAATGTCAGTCCTGGAGTTTTCCCTCATCTGACAAACCAAGTAATGGCGCATGTCCTGACCATTTCTATGGCAGCAACATCAGTGAAAAAGGTTTAACAAGACATGATAGCACATGTTGCCAATCTAGACTTCTCATCAACAAGGAAAAATCTGACATAGTAGCATCTCAAGGTTTTGGACTTAAATATACAGGCACCATATATTGTCTCCCTCAGGCTTGGGCATTGAAACAACCCATGGTAGCACCTTACTTTCGAGGAATTCTACCCACTCAGGATTACTCCACGCAACATTAGACATCATTTTTTCCTAGGTCACCTTTTACTGCATTTCTGTTTTTTCTGCACAAATGGAGTCTTCATTTTTGCCCATTGGATCATCATATCAAAATATGCACCTACTTGAGGCACCATTGGCAGAATTGGGAGCAACCTAACTTGGCTGATGAAGGGTATGCATCTACATGTCCATCTGCTCGAGATTACAGTCTATACCAATGCAGGTATGAAAGGTTGGAGAGCCCACCCACTACCACCATTTCAGGGTGTAAGTGGTGCATGCTTTCCCCAGGAATGACATCTTCATATCAATAATTCTGGAGAGGATTGCCATTGTGAAAGCCTTTCGTTAGGGGGAGGGCAAGAATATTTAGATGGTAAGGGAGTTCTCATTCTGTCTGATAACTCTACAGTGGTGACTTATTTCAACAAGAAGAATTTTTTAAATCCTACATTGGTGATTTATCTCTTGCAACAAGGAGGACCCCAGTACCCAGACCTTTGCATCATGGGGTCAGACTTTTCTCAAACAACATGGATTAACTCAATCCTACAATGGTTATTTATCTTCAACAACAAAGAGAACCCCAGTCCCCAGACCAATGCATCATGGTGTGGGACTTATCTCACACTCCAAGGAGGAACTCAATCCAGCAATGGTGATTTATCTTCAACAAGGTGTATCCCAGTCTTCAGACATTTGCATCATGGCTTGGGACTTGGTGTTGTCATCAACAAGTCATCAACAAGTCATATCCTGGGACTCACACATTGACCCTTCATCATGGAACAATTGACTAGTACAAAAGGAATGGTCTCTCCATTCCCCAGTCCTTACTCAGATTTTACCCAGTGGGACAGACCATTGGTGAGCCTGTTTGCAACAATTGGGAATGTCAAAACCCCATCTTTTGTCTATCCTGTCCTTGACTCAACAGTTTGGGCAGTGGATGCCATATCATTGGATTGGACCAACCTGAATTCACATGCACACCCCAACACCTCTGATTCCAAGTGATACAGAAAGCAAAGGAATCGGCCAGTAGCCTTATCCTCATCACATTACTGTCAGAGGATTTGTGGATTAAATACTTCATCAAAATCTTGCATCCTAAACCCTGCGGAATTCAGGTTTTCTTTCATCTGCTAAAGCAAAAGACATTTAACCACAATGATAATTGTTTCATATTTGTCCAGAGTCCCAAACCTGCACATATTATTCATCTAAACAGGCCCTCAGAACTAAACATTTTTGAAACCAGAGAGAGATCAGGCACGATGCCCCTCCACTCTAAAAGCATATGAAGTCAATGGCACAGTGGTGTGCAAACAAATACATCTTACTTCTCCGGGCATCGATACCACAGAGAGCTAACTTCCTTCTCTGGGTCTTCAAAGAGTGCAACCAAACTTTGAGTGCAGTACAAGGTTAATGCTCCACAATTGCTGACACCTCTCACCATCATCAGACAAACCAAGACTTATCTGACCTTCTCACCAACTTTGTGTATACACAGCCAGAAATGTTAAACCTAGGCCCAAAGCAGAACCTATCTTGAGTATTAACCTAACTGGATAGTCACCTTCAGAACCATTTTCAGTGGCATCTCTGGCACTCTTTTTCATATAAAACCTGTTTCCTCATGGCATTAGCAAATACACACAAAATTTTCCAAATGCATGCCCTATCAGAAGACCCGATTTACATGCAAGTTCCATCAAGATAGGTCGGTCTTATTCATTAGGGCATCTTTCATTGCTGAAAACTGTCTCTCTACCACAGGTAGCTAAAAAACATTCACAAACCCTCCATCTCATCTGGACATATCAACCTACAAGATCCAGTCTGAACTCCCAGGTGATTCATTAATACAAACAGCTGTTGTGTTGAGGGAGATGCGCCTCTTTCTAATTCTCATCAAAGAACCGGAGTATCAATAGAGACAGAATATCACATCCTGGAGTAAGGATTTTATTCACTCAGCAAATAGGGAAATAATCCCAACTCTGATAATTTTTATGCACTTTGGCTTCAGAGGTTTGAGCAATTGATACCAACCTAGCGTCAGACTTGAACTATTCACTAATTGACATCAGTCAGGTTGTGGGATGGAGAGTGGAGTCCACATTCTCTGGCTTTTATCTCCAAGATCAGTCATCCCAGAGTAGCCAGTTTAATCTGGTAGGACCTATATTCACAGCTGAACAGGTCTCCCTTCCAGACTGATTGACAACTTCCTAAGATGCAGCTTCATGACTCTACTTTATAATTATGCAGGAGGAAATGTTTTCCCTTTTGAAACCACACCCTGATAGACTGAGTCTCCTCCAGTCGGGTTACCTAGAACTGTATCAGTACCAGAGATGGTATCTCTGGGGTAAGGGAATGTACCTTCCCCTTTTACCTATTCTCCTAAGGTATTATAATTGGGTAACATATTCAAAGAAGAAAGCAAGTTTTCCATGTGAAATGTTTCTTTAAAAATACTTACCCAATCATAATACAAATATACCCTCCAAGCCTGCTTGCAGTTACATCCATAGGGAGTGTGACCTCCGCTCCATTAGTAGCTGCGATATTTTTACACTGTGCCGCTAAGTCTTATATGTAAGGGGAGATCACTCTGCCTAACTGCCAAATTGGTCAGCAGACAACTTTTAGCACCCTTTAGGGCTGGATTTGTGAGGTAGTGGTAGTTCTCCTAAATTATTATTATTGGGTAAGTATTTTCAAAGAAACACATATTTCTAGCAAAAATTGGTGAATGCTTGACACTGAATTATATCAAGCCAGCTTTTATTAGGCAAGATGTCCCCAGTACAGATGTTCAGCTGTTTTTAATAACTGGAGGTGAGCTTGAATTATTCAGTACATATATCATAAATCAAATTGTTACAATACAAATCAATTGATGAAAGAAAAATCAATTTATGAAGAAAAAAGCATTTTTAATTGGCTTGATGTTTTTAAAACTGATATAAATGATAATGATTTATCTTGTTAAGAATTAACATGTTTTATAATGAATTTTAAATTTTAAAATTGATCAATTTCAGTACTGTATAGTTCTAAATATGAGAACATTATTTTGTAACATAGAGAAAAATTATTCATATTAGACAATAATTTTAGTATAAAAGATGTCTCAACATGCTTAAAGGACTTTTCAAGAACGAAAACCTTTCAGATTTGTTCAGTGGATGCCAATCTGCCATTACCATATGGCCACTGTCAGCAAAAATAGAAAAACCTTTAAATAACTTCTTATCAAAAACTGCTCCACAGAATTTGAAAGATTGGACCTTGGTATGAAGGTTTTTCAAATTGTTTACCTACCCATAATAGAAAAAGGCTGCTATTGCTAAATATAGATAAAACTTCAAATCACTTATTTGTTATAAACACCTCAGCAGAGGCTTACTTGATTGAAACAATGAATCCCAGCATCGAGTTTGATATAAATGATGTCAATCCACTAACAAATTTTGACATCATTACTAAAACTAGAATTATTCTAGTATTATTATATTAATTCTCAATAACATCTCTACAGAATATGACCAAATGTTACAAAAGCATTCTTTCATAGGGAGCTTTAACAGGGTTTGTACAGTCTTGAAAAGTCCTTCAATATGTGGAAAAGTTGATTTTATCATTAAATTATACATTCTGTAGCAGGTAACACTATTCATTCAAGAATGTTTAAAATAGTCTCATCTGTTTCATTAGTAGGCAGCTATACTTTTGATAATGTTTTGATTTCCTTGAAAACTAATTGAAATTCCTTCACCAAAAAACAAACATGGGTATATGAACCATGTATCAAATATGACCACCATTACTAAAACTATGAACAACCTTTCTAATGACATCTCAAAACTATTCAAGAAATTTGAATTTGATAGGATCCTGGTATCAAGGATATTCAGGTTTGTACAACTACTCTGTATAATTTGTAAAATTCCTATTGAAAACATTATGGCACGGAGGGCTTTCTAATTTCCTCAGATGATACCAATCTACCATCATGATTTGCAAAATTTCTAATAAAAAATTACTGAACAAAATCTGACTGAATTTATAAGAAAGGAGCCTGGCATAAATGGTTTTAAATATTAATATTTAAATATTTACAAAAAATGCCATTCTGCCATCAAATTTGACTGTTGTTACTAAAAATAAAGTCTTTAATACCTTCTTGAAACTATTTTTCAGAATTTTACCAACCTGAATAGGTGTTGTGGTTTTTAGACCTTGCAAACTTTACAGAGAAACATTTACACAATTTCTAAAATGATACTAATCTGCCATTAAATATGGCTGCTAATATTAAAATCCTTTACTTAACATCTGTTAAAAAAACATTTAACAGAAACTTCTTCTTAAAAACAACACTCTTCAGAATTTCACTAACTTTGAATTCAGAGGAGATACAAGTTGGGTTAGAACAACTTTTTCTTAGATATTCTATATGAATGGGAGATTAGAAACTGGGTGGTATTTTTATAAATCATTATGGTTGAGTATTGGTTTCTCCAGCAGAGGCTTTACAATGGATTTTTTTTAAAAAATGATGGGAATTCCCCAGTTGAGAGAGGTATTAATAACATCATTTAGTGAAAGCAATATTGGATCTAAGCACTCAAGCAGCAGTGATGTTGGAATTGGATCAAGTTCACGTGATTTTGGTGCACTCTTCATCATAAGTTAAGTTATAGAGTATTCAGCTAGGCCTTACTCTGCTAGGTCATTTTGACTTCGAGGACTTCAGAGCTAAGTTGTAAAAAGAAAAATGAGTGCATCATTTCTTTTAGATTTTAACATTTTATATACATGTATTTGGTAATTCATTCATTGCACTTTCAGAAGCTAATATGGGAAAAGTTTTTTTCTTCCCCTGTTTTAATAACTGCTAAACATAATGTACTTTGACGGGTTCAAGCTGGTTTTCTTAGCACATTGGAGCAGTCATATTAGTTAGCTGTGACTTAGACCATGTACAGTTTACACAAGTACATCATCCAAAGAAATTTCAGCCACAGTACCTGAAAGTAACGGAGAGGTATGCCAACATTATCTCCATTGTGTATGTTGCAAACTTCAGCTCATAAATGTCACTTTCTCAGAAGTTCATAATATCTGTAGAGTGCCCCATGTTTGAGTTTCTGAAGAATAACAATGATGGCTTGAATACTCGTCACTTAAAAGGCAACAAAAAATGGGTTCCTTCAGTTTGAAACTTTACCTGATTGATTTATTTAATAATGAATATAAAAGTTTTTAAAAAATTAGGACTAAATATTAACTCATTGAGCCCCAGCACTGTTATCAGTATCACTGCTGCTCTGCCCCAGCAGCACTAATCTGTGTCATGCTGCCTTAATTGCCCAAACAATTTTGAAAATATCATGCACATGCATTCACTCTTACCTTAAAAATCCACAAACTTTTCACCTATTATTCCAAATGAATTTGTCTACACAGTGATGTATTTTTTTTTCTTCCTCCTATTTTTCCAAGTCTTTCACAACTTATTTATACACTATTTACAAAACATGATCGCTACAAGCCGCTAGATGCACAAGAAATCTATCATCAGCATCCTCTTCTTCTGACAATTCCGTCTCAGAAACTTCTATGTGAGAATCTAAATCTCACAAAATGTCTAATCTTTCCTTTGCATGCTCAATATGTTTTATATCAAACCAGAGAAACTCTTTATTTTTTGCTCTCACCACCATCAAGTCTGATGTCCGCCATCATTTATGATTTATTATGAACAAAACGTGTAATGAAACTGCTTTTCATTTCTGATTGGTTAATATTGGTCTGATTCTTGGGAAAAAACAATTTGTAACCAGTCAGAGATGTTGTATCTAACACACATTCAAAATGACAAAAGACAGGAGCCATTGAATGCAGAAACCGGATCACATGTACAGATGGGATCGTGGCTGAAACATACTTTATCATTGTGACTTTTCTCTTCAGGTGAACTTAAGAGATTATTAGATGAATATGCAGAAGTTTGGGAGCTTGTCAAAGAAGACCTAGGTAAGTTGGAAATGGTAGGGTATATAGCTGTTCGCACCTAATCATCCCTTTTGACACATTGAATACAGTATGTCACAATAGTTAGAATAAATGTATCCATCACCATCCTCATAGGAATCTCCTTTTTAATCTCACATTTTGTATCTCTGACTCCATTTCATCTGGGGACATGAATTGACATTATTAGATATGTACAAAGTCTCATGGATACAACTTTCTGGAGAAAAAAATTGATATCATGTTATTGTTTACTTCAGTTTGTACAAAGCGCTATCTTTCCTGCTAACATCCATGCTTGTCAGGCTGATTTTAGTCTTGGTAATGATGGGAGACTGTTCCTTTAATAAAAAAACACAAAAGTTCATTTAATTTAAAGGTTTTTAAAAAGGAAAAAGATTTCAGTCATAGTGAAACAACAAATCCAGCAGGTACATAAATTTAGTCCCTAATAAATTTATTGGACCTATAGCAGGATTTATCAGAAATAGGTATTAGAATTGGCATGCATGCCATTTCTGTATATTTGTGTGTTTTTATGTGGATTATATTGGCAAGAGAAAGATATATTGCTGTATCATCATTTATAACATGAGCATGAATGAACTTGCATGTGGAAAGAAGAAGCTGATCCAGCTTCTGCATTTTAATTATTTTAATTTACCATTTCACTTCATAATAGGTAGGTCCTGATTTTAGAGAGAAACTCTACTTCCTTCAAAAACAACCAAGACTGTACACATGTCCAATGGTTGGTGGGCTTAAAGTTTTGATTCATAATTTTGTCATCTCAAACCAAAAACATCAGTGATGTCTCACTATCTAGTTTTCATGTCAAATCATATAAACATCCTGATATGCATTCACTTAGTTTTAAAAGCAACTATCTCACTCTTGGTAGTCTCTTGAACCAAGGAAGACTAGTTGTGTATTCTCATTGTTGGTTGATATGCATGTGGCTGTGGAGTCCAAATTTTGATGCACACCATCGGTTGCAGATGGGGCATGGGACACCAATGGTTGTGGGTTGCTGGGACACTGCTCTGTGACATCACTCTTGAGCTGCATCAAGACACTTGCAGCAGTCATCAGAGGTGGAACTGGCTTTTCTGGTCAAGGACTGCCATTGACTTGTGTCTGAGGCAGCACACTCGAGTTGGTGGGGTAGAAGGTTTGCCCATTTGATGTGCATCTTGAGATTGTCTTTGTACCCCTTGTGAGGGCAGCCTTGGTTTCTGTTGCCCTGTGCTAGCTCACCAAAGAACAGTTGCTTTTGAATTCTGTTTTGATCCATGCAGATGACATGGCTAGTCCATCAAAGTTGGGCATGGATTAGTTTGGCTTCAGTGCTTGTTGTGTTGGCTCTAGGTTATGGATGACATGGAGCAGTACCTGTGTGAAGAAGAGGTTGAAGAGTACCAGAGTTAGTATACATCCCTGTTTGACACCATTAGATATGGAAAATTTCTCAGAGGGTTAGCCATCTGAAGAATCTCTCCAGTCATGTCATCATGAAGGAGCCAGATGAGGTTGGTAAACTTCTGAGGACAACCAAGCGTCTTGAGTACTACCCATAGTGCATCTATGTTGATTGTATAAAAAGCCTTTGTCAGGTCCACAGGCATACCTATTCATGTACTGCTCAAGGCACTTCTCTTGGACTTGTCTAACTGCAAAGATCATGTCAGCAGTTCTGTGGTCTGGGTGAAAACAACACTGAGACACAGGGAAGTTATCTTCTGACACTTTCACAATAAGCCTGTTAAGAATGATGCGAGCAAGTATTTTGCCAGCTATGGAGAGCAAGATGTCTCTGTAGTTACTGCAGTCCACATGTGTGCCTTTATTCTTATAGAGGGTCACAATTGGTGCATCTTGGAGGTCATCTGGCATCTATCCTTCCATCCAGATGCTGATTAGCACATCATAAAATGCCTTCAGAGTCTGTTCAACGAGAGCCTATTACACCTCTGCTGGGATACCATCCTTTCTAGGTACCCTATCACAGTTCATTTGTTTAATGGCTGTCTTCAACTCCTTTATTGTTGGCAGAACATCCAGTTAGTTGTGCATTGGCTGTTGGGGTATTTGGTCAAGAACAGATTGGTTGACCGATGTGGACAGGTTTAGGAGCTGACTAAAGTGTTCTTTCCATCTGTCCTTATTGGCATCCTTTCCCTTTATTAGTGTACTACCATCTGCAGCAAGCAAGGCAGCAGAGCCAGACTTTGAAAGGGTCGAAGATTGATTTTATGGCATTGTAGAACTCTTTGGAGTTGTTAGCGTCAACATAGCATTGCACTTTATCAGCTTTCCATTCCCACCACTGGTCATGCATCTTGCAGATTTCTCTGAGCCTCAGCTTGATAGGATTTGAAGCTGCCTTTTATGGGGATGGAGTTTGTGTCATTCTGCTAGTCCATGAATACTTTGTTATTTCTGGCAAGCAGATCTTCAATGTCACTGTTTTTCTTGTCAAGCCAGTCTTAATGGATTTGCTTCTTGGGACCAAGAGTTGCCATAGATGTTTCTCTTATCATGTCTCTGAGCTTGTTCCATTTCTTGGAGGCATTTCCACATATAGGACCATCGGTGGACAGCTTGTCATCTAGGCTTTTCTGGAAATTGAGCTGCGTGAAAGGCTGCTGGAGTTGGATAGTTTTAGGGTAGTTCGGACAAGTCTGTGGTCTGTCCAGCATTCTGCTCCTTGCATGACTTTGGTGATGAGGACATCCTGGGCATCGTGCTGATGGACTATTATATAGTTGATTAAGTGCCATTGGTGAGATCTGGGGTGCATCCAGATGTTCTTGTGTTTGTTTGCCTTTCTGAACAGTATTTTTGTGATGAGGAGGTCAAATTCTGTGCATTTGCTGAGTAGGAGCAAGCCATTGTTGTTCATCTTGCCAAAACCTTGCTTCCTAAGGACACCTTTCCATTGACTATAATCACAGCCAACATGGGTGTTGAAGTCCCGCATTAGTATGATCTTGTCATCAGCTGGAACTGAGCACAGAACAGAGCTGAGGTCTGCATAGAACTGCTTAATGGTTTCTGCTAGGCTTGAGAGGGTAGGGGTGTAGGCACTGATAATTGTTGCATGGCATTTGTAGCTGATAGGTAGTCACAATTTTATTAGCCTCTCAATGATACAAAGAGGCAGGTCCAAAAGCTGCTTCAAAAGACTTTATTTAATAGACAGACCAACTCTATTGATCCTGTCTTTATTTTGGGCACTTCTTTTCCAGAAGGTGTAGCCACTTGCTAGCTGTCAGAGAACCCTCCTTTGCAAACCTGGTCTCTCGCAAGGTTGCAATGTTGATATTGTAGCGTGAAAGCTCCTAAGTGACTAGGGTTGTTCTTCTGTGGGGTCTTGCTACATTCTTTTTGTCCATGAGAGTATGGATGTTCCATGCTCCAATAAGAAGAATTTTTTCTTTGATAATTTCGACTGCAGATGTGGCTGATCTTGCCAGGCACAGCAAGCTGGCCAGATTTTGAAGGACATCCTATCTTTAGGCCACCTTTTCTAGGCCACTCCTTATATAGGGTGAACATTGCTGTCTGGAAAGGTCTGATCAGTCACTCTGGATGCTGCCAAATTGTTCTGCTGCACTGGGTACAGAGCAGAGTGACCACCTATTGCTTGACCATTCTCCCATCAACATTGGACTTTGGTAGGTGCAGGTAAGGAATGATCAGTATGATCATGGGGATAAATGATAAGTGCACAACATAACCTATGTGTGAAGGAGATTTAAGTGAAACACCCTCTGCACAGAGCCAGCCTCACTCTCTTGGCCTTGGTAGTTGGAACTCAGTGGTACAAAGATTTGTCATGGCTGAGGACTACTTCAACAGCATTGGCTGGCCATGATGTCTTCAGTGCTTTGTTATGCCCTGCACTTGCCACAAAGTGTTTGCAGATTCACCTTTGTGGCCGTTGGATCACTCAGTTGATTTTTTCCTCCCAGTCTGCTGAAGCTGGCTTTGCATGCAAGAATAGGCAAGCTCCTAGCTCACCGAGGGTTTGAGACCTGTCAGCTACCCTCAACCTGGTTTAGCTGACCAGTGGAATTTGTTGCCCGTGGTGTGGCCACAGCAGATGCTACAGCTGCTTGGAGCCATAGGTGAGAGCTGAGCACCTGGTGGAAACCAAAGGTGGACGAGCTACTTGCTACTCCCAAAAGAGCACAACTTGCCCCCCCCCCCCTTGCCGAGGTGTGTGTGTGTATATATATATATATATATATATATATATATATATATATATATATATATATAATATATAAACCGGTACATTGTTAATATAACATACCATAAAAGTTACAAAGAAATAGGCTATGAATACGCAGCTTCCACATCAACAAAACATTATGTCATCCATCTCTCCCCTTTCTGACAAATGAAAGCACTTTTATTGAAATTAGATATATGGCTCTGAAATCTGGGCAGTCACTGCTACAACTCTCAGGAAGATACATCGTAATGATAAAGCCATGATACGATGGATCTGCCATGTAAATCCCGAGGCGAATGTCCCATTTGAGTCTCTCCTCACCCAGCTCAACATCAGAAATATTTCTGACATTATCCAATCAAATAGGATGCGATGGCTGAGCCATGTTGAGCGTAGTAAAGGGTGGATATCCAATGTCCGTTCCCTCAAAGTTACTGGAAGTTGAGCTCCAGGCAGACCTAAGCTAACATGGGAAGAGTTGACAAAAAGAGACAGAAAGACGTTGGAGCTGAGCGGCATCAATCCACAGGACTGTAGAGCCTGGAAGAAAGCTTTGAATACTCTCACGACGAAACAGCCAGGCCTACCCTCATTAGAGGATTAATAAAAGGCCTGGATAATCAAAATGGATGATGATGAGGTGAGGGCCAAATGGTTAAATTGGCTTTTATCTGGATAATTATCATGTGTCAAATAGACCTGTTTGGGATTGATTTATTTGTGTACATGGTCATTATTCTAAAAAATATATATAAAAATTCACATGTAGTAATCATTTTTCCTGTATTAAAAAAAAAAATGAACAAGACTTTAACTAATTATCTTTATACCGTGAATCAGAAAAAGACCCAGTACAGATTTTATGTTAAAACATGATTTAGTAATAACAATAAAAAAGCATGGTGTTTTGAAAAAACAGTGTCTATGACATTTAAAGTTTTAACCATGTATAAATATTTTATGAAGCATAGGTGTACATGCCAAGGATTACACTTTTGGTATAATCATTATGCTTATTTTTCTCACCAAATTACGTCTTACACTCACCTGTATATGGATTACACTTTTTTTGTGCATGAAAAATAAAAATAAATCATTAAAAGTTGTCATTTTATTATCAACTCTTTAATTCCACTCATCATATAAATTTGAGAATATCCATAAGAAGATGACTGCAGTGAATAGCATAAGAGTAATAAATATCCAAAACATACATGTGTTTTCATCTTTTTCTGTTTATAGCAGCAATATATGACATTTCCAAGAAATCCGATGGGTTTCTTCATTTTGTTCCTATGCCTGATAGCTTCATTATATCAATAACATAGATAGCAGACCAGTCTATATTTTTAAAGACAATGGCACCAGATGTTAAAGCAAAACAAGCTTTGATGGTGTGACTTGCAGATGTTGTATGACTGCAAATGTTTGAGCAGATTGAATTTTACATAATCACCAGCTCTAGTAGCCAGAAATATATAAACATAGTGTCTTGTACATTCCACCAACAAAATATAGTGTTTTAAGACAGATTGGCTTACAAAAAAGGTCATATCATTATATAACACAGTTCATCCAATCACAAAGTGTTGAGAATTTTTACATTCATTATTCCAAAACACTGGTCAGCCAAGTTAGGTTTTACTGTCACAAATAAGTATTGAATCATTCTCATTTTGTATTCTTACCACTAATCTTACACTGAGTTGTCTTAAAATTCTTTGTAGACCTTTTGAACTTAAACAGTTTGCATAAGCATAGCAATTCTATCATTTTATATGGTATTTAGAACTTTTTCAAATAATCCAGACGTGCTCCTTTTCATATATTGTTGACTTTCAGCAGTTATGCCTAAAGAATTTCAGTAATTCCTAAGTTATAAGACATGATTACCTTTATACTTTTGGATGGCTACAAAATTTATGATAATTTCTACAGTGCATGTGCCTGAGAAGTACCGTATATGTCGTATTGATGGCTCTACCCCAGTGTCTCAGCTTTTACCTACATCGGCTGATGAAGGCCAGTGTGCCTACCATGTACTGGAGTTCCTGTTTCGTAAGCAAAATGATTTCCTGGATGACTACTACAAGGAGGTCAAAAAAAGGTAACAAATCAGTGTTTTTCAGTGTGTATCTCACAGGTGGCAAGTTAGATCCTAGTTTCAAATAAAATGATTATTGTTTGCCTATAGTCATGTTGTTTTTGTATTTGCAAAAATCACAACATCTAAGTGACACATTATGAGTGTTGTATGCAGATTTGTAAAGCTTGTATGGATGACTCTATACATGTGCATATAAAAATGCTGTAAACTTGAAACAAAACATTTCTTTGAAACTTTATAAAACATCTGGAACCAGTCATTAATATCCAAACATGATCTGTAATAGAATATTGGAAACACATCCATTTGTAACTACTTGGACATTTGTTTCATTTATTTGAGAAGGGAAGTAGAAATTTTACAACAAATTTCTCAGTAATGCAGTGAGTAAACTTTAAATGCATTAGATTTTAGAGCAAATATTTCTCAACTTTTATAGTATTCACATCTGTCAGAGTGTCCTGTTTCTTGTTTATCTATGTATAGGCTTTTTTTTGCTACCGTAAACATGTTGACTAAGTTCAGAAGTATTAACTTATATAACTATATCAGTAAAGTATTTATTTGCTTATAGAAACAATAAAAAAAAGCATTATAATGCTTGATTCAAGTTATATCTAGATATACTTTGGCCACAAGGACTTGTTCAGCAGTCTGAATAATGATAGCAAGATTTGGAACTGTGTGATTATGTCAAAGTCTTAATAACTGTAGAGAATAACACAGAACTAATTACTTGAGAGAAAAAAAGTTGTAGTGATGCACACATTGTGTTTATGCTGCTATAAACATGCCAGCTGATCTGTTTGAATTTTTGCAGTGAGGTTAGGGAACAAGGAAAGTTAATAAACACTTTTATGCCAGTAATCTCTAAGGGCTTGCAGAACCAAATGCCATGCTTCAATTACATTACCGATAATCATTTCCTTTAGCTTGAGAAGTCAATAGTGACACTGCAAGAGCACTAACTTTGGAAGGCTTGGAGATGCCTTTGTAACATTTAAAGGGTATTAATCACAGCGACTTGATGCAGCAAGTATAACACTGCAAGGGCAGGGAGCATTCATTTATATCTTGCAGGAGCATGATCATGTAATTTTAGCTTAAGAGGAGAATAACTTTGAAGACTATAGTATACAAAGTTAATTTGATTCCCTTGTGTTATGACTATGGTCACAAACTAAATAAATGAAAGAAACAAACCAACATGCTTTCTAAAACTTGACAAATAATATAATTATCAAAGTTGAAAAATGAAAGTGTTAGAGGATCTTACAGTATTATGAATTGAATTAGAAATAATCCTAGTAAAGTTCTAGTCAAGAACAAAGAAACAAATGTTCCAAATGAACGCCTGATTCTCAAATGAACTGGTCCACCAGCACTCACAGTTCTGAAATGTCAAAATGGCATTGTCCAGAACTCCTTTGAATAATTCACTATAGTCCCAGAATCATATATTAGTTCAATGAGCACTTTTTAATTCCACTGAATAACCCAAACAAATGTTTCTTCTCAAATAATATCTAGACACAGCATTAAATATGTCTGAAGACTGATGCTACAATAAGAATGTAAGAAATAAGACTAAATTGTTCAGTTCCATACACTTATTTTCAAACATTATGGTTGAATATGCATTTTGCCACTACTCACTATGTGACACTTTACAAATATCTCATGTTGTAAAAGAACCCACCTGACGTAACTCTTCCAATGTGAAATAACAATAGTTCTTAGGATGCATATGAACCCACTAGCCAGTGTGAAATTAACCCCAATGTTGTCAGCAATTTTTATTAATATTAATATAAGGAGTCAAGCTAGACTTTAAGTTTAAGCAAATGTGACCTTATTTGCACAGAACAGGGAGGATTGGGAATATATATATATATATATATATATATATATATATATATATATATATATATATATATATATATATATATATATATATATATGTATATACATATATATATATATATAAATATATATATATACATATATATATATATATATATATATATATACATATATATATATATATATATATATATATATATGTAAGTATCTGTGCATTGTTGTCAGTTTCTTTTTTGAATTATGCCCTCTATTTTCTGAGTTCTATCTATGTTATAAAAACATTTTGGTGCATATTTAAAAGCTATCATATTCATAATATTCATATGCAGTGTACTTAATTTTAATTGTGTAACTAGATTACAGTATTATAATTGCAAGTTAGTGCAAATGCTAAATCAGCTACCCTTAATAATAATAATAATAATAATAATAATAATAATAATAATAATGAGGACTTTGTATAGCACCTAATCTTTAGAAGTTCTAAGCACTTTACAACATCTATAATGATATGAATAAAAATTAAAAAAATATATAAAAAAAACAGACACCATAGAATTGGAAACAAAAAATGCTAAAAATATTTAAGGTAGAAAACATTTTTGGGAACTTTTAAGTTTGATTTTGCAGTAAAAATAGGTGAGTTTTAAGAGCACTCTTGAAAAGGATCACTGTATCTTTGTGTCTGATTTCAATGGGCATTTCATTTCACGACGCTGGGCCTGTTACGCAAAAGAATGTTGTCCATATTACTATGTTTTCATAGTGGTAATAATGAGTATACAATTGTCAGAAGAGAAGGGTATGTATCTTGCTGGTGTATATACGGTACATGGGTGAGGTCAGATAGTTATGCTGGACTGGAGTCCATCAGTGAAAAATCATGTAAATTTTATCACTTCTACTCCAGAGTGAATGGTTATATCAACATCAGGTTTTCAGAAAAATTGTGTTTGCTTCTGGATCGAATGGATAGCCAGTGTAGGGTACAGAGCAGCGGGGAGGTGTGCTCTGCATATGTTCATGACATATTGGTGCAATGTGAGAGTACTGTCTAGAGTAACACCTAGGTTTCGTGCTGACTGCATGAATTTAATGTTGGTGTTGCACATATTTATTGTTTGAGGTAAAGGATGTGAATGAGAAAGTCTTTGTGTTGTGATCTCCAAAGCAGAGACAATGTCATTAAATACTTGCAGAAGATTAGTTTCAGTACTGTGGCAAGGGCGATATGCAGACTGTACATTGCTTAAAAGACTACAAGTTGGGTTAGAACAACTTTTTTCTAAGATTTTTTATATGAATGGAAGATTAGAAACTGGGCGGTAGTTCTTTAAATCATTATGGTCAAGTGTTGGTTTCTTCAGCAGAGGCTTTAAATTACGATGGCAGTTTTGAAAAATGATGGTGATTCCATGGATGGGAGAGAGTCTCAAAGGGCTGTCAAAAATCACGAAAAACTTACCCGGGTACCCGTTGCACCATTTATTGGAAGCCGTGTACCCGTTAGAACATGAAAGACATGTACAACCCTAGACCAACTAATTGTTATCCGCCTTTCTTTAATATTTTGTCTGGCAAGAGAGACTAATGGTGTAAGGCACTTCTCGGTCTGAAGCATCCGCACCATGGTAGCTGTGAATGATCGGACCGCTCACTATTAATTAATAAATTTATTTAGACTAACCTTTGTACCCAGACAGTAAGTATAATCCAACTTCTAATGATCAGCTGCATTAAATCCTTTAGAACACTCATTTTTTTTTAGTATAAATCTCTGTCAGAACAGAACACGTGTATTCGTCAGCTGTTGACCTAAGATTTGAATTACCCATGCATGCAGGTAAAGCAGCTTTTCCACATACCGTAGTAAGAGTAACACGTTAAAACCATCTTTGGTCTCTGTGTGTGTGTGTGTGTGTGTGTGTGTGTGTGAGAGAGAGAGAGAGAGAGAGAGAGAAAAATTGTAATACATGTAGTTATCGTCTACAAAAAGGTTTATTACCTGTAGAACAATTACTATGTTATAACCTTGGCATATAATGCCTCAGGGATAAGGGGTTTGTCCTGTTGCACAATGCCAATGAATTTTACTAATCCAAACAGACTCTCTGATGTATTGTTTATTTATATCAAGCAGGGATCTGGTTTCTAATTAAAGCCATAACTGTCACACCTGTTTGAAGTGGCTTTGTGTGTAACGATTTAGTAGTGGGCCGCTAATGCATAACGGGTGGTCCTACTCCTAAATATAGATTGGAGCTGTAACTCAGACAAGTGTACTGCTGATGATATTTGATATTTTGATAGTGTTGGCAAGTCTGGCGACAATTTATTTTTTTGAACGGGTACCCACGATTAATTTTCAATACCTGGGTTTTTCACTATGGTCAGGTACCCGTTGACAGCCCTAGAGAGAGATATTAATAACATCAGTTAGTGAAGGCAATATTGGGTCTAAGCACTCAAGCAGCAGTGATGTTAGAATTGGATCAAGTTCACATGACTTTGGTGCACTCTTCATCACTATTTTCCGTACTAAATCCATAGAGATAGGTTCACATGCTCATAATGGTTGTCACTGAAATTCTGTATCGTACCTGTAGGGTGATGACAAGTCAATTGAAATTGTGTTGTCAAGCATATCTCTAATGGTTTGTACTTTGTCATGAAACAAATAGGTCCCGATGGTCATAATCAAGAATGCATCATTTCATTTTCTGAAAGTTAAATAAAAACTGGCATTTGAACATTTCTAAACTTGTTTGAAACAACCCATGTATATGAGAGCAAATGAACTCATATTTCAGATCATGCTGTTTATCCTAATTTCTTAGTTGCCAATACATATTCACCATAACTGTTCAAAACACTCACGAATTAAAGTCAGTATATGAATGAATTGAACCCTTTATTTCAACTGAATTGACACAGCCAACATGCATGTGCATATATTGTGTAGAAAGAAGGGTTTTCTTAAAGCAACCACTCTCTTTATAGCTTCATTGCAACAGTCCATTGATATGATTGCAGACATAAGGTTTTATTATTTTTTTTTTGTGGAATGTTAGGCATTGGTTAAATAGAACTTGCTTCACTATTTTTTTTTTCTTCTTTTATTTTCACACAAATGAGTGAACTCAGAATACAACCTTTCCCATAGAGCTTCTCTCGAATTCCACAACATATCATTGTCCTGTACATTTCTGTCCTACATAATTGCGTTTTAAAGCTAAATTTTCAATAACACAATATATAGACTCTGCTTTCTATAAACTGTACATTTTTACAAAGAGATAATCTAATAAAGTGTACATGGTAATGTCTGGTCATTATTTTCTCATGACAGGTTCACTGGAATGGTCATTAATTGTTCCTCTAAAACTAAATCACAGGGTAAAGTCATTTGGCTTTTCTAAAAGAAGTTGAAGCTTGCATTTTTTTTAAGGCAATTTAGTTGCCAACTTCACCAGGTATCATGAACCCAGAATGTTGTTATTAACTATTGTAAACACCTACATGAACAACTATTTAAATATATATATATATAATCTACACTCTTAATATAGAAATTTATATTATTTATTTGCTAATGTTTATGTAAATAAAACCTTTAACAAAAGATTTGCATCTATTGAAGTTTAAGCATGCTTTTGACTAGCTCAGCTGTCTGTATAAATGTAATAAGGACTTTATTAAAAGAGGGTGATACACTTAGTTGCATGGAACTAAACTACTTTTTGGTCCTCTTTATTTGCATATTTACAAATATAGTGCAACAAAGTGGTAGATTGAAAATTGATACTTTGAAATTTAATGGTTATGTCAAATCAAACAGGTTCCACATGTCATTCCTTGAATTACATTATAATTAAATGTCTTTATAATTTTACTTTCTCTCATGTTGTGTGTATTGCAAGTTCTGCCTTGTTTTCAAGCATGGATAATTCTGTTTTTGTTTTTCAGTAATTTTGTGTAATTTCTTTCCTCCTGTGTATTATTTATCCCATTTTACGTAAAAGAGGACATTTTGGTCAATGTGCATATCATGCCTAGAGGTTTTAAGATCTGGAATAACTTCTATGTTGGATCTTAATCCCATGTCCAGCATTTGGAATTTGTTAGCAACAGTTTCTTATCCTTCCTCCTAAACTACTGGGAAGATTACCACATTTATCTCAAAGTATAATTGATCCATAATGATATGATATTCAGTAATGGTGCTCATGGCAAACAGCTTTCGATAGGTTATAATACTCCTGAAAAGAGGGTCATCTTAACATAGGATTTTAACTTAAAGATTTAATATGATGTCAAGTTAATCCTAATGAAAAAGGTTCCAATCTGACACCCAGAATAACTGCCATGTGCCTGCAGGGGGAGGGGGGATTAGGAAACCCAGAATGACACACTACAGATGGCAGATTTCTGACAAGAATTAAAAACATCTGGCTTGACTATCACATAAGTTGGTTATTTCCTCAAATGGCTGCCTAACAATAGACTTTCTATACATGTATGTATGTATATATGTGAAGCAAGACACTAAAGGGGTAATGATGTTAGCACTGTCTTAATGATGTACCTTGTGAATGCATCAGTACTTATAATCTGCTAATGAAGTTATAATTAAATAGATGAATCTAAACAGTAGCATGCTTTCCATATGTAAGCGAACAGTATACATTTGAATTTCTTTCAACAATGGGCTTATGTTTATAACTCTGAAGTTATTTTTCTTTTTTCAAAGTATTAAAGACATACCTCATGTGAAGGTAAGGGACATAACTCCAGCTCATCTGATCAGCTACCACCCTGAGCAGGATATTCTTCCACTGGTTCTGGCCAACTGTAATTATTCCTTTGAGGTGGGAAAGGAAACAACCATTGAGTACAATTTCACCAACCTTGAGAGACAAATAATAGATAGATTCCTCTTTGGAAAGTCTTGGATAGATATTGAGGTAAATTTACATTTGGAACTCAGGGACAGAAATCATGGGGATTCTTACAATTTGTTACTGAATTTTAATCACTCCAGTCTAATTCATGCAAGACAATAATGATAAAAATAACATAGACATTTAACAAAGATAAGTTAATTAATAGAACTAATCTATCTTAAGGTTCTCAAAGATGTGTGTGTGTGTGTGTATATATATATATATATATATATATATATATATATATATATATATATATATATATATATTATTCAGAGTGCAGTCACGCATTATCCATCTCATGCATACATATAAATATACACAAATTCACACGCAGTCATGTACATGGATATAATAGACTCAGACTAGATAATTATATGTATAAATTGTAAAAAGTATGCTAACATTTGAACCGAATGTTAATGTTCACTTTTCAGAATTAAGCTGGAAGAGGTGGAAAGGCATGGTGGTATTAATTAAGACTTATTTCTTCATCATTTTAATATAATTATAAGCTAATATGCATGAAGCGTTTTTAAATTTCTATTGGGATATTATTCCATATAACTACTCCAGAGTTATAAGAATTGTGTTTTTTTTTAAAAATCTTTGATTTGCATTGAGAATATTTTGGGTTCTCACTGATCTATTGTTAGGTAATTGGTGGTTTCTCTGCATTAAAAATGTAAATTGGTTCTGACCTAACAAAAACTGTATGAATCATTTTGGCTTTATGAAGTTGCAGTCATTCTTGAAAATGTTAAATTGTTTAAATTATTCATTGCCTCTATAGTATTTCCAGTACATAGATATCACTTTCACAGCAGTATTTGGTTATTATTGGCATGGAGTCCAGAGCACTAATTAAGATTTTACTGATTTTTCCTTCATGGTTTTGAAGGAAATGTATTTTCCATACACCTATAAATTGGAGCTCATGATGTTGTGATGTGATATTGACAATCCAAGATCACTTTCATTTCTGCACAAAAATTCTCCACATTCAAGTCACCTAACTTGCGGATGGCTTGCATATGGGGTTAAAAAGGAGCCTGTTAGTTTTAGAATGAAAAGTTCAAAAGTCAAAGCTACTGTTACTGAAAGAAGAACAGAGTTTCGTTTTTGATACCAAAAACATAGCACACATCTGGACCAAATTTGTGAATGGCTGGTTGTTCGTGTAAGAGAAAAGTCTATTGGTTTTGTAGTCAAAAGGTCAAAGTCAGTATTGTAATGAAGGAAAATAGTTTTCACATAAACTTGTATTGACTAGTTTAGACAGTCGTCTGGGCAGAAAGCCTGTCAAATTTAAATGAATACCAGCCTCCATTAGATATGGCCACCACTGCTAAAAATGGAAGGTGTTTATAAATGACTTATACAAAATCACTTTACAGAATTTAGGGCAACTTAAAAGAAAGCATCCCTTCAAGATTAAACAAACCAACAACAATCAACTATCAAATTTGGATGCTGTTACTTAAGACAGAAAGACTTTAATTACTGAAGTTTAAGTTGACCATTGAACAAATGTCTCAGAAAGCATTCTAATATGAGATTTTTCAATTGATGCTGATGCTCCATTGAATTAGGCTGTAATTACTGGAAATAGAAAACCAAACCAAACATCAATATAAGAACACAGAATTGACTACAAATCCTTACCTTTGTCCAAGTTTTATGTGATCAAATTGTACTGAAAGAGATCTTTTATTTTCATGTAATAATCCCAAAAGTTTAATATATTTTGTTATCTTTGTTACAGATTACATTGATGGTGTATAGAGCTGAATACACTAATGTCGCAGTTTTCAGAAAGCTGCAAGAAAGAATACCACAGGTGAGTGCAAAATGATCATTTTAATTAGTTTGTCTTTTTACCTATATTATTTATCAGAAACTGTGCAGTTCAAGGACAGAATTTTCTTTTTCTTTGTATCTGTGCTTTATCCAGTGTTACACATCATACAAAATAGTATGAAGATCAATAATCAGCCATCATATTTAGTTTTTGATGGAGAAGTTAGAAAAATATCATATAAAATATATTGCTTTCCTGCCTAATATGACACCAATCTTCAATCCACCCTGTTGAAATGACTGATAATTCAATGATATAAACTTGTCATCTACTGTACAAGTGGACCTTATTACTATGGCCACCCCACAATCACTTCTCTGTTTCTCTCATTTGTGAGGTTTTACTGTTTTATTATGCCATTTTCTTTGTATTAACATCCCTACAATCAGCAAAGAAGCTTAGAAAAGATCATTTCAAATTCTTCCTATTGAAAGTAGAAAAGACAACAATTACATCCACTGAACATCATCTTGTGTTCAGCTGAGTATTTCTCCTGGCAGTGATATTAATGTAATTGCTGACTGCCATTGGGACATGGAATTTACAAAAAAACTAAAGATTACATCAAGTTGAGAGATCTAACAAATTGTCATCTTCATGGAATTTGAAACTGCAGTATCTGAAACCATACTTGAGGTACTTAAGGTCTTAGCATACATTACAAACTGTTTCAGCTGAGCATCATGTTTGCCTTAGCTGCATCAGTCTGAAGTCTTCTGAACTTATTAGCTGCTTGTTTCCAAGTCAACAACAGCACTTAAACATGTAATAAAATATTGTTAATACCAAATTTGGTGTTGGAGCTTTGCAAGAATATAAAAGCTGGTTTCATTACGCAGCAAATTTTCTTGTTTTTTTTCTTCTCCTGCACTTCCTTTCTAACACCTTTGAAACATGGTCATAAAAATAGCTCTGTCAGAAAAAGTCTGATTTCAATACATCATACATTTTCTTACCTCACCATTGTGTGTGAGGTATAAAATTTCTCTGAATATGATTGTTAGCTGCATTCTTGTCTGGACACGTGCAAATTTAGACTTTTCAAAGTTTCATGTATGATACTCAGTTGGTAGTATTGATGCAGTCCTCTCAATACTGAAAGTAGGTCACTATAATGATGTTTTATTAACTTCATCAACAAATAAAAATTTATCTGCATCTTTGACATTTTAAGTCTTATCCCTCAAATTGTAAACATGTAGCTTCATGTTTAAAACAACTATACACCCATCAGAACTAAATCATTATGACCTACCTTTTATGCCAGAGTGACTCTTTAGAATCATTTTTCAGTCGATATATTTATTTTTCTGCCCATCATAAAACTTGAACTGTAGATGCAATCTCTCTCATACTACATTACTTTTCCAAAAGCTAATAAATATGACTTTTTATGTGTTTCATGAAATTTCACCACTTAAATGCATTGTCCTCATGAAACTTGCATTATTGGATTCATATTATTATGTAGTACCAAAATTATGTCAGTTTTACACACAGTTGATGTTTCAGAAACTTGTCAATTAATATATTCATTTCATCTCTCAATTACTATCCAAATAAACAATTACATCATGTATCCTATAATCAACATTTTAATTGGCATGCAAGCTAGCCTAACTGGAATTTTTTATTTGCAAGTGTGCCAAAAATAATATAGAAATGTCGAATCAATCTGAGTAACGTGAACTCGGATGTACTGATTGAACAGTTCAGCTAGAGAAAGGGAGTTTATCTACAATTACTTGGATAGAGCCAAAATTGTGTTGTCTCAGGACAGTTCAATTTTGGCCATATTATGAATAATTAAATTGATAAAACTATAAAAAGTTGGTACAATAGCTTAGAATTAATATGTATGAAGGTCAGATCTTGTTTATCCTGTGATATTTTGAGATACATTCTTTTGTTTTGCTTTCTGTTTACAAACATTTTGACTATTTTAATGCTTCTCTTCCAGGAATCTTTGAGTAGTGGAGTCAGACACAAAATAAGCCAAGAGTTTCATAGTTTGCCTGACTTGTGTCAGGCCCTGAATAACCTTGACATTGCCATCAGCTTCCTGAAATCTATTGGTGGTAATCCTGAAAACAGCCTTGACAAGTTCATGGTGGAGACACTTAAGATGGATCAGCCCCTTCTTAGCCCCAAGGTGATGATTTAACCAATAAAACATCCTTCAAGGGTTCAAAATCTCATGTATGAATAGGCATAAATAGAAAATTTACTTCATTCCGTATGAGAATGAAAACAAAGTGCAACTTTCTTCTGCATAAATATCATGACATTAGACTGCCAAACTTTGGTGTACACAGATGTTTTATATCAGGGAATTGAATTGGTACTCCTCTGAATTCGACTTAATATCAGAGTTTTTTTACTATCAAACGTGTCATTTTAACAAGTCTGAAATAATGTATTCCTTGTATGCTATACTATTATTCTCACATTTCAAAGCAAATGGTAACATTTCTTTAGTTGATAGTAAAGATTATTCTTCAAAACTCCAGAAATGGTACATATGGCACTCTCTTGTTTTAGTGAACCTAATTAACTTAATGTTCTCACTTATAATGTGAAGGCCAGGATGAGTCCCACTTTTTCTTATGGCCTTCTTTTTTGTGCCTTCAAAACTTTTAATTTTCTTGAATCTCAATAATCAGTATTTATTTCTCAAATGATCATTTAGGTGGGGAAATTCTCTCCTCCCCCTTTTAATTTCTTTAACAAAATGTCAGAATTTTCCACTCATTAGAGAGATTTATTAAAAAAATAAAATAAAGGATTGAAGATATAAAGTGCTTTCACTTGATTTTTCAGTTGCAATCTTGTTATAATTGGTATGAGTTTAGGCTCAAATAAACAGTAACAAAAAAAGAGTGAAAACAACAAGCTTTGTAAAATTTAATAAATAATTGGAAAAAGATTGAAAAAATGGAAAAGAACTTAAGTTTTAAGAATCAATTTCAAAAAAAATCCAAGAATAATCCACGATTTAAATTATAAAAGCCCTAGTAATGAAATGTTCTGATAGATTCAAGTTAATGTCCTGTTGGAAAATCCAAGATGGAAGACAACGTATGCTTAAGTCTGTTTTGTGTTTATATATAGCTCATTGTAGAATCACAAGATTTAACACTCTGGTGTTGGAAATCCAAATAATATTTTGATAAACTGTCTTTGTCCAAGAATTACATGTGAGCATATCAAACATTTCCACAGTTACGAATTAATCTTTTTAAATCTAGATGAACTGAAGAATTGTTATAATTGATATAAAAACTTGGACACAATAAAAGAAAATGACTTGACATCATTTGTAGAAGCCCAGAACTGAGAATGTTTCTCTAAAACAAAGGTTATATCATAAACTAAGACACAGTTTTAAAAAAGTCCCCAAATTGCAAGATCACGAAAAAGGGGGAGGGGTAGAGTCATGTCATCATTTTATATCACATACTCCTAACATGACCTTGATAAGAACCAATCATTTTTACTTTAAGAATAAAAAGTTGTTTACTTTTTTACTAGCCCCATCTTGACCTTGACAACAATCAATCATTTTAAAATAAAGATGAAACCTATTTACATGGTGGTCACTAACTTTGAATCAAGGTCAGGATTTAGGTCAACATTACTTGTTTACCAGAGAATAATTCAGTCAGCTGATTTTCTGAAAAAAGATCTCTTAGCAAATATATTCACATTACAATAGCATAAAATAGTTGACATATTAATAGGAAAATGTACTCAGTCTTTTCTATCAAGCAAACCTATTTTTGTGGTAACAAAGTTAATTTTCTAGTGAGAGCAGTTGTGAAGTCATCAGCATTGACAATTTAGATTTTGGTATGTTTTTAATGGGCTTTATTTTCTATTGAAAGGTAATCACAGTGTATGTAGGTATTGCTGTTAAGTATTGTTTCATTATATTTCTACAGGCTCAGCAGGTATGTCAATATCGACATACCAAATCGCTCTGGCTTCTGCTGTCTCTGGAAAAGACCAAGATGATTGCTTTCCATAATCAGGTTTGTTGTTTAAAAAATGGGTACCGTATTTTCCGGCCTATAGGTCGATGCGGAGTATAAGTCGAATTCACCAATTTTGTAAATTTTCCATCCTTCGTCCATATATAAGTCGATTCGGAGTATAAGACGAGGCCAGGTCAATAACTTGGCTATGTATTTTATACTACCGGTAGTAACTTCCGGTTGCATGAATATTGATGATATCGTCATATAATATTCCATATTACCGGCAATATCCATTGCAACAAGAGCTATGATCATTCCTTCCAGTTGAAAGTTTAAACCTACGGTAATTTATTTGAGAAATTTTGTCAAATACAATTACGGTACTTTATTCAGAGAACCATGCATTGGTACATACACGTGTCTAATTTATATATACATAAATAATCTATTGCATGAAAAGAGTATCAACACCGTGTACTCACCAGCGAATCTTGTAACATACATTGAATCCATAATACAAATATTTCCATCAAAAATATTCACACACAGATGTAAAATATTCAATAATTTTGTCACAGATCATTATGTGACTGAATTCAATGAAAAGAAAATAACAACAATTACGTAACGGGTGTACGTAATGAATGATGAAATAGTACATGTCCGTAGATTAAATAATGGAAGCTAAAGCACATTTTCCCACACAAGTTCTTTGAACTTGCCGCCCAGCTATTGCGTCATGTTCTTTTGATGTACTCTAATACGCCGCACGTTGTGTCAAAACAGTCTTCTAATTTATCCTCAATATTACTCCATCTTGCTTTGCAGCCACGATTTGCTTTCTTTGTTTTTTTTTTTGTAGCGCATAATGCAACCTTAACTTTACGCCAATCCCGGACACATTTTTCACTTACACCATATTTCCTGTGAGCAGCCATATTCCCACCATTCTCTTCAGCGAACTTTACAACTTCCAGCTTAAAAGCCGCCATGTAAGACTTGCGTGATTTTACGGGAGGCATTGTGAGAGAAGTTGTATGATTTGTAAGGGGATATTTATATGAATGATTATGACTGAAAAGATTGATCAAAATATACCGAACTCATTAAAATGTGCCCGTACTAAAGCAATAAAAACAATGCCCATGGCTAAATTCATTATTTACATCGAGAGAAGGGAGTGGGCATCATTTCCTGTTGTACTTAATCCCATTGATATTAAACACGAGTAGCGTAATTGATGCGGATTAATGATAAAGAACAATGGGGTACCGGCAATATGGTAACTAGTATCGGTAGCTAAAGCCAATATCAAGATCGAAACAATTGAGGCAACTGGCTTTGATTGTTGTTGGAAACCAAATACCAATTTATCAACAACCGATATAATCAAAGAGAGACACCGAAACGTCAGCTGGTTAAAAATGAATATAGGTGAAGTGTTGACATTACAATTTGCTTTAAACTGAATTGCGAAACTAAAAATCATGGATCACTGATGATCTATGAGTACTGGTAGTCCATCCATATATCTGATTTTAGTGTAGTTTAAACCTACGGTAATTTATTTGAGAAACTTTGTCAAATACAATTAGAAACATGTGATTTGGGGGATTCAGTAGAATGCATGATCTACATTATTTTATAAATAATCATAGAACACTCGAGTTAATATGGATTACATCCCTTTGTAGGATCAATTGGATCAATAAAAAAAGCTATGCCGGTAATTGCTCACGTGTGTCCAACATTATACTGGAAAATCAAATATTAATGAACCAGTTATTTCATATCTTTTTTTTAAGGAACAAACAATATGCTTTGAATTAGTACAGTAAATTATAGAGTATAGACCGTAAGTGTGCTATGCGGCCCGGTGAAGTTTTTACCGGTAATTGTTTTCTTTTATTTTATGTTTGAGAAATAAGAAAAAACACGCAGAATGCAAAATAAATAATGACAAAACTTACAAATATAAATGCAGTCATATTATTTTATGACAATTTATCGACATAGTAATTTAACATGAATTTGTACTTCTATGTAACCTGTTTTCGATTATGCCGATTATAGAGCAATATCAATAAAATACCGGATACTGTAATCCATATATAAGTCGATGCAATTTCAATGACAAAATCCATATATAAGTCGATTCGGAGTATAAGACAAAGACCGAACTTTCAAGTCAAAAAGTCTCGACTTATAGGCCGGAAAATACGGTAGATTTCAACTTCATTTGATGTGTAACTAATAACATTGTATAGCATGAAATGTTGTACGCTTATCTCATTATTGTAAAGAAAAGCATTGCAAACTACAAAAGAACAGAATTTTAGGTTATTTTGAGCTGGGATGAACACACAAATTTATGAAATGGTACCACATGAAAATCCAATTTTGTTAACTTTAAAATTTTAATAATTATAAGTAGTGTATTAGCTTATTTAATGACATGCTCATTAACTCCAGAAAATATATCCTGTAAGGATGGCTGCCCTGTACAAACTGGTATTAACACATTAACCCCTGTGCCAAACAGCTAGGCAGTCCCCGACAGCATACTTGCAGAGATTGCCTTGAGCAGTGTTAGCTTTACCAGTGCCTGTATCTCTGAGACTTGCTGAGAATACTTGGCTTGCAGATTTTTTTTCTTCAGAGAGCTACAAGTAATAAATGTTGTTTTTTTATATTTATGTTCCTTTAATTAAACTAAAATTTGGCACAGCAGTTCTCAATAAAATTACGTACAAAAATGGCATAAAATTTTTAAACTACATGCAGAAATAAAACTGACACATAAAGATAAAATGATTTTCGTACCAATTTATTTCTCTTGCCATGAATAATCTATAAAAATCAATGATGAATTCACACTGAATAATTAACACTATCAACACATGAAATTCACTCCATTTGATGTACATACAAATTCCAATTGTCATCTCTTTTGCAAACTAAACCTGGTGTGAATACTTCTTCAGTCTGTCAAGTAAAAGTCTACTACCAGCGGCTGATTCTCGTAATTTTCTTCATTTTCTAATCTAAATATTTCCACTAATTTTGCCGCTATTGAAGTCAAATTTTTTTCTCACTTTCTTCAGCAATGTACACTCTGTCTATATAAGCTAACATTTTATTGGTTAAACTGCCTGCATAATTAGGAAATGGCTTCAAATCAACCAATGGTTTGTGCCGATTTAACTCGTCATTCGGGATACAGGCACAGTAAAATACTGCCACTCAAACTGGGCGCTCAGGATACAAGCTATGCAAACTCAGCCCCGTTATCGAGTCACTTGGGAGATGAGGGAGGTAAAGTGCTACGAGTTATCGAGGCGGCAGGGGTTAATATGTTAATGGTGATGAAAGAACCTATAGAGCAGCCAAAGCCATTATTTCATGTATTTCTGAATGGAAAATTGCATATAGTGACATTAAGCACTATATTAATTGACATTTTTATCTATTTGGAAAAATATTTTAAATGAAAACTTCATATACTGCTTATGTGAAATAAGATTAGAGAATAGCATCCTTTTTATAGAAAACAGAAATAGGGATGAAATACATCACTTGCACGTAGGACACACATACCTGACTACTTTTTTCCTGAAGATAAACCTCAGCAAGAATACATTTCCAGTGACACAACATTTTTGTTCCATGTACTGATATCACCATGCCAAACAAATTTGTGTTCAACACCTTCTGAAAGAAAAAAGTGGAACATTATATCACTCTCTGTCCTTCTATCACATTTTCATAACAACTCGCAATTTTCATTGCTGCTTGAGGTGTGAAACTTGATATGCTTATTTACTAGAAGGTGTGTCATGTAACACATTTGGGACACTATCACCAAGGTCAAGGCTTTAACATAAAGTCCTCTTTTGTCTTCCTTTTATGGCTCAATATTTTCCACTGGAGTTGTATTTTCCACTCTGCAACGTTAGAGCAGTTCGACTGTAAGGAGACCAGTGAGATGGTAACTGTGTTACAAACAAATAGGACAAGTAACATGCATGTCATGATTAGCAAGGTGTTTTTGTGTCATATTGTGTTATATGTTCATTTTTGTATATTGCTGTCCTATGCATGATCTAATTTAAAGCCTTTTTAAAAAAAGTTTTTTCAATTCCATATTGGGTGTTAATCGTCATAGTCAAGATCACAGGTCAGTATATTAGGTTTGAGAAACATTTGCCTTTCTGTTATCTAATTTGACAGCTTTTTTTAAGATAAATGGTTGAATCTTTCATGCTCAAAGATTTCTCCATCAAATACATTAATGAATGATATTAACATTAGGGCTGTAAGAATGCTACCGAGAAAATCCAGCCCTACTAAAAGATGGAAATCGTCATGCCCTATCTATTTCACATTGACAAAGGACAACAACTCTTGCCCATTACCTCTCCTTGCCACAGCCAGGTGTTTCAAGTTTTTAAGCTTCACTGCTGTATTGATAACAATATACATTATACCAAGCAATCTTAGTGTTCATATTGGACCATTCGACTTTATGTTTACAATTATAGTGTTGGACAATCATTCTTTTACAGGTAGTAAACATTATTTTTCCAATTTGAGTGACTTTGTTACCTTTATGGACTTCATATATTTAAGCCCACATTACACCACACACTATTGTTAAACTCGTGCTGTCCTTTATGAGTTAGCGTGACACTATTTTCACTTGCTCTGTTATTAGCAGGGTGTATGGGGTGTCCTGGGAGAGGGTAACACCTCTGGGTGGCTAAGCAGTTGTACTACTTCAGGGGTATCTCAACCACCTTTGGTCCCCACTTGGCACTCAGCTCTCACCTGTGGCTCCAAGAAGCTGTGGCATGTGCAGCAGCCACATCCTGAAAAACGACCTCAACTGGCCAGCTAAAACAGGCTGAGGGTAGCTGATAGGTCTTAAACCCTTGGTGAGTTAGGCTTTGGTGAGTTAGGCTTGTAAAGACTGGATTCAGCAGCCTGTGTGGAGGAACCACCAGCTGGTCAATAGGCAGAAAAGTGATTCCCAGCAAAGCACATTGGAGCACTAAGAGCACAATGAGACACGTAGGACATCATGGTCATCCACTGCACTCAGCTCTGTCTCCGGTTGTCTCGACATTGTCGTGCTGCTGGACCCAGATGGTTTTGGGAAAGAGAGTAAGGTCTATGAACTGCGCAACTCATCCTCATTTAAAACAAAGTCACTCTACAAGTCATTCTTGTCATCCACCCATCCCATTTATTCACCTACTAAAGTCCTGTGGCAACAGTCAATCATTGAAGCAGCAGGTGTGGGTACACTGGCAGCCATAGACACAAACCTGAACACCGGCTGTGCAGGCCATTAGGGTCATTGACCACTGACATAGAGCAGCAACAGAGTCCAGCAGCCCCCTGAGCGACTGAGCACCCCTCTTCATAAAGCACTGCTCACCTCCCAGGCATGAAGAAGGGGCTAGACGACAGCTTTGATTGGCAAATTGGCTGGAACTACCAAGGGAGTAAACAACAGACTCATGACCATGAAACTCTCCCCTCCCCCTATGTCTGGAATAAGGCACCTTGCCATCATCAGTTACTATGCTTCATCCATGACCAGCCCAGGTCAAGTTGTATGAGGATCTTAACTCCATCATTGCTGACATTCCAATGGCAGATAAGCTCGTCATTCTTGGCGATTTCAGTGCAAGAGTAGGCTGTGATTATGTTGCCTGGGATGGAATGCTTGGAAAGCACGGAGTGGGTCACTGTAACAGGAATGGTCTCCTTTTGCTCCAGACTTGCGCTGAGCATGAACTGCTGATCACCAGAACAGTCTTCCATTTCTGTACCCATAACCAGACATCATGGATGAACCCACGCTCTAAGCACTGGCACCTCATCGACTATGTCATTGTCAGGAAGAGGGAAAGGCAGGATTTTGTGTGACCAAGTCCTTGTGCGGAGCTGACTGCTTTACAGACCACTGCCTCATCATCACCAAGCTCAACATCCACAATCAGCCCAAAAGACTAAAGGCTTACAATGACTGAACATCACAAAGTTGAAATGCACTAGTACCAAACAGTCTTTCGTAGATGCCCTGGAAGAACATCTGAAATCCACCAATCTCGATAATCAGAATGTGGAGACTGACTGGGCAGCATTCAGAGAGTTAGTCTACAGCACAGCTTCAGAAATCCTAGAACCTTCAACCAGAAAGCATCAAGACTGGTTTGATGAGAACTACAATAAGATAAAAGCAGTTGCTGGATGAAAAAGTCTGCCTCCTTCAAACATACCTCAACAGCCTCAAGTCTATCTCGAGGAAAGGGGGGCCCTGAGTGGCTGAGTGGTCTAAAGTGTTCGCCATTACTGATCACTGCCATCTCACCTCTGTCTGCGTGAGTTTGAGTCTCAGATTTGGCCAATGTGGGTATGTGAGAAAGCTTTCATGTGGATTGGTGGTTCTTTCTGGGGGTTTTCCCAGGTTCTTCCTCCATTAATACTTGCTGCCATGTAAAGCCTATCATGTGCTGAAAAATGGCATTAAACCCTAAAACAGCAACAACCTCTAGGCAAGATATGTACAACAACATAAGCAGAACTGAGCAGCAGAAGCTCTGTCAGATGCAAGACACATGACTGAGCAACAAAGATGACATGAAGAACTTCTACAATGCCCTGAAAGAAGTGTATGGACCTACATCCTCTGGATGATCCCCCCTTCTTGGCGCAGACAGAACACACTAATTACTGACAGAGAGAATATTCTTCAACGATGGGCTGAACATTTTTACCATGTCCTGAATCACCCTTTATCCATTAGTGATGAAGCCATCAGTCATCTCCCACAATTACCCATCAACGAAGCACTGGATGACCCTCCAATCTTGCTCTAGACACAGAAAGCAATATGTCTGCTCTCCAGTGGCAAAGCACCTGGTTCAGACTCCATCCCAGCTGAAGTCTTCAAGGAAGAGGGCACAGCCCACATAGAATGGCTACAACTGTTTTTACTGATGTGTCAGCAAGAGACAATCCCTCAGGAATTCAAAGGTGCTTCCATAATCACACCTGTATAAGCGCAAAGGGAAATGCCAGGCCTGTGACAACTACCAAGGTATATCCTTACTCTCATTTGCAGGAAAGATACTCTCCAGAATCCTACTGAACCGCCTCACTACGCACCTTGACCAGGGACTACTGCCAGAAAGCCAATGTTGATTCCAAAAAGTACGTGGGACCATTGACTTAGTGCTTGCTGCGAGGCAGCTACAAGACAAATGTCTAGAGCAAAAGACCAACCGTATCTACATCTACATCAACTTGACAAAGGCCTTTGATACTGACTATTGCTTTCAGAGACAGAGAGATTGGAGTCACCATCAGTTACTGTGCAGATGGAAAACTATTCAATCCCAGGAGGTTTCAAGCGAAAATCAAGGTCATGACAGACACCATCAGGGATTTTTTATTTGCTGATGACTGCGCCCTCAATGCTGGCTCAGAAGCTGACCTGCAATGCAGCATTGACAAGTTCTCCAGTTCCTGCACAAGCTTTGGTCTCACCATCAGTACCAAGAAGACTGAAATCCTGCATCAGCTTTCCATTGGAAAGCCCAATATGGCACCCAACATCATCGTCAACAGCCAAACGCTCTGCATAGTTAACCATTTCACCTTCCTTGGCAGCACTGTCACAAAGAGTCACTATTGATGATGAAGTGTACCTTGGCATTGCCAGCACAAACAACTTTTGGCAGATTGTAAGTCAACGTTTGGAATAAAAGAGGTATCAGCATCCAGACCAAACTAAAGGTCTACAGGGTAGTTCACACTACTTTATGCATGTGAAACGTGGATGGTGTACCATTGCCACGCCAGGAAGCTGAACCACTTTTACACCACAAGTCGCAGAAAAATCCTCAACATCAAGTGGCAGGACAAGGTTCCAGATACTGAGGTAATCGCCCAAGCAGGTCTCCCCAGCATCCACACCATCCTGATGCAGCACCAGTTACGCTTGGCGGGACATGTATGCATGCCAGACCACCAGCTGCCTAAGAGACTCTTCTATGGTCAGCTACAGCAAGGATAGCAGTCCCACAGAGGTCAGAAGAAACACTTCAGAGACAATCTGAAAGCTGCATTGAAAACATAAACCCTGATTCCTGGGAGCAAACAGCAAGCAATCGAGTAACTTGGCATTTCTCTGTGCACAGAGACGCCAAGTTGTATGAACGTAGCAGAACAGCAGCTGCAGAGCTGAAGAAGCAAGCCAGAAAAGCATCTGGTATCAACCCTCCTGGAGATGTCCCACTCATCTTCCTATACCGTATGCAAACGAACATTCCATGCAAGGGTTAGCCTCATCAGCTACCTGCACATGCACAGAGCAAAACCAGCCCCTCCAACCATCTGATGACTAAAGAGGTCTTCGGCAAATTGACAGACGAACAACAAACGTTAGCTTGTTAGTAACATACTGAATTGCTAATTTATTTTTGTATTATTTGCTAATAGTTTATTATTCTTGTGTCATTTTAGTAGAAATGTCAACTTTATGAATGAAATGCAAATTATCAGTGTTGGGTGTCTCAAATGACACATTACATGGGTATTAACCAGATAAAATAGCTTGCCTTTTCTCTAATGGCATGCTAATTAGTTATTTGTATATTTGTTCTTCTTTTCTTTTGTTTCAATGTAGTCAGTGGTCAACAAAGTTTTGTACAAAACAATACTTCTTGAAAAGATCTGGAAGTCCTTGAAAACGTCTTGAAATGTAGTTGAAAAGCAGTTCTCTGGGGTTGTATGAAATGCATGCAACATTTTATTCACTTGGCTGATTTATATTGCACTCTACCTTATATAATGGCACGTTGTGAATACTGACAATTATGTTATAGTGGAGTTTTCTTGTACACACCAGTAAGAATCAAAAATATTCCCTTTGTTTTACCCTAACAGATTCTTCAAGGACTTTAAAGAACATTCACAGAAGTGGCATACATAAAACAATAATTTACATTTTGGTAAGAGCAAAGCAAAATTATTAAAATAATAAAAAGTATTTAAAAATAACAAAATTTCAGGTGAAATAACTACTACATATCTTAAAAGGACCTAACAGATGTGAACAGGGTAAAGAAAACAGAAAATTAATTTGGCTGTAAGCTACAAGCATGGTAGGATTGTCCTGTTAAGCATGACCTATTTACCTATGACATTATGAGGAATTCAGGTCTCCATCTACGAGTGCATTATTTGTTGGGAATCTAATGACAATCAAAACATAAGCAATGTTTAGTTTGAAATAAAGCATATATACATGAGATCCTACAATTACTATATTTGCCACCAGACATGACCTACCAAACGAACTCAAATGACTGTTTGCAAATTTTCAAGACAAAGCATATTTTTGCCATGCTATTGCCCAGACCCCTACCAAAACCCAATAGAGTGATTGGCCCCTAAGGAAATGTTCCATGCAGTTGTTTGTTCATTTATGTTTTTCCATTTATTGAAAAGCTTTACAGTCACAATGCAAATGACAATACTATATTTGCCAGCGTACAAGTCAATCATATGTCATACAGATTGCTTTATCATATGTCATGTAATTTCTCATATGTTAAAAAAAATGTTTCCAACAGAACAAAAATAATGTTTAAAATGATCATTTTGGGAAAGAGATCGTGCATGAAAATAATAGGACCCAACATTGAGAAGGATTTTAAAATATTGACATGATTGTCAGTATTAAAATCATTTACATTATATGTAATTGTGCTAAAACTGCATGCATTAGTAATACTTGTATATATTGTTTAAATTTGATTACATACATGTGCATTAGAATAGACAAGTTAAAAAATTAATAACCATGACAAAGACATTTAATCCATCACATTTTTCATCTTGCACCTCATGATTAAATAAGATATGCTGAGATATGTGAGAGAGAAAGGTTGACAATTGTATCTATATCGTTTAATTATCTGACAATTGTGATCTTAATGGAGTACAATTTCAATACTATATTCCATTATAAATTAATACCACTGAGTAAATAATTCCCTCTAGTTTTAGTTATATTGTCCATTGTCCTTGAGAAATATAAGACTTTTCAGTGTTATATACATGCTAATTAAATATGATACAGCTGTGGTCAGATCATCCAAGCTAATACCTGTTTGAGATCAAGATTCACTAGAACAAGATCAAACTTGTGAGGCTCCCATTAGGGAAATGAGGCCACCCATAGGGCACTGTGAATATGGTTAAATGTAATAAAGGGATATACCATGTGCTTAATTGTGTCATTTTTTTTCTTAACCAGTGACACCTTTTGTACTGACTGACAGAACTGTCAGCAATTTAAAATACAACTAGCATGAGCACAGATCAAAACCATGTGCTGCCTAACTACAGGAAGTGTACATGCACATGGAGATATCATACTTTAAAAGAAAATTACACAGCATGCTAAATGATAATTCTTGCAATTCAACTTAAAAGGAGTTTATATGGATATAAATATTTTGAATGTTTATACTTTGAAACTGAATTAGTATGGCATGTATTTTAATAGTTTCCAGTACTTTTAAAATTTTTACTGTCTTCTCTCTTTGACAAAGGCTTTATCTAAACAGGGACAGTATGGTACAAAATAGCATAAAGGGCTAAAATCTCTCTGCCTCTGTCTGCCTGTCTTTCGCCAAAACAAAACTGGAAATCAAATTAGCATCAGTGATACAATTTCCTGTTGCTGGTAATATGAAATAACAATATAGTTATACCATTAATATTTATGTCACTGCAAGTTATGGTTTCTTACAACAATGCATTACAACTTTTATCTGACCTGTACAAATCTACATAATTCATTTAAATACTTTGTGTGAAATGAATTAGCTACTTAGCTACTTTTCGCTACATTTAATGATGCTGACCTGAAAATTTACCAAATTACAGATAATACAGTAAAACCTAAAAAGACAGTAAAACCTGTCTTAAGAGACCATGGCTATGAGAGACCAGGTTCTCCATTTACAGATTTATTGAGTATATAGTGTTATGACCTGTTATGAGAGACCACCTGTCATGAGACCATTATATTTTGCCAGAAGGGGTGGTCTTTCAAGACAGGTTCCACTGTATTAACATTTGCGAAGTTACAAAGATCAAGCAGAGGTATTAATCTTGCCTTGACTTGTATGCAGATGAAGCATGAAAAAATGCACAGAATTTTAAAATTCAACCTATACCCTACATTGACTTACAGGCTGGCAAATACGTTGGATGTATGAAAGCTTACCTTTTGAACTTAAAAAAATCCTAAAATTGAACAATATCTCCTTGGTTTGTGCTAGAGATATTACATCTGTGCCTTAAACTTTTTTAACTATATTATGTGATTGTAAAGACATAAGACCTTTAGAACAAAATCTGTGTAACATTGGCACCAATAAAAAGAGGAAATATGCTAGCTACAACAGCTAACTTTTACAATCACTCTCCAAGACTTTTTTGAACAATTTAGAAATAAAATATGAGCAGAAACTAAGATAGTACTAAAGCTTATCTGGATTCAAAGATGTCACATTGTACAGTACATTTAGTAAATAATTATATCAGTGGAAGTTCTTACAGTTTTTATACCTATTTTGAATGTTTTTATATTAAAAATTTCACTATTCAGCCAAAACTTGCAGAATATTGTGCCTAAACATTCAATTTGCTATTTCCAAATGCATTACACTATGATAGTCCAAACTTCTATAATTTCTGACCTTAACTCAGACTAGCTTATACATTTTTTATTTTGTTTGCAGGTAATATTTGATGGTGTACCAGAGCAGTTTCACGAACAATTGACTGCTGTGCTTCAGAGACAGATGATGAATTTTCTCCAGCCTATGTCCATAGAGAGACATGACATTCTTATTGAGTTGATGTTTGAATGCATTATTCTTGTCATCTCTGACCCCCAAAACCCAGACGCTGAAGATTATGTGGATACCAAAGACAACAAGTAAGTTGCTGTTATTCATCTTGTCCAATTAAGCCCATTTGACCAGACAAGTGATGAGACCCATTAGTCTTGTTAGATTTACATTAGAAATATATACTGATAGACTTTTATAATAGAACCAGTGTTTGATCAAGCTGATATATCCTGGTTATCTCAGTTATCTAAAACCAAAATTATGATAAATTATTTACAAATAGGAAAAACATGGATATTTAATTAATACAGGACTGGATTTTTTGGGTCAGATTTACAGTTCTGTAATGCTTTTTATTTGTTATTATGCACCAATTATTCCAGATATAACACATTCAATGGATGATGTTAAAAACTCGATTATATTTAAATTCTCCGGTGTATTTCACTCCTAGATGCAATAGATCAAATCTCCATTTGTTTTTCAATCATTCTGTCATGTTGATAGTGTATTTGAAGAGGCAAAATTATCTTGTGATTTTAGTATTTGTAATTAAAAGTTTGTTTTAATCTTGACCATGTAATGCTGCACTCAGTCACGTTGGTCACACAGTTTGGTTACATGGGGGCAGGGTAGGGCATATGATTTACAATTACAAATGTGCTGCAATCAGTAATTTGTAATTAAATAACAAAGAATTGTGTTTAGGGTACTGTATTTTCACTTGCCATGTAGAAATGGCAAATACAAACTGATGCATATCTGCCAACACTTAAGATTTAGCCTTAGGCCTTATGAAAATGACCCCTAAAATATGGACATGTGGAATAAAAGCAAATGCTACAGAAATATAATTGTTGCGGTAAAATCCAGATACCAGTACTGGTTTGTCTGTGCTTTATTTGAATCCAGGTTTCATATTAAAGGTGTAGGTCAGGGAACCAAACCAAATTTACAGGAATAATTCTGTTGCTTAAAGAATTTTCATAAAATGTTGTCCAACAAACTGTACAGTTCAAGATAAAAGGGAAATAAACCTCTTTAAAAGCGTCAATAATCAGTACAGAAGAATATAAAGGAATATTCATTTTCTTGGACAGGAACAAAAATGGAAGACCAAGAATTACGTTAATTGTATTGGTCATGTGTTGAGTTCAGTATGTCTCATGACGGGAGAAATGATTGCTGCCAGTATTTAATTCAAATACAAAAATCCAAGAATTACCTCATATTGAGAGATAGCAAGAAGCTATTGAGCTCCATAGGCTTTAGAACTGCAGTTTGTGTGAAACTCCTGGAGGCTGCTTAATTAATCAAGATGTGTAATTATTTTAATCTTTATGTAAACAGAGGCTTTCCGGGTCTGTGAACCCAGTGCTGATAAATATAGAAATGTGAAGTTTCTCAGTCCATGATATTAGAAGCTGCTGGTCATTGAAGTCCAGGGCATCATGACAAATGACAGACTTACTAAGCTAGTGAATATCATAAACAAAGCCTCAGAGGTTATATGTGGTAATTATGTGTCATGTATTATTAAATGTGTATTAATAAATGTGTTCCTTTCAGGTTTAAAGACTATCTGCAGGCTATAAAGATGGAGAAGGATCTTGATGTTAGATTGGACACCTTTCCAGATGGAGTTTTGTTGAAATTCTGTGTGGCCACCTGGGCACTTACTTACCAGTGTCTACTGGCAAAAACAAAACAAAAATAATCCTTGCTGTTGTAAATACTGCCCCTAACCATAACAGTTTTACACTCAGAGGAAAATATGTACTGTATTTGACATTCATGTATAGTATATCTCTGTTTATGCTGTTAGAAATTTTATTTACACATCAACATAATTATTACCAACACACATTTTTTATTATAGTACTGGTATATGAAATTTTATTCTGTTTATCAACAATAAATAGAGAATATTTTTGTGAAAGAGCATTTTATTTTAAGCCATGAGTGCCATTATGTAAATCTTGTACAAATTTCAGTGTATAGAGCTTAGTATTCTAAAACATGTGGATAATTTAAAGATATTGTTGCAACCTTGGTCAAATCAGATGCTATAATTTGATCTTGAAGAGAATATGTCATGCTGTCAGTGTTTGATAAATCGAGATGTCAGTACAAAACATTTGTTATCTGTGTGATTTACATTTTGTTCAACATTTTGTGTGATTACCTTACAATCTTCTGTGATGTACTTAGCAATATTCTGTGGTTACTAATACATTTTAAATGTTTTGTTCCAAATTATTTTGATGGTTGGTTAATCAATACATTTTATTATATGATATAAATGTATTGTGATTTTGGTGTACATTTTATATTCTTACATACTTCTTTATATGCTTTGACATGGAACTATTAGTTTTACATGATTTGCTAGTTGATGTCAACTGTCTTGATATATTAAAACTTCTGCCAAGTTTCAGTTAGGTTAGATGTCTTGGAATTATTGTAAAGATGATTATATCAATGTTTGTTTCAAGAACATACTAAAAGCAATTATTAATTTTAAAAATGATGAAATATACATACATACATACATACATACATACATACATACATACATATGTTTGTTTTTTATATTTAATTTTTATGATTTGCAAGGTTATCTGTCTTGTACATTACAACTTTTATTGTTTCACTGATAAGTGATACTTTAAATATGGTATTGCACAACATGCAGTATTTGCATATACAAAATATAGTTGGGAAACTTGATCTTTATTGGTTGTGAATCGGACTTTGTTGGTTGTGAAATTCCATGCTGTAGTTATTGTGAATTACATAGTTTTAATAAGCACAACAAGCAGCCTTACTGAGAAAATGTGTTTTTACATGACACATAATACAATAAAAGATTAAGCATAAATTTGTAGCAAAACTTTGTTACTTACATGTTGAATAGAGTATAATTTCTAAATAATTTAATAACAATGAAATTTGATTTTGATTTATTTGTGTTTGAAGTTATATTGATTGTATAAATTTTGCAGTTGGAATTTGTACATAGAAGTCTTTAGATAGCCCCAAAACAAGTGAGGAATGTTGTTGAAAGCAGGGTTGGATTGGCATACCAATAAACCAGAATAGATGAGTATTACATGCAGATGCAATAAATAATGATCATTCTTAACTGTATCAGTGTGTTCAAACTTCAAAAAACACATCACCTGTAATGAAAAATTGTTTTCAGAAAATGAAATAAGTCATTAAAGCAACCTGTTTTCAATAAGAAACAGTCTCACACTAAAGAAGATCAATGTATTCGACTAATAGAGCAATATGTTTTAGTCTGTGCTTCATGTCTGTTGATACAACTGATGGTACAGCAAACTTGTCTCCATATCTGCATAAATGAACACTTCACTGTAAAATGGGATAAGTTAGGTAAAGTCACACCAATTTATAAGTAAACATTCTTGAATAGTGAAATATTTTGTAATCATATTAGAATAAAATGCCAATACCCAGCCCTTTCTTCAAGATTTCAATCACAAAACACTTGTCACAGATGCAGCATTTCTATGCCAAAATAATAAAGAAAATATTAATAATAGATTAATAGATGGCTGTGAATGCTGATGAAAGTTTAAACGGGATTCCTGAAGTGTATTTTGCATATATATATATATATATATATATATATATATATATATATATATATATATATATTAGCTTGAGTAACATATATAATAATATATTAAAGAACTATTTAAATATTCAATGGTTTTGTAAACATACAATCATGCTTAAATAATTTTGATTTTAGATTTTTCACTTTTCTTTGCATAAAGTTCTTATCAGCATACATCACTCTGCTACAGATGAAAATATATCTGACAAAGAAAGAAGTAATTTTGTGTCATAACAACTGAATGAAAATTGGAGGATACAGGTCAGATATATACAATAATGAGTGAATCCTTTTATCTTTTCATGCAGATAGTATAGAGTGTTTGGAGAGTTATAGTTTCAAGTAGCAATGAAAATTGTGTTTCATTTGCAACATGGATTTTTGTGTCAGTGAGGCAAAACAAAAATATCCTTTTATAACATTACTGTTATTTACAGCCAACAGTATAGATTTCTTTATATATATATATATATATACATGTAATGGTAACTAATTTGAAATACATGTAGTTTATGTATTGCTGCATAGTGATTTATTTCTTGGTAGTATTTCTTTATAGTTTTGACAGCCAGAATAGAATCAGCTGAAAGAAATACTTTTGATACACATGACATGATTTTTTAATGAGAAACAGGTAAATATGAATTAATAATTACATTTTTATACTTTTGTTATTTGGAAAAGCATATAATAGTTTATTGAAAGGATAAATATGCATATAAAGATTTCATATATTGGTTTGTAATTTAATAACATCATCTCTGATGAAAAAAGATATCTTGTTTAGGAATCCAGTAGTTGGTTTCAGGTAAGCTGTTTTATGGCTGTAACATATTGGCTTTTTCTGGTGACATTGTTTGACATAAACAAGGATAGAAAGGAAAATTATTGGTGTCATTTTGTTTGTTACCTGAAACATGAAGCAGATGTAATCATTTGAACATATTTACTTAGTAACAGACTGACCTACTTTATAATAGACTGACCAGATTGTTAATGAGTGAATAAAGAGCTAATATAGTGGGGTTTTTTTTCTTTTCTTCCTTTTGCTTTTTTCATATATTCTATGTAACACAAATTGTATAGTTCAGATTATTTTCATATACAATACTTACATTATACATTTTACTTGTAGGATAATGTTTTTAATATGCCCATCATAAAATGGAACATATGCTTTGGTGTTTTCTGTTAAGCCATCTTTCCTCTTACCAGTTTAGTTTATGAACCCAGATACTTAGTTGTCAACCATCTACAGTTACCACACTTAACTGACTTTAACCTGGGGCAAGTAAGAACATTATCAATTTGGATATATAAAGGTCAGAGTTTATATGACTGAAAGAAGAAAACTGGTTTTTGAACAATTAACATCTGTTCTGTATGACATACCTCAACCAAACCTGTGGATGGCTTGCACAAGCTTGGGTAAGTGGAAAGAAGGTTATTGGTTTTTGGATCCAAGAATCAAGGGCACTGACTGAAATTTAAAATGTGTATTAAATGCACTCTCATTAGTTTACTAAACAGACATGATCCTGATTTTGTGGATGTTTTGCACAAAGGGTAAGAAAGAGACCTATTGATTTTGAGACCAAAGGATCAAATGTCAAGATCACGCTGAAACGAGAAACAATTCAAATTGATATAGAGGACTATTAAACATTGGGCAAGTGTATAATGTAATCTTGTTAATCACAGCAGAATTAAAAACTCATGAGTACAGAAGGCCTAAGCAAGATGCTTCATTGATATCAGTTTGCAAAGTTTTTCAGGGTACCAGCAAGAGAGCATAAACTAAGTGTCTTAACAAATGTAAAGGATCATCATCCCAAAGTATTGCCAATTCATGGTGTGTAGCATGTATGTACTCGTACCTGAAGAAACTTCATTTAGGATTTGCATTTTTTTGTGTGTTCAAGATCATTGCCTTAAAGTTTGATGAATGCAAATAGAAATTCTTGAAATACCAACATGAAAGAGTCATTCATGGTATTAGAATGGTCATCAATGGAATTATGAAAAGTAATTTTTTTCATGCCTAATAGATTTTACGATGGGAATTTGTAACAATCTAAGAGCAAAATGTTTTATTTGAAACTGAGTATTCAGGGTTTTAATGAATGTGAAATATGAATGCAAATTCTAACCAATTTTGTATGCATTGCTTTTATAATTGCACTTTTATGTTAATTTTATTGCACTTGATATATATATGGATTGGTTTGATATTTTGAATAAAAGAAATTAATCATATTTGTTTGATTTTTCTGTGTGTCAGTTTTTACAAACATTTTAGTTGAATGGACAGTGAAGCTACATATAAAAATGACAATAACTGAGCTATCAACAGTTTATGGTGGTTTTCATTCACGAGTTTTAAAGAGCAAGGGGGAAAATAGTGATGTGGACATTTAAACATGTCTTTAGAATTTTTTTATTAAGGAAGCAACATTTATAATCAAACTCTGCTGGTGAATATAGGTTTAGCATAATTGTACATATTATGATAAGAAAGCATGGAATGGTTCAGAAAAAATGGAGTCAGGTGAGATGATTTTTTTTTTAATGTAGGCATGATTTAAAACAACAATTCAAAATAAACTCTAATGAGCTTTTTTCCAGCATTACATAAAACAAATGAGGCATTGCTTCAATCATGATTGGCAAGACATACAAACAGCATAATACATAAATATTCAATTGTATATTGAACAAAGCACACCACATAACTTAAAACATAAACAAAGCATTATAAAAGTCAGTGATAATAATTGAATTTAGAATCTGGTAAATTGAAGAAAAAATATCAGGATAATTTCAACAACAAAAATAAAATTTTTAAGTAAAACCTGAAATTTAATTCAATGCAGGAACACCAAATTAGGTCTAAAGCATGCTGCATACTTAAAAGGAAAGGAAGTAACCATAGGGCACTTGATAGTCTATAAGGACAGATAAACAAAACACAGTAACACAAACATTAGCTATCATCATGGAGGGAAGGATTATTTTCAGATATTGCATTTACAGTCTTTACCATTCCACGAATAGATTTAAGATCTTAAAGGCATACAACCTAAGTAAAAACGAATGAAATTATATATTTATTTTTTCAGTTCACGATTACTTAATTAGATGAATAATTATGATTCAGGCTGTTTCTGAGGCCAAAATGAGGCTAGTATCGGAAATTTTGTGATAAAAAACGCGATTCTGAATTATTGTCTGCAGACAAAAATTCGCTGTTTGCCACGCCTATATTCATGTAGCCTCTGTGTTGACCTCTCCCGAAGATTACAAATTTTATCCATGTGCAAACACGTGTTTACAAAAATAATGGCGTGTTCACAACTAGATCGAAAACCAAAACTTAGATTCTGAAAGGAGGGGGAAAAAAAGCTCTTTGGGCAAATTATGGCAGCACACGCATTTGTATTGGTGACCAGCATGAATGATGGAATAAAAAGAAGTCCACTTTGAGCCTGGAAACTAATCCAGAGGTTGCCAAATTCTTGCTGGATACTGGTGAGTCTCAATTTTGCAATGAACAGTCAAGTTTTTATACCGCTATTTTATATCTGTATTGTTAACTCATTATCAAAACTCTTAAAATAACATATTTTATATAAACTGGCATTATTCCATTTAGCTTGAAATAAAATGCCACAGCCCTGCAACAATATCGCTGAAAACCGCATGTACGTACACCACTGCTGCTTTTTGAGGCTCTCAAAGGGGCAATAATGATCATCATTTTCGCTCGCAACCATAAGACTTTATTTATAAGCAAGCAGTCACTTCTGTTTTTTTTTTTTTTTTTTAGGCTGTAAATGAAAGTAATGCAATACAGTTAAGTATATATTATGCATACTATTATTTGTAAAGTATATAATATTATTGTGTCTAATAAAACATTTATTTTCCCTTGCTATATTAGGTAATGAATTGAATGGCAGTGCAAGGAAAACATCAGAAAAATGTCACAGAAGACATGGCCACAACTTCTACACCTGGGCCAACAATTCATAGGATACAAATTCCTGCTGTATCTGATATAACCACATCATAATCAGATATGGCATCTGTGTAAGTATTACTACATTTTTTAAACATTTTATGTATATTTACCGGTACTTGTTTAAAAATATTTTGGTAGATGCACATCTAAGGATTTACTTGGAAATGTATCATTCTATATTAGTTTAATATTTTGCAGTTGGTAAAGATTGTACATTTTGTTAAAATCTGGTTTGTTTTATTTAGAATAATATTTTTGTTGTAAATTGTTTGTTGGCATATGTCTATTTTTTGTTATTGATCTGTTCCTCATCATGCTGTATGTATTTTAGTTAAAGGGGCTCAAGGGAGAATAGTCTTTGACTAAATTAGTCACCCCTTTAAATAAGTTATTATTATTATTTCTTGAAGCATTATCATTCAGGTCATAATAACCAAGATAAATGATAATTTCTTTTGATACAAAACTAAACATTCCCAAGTTCAACATTAGTATTTACACATTTCAACATTTTATTTTAAGGGATTCAGTCTTGTCTGAAGTTGATGGAAAAGTCTAAAAGTTTTATCAACCCATTTGAGAAAGTATACTAACAAAAAAAATTTGTGATTCATACATAAAAGGGAATATTTGAGTTAAGTATACTAAAAAAAACAATCATTATGATACATGCATGATACATGTAACTAAACTAAAAGTAATGTATAGTATTGTATTGGTATTTGTGGATGGTATTTGTGTATGAAACAGAAAGTTGCTCCCACAAAAGCTTTCTTTTCTGTGTATTATCAAAAAAGTAAAAATTGTGTATTTACAATTTATCTTAAATATGGTATCAATGCATAATTGAAATAATGAAAATATACTGGTTATCACAGAAAGAAAATGAATACATTGTATTATAAATACAAACCACACTGAGGCCATAGTTATGGTTTGTCCATTTAATACACATGGAGAGGGCAAGGGGGGTTTACCCAAATATATGCTTGTGTATGGGGGTGGGTGGTCTACTGATAATATACGTACACATATACCTCGATAGTAATTTGTCTAATATGTAACCTGCTTGACTGGGTTCAGTTGGTGTTTGAGTTTTAGTGGACAATAGACAAACTTTTTAAAGTTATGCTGCTTATTTCTTTGATGCAGCCAGACATTCAACATTGGTGGATTATCTGTTACATTAAATACATATTATTGTTAATCCTTGATCTTTTCTGTGTGGATTAAATATTGGCTGTTCTACAGAATGGGGAGGGCAATCGCATGTATGCAGATGGTGTGTGTGTAAATAAAAAGTATGCATGTGTACAGGGAGGGAGGGATCAAGCTTTGCCCAATTTTTGCACGCATGTCCATAGTTGGAATCAGATTTTGTTTCTGGACTTTTTACTTTTTTGCATGCAATCTAATTCACACCGGTCTGAGCTATACACATACAGGTGAACAATTGCAAAAGTAGGATAAATTGGGGATGGAAGTAAAAAGTTTCCAGGAGGAAAATGATGGGTCAGAAGAAGGAAAAACTCCCACTTTTACCCTTATGCCGAATGATGTTTCTAGCACACCTAGATGTATATCTAATCAAATCTCTTGGAAACAGATGTATTTCAATGTATTCAAAATTAGCCCACAAATGCACTCCCTACCCTCAGGTGACAAGGAAAAAAAAATAGTATGGGTGAAATGAGTTGATTATTCTCTGCCTGTATAATGCTACTGTACATTGGCATTTTCATCGAAACAGATGAATGGGGATTTATAAATGTTAATAGTTCTCTGCATCTGAATCAATTTATTTATTTAGTCATTTTACTTTGTTTCAGAAGTACAGCAGAACTGGAGAATTTCCAGAAGTTTGATTTTAATGTATGCCTCCAAAAGACATTCATATAAGCCATCAGCTTTCAGAGCTAGAAATCTGTTGGCAGCTCTTGATTATAACAATCATATTGACAGAGATGTGATTGTAAACACAGATGGAACAATAAGGTAATAAACTTTATTCTTGTTAACGTAATAATTCATCTTTGTTAAAATATTAATGCTTTACCTGAAAGTTGATAAACCATCTGTTTGTAGTACAATTTTATCTTTTACAGAAGACATTTTTTAAAATACATTTCAAAAACCAATTTTGGTTAGAATTAGTCTAATGTAATTAGAAAATTCTGTAAAGAATCTAAACATTTTTATGATATATGTATGGGTGAGATACAGATTTGCTATTTTGACATTTTCATCTGTAGCAAAATGATTTGTTACATGTAATTGTATGCAGTTTTTATTTGGACTTTTGAGAATTAAAAAAATATAAAATGACATTGTCAGTGAAATGTTTGCATTTTCTTGTTAGATACCAAAGGTCATTCAACAAAAAAGTGAGAGATGGTCTGCATACCCAAAGAAAGCTGATCAACAGTACCTGTATATTCCAGAAATAAATATGAAAATATTGAAATGAGGTTAGATGATAGAGTTGGCATGAACCAGCCAGTTGTTTTGGACATAAATGATTCAAGGTGAATATCTGATGTACTTGCTCCAATACCACCACCACCTACAGAAGAGATTGTTACAAAGCAGAAATCTCATTTTAAGTTAAAATGATTTAGGCCTTTTAGTCAGGTAACACCTGTTGATATCAAATTGTTATGGAGAGACTATTCTAGTGATTGTATGGTAAGAAATGATCCCTACCATGGACCCATATAGACTTTGATTAAATCTTTCTTGAAGTGCCTACCATGAGCTGAAGTCCAGCATCTGTTTGATTTCCAAATAGCAGTATATCTTCAGACCACTGTTGATTATGTTCTTAAAGCTTTTAAAAAAACATGCATTTGAACAACAAGATGTAAGACCTTTTCTAACTTTTCATACCCATTGCATTTATACTTGTCTTATATGAATGTTTAGATTGAGAGGTAAATGCAGTGTATTTTGGCCGTATGATGTATAAAAAAAGCACAGCAGAGGCTATACATTGTAAATCATTTAATCTTATAGAAGTAACAAGATTAAAATCATGTAATTACAAGTCTGTATTATTGCATAATAAAGTACTTTTTAATAATTTTATTTTCTAAATGTTTTGTGTAAAATTGCAGTCAGAAAGATTTCTAGTATACTTCGAAAAAGAAAAAAAATGCCATTAAAGTTTCACATACAGTTTTAAACTAATTTTATAAAGAAAATAACGCTGTTAACTTCATTCTTTTTTTAATTAAAAAAATAAATAAATTAGAAATGATATTCACCGACTATATTTGTTAACAAATTACTATTTACATACTGGTGTTGACCGTTCCAGTGGCCAAGTTGTTAAGAGCATCCACCTCGTATGCAAGAGGTTGGGGTCCTTGATCCCTGGCCAAGTCATACCAAACACATAAAAATGGTATTAACAGCTGCCTCATTTGGTGCTCAGCATTAAGAGGTTAGTGTATGGACTGGTTGTCCTACTGTCAGGATAATGTAACTGGGTGGGATGTCTGCGGCATGATGCCTCAGTGCTAGACATCACTATAAACTGCCACACTTCAAACATCATAGCAATATGACTTAAAAATTGTTCAAGGTATGTTAAAAATCCAAATCACACACACTGTTACAATTTTGAAACAGAATTTGGCATATTTCCATCACTGTATAGAAGGCCCAATTTCATGAACTTGAGCAGTGATATGTTGTTGCAAACAGGGTTAATGGTCAATTAGCAATTAAAACACCCCTGTGAATGTGTAAGAGTTTGTCTGTGTAGGCTAATTAGTATCAACACTGGTAGCATGACCGCTGCATTCCTGAATTTGATATGTATATCTGAGCCAGTTTTGCATTGTACTTCGTACATTATATATACTAATCAGTATGTGTGTGTGTGTGTGTGTGTGTGTGTGTGTGTGTGTGTGCCTAGCTACCCTAATTTTAAAAGAAATTCAATAGGAAATATACATGGGGTTGAGGGCATGGGCTTAATTTCAATATTTGTTTCTCTGCAGTAGTTTCTTTAGGTGATGTACTAAAGTTTCGCATTGAGTAAATGGTAATCACTTTTGTCAAAAGTATAAAAAACAAGCACAAGATACTAAAACATAAATGTAATTTCTATAGAACTGTCTAGTATTTTGGAATGGGATGTCTGTAATCAATCTGTTTATAGTAATGGTACACTAGTTTCTCATATAAAATGTCTCTGAGAGACTAAGAGAAAGGAAGAATGGAGGCAGACATTAGACGGACTGGAGGCAATTGGACTACCAGTCCAGAGAAAGATCATACAGATGAGTGGGAACACAGGACAGAAGGAAAATCAATTACACTCATTGATAAAATAGGCCATAACTTGGTCGAGTTAAAGACGAGTGATAGGGTTTTAATTTGAGTTTCATTTGAGAGATGACTGTTATTTAATGATATTAAATTGTTGTTTATTTGACTTTCACATTTTGTGTATTCATTAATTTAACTGTCGGCACCACTGACTGGGAGCTCTGAGCATTGCATCTCTCTATCACTACTTCAATTCCTCATAAAAATAAGCCGGGAGGTCTTTTGTAATAATTTAAAAAATATTGGGAGCACCCCACCCAACCTAAATAACACGGAAAATCTCTATATATTATATGCCATAATTATTCTTAGAAGATATCCTTCATTTTTATGCCTGACTGTACTCTTGAATTAAAGTTATGTCTGTACATGCACATTTGTACATATATAAGTTTAGTACATTACATAATATATAACAGTTTTACAGTGTATGCAGTTGTGTAAAATCATCTGGGTATTTATATAAAGGGTATAATTATTTCTATGGTAAATGAACACATTTAAAAAACTGAAAATTTGATGCATTTAATTGGTGTCAAGTATATTTGATTTAGTTGTAATAAGACGGCTGATGATGCACATATTATGTGATATAAGCATTCAATGTTGCTTTTGATGAACTAGTATTTAAGTCTTAAAAACCTTATTCTGTTTCCAGAGCCAATTTTTTTCACATGTAATTGAAATTAATGAGCAGTATCTGGATAGAATAGTATCCTAGTGTTTGTAGTTCTGTTGATATTTACAAGCCAATCTTTATTCATGAAACACTGCAACAAGTTTTGCTTTCTCAACTCATGACTATGCGTTATTTATCATTTAACTTAATGTGTTACTGTATATGCACAATTAAAATCATGTTCACCAGTGTACTTTTGTTGTTTACATCCTTTGCATCCCAAGACAATGCTAGTCAATTTCAATTTATGTTTTTAATAAGCAGTCTCCTCACAGTTGCTTTCAAAACATAGCCATACATATAATCATTCTTTAGTGGGTAGGTAGCTAAACAATGTTTAACAAAACTTGTTCATGCAAAATAAAAATTGCATACTACAAAAGAAATGCTTTATACAACTTAAAATAAACATAAATTTCATTATTCACACATCATATCATTGGATAGATCACCCAAGTCTTCCTTGAGTAAATCCAAAATGGTACTGGCCAAAATTATTTATCCATTATACGCCATACACAACAGCTTGGAATGACATGTTTTTTGCCATTACTTAGGTATCCATAAAGTCCATAAAATAAATTGCCTATTAGCAGTATGCCATTTCCCCCGGTGGTATTATCATCTTCTGCTGCCTTATAATAGTGGTTCTGATTACAATGATACAAACTATCACATTTTTAGTTGGTTTATCTTACAACGCAACACAATCTCACAAGCACGACAAGTAAACACTTTAAAGAATCGCCCCTTAAAGAAACCTCTTATTGTCAGGATTTTCCATCGTATTGACTTTTTTACCTACTTCTTGTAATTTATCATAATTAATGATAAATCTATAAGCAATACATATATTGTGGGTGACTATAAAGAACTAAGGAGAAGGACAGACGAAGAATAGGGCAATAATTACTCAAAAGCGAACATATGCTTACCTCGAGTTCACGTGACACTGCGATTACGGAGAATATCGGTAAATTCCGTTTCTGCATAATTAATTAGCAATCCGTACAGAAAATCGTTATATTTTCATTGATTAAACTTACAGATGTACATTTTTTGAAACTGAATGATCTGTAATTACTCATTATTTCTACTATACTTTTCATAATATCATGCATTTGCAAGAACAAAAAAGTCGAAAATCTTAGGTTGTATGCCTTTAATGAATTATAAAAAAAAAAAACGGCAGCTGCATGTCAAACAAAATTTTTGTGTGCCAAATGTTGAGATTTAAATTCAAAGGGACATCTAAACTATTTGAATATCTAAAATTACATTTATTATGTTAAAAATAATAAATCATTCCAATATTTGGGAGCACACTTGTTTAGTATTAGTAAGTGTGTGCACCTTTATTAGTTTTCATGCCACTGTAGAAATGCCAAGATTACAGTCCTTACCCACCTTAACTTGCCTACAGCATTTGACACAGTAGACCTTGATATATTACTTCACTGTCTCCAGCACATATTTGGTATTTACAACACAGCCTTAGTATGGTTCAAGTCCTGCTTAATCAACAGGACAAATTGTGTCCATCAATGGAAAATATTCCAGACTAGTTGATATATGTTATAGTATTCCACAAGGCTCTGTTCTCTGTCTAATTCTCTGATTCTATACACTCGGCTGCTCTTAAGTGTTATAAATCGAAACATCCAGTCTCACCAATTATACACTGCTGACACTCAAATATACAAATCTGGTCTGGCTGTTAAGCTGAAGTTGAAGCTACCATCCAAGGCATTAAAAGGTACATTTCCAATGTGAAGTCATGGATGACATATAAAAAGATGCAGATTAATGATGATAAAACTGAAACCATCCTGATTACCATGCAAAGACATTCTAATTCAGATCCTTTACTTCAGACAATAAGTATTAGCAATACCAACGTTAAATTTACACAGTACGAAACTGATGCATCAGTAGTGACTGAACACTCTAATTACACCAATGTGTAACTGAGATGGATCTGCTCCACTCACATTTTTTTTCGGTTGATGCACTAAAACATTGACAGTGACTGTCATGTGTTCCTAAGTATATTCAAGACTGGACTATTATTGACTAAAATCCAATATACCTATCTGACCCGACCTATGTTTATAACCCACCTAGAAACTTGCACTCTTACTCTGACATTTATGCTGTCATTGTTCCTGCTGTCAAAACAAAACTAATTTATTCAGACTTCAACAACAGACTTAAAGACTTAATTAATGATTACTTCTTTAGATATTGTCAGAATGTTCTGTTTGTAATTTTATGTTGTTTGTTTTTGTAATCTTCTTGTATATGTTTTTTGTGTTTATATTGTAAAACACTCAGAGCTTCTAAAGATTAGGCACTGCATTAAGTCCACATGATGATGATGATGATGATGATGATTATTATTATTATTATTATTCCAAGCAGTTTATGATGGCACTATAATGTTTAGTACAGGCTTCTTTCTGAATGTCTTCATACTGATAGCTAGTGCTTGGCACTTTTAATGTTGGCTTGCATTTTGTTAGCAGTGAACCAGTTAATCAGTATGATCATATCTGCTTCAAGTGTGTTAAACGGAGTGTCAGCAAAAAGACAATGGTATTGTTGGCAGTTATATAAATAGTCATATATAGATAAATAGAAGATATTGATAAACCATTCAAAAGTTATGGTCCCAGGACTGACCCATGAGGAAGTCCTTTTTGAATTTCAGACAAACTACTCAAGGCACCTGCAACTTAATTTGCAGCTTATGATTCAACAGGTATCTCAGTAAGAGTTCAACTAAGTCATCTGATATATCATAAACCCTTGACTTAAAATATCATGAGGAAGACACTCAAAGCTTTGGATAAATAAATTATGTTCGTAAAAGACTAATATCGATTGAACAGTACAAAATCGCTGACCAACCACCATGGGAAATTTGTTGTCAAGTGTTTCGATACGATAGCAGAAGCAGTGCAGCCAGTTCTCTATTATGTCCAGTATGTTGATGCTGAAGACACAGCTGAGATGTTTCTCAGATCAATCAAAGTCACAGCAAAATCGATTAGACAGCAGCTCATTTCACCAGCAGCCGCAATTATGACAGGTAATAACATCCGTGAATTCACCGCAGCCATTCACTGCTGCTTTTGTGATCGTCCATTTTTCAAAAGGCATAAGAGGCTTATAGACCCAAGACAATTCGGCCCAACTTGGACCGAAAATAAGACAATTCGGCCCAACTTTAAAGACAATTCGGCCCAACTCGAAAGACAATTCGGCACAACTCGAAAGACAATTCGGCCCAATTTTAAAATAAAACTGACAAGTATTTATTTGTAACCTATATTTTGACGATTCTTATATAATATGTTTTATAATAAAATTTGGAACATTTTGTGAACAAGATAAATGTTTTCCGAAGTTATAATGGTTAGGAAAAACCGGAGAAAGAAAGGACAATAGTTCAGCTGTACGCTTGGTCTCAAAAACTTAATTCTCAAGCAAAACATGAGATATTCTCGTATTTGAACGTATTTGCTACAAATAAATTTATACAGATAAAATGGTTGAAAACTGCATAATTAGTTATTTTGCGATAATTTGACAAATTTAATTCAGAACATTATTCCGTTTTTCGGCTATATGTTACGAAAAAGATAAATGTGCACAATGAAAGATGCATCTTTACCAAAATTTCTTGTATTTTAAATTTCATTTAATTTGATAATGAATATTAAAAACAACACAAACATTTTAAGTTGTCAAATTAATACCATTCTAAATATAACATTTTTCGATTCAAAATATTAGCGCGAAAGTTTACAACGTGTATGCCTTTTTAGTCAATCCAAACATATAATGTATGTATCAGAGACATACGACAAGAGACTGTTCATTAAATATGTTATCGCTTTCACTCAGTTTTCCCTTTTGATCATGAAAATATGGCATGAAATTATTATATGTATGTATGTTTGTGCGTGCGTGCGTGTGTGTAGATATATATGTGCCTTCAAGCTGGTGAGTCCTTTGTATACGGGCTAATGTATTTTGCTTTGTTTCACTTTATCACTTTCAGGCAATTATTTTCTTTTTCATTGAGAGAGAGAGAGAGAGAGAGAGAGAGAGAGAGAAAGAGAGAGAACACACGGACAGACGCATTCAGATGTAGTAGCTTACAAAGGAACAAAGCCAATGAGTACCATAATTAAGATTATTAATTGATCAGTTTATTTATTTCTAATTTGTATGGAGTAAAGGAGGAAATATGATTGACAATACTGAATAAAACATAAACTTAACTGGTACGAGGTTGATGTTGCAGCAACTAAACTGGCAAAATGCTCGGCATTTCTCTCTCTCTCTCTCTCTCTCTCAGACACACACACACACACACACACACACAGACACAATCACACAGAGACCTGATATGAAAATAACGCGACTCAGTTCTTCAACTTCGTGGTCCGTAGATACTTCCGCACATTTGTAGAAGATTGTTGACGCTAATTTCTTTATTGGTATACATCCTCCAAATCTTAAAAAGTTTTCCGTGCATAGTACGGATCTGTTTTGTTTGGTGTCTTGTTAGCTTTCCTTCGGATACCATCTTTACTTGAGATGGTACCATCTCAGCTTCGTTATAAAGTAAAGTAATCATGAGATAAAACTGCAGATTGTTTTTGCGTGCTTTTCGATTTAAACGACTATGCCACCCCTCCACGTCATTGTTTGTCCGTACACTTTTGCCAAAAACACTCCACGTGGATACGGTCTCTCTAAACACCCCAAGACTCTCCAAGAACACCTTAAACTTAACATAATACCTACTTTAAATGTCAACAACAGTACTAGAAAACCCAAAACTAATAAACAAAAACTGCGATATGTATCAATATTTTGTTTAACAAGAAAAGTAGCGCGGTCAGGAGTTGCAAAGGGAAATAACTCCCGTTTTGACGAGGAGTGTTCCGGTACAGTAGTCCATACACCACAATTAATTTTACTATATGTTCTCTACATATATTTCTCAGCACTGACCTTTCCACAGTGTGACAATCAATACAAATCATATGAAAATCTAAAATACTCCCAAAGATGACTTCACGGTGAAATTCTTGTCAAGGGTTGACCGGCATTTTTTTGAGCTGCTGCACTGTAAACATAACAGCATGTAAACAGACCACATATTTCACTTCCGGATCATCACCAAGGCCTTATTACTCCATTTGCACTGTCGCCAAATTACACACTGACAACCACTCTCTCTGCTCATATTCTCAAGAATAAACAATTATCTTTAAATCCCTACCAAATATGCATCAATATAACTCTTCTATCACCACCAAAATGAGAGAGGAAATTTTTTTTCTAAAAATAGACTGGAACTACATTATAACTCTTCTATCACCACCACAATGAGAGAGGAAAAAATGTTCTAAAAATAGACTGGAACTACATTCGTGGGTACTGAACTGGAAGTATTAATTGTGATGTGATTCCAGTAACGTGAATATTTATCAACATTTATAAATAATTAGCAATACTACAAATAAGTCATGAAATAAGTTACAAAATAGCAAATGTATTGTATATAAAATTATTTATTTATCTCAATAATAATTTAAAAATTCCTCCATTCATGTATTCTGACAATTATTAACTTAGAGCATAAACAATTACATTATTCATTTGTTAGTAATTGTTTAGTGTTTCTTGGTCCTCTCGTTGAACGGCCTTCTTCGCTGACCAGGTTTTCGTGCAGTTCCTCTGGCCTTATTAATTAGGGTATATTTCCCATCTTGCGATTTAATATACTTTGGTTTTTTCGTACGTTTAATGTCCTTGAGGAACTTTGCAAAAATCTCGGTCTTTTGAATTTCGGATTTGCACCTCCAGACGCTGTCGTTTATCTTATAAATGTTTTCTTCTTTTGTTAATTGATAATTTCCACTGTCTTGAAGAGCGCTTCTATAGAAATGGAACTGTGTCACGCTGAAAAGCTTATTTATTAAATCTTGCGTGTGTTTTGGTTTCCAGTCAACAGAGAGTTTTAGAATATTATTGATGGGACTCTGCATTGTTATTAGTCCAGTTCACGCTTTCAATATTTTTGCGGCTAGGTTCGAAAACGTATTTCTTAAGTATCGGTTTTAAGTTGCTGATAAAGTATGGCGCAAATGTCGGATGCTGTTCGTTGATGATAGTTTCCAGACGTTCTGAGCAGCTTTCAAAATCTATTGTAGTATTTGCGTTTGTGATGCCACCGGATTTATAATGACTGATTCACGTTTTGCAGCATACTGAAGATTCTTTAAGCCGTGAAGCGATGTCCACTATATAAAAGAGAAACAGATTAGACATATCGGCATACATGTGATAAATAATGCATTGGTCAATTAATTTTGTAATTGATTTATCATTAGACAATAGTCACTATAGGCGAATGCTAGCTGATTCGGACAGTGGCTGACTCTACCCAATATGTTTATACTTGTTTAAAATAGTATATTTCTCATTATCCCCAGGTGCGTTGATGCATGTCTGATAAACATTGATGTAAACGAAACACCAATTGCATGCATCATAATGGTGTTGCTGTTGAACAATTATTAGTCTTAACATTATTATCAAAATAGAGCAAAAACAAAAGTTTTTCAAAATTTACATTTGCAATTTTATTTACCTAAAATACAGATTTAAAAAAATATAAATGTACTGATGCATTTGTTATAAAATTAGTATAAGGATTGAGTAAACATCATGTAGACAATGCATTTTTTTTTATGGGAGAATAGCAATAACCATGACCCAGACGCTAAGAAATGTTTACTAATATTGATAATGAGAGCATCCTATCACATATTTCATTGAGTCTAATTGTTGGATTTAAACATTTTACGAGCTACGTGTTTTATATGACATACACAACTTACATATTTATGTCGTTTAGCTTTATCTTCCAAATATTGAAGCATGATTCATGATATAATCTCTAGAAACATAAATGTAATATATATCAAACAGTTGCTTAAACCAGTAGAAACTACAGAAAAGGAGTGGCACCTTTTCGCGCTAATGGATTACGAACTTTAAATTATATAATGGACTACGACAAAGAATTTTGGATTAAACATGGAGTACGTAAGTAGTGGCACTTTAGGAGAAACATAACAGGATTGTAAACATTGAATATTATAAGGATTAAACACAGACTACGCCAAGAGTGGCACCTTTCGTAAAAATGGATTAGGAACATTGAAAAAATATCACGGACTATGTGTATAAATTCTGGACTATAATCGAAAATAACAAGAATATGAACATTATAGTGGAGTACAAACTCGGAACTTTATAACAGAATGAATATGAACTTCGCAATATACGTATATTACTCTTAGATAAAAACCAAAAACTCAACAGGATTATAAATAGGAATAACAGAAATACATAACTTGGATAATTATTATGATTTAAACTGTGGAAAAATATAATAATGACCAGGAAATATACAATAATGACTAGGAAAGATGCTTTTCGATTATTCATAATAGACTACAAAGAAGGACTTAAATGAAGATAACAATTAATACACAATGATTGGAACACTAATATGGACTATGTAATTAATATACACTAATAATGCAGCGTGGGAAAAGATTTACCGTAATTCGATTTGCCTCAACAGTATTAACAGAAACTGGGCAGAACTGGTTCTGCGGGTTTCACAGTGAGACACCACGTACCATTAGCTGACACCGAGTCATAACATTGTACAAAACTCACATATTAACGTTTGCGTTAGCATAGACTACAAACTAATTAAAGACATCAAACTTAGCATAAATACGATAGACATCCAAACGAATACATAATGTAACCAAACTTGAGTTCACAGCAGAATTTGCTACCAGTCAAAACAACAGTACGCCACGACATAGAAATAACTTTACTACAATTAACACACTTAACAATCAAAATAACCAACAATTTAAAATACAACTTTAATATGCCACACTTTAGCAACCTAACATAAGTATTTTAAGTTAGAGTAACAAGGGTGTTGCCCAAAACTCAAACTAGCTAACTAACGTGCTTGAGAGAGTTGACAGGTATCAGAAAAGGCTACACGAAAACAGTTGGCAACCAAGGCTGTTCGTAAGAGCGCACTTCAAGGGTTGGTGTATACGATTTGATTCAGCCTTTTTGGCATTTTGTGGGTGATTTTTGCATCGTAGTTCCGAAATAACACATACATATAAGGTATTGAAATTAGAATTTCTTTAGGTTATGCAGTAAATAATAGAGAGGAGACCTAAACACTTTCTTATGGTTAAGTGGGTGGTATGTCTGGTGCTCCCTCCCCTCCCCTCCCCCACCCCAAAAAAATCAGTTGTCTATGCATGCAATACTATCATTTCAATTGACATAAATGCAAAGCAAAATAAGCAAAAGATTGAACAAGCACATTCAAGAAAACAATACATAAACATTGATACACCCGTTCTTGTTAAGTTATGCGTAAATTGGTGCTTCCTACACGCATTACTGAGAAAATATAGAACTTAAATTCATAATTGCATGCATATACAGATATATATTTACAACAGGACTAAATAAAAATGTATTAAAGTTACCTGTGATTACCGATTTAATCCTTCGTTGTAGTTGTAAGTTTTTGTGCCGATCTCTAAGGCAAAACATTTGTTGCACACATATGGGACGTCAAAATGTTTACTAAAAAATACAAATTCCTCCAGAGACAACTGTTCACAGTTTGAATAATTCCACTGACGGCAAGAACCGCACGGGAAAACGCAGCTCTTCCGGTAGCAACTATTTTGCTCTTTTTTGGAAACATTTCGAAACTTGTTTAATACAAAAAAGGGGCTGCATACATCTGTTTATTCCAGAACTTAGTTCAATACCCGTAACTCTTTAAGCGCATTTATGCCAGTACTCACATACAATTAGTATAATCTAACATATGCTGTTGTTTTAAGTTGTCGCCGAGTTGTTATATATATATGGCAAATTCTAAGAAAATAGGCGACAACATAATCCAGTTGTTTTTTTTATGTAAGAGTTCTTTGACTAAGTCAAATAATTGAGTATGTTTTAGGTTCATTAAATAAAAGTCGATAAATACATTTGATATTAAGTGGGCCTTATTGTTGTTGTTCTCTAAATTTATTTTCTTGAGCACATTAATTTAAATATTTTAATACGCATCGAAAGAGGCTAATTTTAAATATGATCGCTGTCAACCAAACCATATTTGGTGCAAACATTTTAGCCGTGACTTAATACAGTCTTATTTAATGCACAGTAATTTTGGTCTTTAGCACGTAAACCTTGATTAATGGAACGAATACACATATTTTCTAATTTCAGCTAGAGCGTAAGCAAATTGTTTAGTAAATATAATCCGAAGAAAATAAGTTTTCCTTGAGAACTCAGTAATCAAACTATATTCGTTATTGTTTGATAGTGTTGATAATGAAAAAGTTAACTTCATATTTTCTTTATTGAAACAATGAAATGTTATTTTGGTAAAAATAAATGTCAGTGCGATAGCTCATATCCTGTTTATGATTTAAGCTAGAACCTTTGATGTACTCTTGCAAGAAGAAAAAAGCATATAAACAGTTTATAACAAACTAAATGAGTGAAGTATCATGTATTGCCATTAAATGAGAAAATTCTGTTTATTATATTTTTCCAAAGAGATATGTTGCAAAAGAGTTAGTTTCCGTAGATTATCGGAAATAGGACCATTAACCAATATTATCAATCATTGATAGTAACAATGTCTATATGTGTTTTCTTATTTTCCCCTGCTTCTTGGTACTTTTTTTGCAAGATTTGGTGCGAATATAATAAAAAATGTGGTGTCTTGGGGTGTCCTGGGATGTCTTGGGGTGTTTAGAGAGGCCGCGTGGATACCGGCCAAATTGTGCTAGATATCCACCTGTCAAAAATGTAAGTCATCCATTCTTCTAACGCGTCGGTTCTTGCCTTTCTTTTAAATTTTGCAAATACTGAAGGGATATGCTCGGCTGGAAGAAAGGCCAGAGCAAAAACCTTCCTACATAACTTGAATACAACATCCCGCTGGTTGTATGCCGTCTACAAGTAAACAATATAAACATATTAGACTTCAAATTGATCCAGATAATGAGATCATTCACAAAATAATGAAAAGTTTAAAAATTAACACCGTGAACCATCTTATCTCTAGGTTCAACATTGAAGAACTAATAAAAATAGATATGAAGACTTAACGTGTCACAAATCAACAATGAAAAATATATTATAGCCGTGGTATATAAAAATTATACAATACCTGAAAACCTTTTTCCTGAAGTTTTCGCCATAGAGCCTGGGCCCAGTGGAACGCACATCCACTTATATGTGGATTATCGAATACCAGGCGGAGCGCCTTCCATATTCCCCTTTCAAAGTCTGCTACAAATGATTTGACGCAAGGTTCTTTGGGTAGAAGTCGAAGTAGAGCCTGGAACACCCAATAATGAAACATTATGTTACTTGATTTTAATATGGAGAAAAATTATATAGCGAACAGAGAACATGTAAAATGTAAAAGAATGTTTGTTTTATTCATATAATGAAGACATTTTAAAGTTACTCGCGTTGTTATTTATAGTGAGTATTATTTATAATGGTGAGTTAAGCAAAATAATAAACTACCTTCTTGTAATCTTTCTTGTTCTTGTCGGACATCACGATGAACACAAGTGGCACTTGCTTCATATTTTCTCCTGACTTCAAGAAACTGTGAACCGTTAGTAACTGATAAAAAGGTTTCTTCACGATCTTAAAGGTACTATCGATGTACCATGTTTTATCCTTGCTCAGGAGTTCCAGCTGGTAATTAGTTGCAAGTATTAAGTGGTGGTTGTCTTTGTGGATTACATCTTGTCTGAAGAAGGGTTCTGTAATTACATTCGACAAGTAATCGTCCTCCAGCTGAAAATTGAAGAGAAAAAAAAAACACCGTCTTAAGAACACATATTTGATATTAATCAAACGTAAAATTGAAATAATTTATTCTGTAAGGTTCCGATTGTATTGTTCATGTAATATTCGATAGAGAAAAATAACGAGTTATGTAACGTCATTTATGTACCTCGAATGACAAGTCTGATGGGTCTTTAGGTCTTTCTCTTTCTCTATATCTGTTACAGTTTCGAATCATGTTGTTGATGCTTCCGGTTGTTCAACATCTATGTGCTCCTGAATTATGCGATCTACAATATTTTGAGCAGGATCAAACAAATCGTGTACAGCTTTGACTCTCAGCTGGAAAAAAGAAAATCGATACATTTATGCAACACAATACATTTGCCATGAATTCTACTCAGTATACATAATTACACATATACATAGTCGAAATCATTTAGAACAGAGTATATGTTAGCAGATATGTCATGTTTATGTATAATTATCGCGTTGTCCGGTTATCAATATTTCGCCAATAAATTTATGAAATATAATTAAATCGTACCTCCTTGCGAATATTAACTGCTGTCAGAGCACCCGGTTTAGCAGCATGTAAATGTTTCTGGAGAGGCTCTATGAACGATTCACCCTGCTATCGGATGACGACAGGACAAACAGTACACTTGTTGCGGATGCTGCAACGCCATTCTGTTGTTCCTTTGTTTTGTCTCTTCAACGTATATGTATAGCCATCGCTAGCAATGAGCTTTCTTTTCCCTCTCTCGGTTTCCTTGTCGACAACTGTGTACTTAACAACATCATCTGTCGTAGAGTTCTCTGTTTGGATTGATTCATCTGTTTGATATCTATGATAAGAAAATTACATGTCAATGCATGTACCCGTACATACAGCTGTAAATGAAGTAACACGCTGTGATTTCGCGTTACAAATATTTTCAGTGGGATCATCGATTTTAATTAAAAAAAATTAAATACTGATTTCTTTATTAACTCAGTGTTCACAAATCGTTCCGGTACGAGTAATAAGTAATCATTACAAGGAGTATTTATTTAATTTTCTTTATGTTGTTGATGAAATGAGTCTGCTATAAGCAATTTTCCAGATAAGTGGCCCGGGGTTATAAAATTGGTATATTTAAAATGGTGTAATTTGTTTCTATTAACAATATGTATGTTTTTTTGGAAGAACAAATAACAAAACAACGTATATACATTTCTTGCACGTCTTCCTGTAGTTGAATCGAAGACATTGTCCCAGAATTAGGCGAAAATTGAATTTATTTCTTCTTGAATTACAAACTGATCTCACCATTGTTTTTGTTTCGTCGTACATGCGTTACCTGGGGTGAAAAAGTGTTTTTCAAGGTAAATGACGTGTAGCGATTTGCATGTGCCTGACTACAAATCACTTGAAGTCAGGAACATTATAATCACCGGGTGCACAGGAATTTTGCCGAGAATTCTGCTCACCTATTTGAGGATATATAAGGCAGAATAATTCTAATAAGATTACGAGTCCAAAAGTATCTTATCAAAGAGAGATAGCTCGTCATTCTTTCTTCAGCCAAAGGGGTGAGTGTTAAATTTATATTTCGTTTTATTGTGAATTTTATTCAGTTTATCATTTCATGTAATGATGCCTTCATTACAATGCAGATTTAAAACGTTGAATGTTTGGAATTACTAGTCACTGTTAGACTTTAAATGCAATAGCGTAATCTAAGTTTTAGATTGTTTTAGAAACAACTATTATTAGTTTGGTTTCTTTATTGTAGCTGAATTGTAGCTGAACGTATCTGAATGTCTCTGAATTGTAGCTGAACGTCTCTGAACGTCTCTGAATGTCTCTGAATTGTAGCTGAATGTGATTGATTGTGCCGTGGTTATGCTGTTTAATTGTGCGATCAATTTGAGGTATCTGACTGTCTGTCTGTCGGATTGTCTGTCCGTCTACATCTGTCGTGATGTGTAAATATCCGGAAATCTAGAAGTCTAAATATCCGAGTGTCGGAGCTGTCTAGAGGTGAAAACATCCGGGTAGCATCTAAATATTTGGGACCGGTGGTTCTAGTAGATGCTGTATGCTGTCTGTACGTATAACTGTAGTGGATCCGTGAAGGGCAAGTGGCCGATAAAAGTATTGGGTCAACCCTAGGTATTTGGAGAAGCTGGGCGGCGATTCAACAGTTGGTGAATCGTACGGTTGTACAGGGTCGAGACACGTGTGTGTTGCAATTGTAGTTACAATTGAATACATTGTTATATTTACACAAAGTTACTTTGAATCACAGTAGTATTTCAAGGGATTACATGAATCTCAATAACAGTTAGTAGCTTGATTAAATACATGTAGATGTTTGTACTTGTTGTCGCAATCCATACGTGCGATAGTATAGTTTGATGTTTGTATTTGTTATCGCAATTTATACTTGCGTTAATACAACTTTTGTAAAGGCTCCATTTTATTTGAAACGTTTGTGTAGTCCAGGAAGTTCCTTGGATCTGTGTTTAGTCCAGGAGATTCCTTGGATCTGTATTTATTTTGTATTAATATTTAATCTATTTTTGAATTGTGAATGGTTGTGGAGTGTGACTGTGGGTTGAATGCATGAGTTATTGTGTTGATACATCATTATTTTTCATTAATAATTTATTTCGTAAATTTACATTATCTTTCACATATTGTGTTTGTGTTGTTCATTTAATCCACCATCCACTCGGTAACAATTCTGTTACAGACATATTCGTTTTTTCAAAGGTAGAATGTTCAACGGAGTGTTCTGGCTGAATGCTTCTGTGTGGTATGTCGAAAGATGATCCAGGGTTGTCTATAATGGTGCTCTCTAAAAGGGAGTCAGCATCCATTTGCGTTGACTCAGCGATAGAATTTACAGTTGTCCATGAGTTGGTGACATGATAATTCTAATAAATCAAAAACATTATTTTGAAAGTCTTTTTAATCTACAGCATTGCACATAAATGTATAATATATAATTAATCAAATATGATGGATGATTTTTTTTATCATGCAATTTCAATTTTATAATAACATTTTTTAATCAGCAACTCGCACACCAAGGTTTTACTATATTGCCACTTACACGAAATTCAATCTCTGGCGGAACTACGTCATGCGATGCGTTGACAGCAACTGGAGTCTGAGGACGAAATTACGAAAGGTGCATAAAAACAGAAAACATCATATATACGTATAACAATGAAAATTTAAAACAAAAGATGTATGTCTCGCCAAGGTATACAGATAGAAGAGACGATCGCCAGCGCAAGTTAATATTTCACCATATATATTTATATTAACGATAACGTATTAGGACACAATAAACCTACAATTCATTTTAATTTACACTAACGTCAAGCGCTGGCGGATTATTGTTGTCATCTGCTGGCTCTCTATCTTCTTCTCTTCTGGGCCGAAAGCATGAGCTGCAGACAAAGGTCAACATACCCAACTTCAGTGCCTCCTTATACAAATTTGACGTTTTAAACTTCAGACGTAAGAGAAAGACAACAAATACAAAATTTGAGCGACTAAGAATAAAAAAAAAAAATTCTGTTGCCAGAACCTACGGAATTAAGTCAAAGTAAAAGAGCCGATGCAGAGGTGTACAAATTTATATATGATCCCAAGAAGACGGAATCTTGTCAGACGAAAACTCCTTGTATGCAATGCAGTTTAGATCTGAAACAAAGGCATTAAAGCAGTCACGTTCTCTAAAATGACGCCTTATTCTATATTAGATTATTTATGGGTTGAATATTCAAAATGTCTGATGTGCAATACACACGCTACCTAAAAAGTACACGTGAGCGGACTCGTTTTCATCGACTAAAAATATTGTTTTCTATATGTGAGACTGTATATAAGTTCAGGCCATTTTAATTGCACACAAAAGTGTAAATTTAAGTTGTTTGAACTTTAAAATACATCAGCCCGTATACATAAGACTCACCAGCTTGAAGACATATATATCTATACACAAAAAAGGCATACGCGTTGTAAACGTTCGCGCTAATATTTTGAATCGAAAAATGTTATATTTAGAATGGTATTAATTTGACAACCTAAAATGTTTGGTGTTTTGAATATTCATTATCAAATTAAATGAAATTTAAAGATGCATCTTTCATTGCGCACATTTATCTGTCTTATTCGTAGAACGGAAGAATGTTCTGAATTAAATTTGTCAAATTATCGCAAAATACCTAATTATGCAGTTTTCAACCATTTTATCTGTATACATTTATTTGTAACAAATATGTTCAAATACGAGAATATCTCATGTTTTGCTTGAGAATTAAGTTTTTGAGACCAAGCGTACAGCTGAACTATTGTCCTTTCTTTCTCCGGTTTTTCCTAACCATTATAACTTCGGAAAACATTTATCTTGTTCACAAAATGTTCCAAATTTTAGTATAAAACATATTATATAAGAATTGTCAAAATATAGGTTACAAATAAATACTTGTCAGTTGTATTTTAAAATTGGGCCGAATTGTCTTTCGAGTTGGGCCGAATTGTCTTTAAAGTTGGGCCGATTTGTCTTATTTTCGGTCCAAGTTGGGCCGAATTGTCTTCGGTCCGAATTGTCCAATAGCCGCATAAGATCGTCCTCCGATAAAGAGCAAAGTACGAATTTACCTCAACAAAACCAAAAATGCCTGTTGTTCTTCATAACCTGCATGCCTCGTGTAAATGCTCAGGTTATTCCAGAGCATTTACGATGGTCATTAGATCAAGCAAGCAGTACCCACGGCAACTAAGTCACCGATAATCATTATGCCCAAGAAAATGGCACTACACATGACATTTCGGCTGGGACATATGCAGTTCATCAATTCCTTACAGTTTATGAATTACTCCCAGCCAAAATTAGCGAACAAGCACCCCAAATACGGATTCGATAACGAGGAAAGGTGTGTATCCTTACGAGTACATGAGTGACTGGAACAAATCTAATGAAACTCAGTTGCCATCGATCGAAGCATTTTATTCATCATTGTCAGTTGAAGGTATTTCAAAAGAATATTACGAACATACAACGATAATTTGTTCAGTATTCGAGTGCAAAAACCTCAGTGAGTATCACGATCTATATACATGTATGCGCATTGCTGTTTTGTTGCTCACTGACACGTTTGAGAACTTTTGTGATACTACCATGCACATTTACAAACTCTATTCCGCTCATTATGTTTCATAACCGGTTATGGGCTGAGTTTAATTGTAGCTCAAACCCAAAATGGGGCTGGAATTGTCACATACATTACATGGCAACTATTTATTGAATGATTAGTTTGTGGCTAAATATCATGCCCAGTCACAGATACGCTCGTACCAACAGTGTGGATGGGTATGAATCGCTGACCCCAACGGTTACATCATGTATGTAGTAAGAGAATAACTTTTATGAATGGCCATGATTTAGCCACTTCCGGTTGATGTATTGCAATGGATTGATTCTGCATACACTGTTCTACCAAAACACATGCACTATTACATTGTCAACAGTGACCACGGATATTTCTTAATAATTAGTCTGGAATAACCTGAGCATTTACACGAGGCACACAGCAAACACCCATTTACCCCCAAAAGTGCTGATGATGCTTGGTTCATGGTTGTCTCTGTATCAGTGCTCGATCTTTTGAGTCCCGTCGCAAATACACCGAATGCACCAAACTGAAACCAAGTTTTAGGATCAAACACAATTATATATTACATGTGCGGTGCAAAATCTGCAGTTGTACTTGCGATTGAGTGTACATGTCAACACAAGTCCTTAACAGAGTGATCGAATTTCGTCAGCAAGCTTGGATGGACCGCGTTTGCGATTTATACACGTGAAATTGTTTAATTTGATTCGTACGGGTTAGCACCAGCAAAAAAGAGTTTATCAAGCATATCAGTCCTCACAAAGTTCACGAGTTCACAGAAATGATTAGGATGTACAACGAGGCAACGACGCCTGATTTAGAAAATAATAATGATAATAATAATGTCGCAAGAACTACTGCAACAGCTCGTTACTAATACAATTTCACCAAAGACAACAAAGATATCAGTAAATTCCACTAACCCTGAATTTTGCGTAAACTTTCCAACTGCAATTCCAGTAAAAGAAATCACACTAGCACAATTACGGCAAATATCCGGTCAAAATAATTCTGGGGTCTACAGTCAAATAATTCACTGGTATTTGCACAAAAATATTAAACAAAATGGAACACCCGATTGGCATGTTATTGGGATACCAACAGTGAATCATCAAATCGAACAGATCAATGATGAATTTCAGCGTGGAATTAAATCTATTACAGGAAAAGAATTAGTTAAAAAATAGCTGTTACTGTTCACGAACCAACTTTGCCAGCCGCTATAGAAAAATATTCGCGGTGGTAATTGTGTATCCTCTGGTATTACTTGTAATTGTTCAAATACAAATCCATGTTGAGGAGCAGTTGAATCTAATCTATTGATTGCAGGTCTACTCGTTGATCTTCTCACGCTGAAAATTGTATGTGTCTTAATACTCCAGATAGGATCCATCGCTCTTTTTTACCACCTTCAAGTTCACCCAGCTCATACAAGCATCTTAAGATAATATTACCTAATACTTGTTGTTTCGAAACTTAGTGTCGTTGTATTGATATAATAAAAAATTGTAATTGCATTGATATGTTTCATGTTGGTTGTTCGAGTAATTTCATTATTTAATTCATTAATCACACTTGGTAATCTTGAAACCCATTCTCGAGATCTCGCATCCTGAATTATTTCGTTCGCGTATTATATCCAAAATAACCGCTCATCAAGAGATCGATTAAATCGTTCAACGATTGCCTGAACACGATGAATTTCGGTATGTCCTCATCTGATTTTTAAATTGTTTTCATCAGAGATAATATTAAAGTAAGAAATTACTTGCCAGGATCAACCTACAATAGTTATGGCCATCATAGACCATCTTGTGGTCCAGATCATCGCTGATAAATTCGTTCAAAGGCTAACATAACTTCTGTTGCTGTCTTTGTTGATAAAGGTTCTGCTTCTTTGTATCTATTTGCAACGTCAACGACAGTCAATGCGTATTTGTACGTTATTTGACGTCTACCAATTGTGATAGTGCCTTGTGGTAAAAAATAAAATATCCACCTGATGAACTTCATTTGGAAGAAGACATCGAAATGTGCGTACTGAATTTGTTAAGGCGATGGTAGATAAATTTGACATATTGCCTGTCCTGCTAACCACGCTGCAGCATTAGAACGTTTGACACCTGCAGCATCAACGAGTTTATTCATTGCAGATATGCCCTTCCAATATCCTCTTAGGCTATAATAAATTGATTCTATAATATTAATAATCGGTCGATTAATTACCAGCCCCTAATGCTAGTTTCCCTTTCATCACAGATCTCACCAACCGATTTGCTAATGGTTCTTTGAAAGGTTTATTTATGGAATTTAACGCGTGAATTAATTTTTTAGCAGCAATATGTCTATTCTGCAGGTTGTTACTTTTATAAACTACATCATAAGCATGACACGCTTCATCAATTTCATTTATTTGTTTACTCACCTAGTCTTGCTTGATCCTAATTATCAAGTCGGATATCAAGTCTACTTCCAGGACCACAATAATTATATCCAACATAAACCATTGTAGGTGCAACAATCGATATTATTGTCGGGGATATATCGATAGTAACCGGTGTCTCTGGTGATACGAACAAACTGATTTTTTTATGCGACTACATTCTAGAGTAAAACGTCTATTCAGAATTACTTGTGGACACACAGATCAGTCTCAATACGATCAGTAAATTGTATTCAGTTGCAATCGAAGGTGCAAGAATCTGTGCTTACGGAAATGGAAAATCACATACAGTTACGAACGCAAGTAAGCAACAGCGTGGATTAGCAAAAGGCAAATTAGAATATAAACAATCTTCACAAAACTTGTTATCGACAGAAAACACATTAGGTCGCAGTTTGTGTATTGATCATATGCCCGACTACCTGAGTTCACAACGTGGGATTTTTTTTCTACAATCACAACAGAGCTTTTACTCAAGTAATATGAAAAGATATAGAGTTTTACTCTTTATTTGAAAAGTTTTGGGATCATTGACATCTCTACGGCTCTACCCCTATAACTAACTCACTCACGCGACAGCCAGAATGTTTTCGGGCATGAATAATTGGCAGTAAACTAAAGAACGCGCTTTGGCAATGATGCATGCTTCTTTCAAAGGATCAATTACTCCCTTTTCCATGGACATATCTTCTCGAAAGTCGAAGGGGTCTGAGCTGTGAATGTGGTACCAAGCGTAGAAAGCCTCTCGTTGTTTGGTGCGCATGTTGTCGCGGTGTAGTGATCAGCCTCAGGCAAATGGGATAGAACGGCGTCTTGATTGGCTTCGGTATTGAATAGTTCCAGTTGATAGCCTTTGGCTATTTTTGTCATTCCAAAAACGTATTAGGCATTCGGCTCAAAGGTATAGCCAAGTAACTCATTAAATCTTTAAACTGTGCTTGTCCCAGTTGCTTGGAAATAATTTTGTCTTCGTTCAATGTCACTTTTGGACGTTCGATACTTTGTATCGTATCTGAGAAGAAATTGCCCATCGTATCTCGAGACATTGTGAGCCATCGCCATGGCATGGCGATGACATTCTCCGTTACGTCCGATGCCCTCTTGGCTCCATGTCTCGTCGATGGGGTATAACCTCCTTATGGAGAAATCCGCTAGCGTGTTCTGTCCCCGAAAGATTTTTTCACGTCCTCCAGGTATTTTTCTGCAGTTAGGGCAAAGACTAACGATAGGCTCTTGGATGCACTTCTCGCAAGCTCGATGAGCTAAGCAGAAATTATGAATGTTAAAGCCGGTCTCATGCTTGCATTCGAAATCGAGAAAGATGAAATTGCCTTTCTTCTGTTCATCTTCCTCCTCTTGTTTGGAATAGTATTTTTTAGTGTAGCATTGGTATTCCAAATCCACGATTTGGTTACAATTGTGACATCGTTTCTTTCCCGAACATGCGTATACATTGACATTGTTGTCTGCTGTTAACCTTGCGTTTTCAAATGTTGTTGGTAATAGGCAGGGCTGTAAAAAAAAGTGCGCTGACAAGTTGGGTAATGGACTCGTTCTTTTCCCTTCATTTAGACAAGGATGAGAGGCCACTCATCCTGAGCATTTCGATCACAATACTTGTGTAGCTCTCGATTGATAGTGACATTTCTCACAATAATAACTGTATCCCAGGAACGAGGTGATACTAGTGGTGGCATCGAAATGTTCATCGTGATGATAGACGTGAATGTATTTTCCGTCTTTGAAATATTTGCCTCAAAACAACAGAGGTCCGCGCACTTCTTGAGGATACACTTTCAAGGTGTAGTGTGGAGCCAAGACGTCTTGCAATTTTTGCATTTTAGGAATGCCACCGGGTGTGTCTTAGGATAGCCCTGCTTGCTGTAGCATGAGTTCTGCTTCTCTTCGTTGTTTGGCTCGGTCCAATCGTTGAAACGTTTTACAAACTTTTTCCATTCTATTTTATCGTTCTTGTCGGCATACGTTTGTCATACGACGATGGCACGGGCTAAACACATCTTGTCTTGAGGGTTGTTAATTTGGACTAGGATCTTGTTGTTGCTGAAAAGGTCGTCTAGCAAAAGCATCTTCTTGCGTTTGGACCCATGAGGAAGAGAAACATGGGTCATAAACAGTGTCGTTTTTCCATCGGTGATGTGACACTTGTTGTTGGATTGTTACTCTTGTTGAATCTTATCGATGACTTTGAAAGGTGTCATTTCTGATGGGCTGCTAAACTTGATCCAAATGGGGGATTTCAACATATCGCGACGAATGGAAAGTATCAAGTGATCGTCTTCTTTGGCTTGACATTGTCGTTTCAGTGTGGTTAACAAAGAATCCCACATCTCGGCGATGAACTCTTCTGCATTCTGTAACGGTAGGTATCTTGAAATCTTTAAACTTTTAATTTATTCTCTAGAGGAGTGTTTTTCCGTTCCACGAATGTAGTAATACTTTGCAGCGTTTACTAGTGGTGGTGATGGTGGACTTTGTTGGTTTGGTGTAGATTCTCTATGTCTGTATTCTGGCTCACTCATGTCATCTTAAAAATCGCTGGCATGAATTTGAGCCAAGACTTTAACTACTGTGCTAGGCGATTAATGACGTCTCCTACTTTCTTCTCGTTTCTCCACGAAATGATGCAATCGTTCATCATGGCTGCAAAATGTCAAATGACTACATTTTAAAACCCCACGAGTCTCTTCATATCCATGACAAATTAGTGTCTTCCCTATATACATTGTCAGTTTCTTCCTTTCCAGTTGTCATTTCACTCTTCTCAAACTTGTCTGAAAGATGGAAGAAGCAGCACAGATCGAACTTCTGAACAGAACTTTGTGAGGTGTCATACGAAAGTTTTCTTTAGACAAGCTGACGAACTACCCCTCTTCATTTCAAGATAACATTCAAGATACTTGCTATATCTGTAAGAAGAAAGGACAGTGGTCTTCAGAATGTCCAGGCCGTGAAAAAGGCAAGACAAGTGTCAGAAGAGACAAACGTCAAGACACCTGTTATCATTGTAAAGAGATAGGACAATAGTTTTCAGAATGCCCTAAGAAACAAAAGCAGCAGGTGGCGAGAGGGGATCTAAACAGGATGAAGAAGATGTACCCTCCCAAGAGAAAAAAAAGAAATAAAGACGATATAAAACTGATGAAGATAAGGAGGAACAACTTGCGAAAGTGAATAAATTCAAAAACAGAGGGAGTGAACATAGATACAGAAGAAGTTTATGAACTTTTAAAAGTATTTTGTTGTGAAATGGATATTAAAATGTGTACCAGAATATAACAGACATAAAACGTAAGTGTCTCTTGGCTTCGATTATTTAGAATATGGACCTACTTTCACGCACACACTCACTCACACACGTATATCATGGTCAGAAAAGAGATTTTGAGCTTTAATTGATTTGGGAAAATGAATGCTATCTTTTTTAGAGATAAATCGAGGGCCCTGAAACGGACCGTTATGTGTATTTTTATATTAAAAACAAACTCAGGAACGGGACGTACTCAGCTTCAACTGATGTAAGCCTTTGCCACGGGCAAGGCATACATTTGGACTGGCTCCTGTCGATGATGATTTGGTAAAAATCACTAGAATGGGTATCTCTGGTGTAGTAACAGGATTGTTTCAGACTCCTTAACTTTGCCAAAATGACTAAGAGTACCGTCACCGTTTGACTTTCACTGTCCTCCTTCTCTCCTAGACCTTATCTGATAGTAGATATAGTTTTTTCTTCTTCCCCTTCTGTGTTGATATTAGGGTATTTGGTTTCTTCTTCCCATTTGTGTTGACAGTATATAGTGTATGTGTGTGTGCGTGCGTGTGCGTGTGTGTTTGTGTTGGTAAGCATTCGCGTACGTTTGTGTTGATAGCATATATTGGGGGTATTTTCTTCCCTTCTGTGTTGATAGTGGATAGTGTGTGTGTGTGTGTGTGTGTGTGTGTGTGTTCGCGTACGTTTGAATGGATAGTAGAGGGCGTGTTTGTATGCGTTCATGTACGTTGGTGTGGATAGTATATTTGTGGTTTCTTTTATAACTCTTCCCGTGTGTAGATAGTATATTTGTTTTCTTCCCCTCTTCCCGTGTGTGGATAGTATATTTAGTGTGTTTTTATCTTCCTATTATCGTGTATTGATAGTAGATTTGGAGTTTCATTTTGCTCTTCCCGTGATTGGATAGTAGAATTTAGGGTTGTTTTCTTTCCTCCTTCCCGTGTGTGGATAGTATATTTGTTTTTTTTTTTTTCTTTCTCCTCATCCCGTGTGTGCATAGTATATTTGTCCCGAGTGTGGCTAGAATATTTTGACTTATTTTTTTTCTCTTCCCGTGTGTGGATCGTATATTTGTGGTTTGTTTTTTTCTCCTTTTACTGTGTGTGAATAGTATATTTGTGTTGATTATTCCTCCTCCCTCTGCGTGGATAGTATGTGTGAGTTTTTTTTTCTTCATTTCTTCTTCCCACTGTGTGTAATTGTGTATGCGTTCGCGTACATTCTGTGGATATTATATTTGGGTTGTTTTTTTTTTCTTCTCCTCTTCACGTGTCTGGATAGTATATCTGTGGTTTGTATGCGTTCGCGTACTTTGTGTGGATAGCATATTTAGGTTTGCTTTTTCTCCTTTTCCCGTGTGTGGATACTATATTTGGAATTTGTTTTTTGCTCCTTCCCGTGTCCGCATAGTAGATATTGTGCTTGGTGGTTGTTTTCTTCTCTTTCCAGTGTGTGGATAGTATATTTTGGGTTTATATGAAAATAGAAGAAACCCAAAGGCCCTTTTTTAAGTGTCGCTCCATTGCCTCAAAAAGATTTGCTTTCTTGCCTACAAAATGTTTAGTCGACTTTGATGGATTAGGTGTTGTTTATGTTTTATATGTCTTTGTCTATATCCCGCCAGTCCCGCCACCGCCAAGCGTTGTTTTATTTGTATAGTTTATGAACTAGTTGAACTTACATGCCACCCGCCACACGTTACCCGCTGAACTAGTTGAACTTACCTGCTACCCGCTACCCTTGACAACAACCTATCTTTCCCTTGTCCGCATTCAGTCACAATATCCACCATGTTCAATTCCCATTGTCGCCAAACATGCCCAGGATGATTTGAAAAGTCTTGTTGCTAAACGTGCCTAAGGGGGTCCGTAATGTGTTTTCCCATTTTTTCTAAACATCCCCGCTTTACTAATTCTGTACATTACGCCGCTTCTTAGTTTCAGCTGTATGTATAATGTTATTTCAGATGTACTGGTAAATATGGTTCACTTGTTTAAGTTGTAATTAATTTACTCCATAAACCGTTATTTGCTGGAACCAATATGTTAACCTTGACCTTTACTCACTATACCCATTTTGCAATTGGCCTATAACTATTTTAACAGCCATCTAATGACAATTTCAAAGAGAATACTCCTTCACATATTTACGGAAATTTTAATAAACTGTGATATTTATGGACATATCTGTATCTTACATTAATTTTGGTGTCTTATATTTGATCTTGATATTTGACATTGACCGTTGAGATTGCAAATGGTTACATTATCTTTTATTTTGTGTGTGTGCTTTTTATAAGCTTTTAAATTATATATGTTTAAAATTTTCTCAGGAATTTCCCACTGGAGTACAAACGACTTAGGACTACTATTCTATCAGAGCCTGTCATCCGATTAAGCTTTACCAGTCTCTTTGGCATCTTGACATAATCAGGCATGAATTAAGTACTCGTCGTTTTGTATTTTCTTCAGTTTATTGCATTATATTCTTTCTTATATTAAAAAAGTACGAACAACTGCTGTTAATGCTTTTTAGAATTCACTTATTCATGTTAATGAGTCGTTACTTTATGTTTAACTTTCTTTCTATGATATCTTCTAATTTATGATATAACCTAACGATAAATAAAATATCTGATGTTGATACAATATAATACATTTTCGTCCCGTATTGTGATGCGCAAAATAAGCACACCTCTTAAAGTAGTTACACGAAGATGTTAAATCTGTGACACATATATTACATTTTTAATTTTATGTCCGAGATTTTATCAAGGTCTGTCAGTTTTGGGCATTGAAATATAATGGAGTAAAATGTCAAAAGAGCTCGAGTAAAGATAGTAATATTTTCTGACGAAGGCATGCCATATGTACTTTGATCATACATAAATCAGCTTAAGGTATGCATTACGGTATAAATCATACAGAAATCAGCTTCAGGTATTCATTACAGTATGAATCATACAGAAATCAGCTTCAGGTATGCATTACGATATAAATCATACATAAATCGGCTTAAGGTATGCATTACGATATAAATCATACATAAATCACCTTAAGGTATTCATTACAGTATGAATCATACAGAAATCAGCTTAAGGTATTCATTAAGATATAAATCATACAGAAATCAGCTTCAGGTATTCATTACAGTATAAATCATAAAGAAATCAGCTTACGGTAAGCATTAAGATATAAATCATACATAAATCGGCTTAAGGTATGCATTACGATATAAATCATACATAAATCACCTTAAGGTATTCATTACAGTATGAATCATACAGAAATCAGCTTACGGTAAGCATTAAGATATAAATCATACAGAAATCAGCTTACGGTAAGCATTAAGATATAAATCATACAGAAATCAGCTTAAGGTATTCATTAATATATAAATCATACATAAATCGGCTTAAGGTATGCATTACGATATAAATCATACATAAATCACCTTAAGGTATTCATTACAGTATGAATCATACAGAAATCAGCTTAAGGTATTCATTAAGATATAAATCATACAGAAATCAGCTTAAGGTATTCATTACAGTATGAATCATACAGAAATCAGCTTACGGTAAGCATTAAGATATGAATCATACAGAAATCAGCTTAAGGTATTCATTAAGATATAAATCATACAGAAATCAGCTTAAGGTATTCATTAAGATATAAATCATACATAAATCGGCTTAAGGTATGCATTACGATATAAATCATACATAAATCACCTTAAGGTATTCATTACAGTATGAATCATACAGAAATCAGCTTACGGTAAGCATTAAGATATAAATCATACAGAAATCAGCTTAAGGTATTCATTAAGATATAAATCATACATAAATCGGCTTAAGGTATGCATTACGATATAAATCATACATAAATCACCTTAAGGTATTCATTACAGTATGAATCATACAGAAATCAGCTTACGGTAAGCATTAAGATATAAATCATACAGAAATCAGCTTAAGGTATTCATTAAGATATAAATCATACAGAAATCAGCTTAAGGTATTCATTAAGATATAAATCATACAGAAATCAGCTTACGGTATTCATTACAGTATGAATCATACAGAAATCAGCTTAAGGTAAGCATTAAGATATAAATCATACAGAAATCAGCTTACGGTAAGCATTAAGATATAAATCATACAGAAATCAGCTTACGGTAAGCATTAAGATATAAATCATACAGAAATCAGCTTACGGTAAGCATTAAGATATAAATCATACAGAAATCAGCTTAAGGTATTCATTAAGATATAAATCATACAGAAATCAGCTTAAGGTATTCATTACGATATAAATCGTATTGCAACCTGCGATCCGCCGTATTGTGCTACTAGTGGAGATACACAGCCCTTTTTATAGGCCTGCAATTAATTTTAAACCATCACATTCACATTCAGGCGAAGACTGCAGACCGAGTAGGACGGCTTTTCTGGAGCTGGCGACCTGATGACGTCACGACGGGTGCGAAAGCACATTTTCCCGGGCTTTACAGCTAAGGACGGTTCAACACGGCATCAACTCACTTCACTATGAAGAGAAACATCACGATGTGGAGAGGTGGACTACACAGCGGAAATATTTCGGAGAAGTTATAAGTCCCTTTAACAAGTGGCAGACGACGAAGACTTATGGAAACTGGGCAGCCCACCATACCCACGTGGTGAAGAAAAATGGCGGACACTGAAAGTGGACTTGCTCCTACATCGAAGTACTGGAACCACATTGCAACCAGCCATGGAAAACTAAGCAATGTGGCGGACCTAGGGCGCGCTGACTGGTGATATCAAAGTATTGAGTAACCCGCAGGCTGCCGTAGGATGATATCATCAAGTCAGCGAAATACTACCTTAGATAGCCAGCATTTTGATGCCATTACAGCGGTTTTCTGATGTGTCGCCAGCATCGGACTACTCGGATAAAGCAGTACAACGAAAAGATATTTGCCATTTATCTTTTCATTCGCCTGAATAATAGGGGACTCATTTGGTTACGTGTTCCCCTCTTTGAACAACTTTCCGTGGCCCTAAAAAGCTAATTTGACCTTATTGGTACCGCCTCCAGCAAATTTAAGACCAAAAATACCTAACATTGACTACACTATTATATGTCGCTCAGACATTTTTAATTTACTAAATTTGTTAGGGACTTGCTATATGTACGCTTATGTACTAGTTTTATTTGAATGATAGGACTGTAAATAATAATTCTTCAACTTAAATATTTGGATAATTGCACAGGTGGCTAACACATTATTGGATGTTAATTTGTCCATTAGTATAACTGGACTGAATTTGACCTTTAGTATGACCTTGTTTTTTCAGGTGTGGGCTGCGTCCTTCGCTGTGCTGTCTTGCTGTCTGCGTGCTCTGGTGTGTGCTGCTGTGTCAACGCCCACCTGGACCTGGACCTTTTCCACCTTTGCCGTTTCCGCTCACCAAATTACTAGCGAAATGAGGAAACATTTCCCCTCGCTACCTTACAGCTGCTCGATTGGACAATAGGGGTGGGTGGGTGTGGGTACTATTCCTACCCACCCCCAATATAGGCTTTCATTTCCCCTGATAGTTACTTTTTAGTAATTCAGGGGAACGCCTTAATTTATAGTGCATTTAAGCACTTTTAAGGGAGGGATTAACAACCCCTCCCACCTAAATGGCTACCAACAGGGTAGCTATAAAAGTTATACAAATGTCCCTAGTGGACGGTTATAACTATAAAAACCACACTATCGTATCATATTTCAAAGAGAGAAAATAACCCGTAAAAGATGTACATTCCATTAACTTCTTGTAACAAAGTTGGATATATAATATATTCCGATTGATTTTGGAGTACAAGTTTGTAACTTACATAAGTGCTAATAACGTGTATACTTGAGAATAAGCTATTGCAACGGATTATTGGAAATAAATCACATAATATATTTACAAAATTGTATCTCTCGATGTATAAATCACATATATTGATACATTTTTATCTCTCGATGTACGTGTAACCTATCAATCTGACATGGTTTGGAAATCGTATGAGAGTGCTTTTATTTACGTCATACGGCTTTGAATAAAAGAGGCGTTTGATTAAACAATTCTCAGTAATTTATGTTCTGGATAAATTAATGTACAGAGATTGTAGCTGCGCATTTTGAATTTGGTGATGAAAGTACAGTGAAATGGAATCACATCATTATTCAGTTCGGCATATTTTCATATGGTTGGCAAACATAAACCAAACATGGCATTTGAATTTAAGGCATTGTATTTTCTTCCTGGTCTCAAAAAGTTAAATTGTAATTCAGTTTTTGGTTTAAATAAAAGCAGTAAAAAAAATCAGTAAAGTTGTTATAAATCCAATTGGTTTGAAATATATACGAACACAATCTTACAATAATAAACCAATTAATAAATAATTAGTAAACAACAACATCAACACTACTTAAAAAGTAATAATTAAACAATGAACAAGATAAAGGAAATAATTAATTTTCAGCAATAATTCCCTGCTGCATGTGATTGACTGATTGCACCGAATATGTGTCCAACTATATTATAATGGAGAGACTATTTATTAACATGCTGCTGGAATCAAATTGTTGGCAATATGTTGTTTGGTTTAGCAGCATATTTTCAAGAGAGAGAGATGCAATGAAAACGGTAAAACTAAATTATATTATTATGGGATAATTTTACCACTTCTTATCCAAGTTGTGTGGTAATATACGGTATTAACATTTTGTAGCTATAAATGGCCTATAAGTTACAGGTCACCGAAGGTCAGCTCCAGGCTCTCAGTTGTAACCCTATACGCCTTATGATAACATTAGTGTGAGAAATGCGCGCGCGCGTGTGCGTGCGTGCGTGTGTGTTTTCTCTGTTTAAGTCAGTTGTAATCTAGCCATTAAAGTAGTTAGACCAAACCATGTTTTGTTTTATATAGCAAAACGTAACAGGTAGCTTCTTTGATGGGTGTACGGACATATAATCCCGCGACAGTTAATTCCGTGACAGTTAATGCCTGACACTTAATCCCCCGACACATAATCCCATTGACACTAAATCCCGCGACACTTAATCCCTCCCGCGAAAATGTAAACTAAGAAGAAATCAGAAGTCTGCAAGTTGAATGTTAAGTGAAATAGAGAACTAAAAATTTAATTTAAAAATATTTATTTAACGCAATTTAATAAAAGGTAATCAGAAGTCAGCAATGTAAATATAAAGTGAAATAGAGAACTATAAATTTAAAAAGTTAAATATATGAGCAGCTGAGGGGATGAACCCTACAACTTTTTCCGACAAAAAAATTGATTGAGTCCTCAAAACGAAAAATAGATCCTTCCTTCGAAATCTCATATTTTAACCAAAAAAAAAGAATGTCTCCATTTGGCAAACGGAGACTTTGCGATTTTTCGATCAATTTTGGTCGCAACGTTGTTGTCGTTCACCCGCTCTGCTGCTGAAACTTTCAGTTCTGGTTAACAAAAATAATAAATGATTTCAACCGAATATTTGATCAAGTCCGATACGATATCGTGTCACAGGTTCATGTAAATTTATTGTCACAAATCCATGCGGGTTTGATTGAGCTACGCTAAAGAAGTTTTTGAATTGATTGAAGTCCATATCGAAACACCATGTCTGCCAAATATTTCGACACGTATGTGTATCAACGCCGTTGAATACAGCAAGAATATTACAGTTGTCTCTGATCACTTTTGGAATCTGAGTGTATCGTTGAGTGACATATATCACGTCGGTGATTTTATGCCTGCCTCGGGAAAATATCCTAGCTGGGTTTGTTTGTTTATCCAGCATCACATCATGGTATACGACTAAATTTTTGATACTTCCATCGAGGTCTTCTACTGATGGCGCCTCGTCAATATCGGTTATAAAATCAACGACGTTCTCACCTTTAATCTCTGATGCATTCTCGTTAAAATCTGTTAGTACTTCATAGCATCGTTGATCATCTACGCTAGGAGCAACTAAATACAACTTATCCCACTTCATCCATCTCATTATTAAATTGAGCAACAATTGCGTCTTGCCGGATCCAGATGGCCCGATTATAATCATCCGGATAGAGTTTGGTAGCGCTGCATGATGCCTAACTAGTTCTCTTGCTTTAGTCGCTGAAAAATCAATTATATCCATATCCTTATACATAAATTATGGATCTATATTGTGTGAAGTGTAAAACGCGTACTGGCACAGATGACTTGACGACGATTACAACTAAAAATAACCGATCAGCGCTTTCTGGTAAATGCGTACAATGTAGTACAAAGAAAGTTAGATTTGTTTCCCTTGGTAAACCCAATGAACCTTTAAAAAAAAACGAGGAGGTGATATCGCAGCCAAATTGGCAAAGCTCTCTGGAACCCCATGGGCAAAGTACCCCGGAGAAAAGCACCTTCCAGGATATAGCTACTGTGGCCCCGGAACACGATTAGATATCAGACTTGATGATCAAAATCATCCTCGACGTGGTGAAGAACCGATAAACGCTATTGATAAGGCGTGTCATGCTCATGATGTCGCATATAAAAGCAGCAATTTGCAACACAGGCATCTCGCAGATGTGAAATTAATTCATGCGTTAAATGCTATTCTTGATAAATCTTTCAAAGAAAAGTTGGCTTCATGGTTGGTAAAATCAGCTATGAAAGGCAAAGTGATGTTAGGTGCCGGTAATTAATAACAACCTGGAATCTATTTATTATTCTCCAAAAGGATACTGGCGGGGTAACGCTGGAATCAATAAACTCCCTAGCGCCGAAAAAGTGAAAAAGGCTACTACGGCTAATTGGTTATCCAAACAGGCTATATGGCAAATTTATCTACCGCGTCCAAAACAAATCAATTTCTCGCATTTTGATGTTACCGGACCCAATGAAGTACATCAAGCTGACTTATTGTTTTTACCACATGACAACGGTTACAAATACGCGCTAACCGTAGTTGACGTTGCGAGTCGATACAAACAAGCAGAACCGCTAAAAACAAAATCATCAACTGAAGTCGCTTCTGCATTTGAAAGGATTTATCGACGAGGCCCACTACGCTGGCCAAATCTATTGCAGGTTGATCCTGGCAAGGAATTTCAAGGCGCTGTTTTATCAGCGATGAAACATCACAATGTCACCATCAGACGAGGGCATACTGCGCTACATCGTGATCAGGCAATTGTTGAACGATTTAATCGGACTCTTGCTGAGTGGTTATTTGGATACCAATACGCGAAGGAGTTTATTCAGGATAAAAGATCCCGTGAATGGGTTAAGAGATTACCAGGTGTAATTACCGCGCTCAATAACTAGATTACTCGAACAATTAACATGAAACCTGTCAACGCGATTAAGAAAGCGTCTATACCAAAAATGGAAATCCAAGGAATTTCACAAAAAGATTTCAAAGAACTAATTCTTGGTAGTAATGTCACTGTTAGGTATTTATACGAACCAGGAGAGCTTGAAGGTGGCACAAAAAGGGCTACTGATCCTATTTGGAGTGTTACTGCACACAAGATATCTACTATAACACGATCAACTGGTAGACCTCCAATCTATAAATTGGATTCAACTGCCCCTCAGCGGGGTTTTACACGCGAACAATTACAAGTAATTCCTGACGATACTCAATTACCACCGCGGGGTCTTAACTAGCGCCGTAACGTCTATTACACTCAAGACAAGTCAACATCACATTGTTTCTGATATGACCAATGCTGCTATTCTTTCTGTCTACGGTAAATTGGCGAGGATCTTTATCCGAATAATGCCAACGAATTATACAATTGCAACTTGCGCAGTGATTATTCTGTTGCTGTTTCAGCGTAATTATTAATTCAGCATCAATATCAAATTGTCGTTGTTTTTTTTTGTCTTGTTGTTTGTAACCGGATAGTTTTTTATCAATAGTTTTAACATCAACGATGCTAGCATCATCCATTGTGGTGTCATCATCTCCTGACTCTGTCAGGACAATTCTTCGAAGCTGATTTATTTTTCGTACTCTGGATACTGCGAGATAGACTAAATTCGACCATTCGATGCGATTATCTACCATCCAAACAATTGTGTCTGTGATAGTCAATCCCTGTGAAGAATGTATCGTCGCTGCGTATCCTAGCGTCCATGGGGATTAGCAGCAGAGAAGGTGAACAGACCATCTTCCTTTTAAGCAAATTATTTTATGTCTCCTTTTGCCAAATAGAGCCTTGGATCAGACGGTTATATTCTAAACAAATTATTTAAAGCCTCCTTTTGTCAGATAGAGCCTTAACGATTTTATGGCTTATTTGTTAATTAGGGAAATGAGGATGCAAAAAACCTTTAAAAAAAATATCTTACAACATCGTCGTCGTCACCCTCTCTGCTGCTGTTGTATAAAAAAAATAATCAATCGTCATCGTATTCCTGATCGTCATCAGATTCCTGATAAACTTCTAACTCATCGCGATCATATTCATAGTCATGTTCTGTTGATCAGACCATCGTCTCCTCGATTCCTCTCTACGTCTATCCTCCTCTTCTATAGCATCCCAATCGTTTTTTAGAGCATCCCAATCAAATATCAAGTAATATTGTTCCACTTCAGTTTTTAATCCATTTACTGGCTTATTATTGTTTATTATCATTCTCCAGTTACATGCTAAAGCGTTACACCAGTTTGATTTATGTTCTTGTAGAATTTTATAAAATTCACTAAACGACCCAATGCCCGCCCACTGTAATCCATCTGACAAGGTTAAACCTTCACCACGACGGAGAAACAAATCAGAATGACCTAACATTATACTAGCGGTTTCATAATTATCAAACGCCGCTATTCTTTGTCGGGTCATATTAATATATATATAATTTTATATTGCATTTCCGATATTGTTAAATACTCTCCACGTTCTGTGTAAAATCCCTCAACCATTTTTTAAAAATAATTTTCTTTTCAAATTTCTCAACTTTACCAGTTTGGTTTTTCATCGACGTAACTTCATCAGATGCATGTTTGAAAATCGAAGATTTTTCACGGAAAGTCTTTAAAAACTCTTCTGGAGTTGGTATTGGTTTATTCTTTCGTCGGAGATATTCTATTGCAGAACGATATTGTGGAGATCCACACGCTATACAAATTTGATATTTTCCCCGTACACCTTTGCCACAACCAAGACAGGGTTTTGGACCATCAACACATCCTTGTTTCGCAGTACAATTATGTACTCCGCAGAATTTTCCATATGAGTTTTTCTCACAACGTCGTGTAGATCCTAAATACAACCACGAACATTTGTTAGTAGCAAGTGCTGGATTCACCATTATTATTAATTATTAATATAGATATTCAATTAAATATTAATATGTGAGTTGTATAATGACCAGTGATTACTCTAATGATGAATTTATTGACGCGCTGGGGTATGGAAAACACTATTATGAAACCGCCCTCGATGAATTTTTTGAAAATCCCACAGACTGGCATAGTCTTTGCGAATATTACAAGCGATCGCTTGGTAGTTCGATTTATACGTGTAGTAAAAAATCCGCAATCGAATTACTCACCGTTAACGATTATTTACTTCGAGGTGTAATTATTCAACAACGGGAAAAATTTTATGTTTTTGTGGATGATCCGGACATAACAGAATTTCAGGGATGTTCTGCGGTTAATGAAATTATTCCGAAACAACGATTGAGATATCCGACCATCGACATAGATTCTAAAACCCCATCATTGTAAGAATTATTATTATATTTCAACGACTTAGTTGATTCCGTCAATGATGTTTTAGTTTTTGAAACCAGCGGTGGTTATCACATTTTATTGAAAACAATCCCGATTGATTTTGATAATCATCAATCGTTATTGAAAAAATTGCCGCAGACAGACCAATATGGAATGTTGATATACAGGCTGGATTGTACAGCATCAAATTACCCGGAACAAAATCGGTAAAACCAAATAGTATTGATAAGAGATTAATTTATCCCGAAAATCATGGATTTACTAGTTCATTATTGTCTTGTCCCACCGGGATTCAGCTGTTGTACGAGTGCATTGATAATTATTTTATCAACGGAAATACTAATATTTCTGTCAAAAATGCTAGCATTGAAAATACTAGTATTTTCAACGAAGATTTCAATCAAATATCTATCGCGTTAACTGGTCAATCTAATCAAATCACTGGAATAACGAATCAAACTGCTAACATGATATCACTTGGAAGAGTTACTGGTTCATATTGCAATATTTGTCACCGCCGACATGGGTATAATGAGTTCGGTGGATACATCGAGGGAAAAGCCATTGATGCATTTGTTATAGTTTATTCAGATCGATTTGTGATAGGTTGTTTCCGTACTACAAAAAATAAAATCAACGTCGAAAATACTAGTATTTTCAATGCTGACATTTTCAATGCTGGCATTTTCAATGATTACGAAAAATACCTAAAATCATATAATTATCACAGCGGAGATCATAGTGGTGAATTTTCCATGAAGACTCCAGATTGTACTTATTATGAACCACCAGTACATGAATCAGGCCAAGGTTGTAAAATCATCCTCAACGATGACTACATAGATGGATCTCCTTGTGGAATGGGTAAATCAGAAGCAGCTTGGAAATCAATACCAGCTGATAAATCAACGCTGTGTATCAGCTACAGAAAAACATTTACAAGAAAGACCGCATTCGACTATAATCTCGAATCGTATGAAACGATCCACGGCGGAATTATTTTTGATACAAGAACTCATCGAAGGGTTATTTCGCAAATTGAATCAATTGTACGAGTTAGGGGAATTCCTGATGTGTTATTGTTAGATGAATGGCATGGAATTCTTCGTCAAATAATTTCATCATGCCGTGGAAAACAGATTTGGGAGACACTCACATGGTTAATTTCAGCCGCGAAACGAGTAATCGTACTTGACGCAGATGCCAACAACGATGATCTAGAATTATTCAGGAAATATCTACATCGTCCGGATATGAAATTCATCATCAAAGATTATCAACCCGATCACGGAAAGAAATTTATTGTAGAACAATCTCATCGCGACAATTACGTTAAATTATTAGATACACTTCAACGAGGAAATCGTGCCGTAGTTTTCACACAGAACAAACGACACGGGAATTATTCCGTGGAAACCCTCGCTAAATTATTACAGCATTTAGGATACCGAGTGAAGTATTATCACGCTGATACGAATTGCGCTGAAAAACAGCGAGATTTCGCTGATCCCGTTAGCGCGTTTAACAACACCGACGTAGTGATTTATAATTGTACCGTAGAAGCAGGAATATCAATCGTGGACGAACGATTCAAGCACATGACGGTGTTTTCTGAACAATTAGGATCTGTAGAAGCAACTAAACAGGCAATTCATCGGTTCAGAAATGTGCAGGAAATTCATTATTCGGCAACTAAACGATCTTCCACATCATTGCCGTTGACGCGCGATGAGATTATATCCACGATTGAATCACATGAAAGGGATTTATCGTCGATGGAATTATTATTTAGGACTCCAAATCTCAGTGATGTACACTCTAGTTACGGATACGCGTTTATCAGCGCCATTATCGACGAAAATAATTCCAAGTGTTATTTTACTAGACGACTTGTTACGATGATGAAACGAACCGGATATGAAGTCACTTGGGAATTACCAGATGAATATTCATTGTGGTGTGAAAAAATACAACAAGGCAAGGAAAAACAAATCGATAACGAGGCAATTAATAATAATCCCGTCGTAGATGACTTTTTGAAATCTACCATCGGAGAAAGAATTGCTGCTGCAAGTGACAAAGTCACCATTGAAAATGCTAGCATTTTTAATACTAGTATTTCCGTTAATAAAATCACCAGTGAAAATACCAGTGAACAACAAAAATATCATCGATATGACCCTGAGCAGCGATTAGAACCATATGCGAAGAAACTGATGTATCTCAATCACGTATTTCAAACTGATGTGGGAAAATTGGACACAAATCAAATAGAACAACTTGATAAAAACGTATCACGGTATCAACGATATCAGCGAGTCCTTGTTGATAAATTTAATGCTGGTAAATCAATTACTACACAACAATGCCGATCTGATAAAATCAATCCACGGCAACAACTCGAAATTATCAGAAATATCCTTAGCGTATTAAAACTCCCTGATGTAGTTCCTGATGATTTATCGGTGAAAAATGTTCCTGTGAACCGTACTGAATTAATTAGGAATATCACCGATATGTTAAAAAACCCTGACCAACTCGATAAATATCAAGCGCTGTTAAAACACTTCACCGAGATATTTCCGGATGTATGGTTTAGAAATAAAAAATTATCAGCGAAAAATATCACTGAAAAAATCAAATTAATTTACAAAGAATTCGGTGGAAGATTACAATCTGATGATAGTAAACACGCAAGTCGTAGCGATTACACGTTACACTATCCTGAATGGCCAAAATCAGATTTCCTCGATGATAAATTATGGATTAATACAACAATAACAGATGATGGATTCTATGGTGGAAATGATATTAATGCAGTTGATGATCATACTATGATGTTGAAATATCATATATGGATCGTTAATGGTTGGTTTTCCCGATACGATTGTTCAGATTGATCAGTGTAGAATGGGGAAAGTCACATAATTATTTTATTTTTATACAATTATGTGACTTTCCCCATCACTGATAACGCCGTTAAAATAACAAAATAACACTTCCTGGTGATGAAATCACTGGTGTTAAAAATCATCTGACATAGCAATAGTGAGGAAAGTGTCATAATTATTTTATTTTTATACAATTATGTGACTTTCCCCATCAATGCTAGAGTTGTTAAAACAATAAAATAACACTTCCCGGTGATTCCATCACTGGTGATTCAGTCATCAGTGTTTCATCGATGTTTTATAGCTTTTGGTATAAAAATTTATCACTACGAATTTACTCCCAAAATCAAGAAACATTGAAGTATGATATTTCATTTTTTCCGGATAATTTTTGACGATTTTCAATATTTCTTTGTCGAACTGATTGACGGTTTTTGATGATTCGACGATGTTGATCCGACGGTTAAATTCTTTCTGGAATTCTTCAACTATCTTTGTTAATGAAAACACTGTAAGATTGGATTGATTGTTTTCAACGATTGGTATGATTTCATTAAAAATGCTAAAAAATTATTAATAAAAAAAAATAAAAAATAAAAAAATTATATAATAACTGCTTTTGGTGCTCAAAATAATTCCTAACAGAAAAAAACATACGGAAATTAACATTGAAAATCGACTACTTTACCCTACGACTTGTAACATGATTTTGATGTGCTTGTTGATAAAAAATCAGTGAAAATCTAGTGAAAATTAATGAAAATCGATAATAATCTGGATAAAACCAGTAAAAATAAATCCTAACAGAAAAAACATACGGAAATTAACATTGAAAATCGACCACTTTACCCTACAAATCACAAGATGATTTTCACGGATCTGTAACAAAATAGTGAAAAATCAGTGGAAAATCACTAAAAAAATCAGCAGAAATTGATGAAAATCAGCGGAAATTGATGAAATTAATAAATAAAAAAAATTATTAATAAAAATTACTTTGTAATTTCAAAATAAAATCCGCTAATTTCAATTCTATAATAACTGATTCTCAACTCATCATTAATCATCGCATATAGCTCGGTTTTTCATTTTATTTTTCAATCCGTTATTATAAATAAAATTTCTATTTTCAATTCTGTATCACTGATTATTTTTGTTGGTTTCGTTTGTGGTATTTCTGTTGTAGACGGATACGTGCAGCAGAATTTCTGTTTTCATGGATATGACAAATGTAAGTTACACCATCAGGACATTTCTCCGTGATTATCCTTCTACCAGAACTAGTGATTTTATCACGAATAGTCACTGTGGGATAAGCGCGTCTATAATCATTCAATGCGATTTCAAACAACGACATTATAATTAAAGCTGTTATTTAATTAAATACTAAATTGATATCAGAATAATGTGTACTATCGAAGATATGTCCGCGTTGAAATTATTACGCCCGGGATATTTTCGGGATAAATTAATTCATGATGATTCAAAAAGGATAAATATTTCCTGCTTCCACTGGATTTAATGATGACGTTTACACTTCGCGGTGATTCCATCACTGGTGAAAATGCTAGCATTTTTAATGAAATCATACCAATCATTGACAACAATCAATCCAATCTTACAGTGTTTTCATTAACAAAGATAGTTGAAGAATTCCAGAAAGAATTTAACCGTCGGATCAACATCGTCGAAGCATCAAAAACCGTCAATCAGTTCGACAAAGAAATATTGAAAATCGTCAAAAATTATCCGGAAAAAATGAAATATCATACTTCAATGTTTCTTGATTTTGGGAGTAAATTCGTAGTGATAAATTTTTATACCAAAAGCTATAAAACATCGATGAAACACTGATGACTGAATCACCAGTGATGGAATCACCGGGAAGTGTTATTTTATTGTTTTAACAACTCTAGCATTGATGGGGAAAGTCACATAATTGTATAAAAATAAAATAATTATGACACTTTCCTCACTATTGCTATGTCAGATGATTTTTAACACCAGTGATTTCATCACCAGGAAGTGTATTTTGTTATTTTAACGGCGTTATCAGTGATGGGGAAAGTCACATAATTGTATAAAAATAATATAATTATGTGACTTTCCCCATTCTACACTGATCAATCTGAACAATCGTATCGGGAAAACCAACCATTAACGATCCATATATGATATTTCAACATCATAGTATGATCATCAACTGCATTAATATCATTTCCACCATAGAATCCATCATCTGTTATTGTTGTATTAATCCATAATTTATCATCGAGGAAATCTGATTTTGGCCATTCAGGATAGTGTAACGTGTAATCGCTACGACTTGCGTGTTTACTATCATCAGATTGTAATCTTCCACCGAATTCTTTGTAAATTAATTTGATTTTTTCAATGATATTTTTCGCTGATAATTTTTTATTTCTAAACCATAGATCCGGAAATATCTCGGTGAAGTGTTTTAACAGCGCTTGATATTTATCGAGTTGGTCAGGGTTTTTTAACATATCGGTGATATTCCTAATTAATTCAGTACGGTTCACAGGAACATTTTTCACCGATAAATCATCAGGAACTACATCAGGGAGTTTTAATACGCTAAGGATATTTCTGATAATTTCGAGTTGTTGCCGTGGATTGATTTTATCAGATCGGCATTGTTGTGTAGTAATTGATTTACCAGCATTAAATTTATCAACAAGGACTCGCTGATATCGTTGATACCGTGATACGTTTTTATCAAGTTGTTCTATTTGATTTGTGTCCAATTTTCCCACATCAGTTTGAAATACGTGATTGAGATACATCAGTTTCTTCGCATATGGTTCTAATCGCTGCTCAGGATCATATCGATGATATTTTTGTTGTTCACTGGTATTTTCACTGGTGATTTTATTAACGGAAATACTAGTATTAAAAATGCTAGCATTTTCAATGGTGACTTTGTCACTTGCAGCAGCAATTCTTTCTCCGATGGTAGATTTCAAAAAGTCATCTACGACGGGATTATTATTAATTGCCTCGTTATCGATTTGTTTTTCCTTGCCTTGTTGTATTTTTTCACACCACAATGAATATTCATCTGGTAATTCCCAAGTGACTTCATATCCGGTTCGTTTCATCATCGTAACAAGTCGTCCAGTAAAATAACACTTGGAATTATTTTCGTCGATAATGGCGCTGATAAACGCGTATCCGTAACTAGAGTGTACATCACTGAGATTTGGAGTCCTAAATAATAATTCCATCGACGATAAATCCCTTTCATGTGATTCAATCGTGGATATAATCTCATCGCGCGTCAACGGCAATGATGTGGAAGATCGTTTAGTTGCCGAATAATGAATTTCCTGCACATTTCTGAACCGATGAATTGCCTGTTTAGTTGCTTCTACAGATCCTAATTGTTCAGAAAACACCGTCATGTGCTTGAATCGTTCGTCCACGATTGATATTCCTGCTTCTACGGTACAATTATAAATCACTACGTCGGTGTTGTTAAACGCGCTAACGGGATCAACGAAATCTCGCTGTTTTTCAGCGCAATTCGTATCAGCGTGATAATACTTCACTCGGTATCCTAAATGCTGTAATAATTTAGCGAGGGTTTCCACGGAATAATTCCCGTGTCGTTTGTTCTGTGTGAAAACTACGGCACGATTTCCTCGTTGAAGTGTATCTAATAATTTAACGTAATTGTCGCGATGAGATTGTTCTACAATAAATTTCTTTCCGTGATCGGGTTGATAATCTTTGATGACGAATTTCATATCCGGACGATGTAGATATTTCCTGAATAATTCTAGATCATCGTTGTTGGCATCTGCGTCAAGTACGATTACTCGTTTCGCGGCTGAAATTAACCATGTGAGTGTCTCCCAAATCTGTTTTCCACGGCATGATGAAATTATTTGACGAAGAATTCCATGCCATTCATCTAACAATAACACATCAGGAATTCCCCTAACTCGTACAATTGATTCAATTTGCGAAATAACCCTTCGATGAGTTCTTGTATCAAAAATAATTCCGCCGTGGATCGTTTCATACGATTCGAGATTATAGTCGAATGCGGTCTTTCTTGTAAATGTTTTTCTGTAGCTGATACACAGCGTTGATTTATCAGCTGGTATTGATTTCCAAGCTGCTTCTGATTTACCCATTCCACAAGGAGATCCATCTATGTAGTCATCGTTGAGGATGATTTTACAACCTTGGCCTGATTCATGTACTGGTGGTTCATAATAAGTACAATCTGGAGTCTTCATGGAAAATTCACCACTATGATCTCCGCTGTGATAATTATATGATTTTAGGTATTTTCGTAATCATTGAAAATGCCAGCATTGAAAATACTAGTATTTTCGACGGTGATTTTATTTTTTGTAGTACGGAAACAACCTATCACAAATCGATCTGAATAAACTATAACAAATGCATCAATGGCTTTTCCCTCGATGTATCCACCGAACTCATTATACCCATGTCGGCGGTGACAAATATTGCAATATGAACCAGCAACTCTTCCTAGTGATATCATGTTAGCAGTTTGATTCGTTATTCCAGTGATTTGATTAGATTGACCAGTTAACGCGATAGATATTTGATTGAAATCTTCGTTGAAAATACTAGTATTTTCAATGCTAGCATTTTTGACAGAAATATTAGTATTTCCGTTGATAAAATAATTATCAATGCACTCGTACAACAGCTGAATCCCGGTGGGACAAGACAATAATGAACTAGTAAATCCATGATTTTCGGGATAAATTAATCTCTTATCAATACTATTTGGTTTTACCGATTTTGTTCCGGGTAATTTGATGCTGTACAATCCAGCCTGTATATCAACATTCCATATTGGTCTGTCTGCGGCAATTTTTTCAATAACGATTGATGATTATCAAAATCAATCGGGATTGTTTTCAATAAAATGTGATAACCACCGCTGGTTTCAAAAACTAAAACATCATTGACGGAATCAACTAAGTCGTTGAAATATAATAATAATTCTTACAATGATGGGGTTTTAGAATCTATGTCGATGGTCGGATATCTCAATCGTTGTTTCGGAATAATTTCATTAACCGCAGAACATCCCTGAAATTCTGTTATGTCCGGATCATCCACAAAAACATAAAATTTTTCCCGTTGTTGAATAATTACACCTCGAAGTAAATAATCGTTAACGGTGAGTAATTCGATTGCGGATTTTTTACTACACGTATAAATCGAACTACCAAGCGATCGCTTGTAATATTCGCAAAGACTATGCCAGTCTGTGGGATTTTCAAAAAATTCATCGAGGGCGGTTTCATAATAGTGTTTTCCATACCCCAGCGCGTCAATAAATTCATCATCAGAGTAATCACTAGTCATTATACAACTCACATATTAATATTTAATTGAATATCTATATTAATAATTAATAATAATGGTGAATCCAGCACTTGCTACTAACAAATGTTCGTGGTTGTATTTAGGATCTACACGACGTTGTGAGAAAAACTCATATGGAAAATTCTGCAGAGTACATAATTGTACTGCGAAACAAGGATGTGTTGATGGTCCAAAACCCTGTCTTGGTTGTGACAAAGGTGTACGGGGAAAATATCAAATTTGTATAGCGTGTGGATCTCCACAATATCGTTCCGCAATAGAATATCTCCGACGAAAGAATAAACCAATACCAACTCCAGAAGAGTTTTTAAAGACTTTCCGTGAAAAATCTTCGATTTTCAAACATGCATCTGATGAAGTTACGTCGATGAAAAACCAAACTGGTAAAGTTGAGAAATTTGAAAAGAAAATTATTTTTAAAAAATGGTTGAGGGATTTTACACAGAACGTGGAGAGTATTTAACAATATCGGAAATGCAATATAAAATTATATATATTAATATGACCAGACAAAGAATAGCGGCGTTTGATAATTATGAAAGCGCTAGTATAATGTTAGGTCATTCTGATTTGTTTTTCCGTCGTGGTGAAGGTTTAACCTTGTCAGATGGATCACAGTGGGCAGGCATTGGGTCGTTTAGTGAATTTTATAAAATTCTACAAGAACATAAATCAAACTGGTGTAACGCTTTAGCATGTAACTGGAGAATGATAATATCCAATAATAAGCCAGTAAATGGATTAAAAACTGAAGTGGAACAATATTACTTGATATTTGATTGGGATGCTCTAAAAAAAGATTGGGATGCTATAGAAGAGGAGGATAGACGTAGAGAGGAATCGAGGAGACGATGGTCTGATCAACAGAACATGACTTTGACTATGATCGCGATGAGTTAGAAGTTTATCAGGAATCTGATGACGATCAGGAATACGATGACGATTGATTATTTTTTTTATACAACAGCAGCAGAGAGGGTGACGACGACGATGTTGTAAGATATTTTTTTTTAAAGGTTTTTTGCATCCTCATTTCCCTAATTAACAAATAAGCCATAAAATCGTTAAGGCTCTATCTGACAAAAGGAGGCTTTAAATAATTTGTTTAGAATATAACCGTCTGATCCAAGGCTCTATTTGGCAAAAGGAGACATAAAATAATTTGCCTAAAAGGAAGATGGTCTGTTCACCCTCTCTGCTGCTGGATTTATTAGCACGCAATGCATCTTCAACGACGCTGATATCAACCAGCACAATATCATTTAACACGAGAATTTGTTTTTCACGCTGTCCTGGAATATCAACTTCTATATTCTGCTTTCGTGTATCCGAAGGCCTATAACACAACGGTACTGGAAGTGTTACAAATTTTTCTTGATGCAGTTCAAATAACTTCATCTGAAGTGTGTCTCTGACTATCTTTCTACTTGCAATTATCAAATCGTTTGGTCTCCACGTTCCCCAAAAATCATTCATGGGAGTCTCTGAAATTATTTCACGCGCTATTTTACACTGGATTCTATCCGGTTGTAATCTAATTAGCGCTTTGAACTCCCGTAATCGTTCATCAAGTGATCTATAATCAGTGTTAATTTCTTCATAATAGTCTACAAATCCCTTTAGCCACTCATGTGGGGATGCACCGACAAATGGTGGTGGTTGGCCGTGATCACTGCACATGACGACCTTTGTGTTTTTGTTTAACAACCATTCAAGAAATGTTTGTAATACATCTAATGACACTGTGCATATTTCATCCCAAATTATGATTTCAGGAATGAATTTATCACCCATTCGATCAGGAGTCCATTTGTCACCCTTCTATCGAAAAAAAGTATGGTAAGTACAGGCATTTACCCCTCGCTGTATCGTCTCTCTGGCGAGTCTGTGAGTTGGTGTTAGCACAATCATGTTTGACCGACGAAATAATTCGATTGCACGAGTTGTCTTTCCTGACCCACCACAACCGTTTACATATCGGATCAGGTACGGGTGGTGCATTAGAAAATTCTGATTGAATTTCAATACGGTTACATGAAATATATTTATCATCCATGGTAACGTCTGCGGGTTCACAATACTCATGTAGTGTTTCCTTTTTAAATCGCCAACGCCCCCAATTTTCCTCGGGATCTGTGAATGCCGCTACAGCTGATCTGTATTTATTGTGTATATACATCGAATCAGTAACTACTCTAACCGCGGTATTAGGAAATCTATTTATCATCGAAAATAGATTAATATAAGCATAGGCTAGCATAGAACTTCTCAAATGTGTGTACTGGGAATTATATCCATCACAGTAGGTAACAACCGTACCCAATTTCTCACCATTGGATAGAAAAGCATCCTTACGGGATACAAGTTTTCCCTGTTTCGTTAAATCCGTTACAATAAAATCGTATTCAGCGACGTCTATGATCAACTGCGAAGAATATTTTGCATTGTCGTATCTTCCACCCTAGGTAAATTTACCGATTATTCTTCGTCCAAAATCTTTTGCTTGTTCTTTTTTAATTTCAAATAACTCCTTAGACCAATTCATGATTTGTTCTTCATTGAAATCAGGAAATTGTTTTCGCTGTTCGCTAATTATTCCATCTAAATCGGGTTGTGGTAGCCAAACTTCTTTCTGAGCTCGATAGCATATAATAGCTTCACTAACAATTAACGATTGTAACATCTCACAATCGATCATATATCGTAGTAACACTATTGGCATCCACGCCTTTTCAGATATATGTCTACCAATCCAAACATAACTACACGGATGTAACCCTGTAGCTAATTCGAATGATATCACACGAGCGAATCCAGTTAAATCAAAATCAGGCAATGGACCATTAATCGCAACACGAGTCATTTCATGCGTGGGGTGTCCAAATCGTTTAAAATAGTTACTACATTCCCCATACCCGAGAAAACTTCCAGGATAACACGCGGATATATCAATTGAAATCATACCATCACTTGAGTATTTTGTATTCCACAGTCCTCTATGACCAAACTCAATTTAACGTCCTCGAGAAAATCACTTCGTGTTGGACGCCATGAGTTTTTTTCTCTTGCAAAGTGAGCTACTACTGATGGAATAGTAAAACTCTCCGTTAATAGTTTTTCATGGAAACTCTCCGGTGAAAAATCATTAGCAATTTTTCTCATTCTAGTATCTAACTCTTCAACGCGATATAATTCACCATTTGGTCTTACAAATTGATCAAATCCTGATTCGGAACCAGCACTACTAAGTAACCACACTGACACTGGATCATCTTTACACAACGCATGAATAGCATCAAATAATTTCTCTTCATAGAAAACATCCCTGAGAAATTCTTCAGGGATATATCTCACGGTTCTATCTCGTGGAAATATTGTTACTGCAGGTGTCCACGCGTGTTCGTTATGATCAATAATTTGTATTGGCGCTCCATTTTTGTTATATTTCGGTTCGTGTAATACTTCTCCGGTTATCGTCATAATGGTTATTGGGAATCTTAATAATGTTTCTAATTTAGCTATATCAGAAATCTTTGCACCGTGCTGTTTCACTGTCAGTTCCCATTCGGTTATTTTCCTACGTCGCAGATCGGTTAGTTTATTTCCTCGAGATGCATTTGTAAACTGTTCCATTACCAGTGTTGCTACACAATTCAGTGAACTAGAATATTTCATAGGAGTTAGTTTTGCACTATTGGGATTATCATTTAACGGATATATTCCATAAACGATTGCTGTTACAGGATAAGATCTTTCGTAGTATGGTTTGTCAATTCCAGTTAGAATTCCTGGCTTGGAATCTCTACTCACAATGACAGCTTTTTTATCCTTGAGGATTGGTTCAAATTTATCCCTGATTATCCATTTGCCTTCGACTTCGATAATGAATTTTATTCTGAAAAAAATACTTCTGTTGGGAATTGCTTTGCAATTAAAATCCTTTGGATTTTACACCCTTGGATTTCTAGCCCGTTGGCGGGCCAAGGTGTGAAATTATCTCAGCTGCTCTTTCATTATTCATAGTAGCATCGATGTTGGGTACATTGACATCTTCATCAATAATTCGAAATGTCGACCAACAGAGTACTGCACCGTCTCGGTAGAATTCATTAAAACACTCCCTGATTTTACCCAGTATAGTTCTATCACCGATTAGACGTTTTGGTGTATTAGAGACTCTATCGAGATTAAAATTAGCATTTTTCCAGGGCTTAATTTTCGATAATCTTTGGAACTCCTTATCAAAATTAAATTTAGTATTTTTCCAAGGCTTAATTTTCGATAATCTTTGGAATTCTTTCATGGTATAATCAATGAATTTAGTATTTTTCCGAGGCTTAATTTTCGATAATCTTTGGAATTCTTTCAGTATAGTTCTATCACCGATTAGACGTTTTGGTGTATTAGAGACTCTATCGAGATTGAATTTAACATTTTTGAAAGGCTTAATCGCTGATAATCTCTCGAATTCCTCATTCATATAATTAAAACAAGTATTTAAATAGAAAATTTATATATAATGAATCACTGCAAATGGCTTATGATTGGATCAACAACCCCGTGTAACAAATCATGCAGAGGCGAATTCTGTGGGTATCATTTACAAAGCGTTCGCAACGGTTCCCTTGGCCCTCTCCCATGCCTCCGATGTGGGGTGGGCGTCAGGGGAAAATCACAATTATGCCTCATTTGTGGCGGTAAACGATACAGAGAACTAAAACGCTATTATGACAAACGAATCAATGACCCATTCAATGACAAAGTCATCAAAAACTCTCAAGATTATATCCAGAGATTTATAATTAAAGCAGATATAAATTAGACAAATAGTATTATTATACAAATGAGCCAAGATTTCAGACCACATCCGGTGCTTGTTAATTACGAAGCCTCCAGTGATGGTGTTGTCAGGCACAGCAGACTAAAAAAATCGGTTGGATTTCTGAATAAGATGGGATATTTGCTGTTTAGTACTAAAAATAAAACATATCTCTGTCACAGAGTTATTTATGAAGCATTTTACGGATAAATCGAAGACGGCCTTGTTATTGATCACATAAATGGCGTGAAGACTGATAATTGTCTTGAGAAACTTCAAGCCGTCTCGCAGCGCGATAACCTTTTAAAAAGCAACGCTGGTAGGCACTCAAAACGCTCTAGGGGGGTCAAATCGTTTGATTTAGAAAATAATGAAGAGAGAATCTTTCAATCAATAAATGCGGCCGGTAGATACTTTGACATTTGTGGGACTTCGATACGATTTGTTGCAGAAAATATAATTAAAACTGCTCTGTCAAAAAAGACAGGTCACAGGATTAAATTCGTATAAACTTGAAACGATTTAAGGGAGATAAATCCTAATGTATAAATCCAACAACTCAATACACTCTACTCACTAAGTTCCCTTGTATTATGTGTCGTCTGCTATTACCTGTAGGAGAGGTATGATGACATGTGCGCGCCCACGTGACTGTAATGGAGTCATGAGTTTCGGTGGAGTTGATAAATAAAACTTTTTATTATCGCTTGGGCTAAAACTGCATTTATTTAAACAGTCGTATTTTTATTTATCTACATGTCTCATGTGTGTAGGGGTGGGTGGACCAGCAGTAAAGCAAACAGCTAACCACGTTCTTGCAATGCAAGTTGTATTTTTATAGTTATCACCGTCCACGAAGGGACATTTGGACAACTTTTATATTTAGCATGTAGCTAAACATTTAATTTCCCTTGGGGAAGAGGTTTACCTCCCCCCTCAGGCATACATGTGCACATCAGTACACTTATTAGGTAGAACGTTATATCGAATTACTAATAAGTAACTATCGATATAGATGGAGGCCCTGGGGCAGGTAGGCAAGTCCCATCCACACCTCCCCTTATCAACCGTCGAACAGTCAGCAAGAAGAGGAAAAGGCGGAAGAGGTCCAGGAGGCAACTCATCGTCATCCCACACGCAGAGGCAGCAAGAAGAAACGCACACCCGGCCCCCAACAAAGAAACACGAGGCGTCCACACCCTAGGTATTATTTGTTAATATACAACCCCATAGGACATGTGTCAAAGTGAAAGTGCTATAATGTTGTGTTGTGGATTATTTTGATGTTATTTATTTTGTTTTATTAGTACTGCAACATTGTGTTGCGGGGGCCTGATAGTCCTGGGGTAAGACTACCTTATATTTTCTAACAAGGTCATATATGTAGGTGTGTGCGTGTGTTGTCCATGGGGTTGTAGTCCCTTTGACTTATTTCAATTTTAGTCCAGTTGTACTAGTGGATGCTCTACTACACCAATCATGTGTATGCCACCTGTGCAATTGTGCCAAGATAGATAAGTTACAAAAAAAATTTAAACACTTATCACTATGCCCCTAAGTAAGTACAAGGTGTACTATATAAATCACCACCATCCTACTAAGCGGTGAAAATCCCTTCTTTCGAGGGAAATTCACCCTAAGAAAAAACAAAACACCTACACTAGAGTGTCAGAGTGACTGTGTAAGTTGTTCAGGTTAGGTTGTTTGAAGTTAAGAATTTAGTTGGGTGTGTTCCAAAATGATCATATTTGAGATTCCATGTTTGGTTAATCAAATGGAATTCTCGTACCAATCGAGATTATGAGAATTCAATAAGTAAGAACATGTAACAAGAAAGCAAGACATAAGATTCAGAAAGGTAAATGAGAAATGGGTCAACACCAGCTTCCCTGAGAGGCTGATTGGATTGTGCACAGAGGTGTACTGAGCTGTACACGTGTGCGTCACCAATCCAGGCTATTCCTATAGAAGAAAAGCCTGTGCCCCCACTGTTCCACTAGCCTTCCCCTATTCCCAAGAGGTACAGAGGGTGGGAAATGGTTACAGTACAACAAAATTACAAAAGTACAACACAATTACAGTACAATACAGATAGACAGACAATCACAACAATGAACATTAAATTAACATTAAATAGCCCTAAGAAGGGCTGTTTTGTAGTTTGTAGTCTGGTCCTCCACGTTCTTTCAGTACAAACATTCTTTATAATCTAACGCGTTACCTGTGTTCGCTCAGCCGGAACGAGCATGAAATCCTAGTGTTTCCCATTCATTGAAGTAAGTGGGCGTGGTTAAAATTCCTCTGTATACAGCTATTTGTGGCCTAATCGATAACACATTTGCCTAGATGATTAGAACAGAGTAAATACACGTAGTTATCTAACAACTATATTCTTTTGTGTAGTGTTTTATTAAACTATTTTGTCTCATTTAAATGTTGTAAAACGGCTTTAATAAGTAATTCAAGGAAATAAAATAACACACTTGTGAATCAACGCCGCCATATTAGTCGCTTTATATAGCATTTGAAAGATATAAAGCTTGGGGCTTTCGAAAGCCAATTCCGACCAATCAAAACTAACCCACGCCATTAACATGGGCGTGTGGTTGACTTTTGTCAATCATGCAACCGGATTAATTTAATTGGGTTGCTTTTGATTGGTTGGATTGGCCGTAGAAAAATCCGCCCCGTCGTTTCATGTTTGTGCTGTCCTGTGCCGTCCCACATCATTACCATCATCGTTTCATTGAATTATAATCCATCCTTAATTAAGTATATGTCACGCCTACAATCTGTCACAACACTCGAGTGAAGATATATATGGCATTGTGCCGTCCCACATCATTACCATCATCGTTTCATTGAATTATAATCCATCCTTAATTAAGATAATTAAGTATATGTTGTGACGTCCCCCCCAAGTATATCTTCTGGGCGGTCTAAGATGATGTTTGTCACCCTAGGCCTCCCTTTCGGAGATGTATGTTTCGGGTCCCCTTGGGCTTACTTGGATGTGAAGGCAACCAAGGAGTTCCAAAGATGTGTTGTCGTATATGTAACCTCTGGGTCTCTCTGACGTCATAGGGCGCCAGTGGGATTGCCAAATGGGGTTTTCATGTTGTGCCGTCCATTAATTAAGGTAATTAAGTACATGTATTACGTCACCTCAAGCATATCTTCTGGGCGGTCTAAGATGATGTTTGTCACCCTAGGCCTCCTTTCCGGAGATGTATGTTTCGGGTCCCCTTGGGCTTACTTGGATGTGAAGGCAACCAAGGAGTTCCAAAGATGTGTTGTCGTATAACCTCTGGGTCTCTTTTACGTTATTTGACGCGAAAGGGGTTTCCAAATGGGGTTTTCAGTACAGCATATACATGTACTTAATTAACTTAATTAAGTAACCTCTGGGTCTCTCTGACGTCATAGGGCGCCAGCGAGATTGCCAAATGAGTGTTCAATTTTTTTTTTAATAATTAGAGATACAGTATACTATAAAAATATGGATATCAGCGATGTAAATGCTATAATTGCCGAAATCTCAAAGTTAAAAAATAGAGGTATAGTATTATCTGAAGGTCTCGACTGTGACAAGATTACCTCGGAATATGAAGATATTGAGTATCAGTCTAGTAAGGGTCGTTATGTTTTACCTAGGATGTACAGGCTCGTGAAAAGAATTCAAAATCCATCAATGCTTGTTTGTACGGTAACGACATTAATGTATTTATAACGCTATTTAGCACCGTTGAAGCAATACGTCAAAAGTTCGGCCAAGAGTATCAAAAACGAGCTGAAATTAGTTCTAAAGTTCGTGATCTTAGAAAAATATTAAACGAGGAAAAACCAGTATCTTAACCACGTGAGCGTTACTATAAAAAAAATAGGCTTTCAGTAAATTTCTAATGAAATTTATTTTTTTTTAGCGTTTTTTGTAACTACATAGGATTTTCTCCTAAAAGAATATTTAGCAGTTTGGGTTTGCTCATGCAGTTATGTGCATACGGGATGATCTGGCTGTGGTAGCAAGTAATCAACGCGACGCCTCCATTTTCACGTAGTTGTTGTTGTTGCCGCGTCGTTAACAAAAATCGTTCATCGCCGTTCTCAGATATTACAATTTTGAAACCCTCAGCGATGTTATTTCTGAAACACTCGCGGATAGCGTCGTACAGTTTAACCTTGTCGGAGATGGATACGTTAGCTTGCTGGTACATTATTTAATAAGTCAGCTTTTAATTGTGATAGTTCACATTTGAAAACTCAGTTCACAAACAATATATGGTAGGTGAATCGCTTACAACTAGATTAGCCCGAGAGCGGCTAGCAGCAATTAAAAAGTTTATACCGGTTCGAGACAGACTTCGCGAAAAACTTCAACAACGACAACAAGCGCAGACTGACTTTCTGTGTCAAGTGAACAACTGTTTACTCCGATAACAAGTGCGACCAAAGATGTGAAAACAGCAACTGAACGAGCAATATTTGGGGATATTCCTGAGGAAGGCAAGCGACGAGAAGTGCCTGTTCTTGGTGTGCTTGAAAAGAGAGCAGCGGATTCTGAAAAGACATCAGCGTTGTTACAAAAAAAACCACCTGGTCCGAAAAAGACTAATGATCAAATAGTAGATGAATTACGCGCGCGATTTAACGAAGAAGGGTTAGCAGAAATTGATAAGACTGACCATGCAGAGTTTCCTGCACTTGTTGTTACGTCGTATGAAAACAGAAAGAAAATGTTAAAACCAGAACAGCACAAGTATGTAAGAGGTATACAACATTGGGCTGATATATTTTACAAAATTAAAACTGAAACGAGTACAGTTAAAAGCGACAATGCGTCATATATTGAATATCTCAATATGGTGGGTACAGTGTATAATGAATATGAAAAACAAAAATCACGAAGAAAACCACAAAGACTGCAGCGGCGGCGACAACAACCTGCAAAAAAAATATCCTTTTCAACTGCTAAATTAGAAGAATCTCAACAACAACTACCACCCCAAGCTTCGCTTGGACTTTCGCCTGGACCATCTGATCGAGATGATGATGATCCTTTTAGTTATTTACAAAGTACGGATTTAGAAAAACTGGAGGAAGCATATGATCATAGTAGTGGGGAGGGATTGTCTAAATCTCAGAAATTGCCAGTAATTTCAGGTAGTGGTCAAAACGTCTTGACGTTTCGTAGTTGTCCTGGTAATATTCTCAGTGATATATCACGGTTAGAGGTTCTCATCGGAGGGAAACGAGCCGGAAATAACTCACCGGAATTATTAATGAAGCAACTGATATCTGCAGACGATTATTTGCCGGCGGTATCATGGACATTAATGTATATCGAGAACTCATTGCTGAATTAGTTGAAAATCACAGAGACGCAAATGGTTATCACAGCGATTAAAATCAAGGAGTTTTCAATGGAATTGACTACGCAATTCACTAATTGAAAAATCTTCTAGTTTTATAACAAGATGATTATACACTACAACCATGATAAACCCGTAAGCGTCGACGTGGTGAACTCACGATTGCCTGTTTACCGCGCGTGGTACGGAGATGGTTTCGGCAATACCATTGCGGGGTTATTTACAAGAATGGCTCCCACGGTGGCGCAGCTAGCTAAACAATTATCAATGAAAGCCATTGATATCATTCGTGATAAGGGACCCAGCATAATCGGAGATTTCGTTGGAAATCTTGCCGGAAAGGCATTTTCTGCTGCGAAAGATAAAATAGCATCATTGGTGCGAAAGAAACCAACAGTACTGCCATCAACTACAGTAATGCCTGCAAAAATCAGCAAAGCAATAAATAGCGCAGTGGAAGAAAAACTAGCGTCGTTGGCTGCTTCGGTGACTCCGTCGCCATTGACGGCTTCGCCGGTAACAGATAATGAACGCGATAGCAGGAAGTGGTTTGAAACGAAAACGAAAACAACGATAATTACAAAGAGTTTCGCAATTGAAAACACTAGTATGTTATAAATGTTCAAACGAACAGCTGATCCCGCGTTCGATATGGAAGCCCCAGTGCGCAAAGACGATTCCGTCCGTGATTATCAATACTATTCCTATCATGCAATACAACCCGACCTACGATCGCGAGTTGAACTTCAAGTTCAAGATACCAGTAAATACTTTTTGCCTTGTGAAGCATTTATCGAAATCGAAGGTGAACTCGTAACAAATGATGCTGTTCATAATGATACACCATATGACATTAATCCAACTATCCGAGTTGGTTTTGTCAATAATGGCATAATGGCGTTATTTGAAAGTGCAAGATATCTCATTGATGGAAAAGAAATTGAATCAATAGACCGTGAAGTTGATGTTGCCACAACAATCATAGGGTTAGCGAGATATTCTGATTATTAAACAAGGTCAGCTGGTCCATCTATGATGTTTGCAAAGGATATTAATGATTATCCTGAACACATCCAGTATTCTAGAGTAAAGGCAACAAAAGCTACTGCAGTTGATCCAGCACCAGCCGGATATACAAGACCAGCTGGTACCTTTGATGTCATAAATAATGTTCCAAATTACAACCTAGGATTTGCAACACGCGTAGCAACTGTGCAAGGACAGCGTCGACAATTTTCATGCGCGATTCCACTGCATCATATATTTGGATTCTGTAGAAACGTCCGAAAAGTAATTTATGGAGCGAAGCATACATTAGCGCTTTTGCGAAAGGGTACTGCTAATGATGCAATCTGGCGTGATGCTGGTGTCCCGGAGGGTAAAGTCAAAATAACAAAACTATCATTGTGGATGCCAGTGTTAACTCCATCAATCACAGCAGAAGAGCGATTACTATCATTTATGGAAACAGGCGGTAAATCATTGTTGAGCTGGTTATCAGTGACCACGGATATTAAACTGGATAATGTCGATGAAATATCTTTCACATGGCACCTGGCATCAAAACAAGGCGTTTCAGCTCCACGTCATATATTTGTAGCGTTACAGAATAATGAGCGAGTTGGTAATCAACAACGCAGCCATATGATATTTGATCAGTTAGGTGTTAGAGAAGTCTCGCTGAGAATAAACGGACAGCAGGAACCATCCGAGGATATACAACTTGATTACAATCACAACCATATTGCACGTGTATATCACAATATGCTGTCATTTATGGCACGGGATCAAAATGTTGATACTGGTCTACAAATATGACAGTTGGATTTTAAGAGTTAATACCCGATTTATTACTTTTCATTGGAACATCTTGATTTAACAAGACGATCTGTCGTTGATATACACTTTAGAGCCCGTGTAACCCGCCCTGGTGGTATTATTAATTACAGAGCGGTTGCTGTCATTCTCAGCGATAAATCAATGTTGTTAGAAGGGGTTGGCGGACGAATGAGACTTATTGATGCACCAGTGGAAAATATGTAAACGATTCACAATTAGATCAATTGAAAGCATAAATGTGTTTTACAATAAAATGCCATATAGTGTTGTTAGTGTCAAGCTGACTGATGGTCAGGTCAAGAAATTGCGATCAAAATCCGCTAAAGAAACCACAATAACGTTGAAACCAGCGCAGATGTCCGGCGGTACACATAAAATATCATTAACGGATCGTCAAATAAAACATTTCAATGATGCAATGAAAAATAAGCGAGGGGTTCAAATTGATTTTTCGAAAGCCGCAATCGCCAACATGATAAAATCAGGTGGTATATTTCCATTGTTAGCCACAATACCAGCATTGATTGCAGCGGCTGCCCCTGCGGTGGCGAAGGCGGCAGCGTTGGGAGTCGTTGGTACCGCGGCAGGGATGGCATTAAAAAGGCAACTGGGAGCGTGTATAAAAAAAAGGGAAAGGGTCTAAGACTACCAGGGACTCCATATTCATGGAACAGCGGCAGATCCGTTCACGGAAAGGGTCTAAGACTACCAGGAACGGTTTATTAGTTGAAAGCCCAATTCTTCCTATGTCCAATTTTGATTTAATTGATGCTGCTAAAAAGCTAGCGATAAAAAACTTCAGAGGGGTTTTTATGAGAGATCAATTACCGAGAAAACCTAAACGCGTTGAAATCGGTATCATCAATCTTGATAACAGTAACGGATCGGGAACTCACTGGGTTGCATACGCGATTGATCCACGTGGGATTGTTTATTTCGATTCATATGGGTTAGCCCCACCGAGAGAGTTTATGCGGTATATAAATTCAAAGAATCAATCAATTCCGATTTTTTATTCCACGCTGCCAACACAACAATTGAATGATCCACCGATATGCGGCCGTGAGGTATTAAATGTCCTCGCGGAGATTTCATCGTCACAGAAACCACCTCATCTGGTTGTAAACGAATACACGAGTGGGAAATTACAAGGTAATTTTAGAGAATCAATAAATTGAAAACCCAAGTTGCGCTAACAATAATGATTGATATTTGGGGACGATCTCTGTCAATGTCGAAACCCACCGCGAAAACATATGTGGGTTCTATCGGGGATGTAAAAAAAATAATTGAAGATGAAATCGCTGAGACGTTAAATTTAGCATGTGTTGACCCGAACGAAATAGTTGTATTTCAAGATCGCCAGGGTAAATTGAAATCCAGTAATGTGTCGTTAGATGACATTTTAACACGGCAGAGCGATGCCGCTGAAAACTCTATTGCGCTGTATTCCAGCGACGGACGACTTAAATCAGGTTCACTTGTGTCCACGATCACCGACGCGATTGCCAAACACGACCGTGAGCTAGATGATCATCTTCGGGGTTATAATGCTTTTCGAAGAAATATCGTTGGTAAGTTCTTTGGATCCCCACCTGAGGTTAGTATGACCCTCGCTGAAATCAAAAACTTTCTGAATTTATTCTTTTATAGCACGAGCACGAAAAGAATAATGAATCCTATTGAATTCAGGTTAATTTATCTCGAGATTAACGACGCCGTTCTTAAGTTCTTTGGAGGCCCACCTGAGGTTAGTATGAGCCTCGCTGAAATTAAACGCGCGTTTGACGAACGAAAACCCATCTACGAAACCATTGATGAGTTTATTAAAAAACATACTCGCAATCTCGAACTCGTTCATAGTTTATTTTATCGCCCCGACGGAGGTACATCTGGGACGACTCTCGCGGAGATTAACATGTCCATGACGAGACAAATGATATTTAACAACAGCGTGAAAAAGTTTTTTGGGGTAGAACCTTTATTTGACCTCGAATCTCTGCCAGGCCCGACCCTCGCGGAGATTAGACGCGCGTTTGACGAACGAAAACCCATCAACGAAATTACCAATAAAGTAAAAATTCCACACAACGTCGGCGTCGTTAACAACATCGTATACACATTTGATAGTGGGACTCTTGATTGGGTCCAAGGAAATGAAAATTATCTTCGTGTCGGCCATAGACATACTGGTGTACCAGGTTGCTACCGACTTACAATAATACATCACCATAAATTTGATTTCAGATTCAGCGATACAGATATCACCGGTGTTAACACGCTGACGTATATACTCGATAAAATACCAAACCCTCCACCCG